>OX383959.1:6277796-8777796 GCA_947532105.1 Athrips mouffetella
TCCTCCGTGAGCTTCGACTAGCCAAACGGGACGGCTCCCCGCCTTTACCTATCTCTCCGTTTACTGAAGCTACTCTACTGCTTCAAAATCAACCAAAAGAATGGGTAGATAATTTACTCAATCAGTCCTCGTTTGTCTGTAGGTTTGTGGTTACATTATGTCTTCAAAAGGGTTGAGTGGAGGGTACAAAAGGTATCCAAGCTTGTTCCAGCTACTTGGATTGCATATAAATATATACATATAAATACAATATCTGTTTTCTTTTTTCTTCAGCAAACAAATATTAAGTAAACGGAGATTTTGGAACAATAATTACTTTATGAATCTACATTTAATTTGTCAAGGTCCTTTAGACCAAAGTCAGTCATAATTTTATCTGAACAATAAAACCAACACTTTAATATAAGTGATATAAGTTCTTGTTTCGAACCCGAGACACATTATTTTAGGATCTCGCGAGGATCAAGGAATGTTCCTTATCTTTCCCGTCCTTTCAGCTCAATTGCATTTTATTGAGAAAGCATTATTTCAGTACGTTCATACGCACAAATCGACTATACATCTAGTTCGATAGCTTAATGATAATTCGATCTACACGATGTGGACATTTTGCCTTTTCTAGTACAACAGAGGACCACAGGTTTGCTTTTGCTTCACCTTGCAGAACCAAATATTATCAAGCATTAATTTCACTTGGTGGAAATCCCTTTTAATTTTAAGAAAGTATGATCTAATGTGTCATATCCAAAACACAGCAATCTAAGCTGAAAGTAGGTAGGTACTCAACAAGACACATGCCTACCTCAAACATTTTATCGAAATTAGATGCATATA
Source organism: Athrips mouffetella (assembly GCA_947532105.1). Lineage (NCBI taxonomy): Eukaryota > Metazoa > Arthropoda > Insecta > Lepidoptera > Gelechiidae > Athrips > Athrips mouffetella. Next base: position 6,278,631 of record OX383959.1, read on the forward strand.
TGAATTACTATAATATTAATAAGCGTCCACTACAAGACAAGGAATCCCCCTAGAGTCTCATTTTACCAAATAAAATACCAGATTTCATGTGATCTAGATTATAAAGCTACTTCTATAGGTACTAAAAGAACGAAGATATAGCGTTCAACACCCGACAAGGCATAATAGTCAGGGGAAATAGATTTATCACAGATTTAAGTATACCACATCATAGAAATATCATTCTCTAGATAAGCAAGTTAGTTTTATACTGATATCTTTAAATATGATCACAGAGTTAAATGATGTCTAAGGAATCTATCAGCATTTGGTATGATTCCAGAAAATTAGTAATATTTAAGCCCACGACGTCCCACTGTTGGGCAAAGGGTTCTTCCTAAATCCCAAGATTACAGGACTAGCCTGATCTAGGTGGGTATGTTCTACCCCACTGTTAAACAGAAACCATCCTAGCCCAAATTTCCCCTTACACAGTAGTATAGGCATATAAAAATAGTCATTGGGTTAATATCACAGTCTAATAGACACACATGCAAATATAGTCACAACACGTTATGGAAATGTACATCGTTCGCTTTTGGGTGGTACCCAACCAAAAGGGGTTAGATGAAAAACTTCAGATAACCAGATTTATGATTTTAAGATAGGCATTTTCTGTACTTCGGAAGGCAAGGTTAATCCAGCCATCATCTAGGACTAAGTCACAGGGTAAGGCTGAGGAAGGCTTATCCAAGCCCAGCTTGTAAACTCTGATCACTAGATCTATCTTTCTAGCCGTCAGTTCTAGGGAAAACACGATAATATCTAGACACAGTTCTTAAAGAATGGCATAGGGAGAACTGGAGAGCGATTTGCAATTAAATGATAAATCACACACAATTGAAAGAGGTCAAAAACACATTAAATATACACAGTTAAAAAAACACACAATAAAAAAACAACAATAGGAAACATGGGTATAGACTTGTACTTACAGATTTCCGGGTACCAGATCGGCCTAATTGACTAAGATAAATAATTGAATTAAGACTCGCGTCGCACTGTCTTAGCAATAGTGTAGAAATCTAGGTTCTAAGCTAGCACTCGAGTTTCTAGGAGCGAGCGATCACTTTACGACGGTCGAAATTCCACGAGGAACATTCAGGGATCCCGACACCTGCGCGTTCACGACGAAATTACCGTTAGTTATGATTAATATGCTTTCAGGAATTTCGGGCATTCCTCCAGCATAATGACTTGTCGAAAGTTAAACAACGAATGACTCCCTCACAACCCAAGTCTGCGTATTTATACTCTTGAATTTAGCACGTGCCTTCCCGAACTCATTAACGCCACCGTTCCTCAATAATAACAGTCCCGTGGCTTCCCAAACCGTTTTTGGCAGTCTCGAGAAGTTCTCGGGACATATTGGGAACAACCGCGTCCCCGCTTCTCCTCTCTCATTGAGGCGACAACCGCCATTCATCGTACATTGAAGGTTCAAAAGCTAGCCTTAGCGCCGCCGTTCAGTCAAGCGCAGCAATGATCACGCAACTCTAACATTGTCGCCATCTACCTTTAATTAATAATGTTTCTTATTTAATTGTTTGTCTTAATGACGTGTTTTTCTTTATAAAAGCTTGAATTACTAAACTAAATGTCTTGATTAAGTTTCGAATGCATTTTACTGTTTTTTTTTTCGATCCGAACATAAGATGTTCATTCATCCGACTACCTTCAATTCTTAAGGTGTATCCTTCTTTTTTAATGGAATGCTTAGTTATAGTCTGACTTTACAACGAGTTATTTGGGTATTTTTAACTTCAATTTAATCGGAAATGTGTTTGATCAAAAGTTGATCTAGACACGCGGTAGTGTGTCAAAGCCAAGTTCAACGAGAATATTAGTTACATTAACCTAAACTTGAATATTTCGGAATCACTGACGGCCAACCCGTCACAGCCAACCCCCAAAATTTGTGCAGAAGCTATGTGCCGCCCGGAGCAAATTTTCACACCCTTATTACGAATTCAAAATAAATTTATTAACTCTTAACCTATAATGCAAATGTTGATATGAGGTGTAAGTTTTAAACCAAAGGACAAACGTCTTCAATCCGAATTCAAGAATCAGACCGTTGACCTATCGCTCATCTTCCAGTTTATACCGAGTACAAACGAACTCCACTCAATACAAGGAGCTCGGGTTGTGAATCCAGCCTGCCCTAATGACAACATAAAGTCATTTCACCTGCTGAGCAAATCGTTATTTTTGTATTTCAACTCCAGGATAGACATTTATGTCCCTGTTAGAGTAAAGTCAATTCTATTGGCTGCAAGATAAAACCGTTCTTCTGACCAATAGTCCCAGTCTAAAACTTGACTCTATATTGCTTTCTTTCATCCTTTGGAGAATGTGCAGTGTAGGGTTTTGCTTTTGAGCTGTGCCCACTGGTAGAGTAAAAGTTATTTACAGGGAGCATTAACACTCTTTCTGGACACCAGAATAAACTTCGCTTCCAATGTCTTTCAAGTAACCTAACACCTAAGATCCCATAAATACTTTGTTGTAAGTGTGGTGTACAAGGTTAACAGTCAATAAATTTGATCCGTAGAGAGTGTACCCAGTGGTTCATTGCAACCCTCCAGTCTATATTAAATCCTTCCACACATCAATCTCATATTCAGTTAGTGATTAGTCATTCAACCAAATTTATCTTTGCATACAACCTTTCTCATAAACACATACCTTCCTCATTTGCACTTTCACGCTGTTACTACGATCTACTAGACTCTCCCAACGGATAATTATTTGTTTTCCCTTCTAACTGAGATATAACTTAAACTTTGACAAATGTCTAGTTATTCAGACAGACACACAACCTATACGCAACTAACCAAACAAAGCCTAAACCCCGAATTCTCTAAGCAAGCTCCCATCTGATTAACCTATTCAGATACAAATTACTACAATTAACCATAATTAAGTTAAATTTTAACACTAAACAAATCTTTAGGTCTTCACAAGTGTTTTTTATTTTCATAATATCCTTCGCGAATAATCTTATTGGCCCTACATTCCGATGTATTTTATGGCGTTGTTATCATGGTATTTTTTTTCCTATTATTATGGTAATTTTTTTTTTCGTAACTTCTGATTTAAATCGAAACAGCTAGTATCGCTTACCCGCTCAATACTATTTACCTGTTCCCTGGCCTTCTTATACGTCAGTACTATTTTCGCGGACCTCTTACCGAAGGCAAAGGAAACTGAACCCGTCTTTTAGGTGGATTTAGGTTACTTACACATTATTCCCAGACCATCCAATGTATGTACAACACTGTAAAACCCCTGTGGTCCAAATCCCGATGCTTAGACGAGTCTCACGCTGCATTCTCCGCCGAACGTGTAGGTATAGCAACTCCGCTGTGCCCGTTCTTACCGCGCGTTACATTACTTACCTTCCACAATACTTTGCACAAATAATGAACCGCGCTTAGTTCGGCCATGACTAAAGCTTTTACAATTTTTCGACAGATGGCGCCTCGTTCCTATACTGCAGAGCTTTTATAATAAAATAAATAGAAAAACGTGTACTATGGATAGAATGCTTTGTGTATTAACAAGGTGCACAACGCATTACTCCCATATTTTGCAGGTCGTTAAGTCATGTCAATGAGATTATGGTATATTGAGGACTCCTGTAATTTAGCGCCATGACTCATTACTAGCCACCTATGTGAAATTTTAACTATCCTGCGTTAGTACATTATTTTAGGGAAAACCTTTCCCTAGCCTAACATTACTAGGGGGCTGGTTATAGTCCAATTTCCCTCGCCCATCCCGAAGCCCACTAACAGATGGCGCTGCAGTCCTAAACCCGAGAAACAAAACGTCCCTGACACCCAGGAATCTCCTAAATACCAATCCCAACGGGAATCGTGAGAGCCGCAAACAAAAACCCGTTCACAAACATACATACCTACATACACACACTCACCGCTCTTCCTACAGTATAGGATCCTAAGTTACCATCATATGGCATGTCTTGTATAGGTTTCTTATTTAGGACCCCTAAATTCAAACTATCTAGTACTCCAGCTATATACATTTATTCTAATATTTTCAATTTACTATTAATCAGTCATTTTTCTATTTACATTTTAATCAATTAACCAATCTTTGTACTCTTAATAAGGACTAACAGTCATAAACAAAATTCTACATGTGCATATATAGACATACATACGCATCCATACATATATATGTGTATACATACACATGCTCTTACTATACACGCATGGCAAGTAGGCATAACATAACGAACATCCTATAACATTTTAACTTACTCATTGCAACATTAGGTATAATAAACACAATATTACCTCAAAAGAACCCTTCACAAAATACTAATTCCTAAAACAATCCGACTGATGGTGTAAGTTTCATCATAACCCATTTAGTAACTTGTATTAGTACAAGCAAACGTATTCACTCATACTTGATCAAGGTGCAATTTATTCCTGTTAGAAATATTTACTGAAGTAAGTGATAGGTCACTACTACTTAATGCTGATTGGAAATTCAAAATTTACTTATTAAGTTTAGCATTTACTTGTCCTGTTTTAGAACAGCTTTCCCCCCCACTTCGCTTCTTCTCAAGTTTAGGCTTCGTTAGGCTCGGCCAGTAATACTAGTTCTAACATTAGGAGAAGAAAAATCTTTCAAACCACACATCAAATTCATCATTTTGTTACAACGACTTCTCATCCTTGATCGAAGCAAGTATTACTCGATCAACTAAACAAACTTATTTATAAGAAATATATCAAGAAAATCATCTTCCATTCCGTGTAGAAAATAAATCCCAGCTGCAAACCTTATCAGTCTCAGATTAATTATTGTAAAATCCCTTCCCACTTTCAAAAGAAAAACATACGTACTCCTAAAGATCCTTACTAAATTCATCCCCATTCCCCCATTGGCATGAACTAAAGGACGGATTCCAATATAAAATATTCTACTATTCTAGTGTGAGATCTTTGAATGGTTGTTCTAGTTAAACCTATTGACAAGAGAAAAATCACAAAGGTACCTTATAGGTACATAACTTATAAGGATATTCTACCTACTATTTTAACATGAGATCTCCGTAAGTTTAAATTAACCCTATTGACAAGAGGAAAATCACAAAAGGTATCTAATAAATACATAACATCACACCTCCATACCGTCAATGTAGGCAGAGACCTACCTAACACCCTTAACTTGGCATATTCGTCACACTTATTAGTACCCCGTACCTAGAGCCCAATTTTAAAAATATGATTCGGCCGGCTCCAATACAAAATCTTCGAGTTGGTAAGTCTCCACCTCCAACTCCCTTCGTAAATGCTTTCCAACCCCCTTTTTCTTGGACTTCAAGGTAACAGGTATAATTCTTGTTAATGATCCAATTTTAAAGTATGGTGTATGTAGCGTCTTTATTTAGATTGATTGTCCAAAATCGGTCAAGTGTTTTCCGTAATCTTTTATGGACATTACCTTCTTCGTAAATGTTCATCTTCCTATCACTTGTCAACTAAACCCAATATTGCCAGACGGTTCCAAAAGACGCGGACTGAGTTACGAAATTTATTCCACTTGCTCATGAAGTAGCATGCTCATGATCAATTTTTAATGCGTAGGTTCTCAGAAGTTTTGTAAGAGATATAACCGAAATAGCTAGAACATTACTATGGATGAATTTATAACCCTAGAGATTGTAACGTTTCTTACACAATTTTTTTTGTTCCAACCCTGACGCAAGTACTGGCAATTCAAACGATCTGCTTAGTACGTCAAAGAAAGAATGCGACTTGCATTTCTTAATGCAATTATACGTTTTGTTACGAGATGTGACGCCACTAAATAAATATACAATACAAACTTGGGGAAAACTTATTCTTCTTAGTGGACGCCTTTAGAACGAATGGATGTTTTACGCGAAATAGTTACGGAGTGAGGCAAACAGTGCAATAACCCAGGTAAGCATACATTTACATGTTGATATGATTTAATTACAATAGTACCTTAAAATTAGTATTCCTGACCCTATAAAACGAATCTGCCCTTACCTGGCCACGCGTCGACCATTGATTTCATAGCCCAAGCACTTAAAAATGGTAATTTCATTGTTATAATTACTGTATGAGCCTAATATTTACATGCTTAGTCACAAAGCGACAACAACTTTTCTCCAACATGATATTGCCGTTTCTTCTTGGGCATGACTAAGAATTTCCTTCCCCATCCGTTCCATAGCTACTATACGTGTATTGACAAGTGTTTCTCCTTTTATTTTTTTAAAATTTTTATTAAGTAATCTTATCTATTTTTAATGTTTTTATTTTCTAACTATCTCCAGGCGTCAACAGGAAGTTCTGGAGTCCGGCATTCTCACCTTCTACCCCTGTGCTGCATGGATTTAGGCCACAACCCCCCTTACGCTGGACTTTAGACGTACAAGAGAACAATAAACCCTCCGTTTATCTGATAGCCAAGCGGGACCTATTAAATTGAGACGATAATAACACAAGCCGAGTGAAATCCTCGACTACTATTACATTTCAATAACATTTATTTATATTTTATTATTCATTACATCACTAATTAACTCACATAGGGTTCGCAGCTGTTCCGATCAGCGGTGGTGATGCTTATTTCTTTTATTAAAAGCTAAACAAAAGAAAACACTCTATTTATTTTAAAGCCCTATCCCTAATATTACAATGCCAGTAATGTTATTATAACCAGTCTATTCTTTGACCATTACCAATACTTATTCCATAATTTTGTAGACAATATTTAATTAATTAATAAGATGGATGGTATTAAATGAACACTTAACTACCACCACAATTCCTATATTTCATTCCCCTTCATCTAGTTCTTGTCCATTTTGTTCGAACTGGGCTTTCTATGTCCGCTTCAATAACTACTTCTTCCCTATCCCTATTCGATGACGTAGAAGTTTGACTTCCTACTACTACTTCAGACTGGCTAGGACCGATTGGACCCACCACAATGTCTGCATCTGCAAGTCTAATTAATAGACGCTTCCTTCTACTCGGCCTGTCCACCTTCCTATCTTTTTCTTAATCTTGCGCTAGCAAATTGAACCGCTTTCTTACCTATAACGAACAAACCCTTCGTCAATAATGTTAAGTCTATAACTAATAATGGTTAGCAAATGCACGTCCCTAAATTATTTGACTGTTTCGCTGATTGTCCCTATACGATACATAGTAGGGTCACAGCCCATTTTAGTTTCTTACAACGTTCAACTGACCTTACGTCAGAATATACCAGTCAGGAACTGTATAAAGGAGAAATAGTATTATTGTACCTATAATTCTTAGCCCATAATAGTATATATATGTGCATAGTAACATCCCTCTTTAGTTTGCACCGTTGCTTCCCTTCGCTTGCCAGCTAAGACCTTAAACTGCAAGAGTAAGACCCAGTATTTTATAAAAATTTCCCTTATTGTAATAATTACCTTGATACCCCTGATCTACTTAACAACTAATATTTTTTTACAACAATTCCTGTAATTAAATTTTCAAATTTTCTATAGGTAGCCTTATTCTATATTCACCTGCTAAGCTTTAAATAGGTGACCTCAAGGCACAATCATATTTGCCTACAATCCTAAAGTGAAAAACTCAACCCCCATTTGACTTAGTACTTAAGAGGTCTTATTGTAGGTACTACTACCTAGCTTAAAAGAAAACACAAAATTTATAAGTGCGCCAAATAAATAAGAGAGTTAGTTAGGTATCAATTATTCTAATCATAAGAACTTGCTCAAGGTCAAGGCGAGACACCCCTCATGTGGTTTGGTAAATTTACTATCTGTTACCTATCCCAGAACTCCCTATTTTGTCAATCATAATCTCATCCCTACGATCCATTTTCACACGCAACAAATGCGACCTTAGAGCCGTCTTTTAATCTACAACCACCCTATAGTATTTTCCTGATCTGTAAACATATAATGTCGCGCAAATCTATAGGATAAAATAATAGAAACACTATTGTAAAGATAACCAAGAACCAACCGATAACCTAAAACTTGTCTAGTGACCTTCCTATTATTTATTACGACCTATTAATGATATCGTATAGTGTACCTATTATGTACACAAGCCTATCGATTTTATTTCAGACATGAGATGATGAGACCGAGCTAAACCGATTCCCTGCCCCCAAAAACCCCGCATGGTAAATCTCATCGAAATCGCCAGAGCCGGTTTCGAGAACCCGGTCACAAATATATTGCCCGCTTGATAGTATAGGTTCTCCGCCCAGAAACAAGGCTGCTCGACTAGCAGACCTTAGCCGAACCACATAAAAAAAGAACCAATTCTAGCCCTGGATGTTAGTGATTTGGCCGCTCACTACGTTCTACGTTTATTAATCTTGTTATTATATTCCGTGACATTGGAATGGAAAAATTTGTACTAGTAAATCATAAAATAATACTCATAGTAAAATTGAACCTTCAAAATACCCGTAAAATCGCTTTATTTCTTTTCGCATGTTCTACTAGATTCCACTACCAGACAACAGGCATTATGGAGGCCGTACGTAAACAGTTCATTCATTCATTCATCCATCAAAATACAAATTTCCCATAAAACGAAAGTGCCCTGACCGACCTAACTATTTTTAGGGTTCCGTCCCATGTTGCCAAATAATAAAACCCTCGTCGTGTGACTTCGTACGTCCGAACGTTTGCCACAACTATCTCAGCGATCACTCACGCAATCGACTTGAAACATGATTACCAAACTTTATCTCAAATAAATAAAAATATTACCTTCTATTATTATTATCGTAAATGGGGACAAAATCTCAAACCGTCTCTATGAGATACGAAGAGGCCCCACTGATTGTACAATCCAAAACAAATCTCTGTACCATTTTACCATCCTTAGATTTCGAGTCGTTACCGCGAAATGTCAACAAAAAAAAGGTAATCATTCTTCCCCTTTATTTCCGAAGCTCACAATTCAGAAAATCCAAAACCAATTACTGTCAATAGAAATGTTCAATCTTACAGGAGAAATTAAAATGATCGAGAAGCACAGTTTTTTTTTTCATTTGAATTATGCAAAAAAAAAAAAAAAACCCCAGAAATCAACCCAGCTCCGCAGTCCCAAAAATGTACCCAACCGCGTCAAAAATAAATATCCCATGTATACGGAACCCTCTGCGCGCGATTCCGACGCTATCTTGACCTCTTTTGTTTTATCACGTGTGAGTGAATGATTACTTGAGGGCCAGTGAATGATTGAGGATGAATGAATGAGCACTTTCCGATTATTGTGACAGGTGACATTAGCCGCGTTCCGCTTCACCGGTATTATCGATTTTAGCGCTGACAGCGCGCTCAAATGCGTCCCGATTCACCGTTAGCACGTCCACGACTGACCATCGCTACGTCATCGACGACGTCATAAACGCCACCATCTTGCGCTCACAACGCCAAAACTTACGACCCTGGTCACTGTGAGCGATCTGTCATAACTGTCAGATTTTGCCGATGTTTGTTAGGAAAGAAAAAAAAAGGTTAACAATTACGATTGGAAGAAAGGAATGAAGATATCGAGTTAGATTTACATGACATGACAGCCACCAACGTAAGCGCGATAATAACCGTTCCGAATGAAAATAGTCCTGTAAGCGGCGTTATCGCGATAAATGATTCGGAACGGGTGTGAGCGCTGTCATCGTGATTCGGAACGCAGCCACTATCTATATCGGTCACCTCTACCTAACCTATATACAAAAGCCGCTCAAAAAATGTATTGAATAAAGAATCCCGGTACATGCTTGTTAAATAAGGTAAGTCTTATCTAATTACGTAATAATACCAATAATTTACATAAAGCAATAACGCTATTCATTAACTATTGTACTCGAATGGAAAGAGGATCGATCGATTGATCGACCTACAATGCGTCTCACTCGAGTCGGACCTTTAGATTCAACAAAGGTTTATTTAATTAATCAAATTGGACGAGGCTAGGCTGCTTATGTTTAGTAGTAAACTTCAAATTTCGTTTGTTTTACAGAATATCTACACGCCCACTTGTACAAAGATGACGATGATGTTCCTGTTGGGGCCTGATGAAAAGCGAGAATCCTGAGGTGGCTGATTCTCAATAAGTGCCTAGTTTTGGGGCCCAAGGAACTTCACCCCGCAACCCCAACCCCCTTCGCCACAGTGTATGCATTGAATAATAAAAGCAATTAAGTGAAAAATTAACCTATCAGTGTTATAACCTATAAGTGCCAGTGTAACAGAAAAATGAAAAAATAAGTGAAAACTAAACTAAAAAACTTTATTGTATCCTAAATGTAAAAGGCAGTTTATGTATAGTTCATGTATAAAATTTAGTAAGTATACTGTAAGCGTGTTGTAGATAAATAGTTTAAATATTTTATAGATTGTGTGACACTTATTTCTTAAAAAAAAAATTCCTATACATAGTAACAAAACTTAAGTAGTAGTACTAATATAACAATTAGTATTAAAAATAGTAAAATAAGAGGCTGCTATTGCAAATAACATCCGTAGTACACCCAAGGCTTCGAATCTTCGGGCACGGCAACAAATTGTAACAGTTCGACCTAGCTGCAAGCCTGACTTGCCATCATGGCTCACAGCACAAACTGAGACTTTCCTACCTAACTTACTAGTCCTAACTTGCTAAGCGAACACGGACTAACCTGACTTAATTTTTTTTGTTTTAACTTTTAATTTTAACCAAACACATAGAATAAGGAGATAGCATTACCTGAAAATTGATCCAAACTATTATACCCTGTTCTAATAAATAATTCGGCCGGTGATCGAACTAGTGGCTTAAGACCCAACGCTATGAGACAAGAGCAGCCAGAACCATGGGAGAGATTATGATTTGTTCCTGCCTAACCTCTAAGGTCTGCCTATCTTAGTCTAGGCTTACGCCTCAACATCTGGAGAGTTTGCAGCAATATTAATGTGATAAGAAGAACATGGAGTAAGTATGTATAATAGGTAAGGATGCGCGTTAGATAAGTAGAATATGAAGTTATGTAACCGAGAATAGCTGTAAAGAAATAATAGTTATGTAACCGAGAATAGCTGTAAAGAAATAATATCTGTAAACTATGGCTGACTTCAGGGGAACCTAAGAGTATTTAGATTGTATAGAAAGAAAAGATGTTTTAGTAGGTTGATAGGTTATTAGGTACTAAGGTACCCCCTATTTAGGGGGTAGAGGTCCCGCTCGCTCCCCGCGGTCCTCCGTGAGCTTCGACTAGCCAAACGGGACGGCTCCCCGCCTTTACCTATCTCTCCGTTTACTGAAGCTACTCTACTGCTTCAAAATCAACCAAAAGAATGGGTAGATAATTTACTCAATCAGTCCTTGTTTGTCTGTAGGTTTGTGGTTACATTATGTCTTCAAAAGGGTTGGGTGGAGGGTACAAAAGGAATCCAAGCTTGTTCCAGCTACTTGGATTGCATATAAATATATACATATAAATACAATATCTGTTTTCCTTTTTTTCTTCAGCAAACAAATATTAAGTAAACGGAGATTTTGGAACAATAATTACTTTATTAATCTACATTTAATTTGTCAAGGTCCTCTAGACCAAAGTCAGTCATAATTTAATCTGAACCATAAAATCAACACTTTAATATAAGTGATATAAGTTCTTGTTTCGAACCCGAGAACCATTATTTTAGGATCTCGCGAGGATCAAGGAATGTCTCTTATCTTTCCCGACCTTTCAGCTCAATTGTATTTTATTGAGAAAGCATTATTTCAGTACGTTCATACGCACAAATCGACTATACATCTAGTTCGACAGCTTAATGATAATTCGATCTACACAATGTGGACATTTTGCCTTTTCTAGTACAACAGAGGACCACAGGTTTGCTTTTGCTTCACCTTGCAGAACCAAATATTATCAAGCATTAATTTCACTTGGTGGAAATCCCTTTTAATTTTAAGAAAGTATGATCTAATGTGTCATATCCAAAAACACAGCAATCTAAGCTGAAAGTAGATAGGTACTCAACAAGACACATGCCTATCTCAAACATTTTATCGAAATTAGATGTATATATGAATTACGATAATATTAATAAGCGTCCACTGCAAGACAAAGAATCCCCTTTTAGTCTCATTCTACCAAATAAAATACCAGATTTCATGTGATCTAGATTATAAAGCTACCTCTATAGGTACTAAAAGAACGAAGATATAGCGTTCAACACCCGACAATGCATAATAGTCAGGGGAAATAGATTTATCACAGATTTAAGTATACCACATCATAGAAATATCATTCTTTAGATAAGCAAGTTAGTTTTGTACTGATATCTTTAAATATGATCACAGAGTTAAATGATGTCTAAGGAATCTATCAGCATTTGGTATGATTCCAGAAAATTAGTAATATTTAAGCCCACGACGTCCCACTGTTGGGCAAAGGGTTCTTCCTAAATCCCAAGATTACAGGACTAGCCTGATCTAGGTGGGTATGTTCTACCCCACTGTTAAACAGAAACCATCCTAGCCCAAATTTCCCCTTACACAGTAGTATAGGCATATAAAAATAGTCATTGGGTTAATATCACAGTCTAATAGACACACATGCAAATATAGTCACAACACGTTATGGAAATGTACATCGTTCGCTTTTGGGTGGTACCCAACCAAAAGGGGTTAGATGAAAAACTTCAGATAACCAGATTTATGATTTTAAGATAGGCATTTTCTGTACTTCGGAAGGCAAGGTTAATCCAGCCATCATCTAGGACTAAGTCACAGGGTAAGGCTGAGGAAGGCTTATCCAAGCCCAGCTTGTAAACTCTGATCACTAGATCTATCTTTCTAGCCGTCAGTTCTAGGGAAAACACGATAATATCTAGACACAGTTCTTAAAGAATGGCATAGGGAGAACTGGAGAGCGATTTGCAATTAAATGATAAATCACACACAATTGAAAGAGGTCAAAAACACATTAAATATACACAGTTAAAAAAACACACAATAAAAAAACAACAATAGGAAACATGGGTATAGACTTGTACTTACAGATTTCCGGGTACCAGATCGGCCTAATTGACTAAGATAAATAATTGAATTAAGACTCGCGTCGCACTGTCTTAGCAATAGTGTAGAAATCTAGGTTCTAAGCTAGCACTCGAGTTTCTAGGAGCGAGCGATCACTTTACGACGGTCGAAATTCCACGAGGAACATTCAGGGATCCCGACACCTGCGCGTTCACGACGAAATTACCGTTAGTTATGATTAATATGCTTTCAGGAATTTCGGGCATTCCTCCAGCATAATGACTTGTCGAAAGTTAAACAACGAATGACTCCCTCACAACCCAAGTCTGCGTATTTATACTCTTGAATTTAGCACGTGCCTTCCCGAACTCATTAACGCCACCGTTCCTCAATAATAACAGTCCCGTGGCTTCCCAAACCGTTTTTGGCAGTCTCGAGAAGTTCTCGGGACATATTGGGAACAACCGCGTCCCCGCTTCTCCTCTCTCATTGAGGCGACAACCGCCATTCATCGTACATTGAAGGTTCAAAAGCTAGCCTTAGCGCCGCCGTTCAGTCAAGCGCAGCAATGATCACGCAACTCTAACATTGTCGCCATCTACCTTTAATTAATAATGTTTCTTATTTAATTGTTTGTCTTAATGACGTGTTTTTCTTTATAAAAGCTTGAATTACTAAACTAAATGTCTTGATTAAGTTTCGAATGCATTTTACTGTTTTTTTTTTCGATCCGAACATAAGATGTTCATTCATCCGACTACCTTCAATTCTTAAGGTGTATCCTTCTTTTTTAATGGAATGCTTAGTTATAGTCTGACTTTACAACGAGTTATTTGGGTATTTTTAACTTCAATTTAATCGGAAATGTGTTTGATCAAAAGTTGATCTAGACACGCGGTAGTGTGTCAAAGCCAAGTTCAACGAGAATATTAGTTACATTAACCTAAACTTGAATATTTCGGAATCACTGACGGCCAACCCGTCACAGCCAACCCCCAAAATTTGTGCAGAAGCTATGTGCCGCCCGGAGCAAATTTTCACACCCTTATTACGAATTCAAAATAAATTTATTAACTCTTAACCTATAATGCAAATGTTGATATGAGGTGTAAGTTTTAAACCAAAGGACAAACGTCTTCAATCCGAATTCAAGAATCAGACCGTTGACCTATCGCTCATCTTCCAGTTTATACCGAGTACAAACGAACTCCACTCAATACAAGGAGCTCGGGTTGTGAATCCAGCCTGCCCTAATGACAACATAAAGTCATTTCACCTGCTGAGCAAATCGTTATTTTTGTATTTCAACTCCAGGATAGACATTTATGTCCCTGTTAGAGTAAAGTCAATTCTATTGGCTGCAAGATAAAACCGTTCTTCTGACCAATAGTCCCAGTCTAAAACTTGACTCTATATTGCTTTCTTTCATCCTTTGGAGAATGTGCAGTGTAGGGTTTTGCTTTTGAGCTGTGCCCACTGGTAGAGTAAAAGTTATTTACAGGGAGCATTAACACTCTTTCTGGACACCAGAATAAACTTCGCTTCCAATGTCTTTCAAGTAACCTAACACCTAAGATCCCATAAATACTTTGTTGTAAGTGTGGTGTACAAGGTTAACAGTCAATAAATTTGATCCGTAGAGAGTGTACCCAGTGGTTCATTGCAACCCTCCAGTCTATATTAAATCCTTCCACACATCAATCTCATATTCAGTTAGTGATTAGTCATTCAACCAAATTTATCTTTGCATACAACCTTTCTCATAAACACATACCTTCCTCATTTGCACTTTCACGCTGTTACTACGATCTACTAGACTCTCCCAACGGATAATTATTTGTTTTCCCTTCTAACTGAGATATAACTTAAACTTTGACAAATGTCTAGTTATTCAGACAGACACACAACCTATACGCAACTAACCAAACAAAGCCTAAACCCCGAATTCTCTAAGCAAGCTCCCATCTGATTAACCTATTCAGATACAAATTACTACAATTAACCATAATTAAGTTAAATTTTAACACTAAACAAATCTTTAGGTCTTCACAAGTGTTTTTTATTTTCATAATATCCTTCGCGAATAATCTTATTGGCCCTACATTCCGATGTATTTTATGGCGTTGTTATCATGGTATTTTTTTTCCTATTATTATGGTAATTTTTTTTTTCGTAACTTCTGATTTAAATCGAAACAGCTAGTATCGCTTACCCGCTCAATACTATTTACCTGTTCCCTGGCCTTCTTATACGTCAGTACTATTTTCGCGGACCTCTTACCGAAGGCAAAGGAAACTGAACCCGTCTTTTAGGTGGATTTAGGTTACTTACACATTATTCCCAGACCTTCCAATGTACAACACTGTAACACCCCTGTGGTCCAAATCCCGATGCCTAGACGAGTCTCACGCTGCATTCTCCGCCGAACGTGTAGGTATAGCAACAGACTCCGGTGTGCCCGTTCTTACCACGCGTTATATTACTTACCTTCCACAATACTTTGCACAAGTAATGAACCGCGCTTAGTTCGGCCATGACTAAAGCTTTTACAATTTTTCGACAGATGGCGCCTCGTTCCTATACTGCAGAGCTTTTATAATAAAATAAATAGAAAAACGTGTACTATGGATAGAATGCTTTGTGTATTAACAAGGTGCACAACGCATTACTCCCATATTTTGCAGGTCGTTAAGTCATGTCAGTGAGATTATGGTATATTGAGGACTCCTGTAATTTAGCGCCATGACTCATTACTAGCCACCTATGTGAAATTTTAACTATCCTGCGTTAGTACATTATTTTAGGGAAAACCTTTCCCTAGCCTAACATTACTAGGGGGCTGGTTATAGTCCAATTTCCCTCGCCCATCCCGAAGCCCACTAACAGATGGCGCTGCAGTCCTAAACCCGAGAAACAAAACGTCCCTGACACCCAGGAATCTCCTAAATACCAATCCCCGCGGGAATCGTGAGAGCCACAACCAAAAACCCGTTCACAAACATACATACCTACATACACACACTCACCGCTCTTCCTACAGTATAGGATCCTAAGTTACCATCATATGGCATGTCTTGTATAGGTTTCTTATTTAGGACCCCTAAATTCAAACTATCTAGTACTCCAGCTATATACATTTATTGTAATATTTTTCAATTTACTTTTAATCAGTCATTTTTCTATTTACATTTTAATCAATTAACCAATCTTTGTACTCTTAATAAGGACTAACAGTCATAAACAAAATTCTACATGTGCATATATAGACATACATACGCATCCATACATATATATGTGTATACATACACATGCTCTTACTATACACGCATGGCAAGTAGGCATAACATAACGAACATCCTATAACATTTTAACTTACTCATTGCAACATTAGGTATAATAAACACAATAGTACCTCAAAAGAACCCTTCACAAAATACTAATTCCTAAAACAATTCTACTGATGGTGTAAGTTTCATCATAACCCATTTAGTAACTTGTATTAGTACAAGCAAACGTATTCACTCATACTTGATCAAGGTGCAATTTATTCCTGTTAGAAATATTTACTGAAGTAAGTGATAGGTCACTACTACTTAATGCTGATTGGAAATTCAAAATTTACTTATTAAGTTTAGCATTTACTTGTCCTGTTTTAGAACAGCTTTCCCCCCCACTTCGCTTCTTCTCAAGTTTAGGCTTCGTTAGGCTCGGCCAGTAATACTAGTTCTAACATTAGGAGAAGAAAAATCTTTCAAACCACACATCAAATTCATCATTTTGTTACAACGACTTCTCATCCTTGATCGAAGCAAGTATTACTCGATCAACTAAACAAACTTATTTATAAGAAATATATCAAGAAAATCATCTTCCATTCCGTGTAGAAAATAAATCCCAGCTGCAAACCTTATCAGTCTCAGATTAATTATTGTAAAATCCCTTCCCACTTTCAAAAGAAAAACATACGTACTCCTAAAGATCCTTACTAAATTCATCCCCATTCCCCCATTGGCATGAACTAAAGGACGGATTCCAATATAAAATATTCTACTATTCTAGTGTGAGATCTTTGAATGGTTGTTCTAGTTAAACCTATTGACAAGAGAAAAATCACAAAGGTACCTTATAGGTACATAACTTATAAGGATATTCTACCTACTATTTTAACATGAGATCTCCGTAAGTTTAAATTAACCCTATTGACAAGAGGAAAATCACAAAAGGTATCTAATAAATACATAACATCACACCTCCATACCGTCAATGTAGGCAGAGACCTACCTAACACCCTTAACTTGGCATATTCGTCACACTTATTAGTACCCCGTACCTAGAGCCCAATTTTAAAAATATGATTCGGCCGGCTCCAATACAAAATCTTCGAGTTGGTAAGTCTCCACCTCCAACTCCCTTCGTAAATGCTTTCCAACCCCCTTTTTCTTGGACTTCAAGGTAACAGGTATAATTCTTGTTAATGATCCAATTTTAAAGTATGGTGTATGTAGCGTCTTTATTTAGATTGATTGTCCAAAATCGGTCAAGTGTTTTCCGTAATCTTTTATGGACATTACCTTCTTCGTAAATGTTCATCTTCCTATCACTTGTCAACTAAACCCAATATTGCCAGACGGTTCCAAAAGACGCGGACTGAGTTACGAAATTTATTCCACTTGCTCATGAAGTAGCATGCTCATGATCAATTTTTAATGCGTAGGTTCTCAGAAGTTTTGTAAGAGATATAACCGAAATAGCTAGAACATTACTATGGATGAATTTATAACCCTAGAGATTGTAACGTTTCTTACACAATTTTTTTTGTTCCAACCCTGACGCAAGTACTGGCAATTCAAACGATCTGCTTAGTACGTCAAAGAAAGAATGCGACTTGCATTTCTTAATGCAATTATACGTTTTGTTACGAGATGTGACGCCACTAAATAAATATACAATACAAACTTGGGGAAAACTTATTCTTCTTAGTGGACGCCTTTAGAACGAATGGATGTTTTACGCGAAATAGTTACGGAGTGAGGCAAACAGTGCAATAACCCAGGTAAGCATACATTTACATGTTGATATGATTTAATTACAATAGTACCTTAAAATTAGTATTCCTGACCCTATAAAACGAATCTGCCCTTACCTGGCCACGCGTCGACCATTGATTTCATAGCCCAAGCACTTAAAAATGGTAATTTCATTGTTATAATTACTGTATGAGCCTAATATTTACATGCTTAGTCACAAAGCGACAACAACTTTTCTCCAACATGATATTGCCGTTTCTTCTTGGGCATGACTAAGAATTTCCTTCCCCATCCGTTCCATAGCTACTATACGTGTATTGACAAGTGTTTCTCCTTTTATTTTTTTAAAATTTTTATTAAGTAATCTTATCTATTTTTAATGTTTTTATTTTCTAACTATCTCCAGGCGTCAACAGGAAGTTCTGGAGTCCGGCATTCTCACCTTCTACCCCTGTGCTGCATGGATTTAGGCCACAACCCCCCTTACGCTGGACTTTAGACGTACAAGAGAACAATAAACCCTCCGTTTATCTGATAGCCAAGCGGGACCTATTAAATTGAGACGATAATAACACAAGCCGAGTGAAATCCTCGACTACTATTACATTTCAATAACATTTATTTATATTTTATTATTCATTACATCACTAATTAACTCACATAGGGTTCGCAGCTGTTCCGATCAGCGGTGGTGATGCTTATTTCTTTTATTAAAAGCTAAACAAAAGAAAACACTCTATTTATTTTAAAGCCCTATCCCTAATATTACAATGCCAGTAATGTTATTATAACCAGTCTATTCTTTGACCATTACCAATACTTATTCCATAATTTTGTAGACAATATTTAATTAATTAATAAGATGGATGGTATTAAATGAACACTTAACTACCACCACAATTCCTATATTTCATTCCCCTTCATCTAGTTCTTGTCCATTTTGTTCGAACTGGGCTTTCTATGTCCGCTTCAATAACTACTTCTTCCCTATCCCTATTCGATGACGTAGAAGTTTGACTTCCTACTACTACTTCAGACTGGCTAGGACCGATTGGACCCACCACAATGTCTGCATCTGCAAGTCTAATTAATAGACGCTTCCTTCTACTCGGCCTGTCCACCTTCCTATCTTTTTCTTAATCTTGCGCTAGCAAATTGAACCGCTTTCTTACCTATAACGAACAAACCCTTCGTCAATAATGTTAAGTCTATAACTAATAATGGTTAGCAAATGCACGTCCCTAAATTATTTGACTGTTTCGCTGATTGTCCCTATACGATACATAGTAGGGTCACAGCCCATTTTAGTTTCTTACAACGTTCAACTGACCTTACGTCAGAATATACCAGTCAGGAACTGTATAAAGGAGAAATAGTATTATTGTACCTATAATTCTTAGCCCATAATAGTATATATATGTGCATAGTAACATCCCTCTTTAGTTTGCACCGTTGCTTCCCTTCGCTTGCCAGCTAAGACCTTAAACTGCAAGAGTAAGACCCAGTATTTTATAAAAATTTCCCTTATTGTAATAATTACCTTGATACCCCTGATCTACTTAACAACTAATATTTTTTTACAACAATTCCTGTAATTAAATTTTCAAATTTTCTATAGGTAGCCTTATTCTATATTCACCTGCTAAGCTTTAAATAGGTGACCTCAAGGCACAATCATATTTGCCTACAATCCTAAAGTGAAAAACTCAACCCCCATTTGACTTAGTACTTAAGAGGTCTTATTGTAGGTACTACTACCTAGCTTAAAAGAAAACACAAAATTTATAAGTGCGCCAAATAAATAAGAGAGTTAGTTAGGTATCAATTATTCTAATCATAAGAACTTGCTCAAGGTCAAGGCGAGACACCCCTCATGTGGTTTGGTAAATTTACTATCTGTTACCTATCCCAGAACTCCCTATTTTGTCAATCATAATCTCATCCCTACGATCCATTTTCACACGCAACAAATGCGACCTTAGAGCCGTCTTTTAATCTACAACCACCCTATAGTATTTTCCTGATCTGTAAACATATAATGTCGCGCAAATCTATAGGATAAAATAATAGAAACACTATTGTAAAGATAACCAAGAACCAACCGATAACCTAAAACTTGTCTAGTGACCTTCCTATTATTTATTACGACCTATTAATGATATCGTATAGTGTACCTATTATGTACACAAGCCTATCGATTTTATTTCAGACATGAGATGATGAGACCGAGCTAAACCGATTCCCTGCCCCCAAAAACCCCGCATGGTAAATCTCATCGAAATCGCCAGAGCCGGTTTCGAGAACCCGGTCACAAATATATTGCCCGCTTGATAGTATAGGTTCTCCGCCCAGAAACAAGGCTGCTCGACTAGCAGACCTTAGCCGAACCACATAAAAAAAGAACCAATTCTAGCCCTGGATGTTAGTGATTTGGCCGCTCACTACGTTCTACGTTTATTAATCTTGTTATTATATTCCGTGACATTGGAATGGAAAAATTTGTACTAGTAAATCATAAAATAATACTCATAGTAAAATTGAACCTTCAAAATACCCGTAAAATCGCTTTATTTCTTTTCGCATGTTCTACTAGATTCCACTACCAGACAACAGGCATTATGGAGGCCGTACGTAAACAGTTCATTCATTCATTCATCCATCAAAATACAAATTTCCCATAAAACGAAAGTGCCCTGACCGACCTAACTATTTTTAGGGTTCCGTCCCATGTTGCCAAATAATAAAACCCTCGTCGTGTGACTTCGTACGTCCGAACGTTTGCCACAACTATCTCAGCGATCACTCACGCAATCGACTTGAAACATGATTACCAAACTTTATCTCAAATAAATAAAAATATTACCTTCTATTATTATTATCGTAAATGGGGACAAAATCTCAAACCGTCTCTATGAGATACGAAGAGGCCCCACTGATTGTACAATCCAAAACAAATCTCTGTACCATTTTACCATCCTTAGATTTCGAGTCGTTACCGCGAAATGTCAACAAAAAAAAGGTAATCATTCTTCCCCTTTATTTCCGAAGCTCACAATTCAGAAAATCCAAAACCAATTACTGTCAATAGAAATGTTCAATCTTACAGGAGAAATTAAAATGATCGAGAAGCACAGTTTTTTTTTTCATTTGAATTATGCAAAAAAAAAAAAAAAACCCCAGAAATCAACCCAGCTCTGCAGTCCCAAAAATGTACCCAACCGCGTCAAAAATAAATATCCCATGTATACGGAACCCTCTGCGCGCGATTCCGACGCTATCTTGACCTCTTTTGTGTTTTATCACGTGTGAGTGAATGATAAACCGAGGGCCAGTGAATGAATGAGGATGAATGAATGAGCACTTTCCGATTATTGTGGCAGGTGACATTAGCCGCGTTCCGATTCACCGGTAATATCGATTTTAGCACTGACAGCGCGCTCAAATGCGTCCCGATTCACCGTTAGCACGTCCACGACTGACCATCGCTACGTCATCCAGTGTTGCCAACTTTCTAAATCAAGATTATCGGATTTTGGTCTTAAAATTATCGTACAATTATCGTACATTCATTTTTATCATAATTTGAAGAAAGAGTTAATTTGTAACGTAACAAATAAGTGCTATAAATACGGCATGACTGTAACTTCAACCAGCATCAGCTTAGCAATTTTTCGAATACATGAGTTATCTCACTTACCTTTCGGTAGTTTCGTCGGAACTGAAAAGCACCTTAACACCCCAAAGCGCAATCAGCAATCACTATTAAACTAATCTAATATAATAAACAATTTGTTTCATTAGTAAAGTAAACAAAACTTGTTGCAAGCAAAGTCCAAGAAAACCAGTTTTTCTCACTCCATTACGGTAGTATCATCTAAGTAGTCTGTGCACTCCATCCACTCATTTTGTTTTTTTTTTTTCATTTATTACAGGCTTTTAATGTGCTTAGTCAATTGTTAACTTAGCTAAAATACGTATTGTGAAAAGAGAAAGATGACTAAGATTTGTACGCTTCCAAGGTATATCTGTCTCGCTTTTTGTTATAGACGTGGTAAATTTTTCACCAGTGCTGAGCGCCATCTTCCGAAGACGAGTATGAACTTCTTAAGCAAACCATTATTGAATTCGGATACATGAAATGAAAATGTCTTTCAAAATTATCGTATGAAATCTAAAAATATCGTACGTGGTAGTAAAATTATCGTACTATCGTACCTAATTATTTTTTATCGTACAGCACCTCAAATTATCGTACAAATACGATAATTATCGTACAGTTGGCAACGTTGACGTCATCGACGACGTCATAAACGCCACCATCTTGCGCTCACAACGCCAAAACTTACGACCCTGGTCACTGTGAGCGATCTGTCATAACTGTCAGATTTTGCCGATGTTTGTTAGGAAAGAAAAAAAAAGGTTAACAATTACGATTGGAAGAAAGGAATAAAGATATCGAGTTAGATTTACATGACATGACAGCCACCAACGTAAGCGCGATAATAACCGTTCCGAATGAAAATAGTCCTGTAAGCGGCGTTATCGCGATAAATGATTCGGAACGGGTGTGAGCGATTTAGGCGCTGACAGCGCTGTCATCGTGATTCGGAACGCAGCCACTATATCGGTCACCTCTACCTAACCTAACCTATATACAAAAGCCGCTCAAAAAATGTATTGAATAAAGAATCCCGGTACATGCTTGTTAAATAAGGTAAGTCTTATCTAATTACGTAATAATACCAATAATTTACATAAAGCAATAACGCTATTCATTAACTATTGTACTCGAATGGAAAAAGGATCGATCGATTGATCGACCTACAATGCGTCTCACTCGAGTCGGACCTTTAGATGAAACAAAGGTTTATTTAATTAATCAAATTGGACGAAGCTAGGCTGCTTATGTTTAGTAGTAAACTTCAAATTTCGTTTGTTTTACAGAATATCTACACGCCCACTTGTACAAAGATGACGATGATGTTTCTGTTGGGGCCTGATGAAAAGCGAGAATCCTGAGGTGGCTGATTCTCAATGAGTGCCTAGGTTTGGGGCCCAAGGAACTTCACCCCGCAACCCCAAACCCCTTTGCCACAGTGTATGCATTGAATAATAAAAGCAATTAAGTGAAAAATTAACCTATCAGTGTTATAACCTATAAGTGCCAGTGTAACAGAAAAGTGAAAAAATAAGTGAAAACTAAACTAAAAAACGTAATTGTATCCTAAATGTAAAAGGCAGTTTATGTATAGTTCATGTATAAAATTTTGTAAGTATACTGTAAGCGTGTTGCAGATAAATAGTTTAAATATTTTATAGATTGTGTGACACTTATTTCTTAAAAAAAAATTCCTATACATAGTAACAAAATTTAAGTAGTAGTACTAATATAACAATTAGTATTAAAAATAGTAAAATAAGAGGCTGCTATTGCAAATAACATCCGTAGTACACCCAAGGCTTCGAATCTTCGGGCACGGCAACAAATTGTAGCAGTTCGACCTAGCTGCAAGCCTGACTTGCCATCATGGCTCACAGCACAAACTGAGACTTTCCTACCTAACTTACTAGTCCTAACTTGCTAAGCGAACACGGACTAACCTGACTTAATTTTTTTTGTTTTAACTTTTAATTTTAACCAAACACATAGAATAAGGAGATAGCATTACCTGAAAATTGATCCAAACTATTATACCCTGTTCTAATAAATAATTCGGCCGGTGATCGAACTAGTGGCTTAAGACCCAACGCTATGAGACAAGAGCAGCCAGAACCATGGGAGAGATTATGATTTGTTCCTGCCTAACCTCTAAGGTCTGCCTATCTTAGTCTAGGCTTACGCCTCAACATCTGGAGAGTTTGCAGCAATATTAATGTGATAAGAAGAACATGGAGTAAGTATGTATAATAGGTAAGGATGCGCGTTAGATAAGTAGAATATGAAGTTATGTAACCGAGAATAGCTGTAAAGAAATAATAGTTATGTAACCGAGAATAGCTGTAAAGAAATAATATCTGTAAACTATGGCTGACTTCAGGGGAACCTAAGAGTATTTAGATTGTATAGAAAGAAAAGATGTTTTAGTAGGTTGATAGGTTATTAGGTACTAAGGTACCCCCTATTTAGGGGGTAGAGGTCCCGCTCGCTCCCCGCGGTCCTCCGTGAGCTTCGACTAGCCAAACGGGACGGCTCCCCGCCTTTACCTATCTCTCCGTTTACTGAAGCTACTCTACTGCTTCAAAATCAACCAAAAGAATGGGTAGATAATTTACTCAATCAGTCCTTGTTTGTCTGTAGGTTTGTGGTTACATTATGTCTTCAAAAGGGTTGAGTGGAGGGTACAAAAGGAATCCAAGCTTGTTCCAGCTACTTGGATTGCATATAAATATATACATATAAATACAATATCTGTTTTCCTTTTTTCTTCAGCAAACAAATATTAAGTAAACGGAGATTTTGGAACAATAATTACTTTATTAATCTACATTTAATTTGTCAAGGTCCTCTAGACCAAAGTCAGTCATAATTTAATCTGAACCATAAAATCAACACTTTAATATAAGTGATATAAGTTCTTGTTTCGAACCCGAGAACCATTATTTTAGGATCTCGCGAGGATCAAGGAATGTCTCTTATCTTTCCCGACCTTTCAGCTCAATTGTATTTTATTGAGAAAGCATTATTTCAGTACGTTCATACGCACAAATCGACTATACATCTAGTTCGACAGCTTAATGATAATTCGATCTACACAATGTGGACATTTTGCCTTTTCTAGTACAACAGAGGACCACAGGTTTGCTTTTGCTTCACCTTGCAGAACCAAATATTATCAAGCATTAATTTCACTTGGTGGAAATCCCTTTTAATTTTAAGAAAGTATGATCTAATGTGTCATATCCAAAAACACAGCAATCTAAGCTGAAAGTAGATAGGTACTCAACAAGACACATGCCTATCTCAAACATTTTATCGAAATTAGATGTATATATGAATTACGATAATATTAATAAGCGTCCACTGCAAGACAAAGAATCCCCTTTTAGTCTCATTCTACCAAATAAAATACCAGATTTCATGTGATCTAGATTATAAAGCTACCTCTATAGGTACTAAAAGAACGAAGATATAGCGTTCAACACCCGACAATGCATAATAGTCAGGGGAAATAGATTTATCACAGATTTAAGTATACCACATCATAGAAATATCATTCTTTAGATAAGCAAGTTAGTTTTGTACTGATATCTTTAAATATGATCACAGAGTTAAATGATGTCTTAGAAATCTATCTGCATTTGGTATGATTCCAGAAAATTAGTAATATTTAAGCCCACGGCGTCCCACTGTTGGGCAAAGGGTTCTTCCTAAATCCCAAGATTACAGGACTAGCCTGATCTAGGTGGGTATGTTCTACCCCACTAGTAAACAGAAACCATCCTAGCCCAAATTTCCCCTTACACAGTAATATAGGCATATAAAAATAGTCATTGAGTTAATATCACAGTCTAATAGACACACATGCAAATATAGGCACAACACGTTATGGAAATGTACATCGTTCGCTTTTGGGTGGTACCCAACCAAAAGGGGTTAGATGGAAAACATCAGATAACCAGATTTATGATTTTAAGATAGGCGTTTTCTGTACTTCGGAAGGCAAGGTTAATCCAGCCATCATCTAGGACTAAGTCACAGAGTTAAGGCTGAGGAAGGCTTATCCAAGCCCGGCTTGTAAACTCTGATCACTAGGTCTATCTTTCTAGCCGTCAGTTCTAGGGAAACACGATAATATCTAGACACAGTTCTTAAAGAATGGCATAGGGAGAAATGGAGAGCGATTTGCAATTAAATGATAAATCACACACAATTGAAAGAGATTAAAAACACATTAAATATACACAGTTAAAAAAACACACAATAAAAAAACCAACAATAGGAAACATGGGTATAGACTTGTACTTACAGATTTCCGGGTACCAGATCGGCCTAATTGACTAAGATAAATAATTGATTAAAGACTCGCGTCGCACTGTCTTAGCAATAGTGTAGAAATCTAGGTTCTAAGCTAGCACTCGAGTTTCTAGGAGCGAGCGATCGCTTTACGACGGACGAAATTCTACGAGGAATTTTCAGGGATCCCGACACCTGCGCGTTCACGACGAAATTACCGTTAGTTATGATTAAAATGCTTTCAGGAATTTCGGGCATTCCTCCAGCATAATGACTTGTCGAAAGTTAAACAACGAATGACTCCCTCACAACCCAAGTCTGCGTATTTATACTCTTGAATTTAGCACGTGCCTTCCCGAACTCATTAACGCCACCGTTCCTCAATAATAACAGTCCCGTGGCTTCCCAAACCGTTTTTGGCAGTCTCGAGAAGTTCTCGGGACATATTGAGAACAACCGCGTCCCCGCTTCTCCTCTCTCATTGAGGCGACAACCGCCATTCATCGTACATTGAAGGTTCAAAAGCTAGCCTTAGCGCCGCCGTTCAGTCAAGCGCAGCAATGATCACGCAACTCTAACATTGTCGCCATCTACCTTTAATTAATAATGTTTCTTATTTAATTGTTTGTCTTAATGACGTGTTTTTCTTTATAAAAGCTTGAATTACTAAACTAAATGTCTTGATTAAGTTTCGAATGCATTTTACTGTTTTTTTTCTCGATCCGAACATAAGATGTTCATTCATCCGACTACCTTCAATTCTTAAGGTGTATCCTTCTTTTTTAATGGAATGCTTAGTTATAGTCTGACTTTACAACGAGTTATTTGGGTATTTTTAACTTCAATTTAATCGGAAATGTGTTTGATCAAAAGTTGATCTAGACACGCGGTAGTGTGTCAAAGCCAAGTTCAACGAGAATATTAGTTACATTAACCTAAACTTGAATATTTCGGAATCACTGACGGCCAACCCGTCACAGCCAACCCCCAAAATTTGTGCAGAAGCTATGTGCCGCCCGGAGCAAATTTTCACACCCTTATTACGAATTCAAAATAAATTTATTAACTCTTAACCTATAATGCAAATGTTGATATGAGGTGTAAGTTTTAAACCAAAGGACAAACGTCTTCAATCCGAATTCAAGAATCAGACCGTTGACCTATCGCTCATCTTCCAGTTTATACCGAGTACAAACGAACTCCACTCAATACAAGGAGCTCGGGTTGTGAATCCAGCCTGCCCTAATGACAACATAAAGTCATTTCACCTGCTGAGCAAATCGTTATTTTTGTATTTCAACTCCAGGATAGACATTTATGTCCCTGTTAGAGTAAAGTCAATTCTATTGGCTGCAAGATAAAACCGTTCTTCTGACCAATAGTCCCAGTCTAAAACTTGACTCTATATTGCTTTCTTTCATCCTTTGGAGAATGTGCAGTGTAGGGTTTTGCTTTTGAGCTGTGCCCACTGGTAGAGTAAAAGTTATTTACAGGGAGCATTAACACTCTTTCTGGACACCAGAATAAACTTCGCTTCCAATGTCTTTCAAGTAACCTAACACCTAAGATCCCATAAATACCTTGTTGTAAGTGTGGTGTACAAGGTTAACAGTCAATAAATTTGATCCGTAGAGAGTGTATCCAGTGGTTCATTGCAACCCTCCAGTCTATATTAAATCCTTCCACACATCAATCTCTTATTCAGTTAGTGGTTAGTCATTCAACCAAATATATCTTTGCATACAACCTTTCTCATAAACACATACCTTCCTCATTTGCACTTTCACGCTGTTACTTCGATCCACTAGACTCTCCCAACGGATAATTATTTGTCTTCCCTCCTAACTGAGATATAACTTAGACTTTTACAAATGTTTAGTTATTCAGACAGACACACAACCTATACGCAACTAATCAAACAAAGCCTAGACCCCGAATTCTCTAAGCAAGCTCCCATCTGATTAACCTATTCAGATACAAATTACTACAATTAAACATAATTAAGTTAAATTTTAACACTAACCAAATCTTTAGGTCTTCACAAGTGTTTTTTTTTTTTTTTTTTTTATAATATCCTTCGCGAATATACTTATTGGCCCTACATTCCGAAGTATTTTATGGCGTTATTATTATGGTATTTTTTCCTATTATTATGGTAATTTTTTTTCGTAACTTCTGATTTAAATCGAAACAGCTAGTATCGCTTACCCGCTCAATACTATTTACCTGTTCCCTGGCCTTCTTATACGTCAGTACTATTTTCGCGGACCTCTTAGCGAAGGCAAAGTAAACTGAACCCGTCTTTTAGGTGGATTTAGGTTACTTACACATTATTCCCAGACCATCCAATGTACAACACTGTAACACCCCTGTGGTCCAGATCCCGATGCCTAGACGAGTCTCACGCTGCATTCTCCGCCGAACGTGTAGGTATAGCAACAGACTCCGGTGTGCCCGTTCTTACCACGCGTTATATTACTTACCTTCCACAATACTTTGCACAAGTAATGAACCGCGCTTAGTTCGGCCATGACTAAAGCTTTTACAATTTTTCGACAGATGGCGCCTCGTTCCTATACTGCAGAGCTTTTATAATAAAATAAATAGAAAAACGTGTACTATGGATAGAATGCTTTGTGTATTAACAAGGTGCACAACGCATTACTCCCATATTTTGCAGGTCGTTAAGTCATGTCAGTGAGATTATGGTATATTGAGGACTCCTGTAATTTAGCGCCATGACTCATTACTAGCCACCTATGTGAAATTTTAACTATCCTGCGTTAGTACATTATTTTAGGGAAAACCTTTCCCTAGCCTAACATTACTAGGGGGCTGGTTATAGTCCAATTTCCCTCGCCCATCCCGAAGCCCACTAACAGATGGCGCTGCAGTCCTAAACCCGAGAAACAAAACGTCCCTGACACCCAGGAATCTCCTAAATACCAATCCCCGCGGGAATCGTGAGAGCCACAACCAAAAACCCGTTCACAAACATACATACCTACATACACACACTCACCGCTCTTCCTACAGTATAGGATCCTAAGTTACCATCATATGGCATGTTTTGTATAGGTTTCTTATTTAGGACCCCTAAATTCAAACTATCTAGTACTCCAGCTATATACATTTATTCTAATATTTTTCAATTTACTATTAATCAGTCATTTTTCTATTTACATTTTAATCAATTAACCAATCTTTGTACTCTTAATAAGGACTAACAGTCATAAACAAAATTCTACATGTGCATATATAGACATACATACGCATCCATACATATATATGGGTATACATACACATGCTCTTACTATACACGCATGGCAAGTAGGCATAACATAACGAACATCCTATAACATTTTTAACTTACTCATTGCAACATTAGGTATAATAAACACAATAGTACCTCAAAAGAACCCTTCACAAAATACTAATTCCTAAAACAATTCTACTGATAGTGTAAGTTCCATCATAACCCATTTAGTAACTTGTATTAGTACAAACAAACGTATTCACTCATATTTGTTCAAGGAGCAATTTATTCCCGTTAGAAATATTTATTGAAGTAAATGATAGGTCACTACTACTTAATGCTAATTGGAAATTCAAAATTTACTTATTAAGTTTAGCATTTACTAGTCCTGTTTTAGAACAGCTTTCCCCCCCACTTCGCTTCTTCTCAAGTTTAGGCTTCGTTAGGCTCGGCCAGTAATACTAGTTCTAACATTAGGAGAAGAAAAATCTTTCAAACCAAACATCAAATTCATCATTTTGTTACAACGACTTCTCATCCTTGATCGAAGCAAGTATTACTCGATCAACTAAACAAACTTATTTATAAGAAATATATCAAGAAAATCATCTTCCACTCCGTGTAGAAAATAAATCCCAGCTGCAAACCTTATCAGTCTCAGATTAATTATTGTAAAATCCCTTCCCACTTTCAAAAGAAAAACATACGTACTCCTAAAGATCCTTACTAAATTCATCCCCATTCCCCCATTGGCATGAACTAAAGGACGGATTCCAATATAAAATATTCTACTATTCTAGTGTGAGATCTTTGAATGGTTGTTCTAGTTAAACCTATTGACAAGAGAAAAATCACAAAGGCACCTTATAGGTACATAAACTTATAAGGATATTCTACCTACTATTTTAACATGAGATCTCCGTAAGTTTAAATTAACCCTATTGACAAGAGGAAAATCACAAAAGGTATCTAATAAATACATAACATCACACCTCCATTCCGTCAATGTAGGCAGAGACCCACCTAGCACCCTTATCTTGCCATACCCGGCACACTTATCATTACCCCGTGTCTAAAGCCCATTTTAAAAATATGATTCGGCCGGCTCCAATACAAAATCTTCGAGTTGGTAAGTCTCCACCTCCAACTCCCTTCGTAAATGCTTTCCAACCCCCTTTTTCTTGGACTTCAAGGTAACAGGTATAATTCTTGTTAATGATCCAATTTTAAAGTATGGTGTATGTAGCGTCTTTATTTAGATTGATTGTCCAAAATCGGTCAAGTGTTTTCCGTAATCTTTTATGGACATTACCTTCTTCGTAAATGTTCATCTTCCTATCACTTGTCAACTAAACCCAATATTGCCAGACGGTTCCAAAAGACGCGGACTGAGTTACGAAATTTATTCCACTTGCTCATGAAGTAGCATGCTCATGATCAATTTTTAATGCGTAGGTTCTCAGAAGTTTTGTAAGAGATATAACCGAAATAGCTAGAACATTACTATGGATGAATTTATAACCCTAGAGATTGTAACGTTAAATTTTCTTTCACAATTTTTTTTTGTTCCAACCCTGACGCAAGTACTGGCAATACAAACGATCTACTAGAAAGAATGCGGCTTGCATTTCTAAATGCAATTAAAACATTAAATAAATGTCTATCTATCTAACATAGAAGATTTTATATTTCCGAATAAATGAATTAATGTTTTACGCGAAATAGTTACGGAGTGAGGCAAACAGTGCAATAACCCAGGTAAGCATACGTTCACATGTTGATATGATTCAACTACAATAGTACCTTAAAAATTTGTTTTCCTGCCCCTATAAAGCGAACCTGCCCTTACCTGACCGCGCGTTGACCATTGATTTCATAGCCCAAGCACTTAAAATGGTAATTTCATTGTTATAATTACTGTATGAGCCTAATGTTTACAAGCTTAGTCACAAAGCGACAACTTTACTTTTTTTTTCCAACATGATCTTGCCGTTTCTTCTTGGGCATGACTAAGAGTTTCTTTCCCCACCCGTTCCATAGCTACTATACGTGTATTAACAAGTTTTTCTTCTTTTATTTTTTTTTTTATTAAGTAATCTTATCTATTTTTAATGTTTTTATTTTCTAACTATCTCCAGGCGTCAACAGGAAGTTCTGGAGTCCGGCCTTCTCACCTTCTACCCCTGTGCTGCATGGATTTAGACTACAACCCCCCTTACGCTGGACTTTAGACGTACAAGAGAACAATAAACCCTCCTTTTATCTGATAGCCAAGCGGGACCTATTAGATTGAGACGGTAATAACACAAGCCGAGTGAAGTCCTAGACTACTATCACACTTCAATAACACTTATTTATTACTAATTAACTCACATAAGGTTCGCAGCTGTTCCGATCAGCGGTGGTGATGCTTATTTCTTTTATTAAAAGCTAAACAAAAGAAAACACTCTATTTATTTCATAACCCTATCCCTAATATTACAATACCGGTTATGTTATTATAACCAGTCTATTCTTCGACTATTAACAATCTTCCATAATTTTGTAGACAATATTTAATTATTTAACAAGATGGATGGTATTAAAAGAACACTTAACTACCACCACAATTCCTATATTTCATTCCCCTTCATCTAGTTCTTGTCCATTTTGTTCGAACTGGGCTTTCTACGTCCGCTTCAATAGCTACTTCTTCCCTATCCCTATTCGATGACGTAGAAGTTTGACTTCCTACCACTACTTCAGACTGACTAGAACTGATTGGACCCACCACGATGTCTGCATCTGCAAGTCTAAGTGGTAGACGCTTCCTTCTACTCAGCCTGTCCATCTTCCTATCTTTTTCTTAATCTTGCGCTAGCAAATTGAACCGTTTACATACCTAAAACGAACAAACCCTTCATCAATAATGTTAAGTCTATACCTAAAAATGGTTAGCAAATGCACTTCCCTAAATTATTTAACAGTTTCGCAGATTGTCCCGATACGATACATAGTAGGGTCACAGCCCATTTTTGTTTCTTACAACGTTCAACTGACCTTACGTCAGAATATACCAGCCAGGAACTGTATAAAGGAGAAAGAGTATTATTGTACCTATAAATTTTAGTGCATAATAGTATATATATGTGCATAGTAACATCCCTCTTTAGTTTGCATCGTTGCCCCCCTTCGCTTGCCAGCTAAGACCTTAAAACTGCAAGAGTAAGACCCAGTATTTTATGAAAATTTCCCTCATTGTAATAATTACCTTGATACCCTTGATCTACTAAACAACAATTCCTGTAATTATATTTTCTAAATTTTCAATAGCCTTATTCTATATTCACCTGCTAAGCTTTAAATAGGTGACCTCAAGGCACAATCATATTTGCCTACAATCCTAAAGTGAAAAACTCAACCCCCATTTGACTTAGTACTTAAGAGGTCTTATTGTAGGTACTACTACCTAGCTTAAAAGAAAACACAAAATTTATAAGTGCGCCAAATAAATAAGAGAGTTAGTTAGGTATCAATTATTCTAATCATAAGAACTTGCTCAAGGTCAAGGCGAGACACCCCTCATGTGGTTTGGTAAATTTACTATCTGTTACCTATCCCAGAACTCCCTATTTTGTCAATCATAATCTCATCCCTACGATCCATTTTCACACGCAACAAATGCGACCTTAGAGCCGTCTTTTAATCTACAACCACCCTATAGTATTTTCCTGATCTGTAAACATATAATGTCGCGCAAATCTATAGGATAAAATAATAGAAACACTATTGTAAAGATAACCAAGAACCAACCGATAACCTAAAACTTGTCTAGTGACCTTCCTATTATTTATTACGACCTATTAATGATATCGTATAGTGTACCTATTATGTACACAAGCCTATCGATTTTATTTCAGACATGAGATGATGAGACCGAGCTAAACCGATTCCCTGCCCCCAAAAACCCCGCATGGTAAATCTCATCGAAATCGCCAGAGCCGGTTTCGAGAACCCGGTCACAAATATATTGCCCGCTTGATAGTATAGGTTCTCCGCCCAGAAACAAGGCTGCTCGACTAGCAGACCTTAGCCGAACCACATAAAAAAAGAACCAATTCTAGCCCTGGATGTTAGTGATTTGGCCGCTCACTACGTTCTACGTTTATTAATCTTGTTATTATATTCCGTGACATTGGAATGGAAAAATTTGTACTAGTAAATCATAAAATAATACTCATAGTAAAATTGAACCTTCAAAATACCCGTAAAATCGCTTTATTTCTTTTCGCATGTTCTACTAGATTCCACTACCAGACAACAGGCATTATGGAGGCCGTACGTAAACAGTTCATTCATTCATTCATCCATCAAAATACAAATTTCCCATAAAACGAAAGTGCCCTGACCGACCTAACTATTTTTAGGGTTCCGTCCCATGTTGCCAAATAATAAAACCCTCGTCGTGTGACTTCGTACGTCCGAACGTTTGCCACAATTATCATAGTGATCACTCACGCAATCGACTTGAAACATGGAACGATTACAGAACATGATTACCAAACTTTATCTCAAATAAATAAAAATATTACCTTCTATTATTATTATCGTAAATGGGGTCAAAATCTCAAACCGTCTCTATGAGATACGAAGAGGCCCCACTGATTGTACAATCCAAAACAAATCTCTGTACCACTTTACCATCCTTAGATTTCGAGTCGTTACCGCGAAATGTCAACAAAAAAAAGGTAATCATTCTTCCCCTTTATTTCCGAAGCTCACAATTTAGAAAATCCAAAACCGATTACTGTCAATAGAAATGTTCAATCTTACAGGAGAAATAAAAATGATCAAGTAGCATTTTTTTTTTCATTTGAATTATGCAAAAAAAAACCCCTAGAAATCAACCCAGCTCTGCGGTCCCAAAAATGTACCCAACCGCGTCAAAAATAAATATCCCATGTATACGGAACCCTCAACGCGCGATTCCGACGCTATCTTGACCTCTTTTATTTTATCACGTGTGAGTGAATGATTACTTGAGGGCCAGTGAATGATTGAGGATGAATGAATGAGCACTTTCCGATTATTGTGACAGGTGACATTAGCCGCGTTCCGCTTCACCGGTATTATCGATTTTAGCGCTGACAGCGCGCTCAAATGCGTCCCGATTCACCGTTAGCACGTCCACGACTGACCATCGCTACGTCATCGACGACGTCATAAACGCCACCATCTTGCGCTCACAACGCCAAAACTTACGACCCTGGTCACTGTGAGCGATCTGTCATAACTGTCAGATTTTGCCGATGTTTGTTAGGAAAGAAAAAAAAAAAGGTTAACAATTACGATTGGAAGAAAGGAATGAAGATATCGAGTTAGATTTACATGACATGACAGCCACCAACGTAAGCGCGATAATAACCGTTCCGAATGAAAATAGTCCTGTAAGCGGCGTTATCGCGATAAATGATTCGGAACGGGTGTGAGCGATTTAGGCGCTGACAGCGCTGTCATCGTGATTCGGAACGCAGCCACTATATCGGTCACCTCTACCTAACCTAACCTATATACAAAAGCCGCTCAAAAAATGTATTGAATAAAGAATCCCGGTACATGCTTGTTAAATAAGGTAAGTCTTATCTAATTACGTAATAATACCAATAATTTACATAAAGCAATAACGCTATTCATTAACTATTGTACTCGAATGGAAAAAGGATCGATCGATTGATCGACCTACAATGCGTCTCACTCGAGTCGGACCTTTAGATGAAACAAAGGTTTATTTAATTAATCAAATTGGACGAAGCTAGGCTGCTTATGTTTAGTAGTAAACTTCAAATTTCGTTTGTTTTACAGAATATCTACACGCCCACTTGTACAAAGATGACGATGATGTTTCTGTTGGGGCCTGATGAAAAGCGAGAATCCTGAGGTGGCTGATTCTCAATGAGTGCCTAGGTTTGGGGCCCAAGGAACTTCACCCCGCAACCCCAAACCCCTTTGCCACAGTGTATGCATTGAATAATAAAAGCAATTAAGTGAAAAATTAACCTATCAGTGTTATAACCTATAAGTGCCAGTGTAACAGAAAAGTGAAAAAATAAGTGAAAACTAAACTAAAAAACGTAATTGTATCCTAAATGTAAAAGGCAGTTTATGTATAGTTCATGTATAAAATTTTGTAAGTATACTGTAAGCGTGTTGCAGATAAATAGTTTAAATATTTTATAGATTGTGTGACACTTATTTCTTAAAAAAAATTCCTATACATAGTAACAAAATTTAAGTAGTAGTACTAATATAACAATTAGTATTAAAAATAGTAAAATAAGAGGCTGCTATTGCAAATAACATCCGTAGTACACCCAAGGCTTCGAATCTTCGGGCACGGCAACAAATTGTAACAGTTCGACCTAGCTGCAAGCCTGACTTGCCATCATGGCTCACAGCACAAACTGAGACTTTCCTACCTAACTTACTAGTCCTAACTTGCTAAGCGAACACGGACTAACCTGACTTAATTTTTTTTGTTTTAACTTTTATTTTAACCAAACACATAGAATAAGGAGATAGTATTACCCGAAAATTGATCCCAACTAATAAACCCTGTTCTGATAAATAATTTGGCCGGTGATCGAACTAGTGGCTTAAGACCCAACGCTATGAGACAAGAGCAGCCAGAACCATGGGAGAGATTATGATTTGTTCCTGCCTAACCTCTAAGGTCTGCCTATTTTAGTCTAGGCTTACGCCTCAACATCTGGAGAGTTTGCAGCAATATTAATGTGATAAGAAGAACATGGAGTAAGTATGTATAATAGGTAAGGATGCGCGTTAGATAAGTAGAATATAAGGTTATGTAACCGAGAATAGCTGTAAAGAAATAATAGTTATGTAACCGAGAATAGCTGTAAAGAAATAATAGTTGTAAACTATGGCTGACTTCAGGGAAAACTAAGAGTATTTAGATTGTATAGAAAGAAAATATGTTTTAGTAGGTTGATAGGTTATTAGGTACTAAGGTACCCCCTATTTAGGGGGTAGAGGTCCCGCTCGCTCCCCGCGGTCCTCCGTGAGCTTCGACTAGCCAAACGGGACGGCTCCCCGCCTTTACCTATCTCTCCGTTTACTGAAGCTACTCTACTGCTTCAAAATCAACCAAAAGAATGGGTAGATAATTTTACTCAATCGGTCCTCGTTTGTCTGTAGGTTTGTGGTTACATTATGTCTTCAAAAGGGTTGAGTGGAGGGTACAAAAGGTATCCAAGCTTGTTCCAGCTACTTGGATTGCATATAAATATATACATATAAATACAATATCTGTTTTCTTTTTTCTTCAGCAAACAAATATTAAGTAAACGGAGATTTTGGAACAATAATTACTTTATGAATCTACATTTAATTTGTCAAGGTCCTTTAGACCAAAGTCAGTCATAATTTTATCTGAACAATAAAACCAACACTTTAATATAAGTGATATAAGTTCTTGTTTCGAACCCGAGACACATTATTTTAGGATCTCGCGAGGATCAAGGAATGTTCCTTATCTTTCCCGTCCTTTCAGCTCAATTGCATTTTATTGAGAAAGCATTATTTCAGTACGTTCATACGCACAAATCGACTATACATCTAGTTCGATAGCTTAATGATAATTCGATCTACACGATGTGGACATTTTGCCTTTTCTAGTACAACAGAGGACCACAGGTTTGCTTTTGCTTCACCTTGCAGAACCAAATATTATCAAGCATTAATTTCACTTGGTGGAAATCCCTTTTAATTTTAAGAAAGTATGATCTAATGTGTCATATCCAAAACACAGCAATCTAAGCTGAAAGTAGGTAGGTACTCAACAAGACACATGCCTACCTCAAACATTTTATCGAAATTAGATGCATATATGAATTACTATAATATTAATAAGCGTCCACTACAAGACAAGGAATCCCCCTAGAGTCTCATTTTACCAAATAAAATACCAGATTTCATGTGATCTAGATTATAAAGCTACTTCTGTAGGTACTAAAAGAACGAAGATAAGTATAGCGTTCAACACCCGACAAGGCATAATAGTCAGGAAAAATAGATTTATCACAGATTTAAGTATACCACATCATAGAAATATCATTCTTTAGATAAGCAAGTTAGTTTTATACTGATATCTTTAAATATGATCACAGAGTTAAATGATGTCTAAGGAATCTATCAGCATTTGGTATGATTCCAGAAAATTAGTAATATTTAAGCCCACGACGTCCCACTGTTGGGCAAAGGGTTCTTCCTAAATCCCAAGATTACAGGACTAGCCTGATCTAGGTGGGTATGTTGTACCCCACTGTTAAACAGAAACAATCCTAACCCCAACTTTCCCCTTACACAGTAATATAGGCATATAAAAATAGTCATTGGGTATCGGTGCTGCCTAAATTAGAGACGCTCTACAATAACACTTTTCATGAAAGTACAGGTTTCACTCCTAGTGAGATACTCTACGGAAGGACCACCCAGCTATCCTTCGATAGACAAATTTTGGAAGACGTAGTAAAAAATGTGGGACAGGTGAGAGAGAAGGTTAGGGATAACTTAGTTAAGACAGGGTCAAAGCGACAGGCAAAGTTCAATCAGAGGTTTCGCCCTAAGCAATTCCAGATTGGGGATTTAGTAAAAATAAGAAAATTAAATAAGTCTGATGCACGACTAAAAATCACAAAAAAGTTTGAGCCATTGTATGAAGGGCCTTATGTAGTAGCGGCTGTCCCATACCAAAACGTCTATATATTAGTAGATCCAGAAACCGGTAGGGAGAGGGGAAAATTTAATATGATACATTTGACAAGGTATTACGCTAAAAGTTAAATAGGGGAATTATGCGTGACCAGTGAACCTAGGTTGAGCTGATCCGGGGAATGAAATATAGGAATTATGGTGGTAGTTAAATGTTCATTTAATACCATCCATCTTGTTAATTAATTAAATATTGTCTACAAAATTATGGAAGATTGTTGATAGTCAAAGAATAGACTGGTTATAATAACATTACCGGTATTGTAATATTAGGGATAGGGTTATGAAATAAAAGATTGTAACGACCTGCCCTAAGCCCTGACTTGACATCGCGACTCACGGCACCAGACTGTAACGGTCCTACCTACCTAACTTGATCCTACCCAACTTACTATAACTAACTTGACTTACTTGCTAAACGAACACGGCCTAACCTGATTTAATATTTTTTTATTTATTTTAACTTTTAACTTATTAATTTAAATCAAACGTATAGAATAAGAAAATAGCATTACCTAAAAATTGATCCCTACTATTCAACCCTGTTATAATAAATAATTTGGCTTGTGATCGAACTAGTGGCTTAAGACCTAACGTTATGTCTGAAGATATTGCAACAATGACCAAAAGTAAAAATAACACAGGAAAAGTACACACAACAGGTTAAAGATTATAAGGTTAAGTTAAATAGGTATATGAGACGATAAGTGGAAAAGGGTAAATTAAACAATTACGTAATAAAAGGGAAAGTAAGTCAAGAGGCTAGTATTGTATTGTTAGTCTATGTGGCCCTGTTTAGGGGGAGGGCCCCCCTCCTCCGGACCCTCCAGTAGGTCTCATACCACTTGCGGACGACCTCCCTCCGAGACTGCCCCCAGGTATGCCTGAGTTTTTACTCTATTCACATACATACCTTTATAACATTAATATTTTATAATGATAGTAAGGGAACTTTTATTTCCAAGTCAAATTCAGTTTGTAAGTAGGTTAGTAAATTGTACAGTCATAACTAAAGGGAAGGAGGAGACAAATTCCGGACTCATCCTGCAATCCAGAATATAAGGATATATACATAGATACAGGATATCGTTTTTCTTACAGCAAAACAAACTCGATGGACGGGGCCTTAGGATGATCGACTACCTACTTAGACAATTTACATTTAATTTTAAGTCGGGATAGTAAGTCAGGAGTCGCCTTAACTACTAATCAACGGTCAGCATTATTAACCTTAGCCCAATCTGAACAATGAAGGAATCAGTTAAATATAAGTGATTTAGTTCTTGTTTCGAACCCGAGAAACATTATTTTAGGATCTCGCTAGGATCAAGGAATGTTACTTATCTTTCCCGTCCTCTCAGCTCAATTGCATTTTATTGAGATATTATTTCAGTACGTCCATACGCACATCTGACTATACATTTAGTTCGATAGCTTAATGATAATTCGATCTGCTCAATGTGGACATTTTGCCTTTACTAGTACAAAAGTGGACCACAGGCTTGCTTTTGCTTCACCTTGCAGAACCAAATATTATCAAGCATTAATTTCACTTGTAGGAAATCCTTTTTAAATTTAAGAAAAGTATGATTTAATATGTCATACTCCATCACACAGCAATTTAGCCAAGGTAGGTAGGTACTAAAACAAGACACATTCCTATCTCATTCATTTATCAAAATTAGATGAATTTATAAAGGTAGATGAAGGTAGGTAAGAATATTTTTTCCCGATATATTATAATATTAGATCAGAGACGTCCACTATACAACAAAGGGACCCTTCGAAATCTCATTTGAACAAGTAAAGTACTAGATTTCATTTAATCTAGATTATGAAGCTACCTTTATACTAAAATATAGCGTTCAACACCCGACTATGCATATCAGCCAAGAAAAATAGTTTATTTAGGCAAACTACATCATAAAATTATTATCTTTTAGATAAGCAAGCTAGATTTCGTGCTGATAGTCTTTAAACATGGTCACAGAATTTATGAACAATTTCTTGGAATCTTTAAGCATTTTGTACGGTCTATTTCGCATCAAAAGGAACCTTCTCAGCTTTTTTACCGAGACATTAGGTCCAAAGTGCTCCCACACAACGTATTTGGGAGTACAGGTTTCCGTAAAATATACCGGAATATCAAATTTTAAGTAGGTAATCTAGCGTGATTTTTGTACTATAAATCTTTTAATAAAGTCACTGGATTTAGGACGATTTCTACAGCTTTTATAAGCATTTTAAACACATCGCACAAATTTTATGAATAGCACAAAATATTAAAATATTATCACAATATCAAAACACGACAAGGAAGATTTTGAATTACTCACGGTTTTTCTTCGATCAAACCTTGACGTGACCTGGCCGGTGAACGTCCACTGCTGGACCAGGACCCTTCCAGACAGCCAGAGCAGAACGAACGGTCTCGAACCGTCCGCTTAGGCACAGGCCTGCGCCCGGCTGGAGGAGTGCCCACTGCTGGGCAAAGTCTTCGCTCAGATTGTTGGTACAGAACGACAGGCCATGAGTCGTCCCTCCAGCATCCCGCGCCTTGTTGATGATTGCCCACAACTGGACATGGTGGCCTTCCCTACAGTCGCGCTGACCGAAACGTTCCTCGAGGAATCGTGGGACGCCCGAAACCGTAAAATTCTGTGCTCGCGGGCAACCTGGACCCACACGTGTTTAGCCGCCGAAATCACGAAAACCGAACGTACCGAAAGATTGAACGAATTTAAATTTACGCACCGCGCAATATATTAAAAAAAACTTAAAGAGAAAGATCGCTCCGCATTCGGGCAGAGTAACGTTGTCGCGATGAAATTCAAATAAAAGGTGGGGCCTCAGGGCAGCGTTCTTGCTTTTATACACTCGAAGTCCCCCCGCCGATGACGCAATATCGCATTCAACCTAGCTGATAACGCAATAACGAATTCGGTTCGGCATACATTGATGGTTTACTAGCAAATTGAATGTCGCCACCCGCGCGCTGGCACGCAATAGTACGCTACCTCCTCAGTCGGCCGGCGCCAGCCAGTCTGGGTTTTTGAAACGAAGTATCTTTTCACCTGAAAACGAATCCTATGCATTCTTCTGAATATGAAAACGTGTTAATTAAGCTCAAATTCATAGAACTAAATGTCTAAATTAAGTTTGAAATGGGTTTTAGTATGTCTTTTTCGATCCGAAACTACGATTCTAATCCATCCAGCTGATTTTAAGTTCTAAACGAATCTTTCCTTTTTATTAGAATGCCTTATCATAGTTTGACTTTACAACAAGTTATTTGGGTATTTTTAAATTCAATTTAATCGGAAATGTGTTTGATCAAAAATTTATCTAGACACGCGGTAGCGTGTCAAAGCCAAGTTCAAAGAGAATATTAGTTACATTAACCTAAACTTGAATATTTCGGAATCGCTGACGGCCAAACCGTCACAGCCAACCCCCAAAATTTGTGCAGAAGCTATGTGCCGCCCGGAGCAAATTTTCACCCCCTCATTCCGCAAATATTCACTCTTAAAAAGTCTAAACTAAACTCAAACTAAATTTATTAACTTTTAACCCATACCTGTAACGTTGTTATGAGGTGTAAGTTTTAAACCAAAGGACAAATGTCTTCAACCTGAATTCAAGAGTCAGACCACTGACATATTGCTCATCTTCCAGTCCATACCGAGTACAAACGAACTCCACTCAATACAAGGAGCTTGGGTTGTGAATCCAGCCTGCCCTAATGACAACATAAAGTCATTTCACCTGCTGAGCAAATCGTTATTTTTGTATTTCAACTCCAGGATAGACATATATGTCCCTGCTAGAGTAAAGTCAATTCTAGTGGCTGCAAGGTAGAACCGTTCTTTGACCAATATTCCCAATCTAAAACTTGATTCTAT
Source organism: Athrips mouffetella (assembly GCA_947532105.1). Taxonomy (NCBI): domain Eukaryota; kingdom Metazoa; phylum Arthropoda; class Insecta; order Lepidoptera; family Gelechiidae; genus Athrips; species Athrips mouffetella. The sequence goes on from OX383959.1 coordinate 6,320,642, forward strand.
ATTGCTTTCCTTCATCCTTTGGAGCATGTGCAGTGTAGGGTTTTGCATTTGAGCTGTGCCCACTGGTAGAGTAAAAGTAATTTACAGGCTGTATAAACACTCCTTCTGGACACCAGAATAAACATCGCTTCCAATGTCCTCCAAGAAACCTAACACCTAAGATCCCATAAATTACTTTTTGTAAGTGTATTGTGTACAGGTCAACCGTCAATAAATTTTGCTCCACTGGTTGAGTATCCATTGGTTCATTGCAACCCTCCATACTATTAGTCTTTTTATACATCAATCTCATATTCATCCGTCATAGTCATAGTCATCCAACCCAAAACAAATTTTCTTTCATCATCTTCATACTACCTTTCTCACCTTTCTCTCCGTCCTCCTTTACGCTGTTACTACGAACCACTGGGGACCAATGAAGCGCAAGAGAATAAATTATATTTCGTCGCTTCATTCGAAGATATAGTTTGTTTACAAGTAGGAATATAATAACGATCGAACTTCACTCCTGGAGTTCGTTTGATCATCTAATATTTGATTATGCTACTGAGTAAAAACCGCCAAGGCAAACGCACAGGCGCTGCGCAAAATTAGTTTAAATTTCCCAAAACTAGTTGATTATATTAGTCTATTTTAATGTCTACTGATGCAATAATTCACAAGAGTGAAACACAACACCAATTGTAAATTTACCCCATCAACCCTCGATTTACATTGTACAAAATTTATTTAAAATGGAAGAAGTATTTTGCCAGGAAAGTTGGGAATACGGCTATAAGTCCATCCACAAAGCAAAATGATTCCTAAGAAAACATATTTCTTTCCAAGGACCTACGAGTCGGTCCCTCAAAGATCCCTTCAAATAAAACTCCTCGTCAACTTGTCGCAACGGATTACTCACGTGTAAACAAGTCGTCTTGCACAATACTTTAAAGGTGAATCATCGAACTCTCTCTCAAAACCTTCATATTGAGCTCTATTTACGCAATCAAAATTGTTTAATGACACTTCAAACGTGATGGATTTTCTCATTTTTCACATTGGGCAACTAAATCTCCAACACAATCTAGGTGTCTACATTGGTAAATTATATAACTGACCGAGAATTTGACTATGATTTACGAAATTTTTACTATTTAATTGAAATTCACTGTTTACCTGAGCCATCATTACCTGCCCACAGCGGAGCTTACTCGTACCTAAACAGCACAATCCAAAAAAAATTTCAAAAGCCTCTACACAAAGCTAAAATTTATCACAAAATATAATAAGAGAAGAAAAAAATTTAAAATATTTACCTAATAAAATTCAGAAATGTATGCTCTAAATGAGCTGTCCTCCGAGTAAAATAAAAACAAGACCCTAAAATGAAGAATTTGAATAATACAGCTAATGTTTCCCGAATCACGAAAGGTATACAAAATCCCTTGCCCCATCTAAGAAAAGGTACGCTTAAGATTACCTAAGAACTTCCGGTGACATTATAACTCCAGCTCCTGTACTAATAAAATTTATAATTACGCATACGTGCCAATGTGTCTTGCGCATCGTAACTAACGCATAGTCTTACACACACCAATACCTTACTCCTTACACCCTACGCTTTACCTACACATAATAATGTGAGAATTATGGCTATACGCATACGTGGCTTACATACAGATGCATGTCCTATACCTTATATGATTATTTTTTTTTTATCCCAGCAGTAATCAAGGTATCTGAACGCAACCATTCCTCCAACCTATAGTAAACCCTTACTCCCCAAAAGTTAACCAAGTCAACTTCACTACGTATGCCGAAGGGAGATACTTATCATTTAGAGAAATTTGAACGAATTATTCCAGTTAGTTTTCCTTAAATCTATTTAAAGTACTATTTGATAGCTACAATTGCCTGCTATCAGTACGCTGCTTCGAAAATGAGCAAACTTCTTGAAACCTCTGAATTCTTTTTAGGAACTTTTTGAAATTTAGGAACTTTTTAAAAATTAGAAACTTTTTAAAAATTAGGAACTTTTTTTAAAAATTAGGGACTTTTTGAAAATTAGGAACTTTTTGAAAATTAGGAACTTTTTGAAAATTAGGAACTTTTTGAAAATTAGGAACTTTTTGAAAATCAGGAACTTTTTGAAAATCAGAACTTTTTGAAAATCAGGAACTTTTTGAAAATCAGGAACTTTTTGAAAATCAGGAACTTTTTGAAAATCAGGAACTTTTTGAAAATTAGAAACTTTCTGAAAATGTATTTTGGAAATTTAATTTTTGGAAATTCGGATCTTTTTGTAAATTCGGATCTTTTTGGAAATTCGGAACTTTTTTGAAAAACTGAACTTTTTTTTTTTTAAACAACTTTTTTTTTTTTTAAACTGAATTTTTTTTTTTTGGAAAACTTAAACCACTTTTTTTTTTAAAGGGCGGGATCTTTAAAATTATGTGCACTTATTTATTCATTTAAGTAATCTTACCCGCGAAAATATATGCAACGTTTGATCTTGAAAGGTGGCAATAATGATCACTTATTAATAAAAGGAAATTCCTTCCTACAGACCTAAGGTTATGCACATTGAAAATTAGAAATTAGTGCATTATGCGTAGAGACCATTCTAAGGTCCTTAACCTATTTCATCATTAAAACAAAATGCCTTATGCCCACAAAATAGCAGACCGTATAAGTCAAAGAAGGTTTTAATCTAACCAATAAGTAAATATGAGAAAGAACTAACTGTATAATTCCATATTCCTACAACCGAACGACGTTATGTTACGAAATTACTAACCTAAAAATTTAAAACAAGTGACGAATGTATGACAGTGGTTATGTACGTATGATGTATGATAATGATCTACGAATTATCCGTTTAGCATGATACCTAAAATTTTCTATGTAAGCTATTAAATTGTGTATCGTGTAATCGTGCCGTATGTATGTATTTATGCTTACTTACAATTAGCCAAAACAAAACTTTCACTCCCTTTAAATATGCCCATCTATAAACGAACCGAAAAACAAAACACATTCTCATTGTTAATATACGATGTAGGTGAATAGATTACGACAACGTGATAAAATTATTATATGAAGATATGTAAAAATAAAGTTGTTTTGTTTTGTTATGTTATGTTTTATACTAAGTCAACCCCCAGACCTTACTACGTCTCTTATTCTACAGTAATATGGTGACGTCACAAATGTACACTCGGCAGCAAGTAAGGATAACCAAAGCTGTATAAGTAAGTTAAAGTAACAATGAAAAATATCTACATTGTAAGCGCTAACAAGATACGTGGTCGAACGCACAACAATACCAAGAAAAAGAAATCTAACACCAGGCTAGTCAGGTCGGTCGATGACCTTACCTCTCATACGCAAGAAGAACAGGTATAATTAAAGCATAGTTAATCTTCGAACCCCAGCATTAGACTAACCACTTTTATTTACATTATTGTGTCATTGACTGTACAGTCAAAGCAGTAAATCACTCAACGCAAAATATTTTTTATGCTAATAAATCAACGGATACTTTAGTTAAGGAGGATAAGACTTAAAATATAGAATTCCCTACTGTATCTCGAAGGAAAGGAAACGTTCAGTCATCCAACCACAACTGAGTTCACGAAAGACCGTGGCGATTCGTAAATTTAAAAAAAATTGATTAACTTTTGGATGTGCTATGATTTTTTTCTTCTTAAACTAACCTATAACCTAAGCATTTACTTCAGTATTGTATGTGGTTTCCACCGCGCACCTCACGTTATTGAAAACCAACTGTAACCGCAAACATGACTATAAAACCTGGTATTGTTTCGTGAACTCACAATATCGTTCCACCGCTCCTAGTATAGTAACCTCACGAAAAAGTACACAAAGTGTTTTAATTCTTACCCACTATAGTTTTAAACTGGATGTTCATAAAATTATAAGCCCTATTAAAGCAGATTCCGTCTACTGTCCTATTATCGTAGAGAGCTTAACCCACTTCCTTAAGCGCGACAACCCTTCATCTTACTCGTATTAGAACATACCATATTATCAAGGTTACAATACCCACATACTAATCTCATAATAAGCTTATAATAATAGTGTACTCCCTAAACCCAATCACAGTCTTCCCCCCAACCCCCCGTAACGAGTAGTGTCCTAACATTTAACAACTATAGAGGTATCTATGACCTACTAGGAATGAAACGTAAACAAACGAACCTATTCAAACCACGAAAGCAAATGTAAATAGCTACTGTTAGTGAATATAATGTTTTCACAATTCAGTTAACAAGAGTATTTTTCACCTAAATAGCATGTTTGGATTCATCGCATCCCCACAGTGTGTATGACCACATCACCTTAGCGAATTGAAATAATTTGTTAACCTACAATATGGTATTTAGATAAAGTTTGCATAAAGAGGAAATAAATCACTATAGTTTATACCTACCTCACACCTACCTCAGAAGACACAAATGAAAAAGTTACAACGAATAAATAATTTAAATAAATAAATAAATAAATATGAGAGAGAAAATTAAGTCACGAAATATTCAAGAAATATTACAGTTCGATTTAATTGTTTGTTGTTTCGCGAAATAGCCCAATGACCTAACATTGATATGGGTTTTCCTTTCTTGCTCGGACCCGTATGGAGGAAGTTATGTTAAGTATGGGGTGTCAGGTATGACCACGAAAGGTAAAATAACACTAAACCTACCTTAAAATTATTAACCATGATAATATTGTACGAAACCAAGGCATATATCACATGAAAGTTGGTTTCAAAATCCTAACCAGGTACTAAAATAAAAGTGTGATATGGAACTTACATTCGTAAAAATTTTGTGGAATGGTTGATAAAATTAGTGAAAATTTCACTTAACACACTTTATTGCAGCCGCAACATGCAGTGATGTGTTTTTGTTCACAAAATTATGCATACAATCACCAAATAAATTTAAAAGTTTGAAGTAAATTGGAATGGTTCTGTTAGTCTAGAAAATTCGTAAAACTTTCATAAAACTTAACAAAAAAAATGCAATATGTCTTTGGAAAAACTCATCCTATACTAAAATTAACCAAAACTTAGCTAATATTACGAGTAATTATCTAAAAATAAACTAAAAACGTAACCGCAAACTCTTTGTTTACTTTTTAATGTTGACGTTTATAGTGTTGTTCCGGGAAGACCGAACTTCATCCGAATATCCGAACGGAATGTCTTATGTCAACACGATGACTTGAGTCAGTTCCGTATAACCAACGAAGGAACGGCACTACGTGGATTGTTCCTAATAGTACCACTATTCGACGGAAGATGGCGTTCGGTGTACCTTGACGAGACGACCTTCTTGAAATTTAAAACCACCACCGAATCTTCTGTACCTATGTATGATGATGAAAATATTTTACACAATACCACCCATTTTCAAAGTAAGTTTGGACCTCTAAAATATACGTCAAATCGATTCTTGGCATACCTTACTAGATTCCTAGGTGCGCGTACAACTCACTTTAACTGCAATCCTAATTACAAAAGTGCTAGGCAACAGGCTGTATGGCAAAAGGCTTCAGCCTGCCCAAAAGAACGGAACGCATATAAAATAACCCAAGGAGGTTTAAGTAGTAGCTCTTTCAGCTAAGGAGGGAGCTATAAGCGTATCACTCTCTTGCGAGGGACCTCTATACCAAAATGTATGGATTTTTATCAAATCCTAACTTTTATCTTTCTCTCTGAGAAATATGTGAATTGGGACTAATTAATGTTACTACCACAGTTTTTCCGGCGAAAACACCCACCATTCAGGAAAAAAACGGTGTTAAAATTCACGCATAAAATGGCTATTACTTACGGATCATTTACGCTTCCGTTCTTAGTACTAATGATCAATTCACAAGTAAAAAAAGATATATTTTCACTTTCGCAAACAAAGTTTAAAATATAGATTTTTAAAGATCTCTTGATTTTTGTAAAACTTCACTGAGTTTTTTTTGACCGACTAGTATGGGCGACAGTGAGACGCTCTACACTTCACTAGTTCATACAGAATATGTATATGACGGACTCTATAGTTTTTTTACTCTGAGAAATAACCGGTTCATTCATTCATTCACCCGTCATCCGCGCCCCGACCGTTCAGTATTTTTAGGGTTCCGACACAGTTGCCAAATAATGAAAAACCCTCACGGTGCGACCTCGTCCGCCCGACCCGCTCGTCACAATCGATTATCTCAGCAACCACTCACGCGATCGACCTGAAACTTGGAACAATTTCGGAACATAATTACCCGACTTAAAAATAGAAGGTAACCTTACCACTATTATCATAATTGGTAGCCAAACAAGGGGTCAAAACTTGAAGTCTTTGCTAAAATATACGAAGGTGCCCCACTAATTGTACAATCCAAATAGCTGTACTATTTTATCACTCTTTAGACTTCAAGTTACTACCGCAAAAACGTCAAAAAAAGATAACATCCCCTTACTTACGAAAATTGGAAAACGGAAAATCCAAACTAATCACTGTCACTAGAGCTTCATGTTTAATCTTACGGGCAAAAATAAAGTTACCAAATAGCACAGTTTCCCTTTTTTTTTTCTTATTGGAAATTTGCAAATCTCCTCCCAGAAACCAACCCAGCTCCGCGGTCCCAAAAATGTACCCAACTGTCTTAAAAATAAATATCCCAGGTATACGGAACCCTCGGCGCACGAGTCAGACTCGCAGCTTGACAGCTTTTATGTTCCTTCACGCGTGAGTGAGTGAATGACTCTCGGACCAACGAATGACCCGGGACGAACGAACGAACGAGCCGCTCGCGATTTTTTGCCTGTCAGGCGACAAGTGACGGACGGATGAAGTCATATCGAAAAAATAACCTCTGAAACTATGACTTTTAATGAGATGTGACGCCATTAAATAAATATCTATTTGGAAGCTTGTAATGGTAAGTCCTATTTAAATACGTAGCAATATCCATAACTTACATAAGTAATAACGCAAGTATACCTAACTGATATTCGGACTTGATACGTAAATTGAAAATGATCAGTTTTGTTTACAAGAAGTCATGGGTACCCAAAATGGATTCTAGATCATAGGTTTATTTAAATTGGAAAACTTTAGGCTATGTGGTCCTTGTAATAACCCTAAAATTTTGTTTGTTTTACAGAATGACTACACCGGAGGAACAGTCTACCTACTGGTACAAAGAGCAATGTTCCTGTTGTCAACTAAGCATACCTGTTGAAGAACAAGGACCCTGAAGTGCCCTGATTCTCAACGCATACCTAGTTTTAGGCCTAAAGAAGCTTAAACCTGCGACCCCCCGTTTCTAATTAACTTGCTACAGTGTTAAGTGAAAATATGCCAATAAAACAGTGATATAACCTTTGCGCAAAACTAAGTGAGAATGAAATTAGAATATGTATAACTGTCTATTATGAAGAGTGAATAAGATACACAACATAATTATAAAGTTTAGCGTGTGTCAGTACAGAAAAAGTCAGAGTGTCTCCCGAACGGATAGTCGGCTCGCCTAGGGCGTGCGCCCGTTCAAGCTACAAGCAAGGACTTAGTCTGATGTGGCCAGCTCCTCAGGTATTCCCCGAAGGAGGTATCGCCGTAAAGTCTGTAACCATCACTAAATTGATCGGCCCTTGAAATTAATTCCAAGTTTAACCCGAACAACTAGTAACGGCTATGAATGTCCGTGTACAGACACATGTCAAGTGTAACTGTAACCTAAATGTAAAGGCAGCTATTGTGTTATGTCATGTATAGTATTTTGTAAGTATACTGTAAGTGTGTTGTGTTTGGTTATACATAAAAGGTTTAAATATTTTATAAATCGTGTGAGACCCTTATTTCTAGAAATTTTACCTATGCATAGCAACAGAAACTTAAGTAACAGTACTAATATATCAATAAATAGAAAAAATAGAAAAAATAGAAAAAATAAGAGGCCGCTGTTAACAATAATGTCCGTAGTAACCTAGAAATTCGAATCCGTGGTTCACGGCAACAGATTGTAACTAATCTATTGAACAATGAGGTAATGAGTAAAATATATAAGTGATTTAGTTCTTGTTTCGAACCCGAGAAACATTATTTTAGGATCTCGCTAGGATCAAGGAATGTTACTTATCTTTCCCGTCCTCTCAGCTCAATTGCATTTTATTGAGATATTATTTCAGTACGTCCATACGCACATCTGACTATACATTTAGTTCGATAGCTTAATGATAATTCGATCTGCTCAATGTGGACATTTTGCCTTTACTAGTACAAAAGTGGACCACAGGCTTGCTTTTGCTTCACCTTGCAGAACCAAATATTATCAAGCATTAATTTCACTTGTAGGAAATCCTTTTTAAATTTAAGAAAAGTATGATTTAATATGTCATACTCCATCACACAGCAATTTAGCCAAGGTAGGTAGGTACTAAAACAAGACACATTCCTATCTCATTCATTTATCAAAATTAGATGAATTTATAAAGGTAGATGAAGGTAGGTAAGAATATTTTTTCCCGATATATTATAATATTAGATCAGAGACGTCCACTATACAACAAAGGGACCCTTCGAAATCTCATTTGAACAAGTAAAGTACTAGATTTCATTTAATCTAGATTATGAAGCTACCTTTATACTAAAATATAGCGTTCAACACCCGACTATGCATATCAGCCAAGAAAAATAGTTTATTTAGGCAAACTACATCATAAAATTATTATCTTTTAGATAAGCAAGCTAGATTTCGTGCTGATAGTCTTTAAACATGGTCACAGAATTTATGAACAATTTCTTGGAATCTTTAAGCATTTTGTACGGTCTATTTCGCATCAAAAGGAACCTTCTCAGCTTTTTTACCGAGACATTAGGTCCAAAGTGCTCCCACACAACGTATTTGGGAGTACAGGTTTCCGTAAAATATACCGGAATATCAAATTTTAAGTAGGTAATCTAGCGTGATTTTTGTACTATAAATCTTTTAATAAAGTCACTGGATTTAGGACGATTTCTACAGCTTTTATAAGCATTTTAAACACATCGCACAAATTTTATGAATAGCACAAAATATTAAAATATTATCACAATATCAAAACACGACAAGGAAGATTTTGAATTACTCACGGTTTTTCTTCGATCAAACCTTGACGTGACCTGGCCGGTGAACGTCCACTGCTGGACCAGGACCCTTCCAGACAGCCAGAGCAGAACGAACGGTCTCGAACCGTCCGCTTAGGCACAGGCCTGCGCCCGGCTGGAGGAGTGCCCACTGCTGGGCAAAGTCTTCGCTCAGATTGTTGGTACAGAACGACAGGCCATGAGTCGTCCCTCCAGCATCCCGCGCCTTGTTGATGATTGCCCACAACTGGACATGGTGGCCTTCCCTACAGTCGCGCTGACCGAAACGTTCCTCGAGGAATCGTGGGACGCCCGAAACCGTAAAATTCTGTGCTCGCGGGCAACCTGGACGCACACGTGTTTAGCCGCCGAAATCACGAAAATCGAACGTGCCGAAAGATCGAACGAATTTAAATTTACGCACCGCGCAATATAATAAAAAAAAGCTTAAAGAGAAAGATCGCTCCGCATTCGGGCAGAGTAACGTTGTCGCGATGAAATTCAAATAAAAGGTGGGGCCTCAGGGCAGCGTTCTTGCTTTTATACACTCGAAGTCCCCCCGCCGATGACGCAATATCGCATTCAACCTAGCTGATAACGCAATAACGAATTCGGTTCGGCATACATTGATGGTTTACTAGCAAATTGAATGTCGCCACCCGCGCGCTGGCACGCAATAGTACGCTACCTCCTCAGTCGGCCGGCGCCAGCCAGTCTGGGTTTTTGAAACGAAGTATCTTTTCACCTGAAAACGAATCCTACGCATTCTTCTGAATATGAAAACGTGTTAATTAAGCTCAAATTCATAGAACTAAATGTCTAAATTAAGTTTGAAATGGGTTTTAGTATGTCTTTTTCGATCCGAAACTACGATTCTAATCCATCTAGCTGATTTTAAGTTCTATAACGAATCTTTCCTTTTTATTAGAATGCCTTATCATAGTTTGACTTTACAACAAGTTATTTGGGTATTTTTAAATTCAATTTAATCGGAAATGTGTTTGATCAAAAATTTATCTAGACACGCGGTAGCGTGTCAAAGCCAAGTTCAAAGAGAATATTAGTTACATTAACCTAAACTTGAATATTTCGGAATCGCTGACGGCCAAACCGTCACAGCCAACCCCCAAAATTTGTGCAGAAGCTATGTGCCGCCCGGAGCAAATTTTCACCCCCTCATTCCGCAAATATTCACTCTTAAAAAGTCTAAACTAAACTCAAACTAAATTTATTAACTTTTAACCCATACCTGTAACGTTGATATGAGGTGTAAGTTTTAAACCAAAGGACAAATGTCTTCAACCTGAATTCAAGAGTCAGACCACTGACATATTGCTCATCTTCCAGTCCATACCGAGTACAAACGAACTCCACTCAATACAAGGAGCTTGGGTTGTGAATCCAGCCTGCCCTAATGACAACATAAAGTCATTTCACCTGCTGAGCAAATCGTTATTTTTGTATTTCAACTCCAGGATAGACATATATGTCCCTGCTAGAGTAAAGTCAATTCTAGTGGCTGCAAGGTAGAACCGTTCTTTGACCAATATTCCCAATCTAAAACTTGATTCTATATTGCTTTCCTTCATCCTTTGGAGCATGTGCAGTGTAGGGTTTTGCATTTGAGCTGTGCCCACTGGTAGAGTAAAAGTAATTTACAGGCTGTATAAACACTCCTTCTGGACACCAGAATAAACATCGCTTCCAATGTCCTCCAAGAAACCTAACACCTAAGATCCCATAAATTACTTTTTGTAAGTGTATTGTGTACAGGTCAACCGTCAATAAATTTTGCTCCACTGGTTGAGTATCCATTGGTTCATTGCAACCCTCCATACTATTAGTCTTTTTATACATCAATCTCATATTCATCCGTCATAGTCATAGTCATCCAACCCAAAACAAATTTTCTTTCATCATCTTCATACTACCTTTCTCACCTTTCTCTCCGTCCTCCTTTACGCTGTTACTACGAACCACTGGGGACCAATGAAGCGCAAGAGAATAAATTATATTTCGTCGCTTCATTCGAAGATATAGTTTGTTTACAAGTAGGAATATAATAACGATCGAACCCCACTCCTAGAGTTCGTTTGATCATCTAATATTTGATTATGCTACTGAGTAAAAACCGCCAAGGCAAACGCACAGGCGCTGCGCAAAATTAGTTTAAATTTCCCAAAACTAGTTGATTATATTAGTCTATTTTAATGTCTACTGATGCAATAATTCACAAGAGAGAAACACAACACCAATTGTAAATTTACCCCATCAACCCTCGATTTACACCGTACAAAATTTATTTAAAATGGAAGAAGTATTTTGCCAGGAAAGTTGGGAATACGGCTATAAGTCCATCCACAAAGCAAAATGATTCCTAAGAAAACATATTTCTTTCCAAGGACCTACGAGTCGGTCCCTCAAAGATCCCTTCAAATAAAACTCCTCGTCAACTTGTCGCAACGGATTACTCACGTGTAAACAAGTCGTCTTGCACAATACTTTAAAGGTGAATCATCGAACTCTCTCTCAAAACCTTCATATTGAGCTCTATTTACGCAATCAAAATTGTTTAGTGACACTTCAAACGTGATGGATTTTCTCATTTTTCACATTGGGCAACTAAATCTCCAACACAATCTAGGTGTCTACATTGGTAAATTATATAACTGACCGAGAATTTGACTATGATTTACGAAATTTTTACTATTTAATTGAAATTCACTGTTTACCTGAGCCATCATTACCTGCCCACAGCGGAGCTTACTCGTACCTAAACAGCACAATCCAAAAAAAATTTCAAAAGCCTCTACACAAAGCTAAAATTTATCACAAAATATAATAAGAGAAGAAAAAAATTAAAAATATTTACCTAATAAAATTCAGAAATGTGTATGCTCTAAATGAGCTGTCCTCCGAGTAAAATAAAAACAAGACCCTAAAATGAAGAATTTGAATAATACAGCTAATGTTTCCCGAATCACGAAAGGTATACAAAATCCCTTGCCCCATCTAAGAAAAGGTACGCTTAAGATTACCTAAGAACTTCCGGTGACATTATAACTCCAGCTCCTGTACTAATAAAATTTATAATTACGCATACGTGCCAATGTGTCTTGCGCATCGTAACTAACGCATAGTCTTACACACACCAATACCTTACTCCTTACACCCTACGCTTTACCTACACATAATAATGTGAGAATTATGGCTATACGCATACGTGGCTTACATACAGATGCATGTCCTATACCTTATATGATTATTTTTTTTTTATCCCAGCAGTAATCAAGGTATCTGAACGCAACCATTCCTCCAACCTATAGTAAACCCTTACTCCCCAAAAGTTAACCAAGTCAACTTCACTACGTATGCCGAAGGGAGATACTTATCATTTAGAGAAATTTGAACGAATTATTCCAGTTAGTTTTCCTTAAATCTATTTAAAGTACTATTTGATAGCTACAATTGCCTGCTATCAGTACGCTGCTTCGAAAATGAGCAAACTTCTTGAAACCTCTGAATTCTTTTTAGGAACTTTTTGAAATTTAGGAACTTTTTAAAAATTAGAAACTTTAAAAATTAGGAACTTTTTTTAAAAATTAGGAACTTTTTGAAAATTAGGAACTTTTTGAAAATCAGGAACTTTAGGAACTTTTGAAAATTAGGAACTTTTTGAAAATTAGGAACTTTTTGAAAATTAGGAACTGAAAATTAGGAACTTTGAAAATCAGGAACTTTTTGAAAATCAGGAACTTTTTGAAAATCAGGAACTTTTTGAAAATCAGGAACTTTTTGAAAATCAGGAACTTTTTGAAAATCAGGAACTTTTTTTTTTTTAAACAACCTTTTTTTTTTGAAAACTGAATTTTTTTTTTTTTTTGAAAACAAACCACTTTTTTTTTTAAAGGGCGGGATCTTTAAAATTATGTGCACTTATTTATTCATTTAAGTAATCTTACCCGCGAAAATATATGCAACGTTTGATCTTGAAAGGTGGCAATAATGATCACTTATTAATAAAAGGAAATTCCTTCCTACAGACCTAAGGTTATGCACATTGAAAATTAGAAATTAGGGCATTATGCGTCGAAACCATTCTAAGGTCCTTAACCTATTTCATCAAAATGCCTTATGCCCACAAAATAGCAGATTGTATACGTCAAAGAAGGTTTTAATCTAACCAATAAGTAAATATGTAATAATATGTTCCTACAACCGAACGATGTTATGTTACGAAAATACTACTCGTAACCTAAAAATTAAAAATTGAAAACACTAAAGTGACGAATGTATGACAGTGGTTATACGTATGATGTATGATAATGATCTACGTTTACTCCGTTAATTATCCGTTTAGCATAATACCTAAAATGTTTCATGTAAGCTATTAAATTGTGTATCGTGTAATCGTGCCGTATGTATGTATTTATGCTTACTTACAATTAGCTAAAACAAAACTATCACACCCTTTAAATATGCCCATCTATAAACGAACCGAAAAACAAAACACATTCTCATTGTTAATATACGATGTAGGTGAATAGATTACGACAACGTGATAAAATTATTATATGAAGATATGTAAAAATAAAGTTGTTTTGTTTTGTTATGTTATGTTTTGTTTTATACTAAGTCAACCCCCAGACCTTACTACGTCTCTTATTCTACAGTAATATGGTGACGTCACAAATGTACACTCGGCAGCAAGTAAGGATAACCAAAGCTGTATAAGTAAGTTAAAGTAACAATGAAAAATATCTACATTGTAAGCGCTAACAAGATACGTGGTCGAACGCACAACAATACCAAGAAAAAGAAATCTAATACCAGGCTAGTCAGGTCGGTCGATGACCTTACCTCTCATACGTAAGAAGAACAGGTATAATTAAAGCATAGTTAATCTTCGAACCCCAGCATTAGACTAGCCACTTTTATTTACATTATTGTGTCATTGACAGTACAGTCAAAGCAGTAAATCACTCAACGCAAAATATTTTTTTATGCTAATAAATCAACGGATACTTTAGTTAAGGAGGATAAGACTTAAAATATGGAATTCCCTACTGTATCTCGAAGGAAAGGAAACGTTCAGTCACCCAACCACAACTGAGTTCACGAAAGACCGTGGCGATTCGTAAATTTAAAAAAAATTGATTAACTTTTGGATGTGCTATGATTTTTTTCTTCTTAAACTAACCTATAACCTAAGCATTCACTTCAGTATTGTATGTGGTTTCCACCGCGCACCTCACGTTATTGAAAACCAACTGTAACCGCAAACATGACTATAAAACCTGGTATTGTTTCGTGAACTCACAATATCGTTCCACCGCTCCTAGTATAGTAACCTCACGAAAAAGTACACAAAGTGTTTTAATTCTTACCCACTATAGTTTTAAACTGGATGTTCATAAAATTATAAGCCCTATTAAAGCAGATTCCGTCTACTGTCCTATTATCGTAGAGAGCTTAACCCACTTCCTTAAGCGCGACAACCCTTCATCTTACTCGTATTAGAACATACCATATTATCAAGGTTACAATACCCACATACTAATCTCATAATAAGCTTATAATAATAGTGTACTCCCTAAACCCAATCACAGTCTTCCCCCCAACCCCCCGTAACGAGTAGTGTCCTAACATTTAACAACTATAGAGGTATCTATGACCTACTAGGAATGAAACGTAAACAAACGAACCTATTCAAACCACGAAAGCAAATGTAAATAGCTACTGTTAGTGAATATAATGTTTTCACAATTCAGTTAACAAGAGTATTTTTCACCTAAATAGCATGTTTGGATTCATCGCATCCCCACAGTGTGTATGACCACATCACCTTAGCGAATTGAAATAATTTGTTAACCTACAATATGGTATTTAGATAAAGTTTGCATAAAGAGGAAATAAATCACTATAGTTTATACCTACCTCACACCTACCTCAGAAGACACAAATGAAAAAGTTACAACGAATAAATAATTTAAATAAATAAATAAATAAATATGAGAGAGAAAATTATGTCACGAAATATTCAAGAAATATTACAGTTCGATTTAATTGTTTGTTGTTTCGCGAAATAGCCCAATGACCTAACATTGATATGGGTTTTCCTTTCTTGCTCGGACCCGTATGGAGGAAGTTATGTTAAGTATGGGGTGTCAGGTATGACCACGAAAGGTAAAATAACACTAAACCTACCTTAAAATTATTAACCATTATAATATTGTACGAAACCAAGGCATATATCACATGAAAGTTGGTTTCAAAATCCTAACCAGGTACTAAAATAAAAGTGTGATATGGAAACTTACATTCGTAAAAATTTTGTGGAATGGTTGATAAAATTAGTGAAAATTTCACTTAACACACTTTATTGCAGCCGCAACATGCAGTGAAGTGTTTTTGTTCACAAAATTATGCATACAATCACCAAATAAATTTAAAAGTTTGAAGTAAATTGGAATGGTTCTGTTAGTCTAGAAAATTCGTAAAACTTTCATAAAACTTAACAAAAAATGCAATATGTCTTTGGAAAAACTCATCCTATACTAAAATTAACCAAAACTTAGCTAATATTTCGAGTAATTATCTAAAAATAAACTAAAAACGTAACCGCAAACTCTTTGTTTACTTTTTAATGTTGACGTTTATATTGTTGTTCCGGGAAGACCGAACTTCATCCGAATATCCGAACGGAATGTCTTATGTCAACACGATGACTTGAGTCAGTTCCGTATAACCAACGAAGGAACGGCACTACGTGGATTGTTCCTAATAGTACCACTATTCGACGGAAGATGGCGTTCGGTGTACCTTGACGAGACGACCTTCTTAAAATTTAAAACCACCACCGAATCTTCTGTATGTATGATGATGAAAATATTTTACACAATACCACCCATTTTCAAAGTAAGTTTGGACCTCTAAAATATACGTCAAATCGATTCTTGGCATACCTTACTAGATTCCTAGGTGCGCGTACAACTCACTTTAACTGCAATCCTAATTACAAAAGTGCTAGGCAACAGGCTGTATGGCGAAAGGCTTCAGCCTGCCCAAAAGAACGGAACGCATATAAAATAACCCAAGGAGGTTTAAGTAGCAGCTCCTTCAGCTAAGGAGGGAGCCATAAGCGTATCAGTTTCCTGCGAGGGACCTCCACACTAAAATGTATGGATTTCCATCAAATCCTAACTTTTATCCTTCTCTCTGAGAAACATGTGACCCGGGACCAACCAATGCCACCACCACAGTTCCTCCGGCGAAAACACCCACCATTCAGAAAAAAAAGGTGCTAAAAATCACGCAGAAAATGGCCATTACTTACGGATCATTTACGCCTCCGTTCCTAGTACCAATGATCAATTCACAAGCAAAAAAGATATATTTTCACTTTCGCAACCAAAGTTTAAAATATAGATTTTTAAAGATCTCTTCATTTTTGTAAAACTTCACTGAGTTTTTTTTGACCGACTAGTATGGGCGACAGTGAGACGCTCCACACCCCACCAGTTCACACAGAATATGTATATGACGGACTCTATAGTTTTTTTACTCTGAGAAATAACCGGTTCATTCATTCATTCACCCGTCATCCCAAAGATTTCGGACCTCCTTGCTTCGCTCGGAATAGATACCTTGCTAATTTATTTTACTATGGGATGACATCTGCCAACATGTCCCAATATTTTATGTCAAACTATCAGTGATCACTAGGAAATATTCAAAATAACCCGTCAAATCCATAGAACGACGCCTTCACTACCTTGTGACGAATTATTTCTTTAATCCTCCTTCTAAGTACCCTTATTTTTCTGTGCGTCATCCGCGCCCCGACCGTTCAGTATTTTTAGGGTTCCGACACAGTTGCCAAATAATGAAAAACCCTCACGGTGCGACCTCGTCCGCCCGACCCGCTCGTCACAATCGATTATCTCAGCAACCACTCACGCGATCGACTTGAAACTTGGAACAATTTCGGAACATAATTACCCGACTTAAAAATAGAAGGTAACCTTACCACTATTATCATAATTGGTACCCAAACAAGGGATCAAAACTTGAAGTCTTTGCTAAAAGATACGAAGGGCGCCCCACTAATTGTACAATCCAAATAGCTGTACTATTTTACCACTCTTTAGACTTCAAGTTACTACCGGAAAAACGTCAAAAAAAAGACAACAAACCCTTACTTCCGAAGATTGCAAAACGAAAAATCCAAACTAATTACTGTCACTAAAGCTTCATGTTTATTCTTAAGGGCAAAATAAAGTTACCAAGTAGCACAGTTTCCCTTTTTTTTTTCTCTTTGGAAATATGCAAATCTCCTTCCCGAAACCAACTCAGCTCCGCGGTCCCAAAAATGTACCCAACTGTCTCAAAAATAAATATCCCAGGTATACGGAACCCTCGGCGCACTAGTCACTCGCAGCTTAACCGCTTTAATTTTCCTTCACGCGTGAGTGAGTGAATGACTCTCGGACCAACGAATGACCCGGGACGAACGAACGAACGAGCCGCTCGCGATTTTTCCCTGTCAGACGACCAGTGGTGGATGAATGAAGTCATATCGAAAAAAATAACCTCTGACACTATATATATCGATCTATTTGGAAGCTTGTAATGGTAAGTCCTATTTAAATACGTAGCAATATCCATAACTTACATAATAATAACGCAAGTATACTTAACTGATATTCGGACTTGATACGTAAATTGAAAATGATCAGTTTTGTTTACAAGAAGTCATGGGTACCCGAAATGGATTCTAGATCATAGGTTTATTTAAATTGGAAAACTTTAGGCTATGTGGTCCTTGTAATAACCCTAAAATTTTGTTTGTTTTACAGAATGACTACACCGGAGGAACAGTCTACCTACTGGTACAAAGAGCAATGTTCCTGTTGTCAACTAAGCATACCTGTTGAAGAACAAGGACCCTGAAGTGCCCTGATTCTCAACGCATACCTAGTTTTAGGCCTAAAGAAGCTTAAACCTGCGACCCCCCGTTTCTAATTAACTTGCTACAGTGTTAAGTGAAAATATGCCAATAAAACAGTGATATAACCTTTGCGCAAAACTAAGTGAGAATGAAATTAGAATATGTATAACTGTCTATTATGAAGAGTGAATAAGATACACAACATAATTATAAAGTTTAGCGTGTTTCAGTACAGAAAAAGTCAGAGTGTCTCCCGAACGGATAGTCGGCTCGCCTAGGGCGTGCGCCCGTTCAAGCTACAAGCAAGGACTTAGTCTGATGTGGCCAGCTCCTCAGGTATTCCCCGAAGGAGGTATCGCCGTAAAGTCTGTAACCATCACTAAATTGATCGGCCCTTGAAATTAATTCCAAGTTTAACCCGAACAACTAGTAACGGCTATGAATGTCCGTGTACAGACACATGTCAAGTGTAACTGTAACCTAAATGTAAAGGCAGCTATTGTGTTATGTCATGTATAGTATTTTGTAAGTATACTGTAAGTGTGTTGTGTTTGGTTATACATAAAAGGTTTAAATATTTTATAAATTGTGTGAGACCCTTATTTCTAGAAATTTTACCTATGCATAGCAACAGAAACTTAAGTAACAGTACTAATATATCAATAAATAGAAAAAATAGAAAAAATAAGAGGCCGCTGTTAACAATAATATCCGTAGTAACCTAGAAATTCGAATCCGTGGTTCACGGCAACAGATTGTAACTAATCTATTGAACAATGAGGTAATGAGTAAAATATAAGTGATTTAGTTCTTGTTTCGAACCCGAGAAACATTATTTTAGGATCTCGCTAGGATCAAGGAATGTTACTTATCTTTCCCGTCCTCTCAGCTCAATTGCATTTTATTGAGATATTATTTCAGTACGTCCATACGCACATCTGACTATACATTTAGTTCGATAGCTTAATGATAATTCGATCTGCTCAATGTGGACATTTTGCCTTTACTAGTACAAAAGTGGACCACAGGCTTGCTTTTGCTTCACCTTGCAGAACCAAATATTATCAAGCATTAATTTCACTTGTAGGAAATCCTTTTTAAATTTAAGAAAAGTATGATTTAATATGTCATACTCCATCACACAGCAATTTAGCCAAGGTAGGTAGGTACTAAAACAAGACACATTCCTATCTCATTCATTTATCAAAATTAGATGAATTTATAAAGGTAGATGAAGGTAGGTAAGAATATTTTTTCCCGATATATTATAATATTAGATCAGAGACGTCCACTATACAACAAAGGGACCCTTCGAAATCTCATTTGAACAAGTAAAGTACTAGATTTCATTTAATCTAGATTATGAAGCTACCTTTATACTAAAATATAGCGTTCAACACCCGACTATGCATATCAGCCAAGAAAAATAGTTTATTTAGGCAAACTACATCATAAAATTATTATCTTTTAGATAAGCAAGCTAGATTTTGTGCTGATAGTCTTTAAACATGGTCACAGAATTTATGAACGATTTCTTGGAATCTTTAAGCATTTTGTACGGTCTATTTCGCATCAAAAGGAACCTTCTCAGCTTTATTACCGAGACATTAGGTCCAAAGTGCTCCCACACAACGTATATATGGGAGTACAGGTTTCCGTAAAATATACCGGAATATCACATTTTAATAGGTAATCTAGCGTGATGTTTGTATTATAAATCTTTTAATAAAGTCACTGGATTTAGGACGATTTCTACAGCTTTTATAAGCATTTTAAATACATCGCACAAATTTTATGAATAGCACAAAATATCACAATATCAAAGCACGACAAGGAAGATTTTGAATTACTCACGGTTTATCTTCGATCAAACCTTGACGTGACCTGGCCGGTGAACGTCCACTGCTGGACCAGGACCCTTCCAGACAGCCAGAGCAGAACGAACGGTCTCGAACCGTCCGCTTAGGCACAGGCCTGCGCCCGGCTGGAGGAGTGCCCACTGCTGGGCAAAGTCTTCGCTCAGAATGTTGGTACAGAACGACAGGCCATGAGTCGTCCCTCCAGCATCCCGCGCCTTGTTGATGATTGCCCACAACTGGACATGGTGGCCTTCCCTACAGTCGCGCTGACCGAAACGTTCCTCGAGGAATCGTGGGACGCCCGAAACCGTAAGATTCTGTGCTCGCGGGCAACCTGGACGCACACGTGTTTAGCCGCCGAAATCACGAAAACCGAACGTACCGAAAGATTGAACGAATTTAAATTTACGCACCGCGCAATATATTAAAAAAAAGCTTAAAGAGAAAGATCGCTCCGCATTCGGGCAGAGTAACGTTGTCGCGATGAAATTCAAATAAAAAGGTGGGGCCTCAGGGCAGCGTTCTTGCTTTTATACACTCGAAGTCCCCCCGCCGATGACGCAATATCGCATTCAACCTAGCTGATAACGCAATAACGAATTCGGTTCGGCATACATTGATGGTTTACTAGCAAATTGAATGTCGCCACCCGCGCGCTGGCACGCAATAGTACGCTACCTCCTCAGTCGGCCGGCGCCAGCCAGTCTGGGTTTTTGAAACGAAGTATCTTTTCACCTGAAAACGAATCCTATGCATTCTTCTGAATATGAAAACGTGTTAATTAAGCTCAAATTCATAGAACTAAATGTCTAAATTAAGTTTGAAATGGGTTTTAGTATGTCTTTTTCGATCCGAAACTACGATTCTAATCCATCCAGCTGATTTTAAGTTCTAAACGAATCTTTTCTTTTTATTAGAATGCCTTATCATAGTTTGACTTTACAACAAGTTATTTGGGTATTTTTAAATTCAATTTAATCGGAAATGTGTTTGATCAAAAATTTATCTAGACACGCGGTAGCGTGTCAAAGCCAAGTTCAAAGAGAATATTAGTTACATTAACCTAAACTTGAATATTTCGGAATCGCTGACGGCCAAACCGTCACAGCCAACCCCCAAAATTTGTGCAGAAGCTATGTGCCGCCCGGAGCAAATTTTCACCCCCTCATTCCGCAAATATTCACTCTTAAAAAGTCTAAACTAAACTCAAACTAAATTTATTAACTTTTAACCCATACCTGTAACGTTGTTATGAGGTGTAAGTTTTAAACCAAAGGACAAATGTCTTCAACCTGAATTCAAGAGTCAGACCACTGACATATTGCTCATCTTCCAGTCCATACCGAGTACAAACGAACTCCACTCAATACAAGGAGCTTGGGTTGTGAATCCAGCCTGCCCTAATGACAACATAAAGTCATTTCACCTGCTGAGCAAATCGTTATTTTTGTATTTCAACTCCAGGATAGACATATATGTCCCTGCTAGAGTAAAGTCAATTCTAGTGGCTGCAAGGTAGAACCGTTCTTTGACCAATATTCCCAATCTAAAACTTGATTCTATATTGCTTTCCTTCATCCTTTGGAGCATGTGCAGTGTAGGGTTTTGCATTTGAGCTGTGCCCACTGGTAGAGTAAAAGTAATTTACAGGCTGTATAAACACTCCTTCTGGACACCAGAATAAACATCGCTTCCAATGTCCTCCAAGAAACCTAACACCTAAGATCCCATAAATTACTTTTTGTAAGTGTATTGTGTACAGGTCAACCGTCAATAAATTTTGCTCCACTGGTTGAGTATCCATTGGTTCATTGCAACCCTCCATACTATTAGTCTTTTTATACATCAATCTCATATTCATCCGTCATAGTCATAGTCATCCAACCCAAAACAAATTTTCTTTCATCATCTTCATACTACCTTTCTCACCTTTCTCTCCGTCCTCCTTTACGCTGTTACTACGAACCACTGGGGACCAATGAAGCGCAAGAGAATAAATTATATTTCGTCGCTTCATTCGAAGATATAGTTTGTTTACAAGTAGGAATATAATAACGATCGAACTTCACTCCTGGAGTTCGTTTGATCATCTAATATTTGATTATGCTACTGAGTAAAAACCGCCAAGGCAAACGCACAGGCGCTGCGCAAAATTAGTTTAAATTTCCCAAAACTAGTTGATTATATTAGTCTATTTTAATGTCTACTGATGCAATAATTCACAAGAGTGAAACACAACACCAATTGTAAATTTACCCCATCAACCCTCGATTTACATTGTACAAAATTTATTTAAAATGGAAGAAGTATTTTGCCAGGAAAGTTGGGAATACGGCTATAAGTCCATCCACAAAGCAAAATGATTCCTAAGAAAACATATTTCTTTCCAAGGACCTACGAGTCGGTCCCTCAAAGATCCCTTCAAATAAAACTCCTCGTCAACTTGTCGCAACGGATTACTCACGTGTAAACAAGTCGTCTTGCACAATACTTTAAAGGTGAATCATCGAACTCTCTCTCAAAACCTTCATATTGAGCTCTATTTACGCAATCAAAATTGTTTAATGACACTTCAAACGTGATGGATTTTCTCATTTTTCACATTGGGCAACTAAATCTCCAACACAATCTAGGTGTCTACATTGGTAAATTATATAACTGACCGAGAATTTGACTATGATTTACGAAATTTTTACTATTTAATTGAAATTCACTGTTTACCTGAGCCATCATTACCTGCCCACAGCGGAGCTTACTCGTACCTAAACAGCACAATCCAAAAAAAATTTCAAAAGCCTCTACACAAAGCTAAAATTTATCACAAAATATAATAAGAGAAGAAAAAAATTTAAAATATTTACCTAATAAAATTCAGAAATGTATGCTCTAAATGAGCTGTCCTCCGAGTAAAATAAAAACAAGACCCTAAAATGAAGAATTTGAATAATACAGCTAATGTTTCCCGAATCACGAAAGGTATACAAAATCCCTTGCCCCATCTAAGAAAAGGTACGCTTAAGATTACCTAAGAACTTCCGGTGACATTATAACTCCAGCTCCTGTACTAATAAAATTTATAATTACGCATACGTGCCAATGTGTCTTGCGCATCGTAACTAACGCATAGTCTTACACACACCAATACCTTACTCCTTACACCCTACGCTTTACCTACACATAATAATGTGAGAATTATGGCTATACGCATACGTGGCTTACATACAGATGCATGTCCTATACCTTATATGATTATTTTTTTTTTATCCCAGCAGTAATCAAGGTATCTGAACGCAACCATTCCTCCAACCTATAGTAAACCCTTACTCCCCAAAAGTTAACCAAGTCAACTTCACTACGTATGCCGAAGGGAGATACTTATCATTTAGAGAAATTTGAACGAATTATTCCAGTTAGTTTTCCTTAAATCTATTTAAAGTACTATTTGATAGCTACAATTGCCTGCTATCAGTACGCTGCTTCGAAAATGAGCAAACTTCTTGAAACCTCTGAATTCTTTTTAGGAACTTTTTGAAATTTAGGAACTTTTTAAAAATTAGAAACTTTAAAAATTAGGAACTTTTTTTAAAAATTAGGAACTTTTTGAAAATTAGGAACTTTTTGAAAATTAGGAACTTTAGGAACTTTTGAAAATTAGGAACTTTTTGAAAATTAGGAACTTTTTGAAAATTAGGAACTGAAAATTAGGAACTTTGAAAATTAGGAACTTTTTGAAAATCAGGAACTTTTTGAAAATCAGGAACTTTTTGAAAATCAGGAACTTTTTGAAAATCAGGAACTTTTTGAAAATCAGGAACTTTTTGAAAATCAGGAACTTTTTTTTTTTTAAACAACCTTTTTTTTTTGAAAACTGAATTTTTTTTTTTTTTTGAAAACAAACCACTTTTTTTTTTAAAGGGCGGGATCTTTAAAATTATGTGCACTTATTTATTCATTTAAGTAATCTTACCCGCGAAAATATATGCAACGTTTGATCTTGAAAGGTGGCAATAATGATCACTTATTAATAAAAGGAAATTCCTTCCTACAGACCTAAGGTTATGCACATTGAAAATTAGAAATTAGGGCATTATGCGTCGAAACCATTCTAAGGTCCTTAACCTATTTCATCAAAATGCCTTATGCCCACAAAATAGCAGATTGTATACGTCAAAGAAGGTTTTAATCTAACCAATAAGTAAATATGTAATAATATGTTCCTACAACCGAACGATGTTATGTTACGAAAATACTACTCGTAACCTAAAAATTAAAAATTGAAAACACTAAAGTGACGAATGTATGACAGTGGTTATACGTATGATGTATGATAATGATCTACGTTTACTCCGTTAATTATCCGTTTAGCATAATACCTAAAATGTTTCATGTAAGCTATTAAATTGTGTATCGTGTAATCGTGCCGTATGTATGTATTTATGCTTACTTACAATTAGCTAAAACAAAACTATCACACCCTTTCTTGGAAAATGCAGCGAAATGCCTAAGATTATCTATTAACCCAGCTCAAATACGAGTATGCCCATCTATTAACGAACCGAAAAACAAAACACATTCTCATTGTTAATATACGATGTAGGTGAATGGATTATGACAACGTGATAAAAATATTATATGAAGATATGTAAAAATAAAGTTGTTTTGTGTTGTTATGTTTTACAACCTAAGTCAACCCCCAGACCTCACTGCGTCTCTTATTCTACAATAATATGGTGACGTCACAATTGTACACTCGGCAGCAAGTAAGGATAACCAAAGCAGTATAAGTAAGTTAAAGTAAAAATGAAAAATATCTACATTGTAAGCGCTAACAAGATACGTGGTCGAACGCACAACAATACCAAGAAAAAGAAATCTTACACCAGGCTAGTCAGGTCGGTCGATGACCTTACCTCTCATACGCAAGAAGAACAGGTATAATTAAAGCATAGTTAATCTTCGAACCCCAGCATTAGACTAACCACTTTTATTTACATTATTGTGTCATTGACAGTACAGTCAAAGCAGTAAATCACTCAACGCAAAATATTTTTTTATGCTAATAAATCAACGGATACTTTAGTTAAGGAGGATAAGACTTAAAATATGGAATTCCCTACTGTATCTCGAAGGAAAGGAAACGTTCAGTCACCCAACCACAACTGAGTTCACGAAAGACCGTGGCGATTCGTAAATTTAAAAAAAATTGATTAACTTTTGGATGTGCTATGATTTTTTTCTTCTTAAACTAACCTATAACCTAAGCATTCACTTCAGTATTGTATGTGGTTTCCACCGCGCACCTCACGTTATTGAAAACCAACTGTAACCGCAAACATGACTATAAAACCTGGTATTGTTTCGTGAACTCACAATATCGTTCCACCGCTCCTAGTATAGTAACCTCACGAAAAAGTACACAAAGTGTTTTAATTCTTACCCACTATAGTTTTAAACTGGATGTTCATAAAATTATAAGCCCTATTAAAGCAGATTCCGTCTACTGTCCTATTATCGTAGAGAGCTTAACCCACTTCCTTAAGCGCGACAACCCTTCATCTTACTCGTATTAGAACATACCATATTATCAAGGTTACAATACCCACATACTAATCTCATAATAAGCTTATAATAATAGTGTACTCCCTAAACCCAATCACAGTCTTCCCCCCAACCCCCCGTAACGAGTAGTGTCCTAACATTTAACAACTATAGAGGTATCTATGACCTACTAGGAATGAAACGTAAACAAACGAACCTATTCAAACCACGAAAGCAAATGTAAATAGCTACTGTTAGTGAATATAATGTTTTCACAATTCAGTTAACAAGAGTATTTTTCACCTAAATAGCATGTTTGGATTCATCGCATCCCCACAGTGTGTATGACCACATCACCTTAGCGAATTGAAATAATTTGTTAACCTACAATATGGTATTTAGATAAAGTTTGCATAAAGAGGAAATAAATCACTATAGTTTATACCTACCTCACACCTACCTCAGAAGACACAAATGAAAAAGTTACAACGAATAAATAATTTAAATAAATAAATAAATAAATATGAGAGAGAAAATTATGTCACGAAATATTCAAGAAATATTACAGTTCGATTTAATTGTTTGTTGTTTCGCGAAATAGCCCAATGACCTAACATTGATATGGGTTTTCCTTTCTTGCTCGGACCCGTATGGAGGAAGTTATGTTAAGTATGGGGTGTCAGGTATGACCACGAAAGGTAAAATAACACTAAACCTACCTTAAAATTATTAACCATTATAATATTGTACGAAACCAAGGCATATATCACATGAAAGTTGGTTTCAAAATCCTAACCAGGTACTAAAATAAAAGTGTGATATGGAAACTTACATTCGTAAAAATTTTGTGGAATGGTTGATAAAATTAGTGAAAATTTCACTTAACACACTTTATTGCAGCCGCAACATGCAGTGAAGTGTTTTTGTTCACAAAATTATGCATACAATCACCAAATAAATTTAAAAGTTTGAAGTAAATTGGAATGGTTCTGTTAGTCTAGAAAATTCGTAAAACTTTCATAAAACTTAACAAAAAATGCAATATGTCTTTGGAAAAACTCATCCTATACTAAAATTAACCAAAACTTAGCTAATATTTCGAGTAATTATCTAAAAATAAACTAAAAACGTAACCGCAAACTCTTTGTTTACTTTTTAATGTTGACGTTTATATTGTTGTTCCGGGAAGACCGAACTTCATCCGAATATCCGAACGGAATGTCTTATGTCAACACGATGACTTGAGTCAGTTCCGTATAACCAACGAAGGAACGGCACTACGTGGATTGTTCCTAATAGTACCACTATTCGACGGAAGATGGCGTTCGGTGTACCTTGACGAGACGACCTTCTTAAAATTTAAAACCACCACCGAATCTTCTGTATGTATGATGATGAAAATATTTTACACAATACCACCCATTTTCAAAGTAAGTTTGGACCTCTAAAATATACGTCAAATCGATTCTTGGCATACCTTACTAGATTCCTAGGTGCGCGTACAACTCACTTTAACTGCAATCCTAATTACAAAAGTGCTAGGCAACAGGCTGTATGGCGAAAGGCTTCAGCCTGCCCAAAAGAACGGAACGCATATAAAATAACCCAAGGAGGTTTAAGTAGCAGCTCCTTCAGCTAAGGAGGGAGCCACAAGCGCACCAGTTTCCTGCGAGGGACCCCCACACCAAAATGTATGGATTTCCATCAAATCCTAACTTCTATCCTTCTCTCTGAGAAACATGTGACCCGGGACCAACCAATGCCACCACCACAGTTCCTCCGGCGAAAACACCCACCATTCAGAAAAAAAAGGTGCCAAAAATCACGCAGAAAATGGCCATTACTTACGGATCATTTACGCCTCCGCTCCCAGTACCAATGATCAATTCACAAGCAAAAAAGACACACTTTCACTTTCGCAACCAAAGTTTAAAATATAGATTTTTAAAGATCTCTTCATTTTTGTAAAACTTCACTGAGTTTTTTTTGACCGACTAGTATGGGCGACAGTGAGACGCTCCACACCCCACCAGTTCACACAGAACACGCATATGACGGACTCTATAGTTCTTTTACTCTGAGAAATAACCGGTTCATTCATTCATTCACCCGTCATCCCAAAGATTTCGGACCTCCTTGCTTCGCTCGGAATAGATACCTTGCTAATTTATTTTACTATGGGATGACATCTGCCAACATGTCCCAATATTTTATGTCAAACTATCAGTGATCACTAGGAAATATTCAAAATAACCCGTCAAATCCATAGAACGACGCCTTCACTACCTTGTGACGAATTATTTCTTTAATCCTCCTTCTAAGTACCCTTATTTTTCTGTGCGTCATCCGCGCCCCGACCGTTCAGTATTTTTAGGGTTCCGACACAGTTGCCAAATAATGAAAAACCCTCACGGTGCGACCTCGTCCGCCCGACCCGCTCGTCACAATCGATTATCTCAGCAACCACTCACGCGATCGACTTGAAACTTGGAACAATTTCGGAACATAATTACCCGACTTAAAAATAGAAGGTAACCTTACCACTATTATCATAATTGGTACCCAAACAAGGGATCAAAACTTGAAGTCTTTGCTAAAAGATACGAAGGGCGCCCCACTAATTGTACAATCCAAATAGCTGTACTATTTTACCACTCTTTAGACTTCAAGTTACTACCGGAAAAACGTCAAAAAAAAGACAACAAACCCTTACTTCCGAAGATTGCAAAACGAAAAATCCAAACTAATTACTGTCACTAAAGCTTCATGTTTATTCTTAAGGGCAAAATAAAGTTACCAAGTAGCACAGTTTCCCTTTTTTTTTTTCTCTTTGGAAATATGCAAATCTCCTTCCCGAAACCAACTCAGCTCCGCGGTCCCAAAAATGTACCCAACTGTCTCAAAAATAAATATCCCAGGTATACGGAACCCTCGGCGCACTAGTCACTCGCAGCTTAACCGCTTTAATTTTCCTTCACGCGTGAGTGAGTGAATGACTCTCGGACCAACGAATGACCCGGGACGAACGAACGAACGAGCCGCTCGCGATTTTTCCCTGTCAGACGACCAGTGGTGGATGAATGAAGTCATATCGAAAAAAATAACCTCTGACACTATATATATCGATCTATTTGGAAGCTTGTAATGGTAAGTCCTATTTAAATACGTAGCAATATCCATAACTTACATAATAATAACGCAAGTATACTTAACTGATATTCGGACTTGATACGTAAATTGAAAATGATCAGTTTTGTTTACAAGAAGTCATGGGTACCCGAAATGGATTCTAGATCATAGGTTTATTTAAATTGGAAAACTTTAGGCTATGTGGTCCTTGTAATAACCCTAAAATTTTGTTTGTTTTACAGAATGACTACACCGGAGGAACAGTCTACCTACTGGTACAAAGAGCAATGTTCCTGTTGTCAACTAAGCATACCTGTTGAAGAACAAGGACCCTGAAGTGCCCTGATTCTCAACGCATACCTAGTTTTAGGCCTAAAGAAGCTTAAACCTGCGACCCCCCGTTTCTAATTAACTTGCTACAGTGTTAAGTGAAAATATGCCAATAAAACAGTGATATAACCTTTGCGCAAAACTAAGTGAGAATGAAATTAGAATATGTATAACTGTCTATTATGAAGAGTGAATAAGATACACAACATAATTATAAAGTTTAGCGTGTGTCAGTACAGAAAAAGTCAGAGTGTCTCCCGAACGGATAGTCGGCTCGCCTAGGGCGTGCGCCCGTTCAAGCTACAAGCAAGGACTTAGTCTGATGTGGCCAGCTCCTCAGGTATTCCCCGAAGGAGGTATCGCCGTAAAGTCTGTAACTATCACTAAATTGATCGGCCCTTGAAATAAATTCCAAGTTTAACCCGAACAACTAGTAACGGCTATGAGTGTCCGTGTCCAGACACATGTCAAGTGTAACTGTAACCTAAATGTAAAGGCAGCTATTGTGTTATGTCATGTATAGTATTTTGTAAGTATACTGTAAGTGTGTTGTGTTTGGTTATACATAAAAGGTTTAAATATTTTATAAATTGTGTGAGACCCTTATTTCTAGAAATTTTACCTATGCATAGCAACAGAAACTTAAGTAACAGTACTAATATATCAATAAATAGAAAAAATAGAAAAAATAAGAGGCCGCTGTTAACAATAATGTCCGTAGTAACCTAGAAATTCGAATCCTGGTCACGGCACCAGATTGTAACGGCCCGCCCCGCTCTGACTTCACATCATGACTCACGGCACCAGACTGTAACTATCCTACCTACCTAACTTGATCCTACCTAACTTACTATAACTAACTTGACTTACTTGCTAAACGAACACGGCCTAACCTGTTTTTTTTTTTTTTGTTTTAACTTATTAATTTAAATCAAACGTATAGAATAAGAAAATAGCATTACCTAAAAATTGATCCCTACTATTCAACCCTGTTATAATAAATAATTTGGCTTGTGATCGAACTAGTGGCTTAAGACCTAACGCTATGTCTGAAGATATTGCAACAATGACCAAAAGTAAAAATAACACGGGAAAAGTACACACAACAGGTTAAAGATTATAAGGTTAAGTTAAATAGGTATATGAGACGATAAGTGGAAAAGGGTAAATTAAACAATTACGTAATAAAAGGGAAAGTAAGTCAAGAGGCTAGTATTATATTGTTAGTCTATGTGGCCCTGTTCAGGGGGAGGGCCCCCCTCCTCCGGACCCTCCAGTAGGTCTCATACCACTTGCGGACGACCTCCCTCCGAGACTGCCCCAGGTATGCCTGAGTTTTTACTCTATTCACATACATACCTTTATAACATTAATATTTTATAATGATAGTAAGGGAACTTTTATTTCCAAGTCAAATTCAGTTTGTAAGTAGGTTAGTAAATTGTACAGTCATAACTAAAGGGAAGGAGGAGACAAATTCCGGACTCATCCTGCAATCCAGAATATAAGGATATATACATAGATACAGGATATCGTTTTTCTTACAGCAAAACAAACTCGATGGACGGGGCCTTAGGATGATCGACTACCTACTTAGACAATTTACATTTAATTTTAAGTCGGGATAGTAAGTCAGGAGTCGCCTTAACTGCTAATCAACGGTCAGCATTATTAATCTTAGCCCAATCTGAACAATGAAGGAATCGGTAAAATATAAGTGATATAAGTTCTTGTTTCGAACCCGAGAACCATTATTTTAGGATCTCGCGAGGATCAAGGAATGTCTCTTATCTTTCCCGACCTTTCAGCTCAATTGTATTTTATTGAGAAAGCATTATTTCAGTACGTTCATACGCACAAATCGACTATACATCTAGTTCGACAGCTTAATGATAATTCGATCTACACAATGTGGACATTTTGCCTTTTCTAGTACAACAGAGGACCACAGGTTTGCTTTTGCTTCACCTTGCAGAACCAAATATTATCAAGCATTAATTTCACTTGTAGGAAATCCTTTTTAAATTTAAGAAAAGTATGATTTAATATGTCATACTCCATCACACAGCAATTTTAGCCAAGGTAGGTAGGTACTAAAACAAGACACATTCCTATCTCATTCATTTATCAAAATTAGATGAATTTATAAAGGTAGATGAAGGTAGGTAAGAATATTTTTTCCCGATATATTATAATATTAGATCAGAGACGTCCACTATACAACAAAGGGACCCTTCGAAATCTCATTTGAACAAGTAAAGTACTAGATTTCATTTAATCTAGATTATGAAGCTACCTTTATACTAAAATATAGCGTTCAACACCCGACTATGCATATCAGCCAAGAAAAATAGTTTATTTAGGCAAACTACATCATAAAATTATTATCTTTTAGATAAGCAAGCTAGATTTTGTGCTGATAGTCTTTAAACATGGTCACAGAATTTATGAACAATTTCTTGGAATCTTTAAGCATTTTGTACGGTCTATTTCGCATCAAAAGGAACCTTCTCAGCTTTATTACCGAGACATTAGTTCCAAAGTGCTCCCACACAACGTACTTGGGAGTACAGGTTTCCGTAAAATATACCGGAATATCACATTTTAAGTAGGTAATCTAGCGTGATTTTTGTACTATAAATCTTTTAATAAAGTCACTGGATTTAGGACGATTTCTACAGCTTTTATAAGCATTTTAAACACATCGCATAAATTTTATGAATAGCACAAAATATTATCGCATTATCAAAACACGACAAGGAAGATTTTGAATTACTCACGGTTTTTCTTCGATCAAACCTTGACGTGACCTGGCCGGTGAACGTCCACTGCTGGACCAGGACCCTTCCAGACAGCCAGAGCGGAACGAACGGTCCCGAACCGTCCGCTTAGGCACAGGCCTGCGCCCGGCTAGAGGAGTGCCCACTGCTGGGCAAAGTCTTCGCTCAGAATGTTGGTACAGAACGACAGGCCATGAGTCGTCCCTCCAGCATCCCGCGCCTTGTTGATGATTGCCCACAACTGGACATGGTGGCCTTCCTTACAGTCGCGCTGACCGAAACGTTCCTCGAGGAATCGTGGGACGCCCGAAACCGTAAAATTCTGTGCTCGCGGGCAACCTGGACGCACACGTGTTTAGCCGCCGAAATCACGAAAACCGAACGTGCCGAAAGATCGAACGAATTTAAATTTACGCACCGCGCAATATATTAAAAAAAAGCTTAAGAGGAAGATCGCTCCGCATTCGGGCAGAGTAACGTTGTCGCGATGAAATTCAAATAAAAGGTGGGGCCTCAGGGCAGCGTTCTTGCTTTTATACACTCGAAGTCCCCCCGCCGATGACGCAATATCGCATTCAACCTAGCTGATAACGCAATAACGAATTCGGTTCGGCATACATTGATGGTTTACTAGCAAATTGAATGTCGCCACCCGCGCGCTGGCACGCAATAGTACGCTACCTCCTCAGTCGGCCGGCGCCAGCCAGTCTGGGTTTTTGAACCGAAGTATCTTTTCACCTGAAAAAGAATCCTATGCATTCTTCTGAATATGAAAACGTGTTAATGAAGCTCAAATTCATAGAACTAAATGTCTAAATTAAGTTTGAAATGGGTTTTAGTATGTCTTTTTCGATCCGAAACTACGATTCTAATCCATCCAGCTGATTTTAAGTTCTAAACGAATCTTTCCTTTTTATTAGAATGCCTTATCATAGTTTGACTTTACAACAAGTTATTTGGGTATTTTTAAATTCAATTTAATCGGAAATGTGTTTGATCAAAAATTTATCTAGACACGCGGTAGCGTGTCAAAGCCAAGTTCAAAGAGAATATTAGTTACATTAACCTAAACTTGAATATTTCGGAATCGCTGACGGCCAAACCGTCACAGCCAACCCCCAAAATTTGTGCAGAAGCTATGTGCCGCCCGGAGCAAATTTTCACCCCCTCATTCCGCAAATATTCACTCTTAAAAAGTCTAAACTAAACTCAAACTAAATTTATTAACTTTTAACCCATACCTGTAACGTTGATATGAGGTGTAAGTTTTAAACCAAAGGACAAATGTCTTCAACCTGAATTCAAGAGTCAGACCACTGACATATTGCTCATCTTCCAGTCCATACCGAGTACAAACGAACTCCACTCAATACAAGGAGCTTGGGTTGTGAATCCAGCCTGCCCTAATGACAACATAAAGTCATTTCACCTGCTGAGCAAATCGTTATTTTTGTATTTCAACTCCAGGATAGACATATATGTCCCTGCTAGAGTAAAGTCAATTCTAGTGGCTGCAAGGTAGAACCGTTCTTTGACCAATATTCCCAATCTAAAACTTGATTCTATATTGCTTTCCTTCATCCTTTGGAGCATGTGCAGTGTAGGGTTTTGCATTTGAGCTGTGCCCACTGGTAGAGTAAAAGTAATTTACAGGCTGTATAAACACTCCTTCTGGACACCAGAATAAACATCGCTTCCAATGTCCTCCAAGAAACCTAACACCTAAGATCCCATAAATTACTTTTTGTAAGTGTATTGTGTACAGGTCAACCGTCAATAAATTTTGCTCCACTGGTTGAGTATCCATTGGTTCATTGCAACCCTCCATACTATTAGTCTTTTTATACATCAATCTCATATTCATCCGTCATAGTCATAGTCATCCAACCCAAAACAAATTTTCTTTCATCATCTTCATACTACCTTTCTCACCTTTCTCTCCGTCCTCCTTTACGCTGTTACTACGAACCACTGGGGACCAATGAAGCGCAAGAGAATAAATTATATTTCGTCGCTTCATTCGAAGATATAGTTTGTTTACAAGTAGGAATATAATAACGATCGAACTTCACTCCTGGAGTTCGTTTGATCATCTAATATTTGATTATGCTACTGAGTAAAAACCGCCAAGGCAAACGCACAGGCGCTGCGCAAAATTAGTTTAAATTTCCCAAAACTAGTTGATTATATTAGTCTATTTTAATGTCTACTGATGCAATAATTCACAAGAGAGAAACACAACACCAATTGTAAATTTACCCCATCAACCCTCGATTTACACCGTACAAAATTTATTTAAAATGGAAGAAGTATTTTGCCAGGAAAGTTGGGAATACGGCTATAAGTCCATCCACAAAGCAAAATGATTCCTAAGAAAACATATTCCTTTCCAAGGACCTACGAGTCGGTCCCTCAAAGATCCCTTCAAATAAAACTCCTCGTCAACTTGTCGCAACGGATTACTCACGTGTAAACAAGTCGTCTTGCACAATACTTTAAAGGTGAATCATCGAACTCTCTCTCAAAACCTTCATATTGAGCTCTATTTACGCAATCAAAATTGTTTAATGACACTTCAAACGTGATGGATTTTCTCATTTTTCACATTGGGCAACTGAATCTCCAACACAATCTAGGTGTCTACATTGGTAAATTATATAACTGACCGAGAATTTGACTATGATTTACGAAATTTTTACTATTTAATTGAAATTCACTGTTTACCTGAGCCATCATTACCTGCCCACAGCGGAGCTTACTCGTACCTAAACAGCACAATCCAAAAAAAATTTCAAAAGCCTCTACACAAAGCTAAAATTTATCACAAAATATAATAAGAGAAGAAAAAAATTAAAAATATTTACCTAATAAAATTCAGAAATGTGTATGCTCTAAATGAGCTGTCCTCCGAGTAAAATAAAAACAAGACCCTAAAATGAAGAATTTGAATAATACAGCTAATGTTTCCCGAATCACGAAAGGTATACAAAATCCCTCGCCCCGTCTAAGAAAAGGTACGCTTAAGATTACCTAAGAACTTCCGGTGACATTATAACTCCAGCTCCTGTACTAATAAAATTTATAATTACGCATACGTGCCAATGTGTCTTGCGCATCGTAACTAACGCATAGTCTTACACACACCAATACCTTACTCCTTACACCCTACGCTTTACCTACACATAATAATGTGAGAATTATGGCTATACGCATACGTGGCTTACATACAGATGCATGTCCTATACCTTATATGATTATTTTTTTTTTATCCCAGCAGTAATCAAGGTATCTGAACGCAACCATTCCTCCAACCTATAGTAAACCCTTACTCCCCAAAAGTTAACCAAGTCAACTTCACTACGTATGCCGAAGGGAGATACTTATCATTTAGAGAAATTTGAACGAATTATTCCCGTTAGTTTTCCTTAAATCTATTTAAAGTACTATTTGATAGCTACAATTGCCTGCTATCAGTACGCTGCTTCAAAAATGAGCAAACTTCTTGAAACCTCTGAATTTTTTTTTTAGGAACTTTTTGAAATTTAGGAACTTTTTAAAAATTAGAAACTTTTTGAAAATTAGGAACTTTTTGAAAATTAGGAACTTTTTGAAAATTAGGAACTTTTTGAAAATGAGGAACTTTTTGAAAATGAGGAACTTTTTGAAAATTAGGAACTTTTTGAAAATCAGGAACTTTTTGAAAATCAGGAACTTTTTGAAAATCAGGAACTTTGAAAATCAGGAACTTTTTGAAAATCAGGAACTTTTTGAAAATCAGGAACTTTTTGAAAATCAGGAACTTTTTGAAAATTAGAAACTTTCTGAAAATGTATTTTGGAAATTTAATTTTTGGAAATTCGGATCTTTTTGTAAATTCGGATCTTTATGGAAATTCGGATCTTTTTGGAAATTCGGAACTTTTTTGAAAAACTGAACCTTTTTTTTTTTTTTAAACAACTTTTTTTTTTGAAAACTGAATTTTTTTTTTTTTTGGAAAACAAACCACTTTTTTTTTTAAAGGGCGGGATCTTTAAAATTATGTGCACTTATTTATTCATTTAAGTAATCTTACCCGCGAAAATATATGCAACGTTTGATCTTGAAAGGTGGCAATAATGATCACTTATTAATAAAAGGAAATTCCTTCCTACAGACCTAAGGTTATGCACATTGAAAATTAGAAATTAGTGCATTATGCGTAGAGACCATTCTAAGGTCCTTAACCTATTTCATCATTAAAACAAAATGCCTTATGCCCACAAAATAGCAGACCGTATAAGTCAAAGAAGGTTTTAATCTAACCAATAAGTAAATATGAGAAAGAACTAACTGTATAATTCCATATTCCTACAACCGAACGACGTTATGTTACGAAATTACTAACCTAAAAATTTAAAACAAGTGACGAATGTATGACAGTGGTTATGTACGTATGATGTATGATAATGATCTACGAATTATCCGTTTAGCATGATACCTAAAATTTTCTATGTAAGCTATTAAATTGTGTATCGTGTAATCGTGCCGTATGTATGTATTTATGCTTACTTACAATTAGCCAAAACAAAACTTTCACTCCCTTTAAATATGCCCATCTATAAACGAACCGAAAAACAAAACACATTCTCATTGTTAATATACGATGTAGGTGAATAGATTACGACAACGTGATAAAATTATTATATGAAGATATGTAAAAATAAAGTTGTTTTGTTTTGTTATGTTATGTTTTATACTAAGTCAACCCCCAGACCTTACTACGTCTCTTATTCTACAATAATATGGTGACGTTACAATTGTACACTCGGCAGCAAGTAAGGATAACCAAAGCAATATAAGTAAGTTAAAGTAAAAATGAAAAATATCTACATTGTAAGCGCTAACAAGATACGTGGTCGAACGCACAACAATACCAAGAAAAAGAAATCTAATACCAGGCTAGTCAGGTCGGTCGATGACCTTACCTCTCATACGCAAGAAGAACAGGTATAATTAAAGCATAGTTAATCTTCGAACCCCAGCATTAGACTAACCACTTTTATTTACATTATTGTGTCATTGACAGTACAGTCAAAGCAGTAAATCACTCAACGCAAAATATTTTTTATGCTAATAAATCAACGGATACTTTAGTTAAGGAGGATAAGACTTAAAATATAGAATTCCCTACTGTATCTCGAAGGAAAGGAAACGTTCAGTCACCCAACTACAACTGAGTTCACGAAAGACCGTGGCGATTCGTAAATTTAAAAAAAAATTATTAACTTTTGGATGTGCTATGATTTTTTTCTTCTTAAACTAACCTATAACCTAAGCATTCACTTCAGTATTGTATGTGGTTTCCACCGCGCACCTCACGTTATTGAAAACCAACTGTAACCGCAAACATGACTATAAAACCTGGTATTGTTTCGTGAACTGACAATATCGTTCCACCGCTCCTAGTATAGTAACCTCACGAAAAAGTACACAAAGTGTTTTAATTCTTACCCACTATAGTTTTAAACTGGATGTTCATAAAATTATAGGCCCTATTAAAGCAGATTACGTCTACTGCCCTATTATCGTAGAGAGCTAACCCCACTACCTTAAGCGCGACAACCCTTCATCTTATTAGAAGATACCATATTATCAAGGTTACAATACCCACATACTAATCTCATAATAAGCTTATAATAATAGTGTACTCCCTAAACCCAATCACAGTCTTCCCCCCAACCCCCCGTAACGAGTAGTGTCCTAACATTTAACAACTATAGAGGTATCTATGACCTACTAGGAATGAAACGTAAACAAACGAACCTATTCAAACCACGAAAGCAAATGTAAATAGCTACTGTTAGTGAATATAATGTTTTCACAATTCAGTTAACAAGAGTATTTTTCACCTAAATAGCATGTTTGGATTCATCGCATCCCCACAGTGTGTATGACCACATCACCTTAGCGAATTGAAATAATTTGTTAACCTACAATATGGTATTTAGATAAAGTTTGCATAAAGAGGAAATAAATCACTATAGTTTATACCTACCTCACACCTACCTCAGAAGACACAAATGAAAAAGTTACAACGAATAAATAATTTAAATAAATAAATAAATAAATATGAGAGAGAAAATTATGTCACGAAATATTCAAGAAATATTACAGTTCGATTTAATTGTTTGTTGTTTCGCGAAATAGCCCAATGACCTAACATTGATATGGGTTTTCCTTTCTTGCTCGGACCCGTATGGAGGAAGTTATGTTAAGTATGGGGTGTCAGGTATGACCACGAAAGGTAAAATAACATTAAACCTACCTTAAAATTATTAACCATGATAATATTGTACGAAACCAAGGCATATATCACATGAAAGTTGGTTTCAAAATCCTAACCAGGTACTAAAATAAAAGTGTGATATGGAAACTTACATTCGTAAAAATTTTGTGGAATGGTTGATAAAATTAGTGAAAATTTCACTTAACACACTTTATTGCAGCCGCAACATGCAGTGAAGTGTTTTTGTTCACAAAATTATGCATACAATCACCAAATAAATTTAAAAGTTTGAAGTAAATTGGAATGGTTCTGTTAGTCTAGAAAATTCGTAGAACTTTCATAAAACTTAACAAAAAATGCAATATGTCTTTGGAAAAACTCATCCTATACTAAAATTAACCAAAACTTAGCTAATATTTCGAGTAATTATCTAAAAATAAACTAAAAACGTAACCGCAAACTCTTTGTTTACTTTTTAATGTTGACGTTTATATTGTTGTTCCGGGAAGACCGAACTTCATCCGAATATCCGAACGGAATGTCTTATGTCAACACGATGACTTGAGTCAGTTCCGTATAACCAACGAAGGAACGGCACTACGTGGATTGTTCCTAATAGTACCACTATTCGACGGAAGATGGCGTTCGGTGTACCTTGACGAGACGACCTTCTTGAAATTTAAAACCACCACCGAATCTTCTGTATGTATGATGATGAAAATATTTTACACAATACCACCCATTTTCAAAGTAAGTTTGGACCTCTAAAATATACGTCAAATCGATTCTTGGCATACCTTACTAGATTCCTAGGTGCGCGTACAACTCACTTCAACTGCAATCCTAATTACAAAAGTGCTAGGAACAGGCTGTATGACGAAAGGCTTCAGCCTGCCCAAAAGAACGGAACGCATATAAAATAACCCAAGGAGGTTTAAGTAGTAGCTCTTTCAGCTAAGGAGGGAGCTATAAGCGTATCACTTTCTTGCGAGGGACCTCTATACTAAAATGTATGGATTTTTATCAAATCCTAACTTTTATCCTTCTCTCTGAGAAACATGTGACTTGGGACTAACCAATGTTACTACCACAGTTCCTCTGGCGAAAACACCCACCATTCAGAAAAAAAAACGGTGCTAAAAATCACGCAGAAAATGGCTATTACTTACGGATCATTTACGCTTCCGTTCTTAGTACTAATGATCAATTCACAAGTAAAAAAGATATATTTTCACTTTCGCAAACGTAGTTTAAAATATAGATTTTTAAAGATTTCTTGATTTTTGTAAAACTTCACCGAGTTTTTTTTTGACCGACTAGTATGGGCGACAGTGAGACGCTTTACACTTCACTAGTTCATACAGAATATGTATATGACGGACTCTAGTTTTTTTTACTCTGAGAAATAACCGGTTCATTCATTCATTCACCCGTCATCCGCGCCCCGACCGTTCAGTATTTTTAGGGTCCCGACGCAGTTGTCAAATAATGAAAAACCCTCATGGTGCGACTTCGTCCGCCCGACCCGCTCGTCACAATCGATTATCTCAGCAACCACTCACGCGATCGACTTAAAACTTGGAACAATTTCGGAACATAATTACCCGACTTAAAAATAGAAGGTAACCTTACCACTATTATCGTAATTGGTAGCCAAACAAGGGGTCAAAACTTGAAGTCTTTGCTAAAAGATACGAAGGTGCCCCACTAATTGTACAATCCAAATAGCTGTACTATTTTACCACTCTTTAGACTTCAAGTTACTACCGGAAAAACGTCATAAAAAAAAGATAACATCCCCTTACTTCCGAAGATTGGGAAACGGAAAATCCAAACTAGTCACTGTCACTAGAGCTTCATGTTTAATCTAACGGGCAAAATAAAGTTACCAAGTAGCACAGTTTCCCTTTTTTTTTTTTCTCCTTGGAAATATGCAAATCTCCTTCCAGAAACTAACTCAGCCCCGCGGTCCCAAAAATGTACCCAACTGTCTCAAAAATGAATATCCCAGGTATACGGAACCCTCGGCGCACGAGTCAAACTCGCTGCTTGACCGCTTATATGTTCCTTCACGCGTGAGTGAGTGAATGGCTCTCGGACCAACGAACGACCCGGGATGGACGAACGTCATATCGAAAAAATAACCTCTGAAACTATATCTATCTATTTGGAAGCTTGTAATGGTAAGTCCTATTTAAATACGTAGCAATATCCATAACTTACATAAGTAATAACGCAAGTATACTTAACTGATATTCGGACTTGATACGTAAATTGAAAATGATCAGTTTTGTTTACAAGAAGTCATGGGTACCCGAAATGGATTCTAGATCATAGGTTTATTTAAATTGGAAAACTTAGGCTATGTGGTCCTTGTAATAACCCTCAAATTTTGTTTGTTTTACAGAATGACTACACCGGAGGAACAGTCTACCTACTGGTACAAAGAGCAATGTTCCTGTTGTCAACTAAGCATACCTGTTGAAGAACAAGGACCCTGAAGTGCCCTGATTCTCAACGCATACCTAGTTTTAGGCCTAAAGAAGCTTAAACCTGCGACCCCCCGTTTCTAATTAACTTGCTACAGTGTTAAGTGAAAATATGCCAATAAAACAGTGATATAACCTTTGCGCAAAACTAAGTAAGAATGAAATTAGAATATGTATAACTGTCTATTATGAAGAGTGAATAAGATACACAACATAATTATAAAGTTTAGCGTGTGTCAGTACAGAAAAAGTCAGAGTGTCTCCCGAACGGATAGTCGGCTCGCCTAGGGCGTGCGCCCGTTCAAGCTACAAGCAAGGACTTAGTCTGATGTGGCCAGCTCCTCAGGTATTCCCCGAAGGAGGTATCGCCGTAAAGTCTGTAACCATCACTAAATTGATCGGCCCTTGAAATTAATTCCAAGTTTAACCCGAACAACTAGTAACGGCTATGAATGTCCGTGTACAGACACATGTCAAGTGTAACTGTAACCTAAATGTAAAGGCAGCTATTGTGTTATGTCATGTATAGTATTTTGTAAGTATACTGTAAGTGTGTTGTGTTTGGTTATACATAAAAGGTTTAAATATTTTATAAATTGTGTGAGACCCTTATTTCTTGAAATTTTACCTATGCATAGTAACAGAAACTTGAGTAGCAGTACTAATATATCAATAAATATTTAAAATAGAAAAAATAAGAGGCCGCTGTTAACAATAA
This sequence comes from Athrips mouffetella, assembly GCA_947532105.1. Taxonomy (NCBI): domain Eukaryota; kingdom Metazoa; phylum Arthropoda; class Insecta; order Lepidoptera; family Gelechiidae; genus Athrips; species Athrips mouffetella. The sequence goes on from OX383959.1 coordinate 6,361,822, forward strand.
TGTCCGTAGTAACCTAGAAATTCGAATCCGTGGTTCACGGCAACAGATTGTAACTAATCTATTGAACAATGAGGTAATGAGTAAAATATATAAGTGATTTAGTTCTTGTTTCGAACCCGAGAAACATTATTTTAGGATCTCGCTAGGATCAAGGAATGTTACTTATCTTTCCCGTCCTCTCAGCTCAATTGCATTTTATTGAGATATCATTATTTCAGTACGTCCATACGCACATCTGACTATACATTTAGTTCGAAAGCTTAATGATAATTCGATCTGCTCAATGTGGACATTTTGCCTTTTCTAGTACAAAAGTGGACCACAGGCTTGCTTTTGCTTCACCTTGCAGAACCAAATATTATCAAGCATTAATTTCACTTGTAGGAAATCCTTTTTAATATGATTTAAGAAAAGTATGATTTAATATGTCATACTCCATCACACAGCAATTTTGGCCAAGGTAGGTAGGTACTAAAACAAGACACATTCCTATCTCATTCATTTATCAAAATTAGATGAATTTATAAAGGTAGATGAAGGTAGGTAAGAATATTTTACCCAGATATATTATAATATTAGATCAGAGACGTCCACTATACAACAAAGGGACCCTTCGAAATCTCATTTGAACAAGTAAAATACTAGATTTCATTTAATCTAGATTACGAAGCTACTTTTTACACTAAAATATAGCGTTCAACACCCGACTATGCATATCAGCCAAGGAAAATACTTTATTTAGGCAAACTATATCATAAAGCTAGATTTTGCGCTAAACATGGCCACAGAATTTATGAACAATTTCTTGGGATCTTTAAGCATTTTGTACGGTCTATCTCGCATCAAAAGGAACCTTCTCAGCTTTATTACCGAGACATTAGGTCCAAAGTGCTCCCACACAACGTATATATGGGAGTACAGGTTTCCGTAAAATATACCGGAATATCACATTTTAATAGGTAATCTAGCGTGATGTTTGTATTATAAATCTTTTAATAAAGACACTGGATTTAGGACGATTTCTACAGCTTTTATAAGCATTTTAAACACATCGCATAAATTTTATGAATAGCACAAAATATTATCGCATTATCAAAACACGACAAGGAAGATTTTGAATTACTCACGGTTTTTCTTCGATCAAACCTTGACGTGACCTGGCCGGTGAACGTCCACTGCTGGACCAGGACCCTTCCAGACAGCCAGAGCGGAACGAACGGTCCCGAACCGTCCGCTTAGGCACAGGCCTGCGCCCGGCTAGAGGAGTGCCCACTGCTGGGCAAAGTCTTCGCTCAGAATGTTGGTACAAAACGACAGGCCATGAGTCGTCCCTCCAGCATCCCGCGCCTTGTTGATGATTGCCCACAACTGGACATGGTGGCCTTCCCTACAGTCGCGCTGACCGAAACGTTCCTCGAGGAATCGTGGGACGCCCGAAACCGTAAAATTCTGTGCTCGCGGGCAACCTGGACGCACACGTGTTTAGCCGCCGAAATCACGAAAACCGAACGTGCCGAAAGATCGAACGAATTTAAATTTACGCACCGCGCAATATATTAAAAAAAGCTTAAGAGGAAGATCGCTCCGCATTCGGGCAGAGTAACGTTGTCGCGATGAAATTCAAATAAAAGGTGGGGCCTCAGGGCAGCGTTCTTGCTTTTATACACTCGAAGTCCCCCCGCCGATGACGCAATATCGCATTCAACCTAGCTGATAACGCAATAACGAATTCGGTTCGGCATACATTGATGGTTTACTAGCAAATTGAATGTCGCCACCCGCGCGCTGGCACGCAATAGTACGCTACCTCCTCAGTCGGCCGGCGCCAGCCAGTCTGGGTTTTTGAAACGAAGTATCTTTTCACCTGAAAACGAATCCTATGCATTCTTCTGAATATGAAAACGTGTTAATTAAGCTCAAATTCATAGAACTAAATGTCTAAATTAAGTTTGAAATGGGTTTTAGTATGTCTTTTTCGATCCGAAACTACGATTCTAATCCATCCAGCTGATTTTAAGTTCTAAACGAATCTTTTCTTTTTATTAGAATGCCTTATCATAGTTTGACTTTACAACAAGTTATTTGGGTATTTTTAAATTCAATTTAATCGGAAATGTGTTTGATCAAAAATTTATCTAGACACGCGGTAGCGTGTCAAAGCCAAGTTCAAAGAGAATATTAGTTACATTAACCTAAACTTGAATATTTCGGAATCGCTGACGGCCAAACCGTCACAGCCAACCCCCAAAATTTGTGCAGAAGCTATGTGCCGCCCGGAGCAAATTTTCACCCCCTCATTCCGCAAATATTCACTCTTAAAAAGTCTAAACTAAACTCAAACTAAATTTATTAACTTTTAACCCATACCTGTAACGTTGTTATGAGGTGTAAGTTTTAAACCAAAGGACAAATGTCTTCAACCTGAATTCAAGAGTCAGACCACTGACATATTGCTCATCTTCCAGTCCATACCGAGTACAAACGAACTCCACTCAATACAAGGAGCTTGGGTTGTGAATCCAGCCTGCCCTAATGACAACATAAAGTCATTTCACCTGCTGAGCAAATCGTTATTTTTGTATTTCAACTCCAGGATAGACATATATGTCCCTGCTAGAGTAAAGTCAATTCTAGTGGCTGCAAGGTAGAACCGTTCTTTGACCAATATTCCCAATCTAAAACTTGATTCTATATTGCTTTCCTTCATCCTTTGGAGCATGTGCAGTGTAGGGTTTTGCATTTGAGCTGTGCCCACTGGTAGAGTAAAAGTAATTTACAGGCTGTATAAACACTCCTTCTGGACACCAGAATAAACATCGCTTCCAATGTCCTCCAAGAAACCTAACACCTAAGATCCCATAAATTACTTTTTGTAAGTGTATTGTGTACAGGTCAACCGTCAATAAATTTTGCTCCACTGGTTGAGTATCCATTGGTTCATTGCAACCCTCCATACTATTAGTCTTTTTATACATCAATCTCATATTCATCCGTCATAGTCATAGTCATCCAACCCAAAACAAATTTTCTTTCATCATCTTCATACTACCTTTCTCACCTTTCTCTCCGTCCTCCTTTACGCTGTTACTACGAACCACTGGGGACCAATGAAGCGCAAGAGAATAAATTATATTTCGTCGCTTCATTCGAAGATATAGTTTGTTTACAAGTAGGAATATAATAACGATCGAACTTCACTCCTGGAGTTCGTTTGATCATCTAATATTTGATTATGCTACTGAGTAAAAACCGCCAAGGCAAACGCACAGGCGCTGCGCAAAATTAGTTTAAATTTCCCAAAACTAGTTGATTATATTAGTCTATTTTAATGTCTACTGATGCAATAATTCACAAGAGTGAAACACAACACCAATTGTAAATTTACCCCATCAACCCTCGATTTACATTGTACAAAATTTATTTAAAATGGAAGAAGTATTTTGCCAGGAAAGTTGGGAATACGGCTATAAGTCCATCCACAAAGCAAAATGATTCCTAAGAAAACATATTTCTTTCCAAGGACCTACGAGTCGGTCCCTCAAAGATCCCTTCAAATAAAACTCCTCGTCAACTTGTCGCAACGGATTACTCACGTGTAAACAAGTCGTCTTGCACAATACTTTAAAGGTGAATCATCGAACTCTCTCTCAAAACCTTCATATTGAGCTCTATTTACGCAATCAAAATTGTTTAATGACACTTCAAATTTGATGGATTTTCTCATTTTTCACATTGGGCAACTGAAATCTATTCTCTAACACAACCTAGTTGTCCACATTGGTAAATTATATAACTGACCGAGAATTTGACTATGATTTACGAAATTTTTACTGTTTAATTGAAATTCACTGTTTACCTGAGCCATCATTACCTGCCCACAGCGGAGCTTACTCGTACCTAAACAGCACAATCCAAAAAAAATTTCAAAAGCCTCTACACAAAGCTAAAATTTATCACAAAATATAATAAGAGAAGAAAAAAATTAAAAATATTTACCTAATAAAATTCAGAAATGTGTATGCTCTAAATGAGCTGTCCTCCGAGTAAAATAAAAACAAGACCCTAAAATGAAGAATTTGAATAATACAGCTAATGTTTCCCGAATCACGAAAGGTATACAAAATCCCTCGCCCCATCTAAGAAAAGGTACGCTTAAGATTACCTAAGAACTTCCGGTGACATTATAACTCCAGCTCCTGTACTAATAAAATTTATAATTACGCATACGTGCCAATGTGTCTTGCGCATCGTAACTAACGCATAGTCTTACACACACCAATACCTTACTCCTTACACCCTACGCTTTACCTACACATAATAATGTGAGAATTATGGCTATACGCATACGTGGCTTACATACAGATGCATGTCCTATACCTTATATGATTATTTTTTTTTTATCCCAGCAGTAATCAAGGTATCTGAACGCAACCATTCCTCCAACCTATAGTAAACCCTTACTCCCCAAAAGTTAACCAAGTCAACTTCACTACGTATGCCGAAGGGAGATACTTATCATTTAGAGAAATTTGAACGAATTATTCCCGTTAGTTTTCCTTAAATCTATTTAAAGTACTATTTGATAGCTACAATTGCCTGCTATCAGTACGCTGCTTCGAAAATGAGCAAACTTCTTGAAACCTCTGAATTTTTTTTTAGGAACTTTTTGAAATTTAGGAACTTTTTAAAAATTAGAAACTTTAAAAATTAGACTTTTTTAAAAATTAGGAACTTTTTGAAAATTAGGAACTTTTTGAAAATTAGGAACTTTTTGAAAATTAGGAACCTTTTGAAAATTAGGAACTTTTTGAAAATTAGGAACTTTTTGAAAATTAGGAACTTTTTGAAAATTAGGAACTTTTTGAGAATTAGGAACTTTTTGAGAATTAGGAACTTTTTGAAAATTAGGAATTTTGAAAATTAGGAACTGAAAATTAGGAACTTTGAAAATTAGGAACTGAAAATTAGGAACTGAAAATCAGGAACTTTTTGAAAATCAGGAACTTTTTGAAAATCAGGAACTTTTTGAAAATCAGGAACTTTTTGAAAATCAGGAACTGAAAATCAGGAATTTTTTTTTTTTTTAAACAACTTTTTTTTTGAAAACTGAATTTTTTTTTTTGAAAACAAACCACTTTTTTTTTTTTTTAAAGGGCGGGATCTTTAAAATTATGTGCACTTATTTATTCATTTAAGTAATCTTACCCGCGAAAATATATGCAACGTTTGATCTTGAAAGGTGGCAATAATGATCACTTATTAATAAAAGGAAATTCCTTCCTACAGACCTAAGGTTATGCACATTGAAAATTAGAAATTAGTGCATTATGCGTAGAGACCATTCTAAGGTCCTTAACCTATTTCATCATTAAAACAAAATGCCTTATGCCCACAAAATAGCAGACCGTATAAGTCAAAGAAGGTTTTAATCTAACCAATAAGTAAATATGAGAAAGAACTAACTGTATAATTCCATATTCCTACAACCGAACGACGTTATGTTACGAAATTACTAACCTAAAAATTTAAACAAGTGACGAATGTATGACAGTGGTTATGTACGTATGATGTATGATAATGATCTACGAATTATCCGTTTAGCATGATACCTAAAATTTTCTATGTAAGCTATTAAATTGTGTATCGTGTAATCGTGCCGTATGTATGTATTTATGCTTACTTACAATTAGCCAAAACAAAACTTTCACTCCCTTTAAATATGCCCATCTATAAACGAACCGAAAAACAAAACACATTCTCATTGTTAATATACGATGTAGGTGAATAGATTACGACAACGTGATAAAATTATTATATGAAGATATGTAAAAATAAAGTTGTTTTGTTTTGTTATGTTATGTTTTATACTAAGTCAACCCCCAGACCTTACTACGTCTCTTATTCTACAGTAATATGGTGACGTCACAAATGTACACTCGGCAGCAAGTAAGGATAACCAAAGCTGTATAAGTAAGTTAAAGTAACAATGAAAAATATCTACATTGTAAGCGCTAACAAGATACGTGGTCGAACGCACAACAATACCAAGAAAAAGAAATCTAACACCAGGCTAGTCAGGTCGGTCGATGACCTTACCTCTCATACGCAAGAAGAACAGGTATAATTAAAGCATAGTTAATCTTCGAACCCCAGCATTAGACTAACCACTTTTATTTACATTATTGTGTCATTGACAGTACAGTCAAAGCAGTAAATCACTCAACGCAAAATATTTTTTATGCTAATAAATCAACGGATACTTTAGTTAAGGAGGATAAGACTTAAAATATGGAATTCCCTACTGTATCTCGAAGGAAAGGAAACGTTCAGTCACCCAACCACAACTGAGTTCACGAAAGACCGTGGCGATTCGTAAATTTAAAAAAATTGATTAACTTTTGGATGTGCTATGATTTTTTTCTTCTTAAACTAACCTATAACCTAAGCATTCACTTCAGTATTGTATGTGGTTTCCACTGCGCACCTCACGTTATTGAAAACCAACTGTAACCGCAAACATGACTATAAAACCTGGTATTGTTTCGTGAACTCACAATATCGTTCCACCGCTCCTAGTATAGTAACCTCACGAAAAAGTACACAATGTGTTTTAATTCTTACCCTCTGTTGTTGTAAACTGGATGTTCATAAAATTATAAGCCCTATTAAAGCAGATTCCGTCTACTGTCCTATTATCGTTGAGAACTAACCCCACTTCCTTAAGCGCGACAACCCTTCATCTTATAAGAACATACCATTTTATCAAGGTTACCATACCCACATACTAATCTCCTAGTAAGCTTATAATAATAGTGTATTCCCTAAACCCAATCACAGTCTTCCCCCTACCCCCCGTAACGAGTAGTGTCCTAACATTTAACAACTATAGGAGTATCTATGACCTACTAGGAATGAAACGTAAACAAACGAACCTATTCAAACCATGAAAGCAAATGTAAATAGCTACTGTTAGTGAATATAATGTTTTCACAATTCAGTTAATAAGAGTATTTTTCACCTAAATAGCATGTTTGGATTCATCGCATCCCCAAAGTGTGTATGATCACTATGATCACATCACCTTAGCGAATTGAAATAATTTGTTAACCTACAATATGGTATTTAGATAAAGTTTGCATAAAGAGGAAATAAATCACTACAGCTTATACCTACCTCAAACCTACCTCAGACGACACAAATGAAAAAGTTACAACGAATAAATAATATAAATAATTAAAATAAATAAATAAATATGAGAGAGAAAATTATGTCACGAAATATTCAAGAAATATTACAGTTCGATTTAATTGTTTGTTGTTTCGCGAAATAGCCCAATGACCTAACATTGATATGGGTTTTCCTTTCTTGCTCGGACCCGTATGGAGGAAGTTATGTTAAGTATGGGGTGTCAGGTATGACCACGAAAGGTAAAATAACACTAAACCTACCTTAAAATTATTAACCATGATAATATTGTACGAAACCAAGGCATATATCACATGAAAGTTGGTTTCAAAATCCTAACCAGGTACTAAAATAAAAGTGTGATATGGAAACTTACATTCGTAAAAATTTTGTGGAATGGTTGATAAAATTAGTGAAAATTTCACTTAACACCCTTTATTGCAGCCGCAACATGCAGTGATGTGTTTTTGTTCACAAAATTATGCATACAATCACCAAATAAATTTAAAAGTTTGAAGTAAATTGGAATGGTTCTGTTAGTCTAGAAAATTCGTAAAACTTTCATAAAACTTAACAAAAAATGCAATATGTCTTTGGAAAAACTCATCCTATACTAAAATTAACCAAAACTTAGCTAATATTACGAGTAATTATCTAAAAATAAACTAAAAACGTAACCGCAAACTCTTTGTTTACTTTTTAATGTTGACGTTTATAGTGTTGTTCCGGGAAGACCGAACTTCATCCGAATATCCGAACGGAATGTCTTATGTCAACACGATGACTTGAATCAGTTCCGTATAACCAACGAAGGAACGGCACTACGTGGATTGTTCCTAATAGTACCACTATTCGACGGAAGATGGCGTTCGGTGTACCTTGACGAGACGACCTTCTTGAAATTTAAAACCACCACCGAATCTTCTGTATGTATGATGATGAAAATATTTTACACAATACCACCCATTTTCAAAGTAAGTTTGGACCTCTAAAATATACGTCAAATCGATTCTTGGCATACCTTACTAGATTCCTAGGTGCGCGTACAACTCACTTCAACTGCAATCCTAATTACAAAAGTGCTAGGAACAGGCTGTATGACGAAAGGCTTCAGCCTGCCCAAAAGAACGGAACGCATATAAAATAACCCAAGGAGGTTTAAGTAGCAGCTCTTTCCGCCAAGGAGGGAGCCACAAGCGTATCACTTTCTTGCGAGGGACCTCCATACTAAAATGCATGGATTTTTATCAAATCCTAATAACCGCAAAACTTTTATCCTTCTCTCTGAGAAACATGTGACTTGGGACTAACCAATGTTACTACCACAGTTCCTCTGGCGAAAACACCCACCATTCAGAAAAAAAACGGTGCTAAAAATCACGCATAAAATGGCTATTACTTACGGATCATTTACGCTTCCGTTCTTAGTACTAATGATCAATTCACAAGTAAAAAGATATATTTTCACTTTCGCAAACAAAGTTTAAAATATAGATTTTTAAAGATCTCTTGATTTTTGTAAAACTTCACTGAGTTTTTTTTGACCGACTAGTATGGGCGACAGTGAGACGCTTTACACTTCACTAGTTCATACAGAATATGTATATGACGGACTCTATAGTTTTTTTTTACTCTGAGAAATAACAGATTCATTCATTCATTCACCCGTCATCCGCGCCCCGACCGTTCAGTATTTTTAGGGTTCCGACACAGTTGCCAAATAATGAAAAACCCTCACGGTGCGACCTCGTCCGCCCGACCCGCTCGTCACAATCGATTATCTCAGCAACCACTCACGCGATCGACCTGAAACTTGGAACAATTTCGGAACATAATTACCCGACTTAAAAATAGAAGGTAACCTTACCACTATTATCATAATTGGTAGCCAAACAAGGGGTCAAAACTTGAAGTCTTTGCTAAAAGATACGAAGGTGCCCCACTAATTGTACAATCCAAATAGCTGTACTATTTTACCACTCTTTAGACTTAAGTTACTACCGGAAAAACGTCAAAAAACAAGATAACATCCCCTTACTTCCGAAGATTGGAAAACTGAAAATCCAAACTAATCACTGTCCCTAGAGCTTCATGTTTAATCTTACGGGCAAAATAAAGTTACCAAGTAGCACAGTTTCCCTTTTTTTTCTCCTTGGAAATATGCAAATCTCCTGCCAGAAACCAACCCAGCTCCGCGGTCCCAAAAATGTACCCAACTGTCTCAAAAATAAATATCCCAGGTATACGGAACCCTCGGCGCACTAGTCACTCGCAGCTTAACCGCTTTAATTTTCCTTCACGTGTGAGTGAGTGAATGACTCTCGGACCAACGAATGACCCGGGACGAACGAACGAACGAGCCGCTCGCGATTTTTCCCTGTCAGACGACCAGTGGTGGATGAATGAAGTCATATCGAAAAAAATAACCTCTGAAACTATATCTATCGATCTATTTGGAAGCTTGTAATGGTAAGTCCTATTTAAATACGTAGCAATATCCATAACTTACATAATAATAACGCAAGTATACTTAACTGATATTCGGACTTGATACGTAAATTGAAAATGATCAGTTTTGTTTACAAGAAGTCATGGGTACCCGAAATGGATTCTAGATCATAGGTTTATTTAAATTGGAAAACTTTAGGCTATGTGGTCCTTGTAATAACCCTAAAATTTTGTTTGTTTTACAGAATGACTACACCGGAGGAACAGTCTACCTACTGGTACAAAGAGCAATGTTCCTGTTGTCAACTAAGCATACCTGTTGAAGAACAAGGACCCTGAAGTGCCCTGATTCTCAACGCATACCTAGTTTTAGGCCTAAAGAAGCTTAAACCTGCGACCCCCCGTTTCTAATTAACTTGCTACAGTGTTAAGTGAAAATATGCCAATAAAACAGTGATATAACCTTTGCGCAAAACTAAGTGAGAATGAAATTAGAATATGTATAACTGTCTATTATGAAGAGTGAATAAGATACACAACATAATTATAAAGTTTAGCGTGTGTCAGTACAGAAAAAGTCAGAGTGTCTCCCGAACGGATAGTCGGCTCGCCTAGGGCGTGCGCCCGTTCAAGCTACAAGCAAGGACTTAGTCTGATGTGGCCAGCTCCTCAGGTATTCCCCGAAGGAGGTATCGCCGTAAAGTCTGTAACCATCACTAAATTGATCGGCCCTTGAAATTAATTCCAAGTTTAACCCGAACAACTAGTAACGGCTATGAATGTCCGTGTACAGACACATGTCAAGTGTAACTGTAACCTAAATGTAAAGGCAGCTATTGTGTTATGTCATGTATAGTATTTTGTAAGTATACTGTAAGTGTGTTGTGTTTGGTTATACATAAAAGGTTTAAATATTTTATAAATTGTGTGAGACCCTTATTTCTAGAAATTTTACCTATGCATAGCAACAGAAACTTAAGTAACAGTACTAATATATCAATAAATAGAAAAAATATAAAAAATAAGAGGCCGCTGTTAACAATAATGTCCGTAGTAACCTAGAAATTCGAATCCGTGGTTCACGGCAACAGATTGTAACGACCTGCCCTAAGCCCTGACTTCACCTCATGACTCATGGCACCAGACTGTAACGGTCCTACCTACCTAACTTGATCCTACCCAACTTACTCTCTTACTATAACTAACTTGACTTACTTGCTAAGCGAACACGGCCTAACCTGATTTTTTTATTTTTATTTAACTTATTAATTTAAATCAAACGTATAGAATAAGAAGATAGCATTACCTAAAAATTGTTCCCTACAATTCAACCCTGTTATAATAAATAATTTGGCTTGTGATCGAACTAGTGGCTTAAGACCTAACGCTATGTCTGAAGATATTGCAACAATGACCAAAAGTAAAAATAACACGGGAAAAGTACACACAACAGGTTAAAGATTATAAGGTTAAGTTAAATAGGTATATGAGACGATAAGTGGAAAAGGGTAAATTAAACAATTACGTAATAAAAGGGAAAGTAAGTCAAGAGGCTAGTATTATATTGTTAGTCTATGTGGCCCTGTTCAGGGGGAGGGCCCCCCTCCTCCGGACCCTCCAGTAGGTCTCATACCACTTGCGGACGACCTCCCTCCGAGACTGCCCCCAGGTATGCCTGAGTTTTTACTCTATTCACATACATACCTTTATAACATTAATATTTTATAATGATAGTAAGGGAACTTTTATTTCCAAGTCAAATTCAGTTTGTAAGTAGGTTAGTAAATTGTACAGTCATAACTAAAGGGAAGGAGGAGACAAATTCCGGACTCATCCTGCAATCCAGAATATAAGGATATATACATAGATACAGGATATCGTTTTTCTTACAGCAAAACAAACTCGATGGACGGGGCCTTAGGATGATCGACTACCTACTTAGACAATTTACATTTAATTTTAAGTCGGGATAGTAAGTCAGGAGTCGCCTTAACTACTAATCAACGGTCAGCATTATTAACCTTAGCCCAATCTGAACAATGAAGGAATCAGTTAAATATAAGTGATTTAGTTCTTGTTTCGAACCCGAGAAACATTATTTTAGGATCTCGCTAGGATCAAGGAATGTTACTTATCTTTCCCGTCCTCTCAGCTCAATTGCATTTTATTGAGATATTATTTCAGTACGTCCATACGCACATCTGACTATACATTTAGTTCGATAGCTTAATGATAATTCGATCTGCTCAATGTGGACATTTTGCCTTTACTAGTACAAAAGTGGACCACAGGCTTGCTTTTGCTTCACCTTGCAGAACCAAATATTATCAAGCATTAATTTCACTTGTAGGAAATCCTTTTTAAATTTAAGAAAAGTATGATTTAATATGTCATACTCCATCACACAGCAATTTAGCCAAGGTAGGTAGGTACTAAAACAAGACACATTCCTATCTCATTCATTTATCAAAATTAGATGAATTTATAAAGGTAGATGAAGGTAGGTAAGAATATTTTTTCCCGATATATTATAATATTAGATCAGAGACGTCCACTATACAACAAAGGGACCCTTCGAAATCTCATTTGAACAAGTAAAGTACTAGATTTCATTTAATCTAGATTATGAAGCTACTTTTATACTAAAATAGAGCGTTCAACACCCGACTATGTATATCAGCTAAGGAAAATAGTTTATTTAGGCAAACTAAATCATAAAATTATTACCTTTTAGATAAGCAAGCTAGATTTTGTGCTGATAGTCTTTAAACATGGTCACAGAATTTATGAACAATTTCTTGAAATCTTCAACCATTTTGTACGGTCTATCTCGCATCAAAAGGAACCTTCTCAGCTTTATTACCGAGACATTAGGTCCAAAGTGCTCCCACACAACGTATATATGGGAGTACAGGTTTCCGTAAAATATACCGGAATATCAAATTTTAAGTAGGTAATCTAGCGTGATTTTTGTACTATAAATCTTTTAATAAAGTCACTGGATTTAGGACGATTTCTACAGCTTTTATAAGCATTTTAAACACATCGCACAAATTTTATGAATAGCACAAAATATTAAAATATCACAATATCAAAACACGACAAGGAAGATTTTGAATTACTCACGGTTTTTCTTCGATCAAACCTTGACGTGACCTGGCCGGTGAACGTCCACTGCTGGACCAGGACCCTTCCAGACAGCCAGAGCAGAACGAACGGTCCCGAACCGTCCGCTTAGGCACAGGCCTGCGCCCGGCTGGAGGAGTGCCCACTGCTGGGCAAAGTCTTCGCTCAGAATGTTGGTACAGAACGACAGGCCATGAGTCGTCCCTCCAGCATCCCGCGCCTTGTTGATGATTGCCCACAACTGGACATGGTGGCCTTCCCTACAGTCGCGCTGACCGAAACGTTCCTCGAGGAATCGTGGGACGCCCGAAACCGTAAAATTCTGTGCTCGCGGGCAACCTGGACGCACACGTGTTTAGCCGCCGAAATCACGAAAATCGAACGTGCCGAAAGATCGAACGAATTTAAATTTACGCACCGCGCAATATAATAAAAAAAAGCTTAAAGAGAAAGATCGCTCCGCATTCGGGCAGAGTAACGTTGTCGCGATGAAATTCAAATAAAAGGTGGGGCCTCAGGGCAGCGTTCTTGCTTTTATACACTCGAAGTCCCCCCGCCGATGACGCAATATCGCATTCAACCTAGCTGATAACGCAATAACGAATTCGGTTCGGCATACATTGATGGTTTACTAGCAAATTGAATGTCGCCACCCGCGCGCTGGCACGCAATAGTACGCTACCTCCTCAGTCGGCCGGCGCCAGCCAGTATGGGTTTTTGAAACGAAGTATCTTTTCACCTGAAAACGAATCCTATGCATTCTTCTGAATATGAAAACGTGTTAATTAAGCTCAAATTCATAGAACTAAATGTCTAAATTAAGTTTGAAATGGGTTTTAGTATGTCTTTTTCGATCCGAAACTACGATTCTAATCCATCCAGCTGATTTTAAGTTCTAAACGAATCTTTCCTTTTTATTAGAATGCCTTATCATAGTTTGACTTTACAACAAGTTATTTGGGTATTTTTAAATTCAATTTAATCGGAAATGTGTTTGATCAAAAATTTATCTAGACACGCGGTAGCGTGTCAAAGCCAAGTTCAAAGAGAATATTAGTTACATTAACCTAAACTTGAATATTTCGGAATCGCTGACGGCCAAACCGTCACAGCCAACCCCCAAAATTTGTGCAGAAGCTATGTGCCGCCCGGAGCAAATTTTCACCCCCTTATTCCGCAAATATTCACTCTTAAAAAGTCTTACTAAACTAAAACTAAATTTATTAACTTTTAACCTATACCTGTAACGTTGATATGAGGTGAAAGTTTTAAACCAAAGGACAAATGTCTTCAACCTGAATTCAAGAGTCAGACCACTGACATATTGCTCATCTTCCAGTCCATACCGAGTACAAACGAACTCCACTCAATACAAGGAGCTTGGGTTGTGAATCCAGCCTGCCCTAATGACAACATAAAGTCATTTCACCTGCTGAGCAAATCGTTATTTTTGTATTTCAACTCCAGGATAGACATATATGTCCCTGTTAGAGTAAAGTCAATTCTAGTGGCTGCAAGGTAGAACCGTTCTTTGACCAATATTCCCAATCTAAAACTTGATTCTATATTGCTTTCCTTCATCCTTTGGAGCATGTGCAGTGTAGGGTTTTGCATTTGAGCTGTGCCCACTGGTAGAGTAAAAGTAATTTACAGGCTGTATAAACACTCCTTCTGGACACCAGAATAAACATCGCTTCCAATGTCCTCCAAGAAACCTAACACCTAAGATCCCATAAATTACTTTTTGTAAGTGTATTGTGTACAGGTCAACCGTCAATAAATTTTGCTCCACTGGTTGAGTATCCATTGGTTCATTGCAACCCTCCATACTATTAGTCTTTTTATACATCAATCTCATATTCATCCGTCATAGTCATCCAACCCAAAACAAATTTTCTTTCATCATCTTCATACTACCTTTCTCACCTTTCTCTCCGTCCTCCTTTACGCTGTTACTACGAACCACTGGGGACCAATGAAGCGCAAGAGAATAAATTATATTTCGTCGCTTCATTCGAAGATATAGTTTGTTTACAAGTAGGAATATAATAACGATCGAACCCCACTCCCGGAGTTCGTTTGATCATCTAATATTTGATTATGCTACTGAGTAAAAACCGCCAAGGCAAACGCACAAGCGCTGCGCAAAATTAGTTTAAATTTCCCAAAACTAGTTGATTATATTAGTCTATTTTAATGTCTACTGATGCAATAATTCACAAGAGAGAAACACAACACCAATTGTAAATTTACCCCATCAACCCTCGATTTACACCGTACAAAATTTATTTAAAATGGAAGAAGTATTTTGCCAGGAAAGTTGGGAATACGGCTATAAGTCCATCCACAAAGCAAAATGATTCCTAAGAAAACATATTTCTTTCCAAGGACCTACGAGTCGGTCCCTCAAAGATCCCTTCAAATAAAACTCCTCGTCAACTTGTCGCAACGGATTACTCACGTGTAAACAAGTCGTCTTGCACAATACTTTAAAGGTGAATCATCGAACTCTCTCTCAAAACCTTCATATTGAGCTCTATTTACGCAATCAAAATTGTTTAATGACACTTCAAATTTGATGGATTTTCTCATTTTTCACATTGGGCAACTAAATCTCCAACACAATCTAGGTGTCTACATTGGTAAATTATATAACTGACCGAGAATTTGACTATGATTTACGAAATTTTTACTATTTAATTGAAATTCACTGTTTACCTGAGCCATCATTACCTGCCCACAGCGGAGCTTACTCGTACCTAAACAGCACAATCCAAAAAAAATTTCAAAAGCCTCTACACAAAGCTAAAATTTATCACAAAATATAATAAGAGAAGAAAAAAATTTAAAATATTTACCTAATAAAATTCAGAAATGTATGCTCTAAATGAGCTGTCCTCCGAGTAAAATAAAAACAAGACCCTAAAATGAAGAATTTGAATAATACAGCTAATGTTTCCCGAATCACGAAAGGTATACAAAATCCCTTGCCCCATCTAAGAAAAGGTACGCTTAAGATTACCTAAGAACTTCCGGTGACATTATAACTCCAGCTCCTGTACTAATAAAATTTATAATTACGCATACGTGCCAATGTGTCTTGCGCATCGTAACTAACGCATAGTCTTACACACACCAATACCTTACTCCTTACACCCTACGCTTTACCTACACATAATAATGTGAGAATTATGGCTATACGCATACGTGGCTTACATACAGATGCATGTCCTATACCTTATATGATTATTTTTTTTTATCCCAGCAGTAATCAAGGTATCTGAACGCAACCATTCCTCCAACCTATAGTAAACCCTTACTCCCCAAAAGTTAACCAAGTCAACTTCACTACGTATGCCGAAGGGAGATACTTATCATTTAGAGAAATTTGAACGAATTATTCCCGTTAGTTTTCCTTAAATCTATTTAAAGTACTATTTGATAACTACAATTGCCTGCTATCAGTACGCTGCTTCGAAAATGAGCAAACTTCTTGAAACCTCTGAATTTTTTTTTTAGGAACTTTTTGAAATTTAGGAACTTTTTTAAAAATTAGAAACTTTTTAAAAATTAGGAACTTTTTTTAAAAATTTGGAACTTTTTGAAAATTAGGAACTTTTTGAAAATTAGGAACTTTTTGAAAATTAGGAACTTTTTGAAAATTAGGAACTTTTGAAAATTAGGAACTTTTTGAAAATTATTTTGGAAATTTAATTTTTGGAAATTCGGATCTTTTTGTAAATTCGGATCTTTTTGGAAATTCGGATCTTTTTGGAAATTCGGAACTTTTTTGAAAAACTGAACCTTTTTTTTTTTTTTAAGCAACTTTTTTTTTTTGAAAACTGATTTTTTTTTTTTTTTGGAAAACTTAAACCACTTTTTTTTTTTAAAGGGCGGGATCTTTAAAATTATGTGCACTTATTTATTCATTTAAGTAATCTTACCCGCGAAAATATATGCAACGTTTGATCTTGAAAGGTGGCAATAATGATCACTTATTAATAAAAGGAAATTCCTTCCTACAGACCTAAGGTTATGCACATTGAAAATTAGAAATTAGTGCATTATGCGTAGAGACCATTCTAAGGTCCTTAACCTATTTCATCATTAAAACAAAATGCCTTATGCCCACAAAATAGCAGACCGTATACGTCAAAGAAGGTTTTAATCTAACCAATAAGTAAATATGTAATAATATGTTCCTACAACCGAACGATGTTATGTTACGAAAATACTACTCGTAACCTAAAAATTAAAAATTGAAAACACTAAAGTGACGAATGTATGACAGTGGTTATACGTATGATGTATGATAATGATCTACGTTTACTCCGTTAATTATCCGTTTAGCATAATACCTAAAATGTTTCATGTAAGCTATTAAATTGTGTATCGTGTAATCGTGCCGTATGTATGTATTTATGCTTACTTACAATTAGCTAAAACAAAACTATCACACCCTTTCTTGGAAAATGCAGCGAAATGCCTAAGATTATCTATTAACCCAGCTCAAATACGAGTATGCCCATCTATTAACGAACCGAAAAACAAAACACATTCTCATTGTTAATATACGATGTAGGTGAATGGATTATGACAACGTGATAAAAATATTATATGAAGATATGTAAAAATAAAGTTGTTTTGTGTTGTTATGTTTTACAACCTAAGTCAACCCCCAGACCTCACTGCGTCTCTTATTCTACAATAATATGGTGACGTCACAAATGTACACTCGGCAGCAAGTAAGGATAACCAAAGCTGTATAAGTAAGTTAAAGTAACAATGAAAAATATCTACATTGTAAGCGCTAACAAGATACGTGGTCGAACGCACAACAATACCAAGAAAAAGAAATCTAACACCAGGCTAGTCAGGTCGGTCGATGACCTTACCTCTCATACGCAAGAAGAACAGGTATAATTAAAGCATAGTTAATCTTCGAACCCCAGCATTAGACTAACCACTTTTATTTACATTATTGTGTCATTGACTGTACAGTCAAAGCAGTAAATCACTCAACGCAAAATATTTTTTATGCTAATAAATCAACGGATACTTTAGTTAAGGAGGATAAGACTTAAAATATAGAATTCCCTACTGTATCTCGAAGGAAAGGAAACGTTCAGTCATCCAACCACAACTGAGTTCACGAAAGACCGTGGGCGATTCGTAAATTTAACAAGAATTGATTAACTTTTGGATGTGTTATGATTTTTTTTCTTCTTAAACTAACCTATAACCTAAGCATTCACTTCAGTATTGTATGTGGTTTCCACCGCGCACCTCACGTTATTGAAAACCAACTGTAACCGCAAACATGACTACAAAACCTGTGAACTCACAATATCGTTCCACCGCTCCTAGTATAGTAACCTCACGAAAAAGTACACAAAGTGTTTTAATTCTTACCCTCTATAGTTTTAAACTGGATGTTCATAAAATTATAGGCCCTATTAAAGCAGATTACGTCTACTGCCCTATTATCGTAGAGAGCTAACCCCACTACCTTAAGCGCGACAACCCTTCATCTTATTAGAAGATACCATATTATCAAGGTTACAATACCCACATACTAATCTCCTAGTAAGCTTATAATAATAGTGTATTCCCTAAACCCAATCACAGTCTTCCCCCCAACCCCCCGTAACGAGTAGTGTCCTAACATTTAACAACTATAGAGGTATCTATGACCTACTAGGAATGAAATGTAAACAAACGAACCTATTCAAACCACGAAAGCAAATGTAAATAGCTACTGTTAGTGAATATAATGTTTTCACAATTCAGTTAACAAGAGTATTTTTCACCTAAATAGCATGTTTGGATTCATCGCATCCCCACAGTGTGTATGACCACATCACCTTAGCGAATTGAAATAATTTGTTAACCTACAATATGGTATTTAGATAAAGTTTGCATAAAGAGGAAATAAATCACTATAGTTTATACCTACCTCACACCTACCTCAGAAGACACAAATGAAAAAGTTACAACGAATAAATAATTTAAATAAATAAATAAATAAATATGAGAGAGAAAATTATGTCACGAAATATTCAAGAAATATTTCAGTTCGATTTAATTGTTTGTTGTTTCGCGAAATAGCCCAATGACCTAACATTGATATGGGTTTTCCTTTCTTGCTCGGACCCGTATGGAGGAAGTTATGTTAAGTATGGGGTGTCAGGTATGACCACGAAAGGTAAAATAACACTAAACCTACCTTAAAATTATTAACCATGATAATATTGTACGAAACCAAGGCATATATCACATGAAAGTTGGTTTCAAAATCCTAACCAGGTACTAAAATAAAAGTGTGATATGGAAACTTACATTCGTAAAAATTTTGTGGAATGGTTGATAAAATTAGTGAAAATTTCACTTAACACACTTTATTGCAGCCGCAACATGCAGTGATGTGTTTTTGTTCACAAAATTATGCATACAATCACCAAATAAATTTAAAAGTTTGAAGTAAATTGGAATGGTTCTGTTAGTCTAGAAAATTCGTAAAACTTTCATAAAACTTAACAAAAAATGCAATATGTCTTTGGAAAAACTCATCCTATACTAAAATTAACCAAAACTTAGCTAATATTACGAGTAATTATCTAAAAATAAACTAAAAACGTAACCGCAAACTCTTTGTTTACTTTTTAATGTTGACGTTTATAGTGTTGTTCCGGGAAGACCGAACTTCATCCGAATATCCGAACGGAATGTCTTATGTCAACACGATGACTTGAGTCAGTTCCGTATAACCAACGAAGGAACGGCACTACGTGGATTGTTCCTAATAGTACCACTATTCGACGGAAGATGGCGTTCGGTGTACCTTGACGAGACGACCTTCTTGAAATTTAAAACCACCACCGAATCTTCTGTATGTATGATGATGAAAATATTTTACACAATACCACCCATTTTCAAAGTAAGTTTGGACCTCTAAAATATACGTCAAATCGATTCTTGGCATACCTTACTAGATTCCTAGGTGCGCGTACAACTCACTTCAACTGCAATCCTAATTACAAAAGTGCTAGGCAACAGGCTGTATGGCGAAAGGCTTCAGCCTGCCCAAAAGAACGGAACGCATATAAAATAACCCAAGGAGGTTTAAGTAGTAGCTCTTTCAGCTAAGGAGGGAGCTATAAGCGTATCACTTTCTTGCGAGGGACCTCTATACTAAAATGTATGGATTTTTATCAAATCCTAACTTTTATCCTTCTCTCTGAGAAACATGTGACTTGGGACTAACCAATGTTACTACCACAGTTCCTCTGGCGAAAACACCCACCATTCAGAAAAAAAACGGTGCTAAAAATCACGCAGAAAATGGCTATTACTTACGGATCATTTACGCTTCCGTTCTTAGTACTAATGATCAATTCACAAGTAAAAAAGATATATTTTCACTTTCGCAAACAAAGTTTAAAATATAGATTTTTAAAGATCTCTTGATTTTTGTAAAACTTCACAGTCTTTTTTTTGACCGACTAGTATGGGCGACAGTGAGACGCCCCACACTTCACTAGCTCATACAGAATATGCACATGACGGACTCCATAGTTTTTTTACTCTGAGAAATAACCGGTTCATTCATTCATTCACCCGTCATCCGCGCCCCGACCGTTCAGTATTTTTAGGGTTCCGACACAGTTGCCAAATAATGAAAAACCCTCACGGTGCGACCTCGTCCGCCCGACCCGCTCGTCACAATCGATTATCTCAGCAACCACTCACGCGATCGACTTGAAACTTGGAACAATTTCGGAACATAATTACCCGACTTAAAAATAGAAGGTAACCTTACCACTATTATCATAATTGGTAGCCAAACAAGGGGTCAAAACTTGAAGTCTTTGCTAAAAGATACGAAGGTGCCCCACTAATTGTACAATCCAAATAGCTGTACTATTTTACCACTCTTTAGACTTAAGTTACTACCGGAAAAACGTCAAAAACAAGATAACATCCCCTTACTTCCGAAGATTGGAAAACGGAAAATCCAAACTAATCACTGTCCCTAGAGCTTCATGTTTAATCTTACGGGCAAAATAAAGTTACCAAGTAGCACAGTTTCCCTTTTTTTTCTCCTTGGAAATATGCAAATCTCCTGCCAGAAACCAACCCAGCTCCGCGGTCCCAAAAATGTACCCAACTGTCTCAAAAATAAATATCCCAGGTATACGGAACCCTCGGCGCACTAGTCACTCGCAGCTTAACCGCTTTAATTTTCCTTCACGCGTGAGTGAGTGAATGACTCTCGGACCAACGAATGACCCGGGACGAACGAACGAACGAGCCGCTCGCGATTTTTCCCTGTCAGACGACCAGTGGTGGATGAATGAAGTCATATCGAAAAAAATAACCTCTGCAACTATATCTATCGATCTATTTGGAAGCTTGTAATGGTAAGTCCTATTTAAATACGTAGCAATATCCATAACTTACATAATAATAACGCAAGTATACTTAACTGATATTCGGACTTGATACGTAAATTGAAAATGATCAGTTTTGTTTACAAGAAGTCATGGGTACCCGAAATGGATTCTAGATCATAGGTTTATTTAAATTGGAAAACTTTAGGCTATGTGGTCCTTGTAATAACCCTAAAATTTTGTTTGTTTTACAGAATGACTACACCGGAGGAACAGTCTACCTACTGGTACAAAGAGCAATGTTCCTGTTGTCAACTAAGCATACCTGTTGAAGAACAAGGACCCTGAAGTGCCCTGATTCTCAACGCATACCTAGTTTTAGGCCTAAAGAAGCTTAAACCTGCGACCCCCCGTTTCTAATTAACTTGCTACAGTGTTAAGTGAAAATATGCCAATAAAACAGTGATATAACCTTTGCGCAAAACTAAGTGAGAATGAAATTAGAATATGTATAACTGTCTATTATGAAGAGTGAATAAGATACACAACATAATTATAAAGTTTAGCGTGTCTCAGTACAGAAAAAGTCAGAGTGTCTCCCGAACGGATAGTCGGCTCGCCTAGGGCGTGCGCCCGTTCAAGCTACAAGCAAGGACTTAGTCTGATGTGGCCAGCTCCTCAGGTATTCCCCGAAGGAGGTATCGCCGTAAAGTCTGTAACCATCACTAAATTGATCGGCCCTTGAAATTAATTCCAAGTTTAACCCGAACAACTAGTAACGGCTATGAATGTCCGTGTACAGACACATGTCAAGTGTAACTGTAACCTAAATGTAAAGGCAGCTATTGTGTTATGTCATGTATAGTATTTTGTAAGTATACTGTAAGTGTGTTGTGTTTGGTTATACATAAAAGGTTTAAATATTTTATAAATTGTGTGAGACCCTTATTTCTAGAAATTTTACCTATGCATAGCAACAGAAACTTAAGTAACAGTACTAATATATCAATAAATAGAAAAAATAGAAAAAATAAGAGGCCGCTGTTAACAATAATGTCCGTAGTAACCTAGAAATTCGAATCCGTGGTTCACGGCAACAGATTGTAACGACCTGCCCTAGCCCTGCCTTCACCTCATGACTCATGGCACCAGACTGTAACGGTCCTACCTACCTAACTTGATCCTACCCAACTTACTCTCTTACTATAACTAACTTGACTTACTTGCTAAGCGAACACGGCCTAACCTGATTTTTTTATTTTTATTTAACTTATTAATTTAAATCAAACGTATAGAATAAGAAGATAGCATTACCTAAAAATTGTTCCCTACAATTCAACCCTGTTATAATAAATAATTTGGCTTGTGATCGAACTAGTGGCTTAAGACCTAACGCTATGTCTGAAGATATTGCAACAATGACCAAAAGTAAAAATAACACGGGAAAAGTACACACAACAGGTTAAAGATTATAAGGTTAAGTTAAATAGGTATATGAGACGATAAGTGGAAAAGGGTAAATTAAACAATTACGTAATAAAAGGGAAAGTAAGTCAAGAGGCTAGTATTATATTGTTAGTCTATGTGGCCCTGTTCAGGGGGAGGGCCCCCCTCCTCCGGACCCTCCAGTAGGTCTCATACCACTTGCGGACGACCTCCCTCCGAGACTGCCCCCAGGTATGCCTGAGTTTTTACTCTATTCACATACATACCTTTATAACATTAATATTTTATAATGATAGTAAGGGAACTTTTATTTCCAAGTCAAATTCAGTTTGTAAGTAGGTTAGTAAATTGTACAGTCATAACTAAAGGGAAGGAGGAGACAAATTCCGGACTCATCCTGCAATCCAGAATATAAGGATATATACATAGATACAGGATATCGTTTTTCTTACAGCAAAACAAACTCGATGGACGGGGCCTTAGGATGATCGACTACCTACTTAGACAATTTACATTTAATTTTAAGTCGGGATAGTAAGTCAGGAGTCGCCTTAACTACTAATCAACGGTCAGCATTATTAACCTTAGCCCAATCTGAACAATGAAGGAATCAGTTAAATATAAGTGATTTAGTTCTTGTTTCGAACCCGAGAAACATTATTTTAGGATCTCGCTAGGATCAAGGAATGTTACTTATCTTTCCCGTCCTCTCAGCTCAATTGCATTTTATTGAGATATTATTTCAGTACGTCCATACGCACATCTGACTATACATTTAGTTCGATAGCTTAATGATAATTCGATCTGCTCAATGTGGACATTTTGCCTTTACTAGTACAAAAGTGGACCACAGGCTTGCTTTTGCTTCACCTTGCAGAACCAAATATTATCAAGCATTAATTTCACTTGTAGGAAATCCTTTTTAAATTTAAGAAAAGTATGATTTAATATGTCATACTCCATCACACAGCAATTTTAGCCAAGGTAGGTAGGTACTAAAACAAGACACATTCCTATCTCATTCATTTATCAAAATTAGATGAATTTATAAAGGTAGATGAAGGTAGGTAAGAATATTTTTTCCCGATATATTATAATATTAGATCAGAGACGTCCACTATACAACAAAGGGACCCTTCGAAATCTCATTTGAACAAGTAAAGTACTAGATTTCATTTAATCTAGATTATGAAGCTACCTTTATACTAAAATATAGCGTTCAACACCCGACTATGCATATCAGCCAAGAAAAATAGTTTATTTAGGCAAACTACATCATAAAATTATTATCTTTTAGATAAGCAAGCTAGATTTTGTGCTGATAGTCTTTAAACATGGTCACAGAATTTATGAACAATTTCTTGGAATCTTTAAGCATTTTGTACGGTCTATTTCGCATCAAAAGGAACCTTCTCAGCTTTATTACCGAGACATTAGTTCCAAAGTGCTCCCACACAACGTACTTGGGAGTACAGGTTTCCGTAAAATATACCGGAATATCACATTTTAAGTAGGTAATCTAGCGTGATTTTTGTACTATAAATCTTTTAATAAAGTCACTGGATTTAGGACGATTTCTACAGCTTTTATAAGCATTTTAAACACATCGCATAAATTTTATGAATAGCACAAAATATTATCGCATTATCAAAACACGACAAGGAAGATTTTGAATTACTCACGGTTTTTCTTCGATCAAACCTTGACGTGACCTGGCCGGTGAACGTCCACTGCTGGACCAGGACCCTTCCAGACAGCCAGAGCGGAACGAACGGTCCCGAACCGTCCGCTTAGGCACAGGCCTGCGCCCGGCTAGAGGAGTGCCCACTGCTGGGCAAAGTCTTCGCTCAGAATGTTGGTACAGAACGACAGGCCATGAGTCGTCCCTCCAGCATCCCGCGCCTTGTTGATGATTGCCCACAACTGGACATGGTGGCCTTCCTTACAGTCGCGCTGACCGAAACGTTCCTCGAGGAATCGTGGGACGCCCGAAACCGTAAAATTCTGTGCTCGCGGGCAACCTGGACGCACACGTGTTTAGCCGCCGAAATCACGAAAACCGAACGTGCCGAAAGATCGAACGAATTTAAATTTACGCACCGCGCAATATATTAAAAAAAAGCTTAAGAGGAAGATCGCTCCGCATTCGGGCAGAGTAACGTTGTCGCGATGAAATTCAAATAAAAGGTGGGGCCTCAGGGCAGCGTTCTTGCTTTTATACACTCGAAGTCCCCCCGCCGATGACGCAATATCGCATTCAACCTAGCTGATAACGCAATAACGAATTCGGTTCGGCATACATTGATGGTTTACTAGCAAATTGAATGTCGCCACCCGCGCGCTGGCACGCAATAGTACGCTACCTCCTCAGTCGGCCGGCGCCAGCCAGTCTGGGTTTTTGAACCGAAGTATCTTTTCACCTGAAAAAGAATCCTATGCATTCTTCTGAATATGAAAACGTGTTAATGAAGCTCAAATTCATAGAACTAAATGTCTAAATTAAGTTTGAAATGGGTTTTAGTATGTCTTTTTCGATCCGAAACTACGATTCTAATCCATCCAGCTGATTTTAAGTTCTAAACGAATCTTTCCTTTTTATTAGAATGCCTTATCATAGTTTGACTTTACAACAAGTTATTTGGGTATTTTTAAATTCAATTTAATCGGAAATGTGTTTGATCAAAAATTTATCTAGACACGCGGTAGCGTGTCAAAGCCAAGTTCAAAGAGAATATTAGTTACATTAACCTAAACTTGAATATTTCGGAATCGCTGACGGCCAAACCGTCACAGCCAACCCCCAAAATTTGTGCAGAAGCTATGTGCCGCCCGGAGCAAATTTTCACCCCCTCATTCCGCAAATATTCACTCTTAAAAAGTCTAAACTAAACTCAAACTAAATTTATTAACTTTTAACCCATACCTGTAACGTTGATATGAGGTGTAAGTTTTAAACCAAAGGACAAATGTCTTCAACCTGAATTCAAGAGTCAGACCACTGACATATTGCTCATCTTCCAGTCCATACCGAGTACAAACGAACTCCACTCAATACAAGGAGCTTGGGTTGTGAATCCAGCCTGCCCTAATGACAACATAAAGTCATTTCACCTGCTGAGCAAATCGTTATTTTTGTATTTCAACTCCAGGATAGACATATATGTCCCTGCTAGAGTAAAGTCAATTCTAGTGGCTGCAAGGTAGAACCGTTCTTTGACCAATATTCCCAATCTAAAACTTGATTCTATATTGCTTTCCTTCATCCTTTGGAGCATGTGCAGTGTAGGGTTTTGCATTTGAGCTGTGCCCACTGGTAGAGTAAAAGTAATTTACAGGCTGTATAAACACTCCTTCTGGACACCAGAATAAACATCGCTTCCAATGTCCTCCAAGAAACCTAACACCTAAGATCCCATAAATTACTTTTTGTAAGTGTATTGTGTACAGGTCAACCGTCAATAAATTTTGCTCCACTGGTTGAGTATCCATTGGTTCATTGCAACCCTCCATACTATTAGTCTTTTTATACATCAATCTCATATTCATCCGTCATAGTCATAGTCATCCAACCCAAAACAAATTTTCTTTCATCATCTTCATACTACCTTTCTCACCTTTCTCTCCGTCCTCCTTTACGCTGTTACTACGAACCACTGGGGACCAATGAAGCGCAAGAGAATAAATTATATTTCGTCGCTTCATTCGAAGATATAGTTTGTTTACAAGTAGGAATATAATAACGATCGAACTTCACTCCTGGAGTTCGTTTGATCATCTAATATTTGATTATGCTACTGAGTAAAAACCGCCAAGGCAAACGCACAGGCGCTGCGCAAAATTAGTTTAAATTTCCCAAAACTAGTTGATTATATTAGTCTATTTTAATGTCTACTGATGCAATAATTCACAAGAGAGAAACACAACACCAATTGTAAATTTACCCCATCAACCCTCGATTTACACCGTACAAAATTTATTTAAAATGGAAGAAGTATTTTGCCAGGAAAGTTGGGAATACGGCTATAAGTCCATCCACAAAGCAAAATGATTCCTAAGAAAACATATTCCTTTCCAAGGACCTACGAGTCGGTCCCTCAAAGATCCCTTCAAATAAAACTCCTCGTCAACTTGTCGCAACGGATTACTCACGTGTAAACAAGTCGTCTTGCACAATACTTTAAAGGTGAATCATCGAACTCTCTCTCAAAACCTTCATATTGAGCTCTATTTACGCAATCAAAATTGTTTAATGACACTTCAAACGTGATGGATTTTCTCATTTTTCACATTGGGCAACTGAATCTCCAACACAATCTAGGTGTCTACATTGGTAAATTATATAACTGACCGAGAATTTGACTATGATTTACGAAATTTTTACTATTTAATTGAAATTCACTGTTTACCTGAGCCATCATTACCTGCCCACAGCGGAGCTTACTCGTACCTAAACAGCACAATCCAAAAAAAATTTCAAAAGCCTCTACACAAAGCTAAAATTTATCACAAAATATAATAAGAGAAGAAAAAAATTTAAAATATTTACCTAATAAAATTCAGAAATGTATGCTCTAAATGAGCTGTCCTCCGAGTAAAATAAAAACAAGACCCTAAAATGAAGAATTTGAATAATACAGCTAATGTTTCCCGAATCACGAAAGGTATACAAAATCCCTTGCCCCATCTAAGAAAAGGTACGCTTAAGATTACCTAAGAACTTCCGGTGACATTATAACTCCAGCTCCTGTACTAATAAAATTTATAATTACGCATACGTGCCAATGTGTCTTGCGCATCGTAACTAACGCATAGTCTTACACACACCAATACCTTACTCCTTACACCCTACGCTTTACCTACACATAATAATGTGAGAATTATGGCTATACGCATACGTGGCTTACATACAGATGCATGTCCTATACCTTATATGATTATTTTTTTTTTATCCCAGCAGTAATCAAGGTATCTGAACGCAACCATTCCTCCAACCTATAGTAAACCCTTACTCCCCAAAAGTTAACCAAGTCAACTTCACTACGTATGCCGAAGGGAGATACTTATCATTTAGAGAAATTTGAACGAATTATTCCAGTTAGTTTTCCTTAAATCTATTTAAAGTACTATTTGATAGCTACAATTGCCTGCTATCAGTACGCTGCTTCGAAAATGAGCAAACTTCTTGAAACCTCTGAATTCTTTTTAGGAACTTTTTGAAATTTAGGAACTTTTTAAAAATTAGAAACTTTAAAAATTAGGAACTTTTTTTAAAAATTAGGAACTTTTTGAAAATTAGGAACTTTTTGAAAATTAGGAACTTTAGGAACTTTTTGAAAATTAGGAACTTTTTGAAAATTAGGAACTTTTTGAAAATTAGGAACTGAAAATTAGGAACTTTGAAAATTAGGAACTTTTTGAAAATCAGGAACTTTTTGAAAATCAGGAACTTTTTGAAAATCAGGAACTTTTTGAAAATCAGGAACTTTTTGAAAATCAGGAACTTTTTGAAAATCAGGAACTTTTTTTTTTTTAAACAACCTTTTTTTTTTGAAAACTGAATTTTTTTTTTTTTTGAAAACAAACCACTTTTTTTTTTAAAGGGCGGGATCTTTAAAATTATGTGCACTTATTTATTCATTTAAGTAATCTTACCCGCGAAAATATATGCAACGTTTGATCTTGAAAGGTGGCAATAATGATCACTTATTAATAAAAGGAAATTCCTTCCTACAGACCTAAGGTTATGCACATTGAAAATTAGAAATTAGGGCATTATGCGTCGAAACCATTCTAAGGTCCTTAACCTATTTCATCAAAATGCCTTATGCCCACAAAATAGCAGATTGTATACGTCAAAGAAGGTTTTAATCTAACCAATAAGTAAATATGTAATAATATGTTCCTACAACCGAACGATGTTATGTTACGAAAATACTACTCGTAACCTAAAAATTAAAAATTGAAAACACTAAAGTGACGAATGTATGACAGTGGTTATACGTATGATGTATGATAATGATCTACGTTTACTCCGTTAATTATCCGTTTAGCATAATACCTAAAATGTTTCATGTAAGCTATTAAATTGTGTATCGTGTAATCGTGCCGTATGTATGTATTTATGCTTACTTACAATTAGCTAAAACAAAACTATCACACCCTTTCTTGGAAAATGCAGCGAAATGCCTAAGATTATCTATTAACCCAGCTCAAATACGAGTATGCCCATCTATTAACGAACCGAAAAACAAAACACATTCTCATTGTTAATATACGATGTAGGTGAATGGATTATGACAACGTGATAAAAATATTATATGAAGATATGTAAAAATAAAGTTGTTTTGTGTTGTTATGTTTTACAACCTAAGTCAACCCCCAGACCTCACTGCGTCTCTTATTCTACAATAATATGGTGACGTCACAATTGTACACTCGGCAGCAAGTAAGGATAACCAAAGCAGTATAAGTAAGTTAAAGTAAAAATGAAAAATATCTACATTGTAAGCGCTAACAAGATACGTGGTCGAACGCACAACAATACCAAGAAAAAGAAATCTTACACCAGGCTAGTCAGGTCGGTCGATGACCTTACCTCTCATACGCAAGAAGAACAGGTATAATTAAAGCATAGTTAATCTTCGAACCCCAGCATTAGACTAACCACTTTTATTTACATTATTGTGTCATTGACAGTACAGTCAAAGCAGTAAATCACTCAACGCAAAATATTTTTTTATGCTAATAAATCAACGGATACTTTAGTTAAGGAGGATAAGACTTAAAATATGGAATTCCCTACTGTATCTCGAAGGAAAGGAAACGTTCAGTCACCCAACCACAACTGAGTTCACGAAAGACCGTGGCGATTCGTAAATTTAAAAAAAATTGATTAACTTTTGGATGTGCTATGATTTTTTTCTTCTTAAACTAACCTATAACCTAAGCATTCACTTCAGTATTGTATGTGGTTTCCACCGCGCACCTCACGTTATTGAAAACCAACTGTAACCGCAAACATGACTATAAAACCTGGTATTGTTTCGTGAACTCACAATATCGTTCCACCGCTCCTAGTATAGTAACCTCACGAAAAAGTACACAAAGTGTTTTAATTCTTACCCACTATAGTTTTAAACTGGATGTTCATAAAATTATAAGCCCTATTAAAGCAGATTCCGTCTACTGTCCTATTATCGTAGAGAGCTTAACCCACTTCCTTAAGCGCGACAACCCTTCATCTTACTCGTATTAGAACATACCATATTATCAAGGTTACAATACCCACATACTAATCTCATAATAAGCTTATAATAATAGTGTACTCCCTAAACCCAATCACAGTCTTCCCCCCAACCCCCCGTAACGAGTAGTGTCCTAACATTTAACAACTATAGAGGTATCTATGACCTACTAGGAATGAAACGTAAACAAACGAACCTATTCAAACCACGAAAGCAAATGTAAATAGCTACTGTTAGTGAATATAATGTTTTCACAATTCAGTTAACAAGAGTATTTTTCACCTAAATAGCATGTTTGGATTCATCGCATCCCCACAGTGTGTATGACCACATCACCTTAGCGAATTGAAATAATTTGTTAACCTACAATATGGTATTTAGATAAAGTTTGCATAAAGAGGAAATAAATCACTATAGTTTATACCTACCTCACACCTACCTCAGAAGACACAAATGAAAAAGTTACAACGAATAAATAATTTAAATAAATAAATAAATAAATATGAGAGAGAAAATTATGTCACGAAATATTCAAGAAATATTACAGTTCGATTTAATTGTTTGTTGTTTCGCGAAATAGCCCAATGACCTAACATTGATATGGGTTTTCCTTTCTTGCTCGGACCCGTATGGAGGAAGTTATGTTAAGTATGGGGTGTCAGGTATGACCACGAAAGGTAAAATAACACTAAACCTACCTTAAAATTATTAACCATTATAATATTGTACGAAACCAAGGCATATATCACATGAAAGTTGGTTTCAAAATCCTAACCAGGTACTAAAATAAAAGTGTGATATGGAAACTTACATTCGTAAAAATTTTGTGGAATGGTTGATAAAATTAGTGAAAATTTCACTTAACACACTTTATTGCAGCCGCAACATGCAGTGAAGTGTTTTTGTTCACAAAATTATGCATACAATCACCAAATAAATTTAAAAGTTTGAAGTAAATTGGAATGGTTCTGTTAGTCTAGAAAATTCGTAAAACTTTCATAAAACTTAACAAAAAATGCAATATGTCTTTGGAAAAACTCATCCTATACTAAAATTAACCAAAACTTAGCTAATATTTCGAGTAATTATCTAAAAATAAACTAAAAACGTAACCGCAAACTCTTTGTTTACTTTTTAATGTTGACGTTTATATTGTTGTTCCGGGAAGACCGAACTTCATCCGAATATCCGAACGGAATGTCTTATGTCAACACGATGACTTGAGTCAGTTCCGTATAACCAACGAAGGAACGGCACTACGTGGATTGTTCCTAATAGTACCACTATTCGACGGAAGATGGCGTTCGGTGTACCTTGACGAGACGACCTTCTTGAAATTTAAAACCACCACCGAATCTTCTGTATGTATGATGATGAAAATATTTTACACAATACCACCCATTTTCAAAGTAAGTTTGGACCTCTAAAATATACGTCAAATCGATTCTTGGCATACCTTACTAGATTCCTAGGTGCGCGTACAACTCACTTCAACTGCAATCCTAATTACAAAAGTGCTAGGAACAGGCTGTATGACGAAAGGCTTCAGCCTGCCCAAAAGAACGGAACGCATATAAAATAACCCAAGGAGGTTTAAGTAGCAGCTCTTTCCGCCAAGGAGGGAGCCACAAGCGTATCACTTTCTTGCGAGGGACCTCCATACTAAAATGCATGGATTTTTATCAAATCCTAATAACCGCAAAACTTTTATCCTTCTCTCTGAGAAACATGTGACTTGGGACTAACCAATGTTACTACCACAGTTCCTCTGGCGAAAACACCCACCATTCAGAAAAAAAACGGTGCTAAAAATCACGCATAAAATGGCTATTACTTACGGATCATTTACGCTTCCGTTCTTAGTACTAATGATCAATTCACAAGTAAAAAGATATATTTTCACTTTCGCAAACAAAGTTTAAAATATAGATTTTTAAAGATCTCTTGATTTTTGTAAAACTTCACTGAGTTTTTTTTGACCGACTAGTATGGGCGACAGTGAGACGCTTTACACTTCACTAGTTCATACAGAATATGTATATGACGGACTCTATAGTTTTTTTTACTCTGAGAAATAACAGATTCATTCATTCATTCACCCGTCATCCCAAAGATTTCGGACCTCCTTGCTTCGCTCGGAATAGATACCTTGCTAATTTATTTTACTATGGGATGACATCTGCCAACATGTCCCAATATTTTATGTCAAACTATCAGTGATCACTAGGAAATATTCAAAATAACCCGTCAAATCCATAGAACGACGCCTTCACTACCTTGTGACGAATTATTTCTTTAATCCTCCTTCTAAGTACCCTTATTTTTCTGTGCGTCATCCGCGCCCCGACCGTTCAGTATTTTTAGGGTTCCGACACAGTTGCCAAATAATGAAAAACCCTCACGGTGCGACCTCGTCCGCCCGACCCGCTCGTCACAATCGATTATCTCAGCAACCACTCACGCGATCGACTTGAAACTTGGAACAATTTCGGAACATAATTACCCGACTTAAAAATAGAAGGTAACCTTACCACTATTATCATAATTGGTACCCAAACAAGGGATCAAAACTTGAAGTCTTTGCTAAAAGATACGAAGGGCGCCCCACTAATTGTACAATCCAAATAGCTGTACTATTTTACCACTCTTTAGACTTCAAGTTACTACCGGAAAAACGTCAAAAAAAAGACAACAAACCCTTACTTCCGAAGATTGCAAAACGAAAAATCCAAACTAATTACTGTCACTAAAGCTTCATGTTTATTCTTAAGGGCAAAATAAAGTTACCAAGTAGCACAGTTTCCCTTTTTTTTTTCTCTTTGGAAATATGCAAATCTCCTTCCCGAAACCAACTCAGCTCCGCGGTCCCAAAAATGTACCCAACTGTCTCAAAAATAAATATCCCAGGTATACGGAACCCTCGGCGCACTAGTCACTCGCAGCTTAACCGCTTTAATTTTCCTTCACGCGTGAGTGAGTGAATGACTCTCGGACCAACGAATGACCCGGGACGAACGAACGAACGAGCCGCTCGCGATTTTTCCCTGTCAGACGACCAGTGGTGGATGAATGAAGTCATATCGAAAAAAATAACCTCTGACACTATATATATCGATCTATTTGGAAGCTTGTAATGGTAAGTCCTATTTAAATACGTAGCAATATCCATAACTTACATAATAATAACGCAAGTATACTTAACTGATATTCGGACTTGATACGTAAATTGAAAATGATCAGTTTTGTTTACAAGAAGTCATGGGTACCCGAAATGGATTCTAGATCATAGGTTTATTTAAATTGGAAAACTTTAGGCTATGTGGTCCTTGTAATAACCCTAAAATTTTGTTTGTTTTACAGAATGACTACACCGGAGGAACAGTCTACCTACTGGTACAAAGAGCAATGTTCCTGTTGTCAACTAAGCATACCTGTTGAAGAACAAGGACCCTGAAGTGCCCTGATTCTCAACGCATACCTAGTTTTAGGCCTAAAGAAGCTTAAACCTGCGACCCCCCGTTTCTAATTAACTTGCTACAGTGTTAAGTGAAAATATGCCAATAAAACAGTGATATAACCTTTGCGCAAAACTAAGTGAGAATGAAATTAGAATATGTATAACTGTCTATTATGAAGAGTGAATAAGATACACAACATAATTATAAAGTTTAGCGTGTGTCAGTACAGAAAAAGTCAGAGTGTCTCCCGAACGGATAGTCGGCTCGCCTAGGGCGTGCGCCCGTTCAAGCTACAAGCAAGGACTTAGTCTGATGTGGCCAGCTCCTCAGGTATTCCCCGAAGGAGGTATCGCCGTAAAGTCTGTAACCATCACTAAATTGATCGGCCCTTGAAATTAATTCCAAGTTTAACCCGAACAACTAGTAACGGCTATGAATGTCCGTGTACAGACACATGTCAAGTGTAACTGTAACCTAAATGTAAAGGCAGCTATTGTGTTATGTCATGTATAGTATTTTGTAAGTATACTGTAAGTGTGTTGTGTTTGGTTATACATAAAAGGTTTAAATATTTTATAAATTGTGTGAGACCCTTATTTCTTGAAATTTTACCTATGCATAGTAACAGAAACTTGAGTAGCAGTACTAATATATCAATAAATATTTAAAATAGAAAAAATAAGAGGCCGCTGTTAACAATAATATCCGTAGTAACCTAGAAATTCGAATCCGTGGTTCACGGCAACAGATGTAACTAATCTATTGAACAATGAGGTAATGAGTAAAATATATAAGTGATTTAGTTCTTGTTTCGAACCCGAGAAACATTATTTTAGGATCTCGCTAGGATCAAGGAATGTTACTTATCTTTCCCGTCCTCTCAGCTCAATTGCATTTTATTGAGATATCATTATTTCAGTACGTCCATACGCACATCTGACTATACATTTAGTTCGAAAGCTTAATGATAATTCGATCTGCTCAATGTGGACATTTTGCCTTTTCTAGTACAAAAGTGGACCACAGGCTTGCTTTTGCTTCACCTTGCAGAACCAAATATTATCAAGCATTAATTTCACTTGTAGGAAATCCTTTTTAATATGATTTAAGAAAAGTATGATTTAATATGTCATACTCCATCACACAGCAATTTTGGCCAAGGTAGGTAGGTACTAAAACAAGACACATTCCTATCTCATTCATTTATCAAAATTAGATGAATTTATAAAGGTAGATGAAGGTAGGTAAGAATATTTTTCCCCGATATATTATAATATTAGATCAGAGACGTCCACTATACAACAAAGGGACTCTTCGAAATCTCATTTGAACAAGCAAAGTACTAGATTTCATTTGATCTAGGTTATGAAGCTACTTTTATACTAAAATAGAGCGTTCGACACCCGTCTATGCATATCAGCCAAGGAAAATACTTTATTTAGGCAAACTATATCATAAAGCTAGATTTTGCGCTAAACATGGCCACAGAATTTATGAACAATTTCTTGGGATCTTTAAGCATTTTGTACGGTCTATCTCGCATCAAAAGGAACCTTCTCAGCTTTATTACCGAGACATTAGGTCCAAAGTGCTCCCACACAACGTATATATGGGAGTACAGGTTTCCGTAAAATATACCGGAATATCACATTTTAATAGGTAATCTAGCGTGATGTTTGTATTATAAATCTTTTAATAAAGTCACTGGATTTAGGACGATTTCTACAGCTTTTATAAGCATTTTAAACACATCGCATAAATTTTATAAATAGCACAAAATATTATCGCATTATCAAAACACGACAAGGAAGATTTTGAATTACTCACGGTTTTTCTTCGATCAAACCTTGACGTGACCTGGCCGGTGAACGTCCACTGCTGGACCAGGACCCTTCCAGACAGCCAGAGCAGAACGAACGGTCTCGAACCGTCCGCTTAGGCACAGGCCTGCGCCTGGCTGGAGGAGTGCCCACTGCTGGGCAAAGTCTTCGCTCAGAATGTTGGTACAGAACGACAGGCCATGAGTCGTCCCTCCAGCATCCCGCGCCTTGTTGATGATTGCCCACAACTGGACATGGTGGCCTTCCCTACAGTCGCGCTGACCGAAACGTTCCTCGAGGAATCATGGGACGCCCGAAACCGTAAGATTCTGTGCTCGCGGGCAACCTGGACGCACACGTGTTTAGCCGCCGAAATCACGAAAACCGAACGTGCCGAAAGATCGAACGAATTTAAATTTACGCACCGCGCAATATAATAAAAAAAAGCTTAAAGAGAAAGATCGCTCCGCATTCGGGCAGAGTAACGTTGTCGCGATGAATTTCAAATAAAAAGGTGGGGCCTCAGGGCAGCGTTCTTGCTTTTATACACTCGACGTCCCCCCGCCGATGACGCAATATCGCATTCAACCTAGCTGATAACGCAATAACGAATTCGGTTCGGCATACATTGATGGTTTACTAGCAAAGTGAATGTCGCCACCCGCGCGCTGGCACGCAATAGTACGCTACCTCCCCAGTCGGCCGGCGCCAGCCAGTCTGGGTTTTTGAAACGAAGTATCTTTTCACCTGAAAACGAATCCTATGCATTCTTCTGAATATGAAAACGTGTTAATTAAGCTCAAATTCATAGAACTAAATGTCTAAATTAAGTTTGAAATGGGTTTTAGTATGTCTTTTTCGATCCGAAACTACGATTCTAATCCATCCAGCTGATTTCCGACCTCCTTGCTTCGCTCGGAATAGATACCTTGCTAATTTATTTTACTATGGGATGACATCTGCCAACATGTCCCAATTTTTTATGTCAAATTATCAATGATCACTAGGAAATATTCAAGGTGGCCCGTCAAATCCATAGAACGACGCCTTCGCTACCTAGTGACGAATTATTTCTTTAATCCTCCTTCTAAGTACCCTTATTTTTCTGTGGGTAGTGGAATCTAGTAGAACATGCGAAAAGAAATAAAGCGTTTTACGGGTATTTTGAAGGTTAAATTTTAGTACTTATGAGTATTATTTTATGACTTACTAGTTCTATTTTTTTTTCTATTCCAATGTCACGGAATATAATAACAAGATTAATAAACGTAGAGTTATGCGGTTCGGCTAAGGTATGCTAGTCGAGCAGCCTTGTTTCTGGGTGGAGAACCTATACTATCAAGCGGGCAATATATTTGTGACCGGGTCTCGAAGTCGGCTCTGGCGATTGCGATGAGATTTACCATGTGGGGTTCTTTTTGGGGCGGGGAATCGGTCTAGCTCGGTCTCATCAACTCATGTCTGAAATAAAATCGATAGGCTTGTGTACATAATAGGTACACTATATGATATCATTGATAGGTCGTAATAAATAGGATAGGAAGGTCATTAGACAAGTTTTAGGTTATCGGTTGGTTCTTGGTTATCATTACAACAGTGTTTTTAGGGTTCCGATACCAAAATGGTAAAAAAAGGAACCCTTATGGTGCCGCTCTGTCTGTCCGTCTGTCTGTCACACCTCTATATCTCAGCAACCACTTATGCTATCGACCTGAAATTTGGAATAGTTTTAGAATATAGTTGTCCAACTTAATTGCACATAAATTTTTTTTGAAAAAAGTATGATTATTAATGTAAAGGGGGCCAAAATAGGGGGGGCCAAATTTCAAATTGTCGCTATTAGGTCGAGTGGGGTATCATATGAAAGGGCTTTACTTGTACATTTTAAAATATATTTTTGTATTTTTTTAACTTTCTTAGTTTTCAAGTTATGATGAAAAATGTCAAAAAAAATACCATTCCCCCCCCCTAATCTCCGAAGTTTGAGCAAGGAAAAATCTGAATTAATTACAGTTGACAGAGGTTTATGTAAACTTTACAGCAAAAATAAAACGATCTTTCTAAGTTGCACAGTTTTTCAGAAATCTGCAAAAAACCTTTACAAACAAATTTAGTTTTGCGGTCCTGAAAATGGACTTTATTGCTTCCAAAAATACTATAGGTATATCGGAACCCTCGGCGCGCGAGTCCGACTCGCACTTGACCGGTTTTTTATTTTATCCTATAGATTTGCGCGACATTATATGTTTACAGATCAGGAAAATACTATAGGGTGATTGTAGATTATAAGACGGCTCTAAGGTCGCATTTGTAGCGTGTGAGAATGGATAGTAGGGATGAGACTATGATTGACAAAATAGGGAGTTCTGGGATAGGTAACAGATAATAAAATTACCAAGCCACATGATGGGTGTCTCGCCTTGACCTTGAGCGAGTTCTTATGATTACAATAATTGATACCTAACTAACTCTCTTGTTTATTTGGTGCACTTATAAATTTTGTGTTTTCTTTTAAGCTAGTTAGTACCTACAATCAGACCTCTTAAGTACTAAGTCGAATGGGGGTTGAGTTTTTCATTTTAGGATTGTAGGCAAATATGATTGTGTCCTGAGGTCCCCTTATTAAAGCTTAGCAGGTGAATATAGAATAAGGCTATTGAAAATTTAGAAAATATAATTACAGGAATTGTTGTTTAGTAGATCAAGGGTATCAAGGTAATTATTACAATGAGGGAAATTTTCATAAAATACTGGGTCTTACTCTTGCAGTTTTAAGGTCTTAGCTGGCAAGCGAAGGGGGGCAACGATGCAAACTAAAGAGGGATGTTACTATGCACATATATATACTATTATGCACTAAAATTTATAGGTACAATAATACTCTTTCTCCTTTATACAGTTCCTGGCTGGTATATTCTGACGTAAGGTCAGTTGAACGTTGTAAGAAACAAAAATGGGCTGTGACCCTACTATGTATCGTATCGGGACAATCTGCGAAACTGTTAAATAATTTAGGGAAGTGCATTTGCTAACCATTTTTAGGTATAGACTTAACATTATTGATGAAGGGTTTGTTCGTTTTAGGTATGTAAACGGTTCAATTTGCTAGCGCAAGATTAAGAAAAAGATAGGAAGATGGACAGGCTGAGTAGAAGGAAGCGTCTACCACTTAGACTTGCAGATGCAGACATCGTGGTGGGTCCAATCAGTTCTAGTCAGTCTGAAGTAGTGGTAGGAAGTCAAACTTCTACGTCATCGAATAGGGATAGGGAAGAAGTAGCTATTGAAGCGGACGTAGAAAGCCCAGTTCGAACAAAATGGACAAGAACTAGATGAAGGGGAATGAAATATAGGAATTGTGGTGGTAGTTAAGTGTTCATTTAATACCATCCATCTTGTTAAATAATTAAATATTGTCTACAAAATTATGGAAGATTGTTAATAGTCGAAGAATAGACTGGTTATAATAACATAACCGGTATTGTAATATTAGGGATAGGGTTATGAAATAAATAGAGTGTTTTCTTTTGTTTAGCTTTTAATAAAAGAAATAAGCATCACCACCGCTGATCGGAACAGCTGCGAACCTTATGTGAGTTAATTAGTAATAAATAAGTGTTATTGAAGTGTGATAGTAGTCTAGGATTTCACTCGGCTTGTGTTATTACCGTCTCAATCTAATAGGTCCCGCTTGGCTATCAGATAAAAGGAGGGTTTATTGTTCTCTTGTACGTCTAAAGTCCAGCGTAAGGGGGGTTGTAGTCTAAATCCATGCAGCACAGGGGTAGAAGGTGAGAAGGCCGGACTCCAGAACTTCCTGTTGACGCCTGGAGATAGTTAGAAAATAAAAACATTAAAAATAGATAAGATTACTTAATAAAAATAAAAAAAAATAAAAGAAGAAAAACTTGTTAATACACGTATAGTAGCTATGGAACGGGTGGGGAAAGAAACTCTTAGTCATGCCCAAGAAGAAACGGCAAGATCATGTTGGAAAAAGAAGTAAAGTTGTCGCTTTGTGACTAAGCTTGTAAACATTAGGCTCATACAGTAATTATAACAATGAAATTACCATTTTAAGTGCTTGGGCTATGAAATCAATGGTCAACGCGCGGTCAGGTAAGGGCAGGTTCGTTTTATAGGGGCAGGAAAACAAATTTTAAGGTACTATTGTAGTTGAATCATATCAACATGTGAACGTATGCTTACCTGGGTTATTGCACTGTTTGCCTCAGCCCGGAACTATTTCGCTTAAACGTCCATTCGTTCTATAGGCGTCCACTAAGAAGAATAAGTTTCTCTTTGGTGGCGTCACATCTCGTTAAAAAAACGTGTAATAGCATTTAGAAAAGCAAGTCGCATTCTTTCTTTGACGTACTAAGTACTCTAAGTAGATCGTTTGTATTGCCAGTACTTGCATCAGGGTTGAAAAAAAAAAAATGTTGTGTAAAAAAAATTTAACGTTACAACCTCTAGGGTTATAAATTCATCCATAGTAATGTTCTAGCTATTTCGGTTATATCTCTTACCAAACTTCTGAGAATCTACAGTGGAGAAATTGATCATGAGCACGCTACTTCATGAGCAAGAGGAATAAATTTCGTAACTCAGTCCGCCTCTTTCGGAACCGTCTGGCAATATTGATGGGAAGGTGAACATTTACGAAGAAGGTAATGTCCACAAAAGATCACGGAAAACACTTGACTGATTTTGGACAATCGATCTAATTAAAGACGCTACATACACCATATTTAAAAATTGGTTCCTTAGCAAGAATCCTAGTTAAATCATTAGCATGAATTATACCTGTTACCTTAAGGTCCTAGAGAAAGGGGGTTGGAAAGCGTTTATGAAGAGAGACAAGAAAGGGGAGGCGCAGGAGTTTATTGGTTGTGGATGACTCCTCTGATTGGCTAGAACTATATACTCAATAATAATAATAAACATCACTCCTACTTGTTTACTAGATTTCATACAAGAACAGAAGCTCTCGCCATTGACCAAAAGTAAATCAATTAAGGCATTTCATTGTTAAGAAAACAGTAAATAATGTCTTCCGAAAGCGTTTTCTCTGATGAGGAAATTAAAAAGCTGGCTTCGTTGGTATCTAGCCATACCATTATATATAAACCCTCGCCAGAGGAAACTTTGGGCGGCAGGGAGAGACTAAAGAGGATTTGGTGTCAGATTGCGGCGGAGATGGGGAAGTCAGTGGAAGTATGCAAGGCAAGATGGACGAGATTGAGACAGGCGTATATGAAAATGAAGAAGAGAGGAAAATCGGCGCCGGGGGAGACGCGAGGGTATAGTTGTCTGTGGTTCCTGGACGAAGTGGAGCCCAGATCGGCGAAGCGTCCGAGGCTGGACGAATGTACAGAGAGGAACTGGTGGGAGGAAATGGGTAGTACCGTCGATGTCGGCGCTCTGAAGCTGGCGGCCTCCATTCTGAGCGAACTACAGCCAATTAACCGAGTACAGGCCACCAAAGATATGCTGGGTGTACTTCTTGATGCTAGGGCGGAAGAGACTCGGAGATCGAACGCCCAAGCGCCCGAGTACCGCAGGAAACCAGCTGTGGTAGACGGCGATCAAGCGGGGACTTCCTCAGCTGTGGACGTGGTTGTCTCACCGCCTATAGAATTGGGTTTGGAAAGTCCAAACTCGATCCTCCCGACCGAAGGCTTCGACCCAGCAGAAGTTATGGGAGTTGAAGTGCACTCAGGAACGGTGGAGGTGGAGACTTACCAACTCGAAGATTTTGTATTGGAGCCGGCCGAATCATATTTTTAAAATGGGCTTTAGACACGGGGTAATGATAAAAGTGCCGGGTATGGCAAGATAAGGGTGCTAGGTGGGTCTCTGCCTACATTGACGGAATGGAGGTGTGATGTTATGTATTTATTAGATACCTTTTGTGATTTTCCTCTTGTCAATAGGGTTAATTTAAACTTACGGAGATCTCATGTTAAAATAGTAGGTAGAATATCCTTATAAGTTTATGTACCTATAAGGTGCCTTTGTGATTTTTCTCTTGTCAATAGGTTTAACTAGAACAACCATTCAAAGATCTCACACTAGAATAGTAGAATATTTTATATTGGAATCCGTCCTTTAGTTCATGCCAATGGGGGAATGGGGATGAATTTAGTAAGGATCTTTAGGAGTACGTATGTTTTTCTTTTGAAAGTGGGAAGGGATTTTACAATAATTAAT
This sequence comes from Athrips mouffetella, assembly GCA_947532105.1. Lineage (NCBI taxonomy): Eukaryota > Metazoa > Arthropoda > Insecta > Lepidoptera > Gelechiidae > Athrips > Athrips mouffetella. Next base: position 6,403,152 of record OX383959.1, read on the forward strand.
CTGAGACTGATAAGGTTTGCAGCTGGGATTTATTTTCTACACGGAGTGGAAGATGATTTTCTTGATATATTTCTTATAAATAAGTTTGTTTAGTTGATCGAGTAATACTTGCTTCGATCAAGGATGAGAAGTCGTTGTAACAAAATGATGAATTTGATGTTTGGTTTGAAAGATTTTTCTTCTCCTAATGTTAGAACTAGTATTACTGGCCGAGCCTAACGAAGCCTAAACTTGAGAAGAAGCGAAGTGGGGGGGGAAAGCTGTTCTAAAACAGGACAAGTAAATGCTAAACTTAATAAGTAAATTTTGAATTTCCAATCAGCATTAAGTAGTAGTGACCTATCATTTACTTCAATAAATATTTCTAACGGGAATAAATTGCACCTTGATCAAATATGAGTGAATACGTTTGTTTGTACTAATACAAGTTACTAAATGGGTTATGATGGAACTTACACTATCAGTAGAATTGTTTTAGGAATTAGTATTTTGTGAAGGGTTCTTTTGAGGTACTATTGTGTTTATTATACCTAATGTTGCAATGAGTAAGTTAAAATGTTATAGGATGTTCGTTATGTTATGCCTACTTGCCATGCGTGTATAGTAAGAGCATGTGTATGTATACACATATATATGTATGGATGCGTATGTATGTCTATATATGCACATGTAGAATTTTGTTTATGACTGTTAGTCCTTATTAAGAGTACAAAGATTGGTTAATTGATTAAAATGTAAATAGAAAAATGACTGATTAAAAGTAAATTGAAAAATATTACAATAAATGTATATAGCTGGAGTACTAGATAGTTTGAATTTAGGGGTCCTAAATAAGAAACCTATACAAGACATGCCATATGATGGTAACTTAGGATCCTATACTGTAGGAAGAGCGGTGAGTGTGTGTATGTAGGTATGTATGTTTGTGAACGGGTTTTTGGTTGTGGCTCTCACGATTCCCGCGGGGATTGGTATTTAGGAGATTCCTGGGTGTCAGGGACGTTTTGTTTCTCGGGTTTAGGACTGCAGCGCCATCTGTTAGTGGGCTTCGGGATGGGCGAGGGAAATTGGACTATAACCAGCCCCCTAGTAATGTTAGGCTAGGGAAAGGTTTTCCCTAAAATAATGTACTAACGCAGGATAGTTAAAATTTCACATAGGTGGCTAGTAATGAGTCATGGCGCTAAATTACAGGAGTCCTCAATATACCATAATCTCACTGACATGACTTAACGACCTGCAAAATATGGGAGTAATGCGTTGTGCACCTTGTTAATACACAAAGCATTCTATCCATAGTACACGTTTTTCTATTTATTTTATTATAAAAGCTCTGCAGTATAGGAACGAGGCGCCATCTGTCGAAAAATTGTAAAAGCTTTAGTCATGGCCGAACTAAGCGCGGTTCATTACTTGTGCAAAGTATTGTGGAAGGTAAGTAATATAACGCGTGGTAAGAACGGGCACACCGGAGTCTGTTGCTATACCTACACGTTCGGCGGAGAATGCAGCGTGAGACTCGTCTAGGCATCGGGATTTGGACCACAGGGGTGTTACAGTGTTGTACATTGGATGGTCTGGGAATAATGTGTAAGTAACCTAAATCCACCTAAAAGACGGGTTCAGTTTACTTTGCCTTCGCTAAGAGGTCCGCGAAAATAGTACTGACGTATAAGAAGGCCAGGGAACAGGTAAATAGTATTGAGCGGGTAAGCGATACTAGCTGTTTCGATTTAAATCAGAAGTTACGAAAAAAAATTACCATAATAATAGGAAAAAATACCATAATAATAACGCCATAAAATACTTCGGAATGTAGGGCCAATAAGTATATTCGCGAAGGATATTATAAAAAAAAAAAAAAAAACACTTGTGAAGACCTAAAGATTTGGTTAGTGTTAAAATTTAACTTAATTATGTTTAATTGTAGTAATTTGTATCTGAATAGGTTAATCAGATGGGAGCTTGCTTAGAGAATTCGGGGTCTAGGCTTTGTTTGATTAGTTGCGTATAGGTTGTGTGTCTGTCTGAATAACTAAACATTTGTAAAAGTCTAAGTTATATCTCAGTTAGGAGGGAAGACAAATAATTATCCGTTGGGAGAGTCTAGTGGATCGAAGTAACAGCGTGAAAGTGCAAATGAGGAAGGTATGTGTTTATGAGAAAGGTTGTATGCAAAGATATATTTGGTTGAATGACTAACCACTAACTGAATAAGAGATTGATGTGTGGAAGGATTTAATATAGACTGGAGGGTTGCAATGAACCACTGGATACACTCTCTACGGATCAAATTTATTGACTGTTAACCTTGTACACCACACTTACAACAAGGTATTTATGGGATCTTAGGTGTTAGGTTACTTGAAAGACATTGGAAGCGAGGTTTATTCTGGTGTCCAGAAAGAGTGTTAATGCTCCCTGTAAATAACTTTTACTCTACCAGTGGGCACAGCTCAAAAGCAAAACCCTACACTGCACATTCTCCAAAGGATGAAAGAAAGCAATATAGAGTCAAGTTTTAGACTGGGACTATTGGTCAGAAGAACGGTTTTATCTTGCAGCCAATAGAATTGACTTTACTCTAACAGGGACATAAATGTCTATCCTGGAGTTGAAATACAAAAATAACGATTTGCTCAGCAGGTGAAATGACTTTATGTTGTCATTAGGGCAGGCTGGATTCACAACCCGAGCTCCTTGTATTGAGTGGAGTTCGTTTGTACTCGGTATAAACTGGAAGATGAGCGATAGGTCAACGGTCTGATTCTTGAATTCGGATTGAAGACGTTTGTCCTTTGGTTTAAAACTTACACCTCATATCAACATTTGCATTATAGGTTAAGAGTTAATAAATTTATTTTGAATTCGTAATAAGGGTGTGAAAATTTGCTCCGGGCGGCACATAGCTTCTGCACAAATTTTGGGGGTTGGCTGTGACGGGTTGGCCGTCAGTGATTCCGAAATATTCAAGTTTAGGTTAATGTAACTAATATTCTCGTTGAACTTGGCTTTGACACACTACCGCGTGTCTAGATCAACTTTTGATCAAACACATTTCCGATTAAATTGAAGTTAAAAATACCCAAATAACTCGTTGTAAAGTCAGACTATAACTAAGCATTCCATTAAAAAAGAAGGATACACCTTAAGAATTGAAGGTAGTCGGATGAATGAACATCTTATGTTCGGATCGAGAAAAAAACAGTAAAATGCATTCGAAACTTAATCAAGACATTTAGTTTAGTAATTCAAGCTTTTATAAAGAAAAACACGTCATTAAGACAAACAATTAAATAAGAAACATTATTAATTAAAGGTAGATGGCGACAATGTTAGAGTTGCGTGATCATTGCTGCGCTTGACTGAACGGCGGCGCTAAGGCTAGCTTTTGAACCTTCAATGTACGATGAATGGCGGTTGTCGCCTCAATGAGAGAGGAGAAGCGGGGACGCGGTTGTTCTCAATATGTCCCGAGAACTTCTCGGGACTGCCAAAAACGGTTTGGGAAGCCACGGGACTGTTATTATTGAGGAACGGTGGCGTTAATGAGTTCGGGAAGGCAGGTGCTAAATTCAAGAGTATAAATACGCAGACTTGGGTTGTGAGGGGGTCATTCGTTGTTTAACTTTCGACAAGTCATTATGCTGGAGGAATGCCCGAAATTCCTGAAAGCATTTTAATCATAACTAACGGTAATTTCGTCGTGAACGCGCAGGTGTCGGGATCCCTGAAAATTCCTCGTAGAATTTCGTCCGTCGTAAAGCGATCGCTCGCTCCTAGAAACTCGAGTGCTAGCTTAGAACCTAGATTTCTACACTATTGCTAAGACAGTGCGACGCGAGTCTTTAATCAATTATTTATCTTAGTCAATTAGGCCGATCTGGTACCCGGAAATCTGTAAGTACAAGTCTATACCCATGTTTCCTATTGTTGGTTTTTTTATTGTGTGTTTTTTTAACTGTGTATATTTAATGTGTTTTTAATCTCTTTCAATTGTGTGTGATTTATCATTTAATTGCAAATCGCTCTCCATTTCTCCCTATGCCATTCTTTAAGAACTGTGTCTAGATATTATCGTGTTTCCCTAGAACTGACGGCTAGAAAGATAGACCTAGTGATCAGAGTTTACAAGCCGGGCTTGGATAAGACTTCCTCAGCCTTACCCTGTGACTTAGTCCTAGATGATGGCTGGATTAACCTTGCCTTCCGAAGTACAGAAAACGCCTATCTTAAAATCATAAATCTGGTTATCTGATGTTTTCCATCTAACCCCTTTTGGTTGGGTACCACCCAAAAGCGAACGATGTACATTTCCATAACGTGTTGTGCCTATATTTGCATGTGTGTCTATTAGACTGTGATATTAACTCAATGACTATTTTTATATGCCTATATTACTGTGTAAGGGGAAATTTGGGCTAGGATGGTTTCTGTTTACTAGTGGGGTAGAACATACCCACCTAGATCAGGCTAGTCCTGTAATCTTGGGATTTAGGAAGAACCCTTTGCCCAACAGTGGGACGCCGTGGGCTTAAATATTACTAATTTTCTGGAATCATACCAAATGCAGATAGATTTCTAAGACATCATTTAACTCTGTGATCATATTTAAAGATATCAGTACAAAACTAACTTGCTTATCTAAAGAATGATATTTCTATGATGTGGTATACTTAAATCTGTGATAAATCTATTTCCCCTGACTATTATGCATTGTCGGGTGTTGAACGCTATATCTTCGTTCTTTTAGTACCTATAGAGGTAGCTTTATAATCTAGATCACATGAAATCTGGTATTTTATTTGGTAGAATGAGACTAAAAGGGGATTCTTTGTCTTGCAGTGGACGCTTATTAATATTATCGTAATTCATATATACATCTAATTTCGATAAAATGTTTGAGATAGGCATGTGTCTTGTTGAGTACCTATCTACTTTCAGCTTAGATTGCTGTGTTTTTGGATATGACACATTAGATCATACTTTCTTAAAATTAAAAGGGATTTCCACCAAGTGAAATTAATGCTTGATAATATTTGGTTCTGCAAGGTGAAGCAAAAGCAAACCTGTGGTCCTCTGTTGTACTAGAAAAGGCAAAATGTCCACATCGTGTAGATCGAATTATCATTAAGCTATCGAACTAGATGTATAGTCGATTTGTGCGTATGAACGTACTGAAATAATGCTTTCTCAATAAAATGCAATTGAGCTGAAAGGACGGGAAAGATAAGGAACATTCCTTGATCCTCGCGAGATCCTAAAATAATGTGTCTCGGGTTCGAAACAAGAACTTATATCACTTATATTAAAGTGTTGGTTTTATTGTTCAGATAAAATTATGACTGACTTTGGTCTAAAGGACCTTGACAAATTAAATGTAGATTCATAAAGTAATTATTGTTCCAAAATCTCCGTTTACTTAATATTTGTTTGCTGAAGAAAAAAGAAAACAGATATTGTATTTATATGTATATATTTATATGCAATCCAAGTAGCTGGAACAAGCTTGGATACCTTTTGTACCCTCCACTCAACCCTTTTGAAGACATAATGTAACCACAAACCTACAGACAAACGAGGACCGATTGAGTAAAATTATCTACCCATTCTTTTGGTTGATTTTGAAGCAGTAGAGTAGCTTCAGTAAACGGAGAGATAGGTAAAGGCGGGGAGCCGTCCCGTTTGGCTAGTCGAAGCTCACGGAGGACCGCGGGGAGCGAGCGGGACCTCTACCCCCTAAATAGGGGGTACCTTAGTACCTAATAACCTATCAACCTACTAAAACATATTTTCTTTCTATACAATCTAAATACTCTTAGTTTTCCCTGAAGTCAGCCATAGTTTACAACTATTATTTCTTTACAGCTATTCTCGGTTACATAACTATTATTTCTTTACAGCTATTCTCGGTTACATAACCTTATATTCTACTTATCTAACGCGCATCCTTACCTATTATACATACTTACTCCATGTTCTTCTTATCACATTAATATTGCTGCAAACTCTCCAGATGTTGAGGCGTAAGCCTAGACTAAAATAGGCAGACCTTAGAGGTTAGGCAGGAACAAATCATAATCTCTCCCATGGTTCTGGCTGCTCTTGTCTCATAGCGTTGGGTCTTAAGCCACTAGTTCGATCACCGGCCAAATTATTTATCAGAACAGGGTTTATTAGTTGGGATCAATTTTCGGGTAATACTATCTCCTTATTCTATGTGTTTGGTTAAAATAAAAGTTAAAACAAAAAAAATTAAGTCAGGTTAGTCCGTGTTCGCTTAGCAAGTTAGGACTAGTAAGTTAGGTAGGAAAGTCTCAGTTTGTGCTGTGAGCCATGATGGCAAGTCAGGCTTGCAGCTAGGTCGAACTGTTACAATTTGTTGCCGTGCCCGAAGATTCGAAGCCTTGGGTGTACTACGGATGTTATTTGCAATAGCAGCCTCTTATTTTACTATTTTTAATACTAATTGTTATATTAGTACTACTACTTAAGTTTTGTTACTATGTATAGGATTTTTTTTTTTAAGAAATAAGTGTCACACAATCTATAAAATATTTAAACTATTTATCTACAACACGCTTACAGTATACTTACTAAATTTTATACATGAACTATACATAAACTGCCTTTTACATTTAGGATACAATAAAGTTTTTTAGTTTAGTTTTCACTTATTTTTTCATTTTTCTGTTACACTGGCACTTATAGGTTATAACACTGATAGGTTAATTTTTCACTTAATTGCTTTTATTATTCAATGCATACACTGTGGCGAAGGGGGTTGGGGTTGCGGGGTGAAGTTCCTTGGGCCCCAAAACTAGGCACTTATTGAGAATCAGCCACCTCAGGATTCTCGCTTTTCATCAGGCCCCAACAGGAACATCATCGTCATCTTTGTACAAGTGGGCGTGTAGATATTCTGTAAAACAAACGAAATTTGAAGTTTACTACTAAACATAAGCAGCCTAGCCTCGTCCAATTTGATTAATTAAATAAACCTTTGTTGAATCTAAAGGTCCGACTCGAGTGAGACGCATTGTAGGTCGATCAATCGATCGATCCTCTTTCCATTCGAGTACAATAGTTAATGAATAGCGTTATTGCTTTATGTAAATTATTGGTATTATTACGTAATTAGATAAGACTTACCTTATTTAACAAGCATGTACCGGGATTCTTTATTCAATACATTTTTTGAGCGGCTTTTGTATATAGGTTAGGTAGAGGTGACCGATATAGATAGTGGCTGCGTTCCGAATCACGATGACAGCGCTCACACCCGTTCCGAATCATTTATCGCGATAACGCCGCTTACAGGACTATTTTCATTCGGAACGGTTATTATCGCGCTTACGTTGGTGGCTGTCATGTCATGTAAATCTAACTCGATATCTTCATTCCTTTCTTCCAATCGTAATTGTTAACCTTTTTTTTTCTTTCCTAACAAACATCGGCAAAATCTGACAGTTATGACAGATCGCTCACAGTGACCAGGGTCGTAAGTTTTGGCGTTGTGAGCGCAAGATGGTGGCGTTTATGACGTCGTCGATGACGTAGCGATGGTCAGTCGTGGACGTGCTAACGGTGAATCGGGACGCATTTGAGCGCGCTGTCAGCGCTAAAATCGATAATACCGGTGAAGCGGAACGCGGCTAATGTCACCTGTCACAATAATCGGAAAGTGCTCATTCATTCATCCTCAATCATTCACTGGCCCTCAAGTAATCATTCACTCACACGTGATAAAATAAAAGAGGTCAAGATAGCGTCGGAATCGCGCGTTGAGGGTTCCGTATACATGGGATATTTATTTTTGACGCGGTTGGGTACATTTTTGGGACCGCAGAGCTGGGTTGATTTCTAGGGGTTTTTTTTTGCATAATTCAAATGAAAAAAAAAATGCTACTTGATCATTTTTATTTCTCCTGTAAGATTGAACATTTCTATTGACAGTAATCGGTTTTGGATTTTCTAAATTGTGAGCTTCGGAAATAAAGGGGAAGAATGATTACCTTTTTTTTGTTGACATTTCGCGGTAACGACTCGAAATCTAAGGATGGTAAAGTGGTACAGAGATTTGTTTTGGATTGTACAATCAGTGGGGCCTCTTCGTATCTCATAGAGACGGTTTGAGATTTTGACCCCATTTACGATAATAATAATAGAAGGTAATATTTTTATTTATTTGAGATAAAGTTTGGTAATCATGTTCTGTAATCGTTCCATGTTTCAAGTCGATTGCGTGAGTGATCACTATGATAATTGTGGCGAACGTTCGGACGTACGAAGTCACACGACGAGGGTTTTATTATCTGGTAACATGGGACGGAACCCTAAAAATAGTTGGTTGGCCAGGGCATTTTCGTTTTATGGGTAACAATTATATAATTTGATGGATGAATGAATGAACTGTTTACGTACGGCCTCCATAATGCCTGTTGTCTGGTAGTGGCAAAGATTTCCGACCTCCTTGCTTCGCTCGGAATAGATACCTTGCTAATTTATTTTACTATGGGATGACATCTGCCAACATGTCCCAATTTTTTATGTCAAATTATCAATGATCACTAGGAAATATTCAAGGTGGCCCGTCAAATCCATAGAACGACGCCTTCGCTACCTAGTGACGAATTATTTCTTTAATCCTCCTTCTAAGTACCCTTATTTTTCTGTGGGTAGTGGAATCTAGTAGAACATGCGAAAAGAAATAAAGCGTTTTACGGGTATTTTGAAGGTTAAATTTTAGTACTTATGAGTATTATTTTATGACTTACTAGTTCTATTTTTTTTTCTATTCCAATGTCACGGAATATAATAACAAGATTAATAAACGTAGAGTTATGCGGTTCGGCTAAGGTATGCTAGTCGAGCAGCCTTGTTTCTGGGTGGAGAACCTATACTATCAAGCGGGCAATATATTTGTGACCGGGTCTCGAAGTCGGCTCTGGCGATTGCGATGAGATTTACCATGTGGGGTTCTTTTTGGGGCGGGGAATCGGTCTAGCTCGGTCTCATCAACTCATGTCTGAAATAAAATCGATAGGCTTGTGTACATAATAGGTACACTATATGATATCATTGATAGGTCGTAATAAATAGGATAGGAAGGTCATTAGACAAGTTTTAGGTTATCGGTTGGTTCTTGGTTATCATTACAACAGTGTTTTTAGGGTTCCGATACCAAAATGGTAAAAAAAGGAACCCTTATGGTGCCGCTCTGTCTGTCCGTCTGTCTGTCACACCTCTATATCTCAGCAACCACTTATGCTATCGACCTGAAATTTGGAATAGTTTTAGAATATAGTTGTCCAACTTAATTGCACATAAATTTTTTTTGAAAAAAGTATGATTATTAATGTAAAGGGGGCCAAAATAGGGGGGGCCAAATTTCAAATTGTCGCTATTAGGTCGAGTGGGGTATCATATGAAAGGGCTTTACTTGTACATTTTAAAATATATTTTTGTATTTTTTTGACTTTCTTAGTTTTCGAGTTATGATGAAAAATGTCAAAAAAAATACCATTCCCCCCCCCTAATCTCCGAAGTTTGAGCAAGGAAAAATCTGAATTAATTACAGTTGACAGAGGTTTATGTAAACTTTACAGCAAAAATAAAACGATCTTTCTAAGTTGCACAGTTTTTCAGAAATCTGCAAAAAACCTTTACAAACAAATTTAGTTTTGCGGTCCTGAAAATGGACTTTATTGCTTCCAAAAATACTATAGGTATATCGGAACCCTCGGCGCGCGAGTCCGACTCGCACTTGACCGGTTTTTTATTTTATCCTATAGATTTGCGCGACATTATATGTTTACAGATCAGGAAAATACTATAGGGTGATTGTAGATTATAAGACGGCTCTAAGGTCGCATTTGTAGCGTGTGAGAATGGATAGTAGGGATGAGACTATGATTGACAAAATAGGGAGTTCTGGGATAGGTAACAGATAATAAAATTACCAAGCCACATGATGGGTGTCTCGCCTTGACCTTGAGCGAGTTCTTATGATTACAATAATTGATACCTAACTAACTCTCTTGTTTATTTGGTGCACTTATAAATTTTGTGTTTTCTTTTAAGCTAGTTAGTACCTACAATCAGACCTCTTAAGTACTAAGTCGAATGGGGGTTGAGTTTTTCATTTTAGGATTGTAGGCAAATATGATTGTGTCCTGAGGTCCCCTTATTAAAGCTTAGCAGGTGAATATAGAATAAGGCTATTGAAAATTTAGAAAATATAATTACAGGAATTGTTGTTTAGTAGATCAAGGGTATCAAGGTAATTATTACAATGAGGGAAATTTTCATAAAATACTGGGTCTTACTCTTGCAGTTTTAAGGTCTTAGCTGGCAAGCGAAGGGGGGCAACGATGCAAACTAAAGAGGGATGTTACTATGCACATATATATACTATTATGCACTAAAATTTATAGGTACAATAATACTCTTTCTCCTTTATACAGTTCCTGGCTGGTATATTCTGACGTAAGGTCAGTTGAACGTTGTAAGAAACAAAAATGGGCTGTGACCCTACTATGTATCGTATCGGGACAATCTGCGAAACTGTTAAATAATTTAGGGAAGTGCATTTGCTAACCATTTTTAGGTATAGACTTAACATTATTGATGAAGGGTTTGTTCGTTTTAGGTATGTAAACGGTTCAATTTGCTAGCGCAAGATTAAGAAAAAGATAGGAAGATGGACAGGCTGAGTAGAAGGAAGCGTCTACCACTTAGACTTGCAGATGCAGACATCGTGGTGGGTCCAATCAGTTCTAGTCAGTCTGAAGTAGTGGTAGGAAGTCAAACTTCTACGTCATCGAATAGGGATAGGGAAGAAGTAGCTATTGAAGCGGACGTAGAAAGCCCAGTTCGAACAAAATGGACAAGAACTAGATGAAGGGGAATGAAATATAGGAATTGTGGTGGTAGTTAAGTGTTCATTTAATACCATCCATCTTGTTAAATAATTAAATATTGTCTACAAAATTATGGAAGATTGTTAATAGTCGAAGAATAGACTGGTTATAATAACATAACCGGTATTGTAATATTAGGGATAGGGTTATGAAATAAATAGAGTGTTTTCTTTTGTTTAGCTTTTAATAAAAGAAATAAGCATCACCACCGCTGATCGGAACAGCTGCGAACCTTATGTGAGTTAATTAGTAATAAATAAGTGTTATTGAAGTGTGATAGTAGTCTAGGACTTCACTCGGCTTGTGTTATTACCGTCTCAATCTAATAGGTCCCGCTTGGCTATCAGATAAAAGGAGGGTTTATTGTTCTCTTGTACGTCTAAAGTCCAGCGTAAGGGGGGTTGTAGTCTAAATCCATGCAGCACAGGGGTAGAAGGTGAGAAGGCCGGACTCCAGAACTTCCTGTTGACGCCTGGAGATAGTTAGAAAATAAAAACATTAAAAATAGATAAGATTACTTAATAAAAAAAAAAATAAAAGAAGAAAAACTTGTTAATACACGTATAGTAGCTATGGAACGGGTGGGGAAAGAAACTCTTAGTCATGCCCAAGAAGAAACGGCAAGATCATGTTGGAAAAAAAAAGTAAAGTTGTCGCTTTGTGACTAAGCTTGTAAACATTAGGCTCATACAGTAATTATAACAATGAAATTACCATTTTAAGTGCTTGGGCTATGAAATCAATGGTCAACGCGCGGTCAGGTAAGGGCAGGTTCGCTTTATAGGGGCAGGAAAACAAATTTTTAAGGTACTATTGTAGTTGAATCATATCAACATGTGAACGTATGCTTACCTGGGTTATTGCACTGTTTGCCTCACTCCGTAACTATTTCGCGTAAAACATTAATTCATTTATTCGGAAATATAAAATCTTCTATGTTAGATAGATAGACATTTATTTAATGTTTTAATTGCATTTAGAAATGCAAGCCGCATTCTTTCTAGTAGATCGTTTGTATTGCCAGTACTTGCGTCAGGGTTGGAACAAAAAAAAATTGTGAAAGAAAATTTAACGTTACAATCTCTAGGGTTATAAATTCATCCATAGTAATGTTCTAGCTATTTCGGTTATATCTCTTACAAAACTTCTGAGAACCTACGCATTAAAAATTGATCATGAGCATGCTACTTCATGAGCAAGTGGAATAAATTTCGTAACTCAGTCCGCGTCTTTTGGAACCGTCTGGCAATATTGGGTTTAGTTGACAAGTGATAGGAAGATGAACATTTACGAAGAAGGTAATGTCCATAAAAGATTACGGAAAACACTTGACCGATTTTGGACAATCAATCTAAATAAAGACGCTACATACACCATACTTTAAAATTGGATCATTAACAAGAATTATACCTGTTACCTTGAAGTCCAAGAAAAAGGGGGTTGGAAAGCATTTACGAAGGGAGTTGGAGGTGGAGACTTACCAACTCGAAGATTTTGTATTGGAGCCGGCCGAATCATATTTTTAAAATGGGCTTTAGACACGGGGTAATGATAAGTGTGCCGGGTATGGCAAGATAAGGGTGCTAGGTGGGTCTCTGCCTACATTGACGGAATGGAGGTGTGATGTTATGTATTTATTAGATACCTTTTGTGATTTTCCTCTTGTCAATAGGGTTAATTTAAACTTACGGAGATCTCATGTTAAAATAGTAGGTAGAATATCCTTATAAGTTATGTACCTATAAGGTACCTTTGTGATTTTTCTCTTGTCAATAGGTTTAACTAGAACAACCATTCAAAGATCTCACACTAGAATAGTAGAATATTTTATATTGGAATCCGTCCTTTAGTTCATGCCAATGGGGGAATGGGGATGAATTTAGTAAGGATCTTTAGGAATACGTAGGTATGTTTTTCTTTTGAAAGTGGGAAGGGATTTTACAATAATTAATCTGAGACTGATAAGGTTTGCAGCTGGGATTTATTTTCTACACGGAGTGGAAGATGATTTTCTTGATATATTTCTTATAAATAAGTTTGTTTAGTTGATCGAGTAATACTTGCTTCGATCAAGGATGAGAAGTCGTTGTAACAAAATGATGAATTTGATGTTTGGTTTGAAAGATTTTTCTTCTCCTAATGTTAGAACTAGTATTACTGGCCGAGCCTAACGAAGCCTAAACTTAATAAGTAAATTTTGAATTTCCAATCAGCATTAAGTAGTAGTGACCTATCATTTACTTCAATAAATATTTCTAACGGGAATAAATTGCACCTTGATCAAATATGAGTGAATACGTTTGTTTGTACTAATACAAGTTACTAAATGGGTTATGATGGAACTTACACTATCAGTAGAATTGTTTTAGGAATTAGTATTTTGTGAAGGGTTCTTTTGAGGTACTATTGTGTTTATTATACCTAATGTTGCAATGAGTAAGTTAAAATGTTATAGGATGTTCGTTATGTTATGCCTACTTGCCATGCGTGTATAGTAAGAGCATGTGTATGTATACACATATATATGTATGGATGCGTATGTATGTCTATATATGCACATGTAGAATTTTGTGTATGACTGTTAGTCCTTATTAAGAGTACAAAGATTGGTTAATTGATTAAAATGTAAATAGAAAAATGACTGATTAAAAGTAAATTGAAAAATATTACAATAAATGTATATAGCTGGAGTACTAGATAGTTTGAATTTAGGGGTCCTAAATAAGAAACCTATACAAGACATGCCATATGATGGTAACTTAGGATCCTATACTGTAGGAAGAGCGGTGAGTGTGTGTATGTAGGTATGTATGTTTGTGAACGGGTTTTTGTTTGTGGCTCTCACGATTCCCGTGGGGATTGGTATTTAGGAGATTCCTGGGTGTCAGGGACGTTTTGTTTCTCGGGTTTAGGACTGCAGCGCCATCTGTTAGTGGGCTTCGGGATGGGCGAGGGAAATTGGACTATAACCAGCCCCCTAGTAATGTTAGGCTAGGGAAAGGTTTTCCCTAAAATAATGTACTAACGCAGGATAGTTAAAATTTCACATAGGTGGCTAGTAATGAGTCATGGCGCTAAATTACAGGAGTCCTCAATATACCATAATCTCATTGACATGACTTAACGACCTGCAAAATATGGGAGTAATGCGTTGTGCACCTTGTTAATGCACAAAGCATTCTATCCATAGTACACGTTTTTCTATTTATTTTATTATAAAAGTTCTGCAGCATAGGAACGAGGCGCCATCTGTCGAAAAATTGTAAAAGCTTTAGTCATGGCCGAACTAAGCGCGGTTCATTATTTGTGCAAAGTATTGTGGAAGGTAAGTAATGTAACGCGCGGTAAGAACGGGCACAGCGGAGTTGCTATACCTACACGTTCGGCGGAGAATGCAGCGTGAGACTCGTCTAAGCATCGGGATTTGGACCACAGGGGTTTTACAGTGTTGTACATACATTGGATGGTCTGGGAATAATGTGTAAGTAACCTAAATCCACCTAAAAGACGGGTTCAGTTTCCTTTGCCTTCGGTAAGAGGTCCGCGAAAATAGTACTGACGTATAAGAAGGCCAGGGAACAGGTAAATAGTATTGAGCGGGTAAGCGATACTAGCTGTTTCGATTTAAATCAGAAGTTACGAAAAAAAAAATTACCATAATAATAGGAAAAAAAATACCATGATAACAACGCCATAAAATACATCGGAATGTAGGGCCAATAAGATTATTCGCGAAGGATATTATGAAAATAAAAAACACTTGTGAAGACCTAAAGATTTGTTTAGTGTTAAAATTTAACTTAATTATGGTTAATTGTAGTAATTTGTATCTGAATAGGTTAATCAGATGGGAGCTTGCTTAGAGAATTCGGGGTTTAGGCTTTGTTTGGTTAGTTGCGTATAGGTTGTGTGTCTGTCTGAATAACTAGACATTTGTCAAAGTTTAAGTTATATCTCAGTTAGAAGGGAAAACAAATAATTATCCGTTGGGAGAGTCTAGTAGATCGTAGTAACAGCGTGAAAGTGCAAATGAGGAAGGTATGTGTTTATGAGAAAGGTTGTATGCAAAGATAAATTTGGTTGAATGACTAATCACTAACTGAATATGAGATTGATGTGTGGAAGGATTTAATATAGACTGGAGGGTTGCAATGAACCACTGGGTACACTCTCTACGGATCAAATTTATTGACTGTTAACCTTGTACACCACACTTACAACAAAGTATTTATGGGATCTTAGGTGTTAGGTTACTTGAAAGACATTGGAAGCGAAGTTTATTCTGGTGTCCAGAAAGAGTGTTAATGCTCCCTGTAAATAACTTTTACTCTACCAGTGGGCACAGCTCAAAAGCAAAACCCTACACTGCACATTCTCCAAAGGATGAAAGAAAGCAATATAGAGTCAAGTTTTAGACTGGGACTATTGGTCAGAAGAACGGTTTTATCTTGCAGCCAATAGAATTGACTTTACTCTAACAGGGACATAAATGTCTATCCTGGAGTTGAAATACAAAAATAACGATTTGCTCAGCAGGTGAAATGACTTTATGTTGTCATTAGGGCAGGCTGGATTCACAACCCGAGCTCCTTGTATTGAGTGGAGTTCGTTTGTACTCGGTATAAACTGGAAGATGAGCGATAAGTCAACGGTCTGATTCTTGAATTCGGATTGAAGACGTTTGTCCTTTGGTTTAAAACTTACACCTCATATCAACATTTGCATTATAGGTTAAGAGTTAATAAATTTAATTTTGAATTTGTAATAAGGGTGTGAAAATTTGCTCCGGGCGGCACATAGCTTCTGCACAAATTTTGGGGGTTGGCTGTGACGGTTTGGCCGTCAGCGATTCCGAAATATTCAAGTTTAGGTTAATGTAACTAATATTCTCTTTGAACTTGGCTTTGACACGCTACCGCGTGTCTAGATAAATTTTTGATCAAACACATTTCCGACTAAATTGAAGTTAAAAATACCCAAATAACTCGTTGTAAAGTCAAACTATGATAAGGCATTCTAATAAAAAGGAAAGATTCGTTTAGAACTTAAAATCAGCTGGATGGATTAGAATCGTAGTTTCGGATCGAAAAAAGACATACTAAAACCCATTTCAAACTTAATTTAGACATTTAGTTCTATGAATTTGAGCTCAATTAACACGTTTTCATATTCAGAAGAATGCATAGGATTCGTTTTCAGGTGAAAAGATACTTCGTTTCAAAAACCCAGACTGGCTGGCGCCGGCCGACTGAGGAGGTAGCGTACTATTGCGTGCCAGCGCGCGGGTGGCGACATTCACTTTGCTAGTAAACCATCAATGTATGCCGAACCGAATTCGTTATTGCGTTATCAGCTAGGTTGAATGCGATATTGCGTCATCGGCGGGGGGACGTCGGGTGTATAAAAGCAAGAACGCTGCCCTGAGGCCCCACCTTTTTATTTGAATTTCATCGCGACAACGTTACTCTGCCCGAATGCGGAGCGATCTTCCTCTTAAGCTTTTTTTAATATATTGCGCGGTGCGTAAATTTAAATTCGTTCGATCTTTCGGCACGTTCGGTTTTCGTGATTTCGGCGGCTAAACACGTGTGCGTCCAGGTTGCCCGCGAGCACAGAATTTTACGGTTTCGGGCGTCCCACGATTCCTCGAGGAACGTTTCGGTCAGCGCGACTGTAGGGAAGGCCACCATGTCCAGTTGTGGGCAATCATCAACAAGGCGCGGGATGCTGGAGGGACGACTCATGGCCTGTCGTTCTGTACCAACATTCTGAGCGAAGACTTTGCCCAGCAGTGGGCACTCCTCCAGCCGGGCGCAGGCCTGTGCCTAAGCGGACGGTTCGAGACCGTTCGCTCTGCTCTGGCTGTCTGAAAGGGTCCTGGTCCAGCAGTGGACGTTCACCGTCCAGGCCACGTCAAGGTTTGATCGAAGAAAAACCGTGAGTAATTCAAAATCTTCCTTGTCGAGTTTTGATATTGTGATAATATTTTAATATTTTGTGCTATTCATAAAATTTGTGCGATGTGTTTAAAATGCTTATAAAGCTGTAGAAATCGTCCTAAATCCAGTGACTTTATTAAAAGATTTATAATACAAACATCACGCTAGATTACCTATTAAAATGTGATATTCCGGTATATTTTACGGAAACCTGTACTCCCATATATACGTTGTGTGGGAGCACTTTGGACCTAATGTCTCGGTAATAAAGCTGAGAAGGTTCCTTTTGATGCGAAATAGACCGTACAAAATGCTTAAAGATTCCAAGAAATTGTTCATAAATTCTGTGACCATGTTTAAAGACTATCAGCACAAAATCTAGCTTGCTTATCTAAAAGATAATAATTTTATGATGTAGTTTGCCTAAATAAACTATTTTTCTTGGCTGATATGCATAGTCGGGTGTTGAACGCTATATTTTAGTATAAAGGTAGCTTCATAATCTAGATTAAATGAAATCTAGTACTTTACTTGTTCAAATGAGATTTCGAAGGGTCCCTTTGTTGTATAGTGGACGTCTCTGATCTAATATTATAATATATCGGGAAAAAATATTCTTACCTACCTTCATCTACCTTTATAAATTCATCTAATTTTGATAAATGAATGAGATAGGAATGTGTCTTGTTTTAGTACCTACCTACCTTGGCTAAAATTGCTGTGTGATGGAGTATGACATATTAAATCATACTTTTCTTAAATTTAAAAAGGATTTCCTACAAGTGAAATTAATGCTTGATAATATTTGGTTCTGCAAGGTGAAGCAAAAGCAAGCCTGTGGTCCACTTTTGTACTAGTAAAGGCAAAATGTCCACATTGAGCAGATCGAATTATCATTAAGCTTTCGAACTAAATGTATAGTCAGATGTGCGTATGGACGTACTGAAATAATGATATCTCAATAAAATGCAATTGAGCTGAGAGGACGGGAAAGATAAGTAACATTCCTTGATCCTAGCGAGATCCTAAAATAATGTTTCTCGGGTTCGAAACAAGAACTAAATCACTTATATTTTACCGATTCCTTCATTGTTCAGATTGGGCTAAGATTAATAATGCTGACCGTTGATTAGCAGTTAAGGCGACTCCTGACTTACTATCCCGACTTAAAATTAAATGTAAATTGTCTAAGTAGGTAGTCGATCATCCTAAGGCCCCGTCCATCGAGTTTGTTTTGCTGTAAGAAAAACGATATCCTGTATCTATGTATATATCCTTATATTCTGGATTGCAGGATGAGTCCGGAATTTGTCTCCTCCTTCCCTTTAGTTATGACTGTACAATTTACTAACCTACTTACAAACTGAATTTGACTTGGAAATAAAAGTTCCCTTACTATCATTATAAAATATTAATGTTATAAAGGTATGTATGTGAATAGAGTAAAAACTCAGGCATACCTGGGCAGTCTCGGAGGGAGGTCGTCCGCAAGTGGTATGAGACCTACTGGAGGGTCCGGAGGAGGGGGGCCCTCCCCCTGAACAGGGCCACATAGACTAACAATATAATACTAGCCTCTTGACTTACTTTTCCTTTTATTACGTAATTGTTTAATTTACCCTTTTCCACTTATCGTCTCATATACCTATTTAACTTAACCTTATAATCTTTAACCTGTTGTGTGTACTTTTCCCGTGTTATTTTTACTTTTGGTCATTGTTGCAATATCTTCAGACATAGCGTTAGGTCTTAAGCCACTAGTTCGATCACAAGCCAAATTATTTATTATAACAGGGTTGAATTGTAGGGAACAATTTTTAGGTAATGCTATTTTCTTATTCTATACGTTTGATTTAAATTAATAAGTTAAATAAAAAAAAAAAAATCAGGTTAGGCCGTGTTCGTTTAACAAGTAAGTCAAGTTAGTTATAGTAAGAGAGTAAGTTGGGTAGGATCAAGTTAGGTAGGTAGGACCGTTACAGTCTGGTGCCATGACTCATGAGGTGAAGTCAGGGCTTAGGATAGGGCAGGTCGTTACAATCTGGTGCCGTGACCAGGATGCGAACCTGGGTTACTACGGATGTTATTTGCAAGAGCGGCCTTTTATTTTACTATTTTGAATACTATTGTTATATATGTACTACTACTTAAGTTTTGTTACTATGTATAGGAATTTTTTTTTTAAGAAATAAGTGTCACACAATCTATAAAATATTTAAACTATTTATCTACAACACGCTTACAGTATACTTACTAAATTTTATACATGAACTATACATAAACTGCCTTTTACATTTAGGATACAATAAAGTTTTTTAGTTTAGTTTTCACTTATTTTTTCACTTTTCTGTTACACTGGCACTTATAGGTTATAACACTGATAGGTTAATTTTTCACTTAATTGCTTTTATTATTCAATGCATACACTGTGGCAAAGGGGTTTGGGGTTGCGGGGTGAAGTTCCTTGGGCCCCAAACCTAGGCACTCATTGAGAATCAGCCACCTCAGGATTCTCGCTTTTCATCAGGCCCCAACAGAAACATCATCGTCATCTTTGTACAAGTGGGCGTGTAGATATTCTGTAAAACAAACGAAATTTGAAGTTTACTACTAAACATAAGCAGCCTAGCTTCGTCCAATTTGATTAATTAAATAAACCTTTGTTTCATCTAAAGGTCCGACTCGAGTGAGACGCATTGTAGGTCGATCAATCGATCGATCCTTTTTCCATTCGAGTACAATAGTTAATGAATAGCGTTATTGCTTTATGTAAATTATTGGTATTATTACGTAATTAGATAAGACTTACCTTATTTAACAAGCATGTACCGGGATTCTTTATTCAATACATTTTTTGAGCGGCTTTTGTATATAGGTTAGGTTAGGTAGAGGTGACCGATATAGTGGCTGCGTTCCGAATCACGATGACAGCGCTGTCAGCGCCTAAATCGCTCACACCCGTTCCGAATCATTTATCGCGATAACGCCGCTTACAGGACTATTTTCATTCGGAACGGTTATTATCGCGCTTACGTTGGTGGCTGTCATGTCATGTAAATCTAACTCGATATCTTTATTCCTTTCTTCCAATCGTAATTGTTAACCTTTTTTTTTCTTTCCTAACAAACATCGGCAAAATCTGACAGTTATGACAGATCGCTCACAGTGACCAGGGTCGTAAGTTTTGGCGTTGTGAGCGCAAGATGGTGGCGTTTATGACGTCGTCGATGACGTCAACGTTGCCAACTGTACGATAATTATCGTATTTGTACGATAATTTGAGGTGCTGTACGATAAAAAATAATTAGGTACGATAGTACGATAATTTTACTACCACGTACGATATTTTTAGATTTCATACGATAATTTTGAAAGACATTTTCATTTCATGTATCCGAATTCAATAATGGTTTGCTTAAGAAGTTCATACTCGTCTTCGGAAGATGGCGCTCAGCACTGGTGAAAAATTTACCACGTCTATAACAAAAAGCGAGACAGATATACCTTGGAAGCGTACAAATCTTAGTCATCTTTCTCTTTTCACAATACGTATTTTAGCTAAGTTAACAATTGACTAAGCACATTAAAAGCCTGTAATAAATGAAAAAAAAAAAAACAAAATGAGTGGATGGAGTGCACAGACTACTTAGATGATACTACCGTAATGGAGTGAGAAAAACTGGTTTTCTTGGACTTTGCTTGCAACAAGTTTTGTTTACTTTACTAATGAAACAAATTGTTTATTATATTAGATTAGTTTAATAGTGATTGCTGATTGCGCTTTGGGGTGTTAAGGTGCTTTTCAGTTCCGACGAAACTACCGAAAGGTAAGTGAGATAACTCATGTATTCGAAAAATTGCTAAGCTGATGCTGGTTGAAGTTACAGTCATGCCGTATTTATAGCACTTATTTGTTACGTTACAAATTAACTCTTTCTTCAAATTATGATAAAAATGAATGTACGATAATTGTACGATAATTTTAAGACCAAAATCCGATAATCTTGATTTAGAAAGTTGGCAACACTGGATGACGTAGCGATGGTCAGTCGTGGACGTGCTAACGGTGAATCGGGACGCATTTGAGCGCGCTGTCAGTGCTAAAATCGATATTACCGGTGAATCGGAACGCGGCTAATGTCACCTGCCACAATAATCGGAAAGTGCTCATTCATTCATCCTCATTCATTCACTGGCCCTCGGTTTATCATTCACTCACACGTGATAAAACACAAAAGAGGTCAAGATAGCGTCGGAATCGCGCGCAGAGGGTTCCGTATACATGGGATATTTATTTTTGACGCGGTTGGGTACATTTTTGGGACTGCAGAGCTGGGTTGATTTCTGGGGTTTTTTTTTTTTTTTTTTTTTGCATAATTCAAATGAAAAAAAAACTGTGCTTCTCGATCATTTTAATTTCTCCTGTAAGATTGAACATTTCTATTGACAGTAATTGGTTTTGGATTTTCTGAATTGTGAGCTTCGGAAATAAAGGGGAAGAATGATTACCTTTTTTTTGTTGACATTTCGCGGTAACGACTCGAAATCTAAGGATGGTAAAATGGTACAGAGATTTGTTTTGGATTGTACAATCAGTGGGGCCTCTTCGTATCTCATAGAGACGGTTTGAGATTTTGACCCCATTTACGATAATAATAATAGAAGGTAATATTTTTATTTATTTGAGATAAAGTTTGGTAATCATGTTCTGTAATCGTTCCATGTTTCAAGTCGATTGCGTGAGTGATCACTATGATAATTGTGGCGAACGTTCGGACGTACGAAGTCACACGACGAGGGTTTTATTATCTGGTAACATGGGACGGAACCCTAAAAATAGTTGGTTGGCCAGGGCATTTTCGTTTTATGGGTAACAATTATATAATTTGATGGATGAATGAATGAACTGTTTACGTACGGCCTCCATAATGCCTGTTGTCTGGTAGTGGCAAAGATTTCCGACCTCCTTGCTTCGCTCGGAATAGATACCTTGCTAATTTATTTTACTATGGGATGACATCTGCCAACATGTCCCAATTTTTTATGTCAAATTATCAATGATCACTAGGAAATATTCAAGGTGGCCCGTCAAATCCATAGAACGACGCCTTCGCTACCTAGTGACGAATTATTTCTTTAATCCTCCTTCTAAGTACCCTTATTTTTCTGTGGGTAGTGGAATCTAGTAGAACATGCGAAAAGAAATAAAGCGTTTTACGGGTATTTTGAAGGTTAAATTTTAGTACTTATGAGTATTATTTTATGACTTACTAGTTCTATTTTTTTTTTCTATTCCAATGTCACGGAATATAATAACAAGATTAATAAACGTAGAGTTATGCGGTTCGGCTAAGGTATGCTAGTCGAGCAGCCTTGTTTCTGGGTGGAGAACCTATACTATCAAGCGGGCAATATATTTGTGACCGGGTCTCGAAGTCGGCTCTGGCGATTGCGATGAGATTTACCATGTGGGGTTCTTTTTGGGGCGGGGAATCGGTCTAGCTCGGTCTCATCAACTCATGTCTGAAATAAAATCGATAGGCTTGTGTACATAATAGGTACACTATATGATATCATTGATAGGTCGTAATAAATAGGATAGGAAGGTCATTAGACAAGTTTAGGTTTATGTAACTAATATTCACGTTGAACTTGGCTTTGACACGCTACCGCGTGTCTAGATCAACTTTTGATCAAACACATTTCCGATTAAATTGAAGTTAAAAATACCCAAATAACTCGTTGTAAAGTCAGACTATAACTAAGCATTCCATTAAAAAAGAAGGATACACCTTAAGAATTGAAGGTAGTCGGATGAATGAACATCTTAGGTTCGGATCGAGAAAAAAACAGTAAAATGCATTCGAAACTTAATCAAGACATTTAGTTTAGTAATTCAAGCTTATTTTACATGATTTAGTATCCATAAGAATACTTTAAGTCCGTTTTATAAAGAAAAACACGTCATTAAGACAAACAATTAAATGAGAAACATTATTGATTAAAGGTAGATGGCGACAATGTTAGAGTTGCGTGATCATTGCTGCGCTTGACTGAACGGCGGCGCTAAGGCTAGCTTTTGAACCTTCAATGTACGATGAATGGCGGTTGTCGCCTCAATGAGAGAGGAGAAGCGGGGACGCGGTTGTTCCCAATATGTCCCGAGAACTTCTCGAGACTGCCAAAAACGGTTTGGGAAGCCACGGGACTGTTATTATTGAGGAACGGTGGCGTTAATGAGTTCGGGAAGGCACGTGCTAAATTCAAGAGTATAAATACGCAGACTTGGGTTGTGAGGGAGTCATTCGTTGTTTAACTTTCGACAAGTCATTATGCTGGAGGAATGCCCGAAATTCCCGAAAGCATTTTAATCATAACTAACGGTAATTTCGTCGTGAACGCGCAGGTGTCGGGATCCCTGAAAATTCCTCGTGGAATTTCGTCCGTCGTAAAGCGATCGCTCGCTCCTAGAAACTCGAGTGCTAGCTTAGAACCTAGATTTCTACACTATTGCTAAGACAGTGCGACGCGAGTCTTTAATCAATTATTTATCTTAGTCAATTAGGCCGATCTGGTACCCGGAAATCTGTAAGTACAAGTCTATACCCATGTTTCCTATTGTTGTTTTTTTTATTGTGTGTTTTTTTTACTGTGTATATTTAATGTGTTTTTAATCTCTTTCAATTGTGTGTGATTTATCATTTAATTGCAAATCGCTCTCCATTTCTCCCTATGCCATTCTTTAAGAACTGTGTCTAGATATTATCGTGTTTCCCTAGAACTGACGGCTAGAAAGATAGACCTAGTGATCAGAGTTTACAAGCCGGGCTTGGATAAGCCTTCCTCAGCCTTACCCTGTGACTTAGTCCTGGATGATGGCTGGATTAACCTTGCCTTCCGAAGTACAGAAAACGCCTATCTTAAAATCATAAATCTGGTTATCTGATGTTTTCCATCTAACCCCTTTTGGTTGGGTACCACCCAAAAGCGAACGATGTACATTTCCATAACGTGTTGTGCCTATATTTGCATGTGTGTCTATTAGACTGTGATATTAACTCAATGACTATTTTTATATGCCTATATTACTGTGTAAGGGGAAATTTGGGCTAGGATGGTTTCTGTTTACCAGTGGGGTAGAACATACCCACCTAGATCAGGCTAGTCCTGTAATCTTGGGATTTAGGAAGAACCCTTTGCCCAACAGTGGGACGCCGTGGGCTTAAATATTACTAATTTTCTGGAATCATACCAAATGCAGATAGATTTCTAAGACATCATTTAACTCTGTGATCATATTTAAAGATATCAGTACAAAACTAACTTGCTTATCTAAAGAATGATATTTCTATGATGTGGTATACTTAAATCTGTGATAAATCTATTTCCCCTGACTATTATGCATTGTCGGGTGTTGAACGCTATATCTTCGTTCTTTTAGTACCTATAGAGGTAGCTTTATAATCTAGATCACATGAAATCTGGTATTTTATTTGGTAGAATGAGACTAAAAGGGGATTCTTTGTCTTGCAGTGGACGCTTATTAATATTATCGTAATTCATATATATATCTAATTTCGATAAAATGTTTGAGATAGGCATGTGTCTTGTTGAGTACCTATCTACTTTCAGCTTAGATTGCTGTGTTTTTGGATATGACACATTAGATCATACTTTCTTAAAATTAAAAGGGATTTCCACCAAGTGAAATTAATGCTTGATAATATTTGGTTCTGCAAGGTGAAGCAAAAGCAAACCTGTGGTCCTCTGTTGTACTAGAAAAGGCAAAATGTCCACATTGTGTAGATCGAATTATCATTAAGCTGTCGAACTAGATGTATAGTCGATTTGTGCGTATGAACGTACTGAAATAATGCTTTCTCAATAAAATACAATTGAGCTGAAAGGACGGGAAAGATAAGAGACATTCCTTGATCCTCGCGAGATCCTAAAATAATGGTTCTCGGGTTCGAAACAAGAACTTATATCACTTATATTAAAGTGTTGATTTTATGGTTCAGATTAAATTATGACTGACTTTGGTCTAGAGGACCTTGACAAATTAAATGTAGATTAATAAAGTAATTATTGTTCCAAAATCTCCGTTTACTTAATATTTGTTTGCTGAAGAAAAAAGGAAAACAGATATTGTATTTATATGTATATATTTATATGCAATCCAAGTAGCTGGAACAAGCTTGGATACCTTTTGTACCCTCCACTCAACCCTTTTGAAGACATAATGTAACCACAAACCTACAGACAAACGAGGACCGATTGAGTAAAATTATCTACCCATTCTTTTGGTTGATTTTGAAGCAGTAGAGTAGCTTCAGTAAACGGAGAGATAGGTAAAGGCGGGGAGCCGTCCCGTTTGGCTAGTCGAAGCTCACGGAGGACCGCGGGGAGCGAGCGGGACCTCTACCCCCTAAATAGGGGGTACCTTAGTACCTAATAACCTATCAACCTACTAAAACATCTTTTCTTTCTATACAATCTAAATACTCTTAGGTTCCCCTGAAGTCAGCCATAGTTTACAGATATTATTTCTTTACAGCTATTCTCGGTTACATAACTATTATTTCTTTACAGCTATTCTCGGTTACATAACTTCATATCCTACTTATCTAACGCGCATCCTTACCTATTATACATACTTACTCCATGTTCTTCTTATCACATTAATATTGCTGCAAACTCTCCAGATGTTGAGGCGTAAGCCTAGACTAAAATAGGCAGACCTTAGAGGTTAGGCAGGAACAAATCATAATCTCTCCCATGGTTCTGGCTGCTCTTGTCTCATAGCGTTGGGTCTTAAGCCACTAGTTCGATCACCGGCCGAATTATTTATTAGAACAGGGTATAATAGTTTGGATCAATTTTCAGGTAATGCTATCTCCTTATTCTATGTGTTTGGTTAAAATTAAAAGTTAAAACAAAAAAAATTAAGTCAGGTTAGTCCGTGTTCGCTTAGCAAGTTAGGACTAGTAAGTTAGGTAGGAAAGTCTCAGTTTGTGCTGTGAGCCATGATGGCAAGTCAGGCTTGCAGCTAGGTCGAACTGTTACAATTTGTTGCCGTGCCCGAGGATTCGAAGCCTTGGGTGTACTACGGATGTTATTTGCAATAGCAGCCTCTTATTTTACTATTTTTAATACTAATTGTTATATTAGTACTACTACTTAAATTTTGTTACTATGTATAGGAATTTTTTTTAAGAAATAAGTGTCACACAATCTATAAAATATTTAAACTATTTATCTGCAACACGCTTACAGTATACTTACAAAATTTTATACATGAACTATACATAAACTGCCTTTTACATTTAGGATACAATTACGTTTTTTAGTTTAGTTTTCACTTATTTTTTCACTTTTCTGTTACACTGGCACTTATAGGTTATAACACTGATAGGTTAATTTTTCACTTAATTGCTTTTATTATTCAATGCATACACTGTGGCAAAGGGGTTTGGGGTTGCGGGGTGAAGTTCCTTGGGCCCCAAACCTAGGCACTCATTGAGAATCAGCCACCTCAGGATTCTCGCTTTTCATCAGGCCCCAACAGAAACATCATCGTCATCTTTGTACAAGTGGGCGTGTAGATATTCTGTAAAACAAACGAAATTTGAAGTTTACTACTAAACATAAGCAGCCTAGCTTCGTCCAATTTGATTAATTAAATAAACCTTTGTTTCATCTAAAGGTCCGACTCGAGTGAGACGCATTGTAGGTCGATCAATCGATCGATCCTTTTTCCATTCGAGTACAATAGTTAATGAATAGCGTTATTGCTTTATGTAAATTATTGGTATTATTACGTAATTAGATAAGACTTACCTTATTTAACAAGCATGTACCGGGATTCTTTATTCAATACATTTTTTGAGCGGCTTTTGTATATAGGTTAGGTTAGGTAGAGGTGACCGATATAGTGGCTGCGTTCCGAATCACGATGACAGCGCTGTCAGCGCCTAAATCGCTCACACCCGTTCCGAATCATTTATCGCGATAACGCCGCTTACAGGACTATTTTCATTCGGAACGGTTATTATCGCGCTTACGTTGGTGGCTGTCATGTCATGTAAATCTAACTCGATATCTTTATTCCTTTCTTCCAATCGTAATTGTTAACCTTTTTTTTTCTTTCCTAACAAACATCGGCAAAATCTGACAGTTATGACAGATCGCTCACAGTGACCAGGGTCGTAAGTTTTGGCGTTGTGAGCGCAAGATGGTGGCGTTTATGACGTCGTCGATGACGTCAACGTTGCCAACTGTACGATAATTATCGTATTTGTACGATAATTTGAGGTGCTGTACGATAAAAAATAATTAGGTACGATAGTACGATAATTTTACTACCACGTACGATATTTTTAGATTTCATACGATAATTTTGAAAGACATTTTCATTTCATGTATCCGAATTCAATAATGGTTTGCTTAAGAAGTTCATACTCGTCTTCGGAAGATGGCGCTCAGCACTGGTGAAAAATTTACCACGTCTATAACAAAAAGCGAGACAGATATACCTTGGAAGCGTACAAATCTTAGTCATCTTTCTCTTTTCACAATACGTATTTTAGCTAAGTTAACAATTGACTAAGCACATTAAAAGCCTGTAATAAATGAAAAAAAAAAAACAAAATGAGTGGATGGAGTGCACAGACTACTTAGATGATACTACCGTAATGGAGTGAGAAAAACTGGTTTTCTTGGACTTTGCTTGCAACAAGTTTTGTTTACTTTACTAATGAAACAAATTGTTTATTATATTAGATTAGTTTAATAGTGATTGCTGATTGCGCTTTGGGGTGTTAAGGTGCTTTTCAGTTCCGACGAAACTACCGAAAGGTAAGTGAGATAACTCATGTATTCGAAAAATTGCTAAGCTGATGCTGGTTGAAGTTACAGTCATGCCGTATTTATAGCACTTATTTGTTACGTTACAAATTAACTCTTTCTTCAAATTATGATAAAAATGAATGTACGATAATTGTACGATAATTTTAAGACCAAAATCCGATAATCTTGATTTAGAAAGTTGGCAACACTGGATGACGTAGCGATGGTCAGTCGTGGACGTGCTAACGGTGAATCGGGACGCATTTGAGCGCGCTGTCAGTGCTAAAATCGATATTACCGGTGAATCGGAACGCGGCTAATGTCACCTGCCACAATAATCGGAAAGTGCTCATTCATTCATCCTCATTCATTCACTGGCCCTCGGTTTATCATTCACTCACACGTGATAAAACACAAAAGAGGTCAAGATAGCGTCGGAATCGCGCGCAGAGGGTTCCGTATACATGGGATATTTATTTTTGACGCGGTTGGGTACATTTTTGGGACTGCAGAGCTGGGTTGATTTCTGGGGTTTTTTTTTTTTTTTTTTTTTTGCATAATTCAAATGAAAAAAAAACTGTGCTTCTCGATCATTTTAATTTCTCCTGTAAGATTGAACATTTCTATTGACAGTAATTGGTTTTGGATTTTCTGAATTGTGAGCTTCGGAAATAAAGGGGAAGAATGATTACCTTTTTTTTGTTGACATTTCGCGGTAACGACTCGAAATCTAAGGATGGTAAAATGGTACAGAGATTTGTTTTGGATTGTACAATCAGTGGGGCCTCTTCGTATCTCATAGAGACGGTTTGAGATTTTGACCCCATTTACGATAATAATAATAGAAGGTAATATTTTTATTTATTTGAGATAAAGTTTGGTAATCATGTTCTGTAATCGTTCCATGTTTCAAGTCGATTGCGTGAGTGATCACTATGATAATTGTGGCGAACGTTCGGACGTACGAAGTCACACGACGAGGGTTTTATTATCTGGTAACATGGGACGGAACCCTAAAAATAGTTGGTTGGCCAGGGCATTTTCGTTTTATGGGTAACAATTATATAATTTGATGGATGAATGAATGAACTGTTTACGTACGGCCTCCATAATGCCTGTTGTCTGGTAGTGGCAAAGATTTCCGACCTCCTTGCTTCGCTCGGAATAGATACCTTGCTAATTTATTTTACTATGGGATGACATCTGCCAACATGTCCCAATTTTTTATGTCAAATTATCAATGATCACTAGGAAATAT
This sequence comes from Athrips mouffetella, assembly GCA_947532105.1. Classification (NCBI taxonomy): domain Eukaryota; kingdom Metazoa; phylum Arthropoda; class Insecta; order Lepidoptera; family Gelechiidae; genus Athrips; species Athrips mouffetella. The sequence continues at coordinate 6,432,119 of OX383959.1, forward strand.
TCAAGGTGGCCCGTCAAATCCATAGAACGACGCCTTCGCTACCTAGTGACGAATTATTTCTTTAATCCTCCTTCTAAGTACCCTTATTTTTCTGTGGGTAGTGGAATCTAGTAGAACATGCGAAAAGAAATAAAGCGTTTTACGGGTATTTTGAAGGTTAAATTTTAGTACTTATGAGTATTATTTTATGACTTACTAGTTCTATTTTTTTTTTCTATTCCAATGTCACGGAATATAATAACAAGATTAATAAACGTAGAGTTATGCGGTTCGGCTAAGGTATGCTAGTCGAGCAGCCTTGTTTCTGGGTGGAGAACCTATACTATCAAGCGGGCAATATATTTGTGACCGGGTCTCGAAGTCGGCTCTGGCGATTGCGATGAGATTTACCATGTGGGGTTCTTTTTGGGGCGGGGAATCGGTCTAGCTCGGTCTCATCAACTCATGTCTGAAATAAAATCGATAGGCTTGTGTACATAATAGGTACACTATATGATATCATTGATAGGTCGTAATAAATAGGATAGGAAGGTCATTAGACAAGTTTTAGGTTATCGGTTGGTTCTTGGTTATCATTACAACAGTGTTTTTTATTTTATCCTATAGATTTGCGCGACATTATATGTTTACAGATCAGGAAAATACTATAGGGTGATTGTAGATTATAAGACGGCTCTAAGGTCGCATTTGTAGCGTGTGAGAATGGATAGTAGGGATGAGACTATGATTGACAAAATAGGGAGTTCTGGGATAGGTAACAGATGATAAAATTACCAAGCCACATGATGGGTGTCTCGCCTTGACCTTGAGCGAGTTCTTATGATTACAATAATTGATACCTAACTAACTCTCTTGTTTATTTGGTGCACTTATAAATTTTGTGTTTTCTTTTAAGCTAGTTAGTACCTACAATCAGACCTCTTAAGTACTAAGTCGAATGGGGGTTGAGTTTTTCATTTTAGGATAGTAGGCAAATATGATTGTGTCCTGAGGTCCCCTTATTAAAGCTTAGCAGGTGAATATAGAATAAGGCTATTGAAAATTTAGAAAATATAATTACAGGAATTGTTGTTTAGTAGATCAAGGGTATCAAGGTAATTATTACAATGAGGGAAATTTTCATAAAATACTGGGTCTTACTCTTGCAGTTTTAAGGTCTTAGCTGGCAAGCGAAGGGGGGCAACGATGCAAACTAAAGAGGGATGTTACTATGCACATATATATACTATTATGCACTAAAATTTATAGGTACAATAATACTCTTTCTCCTTTATACAGTTCCTGGCTGGTATATTCTGACGTAAGGTCAGTTGAACGTTGTAAGAAACAAAAATGGGCTGTGACCCTACTATGTATCGTATCGGGACAATCTGCGAAACTGTTAAATAATTTAGGGAAGTGCATTTGCTAACCATTTTTAGGTATAGACTTAACATTATTGATGAAGGGTTTGTTCGTTTTAGGTATGTAAACGGTTCAATTTGCTAGCGCAAGATTAAGAAAAAGATAGGAAGATGGACAGGCTGAGTAGAAGGAAGCGTCTACCACTTAGACTTGCAGATGCAGACATCGTGGTGGGTCCAATCAGTTCTAGTCAGTCTGAAGTAGTGGTAGGAAGTCAAACTTCTACGTCATCGAATAGGGATAGGGAAGAAGTAGCTATTGAAGCGGACGTAGAAAGCCCAGTTCGAACAAAATGGACAAGAACTAGATGAAGGGGAATGAAATATAGGAATTGTGGTGGTAGTTAAGTGTTCATTTAATACCATCCATCTTGTTAAATAATTAAATATTGTCTACAAAATTATGGAAGATTGTTAATAGTCGAAGAATAGACTGGTTATAATAACATAACCGGTATTGTAATATTAGGGATAGGGTTATGAAATAAATAGAGTGTTTTCTTTTGTTTAGCTTTTAATAAAAGAAATAAGCATCACCACCGCTGATCGGAACAGCTGCGAACCTTATGTGAGTTAATTAGTAATAAATAAGTGTTATTGAAGTGTGATAGTAGTCTAGGACTTCACTCGGCTTGTGTTATTACCGTCTCAATCTAATAGGTCCCGCTTGGCTATCAGATAAAAGGAGGGTTTATTGTTCTCTTGTACGTCTAAAGTCCAGCGTAAGGGGGGTTGTAGTCTAAATCCATGCAGCACAGGGGTAGAAGGTGAGAAGGCCGGACTCCAGAACTTCCTGTTGACGCCTGGAGATAGTTAGAAAATAAAAACATTAAAAATAGATAAGATTACTTAATAAAAAAAAAAATAAAAGAAGAAAAACTTGTTAATACACGTATAGTAGCTATGGAACGGGTGGGGAAAGAAACTCTTAGTCATGCCCAAGAAGAAACGGCAAGATCATGTTGGAAAAAAAAAGTAAAGTTGTCGCTTTGTGACTAAGCTTGTAAACATTAGGCTCATACAGTAATTATAACAATGAAATTACCATTTTAAGTGCTTGGGCTATGAAATCAATGGTCAACGCGCGGTCAGGTAAGGGCAGGTTCGCTTTATAGGGGCAGGAAAACAAATTTTTAAGGTACTATTGTAGTTGAATCATATCAACATGTGAACGTATGCTTACCTGGGTTATTGCACTGTTTGCCTCACTCCGTAACTATTTCGCGTAAAACATTAATTCATTTATTCGGAAATATAAAATCTTCTATGTTAGATAGATAGACATTTATTTAATGTTTTAATTGCATTTAGAAATGCAAGCCGCATTCTTTCTAGTAGATCGTTTGTATTGCCAGTACTTGCGTCAGGGTTGGAACAAAAAAAAATTGTGAAAGAAAATTTAACGTTACAATCTCTAGGGTTATAAATTCATCCATAGTAATGTTCTAGCTATTTCGGTTATATCTCTTACAAAACTTCTGAGAACCTACGCATTAAAAATTGATCATGAGCATGCTACTTCATGAGCAAGTGGAATAAATTTCGTAACTCAGTCCGCGTCTTTTGGAACCGTCTGGCAATATTGGGTTTAGTTGACAAGTGATAGGAAGATGAACATTTACGAAGAAGGTAATGTCCATAAAAGATTACGGAAAACACTTGACCGATTTTGGACAATCAATCTAAATAAAGACGCTACATACACCATACTTTAAAATTGGATCATTAACAAGAATTATACCTGTTACCTTGAAGTCCAAGAAAAAGGGGGTTGGAAAGCATTTACGAAGGGAGTTGGAGGTGGAGACTTACCAACTCGAAGATTTTGTATTGGAGCCGGCCGAATCATATTTTTAAAATGGGCTTTAGACACGGGGTAATGATAAGTGTGCCGGGTATGGCAAGATAAGGGTGCTAGGTGGGTCTCTGCCTACATTGACGGAATGGAGGTGTGATGTTATGTATTTATTAGATACCTTTTGTGATTTTCCTCTTGTCAATAGGGTTAATTTAAACTTACGGAGATCTCATGTTAAAATAGTAGGTAGAATATCCTTATAAGTTTATGTACCTATAAGGTGCCTTTGTGATTTTTCTCTTGTCAATAGGTTTAACTAGAACAACCATTCAAAGATCTCACACTAGAATAGTAGAATATTTTATATTGGAATCCGTCCTTTAGTTCATGCCAATGGGGGAATGGGGATGAATTTAGTAAGGATCTTTAGGAGTACGTATGTTTTTCTTTTGAAAGTGGGAAGGGATTTTACAATAATTAATCTGAGACTGATAAGGTTTGCAGCTGGGATTTATTTTCTACACGGAGTGGAAGATGATTTTCTTGATATATTTCTTATAAATAAGTTTGTTTAGTTGATCGAGTAATACTTGCTTCGATCAAGGATGAGAAGTCGTTGTAACAAAATGATGAATTTGATGTTTGGTTTGAAAGATTTTTCTTCTCCTAATGTTAGAACTAGTATTACTGGCCGAGCCTAACGAAGCCTAAACTTGAGAAGAAGCGAAGTGGGGGGGAAAGCTGTTCTAAAACAGGACAAGTAAATGCTAAACTTAATAAGTAAATTTTGAATTTCCAATTAGCATTAAGTAGTAGTGACCTATCATTTACTTCAATAAATATTTCTAACGGGAATAAATTGCTCCTTGAACAAATATGAGTGAATACGTTTGTTTGTACTAATACAAGTTACTAAATGGGTTATGATGGAACTTACACTATCAGTAGAATTGTTTTAGGAATTAGTATTTTGTGAAGGGTTCTTTTGAGGTACTATTGTGTTTATTATACCTAATGTTGCAATGAGTAAGTTAAAAATGTTATAGGATGTTCGTTATGTTATGCCTACTTGCCATGCGTGTATAGTAAGAGCATGTGTATGTATACCCATATATATGTATGGATGCGTATGTATGTCTATATATGCACATGTAGAATTTTGTTTATGACTGTTAGTCCTTATTAAGAGTACAAAGATTGGTTAATTGATTAAAATGTAAATAGAAAAATGACTGATTAATAGTAAATTGAAAAATATTAGAATAAATGTATATAGCTGGAGTACTAGATAGTTTGAATTTAGGGGTCCTAAATAAGAAACCTATACAAAACATGCCATATGATGGTAACTTAGGATCCTATACTGTAGGAAGAGCGGTGAGTGTGTGTATGTAGGTATGTATGTTTGTGAACGGGTTTTTGTTTGTGGCTCTCACGATTCCCGTGGGGATTGGTATTTAGGAGATTCCTGGGTGTCAGGGACGTTTTGTTTCTCGGGTTTAGGACTGCAGCGCCATCTGTTAGTGGGCTTCGGGATGGGCGAGGGAAATTGGACTATAACCAGCCCCCTAGTAATGTTAGGCTAGGGAAAGGTTTTCCCTAAAATAATGTACTAACGCAGGATAGTTAAAATTTCACATAGGTGGCTAGTAATGAGTCATGGCGCTAAATTACAGGAGTCCTCAATATACCATAATCTCATTGACATGACTTAACGACCTGCAAAATATGGGAGAATGCGTTGTGCACCTTGTTAATGCACAAAGCATTCTATCCATAGTACACGTTTTTCTATTTATTTTATTATAAAAGTTCTGCAGCATAGGAACGAGGCGCCATCTGTCGAAAAATTGTAAAAGCTTTAGTCATGGCCGAACTAAGCGCGGTTCATTATTTGTGCAAAGTATTGTGGAAGGTAAGTAATGTAACGCGCGGTAAGAACGGGCACAGCGGAGTTGCTATACCTACACGTTCGGCGGAGAATGCAGCGTGAGACTCGTCTAAGCATCGGGATTTGGACCACAGGGGTTTTACAGTGTTGTACATACATTGGATGGTCTGGGAATAATGTGTAAGTAACCTAAATCCACCTAAAAGACGGGTTCAGTTTCCTTTGCCTTCGGTAAGAGGTCCGCGAAAATAGTACTGACGTATAAGAAGGCCAGGGAACAGGTAAATAGTATTGAGCGGGTAAGCGATACTAGCTGTTTCGATTTAAATCAGAAGTTACGAAAAAAAAATTACCATAATAATAGGAAAAAAAATACCATGATAACAACGCCATAAAATACATCGGAATGTAGGGCCAATAAGATTATTCGCGAAGGATATTATGAAAATAAAAAACACTTGTGAAGACCTAAAGATTTGTTTAGTGTTAAAATTTAACTTAATTATGGTTAATTGTAGTAATTTGTATCTGAATAGGTTAATCAGATGGGAGCTTGCTTAGAGAATTCGGGGTTTAGGCTTTGTTTGGTTAGTTGCGTATAGGTTGTGTGTCTGTCTGAATAACTAGACATTTGTCAAAGTTTAAGTTATATCTCAGTTAGAAGGGAAAACAAATAATTATCCGTTGGGAGAGTCTAGTAGATCGTAGTAACAGCGTGAAAGTGCAAATGAGGAAGGTATGTGTTTATGAGAAAGGTTGTATGCAAAGATAAATTTGGTTGAATGACTAATCACTAACTGAATATGAGATTGATGTGTGGAAGGATTTAATATAGACTGGAGGGTTGCAATGAACCACTGGGTACACTCTCTACGGATCAAATTTATTGACTGTTAACCTTGTACACCACACTTACAACAAAGTATTTATGGGATCTTAGGTGTTAGGTTACTTGAAAGACATTGGAAGCGAAGTTTATTCTGGTGTCCAGAAAGAGTGTTAATGCTCCCTGTAAATAACTTTTACTCTACCAGTGGGCACAGCTCAAAAGCAAAACCCTACACTGCACATTCTCCAAAGGATGAAAGAAAGCAATATAGAGTCAAGTTTTAGACTGGGACTATTGGTCAGAAGAACGGTTTTATCTTGCAGCCAATAGAATTGACTTTACTCTAACAGGGACATAAATGTCTATCCTGGAGTTGAAATACAAAAATAACGATTTGCTCAGCAGGTGAAATGACTTTATGTTGTCATTAGGGCAGGCTGGATTCACAACCCGAGCTCCTTGTATTGAGTGGAGTTCGTTTGTACTCGGTATAAACTGGAAGATGAGCGATAAGTCAACGGTCTGATTCTTGAATTCGGATTGAAGACGTTTGTCCTTTGGTTTAAAACTTACACCTCATATCAACATTTGCATTATAGGTTAAGAGTTAATAAATTTAATTTTGAATTTGTAATAAGGGTGTGAAAATTTGCTCCGGGCGGCACATAGCTTCTGCACAAATTTTGGGGGTTGGCTGTGACGGTTCGGCCGTCAGTGATTCCGAAATATTCAAGTTTAGGTTTATGTAACTAATATTCACGTTGAACTTGGCTTTGACACGCTACCGCGTGTCTAGATCAACTTTTGATCAAACACATTTCCGATTAAATTGAAGTTAAAAATACCCAAATAACTCGTTGTAAAGTCAGACTATAACTAAGCATTCCATTAAAAAAGAAGGATACACCTTAAGAATTGAAGGTAGTCGGATGAATGAACATCTTAGGTTCGGATCGAGAAAAAAACAGTAAAATGCATTCGAAACTTAATCAAGACATTTAGTTTAGTAATTCAAGCTTATTTTACATGATTTAGTATCCATAAGAATACTTTAAGTCCGTTTTATAAAGAAAAACACGTCATTAAGACAAACAATTAAATGAGAAACATTATTGATTAAAGGTAGATGGCGACAATGTTAGAGTTGCGTGATCATTGCTGCGCTTGACTGAACGGCGGCGCTAAGGCTAGCTTTTGAACCTTCAATGTACGATGAATGGCGGTTGTCGCCTCAATGAGAGAGGAGAAGCGGGGACGCGGTTGTTCCCAATATGTCCCGAGAACTTCTCGAGACTGCCAAAAACGGTTTGGGAAGCCACGGGACTGTTATTATTGAGGAACGGTGGCGTTAATGAGTTCGGGAAGGCACGTGCTAAATTCAAGAGTATAAATACGCAGACTTGGGTTGTGAGGGAGTCATTCGTTGTTTAACTTTCGACAAGTCATTATGCTGGAGGAATGCCCGAAATTCCCGAAAGCATTTTAATCATAACTAACGGTAATTTCGTCGTGAACGCGCAGGTGTCGGGATCCCTGAAAATTCCTCGTGGAATTTCGTCCGTCGTAAAGCGATCGCTCGCTCCTAGAAACTCGAGTGCTAGCTTAGAACCTAGATTTCTACACTATTGCTAAGACAGTGCGACGCGAGTCTTTAATCAATTATTTATCTTAGTCAATTAGGCCGATCTGGTACCCGGAAATCTGTAAGTACAAGTCTATACCCATGTTTCCTATTGTTGTTTTTTTTATTGTGTGTTTTTTTTACTGTGTATATTTAATGTGTTTTTAATCTCTTTCAATTGTGTGTGATTTATCATTTAATTGCAAATCGCTCTCCATTTCTCCCTATGCCATTCTTTAAGAACTGTGTCTAGATATTATCGTGTTTCCCTAGAACTGACGGCTAGAAAGATAGACCTAGTGATCAGAGTTTACAAGCCGGGCTTGGATAAGCCTTCCTCAGCCTTACCCTGTGACTTAGTCCTGGATGATGGCTGGATTAACCTTGCCTTCCGAAGTACAGAAAACGCCTATCTTAAAATCATAAATCTGGTTATCTGATGTTTTCCATCTAACCCCTTTTGGTTGGGTACCACCCAAAAGCGAACGATGTACATTTCCATAACGTGTTGTGCCTATATTTGCATGTGTGTCTATTAGACTGTGATATTAACTCAATGACTATTTTTATATGCCTATATTACTGTGTAAGGGGAAATTTGGGCTAGGATGGTTTCTGTTTACCAGTGGGGTAGAACATACCCACCTAGATCAGGCTAGTCCTGTAATCTTGGGATTTAGGAAGAACCCTTTGCCCAACAGTGGGACGCCGTGGGCTTAAATATTACTAATTTTCTGGAATCATACCAAATGCAGATAGATTTCTAAGACATCATTTAACTCTGTGATCATATTTAAAGATATCAGTACAAAACTAACTTGCTTATCTAAAGAATGATATTTCTATGATGTGGTATACTTAAATCTGTGATAAATCTATTTCCCCTGACTATTATGCATTGTCGGGTGTTGAACGCTATACTTATCTTCGTTCTTTTAGTACCTACAGAAGTAGCTTTATAATCTAGATCACATGAAATCTGGTATTTTATTTGGTAAAATGAGACTCTAGGGGGATTCCTTGTCTTGTAGTGGACGCTTATTAATATTATAGTAATTCATATATGCATCTAATTTCGATAAAATGTTTGAGATAGGCATGTGTCTTGTTGAGTACCTATCTACTTTCAGCTTAGATTGCTGTGTTTTTGGATATGACACATTAGATCATACTTTCTTAAAATTAAAAGGGATTTCCACCAAGTGAAATTAATGCTTGATAATATTTGGTTCTGCAAGGTGAAGCAAAAGCAAACCTGTGGTCCTCTGTTGTACTAGAAAAGGCAAAATGTCCACATTGTGTAGATCGAATTATCATTAAGCTGTCGAACTAGATGTATAGTCGATTTGTGCGTATGAACGTACTGAAATAATGCTTTCTCAATAAAATACAATTGAGCTGAAAGGACGGGAAAGATAAGAGACATTCCTTGATCCTCGCGAGATCCTAAAATAATGGTTCTCGGGTTCGAAACAAGAACTTATATCACTTATATTAAAGTGTTGATTTTATGGTTCAGATTAAATTATGACTGACTTTGGTCTAGAGGACCTTGACAAATTAAATGTAGATTAATAAAGTAATTATTGTTCCAAAATCTCCGTTTACTTAATATTTGTTTGCTGAAGAAAAAAGGAAAACAGATATTGTATTTATATGTATATATTTATATGCAATCCAAGTAGCTGGAACAAGCTTGGATACCTTTTGTACCCTCCACTCAACCCTTTTGAAGACATAATGTAACCACAAACCTACAGACAAACGAGGACCGATTGAGTAAAATTATCTACCCATTCTTTTGGTTGATTTTGAAGCAGTAGAGTAGCTTCAGTAAACGGAGAGATAGGTAAAGGCGGGGAGCCGTCCCGTTTGGCTAGTCGAAGCTCACGGAGGACCGCGGGGAGCGAGCGGGACCTCTACCCCCTAAATAGGGGGTACCTTAGTACCTAATAACCTATCAACCTACTAAAACATCTTTTCTTTCTATACAATCTAAATACTCTTAGGTTCCCCTGAAGTCAGCCATAGTTTACAGATATTATTTCTTTACAGCTATTCTCGGTTACATAACTATTATTTCTTTACAGCTATTCTCGGTTACATAACTTCATATCCTACTTATCTAACGCGCATCCTTACCTATTATACATACTTACTCCATGTTCTTCTTATCACATTAATATTGCTGCAAACTCTCCAGATGTTGAGGCGTAAGCCTAGACTAAAATAGGCAGACCTTAGAGGTTAGGCAGGAACAAATCATAATCTCTCCCATGGTTCTGGCTGCTCTTGTCTCATAGCGTTGGGTCTTAAGCCACTAGTTCGATCACCGGCCGAATTATTTATTAGAACAGGGTATAATAGTTTGGATCAATTTTCAGGTAATGCTATCTCCTTATTCTATGTGTTTGGTTAAAATTAAAAGTTAAAACAAAAAAAATTAAGTCAGGTTAGTCCGTGTTCGCTTAGCAAGTTAGGACTAGTAAGTTAGGTAGGAAAGTCTCAGTTTGTGCTGTGAGCCATGATGGCAAGTCAGGCTTGCAGCTAGGTCGAACTGTTACAATTTGTTGCCGTGCCCGAGGATTCGAAGCCTTGGGTGTACTACGGATGTTATTTGCAAGAGCGGCCTTTTATTTTACTATTTTGAATACTATTGTTATATATGTACTACTACTTAAGTTTTGTTACTATGTATAGGAATTTTTTTTTTAAGAAATAAGTGTCACACAATCTATAAAATATTTAAACTATTTATCTACAACACGCTTACAGTATACTTACTAAATTTTATACATGAACTATACATAAACTGCCTTTTACATTTAGGATACAATAAAGTTTTTTAGTTTAGTTTTCACTTATTTTTTCATTTTTCTGTTACACTGGCACTTATAGGTTATAACACTGATAGGTTAATTTTTCACTTAATTGCTTTTATTATTCAATGCATACACTGTGGCGAAGGGGGTTGGGGTTGCGGGGTGAAGTTCCTTGGGCCCCAAAACTAGGCACTTATTGAGAATCAGCCACCTCAGGATTCTCGCTTTTCATCAGGCCCCAACAGGAACATCATCGTCATCTTTGTACAAGTGGGCGTGTAGATATTCTGTAAAACAAACGAAATTTGAAGTTTACTACTAAACATAAGCAGCCTAGCCTCGTCCAATTTGATTAATTAAATAAACCTTTGTTGAATCTAAAGGTCCGACTCGAGTGAGACGCATTGTAGGTCGATCAATCGATCGATCCTCTTTCCATTCGAGTACAATAGTTAATGAATAGCGTTATTGCTTTATGTAAATTATTGGTATTATTACGTAATTAGATAAGACTTACCTTATTTAACAAGCATGTACCGGGATTCTTTATTCAATACATTTTTTGAGCGGCTTTTGTATATAGGTTAGGTAGAGGTGACCGATATAGATAGTGGCTGCGTTCCGAATCACGATGACAGCGCTCACACCCGTTCCGAATCATTTATCGCGATAACGCCGCTTACAGGACTATTTTCATTCGGAACGGTTATTATCGCGCTTACGTTGGTGGCTGTCATGTCATGTAAATCTAACTCGATATCTTCATTCCTTTCTTCCAATCGTAATTGTTAACCTTTTTTTTTTCTTTCCTAACAAACATCGGCAAAATCTGACAGTTATGACAGATCGCTCACAGTGACCAGGGTCGTAAGTTTTGGCGTTGTGAGCGCAAGATGGTGGCGTTTATGACGTCGTCGATGACGTAGCGATGGTCAGTCGTGGACGTGCTAACGGTGAATCGGGACGCATTTGAGCGCGCTGTCAGCGCTAAAATCGATAATACCGGTGAAGCGGAACGCGGCTAATGTCACCTGTCACAATAATCGGAAAGTGCTCATTCATTCATCCTCAATCATTCACTGGCCCTCAAGTAATCATTCACTCACACGTGATAAAATAAAAGAGGTCAAGATAGCGTCGGAATCGCGCGTTGAGGGTTCCGTATACATGGGATATTTATTTTTGACGCGGTTGGGTACATTTTTGGGACCGCAGAGCTGGGTTGATTTCTAGGGGTTTTTTTTTGCATAATTCAAATGAAAAAAAAAATGCTACTTGATCATTTTTATTTCTCCTGTAAGATTGAACATTTCTATTGACAGTAATCGGTTTTGGATTTTCTAAATTGTGAGCTTCGGAAATAAAGGGGAAGAATGGTTACCTTTTTTGTTGACATTTCGCGGTAACAACTCGAAATCTAAGGATGGTACAATGGTACAGAGATTTGTTTTGGATTGTACAATCAGTGGGGCCTCTTCGTATCTCATAGAGATGGTTTGAGATTTTGTCCCCATTTACGATAATAATAATAGAAGGTAATATTTTTATTTATTTGAGATAAAGTTTGGTAATCATGTTCTGTAATCGTTCCATGTTTCAAGTCGATTGCGTGAGTGATCGCTGAGATAATTGTGGCGAACGTTCGGACGTACGAAGTCACACGACGAGGGTTTTATTATTTGGCAACATGGGACTGAACCCTAAAAATAGTTGGTCGGTCAGGGCACTTCCGTTGTAACAATTAAAATGTGTTACTGTGCAGGTTTAAATAGGCCTGTGCTTTGCGACTGAGGAGGTAGCGTACTATTGCGTGCCAGCGCGCGGGTGGCGACATTCAATTTGCTAGTAAACCATCAATGTATGCCGAACCGAATTCGTTATTGCGTTATCAGCTAGGTTGAATGCGATATTGCGTCATCGGCGGGGGGACTTCGAGTGTATAAAAGCAAGAACGCTGCCCTGAGGCCCCACCTTTTATTTGAATTTCATCGCGACAACGTTACTCTGCCCGAATGCGGAGCGATCTTTCTCTTTAAGTTTTTTTAATATATTGCGCGGTGCGTAAATTTAAATTCGTTCGATCTTTCGGCACGTTCGGTTTTCGTGATTTCGGCGGCTAAACACGTGTGCGTCCAGGTTGCCCGCGAGCACAGAATTTTACGGTTTCGGGCGTCCCACGATTCCTCGAGGAACGTTTCGGTCAGCGCGACTGTAGGGAAGGCCACCATGTCCAGTTGTGGGCAATCATCAACAAGGCGCGGGATGCTGGAGGGACGACTCATGGCCTGTCGTTCTGTACCAACATTCTGAGCGAAGACTTTGCCCAGCAGTGGGCACTCCTCTAGCCGGGCGCAGGCCTGTGCCTAAGCGGACGGTTCGGGACCGTTCGTTCTGCTCTGGCTGTCTGGAAGGGTCCTGGTCCAGCAGTGGACGTTCACCGGCCAGGTCACGTCAAGGTTTGATCGAAGAAAAACCGTGAGTAATTCAAAATCTTCCTTGTCGTGTTTTGATATTGTGATATTTTAATATTTTGTGCTATTCATAAAATTTGTGCGATGTGTTTAAAATGCTTATAAAAGCTGTAGAAATCGTCCTAAATCCAGTGACTTTATTAAAAGATTTATAGTACAAAAATCACGCTAGATTACCTACTTAAAATTTGATATTCCGGTATATTTTACGGAAACCTGTACTCCCATATATACGTTGTGTGGGAGCACTTTGGACCTAATGTCTCGGTAATAAAGCTGAGAAGGTTCCTTTTGATGCGAGATAGACCGTACAAAATGGTTGAAGATTTCAAGAAATTGTTCATAAATTCTGTGACCATGTTTAAAGACTATCAGCACAAAATCTAGCTTGCTTATCTAAAAGGTAATAATTTTATGATTTAGTTTGCCTAAATAAACTATTTTCCTTAGCTGATATACATAGTCGGGTGTTGAACGCTCTATTTTAGTATAAAAGTAGCTTCATAATCTAGATTAAATGAAATCTAGTACTTTACTTGTTCAAATGAGATTTCGAAGGGTCCCTTTGTTGTATAGTGGACGTCTCTGATCTAATATTATAATATATCGGGAAAAAATATTCTTACCTACCTTCATCTACCTTTATAAATTCATCTAATTTTGATAAATGAATGAGATAGGAATGTGTCTTGTTTTAGTACCTACCTACCTTGGCTAAATTGCTGTGTGATGGAGTATGACATATTAAATCATACTTTTCTTAAATTTAAAAAGGATTTCCTACAAGTGAAATTAATGCTTGATAATATTTGGTTCTGCAAGGTGAAGCAAAAGCAAGCCTGTGGTCCACTTTTGTACTAGAAAAGGCAAAATGTCCACATTGAGCAGATCGAATTATCATTAAGCTTTCGAACTAAATGTATAGTCAGATGTGCGTATGGACGTACTGAAATAATGATATCTCAATAAAATGCAATTGAGCTGAGAGGACGGGAAAGATAAGTAACATTCCTTGATCCTAGCGAGATCCTAAAATGATGTTTCTCGGGTTCGAAACAAGAACTAAATCACTTATATATTTTACTCATTACCTCATTGTTCAATAGATTAGTTACAATCTGTTGCCGTGAACCACGGATTCGAATTTCTAGGTTACTACGGACATTATTGTTAACAGCGGCCTCTTATTTTTTCTATTTTTTCTATTTATTGATATATTAGTACTGTTACTTAAGTTTCTGTTGCTATGCATAGGTAAAATTTCTAGAAATAAGGGTCTCACACAATTTATAAAATATTTAAACCTTTTATGTATAACCAAACACAACACACTTACAGTATACTTACAAAATACTATACATGACATAACACAATAGCTGCCTTTACATTTAGGTTACAGTTACACTTGACATGTGTCTGGACACGGACACTCATAGCCGTTACTAGTTGTTCGGGTTAAACTTGGAATTTATTTCAAGGGCCGATCAATTTAGTGATAGTTACAGACTTTACGGCGATACCTCCTTCGGGGAATACCTGAGGAGCTGGCCACATCAGACTAAGTCCTTGCTTGTAGCTTGAACGGGCGCACGCCCTAGGCGAGCCGACTATCCGTTCGGGAGACACTCTGACTTTTTCTGTACTGACACACGCTAAACTTTATAATTATGTTGTGTATCTTATTCACTCTTCATTAATTTCATTCTCACTTAGTTTTGCGCAAAGGTTATATCACTGTTTTATTGGCATATTTTCACTTAACACTGTAGCAAGTTAATTAGAAACGGGGGGTCGCAGGTTTAAGCTTCTTTAGGCCTAAAACTAGGTATGCGTTGAGAATCAGGGCACTTCAGGGTCCTTGTTCTTCAACAGGTATGCTTAGTTGACAACAGGAACATTGCTCTTTGTACCAGTAGGTAGACTGTTCCTCCGGTGTAGTCATTCTGTAAAACAAACAAAATTTTAGGGTTATTACAAGGACCACATAGCCTAAAGTTTTCCAATTTAAATAAACCTATGATCTAGAATCCATTTCGGGTACCCATGACTTCTTGTAAACAAAACTGATCATTTTCAATTTACGTATCAAGTCCGAATATCAGTTAAGTATACTTGCGTTATTATTATGTAAGTTATGGATATTGCTACGTATTTAAATAGGACTTACCATTACAAGCTTCCAAATAGATCGATAGATATAGTTTCAGAGGTTATTTTTTTCGATATGACTTCATTCATCCACCACTGGTCGTCTGACAGGGAAAAATCGCGAGCGGCTCGTTCGTTCGTTCGTCCCGGGTCATTCGTTGGTCCGAGAGTCATTCACTCACTCACGCGTGAAGGAAAATTAAAGCGGTTAAGCTGCGAGTGACTAGTGCGCCGAGGGTTCCGTATACCTGGGATATTTATTTTTGAGACAGTTGGGTACATTTTTGGGACCGCGGAGCTGAGTTGGTTTCGGGAAGGAGATTTGCATATTTCCAAAGAGAAAAAAAAAAGGGAAACTGTGCTACTTGGTAACTTTATTTTGCCCTTAAGAATAAACATGAAGCTTTAGTGACAGTAATTAGTTTGGATTTTTCGTTTTGCAATCTTCGGAAGTAAGGGTTTGTTGTCTTTTTTTTGACGTTTTTCCGGTAGTAACTTGAAGTCTAAAGAGTGGTAAAATAGTACAGCTATTTGGATTGTACAATTAGTGGGGCGCCCTTCGTATCTTTTAGCAAAGACTTCAAGTTTTGATCCCTTGTTTGGGTACCAATTATGATAATAGTGGTAAGGTTACCTTCTATTTTTAAGTCGGGTAATTATGTTCCGAAATTGTTCCAAGTTTCAAGTCGATCGCGTGAGTGGTTGCTGAGATAATCGATTGTGACGAGCGGGTCGGGCGGACGAGGTCGCACCGTGAGGGTTTTTCATTATTTGGCAACTGTGTCGGAACCCTAAAAATACTGAACGGTCGGGGCGCGGATGACGGGTGAATGAATGAATGAACCGGTTATTTCTCAGAGTAAAAAAAACTATAGAGTCCGTCATATACATATTCTGTATAAACTAGTGAAGTGTAAAGCGTCTCACTGTCGCCCATACTAGTCGGTCAAAAAAAAACTCAGTGAAGTTTTACAAAAATCAAGAGATCTTTAAAAATCTATATTTTAAACTTTGTTTGCGAAAGTGAAAATATATCTTTTTTACTTGTGAATTGATCATTAGTACTAAGAACGGAAGCGTAAATGATCCGTAAGTAATAGCCATTTTCTGCGTGATTTTTAGCAACGTTTTTTTTCTGAATGGTGGGTGTTTTCGCCAGAGGAACTGTGGTAGTAACATTGGTTAGTCCCAAGTCACATGTTTCTCAGAGAGAAGGATAAAAGTTAGGATTTGATAAAAATCCATACATTTTAGTATGGAGGTCCCTCGCAAGAAAGTGATACGCTTGTGGCTCCCTCCTTAGCGGAAAGAGCTGCTGCTTAAACCTCCTTGGGTTATTTTATATGCGTTCCGTTCTTTTGGGCAGGCTGAAGCCTTTCGCCATACAGCCTGTTGCCTAGCACTTTTGTAATTAGGATTGCAGTTAAAGTGAGTTGTACGCGCACCTAGGAATCTAGTAAGGTATGCCAAGAATCGATTTGACGTATATTTTAGAGGTCCAAACTTACTTTGAAAATGGGTGGTATTGTGTAAAATATTTTCATCATCATACATACAGAAGATTCGGTGGTGGTTTTAAATTTCAAGAAGGTCGTCTCGTCAAGGTACACCGAACGCCATCTTCCGTCGAATAGTGGTACTATTAGGAACAATCCACGTAGTGCCGTTCCTTCGTTGGTTATACGGAACTGACTCAAGTCATCGTGTTGACATAAGACATTCCGTTCGGATATTCGGATGAAGTTCGGTCTTCCCGGAACAACACTATAAACGTCAACATTAAAAAGTAAACAAAGAGTTTGCGGTTACGTTTTTAGTTTATTTTTAGATAATTACTCGTAATATTAGCTAAGTTTTGGTTAATTTTAGTATAGGATGAGTTTTTCCAAAGACATATTGCATTTTTTGTTAAGTTTTATGAAAGTTTTACGAATTTTCTAGACTAACAGAACCATTCCAATTTACTTCAAACTTTTAAATTTATTTGGTGATTGTATGCATAATTTTGTGAACAAAAACACATCACTGCATGTTGCGGCTGCAATAAAGGGTGTTAAGTGAAATTTTCACTAATTTTATCAACCATTCCACAAAATTTTTACGAATGTAAGTTTCCATATCACACTTTTATTTTAGTACCTGGTTAGGATTTTGAAACCAACTTTCATGTGATATATGCCTTGGTTTCGTACAATATTATCATGGTTAATAATTTTAAGGTAGGTTTAGTGTTATTTTACCTTTCGTGGTCATACCTGACACCCCATACTTAACATAACTTCCTCCATACGGGTCCGAGCAAGAAAGGAAAACCCATATCAATGTTAGGTCATTGGGCTATTTCGCGAAACAACAAACAATTAAAGCGAACTGTAATATTTCTTGAATATTTCGTGACATAATTTTCTCTCTCATATTTATTTATTTATTTTAATTATTTATATTATTTATTCGTTGTAACTTTTTCATTTGTGTCGTCTGAGGTAGGTTTGAGGTAGGTATAAGCTGTAGTGATTTATTTCCTCTTCATGCAAACTTTATCTGAATACCATATTGTAGGTTAACAAATTATTTCAATTCGCTAAGGTGATGTGGTCATACACACTGTGGGGATGCGATGAATCTAAACATGCTATTTAGGTGAAAAATACTCTTGTTAACTGAATTGTGAAAACATTATATTCACTAACAGTAGCTATTTTACATTTGCTTTCGTGGTTTGGTTCGTTTGTTTACGTTTCATTCCTAGTAGGTCATAGATAAGAGTACCTCTACCAATAGTTGTTAGATGTTAGGACACTACTCGTTACGGGGGGTAGGGGGAAGACACTATTATTATAAGCTTACTAGGAGATTAGTATGTGGGTATTGTAACCTTGATAATATGGTATGTTCTAATAAGATGAAGGGTTGTCGCGCTTAAGGTAGTGGGGTTAGCTCTCTACGATAATAGGGCAGTAGACGTAATCTGCTTTAATAGGGCCTATAATTTTATGAACATCCAGTTTAAAACAATAGAGGGTAAGAATTAAAACACTTTGTGTACTTTTTCGTGAGGTTACTATACTAGGAGCGGTGGAACGATATTGTGAGTTCACGAAACAATACCAGGTTTTGTAGTCATGTTTGCGGTTACAGTTGGTTTTCAATAACGTGAGGTGCGCAGTGGAAACCACATACAATACTGAAGTGAATGCTTAGGTTATAGGTTAGTATAAGAAGAAAAAAAATCAAAACACATCCAAAAGTTAATCAATTCTTGTTAAATTTACGAATCGCCACGGTCTTTCGTGAACTCAGTTGTGGTTGGGTGACTGAACGTTTCCTTTCCTTCGAGATACAGTAGGGAATTCCATATTTTAAGTCTTATCCTCCTTAACTAAAGTATCCGTTGATTTATTAGCATAAAAAATATTTTGCGTTGAGTGATTTACTGCTTTGACTGTACTGTCAATGACACAATAATGTAAATAAAAGTGGTTAGTCTAATGCTGGGGTTCGAAGATTAACTATGCTTTAATTATACCTGTTCTTCTTACGTATGAGAGGTAAGGTCATCGACCGACCTGACTAGCCTGGTATTAGATTTCTTTTTCTTGGTATTGTTGTGCGTTCGACCACGTATCTTGTTAGCGCTTACAATGTAGATATTTTTCATTGTTACTTTAACTTACTTATACAGCTTTGGTTATCCTTACTTGCTGCCGAGTGTACATTTGTGACGTCGCCATATTACTGTAGAATAAGAGACGTAGTAAGGTCTGGGGGTTGACTTAGGTTATAAAACAAAACAAAACAACTTTATTTTTACATATCTTCATATAATAATTTTATCACGTTGTCGTAATCTATTCACCTACGAGTACATCGTATATTAACAATGAGAATGTGTTTTGTTTTTCGGTTCGTTAATAGATGGGCATATTTGAGCTGGGTAAATAGATAATCTTAGGCATTTCGCTGCATTTTCCAAGAAAGGGAGTGAAAGTTTTGTTTTGGCTAATTGTAAGTAAGCATAAATACATACATACGGCACGATTACACGATACACAATTTAATAGCTTACATAGAAAATTTTAGGTATCATGCTAAACGGATAATTCGTAGATCATTATCATACATCATACGTACATAACCACTGTCATACATTCGTCACTTGTTTTAAATTTTTAGGTTAGTAATTTCGTAACATAACGTCGTTCGGTTGTAGGAATATGGAATTATACAGTTAGTTCTTTCTCATATTTACTTATTGGTTAGATTAAAACCTTCTTTGACTTATACGGTCTGCTATTTTGTGGGCATAAGGCATTTTGTTTTAATGATGAAATAGGTTAAGGACCTTAGAATGGTCTCTACGCATAATGCACTAATTTCTAATTTTCAATGTGCATAACCTTAGGTCTGTAGGAAGGAATTTCCTTTTATTAATAAGTGATCATTATTGCCACCTTTCAAGATCAAACGTTGCATATATTTTCGCGGGTAAGATTACTTAAATGAATAAATAAGTGCACATAATTTTAAAGATCCCGCCCTTTAAAAAAAAAAGTGGTTTAAGTTTTCCAAAAAAAAAAAAAAAAAAAAAAATTCAGTTTTCAAAAAAAAAAAAAGTTAAAAAAAAAAAAAAAAAGTTCAGTTTTTCAAAAAAGATCCGAATTTACAAAAAGATCCGAATTTCCAAAAATTAAATTTCCAAAATACATTTTCAGAAAGTTTCTAATTTTCAAAAAAGTTCCTGATTTTCAAAAAGTTCCTGATTTTCAAAAAGTTCCTGATTTTCAGTTCCTAATTTTCAGTTCCTAATTTTCAAAAAGTTCCTAATTTTCAAAAAGTTCCTAATTTTCAAAAAGTTCCTAATTTTCAAAAAGTTCCTAATTTTCAAAAAGTTCCTAATTCTCAAAAAGTTCCTGATTTTCAAAAAGTTCCTGATTTTCAAAAAGTTCCTGATTTTCAAAAAGTTCCTAATTTCCAAAAAGTTCCTAATTTCCAAAAAGTTCCAATTTTCAAAAAGTTCCTAATTTTCAAAAAGTTCCTAATTTTCAAAAAGTTCCTAATTTTCAAAAAGTTCCTAATTTTCAAAAAGTTCCTAATTTTCAAAAAGTTCCTAATTTTCAAAAAGTTCCTAATTTTTAAAAAAGTTCCTAATTTTTAAAAAAGTTTCTAATTTTTAAAAAGTTCCTAAATTTCAAAAAGTTCCTAAAAAAAATTCAGGTTTCAAGAAGTTTGCTCATTTTCGAAGCAGCGTACTGATAGCAGGCAATTGTAGCTATCAAATAGTACTTTAAATAGATTTAAGGAAAACTAACGGGAATAATTCGTTCAAATTTCTCTAAATGATAAGTATCTCCCTTCGGCATACGTAGTGAAGTTGACTTGGTTAACTTTTGGGGAGTAAGGGTTTACTATAGGTTGGAGGAATGGTTGCGTTCAGATACCTTGATTGCTGCTGGGATAAAAAAAAAATAATCATATAAGGTATAGGACATGCATCTGTATGTAAGCCACGTATGCGTATAGCCATAATTCTCACATTATTATGTGTAGGTAAAGCGTAGGGTGTAAGGAGTAAGGTATTGGTGTGTGTAAGACTATGCGTTAGTTACGATGCGCAAGACACATTGGCACGTATGCGTAATTATAAATTTTATTAGTACAGGAGCTGGAGTTATAATGTCACCGGAAGTTCTTAGGTAATCTTAAGCGTACCTTTTCTTAGATGGGGCGAGGGATTTTGTATACCTTTCGTGATTCGGGAAACATTAGCTGTATTATTCAAATTCTTCATTTTAGGGTCTTGTTTTTATTTTACTCGGAGGACAGCTCATTTAGAGCATACACATTTCTGAATTTTATTAGGTAAATATTTTTAATTTTTTTCTTCTCTTATTATATTTTGTGATAAATTTTAGCTTTGTGTAGAGGCTTTTGAAATTTTTTTTGGATTGTGCTGTTTAGGTACGAGTAAGCTCCGCTGTGGGCAGGTAATGATGGCTCAGGTAAACAGTGAATTTCAATTAAATAGTAAAAATTTCGTAAATCATAGTCAAATTCTCGGTCAGTTATATAATTTACCAATGTAGACACCTAGATTGTGTTGGAGATTTAGTTGCCCAATGTGAAAAATGAGAAAATCCATCACGTTTGAAGTGTCACTAAACAATTTTGATTGCGTAAATAGAGCTCAATATGAAGGTTTTGAGAGAGAGTTCGATGATTCACCTTTAAAGTATTGTGCAAGACGACTTGTTTACACGTGAGTAATCCGTTGCGACAAGTTGACGAGGAGTTTTATTTGAAGGGATCTTTGAGGGACCGACTCGTAGGTCCTTGGAAAGAAATATGTTTTCTTAGGAATCATTTTGCTTTGTGGATGGACTTATAGCCGTATTCCCAACTTTCCTGGCAAAATACTTCTTCCATTTTAAATAAATTTTGTACGGTGTAAATCGAGGGTTGATGGGGTAAATTTACAATTGGTGTTGTGTTTCACTCTTGTGAATTATTGCATCAGTAGACATTAAAATAGACTAATATAATCAACTAGTTTTGGGAAATTTAAACTAATTTTGCGCAGCGCCTGTGCGTTTGCCTTGGCGGTTTTTACTCAGTAGCATAATCAAATATTAGATGATCAAACGAACTCCAGGAGTGAAGTTCGATCGTTATTATATTCCTACTTGTAAACAAACTATATCTTCGAATGAAGCGACGAAATATAATTTATTCTCTTGCGCTTCATTGGTCCCCAGTGGTTCGTAGTAACAGCGTAAAGGAGGACGGAGAGAAAGGTGAGAAAGGTAGTATGAAGATGATGAAAGAAAATTTGTTTTGGGTTGGATGACTATGACTATGACGGATGAATATGAGATTGATGTATAAAAAGACTAATAGTATGGAGGGTTGCAATGAACCAATGGATACTCAACCAGTGGAGCAAAATTTATTGACGGTTGACCTGTACACAATACACTTACAAAAAGTAATTTATGGGATCTTAGGTGTTAGGTTTCTTGGAGGACATTGGAAGCGATGTTTATTCTGGTGTCCAGAAGGAGTGTTTATACAGCCTGTAAATTACTTTTACTCTACCAGTGGGCACAGCTCAAATGCAAAACCCTACACTGCACATGCTCCAAAGGATGAAGGAAAGCAATATAGAATCAAGTTTTAGATTGGGAATATTGGTCAAAGAACGGTTCTACCTTGCAGCCACTAGAATTGACTTTACTCTAGCAGGGACATATATGTCTATCCTGGAGTTGAAATACAAAAATAACGATTTGCTCAGCAGGTGAAATGACTTTATGTTGTCATTAGGGCAGGCTGGATTCACAACCCAAGCTCCTTGTATTGAGTGGAGTTCGTTTGTACTCGGTATGGACTGGAAGATGAGCAATATGTCAGTGGTCTGACTCTTGAATTCAGGTTGAAGACATTTGTCCTTTGGTTTAAAACTTACACCTCATAACAACGTTACAGGTATGGGTTAAAAGTTAATAAATTTAGTTTGAGTTTAGTTTAGACTTTTTAAGAGTGAATATTTGCGGAATGAGGGGGTGAAAATTTGCTCCGGGCGGCACATAGCTTCTGCACAAATTTTGGGGGTTGGCTGTGACGGTTTGGCCGTCAGCGATTCCGAAATATTCAAGTTTAGGTTAATGTAACTAATATTCTCTTTGAACTTGGCTTTGACACGCTACCGCGTGTCTTGATAAATTTTTGATCAAACACATTTCCGATTAAATTGAATTTAAAAATACCCAAATAACTTGTTGTAAAGTCAAACTATGATAAGGCATTCTAATAAAAAGGAAAGATTCGTTTAGAACTTAAAATCAGCTGGATGGATTAGAATCGTAGTTTCGGATCGAAAAAGACATACTAAAACCCATTTCAAACATAATTTAGACATTTAGTTCTATGAATTTGAGCTTAATTAACACGTTTTCATATTCAGAAGAATGCATAGGATTCGTTTTCAGGTGAAAAGATACTTCGTTTCAAAAACCCAGACTGGCTGGCGCCGGCCGACTGGGGAGGTAGCGTACTATTGCGTGCCAGCGCGCGGGTGGCGACATTCACTTTGCTAGTAAACCATCAATGTATGCCGAACCGAATTCGTTATTGCGTTATCAGCTAGGTTGAATGCGATATTGCGTCATCGGCGGGGGGACGTCGAGTGTATAAAAGCAAGAACGCTGCCCTGAGGCCCCACCTTTTTATTTGAATTTCATCGCGACAACGTTACTCTGCCCGAATGCGGAGCGATCTTCCTCTTAAGCTTTTTTTAATATATTGCGCGGTGCGTAAATTTAAATTCGTTCGATCTTTCGGCACGTTCGGTTTTCGAGATTTCGGCGGCTAAACACGTGTGCGTCCAGGTTGCCCGCGAGCACAGAATTTTACGGTTTCGGGCGTCCCACGATTCCTCGAGGAACGTTTCGGTCAGCGCGACTGTAGGGAAGGCCACCATGTCCAGTTGTGGGCAATCATCAACAAGGCGCGGGATGCTGGAGGGACGACTCATGGCCTGTCGTTCTGTACCAACATTCTGAGCGAAGACTTTGCCCAGCAGTGGGCACTCCTCCAGCCGGGCGCAGGCCTGTGCCTAAGCGGACGGTTCGAGACCGTTCGTTCTGCTCTGGCTGTCTGGAAGGGTCCTGGTCCAGCAGTGGACGTTCACCGGCCAGGTCACGTCAAGGTTTGATCGAAGAAAAACCGTGAGTAATTCAAAATCTTCCTTGTCGTGTTTTGATAATGCGATAATATTTTGTGCTATTCATAAAATTTATGCGATGTGTTTAAAATGCTTATAAAAGCTGTAGAAATCGTCCTAAATCCAGTGACTTTATTGAAAGATTTATAATACAAACATCACGCTAGATTACCTATTAAAATGTGATATTCCGGTATATTTTACGGAAACCTGTACTCCCATATATACGTTGTGTGGGAGCACTTTGGACCTAATGTCTCGGTAATAAAGCTGAGAAGGTTCCTTTTGATGCGAAGTAGACCGTACAAAATGCTTAAAGATTCCAAGAAATTGTTCATAAATTCTGTGACCATGTTTAAAGACTATCAGCACAAAATCTAGCTTGCTTATCTAAAAGATAATAATTTTATGATGTAGTTTGCCTAAATAAACTATTTTTCTTGGCTGATATGCATAGTCGGGTGTTGAACGCTATATTTTAGTATAAAGGTAGCTTCATAATCTAGATTAAATGAAATCTAGTACTTTACTTGTTCAAATGAGATTTCGAAGGGTCCCTTTGTTGTATAGTGGACGTCTCTGATCTAATATTATAATATATCTGGGAAAAATATTCTTACCTACCTTCATCTACCTTTATAAATTCATCTAATTTTGATAAATGAATGAGATAGGAATGTGTCTTGTTTTAGTACCTACCTACCTTGGCCAAAATTGCTGTGTGATGGAGTATGACATATTAAATCATACTTTTCTAAAATCATATTAAAAAGGATTTCCTACAAGTGAAATTAATGCTTGATAATATTTGGTTCTGCAAGGTGAAGCAAAAGCAAGCCTGTGGTCCACTTTTGTACTAGAAAAGGCAAAATGTCCACATTGAGCAGATCGAATTATCATTAAGCTTTCGAACTAAATGTATAGTCAGATGTGCGTATGGACGTACTGAAATAATGATATCTCAATAAAATGCAATTGAGCTGAGAGGACGGGAAAGATAAGTAACATTCCTTGATCCTAGCAAGATCCTAAAATAATGTTTCTCGGGTTCGAAACAAGAACTAAATCACTTATATTTTACCGATTCCTTCATTGTTCAGATTGGGCTAAGATTAATAATGCTGACCGTTGATTAGCAGTTAAGGCGACTCCTGACTTACTATCCCGACTTAAAATTAAATGTAAATCGTCTAAGTAGGTAGTCGATCATCCTAAGGCCCCGTCCATCGAGTTTGTTTTGCTGTAAGAAAAACGATATCCTGTATCTATGTATATATCCTTATATTCTGGATTGCAGGATGAGTCCGGAATTTGTCTCCTCCTTCCCTTTAGTACAATTTACTAACCTACTTACAAACTGAATTTGACTTGGAAATAAAAGTTCCCTTACTATCATTATAAAATATTAATGTTATAAAGGTATGTATGTGAATAGAGTAAAAACTCAGGCATACCTGGGGGCAGTCTCGGAGGGAGGTCGTCCGCAAGTGGTATGAGACCTACTGGAGGGTCCGGAGGAGGGGGGCCCTCCCCCTGAACAGGGCCACATAGACTAACAATATAATACTAGCCTCTTGACTTACTTTCCCTTTTATTACGTAATTGTTTAATTTACCCTTTTCCACTTATCGTCTCATATACCTATTTAACTTAACCTTATAATCTTTAACCTGTTGTGTGTACTTTTCCCGTGTTATTTTTACTTTTGGTCATTGTTGCAATATCTTCAGACATAGCGTTAGGTCTTAAGCCACTAGTTCGATCACAAGCCAAATTATTTATTATAACAGGGTTGAATAGTAGGGATCAATTTTTAGGTAATGCTA
Organism: Athrips mouffetella; assembly: GCA_947532105.1. Classification (NCBI taxonomy): domain Eukaryota; kingdom Metazoa; phylum Arthropoda; class Insecta; order Lepidoptera; family Gelechiidae; genus Athrips; species Athrips mouffetella. Next base: position 6,457,647 of record OX383959.1, read on the forward strand.
TTTTCTTATTCTATACGTTTGATTTAAATTAATAAGTTAAAACAAAAAAAAAAAAACAGGTTAGGCCGTGTTCGTTTAGCAAGTAAGTCAAGTTAGTTATAGTAAGTTAGGTAGGATCAAGTTAGGTAGGTAGGATAGTTACAGTCTGGTGCCGTGAGTCATGATGTGAAGTCAGGGCTTAGGGCAGGTCGTTACAATCTGGTGCCGTGACCAGGATTCGAATTTCTAGGTTACTACGGACATTATTGTTAACAGCGGCCTCTTATTTTTTCTATTTTTTCTATTTATTGATATATTAGTACTGTTACTTAAGTTTCTGTTGCTATGCATAGGTAAAATTTCTAGAAATAAGGGTCTCACACAATTTATAAAATATTTAAACCTTTTATGTATAACCAAACACAACACACTTACAGTATACTTACAAAATACTATACATGACATAACACAATAGCTGCCTTTACATTTAGGTTACAGTTACACTTGACATGTGTCTGGACACGGACACTCATAGCCGTTACTAGTTGTTCGGGTTAAACTTGGAATTTATTTCAAGGGCCGATCAATTTAGTGATAGTTACAGACTTTACGGCGATACCTCCTTCGGGGAATACCTGAGGAGCTGGCCACATCAGACTAAGTCCTTGCTTGTAGCTTGAACGGGCGCACGCCCTAGGCGAGCCGACTATCCGTTCGGGAGACACTCTGACTTTTTCTGTACTGACACACGCTAAACTTTATAATTATGTTGTGTATCTTATTCACTCTTCATTAATTTCATTCTCACTTAGTTTTGCGCAAAGGTTATATCACTGTTTTATTGGCATATTTTCACTTAACACTGTAGCAAGTTAATTAGAAACGGGGGGTCGCAGGTTTAAGCTTCTTTAGGCCTAAAACTAGGTATGCGTTGAGAATCAGGGCACTTCAGGGTCCTTGTTCTTCAACAGGTATGCTTAGTTGACAACAGGAACATTGCTCTTTGTACCAGTAGGTAGACTGTTCCTCCGGTGTAGTCATTCTGTAAAACAAACAAAATTTTAGGGTTATTACAAGGACCACATAGCCTAAAGTTTTCCAATTTAAATAAACCTATGATCTAGAATCCATTTCGGGTACCCATGACTTCTTGTAAACAAAACTGATCATTTTCAATTTACGTATCAAGTCCGAATATCAGTTAAGTATACTTGCGTTATTATTATGTAAGTTATGGATATTGCTACGTATTTAAATAGGACTTACCATTACAAGCTTCCAAATAGATCGATAGATATAGTTTCAGACGTTATTTTTTTCGATATGACTTCATTCATCCACCACTGGTCGTCTGACAGGGAAAAATCGCGAGCGGCTCGTTCGTTCGTTCGTCCCGGGTCATTCGTTGGTCCGAGAGTCATTCACTCACTCACGCGTGAAGGAAAATTAAAGCGGTTAAGCTGCGAGTGACTAGTGCGCCGAGGGTTCCGTATACCTGGGATATTTATTTTTGAGACAGTTGGGTACATTTTTGGGACCGCGGAGCTGAGTTGGTTTCGGGAAGGAGATTTGCATATTTCCAAAGAGAAAAAAAAAAGGGAAACTGTGCTACTTGGTAACTTTATTTTGCCCTTAAGAATAAACATGAAGCTTTAGTGACAGTAATTAGTTTGGATTTTTCGTTTTGCAATCTTCGGAAGTAAGGGTTTGTTGTCTTTTTTTTGACGTTTTTCCGGTAGTAACTTGAAGTCTAAAGAGTGGTAAAATAGTACAGCTATTTGGATTGTACAATTAGTGGGGCGCCCTTCGTATCTTTTAGCAAAGACTTCAAGTTTTGATCCCTTGTTTGGGTACCAATTATGATAATAGTGGTAAGGTTACCTTCTATTTTTAAGTCGGGTAATTATGTTCCGAAATTGTTCCAAGTTTCAAGTCGATCGCGTGAGTGGTTGCTGAGATAATCGATTGTGACGAGCGGGTCGGGCGGACGAGGTCGCACCGTGAGGGTTTTTCATTATTTGGCAACTGTGTCGGAACCCTAAAAATACTGAACGGTCGGGGCGCGGATGACGCACAGAAAAATAAGGGTACTTAGAAGGAGGATTAAAGAAATAATTCGTCACAAGGTAGTGAAGGCGTCGTTCTATGGATTTGACGGGTTATTTTGAATATTTCCTAGTGATCACTGATAGTTTGACATAAAATATTGGGACATGTTGGCAGATGTCATCCCATAGTAAAATAAATTAGCAAGGTATCTATTCCGAGCGAAGCAAGGAGGTCCGAAATCTTTGGGATGACGGGTGAATGAATGAATGAACCGGTTATTTCTCAGAGTAAAAAAACTATAGAGTCCGTCATATACATATTCTGTGTGAACTGGTGGGGTGTGGAGCGTCTCACTGTCGCCCATACTAGTCGGTCAAAAAAAACTCAGTGAAGTTTTACAAAAATGAAGAGATCTTTAAAAATCTATATTTTAAACTTTGGTTGCGAAAGTGAAAATATATCTTTTTTGCTTGTGAATTGATCATTGGTACTAGGAACGGAGGCGTAAATGATCCGTAAGTAATGGCCATTTTCTGCGTGATTTTTAGCACCTTTTTTTTCTGAATGGTGGGTGTTTTCGCCGGAGGAACTGTGGTGGTGGCATTGGTTGGTCCCGGGTCACATGTTTCTCAGAGAGAAGGATAAAAGTTAGGATTTGATGGAAATCCATACATTTTAGTGTGGAGGTCCCTCGCAGGAAACTGATACGCTTGTGGCTCCCTCCTTAGCGGAAAGAGCTGCTGCTTAAACCTCCTTGGGTTATTTTATATGCGTTCCGTTCTTTTGGGCAGGCTGAAGCCTTTCGCCATACAGCCTGTTGCCTAGCACTTTTGTAATTAGGATTGCAGTTAAAGTGAGTTGTACGCGCACCTAGGAATCTAGTAAGGTATGCCAAGAATCGATTTGACGTATATTTTAGAGGTCCAAACTTACTTTGAAAATGGGTGGTATTGTGTAAAATATTTTCATCATCATACATACAGAAGATTCGGTGGTGGTTTTAAATTTCAAGAAGGTCGTCTCGTCAAGGTACACCGAACGCCATCTGCCGTCGAATAGTGGTACTATTAGGAACAATCCACGTAGTGCCGTTCCTTCGTTGGTTATACGGAACTGACTCAAGTCATCGTGTTGACATAAGACATTCCGTTCGGATATTCGGATGAAGTTCGGTCTTCCCGGAACAACACTATAAACGTCAACATTAAAAAGTAAACAAAGAGTTTGCGGTTACGTTTTTAGTTTATTTTTAGATAATTACTCGTAATATTAGCTAAGTTTTGGTTAATTTTAGTATAGGATGAGTTTTTCCAAAGACATATTGCATTTTTTGTTAAGTTTTATGAAAGTTTTACGAATTTTCTAGACTAACAGAACCATTCCAATTTACTTCAAACTTTTAAATTTATTTGGTGATTGTATGCATAATTTTGTGAACAAAAACACATCACTGCATGTTGCGGCTGCAATAAAGGGTGTTAAGTGAAATTTTCACTAATTTTATCAACCATTCCACAAAATTTTTACGAATGTAAGTTTCCATATCACACTTTTATTTTAGTACCTGGTTAGGATTTTGAAACCAACTTTCATGTGATATATGCCTTGGTTTCGTACAATATTATAATGGTTAATAATTTTAAGGTAGGTTTAGTGTTATTTTACCTTTCGTGGTCATACCTGACACCCCATACTTAACATAACTTCCTCCATACGGGTCCGAGCAAGAAAGGAAAACCCATATCAATGTTAGGTCATTGGGCTATTTCGCGAAACAACAAACAATTAAATCGAACTGTAATATTTCTTGAATATTTCGTGACATAATTTTCTGTCTCATATTTATTTATTTTATTTATTTATATTATTTATTTGTTGTAACTTTTTCATTTGTGTCGTCTGAGGTAGGTGTGAGGTAGGTATAAACTATAGTGATTTATTTCCTCTTTATGCAAACTTTATCTAAATACCATATTGTAGGTTAACAAATTATTTCAATTCGCTAAGGTGATGTGATCATAGTGATCATACACACTTTGGGGATGCGATGAATCCAAACATGCTATTTAGGTGAAAAATACTCTTATTAACTGAATTGTGAAAACATTATATTCACTAACAGTAGCTATTTACATTTGCTTTCGTGGTTTGAATAGGTTCGTTTGTTTACGTTTCATTCCTAGTAGGTCATAGATACCTCTATAGTTGTTAAATGTTAGGACACTACTCGTTACGGGGGGTTGGGGGGAAGACTGTGATTGGGTTTAGGGAGTACACTATTATTATAAGCTTATTATGAGATTAGTATGTGGGTATTGTAACCTTGATAATATGGTATGTTCTAATACGAGTAAGATGAAGGGTTGTCGCGCTTAAGGAAGTGGGTTAAGCTCTCTACGATAATAGGACAGTAGACGGAATCTGCTTTAATAGGGCTTATAATTTTATGAACATCCAGTTTAAAACTATAGTGGGTAAGAATTAAAACACTTTGTGTACTTTTTCGTGAGGTTACTATACTAGGAGCGGTGGAACGATATTGTGAGTTCACGAAACAATACCAGGTTTTATAGTCATGTTTGCGGTTACAGTTGGTTTTCAATAACGTGAGGTGCGCAGTGGAAACCACATACAATACTGAAGTGAATGCTTAGGTTATAGGTTAGTATAAGAAGAAAAAAAATCAAAACACATCCAAAAGTTAATCAATTTTTTTTAAATTTACGAATCGCCACGGTCTTTCGTGAACTCAGTTGTGGTTGGGTGACTGAACGTTTCCTTTCCTTCGAGATACAGTAGGGAATTCCATATTTTAAGTCTTATCCTCCTTAACTAAAGTATCCGTTGATTTATTAGCATAAAAAAATATTTTGCGTTGAGTGATTTACTGCTTTGACTGTACTGTCAATGACACAATAATGTAAATAAAAGTGGTTAGTCTAATGCTGGGGTTCGAAGATTAACTATGCTTTAATTATACCTGTTCTTCTTGCGTATGAGAGGTAAGGTCATCGACCGACCTGACTAGCCTGGTGTAAGATTTCTTTTTCTTGGTATTGTTGTGCGTTCGACCACGTATCTTGTTAGCGCTTACAATGTAGATATTTTTCATTTTTACTTTAACTTACTTATACTGCTTTGGTTATCCTTACTTGCTGCCGAGTGTACAATTGTGACGTCACCATATTATTGTAGAATAAGAGACGCAGTAAGGTCTGGGGGTTGACTTAGGTTATAAAACAAAACAAAACAACTTTATTTTTACATATCTTCATATAATAATTTTATCACGTTGTCGTAATCTATTCACCTACGAGTACATCGTATATTAACAATGAGAATGTGTTTTGTTTTTCGGTTCGTTAATAGATGGGCATATTTGAGCTGGGTAAATAGATAATCTTAGGCATTTCGCTGCATTTTCCAAGAAAGGGAGTGAAAGTTTTATTTTGGCTAATTGTAAGTAAGCATAAATACATACATACGGCACGATTACACGATACACAATTTAATAGCTTACAAAAAAAATTTTAGGTATCATGCTAAACGGATAATTCGTAGATCATTATCATACATCATACGTACATAACCACTGTCATACATTCGTCACTTGTTTTAAATTTTTAGGTTAGTAATTTCGTAACATAACGTCGTTCGGTTGTAGGAATATGGAATTATACAGTTAGTTCTTTCTCATATTTACTTATTGGTTAGATTAAAACCTTCTTTGACTTATACGGTCTGCTATTTTGTGGGCATAAGGCATTTTGTTTTAATGATGAAATAGGTTAAGGACCTTAGAATGGTCTCTACGCATAATGCACTAATTTCTAATTTTCAATGTGCATAACCTTAGGTCTGTAGGAAGGAATTTCCTTTTATTAATAAGTGATCATTATTGCCACCTTTCAAGATCAAACGTTGCATATATTTTCGCGGGTAAGATTACTTAAATGAATAAATAAGTGCACATAATTTTAAAGATCCCGCCCTTTAAAAAAAAAAGTGGTTTAAGTTTTCCAAAAAAAAAAAAAAAAAAAAAAAAATTCAGTTTTCAAAAAAAAAAAAAGTTAAAAAAAAAAAAAAAAAAAGTTCAGTTTTTCAAAAAAGATCCGAATTTACAAAAAGATCCGAATTTCCAAAAATTAAATTTCCAAAATACATTTTCAGAAAGTTTCTAATTTTCAAAAAAGTTCCTGATTTTCAAAAAGTTCCTGATTTTCAAAAAGTTCCTGATTTTCAGTTCCTAATTTTCAGTTCCTAATTTTCAAAAAGTTCCTAATTTTCAAAAAGTTCCTAATTCTCAAAAAGTTCCTAATTTTCAAAAAGTTCCTGATTTTCAAAAAGTTCCTGATTTTCAGTTCCTAATTTTCAGTTCCTAATTTTCAAAAAGTTCCTAATTTTCAAAAAGTTCCTAATTTTCAAAAAGTTCCTAATTCTCAAAAAGTTCCTGATTTTCAAAAAGTTCCTGATTTTCAAAAAGTTCCTGATTTTCAAAAAGTTCCTGATTTTCAAAAAGTTCCTGATTTTCAAAAAGTTCCTAATTTTCAAAGTTCCTAATTTTCAGTTCCTAATTTTCAAAAAGTTCCTAATTTCCAAAAAGTTCCTAATTTTCAAAAAGTTCTGATTTTCAAAAAGTTCCTGATTTTCAAAAAGTTCCTAATTTTCAAAAAGTTCCTAATTTTCAAAAAGTTCCTAATTTTCAAAAAGTTCCTAATTTTCAAAAAGTTCCTAATTTTCAAAAAGTCCCTAATTTTTAAAAAAAGTTCCTAATTTTTAAAAAGTTTCTTATTTTTAAAAAGTTCCTAAATTTCTAAAAGTTCCTAAAAAAAAAATTCAGAGGTTTCAAGAAGTTTGCTCATTTTCGAAGCAGCGTACTGATAGCAGGCAATTGTAGCTATCAAATAGTACTTTAAATAGATTTAAGGAAAACTAACGGGAATAATTCGTTCAAATTTCTCTAAATGATAAGTATCTCCCTTCGGCATACGTAGTGAAGTTGACTTGGTTAACTTTTGGGGAGTAAGGGTTTACTATAGGTTGGAGGAATGGTTGCGTTCAGATACCTTGATTACTGCTGGGATAAAAAAAAATAATCATATAAGGTATAGGACATGCATCTGTATGTAAGCCACGTATGCGTATAGCCATAATTCTCACATTATTATGTGTAGGTAAAGCGTAGGGTGTAAGGAGTAAGGTATTGGTGTGTGTAAGACTATGCGTTAGTTACGATGCGCAAGACACATTGGCACGTATGCGTAATTATAAGTTTTATTAGTACAGGAGCTGGAGTTATAATGTCACCGGAAGTTCTTAGGATCTTAAGCGTACCTTTTCTTAGATGGGGCGAGGGATTTTGTATACCTTTCGTGATTCGGGAAACATTAGCTGTATTATTCAAATTCTTCATTTTAGGGTCTTGTTTTTATTTTACTCGGAGGACAGCTCATTTAGAGCATACACATTTCTGAATTTTATTAGGTAAATATTTTTAATTTTTTTTCTTCTCTTATTATATTTTGTGATAAATTTTAGCTTTGTGTAGAGGCTTTTGAATTTTTTTTTGGATTGTGCTGTTTAGGTACGAGTAAGCTCCGCTGTGGGCAGGTAATGATGGCTCAGGTAAACAGTGAATTTCAATTAAATAGTAAAAATTTCGTAAATCATAGTCAAATTCTCGGTCAGTTATATAATTTACCAATGTAGACACCTAGATTGTGTTGGAGATTCAGTTGCCCAATGTGAAAAATGATAAAATCCATCACGTTTGAAGTGTCATTAAACAATTTTGATTGCGTAAATAGAGCTCAATATGAAGGTTTTGAGAGAGAGTTCGATGATTCACCTTTAAAGTATTGTGCAAGACGACTTGTTTACACGTGAGTAATCCGTTGCGACAAGTTGACGAGGAGTTTTATTTGAAGGGATCTTTGAGGGACCGACTCGTAGGTCCTTGGAAAGAAATATGTTTTCTTAGGAATCATTTTGCTTTGTGGATGGACTTATAGCCGTATTCCCAACTTTCCTGGCAAAATACTTCTTCCATTTTAAATAAATTTTGTACAATGTAAATCGAGGGTTGATGGGGTAAATTTACAATTGGTGTTGTGTTTCACTCTTGTGAATTATTGCATCAGTAGACATTAAAATAGACTAATATAATCAACTAGTTTTGGGAAATTTAAACTAATTTTGCGCAGCGCCTGTGCGTTTGCCTTGGCGGTTTTTACTCAGTAGCATAATCAAATATTAGATGATCAAACGAACTCCAGGAGTGAAGTTCGATCGTTATTATATTCCTACTTGTAAACAAACTATATCTTCGAATGAAGCGACGAAATATAATTTATTCTCTTGCGCTTCATTGGTCCCCAGTGGTTCGTAGTAACAGCGTAAAGGAGGACGGAGAGAAAGGTGAGAAAGGTAGTATGAAGATGATGAAAGAAAATTTGTTTTGGGTTGGATGACTATGACTATGACGGATGAATATGAGATTGATGTATAAAAAGACTAATAGTATGGAGGGTTGCAATGAACCAATGGATACTCAACCAGTGGAGCAAAATTTATTGACGGTTGACCTGTACACAATACACTTACAAAAAGTAATTTATGGGATCTTAGGTGTTAGGTTTCTTGGAGGACATTGGAAGCGATGTTTATTCTGGTGTCCAGAAGGAGTGTTTATACAGCCTGTAAATTACTTTTACTCTACCAGTGGGCACAGCTCAAATGCAAAACCCTACACTGCACATGCTCCAAAGGATGAAGGAAAGCAATATAGAATCAAGTTTTAGATTGGGAATATTGGTCAAAGAACGGTTCTACCTTGCAGCCACTAGAATTGACTTTACTCTAGCAGGGACATATATGTCTATCCTGGAGTTGAAATACAAAAATAACGATTTGCTCAGCAGGTGAAATGACTTTATGTTGTCATTAGGGCAGGCTGGATTCACAACCCAAGCTCCTTGTATTGAGTGGAGTTCGTTTGTACTCGGTATGGACTGGAAGATGAGCAATATGTCAGTGGTCTGACTCTTGAATTCAGGTTGAAGACATTTGTCCTTTGGTTTAAAACTTACACCTCATAACAACGTTACAGGTATGGGTTAAAAGTTAATAAATTTAGTTTGAGTTTAGTTTAGACTTTTTAAGAGTGAATATTTGCGGAATGAGGGGGTGAAAATTTGCTCCGGGCGGCACATAGCTTCTGCACAAATTTTGGGGGTTGGCTGTGACGGTTTGGCCGTCAGCGATTCCGAAATATTCAAGTTTAGGTTAATGTAACTAATATTCTCTTTGAACTTGGCTTTGACACGCTACCGCGTGTCTTGATAAATTTTTGATCAAACACATTTCCGATTAAATTGAATTTAAAAATACCCAAATAACTTGTTGTAAAGTCAAACTATGATAAGGCATTCTAATAAAAAGGAAAGATTCGTTTAGAACTTAAAATCAGCTGGATGGATTAGAATCGTAGTTTCGGATCGAAAAAGACATACTAAAACCCATTTCAAACATAATTTAGACATTTAGTTCTATGAATTTGAGCTTAATTAACACGTTTTCATATTCAGAAGAATGCATAGGATTCGTTTTCAGGTGAAAAGATACTTCGTTTCAAAAACCCAGACTGGCTGGCGCCGGCCGACTGGGGAGGTAGCGTACTATTGCGTGCCAGCGCGCGGGTGGCGACATTCACTTTGCTAGTAAACCATCAATGTATGCCGAACCGAATTCGTTATTGCGTTATCAGTTAGGTTGAATGCGATATTGCGTCATCGGCGGGGGGACGTCGAGTGTATAAAAGCAAGAACGCTGCCCTGAGGCCCCACCTTTTATTTGAATTTCATCGCGACAACGTTACTCTGCCCGAATGCGGAGCGATCTTCCTCTTAAGCTTTTTTTAATATATTGCGCGGTGCGTAAATTTAAATTCGTTCGATCTTTCGGCACGTTCGGTTTTCGTGATTTCGGCGGCTAAACACGTGTGCGTCCAGGTTGCCCGCGAGCACAGAATTTTACGGTTTCGGGCGTCCCACGATTCCTCGAGGAACGTTTCGGTCAGCGCGACTGTAGGGAAGGCCACCATGTCCAGTTGTGGGCAATCATCAACAAGGCGCGGGATGCTGGAGGGACGACTCATGGCCTGTCGTTTTGTACCAACATTCTGAGCGAAGACTTTGCCCAGCAGTGGGCACTCCTCTAGCCGGGCGCAGGCCTGTGCCTAAGCGGACGGTTCGGGACCGTTCGTTCCGCTCTGGCTGTCTGGAAGGGTCCTGGTCCAGCAGTGGACGTTCACCGGCCAGGTCACGTCAAGGTTTGATCGAAGAAAAACCGTGAGTAATTCAAAATCTTCCTTGTCGTGTTTTGATAATGCGATAATATTTTGTGCTATTCATAAAATTTATGCGATGTGTTTAAAATGCTTATAAAAGCTGTAGAAATCGTCCTAAATCCAGTGTCTTTATTAAAAGATTTATAGTACAAAAATCACGCTAGATTACCTACTTAAAATTTGATATTCCGGTATATTTTACGGAAACCTGTACTCCCATATATACGTTGTGTGGGAGCACTTTGGACCTAATGTCTCGGTAATAAAGCTGAGAAGGTTCCTTTTGATGCGAGATAGACCGTACAAAATGGTTGAAGATTTCAAGAAATTGTTCATAAATTCTGTGACCATGTTTAAAGACTATCAGCACAAAATCTAGCTTGCTTATCTAAAAGGTAATAATTTTATGATTTAGTTTGCCTAAATAAACTATTTTCCTTAGCTGATATACATAGTCGGGTGTTGAACGCTCTATTTTAGTATAAAAGTAGCTTCATAATCTAGATTAAATGAAATCTAGTACTTTACTTGTTCAAATGAGATTTCGAAGAGTCCCTTTGTTGTATAGTGGACGTCTCTGATCTAATATTATAATATATCGGGGAAAAATATTCTTACCTACCTTCATCTACCTTTATAAATTCATCTAATTTTGATAAATGAATGAGATAGGAATGTGTCTTGTTTTAGTACCTACCTACCTTGGCTAAAATTGCTGTGTGATGGAGTATGACATATTAAATCATACTTTTCTTAAATTTAAAAAGGATTTCCTACAAGTGAAATTAATGCTTGATAATATTTGGTTCTGCAAGGTGAAGCAAAAGCAAGCCTGTGGTCCACTTTTGTACTAGTAAAGGCAAAATGTCCACATTGAGCAGATCGAATTATCATTAAGCTTTCGAACTAAATGTATAGTCAGATGTGCGTATGGACGTACTGAAATAATGATATCTCAATAAAATGCAATTGAGCTGAGAGGACGGGAAAGATAAGTAACATTCCTTGATCCTAGCGAGATCCTAAAATAATGTTTCTCGGGTTCGAAACAAGAACTAAATCACTTATATTTTACTCATTACCTCATTGTTCAATAGATTAGTTACAATTTGTTGCCGTGCCCGAGGATTCGAAGCCTTGGGTGTACTACGGATGTTATTTGCAAGAGCGGCCTTTTATTTTACTATTTTGAATACTATTGTTATATATGTACTACTACTTAAGTTTTGTTACTATGTATAGGAATTTTTTTTTTAAGAAATAAGTGTCACACAATCTATAAAATATTTAAACTATTTATCTGCAACACGCTTACAGTATACTTACAAAATTTTATACATGAACTATACATAAACTGCCTTTTACATTTAGGATACAATTACGTTTTTTAGTTTAGTTTTCACTTATTTTTTCACTTTTCTGTTACACTGGCACTTATAGGTTATAACACTGATAGGTTAATTTTTCACTTAATTGCTTTTATTATTCAATGCATACACTGTGGCAAAGGGGTTTGGGGTTGCGGGGTGAAGTTCCTTGGGCCCCAAACCTAGGCACTCATTGAGAATCAGCCACCTCAGGATTCTCGCTTTTCATCAGGCCCCAACAGAAACATCATCGTCATCTTTGTACAAGTGGGCGTGTAGATATTCTGTAAAACAAACGAAATTTGAAGTTTACTACTAAACATAAGCAGCCTAGCTTCGTCCAATTTGATTAATTAAATAAACCTTTGTTTCATCTAAAGGTCCGACTCGAGTGAGACGCATTGTAGGTCGATCAATCGATCGATCCTTTTTCCATTCGAGTACAATAGTTAATGAATAGCGTTATTGCTTTATGTAAATTATTGGTATTATTACGTAATTAGATAAGACTTACCTTATTTAACAAGCATGTACCGGGATTCTTTATTCAATACATTTTTTGAGCGGCTTTTGTATATAGGTTAGGTTAGGTAGAGGTGACCGATATAGATAGTGGCTGCGTTCCGAATCACGATGACAGCGCTCACACCCGTTCCGAATCATTTATCGCGATAACGCCGCTTACAGGACTATTTTCATTCGGAACGGTTATTATCGCGCTTACGTTGGTGGCTGGCTGTCATGTCATGTAAATCTAACTCGATATCTTCATTCCTTTCTTCCAATCGTAATTGTTAACCTTTTTTTTTCTTTCCTAACAAACATCGGCAAAATCTGACAGTTATGACAGATCGCTCACAGTGACCAGGGTCGTAAGTTTTGGCGTTGTGAGCGCAAGATGGTGGCGTTTATGACGTCGTCGATGACGTAGCGATGGTCAGTCGTGGACGTGCTAACGGTGAATCGAGACGCATTTGAGCGCGCTGTCAGCGCTAAAATCGATAATACCGGTGAAGCGGAACGCGGCTAATGTCACCTGTCACAATAATCGGAAAGTGCTCATTCATTCATCCTCAATCATTCACTGGCCCTCAAGTAATCATTCACTCACACGTGATAAAATAAAAGAGGTCAAGATAGCGTCGGAATCGCGCGTTGAGGGTTCCGTATACATGGGATATTTATTTTTGACGCGGTTGGGTACATTTTTGGGACCGCAGAGCTGGGTTGATTTCTAGGGGTTTTTTTTGCATAATTCAAATGAAAAAAAAAATGTGCTACTTGATCATTTTTATTTCTCCTGTAAGATTGAACATTTCTATTGACAGTAATTGGTTTTGGATTTTCTAAATTGTGAGCTTCGGAAATAAAGGGGAAGAATGGTTACCTTTTTTGTTGACATTTCGCGGTAACAACTCGAAATCTAAGGATGGTACAATGGTACAGAGATTTGTTTTGGATTGTACAATCAGTGGGGCCTCTTCGTATCTCATAGAGATGGTTTGAGATTTTGTCCCCATTTACGATAATAATAATAGAAGGTAATATTTTTATTTATTTGAGATAAAGTTTGGTAATCATGTTCTGTAATCGTTCCATGTTTCAAGTCGATTGCGTGAGTGATCGCTGAGATAATTGTGGCGAACGTTCGGACGTACGAAGTCACACGACGAGGGTTTTATTATTTGGCAACATGGGACTGAACCCTAAAAATAGTTGGTCGGTCAGGGCACTTCCGTTTTATGGGTAACAATTATACATTGACGTAAGAAAAAGGCGTAGTTTCCAAAATCTTTGCAATTATATAATTTGATGGATGAATGAATGAACTGTTTACGTACGGCCTCCATAATGCCTGTTGTCTGGTAGTGGAATCTAGTAGAACATGCGAAAAGAAATAAAGCGTTTTACGGGTATTTTGAAGGTTCAATTTTACTATGAGTATTATTTTATGATTTACTAGTACAAATTTTTCCATTCCAATGTCACGGAATATAATAACAAGATTAATAAACGTAGAACGTAGTGAGCGGCCAAATCACTAACATCCAGGGCTAGAATTGGTTCTTTTTTTATGTGGTTCGGCTAAGGTCTGCTAGTCGAGCAGCCTTGTTTCTGGGCGGAGAACCTATACTATCAAGCGGGCAATATATTTGTGACCGGGTTCTCGAAACCGGCTCTGGCGATTTCGATGAGATTTACCATGCGGGGTTTTTGGGGGCAGGGAATCGGTTTAGCTCGGTCTCATCATCTCATGTCTGAAATAAAATCGATAGGCTTGTGTACATAATAGGTACACTATACGATATCATTAATAGGTCGTAATAAATAATAGGAAGGTCACTAGACAAGTTTTAGGTTATCGGTTGGTTCTTGGTTATCATTACAACAGTGTTTTTTATTTTATCCTATAGATTTGCGCGACATTATATGTTTACAGATCAGGAAAATACTATAGGGTGATTGTAGATTATAAGACGGCTCTAAGGTCGCATTTGTAGCGTGTGAGAATGGATAGTAGGGATGAGACTATGATTGACAAAATAGGGAGTTCTGGGATAGGTAACAGATGATAAAATTACCAAGCCACATGATGGGTGTCTCGCCTTGACCTTGAGCGAGTTCTTATGATTACAATAATTGATACCTAACTAACTCTCTTGTTTATTTGGTGCACTTATAAATTTTGTGTTTTCTTTTAAGCTAGTTAGTACCTACAATCAGACCTCTTAAGTACTAAGTCGAATGGGGGTTGAGTTTTTCATTTTAGGATAGTAGGCAAATATGATTGTGTCCTGAGGTCCCCTTATTAAAGCTTAGCAGGTGAATATAGAATAAGGCTATTGAAAATTTAGAAAATATAATTACAGGAATTGTTGTTTAGTAGATCAAGGGTATCAAGGTAATTATTACAATGAGGGAAATTTTCATAAAATGCTGGGTCTTACTCTTGCAGTTTTAAGGTCTTAGCTGGCAAGCGAAGGGGGGCAACGATGCAAACTAAAGAGGGATGTTACTATGCACATATATATACTATTATGCACTAAAATTTATAGGTACAATAATACTCTTTCTCCTTTATACAGTTCCTGGCTGGTATATTCTGACGTAAGGTCAGTTGAACGTTGTAAGAAACAAAAATGGGCTGTGACCCTACTATGTATCGTATCGGGACAATCTGCGAAACTGTTAAATAATTTAGGGAAGTGCATTTGCTAACCATTTTTAGGTATAGACTTAACATTATTGATGAAGGGTTTGTTCGTTTTAGGTATGTAAACGGTTCAATTTGCTAGCGCAAGATTAAGAAAAAGATAGGAAGATGGACAGGCCGAGTAGAAGGAAGCGTCTATTAATTAGACTTGCAGATGCAGACATTGTGGTGGGTCCAATCGGTCCTAGCCAGTCTGAAGTAGTAGTAGGAAGTCAAACTTCTACGTCGTCGAATAGGGATAGGGAAGAAGTAGTTATTGAAGCGGACATAGAAAGCCCAGTTCGAACAAAATGGACAAGAACTAGATGAAGGGGAATGAAATATAGGAATTGTGGTGGTAGTTAAGTGTTCATTTAATACCATCCATCTTATTAATTAATTAAATATTGTCTACAAAATTATGGAATAAGTATTGGTAATGGTCAAAGAATAGACTGGTTATAATAACATTACTGGCATTGTAATATTAGGGATAGGGCTTTAAAATAAATAGAGTGTTTTCTTTTGTTTAGCTTTTAATAAAAGAAATAAGCATCACCACCGCTGATCGGAACAGCTGCGAACCCTATGTGAGTTAATTAGTGATGTAATGAATAATAAAATATAAATAAATGTTATTGAAATGTAATAGTAGTCGAGGATTTCACTCGGCTTGTGTTATTATCGTCTCAATTTAATAGGTCCCGCTTGGCTATCAGATAAACGGAGGGTTTATTGTTCTCTTGTACGTCTAAAGTCCAGCGTAAGGGGGGTTGTGGCCTAAATCCATGCAGCACAGGGGTAGAAGGTGAGAATGCCGGACTCCAGAACTTCCTGTTGACGCCTGGAGATAGTTAGAAAATAAAAACATTAAAAATAGATAAGATTACTTAATAAAAATTTTAAAAAAATAAAAGGAGAAACACTTGTCAATACACGTATAGTAGCTATGGAACGGATGGGGAAGGAAATTCTTAGTCATGCCCAAGAAGAAACGGCAATATCATGTTGGAGAAAAGTTGTTGTCGCTTTGTGACTAAGCATGTAAATATTAGGCTCATACAGTAATTATAACAATGAAATTACCATTTTTAAGTGCTTGGGCTATGAAATCAATGGTCGACGCGTGGCCAGGTAAGGGCAGATTCGTTTTATAGGGTCAGGAATACTAATTTTAAGGTACTATTGTAATTAAATCATATCAACATGTAAATGTATGCTTACCTGGGTTATTGCACTGTTTGCCTCACTCCGTAACTATTTCGCGTAAAACATCCATTCGTTCTAAAGGCGTCCACTAAGAAGAATAAGTTTTCCCCAAGTTTGTATTGTATATTTATTTAGTGGCGTCACATCTCGTAACAAAACGTATAATTGCATTAAGAAATGCAAGTCGCATTCTTTCTTTGACGTACTAAGCAGATCGTTTGAATTGCCAGTACTTGCGTCAGGGTTGGAACAAAAAAAATTGTGTAAGAAACGTTACAATCTCTAGGGTTATAAATTCATCCATAGTAATGTTCTAGCTATTTCGGTTATATCTCTTACAAAACTTCTGAGAACCTACGCATTAAAAATTGATCATGAGCATGCTACTTCATGAGCAAGTGGAATAAATTTCGTAACTCAGTCCGCGTCTTTTGGAACCGTCTGGCAATATTGGGTTTAGTTGACAAGTGATAGGAAGATGAACATTTACGAAGAAGGTAATGTCCGTAAAAGATTACGGAAAACACTTGACCGATTTTGGACAATCAATCTAAATAAAGACGCTACATACACCATACTTTAAAATTGGATCATTAACAAGAATTATACCTGTTACCTTGAAGTCCAAGAAAAAGGGGGTTGGAAAGCATTTACGAAGGGAGTTGGAGGTGGAGACTTACCAACTCGAAGATTTTGTATTGGAGCCGGCCGAATCATATTTTTAAAATGGGCTTTAGACACGGGGTAATGATAAGTGTGCCGGGTATGGCAAGATAAGGGTGCTAGGTGGGTCTCTGCCTACATTGACGGAATGGAGGTGTGATGTTATGTATTTATTAGATACCTTTTGTGATTTTCCTCTTGTCAATAGGGTTAATTTAAACTTACGGAGATCTCATGTTAAAATAGTAGGTAGAATATCCTTATAAGTTTATGTACCTATAAGGTGCCTTTGTGATTTTTCTCTTGTCAATAGGTTTAACTAGAACAACCATTCAAAGATCTCACACTAGAATAGTAGAATATTTTATATTGGAATCCGTCCTTTAGTTCATGCCAATGGGGGAATGGGGATGAATTTAGTAAGGATCTTTAGGAGTACGTATGTTTTTCTTTTGAAAGTGGGAAGGGATTTTACAATAATTAATCTGAGACTGATAAGGTTTGCAGCTGGGATTTATTTTCTACACGGAGTGGAAGATGATTTTCTTGATATATTTCTTATAAATAAGTTTGTTTAGTTGATCGAGTAATACTTGCTTCGATCAAGGATGAGAAGTCGTTGTAACAAAATGATGAATTTGATGTTTGGTTTGAAAGATTTTTCTTCTCCTAATGTTAGAACTAGTATTACTGGCCGAGCCTAACGAAGCCTAAACTTGAGAAGAAGCGAAGTGGGGGGGAAAGCTGTTCTAAAACAGGACAAGTAAATGCTAAACTTAATAAGTAAATTTTGAATTTCCAATTAGCATTAAGTAGTAGTGACCTATCATTTACTTCAATAAATATTTCTAACGGGAATAAATTGCTCCTTGAACAAATATGAGTGAATACGTTTGTTTGTACTAATACAAGTTACTAAATGGGTTATGATGGAACTTACACTATCAGTAGAATTGTTTTAGGAATTAGTATTTTGTGAAGGGTTCTTTTGAGGTACTATTGTGTTTATTATACCTAATGTTGCAATGAGTAAGTTAAAAATGTTATAGGATGTTCGTTATGTTATGCCTACTTGCCATGCGTGTATAGTAAGAGCATGTGTATGTATACCCATATATATGTATGGATGCGTATGTATGTCTATATATGCACATGTAGAATTTTGTTTATGACTGTTAGTCCTTATTAAGAGTACAAAGATTGGTTAATTGATTAAAATGTAAATAGAAAAATGACTGATTAATAGTAAATTGAAAAATATTAGAATAAATGTATATAGCTGGAGTACTAGATAGTTTGAATTTAGGGGTCCTAAATAAGAAACCTATACAAAACATGCCATATGATGGTAACTTAGGATCCTATACTGTAGGAAGAGCGGTGAGTGTGTGTATGTAGGTATGTATGTTTGTGAACGGGTTTTTGTTTGTGGCTCTCACGATTCCCGTGGGGATTGGTATTTAGGAGATTCCTGGGTGTCAGGGACGTTTTGTTTCTCGGGTTTAGGACTGCAGCGCCATCTGTTAGTGGGCTTCGGGATGGGCGAGGGAAATTGGACTATAACCAGCCCCCTAGTAATGTTAGGCTAGGGAAAGGTTTTCCCTAAAATAATGTACTAACGCAGGATAGTTAAAATTTCACATAGGTGGCTAGTAATGAGTCATGGCGCTAAATTACAGGAGTCCTCAATATACCATAATCTCATTGACATGACTTAACGACCTGCAAAATATGGGAGTAATGCGTTGTGCACCTTGTTAATGCACAAAGCATTCTATCCATAGTACACGTTTTTCTATTTATTTTATTATAAAAGTTCTGCAGCATAGGAACGAGGCGCCATCTGTCGAAAAATTGTAAAAGCTTTAGTCATGGCCGAACTAAGCGCGGTTCATTATTTGTGCAAAGTATTGTGGAAGGTAAGTAATGTAACGCGCGGTAAGAACGGGCACAGCGGAGTTGCTATACCTACACGTTCGGCGGAGAATGCAGCGTGAGACTCGTCTAAGCATCGGGATTTGGACCACAGGGGTTTTACAGTGTTGTACATACATTGGATGGTCTGGGAATAATGTGTAAGTAACCTAAATCCACCTAAAAGACGGGTTCAGTTTCCTTTGCCTTCGGTAAGAGGTCCGCGAAAATAGTACTGACGTATAAGAAGGCCAGGGAACAGGTAAATAGTATTGAGCGGGTAAGCGATACTAGCTGTTTCGATTTAAATCAGAAGTTACGAAAAAAAAATTACCATAATAATAGGAAAAAAAATACCATGATAACAACGCCATAAAATACATCGGAATGTAGGGCCAATAAGATTATTCGCGAAGGATATTATGAAAATAAAAAACACTTGTGAAGACCTAAAGATTTGTTTAGTGTTAAAATTTAACTTAATTATGGTTAATTGTAGTAATTTGTATCTGAATAGGTTAATCAGATGGGAGCTTGCTTAGAGAATTCGGGGTTTAGGCTTTGTTTGGTTAGTTGCGTATAGGTTGTGTGTCTGTCTGAATAACTAGACATTTGTCAAAGTTTAAGTTATATCTCAGTTAGAAGGGAAAACAAATAATTATCCGTTGGGAGAGTCTAGTAGATCGTAGTAACAGCGTGAAAGTGCAAATGAGGAAGGTATGTGTTTATGAGAAAGGTTGTATGCAAAGATAAATTTGGTTGAATGACTAATCACTAACTGAATATGAGATTGATGTGTGGAAGGATTTAATATAGACTGGAGGGTTGCAATGAACCACTGGGTACACTCTCTACGGATCAAATTTATTGACTGTTAACCTTGTACACCACACTTACAACAAAGTATTTATGGGATCTTAGGTGTTAGGTTACTTGAAAGACATTGGAAGCGAAGTTTATTCTGGTGTCCAGAAAGAGTGTTAATGCTCCCTGTAAATAACTTTTACTCTACCAGTGGGCACAGCTCAAAAGCAAAACCCTACACTGCACATTCTCCAAAGGATGAAAGAAAGCAATATAGAGTCAAGTTTTAGACTGGGACTATTGGTCAGAAGAACGGTTTTATCTTGCAGCCAATAGAATTGACTTTACTCTAACAGGGACATAAATGTCTATCCTGGAGTTGAAATACAAAAATAACGATTTGCTCAGCAGGTGAAATGACTTTATGTTGTCATTAGGGCAGGCTGGATTCACAACCCGAGCTCCTTGTATTGAGTGGAGTTCGTTTGTACTCGGTATAAACTGGAAGATGAGCGATAAGTCAACGGTCTGATTCTTGAATTCGGATTGAAGACGTTTGTCCTTTGGTTTAAAACTTACACCTCATATCAACATTTGCATTATAGGTTAAGAGTTAATAAATTTAATTTTGAATTTGTAATAAGGGTGTGAAAATTTGCTCCGGGCGGCACATAGCTTCTGCACAAATTTTGGGGGTTGGCTGTGACGGTTCGGCCGTCAGTGATTCCGAAATATTCAAGTTTAGGTTTATGTAACTAATATTCACGTTGAACTTGGCTTTGACACGCTACCGCGTGTCTAGATCAACTTTTGATCAAACACATTTCCGATTAAATTGAAGTTAAAAATACCCAAATAACTCGTTGTAAAGTCAGACTATAACTAAGCATTCCATTAAAAAAGAAGGATACACCTTAAGAATTGAAGGTAGTCGGATGAATGAACATCTTAGGTTCGGATCGAGAAAAAAACAGTAAAATGCATTCGAAACTTAATCAAGACATTTAGTTTAGTAATTCAAGCTTATTTTACATGATTTAGTATCCATAAGAATACTTTAAGTCCGTTTTATAAAGAAAAACACGTCATTAAGACAAACAATTAAATGAGAAACATTATTGATTAAAGGTAGATGGCGACAATGTTAGAGTTGCGTGATCATTGCTGCGCTTGACTGAACGGCGGCGCTAAGGCTAGCTTTTGAACCTTCAATGTACGATGAATGGCGGTTGTCGCCTCAATGAGAGAGGAGAAGCGGGGACGCGGTTGTTCCCAATATGTCCCGAGAACTTCTCGAGACTGCCAAAAACGGTTTGGGAAGCCACGGGACTGTTATTATTGAGGAACGGTGGCGTTAATGAGTTCGGGAAGGCACGTGCTAAATTCAAGAGTATAAATACGCAGACTTGGGTTGTGAGGGGATCATTCGTTGTTTAACTTTCGACAAGTCATTATGCTGGAGGAATGCCCGAAATTCCTGAAAGCATTTTAATGATAACTAACGGTAATTTCGTCGTGAACGCGCAGGTGTCGGGATCCCTGAAAATTCCTCGTGGAATTTCGTCCGTCGTAAAGCGATCGCTCGCTCCTAGAAACTCGAGTGCTAGCTTAGAACCTAGATTTCTACACTATTGCTAAGACAGTGCGACGCGAGTCTTTAATCAATTATTTATCTTAGTCAATTAGGCCGATCTGGTACCCGGAAATCTGTAAGTACAAGTCTATACCCATGTTTCCTATTGTTGGTTTTTTTATTGTGTGTTTTTTTAACTGTGTATATTTAATGTGTTTTTAATCTCTTTCAATTGTGTGTGATTTATCATTTAATTGCAAATCGCTCTCCATTTCTCCCTATGCCATTCTTTAAGAACTGTGTCTAGATATTATCGTGTTTCCCTAGAACTGACGGCTAGAAAGATAGACCTAGTGATCAGAGTTTACAAGCCGGGCTTGGATAAGCCTCCCTCAGCCTTACCCTGTGACTTAGTCCTAGATGATGGCTGGATTAACCTTGCCTTCCGAAGTACAGAAAACGCCTATCTTAAAATCATAAATCTGGTTATCTGATGTTTTCCATCTAACCCCTTTTGGTTGGGTACCACCCAAAAGCGAACGATGTACATTTCCATAACGTGTTGTGCCTATATTTGCATGTGTGTCTATTAGACTGTGATATTAACTCAATGACTATTTTTATATGCCTATATTACTGTGTAAGGGGAAATTTGGGCTAGGATGGTTTCTGTTTACCAGTGGGGTAGAACATACCCACCTAGATCAGGCTAGTCCTGTAATCTTGGGATTTAGGAAGAACCCTTTGCCCAACAGTGGGACGCCGTGGGCTTAAATATTACTAATTTTCTGGAATCATACCAAATGCAGATAGATTTCTAAGACATCATTTAACTCTGTGATCATATTTAAAGATATCAGTACAAAACTAACTTGCTTATCTAAAGAATGATATTTCTATGATGTGGTATACTTAAATCTGTGATAAATCTATTTCCCCTGACTATTATGCATTGTCGGGTGTTGAACGCTATATCTTCGTTCTTTTAGTACCTATAGAGGTAGCTTTATAATCTAGATCACATGAAATCTGGTATTTTATTTGGTAGAATGAGACTAAAAGGGGATTCTTTGTCTTGCAGTGGACGCTTATTAATATTATCGTAATTCATATATACATCTAATTTCGATAAAATGTTTGAGATAGGCATGTGTCTTGTTGAGTACCTATCTACTTTCAGCTTAGATTGCTGTGTTTTTGGATATGACACATTAGATCATACTTTCTTAAAATTAAAAGGGATTTCCACCAAGTGAAATTAATGCTTGATAATATTTGGTTCTGCAAGGTGAAGCAAAAGCAAACCTGTGGTCCTCTGTTGTACTAGAAAAGGCAAAATGTCCACATTGTGTAGATCGAATTATCATTAAGCTGTCGAACTAGATGTATAGTCGATTTGTGCGTATGAACGTACTGAAATAATGCTTTCTCAATAAAATACAATTGAGCTGAAAGGTCGGGAAAGATAAGAGACATTCCTTGATCCTCGCGAGATCCTAAAATAATGGTTCTCGGGTTCGAAACAAGAACTTATATCACTTATATTAAAGTGTTGTTTTTATGGTTCAGATTAAATTATGACTGACTTTGGTCTAGAGGACCTTGACAAATTAAATGTAGATTAATAAAGTAATTATTGTTCCAAAATCTCCGTTTACTTAATATTTGTTTGCTGAAGAAAAAAAGGAAAACAGATATTGTATTTATATGTATATATTTATATGCAATCCAAGTAGCTGGAACAAGCTTGGATTCCTTTTGTACCCTCCACCCAACCCTTTTGAAGACATAATGTAACCACAAACCTACAGACAAACAAGGACTGATTGAGTAAATTATCTACCCATTCTTTTGGTTGATTTTGAAGCAGTAGAGTAGCTTCAGTAAACGGAGAGATAGGTAAAGGCGGGGAGCCGTCCCGTTTGGCTAGTCGAAGCTCACGGAGGACCGCGGGGAGCGAGCGGGACCTCTACCCCCTAAATAGGGGGTACCTTAGTACCTAATAACCTATCAACCTACTAAAACATCTTTTCTTTCTATACAATCTAAATACTCTTAGGTTCCCCTGAAGTCAGCCATAGTTTACAGATATTATTTCTTTACAGCTATTCTCGGTTACATAACTATTATTTCTTTACAGCTATTCTCGGTTACATAACTTCATATTCTACTTATCTAACGCGCATCCTTACCTATTATACATACTTACTCCATGTTCTTCTTATCACATTAATATTGCTGCAAACTCTCCAGATGTTGAGGCGTAGCCTAGACTAAGATAGGCAGACCTTAGAGGTTAGGCAGGAACAAATCATAATCTCTCCCATGGTTCTGGCTGCTCTTGTCTCATAGCGTTGGGTCTTAAGCCACTAGTTCGATCACCGGCCGAATTATTTATTAGAACAGGGTATAATAGTTTGGATCAATTTTCAGGTAATGCTATCTCCTTATTCTATGTGTTTGGTTAAAATTAAAAGTTAAAACAAAAAAAATTAAGTCAGGTTAGTCCGTGTTCGCTTAGCAAGTTAGGACTAGTAAGTTAGGTAGGAAAGTCTCAGTTTGTGCTGTGAGCCATGATGGCAAGTCAGGCTTGCAGCTAGGTCGAACTGTTACAATTTGGTGCCGTGACCAGGATTCGAAGCCTTGGGTGTACTACGGATGTTATTTGCAATAGCAGCCTCTTATTTTACTATTTTTAATACTAATTGTTATATTAGTACTACTACTTAAATTTTGTTACTATGTATAGGAATTTTTTTTAAGAAATAAGTGTCACACAATCTATAAAATATTTAAACTATTTATCTGCAACACGCTTACAGTATACTTACAAAATTTTATACATGAACTATACATAAACTGCCTTTTACATTTAGGATACAATAAAGTTTTTTAGTTTAGTTTTCACTTATTTTTTTCATTTTTCTGTTACACTGGCACTTATAGGTTATAACACTGATAGGTTAATTTTTCACTTAATTGCTTTTATTATTCAATGCATACACTGTGGCGAAGGGGGTTGGGGTTGCGGGGTGAAGTTCCTTGGGCCCCAAAACTAGGCACTTATTGAGAATCAGCCACCTCAGGATTCTCGCTTTTCATCAGGCCCCAACAGGAACATCATCGTCATCTTTGTACAAGTGGGCGTGTAGATATTCTGTAAAACAAACGAAATTTGAAGTTTACTACTAAACATAAGCAGCCTAGCCTCGTCCAATTTGATTAATTAAATAAACCTTTGTTGAATCTAAAGGTCCGACTCGAGTGAGACGCATTGTAGGTCGATCAATCGATCGATCCTCTTTCCATTCGAGTACAATAGTTAATGAATAGCGTTATTGCTTTATGTAAATTATTGGTATTATTACGTAATTAGATAAGACTTACCTTATTTAACAAGCATGTACCGGGATTCTTTATTCAATACATTTTTTGAGCGGCTTTTGTATATAGGTTAGGTAGAGGTGACCGATATAGATAGTGGCTGCGTTCCGAATCACGATGACAGCGCTCACACCCGTTCCGAATCATTTATCGCGATAACGCCGCTTACAGGACTATTTTCATTCGGAACGGTTATTATCGCGCTTACGTTGGTGGCTGTCATGTCATGTAAATCTAACTCGATATCTTCATTCCTTTCTTCCAATCGTAATTGTTAACCTTTTTTTTTCTTTCCTAACAAACATCGGCAAAATCTGACAGTTATGACAGATCGCTCACAGTGACCAGGGTCGTAAGTTTTGGCGTTGTGAGCGCAAGATGGTGGCGTTTATGACGTCGTCGATGACGTAGCGATGGTCAGTCGTGGACGTGCTAACGGTGAATCGGGACGCATTTGAGCGCGCTGTCAGCGCTAAAATCGATAATACCGGTGAAGCGGAACGCGGCTAATGTCACCTGTCACAATAATCGGAAAGTGCTCATTCATTCATCCTCAATCATTCACTGGCCCTC
Source organism: Athrips mouffetella (assembly GCA_947532105.1). Classification (NCBI taxonomy): domain Eukaryota; kingdom Metazoa; phylum Arthropoda; class Insecta; order Lepidoptera; family Gelechiidae; genus Athrips; species Athrips mouffetella. Next base: position 6,482,702 of record OX383959.1, read on the forward strand.
AAGTAATCATTCACTCACACGTGATAAAATAAAAGAGGTCAAGATAGCGTCGGAATCGCGCGTTGAGGGTTCCGTATACATGGGATATTTATTTTTGACGCGGTTGGGTACATTTTTGGGACCGCAGAGCTGGGTTGATTTCTAGGGGTTTTTTTTTGCATAATTCAAATGAAAAAAAAAATGCTACTTGATCATTTTTATTTCTCCTGTAAGATTGAACATTTCTATTGACAGTAATCGGTTTTGGATTTTCTAAATTGTGAGCTTCGGAAATAAAGGGGAAGAATGGTTACCTTTTTTGTTGACATTTCGCGGTAACAACTCGAAATCTAAGGATGGTACAATGGTACAGAGATTTGTTTTGGATTGTACAATCAGTGGGGCCTCTTCGTATCTCATAGAGATGGTTTGAGATTTTGTCCCCATTTACGATAATAATAATAGAAGGTAATATTTTTATTTATTTGAGATAAAGTTTGGTAATCATGTTCTGTAATCGTTCCATGTTTCAAGTCGATTGCGTGAGTGATCGCTGAGATAATTGTGGCGAACGTTCGGACGTACGAAGTCACACGACGAGGGTTTTATTATTTGGCAACATGGGACTGAACCCTAAAAATAGTTGGTCGGTCAGGGCACTTCCGTTGTAACAATTATACAAAGATTTTGGAAACTACGCCAGGGGCAGCGTTTTTCTTACGTCAATGCAATTATATAATTTGATGGATGAATGAATGAACTGTTTACGTACGGCCTCCATAATGCCTGTTGTCTGGTAGTGGAATCTAGTAGAACATGCGAAAAGAAATAAAGCATTTTACGGGTATTTTGAAGGTTCAATTTTAATATGAGTATTATTTACTAGGTCTAATTTTTCCATTCCAATCTCACGGAATATAATAACAAGATTAATAAACGTAGAACGTAATTAGCGGCCAAATCGCTAACATCCAGGGCTAGAATTGTGTTTTTTTTTTATGCGGTTCGAATACTAACGTAGGCTAAGGTATGCTAGTCGAGCAGCCTTGTTTCTGGGCGCAGAACCTATACTATCAAGCGGGCAATATATTTGTGACCGGGTTCTCGAAACCGGCTCTGGCGATTTCGATGGGATTTACCATGCGGGGTTCTTTTTGGGGGCGGGGAATCGGTCTAGCTCGGTCTCATCAACTCATGTCTGAAATAAAATCGATAGGCTTGTGTACATAATAGGTACACTATATGATATCATTGATAGGTCGTAATAAATAGTATAGGAAGGTCACTAGACAAGTTTTAGGTTATCGGTTGGTTCTTGGTAATCTTTACAATAGTGTTTATATTATTTTATCCTATAGATTTGCGCGACATTATATGTTTACAGATTAGGAAAATACTATAGGGTGATTGTAGATTATAAGACGGCTCTAAGGTCGCATTTGTTGCGTGTGAAAATGGATCGTAGGGATGAGATTATGATTGACAAAATAGGGAGTTCTGGGATAGGTAACAGATAGTAAATTTACCAAGCCACATGAGGGGTGTCTCGCCTTGACCTTGAGCAAGTTCTTATGATTAGAATAATTGATACCTAACTAATTCTCTTGTTTATTTGGCGCACTTATAAATTTTGTGTTTTCTTTTAAGCTAGGTAGTAGTACCTACAATGAGACCTCTTAAGTACTAAGTCAAATGGGGGTTGAGTTTTTCACTTTAGGATTGTAGGCAAATATGATTGTGCCCTGAGGTCACCTATTTAAAGCTTAGCAGGTGAATATAGAATAAGGCTATTGAAAGTTAGAAAATATAATTACAGGAATTGCAGTAAAAATATTAGTTGTTTAGTAGATCAGGGGTATCAAGGTAATTATTACAATAAGGGAAATTTTTATAAAATACTGGGTCTTACTCTTGCAGTTTTAAGGTCTCAGCTGGTAAGCGAAGGGGGGCAACGGTGCAAACTAAAGAGGGATGTTACTATGCACATATATATACTATTATGCACTAAAACTTATAGGTACAATGTTACTCTTTCTCCTTTATACAGTTCCTGGCTGGTATATTCTGACGTAAGGTCAGTTGAACGTTGTAAGAAACAAAAATGGGCTGTGGCCCTACTATGTATCGTATAGGGACAATCTGCGAAACAGTCAAATAATTTAGGGATGTGCATTTGCTAACCATTTTTAGGTATAGACTTAACATTATTGATGAAGGGTTTGTTCGTTTTAGGTATGTAAACGGTTCAATTTGCTAGCGCAAGATTAAGAAAAAGATAGGAAGATGGACAGGCTGAGTAGAAGGAAGCGTCTACCACTTAGACTTGCAGATGCAGACATCGTGGTGGGTCCAATCAGTTCTAGTCAGTCTGAAGTAGTGGTAGGAAGTCAAACTTCTACGTCATCGAATAGGGATAGGGAAGAAGTAGCTATTGAAGCGGACGTAGAAAGCCCAGTTCGAACAAAATGGACAAGAACTAGATGAAGGGGAATGAAATATAGGAATTGTGGTGGTAGTTAAGTGTTCATTTAATACCATCCATCTTGTTAAATAATTAAATATTGTCTACAAAATTATGGAAGATTGTTAATAGTCGAAGAATAGACTGGTTATAATAACATAACCGGTATTGTAATATTAGGGATAGGGTTATGAAATAAATAGAGTGTTTTCTTTTGTTTAGCTTTTAATAAAAGAAATAAGCATCACCACCGCTGATCGGAACAGCTGCGAACCTTATGTGAGTTAATTAGTAATAAATAAGTGTTATTGAAGTGTGATAGTAGTCTAGGACTTCACTCGGCTTGTGTTATTACCGTCTCAATCTAATAGGTCCCGCTTGGCTATCAGATAAAAGGAGGGTTTATTGTTCTCTTGTACGTCTAAAGTCCAGCGTAAGGGGGGTTGTAGTCTAAATCCATGCAGCACAGGGGTAGAAGGTGAGAAGGCCGGACTCCAGAACTTCCTGTTGACGCCTGGAGATAGTTAGAAAATAAAAACATTAAAAATAGATAAGATTACTTAATAAAAAAAAAAATAAAAGAAGAAAAACTTGTTAATACACGTATAGTAGCTATGGAACGGGTGGGGAAAGAAACTCTTAGTCATGCCCAAGAAGAAACGGCAAGATCATGTTGGAAAAAAAAAGTAAAGTTGTCGCTTTGTGACTAAGCTTGTAAACATTAGGCTCATACAGTAATTATAACAATGAAATTACCATTTTAAGTGCTTGGGCTATGAAATCAATGGTCAACGCGCGGTCAGGTAAGGGCAGGTTCGCTTTATAGGGGCAGGAAAACAAATTTTTAAGGTACTATTGTAGTTGAATCATATCAACATGTGAACGTATGCTTACCTGGGTTATTGCACTGTTTGCCTCACTCCGTAACTATTTCGCGTAAAACATTAATTCATTTATTCGGAAATATAAAATCTTCTATGTTAGATAGATAGACATTTATTTAATGTTTTAATTGCATTTAGAAATGCAAGCCGCATTCTTTCTAGTAGATCGTTTGTATTGCCAGTACTTGCGTCAGGGTTGGAACAAAAAAAAATTGTGAAAGAAAATTTAACGTTACAATCTCTAGGGTTATAAATTCATCCATAGTAATGTTCTAGCTATTTCGGTTATATCTCTTACAAAACTTCTGAGAACCTACGCATTAAAAATTGATCATGAGCATGCTACTTCATGAGCAAGTGGAATAAATTTCGTAACTCAGTCCGCGTCTTTTGGAACCGTCTGGCAATATTGGGTTTAGTTGACAAGTGATAGGAAGATGAACATTTACGAAGAAGGTAATGTCCATAAAAGATTACGGAAAACACTTGACCGATTTTGGACAATCAATCTAAATAAAGACGCTACATACACCATACTTTAAAATTGGATCATTAACAAGAATTATACCTGTTACCTTGAAGTCCAAGAAAAAGGGGGTTGGAAAGCATTTACGAAGGGAGTTGGAGGTGGAGACTTACCAACTCGAAGATTTTGTATTGGAGCCGGCCGAATCATATTTTTAAAATGGGCTTTAGACACGGGGTAATGATAAGTGTGCCGGGTATGGCAAGATAAGGGTGCTAGGTGGGTCTCTGCCTACATTGACGGAATGGAGGTGTGATGTTATGTATTTATTAGATACCTTTTGTGATTTTCCTCTTGTCAATAGGGTTAATTTAAACTTACGGAGATCTCATGTTAAAATAGTAGGTAGAATATCCTTATAAGTTTATGTACCTATAAGGTGCCTTTGTGATTTTTCTCTTGTCAATAGGTTTAACTAGAACAACCATTCAAAGATCTCACACTAGAATAGTAGAATATTTTATATTGGAATCCGTCCTTTAGTTCATGCCAATGGGGGAATGGGGATGAATTTAGTAAGGATCTTTAGGAGTACGTATGTTTTTCTTTTGAAAGTGGGAAGGGATTTTACAATAATTAATCTGAGACTGATAAGGTTTGCAGCTGGGATTTATTTTCTACACGGAGTGGAAGATGATTTTCTTGATATATTTCTTATAAATAAGTTTGTTTAGTTGATCGAGTAATACTTGCTTCGATCAAGGATGAGAAGTCGTTGTAACAAAATGATGAATTTGATGTTTGGTTTGAAAGATTTTTCTTCTCCTAATGTTAGAACTAGTATTACTGGCCGAGCCTAACGAAGCCTAAACTTGAGAAGAAGCGAAGTGGGGGGGAAAGCTGTTCTAAAACAGGACAAGTAAATGCTAAACTTAATAAGTAAATTTTGAATTTCCAATTAGCATTAAGTAGTAGTGACCTATCATTTACTTCAATAAATATTTCTAACGGGAATAAATTGCTCCTTGAACAAATATGAGTGAATACGTTTGTTTGTACTAATACAAGTTACTAAATGGGTTATGATGGAACTTACACTATCAGTAGAATTGTTTTAGGAATTAGTATTTTGTGAAGGGTTCTTTTGAGGTACTATTGTGTTTATTATACCTAATGTTGCAATGAGTAAGTTAAAAATGTTATAGGATGTTCGTTATGTTATGCCTACTTGCCATGCGTGTATAGTAAGAGCATGTGTATGTATACCCATATATATGTATGGATGCGTATGTATGTCTATATATGCACATGTAGAATTTTGTTTATGACTGTTAGTCCTTATTAAGAGTACAAAGATTGGTTAATTGATTAAAATGTAAATAGAAAAATGACTGATTAATAGTAAATTGAAAAATATTAGAATAAATGTATATAGCTGGAGTACTAGATAGTTTGAATTTAGGGGTCCTAAATAAGAAACCTATACAAAACATGCCATATGATGGTAACTTAGGATCCTATACTGTAGGAAGAGCGGTGAGTGTGTGTATGTAGGTATGTATGTTTGTGAACGGGTTTTTGTTTGTGGCTCTCACGATTCCCGTGGGGATTGGTATTTAGGAGATTCCTGGGTGTCAGGGACGTTTTGTTTCTCGGGTTTAGGACTGCAGCGCCATCTGTTAGTGGGCTTCGGGATGGGCGAGGGAAATTGGACTATAACCAGCCCCCTAGTAATGTTAGGCTAGGGAAAGGTTTTCCCTAAAATAATGTACTAACGCAGGATAGTTAAAATTTCACATAGGTGGCTAGTAATGAGTCATGGCGCTAAATTACAGGAGTCCTCAATATACCATAATCTCATTGACATGACTTAACGACCTGCAAAATATGGGAGTAATGCGTTGTGCACCTTGTTAATGCACAAAGCATTCTATCCATAGTACACGTTTTTCTATTTATTTTATTATAAAAGTTCTGCAGCATAGGAACGAGGCGCCATCTGTCGAAAAATTGTAAAAGCTTTAGTCATGGCCGAACTAAGCGCGGTTCATTATTTGTGCAAAGTATTGTGGAAGGTAAGTAATGTAACGCGCGGTAAGAACGGGCACAGCGGAGTTGCTATACCTACACGTTCGGCGGAGAATGCAGCGTGAGACTCGTCTAAGCATCGGGATTTGGACCACAGGGGTTTTACAGTGTTGTACATACATTGGATGGTCTGGGAATAATGTGTAAGTAACCTAAATCCACCTAAAAGACGGGTTCAGTTTCCTTTGCCTTCGGTAAGAGGTCCGCGAAAATAGTACTGACGTATAAGAAGGCCAGGGAACAGGTAAATAGTATTGAGCGGGTAAGCGATACTAGCTGTTTCGATTTAAATCAGAAGTTACGAAAAAAAAATTACCATAATAATAGGAAAAAAAATACCATGATAACAACGCCATAAAATACATCGGAATGTAGGGCCAATAAGATTATTCGCGAAGGATATTATGAAAATAAAAAACACTTGTGAAGACCTAAAGATTTGTTTAGTGTTAAAATTTAACTTAATTATGGTTAATTGTAGTAATTTGTATCTGAATAGGTTAATCAGATGGGAGCTTGCTTAGAGAATTCGGGGTTTAGGCTTTGTTTGGTTAGTTGCGTATAGGTTGTGTGTCTGTCTGAATAACTAGACATTTGTCAAAGTTTAAGTTATATCTCAGTTAGAAGGGAAAACAAATAATTATCCGTTGGGAGAGTCTAGTAGATCGTAGTAACAGCGTGAAAGTGCAAATGAGGAAGGTATGTGTTTATGAGAAAGGTTGTATGCAAAGATAAATTTGGTTGAATGACTAATCACTAACTGAATATGAGATTGATGTGTGGAAGGATTTAATATAGACTGGAGGGTTGCAATGAACCACTGGGTACACTCTCTACGGATCAAATTTATTGACTGTTAACCTTGTACACCACACTTACAACAAAGTATTTATGGGATCTTAGGTGTTAGGTTACTTGAAAGACATTGGAAGCGAAGTTTATTCTGGTGTCCAGAAAGAGTGTTAATGCTCCCTGTAAATAACTTTTACTCTACCAGTGGGCACAGCTCAAAAGCAAAACCCTACACTGCACATTCTCCAAAGGATGAAAGAAAGCAATATAGAGTCAAGTTTTAGACTGGGACTATTGGTCAGAAGAACGGTTTTATCTTGCAGCCAATAGAATTGACTTTACTCTAACAGGGACATAAATGTCTATCCTGGAGTTGAAATACAAAAATAACGATTTGCTCAGCAGGTGAAATGACTTTATGTTGTCATTAGGGCAGGCTGGATTCACAACCCGAGCTCCTTGTATTGAGTGGAGTTCGTTTGTACTCGGTATAAACTGGAAGATGAGCGATAAGTCAACGGTCTGATTCTTGAATTCGGATTGAAGACGTTTGTCCTTTGGTTTAAAACTTACACCTCATATCAACATTTGCATTATAGGTTAAGAGTTAATAAATTTAATTTTGAATTTGTAATAAGGGTGTGAAAATTTGCTCCGGGCGGCACATAGCTTCTGCACAAATTTTGGGGGTTGGCTGTGACGGTTCGGCCGTCAGTGATTCCGAAATATTCAAGTTTAGGTTTATGTAACTAATATTCACGTTGAACTTGGCTTTGACACGCTACCGCGTGTCTAGATCAACTTTTGATCAAACACATTTCCGATTAAATTGAAGTTAAAAATACCCAAATAACTCGTTGTAAAGTCAGACTATAACTAAGCATTCCATTAAAAAAGAAGGATACACCTTAAGAATTGAAGGTAGTCGGATGAATGAACATCTTAGGTTCGGATCGAGAAAAAAACAGTAAAATGCATTCGAAACTTAATCAAGACATTTAGTTTAGTAATTCAAGCTTATTTTACATGATTTAGTATCCATAAGAATACTTTAAGTCCGTTTTATAAAGAAAAACACGTCATTAAGACAAACAATTAAATGAGAAACATTATTGATTAAAGGTAGATGGCGACAATGTTAGAGTTGCGTGATCATTGCTGCGCTTGACTGAACGGCGGCGCTAAGGCTAGCTTTTGAACCTTCAATGTACGATGAATGGCGGTTGTCGCCTCAATGAGAGAGGAGAAGCGGGGACGCGGTTGTTCCCAATATGTCCCGAGAACTTCTCGAGACTGCCAAAAACGGTTTGGGAAGCCACGGGACTGTTATTATTGAGGAACGGTGGCGTTAATGAGTTCGGGAAGGCACGTGCTAAATTCAAGAGTATAAATACGCAGACTTGGGTTGTGAGGGGATCATTCGTTGTTTAACTTTCGACAAGTCATTATGCTGGAGGAATGCCCGAAATTCCTGAAAGCATTTTAATCATAACTAACGGTAATTTCGTCGTGAACGCGCAGGTGTCGGGATCCCTGAAAATTCCTCGTGGAATTTCGTCCGTCGTAAAGCGATCGCTCGCTCCTAGAAACTCGAGTGCTAGCTTAGAACCTAGATTTCTACACTATTGCTAAGACAGTGCGACGCGAGTCTTTAATCAATTATTTATCTTAGTCAATTAGGCCGATCTGGTACCCGGAAATCTGTAAGTACAAGTCTATACCCATGTTTCCTATTGTTGGTTTTTTTATTGTGTGTTTTTTTAACTGTGTATATTTAATGTGTTTTTAATCTCTTTCAATTTTGTGTGATTTATCATTTAATTGCAAATCGCTCTCCATTTCTCCCTATGCCATTCTTTAAGAACTGTGTCTAGATATTATCGTGTTTCCCTAGAACTGACGGCTAGAAAGATAGACCTAGTGATCAGAGTTTACAAGCCGGGCTTGGATAAGCCTTCCTCAGCCTTACCCTGTGACTTAGTCCTAGATGATGGCTGGATTAACCTTGCCTTCCGAAGTACAGAAAACGCCTATCTTAAAATCATAAATCTGGTTATCTGATGTTTTCCATCTAACCCCTTTTGGTTGGGTACCACCCAAAAGCGAACGATGTACATTTCCATAACGTGTTGTGCCTATATTTGCATGTGTGTCTATTAGACTGTGATATTAACTCAATGACTATTTTTATATGCCTATATTACTGTGTAAGGGGAAATTTGGGCTAGGATGGTTTCTGTTTACCAGTGGGGTAGAACATACCCACCTAGATCAGGCTAGTCCTGTAATCTTGGGATTTAGGAAGAACCCTTTGCCCAACAGTGGGACGCCGTGGGCTTAAATATTACTAATTTTCTGGAATCATACCAAATGCAGATAGATTTCTAAGACATCATTTAACTCTGTGATCATATTTAAAGATATCAGTACAAAACTAACTTGCTTATCTAAAGAATGATATTTCTATGATGTGGTATACTTAAATCTGTGATAAATCTATTTCCCCTGACTATTATGCATTGTCGGGTGTTGAACGCTATATCTTCGTTCTTTTAGTACCTATAGAAGTAGCTTTATAATCTAGATCACATGAAATCTGGTATTTTATTTGGTAGAATGAGACTAAAAGGGGATTCTTTGTCTTGCAGTGGACGCTTATTAATATTATCGTAATTCATATATACATCTAATTTCGATAAAATGTTTGAGATAGGCATGTGTCTTGTTGAGTACCTATCTACTTTCAGCTTAGATTGCTGTGTTTTTGGATATGACACATTAGATCATACTTTCTTAAAATTAAAAGGGATTTCCACCAAGTGAAATTAATGCTTGATAATATTTGGTTCTGCAAGGTGAAGCAAAAGCAAACCTGTGGTCCTCTGTTGTACTAGAAAAGGCAAAATGTCCACATCGTGTAGATCGAATTATCATTAAGCTATCGAACTAGATGTATAGTCGATTTGTGCGTATGAACGTACTGAAATAATGCTTTCTCAATAAAATGCAATTGAGCTGAAAGGACGGGAAAGATAAGGAACATTCCTTGATCCTCGCGAGATCCTAAAATAATGTGTCTCGGGTTCGAAACAAGAACTTATATCACTTATATTAAAGTGTTGGTTTTATTGTTCAGATAAAATTATGACTGACTTTGGTCTAAAGGACCTTGACAAATTAAATGTAGATTCATAAAGTAATTATTGTTCCAAAATCTCCGTTTACTTAATATTTGTTTGCTGAAGAAAAAAAGAAAACAGATATTGTATTTATATGTATATATTTATATGCAATCCAAGTAGCTGGAACAAGCTTGGATACCTTTTGTACCCTCCACTCAACCCTTTTGAAGACATAATGTAACCACAAACCTACAGACAAACGAGGACCGATTGAGTAAAATTATCTACCCATTCTTTTGGTTGATTTTGAAGCAGTAGAGTAGCTTCAGTAAACGGAGAGATAGGTAAAGGCGGGGAGCCGTCCCGTTTGGCTAGTCGAAGCTCACGGAGGACCGCGGGGAGCGAGCGGGACCTCTACCCCCTAAATAGGGGGTACCTTAGTACCTAATAACCTATCAACCTACTAAAACATATTTTCTTTCTATACAATCTAAATACTCTTAGTTTTCCCTGAAGTCAGCCATAGTTTACAACTATTATTTCTTTACAGCTATTCTCGGTTACATAACTATTATTTCTTTACAGCTATTCTCGGTTACATAACCTTATATTCTACTTATCTAACGCGCATCCTTACCTATTATACATACTTACTCCATGTTCTTCTTATCACATTAATATTGCTGCAAACTCTCCAGATGTTGAGGCGTAAGCCTAGACTAAAATAGGCAGACCTTAGAGGTTAGGCAGGAACAAATCATAATCTCTCCCATGGTTCTGGCTGCTCTTGTCTCATAGCGTTGGGTCTTAAGCCACTAGTTCGATCACCGGCCGAATTATTTATTAGAACAGGGTATAATAGTTTGGATCAATTTTCAGGTAATGCTATCTCCTTATTCTATGTGTTTGGTTAAAATTAAAAGTTAAAACAAAAAAAATTAAGTCAGGTTAGTCCGTGTTCGCTTAGCAAGTTAGGACTAGTAAGTTAGGTAGGAAAGTCTCAGTTTGTGCTGTGAGCCATGATGGCAAGTCAGGCTTGCAGCTAGGTCGAACTGTTACAATTTGGTGCCGTGACCAGGATTCGAAGCCTTGGGTGTACTACGGATGTTATTTGCAAGAGCGGCCTTTTATTTTACTATTTTGAATACTATTGTTATATATGTACTACTACTTAAGTTTTGTTACTATGTATAGGAATTTTTTTTTTAAGAAATAAGTGTCACACAATCTATAAAATATTTAAACTATTTATCTACAACACGCTTACAGTATACTTACTAAATTTTATACATGAACTATACATAAACTGCCTTTTACATTTAGGATACAATAAAGTTTTTTAGTTTAGTTTTCACTTATTTTTTCATTTTTCTGTTACACTGGCACTTATAGGTTATAACACTGATAGGTTAATTTTTCACTTAATTGCTTTTATTATTCAATGCATACACTGTGGCGAAGGGGGTTGGGGTTGCGGGGTGAAGTTCCTTGGGCCCCAAAACTAGGCACTTATTGAGAATCAGCCACCTCAGGATTCTCGCTTTTCATCAGGCCCCAACAGGAACATCATCGTCATCTTTGTACAAGTGGGCGTGTAGATATTCTGTAAAACAAACGAAATTTGAAGTTTACTACTAAACATAAGCAGCCTAGCCTCGTCCAATTTGATTAATTAAATAAACCTTTGTTGAATCTAAAGGTCCGACTCGAGTGAGACGCATTGTAGGTCGATCAATCGATCGATCCTCTTTCCATTCGAGTACAATAGTTAATGAATAGCGTTATTGCTTTATGTAAATTATTGGTATTATTACGTAATTAGATAAGACTTACCTTATTTAACAAGCATGTACCGGGATTCTTTATTCAATACATTTTTTGAGCGGCTTTTGTATATAGGTTAGGTAGAGGTGACCGATATAGATAGTGGCTGCGTTCCGAATCACGATGACAGCGCTCACACCCGTTCCGAATCATTTATCGCGATAACGCCGCTTACAGGACTATTTTCATTCGGAACGGTTATTATCGCGCTTACGTTGGTGGCTGTCATGTCATGTAAATCTAACTCGATATCTTCATTCCTTTCTTCCAATCGTAATTGTTAACCTTTTTTTTTTTCTTTCCTAACAAACATCGGCAAAATCTGACAGTTATGACAGATCGCTCACAGTGACCAGGGTCGTAAGTTTTGGCGTTGTGAGCGCAAGATGGTGGCGTTTATGACGTCGTCGATGACGTAGCGATGGTCAGTCGTGGACGTGCTAACGGTGAATCGGGACGCATTTGAGCGCGCTGTCAGCGCTAAAATCGATAATACCGGTGAAGCGGAACGCGGCTAATGTCACCTGTCACAATAATCGGAAAGTGCTCATTCATTCATCCTCAATCATTCACTGGCCCTCAAGTAATCATTCACTCACACGTGATAAAATAAAAGAGGTCAAGATAGCGTCGGAATCGCGCGTTGAGGGTTCCGTATACATGGGATATTTATTTTTGACGCGGTTGGGTACATTTTTGGGACCGCAGAGCTGGGTTGATTTCTAGGGGTTTTTTTTTGCATAATTCAAATGAAAAAAAAAATGCTACTTGATCATTTTTATTTCTCCTGTAAGATTGAACATTTCTATTGACAGTAATCGGTTTTGGATTTTCTAAATTGTGAGCTTCGGAAATAAAGGGGAAGAATGATTACCTTTTTTTTGTTGACATTTCGCGGTAACGACTCGAAATCTAAGGATGGTAAAGTGGTACAGAGATTTGTTTTGGATTGTACAATCAGTGGGGCCTCTTCGTATCTCATAGAGACGGTTTGAGATTTTGACCCCATTTACGATAATAATAATAGAAGGTAATATTTTTATTTATTTGAGATAAAGTTTGGTAATCATGTTCTGTAATCGTTCCATGTTTCAAGTCGATTGCGTGAGTGATCACTATGATAATTGTGGCGAACGTTCGGACGTACGAAGTCGCACGACGAGGGTTTTATTATCTGGTAACATGGGACGGAACCCTAAAAATAGTTGGTTGGCCAGGGCATTTTCGTTTTATGGGTAACAATTATATAATTTGATGGATGAATGAATGAACTGTTTACGTACGGCCTCCATAATGCCTGTTGTCTGGTAGTGGCAAAGATTTCCGACCTCCTTGCTTCGCTCGGAATAGATACCTTGCTAATTTATTTTACTATGGGATGACATCTGCCAACATGTCCCAATTTTTTATGTCAAATTATCAATGATCACTAGGAAATATTCAAGGTGGCCCGTCAAATCCATAGAACGACGCCTTCGCTACCTAGTGACGAATTATTTCTTTAATCCTCCTTCTAAGTACCCTTATTTTTCTGTGGGTAGTGGAATCTAGTAGAACATGCGAAAAGAAATAAAGCGTTTTACGGGTATTTTGAAGGTTAAATTTTAGTACTTATGAGTATTATTTTATGACTTACTAGTTCTATTTTTTTTTTCTATTCCAATGTCACGGAATATAATAACAAGATTAATAAACGTAGAGTTATGCGGTTCGGCTAAGGTATGCTAGTCGAGCAGCCTTGTTTCTGGGTGGAGAACCTATACTATCAAGCGGGCAATATATTTGTGACCGGGTCTCGAAGTCGGCTCTGGCGATTGCGATGAGATTTACCATGTGGGGTTCTTTTTGGGGCAGGGAATCGGTTTAGCTCGGTCTCATCATCTCATGTCTGAAATAAAATCGATAGGCTTGTGTACATAATAGGTACACTATATGATATCATTGATAGGTCGTAATAAATAGGATAGGAAGGTCATTAGACAAGTTTTAGGTTATCGGTTGGTTCTTGGTTATCATTACAACAGTGTTTTTTATTTTATCCTATAGATTTGCGCGACATTATATGTTTACAGATCAGGAAAATACTATAGGGTGATTGTAGATTATAAGACGGCTCTAAGGTCGCATTTGTAGCGTGTGAGAATGGATAGTAGGGATGAGACTATGATTGACAAAATAGGGAGTTCTGGGATAGGTAACAGATGATAAAATTACCAAGCCACATGATGGGTGTCTCGCCTTGACCTTGAGCGAGTTCTTATGATTACAATAATTGATACCTAACTAACTCTCTTGTTTATTTGGTGCACTTATAAATTTTGTGTTTTCTTTTAAGCTAGTTAGTACCTACAATCAGACCTCTTAAGTACTAAGTCGAATGGGGGTTGAGTTTTTCATTTTAGGATAGTAGGCAAATATGATTGTGTCCTGAGGTCCCCTTATTAAAGCTTAGCAGGTGAATATAGAATAAGGCTATTGAAAATTTAGAAAATATAATTACAGGAATTGTTGTTTAGTAGATCAAGGGTATCAAGGTAATTATTACAATGAGGGAAATTTTCATAAAATACTGGGTCTTACTCTTGCAGTTTTAAGGTCTTAGCTGGCAAGCGAAGGGGGGCAACGATGCAAACTAAAGAGGGATGTTACTATGCACATATATATACTATTATGCACTAAAATTTATAGGTACAATAATACTCTTTCTCCTTTATACAGTTCCTGGCTGGTATATTCTGACGTAAGGTCAGTTGAACGTTGTAAGAAACAAAAATGGGCTGTGACCCTACTATGTATCGTATCGGGACAATCTGCGAAACTGTTAAATAATTTAGGGAAGTGCATTTGCTAACCATTTTTAGGTATAGACTTAACATTATTGATGAAGGGTTTGTTCGTTTTAGGTATGTAAACGGTTCAATTTGCTAGCGCAAGATTAAGAAAAAGATAGGAAGATGGACAGGCTGAGTAGAAGGAAGCGTCTACCACTTAGACTTGCAGATGCAGACATCGTGGTGGGTCCAATCAGTTCTAGTCAGTCTGAAGTAGTGGTAGGAAGTCAAACTTCTACGTCATCGAATAGGGATAGGGAAGAAGTAGCTATTGAAGCGGACGTAGAAAGCCCAGTTCGAACAAAATGGACAAGAACTAGATGAAGGGGAATGAAATATAGGAATTGTGGTGGTAGTTAAGTGTTCATTTAATACCATCCATCTTGTTAAATAATTAAATATTGTCTACAAAATTATGGAAGATTGTTAATAGTCGAAGAATAGACTGGTTATAATAACATAACCGGTATTGTAATATTAGGGATAGGGTTATGAAATAAATAGAGTGTTTTCTTTTGTTTAGCTTTTAATAAAAGAAATAAGCATCACCACCGCTGATCGGAACAGCTGCGAACCTTATGTGAGTTAATTAGTAATAAATAAGTGTTATTGAAGTGTGATAGTAGTCTAGGACTTCACTCGGCTTGTGTTATTACCGTCTCAATCTAATAGGTCCCGCTTGGCTATCAGATAAAAGGAGGGTTTATTGTTCTCTTGTACGTCTAAAGTCCAGCGTAAGGGGGGTTGTAGTCTAAATCCATGCAGCACAGGGGTAGAAGGTGAGAAGGCCGGACTCCAGAACTTCCTGTTGACGCCTGGAGATAGTTAGAAAATAAAAACATTAAAAATAGATAAGATTACTTAATAAAAAAAAAAATAAAAGAAGAAAAACTTGTTAATACACGTATAGTAGCTATGGAACGGGTGGGGAAAGAAACTCTTAGTCATGCCCAAGAAGAAACGGCAAGATCATGTTGGAAAAAAAAAGTAAAGTTGTCGCTTTGTGACTAAGCTTGTAAACATTAGGCTCATACAGTAATTATAACAATGAAATTACCATTTTAAGTGCTTGGGCTATGAAATCAATGGTCAACGCGCGGTCAGGTAAGGGCAGGTTCGCTTTATAGGGGCAGGAAAACAAATTTTTAAGGTACTATTGTAGTTGAATCATATCAACATGTGAACGTATGCTTACCTGGGTTATTGCACTGTTTGCCTCACTCCGTAACTATTTCGCGTAAAACATTAATTCATTTATTCGGAAATATAAAATCTTCTATGTTAGATAGATAGACATTTATTTAATGTTTTAATTGCATTTAGAAATGCAAGCCGCATTCTTTCTAGTAGATCGTTTGTATTGCCAGTACTTGCGTCAGGGTTGGAACAAAAAAAAATTGTGAAAGAAAATTTAACGTTACAATCTCTAGGGTTATAAATTCATCCATAGTAATGTTCTAGCTATTTCGGTTATATCTCTTACAAAACTTCTGAGAACCTACGCATTAAAAATTGATCATGAGCATGCTACTTCATGAGCAAGTGGAATAAATTTCGTAACTCAGTCCGCGTCTTTTGGAACCGTCTGGCAATATTGGGTTTAGTTGACAAGTGATAGGAAGATGAACATTTACGAAGAAGGTAATGTCCATAAAAGATTACGGAAAACACTTGACCGATTTTGGACAATCAATCTAAATAAAGACGCTACATACACCATACTTTAAAATTGGATCATTAACAAGAATTATACCTGTTACCTTGAAGTCCAAGAAAAAGGGGGTTGGAAAGCATTTACGAAGGGAGTTGGAGGTGGAGACTTACCAACTCGAAGATTTTGTATTGGAGCCGGCCGAATCATATTTTTAAAATGGGCTTTAGACACGGGGTAATGATAAGTGTGCCGGGTATGGCAAGATAAGGGTGCTAGGTGGGTCTCTGCCTACATTGACGGAATGGAGGTGTGATGTTATGTATTTATTAGATACCTTTTGTGATTTTCCTCTTGTCAATAGGGTTAATTTAAACTTACGGAGATCTCATGTTAAAATAGTAGGTAGAATATCCTTATAAGTTTATGTACCTATAAGGTGCCTTTGTGATTTTTCTCTTGTCAATAGGTTTAACTAGAACAACCATTCAAAGATCTCACACTAGAATAGTAGAATATTTTATATTGGAATCCGTCCTTTAGTTCATGCCAATGGGGGAATGGGGATGAATT
Organism: Athrips mouffetella; assembly: GCA_947532105.1. Taxonomy (NCBI): domain Eukaryota; kingdom Metazoa; phylum Arthropoda; class Insecta; order Lepidoptera; family Gelechiidae; genus Athrips; species Athrips mouffetella. Next base: position 6,499,373 of record OX383959.1, read on the forward strand.
TAGTAAGGATCTTTAGGAGTACGTATGTTTTTCTTTTGAAAGTGGGAAGGGATTTTACAATAATTAATCTGAGACTGATAAGGTTTGCAGCTGGGATTTATTTTCTACACGGAGTGGAAGATGATTTTCTTGATATATTTCTTATAAATAAGTTTGTTTAGTTGATCGAGTAATACTTGCTTCGATCAAGGATGAGAAGTCGTTGTAACAAAATGATGAATTTGATGTTTGGTTTGAAAGATTTTTCTTCTCCTAATGTTAGAACTAGTATTACTGGCCGAGCCTAACGAAGCCTAAACTTGAGAAGAAGCGAAGTGGGGGGGAAAGCTGTTCTAAAACAGGACAAGTAAATGCTAAACTTAATAAGTAAATTTTGAATTTCCAATTAGCATTAAGTAGTAGTGACCTATCATTTACTTCAATAAATATTTCTAACGGGAATAAATTGCTCCTTGAACAAATATGAGTGAATACGTTTGTTTGTACTAATACAAGTTACTAAATGGGTTATGATGGAACTTACACTATCAGTAGAATTGTTTTAGGAATTAGTATTTTGTGAAGGGTTCTTTTGAGGTACTATTGTGTTTATTATACCTAATGTTGCAATGAGTAAGTTAAAAATGTTATAGGATGTTCGTTATGTTATGCCTACTTGCCATGCGTGTATAGTAAGAGCATGTGTATGTATACCCATATATATGTATGGATGCGTATGTATGTCTATATATGCACATGTAGAATTTTGTTTATGACTGTTAGTCCTTATTAAGAGTACAAAGATTGGTTAATTGATTAAAATGTAAATAGAAAAATGACTGATTAATAGTAAATTGAAAAATATTAGAATAAATGTATATAGCTGGAGTACTAGATAGTTTGAATTTAGGGGTCCTAAATAAGAAACCTATACAAAACATGCCATATGATGGTAACTTAGGATCCTATACTGTAGGAAGAGCGGTGAGTGTGTGTATGTAGGTATGTATGTTTGTGAACGGGTTTTTGTTTGTGGCTCTCACGATTCCCGTGGGGATTGGTATTTAGGAGATTCCTGGGTGTCAGGGACGTTTTGTTTCTCGGGTTTAGGACTGCAGCGCCATCTGTTAGTGGGCTTCGGGATGGGCGAGGGAAATTGGACTATAACCAGCCCCCTAGTAATGTTAGGCTAGGGAAAGGTTTTCCCTAAAATAATGTACTAACGCAGGATAGTTAAAATTTCACATAGGTGGCTAGTAATGAGTCATGGCGCTAAATTACAGGAGTCCTCAATATACCATAATCTCATTGACATGACTTAACGACCTGCAAAATATGGGAGAATGCGTTGTGCACCTTGTTAATGCACAAAGCATTCTATCCATAGTACACGTTTTTCTATTTATTTTATTATAAAAGTTCTGCAGCATAGGAACGAGGCGCCATCTGTCGAAAAATTGTAAAAGCTTTAGTCATGGCCGAACTAAGCGCGGTTCATTATTTGTGCAAAGTATTGTGGAAGGTAAGTAATGTAACGCGCGGTAAGAACGGGCACAGCGGAGTTGCTATACCTACACGTTCGGCGGAGAATGCAGCGTGAGACTCGTCTAAGCATCGGGATTTGGACCACAGGGGTTTTACAGTGTTGTACATACATTGGATGGTCTGGGAATAATGTGTAAGTAACCTAAATCCACCTAAAAGACGGGTTCAGTTTCCTTTGCCTTCGGTAAGAGGTCCGCGAAAATAGTACTGACGTATAAGAAGGCCAGGGAACAGGTAAATAGTATTGAGCGGGTAAGCGATACTAGCTGTTTCGATTTAAATCAGAAGTTACGAAAAAAAAATTACCATAATAATAGGAAAAAAAATACCATGATAACAACGCCATAAAATACATCGGAATGTAGGGCCAATAAGATTATTCGCGAAGGATATTATGAAAATAAAAAACACTTGTGAAGACCTAAAGATTTGTTTAGTGTTAAAATTTAACTTAATTATGGTTAATTGTAGTAATTTGTATCTGAATAGGTTAATCAGATGGGAGCTTGCTTAGAGAATTCGGGGTTTAGGCTTTGTTTGGTTAGTTGCGTATAGGTTGTGTGTCTGTCTGAATAACTAGACATTTGTCAAAGTTTAAGTTATATCTCAGTTAGAAGGGAAAACAAATAATTATCCGTTGGGAGAGTCTAGTAGATCGTAGTAACAGCGTGAAAGTGCAAATGAGGAAGGTATGTGTTTATGAGAAAGGTTGTATGCAAAGATAAATTTGGTTGAATGACTAATCACTAACTGAATATGAGATTGATGTGTGGAAGGATTTAATATAGACTGGAGGGTTGCAATGAACCACTGGGTACACTCTCTACGGATCAAATTTATTGACTGTTAACCTTGTACACCACACTTACAACAAAGTATTTATGGGATCTTAGGTGTTAGGTTACTTGAAAGACATTGGAAGCGAAGTTTATTCTGGTGTCCAGAAAGAGTGTTAATGCTCCCTGTAAATAACTTTTACTCTACCAGTGGGCACAGCTCAAAAGCAAAACCCTACACTGCACATTCTCCAAAGGATGAAAGAAAGCAATATAGAGTCAAGTTTTAGACTGGGACTATTGGTCAGAAGAACGGTTTTATCTTGCAGCCAATAGAATTGACTTTACTCTAACAGGGACATAAATGTCTATCCTGGAGTTGAAATACAAAAATAACGATTTGCTCAGCAGGTGAAATGACTTTATGTTGTCATTAGGGCAGGCTGGATTCACAACCCGAGCTCCTTGTATTGAGTGGAGTTCGTTTGTACTCGGTATAAACTGGAAGATGAGCGATAAGTCAACGGTCTGATTCTTGAATTCGGATTGAAGACGTTTGTCCTTTGGTTTAAAACTTACACCTCATATCAACATTTGCATTATAGGTTAAGAGTTAATAAATTTAATTTTGAATTTGTAATAAGGGTGTGAAAATTTGCTCCGGGCGGCACATAGCTTCTGCACAAATTTTGGGGGTTGGCTGTGACGGTTCGGCCGTCAGTGATTCCGAAATATTCAAGTTTAGGTTTATGTAACTAATATTCACGTTGAACTTGGCTTTGACACGCTACCGCGTGTCTAGATCAACTTTTGATCAAACACATTTCCGATTAAATTGAAGTTAAAAATACCCAAATAACTCGTTGTAAAGTCAGACTATAACTAAGCATTCCATTAAAAAAGAAGGATACACCTTAAGAATTGAAGGTAGTCGGATGAATGAACATCTTAGGTTCGGATCGAGAAAAAAACAGTAAAATGCATTCGAAACTTAATCAAGACATTTAGTTTAGTAATTCAAGCTTATTTTACATGATTTAGTATCCATAAGAATACTTTAAGTCCGTTTTATAAAGAAAAACACGTCATTAAGACAAACAATTAAATGAGAAACATTATTGATTAAAGGTAGATGGCGACAATGTTAGAGTTGCGTGATCATTGCTGCGCTTGACTGAACGGCGGCGCTAAGGCTAGCTTTTGAACCTTCAATGTACGATGAATGGCGGTTGTCGCCTCAACGAGAGAGGAGAAGCGGGGACGCGGTTGTTCCCAATATGTCCCGAGAACTTCTCGAGACTGCCAAAAACGGTTTGGGAAGCCACGGGACTATTATTATTGAGGAACGGTGGCGTTAATGAGTTCGGGAAGGCACGTGCTAAATTCAAGAGTATAAATACGCAGACTTGGGTTGTGAGGGGTCATTCGTTGTTTAACTTTCGACAAGTCATTATGCTGGAGGAATGCCCGAAATTCCTGAAAGCATTTTAATCATAACTAACGGTAATTTCGGCGTGAACGTGCAGGTGTCGGGATCCCTGAAAATTCCTCGTGGAATTTCGACCGTCGTAAAGCGATCGCTCGCTCCTAGAAACTCGAGTGCTAGCTTAGAACCTAGATTTCTACACTATTGCTAAGACAGTGCGACGCGAGTCTTTAATCAATTATTTATCTTAGTCAATTAGGCCGATCTGGTACCCGGAAATCTGTAAGTACAAGTCTATACCCATTTTTCCTATTGTTGTTTTTTATTGTGTGTTTTTTTAAACTGTGTATATTTAATGTGTTTTTGATCTCTTTCAATTGTATGTGATTTATCATTTAATTGCAAATCGCTCTCCAGTTCTCCCTATGCCATTCTTTAAGAACTGTCTAGATATTATCGTGTTTTCCCTAGAACTGACGGCTAGAAAGATAGATCTAGTGATCAGAGTTTACAAGCTGGGCTTGGATAAGCCTTCCTCAGCCTTACCCTGTGACTTAGTCCTAGATGATGGCTGGATTAACCTTGCCTTCCGAAGTACAGAAAACGCCTATCTGAAAAACATAAATCTGGTTATCTGAAGTTTTTCATCTAACCCCTTTTGGTTGGGTACCACCCAAAAGCGAACGATGTACATTTCTATAACGTGTTGTGACTATATTTGCATGTGTGTCTATTAGACTGTGACCTTAACCCAATGACTATTTTTATATGCCTATATTACTGTGTAAGGGGAAAGTTGGGGTTAGGATTGTTTCTGTTTAACAGTGGGGTACAACATACCCACCTAGATCAGGCTAGTCCTGTAATCTTGGGATTTAGGAAGAACCCTTTGCCCAACAGTGGGACGTCGTGGGCTTAAATATTACTAATTTTCTGGAATCATACCAAATGCTGATAGATTCCTTAGACATCATTTAACTCTGTGATCATATTTAAAGATATCAGTATAAAACTAACTTGCTTATCTAAAGAATGATATTTCTATGATGTGGTATACTTAAATCTGTGATAAATCTATTTTTCCTGACTATTATGCCTTGTCGGGTGTTGAACGCTATACTTATCTTCGTTCTTTTAGTACCTACAGAAGTAGCTTTATAATCTAGATCACATGAAATCTGGTATTTTATTTGGTAAAATGAGACTCTAGGGGGATTCCTTGTCTTGTAGTGGACGCTTATTAATATTATAGTAATTCATATATGCATCTAATTTCGATAAAATGTTTGAGGTAGGCATGTGTCTTGTTGAGTACCTACCTACTTTCAGCTTAGATTGCTGTGTTTTGGATATGACACATTAGATCATACTTTCTTAAAATTAAAAGGGATTTCCACCAAGTGAAATTAATGCTTGATAATATTTGGTTCTGCAAGGTGAAGCAAAAGCAAACCTGTGGTCCTCTGTTGTACTAGAAAAGGCAAAATGTCCACATCGTGTAGATCGAATTATCATTAAGCTATCGAACTAGATGTATAGTCGATTTGTGCGTATGAACGTACTGAAATAATGCTTTCTCAATAAAATGCAATTGAGCTGAAAGGACGGGAAAGATAAGGAACATTCCTTGATCCTCGCGAGATCCTAAAATAATGTGTCTCGGGTTCGAAACAAGAACTTATATCACTTATATTAAAGTGTTGGTTTTATTGTTCAGATAAAATTATGACTGACTTTGGTCTAAAGGACCTTGACAAATTAAATGTAGATTCATAAAGTAATTATTGTTCCAAAATCTCCGTTTACTTAATATTTGTTTGCTGAAGAAAAAAGAAAACAGATATTGTATTTATATGTATATATTTATATGCAATCCAAGTAGCTGGAACAAGCTTGGATACCTTTTGTACCCTCCACTCAACCCTTTTGAAGACATAATGTAACCACAAACCTACAGACAAACGAGGACCGATTGAGTAAAATTATCTACCCATTCTTTTGGTTGATTTTGAAGCAGTAGAGTAGCTTCAGTAAACGGAGAGATAGGTAAAGGCGGGGAGCCGTCCCGTTTGGCTAGTCGAAGCTCACGGAGGACCGCGGGGAGCGAGCGGGACCTCTACCCCCTAAATAGGGGGTACCTTAGTACCTAATAACCTATCAACCTACTAAAACATATTTTCTTTCTATACAATCTAAATACTCTTAGTTTTCCCTGAAGTCAGCCATAGTTTACAACTATTATTTCTTTACAGCTATTCTCGGTTACATAACTATTATTTCTTTACAGCTATTCTCGGTTACATAACCTTATATTCTACTTATCTAACGCGCATCCTTACCTATTATACATACTTACTCCATGTTCTTCTTATCACATTAATATTGCTGCAAACTCTCCAGATGTTGAGGCGTAAGCCTAGACTAAAATAGGCAGACCTTAGAGGTTAGGCAGGAACAAATCATAATCTCTCCCATGGTTCTGGCTGCTCTTGTCTCATAGCGTTGGGTCTTAAGCCACTAGTTCGATCACCGGCCGAATTATTTATCAGAACAGGGTTTATTAGTTGGGATCAATTTTCGGGTAATACTATCTCCTTATTCTATGTGTTTGGTTAAAATAAAAGTTAAAACAAAAAAAATTAAGTCAGGTTAGTCCGTGTTCGCTTAGCAAGTTAGGACTAGTAAGTTAGGTAGGAAAGTCTCAGTTTGTGCTGTGAGCCATGATGGCAAGTCAGGCTTGCAGCTAGGTCGAACTGCTACAATTTGGTGCCGTGACCAGGATTCGAAGCCTTGGGTGTACTACGGATGTTATTTGCAATAGCAGCCTCTTATTTTACTATTTTTAATACTAATTGTTATATTAGTACTACTACTTAAATTTTGTTACTATGTATAGGAATTTTTTTTAAGAAATAAGTGTCACACAATCTATAAAATATTTAAACTATTTATCTGCAACACGCTTACAGTATACTTACAAAATTTTATACATGAACTATACATAAACTGCCTTTTACATTTAGGATACAATTACGTTTTTTAGTTTAGTTTTCACTTATTTTTTCACTTTTCTGTTACACTGGCACTTATAGGTTATAACACTGATAGGTTAATTTTTCACTTAATTGCTTTTATTATTCAATGCATACACTGTGGCAAAGGGGTTTGGGGTTGCGGGGTGAAGTTCCTTGGGCCCCAAACCTAGGCACTCATTGAGAATCAGCCACCTCAGGATTCTCGCTTTTCATCAGGCCCCAACAGAAACATCATCGTCATCTTTGTACAAGTGGGCGTGTAGATATTCTGTAAAACAAACGAAATTTGAAGTTTACTACTAAACATAAGCAGCCTAGCTTCGTCCAATTTGATTAATTAAATAAACCTTTGTTTCATCTAAAGGTCCGACTCGAGTGAGACGCATTGTAGGTCGATCAATCGATCGATCCTTTTTCCATTCGAGTACAATAGTTAATGAATAGCGTTATTGCTTTATGTAAATTATTGGTATTATTACGTAATTAGATAAGACTTACCTTATTTAACAAGCATGTACCGGGATTCTTTATTCAATACATTTTTTGAGCGGCTTTTGTATATAGGTTAGGTTAGGTAGAGGTGACCGATATAGTGGCTGCGTTCCGAATCACGATGACAGCGCTGTCAGCGCCTAAATCGCTCACACCCGTTCCGAATCATTTATCGCGATAACGCCGCTTACAGGACTATTTTCATTCGGAACGGTTATTATCGCGCTTACGTTGGTGGCTGTCATGTCATGTAAATCTAACTCGATATCTTTATTCCTTTCTTCCAATCGTAATTGTTAACCTTTTTTTTTCTTTCCTAACAAACATCGGCAAAATCTGACAGTTATGACAGATCGCTCACAGTGACCAGGGTCGTAAGTTTTGGCGTTGTGAGCGCAAGATGGTGGCGTTTATGACGTCGTCGATGACGTCAACGTTGCCAACTGTACGATAATTATCGTATTTGTACGATAATTTGAGGTGCTGTACGATAAAAAATAATTAGGTACGATAGTACGATAATTTTACTACCACGTACGATATTTTTAGATTTCATACGATAATTTTGAAAGACATTTTCATTTCATGTATCCGAATTCAATAATGGTTTGCTTAAGAAGTTCATACTCGTCTTCGGAAGATGGCGCTCAGCACTGGTGAAAAATTTACCACGTCTATAACAAAAAGCGAGACAGATATACCTTGGAAGCGTACAAATCTTAGTCATCTTTCTCTTTTCACAATACGTATTTTAGCTAAGTTAACAATTGACTAAGCACATTAAAAGCCTGTAATAAATGAAAAAAAAAAAACAAAATGAGTGGATGGAGTGCACAGACTACTTAGATGATACTACCGTAATGGAGTGAGAAAAACTGGTTTTCTTGGACTTTGCTTGCAACAAGTTTTGTTTACTTTACTAATGAAACAAATTGTTTATTATATTAGATTAGTTTAATAGTGATTGCTGATTGCGCTTTGGGGTGTTAAGGTGCTTTTCAGTTCCGACGAAACTACCGAAAGGTAAGTGAGATAACTCATGTATTCGAAAAATTGCTAAGCTGATGCTGGTTGAAGTTACAGTCATGCCGTATTTATAGCACTTATTTGTTACGTTACAAATTAACTCTTTCTTCAAATTATGATAAAAATGAATGTACGATAATTGTACGATAATTTTAAGACCAAAATCCGATAATCTTGATTTAGAAAGTTGGCAACACTGGATGACGTAGCGATGGTCAGTCGTGGACGTGCTAACGGTGAATCGGGACGCATTTGAGCGCGCTGTCAGTGCTAAAATCGATATTACCGGTGAATCGGAACGCGGCTAATGTCACCTGCCACAATAATCGGAAAGTGCTCATTCATTCATCCTCATTCATTCACTGGCCCTCGGTTTATCATTCACTCACACGTGATAAAACACAAAAGAGGTCAAGATAGCGTCGGAATCGCGCGTTGAGGGTTCCGTATACATGGGATATTTATTTTTGACGCGGTTGGGTACATTTTTGGGACCGCAGAGCTGGGTTGATTTCTAGGGGTTTTTTTTTGCATAATTCAAATGAAAAAAAAAAATGCTACTTGATCATTTTTATTTCTCCTGTAAGATTGAACATTTCTATTGACAGTAATCGGTTTTGGATTTTCTAAATTGTGAGCTTCGGAAATAAAGGGGAAGAATGGTTACCTTTTTTGTTGACATTTCGCGGTAACAACTCGAAATCTAAGGATGGTACAATGGTACAGAGATTTGTTTTGGATTGTACAATCAGTGGGGGCCTCTTCGTATCTCATAGAGATGGTTTGAGATTTTGTCCCCATTTACGATAATAATAATAGAAGGTAATATTTTTATTTATTTGAGATAAAGTTTGGTAATCATGTTCTGTAATCGTTCCATGTTTCAAGTCGATTGCGTGAGTGATCGCTGAGATAATTGTGGCGAACGTTCGGACGTACGAAGTCACACGACGAGGGTTTTATTATTTGGCAACATGGGACTGAACCCTAAAAATAGTTGGTCGGTCAGGGCACTTCCGTTGTAACAATTATACAAAGATTTTGGAAACTACGCCAGGGGCAGCGTTTTTCTTACGTCAATGCAATTATATAATTTGATGGATGAATGAATGAACTGTTTACGTACGGCCTCCATAATGCCTGTTGTCTGGTAGTGGAATCTAGTAGAACATGCGAAAAGAAATAAAGCATTTTACGGGTATTTTGAAGGTTCAATTTTAATATGAGTATTATTTACTAGGTCTAATTTTTCCATTCCAATCTCACGGAATATAATAACAAGATTAATAAACGTAGAACGTAATTAGCGGCCAAATCGCTAACATCCAGGGCTAGAATTGTGTTTTTTTTTTATGCGGTTCGAATACTAACGTAGGCTAAGGTATGCTAGTCGAGCAGCCTTGTTTCTGGGCGCAGAACCTATACTATCAAGCGGGCAATATATTTGTGACCGGGTTCTCGAAACCGGCTCTGGCGATTTCGATGGGATTTACCATGCGGGGTTCTTTTTGGGGGCGGGGAATCGGTCTAGCTCGGTCTCATCAACTCATGTCTGAAATAAAATCGATAGGCTTGTGTACATAATAGGTACACTATATGATATCATTGATAGGTCGTAATAAATAGTATAGGAAGGTCACTAGACAAGTTTTAGGTTATCGGTTGGTTCTTGGTAATCTTTACAATAGTGTTTATATTATTTTATCCTATAGATTTGCGCGACATTATATGTTTACAGATTAGGAAAATACTATAGGGTGATTGTAGATTATAAGACGGCTCTAAGGTCGCATTTGTTGCGTGTGAAAATGGATCGTAGGGATGAGATTATGATTGACAAAATAGGGAGTTCTGGGATAGGTAACAGATAGTAAATTTACCAAGCCACATGAGGGGTGTCTCGCCTTGACCTTGAGCAAGTTCTTATGATTAGAATAATTGATACCTAACTAATTCTCTTGTTTATTTGGCGCACTTATAAATTTTGTGTTTTCTTTTAAGCTAGGTAGTAGTACCTACAATAAGACCTCTTAAGTACTAAGTCAAATGGGGGTTGAGTTTTTCACTTTAGGATTGTAGGCAAATATGATTGTGCCCTGAGGTCACCTATTTAAAGCTTAGCAGGTGAATATAGAATAAGGCTATTGAAAGTTAGAAAATATAATTACAGGAATTGCAGTAAAAATATTAGTTGTTTAGTAGATCAGGGGTATCAAGGTAATTATTACAATAAGGGAAATTTTTATAAAATACTGGGTCTTACTCTTGCAGTTTTAAGGTCTCAGCTGGTAAGCGAAGGGGGGCAACGGTGCAAACTAAAGAGGGATGTTACTATGCACATATATATACTATTATGCACTAAAACTTATAGGTACAATGTTACTCTTTCTCCTTTATACAGTTCCTGGCTGGTATATTCTGACGTAAGGTCAGTTGAACGTTGTAAGAAACAAAAATGGGCTGTGGCCCTACTATGTATCGTATAGGGACAATCTGCGAAACAGTCAAATAATTTAGGGATGTGCATTTGCTAACCATTTTTAGCTATAGACTTAACATTATTGATGAAGGGTTTGTTCGTTATAGGTAAGAAAGCGGTTCAATTAGCTAGCGCAAGATTAAGAAAAAGATAGAAAGATGGTCAGGCCGAGTAGGAAGAGGCGTCTGCCACTTAAGCTTGCAGGTGCAGACGTCGTGGTGGGTCCAATCAATTCAGGCCAGTCTGAAGTATTAGTAGGAAATCCCACGTCTACATCATCGAATAGGGATAGGGAAGAAGTATCTATTGAAGCGGATATAGCGGGCCCAGGTCGAGCAAATGAACAAGAACTAGATGAAGGGGAAGAAATCGAAAATGGACAGACACGTTCGAAACATATTAGGCTTAGCGTTCAATCGAATGAAGAAAATGGGGACGACGTTAGGGTCGGAGTGCTGTACGACTTGATGAAGGAGTCTGAAAATATGTTAGTAACAAGGCTGGACGAAATAAGTGCGAAGATGCAGGTTATCGAACAGGTGACACAGACTATGAATAGCAATGGGGCGACCAAATCTTCGGCGGAACCTGAACATATTGGAAGGTTATCTACCAGCCTAGACATACGGACTTCCCGTGAAGAAGATCAACCCAGCAAGTCAGTGGAAAAGACCCCGGAATTAACAAAGGAACAACACAAGAACGTCGTGTACAACATACGAAACCTTAATGTTGATAAACCTAAGTTTAGTGGGAGCAAGGAACAAAACCCGGTTACCTTCATAGAAGACTTAGAAGGTTACCTTAGGAAAGTATCTAAGGATGAAAATTCGCTTGATATAGTTCAAGAATGTTTAGCTGGGGATGCAAGGGATTGGGCTAGGATTTACAAGGGTCGGTGGACCGGGATAGAAGACTTTAAGACCGACTTTCTGGCTACCTATTGGGGTGAAAATGCTCAGAGCGAGTTGCGGAGGGCCATAGTTCACGGGTGCTGGGATCGGCTCAAGAATCCGTCCATGTTAAGCCATTTTCTCCAGATAACGGGTCGAGCGCAAATGCTTACCTACGCTGTGTCAGAGAAGCAGCTGATTTCCGATATCATACGTCATTATCCGAGACACGTACAGCAAGTGTGGGCTACGTCTAAGATCGGCACTGTCATCGAAATGGCCGAATTCCTCCGTAACATGGACAGTATTAATATGCAGGAAGCGCATGTCTATTCTAAAACCCCAGCACAGGCCAAGGGCCCAGGGAAGAAGAAGGAAGAGTACCAACGGAGTTATCAGAAGTGGCAGAAGCCAGCGGTAGTTAACTCAGTTAAGGAGCCTACGTTAAATGATAATTTAAACTAGAAGAGGCTGAATGTTTCATCCCCGGGTCAGCTTCAACTATAGGGGATTTCGCCTTACGTATCATGCTTAGAATGGGTTGGCAACCAGGGCAAACGCTAGGTCTAAATGATAGGGGGCTAAGGGTACCTATCGTTGGTAGGGTATTGTTACGAGAAGATAAAGAAGGGTTTGGGTATGGTAAAAACGAATCGAAGGAGATGCAAGTAGAGTCACAGATAGTTGACGTTTTAAAGTTAAAAGTTGAACAGGCTCTGGTTGATCTAGTCGATGATCAAATCATCGAATCCGTTTTTGAAGAAAGCGGACCTGAGCAAAAATCAGAATCCAATTTTAAGTCAGAAGTGCTGGCTCGAATTTGCGATTATGAAGTTGTTGGTTTGGTAGATACAGGTAGTGACATTACTTGCATCTCTGAGGTTTTTTGGAACGAACTCAAACGAAGGTATGAAAATCTACCATTGATGCCCGTTAAGCCCTTCCAGATAAGGACGGCAGTTGGTCACAAAAGTATCGATATACGTAGTATGGTTCTATTGCCTTTAAAGTTAGGAGACCTTATTAAGGAAACCGGGTTCCTGGTAGTGTCAAATTTATCTAGCCCTCTGATATTAGGGTTCGACTGGTTGAAGTCTAACAAAATAGACATTCTGTTAAACCATAAGGAGAGAGGTATTTTGGTGGAACATGAAGGGAAGTTACAGCTGGTCAAATTTTGCGAATGTGAGAATAACACGGATATAGAAGAAAGTTCGGAAATAATTAGGGGGATAGATGCCGACAGGGGTATAGTTGGGCAGGAGCTGAAAATTGGTAAAGAAGCGGGAAGAATGGCAGTAAGGAAGTTAGAAGGGTTATTAGGGAAGTATGAAAGGTTATTCTCCACGGTGCTAGGTAGGGCCAATTGTTATGAGCATGTAATAAAAATGGAGCCGCATAGTCCTATAGTAAAGAAGACGTACCCCATACCGTATGCGTATAGGGAAAAAGTAGAAAGGAAACTTATGGAGATGGAAGAACAAGGGATCATAAGTAGGTCTTCTACACCCTATTGTAGCCCTTTAACCTTTACACTAAAAAAGGATGACTCGCTTAGGGTATTGTTAGATGCAAGAGGAATAAACCTTTACATGGTTCCGGAAACGGAAAAACCCCCAATGCAAATCGATGTGATGAACTCGTTTCATGGAGCGAAGTACATAAGTATTATAGACTTGAATAATGCCTACTTCCAGATCCCTATATCGGAAGACAGCAAGCTATATACTGGGTTTGCTTTTAATGGTAAGACATACGTTTATAACGTGTTGCCTCAGGGATTAAAGACATCTGTGGGCAGTTTCAGCAGGGCCATGGATACAATTCTGGGTCATGAGGTCCGAGACTTCTGCGTAAATTATTTGGACGACCTAGCTATCATTACAAATGGGACATTGGACCAACATTTGGAGCACTTAGATATCGTCTTAGGAAAGCTGGATAGAGCAGGGTTGACGTGCAACCTAAAGAAGTGCGAATTTCTGTGTAAGGAGGTAAAAATGTTGGGGTACATAATATCGACGGAAGGACTAAGGACTGACCCAGAGAAGGTTAAGGCTGTACAAAATTTCCCAACACCTAAGAAACAAAAACATCTAAGGGCATTCTTAGGGCTATGCAACTTCTACAGGAGGTTCATACCAGGTTATAGTCTGCATATAAAGCCGCTTTGCGAGCTGCTGACGAAGGGAAAGGAATGGCGCTGGGGCCAAGTTGAACAGCAAGCTTTTGAAAGGGTTAAGTCACTTTTCCTGGAAACAATACAGTTACACCACCCTGATTTTACCAAACCCTATTACCTACAGACCGACAGTTCCGGAATAGGATTAGCTGGAGTACTCTTTCAGCTAGACGGGGAGGAGCAAAGGGTCCTAGGGTTCCATAGTAAAGTCCTGAAGGGAGCTCAACTGAACTGGACTGTAACAGAACAGGAATTTTATTCGGTAATATGCTGTTTAGAAAAGTTTGAGACTTATTTAAGGGGATCCAAAGTTATCATTCGAACGGATCACAGAGCACTAACCTTTGTCAAGACTTGGAAGCTTTATAACGCCAGGGTCACTCGATGGATAAACTATCTGGAGCATTTCGACTACGAAGTTCATCACATTAAAGGGAAAGATAACACAGTTGCGGATATTTTATCTAGATATCCGCCAGAGGGAGATTTGTTCCAGGAATATAAAACTAAACTGCCTGAAATATTGTACACCGAGTCCAAGGTTAATAAGAATTTAATCAATGCGTTAAGAGAATTACCTGCCTTACAAAGAGAAGATCCAGAGTTAAATGAGATGATAGGAATAATTAAACAAGGCAAAAAACGGGTCGATAAATTAGGTAAGCTAATTGAAAGGTGTAAATTAAAGGGTGAGATTTTGATGTTCTCGATTGATGATTCAAAGGAGGTAATCTATTTACCCGAAGTATTAAGAGATGAAGTTGTAAGACAGGTCCATTTGGAGATGGGACATCAGGGGGCGTATAAAATAATTAAATATATTAGGGACCGGTTTTATTGGAGAGGTATTACTAAACACGTTAAACGCCTAATTCGTGTCTGCCATGACTGTCAGATTACAAAAAACGACACACTTAGGTTTGTGGGGCCTTGCCGCCCCATAATAACTAAAGACATAGGAGAAGTAGTCATGGTCGATTTGTACGGACCCTTGCCTACTGGAATGTATGGGATGAATTACATACTGGTGGTTCAGGACTCATTTAGCAAGTTCGTGAAATTCTATGAGCTTAGAAAAGCGACATCTAGATCGGTTATTGGGAGAATGCGGAAGTTCTTTGACATAATTAAACCAAAAGCGGTGTTATCTGATAATGGATCTCAATTTGCCAGTAAACAGTGGGAGGATTTTATGAAAGAAGAGGGTGTTAAGGTATTGCATACAACAGTTAGGAACCCTAGGCCCAACACAACAGAGAGGGTTAATAAGGAACTAGGAAGGCTGTTCAGGACTTATTGCAGAAACAATCATAAGGGTTGGGTATCGGTGCTGCCTAAATTAGAGACGCTCTACAATAACACTTTTCATGAAAGTACAGGTTTCACTCCTAGTGAGATACTCTACGGAAGGACCACCCAGCTATCCTTCGATAGACAAATTTTGGAAGACGTAGTAAAAGATGTGGGACAGGTGAGAGAGAAGGTTAGGGATAACTTAGTTAAGACAGGGTCAAAGCGACAGGCAAAGTTCAATCAGAGGTTTCGCCCTAAGCAATTCCAGATTGGGGATTTAGTAAAAATAAGAAAATTAAATAAGTCTGATGCACGACTAAAAATCACAAAAAAGTTTGAGCCATTGTATGAAGGGCCTTATGTAGTAGCGGCTGTCCCATACCAAAACGTCTATATATTAGTAGATCCAGAAACCGGTAGGGAGAGGGGAAAATTTAATATGATACATTTGACAAGGTATTACGCTAAAAGTTAAATAGGGGAATTATGCGTGACCAGTGAACCTAGGTTGAGCTGATCCGGGGAATGAAATATAGGAATTATGGTGGTAGTTAAATGTTCATTTAATACCATCCATCTTGTTAATTAATTAAATATTGTCTACAAAATTATGGAAGATTGTTGATAGTCAAAGAATAGACTGGTTATAATAACATTACTGGCATTGTAATATTAGGGATAGGGTTATGAAATAAGTAGTGTTTTCTTTTGTTTAGCTTTTAATAAAAGAAATAAGCATCACCACCGCTGATCGGAACAGCTGCGAACCTTATGTGAGTTAATTAGTAATAAATAAGTGTTATTGAAGTGTGATAGTAGTCTAGGATTTCACTCGGCTTGTGTTATTACCGTCTCAATCTAATAGGTCCCGCTTGGCTATCAGATAAAAGGAGGGTTTATTGTTCTCTTGTACGTCTAAAGTCCAGCGTAAGGGGGGTTGTAGTCTAAATCCATGCAGCACAGGGGTAGAAGGTGAGAAGGCCGGACTCCAGAACTTCCTGTTGACGCCTGGAGATAGTTAGAAAATAAAAACATTAAAAATAGATAAGATTACTTAATAAAAAAAAAAATAAAAGAAGAAAAACTTGTTAATACACGTATAGTAGCTATGGAACGGGTGGGGAAAGAAACTCTTAGTCATGCCCAAGAAGAAACGGCAAGATCATGTTGGAAAAAAAAAGTAAAGTTGTCGCTTTGTGACTAAGCTTGTAAACATTAGGCTCATACAGTAATTATAACAATGAAATTACCATTTTAAGTGCTTGGGCTATGAAATCAATGGTCAACGCGCGGTCAGGTAAGGGCAGGTTCGCTTTATAGGGGCAGGAAAACAAATTTTTAAGGTACTATTGTAGTTGAATCATATCAACATGTGAACGTATGCTTACCTGGGTTATTGCACTGTTTGCCTCACTCCGTAACTATTTCGCGTAAAACATTAATTCATTTATTCGGAAATATAAAATCTTCTATGTTAGATAGATAGACATTTATTTAATGTTTTAATTGCATTTAGAAATGCAAGCCGCATTCTTTCTAGTAGATCGTTTGTATTGCCAGTACTTGCGTCAGGGTTGGAACAAAAAAAAATTGTGAAAGAAAATTTAACGTTACAATCTCTAGGGTTATAAATTCATCCATAGTAATGTTCTAGCTATTTCGGTTATATCTCTTACAAAACTTCTGAGAACCTACGCATTAAAAATTGATCATGAGCATGCTACTTCATGAGCAAGTGGAATAAATTTCGTAACTCAGTCCGCGTCTTTTGGAACCGTCTGGCAATATTGGGTTTAGTTGACAAGTGATAGGAAGATGAACATTTACGAAGAAGGTAATGTCCATAAAAGATTACGGAAAACACTTGACCGATTTTGGACAATCAATCTAAATAAAGACGCTACATACACCATACTTTAAAATTGGATCATTAACAAGAATTATACCTGTTACCTTGAAGTCCAAGAAAAAGGGGGTTGGAAAGCATTTACGAAGGGAGTTGGAGGTGGAGACTTACCAACTCGAAGATTTTGTATTGGAGCCGGCCGAATCATATTTTTAAAATGGGCTTTAGACACGGGGTAATGATAAGTGTGCCGGGTATGGCAAGATAAGGGTGCTAGGTGGGTCTCTGCCTACATTGACGGAATGGAGGTGTGATGTTATGTATTTATTAGATACCTTTTGTGATTTTCCTCTTGTCAATAGGGTTAATTTAAACTTACGGAGATCTCATGTTAAAATAGTAGGTAGAATATCCTTATAAGTTATGTACCTATAAGGTACCTTTGTGATTTTTCTCTTGTCAATAGGTTTAACTAGAACAACCATTCAAAGATCTCACACTAGAATAGTAGAATATTTTATATTGGAATCCGTCCTTTAGTTCATGCCAATGGGGGAATGGGGATGAATTTAGTAAGGATCTTTAGGAATACGTAGGTATGTTTTTCTTTTGAAAGTGGGAAGGGATTTTACAATAATTAATCTGAGACTGATAAGGTTTGCAGCTGGGATTTATTTTCTACACGGAGTGGAAGATGATTTTCTTGATATATTTCTTATAAATAAGTTTGTTTAGTTGATCGAGTAATACTTGCTTCGATCAAGGATGAGAAGTCGTTGTAACAAAATGATGAATTTGATGTTTGGTTTGAAAGATTTTTCTTCTCCTAATGTTAGAACTAGTATTACTGGCCGAGCCTAACGAAGCCTAAACTTAATAAGTAAATTTTGAATTTCCAATCAGCATTAAGTAGTAGTGACCTATCATTTACTTCAATAAATATTTCTAACGGGAATAAATTGCACCTTGATCAAATATGAGTGAATACGTTTGTTTGTACTAATACAAGTTACTAAATGGGTTATGATGGAACTTACACTATCAGTAGAATTGTTTTAGGAATTAGTATTTTGTGAAGGGTTCTTTTGAGGTACTATTGTGTTTATTATACCTAATGTTGCAATGAGTAAGTTAAAATGTTATAGGATGTTCGTTATGTTATGCCTACTTGCCATGCGTGTATAGTAAGAGCATGTGTATGTATACACATATATATGTATGGATGCGTATGTATGTCTATATATGCACATGTAGAATTTTGTGTATGACTGTTAGTCCTTATTAAGAGTACAAAGATTGGTTAATTGATTAAAATGTAAATAGAAAAATGACTGATTAAAAGTAAATTGAAAAATATTACAATAAATGTATATAGCTGGAGTACTAGATAGTTTGAATTTAGGGGTCCTAAATAAGAAACCTATACAAGACATGCCATATGATGGTAACTTAGGATCCTATACTGTAGGAAGAGCGGTGAGTGTGTGTATGTAGGTATGTATGTTTGTGAACGGGTTTTTGTTTGTGGCTCTCACGATTCCCGTGGGGATTGGTATTTAGGAGATTCCTGGGTGTCAGGGACGTTTTGTTTCTCGGGTTTAGGACTGCAGCGCCATCTGTTAGTGGGCTTCGGGATGGGCGAGGGAAATTGGACTATAACCAGCCCCCTAGTAATGTTAGGCTAGGGAAAGGTTTTCCCTAAAATAATGTACTAACGCAGGATAGTTAAAATTTCACATAGGTGGCTAGTAATGAGTCATGGCGCTAAATTACAGGAGTCCTCAATATACCATAATCTCATTGACATGACTTAACGACCTGCAAAATATGGGAGTAATGCGTTGTGCACCTTGTTAATGCACAAAGCATTCTATCCATAGTACACGTTTTTCTATTTATTTTATTATAAAAGTTCTGCAGCATAGGAACGAGGCGCCATCTGTCGAAAAATTGTAAAAGCTTTAGTCATGGCCGAACTAAGCGCGGTTCATTATTTGTGCAAAGTATTGTGGAAGGTAAGTAATGTAACGCGCGGTAAGAACGGGCACAGCGGAGTTGCTATACCTACACGTTCGGCGGAGAATGCAGCGTGAGACTCGTCTAAGCATCGGGATTTGGACCACAGGGGTTTTACAGTGTTGTACATACATTGGATGGTCTGGGAATAATGTGTAAGTAACCTAAATCCACCTAAAAGACGGGTTCAGTTTCCTTTGCCTTCGGTAAGAGGTCCGCGAAAATAGTACTGACGTATAAGAAGGCCAGGGAACAGGTAAATAGTATTGAGCGGGTAAGCGATACTAGCTGTTTCGATTTAAATCAGAAGTTACGAAAAAAAAATTACCATAATAATAGGAAAAAAAATACCATGATAACAACGCCATAAAATACATCGGAATGTAGGGCCAATAAGATTATTCGCGAAGGATATTATGAAAATAAAAAACACTTGTGAAGACCTAAAGATTTGTTTAGTGTTAAAATTTAACTTAATTATGGTTAATTGTAGTAATTTGTATCTGAATAGGTTAATCAGATGGGAGCTTGCTTAGAGAATTCGGGGTTTAGGCTTTGTTTGGTTAGTTGCGTATAGGTTGTGTGTCTGTCTGAATAACTAGACATTTGTCAAAGTTTAAGTTATATCTCAGTTAGAAGGGAAAACAAATAATTATCCGTTGGGAGAGTCTAGTAGATCGTAGTAACAGCGTGAAAGTGCAAATGAGGAAGGTATGTGTTTATGAGAAAGGTTGTATGCAAAGATAAATTTGGTTGAATGACTAATCACTAACTGAATATGAGATTGATGTGTGGAAGGATTTAATATAGACTGGAGGGTTGCAATGAACCACTGGGTACACTCTCTACGGATCAAATTTATTGACTGTTAACCTTGTACACCACACTTACAACAAAGTATTTATGGGATCTTAGGTGTTAGGTTACTTGAAAGACATTGGAAGCGAAGTTTATTCTGGTGTCCAGAAAGAGTGTTAATGCTCCCTGTAAATAACTTTTACTCTACCAGTGGGCACAGCTCAAAAGCAAAACCCTACACTGCACATTCTCCAAAGGATGAAAGAAAGCAATATAGAGTCAAGTTTTAGACTGGGACTATTGGTCAGAAGAACGGTTTTATCTTGCAGCCAATAGAATTGACTTTACTCTAACAGGGACATAAATGTCTATCCTGGAGTTGAAATACAAAAATAACGATTTGCTCAGCAGGTGAAATGACTTTATGTTGTCATTAGGGCAGGCTGGATTCACAACCCGAGCTCCTTGTATTGAGTGGAGTTCGTTTGTACTCGGTATAAACTGGAAGATGAGCGATAAGTCAACGGTCTGATTCTTGAATTCGGATTGAAGACGTTTGTCCTTTGGTTTAAAACTTACACCTCATATCAACATTTGCATTATAGGTTAAGAGTTAATAAATTTAATTTTGAATTTGTAATAAGGGTGTGAAAATTTGCTCCGGGCGGCACATAGCTTCTGCACAAATTTTGGGGGTTGGCTGTGACGGTTCGGCCGTCAGTGATTCCGAAATATTCAAGTTTAGGTTTATGTAACTAATATTCACGTTGAACTTGGCTTTGACACGCTACCGCGTGTCTAGATCAACTTTTGATCAAACACATTTCCGATTAAATTGAAGTTAAAAATACCCAAATAACTCGTTGTAAAGTCAGACTATAACTAAGCATTCCATTAAAAAAGAAGGATACACCTTAAGAATTGAAGGTAGTCGGATGAATGAACATCTTAGGTTCGGATCGAGAAAAAAACAGTAAAATGCATTCGAAACTTAATCAAGACATTTAGTTTAGTAATTCAAGCTTATTTTACATGATTTAGTATCCATAAGAATACTTTAAGTCCGTTTTATAAAGAAAAACACGTCATTAAGACAAACAATTAAATGAGAAACATTATTGATTAAAGGTAGATGGCGACAATGTTAGAGTTGCGTGATCATTGCTGCGCTTGACTGAACGGCGGCGCTAAGGCTAGCTTTTGAACCTTCAATGTACGATGAATGGCGGTTGTCGCCTCAATGAGAGAGGAGAAGCGGGGACGCGGTTGTTCCCAATATGTCCCGAGAACTTCTCGAGACTGCCAAAAACGGTTTGGGAAGCCACGGGACTGTTATTATTGAGGAACGGTGGCGTTAATGAGTTCGGGAAGGCACGTGCTAAATTCAAGAGTATAAATACGCAGACTTGGGTTGTGAGGGAGTCATTCGTTGTTTAACTTTCGACAAGTCATTATGCTGGAGGAATGCCCGAAATTCCCGAAAGCATTTTAATCATAACTAACGGTAATTTCGTCGTGAACGCGCAGGTGTCGGGATCCCTGAAAATTCCTCGTGGAATTTCGTCCGTCGTAAAGCGATCGCTCGCTCCTAGAAACTCGAGTGCTAGCTTAGAACCTAGATTTCTACACTATTGCTAAGACAGTGCGACGCGAGTCTTTAATCAATTATTTATCTTAGTCAATTAGGCCGATCTGGTACCCGGAAATCTGTAAGTACAAGTCTATACCCATGTTTCCTATTGTTGTTTTTTTTATTGTGTGTTTTTTTTACTGTGTATATTTAATGTGTTTTTAATCTCTTTCAATTGTGTGTGATTTATCATTTAATTGCAAATCGCTCTCCATTTCTCCCTATGCCATTCTTTAAGAACTGTGTCTAGATATTATCGTGTTTCCCTAGAACTGACGGCTAGAAAGATAGACCTAGTGATCAGAGTTTACAAGCCGGGCTTGGATAAGCCTTCCTCAGCCTTACCCTGTGACTTAGTCCTGGATGATGGCTGGATTAACCTTGCCTTCCGAAGTACAGAAAACGCCTATCTTAAAATCATAAATCTGGTTATCTGATGTTTTCCATCTAACCCCTTTTGGTTGGGTACCACCCAAAAGCGAACGATGTACATTTCCATAACGTGTTGTGCCTATATTTGCATGTGTGTCTATTAGACTGTGATATTAACTCAATGACTATTTTTATATGCCTATATTACTGTGTAAGGGGAAATTTGGGCTAGGATGGTTTCTGTTTACCAGTGGGGTAGAACATACCCACCTAGATCAGGCTAGTCCTGTAATCTTGGGATTTAGGAAGAACCCTTTGCCCAACAGTGGGACGCCGTGGGCTTAAATATTACTAATTTTCTGGAATCATACCAAATGCAGATAGATTTCTAAGACATCATTTAACTCTGTGATCATATTTAAAGATATCAGTACAAAACTAACTTGCTTATCTAAAGAATGATATTTCTATGATGTGGTATACTTAAATCTGTGATAAATCTATTTCCCCTGACTATTATGCATTGTCGGGTGTTGAACGCTATATCTTCGTTCTTTTAGTACCTATAGAGGTAGCTTTATAATCTAGATCACATGAAATCTGGTATTTTATTTGGTAGAATGAGACTAAAAGGGGATTCTTTGTCTTGCAGTGGACGCTTATTAATATTATCGTAATTCATATATATATCTAATTTCGATAAAATGTTTGAGATAGGCATGTGTCTTGTTGAGTACCTATCTACTTTCAGCTTAGATTGCTGTGTTTTTGGATATGACACATTAGATCATACTTTCTTAAAATTAAAAGGGATTTCCACCAAGTGAAATTAATGCTTGATAATATTTGGTTCTGCAAGGTGAAGCAAAAGCAAACCTGTGGTCCTCTGTTGTACTAGAAAAGGCAAAATGTCCACATTGTGTAGATCGAATTATCATTAAGCTGTCGAACTAGATGTATAGTCGATTTGTGCGTATGAACGTACTGAAATAATGCTTTCTCAATAAAATACAATTGAGCTGAAAGGACGGGAAAGATAAGAGACATTCCTTGATCCTCGCGAGATCCTAAAATAATGGTTCTCGGGTTCGAAACAAGAACTTATATCACTTATATTAAAGTGTTGATTTTATGGTTCAGATTAAATTATGACTGACTTTGGTCTAGAGGACCTTGACAAATTAAATGTAGATTAATAAAGTAATTATTGTTCCAAAATCTCCGTTTACTTAATATTTGTTTGCTGAAGAAAAAAGGAAAACAGATATTGTATTTATATGTATATATTTATATGCAATCCAAGTAGCTGGAACAAGCTTGGATACCTTTTGTACCCTCCACTCAACCCTTTTGAAGACATAATGTAACCACAAACCTACAGACAAACGAGGACCGATTGAGTAAAATTATCTACCCATTCTTTTGGTTGATTTTGAAGCAGTAGAGTAGCTTCAGTAAACGGAGAGATAGGTAAAGGCGGGGAGCCGTCCCGTTTGGCTAGTCGAAGCTCACGGAGGACCGCGGGGAGCGAGCGGGACCTCTACCCCCTAAATAGGGGGTACCTTAGTACCTAATAACCTATCAACCTACTAAAACATCTTTTCTTTCTATACAATCTAAATACTCTTAGGTTCCCCTGAAGTCAGCCATAGTTTACAGATATTATTTCTTTACAGCTATTCTCGGTTACATAACTATTATTTCTTTACAGCTATTCTCGGTTACATAACTTCATATTCTACTTATCTAACGCGCATCCTTACCTATTATACATACTTACTCCATGTTCTTCTTATCACATTAATATTGCTGCAAACTCTCCAGATGTTGAGGCGTAAGCCTAGACTAAGATAGGCAGACCTTAGAGGTTAGGCAGGAACAAATCATAATCTCTCCCATGGTTCTGGCTGCTCTTGTCTCATAGCGTTGGGTCTTAAGCCACTAGTTCGATCACCGGCCGAATTATTTATTAGAACAGGGTATAATAGTTTGGATCAATTTTCAGGTAATGCTATCTCCTTATTCTATGTGTTTGGTTAAAATTAAAAGTTAAAACAAAAAAAATTAAGTCAGGTTAGTCCGTGTTCGCTTAGCAAGTTAGGACTAGTAAGTTAGGTAGGAAAGTCTCAGTTTGTGCTGTGAGCCATGATGGCAAGTCAGGCTTGCAGCTAGGTCGAACTGTTACAATTTGTTGCCGTGCCCGAGGATTCGAAGCCTTGGGTGTACTACGGATGTTATTTGCAAGAGCGGCCTTTTATTTTACTATTTTGAATACTATTGTTATATATGTACTACTACTTAAGTTTTGTTACTATGTATAGGAATTTTTTTTTTAAGAAATAAGTGTCACACAATCTATAAAATATTTAAACTATTTATCTACAACACGCTTACAGTATACTTACTAAATTTTATACATGAACTATACATAAACTGCCTTTTACATTTAGGATACAATAAAGTTTTTTAGTTTAGTTTTCACTTATTTTTTCATTTTTCTGTTACACTGGCACTTATAGGTTATAACACTGATAGGTTAATTTTTCACTTAATTGCTTTTATTATTCAATGCATACACTGTGGCGAAGGGGGTTGGGGTTGCGGGGTGAAGTTCCTTGGGCCCCAAAACTAGGCACTTATTGAGAATCAGCCACCTCAGGATTCTCGCTTTTCATCAGGCCCCAACAGGAACATCATCGTCATCTTTGTACAAGTGGGCGTGTAGATATTCTGTAAAACAAACGAAATTTGAAGTTTACTACTAAACATAAGCAGCCTAGCCTCGTCCAATTTGATTAATTAAATAAACCTTTGTTGAATCTAAAGGTCCGACTCGAGTGAGACGCATTGTAGGTCGATCAATCGATCGATCCTCTTTCCATTCGAGTACAATAGTTAATGAATAGCGTTATTGCTTTATGTAAATTATTGGTATTATTACGTAATTAGATAAGACTTACCTTATTTAACAAGCATGTACCGGGATTCTTTATTCAATACATTTTTTGAGCGGCTTTTGTATATAGGTTAGGTAGAGGTGACCGATATAGATAGTGGCTGCGTTCCGAATCACGATGACAGCGCTCACACCCGTTCCGAATCATTTATCGCGATAACGCCGCTTACAGGACTATTTTCATTCGGAACGGTTATTATCGCGCTTACGTTGGTGGCTGTCATGTCATGTAAATCTAACTCGATATCTTCATTCCTTTCTTCCAATCGTAATTGTTAACCTTTTTTTTTTTCTTTCCTAACAAACATCGGCAAAATCTGACAGTTATGACAGATCGCTCACAGTGACCAGGGTCGTAAGTTTTGGCGTTGTGAGCGCAAGATGGTGGCGTTTATGACGTCGTCGATGACGTAGCGATGGTCAGTCGTGGACGTGCTAACGGTGAATCGGGACGCATTTGAGCGCGCTGTCAGCGCTAAAATCGATAATACCGGTGAAGCGGAACGCGGCTAATGTCACCTGTCACAATAATCGGAAAGTGCTCATTCATTCATCCTCAATCATTCACTGGCCCTCAAGTAATCATTCACTCACACGTGATAAAATAAAAGAGGTCAAGATAGCGTCGGAATCGCGCGTTGAGGGTTCCGTATACATGGGATATTTATTTTTGACGCGGTTGGGTACATTTTTGGGACCGCAGAGCTGGGTTGATTTCTAGGGGTTTTTTTTTGCATAATTCAAATGAAAAAAAAAATGCTACTTGATCATTTTTATTTCTCCTGTAAGATTGAACATTTCTATTGACAGTAATCGGTTTTGGATTTTCTAAATTGTGAGCTTCGGAAATAAAGGGGAAGAATGATTACCTTTTTTTTGTTGACATTTCGCGGTAACGACTCGAAATCTAAGGATGGTAAAGTGGTACAGAGATTTGTTTTGGATTGTACAATCAGTGGGGCCTCTTCGTATCTCATAGAGACGGTTTGAGATTTTGACCCCATTTACGATAATAATAATAGAAGGTAATATTTTTATTTATTTGAGATAAAGTTTGGTAATCATGTTCTGTAATCGTTCCATGTTTCAAGTCGATTGCGTGAGTGATCACTATGATAATTGTGGCGAACGTTCGGACGTACGAAGTCACACGACGAGGGTTTTATTATCTGGTAACATGGGACGGAACCCTAAAAATAGTTGGTTGGCCAGGGCATTTTCGTTTTATGGGTAACAATTATATAATTTGATGGATGAATGAATGAACTGTTTACGTACGGCCTCCATAATGCCTGTTGTCTGGTAGTGGCAAAGATTTCCGACCTCCTTGCTTCGCTCGGAATAGATACCTTGCTAATTTATTTTACTATGGGATGACATCTGCCAACATGTCCCAATTTTTTATGGCAAATTATCAATGATCACTAGGAAATATTCAAGGTGGCCCGTCAAATCCATAGAACGACGCCTTCGCTACCTAGTGACGAATTATTTCTTTAATCCTCCTTCTAAGTACCCTTATTTTTCTGTGGGTAGTGGAATCTAGTAGAACATGCGAAAAGAAATAAAGCGTTTTACGGGTATTTTGAAGGTTAAATTTTAGTACTTATGAGTATTATTTTATGACTTACTAGTTCTATTTTTTTTTTCTATTCCAATGTCACGGAATATAATAACAAGATTAATAAACGTAGAGTTATGCGGTTCGGCTAAGGTATGCTAGTCGAGCAGCCTTGTTTCTGGGTGGAGAACCTATACTATCAAGCGGGCAATATATTTGTGACCGGGTTCTCGAAACCGGCTCTGGCGATTTCGATGGGATTTACCATGCGGGGTTCTTTTTGGGGGCGGGGAATCGGTCTAGCTCGGTCTCATCAACTCATGTCTGAAATAAAATCGATAGGCTTGTGTACATAATAGGTACACTATATGATATCATTGATAGGTCGTAATAAATAGTATAGGAAGGTCACTAGACAAGTTTTAGGTTATCGGTTGGTTCTTGGTAATCTTTACAATAGTGTTTATATTATTTTATCCTATAGATTTGCGCGACATTATATGTTTACAGATTAGGAAAATACTATAGGGTGATTGTAGATTATAAGACGGCTCTAAGGTCGCATTTGTTACGTGTGAAAATGGATCGTAGGGATGAGATTATGATTGACAAAATAGGGAGTTCTGGGATAGGTAACAGATAGTAAATTTACCAAGCCACATGAGGGGTGTCTCGCCTTGACCTTGAGCAAGTTCTTATGATTAGAATAATTGATACCTAACTAATTCTCTTGTTTATTTGGTGCACTTATAAATTTTGTGTTTTCTTTTAAGCTAGTTAGTACCTACAATCAGACCTCTTAAGTACTAAGTCGAATGGGGGTTGAGTTTTTCATTTTAGGATAGTAGGCAAATATGATTGTGTCCTGAGGTCCCCTTATTAAAGCTTAGCAGGTGAATATAGAATAAGGCTATTGAAAATTTAGAAAATATAATTACAGGAATTGTTGTTTAGTAGATCAAGGGTATCAAGGTAATTATTACAATGAGGGAAATTTTCATAAAATACTGGGTCTTACTCTTGCAGTTTTAAGGTCTTAGCTGGCAAGCGAAGGGGGGCAACGATGCAAACTAAAGAGGGATGTTACTATGCACATATATATACTATTATGCACTAAAATTTATAGGTACAATAATACTCTTTCTCCTTTATACAGTTCCTGGCTGGTATATTCTGACGTAAGGTCAGTTGAACGTTGTAAGAAACAAAAATGGGCTGTGACCCTACTATGTATCGTATCGGGACAATCTGCGAAACTGTTAAATAATTTAGGGAAGTGCATTTGCTAACCATTTTTAGGTATAGACTTAACATTATTGATGAAGGGTTTGTTCGTTTTAGGTATGTAAACGGTTCAATTTGCTAGCGCAAGATTAAGAAAAAGATAGGAAGATGGACAGGCTGAGTAGAAGGAAGCGTCTACCACTTAGACTTGCAGATGCAGACATCGTGGTGGGTCCAATCAGTTCTAGTCAGTCTGAAGTAGTGGTAGGAAGTCAAACTTCTACGTCATCGAATAGGGATAGGGAAGAAGTAGCTATTGAAGCGGACGTAGAGAGCCCAGTTCGAACAAAATGGACAAGAACTAGATGAAGGGGAATGAAATATAGGAATTGTGGTGGTAGTTAAGTGTTCATTTAATACCATCCATCTTGTTAAATAATTAAATATTGTCTACAAAATTATGGAAGATTGTTAATAGTCGAAGAATAGACTGGTTATAATAACATAACCGGTATTGTAATATTAGGGATAGGGTTATGAAATAAATAGAGTGTTTTCTTTTGTTTAGCTTTTAATAAAAGAAATAAGCATCACCACCGCTGATCGGAACAGCTGCGAACCTTATGTGAGTTAATTAGTAATAAATAAGTGTTATTGAAGTGTGATAGTAGTCTAGGATTTCACTCGGCTTGTGTTATTACCGTCTCAATCTAATAGGTCCCGCTTGGCTATCAGATAAAAGGAGGGTTTATTGTTCTCTTGTACGTCTAAAGTCCAGCGTAAGGGGGGTTGTAGTCTAAATCCATGCAGCACAGGGGTAGAAGGTGAGAAGGCCGGACTCCAGAACTTCCTGTTGACGCCTGGAGATAGTTAGAAAATAAAAACATTAAAAATAGATAAGATTACTTAATAAAAATAAAAAAAAATAAAAGAAGAAAAACTTGTTAATACACGTATAGTAGCTATGGAACGGGTGGGGAAAGAAACTCTTAGTCATGCCCAAGAAGAAACGGCAAGATCATGTTGGAAAAAGAAGTAAAGTTGTCGCTTTGTGACTAAGCTTGTAAACATTAGGCTCATACAGTAATTATAACAATGAAATTACCATTTTAAGTGCTTGGGCTATGAAATCAATGGTCAACGCGCGGTCAGGTAAGGGCAGGTTCGTTTTATAGGGGCAGGAAAACAAATTTTAAGGTACTATTGTAGTTGAATCATATCAACATGTGAACGTATGCTTACCTGGGTTATTGCACTGTTTGCCTCAGCCCGGAACTATTTCGCTTAAACGTCCATTCGTTCTATAGGCGTCCACTAAGAAGAATAAGTTTCTCTTTGGTGGCGTCACATCTCGTTAAAAAAACGTGTAATAGCATTTAGAAAAGCAAGTCGCATTCTTTCTTTGACGTACTAAGTACTCTAAGTAGATCGTTTGTATTGCCAGTACTTGCATCAGGGTTGAAAAAAAAAAAATGTTGTGTAAAAAAAATTTAACGTTACAACCTCTAGGGTTATAAATTCATCCATAGTAATGTTCTAGCTATTTCGGTTATATCTCTTACCAAACTTCTGAGAATCTACAGTGGAGAAATTGATCATGAGCACGCTACTTCATGAGCAAGAGGAATAAATTTCGTAACTCAGTCCGCCTCTTTCGGAACCGTCTGGCAATATTGATGGGAAGGTGAACATTTACGAAGAAGGTAATGTCCACAAAAGATCACGGAAAACACTTGACTGATTTTGGACAATCGATCTAATTAAAGACGCTACATACACCATATTTAAAAATTGGTTCCTTAGCAAGAATCCTAGTTAAATCATTAGCATGAATTATACCTGTTACCTTAAGGTCCTAGAGAAAGGGGGTTGGAAAGCGTTTATGAAGAGAGACAAGAAAGGGGAGGCGCAGGAGTTTATTGGTTGTGGATGACTCCTCTGATTGGCTAGAACTATATACTCAATAATAATAATAAACATCACTCCTACTTGTTTACTAGATTTCATACAAGAACAGAAGCTCTCGCCATTGACCAAAAGTAAATCAATTAAGGCATTTCATTGTTAAGAAAACAGTAAATAATGTCTTCCGAAAGCGTTTTCTCTGATGAGGAAATTAAAAAGCTGGCTTCGTTGGTATCTAGCCATACCATTATATATAAACCCTCGCCAGAGGAAACTTTGGGCGGCAGGGAGAGACTAAAGAGGATTTGGTGTCAGATTGCGGCGGAGATGGGGAAGTCAGTGGAAGTATGCAAGGCAAGATGGACGAGATTGAGACAGGCGTATATGAAAATGAAGAAGAGAGGAAAATCGGCGCCGGGGGAGACGCGAGGGTATAGTTGTCTGTGGTTCCTGGACGAAGTGGAGCCCAGATCGGCGAAGCGTCCGAGGCTGGACGAATGTACAGAGAGGAACTGGTGGGAGGAAATGGGTAGTACCGTCGATGTCGGCGCTCTGAAGCTGGCGGCCTCCATTCTGAGCGAACTACAGCCAATTAACCGAGTACAGGCCACCAAAGATATGCTGGGTGTACTTCTTGATGCTAGGGCGGAAGAGACTCGGAGATCGAACGCCCAAGCGCCCGAGTACCGCAGGAAACCAGCTGTGGTAGACGGCGATCAAGCGGGGACTTCCTCAGCTGTGGACGTGGTTGTCTCACCGCCTATAGAATTGGGTTTGGAAAGTCCAAACTCGATCCTCCCGACCGAAGGCTTCGACCCAGCAGAAGTTATGGGAGTTGAAGTGCACTCAGGAACGGTGGAGGTGGAGACTTACCAACTCGAAGATTTTGTATTGGAGCCGGCCGAATCATATTTTTAAAATGGGCTTTAGACACGGGGTAATGATAAAAGTGCCGGGTATGGCAAGATAAGGGTGCTAGGTGGGTCTCTGCCTACATTGACGGAATGGAGGTGTGATGTTATGTATTTATTAGATACCTTTTGTGATTTTCCTCTTGTCAATAGGGTTAATTTAAACTTACGGAGATCTCATGTTAAAATAGTAGGTAGAATATCCTTATAAGTTTATGTACCTATAAGGTGCCTTTGTGATTTTTCTCTTGTCAATAGGTTTAACTAGAACAACCATTCAAAGATCTCACACTAGAATAGTAGAATATTTTATATTGGAATCCGTCCTTTAGTTCATGCCAATGGGGGAATGGGGATGAATTTAGTAAGGATCTTTAGGAGTACGTATGTTTTTCTTTTGAAAGTGGGAAGGGATTTTACAATAATTAATCTGAGACTGATAAGGTTTGCAGCTGGGATTTATTTTCTACACGGAGTGGAAGATGATTTTCTTGATATATTTCTTATAAATAAGTTTGTTTAGTTGATCGAGTAATACTTGCTTCGATCAAGGATGAGAAGTCGTTGTAACAAAATGATGAATTTGATGTTTGGTTTGAAAGATTTTTCTTCTCCTAATGTTAGAACTAGTATTACTGGCCGAGCCTAACGAAGCCTAAACTTGAGAAGAAGCGAAGTGGGGGGGGAAAGCTGTTCTAAAACAGGACAAGTAAATGCTAAACTTAATAAGTAAATTTTGAATTTCCAATCAGCATTAAGTAGTAGTGACCTATCATTTACTTCAATAAATATTTCTAACGGGAATAAATTGCACCTTGATCAAATATGAGTGAATACGTTTGTTTGTACTAATACAAGTTACTAAATGGGTTATGATGGAACTTACACTATCAGTAGAATTGTTTTAGGAATTAGTATTTTGTGAAGGGTTCTTTTGAGGTACTATTGTGTTTATTATACCTAATGTTGCAATGAGTAAGTTAAAATGTTATAGGATGTTCGTTATGTTATGCCTACTTGCCATGCGTGTATAGTAAGAGCATGTGTATGTATACACATATATATGTATGGATGCGTATGTATGTCTATATATGCACATGTAGAATTTTGTTTATGACTGTTAGTCCTTATTAAGAGTACAAAGATTGGTTAATTGATTAAAATGTAAATAGAAAAATGACTGATTAAAAGTAAATTGAAAAATATTACAATAAATGTATATAGCTGGAGTACTAGATAGTTTGAATTTAGGGGTCCTAAATAAGAAACCTATACAAAACATGCCATATGATGGTAACTTAGGATCCTATACTGTAGGAAGAGCGGTGAGTGTGTGTATGTAGGTATGTATGTTTGTGAACGGGTTTTTGTTTGTGGCTCTCACGATTCCCGTGGGGATTGGTATTTAGGAGATTCCTGGGTGTCAGGGACGTTTTGTTTCTCGGGTTTAGGACTGCAGCGCCATCTGTTAGTGGGCTTCGGGATGGGCGAGGGAAATTGGACTATAACCAGCCCCCTAGTAATGTTAGGCTAGGGAAAGGTTTTCCCTAAAATAATGTACTAACGCAGGATAGTTAAAATTTCACATAGGTGGCTAGTAATGAGTCATGGCGCTAAATTACAGGAGTCCTCAATATACCATAATCTCACTGACATGACTTAACGACCTGCAAAATATGGGAGTAATGCGTTGTGCACCTTGTTAATACACAAAGCATTCTATCCATAGTACACGTTTTTCTATTTATTTTATTATAAAAGCTCTGCAGTATAGGAACGAGGCGCCATCTGTCGAAAAATTGTAAAAGCTTTAGTCATGGCCGAACTAAGCGCGGTTCATTACTTGTGCAAAGTATTGTGGAAGGTAAGTAATATAACGCGTGGTAAGAACGGGCACACCGGAGTCTGTTGCTATACCTACACGTTCGGCGGAGAATGCAGCGTGAGACTCGTCTAGGCATCGGGATTTGGACCACAGGGGTGTTACAGTGTTGTACATTGGATGGTCTGGGAATAATGTGTAAGTAACCTAAATCCACCTAAAAGACGGGTTCAGTTTACTTTGCCTTCGCTAAGAGGTCCGCGAAAATAGTACTGACGTATAAGAAGGCCAGGGAACAGGTAAATAGTATTGAGCGGGTAAGCGATACTAGCTGTTTCGATTTAAATCAGAAGTTACGAAAAAAAATTACCATAATAATAGGAAAAAATACCATAATAATAACGCCATAAAATACTTCGGAATGTAGGGCCAATAAGTATATTCGCGAAGGATATTATAAAAAAAAAAAAAACACTTGTGAAGACCTAAAGATTTGGTTAGTGTTAAAATTTAACTTAATTATGTTTAATTGTAGTAATTTGTATCTGAATAGGTTAATCAGATGGGAGCTTGCTTAGAGAATTCGGGGTCTAGGCTTTGTTTGATTAGTTGCGTATAGGTTGTGTGTCTGTCTGAATAACTAAACATTTGTAAAAGTCTAAGTTATATCTCAGTTAGGAGGGAAGACAAATAATTATCCGTTGGGAGAGTCTAGTGGATCGAAGTAACAGCGTGAAAGTGCAAATGAGGAAGGTATGTGTTTATGAGAAAGGTTGTATGCAAAGATATATTTGGTTGAATGACTAACCACTAACTGAATAAGAGATTGATGTGTGGAAGGATTTAATATAGACTGGAGGGTTGCAATGAACCACTGGATACACTCTCTACGGATCAAATTTATTGACTGTTAACCTTGTACACCACACTTACAACAAGGTATTTATGGGATCTTAGGTGTTAGGTTACTTGAAAGACATTGGAAGCGAAGTTTATTCTGGTGTCCAGAAAGAGTGTTAATGCTCCCTGTAAATAACTTTTACTCTACCAGTGGGCACAGCTCAAAAGCAAAACCCTACACTGCACATTCTCCAAAGGATGAAAGAAAGCAATATAGAGTCAAGTTTTAGACTGGGACTATTGGTCAGAAGAACGGTTTTATCTTGCAGCCAATAGAATTGACTTTACTCTAACAGGGACATAAATGTCTATCCTGGAGTTGAAATACAAAAATAACGATTTGCTCAGCAGGTGAAATGACTTTATGTTGTCATTAGGGCAGGCTGGATTCACAACCCGAGCTCCTTGTATTGAGTGGAGTTCGTTTGTACTCGGTATAAACTGGAAGATGAGCGATAAGTCAACGGTCTGATTCTTGAATTCGGATTGAAGACGTTTGTCCTTTGGTTTAAAACTTACACCTCATATCAACATTTGCATTATAGGTTAAGAGTTAATAAATTTAATTTTGAATTTGTAATAAGGGTGTGAAAATTTGCTCCGGGCGGCACATAGCTTCTGCACAAATTTTGGGGGTTGGCTGTGACGGTTCGGCCGTCAGTGATTCCGAAATATTCAAGTTTAGGTTTATGTAACTAATATTCACGTTGAACTTGGCTTTGACACGCTACCGCGTGTCTAGATCAACTTTTGATCAAACACATTTCCGATTAAATTGAAGTTAAAAATACCCAAATAACTCGTTGTAAAGTCAGACTATAACTAAGCATTCCATTAAAAAAGAAGGATACACCTTAAGAATTGAAGGTAGTCGGATGAATGAACATCTTAGGTTCGGATCGAGAAAAAAACAGTAAAATGCATTCGAAACTTAATCAAGACATTTAGTTTAGTAATTCAAGCTTATTTTACATGATTTAGTATCCATAAGAATACTTTAAGTCCGTTTTATAAAGAAAAACACGTCATTAAGACAAACAATTAAATGAGAAACATTATTGATTAAAGGTAGATGGCGACAATGTTAGAGTTGCGTGATCATTGCTGCGCTTGACTGAACGGCGGCGCTAAGGCTAGCTTTTGAACCTTCAATGTACGATGAATGGCGGTTGTCGCCTCAACGAGAGAGGAGAAGCGGGGACGCGGTTGTTCCCAATATGTCCCGAGAACTTCTCGAGACTGCCAAAAACGGTTTGGGAAGCCACGGGACTATTATTATTGAGGAACGGTGGCGTTAATGAGTTCGGGAAGGCACGTGCTAAATTCAAGAGTATAAATACGCAGACTTGGGTTGTGAGGGGTCATTCGTTGTTTAACTTTCGACAAGTCATTATGCTGGAGGAATGCCCGAAATTCCTGAAAGCATTTTAATCATAACTAACGGTAATTTCGTCGTGAACGCGCAGGTGTCGGGATCCCTGAAAATTCCTCGTGGAATTTCGTCCGTCGTAAAGCGATCGCTCGCTCCTAGAAACTCGAGTGCTAGCTTAGAACCTAGATTTCTACACTATTGCTAAGACAGTGCGACGCGAGTCTTTAATCAATTATTTATCTTAGTCAATTAGGCCGATCTGGTACCCGGAAATCTGTAAGTACAAGTCTATACCCATGTTTCCTATTGTTGGTTTTTTTATTGTGTGTTTTTTTAACTGTGTATATTTAATGTGTTTTTAATCTCTTTCAATTGTGTGTGATTTATCATTTAATTGCAAATCGCTCTCCATTTCTCCCTATGCCATTCTTTAAGAACTGTGTCTAGATATTATCGTGTTTCCCTAGAACTGACGGCTAGAAAGATAGACCTAGTGATCAGAGTTTACAAGCCGGGCTTGGATAAGCCTTCCTCAGCCTTAACTCTGTGACTTAGTCCTAGATGATGGCTGGATTAACCTTGCCTTCCGAAGTACAGAAAACGCCTATCTTAAAATCATAAATCTGGTTATCTGATGTTTTCCATCTAACCCCTTTTGGTTGGGTACCACCCAAAAGCGAACGATGTACATTTCCATAACGTGTTGTGCCTATATTTGCATGTGTGTCTATTAGACTGTGATATTAACTCAATGACTATTTTTATATGCCTATATTACTGTGTAAGGGGAAATTTGGGCTAGGATGGTTTCTGTTTACTAGTGGGGTAGAACATACCCACCTAGATCAGGCTAGTCCTGTAATCTTGGGATTTAGGAAGAACCCTTTGCCCAACAGTGGGACGCCGTGGGCTTAAATATTACTAATTTTCTGGAATCATACCAAATGCAGATAGATTTCTAAGACATCATTTAACTCTGTGATCATATTTAAAGATATCAGTACAAAACTAACTTGCTTATCTAAAGAATGATATTTCTATGATGTGGTATACTTAAATCTGTGATAAATCTATTTCCCCTGACTATTATGCATTGTCGGGTGTTGAACGCTATATCTTCGTTCTTTTAGTACCTATAGAGGTAGCTTTATAATCTAGATCACATGAAATCTGGTATTTTATTTGGTAGAATGAGACTAAAAGGGGATTCTTTGTCTTGCAGTGGACGCTTATTAATATTATCGTAATTCATATATACATCTAATTTCGATAAAATGTTTGAGATAGGCATGTGTCTTGTTGAGTACCTATCTACTTTCAGCTTAGATTGCTGTGTTTTTGGATATGACACATTAGATCATACTTTCTTAAAATTAAAAGGGATTTCCACCAAGTGAAATTAATGCTTGATAATATTTGGTTCTGCAAGGTGAAGCAAAAGCAAACCTGTGGTCCTCTGTTGTACTAGAAAAGGCAAAATGTCCACATCGTGTAGATCGAATTATCATTAAGCTATCGAACTAGATGTATAGTCGATTTGTGCGTATGAACGTACTGAAATAATGCTTTCTCAATAAAATGCAATTGAGCTGAAAGGACGGGAAAGATAAGGAACATTCCTTGATCCTCGCGAGATCCTAAAATAATGTGTCTCGGGTTCGAAACAAGAACTTATATCACTTATATTAAAGTGTTGGTTTTATTGTTCAGATAAAATTATGACTGACTTTGGTCTAAAGGACCTTGACAAATTAAATGTAGATTCATAAAGTAATTATTGTTCCAAAATCTCCGTTTACTTAATATTTGTTTGCTGAAGAAAAAAGAAAACAGATATTGTATTTATATGTATATATTTATATGCAATCCAAGTAGCTGGAACAAGCTTGGATACCTTTTGTACCCTCCACTCAACCCTTTTGAAGACATAATGTAACCACAAACCTACAGACAAACGAGGACCGATTGAGTAAAATTATCTACCCATTCTTTTGGTTGATTTTGAAGCAGTAGAGTAGCTTCAGTAAACGGAGAGATAGGTAAAGGCGGGGAGCCGTCCCGTTTGGCTAGTCGAAGCTCACGGAGGACCGCGGGGAGCGAGCGGGACCTCTACCCCCTAAATAGGGGGTACCTTAGTACCTAATAACCTATCAACCTACTAAAACATATTTTCTTTCTATACAATCTAAATACTCTTAGTTTTCCCTGAAGTCAGCCATAGTTTACAACTATTATTTCTTTACAGCTATTCTCGGTTACATAACTATTATTTCTTTACAGCTATTCTCGGTTACATAACCTTATATTCTACTTATCTAACGCGCATCCTTACCTATTATACATACTTACTCCATGTTCTTCTTATCACATTAATATTGCTGCAAACTCTCCAGATGTTGAGGCGTAAGCCTAGACTAAAATAGGCAGACCTTAGAGGTTAGGCAGGAACAAATCATAATCTCTCCCATGGTTCTGGCTGCTCTTGTCTCATAGCGTTGGGTCTTAAGCCACTAGTTCGATCACCGGCCAAATTATTTATCAGAACAGGGTTTATTAGTTGGGATCAATTTTCGGGTAATACTATCTCCTTATTCTATGTGTTTGGTTAAAATAAAAGTTAAAACAAAAAAAATTAAGTCAGGTTAGTCCGTGTTCGCTTAGCAAGTTAGGACTAGTAAGTTAGGTAGGAAAGTCTCAGTTTGTGCTGTGAGCCATGATGGCAAGTCAGGCTTGCAGCTAGGTCGAACTGTTACAATTTGGTGCCGTGACCAGGATTCGAAGCCTTGGGTGTACTACGGATGTTATTTGCAATAGCAGCCTCTTATTTTACTATTTTTAATACTAATTGTTATATTAGTACTACTACTTAAGTTTTGTTACTATGTATAGGAATTTTTTTTTTAAGAAATAAGTGTCACACAATCTATAAAATATTTAAACTATTTATCTACAACACGCTTACAGTATACTTACTAAATTTTATACATGAACTATACATAAACTGCCTTTTACATTTAGGATACAATAAAGTTTTTTAGTTTAGTTTTCACTTATTTTTTCATTTTTCTGTTACACTGGCACTTATAGGTTATAACACTGATAGGTTAATTTTTCACTTAATTGCTTTTATTATTCAATGCATACACTGTGGCGAAGGGGGTTGGGGTTGCGGGGTGAAGTTCCTTGGGCCCCAAAACTAGGCACTTATTGAGAATCAGCCACCTCAGGATTCTCGCTTTTCATCAGGCCCCAACAGGAACATCATCGTCATCTTTGTACAAGTGGGCGTGTAGATATTCTGTAAAACAAACGAAATTTGAAGTTTACTACTAAACATAAGCAGCCTAGCCTCGTCCAATTTGATTAATTAAATAAACCTTTGTTGAATCTAAAGGTCCGACTCGAGTGAGACGCATTGTAGGTCGATCAATCGATCGATCCTCTTTCCATTCGAGTACAATAGTTAATGAATAGCGTTATTGCTTTATGTAAATTATTGGTATTATTACGTAATTAGATAAGACTTACCTTATTTAACAAGCATGTACCGGGATTCTTTATTCAATACATTTTTTGAGCGGCTTTTGTATATAGGTTAGGTAGAGGTGACCGATATAGATAGTGGCTGCGTTCCGAATCACGATGACAGCGCTCACACCCGTTCCGAATCATTTATCGCGATAACGCCGCTTACAGGACTATTTTCATTCGGAACGGTTATTATCGCGCTTACGTTGGTGGCTGTCATGTCATGTAAATCTAACTCGATATCTTCATTCCTTTCTTCCAATCGTAATTGTTAACCTTTTTTTTTCTTTCCTAACAAACATCGGCAAAATCTGACAGTTATGACAGATCGCTCACAGTGACCAGGGTCGTAAGTTTTGGCGTTGTGAGCGCAAGATGGTGGCGTTTATGACGTCGTCGATGACGTAGCGATGGTCAGTCGTGGACGTGCTAACGGTGAATCGGGACGCATTTGAGCGCGCTGTCAGCGCTAAAATCGATAATACCGGTGAAGCGGAACGCGGCTAATGTCACCTGTCACAATAATCGGAAAGTGCTCATTCATTCATCCTCAATCATTCACTGGCCCTCAAGTAATCATTCACTCACACGTGATAAAACAAAAGAGGTCAAGATAGCGTCGGAATCGCGCGCAGAGGGTTCCGTATACATGGGATATTTATTTTTGACGCGGTTGGGTACATTTTTGGGACTGCGGAGCTGGGTTGATTTCTGGGGTTTTTTTTTTTTTTTTTTTGCA
The DNA here is from genome assembly GCA_947532105.1 of Athrips mouffetella. Classification (NCBI taxonomy): domain Eukaryota; kingdom Metazoa; phylum Arthropoda; class Insecta; order Lepidoptera; family Gelechiidae; genus Athrips; species Athrips mouffetella. The sequence continues at coordinate 6,538,079 of OX383959.1, forward strand.
TAATTCAAATGAAAAAAAAAACTGTGCTTCTCGATCATTTTAATTTCTCCTGTAAGATTGAACATTTCTATTGACAGTAATTGGTTTTGGATTTTCTGAATTGTGAGCTTCGGAAATAAAGGGGAAGAATGATTACCTTTTTTTTGTTGACATTTCGCGGTAACGACTCGAAATCTAAGGATGGTGAAATGGTACAGAGATTTGTTTTGGATTGTACAATCAGTGGGGCCTCTTCGTATCTCATAGAGACGGTTTGAGATTTTGACCCCATTTACGATAATAATAATAGAAGGTAATATTTTTATTTATTTGAGATAAAGTTTGGTAATCATGTTCTGTAATCGTTCCATGTTTCAAGTCGATTGCGTGAGTGATCACTATGATAATTGTGGCGAACGTTCGGACGTACGAAGTCACACGACGAGGGTTTTATTATCTGGTAACATGGGACGGAACCCTAAAAATAGTTGGTTGGCCAGGGCATTTTCGTTTTATGGGTAACAATTATATAATTTGATGGATGAATGAATGAACTGTTTACGTACGGCCTCCATAATGCCTGTTGTCTGGTAGTGGCAAAGATTTCCGACCTCCTTGCTTCGCTCGGAATAGATACCTTGCTAATTTATTTTACTATGGGATGACATCTGCCAACATGTCCCAATTTTTTATGTCAAATTATCAATGATCACTAGGAAATATTCAAGGTGGCCCGTCAAATCCATAGAACGACGCCTTCGCTACCTAGTGACGAATTATTTCTTTAATCCTCCTTCTAAGTACCCTTATTTTTCTGTGGGTAGTGGAATCTAGTAGAACATGCGAAAAGAAATAAAGCGTTTTACGGGTATTTTGAAGGTTAAATTTTAGTACTTATGAGTATTATTTTATGACTTACTAGTTCTATTTTTTTTTCTATTCCAATGTCACGGAATATAATAACAAGATTAATAAACGTAGAGTTATGCGGTTCGGCTAAGGTATGCTAGTCGAGCAGCCTTGTTTCTGGGTGGAGAACCTATACTATCAAGCGGGCAATATATTTGTGACCGGGTCTCGAAGTCGGCTCTGGCGATTGCGATGAGATTTACCATGTGGGGTTCTTTTTGGGGCGGGGAATCGGTCTAGCTCGGTCTCATCAACTCATGTCTGAAATAAAATCGATAGGCTTGTGTACATAATAGGTACACTATATGATATCATTGATAGGTCGTAATAAATAGGATAGGAAGGTCATTAGACAAGTTTTAGGTTATCGGTTGGTTCTTGGTTATCATTACAACAGTGTTTTTAGGGTTCCGATACCAAAATGGTAAAAAAAGGAACCCTTATGGTGCCGCTCTGTCTGTCCGTCTGTCTGTCACACCTCTATATCTCAGCAACCACTTATGCTATCGACCTGAAATTTGGAATAGTTTTAGAATATAGTTGTCCAACTTAATTGCACATAAATTTTTTTTGAAAAAAGTATGATTATTAATGTAAAGGGGGCCAAAATAGGGGGGGCCAAATTTCAAATTGTCGCTATTAGGTCGAGTGGGGTATCATATGAAAGGGCTTTACTTGTACATTTTAAAATATATTTTTGTATTTTTTTGACTTTCTTAGTTTTCGAGTTATGATGAAAAATGTCAAAAAAAATACCATTCCCCCCCCCTAATCTCCGAAGTTTGAGCAAGGAAAAATCTGAATTAATTACAGTTGACAGAGGTTTATGTAAACTTTACAGCAAAAATAAAACGATCTTTCTAAGTTGCACAGTTTTTCAGAAATCTGCAAAAAACCTTTACAAACAAATTTAGTTTTGCGGTCCTGAAAATGGACTTTATTGCTTCCAAAAATACTATAGGTATATCGGAACCCTCGGCGCGCGAGTCCGACTCGCACTTGACCGGTTTTTTATTTTATCCTATAGATTTGCGCGACATTATATGTTTACAGATCAGGAAAATACTATAGGGTGATTGTAGATTATAAGACGGCTCTAAGGTCGCATTTGTAGCGTGTGAGAATGGATAGTAGGGATGAGACTATGATTGACAAAATAGGGAGTTCTGGGATAGGTAACAGATAATAAAATTACCAAGCCACATGATGGGTGTCTCGCCTTGACCTTGAGCGAGTTCTTATGATTACAATAATTGATACCTAACTAACTCTCTTGTTTATTTGGTGCACTTATAAATTTTGTGTTTTCTTTTAAGCTAGTTAGTACCTACAATCAGACCTCTTAAGTACTAAGTCGAATGGGGGTTGAGTTTTTCATTTTAGGATTGTAGGCAAATATGATTGTGTCCTGAGGTCCCCTTATTAAAGCTTAGCAGGTGAATATAGAATAAGGCTATTGAAAATTTAGAAAATATAATTACAGGAATTGTTGTTTAGTAGATCAAGGGTATCAAGGTAATTATTACAATGAGGGAAATTTTCATAAAATACTGGGTCTTACTCTTGCAGTTTTAAGGTCTTAGCTGGCAAGCGAAGGGGGGCAACGATGCAAACTAAAGAGGGATGTTACTATGCACATATATATACTATTATGCACTAAAATTTATAGGTACAATAATACTCTTTCTCCTTTATACAGTTCCTGGCTGGTATATTCTGACGTAAGGTCAGTTGAACGTTGTAAGAAACAAAAATGGGCTGTGACCCTACTATGTATCGTATCGGGACAATCTGCGAAACTGTTAAATAATTTAGGGAAGTGCATTTGCTAACCATTTTTAGGTATAGACTTAACATTATTGATGAAGGGTTTGTTCGTTTTAGGTATGTAAACGGTTCAATTTGCTAGCGCAAGATTAAGAAAAAGATAGGAAGATGGACAGGCTGAGTAGAAGGAAGCGTCTACCACTTAGACTTGCAGATGCAGACATCGTGGTGGGTCCAATCAGTTCTAGTCAGTCTGAAGTAGTGGTAGGAAGTCAAACTTCTACGTCATCGAATAGGGATAGGGAAGAAGTAGCTATTGAAGCGGACGTAGAAAGCCCAGTTCGAACAAAATGGACAAGAACTAGATGAAGGGGAATGAAATATAGGAATTGTGGTGGTAGTTAAGTGTTCATTTAATACCATCCATCTTGTTAAATAATTAAATATTGTCTACAAAATTATGGAAGATTGTTAATAGTCGAAGAATAGACTGGTTATAATAACATAACCGGTATTGTAATATTAGGGATAGGGTTATGAAATAAATAGAGTGTTTTCTTTTGTTTAGCTTTTAATAAAAGAAATAAGCATCACCACCGCTGATCGGAACAGCTGCGAACCTTATGTGAGTTAATTAGTAATAAATAAGTGTTATTGAAGTGTGATAGTAGTCTAGGACTTCACTCGGCTTGTGTTATTACCGTCTCAATCTAATAGGTCCCGCTTGGCTATCAGATAAAAGGAGGGTTTATTGTTCTCTTGTACGTCTAAAGTCCAGCGTAAGGGGGGTTGTAGTCTAAATCCATGCAGCACAGGGGTAGAAGGTGAGAAGGCCGGACTCCAGAACTTCCTGTTGACGCCTGGAGATAGTTAGAAAATAAAAACATTAAAAATAGATAAGATTACTTAATAAAAAAAAAAATAAAAGAAGAAAAACTTGTTAATACACGTATAGTAGCTATGGAACGGGTGGGGAAAGAAACTCTTAGTCATGCCCAAGAAGAAACGGCAAGATCATGTTGGAAAAAAAAAGTAAAGTTGTCGCTTTGTGACTAAGCTTGTAAACATTAGGCTCATACAGTAATTATAACAATGAAATTACCATTTTAAGTGCTTGGGCTATGAAATCAATGGTCAACGCGCGGTCAGGTAAGGGCAGGTTCGCTTTATAGGGGCAGGAAAACAAATTTTTAAGGTACTATTGTAGTTGAATCATATCAACATGTGAACGTATGCTTACCTGGGTTATTGCACTGTTTGCCTCACTCCGTAACTATTTCGCGTAAAACATTAATTCATTTATTCGGAAATATAAAATCTTCTATGTTAGATAGATAGACATTTATTTAATGTTTTAATTGCATTTAGAAATGCAAGCCGCATTCTTTCTAGTAGATCGTTTGTATTGCCAGTACTTGCGTCAGGGTTGGAACAAAAAAAAATTGTGAAAGAAAATTTAACGTTACAATCTCTAGGGTTATAAATTCATCCATAGTAATGTTCTAGCTATTTCGGTTATATCTCTTACAAAACTTCTGAGAACCTACGCATTAAAAATTGATCATGAGCATGCTACTTCATGAGCAAGTGGAATAAATTTCGTAACTCAGTCCGCGTCTTTTGGAACCGTCTGGCAATATTGGGTTTAGTTGACAAGTGATAGGAAGATGAACATTTACGAAGAAGGTAATGTCCATAAAAGATTACGGAAAACACTTGACCGATTTTGGACAATCAATCTAAATAAAGACGCTACATACACCATACTTTAAAATTGGATCATTAACAAGAATTATACCTGTTACCTTGAAGTCCAAGAAAAAGGGGGTTGGAAAGCATTTACGAAGGGAGTTGGAGGTGGAGACTTACCAACTCGAAGATTTTGTATTGGAGCCGGCCGAATCATATTTTTAAAATGGGCTTTAGACACGGGGTAATGATAAGTGTGCCGGGTATGGCAAGATAAGGGTGCTAGGTGGGTCTCTGCCTACATTGACGGAATGGAGGTGTGATGTTATGTATTTATTAGATACCTTTTGTGATTTTCCTCTTGTCAATAGGGTTAATTTAAACTTACGGAGATCTCATGTTAAAATAGTAGGTAGAATATCCTTATAAGTTATGTACCTATAAGGTACCTTTGTGATTTTTCTCTTGTCAATAGGTTTAACTAGAACAACCATTCAAAGATCTCACACTAGAATAGTAGAATATTTTATATTGGAATCCGTCCTTTAGTTCATGCCAATGGGGGAATGGGGATGAATTTAGTAAGGATCTTTAGGAATACGTAGGTATGTTTTTCTTTTGAAAGTGGGAAGGGATTTTACAATAATTAATCTGAGACTGATAAGGTTTGCAGCTGGGATTTATTTTCTACACGGAGTGGAAGATGATTTTCTTGATATATTTCTTATAAATAAGTTTGTTTAGTTGATCGAGTAATACTTGCTTCGATCAAGGATGAGAAGTCGTTGTAACAAAATGATGAATTTGATGTTTGGTTTGAAAGATTTTTCTTCTCCTAATGTTAGAACTAGTATTACTGGCCGAGCCTAACGAAGCCTAAACTTAATAAGTAAATTTTGAATTTCCAATCAGCATTAAGTAGTAGTGACCTATCATTTACTTCAATAAATATTTCTAACGGGAATAAATTGCACCTTGATCAAATATGAGTGAATACGTTTGTTTGTACTAATACAAGTTACTAAATGGGTTATGATGGAACTTACACTATCAGTAGAATTGTTTTAGGAATTAGTATTTTGTGAAGGGTTCTTTTGAGGTACTATTGTGTTTATTATACCTAATGTTGCAATGAGTAAGTTAAAATGTTATAGGATGTTCGTTATGTTATGCCTACTTGCCATGCGTGTATAGTAAGAGCATGTGTATGTATACACATATATATGTATGGATGCGTATGTATGTCTATATATGCACATGTAGAATTTTGTGTATGACTGTTAGTCCTTATTAAGAGTACAAAGATTGGTTAATTGATTAAAATGTAAATAGAAAAATGACTGATTAAAAGTAAATTGAAAAATATTACAATAAATGTATATAGCTGGAGTACTAGATAGTTTGAATTTAGGGGTCCTAAATAAGAAACCTATACAAGACATGCCATATGATGGTAACTTAGGATCCTATACTGTAGGAAGAGCGGTGAGTGTGTGTATGTAGGTATGTATGTTTGTGAACGGGTTTTTGTTTGTGGCTCTCACGATTCCCGTGGGGATTGGTATTTAGGAGATTCCTGGGTGTCAGGGACGTTTTGTTTCTCGGGTTTAGGACTGCAGCGCCATCTGTTAGTGGGCTTCGGGATGGGCGAGGGAAATTGGACTATAACCAGCCCCCTAGTAATGTTAGGCTAGGGAAAGGTTTTCCCTAAAATAATGTACTAACGCAGGATAGTTAAAATTTCACATAGGTGGCTAGTAATGAGTCATGGCGCTAAATTACAGGAGTCCTCAATATACCATAATCTCATTGACATGACTTAACGACCTGCAAAATATGGGAGTAATGCGTTGTGCACCTTGTTAATGCACAAAGCATTCTATCCATAGTACACGTTTTTCTATTTATTTTATTATAAAAGTTCTGCAGCATAGGAACGAGGCGCCATCTGTCGAAAAATTGTAAAAGCTTTAGTCATGGCCGAACTAAGCGCGGTTCATTATTTGTGCAAAGTATTGTGGAAGGTAAGTAATGTAACGCGCGGTAAGAACGGGCACAGCGGAGTTGCTATACCTACACGTTCGGCGGAGAATGCAGCGTGAGACTCGTCTAAGCATCGGGATTTGGACCACAGGGGTTTTACAGTGTTGTACATACATTGGATGGTCTGGGAATAATGTGTAAGTAACCTAAATCCACCTAAAAGACGGGTTCAGTTTCCTTTGCCTTCGGTAAGAGGTCCGCGAAAATAGTACTGACGTATAAGAAGGCCAGGGAACAGGTAAATAGTATTGAGCGGGTAAGCGATACTAGCTGTTTCGATTTAAATCAGAAGTTACGAAAAAAAAATTACCATAATAATAGGAAAAAAAATACCATGATAACAACGCCATAAAATACATCGGAATGTAGGGCCAATAAGATTATTCGCGAAGGATATTATGAAAATAAAAAACACTTGTGAAGACCTAAAGATTTGTTTAGTGTTAAAATTTAACTTAATTATGGTTAATTGTAGTAATTTGTATCTGAATAGGTTAATCAGATGGGAGCTTGCTTAGAGAATTCGGGGTTTAGGCTTTGTTTGGTTAGTTGCGTATAGGTTGTGTGTCTGTCTGAATAACTAGACATTTGTCAAAGTTTAAGTTATATCTCAGTTAGAAGGGAAAACAAATAATTATCCGTTGGGAGAGTCTAGTAGATCGTAGTAACAGCGTGAAAGTGCAAATGAGGAAGGTATGTGTTTATGAGAAAGGTTGTATGCAAAGATAAATTTGGTTGAATGACTAATCACTAACTGAATATGAGATTGATGTGTGGAAGGATTTAATATAGACTGGAGGGTTGCAATGAACCACTGGGTACACTCTCTACGGATCAAATTTATTGACTGTTAACCTTGTACACCACACTTACAACAAAGTATTTATGGGATCTTAGGTGTTAGGTTACTTGAAAGACATTGGAAGCGAAGTTTATTCTGGTGTCCAGAAAGAGTGTTAATGCTCCCTGTAAATAACTTTTACTCTACCAGTGGGCACAGCTCAAAAGCAAAACCCTACACTGCACATTCTCCAAAGGATGAAAGAAAGCAATATAGAGTCAAGTTTTAGACTGGGACTATTGGTCAGAAGAACGGTTTTATCTTGCAGCCAATAGAATTGACTTTACTCTAACAGGGACATAAATGTCTATCCTGGAGTTGAAATACAAAAATAACGATTTGCTCAGCAGGTGAAATGACTTTATGTTGTCATTAGGGCAGGCTGGATTCACAACCCGAGCTCCTTGTATTGAGTGGAGTTCGTTTGTACTCGGTATAAACTGGAAGATGAGCGATAAGTCAACGGTCTGATTCTTGAATTCGGATTGAAGACGTTTGTCCTTTGGTTTAAAACTTACACCTCATATCAACATTTGCATTATAGGTTAAGAGTTAATAAATTTAATTTTGAATTTGTAATAAGGGTGTGAAAATTTGCTCCGGGCGGCACATAGCTTCTGCACAAATTTTGGGGGTTGGCTGTGACGGTTCGGCCGTCAGTGATTCCGAAATATTCAAGTTTAGGTTTATGTAACTAATATTCACGTTGAACTTGGCTTTGACACGCTACCGCGTGTCTAGATCAACTTTTGATCAAACACATTTCCGATTAAATTGAAGTTAAAAATACCCAAATAACTCGTTGTAAAGTCAGACTATAACTAAGCATTCCATTAAAAAAGAAGGATACACCTTAAGAATTGAAGGTAGTCGGATGAATGAACATCTTAGGTTCGGATCGAGAAAAAAACAGTAAAATGCATTCGAAACTTAATCAAGACATTTAGTTTAGTAATTCAAGCTTATTTTACATGATTTAGTATCCATAAGAATACTTTAAGTCCGTTTTATAAAGAAAAACACGTCATTAAGACAAACAATTAAATGAGAAACATTATTGATTAAAGGTAGATGGCGACAATGTTAGAGTTGCGTGATCATTGCTGCGCTTGACTGAACGGCGGCGCTAAGGCTAGCTTTTGAACCTTCAATGTACGATGAATGGCGGTTGTCGCCTCAACGAGAGAGGAGAAGCGGGGACGCGGTTGTTCCCAATATGTCCCGAGAACTTCTCGAGACTGCCAAAAACGGTTTGGGAAGCCACGGGACTATTATTATTGAGGAACGGTGGCGTTAATGAGTTCGGGAAGGCACGTGCTAAATTCAAGAGTATAAATACGCAGACTTGGGTTGTGAGGGGTCATTCGTTGTTTAACTTTCGACAAGTCATTATGCTGGAGGAATGCCCGAAATTCCTGAAAGCATTTTAATCATAACTAACGGTAATTTCGTCGTGAACGCGCAGGTGTCGGGATCCCTGAAAATTCCTCGTGGAATTTCGTCCGTCGTAAAGCGATCGCTCGCTCCTAGAAACTCGAGTGCTAGCTTAGAACCTAGATTTCTACACTATTGCTAAGACAGTGCGACGCGAGTCTTTAATCAATTATTTATCTTAGTCAATTAGGCCGATCTGGTACCCGGAAATCTGTAAGTACAAGTCTATACCCATGTTTCCTATTGTTGGTTTTTTTATTGTGTGTTTTTTTAACTGTGTATATTTAATGTGTTTTTAATCTCTTTCAATTGTGTGTGATTTATCATTTAATTGCAAATCGCTCTCCATTTCTCCCTATGCCATTCTTTAAGAACTGTGTCTAGATATTATCGTGTTTCCCTAGAACTGACGGCTAGAAAGATAGACCTAGTGATCAGAGTTTACAAGCCGGGCTTGGATAAGCCTTCCTCAGCCTTAACTCTGTGACTTAGTCCTAGATGATGGCTGGATTAACCTTGCCTTCCGAAGTACAGAAAACGCCTATCTTAAAATCATAAATCTGGTTATCTGATGTTTTCCATCTAACCCCTTTTGGTTGGGTACCACCCAAAAGCGAACGATGTACATTTCCATAACGTGTTGTGCCTATATTTGCATGTGTGTCTATTAGACTGTGATATTAACTCAATGACTATTTTTATATGCCTATATTACTGTGTAAGGGGAAATTTGGGCTAGGATGGTTTCTGTTTACTAGTGGGGTAGAACATACCCACCTAGATCAGGCTAGTCCTGTAATCTTGGGATTTAGGAAGAACCCTTTGCCCAACAGTGGGACGCCGTGGGCTTAAATATTACTAATTTTCTGGAATCATACCAAATGCAGATAGATTTCTAAGACATCATTTAACTCTGTGATCATATTTAAAGATATCAGTACAAAACTAACTTGCTTATCTAAAGAATGATATTTCTATGATGTGGTATACTTAAATCTGTGATAAATCTATTTCCCCTGACTATTATGCATTGTCGGGTGTTGAACGCTATATCTTCGTTCTTTTAGTACCTATAGAGGTAGCTTTATAATCTAGATCACATGAAATCTGGTATTTTATTTGGTAGAATGAGACTAAAAGGGGATTCTTTGTCTTGCAGTGGACGCTTATTAATATTATCGTAATTCATATATACATCTAATTTCGATAAAATGTTTGAGATAGGCATGTGTCTTGTTGAGTACCTATCTACTTTCAGCTTAGATTGCTGTGTTTTTGGATATGACACATTAGATCATACTTTCTTAAAATTAAAAGGGATTTCCACCAAGTGAAATTAATGCTTGATAATATTTGGTTCTGCAAGGTGAAGCAAAAGCAAACCTGTGGTCCTCTGTTGTACTAGAAAAGGCAAAATGTCCACATCGTGTAGATCGAATTATCATTAAGCTATCGAACTAGATGTATAGTCGATTTGTGCGTATGAACGTACTGAAATAATGCTTTCTCAATAAAATGCAATTGAGCTGAAAGGACGGGAAAGATAAGGAACATTCCTTGATCCTCGCGAGATCCTAAAATAATGTGTCTCGGGTTCGAAACAAGAACTTATATCACTTATATTAAAGTGTTGGTTTTATTGTTCAGATAAAATTATGACTGACTTTGGTCTAAAGGACCTTGACAAATTAAATGTAGATTCATAAAGTAATTATTGTTCCAAAATCTCCGTTTACTTAATATTTGTTTGCTGAAGAAAAAAGAAAACAGATATTGTATTTATATGTATATATTTATATGCAATCCAAGTAGCTGGAACAAGCTTGGATACCTTTTGTACCCTCCACTCAACCCTTTTGAAGACATAATGTAACCACAAACCTACAGACAAACGAGGACCGATTGAGTAAAATTATCTACCCATTCTTTTGGTTGATTTTGAAGCAGTAGAGTAGCTTCAGTAAACGGAGAGATAGGTAAAGGCGGGGAGCCGTCCCGTTTGGCTAGTCGAAGCTCACGGAGGACCGCGGGGAGCGAGCGGGACCTCTACCCCCTAAATAGGGGGTACCTTAGTACCTAATAACCTATCAACCTACTAAAACATCTTTTCTTTCTATACAATCTAAATACTCTTAGGTTCCCCTGAAGTCAGCCATAGTTTACAGATATTATTTCTTTACAGCTATTCTCGGTTACATAACTATTATTTCTTTACAGCTATTCTCGGTTACATAACTTCATATTCTACTTATCTAACGCGCATCCTTACCTATTATACATACTTACTCCATGTTCTTCTTATCACATTAATATTGCTGCAAACTCTCCAGATGTTGAGGCGTAAGCCTAGACTAAGATAGGCAGACCTTAGAGGTTAGGCAGGAACAAATCATAATCTCTCCCATGGTTCTGGCTGCTCTTGTCTCATAGCGTTGGGTCTTAAGCCACTAGTTCGATCACCGGCCGAATTATTTATTAGAACAGGGTATAATAGTTTGGATCAATTTTCAGGTAATGCTATCTCCTTATTCTATGTGTTTGGTTAAAATTAAAAGTTAAAACAAAAAAAATTAAGTCAGGTTAGTCCGTGTTCGCTTAGCAAGTTAGGACTAGTAAGTTAGGTAGGAAAGTCTCAGTTTGTGCTGTGAGCCATGATGGCAAGTCAGGCTTGCAGCTAGGTCGAACTGTTACAATTTGGTGCCGTGACCAGGATTCGAATTTCTAGGTTACTACGGACATTATTGTTAACAGCGGCCTCTTATTTTTTCTATTTTTTCTATTTATTGATATATTAGTACTGTTACTTAAGTTTCTGTTGCTATGCATAGGTAAAATTTCTAGAAATAAGGGTCTCACACAATTTATAAAATATTTAAACCTTTTATGTATAACCAAACACAACACACTTACAGTATACTTACAAAATACTATACATGACATAACACAATAGCTGCCTTTACATTTAGGTTACAGTTACACTTGACATGTGTCTGGACACGGACACTCATAGCCGTTACTAGTTGTTCGGGTTAAACTTGGAATTTATTTCAAGGGCCGATCAATTTAGTGATAGTTACAGACTTTACGGCGATACCTCCTTCGGGGAATACCTGAGGAGCTGGCCACATCAGACTAAGTCCTTGCTTGTAGCTTGAACGGGCGCACGCCCTAGGCGAGCCGACTATCCGTTCGGGAGACACTCTGACTTTTTCTGTACTGACACACGCTAAACTTTATAATTATGTTGTGTATCTTATTCACTCTTCATTAATTTCATTCTCACTTAGTTTTGCGCAAAGGTTATATCACTGTTTTATTGGCATATTTTCACTTAACACTGTAGCAAGTTAATTAGAAACGGGGGGTCGCAGGTTTAAGCTTCTTTAGGCCTAAAACTAGGTATGCGTTGAGAATCAGGGCACTTCAGGGTCCTTGTTCTTCAACAGGTATGCTTAGTTGACAACAGGAACATTGCTCTTTGTACCAGTAGGTAGACTGTTCCTCCGGTGTAGTCATTCTGTAAAACAAACAAAATTTTAGGGTTATTACAAGGACCACATAGCCTAAAGTTTTCCAATTTAAATAAACCTATGATCTAGAATCCATTTCGGGTACCCATGACTTCTTGTAAGCAAAACTGATCATTTTCAATTTACGTATCAAGTCCGAATATCAGTTAAGTATACTTGCGTTATTATTATGTAAGTTATGGATATTGCTACGTATTTAAATAGGACTTACCATTACAAGCTTCCAAATAGATCGATATATATAGTGTCAGAGGTTATTTTTTTCGATATGACTTCATTCATCCACCACTGGTCGTCTGACAGGGAAAAATCGCGAGCGGCTCGTTCGTTCGTTCGTCCCGGGTCATTCGTTGGTCCGAGAGTCATTCACTCACTCACGCGTGAAGGAAAATTAAAGCGGTTAAGCTGCGAGTGACTAGTGCGCCGAGGGTTCCGTATACCTGGGATATTTATTTTTGAGACAGTTGGGTACATTTTTGGGACCGCGGAGCTGAGTTGGTTTCGGGAAGGAGATTTGCATATTTCCAAAGAGAAAAAAAAAAGGGAAACTGTGCTACTTGGTAACTTTATTTTGCCCTTAAGAATAAACATGAAGCTTTAGTGACAGTAATTAGTTTGGATTTTTCGTTTTGCAATCTTCGGAAGTAAGGGTTTGTTGTCTTTTTTTTGACGTTTTTCCGGTAGTAACTTGAAGTCTAAAGAGTGGTAAAATAGTACAGCTATTTGGATTGTACAATTAGTGGGGCGCCCTTCGTATCTTTTAGCAAAGACTTCAAGTTTTGATCCCTTGTTTGGGTACCAATTATGATAATAGTGGTAAGGTTACCTTCTATTTTTAAGTCGGGTAATTATGTTCCGAAATTGTTCCAAGTTTCAAGTCGATCGCGTGAGTGGTTGCTGAGATAATCGATTGTGACGAGCGGGTCGGGCGGACGAGGTCGCACCGTGAGGGTTTTTCATTATTTGGCAACTGTGTCGGAACCCTAAAAATACTGAACGGTCGGGGCGCGGATGACGGGTGAATGAATGAATGAACCGGTTATTTCTCAGAGTAAAAAAAACTATAGAGTCCGTCATATACATATTCTGTATAAACTAGTGAAGTGTAAAGCGTCTCACTGTCGCCCATACTAGTCGGTCAAAAAAAAACTCAGTGAAGTTTTACAAAAATCAAGAGATCTTTAAAAATCTATATTTTAAACTTTGTTTGCGAAAGTGAAAATATATCTTTTTTACTTGTGAATTGATCATTAGTACTAAGAACGGAAGCGTAAATGATCCGTAAGTAATAGCCATTTTCTGCGTGATTTTTAGCACCGTTTTTTTTCTGAATGGTGGGTGTTTTCGCCAGAGGAACTGTGGTAGTAACATTGGTTAGTCCCAAGTCACATATTTCTCAGAGAGAAGGATAAAAGTTAGGATTTGATAAAAATCCATACATTTTAGTATGGAGGTCCCTCGCAAGAAAGTGATACGCTTGTGGCTCCCTCCTTAGCGGAAAGAGCTGCTGCTTAAACCTCCTTGGGTTATTTTATATGCGTTCCGTTCTTTTGGGCAGGCTGAAGCCTTTCGCCATACAGCCTGTTGCCTAGCACTTTTGTAATTAGGATTGCAGTTAAAGTGAGTTGTACGCGCACCTAGGAATCTAGTAAGGTATGCCAAGAATCGATTTGACGTATATTTTAGAGGTCCAAACTTACTTTGAAAATGGGTGGTATTGTGTAAAATATTTTCATCATCATACATACAGAAGATTCGGTGGTGGTTTTAAATTTCAAGAAGGTCGTCTCGTCAAGGTACACCGAACGCCATCTGCCGTCGAATAGTGGTACTATTAGGAACAATCCACGTAGTGCCGTTCCTTCGTTGGTTATACGGAACTGACTCAAGTCATCGTGTTGACATAAGACATTCCGTTCGGATATTCGGATGAAGTTCGGTCTTCCCGGAACAACACTATAAACGTCAACATTAAAAAGTAAACAAAGAGTTTGCGGTTACGTTTTTAGTTTATTTTTAGATAATTACTCGTAATATTAGCTAAGTTTTGGTTAATTTTAGTATAGGATGAGTTTTTCCAAAGACATATTGCATTTTTTGTTAAGTTTTATGAAAGTTTTACGAATTTTCTAGACTAACAGAACCATTCCAATTTACTTCAAACTTTTAAATTTATTTGGTGATTGTATGCATAATTTTGTGAACAAAAACACATCACTGCATGTTGCGGCTGCAATAAAGGGTGTTAAGTGAAATTTTCACTAATTTTATCAACCATTCCACAAAATTTTTACGAATGTAAGTTTCCATATCACACTTTTATTTTAGTACCTGGTTAGGATTTTGAAACCAACTTTCATGTGATATATGCCTTGGTTTCGTACAATATTATCATGGTTAATAATTTTAAGGTAGGTTTAGTGTTATTTTACCTTTCGTGGTCATACCTGACACCCCATACTTAACATAACTTCCTCCATACGGGTCCGAGCAAGAAAGGAAAACCCATATCAATGTTAGGTCATTGGGCTATTTCGCGAAACAACAAACAATTAAAGCGAACTGTAATATTTCTTGAATATTTCGTGACATAATTTTCTCTCTCATATTTATTTATTTATTTTAATTATTTATATTATTTATTCGTTGTAACTTTTTCATTTGTGTCGTCTGAGGTAGGTTTGAGGTAGGTATAAGCTGTAGTGATTTATTTCCTCTTCATGCAAACTTTATCTGAATACCATATTGTAGGTTAACAAATTATTTCAATTCGCTAAGGTGATGTGGTCATACACACTGTGGGGATGCGATGAATCCAAACATGCTATTTAGGTGAAAAATACTCTTGTTAACTGAACTGTGAAAACACTATATTCACTAACGGTACCTATTTACATTTGCTTTCGTGGTTTGAATAGGTTCGTTTGTTTACGTTTCATTCCTAGTAGGTCATAGATACCTCTATAGTTGTTAAATGTTAGGACACTACTCGTTACGGGGGGTTGGGGGGAAGACTGATTGGGTTTAGGGAGTACACTATTATTATAAGCTTATTATGAGATTAGTATGTGGGTATTGTAACCTTGATAATATGGTATGTTCTAATACGAGTAAGATGAAGGGTTGTCGCGCTTAAGGTAGTGGGGTTAGCTCTCTACGATAATAGGGCAGTAGACGTAATCTGCTTTAATAGGGCCTATAATTTTATGAACATCCAGTTTAAAACAATAGAGGGTAAGAATTAAAACACTTTGTGTACTTTTTCGTGAGGTTACTATACTAGGAGCGGTGGAACGATATTGTGAGTTCACAGGTTTTATAGTCATGTTTGCGGTTACAGTTGGTTTTCAATAACGTGAGGTGCGCGGTGGAAACCACATACAATACTGAAGTGAATGCTTAGGTTATAGGTTAGTTTAAGAAGAAAAAAATCATAGCACATCCAAAAGTTAATCAATTTTTTTTTAAATTTACGAATCGCCACGGTCTTTCGTGAACTCAGTTGTGGTTGGGTGACTGAACGTTTCCTTTCCTTCGAGATACAGTAGGGAATTCCATATTTTAAGTCTTATCCTCCTTAACTAAAGTATCCGTTGATTTATTAGCATAAAAAATATTTTGCGTTGAGTGATTTACTGCTTTGACTGTACTGTCAATGACACAATAATGTAAATAAAAGTGGTTAGTCTAATGCTGGGGTTCGAAGATTAACTATGCTTTAATTATACCTGTTCTTCTTGCGTATGAGAGGTAAGGTCATCGACCGACCTGACTAGCCTGGTGTTAGATTTCTTTTTCTTGGTATTGTTGTGTGTTCGACCACGTATCTTGTTAGCGCTTACAATGTAGATATTTTTCATTGTTACTTTAACTTACTTATACAGCTTTGGTTATCCTTACTTGCTGCCGAGTGTACATTTGTGACGTCACCATATTACTGTAGAATAAGAGACGTAGTAAGGTCTGGGGGTTGACTTAGTATAAAACATAACATAACAAAACAAAACAACTTTATTTTTACATATCTTCATATAATAATTTTATCACGTTGTCGTAATCTATTCACCTACATCGTATATTAACAATGAGAATGTGTTTTGTTTTTCGGTTCGTTTATAGATGGGCATATTTAAAGGGAGTGAAAGTTTTGTTTTGGCTAATTGTAAGTAAGCATAAATACATACATACGGCACGATTACACGATACACAATTTAATAGCTTACATAGAAAATTTTAGGTATCATGCTAAACGGATAATTCGTAGATCATTATCATACATCATACGTACATAACCACTGTCATACATTCGTCACTTGTTTTAAATTTTTAGGTTAGTAATTTCGTAACATAACGTCGTTCGGTTGTAGGAATATGGAATTATACAGTTAGTTCTTTCTCATATTTACTTATTGGTTAGATTAAAACCTTCTTTGACTTATACGGTCTGCTATTTTGTGGGCATAAGGCATTTTGTTTTAATGATGAAATAGGTTAAGGACCTTAGAATGGTCTCTACGCATAATGCACTAATTTCTAATTTTCAATGTGCATAACCTTAGGTCTGTAGGAAGGAATTTCCTTTTATTAATAAGTGATCATTATTGCCACCTTTCAAGATCAAACGTTGCATATATTTTCGCGGGTAAGATTACTTAAATGAATAAATAAGTGCACATAATTTTAAAGATCCCGCCCTTTAAAAAAAAAAAGTGGTTTAAGTTTTCCAAAAAAAAAAAAAAAAAAAATTCAGTTTTCAAAAAAAAAAAAAGTTAAAAAAAAAAAAAAAGTTCAGTTTTTCAAAAAAGATCCGAATTTACAAAAAGATCCGAATTTCCAAAAATTAAATTTCCAAAATACATTTTCAGAAAGTTTCTAATTTTCAAAAAAGTTCCTGATTTTCAAAAAGTTCCTGATTTTCAAAAAGTTCCTGATTTTCAGTTCCTAATTTTCAGTTCCTAATTTTCAAAAAGTTCCTAATTTTCAAAAAGTTCCTAATTTTCAAAAAGTTCCTAATTTTCAAAAAGTTCCTAATTCTCAAAAAGTTCCTGATTTTCAAAAAGTTCCTGATTTTCAAAAAGTTCCTGATTTTCAAAAAGTTCCTGATTTTCAAAAAGTTCCTGATTTTCAAAAAGTTCCTAATTTTCAAAGTTCCTAATTTTCAGTTCCTAATTTTCAAAAAGTTCCTAATTTCCAAAAAGTTCCTAATTTCCAAAAAGTTCCAATTTTCAAAAAGTTCCTAATTTTCAAAAAGTTCCTAATTTTCAAAAAGTTCCTAATTTTCAAAAAGTTCCTAATTTTCAAAAAGTTCCTAATTTTCAAAAAGTTCCTAATTTTCAAAAAGTTCCTAATTTTTAAAAAAGTTCCTAATTTTTAAAAAAGTTTCTAATTTTTAAAAAGTTCCTAAATTTCAAAAAGTTCCTAAAAAAAATTCAGGTTTCAAGAAGTTTGCTCATTTTCGAAGCAGCGTACTGATAGCAGGCAATTGTAGCTATCAAATAGTACTTTAAATAGATTTAAGGAAAACTAACGGGAATAATTCGTTCAAATTTCTCTAAATGATAAGTATCTCCCTTCGGCATACGTAGTGAAGTTGACTTGGTTAACTTTTGGGGAGTAAGGGTTTACTATAGGTTGGAGGAATGGTTGCGTTCAGATACCTTGATTGCTGCTGGGATAAAAAAAAAATAATCATATAAGGTATAGGACATGCATCTGTATGTAAGCCACGTATGCGTATAGCCATAATTCTCACATTATTATGTGTAGGTAAAGCGTAGGGTGTAAGGAGTAAGGTATTGGTGTGTGTAAGACTATGCGTTAGTTACGATGCGCAAGACACATTGGCACGTATGCGTAATTATAAATTTTATTAGTACAGGAGCTGGAGTTATAATGTCACCGGAAGTTCTTAGGTAATCTTAAGCGTACCTTTTCTTAGATGGGGCGAGGGATTTTTTATACCTTTCGTGATTCGGGAAACATTAGCTGTATTATTCAAATTCTTCATTTTAGGGTCTTGTTTTTATTTTACTCGGAGGACAGCTCATTTAGAGCATACACATTTCTGAATTTTATTAGGTAAATATTTTTAATTTTTTTCTTCTCTTATTATATTTTGTGATAAATTTTAGCTTTGTGTAGAGGCTTTTGAAATTTTTTTTGGATTGTGCTGTTTAGGTACGAGTAAGCTCCGCTGTGGGCAGGTAATGATGGCTCAGGTAAACAGTGAATTTCAATTAAATAGTAAAAATTTCGTAAATCATAGTCAAATTCTCGGTCAGTTATATAATTTACCAATGTAGACACCTAGATTGTGTTGGAGATTTAGTTGCCCAATGTGAAAAATGAGAAAATCCATCACGTTTGAAGTGTCACTAAACAATTTTGATTGCGTAAATAGAGCTCAATATGAAGGTTTTGAGAGAGAGTTCGATGATTCACCTTTAAAGTATTGTGCAAGACGACTTGTTTACACGTGAGTAATCCGTTGCGACAAGTTGACGAGGAGTTTTATTTGAAGGGATCTTTGAGGGACCGACTCGTAGGTCCTTGGAAAGAAATATGTTTTCTTAGGAATCATTTTGCTTTGTGGATGGACTTATAGCCGTATTCCCAACTTTCCTGGCAAAATACTTCTTCCATTTTAAATAAATTTTGTACGGTGTAAATCGAGGGTTGATGGGGTAAATTTACAATTGGTGTTGTGTTTCTCTCTTGTGAATTATTGCATCAGTAGACATTAAAATAGACTAATATAATCAACTAGTTTTGGGAAATTTAAACTAATTTTGCGCAGCGCCTGTGCGTTTGCCTTGGCGGTTTTTACTCAGTAGCATAATCAAATATTAGATGATCAAACGAACTCCAGGAGTGAAGTTCGATCGTTATTATATTCCTACTTGTAAACAAACTATATCTTCGAATGAAGCGACGAAATATAATTTATTCTCTTGCGCTTCATTGGTCCCCAGTGGTTCGTAGTAACAGCGTAAAGGAGGACGGAGAGAAAGGTGAGAAAGGTAGTATGAAGATGATGAAAGAAAATTTGTTTTGGGTTGGATGACTATGACTATGACGGATGAATATGAGATTGATGTATAAAAAGACTAATAGTATGGAGGGTTGCAATGAACCAATGGATACTCAACCAGTGGAGCAAAATTTATTGACGGTTGACCTGTACACAATACACTTACAAAAAGTAATTTATGGGATCTTAGGTGTTAGGTTTCTTGGAGGACATTGGAAGCGATGTTTATTCTGGTGTCCAGAAGGAGTGTTTATACAGCCTGTAAATTACTTTTACTCTACCAGTGGGCACAGCTCAAATGCAAAACCCTACACTGCACATGCTCCAAAGGATGAAGGAAAGCAATATAGAATCAAGTTTTAGATTGGGAATATTGGTCAAAGAACGGTTCTACCTTGCAGCCACTAGAATTGACTTTACTCTAGCAGGGACATATATGTCTATCCTGGAGTTGAAATACAAAAATAACGATTTGCTCAGCAGGTGAAATGACTTTATGTTGTCATTAGGGCAGGCTGGATTCACAACCCAAGCTCCTTGTATTGAGTGGAGTTCGTTTGTACTCGGTATGGACTGGAAGATGAGCAATATGTCAGTGGTCTGACTCTTGAATTCAGGTTGAAGACATTTGTCCTTTGGTTTAAAACTTACACCTCATAACAACGTTACAGGTATGGGTTAAAAGTTAATAAATTTAGTTTGAGTTTAGTTTAGACTTTTTAAGAGTGAATATTTGCGGAATGAGGGGGTGAAAATTTGCTCCGGGCGGCACATAGCTTCTGCACAAATTTTGGGGGTTGGCTGTGACGGTTTGGCCGTCAGCGATTCCGAAATATTCAAGTTTAGGTTAATGTAACTAATATTCTCTTTGAACTTGGCTTTGACACGCTACCGCGTGTCTAGATAAATTTTTGATCAAACACATTTCCGATTAAATTGAATTTAAAAATACCCAAATAACTTGTTGTAAAGTCAAACTATGATAAGGCATTCTAATAAAAAGGAAAGATTCGTTTAGAACTTAAAATCAGCTGGATGGATTAGAATCGTAGTTTCGGATCGAAAAAGACATACTAAAACCCATTTCAAACTTAATTTAGACATTTAGTTCTATGAATTTGAGCTTAATTAACACGTTTTCATATTCAGAAGAATGCATAGGATTCGTTTTCAGGTGAAAAGATACTTCGTTTCAAAAACCCAGACTGGCTGGCGCCGGCCGACTGGGGAGGTAGCGTACTATTGCGTGCCAGCGCGCGGGTGGCGACATTCACTTTGCTAGTAAACCATCAATGTATGCCGAACCGAATTCGTTATTGCGTTATCAGTTAGGTTGAATGCGATATTGCGTCATCGGCGGGGGGACGTCGAGTGTATAAAAGCAAGAACGCTGCCCTGAGGCCCCACCTTTTTATTTGAAATTCATCGCGACAACGTTACTCTGCCCGAATGCGGAGCGATCTTTCTCTTTAAGCTTTTTTTTTATTATATTGCGCGGTGCGTAAATTTAAATTCGTTCGATCTTTCGACACGTTCGGTTTTCGTGATTTCGGCGGCTAAGCACGTGTGCGTCCAGGTTGCCCGCGAGCACAGAAACTTACGGTTTCGGGCGTCCCATGATTCCTCGAGGAACGTTTCGGTCAGCGCGACTGTAGGGAAGGCCACCATGTCCAGTTGTGGGCAATCATCAACAAAGCGCGGGATGCTGGAGGGACGACTCATGGCCTGTCGTTCTGTACCAACATTCTGAGCGAAGACTTTGCCCAGCAGTGGGCACTCCTCCAGCCGGGCGCAGGCCTGTGCCTAAGCGGACGGTTCGGGACCGTTCGTTCCGCTCTGGCTGTCTGGAAGGGTCCTGGTCCAGCAGTGGACGTTCACCGGCCAGGTCACGTCAAGGTTTGATCGAAGAAAAACCGTGAGTAATTCAAAATCTTCCTTGTCGTGTTTTGATATTGTGATAATATTTTAATATTTTGTGCTATTCATAAAATTTGTGCGATGTGTTTAAAATGCTTATAAAAGCTGTAGAAATCGTCCTAAATCCAGTGACTTTATTAAAAGATTTATAGTACAAAAATCACGCTAGATTACCTACTTAAAATTTGATATTCCGGTATATTTTACGGAAACCTGTACTCCCATATATACGTTGTGTGGGAGCACTTTGGACCTAATGTCTCGGTAATAAAGCTGAGAAGGTTCCTTTTGATGCGAGATAGACCGTACAAAATGGTTGAAGATTTCAAGAAATTGTTCATAAATTCTGTGACCATGTTTAAAGACTATCAGCACAAAATCTAGCTTGCTTATCTAAAAGGTAATAATTTTATGATTTAGTTTGCCTAAATAAACTATTTTCCTTAGCTGATATACATAGTCGGGTGTTGAACGCTCTATTTTAGTATAAAAGTAGCTTCATAATCTAGATTAAATGAAATCTAGTACTTTACTTGTTCAAATGAGATTTCGAAGGGTCCCTTTGTTGTATAGTGGACGTCTCTGATCTAATATTATAATATATCGGGAAAAAATATTCTTACCTACCTTCATCTACCTTTATAAATTCATCTAATTTTGATAAATGAATGAGATAGGAATGTGTCTTGTTTTAGTACCTACCTACCTTGGCTAAATTGCTGTGTGATGGAGTATGACATATTAAATCATACTTTTCTTAAATTTAAAAAGGATTTCCTACAAGTGAAATTAATGCTTGATAATATTTGGTTCTGCAAGGTGAAGCAAAAGCAAGCCTGTGGTCCACTTTTGTACTAGTAAAGGCAAAATGTCCACATTGAGCAGATCGAATTATCATTAAGCTATCGAACTAAATGTATAGTCAGATGTGCGTATGGACGTACTGAAATAATGATATCTCAATAAAATGCAATTGAGCTGAGAGGACGGGAAAGATAAGTAACATTCCTTGATCCTAGCGAGATCCTAAAATAATGTTTCTCGGGTTCGAAACAAGAACTAAATCACTTATATTTAACTGATTCCTTCATTGTTCAGATTGGGCTAAGGTTAATAATGCTGACCGTTGATTAGTAGTTAAGGCGACTCCTGACTTACTATCCCGACTTAAAATTAAATGTAAATTGTCTAAGTAGGTAGTCGATCATCCTAAGGCCCCGTCCATCGAGTTTGTTTTGCTGTAAGAAAAACGATATCCTGTATCTATGTATATATCCTTATATTCTGGATTGCAGGATGAGTCCGGAATTTGTCTCCTCCTTCCCTTTAGTTATGACTGTACAATTTACTAACCTACTTACAAACTGAATTTGACTTGGAAATAAAAGTTCCCTTACTATCATTATAAAATATTAATGTTATAAAGGTATGTATGTGAATAGAGTAAAAACTCAGGCATACCTGGGGGCAGTCTCGGAGGGAGGTCGTCCGCAAGTGGTATGAGACCTACTGGAGGGTCCGGAGGAGGGGGGCCCTCCCCCTAAACAGGGCCACATAGACTAACAATACAATACTAGCCTCTTGACTTACTTTCCCTTTTATTACGTAATTGTTTGATTTACCCTTTTCCACTTATCGTCTCATATACCTATTTAACTTAACCTTATAATCTTTAACCTGTTGTGTGTACTTTTCCTGTGTTATTTTTACTTTTGGTCATTGTTGCAATATCTTCAGACATAACGTTAGGTCTTAAGCCACTAGTTCGATCACAAGCCAAATTATTTATTATAACAGGGTTGAATTGTAGGGAACAATTTTTAGGTAATGCTATTTTCTTATTCTATACGTTTGATTTAAATTAAAAGTTAAAAAAAAAAAAAAAATCTAATCAGGTTAGGCCGTGTTCGTTTAGCAAATGCACAAAGCATTCTATCCATAGTACACGTTTTTCTATTTATTTTATTATAAAAGTTCTGCAGCATAGGAACGAGGCGCCATCTGTCGAAAAATTGTAAAAGCTTTAGTCATGGCCGAACTAAGCGCGGTTCATTATTTGTGCAAAGTATTGTGGAAGGTAAGTAATGTAACGCGCGGTAAGAACGGGCACAGCGGAGTTGCTATACCTACACGTTCGGCGGAGAATGCAGCGTGAGACTCGTCTAAGCATCGGGATTTGGACCACAGGGGTTTTACAGTGTTGTACATACATTGGATGGTCTGGGAATAATGTGTAAGTAACCTAAATCCACCTAAAAGACGGGTTCAGTTTCCTTTGCCTTCGGTAAGAGGTCCGCGAAAATAGTACTGACGTATAAGAAGGCCAGGGAACAGGTAAATAGTATTGAGCGGGTAAGCGATACTAGCTGTTTCGATTTAAATCAGAAGTTACGAAAAAAAAATTACCATAATAATAGGAAAAAATACCATAATAATAACGCCATAAAATACTTCGGAATGTAGGGCCAATAAGTATATTCGCGAAGGATATTATAAAAAAAAAAAAAAAAACACTTGTGAAGACCTAAAGATTTGTTTAGTGTTAAAATTTAACTTAATTATGGTTAATTGTAGTAATTTGTATCTGAATAGGTTAATCAGATGGGAGCTTGCTTAGAGAATTCGGGGTTTAGGCTTTGTTTGGTTAGTTGCGTATAGGTTGTGTGTCTGTCTGAATAACTAGACATTTGTAAAAGTCTAAGTTATATCTCAGTTAGGAGGGAAGACAAATAATTATCCGTTGGGAGAGTCTAGTGGATCGAAGTAACAGCGTGAAAGTGCAAATGAGGAAGGTATGTGTTTATGAGAAAGGTTGTATGCAAAGATATATTTGGTTGAATGACTAACCACTAACTGAATAAGAGATTGATGTGTGGAAGGATTTAATATAGACTGGAGGGTTGCAATGAACCACTGGATACACTCTCTACGGATCAAATTTATTGACTGTTAACCTTGTACACCACACTTACAACAAGGTATTTATGGGATCTTAGGTGTTAGGTTACTTGAAAGACATTGGAAGCGAAGTTTATTCTGGTGTCCAGAAAGAGTGTTAATGCTCCCTGTAAATAACTTTTACTCTACCAGTGGGCACAGCTCAAAAGCAAAACCCTACACTGCACATTCTCCAAAGGATGAAAGAAAGCAATATAGAGTCAAGTTTTAGACTGGGACTATTGGTCAGAAGAACGGTTTTATCTTGCAGCCAATAGAATTGACTTTACTCTAACAGGGACATAAATGTCTATCCTGGAGTTGAAATACAAAAATAACGATTTGCTCAGCAGGTGAAATGACTTTATGTTGTCATTAGGGCAGGCTGGATTCACAACCCGAGCTCCTTGTATTGAGTGGAGTTCGTTTGTACTCGGTATAAACTGGAAGATGAGCGATAGGTCAACGGTCTGATTCTTGAATTCGGATTGAAGACGTTTGTCCTTTGGTTTAAAACTTACACCTCATATCAACATTTGCATTATAGGTTAAGAGTTAATAAATTTATTTTGAATTCGTAATAAGGGTGTGAAAATTTGCTCCGGGCGGCACATAGCTTCTGCACAAATTTTGGGGGTTGGCTGTGACGGGTTGGCCGTCAGTGATTCCGAAATATTCAAGTTTAGGTTAATGTAACTAATATTCTCGTTGAACTTGGCTTTGACACACTACCGCGTGTCTAGATCAACTTTTGATCAAACACATTTCCGATTAAATTGAAGTTAAAAATACCCAAATAACTCGTTGTAAAGTCAGACTATAACTAAGCATTCCATTAAAAAAGAAGGATACACCTTAAGAATTGAAGGTAGTCGGATGAATGAACATCTTATGTTCGGATCGAGAAAAAAACAGTAAAATGCATTCGAAACTTAATCAAGACATTTAGTTTAGTAATTCAAGCTTTTATAAAGAAAAACACGTCATTAAGACAAACAATTAAATAAGAAACATTATTAATTAAAGGTAGATGGCGACAATGTTAGAGTTGCGTGATCATTGCTGCGCTTGACTGAACGGCGGCGCTAAGGCTAGCTTTTGAACCTTCAATGTACGATGAATGGCGGTTGTCGCCTCAATGAGAGAGGAGAAGCGGGGACGCGGTTGTTCTCAATATGTCCCGAGAACTTCTCGAGACTGCCAAAAACGGTTTGGGAAGCCACGGGACTGTTATTATTGAGGAACGGTGGCGTTAATGAGTTCGGGAAGGCACGTGCTAAATTCAAGAGTATAAATACGCAGACTTGGGTTGTGAGGGAGTCATTCGTTGTTTAACTTTCGACAAGTCATTATGCTGGAGGAATGCCCGAAATTCCTGAAAGCATTTTAATCATAACTAACGGTAATTTCGGCGTGAACGTGCAGGTGTCGGGATCCCTGAAAATTCCTCGTGGAATTTCGACCGTCGTAAAGCGATCGCTCGCTCCTAGAAACTCGAGTGCTAGCTTAGAACCTAGATTTCTACACTATTGCTAAGACAGTGCGACGCGAGTCTTTAATCAATTATTTATCTTAGTCAATTAGGCCGATCTGGTACCCGGAAATCTGTAAGTACAAGTCTATACCCATTTTTCCTATTGTTGTTTTTTATTGTGTGTTTTTTTAAACTGTGTATATTTAATGTGTTTTTGATCTCTTTCAATTGTATGTGATTTATCATTTAATTGCAAATCGCTCTCCAGTTCTCCCTATGCCATTCTTTAAGAACTGTCTAGATATTATCGTGTTTTCCCTAGAACTGACGGCTAGAAAGATAGATCTAGTGATCAGAGTTTACAAGCTGGGCTTGGATAAGCCTTCCTCAGCCTTACCCTGTGACTTAGTCCTAGATGATGGCTGGATTAACCTTGCCTTCCGAAGTACAGAAAACGCCTATCTGAAAAACATAAATCTGGTTATCTGAAGTTTTTCATCTAACCCCTTTTGGTTGGGTACCACCCAAAAGCGAACGATGTACATTTCTATAACGTGTTGTGACTATATTTGCATGTGTGTCTATTAGACTGTGACCTTAACCCAATGACTATTTTTATATGCCTATATTACTGTGTAAGGGGAAAGTTGGGGTTAGGATTGTTTCTGTTTAACAGTGGGGTACAACATACCCACCTAGATCAGGCTAGTCCTGTAATCTTGGGATTTAGGAAGAACCCTTTGCCCAACAGTGGGACGTCGTGGGCTTAAATATTACTAATTTTCTGGAATCATACCAAATGCTGATAGATTCCTTAGACATCATTTAACTCTGTGATCATATTTAAAGATATCAGTATAAAACTAACTTGCTTATCTAAAGAATGATATTTCTATGATGTGGTATACTTAAATCTGTGATAAATCTATTTTTCCTGACTATTATGCCTTGTCGGGTGTTGAACGCTATACTTATCTTCGTTCTTTTAGTACCTACAGAAGTAGCTTTATAATCTAGATCACATGAAATCTGGTATTTTATTTGGTAGAATGAGACTAAAAGGGGATTCTTTGTCTTGCAGTGGACGCTTATTAATATTATCGTAATTCATATATACATCTAATTTCGATAAAATGTTTGAGATAGGCATGTGTCTTGTTGAGTACCTATCTACTTTCAGCTTAGATTGCTGTGTTTTTGGATATGACACATTAGATCATACTTTCTTAAAATTAAAAGGGATTTCCACCAAGTGAAATTAATGCTTGATAATATTTGGTTCTGCAAGGTGAAGCAAAAGCAAACCTGTGGTCCTCTGTTGTACTAGAAAAGGCAAAATGTCCACATTGTGTAGATCGAATTATCATTAAGCTGTCGAACTAGATGTATAGTCGATTTGTGCGTATGAACGTACTGAAATAATGCTTTCTCAATAAAATACAATTGAGCTGAAAGGACGGGAAAGATAAGAGACATTCCTTGATCCTCGCGAGATCCTAAAATAATGTTTCTCGGGTTCGAAACAAGAACTTATATCACTTATATTAAAGTGTTGATTTTATTGTTCAGATTAAATTATGACTGACTTTGGTCTAGAGGACCTTGACAAATTAAATGTAGATTAATAAAGTAATTATTGTTCCAAAATCTCCGTTTACTTAATATTTGTTTGCTGAAGAAAAAAAAGGAAAACAGATATTGTATTTATATGTATATATTTATATGCAATCCAAGTAGCTGGAACAAGCTTGGATACCTTTTGTACCCTCCACTCAACCCTTTTGAAGACATAATGTAACCACAAACCTACAGACAAACAAGGACTGATTGAGTAACTTATCTACCCATTCTTTTGGTTGATTTTGAAGCAGTAGAGTAGCTTCAGTAAACGGAGAGATAGGTAAAGGCGGGGAGCCGTCCCGTTTGGCTAGTCGAAGCTCACGGAGGACCGCGGGGAGCGAGCGGGACCTCTACCCCCTAAATAGGGGGTACCTTAGTACCTAATAACCTATCAACCTACTAAAACATCTTTTCTTTCTATACAATCTAAATACTCTTAGGTTCCCCTGAAGTCAGCCATAGTTTACAGATATTATTTCTTTACAGCTATTCTCGGTTACATAACTATTATTTCTTTACAGCTATTCTCGGTTACATAACTTCATATTCTACTTATCTAACGCGCATCCTTACCTATTATACATACTTACTCCATGTTCTTCTTATCACATTAATATTGCTGCAAACTCTCCAGATGTTGAGGCGTAAGCCTAGACTAAGATAGGCAGACCTTAGAGGTTAGGCAGGAACAAATCATAATCTCTCCCATGGTTCTGGCTGCTCTTGTCTCATAGCGTTGGGTCTTAAGCCACTAGTTCGATCACCGGCCGAATTATTTATTAGAACAGGGTATAATAGTTTGGATCAATTTTCAGGTAATGCTATCTCCTTATTCTATGTGTTTGGTTAAAATTAAAAGTTAAAACAAAAAAAATTAAGTCAGGTTAGTCCGTGTTCGCTTAGCAAGTTAGGACTAGTAAGTTAGGTAGGAAAGTCTCAGTTTGTGCTGTGAGCCATGATGGCAAGTCAGGCTTGCAGCTAGGTCGAACTGTTACAATTTGTTGCCGTGCCCGAGGATTCGAAGCCTTGGGTGTACTACGGATGTTATTTGCAAGAGCGGCCTTTTATTTTACTATTTTGAATACTATTGTTATATATGTACTACTACTTAAGTTTTGTTACTATGTATAGGAATTTTTTTTAAGAAATAAGTGTCACACAATCTATAAAATATTTAAACTATTTATCTACAACACGCTTACAGTATACTTACTAAATTTTATACATGAACTATACATAAACTGCCTTTTACATTTAGGATACAATAAAGTTTTTTAGTTTAGTTTTCACTTATTTTTTCATTTTTCTGTTACACTGGCACTTATAGGTTATAACACTGATAGGTTAATTTTTCACTTAATTGCTTTTATTATTCAATGCATACACTGTGGCGAAGGGGGTTGGGGTTGCGGGGTGAAGTTCCTTGGGCCTCAAAACTAGGCACTCATTGAGAATCAGCCACCTCAGGATTCTCGCTTTTCATCAGGCCCCAACAGAAACATCATCGTCATCTTTGTACAAATGGGCGTGTAGATATTCTGTAAAACAAACGAAATTTGAAGTTTACTACTAAACATAAGCAGCCTAGCCTCGTCCAATTTGATTAATTAAATAAACCTTTGTTGAATCTAAAGGTCCGACTCGAGTGAGACGCATTGTAGGTCGATCAATCGATCGATCCTCTTTCCATTCGAGTACAATAGTTAATGAATAGCGTTATTGCTTTATGTAAATTATTGGTATTATTACGTAATTAGATAAGACTTACCTTATTTAACAAGCATGTACCGGGATTCTTTATTCAATACATTTTTTGAGCGGCTTTTGTATATAGGTTAGGTAGAGGTGACCGATATAGATAGTGGCTGCGTTCCGAATCACGATGACAGCGCTCACACCCGTTCCGAATCATTTATCGCGATAACGCCGCTTACAGGACTATTTTCATTCGGAACGGTTATTATCGCGCTTACGTTGGTGGCTGTCATGTCATGTAAATCTAACTCGATATCTTCATTCCTTTCTTCCAATCGTAATTGTTAACCTTTTTTTTTTCTTTCCTAACAAACATCGGCAAAATCTGACAGTTATGACAGATCGCTCACAGTGACCAGGGTCGTAAGTTTTGGCGTTGTGAGCGCAAGATGGTGGCGTTTATGACGTCGTCGATGACGTAGCGATGGTCAGTCGTGGACGTGCTAACGGTGAATCGGGACGCATTTGAGCGCGCTGTCAGCGCTAAAATCGATAATACCGGTGAAGCGGAACGCGGCTAATGTCACCTGTCACAATAATCGGAAAGTGCTCATTCATTCATCCTCAATCATTCACTGGCCCTCAAGTAATCATTCACTCACACGTGATAAAATAAAAGAGGTCAAGATAGCGTCGGAATCGCGCGTTGAGGGTTCCGTATACATGGGATATTTATTTTTGACGCGGTTGGGTACATTTTTGGGACCGCAGAGCTGGGTTGATTTCTAGGGGTTTTTTTTTTTGCATAATTCAAATGAAAAAAAAAAATGCTACTTGATCATTTTTATTTCTCCTGTAAGATTGAACATTTCTATTGACAGTAATCGGTTTTGGATTTTCTAAATTGTGAGCTTCGGAAATAAAGGGGAAGAATGGTTACCTTTTTTGTTGACATTTCGCGGTAACAACTCGAAATCTAAGGATGGTACAATGGTACAGAGATTTGTTTTGGATTGTACAATCAGTGGGGCCTCTTCGTATCTCATAGAGATGGTTTGAGATTTTGTCCCCATTTACGATAATAATAATAGAAGGTAATATTTTTATTTATTTGAGATAAAGTTTGGTAATCATGTTCTGTAATCGTTCCATGTTTCAAGTCGATTGCGTGAGTGATCGCTGAGATAATTGTGGCGAACGTTCGGACGTACGAAGTCACACGACGAGGGTTTTATTATTTGGCAACATGGGACTGAACCCTAAAAATAGTTGGTCGGTCAGGGCACTTCCGTTGTAACAATTATACAAAGATTTTGGAAACTACGCCAGGGGCAGCGTTTTTCTTACGTCAATGCAATTATATAATTTGATGGATGAATGAATGAACTGTTTACGTACGGCCTCCATAATGCCTGTTGTCTGGTAGTGGAATCTAGTAGAACATGCGAAAAGAAATAAAGCATTTTACGGGTATTTTGAAGGTTCAATTTTAATATGAGTATTATTTACTAGGTCTAATTTTTCCATTCCAATCTCACGGAATATAATAACAAGATTAATAAACGTAGAACGTAATTAGCGGCCAAATCGCTAACATCCAGGGCTAGAATTGTGTTTTTTTTTTATGCGGTTCGAATACTAACGTAGGCTAAGGTATGCTAGTCGAGCAGCCTTGTTTCTGGGCGCAGAACCTATACTATCAAGCGGGCAATATATTTGTGACCGGGTTCTCGAAACCGGCTCTGGCAATTTCGATGGGATTTACCATGCGGGGTTCTTTTTGGGGGCGGGGAATCGGTCTAGCTCGGTCTCATCAACTCATGTCTGAAATAAAATCGATAGGCTTGTGTACATAATAGGTACACTATATGATATCATTGATAGGTCGTAATAAATAGTATAGGAAGGTCACTAGACAAGTTTTAGGTTATCGGTTGGTTCTTGGTAATCTTTACAATAGTGTTTATATTATTTTATCCTATAGATTTGCGCGACATTATATGTTTACAGATTAGGAAAATACTATAGGGTGATTGTAGATTATAAGACGGCTCTAAGGTCGCATTTGTTGCGTGTGAAAATGGATCGTAGGGATGAGATTATGATTGACAAAATAGGGAGTTCTGGGATAGGTAACAGATAGTAAATTTACCAAGCCACATGAGGGGTGTCTCGCCTTGACCTTGAGCAAGTTCTTATGATTAGAATAATTGATACCTAACTAATTCTCTTGTTTATTTGGCGCACTTATAAATTTTGTGTTTTCTTTTAAGCTAGGTAGTAGTACCTACAATAAGACCTCTTAAGTACTAAGTCAAATGGGGGTTGAGTTTTTCACTTTAGGATTGTAGGCAAATATGATTGTGCCCTGAGGTCACCTATTTAAAGCTTAGCAGGTGAATATAGAATAAGGCTACCTATAGAAAATTTGAAAATTTAATTACAGGAATTGTTGTAAAAAAATATTAGTTGTTAAGTAGATCAGGGGTATCAAGGTAATTATTACAATAAGGGAAATTTTTATAAAATACTGGGTCTTACTCTTGCAGTTTAAGGTCTTAGCTGGCAAGCGAAGGGAAGCAACGGTGCAAACTAAAGAGGGATGTTACTATGCACATATATATACTATTATGGGCTAAGAATTATAGGTACAATAATACTATTTCTCCTTTATACAGTTCCTGACTGGTATATTCTGACGTAAGGTCAGTTGAACGTTGTAAGAAACTAAAATGGGCTGTGACCCTACTATGTATCGTATAGGGACAATCAGCGAAACAGTCAAATAATTTAGGGACGTGCATTTGCTAACCATTATTAGTTATAGACTTAACATTATTGACGAAGGGTTTGTTCGTTATAGGTAAGAAAGCGGTTCAATTTGCTAGCGCAAGATTAAGAAAAAGATAGGAAGGTGGACAGGCCGAGTAGAAGGAAGCGTCTATTAATTAGACTTGCAGATGCAGACATTGTGGTGGGTCCAATCGGTCCTAGCCAGTCTGAAGTAGTAGTAGGAAGTCAAACTTCTACGTCATCGAATAGGGATAGGGAAGAAGTAGTTATTGAAGCGGACATAGAAAGCCCAGTTCGAACAAAATGGACAAGAACTAGATGAAGGGGAATGAAATATAGGAATTGTGGTGGTAGTTAAGTGTTCATTTAATACCATCCATCTTATTAATTAATTAAATATTGTCTACAAAATTATGGAATAAGTATTGGTAATGGTCAAAGAATAGACTGGTTATAATAACATTACTGGCATTGTAATATTAGGGATAGGGCTTTAAAATAAATAGAGTGTTTTCTTTTGTTTAGCTTTTAATAAAAGAAATAAGCATCACCACCGCTGATCGGAACAGCTGCGAACCCTATGTGAGTTAATTAGTGATGTAATGAATAATAAAATATAAATAAATGTTATTGAAATGTAATAGTAGTCGAGGATTTCACTCGGCTTGTGTTATTATCGTCTCAATTTAATAGGTCCCGCTTGGCTATCAGATAAACGGAGGGTTTATTGTTCTCTTGTACGTCTAAAGTCCAGCGTAAGGGGGGTTGTGGCCTAAATCCATGCAGCACAGGGGTAGAAGGTGAGAATGCCGGACTCCAGAACTTCCTGTTGACGCCTGGAGATAGTTAGAAAATAAAAACATTAAAAATAGATAAGATTACTTAATAAAAATTTTAAAAAAATAAAAGGAGAAACACTTGTCAATACACGTATAGTAGCTATGGAACGGATGGGGAAGGAAATTCTTAGTCATGCCCAAGAAGAAACGGCAATATCATGTTGGAGAAAAGTTGTTGTCGCTTTGTGACTAAGCATGTAAATATTAGGCTCATACAGTAATTATAACAATGAAATTACCATTTTTAAGTGCTTGGGCTATGAAATCAATGGTCGACGCGTGGCCAGGTAAGGGCAGATTCGTTTTATAGGGTCAGGAATACTAATTTTAAGGTACTATTGTAATTAAATCATATCAACATGTAAATGTATGCTTACCTGGGTTATTGCACTGTTTGCCTCACTCCGTAACTATTTCGCGTAAAACATCCATTCGTTCTAAAGGCGTCCACTAAGAAGAATAAGTTTTCCCCAAGTTTGTATTGTATATTTATTTAGTGGCGTCACATCTCGTAACAAAACGTATAATTGCATTAAGAAATGCAAGTCGCATTCTTTCTTTGACGTACTAAGCAGATCGTTTGAATTGCCAGTACTTGCGTCAGGGTTGGAACAAAAAAAATTGTGTAAGAAACGTTACAATCTCTAGGGTTATAAATTCATCCATAGTAATGTTCTAGCTATTTCGGTTATATCTCTTACAAAACTTCTGAGAACCTACGCATTAAAAATTGATCATGAGCATGCTACTTCATGAGCAAGTGGAATAAATTTCGTAACTCAGTCCGCGTCTTTTGGAACCGTCTGGCAATATTGGGTTTAGTTGACAAGTGATAGGAAGATGAACATTTACGAAGAAGGTAATGTCCATAAAAGATTACGGAAAACACTTGACCGATTTTGGACAATCAATCTAAATAAAGACGCTACATACACCATACTTTAAAATTGGATCATTAACAAGAATTATACCTGTTACCTTGAAGTCCAAGAAAAAGGGGGTTGGAAAGCATTTACGAAGGGAGTTGGAGGTGGAGACTTACCAACTCGAAGATTTTGTATTGGAGCCGGCCGAATCATATTTTTAAAATTGGGCTCTAGGTACGGGGTACTAATAAGTGTGACGAATATGCCAAGTTAAGGGTGTTAGGTAGGTCTCTGCCTACATTGACGGTATGGAGGTGTGATGTTATGTATTTATTAGATACCTTTTGTGATTTTCCTCTTGTCAATAGGGTTAATTTAAACTTACGGAGATCTCATGTTAAAATAGTAGGTAGAATATCCTTATAAGTTATGTACCTATAAGGTACCTTTGTGATTTTTCTCTTGTCAATAGGTTTAACTAGAACAACCATTCAAAGATCTCACACTAGAATAGTAGAATATTTTATATTGGAATCCGTCCTTTAGTTCATGCCAATGGGGGAATGGGGATGAATTTAGTAAGGATCTTTAGGAGTACGTATGTTTTTCTTTTGAAAGTGGGAAGGGATTTTACAATAATTAATCTGAGACTGATAAGGTTTGCAGCTGGGATTTATTTTCTACACGGAATGGAAGATGATTTTCTTGATATATTTCTTATAAATAAGTTTGTTTAGTTGATCGAGTAATACTTGCTTCGATCAAGGATGAGAAGTCGTTGTAACAAAATGATGAATTTGATGTGTGGTTTGAAAGATTTTTCTTCTCCTAATGTTAGAACTAGTATTACTGGCCGAGCCTAACGAAGCCTAAACTTGAGAAGAAGCGAAGTGGGGGGGAAAGCTGTTCTAAAACAGGACAAGTAAATGCTAAACTTAATAAGTAAATTTTGAATTTCCAATCAGCATTAAGTAGTAGTGACCTATCACTTACTTCAGTAAATATTTCTAACAGGAATAAATTGCACCTTGATCAAGTATGAGTGAATACGTTTGCTTGTACTAATACAAGTTACTAAATGGGTTATGATGAAACTTACACCATCAGTCGGATTGTTTTAGGAATTAGTATTTTGTGAAGGGTTCTTTTGAGGTAATATTGTGTTTATTATACCTAATGTTGCAATGAGTAAGTTAAAATGTTATAGGATGTTCGTTATGTTATGCCTACTTGCCATGCGTGTATAGTAAGAGCATGTGTATGTATACACATATATATGTATGGATGCGTATGTATGTCTATATATGCACATGTAGAATTTTGTTTATGACTGTTAGTCCTTATTAAGAGTACAAAGATTGGTTAATTGATTAAAATGTAAATAGAAAAATGACTGATTAATAGTAAATTGAAAATATTAGAATAAATGTATATAGCTGGAGTACTAGATAGTTTGAATTTAGGGGTCCTAAATAAGAAACCTATACAAGACATGCCATATGATGGTAACTTAGGATCCTATACTGTAGGAAGAGCGGTGAGTGTGTGTATGTAGGTATGTATGTTTGTGAACGGGTTTTTGTTTGCGGCTCTCACGATTCCCGTTGGGATTGGTATTTAGGAGATTCCTGGGTGTCAGGGACGTTTTGTTTCTCGGGTTTAGGACTGCAGCGCCATCTGTTAGTGGGCTTCGGGATGGGCGAGGGAAATTGGACTATAACCAGCCCCCTAGTAATGTTAGGCTAGGGAAAGGTTTTCCCTAAAATAATGTACTAACGCAGGATAGTTAAAATTTCACATAGGTGGCTAGTAATGAGTCATGGCGCTAAATTACAGGAGTCCTCAATATACCATAATCTCATTGACATGACTTAACGACCTGCAAAATATGGGAGTAATGCGTTGTGCACCTTGTTAATACACAAAGCATTCTATCCATAGTACACGTTTTTCTATTTATTTTATTATAAAAGCTCTGCAGTATAGGAACGAGGCGCCATCTGTCGAAAAATTGTAAAAGCTTTAGTCATGGCCGAACTAAGCGCGGTTCATTATTTGTGCAAAGTATTGTGGAAGGTAAGTAATGTAACGCGCGGTAAGAACGGGCACAGCGGAGTTGCTATACCTACACGTTCGGCGGAGAATGCAGCGTGAGACTCGTCTAAGCATCGGGATTTGGACCACAGGGGTTTTACAGTGTTGTACATACATTGGATGGTCTGGGAATAATGTGTAAGTAACCTAAATCCACCTAAAAGACGGGTTCAGTTTCCTTTGCCTTCGGTAAGAGGTCCGCGAAAATAGTACTGACGTATAAGAAGGCCAGGGAACAGGTAAATAGTATTGAGCGGGTAAGCGATACTAGCTGTTTCGATTTAAATCAGAAGTTACGAAAAAAAAAATTACCATAATAATAGGAAAAAAAATACCATGATAACAACGCCATAAAATACATCGGAATGTAGGGCCAATAAGATTATTCGCGAAGGATATTATGAAAATAAAAAACACTTGTGAAGACCTAAAGATTTGTTTAGTGTTAAAATTTAACTTAATTATGGTTAATTGTAGTAATTTGTATCTGAATAGGTTAATCAGATGGGAGCTTGCTTAGAGAATTCGGGGTTTAGGCTTTGTTTGGTTAGTTGCGTATAGGTTGTGTGTCTGTCTGAATAACTAGACATTTGTCAAAGTTTAAGTTATATCTCAGTTAGAAGGGAAAACAAATAATTATCCGTTGGGAGAGTCTAGTAGATCGTAGTAACAGCGTGAAAGTGCAAATGAGGAAGGTATGTGTTTATGAGAAAGGTTGTATGCAAAGATAAATTTGGTTGAATGACTAATCACTAACTGAATATGAGATTGATGTGTGGAAGGATTTAATATAGACTGGAGGGTTGCAATGAACCACTGGGTACACTCTCTACGGATCAAATTTATTGACTGTTAACCTTGTACACCACACTTACAACAAAGTATTTATGGGATCTTAGGTGTTAGGTTACTTGAAAGACATTGGAAGCGAAGTTTATTCTGGTGTCCAGAAAGAGTGTTAATGCTCCCTGTAAATAACTTTTACTCTACCAGTGGGCACAGCTCAAATGCAAAACCCTACACTGCACATGCTCCAAAGGATGAAGGAAAGCAATATAGAATCAAGTTTTAGATTGGGAATATTGGTCAAAGAACGGTTCTACCTTGCAGCCACTAGAATTGACTTTACTCTAGCAGGGACATATATGTCTATCCTGGAGTTGAAATACAAAAATAACGATTTGCTCAGCAGGTGAAATGACTTTATGTTGTCATTAGGGCAGGCTGGATTCACAACCCAAGCTCCTTGTATTGAGTGGAGTTCGTTTGTACTCGGTATTGACTGGAAGATGAGCAATATGTAAGCGGTCTGATTCTTGAATTCAGGTTGAAGACATTTGTCCTTTGGTTTAAAACTTACACCTCATATCAACGTTACAGGTATGGGTTAAAAGTAATAAATTTAGTTTGAGTTTAGTTTAGACTTTTTAAGAGTGAATATTTGCGGAATGAGGGGGTGAAAATTTGCTCCGGGCGGCACATAGCTTCTGCACAAATTTTGGGGGTTGGCTGTGACGGTTTGGCCGTCAGCGATTCCGAAATATTCAAGTTTAGGTTAATGTTACTAATATTCTCGTTGAACTTGGCTTTGACACGCTACCGCGTGTCTAAATAAACTTTTGATCAAATACATTTCCGATTAAATTGAAGTTATAAATACCCAAATAACTCGTTGTAAAGTCAAACTATGATTAAAAAAGGAAAGATTCGTTTAGAACTTAAAATCAGCTGGATGGATTAAAATCGTAGTTTCGGATCGAAAAAGACATACTAAAACCCATTTCAGACTTAATTTAGACATTTAGTTCTATGAATTTGAGCTTAATTAACACGTTTTCATATTCAGAAGAATGCGTAGGATTCGTTTTCAGGTGAAACGATACTTCGTTTCAAAAACCCAGACTGGCTGGCGCCGGCCGACTGAGGAGGTAGCGTACTATTGCGTGCCAGCGCGCGGGTGGCGACATTCACTTTGCTAGTAAACCAACAATGTATGCCGAACCGAATTCGTTATTGCGTTATCAGCTAGGTTGAATGCGATATTGCGTCATCGGCGGGGGGACGTCGAGTGTATAAAAGCAGGAACGCTGCCCTGAGGCCCCACCCTTTTATTTGAATTTCATCGCGACAACGTTACTCTGCCCGAATGCGGAGCGATCGTTCTTTTTAAGCTTTTTTTTATTATATTGCGCGGTGCGTAAATTTAAATTCGTTCGATCTTTCGGTACGTTCGGTTTTCGTGATTTCGGCGGCTAAACACGTGTGCGTCCAGGTTGCCCGCGAGCACAGAATCTTACGGTTTCGGGCGTCCCACGATTCCTCGAGGAACGTTTCGGTCAGCGCGACTGTAGGGAAGGCCACCATGTCCAGTTGTGGGCAATCATCAACAAGGCGCGGGATGCTGGAGGCACGACGCATGGCCTGTCGTGCTGTACCAACATTCCGAGCGAAGACTTTGCCCAGCAGTGGGCACTCCTCCAGCCGGGCGCAGGCCTGTGCCTAAGCGGACGGTTCGAGACCGTTCGTTCTGCTCTGGCTGTCTGGAAGGGTCCTGGTCCAGCAGTGGACGTTCACCGGCCAGGTCACGTCAAGGTTTGATCGAAGATAAACCGTGAGTAATTCAAAATCTTCCTTGTCGTGCTTTGATATTGTGATATTTTGTGCTATTCATAAAATTTGTGCGATGTATTTAAAATGCTTATAAAAGCTGTAGAAATCGTCCTAAATCCAGTGACTTTATTAAAAGATTTATAATACAAACATCACGCTAGATTACCTATTAAAATGTGATATTCCGGTATATTTTACGGAAACCTGTACTCCCATATATACGTTGTGTGGGAGCACTTTGGACCTAATGTCTCGGTAATAAAGCTGAGAAGGTTCCTTTTGATGCGAAATAGACCGTACAAAATGCTTAAAGATTCCAAGAAATCGTTCATAAATTCTGTGACCATGTTTAAAGACTATCAGCACAAAATCTAGCTTGCTTATCTAAAAGATAATAATTTTATGATGTAGTTTGCCTAAATAAACTATTTTTCTTGGCTGATATGCATAGTCGGGTGTTGAACGCTATATTTTAGTATAAAGGTAGCTTCATAATCTAGATTAAATGAAATCTAGTACTTTACTTGTTCAAATGAGATTTCGAAGGGTCCCTTTGTTGTATAGTGGACGTCTCTGATCTAATATTATAATATATCGGGAAAAAATATTCTTACCTACCTTCATCTACCTTTATAAATTCATCTAATTTTGATAAATGAATGAGATAGGAATGTGTCTTGTTTTAGTACCTACCTACCTTGGCTAAAATTGCTGTGTGATGGAGTATGACATATTAAATCATACTTTTCTTAAATTTAAAAAGGATTTCCTACAAGTGAAATTAATGCTTGATAATATTTGGTTCTGCAAGGTGAAGCAAAAGCAAGCCTGTGGTCCACTTTTGTACTAGTAAAGGCAAAATGTCCACATTGAGCAGATCGAATTATCATTAAGCTTTCGAACTAAATGTATAGTCAGATGTGCGTATGGACGTACTGAAATAATGATATCTCAATAAAATGCAATTGAGCTGAGAGGACGGGAAAGATAAGTAACATTCCTTGATCCTAGCGAGATCCTAAAATAATGTTTCTCGGGTTCGAAACAAGAACTAAATCACTTATATTTTACCGATTCCTTCATTGTTCAGATTGGGCTAAGATTAATAATGCTGACCGTTGATTAGCAGTTAAGGCGACTCCTGACTTACTATCCCGACTTAAAATTAAATGTAAATTGTCTAAGTAGGTAGTCGATCATCCTAAGGCCCCGTCCATCGAGTTTGTTTTGCTGTAAGAAAAACGATATCCTGTATCTATGTATATATCCTTATATTCTGGATTGCAGGATGAGTCCGGAATTTGTCTCCTCCTTCCCTTTAGTTATGACTGTACAATTTACTAACCTACTTACAAACTGAATTTGACTTGGAAATAAAAGTTCCCTTACTATCATTATAAAATATTAATGTTATAAAGGTATGTATGTGAATAGAGTAAAAACTCAGGCATACCTGGGGCAGTCTCGGAGGGAGGTCGTCCGCAAGTGGTATGAGACCTACTGGAGGGTCCGGAGGAGGGGGGCCCTCCCCCTGAACAGGGCCACATAGACTAACAATATAATACTAGCCTCTTGACTTACTTTCCCTTTTATTACGTAATTGTTTAATTTACCCTTTTCCACTTATCGTCTCATATACCTATTTAACTTAACCTTATAATCTTTAACCTGTTGTGTGTACTTTTCCTGTGTTATTTTTACTTTTGGTCATTGTTGCAATATCTTCAGACGTAGCGTTAGGTCTTAAGCCACTAGTTCGATCAGAAGCCAAATTATTTATTATAACAGGGTTGAATAGTAGGGAACAATTTTTAGGTAATGCTATTTTCTTATTCTATACGTTTCATTTAAATTAATAAGTTAAAAAGAAAAAAAAATCAGGTAAGGCCGTGTTCGTTTAGCAAGTAAGTCAAGTTAGTTATAGTAAGAGAGTAAGTTAGGTAGGATCAAGTTAGGTAGGTAGGATCGTTACAGTCTGGTGCCGTGAGTCATGATGTGAAGTCAGAGCGGGGCGGGCCGTTACAATCTGGTGCCGTGAACCACGGATTCGAATTTCTAGGTTACTACGGACATTATTGTTAACAGCGGCCTCTTATTTTTTCTATTTTAAATATTTATTGATATATTAGTACTGCTACTTAAGTTTCTGTTACTATGCATAGGTAAAATTTCAAGAAATAAGGGTCTCACACAATTTATAAAATATTTAAACCTTTTATGTATAACCAAACACAACACACTTACAGTATACTTACAAAATACTATACATGACATAACACAATAGCTGCCTTTACATTTAGGTTACAGTTACACTTGACATGTGTCTGTACACGGACATTCATAGCCGTTACTAGTTGTTCGGGTTAAACTTGGAATTAATTTCAAGGGCCGATCAATTTAGTGATGGTTACAGACTTTACGGCGATACCTCCTTCGGGGAATACCTGAGGAGCTGGCCACATCAGACTAAGTCCTTGCTTGTAGCTTGAACGGGCGCACGCCCTAGGCGAGCCGACTATCCGTTCGGGAGACACTCTGACTTTTTCTGTACTGACACACGCTAAACTTTATAATTATGTTGTGTATCTTATTCACTCTTCATAATAGACAGTTATACATATTCTAATTTCATTCTCACTTAGTTTTGCGCAAAGGTTATATCACTGTTTTATTGGCATATTTTCACTTAACACTGTAGCAAGTTAATTAGAAACGGGGGGGTCGCAGGTTTAAGCTTCTTTAGGCCTAAAACTAGGTATGCGTTGAGAATCAGGGCACTTCAGGGTCCTTGTTCTTCAACAGGTATGCTTAGTTGACAACAGGAACATTGCTCTTTGTACCAGTAGGTAGACTGTTCCTCCGGTGTAGTCATTCTGTAAAACAAACAAAATTTTAGGGTTATTACAAGGACCACATAGCCTAAAGTTTTCCAATTTAAATAAACCTATGATCTAGAATCCATTTCGGGTACCCATGACTTCTTGTAAACAAAACTGATCATTTTCAATTTACGTATCAAGTCCGAATATCAGTTAAGTATACTTGCGTTATTATTATGTAAGTTATGGATATTGCTACGTATTTAAATAGGACTTACCATTACAAGCTTCCAAATAGATCGATAGATATAGTTGCAGAGGTTATTTTTTTCGATATGACTTCATTCATCCACCACTGGTCGTCTGACAGGGAAAAATCGCGAGCGGCTCGTTCGTTCGTTCGTCCCGGGTCATTCGTTGTTTAACTTTCGACAAGTCATTATGCTGGAGGAATGCCCGAAATTCCTGAAAGCATTTTAATCATAACTAACGGTAATTTCGGCGTGAACGTGCAGGTGTCGGGATCCCTGAAAATTCCTCGTGGAATTTCGACCGTCGTAAAGCGATCGCTCGCTCCTAGAAACTCGAGTGCTAGCTTAGAACCTAGATTTCTACACTATTGCTAAGACAGTGCGACGCGAGTCTTTAATCAATTATTTATCTTAGTCAATTAGGCCGATCTGGTACCCGGAAATCTGTAAGTACAAGTCTATACCCATTTTTCCTATTGTTGTTTTTTATTGTGTGTTTTTTTAAACTGTGTATATTTAATGTGTTTTTGATCTCTTTCAATTGTATGTGATTTATCATTTAATTGCAAATCGCTCTCCAGTTCTCCCTATGCCATTCTTTAAGAACTGTCTAGATATTATCGTGTTTTCCCTAGAACTGACGGCTAGAAAGATAGATCTAGTGATCAGAGTTTACAAGCTGGGCTTGGATAAGCCTTCCTCAGCCTTACCCTGTGACTTAGTCCTAGATGATGGCTGGATTAACCTTGCCTTCCGAAGTACAGAAAACGCCTATCTGAAAAACATAAATCTGGTTATCTGAAGTTTTTCATCTAACCCCTTTTGGTTGGGTGCCACCCAAAAGCGAACGATGTACATTTCTATAACGTGTTGTGACTATATTTGCATGTGTGTCTATTAGACTGTGACCTTAACCCAATGACTATTTTTATATGCCTATATTACTGTGTAAGGGGAAAGTTGGGGTTAGGATTGTTTCTGTTTAACAGTGGGGTACAACATACCCACCTAGATCAGGCTAGTCCTGTAATCTTGGGATTTAGGAAGAACCCTTTGCCCAACAGTGGGACGTCGTGGGCTTAAATATTACTAATTTTCTGGAATCATACCAAATGCTGATAGATTCCTTAGACATCATTTAACTCTGTGATCATATTTAAAGATATCAGTATAAAACTAACTTGCTTATCTAAAGAATGATATTTCTATGATGTGGTATACTTAAATCTGTGATAAATCTATTTTTCCTGACTATTATGCCTTGTCGGGTGTTGAACGCTATACTTATCTTCGTTCTTTTAGTACCTACAGAAGTAGCTTTATAATCTAGATCACATGAAATCTGGTATTTTATTTGGTAAAATGAGACTCTAGGGGGATTCCTTGTCTTGTAGTGGACGCTTATTAATATTATAGTAATTCATATATGCATCTAATTTCGATAAAATGTTTGAGGTAGGCATGTGTCTTGTTGAGTACCTACCTACTTTCAGCTTAGATTGCTGTGTTTTGGATATGACACATTAGATCATACTTTCTTAAAATTAAAAGGGATTTCCACCAAGTGAAATTAATGCTTGATAATATTTGGTTCTGCAAGGTGAAGCAAAAGCAAACCTGTGGTCCTCTGTTGTACTAGAAAAGGCAAAATGTCCACATCGTGTAGATCGAATTATCATTAAGCTATCGAACTAGATGTATAGTCGATTTGTGCGTATGAACGTACTGAAATAATGCTTTCTCAATAAAATGCAATTGAGCTGAAAGGACGGGAAAGATAAGGAACATTCCTTGATCCTCGCGAGATCCTAAAATAATGTGTCTCGGGTTCGAAACAAGAACTTATATCACTTATATTAAAGTGTTGGTTTTATTGTTCAGATAAAATTATGACTGACTTTGGTCTAAAGGACCTTGACAAATTAAATGTAGATTCATAAAGTAATTATTGTTCCAAAATCTCCGTTTACTTAATATTTGTTTGCTGAAGAAAAAAGAAAACAGATATTGTATTTATATGTATATATTTATATGCAATCCAAGTAGCTGGAACAAGCTTGGATACCTTTTGTACCCTCCACTCAACCCTTTTGAAGACATAATGTAACCACAAACCTACAGACAAACGAGGACCGATTGAGTAAAATTATCTACCCATTCTTTTGGTTGATTTTGAAGCAGTAGAGTAGCTTCAGTAAACGGAGAGATAGGTAAAGGCGGGGAGCCGTCCCGTTTGGCTAGTCGAAGCTCACGGAGGACCGCGGGGAGCGAGCGGGACCTCTACCCCCTAAATAGGGGGTACCTTAGTACCTAATAACCTATCAACCTACTAAAACATATTTTCTTTCTATACAATCTAAATACTCTTAGTTTTCCCTGAAGTCAGCCATAGTTTACAACTATTATTTCTTTACAGCTATTCTCGGTTACATAACTATTATTTCTTTACAGCTATTCTCGGTTACATAACCTTATATTCTACTTATCTAACGCGCATCCTTACCTATTATACATACTTACTCCATGTTCTTCTTATCACATTAATATTGCTGCAAACTCTCCAGATGTTGAGGCGTAAGCCTAGACTAAAATAGGCAGACCTTAGAGGTTAGGCAGGAACAAATCATAATCTCTCCCATGGTTCTGGCTGCTCTTGTCTCATAGCGTTGGGTCTTAAGCCACTAGTTCGATCACCGGCCGAATTATTTATCAGAACAGGGTTTATTAGTTGGGATCAATTTTCGGGTAATACTATCTCCTTATTCTATGTGTTTGGTTAAAATAAAAGTTAAAACAAAAAAAATTAAGTCAGGTTAGTCCGTGTTCGCTTAGCAAGTTAGGACTAGTAAGTTAGGTAGGAAAGTCTCAGTTTGTGCTGTGAGCCATGATGGCAAGTCAGGCTTGCAGCTAGGTCGAACTGCTACAATTTGTTGCCGTGCCCGAAGATTCGAAGCCTTGGGTGTACTACGGATGTTATTTGCAATAGCAGCCTCTTATTTTACTATTTTTAATACTAATTGTTATATTAGTACTACTACTTAAAT
This sequence comes from Athrips mouffetella, assembly GCA_947532105.1. Lineage (NCBI taxonomy): Eukaryota > Metazoa > Arthropoda > Insecta > Lepidoptera > Gelechiidae > Athrips > Athrips mouffetella. The sequence continues at coordinate 6,582,260 of OX383959.1, forward strand.
TTTGTTACTATGTATAGGAATTTTTTTTTAAGAAATAAGTGTCACACAATCTATAAAATATTTAAACTATTTATCTGCAACACGCTTACAGTATACTTACAAAATTTTATACATGAACTATACATAAACTGCCTTTTACATTTAGGATACAATTACGTTTTTTAGTTTAGTTTTCACTTATTTTTTCACTTTTCTGTTACACTGGCACTTATAGGTTATAACACTGATAGGTTAATTTTTCACTTAATTGCTTTTATTATTCAATGCATACACTGTGGCAAAGGGGTTTGGGGTTGCGGGGTGAAGTTCCTTGGGCCCCAAACCTAGGCACTCATTGAGAATCAGCCACCTCAGGATTCTCGCTTTTCATCAGGCCCCAACAGAAACATCATCGTCATCTTTGTACAAGTGGGCGTGTAGATATTCTGTAAAACAAACGAAATTTGAAGTTTACTACTAAACATAAGCAGCCTAGCTTCGTCCAATTTGATTAATTAAATAAACCTTTGTTTCATCTAAAGGTCCGACTCGAGTGAGACGCATTGTAGGTCGATCAATCGATCGATCCTTTTTCCATTCGAGTACAATAGTTAATGAATAGCGTTATTGCTTTATGTAAATTATTGGTATTATTACGTAATTAGATAAGACTTACCTTATTTAACAAGCATGTACCGGGATTCTTTATTCAATACATTTTTTGAGCGGCTTTTGTATATAGGTTAGGTTAGGTAGAGGTGACCGATATAGTGGCTGCGTTCCGAATCACGATGACAGCGCTGTCAGCGCCTAAATCGCTCACACCCGTTCCGAATCATTTATCGCGATAACGCCGCTTACAGGACTATTTTCATTCGGAACGGTTATTATCGCGCTTACGTTGGTGGCTGTCATGTCATGTAAATCTAACTCGATATCTTTATTCCTTTCTTCCAATCGTAATTGTTAACCTTTTTTTTTCTTTCCTAACAAACATCGGCAAAATCTGACAGTTATGACAGATCGCTCACAGTGACCAGGGTCGTAAGTTTTGGCGTTGTGAGCGCAAGATGGTGGCGTTTATGACGTCGTCGATGACGTCAACGTTGCCAACTGTACGATAATTATCGTATTTGTACGATAATTTGAGGTGCTGTACGATAAAAAATAATTAGGTACGATAGTACGATAATTTTACTACCACGTACGATATTTTTAGATTTCATACGATAATTTTGAAAGACATTTTCATTTCATGTATCCGAATTCAATAATGGTTTGCTTAAGAAGTTCATACTCGTCTTCGGAAGATGGCGCTCAGCACTGGTGAAAAATTTACCACGTCTATAACAAAAAGCGAGACAGATATACCTTGGAAGCGTACAAATCTTAGTCATCTTTCTCTTTTCACAATACGTATTTTAGCTAAGTTAACAATTGACTAAGCACATTAAAAGCCTGTAATAAATGAAAAAAAAAAAACAAAATGAGTGGATGGAGTGCACAGACTACTTAGATGATACTACCGTAATGGAGTGAGAAAAACTGGTTTTCTTGGACTTTGCTTGCAACAAGTTTTGTTTACTTTACTAATGAAACAAATTGTTTATTATATTAGATTAGTTTAATAGTGATTGCTGATTGCGCTTTGGGGTGTTAAGGTGCTTTTCAGTTCCGACGAAACTACCGAAAGGTAAGTGAGATAACTCATGTATTCGAAAAATTGCTAAGCTGATGCTGGTTGAAGTTACAGTCATGCCGTATTTATAGCACTTATTTGTTACGTTACAAATTAACTCTTTCTTCAAATTATGATAAAAATGAATGTACGATAATTGTACGATAATTTTAAGACCAAAATCCGATAATCTTGATTTAGAAAGTTGGCAACACTGGATGACGTAGCGATGGTCAGTCGTGGACGTGCTAACGGTGAATCGGGACGCATTTGAGCGCGCTGTCAGTGCTAAAATCGATATTACCGGTGAATCGGAACGCGGCTAATGTCACCTGCCACAATAATCGGAAAGTGCTCATTCATTCATCCTCATTCATTCACTGGCCCTCGGTTTATCATTCACTCACACGTGATAAAACACAAAAGAGGTCAAGATGGCGTCGGAATCGCGCGCAGAGGGTTCCGTATACATGGGATATTTATTTTTGACGCGGTTGGGTACATTTTTGGGACTGCAGAGCTGGGTTGATTTCTGGGGTTTTTTTTTTTTTTTTTTTTTGCATAATTCAAATGAAAAAAAAAACTGTGCTTCTCGATCATTTTAATTTCTCCTGTAAGATTGAACATTTCTATTGACAGTAATTGGTTTTGGATTTTCTGAATTGTGAGCTTCGGAAATAAAGGGGAAGAATGATTACCTTTTTTTTGTTGACATTTCGCGGTAACGACTCGAAATCTAAGGATGGTAAAATGGTACAGAGATTTGTTTTGGATTGTACAATCAGTGGGGCCTCTTCGTATCTCATAGAGACGGTTTGAGATTTTGACCCCATTTACGATAATAATAATAGAAGGTAATATTTTTATTTATTTGAGATAAAGTTTGGTAATCATGTTCTGTAATCGTTCCATGTTTCAAGTCGATTGCGTGAGTGATCACTATGATAATTGTGGCGAACGTTCGGACGTGCGAAGTCACACGACGAGGGTTTTATTATCTGGTAACATGGGACGGAACCCTAAAAATAGTTGGTTGGCCAGGGCATTTTCGTTTTATGGGTAACAATTATATAATTTGATGGATGAATGAATGAACTGTTTACGTACGGCCTCCATAATGCCTGTTGTCTGGTAGTGGCAAAGATTTCCGACCTCCTTGCTTCGCTCGGAATAGATACCTTGCTAATTTATTTTACTATGGGATGACATCTGCCAACATGTCCCAATTTTTTATGTCAAATTATCAATGATCACTAGGAAATATTCAAGGTGGCCCGTCAAATCCATAGAACGACGCCTTCGCTACCTAGTGACGAATTATTTCTTTAATCCTCCTTCTAAGTACCCTTATTTTTCTGTGGGTAGTGGAATCTAGTAGAACATGCGAAAAGAAATAAAGCGTTTTACGGGTATTTTGAAGGTTAAATTTTAGTACTTATGAGTATTATTTTATGACTTACTAGTTCTATTTTTTTTTCTATTCCAATGTCACGGAATATAATAACAAGATTAATAAACGTAGAGTTATGCGGTTCGGCTAAGGTATGCTAGTCGAGCAGCCTTGTTTCTGGGTGGAGAACCTATACTATCAAGCGGGCAATATATTTGTGACCGGGTCTCGAAGTCGGCTCTGGCGATTGCGATGAGATTTACCATGTGGGGTTCTTTTTGGGGCGGGGAATCGGTCTAGCTCGGTCTCATCAACTCATGTCTGAAATAAAATCGATAGGCTTGTGTACATAATAGGTACACTATATGATATCATTGATAGGTCGTAATAAATAGGACAGGAAGGTCATTAGACAAGTTTTAGGTTATCGGTTGGTTCTTGGTTATCATTACAACAGTGTTTTTAGGGTTCCGATACCAAAATGGTAAAAAAAGGAACCCTTATGGTGCCGCTCTGTCTGTCCGTCTGTCTGTCACACCTCTATATCTCAGCAACCACTTATGCTATCGACCTGAAATTTGGAATAGTTTTAGAATATAGTTGTCCAACTTAATTGCACATAAATTTTTTTTGAAAAAAGTATGATTATTAATGTAAAGGGGGCCAAAATAGGGGGGGCCAAATTTCAAATTGTCGCTATTAGGTCGAGTGGGGTATCATATGAAAGGGCTTTACTTGTACATTTTAAAATATATTTTTGTATTTTTTTAACTTTCTTAGTTTTCAAGTTATGATGAAAAATGTCAAAAAAAATACCATTCCCCCCCCCTAATCTCCGAAGTTTGAGCAAGGAAAAATCTGAATTAATTACAGTTGACAGAGGTTTATGTAAACTTTACAGCAAAAATAAAACGATCTTTCTAAGTTGCACAGTTTTTCAGAAATCTGCAAAAAACCTTTACAAACAAATTTAGTTTTGCGGTCCTGAAAATGGACTTTATTGCTTCCAAAAATACTATAGGTATATCGGAACCCTCGGCGCGCGAGTCCGACTCGCACTTGACCGGTTTTTTATTTTATCCTATAGATTTGCGCGACATTATATGTTTACAGATCAGGAAAATACTATAGGGTGATTGTAGATTATAAGACGGCTCTAAGGTCGCATTTGTAGCGTGTGAGAATGGATAGTAGGGATGAGACTATGATTGACAAAATAGGGAGTTCTGGGATAGGTAACAGATAATAAAATTACCAAGCCACATGATGGGTGTCTCGCCTTGACCTTGAGCGAGTTCTTATGATTACAATAATTGATACCTAACTAACTCTCTTGTTTATTTGGTGCACTTATAAATTTTGTGTTTTCTTTTAAGCTAGTTAGTACCTACAATCAGACCTCTTAAGTACTAAGTCGAATGGGGGTTGAGTTTTTCATTTTAGGATTGTAGGCAAATATGATTGTGTCCTGAGGTCCCCTTATTAAAGCTTAGCAGGTGAATATAGAATAAGGCTATTGAAAATTTAGAAAATATAATTACAGGAATTGTTGTTTAGTAGATCAAGGGTATCAAGGTAATTATTACAATGAGGGAAATTTTCATAAAATACTGGGTCTTACTCTTGCAGTTTTAAGGTCTTAGCTGGCAAGCGAAGGGGGGCAACGATGCAAACTAAAGAGGGATGTTACTATGCACATATATATACTATTATGCACTAAAATTTATAGGTACAATAATACTCTTTCTCCTTTATACAGTTCCTGGCTGGTATATTCTGACGTAAGGTCAGTTGAACGTTGTAAGAAACAAAAATGGGCTGTGACCCTACTATGTATCGTATCGGGACAATCTGCGAAACTGTTAAATAATTTAGGGAAGTGCATTTGCTAACCATTTTTAGGTATAGACTTAACATTATTGATGAAGGGTTTGTTCGTTTTAGGTATGTAAACGGTTCAATTTGCTAGCGCAAGATTAAGAAAAAGATAGGAAGATGGACAGGCTGAGTAGAAGGAAGCGTCTACCACTTAGACTTGCAGATGCAGACATCGTGGTGGGTCCAATCAGTTCTAGTCAGTCTGAAGTAGTGGTAGGAAGTCAAACTTCTACGTCATCGAATAGGGATAGGGAAGAAGTAGCTATTGAAGCGGACGTAGAAAGCCCAGTTCGAACAAAATGGACAAGAACTAGATGAAGGGGAATGAAATATAGGAATTGTGGTGGTAGTTAAGTGTTCATTTAATACCATCCATCTTGTTAAATAATTAAATATTGTCTACAAAATTATGGAAGATTGTTAATAGTCGAAGAATAGACTGGTTATAATAACATAACCGGTATTGTAATATTAGGGATAGGGTTATGAAATAAATAGAGTGTTTTCTTTTGTTTAGCTTTTAATAAAAGAAATAAGCATCACCACCGCTGATCGGAACAGCTGCGAACCTTATGTGAGTTAATTAGTAATAAATAAGTGTTATTGAAGTGTGATAGTAGTCTAGGATTTCACTCGGCTTGTGTTATTACCGTCTCAATCTAATAGGTCCCGCTTGGCTATCAGATAAAAGGAGGGTTTATTGTTCTCTTGTACGTCTAAAGTCCAGCGTAAGGGGGGTTGTAGTCTAAATCCATGCAGCACAGGGGTAGAAGGTGAGAAGGCCGGACTCCAGAACTTCCTGTTGACGCCTGGAGATAGTTAGAAAATAAAAACATTAAAAATAGATAAGATTACTTAATAAAAATAAAAAAAAATAAAAGAAGAAAAACTTGTTAATACACGTATAGTAGCTATGGAACGGGTGGGGAAAGAAACTCTTAGTCATGCCCAAGAAGAAACGGCAAGATCATGTTGGAAAAAGAAGTAAAGTTGTCGCTTTGTGACTAAGCTTGTAAACATTAGGCTCATACAGTAATTATAACAATGAAATTACCATTTTAAGTGCTTGGGCTATGAAATCAATGGTCAACGCGCGGTCAGGTAAGGGCAGGTTCGTTTTATAGGGGCAGGAAAACAAATTTTAAGGTACTATTGTAGTTGAATCATATCAACATGTGAACGTATGCTTACCTGGGTTATTGCACTGTTTGCCTCAGCCCGGAACTATTTCGCTTAAACGTCCATTCGTTCTATAGGCGTCCACTAAGAAGAATAAGTTTCTCTTTGGTGGCGTCACATCTCGTTAAAAAAACGTGTAATAGCATTTAGAAAAGCAAGTCGCATTCTTTCTTTGACGTACTAAGTACTCTAAGTAGATCGTTTGTATTGCCAGTACTTGCGTCAGGGTTGGAAAAAAAAAAAAATTGTGAAAGAAAATTTAACGTTACAATCTCTAGGGTTATAAATTCATCCATAGTAATGTTCTAGCTATTTCGGTTATATCTCTTACAAAACTTCTGAGAACCTACGCATTAAAAATTGATCATGAGCATGCTACTTCATGAGCAAGTGGAATAAATTTCGTAACTCAGTCCGCGTCTTTTGGAACCGTCTGGCAATATTGGGTTTAGTTGACAAGTGATAGGAAGATGAACATTTACGAAGAAGGTAATGTCCATAAAAGATTACGGAAAACACTTGACCGATTTTGGACAATCAATCTAAATAAAGACGCTACATACACCATACTTTAAAATTGGATCATTAACAAGAATTATACCTGTTACCTTGAAGTCCAAGAAAAAGGGGGTTGGAAAGCATTTACGAAGGGAGTTGGAGGTGGAGACTTACCAACTCGAAGATTTTGTATTGGAGCCGGCCGAATCATATTTTTAAAATGGGCTTTAGACACGGGGTAATGATAAGTGTGCCGGGTATGGCAAGATAAGGGTGCTAGGTGGGTCTCTGCCTACATTGACGGAATGGAGGTGTGATGTTATGTATTTATTAGATACCTTTTGTGATTTTCCTCTTGTCAATAGGGTTAATTTAAACTTACGGAGATCTCATGTTAAAATAGTAGGTAGAATATCCTTATAAGTTTATGTACCTATAAGGTGCCTTTGTGATTTTTCTCTTGTCAATAGGTTTAACTAGAACAACCATTCAAAGATCTCACACTAGAATAGTAGAATATTTTATATTGGAATCCGTCCTTTAGTTCATGCCAATGGGGGAATGGGGATGAATTTAGTAAGGATCTTTAGGAGTACGTATGTTTTTCTTTTGAAAGTGGGAAGGGATTTTACAATAATTAATCTGAGACTGATAAGGTTTGCAGCTGGGATTTATTTTCTACACGGAGTGGAAGATGATTTTCTTGATATATTTCTTATAAATAAGTTTGTTTAGTTGATCGAGTAATACTTGCTTCGATCAAGGATGAGAAGTCGTTGTAACAAAATGATGAATTTGATGTTTGGTTTGAAAGATTTTTCTTCTCCTAATGTTAGAACTAGTATTACTGGCCGAGCCTAACGAAGCCTAAACTTGAGAAGAAGCGAAGTGGGGGGGAAAGCTGTTCTAAAACAGGACAAGTAAATGCTAAACTTAATAAGTAAATTTTGAATTTCCAATTAGCATTAAGTAGTAGTGACCTATCATTTACTTCAATAAATATTTCTAACGGGAATAAATTGCTCCTTGAACAAATATGAGTGAATACGTTTGTTTGTACTAATACAAGTTACTAAATGGGTTATGATGGAACTTACACTATCAGTAGAATTGTTTTAGGAATTAGTATTTTGTGAAGGGTTCTTTTGAGGTACTATTGTGTTTATTATACCTAATGTTGCAATGAGTAAGTTAAAAATGTTATAGGATGTTCGTTATGTTATGCCTACTTGCCATGCGTGTATAGTAAGAGCATGTGTATGTATACCCATATATATGTATGGATGCGTATGTGGGTGGGGCTCGCAAAAAATGTACCATCACACACGGGAAACTGTAACACACAATAACACACTGGAATTGCATAACACTCGGGAATTAATGTTAAGGTAAGTATACACTGGAGAAAAAAGTGTATTGAGCATATTATAAATGTAGAGATGATACCTATAGATTTATAAACCTTAACCATGAGCAAATTTACTTTTGAATGATACAAAATATTTGTTTAAGCAAAATTTCTTTAATAAATTCTTTACTCCTTACCTACATAACACAAGTAACTTCAGTTAGTTTTTACGTGCAAACAATACAACTTAAAACTTCTAATACAAAATTCAAGTAACTAACTTCAGATAGTTTTTAAATGCAATCACAACAAAAAGAAAATAAAACTTCTAATACAAAACTAGACCTTGTAAATATCTTAATGAATTCAATATTAGCTGCATACGAATGTTTTTAACGTTTAGAACTCATGCACTAAGGTCTCCTGCCTGTAATTCTGCTAAGTCGTAATAAATTGAATTTTTCAATTATATTACAATTAAAAATATCCAACACTGTATTTATTTTAATCGAATCTCGTTTCTTCACTCAATAGAATAATAAAACCCAGAACCGTCAGAATACCGTCGAATTAAAATTCAGAGTATAGGTAAGTACCTACATAATACATTGTAAAATATATGTAGGTACAATTTACTAAATGAATGTGTTCTCGACAAAATAATGTACTTATGCACGTGGATTAGGTAGGTAGTAAAAATAAGCATACTTGTAATGTACACTTAGCTTTAGGTCATTCACGTGTGTTACGTCACACAATATCATAACACACGTAACACACGTGAATAAACACGCGTGAAAAAAGTAACCTCAAACTCGTGTAGCAACTTCAAATGCAATGTATTTTTTTGAAAAAACACATTATTCATTCATAATTCGTATAAGCTTTAAGTCAATAAACTTCAAACAAACTATTTTATTACTCACCATGAAAAAATACTTCCGAAAACTCAGTAAAATCCAATGACGAAAACATAACACACACCGACTAACGCTTTTTTCGGGTGAACTAAGATAGCTGTCAAACCACTGACATTATTATTTGATGGTCGAAATGTTGCCAGCACATAAAAATATTTGCAGTTAGAAGTATTCCTTATAACAAAAAAACTACCATGTAACAAACTGACTATAACACACGTGAAATAAAATAGAGACACTTTTTAAATTCAACGATTTTATTATATAATCTGTTTAATTAGGGTTTATTAACGCATTACTTTGTAGATCCATTACTGTATTTTGTGTAGTAAATAAAATTACCCTATAAATATAGCGAACAAGATGGAAATGATAAAGTAATGATTGTTTCTAGGGGCTGTGCCATTCTTTTTTTGTATCTAACTAGAAATTACTCTTACTGATGGCAAATATTTTCTGTTGTTATTTCAAATGTTTTAACTATTAAATTGACCTAATACTATCACAAGTGAATATAGGCATTAATAGAAATCGTCATTTTAATTGTGGAATAAAATAAAATAACTTTTTTCTTTATTCAAAGTTAGGTCCACGGCATTTTTGTCGAAGGTACAAATTTTGTGAGCCCCACCCATGTATGTCTATATATGCACATGTAGAATTTTGTTTATGACTGTTAGTCCTTATTAAGAGTACAAAGATTGGTTAATTGATTAAAATGTAAATAGAAAAATGACTGATTAATAGTAAATTGAAAAATATTAGAATAAATGTATATAGCTGGAGTACTAGATAGTTTGAATTTAGGGGTCCTAAATAAGAAACCTATACAAAACATGCCATATGATGGTAACTTAGGATCCTATACTGTAGGAAGAGCGGTGAGTGTGTGTATGTAGGTATGTATGTTTGTGAACGGGTTTTTGTTTGTGGCTCTCACGATTCCCGTGGGGATTGGTATTTAGGAGATTCCTGGGTGTCAGGGACGTTTTGTTTCTCGGGTTTAGGACTGCAGCGCCATCTGTTAGTGGGCTTCGGGATGGGCGAGGGAAATTGGACTATAACCAGCCCCCTAGTAATGTTAGGCTAGGGAAAGGTTTTCCCTAAAATAATGTACTAACGCAGGATAGTTAAAATTTCACATAGGTGGCTAGTAATGAGTCATGGCGCTAAATTACAGGAGTCCTCAATATACCATAATCTCACTGACATGACTTAACGACCTGCAAAATATGGGAGTAATGCGTTGTGCACCTTGTTAATACACAAAGCATTCTATCCATAGTACACGTTTTTCTATTTATTTTATTATAAAAGCTCTGCAGTATAGGAACGAGGCGCCATCTGTCGAAAAATTGTAAAAGCTTTAGTCATGGCCGAACTAAGCGCGGTTCATTACTTGTGCAAAGTATTGTGGAAGGTAAGTAATATAACGCGTGGTAAGAACGGGCACACCGGAGTCTGTTGCTATACCTACACGTTCGGCGGAGAATGCAGCGTGAGACTCGTCTAGGCATCGGGATTTGGACCACAGGGGTGTTACAGTGTTGTACATTGGATGGTCTGGGAATAATGTGTAAGTAACCTAAATCCACCTAAAAGACGGGTTCAGTTTACTTTGCCTTCGCTAAGAGGTCCGCGAAAATAGTACTGACGTATAAGAAGGCCAGGGAACAGGTAAATAGTATTGAGCGGGTAAGCGATACTAGCTGTTTCGATTTAAATCAGAAGTTACGAAAAAAAATTACCATAATAATAGGAAAAAATACCATAATAATAACGCCATAAAATACTTCGGAATGTAGGGCCAATAAGTATATTCGCGAAGGATATTATAAAAAAAAAAAAAAAAAACACTTGTGAAGACCTAAAGATTTGGTTAGTGTTAAAATTTAACTTAATTATGTTTAATTGTAGTAATTTGTATCTGAATAGGTTAATCAGATGGGAGCTTGCTTAGAGAATTCGGGGTCTAGGCTTTGTTTGATTAGTTGCGTATAGGTTGTGTGTCTGTCTGAATAACTAAACATTTGTAAAAGTCTAAGTTATATCTCAGTTAGGAGGGAAGACAAATAATTATCCGTTGGGAGAGTCTAGTGGATCGAAGTAACAGCGTGAAAGTGCAAATGAGGAAGGTATGTGTTTATGAGAAAGGTTGTATGCAAAGATATATTTGGTTGAATGACTAACCACTAACTGAATAAGAGATTGATGTGTGGAAGGATTTAATATAGACTGGAGGGTTGCAATGAACCACTGGATACACTCTCTACGGATCAAATTTATTGACTGTTAACCTTGTACACCACACTTACAACAAGGTATTTATGGGATCTTAGGTGTTAGGTTACTTGAAAGACATTGGAAGCGAGGTTTATTCTGGTGTCCAGAAAGAGTGTTAATGCTCCCTGTAAATAACTTTTACTCTACCAGTGGGCACAGCTCAAAAGCAAAACCCTACACTGCACATTCTCCAAAGGATGAAAGAAAGCAATATAGAGTCAAGTTTTAGACTGGGACTATTGGTCAGAAGAACGGTTTTATCTTGCAGCCAATAGAATTGACTTTACTCTAACAGGGACATAAATGTCTATCCTGGAGTTGAAATACAAAAATAACGATTTGCTCAGCAGGTGAAATGACTTTATGTTGTCATTAGGGCAGGCTGGATTCACAACCCGAGCTCCTTGTATTGAGTGGAGTTCGTTTGTACTCGGTATAAACTGGAAGATGAGCGATAGGTCAACGGTCTGATTCTTGAATTCGGATTGAAGACGTTTGTCCTTTGGTTTAAAACTTACACCTCATATCAACATTTGCATTATAGGTTAAGAGTTAATAAATTTATTTTGAATTCGTAATAAGGGTGTGAAAATTTGCTCCGGGCGGCACATAGCTTCTGCACAAATTTTGGGGGTTGGCTGTGACGGGTTGGCCGTCAGTGATTCCGAAATATTCAAGTTTAGGTTAATGTAACTAATATTCTCGTTGAACTTGGCTTTGACACACTACCGCGTGTCTAGATCAACTTTTGATCAAACACATTTCCGATTAAATTGAAGTTAAAAATACCCAAATAACTCGTTGTAAAGTCAGACTATAACTAAGCATTCCATTAAAAAAGAAGGATACACCTTAAGAATTGAAGGTAGTCGGATGAATGAACATCTTATGTTCGGATCGAGAAAAAAACAGTAAAATGCATTCGAAACTTAATCAAGACATTTAGTTTAGTAATTCAAGCTTTTATAAAGAAAAACACGTCATTAAGACAAACAATTAAATAAGAAACATTATTAATTAAAGGTAGATGGCGACAATGTTAGAGTTGCGTGATCATTGCTGCGCTTGACTGAACGGCGGCGCTAAGGCTAGCTTTTGAACCTTCAATGTACGATGAATGGCGGTTGTCGCCTCAATGAGAGAGGAGAAGCGGGGACGCGGTTGTTCTCAATATGTCCCGAGAACTTCTCGGGACTGCCAAAAACGGTTTGGGAAGCCACGGGACTGTTATTATTGAGGAACGGTGGCGTTAATGAGTTCGGGAAGGCAGGTGCTAAATTCAAGAGTATAAATACGCAGACTTGGGTTGTGAGGGAATCATTCGTTGTTTAACTTTCGACAAGTCATTATGCTGGAGGAATGCCCGAAATTCCTGAAAGCATTTTAATGATAACTAACGGTAATTTCGTCGTGAACGCGCAGGTGTCGGGATCCCTGAAAATTCCTCGTGGAATTTCGTCCGTCGTAAAGCGATCGCTCGCTCCTAGAAACTCGAGTGCTAGCTTAGAACCTAGATTTCTACACTATTGCTAAGACAGTGCGACGCGAGTCTTTAATCAATTATTTATCTTAGTCAATTAGGCCGATCTGGTACCCGGAAATCTGTAAGTACAAGTCTATACCCATGTTTCCTATTGTTGGTTTTTTTATTGTGTGTTTTTTTAACTGTGTATATTTAATGTGTTTTTAATCTCTTTCAATTGTGTGTGATTTATCATTTAATTGCAAATCGCTCTCCATTTCTCCCTATGCCATTCTTTAAGAACTGTGTCTAGATATTATCGTGTTTCCCTAGAACTGACGGCTAGAAAGATAGACCTAGTGATCAGAGTTTACAAGCCGGGCTTGGATAAGCCTTCCTCAGCCTTAACTCTGTGACTTAGTCCTAGATGATGGCTGGATTAACCTTGCCTTCCGAAGTACAGAAAACGCCTATCTTAAAATCATAAATCTGGTTATCTGATGTTTTCCATCTAACCCCTTTTGGTTGGGTACCACCCAAAAGCGAACGATGTACATTTCCATAACGTGTTGTGCCTATATTTGCATGTGTGTCTATTAGACTGTGATATTAACTCAATGACTATTTTTATATGCCTATATTACTGTGTAAGGGGAAATTTGGGCTAGGATGGTTTCTGTTTACTAGTGGGGTAGAACATACCCACCTAGATCAGGCTAGTCCTGTAATCTTGGGATTTAGGAAGAACCCTTTGCCCAACAGTGGGACGTCGTGGGCTTAAATATTACTAATTTTCTGGAATCATACCAAATGCTGATAGATTCCTTAGACATCATTTAACTCTGTGATCATATTTAAAGATATCAGTATAAAACTAACTTGCTTATCTAAAGAATGATATTTCTATGATGTGGTATACTTAAATCTGTGATAAATCTATTTTTCCTGACTATTATGCCTTGTCGGGTGTTGAACGCTATACTTATCTTCGTTCTTTTAGTACCTACAGAAGTAGCTTTATAATCTAGATCACATGAAATCTGGTATTTTATTTGGTAAAATGAGACTCTAGGGGGATTCCTTGTCTTGTAGTGGACGCTTATTAATATTATAGTAATTCATATATGCATCTAATTTCGATAAAATGTTTGAGGTAGGCATGTGTCTTGTTGAGTACCTACCTACTTTCAGCTTAGATTGCTGTGTTTTTGGATATGACACATTAGATCATACTTTCTTAAAATTAAAAGGGATTTCCACCAAGTGAAATTAATGCTTGATAATATTTGGTTCTGCAAGGTGAAGCAAAAGCAAACCTGTGGTCCTCTGTTGTACTAGAAAAGGCAAAATGTCCACATTGTGTAGATCGAATTATCATTAAGCTGTCGAACTAGATGTATAGTCGATTTGTGCGTATGAACGTACTGAAATAATGCTTTCTCAATAAAATACAATTGAGCTGAAAGGTCGGGAAAGATAAGAGACATTCCTTGATCCTCGCGAGATCCTAAAATAATGGTTCTCGGGTTCGAAACAAGAACTTATATCACTTATATTAAAGTGTTGTTTTTATGGTTCAGATTAAATTATGACTGACTTTGGTCTAGAGGACCTTGACAAATTAAATGTAGATTAATAAAGTAATTATTGTTCCAAAATCTCCGTTTACTTAATATTTGTTTGCTGAAGAAAAAAAGGAAAACAGATATTGTATTTATATGTATATATTTATATGCAATCCAAGTAGCTGGAACAAGCTTGGATTCCTTTTGTACCCTCCACCCAACCCTTTTGAAGACATAATGTAACCACAAACCTACAGACAAACAAGGACTGATTGAGTAAATTATCTACCCATTCTTTTGGTTGATTTTGAAGCAGTAGAGTAGCTTCAGTAAACGGAGAGATAGGTAAAGGCGGGGAGCCGTCCCGTTTGGCTAGTCGAAGCTCACGGAGGACCGCGGGGAGCGAGCGGGACCTCTACCCCCTAAATAGGGGGTACCTTAGTACCTAATAACCTATCAACCTACTAAAACATCTTTTCTTTCTATACAATCTAAATACTCTTAGGTTCCCCTGAAGTCAGCCATAGTTTACAGATATTATTTCTTTACAGCTATTCTCGGTTACATAACTATTATTTCTTTACAGTTATTCTCGGTTACATAACTTCATATTCTACTTATCTAACGCGCATCCTTACCTATTATACATACTTACTCCATGTTCTTCTTATCACATTAATATTGCTGCAAACTCTCCAGATGTTGAGGCGTAAGCCTAGACTAAGATAGGCAGACCTTAGAGGTTAGGCAGGAACAAATCATAATCTCTCCCATGGTTCTGGCTGCTCTTGTCTCATAGCGTTGGGTCTTAAGCCACTAGTTCGATCACCGGCCGAATTATTTATTAGAACAGGGTATAATAGTTTGGATCAATTTTCAGGTAATGCTATCTCCTTATTCTATGTGTTTGGTTAAAATTAAAAGTTAAAACAAAAAAAAAATTAAGTCAGGTTAGTCCGTGTTCGCTTAGCAAGTTAGGACTAGTAAGTTAGGTAGGAAAGTCTCAGTTTGTGCTGTGAGCCATGATGGCAAGTCAGGCTTGCAGCTAGGTCGAACTGTTACAATTTGGTGCCGTGACCAGGATTCGAAGCCTTGGGTGTACTACGGATGTTATTTGCAATAGCAGCCTCTTATTTTACTATTTTTAATACTAATTGTTATATTAGTACTACTACTTAAATTTTGTTACTATGTATAGGAATTTTTTTTAAGAAATAAGTGTCACACAATCTATAAAATATTTAAACTATTTATCTGCAACACGCTTACAGTATACTTACAAAATTTTATACATGAACTATACATAAACTGCCTTTTACATTTAGGATACAATTACGTTTTTTAGTTTAGTTTTCACTTATTTTTTCACTTTTCTGTTACACTGGCACTTATAGGTTATAACACTGATAGGTTAATTTTTCACTTAATTGCTTTTATTATTCAATGCATACACTGTGGCAAAGGGGTTTGGGGTTGCGGGGTGAAGTTCCTTGGGCCCCAAACCTAGGCACTCATTGAGAATCAGCCACCTCAGGATTCTCGCTTTTCATCAGGCCCCAACAGAAACATCATCGTCATCTTTGTACAAGTGGGCGTGTAGATATTCTGTAAAACAAACGAAATTTGAAGTTTACTACTAAACATAAGCAGCCTAGCTTCGTCCAATTTGATTAATTAAATAAACCTTTGTTTCATCTAAAGGTCCGACTCGAGTGAGACGCATTGTAGGTCGATCAATCGATCGATCCTTTTTCCATTCGAGTACAATAGTTAATGAATAGCGTTATTGCTTTATGTAAATTATTGGTATTATTACGTAATTAGATAAGACTTACCTTATTTAACAAGCATGTACCGGGATTCTTTATTCAATACATTTTTTGAGCGGCTTTTGTATATAGGTTAGGTTAGGTAGAGGTGACCGATATAGTGGCTGCGTTCCGAATCACGATGACAGCGCTGTCAGCGCCTAAATCGCTCACACCCGTTCCGAATCATTTATCGCGATAACGCCGCTTACAGGACTATTTTCATTCGGAACGGTTATTATCGCGCTTACGTTGGTGGCTGTCATGTCATGTAAATCTAACTCGATATCTTTATTCCTTTCTTCCAATCGTAATTGTTAACCTTTTTTTTTCTTTCCTAACAAACATCGGCAAAATCTGACAGTTATGACAGATCGCTCACAGTGACCAGGGTCGTAAGTTTTGGCGTTGTGAGCGCAAGATGGTGGCGTTTATGACGTCGTCGATGACGTCAACGTTGCCAACTGTACGATAATTATCGTATTTGTACGATAATTTGAGGTGCTGTACGATAAAAAATAATTAGGTACGATAGTACGATAATTTTACTACCACGTACGATATTTTTAGATTTCATACGATAATTTTGAAAGACATTTTCATTTCATGTATCCGAATTCAATAATGGTTTGCTTAAGAAGTTCATACTCGTCTTCGGAAGATGGCGCTCAGCACTGGTGAAAAATTTACCACGTCTATAACAAAAAGCGAGACAGATATACCTTGGAAGCGTACAAATCTTAGTCATCTTTCTCTTTTCACAATACGTATTTTAGCTAAGTTAACAATTGACTAAGCACATTAAAAGCCTGTAATAAATGAAAAAAAAAAAACAAAATGAGTGGATGGAGTGCACAGACTACTTAGATGATACTACCGTAATGGAGTGAGAAAAACTGGTTTTCTTGGACTTTGCTTGCAACAAGTTTTGTTTACTTTACTAATGAAACAAATTGTTTATTATATTAGATTAGTTTAATAGTGATTGCTGATTGCGCTTTGGGGTGTTAAGGTGCTTTTCAGTTCCGACGAAACTACCGAAAGGTAAGTGAGATAACTCATGTATTCGAAAAATTGCTAAGCTGATGCTGGTTGAAGTTACAGTCATGCCGTATTTATAGCACTTATTTGTTACGTTACAAATTAACTCTTTCTTCAAATTATGATAAAAATGAATGTACGATAATTGTACGATAATTTTAAGACCAAAATCCGATAATCTTGATTTAGAAAGTTGGCGACACTGGATGACGTAGCGATGGTCAGTCGTGGACGTGCTAACGGTGAATCGGGACGCATTTGAGCGCGCTGTCAGTGCTAAAATCGATATTACCGGTGAATCGGAACGCGGCTAATGTCACCTGCCACAATAATCGGAAAGTGCTCATTCATTCATCCTCATTCATTCACTGGCCCTCGGTTTATCATTCACTCACACGTGATAAAACACAAAAGAGGTCAAGATAGCGTCGGAATCGCGCGCAGAGGGTTCCGTATACATGGGATATTTATTTTTGACGCGGTTGGGTACATTTTTGGGACCGCAGAGCTGGGTTGATTTCTAGGGGTTTTTTTTTTTGCATAATTCAAATGAAAAAAAAAAAATGCTACTTGATCATTTTTATTTCTCCTGTAAGATTGAACATTTCTATTGACAGTAATCGGTTTTGGATTTTCTAAATTGTGAGCTTCGGAAATAAAGGGGAAGAATGGTTACCTTTTTTGTTGACATTTCGCGGTAACAACTCGAAATCTAAGGATGGTACAATGGTACAGAGATTTGTTTTGGATTGTACAATCAGTGGGGCCTCTTCGTATCTCATAGAGATGGTTTGAGATTTTGTCCCCATTTACGATAATAATAATAGAAGGTAATATTTTTATTTATTTGAGATAAAGTTTGGTAATCATGTTCTGTAATCGTTCCATGTTTCAAGTCGATTGCGTGAGTGATCGCTGAGATAATTGTGGCGAACGTTCGGACGTACGAAGTCACACGACGAGGGTTTTATTATTTGGCAACATGGGACTGAACCCTAAAAATAGTTGGTCGGTCAGGGCACTTCCGTTGTAACAATTATACAAAGATTTTGGAAACTACGCCAGGGGCAGCGTTTTTCTTACGTCAATGCAATTATATAATTTGATGGATGAATGAATGAACTGTTTACGTACGGCCTCCATAATGCCTGTTGTCTGGTAGTGGAATCTAGTAGAACATGCGAAAAGAAATAAAGCATTTTACGGGTATTTTGAAGGTTCAATTTTAATATGAGTATTATTTACTAGGTCTAATTTTTCCATTCCAATCTCACGGAATATAATAACAAGATTAATAAACGTAGAACGTAATTAGCGGCCAAATCGCTAACATCCAGGGCTAGAATTGTGTTTTTTTTTTATGCGGTTCGAATACTAACGTAGGCTAAGGTATGCTAGTCGAGCAGCCTTGTTTCTGGGCGCAGAACCTATACTATCAAGCGGGCAATATATTTGTGACCGGGTTCTCGAAACCGGCTCTGGCGATTTCGATGGGATTTACCATGCGGGGTTCTTTTTGGGGGCGGGGAATCGGTCTAGCTCGGTCTCATCAACTCATGTCTGAAATAAAATCGATAGGCTTGTGTACATAATAGGTACACTATATGATATCATTGATAGGTCGTAATAAATAGTATAGGAAGGTCACTAGACAAGTTTTAGGTTATCGGTTGGTTCTTGGTAATCTTTACAATAGTGTTTATATTATTTTATCCTATAGATTTGCGCGACATTATATGTTTACAGATTAGGAAAATACTATAGGGTGATTGTAGATTATAAGACGGCTCTAAGGTCGCATTTGTTGCGTGTGAAAATGGATCGTAGGGATGAGATTATGATTGACAAAATAGGGAGTTCTGGGATAGGTAACAGATAGTAAATTTACCAAGCCACATGAGGGGTGTCTCGCCTTGACCTTGAGCAAGTTCTTATGATTAGAATAATTGATACCTAACTAATTCTCTTGTTTATTTGGCGCACTTATAAATTTTGTGTTTTCTTTTAAGCTAGGTAGTAGTACCTACAATAAGACCTCTTAAGTACTAAGTCAAATGGGGGTTGAGTTTTTCACTTTAGGATTGTAGGCAAATATGATTGTGCCCTGAGGTCACCTAATTAAAGCTTAGCAGGTGAATATAGAATAAGGCTATTGAAAATTTAGAAAATATAATTACAGGAATTGTTGTTTAGTAGATCAAGGGTATCAAGGTAATTATTACAATGAGGGAAATTTTCATAAAATACTGGGTCTTACTCTTGCAGTTTTAAGGTCTTAGCTGGCAAGCGAAGGGGGGCAACGATGCAAACTAAAGAGGGATGTTACTATGCACATATATATACTATTATGCACTAAAATTTATAGGTACAATAATACTCTTTCTCCTTTATACAGTTCCTGGCTGGTATATTCTGACGTAAGGTCAGTTGAACGTTGTAAGAAACAAAAATGGGCTGTGACCCTACTATGTATCGTATCGGGACAATCTGCGAAACTGTTAAATAATTTAGGGAAGTGCATTTGCTAACCATTTTTAGGTATAGACTTAACATTATTGATGAAGGGTTTGTTCGTTTTAGGTATGTAAACGGTTCAATTTGCTAGCGCAAGATTAAGAAAAAGATAGGAAGATGGACAGGCTGAGTAGAAGGAAGCGTCTACCACTTAGACTTGCAGATGCAGACATCGTGGTGGGTCCAATCAGTTCTAGTCAGTCTGAAGTAGTGGTAGGAAGTCAAACTTCTACGTCATCGAATAGGGATAGGGAAGAAGTAGCTATTGAAGCGGACGTAGAGAGCCCAGTTCGAACAAAATGGACAAGAACTAGATGAAGGGGAATGAAATATAGGAATTGTGGTGGTAGTTAAGTGTTCATTTAATACCATCCATCTTGTTAAATAATTAAATATTGTCTACAAAATTATGGAATAAGTATTGGTAATGGTCAAAGAATAGACTGGTTATAATAACATTACTGGCATTGTAATATTAGGGATAGGGCTTTAAAATAAATAGAGTGTTTTCTTTTGTTTAGCTTTTAATAAAAGAAATAAGCATCACCACCGCTGATCGGAACAGCTGCGAACCCTATGTGAGTTAATTAGTGATGTAATGAATAATAAAATATAAATAAGTGTTATTGAAGTGTGATAGTAGTCTAGGACTTCACTCGGCTTGTGTTATTACCGTCTCAATCTAATAGGTCCCGCTTGGCTATCAGATAAAAGGAGGGTTTATTGTTCTCTTGTACGTCTAAAGTCCAGCGTAAGGGGGGTTGTAGTCTAAATCCATGCAGCACAGGGGTAGAAGGTGAGAAGGCCGGACTCCAGAACTTCCTGTTGACGCCTGGAGATAGTTAGAAAATAAAAACATTAAAAATAGATAAGATTACTTAATAAAAAAAAAAATAAAAGAAGAAAAACTTGTTAATACACGTATAGTAGCTATGGAACGGGTGGGGAAAGAAACTCTTAGTCATGCCCAAGAAGAAACGGCAAGATCATGTTGGAAAAAAAAAGTAAAGTTGTCGCTTTGTGACTAAGCTTGTAAACATTAGGCTCATACAGTAATTATAACAATGAAATTACCATTTTAAGTGCTTGGGCTATGAAATCAATGGTCAACGCGCGGTCAGGTAAGGGCAGGTTCGCTTTATAGGGGCAGGAAAACAAATTTTTAAGGTACTATTGTAGTTGAATCATATCAACATGTGAACGTATGCTTACCTGGGTTATTGCACTGTTTGCCTCACTCCGTAACTATTTCGCGTAAAACATTAATTCATTTATTCGGAAATATAAAATCTTCTATGTTAGATAGATAGACATTTATTTAATGTTTTAATTGCATTTAGAAATGCAAGCCGCATTCTTTCTAGTAGATCGTTTGTATTGCCAGTACTTGCGTCAGGGTTGGAACAAAAAAAAATTGTGAAAGAAAATTTAACGTTACAATCTCTAGGGTTATAAATTCATCCATAGTAATGTTCTAGCTATTTCGGTTATATCTCTTACAAAACTTCTGAGAACCTACGCATTAAAAATTGATCATGAGCATGCTACTTCATGAGCAAGTGGAATAAATTTCGTAACTCAGTCCGCGTCTTTTGGAACCGTCTGGCAATATTGGGTTTAGTTGACAAGTGATAGGAAGATGAACATTTACGAAGAAGGTAATGTCCATAAAAGATTACGGAAAACACTTGACCGATTTTGGACAATCAATCTAAATAAAGACGCTACATACACCATACTTTAAAATTGGATCATTAACAAGAATTATACCTGTTACCTTGAAGTCCAAGAAAAAGGGGGTTGGAAAGCATTTACGAAGGGAGTTGGAGGTGGAGACTTACCAACTCGAAGATTTTGTATTGGAGCCGGCCGAATCATATTTTTAAAATGGGCTTTAGACACGGGGTAATGATAAGTGTGCCGGGTATGGCAAGATAAGGGTGCTAGGTGGGTCTCTGCCTACATTGACGGAATGGAGGTGTGATGTTATGTATTTATTAGATACCTTTGTGATTTTTCTCTTGTCAATAGGTTTAACTAGAACAACCATTCAAAGATCTCACACTAGAATAGTAGAATATTTTATATTGGAATCCGTCCTTTAGTTCATGCCAATGGGGGAATGGGGATGAATTTAGTAAGGATCTTTAGGAGTACGTATGTTTTTCTTTTGAAAGTGGGAAGGGATTTTACAATAATTAATCTGAGACTGATAAGGTTTGCAGCTGGGATTTATTTTCTACACGGAGTGGAAGATGATTTTCTTGATATATTTCTTATAAATAAGTTTGTTTAGTTGATCGAGTAATACTTGCTTCGATCAAGGATGAGAAGTCGTTGTAACAAAATGATGAATTTGATGTTTGGTTTGAAAGATTTTTCTTCTCCTAATGTTAGAACTAGTATTACTGGCCGAGCCTAACGAAGCCTAAACTTGAGAAGAAGCGAAGTGGGGGGGAAAGCTGTTCTAAAACAGGACAAGTAAATGCTAAACTTAATAAGTAAATTTTGAATTTCCAATTAGCATTAAGTAGTAGTGACCTATCATTTACTTCAATAAATATTTCTAACGGGAATAAATTGCTCCTTGAACAAATATGAGTGAATACGTTTGTTTGTACTAATACAAGTTACTAAATGGGTTATGATGGAACTTACACTATCAGTAGAATTGTTTTAGGAATTAGTATTTTGTGAAGGGTTCTTTTGAGGTACTATTGTGTTTATTATACCTAATGTTGCAATGAGTAAGTTAAAAATGTTATAGGATGTTCGTTATGTTATGCCTACTTGCCATGCGTGTATAGTAAGAGCATGTGTATGTATACCCATATATATGTATGGATGCGTATGTATGTCTATATATGCACATGTAGAATTTTGTTTATGACTGTTAGTCCTTATTAAGAGTACAAAGATTGGTTAATTGATTAAAATGTAAATAGAAAAATGACTGATTAAAAGTAAATTGAAAAATATTACAATAAATGTATATAGCTGGAGTACTAGATAGTTTGAATTTAGGGGTCCTAAATAAGAAACCTATACAAGACATGCCATATGATGGTAACTTAGGATCCTATACTGTAGGAAGAGCGGTGAGTGTGTGTATGTAGGTATGTATGTTTGTGAACGGGTTTTTGGTTGTGGCTCTCACGATTCCCGCGGGGATTGGTATTTAGGAGATTCCTGGGTGTCAGGGACGTTTTGTTTCTCGGGTTTAGGACTGCAGCGCCATCTGTTAGTGGGCTTCGGGATGGGCGAGGGAAATTGGACTATAACCAGCCCCCTAGTAATGTTAGGCTAGGGAAAGGTTTTCCCTAAAATAATGTACTAACGCAGGATAGTTAAAATTTCACATAGGTGGCTAGTAATGAGTCATGGCGCTAAATTACAGGAGTCCTCAATATACCATAATCTCACTGACATGACTTAACGACCTGCAAAATATGGGAGTAATGCGTTGTGCACCTTGTTAATACACAAAGCATTCTATCCATAGTACACGTTTTTCTATTTATTTTATTATAAAAGCTCTGCAGTATAGGAACGAGGCGCCATCTGTCGAAAAATTGTAAAAGCTTTAGTCATGGCCGAACTAAGCGCGGTTCATTACTTGTGCAAAGTATTGTGGAAGGTAAGTAATATAACGCGTGGTAAGAACGGGCACACCGGAGTCTGTTGCTATACCTACACGTTCGGCGGAGAATGCAGCGTGAGACTCGTCTAGGCATCGGGATTTGGACCACAGGGGTGTTACAGTGTTGTACATTGGATGGTCTGGGAATAATGTGTAAGTAACCTAAATCCACCTAAAAGACGGGTTCAGTTTACTTTGCCTTCGCTAAGAGGTCCGCGAAAATAGTACTGACGTATAAGAAGGCCAGGGAACAGGTAAATAGTATTGAGCGGGTAAGCGATACTAGCTGTTTCGATTTAAATCAGAAGTTACGAAAAAAAATTACCATAATAATAGGAAAAAATACCATAATAATAACGCCATAAAATACTTCGGAATGTAGGGCCAATAAGTATATTCGCGAAGGATATTATAAAAAAAAAAAAAAAAAAAAACACTTGTGAAGACCTAAAGATTTGTTTAGTGTTAAAATTTAACTTAATTATGGTTAATTGTAGTAATTTGTATCTGAATAGGTTAATCAGATGGGAGCTTGCTTAGAGAATTCGGGGTCTAGGCTTTGTTTGATTAGTTGCGTATAGGTTGTGTGTCTGTCTGAATAACTAAACATTTGTAAAAGTCTAAGTTATATCTCAGTTAGGAGGGAAGACAAATAATTATCCGTTGGGAGAGTCTAGTGGATCGAAGTAACAGCGTGAAAGTGCAAATGAGGAAGGTATGTGTTTATGAGAAAGGTTGTATGCAAAGATATATTTGGTTGAATGACTAACCACTAACTGAATAAGAGATTGATGTGTGGAAGGATTTAATATAGACTGGAGGGTTGCAATGAACCACTGGATACACTCTCTACGGATCAAATTTATTGACTGTTAACCTTGTACACCACACTTACAACAAGGTATTTATGGGATCTTAGGTGTTAGGTTACTTGAAAGACATTGGAAGCGAAGTTTATTCTGGTGTCCAGAAAGAGTGTTAATGCTCCCTGTAAATAACTTTTACTCTACCAGTGGGCACAGCTCAAAAGCAAAACCCTACACTGCACATTCTCCAAAGGATGAAAGAAAGCAATATAGAGTCAAGTTTTAGACTGGGACTATTGGTCAGAAGAACGGTTTTATCTTGCAGCCAATAGAATTGACTTTACTCTAACAGGGACATAAATGTCTATCCTGGAGTTGAAATACAAAAATAACGATTTGCTCAGCAGGTGAAATGACTTTATGTTGTCATTAGGGCAGGCTGGATTCACAACCCGAGCTCCTTGTATTGAGTGGAGTTCGTTTGTACTCGGTATAAACTGGAAGATGAGCGATAGGTCAACGGTCTGATTCTTGAATTCGGATTGAAGACGTTTGTCCTTTGGTTTAAAACTTACACCTCATATCAACATTTGCATTATAGGTTAAGAGTTAATAAATTTATTTTGAATTCGTAATAAGGGTGTGAAAATTTGCTCCGGGCGGCACATAGCTTCTGCACAAATTTTGGGGGTTGGCTGTGACGGGTTGGCCGTCAGTGATTCCGAAATATTCAAGTTTAGGTTAATGTAACTAATATTCTCGTTGAACTTGGCTTTGACACACTACCGCGTGTCTAGATCAACTTTTGATCAAACACATTTCCGATTAAATTGAAGTTAAAAATACCCAAATAACTCGTTGTAAAGTCAGACTATAACTAAGCATTCCATTAAAAAAGAAGGATACACCTTAAGAATTGAAGGTAGTCGGATGAATGAACATCTTATGTTCGGATCGAGAAAAAAACAGTAAAATGCATTCGAAACTTAATCAAGACATTTAGTTTAGTAATTCAAGCTTTTATAAAGAAAAACACGTCATTAAGACAAACAATTAAATAAGAAACATTATTAATTAAAGGTAGATGGCGACAATGTTAGAGTTGCGTGATCATTGCTGCGCTTGACTGAACGGCGGCGCTAAGGCTAGCTTTTGAACCTTCAATGTACGATGAATGGCGGTTGTCGCCTCAATGAGAGAGGAGAAGCGGGGACGCGGTTGTTCTCAATATGTCCCGAGAACTTCTCGAGACTGCCAAAAACGGTTTGGGAAGCCACGGGACTGTTATTATTGAGGAACGGTGGCGTTAATGAGTTCGGGAAGGCACGTGCTAAATTCAAGAGTATAAATACGCAGACTTGGGTTGTGAGGGAGTCATTCGTTGTTTAACTTTCGACAAGTCATTATGCTGGAGGAATGCCCGAAATTCCTGAAAGCATTTTAATCATAACTAACGGTAATTTCGGCGTGAACGTGCAGGTGTCGGGATCCCTGAAAATTCCTCGTGGAATTTCGACCGTCGTAAAGCGATCGCTCGCTCCTAGAAACTCGAGTGCTAGCTTAGAACCTAGATTTCTACACTATTGCTAAGACAGTGCGACGCGAGTCTTTAATCAATTATTTATCTTAGTCAATTAGGCCGATCTGGTACCCGGAAATCTGTAAGTACAAGTCTATACCCATTTTTCCTATTGTTGTTTTTTATTGTGTGTTTTTTTAAACTGTGTATATTTAATGTGTTTTTGATCTCTTTCAATTGTATGTGATTTATCATTTAATTGCAAATCGCTCTCCATTTCTCCCTATGCCATTCTTTAAGAACTGTGTCTAGATATTATCGTGTTTCCCTAGAACTGACGGCTAGAAAGATAGACCTAGTGATCAGAGTTTACAAGCCGGGCTTGGATAAGCCTTCCTCAGCCTTACCCTGTGACTTAGTCCTAGATGATGGCTGGATTAACCTTGCCTTCTGAAGTACAGAAAACGCCTATCTGAAAATCATAAATCTGGTTATCTGAAGTTTTCCATCTATCCCCTTTTGGTTGGGTACACCCAAAAGCGAACGATGTACATTTCCATAACGTGTTGTGACTATATTTGCATGTGTGTCTATTAGACTGTGATATTAACCCAATGACTATTTTTATATGCCTATACTACTGTGTAAGGGGAAATTTGGGCTAGGATGGTTTCTGTTTAACAGTGGGGTAGAACATACCCACCTAGATCAGACTAGTCCTGTAATCTTGGGATTTAGGAAGAACCCTTTGCCCAACAGTGGGACGCCGTGGGCTTAAATATTACTAATTTTCTGGAATCATACCAAATGCTGATAGATTCCTTAGACATCATTTAACTCTGTGATCATATTTAAAGATATCAGTATAAAACTAACTTGCTTATCTAAAGAATGATATTTCTATGATGTGGTATACTTAAATCTGTGATAAATCTATTTTTCCTGACTATTATGCCTTGTCGGGTGTTGAACGCTATATCTTCGTTCTTTTAGTACCTATAGAAGTAGCTTTATAATCTAGATCACATGAAATCTGGTATTTTATTTGGTAGAATGAGACTAAAAGGGGATTCTTTGTCTTGCAGTGGACGCTTATTAATATTATCGTAATTCATATATACATCTAATTTCGATAAAATGTTTGAGATAGGCATGTGTCTTGTTGAGTACCTATCTACTTTCAGCTTAGATTGCTGTGTTTTTGGATATGACACATTAGATCATACTTTCTTAAAATTAAAAGGGATTTCCACCAAGTGAAATTAATGCTTGATAATATTTGGTTCTGCAACAGCCTACTAATACCTGTATGAAGCAAGGAGCCTAAAACTGCACTGCTGTTTAAAATGTGCAGGCCATTAACCTCTTAATCCAAAATTATAGCAATTAGACTCTAAGAGCAGCGCTAGTTATTCTAAGTCATCGAGTGCAAGTTTGTAACTTTAAGGAGAGTAATAACCTAACGAGAGTAGTAACCTATTAGATCCACAAAACTTTAGCCTGCCAATGCGCAACTTGGCAGGTTCAGTACAGTTGGAGCGAAAAGTGGTTACGTTTACGTCGTACAGTACACGAATGAAACTTGTTCGTGGTAGTATAAGGTAGGTACATGTAATTCCACATACGCAAAACCTCTCAACTTTTGGTAGTTAAACTAAAATAAATTTGTTTCTCCATATACAAATTGATTTTATCAGATTTTCATTTTGTGTGGAGATTTTTTTTTTAATTTTATTTTTCCAAAGTTGCAGAACAAAAGTTTAAGAAGTATTTAGAATAACACGTTGTATAAGTATCAAACAACATGTCTGCTTTATATCATCTTGGTAGATTGCTAGTCGAACCACTTTTGACTATTTTAATTCACATAACTCACATTTTATTTATTTTTATGTTCTTCACCTGTATAGGAAGTAGTTTATAATTATTTTTTGAAAAATCAAAAGACCGGAAATCGTTAACGAATCCAGCCGACTGACGGGAGGCTATTCCTCTTCTCCGCTAATGTGGCGTTATATAAAAAAATCTGCTTTTAGAAAATGCTTGCAGTTTTAAGTCGCTCGCTTCTTGGGCTATAGGATAGATAATAATGTTTGAAAAGCGTATTTTTTGCCGACTGTACTTATTGCTGGTCTGTTTTTCTTATTGTCGGCTGTCAAACCAAAGAACTGAATTGAAGAGGTCTTGGAGGGAAGACTCCGTATAAAAGGACTTGGAAGGGAGACCGTATACAATAGGACTTTGAAGGATACGCGCTCTAGGAGTGGGTACGGAGGAAAGACACGGAGAACATCTCTGTGAAATAAATTGTAAATCTCGGTAAAAAAGTATTGTAATTTTTGTCGCTTTGCCAAACTGAATTCTTAACTCACATGGTTCTAATTTATGTGCAAATAAACTTTAGGTACGCACGGCAGCAAGCAAGTGAAAAGGAAACTGGTATAAGCTGAACCAGCGCTACGCTACAAACGCCCAAGGCTAAAGTGTTTCCACCGACGAGCGGCCGTGTGTACGTACGTACTATCAACTATCAACAAAGTTGGCGCCTGACCACCTTTAAGCTCAAGTCACACAGAGGCGGTATGATTGCGAAAGCGGTCCGGAGGTGGTTTGGCGGGAACAAAATACCGCGCCGCGACCGCTTTTCAATGTGACAGGGTGCATAAGAACTCATACTTTACAAAAATACCGCCCCCGGAACGCTTCCGCTACCGCCTCAGTGTGACTCGGGCTTTAAGTTTAGTTTCGTGTGCAGTAGTGGCTCGCTGGAACCTCCGCTGGCTCCGCCCTTCTAGTGTTTGTTTGCTAAGTGCATGTTTTAACTGACCAACAAGTCACAGATGGTCCCTAAAGGATCCAAAAAATTCATAAAAACTAATAAAACCAAAACCGTTGTCGTCTCTTATTGGTACGGGCTAAAATCGCTACATGCAAGTAACAAGATAGATAGATAAACACTTTATTGTCACACACAAAACACATTAGCAATTACAAAAGAGAGTCTTAAATCTAGGGTGACAAAGGCGGTCTTATCGCTGGGAGCGATCTCTTCCAGACAACCTTTGCATGTAGGAAAGTGTGATAGAGAACTGCAGTGTGCCAATCTATAATATTTATATACTTTTACAATACAATATGTACATATACAAATATATATAATATATATATATACAAATAAATAATTTAGACATAGGAATAAATGTAACATACACAATAAATAAAACACAACAAGGTTTCGAAAGTGGTCAGGCGCCAACTTTGTTGATAGTACACACGGCCGCACATCAGTAGAAACACTTTTGGACCTTATGGCGTTGTAATAGAGTTGAAAAAGTTTCTACCGACAAGCGGCTGACCGTACCTCTATTTGTAAAGAGTTTTCCATATTTTATTTCCTATTTGCTTTATTTCGCGACATAATCACTTTATGAAAGTCATTTAAAGTTTCATTACATTTTCATGTCCTTTCCGATCTCCCCATGATAACTTAGTTGATTTAACTTTCAGCCTATTCAAATTGTTTATTTTTATTGTTGTTCTATTGTTTAAACAATATGCGGTTTTTAGACTTAGTCTTATTTGTCATATTAAACCTGCTAACTTTAGATGTAGAGCATTCGGCAGAGAGGGAAGATGAGTTATCCAAGAATCAATTTATATTTGGTAAGTGTTTTATTTGTCAAAGGGCAATGGAGCGCAGCATACTAGGTGTCAAGAGGACCGACCGTATCCGGAACACCACTCTACGCTCCAAAACCCGTATCACTGACGCCAATAGAATGGCTGCCACATTAAAATGGGATTGGGCAGGCCACGTGTGTCGAATGCACCCGGATAGGAAGGCCAAAAAAGCGATGGAGGGATGACCTGGTTGCTTTCGAAGAGGAGTGGCCGACGATGGCGATCGACAGGGAAGAGTGGAAACGTAGGGCGGAGGCCTTTGCCCAGCAGTGGGACAGCACATGCTAAATAAAAAAAAAGTGTTTTATATTATATTGCCTGTTTGGTGCCGGCAAAGAATAGTACCGACCCATTTCTTTCCGTGGGTATCGTAAGAGGCGACTAAGGGACTGTCAACCCGAGGATGGCCATTAGCGTCCTTCTGTGTATCGTACATATTTGTTCTTACATACTGCGGTCACCAACAACCGTGGTCCATGGTGGCAGCCGCAACGCTAACAAGCCTGGTATAGGCAAGGTACGAGTGGCAAGGTAACTATCCTAGCTGTCGAGCAAAAAACACAATTCATCTCACTGTACCTCACTACATGATGCAAGAGATTTATTTTGTTTCACTTAGGCTAAGACATACATTATTACACAATTGGATATCGGTCTCAAACAGCATTGTAATGCCTGAACTAAGTAAAAAATTTCGTTCCTTCCCTTCGACACCACCAAATGACACCACCAGGGGTGTCGTGGGGAATTTACTTGTATCGTAGGCATTGACAAAGACAGATAGATCAAAAATTTAAGCTCTAAAAATAAAACATATTTGTAATATAATAACAACAAAAATAAGTGAATTCATAATTTAAAATAAGTAACTAGTATAATAAAACTCGTTCTGTCTAGATATTCACTTATTTTATTCCGGCATTTCTTCAGTAGCAGGTACACACGGCCGCACATCGGTAGAAACACTTTTGGACCTTATGGCGTGGTAATAGAGTTGAAAAATGTTCTACCGACAAGCGGTTGACCGTACTAACAGTAAATTGAGTATATTTTAACTGTGCCATAAATAGTTTTACAAATTCTCAATACGACTACTCGTACGTGTTAACGAACACGCCTCTCGCTAGACTGCTGGCCCTGTCGAATGCCCGCTAAAAGAAAACTCTGTAGTCAATCGACTTACTTTTTTTTAAAATTAATCTCAAATTTTGCGCTACCTAACACTAGTTTTAAAATTCTACATTATTGTTTACTCAGCAATAAGTTTTCTGTTGCGAATTTTTTGTGTGGCTTGCATTTAGCCGTGTCTTCTCTATTTTGCTGTACAGGCAACTTAAAGTTAACCTAGTTAAATAATTTTATTTTTGATAATTGTCTATAAACTATTTTATGTCATGACCTGCTCCTTATATCCAAGTCTTTTTATGGCGCATTTATCTGGGTCACAAATCCAGGATTTATACTGACAGCGGCTTCTACTTCCCAGCCAAGTTGATGTAACTCTACAGGTGTTGAATTGCTGGCCACAATTAAACTATATGATCTGCTTCGAGATCATTACAAAAAAAAAATCTATTTGAAAATTATGAAGTTGCTGAATATGAGCGAAGAGTGAAAAATAAAAACAAGCCGATCGCTTAATTTTAACTTTTGATTGGCGTTTGATAGAGGAAAAACTCACTTCACGTCACATTTTATCACGTCAGCGGTCAAAAAGCACTTTTTCACGCAGATTTTAAACCTTTTCGAAGTTTCCGAGATAGTGAAGAGAAAAACATTCTTTGTCATCAAAA
The DNA here is from genome assembly GCA_947532105.1 of Athrips mouffetella. Classification (NCBI taxonomy): domain Eukaryota; kingdom Metazoa; phylum Arthropoda; class Insecta; order Lepidoptera; family Gelechiidae; genus Athrips; species Athrips mouffetella. Next base: position 6,613,242 of record OX383959.1, read on the forward strand.
TATAATTTAAGATATACTTAACTTTAAGGGAGTTTTCTGTAACTGGTATTGTTAAAATTTTATGTTTTCAGGCAATGTTGCTACAAAGTATGATAAATACGTGACTATCGAGAGTGAAGTCTACAACTATGACGTCGACGAAGTCATCGACGTAAATGTATGCTTTACTTTTTTATGTGCAAGTACTTTAGTAGGCCTGATGACGGTTGGTCTCCGTGTAAAACGGTTCATAACCAATATACATAAAAGCTTTCTAGTAGAGTTTGCGGGCGGCCGCACGTGTGTGAAATAGTATGAACAGCGTACCCAGCGCGGGCGCGTGTGACGGACGGGCTTTTTCATACTACTTCACTCGCGTGCGGGCGGGCGACCGCGCGAGTTTTAGCGAACGCTCTTAGACTATCGCATTACATACAACTAGTCAGAAATATCCAAATTTGAACACTTTTAAAATGATTTATTATTTTGTTTTCAAAACGTCACGCCGCCACGCTCTTTCGTAAACTCTATGTAGTTTAACTTAGAAAGGTTGCTAAAACACAACATGTAACGAATTAGGTACCTATAACAATTAAAAAGTATGAAAATCCGCCCATGAAACTGAACATAAGTGGTAAGGTTTCATACATACGCTCGAAACCAGGGTGTCTACTCTTAATTTTCGAAAATCTTCTCAAATTCAAAACTTCGTCCTTTGACGATAGAATAGAATATTGGCTGGATTCTAATCACTGCCAATTTGACAATCCGCGAGTTTCCTGGGTCAAAAATAAAATGAAATCCTGTTTGATAAAAAAGAATAATTTTAAATTTATGAATTTTAAATTTCATATGTAGTTTTAAATTTTTAATAATTAATTTAGTGTTAAAAAGTAACTAAACGATGGATGACGATGGCAAGAATTTTGACGCCTTTGTTCAAAAAGTTCATACAAAATCTATGAAAGATTTCTGTTTTGACGTTCAATAAAGAGTAGGTCAATTGACTAGGTTGGAAACTTGCGGATTCATCCAACCAATATTCTACTTTAATGTCAGTGAATGAAGTTATGAATTCGACTGTACCGAAGTCTTATCGATATATCGAAAATTGAGAGAGAGAACTCTAATTCTGGCTCAGTTTCGTGCAGCCGGCTTTATCATAAGGACGCTGATAATTGGTGACCAAGGTTGTATTGTATAGTCTATGGCTTGGAGAAAGGTTGGCAAAATGTGCAGAAAGATGCTGGTACCCATCCTCCTTGTTATTAAACAAAATTAAATTTACATTTCATTGTTCTTAACAGCCTGGACCATGCTACAAAATAGTATACGGAGAATTCAGATTAAACCTAAAAAGGAATCTAAAAAGGCGACCGATTATATACTTCAACACAAATAGTCTCAAATATCAAATGATTTTAGACCATTTACCTAAAAAAGCCGTTTTTAGTTATATAATCAAAAGGAAACTGCAACTGGACGTGTCTTCTTCATCGTGTCAAGAGTTTCAGCGTAATGCAAGAAAGAGACCATACAGGCTTACTTCAAAAAATACATTGCGATTGGAGCCGAAATATAAAAAAATTACCCCAGAACAATACAAATCTTATTGGGTGTTCCTATAAACGACGAAAACATTCAAAACCAAAATGTTTTCATAAAAAGAAGCAGCAGTAAGGGGCTCGCAGACGGGGTTATGTGGTGGGTGATTCGACCGCTCGGTTTCGTCCGCTGCGTCCGAAACCGTAAAGTACGTGTATACATTTATTTTTTTGGGGAGGGTGTTTCGGTTACTAGGTTTTTATGGCTTTATTTGGAAAAGTAACATCAGCAACAAAATACAATAATATTTTACTTCATAGCATGTGTAAAAATAATGTTTAGGGGACAAAATCTCGAAAGTGGAATTATAAGGGAATGCTTTTTGCACGCATATTTTGGACGAGTTTTATACTAAATACTACCTTGGGGGGCTTCTTTGGGTTACTTTAGTAGGATTTGAAGCAGGGCAGCCGATTTAATAAGAATGACGGAGGTAAGTACAGGCATTTAAAAATGCGGAATACTGTTTTTCCGATTACTGACATACATAATACTAACAAAATCACAATAGAATTGTTTAAATTATTGAAAGTAAAATTGATCCACTGAAATAACTCGGACATTATAGAACCACTTACAAGTAGATAATTATCAGAATATGCAATTAGGACGATTTTCCGCGATCAATACATTTATGAATACTTACTAGCATCCAGAATACTAACTAGCATCCAGAATACTGACTGACATGCGTGTCTAAAAGGTAAGTTATAAGAACGAATCAAATTTGCAGACAAGCACTGAATATATAGTCACTCTGCATCATCATCATTTTAACACAAATTAAAATATTTTTTAGGTGATGCAATAAATACAGTATTTCAGTCATCAGTATTCCGTTAACTGTCAGTATTCTGCCACTGGAATAATGGATTACTGGCGTGGAATACGGAGTTTTGAGGGGTTTGCACTGAAAACAGCTATTTAAAATATTGTAATATTTAATCGGTATTTAATCATCTCAAAATAACGGCCGAAATCACTCAAAGATTTTTTAACAAATCGGCTGGCAACTGCACTTTTCCCATCGATTGATGCGACTGTACCGAAAGACCGTACAAAATAAGTCATAAATAAACGTAAAACTTTTCTAGTTTATATTTTATTGTCAATGGGCGCTTTACTTCAGTAGTAAATTTTTTATAAGGAATTGAGTAAAAATAGATAGGTGTGTGGCAACCGGAAAACTGACGAGACTGGGTGTTTAGGCCTAATTTTTTCTTATTAATTTATAATATTAAACGAGCAATATTTGTATATATAAATATATAATTAAATATAAATTTACCATTTGGGGGTTATTGCGGGCGGAAAATTGATCTAGCTAGGCCTCATGTCCGGGAAAATTCGTTTTCTCAGAGTTTTTAAGCATTTTTTAAAATACCGCAACCTACAGCGCCATCTGTTGGCGGGTAGCATAGCTTGCTCACCCGATGATATTTTAATGTTGAGGCGGCTATTATAGAGCGAAGTTCGGTCGCCCAGGTACTTTATAATAAGATTTCAACAAAATCGGATGCAGATCTAAATCTTAGTTTATTTATTGCTGTAGTATAAATAAATATGTATTTTTCTTTTTTTAAACTAGTGTCTTATGCCAATAACCACAAAAATCCACTTTTTAGATTAAGTATCTTATATTAAATTTGCTGATTATTATTTAACTATTGAAAGGCCTGATTGTATTTAATTATTAATGTTGATGAATCTGAATATAGCATTTTATTAAGCATAGTAGTGTTATGTTTGTAGTGAGATTTTCTCTATTATTTGTGTTTGGTTTGGAGACATTATAAATGAGACAGATTTTTTAAAATGGATACATAGAACTGTTTTAAATATCGATTCTGTGATTATTTTTACCTTTTATGAATTGAAAGTATTGAAACATACCTAAAAACTAATTTATTTTTAATAAACAACTAAAAAATAAACTACACATTTTATTGGTTTTAGTATTTTTAAATCGTCATTATTGCATTGTGCCTTGGTCTTCAATTTTGTATTATCTGTTGATTAATGCAACTGTTTATTAATTAAACGGTATATTTTATTCAGTTTTTATTTTTTTATTTAAACTACCCATGGTTGCGATTCTGTCTGTACAAAATATGCTAAAAATAAACGAATGTCAGAAACGCTTACTCACAAAAATTACCCTCTATCACTCAAGAGCATGCTTTATTTTTATTTTTTGGGTATGGATTATAAATAAAAAAACAAAATATACGTGTTTCAGGATTTTTCATTCATATAATTATTTAAGAAAAAAGGTACAAAAATAGGGAGTGTTGCCTAGAGGCAACACTGAACCATAAGCGTAACAACTATGTACCTAATCATCTTTGGGATACTTCTGAAGGTGGACATTAGGAAAGGTGGAAGTTTCTGAAGCAATTCTTGGTTTTAGTATCACATAACGCATTTCCACATTTTTCGCATACGTTTTGAGTAAATCCAGTACACTTTGGAAGCTTCCACCTGATTTTTTTATCAGACCATTGTGGCCAATGGCCAATCTGGTCTTGGAGGTACGTGCTGAGCAGGTCCCTTGTGTTTTTTTACATGAATTTCGTTCTCCAGCGAAACCAGAAACGCCACTCAACACAAATATTTTATATCCCCATTTGTGTGGTTTATTGGGGTTGTACCTCTTCAAAGTATTTCGTGCTTTAGTGGAACACATTTGTTCGTCCACACAAAGATGTTTTTCCATGGGGACCTTCTTGTAGGCCTCATGCAAGGCGTCCACTACTAAGACCAGTAGTGGACGTTGAAGATTCGGTCATGATCAGGATCGCTTCTTGGAAGATTTTTACTGTTGTCATTGAAATGTACCGTTTGGCGCAGTTTCTCAAATTTATTTCATGACATAGCCTGCTGTATTATTGGTATACCAAGTACAGGGCTCCAATGTTTAGTCTCTTTTAGTAATTGGAAAAGAGACATTATATACATCACACCTATGAACTGCCTGATATCCATTTCTGTCACACGAAAAGTGCTGTTAGGATCATTCTGAACCTGATAAAGATTGGTCTCCTCTGAAATCAACTTGATGAGTTCTTGTGAATACTGGTAAAAGAAGAACTGAATAGGGGTTTCAAGCTCTAGAAAATCAGAACCCAAATCCTTGTTACCCTTGAATCTGAGCTGCTCGGTATTTAACTATAAATTTTTCTTCTTTCAGCGTAAGTTCAATTTATAGTTTGCGACTGTTTAGCAGCTTTTGGTCGACTGCTTTAAGCTATTGAAGTGAAGATTCAGGAACAGTATGGTGTAAGGATTCTGTTTCTGCATTTGAAGATGGGCTTTTGTGATCATCTTCCAAGGTTTCTATTAAAGAATCCACGTTAATGTCCAATTCAGAAAGTTCATCTTCAAATGTCTCCAAATCTGGTATAAAATCTGGATCTGTCAGGCTGTCATGGTCGAAATCCAGTCCGTCCTCGCTGTCATCATCATTTGGCAACGCAGAGGGAATGTCCTCGTCTACAAGGTGCCGCTTACGAGCTATCCTGGAACATTTTAAAACCCTCATGTTCACACATACCCTCTTATATAAAACTAGTACAAAATAATACCCCTATCAGTCAATGTATCCTACAAGCAACAAACACTTTTTTTCTAAAATAAACCAAAATAATATAAAATATCATTACATTAACATCAAGCATTAAAGTTTATCATAATTACCTGTTCATATTACCAAAAAAGACTAAAAAAACACTCAAAAACTATTTTTTTAATATTTTTCACTTCGGAGCACGCACGACCTTGTTCAAACCACCGACATTCGAAATATAAACTTTGATTTGAGACCAGTAATGCCATCTAGTGATTTTTTTTGGTATCAATTAGTTACTTCTGTTTGTAGACCACAGGTTACTATGCATTATAATGACAGAAAAAAATTCGTATGAATTTGGCTGGAGGTCGAACGGTATTTTGCCTACAGTCAACACCATGATATAGAGGGTTAAGTTTGTAAGTAAGTACTTTCAGGATTCGGACGTCGTGGCGTGGACGAACCGGAGCGGTCGAATCACCCACTAAGGTAGCAGACGTGATCGATCACATAAAAATTGTCAAGTTCGAATTTCAAAATATTTATTATTCTTGCTAACATTATTCTTGCAAGCCTCCCACTCTCAGTGGACCAATTTCTATATTTAACTGGCCTGTTGGTATGGTTGGTAGAGACCGTGCCTTCAGCGCCGTGAGACGCGGATTTGATCGATCCCCGACCAGGGCAAACATTTAATTTTGAGGCTGGGTGTTATTTATCTATTTATGTATGCCAGTCACTGATATCCATTCCATACAGGATTTGCCTAGTTTGGGATCTGATGACCTTGTGTGAAATGTCCCTAATGTAGAAAAAAGAGATTATACAAATGAATATAGGCTGTTAAATGTACTTGAACAAAAATTTTAAAGTAGCGCCCTCTCTTGACTTGAGTAAGGTACCTTAAATTAGAAAAATAATCAAATTATCACTATCTCGATTAAATGCACGCTACACCCAAGTCAATTTCTTTTCTTCCGTCTACACAGTAGATAATTATTGTTTTTTTCTGAACAAATCAATACGCTTTACCGAAATCCAAATAAATGAATTACGTTTTGCTCAATGAAATTAACAAATTATCACCTTGCACGCCTTATGGTGCATCATGCGTTTTGTGACTGTTTCGATTATTCTTATAAATTTAAATTTTGGGCAATTAACCTTGGATATGAAAGTGCCAGAACGACAACGGTTGGATTCGAACCGGATCTGGATGCTAAGCCACTACAAAAGGGCGCCAAAATATGTGATAGAGTATACTGCGGGTAAATATCTTCTTTATTTTTTCTTCTTTTCTTCTACAATTAAATACCTCATCATTATCATCAGTAATGGTCCATTGTTGGACAGTGAGCTTCCTCCAAGAATTTAGGCAATATAGTACCTAGAACAGGTTTTCTCAAAGTGGGGTACAATACAAGCCCTAGCCCTAGTATAGCGTAACAGCAAGGTTATAAAATATCAGATTAGGTTCGGTATCAGATTATTTAGATAGCCTCGATCCAATCAGGCGGACCTTGCGAAAAATCTGCTGGGCACGAAGTTTAACTTGTCACGATTCAGTACATACCTTTAAGTTTCTATTTCGTCCCAGCAGGTTTTGCGCAGAGCGCCCCATACAATCTTGGCCTTACATATCAATAACTAAGTTTTAGTAGTAGGTAATTGGGGGGTGCACTATCGACACGAGGTAGGTACGCTTGTTAGCATTGAAGTTGGTGCAATGTATCGCCGTGATTAGTGAGACCGCAGTATTGAATCTTCTAAATCTATCTAAATATATAAAAGGCAAACCTGACTGACTGATCTATAAACGCACAGCCGAAACTACTGAACGGATTTCGCTGAAATTTGGCACACAGATAGTTTTAGTGACGTAGGCATCCGCTAAGAAAGGATTTTTGAAAATTCGCCCCCTAAAGCGGTGAAAAAGGGGTTAAAAGTTTGTATGGAAGTCCGTCATTTTTAGAGCTAGAAGCTTGAAACTTTTTTTTTAGGTTAACGATTAGAAATAAACAATTACGTGTACTAGGGTTTTTGAAAATTCAATCCCTAAGGCGGTGAAAAAGGGGTTGAAATTTTGTATGGGGAAACAAGATAAGTTAAACTATTTTGTTCGAAACTTCACAGGAGTACTCCTATTAATAGATGAGTAAACACATATTTAAGGTTTTTTCAGAATTCAACTCCTGAAAGGGGGAAACGGGGTGAAAAAGTCTAAAAACAAATATGGGTATCGTTTGTATGGTATTTCGGGTCGCTGATTACGAAAACTACAACAATTTTGAAATCCAACGTGGTGGACGTGAAATACCATCATCCCCCTGGGGATGGAGTTGGGGTGCGATAGGTTTGAAATGTCTAAAAATCAATATGGGTGTCGTTTGTATAGTTTATCGGGTCGCTGATTACGAAAGCTATAACAACTTTGAAATCCAACGTGGTGGACGTGAAATATCATCATCCCCTGGGGATGGGGTTGAGGTGCGATAGGGTTGGAATGTCTAAAAATCAATATGGGTGTCGTTTGTATGGTTTATCGAGTCGCTGATTACAAAAACTACAAAAATTTTAAATCCTACGTGGTGGACGTGAAATACCATCATCCCCTAGGGATGGGGTTGAGGGGCGATGTCTAAAAATCAATATGGGTGTCGTTTGTATGGGTTATCGGATCGCTGATTACGAAAACTACAACAATTTTGAAATCCAACGTGATGGACGTGAAATACCATCATCCCCTGGGGTTGGGGTTGGGGTGCGATAGGTTTGAAATGTCTAAAAATCAATATGGGTGTCATTTCTATGTTAATGATAGCGGTTGAATTGGCGTTAGGGGTAGGGATAGGAGCAGATATAGGGTAGAGGTAGAGGTAGAGAGGTAGAGAGGTAGAGAGGTAGAGAGGTAGAGAGGTAGAGAGGTAGAGAGGTAGAGAGGTAGAGGTACAGGTAGAGGGAGAGGGAGGGGTAGAGGGAGGGGGAGAAGGAGGGGGAGAGGGAGGGAGAGAGGGAGGGGGCAGGGGGAGAAGGAGGGGAAGGGTGAGAAGGAGGGGAAGGGGGAGGGTGAAGGGGAGGGAGGGGTGGGGGAGAGGGAGGGAAGGGGAGAGGGAGGGAAGGGGAGAGGGAGAGGGAGGGGCAGGGGGAGAGGGAGGAGGGGGAGAGGAAGGGGGGAGAGAGGGAGAGGGTTTTAGTTTTTCTCAATTCTGCGAATTGGCTCTGTTTTGAAAGAATACATAAAGATGTCTCTCATCTCTCTTTCTACATTTGTTAGGTTAAGTGACAACTTTAAGGCATAATACTGCTGCTAAGTTCATCTGTTCTGAGTAATTTATGAGTAACTTCAGCTGGATCTTGAATTGTACTCATTGATTTGCGCAGGGTTAGTCCCGTTTTTCCTTAGTTTAAAATTACCCCGAAATGACGGGAAAATATCTCATTGCTTCGGAAAACCGGTAACAACATAAACCACGCGAGCGAAGCCGCGAGCAACAGCTAGTAAATAAATGAATCATTAATTCAGTAAGTAAAAAAATCTCAAATCTATCAGGTTTAAGACCATCATCAAGAAAACCTGTACAAAAAACACACAGGTGGTTACATCATAAACTATAAAATGTTCCGTGAAACCTGTTCGTAGTAATAGAAGGCGGTCCATGGTGCCAACCGCAACGCTATGCTATCGTGGTGACTATGGTACTTCCCCTCTAACTTATATACCACGTTTTTGCTGGTATTCTGGAGGGAGCTCCTCCCTGTCCTTCAGTTGACGTTTCATGGCATGTTATGAAGTAATAAGTAAAGAACAACAGGTCTGCTTTACACCCTCATGCAGTTTCACAGGTACGACCATACCATGTAATTAGGTAGACCTGCTGTTTTTTGTACTTTGACGCAGGATAACTTTCAGTTCCCTCAGAGACTATTTCCCTTACCACGGTTCTCGATCTGTGTGATCCGACCCATACCCATTAATTTCAGGTGCTAAATCAACAAAATGGGATAAAGAAATAATTACAGACGGTAATTTTGATGGCACCGAATTGGCAGAAATCTTCGAAATAAATGTAAGTGAGTGCGATCATGATTGTGACTGCGAATAGAAAAAAAAATAACAGCCTCTCCGTACAAACAGTATAACTGTCCGATCAAATATTCAATTTTGTATGATGATGCAGATTTTTCTCTTAATTCCCTATAAATTCATTCACTGTTAATTGATCAGTTTAGTTGTTTGATCCAGCACCTGGCTTCGCCCTAACATACTAGTAAAAAAAATTATGACGTCATAGCTGGAAAATGTACCAGGTGGCGGATGTCCACCCGAGTCTAAGCTGCAAGCCAGACAGAACGGGCGGCGCCCGAGGCACGCATCGAGCGCCCCCGTGGTACACTTTTCGGTTGGACGACGCAATCGATGGCAGCGGACTGTGCTGTGCGGCGGCGTGCCGGCGATGCGCCTGTGGTGCACCGATAGTGCGCCTTAGGCATGCCGTCTCGTCGCCTGTTCAAATCACATGCATACAAAATGTAGGAGAACGACGCGGTGCAAGCCAGACAGAAGAGGCGCGCTGAAGGCGTGCCGTGCGGCGCACCTCTTCTGTCTGGCCTGCGCCTTAGGAAGTGCGCTAAAACTCGCGCGGGCGCCCTAAACGAGATGAAAAAGCCCGTCACACGCGCCCGCGCCTTATACGCTGTTCATACTATTTCACACGCCTTCGGGCGCGCGAGTTTTAGCGGACGCCCTAAAATACTACTAAACATTTCTGAAATAAAATTCCCTATACGCGCATTTCCCTACAGAAGTAGATCTAGGGACAGAAGATTCTTATTCTTATTAATGACTATTTTTTCTTTTTTTTACAGCCTGGACCATGCTACGCAGTGGTTTTTGTAGAAATTCAATTATTCACTTTTACATTTTTGGCGGAACTACCGAAGGTTTATCTGGACATCGATCAAAAACGAATACACATTGTTTACCCCACAGCATATCATGGTGAATTTGAATCGTATATAATGCGTCGATTCCTCAGGAGAAGGGAAGGAGAGCAATGCAAGAATTATGAAAGAGAAATCAAACTCCAATACAGACCTATGCGTGATTATATAAATGTAATTTTTTTTACGGGACTTCCTTGTATTCTGTATTGTTTGACATAGAAAATCTATTGGTAGATGGACAGCATTAGACGTTAGATTTTGGCACGCTCATGGAAGATCATTTTACGTCACTGTTGCGTTTGAATGGTTAGACTTGACCAATGAACATATTTTGGACTTGACGTTGCGCGCAAGAGTGCAATTTGATGATTTTATCACTTATTATTTCAACAAATACCTACCTGTTAACTTCTTCTTGTATAGATCCTGTATTTCTATCATTTTACCAACTTAATTCCGGCCCTACACCGTTGTCATTATGTAATGATCGTCGTCGTCATTTCTAATGATTCATCATCATAACATCGCATGAAACGTCCACTGCAGGACAGGGAGCTCCCTTCAGAATTCTAGCTTTTGCTGGTGAGGAGAGGAAGTACCATAGTCACCACGCTTGTTAGCGTTGTGGCTCGCACCATGGACCGCGATTGTTGGTGACCGCAGTATGTGAGATGGTACGATACACAGTAGGATGCTGCTGCCCATCCTCCGGTTCATAATCCCTTAGTCGCCTCTTACAACACCCTCGGGTAGAGATGGGTTGGTACTATTCCTTGCCCGTACCACACGGCAGTTCTAATGATTACTATGTATTATCTAAGCTGTGACAGTTCCTAGATAAAGTAATCTAATACAGTACCTAGATAAAGTAATCTAATACAGTACCTAGATAAAGTAATCTAATACTAAAGTTTAATCCGGTGCATTGCTTCCTCACTCAACAATTTAAAGGGTGGTCTAAAGACAAATAGGGGCGAATCACTTGTAGCCAAAAATTCATTTGTGGTCCGGTGAGCTTACTGCCTTGAGGTTAGTGTAGTGAGTCGCAATGTTATCGCTAGGACAACACGGTAGACGACTTAGAGGTAGGCATTTCGCTTGGAGCCTAAACTCAGGTGGGCTTTAGTGTCTAGAGGCTATTGAGTCGGAATGTATGCCGCTCGGACAACACGGTCACGCCGGTCGAAATGGAGGCGAGTCGCTTGGATGAAGCCTACACTCATATTTTGTGGTCAGCGACTACCTGTATGATGCACCAATATCAGGCGACTCTAGACGGCATCCTGCAGTTTGTTTTCAATCAGTAGTTCCACAAGAAATGTAGAAAGAATGAAATGTTGTCAATTATAGTGATACGATTATGATTAATCTAGTAGGTAGTTGTGAAAAAGTCTCTAAATCAAGCTAAGAGTGGACTGTAATGGTTCTAAACTGCAGCCATCAGTTACACGTAGCCTCTGGACAAATGGCCGACGAATGTTGAATGTTGGGACTGTGGTTACAATCAGAATTACTTGATCTCTGAATCAATGAATGCTTATAAAGTAAAGCCTTCTATTGCTTTTCCAGTATTAATGTTATTTTTATTAGTATTGTTTATAAATATCGTTTTTATAGGATTCAGAACCAAAATAATTTTACACATTTGACAGTGGGCGAACTAACAGTCCACACGTAAACAAGTAAATTACAAAAAATCCGTATTATCTGTAGTCTGTATAATTTGTTAAAGCAATATTGCTCTGTCTGTTACGCTTTTACTACTATTCCGATGAACCGATTTTGATAAAAGTCATTAGCTACGTTTTTCAGAACCTCACGCGGAGGGAGTCGCAGGCAACAGCTAGTTATGAAATATGCAAAATAACCCTACCAAGTTAATAGAACGTCGAGTACACTACCTTGTGACGAATTATTTCTTTAATCCGCCTTCTATTACCCTTATTATTCTGTCTTCGATATATATATTTTTTTTTATATTTCCTCGAATTGCAGGAAAACTCCCCAATCTGGCATCATTGGCAATTTTTGTCTATGGTGTCGCAGCATGTCTTCGCGACACCATACACCAAACGACAGAAAAGTTTTCGGAAAATCTTCGGAAAGTCTTCGGAAAATCGCATGAGGCTTTTTTTTGACAACCTTGTGTCATTGATATAAAGCACATTTTTCAACAAAAAGACGCAGGCGGTCAAGACTTTCGCAAGACTAGGAAGACACGACACGACAAGACTTTTTTGTCTGAAGACTTTTGTCGTTCGTGCGCGGACTCACTTAATCTATGGGCCTAGATAAACTGACAACTGCAGCTCGCTAAGCCGGCTGGAGCCACACGGCGGATTTGTACATAGACGATACTACTACCTGTCAGAAATTTAAAATGACAGAAGCGTACGTAGATATTCGGCCGTTCGTTAATGAGTTTGGACCTCGCTTGCTGGAGCCAGAGCATAGAACCGACTTAACTTTGTTGTTGTAGTAATATCGTTCAAATCACCAAGTAAAAAAAAGTTCATGAAACTTTTAAGTGATATTTTTGCACATTTCACTAAAAACTCATTTGTCTACCCATTTTTCTTAAAGGAAATCGTAGCTTACATTGAATTGTTTGAAATGAATTGTCACGGTTCAAGCTACGTTTGTCGGAATGCAAGGCAAGCGGTCCATTTAAATGAAGCGAGAATTTCACAGAAATTGATGTCGGTCGACAACATGAGATTAATTTACTACAGGGTGTTTGTTTACATAACTATACGTACAAGGTGTCAGATCGTGGTAGTTGCTCTTACTTTCCGATCACGAAAGGTAAGCGACACGGGCTTGGTCAGAACCTGGATGGGTGACCGCTAGTAGAATAACCTGCTCGAGTTGGTTTCAGCTACTGTCGCTGGAAGTAGTAGTTAAGATAAGCCAGTAGAGGCTATTTAGTACTTGGATTCTCTGACCGTCAGGCTAGCCACTAACCTTGCAAAAGCCTCATCTGGAATAGAATCTGGTTTGCCCCTTTTTTGCGGCAGCCAGAATGGTAGTCGTCTTTGTGAAAGCTATAATGTTGTGGTGTCCTATTGAAAACAAAATGTCCTATTGAATTAAACTCGACTTTCGACATGAAACGAATGAATTCCAATTTTAAAAACACATTGGTGTCACCCGCAAATCAGTGCTACTGAAATCTCACTGGCCAGTTCCATTCCATTAGCTAATTGCGATTGGACGGAGGGCGCTGCTGACTGGCCGAAATGTGGTTCGAATTTTAAATTTTGAAACTGTGTAACGTAATTGAAATGATATCGGCTGCGGTTGCAGATTTCTACGTCAATATTTGATCAGTTTTTAAACGCTGAGTGTTTCTGAACATTTTTAATGAATTTTTTAATAGAATGTTTGAGCTGCTGCTCTTCTGATCGTTGTCTGTTACTTTTTGATTTATGCTTCAAAGATGAGCAACAGTTTATTTTATTTATTTAGGTGGAAAATGTACTATATACGGGGTGTAAAAAGTACGATGATATTCTAAGGGGTGATTCTTCATCACTAATAGATTGTAAAAAAAATTGTTTTAGCTCAAGAAGAGGTGAAGTCAAGTTAGGATCAGCTGGTTATGCAGACAAAGTTGTTTTTTGTTGTAATATCCAGTCACTAGCAAGTACCTATCCATTTCAATAAATTACTGTAATGTAATTCGAAGGAAAATCAAATTTCATCATCACCCAAAATAAGAACTAAAAATATTTATGTATTAAATATGTTTGTACACTATTAGCACAGTAAATATATAAGCTAAAGCAGTATGGAAACTCCTAACAAACGTCCAAAACAGGCGCACTCACACATGCACACACCGCTACAGGAAAATAAGCAGTTTTCGCGCTGAAGTAAGTCGTGCGTGCTAAAACCATAATACAAACAAATAGGTACATAGAGGCTGAGTTTTAATTAGTTCTTGATAGCAAAAGATATGCTTTTACTCATGATACTGAACAACTTTTCCCAAGGAACATAGGTTGAAATACGAAAAACCAAATTTGACCTCCCATACAAAATGCGCTATCAGCTGATGCAGTTTTATATGGGAGGAAAAACTTGATTTTCGTATTTCGACCTATGTTCCTTGGGAAAAGTTGTTCAGTATCATGAGTAGAGTACATTCATACTTTTTTCTATCAAGAACTAATTAAAGGTCACCCTATATAGAGTCCCTATAAGTATGTCCCTGTCCTTGTGCGATAAAAGGCGACTAAGTATCTTAACCTGCCCTTGCGTGATAAAAGGCGACTAAGTGTCCTCATCTGCCCTTGTGTCATAAAAGGCGACTAAGTGTCTTTATCTGCCCTTGTGTCATAAAAGGCGACTAAGTGACTTAACCTTCCCGTGTGTCGTGAAAGGCGACTAAGTGACTTCTTAACCTTTCCTTGTGTCGTAAAAGATGACTAAGTGTTTCGATCTGCCCTTAGGTGCTAAGAGGCGACTAAGTGTTTTAACATTTCCTTGCATCGTAAAAAGCGACTAAGGGAACATGCTGAAAGGAACTAAGTTGATAGAAGCACCCCAATATTTGAGTTCATCATACTATTCTTATTTCAAATTTCTGGGTTACAACCCTGACGCTCTGACGCAGAAAAGTTCTTTTTTCAAAAAAAGGCCCGAGTTTCCATACTGCTTTAGCTTATATATTTACTGTGCTATTAGTGATGTAGAATGACCCCTTAGAAGGATCATCGTATTTTTTTTACAACGTGGCGACTAACCACTGCCACAGTAAAGTATAAGCTAAAGCGGTATGGAAACTCGGGCCGTTTTTTGAAAAAAGAACTATTCTGCGTCGGAGCGTCAGGGTTGTAACCCAGAATTTATGAAATAAGAATAGTATAATAGTATGATGAACTCAAATATTGGGTGCTTCTATCAACTTTGTTCCTTTTAGCATGTTTTTGGACCGTAAAACGAAACATAAGTCGAAATAAGAAATAATATGCGTCAGCCGATAGCGCGTTTTGCGTGGGGGGCAATTTTTTTCGTCTTTCGACCTAGGTTCTTTACGGAAAGTTACACAGAAAAAGTTATGTATAAAATGTTGTCAGAAGGTTAAATCACTTGTCGCCTTTTATCACATAAGCTTAGATTAAGGCACTTATTCGCCTTTTAGCACCCAAGGGAAGGTTATGTCACTTAGTCACCTTTATCACACAAGGGCAGATCGAAACACTTAGTCGCCTTTTACGACACAAGAAAATTTATTACACAAGGGCAGATTAAGACACTTAGTCGCCTTTCATCGCACAAGGACAGGTACATACTTATAGGTACCTTATACGTACCTATTTGTTTGTATTATGGTTTTGGCACCCACGACTTACTTCAGAGCGAAAACTGCTTATTTTCCTGTAGCGGTGTGCGCATGTGTGAGTGAGCCAGTTTAAGACGTTTGTTAGGAGTTTCCATACTGTTTCCATATTTACTGTGCCACTGCGGTCATGTGCCAGACGCTACGCTAATAATCGTAGGGACTAAGTAATCCCCTTGAAATATACAACGCAAAGTTCCAAATGGAGCTCCTTGTCCAGCAGTGGACATTTTATAAAATGCTATGATGATGATAAGTATAAAGGAAAATATGGTTCGACATGAAATTATGTCAATAATAATACATTTTGGTGCAGCAAATTCTACTAATAGGGATGGTTGGTACGAGTACCTTCACAATGACAAACCCCGGAAACCACATAAATCGAGCGCGAATTTGAAATTTGAAATTGGAAGGTCGCGTAGGCTCGCGTATTCAGTACAAAAGACCCTCAGAAGGACCACGAGAATCTAGCGGGTGGGTGCGCGCGGGGGTGCGGGGTGGATTGCAAGGTTGGCCATAGGGTGGCGGAGAGTGTCCGTTCTGTATGATACTCGTAGTACACACGGCCGCACATCGGTAGAAACACTTTTGGACCTTATGGCGTGGTAATAGAGTTGAAAAAGTTTCTACCGACAAGCGGTTGACCGTACTATTACTTTATTCTGTGACAATGATTAACAAGTGTGAACTAAATCGATGTTACCTTACAAAAGCGGATTGTAATACAGAGTCACCTCCCCTTTGTGGCGTAGGCTTCCTGCAGACGGCAAAGCTTTAATTTCCTATGGCCTACTCTGCCCTGGTGTGGTGTAAGCAAAAAACAAACTTAAACACACGCACATTTATATTTAGATCTATTGGCACGTATTGATTGAAGTAAGAAGGCACAAAAGCAATCAATCAAAGTACTTGTCCCGTTTCGGATCGTGCTACGACAAGAAACCACTGCAGCACGGCCTACTTTAAGAGTTGGCTTTTTACAATGTGTTTCTTTCTTGTATTTCACTGGAATATCAGAGCACTATACTTCTTTGTCATTGTTATAGTCATTTAATCCATAGTAAGCTTATTTACATAACGCTTGCTCTACACAATCTTTAAACTTTCTTTCAGACTTTGATATTCCGACCAACATTGTGTTTTCACACTGCGCCTACATAGTTTGTAAAACTTCTAGTTGACGAAAGAATTTGGATTAATCGAGACTTGATACAAGTTTTCATGATATCCTGATCCGCCATTTTGAATCGCTACCTCTCATTCTTCACGCCAAATCCTTGTAATCGACTCCTGATAACTAACTTGATTTCCTTACGGATATAACTTTTTTACCCGGACATGGACAATTTTTGATGGATGACGGGCTGATTACAGCCATTTTATTTGGTCCGTAATGGCGGGCCATTTGATTAGTTGTAACAACTTTTGCCATTGTCTGGGAAGGCATTTGACGCAGGAAGTTAATTTCATTGGATGTCAATCATTTCTGTTTTGTAAGGTATTAGACGGAATTTCTTTGTTCGCATATTAAAATGAATAGTACAGCCTTATATTGGGTGGGTTTTTATTGTCCCTTCTTTTTTTCCCACTATGGCGCCACATTGTTTGTGAAGCGATGTAGTTCAGCTGACGTCATTAAGAGATTTTAATATCCAACAATGAATAAACGATTTTGACTTTGACTTTGACTTCGATATAGATTGTGAATTCAAGTAGAATACAGGAAAAATGAAAAAAATGTCCAATTGAAATGTTACAAAATTTCAAACCGTTTAGGCGTCAATTGAAGAATATTCCTACACTGCCACAGAAACAGTAGGCTAGAGAGTACAATATGTACTAAAATATTAGTAACTCCAATTACTAACTGAACGTGCGATAAAGTTTGACCAATAAAATTATGGCTAGTACTTAGTTAAGTTTGTTTCGTTCTTTCGCATACCTACGGTGGATAAGTTAGTATCTACGTTACGTTACGATATGAGTTATAGTTTCTTTACTTAAAATTACTGTGGTATCCTGTGATTGGCGTAATTGTTTTAATTTTAATAAGAAAGATTTGTATTAATAATTAAACTGTAGGATATCCTCAATAAATAAAATAATTAAAATAAAATCTAACGTTAGTTTTAAGCTCAAGAAAAAAGAACCATTCAGTAAGGCACTTTCCAAAATGAAGAAATGAATTCTGCGAACCAACACTATCCTCATCTGACAACCCTGTTCCCGGAAGCGGAAATTCCGCCATCTGCACGTCACTTGACAGAGAGCCAACAAACGGGTGTCCCAGCGTTAATGCGATGAGTGTGCCCCGAGTATCTAGATTATGATTTCAGCGTACGGGCACGAGAGAAATAATAGTGAAGCTAACTTACGGGTACGGCATAGATCACACGCGTGCAATGCAAAACGAAGTAAAAAGACTGCAATTCCAGTTAATTTGCATATTTTTTTAGCATAAATTGTGCTTCTTTATTACTATTATTTTCATTCAAGTACGTTTGTGGTATCGATTTCATTTATGTTTAAGTTAATAAAATTAAAAAAATGTACAACTCCAAATGTTCTTAGACCTATAAAAATTGACCTATATCAAGACTATATCAACCTTAGAGTTAGAGCAATGAGTCAAACCGTTGCGCGCGAAAATCGTGTTACTCTATGATATCGACAGAACAGAACGGAACTTACCCTCAAATTTTGTCGAATGTCTTCAAAGTTTTGTTTTGTTTTGCAGTATGTGTAGCGGCACAGAAACGGAAATTCCGATGCGGAAAGTTCCGCGACCGAAAAACCTACCAAGTATGACACCAGCGGAAATTCCGCCAGATGTTTCATAGGTAACCTAAAAAGCGTTGTGAGCGTAATAGTACTCAAGCCCGTGTCCATCATTTTACTCTTTTGACTATCAGCAAATTACCTATCTAGATAACATCGGGCTTTTCTACTGACGCCGAGACTATTGGTCATTTTGATCAAATCGGTCCGGTATATGGACCCACAAAGTCGGGATTTTGAAAACTGATTTACTGTTTGAATATCAGTAAATTTTATATCTTAATCGGTTGGGGCTGTTCCACTGACCGAAAGTCTCCGCGTCAGAAAGATCCACAGGCGTTTCGGGTCGAATTAATAAATCCCACTCGTGTGAGATTGCTCTCAAAATGTACTTTTCACATACAAATTATACATCTTAGATGCAATCTTAGACTTGACTCTATACGACCATAAGATCGCTAATAACCACATGCGTGTCATGTGCGAGCTTAGGATACCAGAGAAAAAAAATATTGACAGACACAGACGACACAGTGTCAACACAAGAAACAAGTATCAACTTGCTTCTTGTGTTAGCCGTATTCACAAGATTCACGCTTGATACCCACTGATATTGAAAGTTTACCGTTAGATAAATTTAAAACTGTTATCAAGCAAAAATTGTACAATAAAGGTTATTATAAAATATCAGATTATCTAGAAGAGGAATATCCATGGGGTTAGACTGCGGCTCGGGCCATCACACATAGCTCCGGCACGGCGCCGTGCCGTGCTCCGGTGCGGCGCCGGACTCCGGCACGGCGCCGTGCCGTAAAAACTCACGGCGCGCGCCGTGAAAATTGTACTAGGTACAGTGTTGTCAACTATGCGAAAATAATAAACAGAAATTGAGCCATAAAAGAGCAGAATCAGTGAACGGAAATCATTATTCGGCCAAAATTAAATACGATATATAATTTGTTTTTCATTGGTTTACCCACATTGTTAAGTTATACAATAATTTAGAAGTATTTATAAACATTCAAATTTTAAATGAGGTAATTTTTTTTTTGAAGTGAAAACTTCTTTAGCGGCGCTTAGAAAATTTTATAGAGGGAAAAAATTATAGATTCGCATCAGATGGCGCGTCAGAACTCAGATCAAGTATAGAAGTGGATTTGCCATACCATAATCATACCAAGTTAGAGCAGGCTCATATATACGAAAGTTCTAAAGTGTGATAAAGACCAAAACATATTTTTTGTCTTTGTCGCGTCAGATCTCAGATGAAGTATAGAAATGGATTTGCAACTAATCATACCAAGTTAGAGCAGGCTCAACATATACAAAAGTTCTAGTGTGATGAAGACCAAAACAACTTTTTTGTCTTTGTCATAGTCTCGGCTTTTTTAGTTATGCACAAGCTGTCAAACTAAAAATCACTATAACTCGAAAACAACTGACCCTAGACTACTCGTGTGCTGAGATAAATGATAGGTCTCGATGAGATCTACATTTCGGATGACAGCTGTCAAACTAAAAATCGCTATAACTTGTAAACTACTGACCCTAGACTACTCGTGTGCTGAGACAAATGATAGGTCTCGATGAGATCTACATTTCGGATGACATCTGTCAAACTAAAAATCGCTATAACTCGTAAACTACTGACCCTAGACTACTCGTGTGCTGAGACAAATGATAGGTCTCGATGAGATCTACATTTCAGATGACAGCTGTCAAGCTTAAAATCGCTATAACTCGAAAACTACTGACCCTAGACAAGGCGTGTCCTAAGACAAATGATAGGTCTCGATGAGATCTACATTTCGGATGGCTGCTGTCACACTATAAAAAAAAATTGTTTTTACTTCTGCCGGCACTCCCGGAGTGCAACCCGTCCTTTTTTTTAAATGATGTTCCATTTCTTTTTAGGGTTCCGTACCTCAAAAAGAAAAAATGAAAACTTATAGGGATACTTAGCTGTCTATCTATCTGGCAATGCAATGTCTGCCATTTTCTAGGGTCAGTAGTTTTCGAGTTATAGCGATTTTTAGTTTGACAGCTCTCATCCGAAATGTAGACCTCATCGAGACCTATCATTTGTCTTAGCACACGAGTAGTCTAGGGTCAGTAGTTTTCGAGTTATAGCGATTTTTAGTTTGACAGCTATCATCTGAAATGTAGATCTCATCGAGACCTATCATTTGTCTCAGCACACGAGTAGTCTAGGGTCAGTAGTTTTCGAGTTATAGCGATTTTTTGTTTGACAGCTGTCATCCGAAATGTAGATCTCATCGAGACCTATCATTTGTCTCAGCACACGAGTAGTCTAGGGTCAGTAGTTTTCGAGTTATAACGATTTTTAGTTTGACAGCTGTCATCCGAAATGTAGATCTCATCGAGACCTATCATTTGTCTCAGCACACGAGTAGTCTAGGGTCAGTAGTT
Organism: Athrips mouffetella; assembly: GCA_947532105.1. Taxonomy (NCBI): domain Eukaryota; kingdom Metazoa; phylum Arthropoda; class Insecta; order Lepidoptera; family Gelechiidae; genus Athrips; species Athrips mouffetella. The sequence goes on from OX383959.1 coordinate 6,633,893, forward strand.
TACGAGTTATAGCGATTTTTTGTTTGACAGCTGTCATCCGAAATGTAGATCTCATCGAGACCTATCATTTGTCTCAGCACACGAGTAGTCTAGGGTCAGTAGTTTTCGAGTTATAGCGATTTTTAGTTTGACAGCTATCATCTGAAATGTAGATCTCATCGAGACCTATCATTTGTCTCAGCACACGAGTAGTCTAGGGTCAGTAGTTTTCGAGTTATAGCGATTTTTAGTTTGACAGCTGATATTTGAAATGTAGATCTCATCGAGACCTATCATTTGTCTTAGCACACGAGTAGTCTAGGGTCAGTAGTTTTCGAGTTATAACGATTTTTAGTTTGACAGCTGTCATCCGAAATGTAGATCTCATCGAGACCTATCATTTGTCTCAGCACACGAGTAGTCTAGGGTCAGTAGTTTACGAGTTATAGCGATTTTTTGTTTGACAGCTGTCATCCGAAATGTAGATCTCATCGAGACCTATCATTTGTCTCAGCACACGAGTAGTCTAGGGTCAGTAGTTTTCGAGTTATAGCGATTTTTAGTTTGACAGCTATCATCTGAAATGTAGATCTCATCGAGACCTATCATTTGTCTCAGCACACGAGTAGTCTAGGGTCAGTAGTTTTCGAGTTATAGCGATTTTTAGTTTGACAGCTGATATTTGAAATGTAGATCTCATCGAGACCTATCATTTGTCTCAGCACACGAGTAGTCTAGGGTCAGTTGTTTACGAGTTATAGCGATTTTTAATTTGACAGCTTGTGCACAACTAAAAAAGCCGAGACTATGACAAAGACAAAAAAGATCTTTTGGTCTTTATCACACTAGAACTTTTGTATATATTGAGCCTGCTCTAACTTGGTATGATTAGTTGCAAATCCATTTCTATACTTCATCTGAGTTCTGACGCGCCATCTGATGCGACATCTGATGCGAATCTATCATTTTTCCCCATATGAAATTTTCTAAGCGCCGCTAAAGAAGTTTCAATAATTCAATTCCAATAAAATTTTTATTCAGTTCTGATTTAGTTCCAATTTTGTTCCATTTCAATTCCAACACTGTTCCAATTAAAATTTTAATCATTTACATTTAATTCCGATCCAATTTAATTCTACTTCAATTGAAATTAGATTATATCCTATTCCAATTCAAACTCAATATAATTGTCATTTAATTTCCATTTGATTCTGATTCAATACAAATTAGAAATTATTTCAGTTAAATTTATACTAGGTAAACTTGCAGCTGCAATTCATTCTATTCTAACATTCAGTCATTTTCATATGTAAATCGTCAAAATAATCAGAGACCGAATCCTGCTAAAATCGCAGAAACTAGCATATGACTGGCCACACTGCTATTTCCACGGCACGGCGCCGCACCGGAGTACGGCACGGCGCCGTGCCGTAGATTTCCACGGCGCGCGCCGTGAGTTTTTACGGCACGGCGCCGTGCCGTAGTCCGGCGCCGCACCGGAGCACGGCACGGCGCCGTGCCGGAGCTATGTGTGATGGCCCTTACAGGCTAATTCAAATTGACTTATGTATGTTTTTTGTGTCAACCCTGTACATCAAACATCGTGGGATTTTTTTATTGTCGCTTCTTTTTTTTCTCACATGGCACCACTCTGTTTGTGAAGCGACGTAAATGTAACTGACGTCATTAAGAGATTTTTAATATCCCACAATGAATAAAGAATATTTAGATTTTTTTTTATTTGAGTTTGAAATCAGCTTGAACAAGATTTGGCTTATGTGGATCGCAATTTCAAACCATTTCCAAACAGGTAGCACTGCGTTGTGTGTCCTAGGTGAAAGGTAGTGCTTTAATCGAGTCATGAATGACTTTCTGTTCGCTCCTTTGTGAGGTTGAGTGTCGAAGTGTCGAGGCAGTATCAGATTACCAAGAAACGAACCACTCTATGCCTGTATGTATAATCTGGATAAAGTGGTAGGTAGTTAGATTTTTAGCTGCTATTCAACTTGTCATCATCATCATATCGTGTGGGTTGCAAGGTCGATGACCGACCTCACAAACCCTTGTGTCAGAGTGGTTGAGCCGCCAAAGGCCTCTGACATGGCTCATTAACGACTACATCCGTAGATAGTAGTCGGGACCAACGGCTTTACGTGCCTTCCGAAGCACGGAATCATCTAACTTTTCGAACAATCAGGTGATTCATCCTGCAATGTCCTAACCAAACTGGGGAGGTCGCACAAAGAGATTTTTGTTTTGACAGTGTCCCCACCGGGAATCGAACCCAGAACCTCCGGATCGAGAGCCGAGCGCTCTAACCACTACACCACGGAGGCTGTTATTAACTGTCTCAAAGTTTCTACTTGTTTTGTCTTTGGTGAGTTTTATTCGAACACCAGAAGCAGCAGCAGCTCTCGGCTGTAAATTTTTAGTAATTTTTCTCCCGGAGCCCAGTGATCCTACTTATGAAAGTAAGCAGCATTCCCAAAGAAAAATATTTTAAATTCGAAAACAATTTTTCTTCTTCATATAAAAGTTATAAAAAAAGTAAGTACCATCACGGGTACGATGAACCTTTTGAAAGGTCATCACCATCTAAAAAAGTCTACCTCAACGACCACGAAGTCTCGTTTTTTTCATTGAGTTGTTGGACGATACTGTTATTTATTTTTGTATCGCGGATATTAACGAAGCCACGAGCGGATTTTTGAGCTAATTTTATTTTATTATATTACTGTTTGTTTTAGGTATGACATATTATGTATTCTGTTATATGAAATAACTAGCTGTTGCCCGCGGCTTCGCTCGCGTGGATTTCGAATTTATGTTGTTACCAGTTTTCCGAAGCAATGAGATATTTTCCCGTCATTTCGGGGTAATTTTAAACTAAGGAAAAACGGGACTAACTAACCCTCCTTCTCCCCCTTCCCCTCCTTCTCCCCCTGCCCCCTCCCTCTCTCCCTCCCTCTCCCCCTCCCTCTACCCCTCCCTCTCCCTCTACCTGTACCTCTACCTCTCTACCTCTCTACCTATCTACCTCTCTACCTCTCTACCTCTACCTCTACCCTATCCCTGCTCCTATCCCTACCCCTAACGCCAATTCGACCGCTATTATTAACATAGAAATGTCACCCATATTGATTTTTAGACATTTCAAACCTATCGCACCCCAACCCCAACCCCAGGGGATGATGGTATTTCACGTCCATCACGTTGGATTTCAAAATTGTTGTAGTTTTCGTAATCAGCGACCCGATAACCCATACAAACGACACCCATATTTATTTTTAGACATCGCACCTCAACCCCATCCCTAGGGGATGATGGTATTTCACGTCCACCACGTAGGATTTTAAAAAAAAATTTGTTTTTGTAATCAGCGACTCGATAAACCATACAAACGACACCAATATTGATTTTTAGACATTCCAACCCTATCGCACCTCAACCCCATCTCTAAAAATGTGGTCGGATGTGATTGGACCACAAATTTGGTCGGACTGGCGAAACTGCCAAGAGGATGCAAGGCAGACCTGTTGTTTTTTACTTATATAGGAACCTTCTATTTCTACGAATAGATTTCATTCGTGTAATCTGTCATTTAACCACTTTTCTCTCCAACTGTACAAAACCTGCCAGGTTTCGGATTGGCAGACCAACGTTTTGTGGACCTACTAGGCCACTACTATCGCTACAAAGTTGCAAATTTCGTGTACTAGATGACGTAGGATAGCGTGCAGTGTCCTTAAAGTCTATACTAAACAACTTTCCCCAAGGAACAGGTCGAAATACGAAAATCAAGTTTTGACCTCCCATAGAAACTGCATCAGCTGATAGCGCATTTTGTATGGGAGGTCATATTTGGTTTTTCGTATTTCGACCTATGTTCCTTGGGAAAAGTTGTTCAGTATCATGAGTACATGCATATCTTTTGCTATCAAGAACTAGTTAAAAGTCACTCTATATAGTAAAGCGGGAGTATCATGTGCAGCAGAGGACCCTCTATACATTTAAATATTCTGTGCCGAGGACCTAATCTAATATATTTACTTTGCCAAACAGTTCGATCACGTTCGTTACTCGCAAACGAAGAAAACACGTCTATTTTAACTCTTTCTATTTATCTTCTGCTATTGCCAACTCTACGGTCGATTTACAGGGATTTTGTTTGTTCAAAGTAATACCCAACTCGAACAAAGTCATTCTATTAACAGTTAAAACTTTTTGGTAAACAACAGTTAGGACAAATAGAGACGTAACTGAAAATTATATTTAAAAGTATTTATATAGTAACAAAGATCCGTTGGCAGATACAGAAAATCTGAACCAACGCTGCTGCCTAACGCCACTTCCCTAAGAATTTGAGAAAGGAAGAAAGCAGTGGAAAAATGAGAGCTCTGACGCATTAGGAGGTAAAAAGTTTATGTTATGAACGTTATGAAATACTCAATAAAAATCTACGGAGCCCAATACTGCGCGTGGCCCGACACGATCTTGGCCGGTTTTTATTTACCCTAACTTTGAACAAACTTTTAGCTCTAACATTTGTCATCTAAGCACCACCAGGCTAGGTTCCTATTGGTGCTAAGCCTAGTGTGCTTAGATGAAAAAAGTTAGGGTGAACCGTTTCAGAATATTCCCATTACACCCACGCAAAAGGTTAACGTGTCTCAACGACGTCGGTGCAGGAGGGTTCATTATTACACAAATCTCGTTCAAACTTTTCATCCGCTAACTAAAATGTCGCAGTGACTGGCCTCCCTACGGAACGGATTGAGTATGCTGCCTGCATAACTCTACACTGAAAATTTTTCCGCCTTCCAGGAGCGGATTTAGATTTTTATATGGGGGTACGAGAGCTCTAGTTTTTGTGAACAAGAGCTTGTCTCAGTGCGCATTCTGGTTTTTTTTTATTTGCAAAAAGTACAAGTACAGACTACAGACTAAATTATACGACATAGTAGCACAATAATAATATAAACAATATAAATCTGAAGTCCTATTAAAAATGTACACAACACTCATATTTTAGTATTTAAGATAATCTACAATAATAATTACATAAATATGTCATGAAGAAAATTATTAATTATGTTAATGTTATTTAGGTTTTATTATTTTAATAAAATTAGATTTAAGTTGCAATACAAAATAAAAATTACAAAGTCGGTTTTGACAGAAAAAATCTATCTATTATCTTAGAAGTAGATGACTTTGAAGACGGTCGTTGGTTTGTTCAGCCGTAAACAAGACTAGAACTAAATTTCTGTCATGTTGCAAATGACAGTGTGATATATAAATAAAAGGCTAATATAGACCGCAAGAAATTGAACGCAACATAATTGTATATGTAGGCAATGTTATTGAAAACTCCTCGTGCTATTGAATGGTCGGTGAGATGGCCCCTGGAAGAAGAATGGGCAGGGTAGAGGCCCTAAATAATTCGCCTTTCGACCCATTACAGCCCTGGCTTACTATATTATTAACACTGTCAATTTAACTTGTGGTATGAAGGCTTTTAAACTCTAGGGAACTAGAAAAATTATGTTAGAAATTTGATGCGAGTTCATTTTGACAATTCAGCTCTTTTTTTACCATATTTATGTCTTCTGACGGTACCTTGGTTAGTATTTAACAAATAACTCATATTAGTTAATATTTACAAATATGTGTGTTATGAAACGGACTTCTTTTTAATACCATTAGACTTCTTTTTAATAGCATTATTGCATTCTAAATTACTTACTCAGCCACAAAAAACGCGCAACTAAATAAAACTTTCTTAGCCACTAATTTCTTTCTGGCACTCGCCGGCCGCTGCCGCGACACGCTTGCTTCGCTCGCTCGGCTCGTGCGTTGTGGTCGCAAGGCAACTTAACCCAATCTAACAGAACTTTTTGATGCATAATAATTATTTTGATGCACAATTGCACAATCATAAATTTTGATGTGCATAATATTATTTTTCAATAATTACCAAAAAAATTACTTCTGGCCTATACCATATAGAGCAAAACATAAAGTGAAACAACAACAAAAAATAAATCGGCCAAGTGCATGGTGCTGGCAAAGTCACATGTGGTGCCGGCAAAGAATAGTACCAACCCATCTCTACCCTTGGGTGTCGTAAGAGGATGGGCAGCAGCATCTTTCTGTCTATCGTACCACCTTACATACTGCGGCCACTAACAACAGCGGTAGACAGCCGCAACGCTTACAAGCGTGTTACTACAGTAAATCCACTCCAAAATACCACGCGTTTTTGCTAGAGTTTCGGAGGGATATCCTTGTCCTGCAGGGGGCGTTGTGTGGAATTGTATGAAGTGCGAGTTTGAACCTAAAATGAACTTGAAATGTGTAGTGGTACGTTAGACTGACTCCTTCCCCCACAGTTTTCAATTAGTCACAATCGTTTGCATAGGAGTGTTATAAGATCCATCGCGACTCCTTAAAAACATTCTGCCGCATTCAGAATCGCCACTTAATTCAAACAGACACTTACAGTTCCACCCACTTACTGTTCAGGCGTACAAATGGAGAACTAACGACGCCACTCATACAACTGAAACTAAAGTGACACTATTCGTTAGATGACTGCGACGCCGCCGCCTGTACAGATAAGTCGGTGGCAGTGTAAACCTACCCTTCCGTTTTTTTATTTCATAGACAAAAAGCCTAGCGCGGGGCGATGAAGACGGGCACAGATTTCATACATATGACACGCGCCTTTGCGTCCATAGTGTAGTGACTAAGGCTGGAGCCTAGCGCGACGGGACTGAGCCAGATAGCATGCGTTTTCAGACGTTCCTATCCGCGCGTTATGGGCGCACTACGGGCCTAATTAACCACAGTCTCTACAACAGCTGGCACGTCACTGTAGCCACCACACGCCCAGGCTCGTCGCACCCGCCACAGCCCCTAGTCACCGCGCATACACTGTGGACGCACACAATGACAGATTAACTTTAAGTTGTCACCTCTGAGTGCGACAGATTGTCTTCCCCACTAGTGCAACATTTTATTATTCATTACACTACCAACATTCCAAAACCAAACGCAATCTGCAGTCACATTACAGCCATAAAGTACGCAGCAGAAAACCACGTACCGCTAATATTTCTGGCGTATTAAAAACAACGTCGACGACATTATTTTACTTGCTTTGTTGGTACTTAGCCAACTGTAGTACGATTATATTTTGCTCTTTTCATGGAGCGTGGATTTTAAGTTTTGCGACTCATCAGGAATGCAGCGGTTCAACGTATTTTCGACTCGTAATGTCCTCAAATTTACGCTAATGACTAAAATGTTACAGCAGCGGAACAAAGAACAAAAGATCGCTGTTTGTGTTACGCTGTTAAAAAAAAAGTACCACCTTATCTCTGGTAAAATTAGACTACGGGATTTTAGACTAGAGGATGTGCAGCATTGTTCTTCTTAGTCTAGGTAACGAAGGGGATCGTTGTATGAAGACCCTCGCATTAAATCCTCAGTCGATGAAACTTTGCTGGGGTATTACACTACATGAGACAAACCTTCTATAAAAAAATCCAAAAAAAAATCGGTACTTTTAATTTTTCCATACAAAAATTACAAAAAATGTATGTAAAATTGTATTGTAAAAATTTTTTGTAAATTTTTTTTTGGATAGTTTGAATTTACATTGAATTCATGATTCTTTATCAACCTGTGCAATAAAATCTACCTGAGAAATTTATGTTGGGGTCAACTGCTTCGTTGCCTACTCTATTCTGCTTAGCAGCGAATCATTTATCTAAGATACCACCATACTTCATTCGCCAATCGTCGAGATCCTTTTGTGCTGACAAGCGTAGTGACTATGATACAACTCTACCAAAGTATACGTCACTTTGTTCTGTTTATTGTCCAGCAGTGGACGTTGTTTTAGACTATAACGATGACGACGATGAATGATAGAAAATCTTCGCAAAGAATAGTCCAGATCTTTATTTATTATGCTTAGTGGGTTGGTGACGACGTAGGTTTCTTGAAATGTTTTTGAAAGCAGGAAAAAAGAGGGATGAGGTGTAATTATTCTATACTACTACCGAGATTCTACTATACAACGTGTAATAATACTGAAGGCTGTGAATCTGCCCATGAAACTGAACAACTTTTCCCAAGTAACATAGGTCGAAATACAAAAAACCAAATTTGACCTCCCATACAAGATGAGCTATAAGCTGATGCAGTTTCTATGGGAGTTCAAAAATCGATTTTGTTTTATGACCCAAGTTCCTTGGGAAAAGTTGTTCAGTTTCATGGGCAGATTCACACCCTTAAGTATTATCACACCTTTCCATTACTCGTTGTATAGCTGGTACAATTATTGAACGTAAAATCTGAATTTATCACAAGACCATGTCGCCTTTGATACGCTGTAATTTTTTTCTGTCTAATTTATTACTTTAGGGGCTTTGCCAGATGTTCCTTCAAACAAATGGATAAAAAAACGAAAGGCCGAGACACTCCCCCATCTGTGGCCTGTGGTCTTTATATCATTAGTCAATGTCGTGAAGCTGATAACGAAATAATCTGACCGTCAACATATTCGGATTTTGATGTAAAACTAATTCAACATTTTGCCAATGCAACGTAAACCCAAATGATTCATGTGTTTTCAATTATTCCGAACTAGTCACCTACCGTGGCTTTGCACAGCTAGCAGGTAAGGTACTCGTATCTATACAAGTATCTATTCAAGTTTTTGGCTAAAAACCAAAAAGTCTACTGCGCGTTCGTGGATTTGGAAAAGGCCTATGACCGAGTGGTGAGGAATGAATTGTGGTCAGCATTGTCTATGTATGGGGTAAACGGTCATCTGATTCAAGCACTGAAATCTCTCTATGAGGAGTCCAGTGCTTGTGTCAGAATAAACGAGGCGTACACTGAATGGTTGAGCATCGAAAAAGGTGTTAGGCAGGGATGTGTAGCGTGACCTTGACTGTTTAACCTGTTCATGGATAATAAAATTGTTTGATTGATCTAAAAGAGAGTATGTGTGGACTGAGAATTAATGGGTTTCTCATCAAATGTCTTCTCTACGCTGATGACCAAGTTGTACTTGCGTCATCTGCTGACGAGTTGCAGGAGATGGTAACAATAATGAATGTGGCTTTGGACAGGAAAGGAATGAAAGTAATGGTACTTGAAAGAGAAGAATGTATGACAGAGTGTACTATATTAATAGGTGGTGAACAAGTCGAACAAGTGAATGAGTTTGTGTATCTGGGCTCAAAGTTTACGAGAGATGGAAAGTGTGAAAGTGATATTGAAAGAAGAGTGAATGCTGGAAACATGGTGAATGGTGCCCTGCACGCCTTTATGAGGAGTCAGAAGGTGTCTCACAAGGCTCGTTTGGCTGTTCATAGGGGTTTTTTGGTACCAACACTGATGTATGGCAGTGAAAGCTGGGTATGGCAGAAGAAGCATGAAAGTAGAATTAATGCAGTGGAAATGAGAGCGCTAAGGAGTATGATTGGTGTTAAATTGAGTGACAGGATTAGAAATAGTGTGATAAGAGAACGGTGTGGCGTAAAAGAAGGCGTAGTGACCAAAATCGAGAAAGGGATGCTGAGATGGTTTGGTCATGTAGAGAGGATGAATGAACGAAGATTGACGAAAGAGATCTACCAGGCGAGAGTGAATGGAAACGTTGGAAGGGGAAGGCCTAGGCGAACGTACCAGGACCAAATTCAGGACATTCTGAATAAAGGCCAGGTTAAAAGTACCCTAAACCGACGAGCATGTATGAAAGGATTGATGAAAGTACAGGAAGCAAGGGAAGTATGTCAAGATCGTAGCAGGTGGAAGACTGTGGTCTCTGCCTACTCCAACGGGAAAGAGGCGTGATGTTATGTATGTATGTATCTAATTAGAAGCGTTCGTTTAAAGGTATCTAAGCTCATAAATTATAAGAAATTCAATTTCATGACCACGCGAAAGTAATCGCTTCTTCGGTTTTGTGAAATCTGATTAAAATAAGATGATAAATTGATGAAAGTACAGGCAGCAAGGGAAGTATGTCAAGATCGTAGCAGGTGGAGGACTGTGGTCTCTGCCTACCCCGACGGGAAAGAGGCGTGATGTTATGTATGTGTATGTATGTATAAGATTTATTTATTTAATCGTATGGCATTTTGAATAGGCGATATAATTATAATTCTAAATTTAAGTCTTTCAGCCAATTGGCGACGTCAGGTGGATAGTTGAAAAGATCTTCTGGTGGTCCTGGGTAAGAGAAGAGGGGGCATCTTTGGACTATGTGCTCCATAGTTTGCTCCTCTTCGCCACACTGGCACATAGCAGAGTCTTTCCATCCCCACTTGTGCCGGAAGTAGTTACAGCGGCCATGTCCTGTTCGAAGTCTATTGAGCCGGCACCATAGGTTGCGTGGCAGGTTGCGTATAAGATAAACGGAATCGTAGTAACCGTTATTATACAGGCTGTTAATTTTATTGCGTGCCATCATACCTCAGGGGCGCGGATGAGTATCAGCATCTGAACAACTTTTCCCCAGGAACATCAATCATCGTCTAAATATGAAAAACCAAATTTGACCTTCCAATCAAAATGCGCTATCAGCGATGCAGTTTCTATGGGAGGTCAAACATTGATATTCGTATTTCGAACTATGTTCCTTGGGAAAAGTTGTTCACTTACTGATTCTGCTGCCCCTGAGCTACGGCACGCAATCAAATTAACACCGTGTATATCTTGTTTTTTTTTAGGGTGAAGAACCAAACATGCAGAGATATGTGATAGCCTCGTAGCCTTCGAAAATAAAAGCCAGATATAAAGGACACTATTGATTAGAGTCGGCAGTATGTTGTGTTGGCAGCAGAAATATGATATTATCCGCCAGTTCAAGAATCCTTAGGACCAAGCCACACGGCGCGTTGCGGCCCTTAGGGCCGAGCCACACGACGCATTGCCGCTGCGGTGCGATGCCTGAGCGGTGCCGCTGCGGCGTCATGCTATAGAAATATGCATGGTATGCCACACGAGGTGGTGTGCGCATCGCACGAGAAGAACCGAGGAGGGGTGAAAGAGGAATTTTTATATAGTCGTTCCCGCTGCGGCACCGCAACGATCTTGCGTCGCCGCACCGCTCGTGTGGCACCTACTGCGATGCAGTGCGGCCCTTAGTCGCCATTTACTACATCTAAAGGAGATAAAGGAAAGACTCTTACCCGGCAGCATACAGACACTATAATCGCTGAATTACAACACGTGTACACGTTTAATTAACTGAGTTTAAGTTAACTGTGGTTCTACCCAGCCTTAGTTAGACCTGCGGTTAAATTCGTTACGCGAACTACGACAAGTTAAAATGGCAATCAGCCTGAGTTGCCAGGTTATGAGGATTAAAATTACCCCCGCCGTGCGCTTAAAAGTTACTCTGTCATCTCGTGGTTTTATTGTGAAACGTTCCATTTGGAGAAATAATAACGGCGTAGTAGAAATTTATTTCATATTTATTTATACCTGTGTTTATTTAAATGCAAGCCATAGCTTAAGAGTGTTTCAGTGACGATAAAGGAACACAGAAAAATAATGCTGTAGAAATGAGAGCGTTGAGGAGTATGATGGGTGTGAAAGGCCTCGGCGAATGTTCCAAGACCAAGTTCAGGACGTTCTAAGTAAAGGTCAGGTTAAAAGTGCCCTAAACTGACGAGCGTGTATGAAAGGTTTGATGAAAGTAGAGGAAGCGAGGGAAGTATGTCAAGGAGCGCTGTGGTCTCTGCCTATTCCGACGGGAAAGAGGCGTGATTGGGAGGTCAATAACCCGAAGCCAGCGCGCTATCACCGAGCCAGCGAGCGGGTATCAGTGGATAAGGTACAGCCACGAATAGAGAAATCTTGACACTTACTATTTTGTCAGTAGTTCAGTTTCATTGGCTCTTTCAGGTTAGAAAAGCTATCTCTTACACCGTTTATATATAAAAAACATTCTTTCATATTACTTCCGATACAAAAATATTGTAGAAAAAACCGACCAAGTGCGAGTCGGACTCGCGCACCGAGGGTTCCGTACAAACCTGTAGGTATATAAGTAAAAGCTATGGTTTTTTAATTAGTTATATTTTTGTTATGTGCGCATTAAAGCATTTATCTATCTATCTATTTTCATTGCTAAAATGTTTTATTATGTGATGTATCTAAAAACTTAACGTTTTCGAAAGTTTTCCTTTATGTGTTCTATAAAACGTTGCTTTATGTCAAATTTCAAGATTTGCATTTCCGATTTCGTCGAAGTATCCTTTAGGTATTCATTCCCTTGCGAGTAGTTACGAGTTTCAAGATGTGCGACTTGTAACGGCCTGCCCTAAGCCCTGACTTCACATCATGACTCACGGCACCAGATTGTAACGCTCCTACCTACCTAACTTGATCCTACCTAACTTACTATAACTAACTTGACTTACTTGCTAAACGAACACTGCCTAACCTGATTTATTTTTTTTTTGTTTTAACTTATTAATTTAAATCAAACGTATAGAATAAGAAAATAGCATTACCTAAAAATTGTTCCCTACTATTCATACATACATACATACATACATAACATCACGCCTCTTTCCCGTTGGGGTAGGCAGAGACCACAGTCCTCCACCTGCTACGATCTTGACATACTTCCCTTGCTTCCTGTACTTTCATCAATCCTTTCATACATGCTCGTCGGTTTAGGGTACTTTTAACCTGGCCTTATTCAGAACGTCCTGAATTTCCCTACTATTCAACCCTGTTATAATAAATAATTTGGCTTGTGATCGAACTAGTGGCTTAAGACCTAACGTTATGTCTGAAGATATTGCAACAATGACCAAAAGTAAAAATAACACAGGAAAAGTACACACAACAGGTTAAAGATTATAAGGTTAAGTTAAATAGGTATATGAGACGATAAGTGGAAAAGGGTAAATTAAACAATTACGTAATAGTAGGGTTGTAAGTCAAGAGGCTAGTATTGTATTGTTAGTCTATGTGGCCCCTTTCAGGGGGAGGGCCCCCTCCTCCGGACCCTCCAGTAGGTCTCATACCACTTGCGGACGACCTCCCTCCGAGACTGCCCCAGGTATGCCTGAGTTTTTACTCTATTCACATACATACCTTTATAACATTAATATTTTATAATGATAGTAAGGGAACTTTTATTTCCAAGTCAAATTCAGTTTGTAAGTAGGTTAGTAAATTGTACAGTCATAACTAAAGGGAAGGAGGAGACAAATTCCGGACTCATCCTGCAATCCAGAATATAAGGATATATACATAAATACAGGATATCGTTTTTCTTACAGCAAAACAAACTCTATGGACGGGGCCTTAGGATGATCGACTACCTACTTAGACAATTTACATTTAATTTTAAGTCGGGATAGTAAGTCAGGAGTCGCCTTAACTGCTAATCAACGGTCATCATTATTAACCTTAGCCCAATCTGAACAATGAAGGAATCAGTTAAATACAAGTGATTTAGTTCTTGTTTCGAACCCGAGAAACATTATTTTAGGATCTCGCTAGGATCAAGGAATGTTACTTATCTTTCCCGTCCTCTCAGCTCAATTGCATTTTATTGAGATATAATTATTTTAGTACGTCCATACGCACATCTGACTATACATTTAGTTCGATAGCTTAATGATAATTCGATCTGCTCAATGTGGACATTTTGCCTTTACTAGTACAAAGGTGAACCACAGGCTTGCTTTTGCTTCACCTTGCAGAACCAAATATTATCAAGCATTAATTTCACTTGTAGGAAATCCTTTTTAAATTTAAGAAAAGTATGATTTAATATGTCATACTCCATCACACAGCAATTTTAGCCAAGGTAGGTAGGTACTAAAACAAGACACATTCCTATCTCATTCATTTATCAAAATTAGATGAATTTATAAAGGTAGATGAAGGTAGGTAAGAATATTTTTCCCAGATATATTATAATATTAGATCAGAGACGTCCACTATACAACAAAGGGACCCTTCGAAATCTCATTTGAACAAGTAAAGTACTAGATTTCATTTGATCTAGGTTATGAAGCTACTTTTATACTAAAATATAGCGTTCAACACCCGACTATGCATATCAGCCAAGGAAAATAGTTTATTTAGGCAAACTACATCATAAAATTATTATCTTTTAGATAAGCAAGCTAGATTTTGTGCTAAACATGGTCACAGAATTTATGAACAATTTCTTGGAATCTTTAAGCATTTTGTACGGTCTATCTCGCATCAAACGGAACCTTCTCAGCTTTATTACCGAGACATTAGGTCCAAAGTGCTCCCATACAACGTATTTGGGAGTACAGGTTTCCGTAAAATATACCGGAATATCACATTTTAAGTAGGTAATCTAGCGTGATTTTTGTACTATAAATCTTTTAATAAAGTCACTGGATTTAGGACGATTTCTACAGCTTTTATAAGAATTTTAAATACATCGCACAAATTTTATGAATAGCACAAAATATCACAATATCAAAGCACGACAAGGAAGATTTTGAATTACTCACGGTTTATCTTCGATCAAACCTTGACGTGACCTGGCCGGTGAACGTCCACTGCTGGACCAGGACCCTTCCAGACAGCCAGAGCAGAACGAACGGTCCCGAAACGTCCGCTTAGGCACAGGCCTGCGCCCGGCTGGAGGAGTGCCCACTGCTGGACAAAGCCTTCGCTCAGGACGCCGGTACAGGACGACAGGTCATGCGTCGTCCCTCCAGCATCCCGCGCCTTGTTGATGATTGCCCACAACTGGACATGGTGGCCTTCCCTCGAGGAATCGTGGGACGCCCGAAACCGTAAGATTCTGTGCTCGCGGGCAACCTGGACGCACACGTGTTTAGCCGCCGAAATCACGAAAACCGAACGTACCGAAAGATCGAACGAATTTAAATTTACGCACCGCGCAATATAATAAAAAAGCTTAAAGAGAAAGATCGCTCCGCATTCGGGCAGAGTGACGTTGTCGCGATGAAATTCAAATAAAAAAGGTGAGGCCTCAGGGCAGCGTTCTTGCTTTTATACACTCGACGTCTCCCCGCCGATGACGCAATATCGAATTCAACCTAGCTGATAACGCAATAACGAATTCGGTTTGGCATACATTGATGGTTTACTAGCAAAGTGAATGTCGCCACCCGCGCGCTGGCACGCAATAGTACGCTACCTCCCCAGTCGTCCGGCGCCAGCCAGTCTGGGTTTTTGAAACGAAGTATCTTTTCACCTGAAAACGAATCCTACGCATTCTTCTGAATATGAAAAAGTGTTAATTAAGCTCAAATTCATAGAACTAAATGTCTAAATTAAGTCTGAAATGGGTTTTAGTATGTCTTTTGTCGATCCGAAACTACGATTTTTATCCATCCAGCTGATTTTAAGTTCTAAACGAATCTTTCCTTTTTTAATCATAGTTTGACTTTACAACGAGTTATTTGGGTATTTATAACTTCAATTTAATCGGAAATGTATTTGATCAAAAGTTTATTTAGACACGCGGTAGCGTGTCAAAGCCAAGTTCAACGAGAATATTAGTAACATTAACCTAAACTTGAATATTTCGGAATCGCTGACGGCCAAACCGTCACAGACTTAAATTGCTGTTTCTTTTGATTGGGTTGACATTAGAAGTTTGATTTTATTACAGCCCAAAGGTATTATAGACTTGAGTATTTGATCTGAATTTCAATTCAATACCTCTACGTGTTCATCAGAATAAGAGTAATAAGTTTAAAATTATTAAAAATATTTTGACTATATGATGTAACTAAAATTTGTACTTTTCGCAATTTTTCCTTTATCTGTGTTACAAGGCGTTGCTTCGTACCAAATTTCAAGATTCTGTGTTCACGGGAAGTACCCTGAAGGTTTTGATTCCCTTGTGAGCGTCAAAAAACTCTAAAACGTCTGTATCTTTTGATTGCGTTGGCTTAGAAGTTTGATTTTTTCACAGCTCCAAGGGACAGTAGACTTTAGTCATAATGATAACATCCCATGAAAACGTCCACAACAGGACAGGGAGCTCCCTCCAGAATTCTAGCTTTTGCTGGAAAAATGTAGAGGGGAAGTACCATAGTCACCTCGCTTGTTAGCGTTACGGCTGGCACCATGGACCGCGGTTGAAGGTGACCGCAGTAAGTAAGATGTAAAATATAAAGGAGGATTCTGCTGCCCATCCTCCAGTTAACCCTTAGTCGCCTCTACTACACCCACGGGTATGTATGGGTTGGTACTATTCTTTGCCGGCACCACACGGGGCTTAGACTAGACTAGCCAGCTAGACTTTAGTATCTAATATAAATTTCAGCTTGATAACTCCACGCGTTCCTGAGAAAAAGAGTCGTGACATACAGACAGACGACAGAGGTTCCGTTTTTTCCTTTTGAGGTACGGAACTCTAAGAATGAACTTTTCATACACCTTGAAGAACCCTTATCGATAACTTTATCAAATCTCTTCAGTCGCCTATGAAACGCAGGCTGCATAACCAGCAACGTATTAATAAAGAAAAGTACTTCTTACTACAAAACCAGTTACGTATACACGACAGCAAGAAAGTGGTAGTAAAACCAGTATAATTAGGTAGGTATACTGCAACCCGTAGCGTTTCACATGGCATACAATGTTTAAGTGTATATAACTTTACAGCTACACAGAACAGTTTGTTTTATTTAGTTTCGTTGTACAGTCAACGACAGGTCAAGCTTGACACTCGCAGTGCGACCCTAGCCCGTACGTTTGATGAAATAAGAACGGTACTAAGTCCAATGTGTCAAGCTTGACGTGCTCTTGACTGTACGAGCTTTTGTCGGTGAGACTTTCAGCAACTATTGTCCATTTCGTTTATCCCAACGCTTACCAACACATTTTGCAGCTATGTCAAAAGCAATCGGCTAAAGCTGTCAGAAAAAACAAGTTTGTAAAACAATGTTTTTTTTTCCGTTAATAGTAGATTAGTAGCCAAGGGCTGTAAGGCATCAATTGCAGCCCGAGATATTTAGGCGCACGAGCGCAGCGAGGGCGCCTATAGTTCGAGGGTGCAATTTATACTTACACCCGAGCTAACTACTCTGCTTTACATCTCGATTGTGAGGTAAGTAGGTCCTTATTACCACCAAATTGTAGGTGAACAATTAGCGCTCTAGGGTAATAATGTAGCTAGAAAAGCCCTAGGGCGGTAAGTAATAAAATAAACCACTTCACTTTTTCAAAACTCAATTACTTACTGCCCTAGGGCTTTTCTAGCTACATTATTACCCTAGAGCGCTAATTGGTCACCTACAAGCCCCATTTGGGGGTAATAAGGACCTACTTACCGAATATGAGAGATGTAAATATACTTAGTGTCATGGCTGCAAAATGTGTTTGTAAGCGTTTAATAAACGAAAACACCGGTCAAGTGCGAGTCGGACTCGCGCGCCGAGGGTTCCGATATACCTATAGTATTTTTGGAAGCAATAAAGTCCATTTTCAGGACCGCAAAACTAAATTTGTTTGTAAAGGTTTTTTGCAGATTTCTGAAAAACTGTGCAACTTAGAAAGATCGTTTTATTTTTGCTGTAAAGTTTACATAAACCTCTGTCAACTGTAATTAATTCAGATTTTCCCTTACTCAAACTTCGGAGATAAGGGGGGGGGAATGGTATTTTTTTTGACATTTTTCATCATAACTTGAAAACTAAGAAACTTAAAAAAATACAAAAATATATTTTAAAATGTACAAGTAAAGCCCTTTCATATGATACCCCACTCGACCTAGTAGCGACAATTTGAAATTTGGCCCCCCCTATTTTGGCCCCCTTTACATTAATAATCATACTTTTTTCAAAAAATTTTCATGTGCAATTAAGTTGGGCAACTATATTCTAAAACTATTCCAAATTTCAGCTCGATAGCGTAAGTGGTTGCTGAGATATAGAGGTGTGACAGACAGACGGACAGACAGACAGACAGACAGACAGAGCGGCACTATAAGGGTTCCTTTTTTTTACCATTTTGGTATCGGAACCCTAAAAATGGAGTGTAACAGAAAACTGAACCTTTTCTTTTCCTGAGGAACAATACACAAAAAAATATTTGACCTACCGTTCAAAACAAGATATCAGCTTGAATTTCACTTTTCCTATTAGTACTCAAACCTTCGTCCATCATGCTACTCGTTTGACTATCAGTAAATTACGTATTTAAATCGCTTGGGGCTTTTCTACTGACACCGAGACTATTGGTCATTTTGACTAAATCGGTCCGGTATAAAATAGGTTCTAAATACGCTCAAAGGCGGGATTTTTGAAAATTGATTAACTGTTTTACTATCAACCAAATTTATATCTTAATCGGTTGGGGCTGTTCTACTGACGATTAGTCTATATTGCATTTTTCAAATTGGTCTGGATAAGGTTCCATGGACGCTTAAAGTCTTTGTTTTGTCGAAGATATGCAATTAGTACGCGACAATTTCTACTTTAGTAGTTAAATTTTTCATAACTAAAGTGGTCATAAAGTTTTATTCGGACCGATTCGATTCAAATGGTTTTCGTAAAACCGTAACTGAACCGATTTGAGCGAAATGCAATAAAGGCTATTGGTCAGTTGGAGAGCATCAAGCGGTTAGTCAAAATGACCAATAGTCTCGGTGTCAGTAGAAGAGTCCCAAGTGATCTAGTTAGTTAATTTGCTGATAGTCGAAAGAGTAAAATGATGAACATGGGCTTGAGTACTATATTTCGATCAATGAGATATTCAGTTTTAAGAACACTAACAGATAGATTTTCAGGGTCATTATTCTACAACTATACCCTTTTTGTTACTTATAATATCTTCGGACAAACAAATCACAGTTCAAAAAAGTCATTATGCAGTTAAGAAAAAATTACACGATGTTTGTAACACGAAGAAAAACGGTAAGTCTATCGTTTTACATACGATTAGCGAGAAATATCAACAATTTTGTAATTTATTAGTTAATTAGTTAGTTTCAGGTTAAATATTTATTATTTTGGTCGGGGCTACTGCCGCTAAATTAACTACCTCGTGAGATACCTCATAAGATACATAATAGTACATTAAGATGCACGTGCGCTATTTTGGATATTACGTCCGAGGCTCAGAAATTGCAGCCCGAGCCGCAGGCGAGGGCGTAATGGAGCCGAGGGTGTAATCACCAAAGCGCACAAGCTTTTTACGACGTTTTTCAACACATTTGCGAATAAAAACGAATCAAAATCGCTTACCTTTTTTTCCTAAAGAAATTTCGTAGACGTTTTCCTCACATTTCTAGGTCACCCGATACACCGGACTTGTGTTTTTGTTCAAGAATTTTCGACGTTCTACTCTTATCACAGTTTTTCTTATTTGTAGAAGTCATTTATTTTTTAATTACATTAAACACATTTCACAACAAGAAATATCTGTTAAAATGGCGCGCGTATTAATTTTTTCGATGACACAGATGCGCGCGCAGGAGACAATGACTGCTATCAAACAGACTACTTTTCAATTTATTTTAAAATTGAATATTTTGTTTCTTTAAAGACAAATTTGTAGTGAGTTAGTTGATGAAAATCAATATTTTCGTTTAACTAACGTTTATTTATCATATTATCGAACTGAGTTTCTTAATTCCTTAAATTATTATGAATTTTATAGATATAGAAACTCCTTGCACCTTGCCGCTATAAAAAACAAAACAAAAATAAAGACTAACCTGCCAAACAGCTTACTCAGCAAGGAGGTCTTTGTTCTGAGGCTCACTCCCTTGAATTATTTAATATTGAATATTTTGATACTTTAAAGACAAATTTGTAGTAAGTTGGTTGATTAATATAAGTATTTCCATGTAATTAACATTTATTTATCATATTATCGAACACAGTTTACTTTTTCATGAAAATATTATGAATGGTATAGATATAAAAACTCCTTGCATATTGCCGATTTAAAAAAAAGACAAAAATTACAACACTAGTGAAATTATAGTCCCGTGTGGTGCCGGCAAAGAATAGTACCAACCCATACATACCCGTGGGTGTCGTAAGAGGCGACTAAGGGTTAACTGGAGGATGGGCAGCAGCATCCTCCTGTATATGTTACATCTTACTTACTGCGGTCACCTACAACCGCGGTCCATGGTGCCAGCCGTAACGCTAACAAGCGAGGTGACTATGGTACTTCCCCTCCACATTTTTCCAGCAAAAGCTAGAATTCTGGAGGGAGCTCCCTGTCCTGTAGTGGACGTTAAATGGGATGTTATGATGAGTGAAATTATAGTAACGAAAAAAGCATGCGTGTTTAATAAGCTGGATTATGGACCTTAATACATTGCAAATAGAGCTGTTTTTCAAAAAAACTATTTTTCATCCCATCTATTCGAAAATCGCTGAACGGTTCGTCAATAAAGGCGAACGAAATAGCTGTTTTCTGCAAGAGACTTTCGTAGCGGGTAAAAATGGGATTTAAAATTAGAATTTGAATTTAGGTCCACCATAGGGATATTTTAGGTCAACCATAGAACTCGAACCAAAATATTATATGAAAAATGATACTGGCTGGTTGCACTATTAAAATTATTATGAATATAAAAAAAGAAATATACTTGAAATGTAAACAAGACTACCAACCAAAGAGGTTCTGTTCCTAGTCGATACAAAAATGTCAATAACTTTTTTAGTGGTTACAAATAATACTTAATATGATTTTTAGTATTGTTTCATCAAGAAATAATATTGTAATGGTATTTTTTGTTTAAAATTAATGACGAGTGTGACTTAATGAGCCTCTTATTCTTTTCTCTTAGAGGGAGATGAAAAGTAGAGTGTATTACGCGGCAGCAAAAATATTTTTACCTTGGGCGACCTATTGAATCCCTCGCTACGTTCAGGATTCTACTTTAGAATCCCTCGTCATGCTCGGGATTCTACTCAAGAATCCTTCACTTCGCTCTGGATTCAAAATAGCGCCCTCGCCTTAAAAATATTATTTTACAGCCTTGTGATACAATCTACTATTATTATGTAGTAATGAGATAATAGAAACAAACTTTTTCTCAGCGGCTGGATAGAATTTCGTAACCTGGTGAAAGGTCCTTAAATATTACTTACGTATTTGAGTCCAAAATTATGTCAAACATAAGTTACATGAATCAAACTTAAATATGTAGGTATGGTAAATGGAAAACTTTTGTATTTCATATTTCATTTATTGCATTCAAATGGTATAATAATAGGTCTTTACCTATGAAATTGCCGAAATTTTCTTACAGATTAATGAGATCATAATTCCCATAATACTAATGCAATTTTTTTTTTCATTTGTCTTATATTTGAAAGTTGACTTCAAGGTTATTAATTTACGTATAAAATAAAGTTTTTATTTTTAGTTTGATATATAAAATGTAAGGTTCGAAAATTGTTCGTCTTAATTGTCGTCCGATTTCATCATTAGATTTGTTATATTTTATTACAGATAATATTTTTCGGAAATCAAATTTAAGCTTCTGTTAGCTTAATGTTTTCCCAATAATGCTTAAAAAAATAAAAAAGATTGGATTTTAAATTCCTAAGAAAAATGCAAAAATGTTAGTACTGAAAATTGAGTTTACCTAAAATTCGCCATACAAAACGGCAATTTCATAGGTAAAGACCTAATATAACAATGGTCTTACATGTAAATAGTCTCACATTTGATACCTTTGATACTTTTAGAGACCATAATTAGCTACATTTGCTACCCTCCTTTTTGATACATTCTTCAGTCAGCCTGGTTGAATATTCCCATAAATGTCCATCGAAGAGAGATTTCCATTTCATCAGAAACACATACATGAATATAAGCAGAGTATGGATATAATCCTACACTATAGGGCTATCGCCCTAGAGGTCCTACTAACGAATATCTAAGATAGCCTTGCCTCAAACTGGAAGATACTTGAATCAGAAAAAATCGGTAATACTGGTATTTTACGAATTCTCATACTTCTTCCAGGTTCCGGAATTCTATCCATTGGGAAAAAGTGTGTTACTAAGCATCGACTACAAAATCTTATGAGGCAGTTGATTCAGCTGTGTGACTCCCGACTATTTTGTATACAAAACTCCAGCGTGCTTCGTGAATTCTGTTTGAATAAATAATAGGAGGTGAATGACAGATTGGCAAAAACTAAAAAGGCTTCAATGGGCAGTCAACGAAACTGAACAACTTTCCCTAGGAAACTTATCAGAGAAGAATATTTTTTCCTAGCAAAAGTTGTTCCCTTTCATTTTTTGCAAACCTGTCCTTACACCTTGTATGAAACTTTGTTCTTGGGCTGGACAGGAATGTACACCGGCCTTTACAGCGGCAAAAGTTATGTGCTTTGCCAAAAACGGAGTTTTTGTCAAAGACACAACCACAAAAGCTTTTGAAAAATTTAAACAATTTATATTTTTAGCTTTAAATAAGTCAACGAGATGGATATTTGTCGTATTTTTCTCAAGATTATGTTAAACAAGTTGGGATATAAAATAAGACTTCGAAATTGCTGTACGTTGTAAATATATTGAAAAAGTGAATTGATTCAACTAAATAAAACTTATGCAGGGTGTAAGGGACGGTGTACCGAAAACTGAAAGGGCGAGTTCAGTCAATAAAACTGAACAACTTTCCCAAAGAAACATTTTTGCTAAATAAAAAAAAATTACCTCTGCACGAATTGCTCATTCTGATCGAACAGTTTGTATGGAGAGGTCATAAATTTGTTTCATTTTCCAAAAAGTTTCTTTGAGATAGTTGTTCAGTTTCGTTGACTGAGCACGCCCTATCAGTTTACGGTACACCGTCCCCAGCCTGTACAGTAGGTACACTCTGCGACGGAAATCTGTGACCGTTCACTTCACTTCCCAAAGCTCTTGACGTCAAAATTAGCATAACGGTTGGGTACCTTCAAGAGGAATTATATTTGAAATCATCCCTTGGCTTTTCCGTCTCAATGCCGGCTTAGCAAGATGTGCATATTCCCACCTACACACGTTGTTACTAACGATTAGCCAAATTCTTCTGTTTTCGTAGTACCCAGAATATTAAACCTCTTTATAATTATTATTGGAAATTTATAAATTATGTGGGTATGGGTATATTTCGCAACAGATAAATGTGATTTTTTCTTTTTCTCGGTAAGTTTGGAAAATGTGCTTCGCATCTGTTTCTAAAGTCGACCTTCTTAGAGCAGTGAGTTTGAAAAAAAAATGTTTTTAGTTTACAGATGCATGTTGACCTTCTTTAATTATTAATAACCTTATAACCTAACCTACTCTGTAATCGACTTTACTTCAAGCATTTATTTTATTTCCTGGGTAAGCTTGTACTTGTACATCGTCGACTGTATCTCTGTCCTAAAACAATATTTTTGTCTTATATTCTCTTAAATTTACATTCTCTCTCGAAGCTCAGTAATTCTGCTCATGATAACAAGCAACATTCACAAAGAAAAACATTTTTACTCGTAAAAAAATGTTGGGGAAAAACGTTTTTCGAGTAAAAATTTTTTTCGAGTAAAAACTTTTTTCTTTGTGAAAGTAGTTTTGTCATTTCATGAGTTGAATCATTGGACTTAGAGCGAAACCAATGAAAATTCACGTTTTTTTTTGTAAGGTCGGAGAAAAAAATATTATCTTTAGCTCGGATAGGCCAGTCATCAAATGCCTAGTTCCTCCACGTACCTACAACTTGTCTTAGCAAGTTTCACCCGGACGGTCACTAATGGCGGAACCAGATCCGGTAATTGAGTGACGACGATTCTGTGATCCGGGTCTCTCGTTGCTAATTTGACTACTCTCTGTTAAGCCGAGGATATGTCGCAATGGGCTAATTGATGCAGTCTCGTGGTAGGAGGTTGGGAGTTACCATATTCATGTGTGGTGAACCGTAATCCAAGTCTACAATGTAATGTTTTTGGAAGTGACATTTTTTTTTCAAAGGCTAAAAATTTTATTTTTCCAAAATCACTTTACACCATTTATACTATTGTGATGTATAGGTATTGATTTTGGAAACCTGAATATTTTTAAGTCAAGTTCTTAGGAAACTGACTGAAATATAAAGATGTACTATATTTTTAGAATCGACTCAAAAAGCTCTTTCATTAGATACCCCACATGATAGGTTTCTGTAAAAAAAAAATTCATACAAAAAATTGATGACGTCATAACTCTCCCATACATCAATGGAATTCCCCCGCCGTCTCATCTGCACCATTGACCTGCACCATTAATGGGGGAAACGAAACTACTATGTATCGTGGTGCAAATGAAACTTTCGTGTATCATTTGCACCATTGCATGTATACTTACTTTCCCTTACGAACAAACATACAGTAACAGAAAATAATAAACTAATGGCCAGAAGTATTATAAAAACAAGAAGAAAAAAAAAAGAAAAAAAAATAATAATAAAAAATAAAAAAATAAAAAAAATAAAATAAAATTGCATAAAGTATTTTAATCTCTGCAAGAATTTTTTTTTAATTTTTTTTTTAATTTTTATTTTTAATTCTTATCATTCTTATTGTTATTATTTTTAATTCTTATCACTCCTCTTGGAGGCTTTCACTTTCATCATCGCTTTCACGTTATTATTATTATTATTTTTTATTATTATTATGTTGTTTATCATTCCTGAATCTCGGGCAATTAAGTCCCGGACCTTTGGAAGGCGTGCGTGGGGCCGAAGCCAACACGTAGAGGCCCGTTAAACAGTTTAATTTACAAAAGTGATGTGACACCAACCGGCGATTATCCCTGTCTACATTAATACTAATGCATCCAAGGACAATCCCCGGTAAGTGTAGGACTATTGCAAGAATTGGACGAAAATGAAATTGGGTTATTTGGTTATTATTATTATATATTTTTTTTATTTTATTTTATATATATTTTTTTTTTTTTTTATATTTTTTTTTTTATATTTTTTTTTATTTTTCTTTCCTCATTGGTACAGATAAACACATGAATAAATGATGGTGACATGGGGAAGAGAAGCAGGGGGTAAAGGTTGTATTATTATTAATGGTGCAAGCGATACATAGTAGTTTCGTTTCCCCCATTAATGGTGCAGGTCAATGGTGCAGATGAGACGGCGGGGGAATTCCCGGTGCTCGGAGTAATATTAGTCTAATAGGACTAAGAAACAAGTGTACGAAGTTACACAATTCTAATATGTAACGCCGCGAGATTACTCGATCCTCTAAGACTAAGTGGTTCCCTGTGGCTGTGCACAACAAAATCGAAACAGAGTGAAGTTAGTTTGATAGCTACAATTCATATACGGCCTCAAATCTATTAGGCTCAGTCAATGATTTTACAATTATATAACCGACGGGCTCAGTTCCATTCTTATTTTAAAAGCTTAGTACGATCCTGTCTCATCTTGCTGACGTCACTGGTGTAAACGGATAATCCTCTACACGTGAATGGCGGATATCTGGTAGGCAAATCCGGTTACTTAGGTACAATATTGAGTGACAGTTGTGGTGTAATTATGTACTTACGGTACTTACGAGTACAATGCTCCGTGACTGCCACCGACTCATTTGTTCAAGCGGCGGCGTCGCTGTCATCCATTGCATTATGTCACTGTGGTGTCAGCTGTAGTAGTGATATTTTGCGAACGTGACATTTTGCAATCGCAAAATTCTGCGAACGTGTCATTTTGCGAACGTGTCATTTTGCGAACGTGACATTTTGAGAAAGTGACATTTTGCGAACGTGATATGCGCCGGGAGGGTCGTTAGTTCTCCATAAGTCCGCCTGAACTGAAAGTCGGTGGATCTGTACTAAGTGTATGTGTAAAAGCTGCAGAAAGCAAATGTAGGAGCTGCCCATTAGTGCCCATAAAACTGAAAACATTTTCAACATTTTGCGATCGTGACATTCTGCGAACGTGTCATTTTGAGACAGTGACATTTTGCGAAGGTGACATTTTGCGAACGTGTCATTTTGAGAACGTGACATTTTGCGAACGTGACATTTTGCGAAAGTATCCTTTTGAGAACATATTATTATTATTTCTAATCGGGACGCCGCGGCTTGCGCAGACGGGTGATCAGATCACGTCTATGGATCTATTTCACCCACTATCCCAGCTGGAGACGGGCGGCGGCGTGGGTTGTTTCGCTTCAAGCCCCATCCAGGATGACGGCCAGTTATATGTGGCGAGCCGCTCTTTTGGCTTCATCAGGGGTGTCCTCATTTTCCATCCCCCCTAACTACTGGTTGAGATGTACTAAATGAGGATCCTGAGAGGGCCTCCGAAGCATTTCGCACACATAGAGAACATAACATTACGCGCCGGGAGAGAAAAGAAAGTTCAACATCCCATAGAAACTGTATCTGCTGACAGCGATTTTTTTATGGGAAGTCAAAAGATATGAACCTGGACTAGTGGCCTTAAGCGGCTCTAAACTCTGACTCCAGGATTTGTTTGTGAGGTTTTTTATGTTACAAGTGAGCAAACGAGCAGATAGCGCCCACTGTCTGATTAGTGGCACAAATAGGCAAGGGAGTGGTACTTCCCCAGACGGACTTTGTACAAAAGCCTTACCACCTTCGATACCGATTGTTTTACAGTTACAAACTGCGGTTACACACGTCACTTTATATTTACGCCCTCAATAACCTGAATAGCTAAGTCCTTTGTAAATCAGGCTTAAGGTAAAGTCGGTATAATGAAGGTAGCATTAAGGCGGTCAGTGTTATACATTGGAGCTAATTACCTTAGATTATAAGGCCTACAGCCTGTAAGTTAGACAAATAGGATAAGGTAACAATATGGTTTAAGCTGGGATAGCTTTGGCGTCTCTTTACTTTGGTTTACCTTCTTTTTTTGCCATGCTTCGAAAGGAACGTTAAGACGTTGGTCGCAACTAATTACATTTTTTTCAATACATTTGCTCGAAAAACGTACTTACAAGGACGTAAACATTGCTCGTAAGTAGTTACTTACCGAACTAGTGCGGTAAGTAAAAAAAGTATAATACCAAGGAGTGTTTACACTCTGATCATAAAATTATTTTGTAAAAATAACTACACTGGTGACTTTTTACTTGGGTGACGATTGCTTACCTATATTTAAAATAAAATGGAGAATACCAGGGGAACATAAATCGACAAGAGGCAGACAGTACCCATGCTTGGTTCCTTTACCAAGTGTATTACTTATACCTGTTTTCTCACAAATGTATTGAAAAACGTCGTAAGATACACGTCCGTAAGGGTTATGACAAACTCGTGCCGTTGGTAAACCCTCGACTTCGTCTTGGGCTTACAAAACGTCAACTCGTTTGTAATAACCTTACTTACGGAACTTGTATCTTAAACTACTATTACGGTCTTTATAAGTCTATAAGTCTAATTACATGACAGAAGAGTCTCTACATGTTTTATGAAAATTCAAAACAAAACCTTATAAATCGCATGTCGATAAAGTTGCATTAATAATAGGTTTAAGAGGCTATGGGAAAAGAGAGATATTTGACAGTGCGCGCAGTCTTGTCGCTTGAAAGAAAGGGATAAAGTGCGCAATCCGCAACGCATTCGATTGCGACAGATATACTGTGCGTGTTACCAAAACTAAATGACGTAAGCGCCTGATATAAAATATCGACTTTTTGTAAAAACTAAGTAATAAAATAAAATTTTAGGTTGGGCAAACCCTAGCAACTGCAAATACCATTCTGTATACTTAATTTCACTACTTAAAATACCTCCGATTCCTCAAAACGAGGAATAAATGAAAATTTAAGAGGCAACTTTGGATTTTTATTTTGTCGAGTCGATTTTCACTAATCATGTTTTGGTATCAGGACCATCTATGTTGCAGTCATAGAACCAATAATAATGTACGCGTCGAGTGCATGGGCTGAAGCGGCAAATAAAATCAGCATCCAAAAAGTACTACATACAGTACAGAGAGGGTTCGCTCAAAAAATATGCAAGAGCTACAGAACGGTCTCCCTACATGCTGCTCTTTTGCTGTCTGGATTGCTCCCTCTGGAGATGAGAATAATGGAAGCTGCAAAAATCTATGAAGCACGACGTGGGAATGCTATGCACGATATTCTGGGGGACTATGAAATAGAGAAGAGAATCTGCTTCAGACAAGCGCCACACCCAGCAAAAGAAATAAACATTGATTTTGCAAGCCTTGAAACCATCTCGCTCGACGAAATTAGAGAACACAATCTAACGGGGCCAATGATATACACAGATGGCAGTAAAATTGATGGTAAAGTTGGTGCTGCCCTCTCTGTTTGGAACAACGGAGCTGAAATCACAAGCAGAAAGTTTAAATTGGGAAAATTCTGCACCGTGTTCCAAGCAGAAATGTATGCCTTACATAGAGCGATCGAACTAATAAAAGATGCGGGATACAGCTCCAGTAACATCCTTAGTGACTCCAAATCATCCCTCGAACTGCTTAGAAGCAGCAACACCTTCCATCCTCTCGCTTTCCAGATTAAAAAAAATATTGCCAAGATAAACTCAGAAGGAAACTCCGTCCGGCTCTTTTGGATAAGAGCTCACGTAGGCACCGAAGGCAATGAGCGCGCTGACCAACTGGCGAAAATGGCAGCTCAGGGGATAAAAACAAAGCCGCATTATGAAAAATGTCCAGTTTCTTTTGTTCGTCGGGAACTCCGAGCAGAGACTCTCCAAAAATGGAACAAAGAGTATGTTGAGGGTGATACAGCCGCAACAACCAAACTGTTTTTCCCAAATGCTATAACAGCTTATAAAATAATAAGGAAAGTCAACTTCGACCCAACAATGGTCCAAATATTAACTGGCCACGGGGGTTTCTCAGCTTACCTTCATAGATTTAAGTGTAAAGATAACCCTGCCTGCGTGTGTGACCCAACCGTAGATGAGAGTGCAATTCACATTATAGTGGATTGCCCAATATACTGTAAAACTCGTACGGAACTGGAAATACTAATACAACGAAGAGTAAGCAGAGATACCTTGTGGGAAATTTTGGATACAAATAGGGAGGAGTTTGTAAAATTTTGTAAGAAGATTGCTGCAGATGTAATTGCTAGAAACAAGTAGATGTACAGTTAGTATATAGTGACTATATATTTAAGTGTATATAAAAAAAGAGTAAATATAAAAAAAAATATATATAAAGCAAAAAAAAAGAAGTGCTGAAAAAAAAGACAGCAAAAAAAATGATTTAAAAAAAAAAGCTATAAAAGTAAAAAACAAAAAAAAAAATGCAAAAAGCTGGAAAAGAAAGAACAGCTAAATAGATAATATAGTAAATAGATTAAGAAAGGTATTATTTCGAGCGTATTTTGTGAAATACGTTTCAATAAGATACAATACGTATTGGTGAACAATCAAGTAAGAAAAAGCTAAATTAAAATGAAGCATGAATGAAATTTAATTTAAAAAAAAAGAACCAATAATTATACCCATAGTCATTTAATCCCGAACCGTATCATGATAAATCGGTGTTCATCATGACCCAACAAACGAGTAAGTCGTAAATAATTATTTAAAAAAAAAGATGGTATCGACATGTCTGCTACAAAAAGCCTCTGCCACATAGCAGTGGAAAGTCAGTGGGACATACATTATAAAAAAAAAACATGTTTTGGTCTTGGTGATGCCCTCACTTTAATGGTCAATAAATACATACCTGAAAATCACGGCAAGATATTGGGTAAATATAAAGATATTTCTCTTTAGAATACCCAAAAAAACTTACATATCGCCTTAAAGTTGAAAACCTAGAAACAGTTAAAATATTTGACCATTTGACAAATATGTGCTTAATTCAAGTTTGATAAGGCATGTTACCTTACTATTCAGCCGAGCTTCTTTTCTTTTAGAACCACGTCATTTTTAAACCATAACTTCAACTTTTTCTCCAACACATTGTAGCGTAATAAAGTAATAGTTAGTCATAGTTATCATAACGCCACATGAAACGGCGGTAACAGAGCAGGGAGCTCCTTCCAGGATAACAGCAAAAAAGCATGGTACCTACCTATAATTTGGAAGGAAGTACTACTAGGCTTGTTCGCGTTTCGGCTAGAACCACGGTTGTTGGTGACCACAATTTTTATTGGGTTGTTACTTGTGTCCATACTACTGTCCTGACTAGTACGGACGCGTGGAATTAAAGGTTATGATGGTACGATATGTTTCTGCCCATCTACTACCGGTTCATTATCCATTTCGCCTCTTAAGGCACCCACAGGTAGAGATGGGTTGGTGAGTACTATTCGTTGCGGTTACCACACGCGCTATTCTATGCCTACAGTAATAATTTATATTTAGGTAATTGAAAGACTCCATGTACATAATATGTTTAATGAATAAATGAGAAAACATAATTTGTACGCCCAATGATCACGATATTTTTTCAATCTATATAAGATTAGATTAGATTAGATTTATTTATTTCATACTATCAAATTCAAAATTACATAAATTGTTCAGATGTCAATGAATAATATGATCGTCAAATAATATAAAAACAAAAAATAATCAATAAAGAAATACAAACATGTCAAAAGGCGGAAAATACAAAATCATCTTATAGTCATAATAAAAATATTCAATGTCAAAATTAATATAAAATGTCAAATTAACTAATAAAATAAACGATACTGAAAAGTATTGAATAATTAAATAAAAATTAAATGTCAAGATAAAAATGTCAATTAATTATTTTGATTTTAACATTAAATATTTATTTTATTAAAGAATTTAAATATAAGTCTACGACAGTAGCTTATTCATTTATATTTTAAGATAAATTCATAAACCAGAAGATTGTGTCGTTCGAGGACAAAAGAATCGAAAGTATTTTAATGTTTTTTATGTGGTTGTGGGTAGTTTGCGGGGCGATTGAGAACATTCGATTTCAATTTCTTGCTTCGTAAGATTTTACGAGACTCTTTTTGGACTGCGACTGAAATTGAAAGAAACTTTGGATTCTAGTTCTTTTTGGCGAGGTTGGGAATTATATTTAGCGTTCTGATAGGGAACAGAGAAAGTTTCTGTTTGTTTACAGAAAATATGTTTCATTGTTGCGGCTATTGAAACAAAAAACATAAATATAGGGGATATAAGGCAATTATAAGGCACTTCAGTCTGGAGAACGTGACGCGATATTCTGAAAACTGTCATTTTAAGAACGTGACATTCTGCGAACTTGACATTTTGGGAAGTTGTTATTTTGAGAACGTCATGCACCGATAGTTGTAAAACACCTCTCCCTGAAACCATGAATTCAGAACTATGAAATTGAACAACTTTCCTTAAGGATTACCTATAGATATTATAGGCCAAATTGCTACGAAAAAAATTTTTACTTCAAATATAAAATGCATAGTACGGTCAAACGCTCGTCAGTAGAAATTTTTTCAACTCTATTACCAAGGTATAAAGTCCAAAAGTGTTTCAATTGATGTGCTGTTGAGTGTACATGATGCAGGCAATGAAATTAAATACGATAGTTCTCTCAAATTCGTAGCACGCTACGGATCTTCTATGGACGTAGACTATGGACTACGCCTTGACTACGCCGACTACCAACATCATAATGATCATGATTTCTTTTGGCTAAATAGTGTGCAAATTCGCACTATCATCTTTATAGTTAGGGTGCTGGCTGCAATTTGGGTATATGATTTGCTCATGATTCATATTAATAGGGATGATAGATCAGCTCAATACGAATCGATTTGGTCCTTACAAGTTTTACTGCGCGTCGCTGCGTTTTTGAGTTAAAGCAAAAAAAATTAAAATAAGATACTAAATAATGTTTTTTTCAACACATTTGCTCATAAAACAGCTCTATTTGCACTGTATTTAGGTCCATAATCCAGCTTATTAAAAACGCGTGCTTTTCTCATTATACATTACAACACTAGTTATTTAATTTTTGTTTTTTTTTTTATATTAAGAAAGAGCAATTAGTTCTAATGTCTAAAATATTTATAACATTTTCGTAAACCTAATGTTGATGAAAATATAATATATAAACAGTTTGTTGCATGAGATTAGTTAAATTTGACAATAAATTAACATTAATTGATTTTGTAAGCAATAAATTTTAAGTTTTTGTACTTTTTCAATGACTACGCTATTTGGGAGCATTGCCACTGCTTCGTCACAGTTCCTCATTGGAAAAAAGAAATGCGCGCGCAACAAGAATTCCGCGCGCCATTTTTCAGAAGTATTTTCATTTGCTTTGATTTTTGTGACTAAATAACAATGTCGTCGATGGTTTCAAGCAATGAAAAAGAACTTAATTTAACCCCACAGGAAATAATTACTGGGGGACAAAATGCAAGTGTGAGTCTCCTTCTAGCACAATCAAAGGAAAAATACATTCTTACCTACGATACAATACATTCTTTCTTACTTTCATTGAATGGAAGAACAGCAAAAATATGCCAATTCGTTTTCAAAGAATGTCTTTTTGGCTTATTTCAATGAGCTGGCGAATGAGTATAAACCTAGCTCTTTGTGGTGTATTTATTCCACGTTGAAAAGTATTGTGAGAACGAAAAATGGAGGCTCAGGAATTGCAGCCCGAACCGCAAAAAGGTAAGCGAATTTGATTCGTTTTTATTCGAAAATGTGTTGAAAAACGTCGTAAGAAGCTTGTGCGCTTTGGTGATTACACCCTCGGCTCCATTACGCCCTCGCCTGCGGCTCGGGCTGCAATTTCTAAGCCTCGGTGGTAATATCCAAAATAGCGCACGTGCATCTTAATGTACTATTATGTCTGCCTTTGTGGCTCCTGTTTAAAATACTTCTGAAGATGTAGAAAATCGAAGATGCAGACATGCAGGGCTCTGCATTATTTATCAATCATCGCTGTAACTTTACGACGCAGGGCTATTATGGCGCAGACCATTTTTCTGGGGTTATATAAATTGTATTTAATCGGATAGTCATAGTCTGCCCGGTGTACGTTTCATTGTCAAATTTCAAAATAGTTAAAACTTTATTCCTCAAAAACGCAGGGGTGTGGATGTCCGCCAATATTTTTTGTATCTTTTAGAGGATGCTCCTTATCATCAGTCAAAGAGGCAGACATGAGCAAATCATATAGAAATTTGTCCTTCATCACCCTTACTATTATACAGTCTCGGAAATCTCCGTAAAGTGTCTTCCCTTAAATTTCTCAGCAAAAACGCATGATGCGGCCGCGGTGGTTGGTTTACAATCACATAATCGCCTTTTACGCCAACCACGGTAAAAGATTAGATGGTAACTATTCTTAGCCGGCATTACACGGACATTTCGCATTATTTTACTGCAAACCCTCTGATTGTAAAACCGCAATCATACCGTCCTTAATTCAAAGACTAATTCGACATACATTGCTGGGAGGCTTGGTTCTGTTGATTTCAATATCCTTACTTCAACGAGCAATGTATGCCGAATTAATGTCAGAAGAAGGTGTGATAGTAGCTTTAGGCTACTCTAATATTTCCTACTTGCGAAGTTGGTGGGTTAATTTCGATGATTAATCGTCTAGCTGGTCGGCTAACGGATCATTTGCTGATAACGATTAAGCTATGTAGGCTATTAATTATTAGAACGCGACAAATCCCATACTGCGTTTTATAACTATTTACCATAGAGTAAATTTTTAGACTGACCCTTATGGAACGGAACTCAAATTGCCTGCAAAGAAAACGCAAATGTATGAAAGGATTGATGAAAGTACAGTAAGCGAGAGAAGAATGTCAAGATCGTAGCAGTTGGATGACTGTGGTCTTTTTACTTACCCCGATGGGAAAGAGGCGTGATGTAATGTATGTATGTATGAAAACGCAAATTCAAACGGTCTATGAAAAAGACGATACAATACTGTTAATTACAAGTTATTAGCTCTCTTACATTCGAGTATTGATCACATGAAATAAAAGTAATGACTGATTAATTTTAACCTCAGATAAATAACTAAAGCCGCAGGTTCAAATCTCTTTGATTTTAACATAACACTTTTAGTATAATTTTAGTGCCAAAAAATTATGCCAACAAAGCAAAAATATACTAGTTTTCGTGCAAGACAATTTCCAAGATGGTCTAGACTATCCCTCAAGGCTTTGCACCTATCTCCCAAACACCGAAATTTTCAATTTAAGAACTAAAAAACGCATCAGACGGAAACTTTAATACATTTTACCTACGGCCCTCTTAAAACCAGGGACCGTAAAATACGGCATAAAATTCCCTTTACATTGTAAAGCTTTGTAAACACGCGCGAGACACATCGGCGTATAAAAAAACTTGGAATCGCGGGCCATCCATCACAGCACTTCCTCTGAAATTGTTTCGGAGTCACGCAACCCTCATTACCCTGGGCAAAGTAAAAAAAGACCAGATATTTTGCATAACAGTAACGTCAAAAGCTATACAAGATGTATAGCTTTTGACGTGATTGATGTGATGTGTTTTGATGTGATTCTGCCCATGAAACTGAACAACTTTCCCTACGGAACATAGGTCGAAATACGAAAAAAAATTTTTTACATGACATACAAAATGCGCGATCAGCTTATTCAGTGTCTATGGGAGGTCAATAATTTTTTTTCGTATCTCGACCTATGTTTCTTAGGGAAAGTTGTTTAGTTTCATGCCCAGAATCAGATCCTTCAGGGTTGATATACGAGCTTTCTGTTACACCTTGTATAAATCCAAAATTACAAGGGGTGTAAGGGACAGCCTTCCGAATACTGAAAAGGCATGATCAGTCAACGTAAATGAACAACTTTCCGCGTTAAAACTTTCAGGAAATGAGAAAAAATATCGGCCTCTCCATACAAAATTGCAAATTTGATTGGACAGTTTGTATGGAGAGGCCGATTTTTTTTTAAAGATACGGATATGGTCATGTTATAAAAATAGATTATGGACAATCATCAAAAATAAAAACTATTTAACTAGGCTTGCCTGCACAGCAACGTATAGAAAACTCAGGTTGTGCAAACAACGCAAATAATTACGCAACAGAAATGTGATTCTAATGATATGAATAAATTTTAGTTTTCCTATTGTTTAAAAGTAACGGATCATCTTAACTGCAGAGCTCAGCCGTAAAAGTATACATTTTTATGTGTAACACCAATCATTAATCTCCAAACGTACAGGCAACGACACGTCAGTAGCAACACTTTTACCCTTTATTTCGTCGTAGTAGTGTTGATATTCTTAGTGAAAGTGTTTCCATTGATATGCGGTTGACTGTACTCGCGAGGTAACGTTACATTGTTTCAGGGTACGGGAAGAGGCGTAATGATGACCTTTTAAGCACAGATTTGCGTATAAAATATGTTACATGTTTTTTGTTGGTATTCATTATGTACTACTGTAGAGCATAGAATTTAAAGATTTAAAAAAAATATATTTTGGTGCTCTAATAAGGGTCCCGGGCAAAGCCGGAGGCATTAAAAAGGAAATACAGAGTAGCAACAATAACTTATAATTAAAAAGGTACGAGTAAGTATGTAATGTATAAATACACTGATAAAAAATAAAATCTTTCAAAAGGGTTGCGGGTGGATTGTGGATGACTGCTCTGTTTGGGCTATTTAATTTAGTATAAATAATGTTTTTAGATTATTTTGATATAACTTTTTCATCGATTGCGACATTTTCAGTTTTAAAATTTTATTGCTTGACATAGCCTTTTTGACACAATACTTATTTTTAATTTGTTATTACGTTATGACTTTGAATTTAATTAGACATAAGCTTTTAAATTGACATTTTGATTTTCTTTTTTTTCTTTTAATGTAAAATTTATAAAATTTCATGTAAATGCCTGCGAAGGCAGTTTTCAGTGAGACTAAATTTATATGTTCATCTCCTATGTACCTACCTGATTACTTTACATGAATAAATGAATTAAAAGACACTTAATAATTTTTCTAAAGACAAAGTTCACAATTAAACAATTTTCAAACAAGAAGAGTATGTAGTTATACAGTGGGTCTCAAAACCCTACTAGAGTTTAATTTAAAGTTTCACCAAAATATAATTTTGGCCTTCTGAGCAACAAAAATTAAGATCGATCTTAAAGTGTAGTTACCCGTCAAAAAATCGAGTGGCATAAAGCACAAACGGGAGGAAATTAACTTACTACTTTAACTATTTATAAAAATTTTAAAAGTTTTCCCCAAGAAACATAGTTCCAAGAACGAATCGTTGTCTAGAATCTAGATGTGTTCGAATGTGTTCATTCTGTGGTCACCCATCTGGCTGCCAAATAGAACCGGCTCTATTTAAGTTTCCTAATCGAAAATCAACAGTAATTTATTGTTTCGTAACGGTTCCTGTTAAGTTTGTATAGTCAAGAGCTCGTCAAGCTAGACAGTTAGATTTTTATTGCGCTTATCTCAGCGAGCGTAAAGGCGGAAGGCGCACTGTGAGTGTCAAGCTAGACCTGTAACTGTACTGTGCGAATATTTCACTACTTGTATCGTTATTTACTTTATAACGAATGAACCTATCATAAAACACAATATTTATCGCTCTATCTACTTCAAAAACTCAAAGACAGAGATTTCTATCGAAACACTTAACTGCTCGAGACATCCACTAAGTGCTGTTGTGTTATTTCATCGAGTTATTAGCCGAACTGTAGTACCACTTCAAAACAAACTTACCTTCACCACCACGAAACTCCACGTAGTTCAAAACTTGAAGTCTATTTAAGTTTTCTAACCGCAAATTTAAGTTTGCGGAAGTACGTCATTGGAACGCCTCTGTCGCCAGACTTTTAGTTTTAATGAATTTTCAACTCAGTGCTTTGAGTTTTAGAGTTGATATTAGTTTGAAAGCTGTTAATAGCTACAGGGTGGTCGAAAATATTGCGTCGTCGGTAAATTATAGAGGACTCTTGTTTTATTAATGTTGGGATCGGGAGTTACCGTTTATTGATATAGCTCTAAGCACTTTCTGGAGTAGGTCCTTGATTTTCAATTTGGGCTTCCTTGGTGAAAATGTTCTCATTTTAAAGTACACATTTAGAACCAAGTGGGTACGTAAATTAATGCTTTTACTTTTCAAAAACTAAGTGGTTTGGCTATCTTTTTTAATAAGTTTGTTTTTTTGGGTTGCCTTTCCTCATCCTTTCAAGAACTAATATTAAACTTTTTTATTTGTCGTTTTAACCTGTTGGTGCCGTAATAGTAGTCTTGCTTTTGCGACGTAGGTTGCGGATTCCATCCCCGCCTAGGGCAAACATTTGTATCATGCACGTGCGGGCGAAACGTATGGCGTGTCATGCATTTAGCGCCATACATTTTTTACTTAAGGTGTTTGGTCTGTGTCTGGGTGTTACTAATCTATTTATGTATGTCTATCATTGTCTGATACTGTAGTGTACACTTTCTGTTAGGAAAGTCTAAAGACCCAGTCAATGCGCTCAGGATAGCAAATAGGCCGACTCAAGTCGAGAAATATGCGATGGCGCGTCACTAGCCGAAGCGAGGTTTAACTAACGGCGCTGAGGAGCAATCGGCCATTCCGCCGTCGATCGCTTGTAGGGTAACACCTACGTCCGCGCGCTTTCCGCGGCCATTTCTGCCGGCTGTGCCGGATTATCATATAATAGTAATAATTTTAAAAGTGCTCTAGGATCCCACTCTTTTTTGGGTAAGTGTGAACATAATTTTAATAAACTATCAGTGTATTTCGTAGTGATTCTTTCTTTCCGTCAACCGTAGGTAATCCTCGATCTTTTGTTAATATTTCGTGTCGTATGTAATAATTGGGAGTAGTATTTTATGCTATAGCATTGTAATTATTCAAGGCATTCATTAAAAGCAGTGGCAAGATGCCGTGTTATTTTGATAACCGTCACACGACCGTTATTCATTTCTTCAAAATGACGTCATCGCGTCGTAACGGTTTTTTCATTGTCGTATCTATCATTTAGTATTTTATTTTGTAAATCTGCTCTGGTTTCGTGTACCGTTGTAGCAATCAAAGGTAGATGAGACTCCCTTGAATGTTCTCACATTCATCGGGCGGATTGTACCACGGACACGAAACCCACGTAACGAGAACCGTCACTCATTTTCTAAACTGGTGCATTCCAGGAACAAAGAGCCTAACAAAGAACCTGGATACAACAAGGCTACAGTTTCAACTAGCCTACGACTGAGCAAAACAAAGAACCAAGCTAGAACCTAGCTACGACCTAGCTACAACCTAGCTACAACTAAGCTACAGCTACTACGAAGCTAAGCTACAACTACAGCTGTGCCAACCTGAGCATCTGCGGGTCCCGCTACTCGACCAGCTCACCCGTGACCTTCCGCGGTGAACGCGGTCACGCCCCGTCTACGCAATACAGGACATACAGGGGAGTCTTATTTTAAAGGAAGCACAGTGATAAATAATTAACGGACTTTCGTGGTAATCTCGTTCAATCACCAAACGTAGGGTTTACGGAACCACCCCTGTTCTTTAGTTTAGTGTAATGACTGCAAGAAACTACTTGATTAAAATATTATTAGTGCTATTTTCAATAGGGCATTTTCATACATACCTTCCGTGGTAACGAATATTGGTAACGGTCATTTTGGGTCGACCTCTGAGTCCGCCCCTGTTTGATTTTTGTATTGAGATAATTTAGTTAGAAATAAACCTCGTATTTAAGAAAATTAATTGTCGTATCACTTGAATTCTCCCTTACGCTTAGAATTCCCACGACAAAGTGGCGCCTCAACGTGTTTTTTTTTTGTGTGTATGAACGAGGTTACCATTTGTTTGTCACTGGCTTCTTTTGATTGCATGCACGGTACAATTTCTTTCTTTTGTGAAGTGTTATTTTTTTGTTTGTTTGATTTGATGTGTGACAGGGTCGTAATCAGGGATTATTTTTTTTTGGAAACGTTTTTTTTTTGGAATTTATTTTATGGTAATTATAGTTAGACCATCACGCATCAAATCAAATATTGTGTTTCGTTCCAGGTTTTTGTAATAATTTTGTGTTTTTTTTATAATTTTAATATTTCGTGTATATATTTTTTTTTATTATTAAGGTTGAAAAAATAACGCTGTTAGGTTAGTGCTTTGTAACGGAGCAGATATTAGGGTACGTTCACATTTACCCAAAGAGCAGTATATTTTATTCTTCTACCAACGCTCACTCATTTTAATTTATAATTATTTTTTTTTTTTTTTTTAAAACATTTCTATATTTTCTCTTCGCGAGGTGGTAGGGCCTTGTGCAAGTCCGCCTGGGGTAGTACCACCCTCTTGCCCAAACCGTTGCCAAGGGTAAGGGAGCCAGTATCTACAACTGCACACGAGACCTAACATCAGTCGTCTCAAAACACAGTGTCTACCGACACTGACTTTAAAGAAGCAACAACTTCTTTCAATTTTTTTTTCTTTTTTAATAATTATTAGAAAATCGTAATAACTTAGTTTTTTTTTTTTAAATTTGTTGACTTAATGATTTAGCAGCACAGCTTAAAATGAGTGAGATTGAGTTTTTATCCTTACAAAAGGAGGAATTAACTTATGAGGTCGCGATACGCGGAGACGATCCGGGAACCACGGTAGAAGCATTACGTAAACAAATCGTAAAAACATATAAAGATTTGCCTTCAGATTCGATTCTGTATTCGCATTTGGAAACGACTGCTGACATCAAACAAGCAGCGAAATCGATTCAAAAACTGCAGGATAAATTGCTGGAATTGCATACTACTTATGATAGTAAAAATTTAA
Source organism: Athrips mouffetella (assembly GCA_947532105.1). Classification (NCBI taxonomy): domain Eukaryota; kingdom Metazoa; phylum Arthropoda; class Insecta; order Lepidoptera; family Gelechiidae; genus Athrips; species Athrips mouffetella. Next base: position 6,673,645 of record OX383959.1, read on the forward strand.
AACGAGCACAGAATCTCGCATTGCATTTACAATTTCGCTTATCACGCATTGAATGTGCAAACGATGAGGACGCGTTAGCATCTCTGAATGATTGCATTAAACGTTTCGAAGCAACAAACAAACAAATAAACACAATCGCGGAAGCTAAAAATCTTAAAGATAATAGAGATGGTCAGGACAATAAGCAGGTGCAGGTTTTTGTGAACTGCGGGAAAAGTGAGGAGTTGTCTAAGCTAAAGTATGATGGTAAAACTTGTGTTAGATCTTTCATTAAGCGTGTAGAGGAACATATATCAGCGCGTAGCATACAATCTAGTAAGGTACTTTCGTATGCCACCGAGATATTTACTGGAGATGCGCTCCATTGGTATCGTAGCATACAAGACGACGTGAAGTCTTGGGAAGAAGTATGCGAGCGGTTAAAAGACAGTTTTGGAGTAGTGGATTATGACTACCGTCTGCAGGCAGAGATAAGGGCACGTACACAAGGGGAAAATGAGAATATTACAATCTATATTTCAATTATGTCGGGGTTGTTTAATCAACTAGACAGGAAAATGGAGGAAGCTGAGCAACTGGAAATATTATTGCACAATATCCAGCCATGCTATGCGAGTGTAATCAGTTCAGCGGGAGAGATTACAGATATTGAAACATTACGTCAAGTATGCAAGAATTATGAGACAATACAGTCACGAATGACGAGTTTTCGTGAACCACCCAAGGTCACAGCAAGTACATTAGCACCAGAGTTTGCTTATAGCGGAGTTGCAGGCTCAAGTCAAGGCGTGAAGTCAAATAACTTCAATAACAGTCAGCAATACAGTAAGCAGTATGGGAATGATAAAAATCATACTCACAACTATGTCAGAGACCAGAAGAATAATAGTAGTACAGGGCATAACTATAACAGATCATATACAAACGCGAACTACTATAACGCGAGGAAGCAAGGCAATGAAGTTTTTAAACAGTTCACACCAAATAATCACAACTCATTAAGAAATTATAATACTTCAAGTAACCACAACATGTCTATAAACCATAACAGACAAGCCAATGCACGGCCAGTCTTTACCATTAATGCGAAGAATAAATTCTGCGCACGGTGTCGTAGCGATGATCACAACTTACGTAATTGCCCAGCAGATAGAAACATTATTTGCTTCCGTTGCGGACGTCCTGGTTACCGCCACGGTGATTGCCCTAGCTGTCAAGCGAATACGCGCAATCCAAAAAACTAGATAGGCAGGATTGCGCACAAATAGAAAATAAGCATCATAATGAACAGGAATGGAAGGAGTGGCTGAAGTTCATTAGAAATTTTTTAACGTTTAATAGGGTGTGTGCGATCCTAACAAATAGAGAGTTAGATGATAACAGGCCGTACATAGATATCTTGATAAATGGTGTACCAGCCTCTGGTCTATTAGATTCAGGAGCAGCGGTGTCAATTCTTGGAAACAACGCTCATAAAGAATTGCAAAATCTTGGATTAGAAATGCAGTCAAACGAAAACATAACGATAGTAGCAGCCGGAGGACAAAAGATAACCAGCAGTGGTTACATAAATGTTCCAGTCACATTCAATGAGAAGTTACGTTTCATAAAAATATTTGTGGTACCAGAGATAAAGATCTCACTTATCTTAGGCGTAGATTTCTGGAGGTTGTTCAAGTTGTGTCCAAAGTATATTGGCTCTATCACAACTGAACCAACTAAGAGGGCACCACTGACAGTTTTGAACGCAGAAACGGATTCACATATTGTACCGTTTGAACAATTAAACGAGATGCAGGTGCATATCGTGGACAGCATAATGGGGAAGTTCAAGGAAATATCAGCAGAAGAAAAAGGTTTAGGAAGAACTCACGTCATAACACATCACATAGATACGGGGAACTCTCCTCCAATTAAGCAACGGTATTACCGACTGTCGCCTGAGAAGCAGCGCATCATAACAGAACAAGTGGATGAGATGCTCGCATTGGACGTCATCGAGCCCTGTGAGAGTGCATGGTCCTCTCCAGTCCTCGTAGCCCAAAAGAAGAATGGACAGCCACGTATCTGTTTGGATAGTCGTAAATTAAATGCAGTCACGAAGAAAGACGCATATAATCTTCCATATGTATCGGAGATTCTTGATAATCTTCGCGATGCCAAATACTTAAGTAGTATAGACTTATCAAAAGCGTTTTGGCAAATACCCATCGCAGAAGAAGATCGACCGAAGACAGCTTTTTACGTTCCGGGTCGGGGTACTTTCTGTTTTAAAACCACGGCTTTTGGATTAACCAATGCACCCGCGACACAGCAAAGGCTGGTCGACTATCTATTTGGGCCAGAATTTGATATGAGGGTATTTGCATACCTTGACGACATAATAATAGTCACTCGAACGTTTGAAGAACACGCCTCTTTACTCCTACGCGTGCTCGAAAAGTTAAGGTCAGCAAACCTAACAATAAATTATGAGAAGTGTCAGTTCTTTCGCGAAGAGCTGAAGTACCTGGGATACGTGGTCGATTCACGAGGGTTACGTACAGATCCAGGGAAGGTGGAGGCGATAGTAAAATTTCCCACACCTACAACAAAGAAGGAAGTAAAACGTTTTTTGGGAACTGCGACATGGTACAGACGGTTCGTACCGAATTTCAGCACATTAGCAGCGCCATTAAACAAATTGACTTCAAATAAGAAAGGATCAGCGACCTTCAGTTGGTCGTCTGAAGCTAACGAAGCATTCAACAAATTGAAGACGTGTCTGGTTACCGCACCAGTCCTCGCGTGTCCAGATTACAACTTACCTTTTGAAGTGCACACCGACGCAAGTAATTATGGCATTGGGGCCATGTTAACACAGACCATTGATGGTAAAGAGAGACCAATAGCATACATGAGCAAGTCCTTGAATGGAGCAGAGCGTAATTACAGCATAACCGAGCGTGAGACTCTCGCGGTTATCATAGCTTTAGAGCATTGGAGATGCTATCTAGACAATGGAAAGCAATTCACGGTGTATACAGATCATTCGGCACTTCAGTGGTTCCTCTCCTTGAGTAACCCCACAGGGAGGTTAGCTAGATGGGGAGTACGGTTATCTGCATTCAACTTTGTAATGAAACACAGAAAGGGAGTAAACAATGTTATACCGGATGCCTTATCGCGCGCCGTTCCGGTCGCAGCGCTGACAACTGTTACTAATTCTGACGACAGTTGGTATAACAAGATGTGCAAGAGCGTTCGGGAAAACCCAGGCGCATACGAGAATTACAAAATAGTAAATGAAAAGCTCTACCGTTTATCTAAGAACAAGTGTTCATTGACGAGTGAGTTTGCTTGGAAGGAAGTAGTACCAAGGGAACTCCACAATGAAGCTATATCACAGAATCACAGCGAACCTACTGCAGGACATTTAGGAATACATAAAACTTATCTTCGTTTAGCGCTACGCTATTTTTGGCCAGGTATGCACGCGGACGTAGTTAAGTTCGTAACAACCTGTTCTACTTGTTTGTCATATAAAGCACCAAACCACGCGACGTTGGGTGAGATGGGCAGGCCTAAGCAATGCTCACGTCCATTTCAAATGATATCTATAGATTTTGTTGGACCATTACCAACTAGTAGAAAGCAGAACGCCTACTTGCTAGTCGTAGTATGCTGTTTCACTAAATACTGTCAACTATTCCCAATGAGAAGAGCAACAGCAGATGGAGTGATAAAAGCACTAGAAGACTCAGTATTCTTAGTCCATGGTATACCACAAACAATCTTTTTAGACAATGGAAGCCAGTTTATAAGTAGAAATTTGGAGACATTCTTCCAAAAGTACAAAGTACCTAACGTTTATTTCACACCCAAATATACGCCACAGGTGAATACAGTTGAGAGATATAATAAGACAGTCGTTACCTGCATATCAACCTTCATAGAAGACGATCACAGAACATGGGACGTCCACATACCAAAAATACAGTTTGCTATGAACAATTCGGTAAACGAAGTAACCGGATACACACCCTCATTCTTAGTCTACGGCAGAGAACTAGTAACTTGTGGTTCGCATTATGTAGACACAGACTTGAGCGAGGAGATCATTTTCATGCCTCGTGACATATACTGTGATAATGTCGGTTATTTAGCAGCTATATTTAACAAGGTCCAGTTCGCGTTATGGCAGGCGCATAGCAAAAACATAACGAGGTATAACCTTAGGAGGAAGCAGGCAGAATTTAATGTCAATGATATTGTATGGAAGAGAACGTATTATCAGAGCTCGGCAGATAAATATTTTAGTAAAAAACTAGCTCCTAAATACATACAGTGTCGCATAACAGATAAGAAATCACCGCTGGTCTATGTCTTAGAAGACATGTCCGGAAGGGATCTCGGTACTTGGCATATTAAAGACCTGAAAATTGTAAATAGTAAAGAGACTCAAACGTAAGTCTTCGCGTAGAACATAAGTTAGGAACGATAAAGAAATAGGTGATTAGGATTTTTATGTTTTTGTGTCAGCAAACGCAATGTTTTTTTTAATTGACAAAACGGTACCGAAATAGCAAGAGTGGGTCTTGTGAGTTTTTTTGTTTTGTCTACGCCCATCTGAAGGATGGTTCTTCCGTAGACAGGACGCCTAGTTACACGTGGAGAATTTGTTTTGTTTTGTCTGTGCCCATCAATAAAGATGGCTCTTCCACAGACAGGACGCTTAGAGGATGTGGTCGTGTCAATTGGGTCCAAGATATGCTTGGCTCTGCCCCAATTGATACGCAAGAAGAGTTTCGTGTTTTTTTTTTTTATGTTTTGTCTGCGTCCATTAGAAAAGTGGCTCTACCGCAGACAGAACATCAGACTATTTAGGAAGGTTCAGTTGGGCCCAAGATACTTGGCTCTATCCCAACTGGAACAGGTCGTGAAGAAGAACATGGGCACAATACATTTGGCCCTGCCCTATGTTACCGTTCTTACGTTATCAAGCAATAATACACTGTCAATACGAATTAGTACCTAAAGTTGCTGACACAAATAACTTGTAAATATTATAAATAAAATAAGTAGTATTTACACTTACTGGGACAAACAACTCCAACCAATTACCTACAGTAGCAATATTTTAGCACAGAATTTTTCCGCAAAGTCTTCAGAACAAAAGAATCAGAAGACTTTAGTTTTGTGAATGTAGGGCATTATCATAATTTATTATGATATAGCCATAATGTAGGTTGTATGAATGAGGAAGTATGTAAGGCGGAACACAAGGGTTTAGTGGAAATTTCAAGCTAGAAGTTACGGATTTCATTTCTGAGGAAATCAAATCCTACAGGGGGGAGAGGAGGTAATGTAGTGTACACTTTCTGTTAGGAAAGTCTAAAGACCCAGTCAATGCGCTCAGGATAGCAAATAGGCCGACTCAAGTCGAGAAATATGCGATGGCGCGTCACTAGCCGAAGCGAGGTTTAACTAACGGCGCTGAGGAGCAATCGGCCATTCCGCCGTCGATCGCTTGTAGGGTAACACCTACGTCCGCGCGCTTTCCGCGGCCATTTCTGCCGGCTGTGCCGGATTATCATATAATAGTAATAATTTTAAAAGTGCTCTAGGATCCCACTCTTTTTTGGGTAAGTGTGAACATAATTTTAATAAACTATCAGTGTATTTCGTAGTGATTCTTTCTTTCCGTCAACCGTAGGTAATCCTCGATCTTTTGTTAATATTTCGTGTCGTATGTAATAATTGGGAGTAGTATTTTATGCTATAGCATTGTAATTATTCAAGGCATTCATTAAAAGCAGTGGCAAGATGCCGTGTTATTTTGATAACCGTCACACGACCGTTATTCATTTCTTCAAAATGACGTCATCGCGTCGTAACGGTTTTTTCATTGTCGTATCTATCATTTAGTATTTTATTTTGTAAATCTGCTCTGGTTTCGTGTACCGTTGTAGCAATCAAAGGTAGATGAGACTCCCTTGAATGTTCTCACATTCATCGGGCGGATTGTACCACGGACACGAAACCCACGTAACGAGAACCGTCACTCATTTTCTAAACTGGTGCATTCCAGGAACAAAGAGCCTAACAAAGAACCTGGATACAACAAGGCTACAGTTTCAACTAGCCTACGACTGAGCAAAACAAAGAACCAAGCTAGAACCTAGCTACGACCTAGCTACAACCTAGCTACAACTAAGCTACAGCTACTACGAAGCTAAGCTACAACTACAGCTGTGCCAACCTGAGCATCTGCGGGTCCCGCTACTCGACCAGCTCACCCGTGACCTTCCGCGGTGAACGCGGTCACGCCCCGTCTACGCAATACAGGACATACAGGGGAGTCTTATTTTAAAGGAAGCACAGTGATAAATAATTAACGGACTTTCGTGGTAATCTCGTTCAATCACCAAACGTAGGGTTTACGGAACCACCCCTGTTCTTTAGTTTAGTGTAATGACTGCAAGAAACTACTTGATTAAAATATTATTAGTGCTATTTTCAATAGGGCATTTTCATACATACCTTCCGTGGTAACGAATATTGGTAACGGTCATTTTGGGTCGACCTCTGAGTCCGCCCCTGTTTGATTTTTGTATTGAGATAATTTAGTTAGAAATAAACCTCGTATTTAAGAAAATTAATTGTCGTATCACTTGAATTCTCCCTTACGCTTAGAATTCCCACGACAATACCCAAAGTACAGGCTTTGCCTAGTTTCAGATTAGGTGACCTTGTGTCCTATATTCAAGGTCATAATAATAATAAGGGTATAATCACCAAATTGATCCCAATGCTATTTAAAAATACCACAAGATAAAACCATATAGAACTTATACAAAACTAGCAAACATTCAAAATTAATTAACAAATCTTTTTCAATAACTATGGCCATGATTAGTTTTAGAAAAGTAGGCAAGCACAAGGCAAGTATTAAAAATGGAATCGAGATAGTTTTAAAAGGGAGTGAAAGACCAGATATGATATTTTACCGTTCAGCTGGGGTATGATTTGCAGATTTGCTGTAATCTAATCCTCATCCACTCAAGCGTCCCGGTGACTACAGCCACCGAAATAAAGCTAGCCTCAACCGACCATGGTGACTACATTCCGAGCTGCCGCTTTCGTTCAGAACTAACGCATCTAGCGTCTAATTCTGGTATTACTAGTTCTTATTTCTTTAATAACGCTTGAGTGGTTATACATATCATCATCATATCGTGTGAGTTGCAAGGTCAATGACCGACCTCACAAGTCCTGGTTTCAGGGTTGTTGAGCCGCCAAAGGCCTGTAACATAGCCTCATGCATATAAGGTAGTATATACCTACATGTACTCAACTTCTGGAAGTTAGTTACTAAATGTGACTTACAAATTGTATTCCGCTAGATTTACTTTCAATGCTCTAGAAATATTACAAATGCGATAAAATAACGGAACAACAGCAAAACTTTTCCTTTCGGAATGTGGTTACAAAGTTACAATAGTTTTACGGCTACGAAACAACTACTCTCCAGGAAACTACTTTTGAATCACCCAAATTTTCATTGTATTTTTTTTATTTTCAGGTCAAAAAGTACAAAATTTTACAATTACATGTCAAAAAATAACTAAATATAAAATAGCTCGTCTAATGCATCGCAGAGGGGTGTGGTACCCGAAGGCTGGCAGCATTACCCCGTTGAATACAGAGGCTCAACCTTTGAGCCAAAAAGCTGCCATCCCGCTGATCCCCAGTTGCCTCAGCGAGGCGAGACGACAAGTCTCTTAATAATAATTTGGTTTCTTAGTTGGTCTCGCAACCATTGGGTGAGAACACATATGTCACTCACGTTTTGGTATTTCCGGCTTTTAGTAATTTCGGCAAGGGTGGCTCGTATTCTTGATTTTCACCAGTTTTTAAATCGTAGTACCTTGGCGACAGAGCTTTGCTCTGTATAATTTTAATCAATGTCCGCCAACAGATGGCACTGTTGGGTTTCTGAAACGCACTATTATCAAGAAATGTTTAAAAAATGGAGAAAGCGAGTTTTTTCAGACATGCGACTTAACTAGATCTATTTTCCGTCACCAAAAACCCCCATATACTATATTTAATTGAAATCGTTTTCGAGAAACCGATTACAAATAATATATTTATATAAAAATATTGCTTGTTTAATACTTTGGCATGTTTGTCATGGAAAAGGTCGCAAGATCATCGACCGAGCCGGCTACCCTAGCTGGAAGGTAATCCGCATCCAGCATTGTTTTTTTTTGGGTTTGAAATTATTTTACACTTCCTGTATCTCAAAATTTCCACAATTTCACAACTACAGGCAGGCAGGTTTCGAACGGGATAACAAAAGTTTTGTTGATTAAATCATCTCCAGTATTGACGGAAAAGATGCAGCTTTAAATACAGTTCGATATTTTAATTTGTAGGGCGGTGGCTCGTGGCTGCCACTCGAGAGCCCTCCATTCTTCGATAAATATGCCGTTTCCACTGAGTGGGCAATTCCAAGAGCTATGTTGGTTATTTTGGTGTTTGGCAGTCTAATTGCCTACTTAGTTACAACCTCGTTGAAGATCTTACTAAACACTGGTTATCATTCACAAAAATTTCGCTAGCACGGGACCAAAACCACGCAAGCAATACCCTGGTCAGCCAATCCCTGGTGATGATTACTAGCAAAACCTGTAACTCTTATCACGGCCATAGAACAAAAGCTAAACGAAGTGATAACTTTTTTTATGTTTGATGGGCTTACTCTTGCCCTGAGGACAGAGATGAGGTCAACGATGGATCGAACTTGCCGAGAAGAAGCCTATTCACTCGCGACTTGATGAGTAGATTCTGACTTATAATTTAATAGAAGTTGCAATTTATTTATAGTACGATGCGTATTATACTGAAAATACCTACTGACTGAGAATATCAAAATACAACGTTACATATTATATTGTAAAAAAAAAATATCTATTGTTTCAAAATAATTTCAATAATTGTACATTTCCTCCTTTAATCTTTAATATTATTATAAGATTCTGTGCGAGTGAATTGTCTCCCACTCACTACGCGTTTTGATGTCGACTAAATACTAAAACACAAACTAGATACATTTATTAAGGATGGGTTAATGAACTGGAGCTGGTTATAATGTAGCATGTTTAAAAATCTTCCATTCCTAATCTTGTGACGCTTTAAAACCATTACACTCCACATAAACATTTCCTTTTCTAAACTTTTTACATACTTCCTCCTCCAAATTTTTAAATAATACTTAACATCTTAACAATAGAGTTGAAAATCGAACTCCATCGTGTAACGCAGCAGCAAAGGTAGTTGTGTTTTCACGTATTATGTATATTAGGCATTCATCGTAGGTACGGAAACATTTTTTCCCCGCCTACGTGTTCGATTTCCTCAAATATCTTTATGTTCACCTGAGGAGCTTGGCATTTGCAAGCGAATAGAGCATTTTCTGTGAACATGTTATTTACGAAAGAGGTTCGTTATTAAGAGTATGGAAAACTTCAGGTAGTCTACAAACTTTATAAAAAAAAAAAAAAACTATCTACACTGTTTAAGGGACGGTGTACCGAAAACTAAAAGGGCGTGCTCGGTTAACGGAACTGAACTACTTTCCCAAAGAAACGTATTTGGCAAATGAAAAAAAAATTACCTCTCCATACAAACTGTTCGATCAGAGTGAGCGATTTGTATGGAGAGGTCAAAATTTTGAACACGCTCGTTTAGTTTTCTGTACACCGTCCCATACACCTTTTATATCACCAAATGACGCTAGTAATATCACGCAAAAAGTACTGAATAGTTTTTGATATAACGTTTTTGTAAAAAAATATTGGTAAATATTCCATCTTGCTGTGAACTGGAGATTTAATTAGTGAATGCCACGCGCATGGAGTTATAACTACCAAATACCACTTATAGTCTGTGTATAGGAAATGAAATCGCATGCAAAAGCTTGTATAATTCACAATTACTGAATAAAAGGTATTAAATAGGATTGGAAATGACAGTGATCCTATGTGTCTCTCGTTCATTTGAAATTTACTTAAACTCAACCTTAATGGAACCAGGTTGGCCGGATGCCCTTAATAAATTTCCATACAAGATAATAAAAACTTATTTGTATACTAGTTGTAAGGGACAGGTTGCCAAATACTGAAAGGGCATGATCTGACCAGTCAACGTATCTGAACAACTTTCAGTAAATTAAACTTTCCGGAAATTAAAAAAATAATCGGGGGTCTCCATACAAACTGTCCAATCAAGTTTGCAATTTTGTATGGAGAGGCCGATTTTATTTTTCATTTCTGAAAAGTTTTATTTGCTGAAAGTTGTTCAGTTACGTTGACTGATCATGCCCTTTCAGTATTTAACAACCTGTCCCTTACACCCTGTATATATCTGTAATCGGTTTCGATGAATTTTACTATACGGAGTTTTTGGGGGCGAAAGTCAATAAAGCTAGGACTTATGTCTGGAAATAGTTATTTATGCAACTGTTGCGTAATGAGAGTAATTTTAACACGAGATCTGGTTTTTGATACGAGGCGCAGCCGAGTATCAAAATAGTATAGATCGAGTGTTAAAATGACTAATTACGTATAGTTGCATACAAAACTTTATCTACGACCGACAAAATAAAATAAAATTTTAAAGAGTAGTGATCAATTCATTGAACTAAGAGGACAGTTAGTTAGTACAGTTATTAAAAGTTATTCCCGAAGTTATTCCAGATCCAGAGCTTGTGGATGGAGTTGCTTTAACATTAATTTCATGTATATGATTACTGACAACCTCTTGTAGACTCATGTTCTCCTGGTACATACTTTCCATTTTGTTCAAATCACTTCTTTTTATATAGAAGCGAGCCAACTGTTAGACTCTTGTCGATTTATGTACTCCTGGTACTCTCCGTTTTCTTTTAAATATGTCGTCACCCCAGTAAAAAGTATTTTTACAAAATGACTTTAAAGTAGGCTGTATGTAGTACTGTGGTAGTATTGCCTTAGCCTATGCAGATTGAAAATTATGTATTATAACAGTTGCGGAATGAAAATCCATACTCCATTTCCGTACTGCTCGTAGTATGGAACAGTGTGGAAATGAAAATGATAGCGGAAAATGACCTCAATTTCGAATCTGTCATTGGTTTCGAATTTGGAATATTCCGGTACGAGAGTAGATAAAATTCGTTTTCTCCATTTTATTGAGCATTTCACGAAAATAGCGTGTTTCAGATATCTTACAGCGCTATCTGTTGGTGGGCTCTAAGTAAGATTATACCAAAGAGCGAAGCTCGGTCACAGGTACAAAAAAACGTATATATACGTGTTTCCTTGCCCAGAGAAACCGAATGAAAATACGTTATTGGGAAGTTGGATATTTGTTGCTGACAACAATTTTGCCCCCGTTACGATGACTTCGAGTACTACGTCGTAGCAGGAACGTAGCGCTTCTACGAGCGTTGTAGCACAGAGGAAATAGTAGCCAGTGATAGTAACGTCACAGAATAAAGTAATAGTATTTACAATAATCGGACACACTCCTCCCCCTTTGCAGTCCACCCCGCACACCTGCGCGCACCCGCCCGCAAGATTCTCGTGGTGCTCCTGAGGGTCTTTTGTACTGGATATGCGGGCCTACGCGACCTTCTAATTTCAAATTCGCACTCGATATATGTGGTGTCCGGACAGCTAAACACAATGTAAACTAAACCTGAACGCATAATTCTTCCTGTATCGTTCCTAGGCCATTCCTATCGCAAAGGTGCCTAGTGTAGCTATTGCCAATGATGCGCCGGAGACGGCCCGGGGTGGGGGGGGGGATAAAATGCGAGCGAGTCCAACTCACACTTGACCACTTTTTATTATTTTTTGTTATTCTAAAACTTATGTTATGGTCAACAAACATACCAACTTTCACGCTTATAAGTGTTTCACTTTTAACGATACAGCAAAAACAAATAAAACACGTTTCTCTTATGGAGATCCCCTTTTATTTCTAAGCGGGGGGGGGGGGGGGGTCACAGCAGTCGCGCAGAAGTGTATTAAATGCGAGCGAGTCCAACTCACTCTTGAGCACTTTTTATTATTTTTTGGTATTCTAAAACTTATGTTATGGTCTATAAACATACCAATTTTCACGCTAGATAGAGCAAAAACAAAAAAACACGTTTCTTTTATGGAGATCCCCTTTTATCTAAGCGGGGGGGGGGGGGGGGGGGGGGTCACAGCAGTCGCGCCGAAGTGTATTAAATGCAAGCGAGACCAACTCACTCTTGAGCACTTTTTATTATTTGTTGTTATTCTAAAACTTATGTTATGCTCTATAAACATACCAATTTTCACGCTAGATAGAGCAAAAACAAAAAAACACGTTTCTTTTATGGAGATCCCCTTTCATTATTTTTATTTTATTATTATTTGTTAGGTAATCCACTATAATAACACATATTCTGTGAAAAGTTCAACCATACAGCTACTACGGTTCAAAAGACACGGCCCTTTCAAGGTCGGACAGACAGACAGACGAGACGTAGACTGAGTAATGGGGTCTCGTTGGCATCTTCTCGGTACGGAACCCTAACCCTACAGTCCACGAGTTAAAAAGATGTTACAGGGAATCACCAAACTTCATTTCAAAGACTGCATAGTGGTAATTATAAAACAAAAAATCCCAAGCACGTATTAATATCAAAAGTCCACCTTAAAACTCAAGTGACTTTATTACATAGACACCTTAAATGTAATGTCTATTAAGGCGGAACTAACCGTCCTCAGCGCACCGGAAGTGCATTCATACTTGGCCGGGTTTCAAAATTAGTGCTCACATAAATTACTGCACTTTACGACTCCTAAAACTTGCTTTTTCCATGCATACTAATTTATTACAGCTTATTACTGTTTTAAGTTCTGAGAGCTAGTGAGGACAATTAAGAATTTTTTTATGAAAGTTAATTCTTACCCGCGGTCTGCCAGCGAGCTACACGATAAAAAAAAGGAATTCTTCTGATAAGAGAAATCACCTTGAGTTTAGAAATGTTTCATAGCTCCAAGAACATGATTCTCTCCCTATAGTCAATTTGATTCAAAAATTGTATTTATCCGATAAGGTCAACAAATAATGCTATGCTGCGCTTTGTGGCTGCGCTCAATAACATAATTTACCGACGTGACCCACGCAGGCGTCAAATTAAAATTAGGCGGCAAGAAAAAATAAGCAGTTTTTTGGTGACTGTACAAAACGTGTCAGGTTGCGCCCTGGCAACCCTATTTTTTAGGCTTACCATTTCATTGATCAGCAGCCTAGATAGGTCGCTGTTTGGTATCCGAAGAGTAGGGTTGTCTACTACCCGCTTTTAGTCTAAATGGGATTGGGCTGGCCATGTCTACCGATGTCCGATATATTATGGGCAAAACAACCACACAGTGGATGCCACCAATGAACAGAAGACGATGCGGTAGACCCAAAAAGAAATGGCGAGACGAGTTAGAAGCCTTTTAAAGAAATTGGTCAAAGGAAGCACAGGATATGACGTTGTGAAGAGAACGAACTGAGGCCTTTGCCCAGTTAATATCCCACTCTTTGCAATAAAGTTGGTCAATCATATCCCAAAACTATTCCAAATTTCAAGTCGATAGCATGAGTGGTTACTGAGAAACACAGGTGTGACAGACAGACAGACGAATTCGCACCATAAGGGTTCCGTTTTTACCAATTGGGTTCGGAACCTGATAATACTTACTTTTGCAGAAGAACAGAATAGAATAACCTATGTTATTATCTAAATTCGTAAAAGAGCAGTTATCTAAAAATCTTGTGTCCGTGGAACTAAAACCACAATATATTTAATTTCGACATTTGTGACATTTTTATAGAGGTCAAAACTTCACGGGACACTAACTAAGGGCTTTACAAATTGGCACACTAAATTAGCTGCGAATTGAAAAAGCAAATCTAGAGTATTGGAGATCATATGTGGCAGGTCTAGATTGAGGTCAACATTGTAAATAATAAAAGAAGCTGTGGACTTGCTGACGTCACGTATTTCTAAGAGCGATTACTTACCTTCAATGTATGAGGAAAGTAAAGGGTATTGGTATAGGGTAGGATAAACTTCTAATATTCATTCATAGATGCTCGGGCCGTACGGACACGAGGGCATAGGGGTTGTTTTGAAGCGAAAATTGCCAAATAACTGTAGGCAAATAGGAAAAAGGTTTAGATAAGAAAGAATTATTTTTATAACAATTTCATCGTTAAAACTCAGAAGAATTACAATAATTTATTTCAGAAAATATGGTAAGTAAAGTACCGTACTAAGTAAGTACTTTAGTTTATTTTAGTTTTATTTTGGGCTATAACGTACGCATTTTCCCAAAAAAATTACATTTATTACTGTTGATTACTCTCGTACCTAGCCCTAATCAACTGCATTTCTTTCAGTATTTTACTCGGACCATAAACTGAACAACTTTCCTCCGATATAAAGACAAAAAACAAACAAAAATTTTCAACATCCCATATAGTATAAAAGGAAGGACAAATATATGATTTGCTCATGTCTGCCTCTTTGACTGATGATAAGGAGCATCCTGTAGAAGTTACAAAAAATATTGGCGGACATCCACACCCCTGCGTTTTTGAGGAATTAAGTTTTAACTATTTTGAAATTTGACAATGAAACGTACACCTGGCAGACTATGACTATCTGATTAAATACAATGTATAAAACCCCATAAAAATAGTCTGCCACCATAATAGCCCTACGTCGTAAAGTTACAGCTCTTCAAAATGCAAAAAATCACTACTTCGTCCCGTGATAATGCAGAGCCCTGCATGTCTGCCTCTTCGATTTTCTACATCTTCAGATGTATTTTGAACAGGAGCCACAAAGGCAGACCAAAAAAACATTATTTAGTATCTTATTTTTTTTTTTGCTTTTACTCAAAAACGCAGCGACGCACAGAAAAACTTGAAAGGACCAAATCGATTCGTATTGAGCTGATCTATCATCCCTATTAATATGAATCATGAGCAAATCATATACATATATATATATTGCAGCCAGCACCCTAACTAATAGAAACTGCAACAGCTGATAGTGCATTTTGTATGGGAGGTCAAATTCAATTTCCGTATTTCTTCGGTTTTATGATCTGAGCATCATACTTAGAAGTTCGCAGTAGATCGCATCCTTTTAAATATCTAGTCGAAATCGAGTTTGTCATATTCCTCATTTTATTATAATCGTGCGATATACATGTCGCAGGCAAATCGTTAAAATTCGCCGTTTACAAAACGGCTGGCAAATTGCATATGGTCGGCAAATTGTAAAACGGCATCGGCAGCGATCACGTTCAGGATCGGTTAGGTTATCTTGCGACCAGAAACGAATAATTTTTTTTTAAATGCCGAGGCATTACGTAAAATTGTGATTTAGAAAAAACTCGGCGTTTTGTATTATGCCTAGGTGTTATGTAAAATGGCTAATTATACAACGTGTAATTCCAAATACGCAAAATCTCTCGGGGGTAGCTATACTTACTACCCATGTTACTGAACACCTTTTGTTCTATAACTTTTGGAAATTGAAATAAAAAAATTTGGTTCTCCATACAAAATCAGATACCTATTCATATTGAATCTTCTTCTTCGGGTGCCATATCCTTAGCGGATGTCGGCGACCACCGTCCGAAACTCGTTTCTATCTTCGGTCTTCCTGCTTAGAGTAGCAGCGTCTAATCCGGTCCAGTTCCTCAGATTGTCCATCCAGGTTGTTCATATTGTATGAAGATTAGATTTTTTAATTTTAATTTTTTCTTTTTAAAAAAAGTTGCTCAGTTAGATGAGTGGAACTATTTAGAATTACACGTTGCATACCTATACTCGTACAACTTTTGAGCAATTATAATGTCTCTCTGTTTTTATGGTTCTCATTGAGAGGATTCCCAAAAAATTTCCCTAAGGTTATAAAATAAAGGTCTTGTTTCCAAACAGATACATCTCAAGCCTATCCATTTGCATTACGTAACTGAGCACATGATAAAGGGTATCTCAACTTCTTTAGTTTCTAGGAAATCTGTCGTTATCAATTTACGTAAATGCTACATGATTTTTTTGTGAGAGAGGGGTTTTTGTGAGAAACAAAATGGCTTTCTAGATGGCGTTGTAAAAAGGTGTAACTGTGATTTCGAAAGCAAATTCAATATTTACAAACGCAACTCTAGACAAATCTAGTATCGATAAGTTACAAAGTTATTGTACTATATGTATATTGGACAGTTAGGGGTTATCTATGATAAGATAAGATTGTATTTTAACCCATGTCTCAAAAGAAAAGTTGGTAAATATTTTTTAGAGTAAAATTTTGTTTTAAAATGCGTCACAAATACAAAACATTTTATTGTTGTTGGTTTCGCGGCCATATGGTGTAGTTCCATATTTTATAACCCATCATATCATAGTTTAGCTTATAGTAAAACGTTTAAAATTACCGTTTCTGGCACTTTACAAGTACAAAGATTTTTACGATTAACTAAGCTGTAATGTAGTAAGTATATAGAACTAGTACCCAATATTGACGCGAAACGAACAATAAAAAAGAACGTCTTATATTTGTGACCAAATAAGTTTATTTCATACCTCTAATTGGACAGACATCCACGTAAAGTTATTGTCGTAATGGGCAGAAGTAACATACAGAGTGTAAGGGACGGTGTACCGAAAACTGAAAGGGCGTGCTCAGTCAACGAAACTGAACCACTTTCCCAAAGAAACATATGTTGGGAAATGAAAAAAAAATTGACCTCTCCATACAAACTGTTTGACCAGAGTGGGCAATTTGTATGGAGAGGTCAAAATTTTTTTTCATTTCCCAACATATGTTTCTTTGGGAAAGTTGTTCAGTTTCGTTGACTGAGCACGCCCTTTCAGTTTTCGGTACACCGTCCCTTACACCCTTTAGTTCCCACATTAACTGAGGCGATGTGGGAACTCTTTTCGGATTGGCCAATTCATACAAAAAAATTGGGAACATGTTATATTATTCACCGAGGCCCGCAAAATGTGAAATTCTAGGTGGGAAATATACTCCTCTAGTCCAGTTAAGGGTTAAAGTGGCACAACCTCTATTCTACAACCACCTTTAACCCCATGTCCATTTCCGGGATCTCTATGGAAAATTTACATAGGGTTCATATACAGGTTGCCCAGTAAGTAGAGTGTTGTCATGACAGATATTCTGATCTCCAATATTGTTTACTAACTAACAGTGTTTACTAACTTTTCATAGCTTTACATATTGTTCATAAATGGTTGGTGTATTGACTCCTTTGTACGAACTGTCAGAGCGCGGCGGCTTTTCGACCAATCCCAGCGTTTTATGGAAAGGGTAATACCTATTGTGGTGGGAGAGGTCTCTTGAACGTTCGAGCCAGCCTCGCTCAGGCAGTCGTATTTTGTTCTTCAAACTGGGAGATTCTACCTTTAAAGGAGTAATCACGTATTGTGTAAAATTATGAAGACTCTTCTTCATATGTATGGTGTTGTGTTAATGTACCCATTTTAACACTGTGTTAAGTGAATAACTTATTACAAAACGTAAGTAGACTTCGAGTGTTTTATTTAACATATTTCTCAACTCCCTCTCATTTGTTAACAAGAGGATAGCCCTTCACCCACCAAGACGCCTCATCATGGCCTACTACATGCTAAAGTATAGCCTGATAGAAAGTAAGGTTTTTGAGTTTTAATTTTTTTCGCCTTGTAGCAGTTTGTTTGTTGCTGTGTCTATAAATGATAACTTTTCGGCTTAGTTTTATTTTAAATTACTTCTGGATATTTGCTTTATCTAAAACAGTCTTATTTTCAACAGTGAATTAGAACAGAAATTTTGAAAAGTCAAATTTATGCAAGGTTTTTAAATTGACCAAAACGAACCACTAACTTTGGTAGGCTATGGTTTAAAAAGAAATTACCACAGGTACCATGCCCACCACTTTAAAACTTGCTTAGTTTATGCCGATTTTAGAATGGTATTATTGTTACACATTTTCTGTCATTTTTTATTTTTTTAAGGACAAAAATCGCATTTTGGATGTTGATAAATTTGACTTTCATAAATTTCTGTTCTAATTCACTGTTGAAGACTGTTTTAGATAAAGCAAATATCCATAAGTAATTTAAAAAAAAAAACAAAGTCAAAAAGTTATTATTTGTAGACACAAAAACATAAAAATTGCTACAAGGCGGAAAAAATTAATAAAAATAAAACTCAAAAACCTTACTTTTAATCAGGCTATATAATATTTTGTGAAGGGATATCCTCTATTTACTGAACACCCTGTATATCAAAAGTTTCCTGTATCCGAAGGATAATGAGTCTTCACAGGTTACAAATTTTAAATGCGTGAGTTTCGGAATACTCACTGAAACATCTTCCTACAAAGACGTGGAAAACGCAAAATGTATTAAATTCTTACCGTTTTTCCATAGACTAGATGTTGCCTGCGACTTTGTCCGCGTTTGTTTGAGACTGAACATGACAAATTATATGTATAATCCTGGATTTTTGAGATGAGAGAGCAGAAGATGGGAAGTACTTTAATCTGTTTAAGTGACGTTGCGTTGCTGCGTTTTTGTTGCCTTGCAACTATTGAGTTGTTTAGTTTCCTAAATGACTTTAGAATAATTCGTGAAAAATTCACAAGGTTACAAAAAGCAAGATACTTTGTACTCATAGATTCTTGAAAGTCTAGTCTAAATTTTACTAGTATAAGGAATGGTATTTCTTGTTTATTGACAATCAAACACTACTTCATAATCTAAATATAGCTTTGAAAAATTGGGTAAAACCTTTTAAGTGTTTATTCTGGGGACTAGATTCAACAACTTTTTCTCTACAACTTTTGGATATTCACAAAAAATATTCGACTCTCCACCTAAAATATCAACTGAGTGGACCAATTTGTAAAAAAAAAAATTGTGCAAATTTCCAAAGGCCGTAGAATAAAATTTGTTACATTTGGAACCCAGAATAAGCCCTTAAAATCTTTTACATACACACATACATAACATCACGCCTTGTTCCCGTCGGGGTAGGCAGAGACCACAGTTCTCCACCAGCTACGATCTTGACATACTTCCCTTGCTTCCTGAACCTTCATCAATCCTTTCATACATGCTCGTCGGTTTAGGGTACTTTTAACCTGGCCTTTATTCAGAACGTCCTGAATCTTTTACAACAATATTTTGAAACCTTATTTAATCATCCAAATAGGTACCCAAATATTGACAAGTAAAATCCATTTTTTTTTTCGATTATTCCGACGCTTACCAACACAACACAACAAGAGTACATTTGAAGTAAAGAAAACATTGTTTTACAAACTTGTTTTTTCCGACAGCTTTAGCCTATTGCTTTTGACGTAGCTGCAAAATGTGTTGGTAATTGTTGGAATAAATGAAAAAAAGTATCATAATAAAGACCCTTTGTGTGAATTGTCCCCCATTATGAGAAATGATATAATGCACATCAAAATTTATGATTGTGCATCAAAAATAATTATTATACATCAAAGAGTTTTAGGTTAGCCCAACCTAACTGATCCCGAAGCGGCAGCGGCCGTCGAGTGCCACAAAAAAAAGAAATTAGTGTCTAAGAAAGTTTTATTTAGTTACACGTTGTTTGTGGCTGAGTTAGTAATTTAGAATGCAATTTTAATGAAAAAAGAAGTCTAATGGTATTAAAAAGAAGTCTGTTTAATTAACACCCCCCCCCCCCCCATTATTTTGAGTAATGATGTATATTTTTTTGTAATCGAATTAAAAGGTGATTTAAATGCGTAAAATAAAATATCTACCAATTTCAATGATGAATTTATTCTAGTTAAATTTAAGTGGAAACATGAATTCTTATAACATGAATCTAAAGAAGAAAACACTATTATATTCTTAATCACGAAATACTTATTAAATTAACAAATATGTCTTTCATGTTGTTGTTCACATTTCATATCGGGTCTTTCGAAATTCTTGTAATCTTTTAAAAAATCATTTTTTTATAATTATCGACCGATATCAGCTATAACGAGTGTTAGTTGTACCAACCCAATAATTTTTATCTGCTTATTGAGACAGGTAGATATGAAAATTTTACTAGAATTTGGAACGACCCACATAAATAACACAAGAAAAAATATTACAAACTAATTTCACATAGAAAAGCCACTCATGGCACAAATCGGTATTCACAATGAGAAAGTCTCATTTAGCGTCAAAGATAAGAAATAAAAACACGATACGCAAAATAATAGAAGTTTTCGAAATAGTGCCGAAAACGAGCTTTTTGTGTGAATAGGGGCAATCTTCATACTTATATCCCAGTTCCCTTACGTCTTACCGACCGTGCCTTCCAAAGCACAAAAAACGACTACCTCTCGGCAATAGGCGCGCAAGCACTCCAGGAGATCATTCAATCGATCTTTGCTGTTTTAAAGAGATTATTGATGTTATAATAATTAAATAAATAAATTATGAGAGGGACAAACATGTTACTACCTATCTTTTTTCCCTATTCACACTTTCCAACAATAAGCTCATCAGTGCCAAATGTAACTACTTATTTTTAAAAACATGTAACAATAAAAATAACTTTCATTTAACGTTTAAGATTTATCAAACTTTTTTATCATTCTTCATCATGAGAAGGCACATGAAAATTCCTTACAAACAAATGAAAAAACAAAGTTTGCGATTTAAATTTTCAATAAATTTTCATCAAAAAGCAAAAATAATAAAATTACACACAATTTAATGTGATTTGAAGTATAAAACTTAGGCTGGTATGATTTGCGCATATTTTCGGATGTTATTTAGTATTTAAAATTATGGTAACACCAGCCGTGCAGTCAACGAACGACAATTCGGGTCTAAAATATATGTAACATAAATAAATATATATAAACAGTTCTTACATACTATCAAAATACAACAATATTCGTCGGGAGAAATTTGTTTGACTGACTTAAATCACAATAGACGTTTAACCCAAAAATCTTCATAATTTTACATAGGTTAAAAAAAATCATAGCTTAGTCTTTTACGTAGTTTTAACATACTGGGTGCAAAAAAATACAATTATTCCATTTTTAGCTATTGTCCGTCACATCATCAGTCGTCAAATACGAATATATACCAGTGTTTATGTCAAACTATTAGCTATCAAACAAAAAGTTTCATTAAAATCCGGTTCAGTAGATTTTTAGTGATGCTCGAACAAATAAACAAACTGGCAAAAAGTAAAAAAATATTTTCAGGGGCATCAAGTAGCATAACGTGATAGTGATAATTTTATAAATATAAATATTATAAATATCTTCAACCCTACTAATAAAATCAATTAAAATTTTACAACAGTAGAGAAGAGCCGATTCGGGACCGAGATTGTAAAAAGAAGAATAGGTATATTATTATTAAGGATAGCAACATCTTTTACCTCTCCATTCCTTCATATTACGACAAAAAATATTTTTTCCCGAAACAGTATTTTTTATATTTTATAGACGATCTACCCTATAGGGTAGGGATTATCTTACTTTTTTTACACCTGTTTATTCAGTCAGACAAATTTCTTAGTGGTACCTAGGTGATATGCCACAGATGAATCTTATTTTGTACACTACATTACGTCACTTATAAAATTCTCAGTTTTTTTTTGTTTTGGATTTTTGTCCATATTTATGAAGAAAGAAATCATTAATGGTGGTCAAACTGACCAATCAATTCTACGTCAGTGTTATAAAAAAACTTAATGTGGCTTTTTAAACTTAATAAACTTCGTGTTCTGTTTTTAAACTTGCATAAATGAAGTTTTGAAATAGACAAAAAAAAGTCAAACATAAGAAATCTATATTTTTGTTTTAAAACGGTCACTTTTACTATTAAACTTCAAATTACTTACGCCATTGATATTTTTACATTATATTTTGATCCCAAAACAGATAAATACATACAAATAGCCAGCACTTACAATTAGGTCTTTCAAAGTGTCATTTAAAAAAAAGACATTATCCATATCTTCGAAACTCTTCGTTCTATGTTCATGGTCACGTTGATTTTATTCGATGACATCTATAAACATGATAATGCTTTTTTAAAACTTTCTTTGAAAAGATATATTTACCGAATAAAGTGGAAGATGACATATATCATAGCGTATTTACAATTATAGAGCCAGCAACAAACTAAGAATTTGACGAAATATTTAGAGCGAGCGAGTTAGCAAAGGAAAAACTTTAAAATATTAAATATATGTCTTTTTCCGCTTTTTTGGACTACAATTTATTTGAATACAGGGAGTCACTTTGTCATATGGGAGAAAGAAGCGAACGTCCACAAAAGAACATATAAGATATTCATAATTAACTTTATAAATTCCTTTTCTGTTAGGCTTCCCGCGACCCTGATACCTTTTTCTCGTCACACAATTAATGCAGAATTACATTATGTTACAATCATAAGACTATCTTAATTTTCTCCACATAAAGGTCTCTCTATACCTTTTATCGTAAAGCAATAACCCTATTGAATTTACGTAAGCCATCCCTTCCATTTTGAGAACAAACACTGGTCTGCCATCGGAAATTCGCAATATAACCTCGAATTTGATATTCAAACCGAAAATTGGTTTTCAGTGAATCTCATCCCGATAATAATGGAGGCAAGCGGATAAAAGATAATTGACGAATTGAAACTGATCTGGTTTTGACATTTCTGAAAATTAGCGGTTAAGATCAGACCGAGAAAGTTAACGGATGAGATTTGAGATGATAATTAAATTTGTTTTACGTAAAAGGTCCTTTTGAAATAGTACAAAAAACAGTATGTGGGTCAGACCACGAAACTGAACAAATTTTCCCAAAGATTATGGGGTAACATATTTTTAATAATACCTTTTTGCTTGAAGGATTAAATACAATATGTTGACGGAATAAACGGAACCCTTACATTATCAACAATTCTTTATTGAATCAATAACAAATCAATCAATCAACAATTTAATCGATGTATTTAAAGGGACATTTGAATAGTTTTGCTCAAATACCAATAATCAATAGATCGCTCTAGCTTTAAATATTTCGTAAATTTAACACAACATAAACGCCTACGATGCTACGCTAGAAGTAAGAAAAATATATATTATATTTTATATATGAACTAATTTATTGAAAGCTCGTGAAAATATTTGTAGAGTAACAAGAAAATGTCTTTTACAACATTGTTTTATACTACAGTATACTAATAAATATAACATTCTATATTAGAAAGTAAACGATCCAGCGTTCTACAACATTCGCTTAGATTTAATTTATGGTTACATTAAAAAAATCAGAACAATCCAAATAAAAATCGTGTCGCAAATTGAACTTAACAATAACACTCAAAAAATTGTTTGAAATCCAAAATAATATTATATTATATTTTTATGTCTTTAAAACTGCTGCTTCGGATTGATTTTCAACCATTACTTTATACAGAATGTTTCGAGTTTTAAATTATACGTGACTTTTTCGTAATTTTAAACTTGTTACAAGTTGATTTGCTGCATTTTATTTTCGATACTTGGAATTTCGAAACACTGTATAAAATTATGTTTAAATATTAACTATGTATGATAAATGGTCTTTTATATATACTTTGGTATATTTCAGTTAATAAAATCGAAAGAAAACATAAATGCATAAAAGAACTGGCTTGTTGTAAATAAGAATATTATGAGTACGAATAAATAATACGCAAAATTATTCAAACGTTTCGTAGTAAAATTTTACACTATGTATGTAAAGTACAAAAATTTCGAGAATTTCTTTCTCTAAATATTTGTTTTTTTTTTCTACTCAAAACTATGGAAGCCAGAATGTGACGACGTAGAGTCCACTTTTTAAGAGTTTAGAGTACAAAGCGAATATAAATGCTAACAAATTTTGTCGCTGTAATTGAATTCTGTACTCTAAATCACTCTTAAAAATAGACTGTAGCTAAAACACCGTCTACAAAACGCGATAAATGTTTCTTATATTACATATTTTATTACTCAATATTTTTATTTCCATCTATGAACATTAAGTATAAATACGCACCTAGTATTTATTTTCAGAGATAGCTTTTCTATAAAACAGTTTTCACAGTGGTCATAAAATTTTCAATAACTTTAGAAAATATGGAAGTGGTCCGAGATTTTGACAATTAAAACGAAAAATTCTACCAATTTTTACTTTTTGGAATTAATCTAAAATGGTGTTAAGCCGTCGTAATTCATACAGACATACCCGTTGACTCTTAGGTACCACATCGTTACAATACGTGCCGGCTCGAGTGTACTAGTTTACAGCAAAATTCTATGTGGGGCAAGTATTGAAAAGTAATTATTGGTAGAATATACAAAAAAATATTTAATTCAGCAACACGAATTCGGCAGAAGAGCTATCCCATTACAATGATTTTAAAATGATCTTTTACGTTTTATTTTATATCAATTTATTATGATTGTGGTTCTGACCCTGCCTCGTTAAAGCGATATAACTATTATGGTAGCGATATTATTACAAATTGTTACATTCCCTTATTCTATGCTACAACAAGCAGAAACATCCTAGGCCGATAGGAACTCAAAAGTGACACAACTCTAAATACACTAAAAAAAGAAAAAGCATGCAAAACACGAATCAAAAGTGCTCTAAAGTTTGCTAAATTTTTATGTTTCCAACGAAAGATAAAAACAGTTAAGAAATAGCAGAAAGTAAATTATTCTTAAATCTAAATCTCACTTATTTGAATTACAAAACATACCTCAGAGCACGGTTAAATAACAGCCAAACAAGCACAGACGTCATTTTTGTAGGCGTCCCATTAAAAACGACACAAATCGAGATGATTCGTTTTGAAATTCGTCATTTAAGTTCACTTATTACTTATTTTTTAACATCTTAAGTTACTGAAATGTCTTTAGTTTACATGTATGGTGGCAAGGCGCCTCCCCAGTGGTGTCAAATCGTTCAACTATGAGATGTCCTGTTCTTCCCACTCTACGCCGGCCCACTGGGGCAATTCGGTCTCGTACTCCCATCCTGGGCCCTGTAACAAAACATTTTACACATTAATATTTAAACGAAAAGAGAGCGGTACTTTTCAAGTTTTTATAATTGTGTTGTACAATAGAAATAAATTGTGTCAAAATTGGAAGTGGCAATTTTCAAGTTATTCTTAAATTAATTACTGGTTCTTAATTTCATTTCAATCGCCATTGACTTTAGGAATTTATACTAGCAAGTTTCACTCCAATGTAAACGATTTGAGGGGAATTATTAAGTACATTAATATTTTCATCGGAGTTAAAAAGAGAAAGAGATCTACCAGGCGAAAATGATAGAAAGACTGGAAGGGGAAGGCTTTGGCGACCAAATTCAGGATGCTCTACGAGCGGCGAGCTTGTATGAAGGGTTGATGAAAGGGAAGTGAAGGGGGGAAGGGAAGGGGGTTGAAGCGAGGGAATCCGCAAGTTTTCAACCTAGTCAATTGATCTACTCTTTATTGAACGTCAGAACAGAAATCTTCTATAGATTTTGTATAAAGTTTTTGAACAATGACGTCATAATTTTTGCCATCGTTTAGTTACTTTTTAACACTAAATTAATTATTAAACATTTAAAACTACGTATGAAATTTAAAATTACTTGGTTTTCATAAATTTTAAATGATTTTTTCTCAGACGCAAACATAATTTCATTATATTTTTGAGCCAGGAAACTCGCGGATTATGTCAAGATCGTATCAGGTGGAGAGCTGTGGTCTTTGACTACCCCATCAGAGCTAGCTAGTAACGCTCGGTCGCCAAGCTTGTATAATTTTAAAGTAATGACTACATTACTGACCTTGTACTTCCAGGCATGCAAGTACATGACCAGGTCGCGGGGCCGCGGGTCGCGGTACCGCACGCGGCACTCGTAGCAGTGCGGGTCGGCGGCCAGCGCCTCGCCCCCCACCGCGCCCACGCCCACGCCCGCCACCACGCCGCTCGCGCGGGCCGCCATCGCTGTGGGCGCGCAGCCCGTCTGCGTCGCTACCGTCACTTTCTCTGACTGATGGAGATAAAATAATATTTCTTTCATTTATTTACCCCAATTAACAAAGTTCAAATGAAATAAGTATGTACACAATCAATGGGTAGTAAGTTTCTTTGTAAATTGTGGAAGGCTAATGCCTGAAATAGAACGAAGACTGTAGACTGTCATCAAGTCATCAGGTCCTGCTTCTCTAATCGTTGTCGAAGTAAAGCATTTTAAAACTGCTTTAGTCCAGTCGCTTAACGTCTTATGTCGCCAAATTCACCAAATTGCACCAAACTCCACCAATTTTTAGGGTTCCGTACCTCAAAAGAAAAAAACGGAACCCTTATAGGATCACTTTGTTGTCCGTCTGTCTGTCTGTCAAGACCCTTTATCTCACGAACGGGTAAAGGTATCAGGTTGAAATTAATACCATATATTAGGATCCATGAACCACACAAGATTTGAAAATGTCAATTTTTTACAAGGACTCAATCAAAAGATATGGCATTTTATGTCCTCATCTCCATACCTTTATTCAAAAATGCAAAACCTACAGGGTACTACCCGTTGACCTAAAATTATGAAATTTGGCAAGAAGCTAGGTCTCACAGTACAAATAATGGGAAAAGTCTGAAATCATTAAATATTACAACTTTTCTCACAGCTAATGGTAACCAATTGTGGTGAGCTCCCGTTTCAAGAACATTCATATAAGAGAGGGGTCAAGTTGGATGGTCGCTGAGGCGATTTTTGTTTTAGTTCTATTTAAAAACGGGAACACTTACATACTTGAAAATTGGTATGTTTATAGTGCATAAGCTATAAAATAACAACAAATAATAAAATTTGGTCAAGCGCGTGTCGGACTAACAAAATCTAGCACATTAACTTACTGAAATTTCAACTAATACAATTATGTTTATGTGGTGGTACGGAACCCTCAGTGCGCGAGTCCGACTCGCACTTGGCCGGTTTTTTTTCCAGGTAACTAGCTAGGTACATTGCGCTCAATTTTTGATAGGAGCCAACTCTTGAATTTTCTACGGAAATTTTTGAAATTCAAGAATTGACTCCTATCAAAAATGAGAGCTATCTACCTAACTAGAACTTAGAAAAAATTGGTGAAATTGTAAGGCGTGTCTACGTAAAACAGCTAATTGACCGCACTACTTCGTTTACTAACTTTTATATTGTTGCACCAATCTATACCTATTAACTAAGTTCATGTATAATGAAAATTTGTAGGATATACAAAAGGTGAGCAGGTAATTAAGTCGAAGTGACCGTAAAGTTCTCGTTTGTTTAGGAGTTCCGGATTATTTAGACGACAAAGTTGTTCAGAAACAAGTGAGTACGGCACTAATAACTTTGTAGAAAACAAAGTTTGAAGGGTTAGGTCGAAAAGCATAACATGAATATTAAATAGAAATGGACTGAGATGTCCTTTTGTTCCGGTACTTTAGGATGGATAGTTTTGGGAGTGGGAGGATTGAGTTGTTCAAAAAAAACAGTTAACTAACTATTAAAACACGTGATTGTGTGTTTTAATAATATCCTTTGTCTGGATTTGTCGGGTGTGTCTGCTACCAGTGCAGTTTCAAATTGATCAATTATCCAGTACTTTGATCAACTTTCGGAAAATAATAAACTGTACCAAATTCGCTTCTGGCATTAACCGGCTGCAGCGGAAACACCACGGGGAAACACGCTCGCTTCGCTCGCTCGACTCGTGCGTTTTGTCGAAAGTGAACCTAAAAACTGTTGTGTTTGCCGTACCTAACGGACCTATGGATCTACGAGTTTAGTATTTTGGAAAGTTGATCAAATGACGCGAAAATTTATCAACTCACGACTTGTATTATTTTCCGGTGATAAATACAATAAACAAACACGCGTTGCGAACAAATCATTATGCTAGTGAGTCCACAAAATATTCTGACGAAACACTAAGTAAAACATGATCAAAAACGCTGTTACAAAAACGCTGTTACCTTAGCATCATTGGAGTCGTCGTTTAGAGACGGCGAAATGGCCGGCGAGGGCGCAAGGGTACAGGGAGCCGGCGATGACACTTCAGCTGGTGCTTCCGCACCGCTTGAGGGACTTGGTAGGGTAGCTGCAAAAATATACATTTGCTAAAAGATTTTGCGTAAAAAAGGAAAAATATTCTTGAATCCGTTACGTCGAGTTCTAAGTGGACAAGAGCAGCTGTTAAGTTGTCGTCAGCCCTTAATTAAGATAAGATATTTGATGAAATTCCAAGGATAACTTTTAAAACATATTGTACGTTGACAAACCGAGTGCAATATCAAAACTCATTAGATATATCCAATCCACTACAGTACTTTGTCAAAAGTAATAAATATCTCCATCCTTTTGTATCCGGGACGGGGATGAAGCCCCGTTGGATGAAAAGAAACAGCATTTAGATAAAAGAAAAAGTAATGGTTTGGAACTTACGGGTCATAACCGTAGATGGAGTAACACCAGGCGCTGGCGACTCCAATCTTGGAGACGATTCTCTTGACGCTGGTCCAGTGTCGCAGTCGTCTTCGCCAACTGTTAAATTGAAATATAACCACACGTGTTAAATAATAAAATTAGCTGACCGTTTCCATTAAACTTGAAAGTGTCGTGCGTAAAAAAGATGTAGTTTTGATCCATGTGTCATAGAAGATAGACAACGGAGCAACAAATGCAATTTCTCCTAAAATAATTGGGATTATTTATTGCAGACATCATTTGGTTGGCATGGATCAATTTTCGTTACTAACTCAAGTACAAATTTGACCCAAACAGAAACAGTAGTATCATATTAATTGCGACTGTGTACTTACAACCTCAGATGTATAATTTTCTACTTCAACCTAATTGCTTTCTTACCTTTATCGTCTGATGCTGGTTTTGAAAAGAGCAGATCATCATCGCCAGCGTCAACCCCTAGCCAATTTTCAGCGTTGTGGATAGCGATGAGATCTCTGACTAGTTGTTCATCTGTCTTGCCTCCTGTGTCTCCACCTTTGCCACGAAGAGGACCGAACACCGGATGGTTGTATAGAGGGTCGTTCACTACCGGGTAACCTATTAAAAATTTTATGCAATTACTAACTGTCACTTCCATTCTAGGATATTATACTTTTGTTGAATATAGGACATAAAACAATAGATAGAAAATAAACGACAGATTAAACAAACATATTTAGTAAATTTCGATTGTATCTAACACACAGATCAGAAATATGGGAAGTTGTATGTCTTGAAGTACCTGTTCTTAATTTGTTATAGAAAATCCTGATTATGCTTTGGATAGCGTAGTATCCACTGATGTGTGTAGGATTTTTTGGATACTATAGTATCCACGGACGGTCAAGTGGCTAGAACTAAATTGGTTGATTAGCTACTTACCCAAATACTGCAAATGCACTCTGATCTGATGCATCCTGCCAGTCTTAGGCTTGCAAAGCACCACACTGGTGTTAGTTTTATGGTTGAAGCCCAATCTCTTGAAGACTGTAGAACAGTCTTTGCCTTTTGGGGATACTTTGCACACTCCAATTTTGTAGCTAACTACTTCGATTGGCTCTTGGCATTCGATCTCATCACTGAAAAAGAAATTTGAATTTTAAAAATGACCGTCGATATCGATTAAATTTAACTCCGATTTGAAAGCTTGTAGTTCTACATTATTTTTCGACAGTTTCTCACAAAAAAGTAAATTTACAAAATTTACAATTATTTGTAAAAACTTTTTGAAAATTACAGTTAAACCAAGAAACGCGACAAAACATCCTCTTCAAAATGGAACGCAAGTAAAAAACTCCATAATGAAAATATTTTTGGTAACGACCTAATCCTATCACATTTATTTACTCATATGATATGATAATAGTATTATAAAATAAACACGAAACGCAGTGGATTACAGTATAAAGCGTATTTACTTTCGCTGATTACAGTACTGAATATTTACATTGCAAATAACTCGACAGGTGCTATAAAGCTACTGTGCTGATATTTCAATACCTCCATAAATATTGTGTTTCCTTCATGTCAGTTAAGTGGAATTGGACGTTGAAAGCTTAGAATATCAAAATGTTAGGATAAAACATTCCACATTTATTTTCATTTGAGGCGATATCTAAGACGTTGCCATACTAAAAGATATGACCATATTTTGTAAAATGCATCTAGGAGAAGCAGAATTGAAAAACAAAAATCAAGACTGAATCCATTCAATTTTCGTAAATCAGATAATAACGTTATTTTTATTTATACTTTAATCCAATGTTACCTATGCTTTTTAGTTATCCCTAGACTAAACTTTAGTCAAAACTTCTTTCACGAGAAAGTTATAGTGACGTTTCTTAAGAAATGCTGTTTTTTACGAAACGTTGTATGGAGTTGAGGGTTCTTCTAAATGCAAACAACGAAATCAAGACCGGTACAAACTTTTTACTGTCTGCAAGGCGAGTGAGTTAACAGTAACGCGAAGGAAACATGTTAGGTAGGCGTTCATACGAGTCCCGAAGAACTCTATTTAACATGGGAGCTTTTATCTAGCTTGGCATAGGATCTGTCTAGATAGTTTTTTTTAACAAATTATAGTTTATTGTGCGTGCTAATTTGAAATAGCATCCCGTGAACTAATTTTGACGCATACTGTCCCAGATGACAACATTATTTATTCTGTGGTATTAGTTCCATGGACCCCATTTCGATACACCTATGGCGAACAGGGCCAAAATGGCGTCGATCCAATACAACTACAACTTAAAAAGCTCGGATCAATTGTACTTTAAGGAGTATAAGTACATTACAAATCAGTGACCGACAGTAAAGCGCCAAACACTAGCTTATCAAGTAGTATATTATCTATCTCTAGTGGTCACCACGTTCAATGTTCCAGTTTATATGCAGCGCCATCTAGTTTGAAAAGCAGAACTACATATATGAGATGGGGTGTTAAACGCTGTTATTTAATATACTTACTCAGGGAACTCTCCATCTACTCTGCAGACGTATTCTTTCTGCACCTGTCTGTTCCTGATCTGATGTTCCATCTGACGCGCCTTCTTTGGACTCCGCCCGAATAACAGGAGACCTAGAATAAATACGTTCATGACATCACGCCTCTTTTACATCGGGGTAGGCAGAAACTACATCTCTAGAATGACGTATGAAATATATTTACATATTCTTTTTAACCACAACATCATAATTCTTACTAAAATTATCAAACAGACTCCGTTATATCAATTAAAGAAGTTGTTAAAAAAATGGCATTTTGTGAAAATACTACAAAAAGCTGAATAATAACTGAGCAAAATTTATACATCGCAATGCCAGTCTACTAGTAAGAGAACGATTATAGTGAAATTTACAACAACCAACTTTAAAATGCACGAACATGAAACTTATGCCATTAAAACTTTGCTACCATTTGACCCAAATCGAAGTATTCTTGACAAAAACTATATTTCGATAAAATAAACTTACTTTAACACGAATAATTTTCATAACTAGACGTGCTTGTTATGTATTGTTATAAACTTTTTGGAATAAGAAACATAATTATGTTTTTATTCAAGATTGGCCCAGTTGAATGCACTGACATAAATGCTGATAGAAAGCAGTAGAGCTTCCTTATTGATTCCAAGAGCATTTATCGTACAATAATGGACTTAAATCAACTTGTTCACTTTTTTTTTTTTTCACCCCCGATATTTTAACAGGTGTTTCTGTCCATGAAACTGAACAACTTTCCCCAAGGAACATAGGTCGAAAACCAAAAAAATAATTCGACTTCCCATACAAACTTCATCAGCTGACAGCACATTTTGTATGGGAGGTGGAATTCTTTTTCTGTTTTGGACCTATATTCCTTGGGAAAAGTTGTTCAGTTTCATGGGTAGAAACGCCTCTTAAAATATCCGGGCTGATAAAAAAAATACGCTGTATTTAATTTGAAAATTTGTAATACAAACAGTACTTTAGGTGTACGCTTGAGGCATAATTCGCAAGTGGAAATACGACTTAGGAGAACTAGTAGTTCTTACCTGACGTTAGCCTGTCCAGTCTGTGAATAGTCCTCAAGTTCTTCAAGTTGTACTCCTTGGCCAAGATAAACACAACTGTGTTATGTCTGTATCGCCCACAGGGGTGAACCTAAACAAGCAACACCAGGGGATTAGCTATATTTATATATCGCTTGCCCATGAACTGGTTTATTAAGCGCTATTAAATTAATTTTGAACACTTGAAACTGATTCGGATTTAAACGGAGGGTCATAATTTAAATTAGCGAATACCCAAAATAATTTTAACATAAAATAGTTTTAAGCTTAATTGTTTATGAAATATCCATTAAAAGGAAATTGTGCAAAGGGATCCTCAAAATTATTGTTGAATGACAGTAAGGCCTTTTAGAATGGTAAATAGTTTATGGGACCACAACCGCTAACAAGGAATTGCCATTACTAGGATCAAGTTGATTCTATAATGTTGTCAATAATTTCTAAAATAGAATCCCTTGTAATGTAGTCAGAAGTAAACACAATAAACAAAATACTTATATAGATTTCACAGAAACAAATCAAGGGATTAATTCGTAATTTAGTTCGTCTTTAATTGGTTTGTTTTACGAAATTAACCCTCAAAATGTTTTATTAAATAAATTCTTGTAGATTTAATAGAGAGAATATTATTAAACTCTACCTTAAATAAAGATAATAGAAAAATAAAAATATCAGATGTAAAGCATTTGATGATTCAAGCAGTGATGGAACAAGACACATCAAATATAATGATGATTTCAACGTGTTAAATATTTTGAAAACGATAATGAAGAAGATGTAAAAATGTTTGACTAAGCACATTTTATTAGTAGATCATGCAATGTTATTTAAAAAGTTTACTCAGAGATTATTCATATTTGTGCCAATAATATGAAATAGCTCTAAGTAGACTTACTGGTTTTATATAAAATCACGGTCGCAGTTCTATCTCCAGTTATTTTTTATCTTTGTTTTATTTTTTCCATGTTTTGCATATGAACCAATACTTTATGAGAATAGTTTGTTATAGAGTATTATTATATAGAAACATGGAAATTTTCAATACAGTTTTACCTATCAGATAATAAACCCCTTTATTTGTTCAGCTTTTCAAATGGCTTCCAGGAAAAAGTTATACAGGGTGTTAGGGACAGCCTTCCGAATACTGAAGGGGCATGATCAGTCAACGACACTGAACAACTTTCAGTGAACAAAACTTTCAGGAAACGAAAAAAAAAATCCGCGTCTCCATACAAAATTGTAAACTTGATCGGGCAGTTTGTATAGAAGCCGATTTC
This sequence comes from Athrips mouffetella, assembly GCA_947532105.1. Classification (NCBI taxonomy): domain Eukaryota; kingdom Metazoa; phylum Arthropoda; class Insecta; order Lepidoptera; family Gelechiidae; genus Athrips; species Athrips mouffetella. The sequence continues at coordinate 6,707,113 of OX383959.1, forward strand.
TTTTCTCGTTTCCTAAAAGTTTAGTTCACTGAAAGTTGTTCAGTTTCGTTGACTTATCACGCCCCTTCAGTATTCGAAACGCTGTCCCTAACACCCTGTATTGCGCTGGTACTATTAATTTAAGCTTTTCCTCTTTCTGGTTTTCAGTTCTAGTTATAAGCTTTATTGAATTACAATTTCATAAATAATAATAACATTTGCAAAAACTTAAAAATCTGAACCACAGGCGGAGCTCGAACGCACTAAGTCAAATTCCATAATGAATAACTCTTTCAATTAACATGTAATTTATCTAGTCAACATATTCCTCTTTCCATAGGTACGGTAATATAATTTACAAAGTAGAAAATTACTAATACGATAGGTACAAATTTAATGTCGGTAAAGAATATGCTTTTCTAGTTTGCTCCTATAAAGATATAATATTTTTCCTAAAGTTATAAAAATAATCACTTATGCTTCGTAAAATGTAAAAAGCCAGAGATAAAGCCGAAAAACTGGAGATAGAAACCAGAAAACAACCCCGACAAAAAATTACATAGAAAAATAATAAAGTTTCATCCACTTACAAGTGGGATTTTCGCACTCTAAAATAGTCCGAGTGTTTCCGGATTTTCCGAGTTTTCTGACATCACATACTGTCCGGATCTGTCCCGGATCCGGTATTTACAGCTTCCAAGTTTAGATAAAAATCTCTAGTCAGACTCTGGCGGCGGCAAAGTTTCTAAACTTTTCGAGTTGTTCGACTTTTTTGTACTTTCCGTGTAATAGTACTTTTGTGTGTCAGCGGGGGTGGTGATTTATTAAAATTTCCGGATGAAAGTTTGTACCTGTTTCAAGGTGAACCTTAAGAACATCTTTAAGCTATTCATTTCTTTTTCTTTCTTTTTCGAATCGCATTTACAAATTGTATTTCACCATTGCCATTCAAACAGTGGCCTCAGATTCATCAAAAACAGTGAAAAGAAAGCTCAAGACTTTTTGAATTTGGAACAAACGCGTAAAAAAATAATAAAACATACTGAACATACTGGCTACTTGCATAGAATACTTTAAATTAAGAAAAACAAATGCCGCTATTCTTACTTTTGTTGTAAAACACATTCTTTAGTCAATGGTTAAAAGTAGCTTACATAACACGTAAAACAAACATCTCGGGCCATGTATCCCTCGCTCCGCTCAGGATTCTACTCTAGAATCTTCGCTGCTCTCGGGATCCAACTTAGTCCCTCGAAGGTAATTTCCTTTTTTTTCACTTGTTGTGTAATCTCCTATAACTTTTTTAAGTTTTTAAGTTGTTAAGCAATTCAAATCTTTTAAAACAAATTATTCATAACAATAAAAGGTAATAGTAATTAATGGCGTTTACAAAAACCTTTAGCTCTACAGAAATATCACAGTAAAAATATTTTCATTAAATGTTATTTTTTTTCTCATGCAAAGAAATAAATATCTCATTCCCTTTACCACGACCATTAAGAAGATGGGCAACATTAATACTGCTAACGAGCGTAGGCTTACATAATACAAGGTGTTAAAAATAATTTTATTTTCGAATTCCCTGGAAAAATATAACAAAAAAAATTTTGTTAAACATTATGTAGCACGACAAACTGAAGATGTGATCTTGCTAATCATAATACCTAAATTCAAGTAATTTATATTGATATAAGATTCTATGACCTATACCGAAAGCCGTTACCATGCAGCTTTGACTCATTAATTGTTCGTTTGCTGACATCGGCTGAGATAAGTTCGTGGCATAACTAACAAACTTTTTCAACAATACGATTGATTTTAGATACAAGATATTATTTATGCTCATTCCCAAAGACCTGGTATAACACATCCGACAATTTTTTTAACTATTTGCCGGTCGTATAAGAAATTAGGGCCATTTCCGCACCTCCATCAGTTTTTTTATACCTATCTTCTGCTGGTGTATTTCTGTTCCAAGGCTGATAAAATATATTTTGTTTATAAACGCACTAAATATATTATCTGTAGATGATTTCTAAACGGCTTGATAGCATTTATTATAGTGTAATAGTAAACTCAGTGCACATTATACAATACAAGTGAAAAAAAAACCGTGTCAACACAATATAAGACAGTATGTTATCGAAGGTCCGTTTAGTAGTTTAAAAGACTAGCGTCTTAACAGGCATACAAATATTTAAAAATAGTTTCTTTGTAACTGTTTCTCTATTACGCAATTTTTTGGTAAGTAGATAAATATATCAAAAGATTTAACGGATTAATTACGAGTTGTTTTGCGGATTCTACAGTTATACTCGTATTTATTATTACATGTATGGATAGATCATACAATCCGTATACTCAGTTAAGAATCGAAACTCGAAAAATTTATAACTAAAGAAAAAAGAGGAACAAAACAAAAGCTGATAAAACTTACAAACAAACATATTGTTGTAACAAGCTGTAAAATAGGTGATTTAAGTGTTTGCCAACCAGAGTCTGACGTGACACACGGTCCCAACGCTTGGACTCACCGGCAGCGAGCAAGGCTTGTCTAGTACTAGTAGCTCTTCGTCCACGTGAATGATGCGCAAGGGACAAGCGAGCACTGGGGTCTCGTGCCTGGCCCACCGGACAAAACATTTAGAGGCAGGTTTACACGACGCCAATTTTTAGGCGCCAGCGAAAAAGATAGATCGACGCTATATTTATCAATCACTACTTTGCACGACTGACATAGATCGTTGGTATTGGTTGTCGAAAGATCTACGTTGATTGTAAATTGTTCAACAATCGATCTACCATTGATCTAACAATGATTGATTGATCATTGATCAATCTACAATTTTGACTGATCAATTTAATAAACTTATCAAGTAGATTTAGTTGAACCATCGACTATCAATCAATAGCTGATAGTGTCGACGCGTTTTGTACACTATAACCACTGATCATTCTAAGCTCTGTAATAGCTTAGAATGATTACAAGATCGATCGGCAACGTCGATCAATGTTCAACTCAATATTGATCGCATATAAATTGTGCAGTTGTAGCAACACCCTCGTCCGAAACGAGCTAGAAGTATTTATTTGGTGCCAGGCCCTCGCCAGTCAATGAGAGCTGGTTAGGCTGACGCCAAATTTCGGCGTCGTATAACCTGTCTTTAGAGGCGCGTCGTGTGCACGGTCGCGAACATTGCGAGCCGCTCGGTATCAAGCTTGACAAACTTGCGGAGCGTGTGTAGTGTAAATTTTAGACAGAAGAACAACAAGTCTTCTGTGCTAGTTTCAGGGTTGCTGACTACATTGCTTACTTCAAAGTAATCATCAAACCTCCTCCTGTAACGCACTAGACTTGTAGTTGTAGTAAACTGGAGATTGCATATTTTACAAAAAAAAGAGAACTCACGAAGAGAACCAGATAACAACAAATTGAAGCTGACAGTAAAAAAGCTTTCTTTTTAAGAAAAATGCCCGTTACACAATCGCCAGTTTGTAAAACATTTATTTTGGTCGATGGAAGAGCAAAGCAAAGCTTCACAAACACCTCCCCTTCGTGTGAGTCATGGTGTGGATGTCAGTGAAAGTGCAACTATTCTATATTAATAATAGCTAAGGTGCCGTCCCTAGGCCGAGCGACTCGCAATGAGCTCCAGAAATAGAAAATGTTCGAGAATGTTTGAGAATATAGAAATTTTTAAAAACTTCAAGTATGTTTAGAAATGCCAGTGTTTACAATGAATCCCATTACAGTAAAGAAAAATTCAGCTTCATCAGGCAACAAATCTGCATACAATCGAGTCAATAATAAACAACAATAACAATGATGTAAACTATATTAGAAGTCTAAAGTATTGTGCTTTTTAATACATCGCATTACTTCAGCTGAAATCCACCAACACAAATTTTGGTCAAGGGAGAGTAAGAACTAAAAAAGAATGGCGCGAGTTGCTTTCGAAGCGAAACATTGGACGATGAACCTTCAACACACTTACTGAAGTTTCAACGTCCAAATTCATCAAACCTACATTGAATAAATTTATCTGAATGTGATCTTTATAAAGCAAAAAAGAGGCGTTTGCTCTGCAATAGGACATTTAGAGCTAATACGAAAAATCTCGAACATTTGCTTAGTTACTCGCCACCGCACACGCCAATCAGCGCCATTTTATTTTATTCACATCGTCATATTGCGTTTGCGCAGATTTCTGCAGAGTGAAATCTTGAGGGTTAAGGTACAAGTACTAAATCTATGAAGTGTTTCATTGTTATTCACATTTCTATTTTTGTGAGTGTTTTTGTAAAGTCGCTTTTGGATTTTTGGAATAAAAATGTTGTTGTTATGAGGAGGAGAAAATATCTGAAATGTGTTAGTTGACAAGTATTCCTACTTCTTGGTTATTACACTCTCAATTTTACATAATACAGGGTGTAAGGGACAGTTTTCCGGAAACTGAAAGGACATGATCAGTCAACGTAACTGAACAACTTTCAGTAAATACGTAAAACTTTCAGGAAATGAATAAATAACCAGCCCTCCATACAAAATTGCAAACCTAATTAAACGGTATGGAGAGGCCGAAAGTTGTTCAGTTACGTTGACTGATCGTGCCCTTTCAGTTTACGGAAATCTTTCCGATACACCCTGTCGATCCACCACTTTTATTGATGGAACGTGGTTTGTTACAAGTAGGACTTAGCTAAAAGTTGGTGTACTATAACTTTTAAGTGTCACTAATGCTCAAAATAAAATTTAGACTTAGTTAAAATTTAGACTTAGAGCTAACTTTTGCGAATTTGCTAAGTAAATTTGTCTATCCGCCAGTTGCAGAAAGCCTGTCCTAATTTACCGACACTCATTTTTAAATTAATTTACCATCTAGTTTTTTAAAATTTTATTATTTTAACTTTAATTTCTTGAATGATGTTGTGTAGTGCCTTAACACTATTAAAACTTACGTAGGAAATTATTCCTTCTAGTTCCTCGATTTGAGTTAACATGAAACTTACGTAAAAATACTGTTAAATCAGGATATTTTTAGACCTATTTCCAAATTTTATTATGTATTTTTCACGCAAATTTGATTACCCAAAAAAAACAAGTGTTGAAAAACGAGACGATTTTTAACTAAATTAGATTTAAGTTTAGCTTAGATTTTTCGCGCCGGCTAGTAGTGGAATTTGTGAAACAAAAAAAAACATCGAAACGACGTCTAATTTTTTTTTATCGTTTTTCGACCAATACCTCTGTAGAAAAGATGTTCAGTTTTAAATTCTGAGTAACATACAAAAAATGGTTAGGGTTCCTCAAATAACCCTGTAGTTTCAATAAAAGTCTCGATCATTCTAGATTAAGTTTGCAGAAGTCTAAATAAGGTCGCAAGAAAAAGTTGCACTGCTATATCTGAACATCAAAACAAAACGCCCAAAGAAATCTCAAGAAAAATATAAAGTGGCATTTTTTACAGATAAATGGTAGCCATATATCACAAGGCCAGCGTAAGGGCACTTGAGATCCCCATCAGGCCATTGCATCAATCAATGTAATTGGCCACAGTCAATCAAATCCCTTCGAAATGAAAAAATGTGAAATCGGTCCCTTGCGAAAAAGGGTCCAACTCAAATTCTGATAAAACAGGCTGGACGATATTAACGCCTTTTTGATGGTTATATTTTTTCGATTAAAATGCTGTAACACCAGCTTACTAAATTGAAAAGAAAGTAGATCGTGAAAGCATCATCGTCAGGCCAGTGGCTAGCCTAACTAAAATCGAAATAGTGTAGCTTGATCAGAATGGCAACAGTGTAAGAGCAGGACGGAGCGATGCAAAAGATATTGGAGCGACAGAGACAGGTATTTGCTCCGTCCTGTTTTTACGCAACTACTGTCATTCTAGTCTTGCTACATTATTTTTCAATACATTTGCTCGAAAAACGTACTTACAAGGACGTAAACATTACTTACCGAACTAGTGCGGTAAGTAAAAAAAGTATAATACAAGGAGTGTTACACTTTGATCATAATTTTTTTTAACTTTATACGAAAAACAAAATGAAATTTCAGTAATTTTTCAAATTTTACTATCACTTTTAACAAAAAATATTAGTGATTTTAATTTTGATCTTGATTTTATCAGTTACTTAGCAATAAAATTTATTTGATGTTCCTTTAACAAGTGAAGGTATTAATTATACCTGTTTTCTCACAAATGTATTGAAAAACGTCGTAAGATACACGGCCGTAAGGGTTATGACAAACTCGTGTCGATGGTAAATCCTCGACTTCGTCTCGGGTTTACAAAACGTCAACTCCTTTATAATAACCCTACTTACGGCACTTGTATCTTAAACTACTATAAAAGTAACCCTGTTTTCAGAAACCCAAATGAACACAGTCCAGAAGCTAATCATGACTTCCGAAACACAGAAACGCTGTAGTTGTTATGCGACTAGCAGTCACCCTTCTGGGTTATGACCATGATCAAAATTGTTTAGCTTTTCGTGATCAAAAAGAAATTTACAATTAATTAATAACTTAAGTACTCTTATTCGTATTCTTATTTAGTTATCTGATTAAGGTAATTTTGAATTTAGTTTGTAAACCAACAGTTTTGGACATACGGCTTTTTAACATGACGGCTCCAGCTAAATTTCTGAGAGTAAATGCAAAACTATTCAGTCCATTTTTAGATAAACTTAGGAATACCAATTTGAAATTGCCGCTGTAGAACTAATTTAACCCAAAACGATAAGCTATATTCACAGCAAAAACAAAGTTTAACCAAGATTTTGTTGCCCATATCTTGACTTATAAGTTATATGCACAATCTGTTTCACAGCTGCAAAATGAGTTTGGTATCTCCAGCTTGGTGATCGTAATACATTCTTAAAAAGATGTATTATAGATTGATGGAGACATTAAGGAATTCTTTTGTTGGATGCGAATTGAATCAAAAATGTAATAAACTATCCGATGCGGTACTAATTGATTTGTATAATCTATGAAGAAGATGACTTCTACAAATGAGGTCAATCACGTAGTGAATGTGAATAATTTAATGATTAATGAATTAACCCTTTAATTTGTATTCCCTGTTCGAGTTTTGATGGGAGATTGGAGTCGCAAAGCCACCTTTACATACAAAAACAAAACTTTGAGCCGAGTCTTGCTCATTACCCATTACTATGGGCAGCCTCAAATTGTCTCATTCTGGTCAAAGTCTCCAAAAATAACCACTGCGACAAATATGCTTTTCATCTCGCTCGTCAAGGTTTGTTTAGTAGCGTGGAAAGTTTTTAAATTCTAGAATCATTCGCATGCCTCAGTTTTACAAGGCACTCGCTCCAAATAACAATTTTGTTACCTTGTGTAACAAATAACTATTATTTTTTGGGTATTTGCCATAGCCACTCTTAGCCACATTGCGATTGGTAAAGGTAATGACATACTTTTGGCGACGGCATTTAACATAGAAGTTGTTACTCCACTGGCAAGAAGAATACACAGTAAGAGTCTTGTTTCGATACTAGTTACAAATCTTAGTTTCAGTAAATACTCGTAACTACTTTGTCAGCTACGAAAGAAAGAACGCTAAACCTTCATACTCTATTTTGCTATTACCAAGCAATAAAACTTTTTTTTTTACACAAGTTCATCTGATCCCAAACTAGGCAAAGCCTGTACTATGGGTACCAGAGACTGATATACATACATAAAGAGATAAATAACACCCAGACACAGAACAAACACTTGTGATCATCACTCAAATGTTTGCCCTGGGCGGGATCGAACCCGCGGCCCACGGCCCACGGCGTGTGTGGCAGGCTCATTACTAACCATACCAACGGGCTTGTCCATTACATTATCACATTTACCACGCCTTCTCAAATAATTGGTTCAATGTTTGCCAAATTTTGTCACAGATCTTTCATAGTATGAGATAAACGGACTAATTAAGTTCAAATTCTACAAAACATAATCAATGAAAGCATCGTAAATAAGCCTTTATTTTTATATTGAAATATTTCATCATAACATCCCAAAAATCCTCTACAGCTTGACAGGGACTGGCTACTTGCTTGACGTTGCTAATGTGGGGGGCAAGTAACATAGTCACCTCGCTTATAAGCGATGCGGCTGACACCATGGACCGCGATTGTTGTTGACCGCAGAATGTAAAATGGTACGATGCACAGAAGGACGCTGACGCTGACGCTGCTGTCTATTCTCCTGTTCATAATCCTTTAGTCGCTTCTTACGACACCTACTGGTATAGATGGGTTAGTACTATTCTTTACCGACACTAATTGAGGTTTCAACAAATCGTTAATGGTTTAAACAAATATAAAATTCAACTCACGTAGTAAAACTCTTTGCAAAAAGGCTATTTCCAAATGTTTAAATCTACCCCAGCTAAGCCCTAAACACACTTCGACAGCCCACTCGTCCGTGAAATCCAAATACGTGAAAATTGTTAAATAAATCTATACGTACGAGTACGGTCAACCGCTTGTCGGTAGAAACTTTTTCAACTCTATTACCACGCCATAAGGTCCAAAAGTGTTTCTACCGATGTGCGGCCGTGTGTACACTCCGCAAAGCTCAGTGTGAATATTACATTGAAAGTGAAAAATACCCACCGAATTTCAGAGTATCGTAGCGGCGTTACTCATACAAAAAAACCGAAGTTATTTGAAAATAATACGCTTCTTTCAAACCACGGATGAAATAAGTAATGGAAACTAAACGTAAAAACAATGAATGTCACTTTTAGCACTCAAAATACATTATTTTCTGCAAAAAAAAATTGTTCTGTAACTCTACATGATGCCTTTTTGCAAGGCTAAGAATATGGTACAAGTATTTAAGGTAAGAAATGATACTTCGTTTAGAAAATTGTTCTCGTTATTAATAATAATTTGAATAAGGGATTATTTAAGAGATTTATAAAATTATAATAATTTTAGTTTTGGCCAATAGCCCGCGAAAGTGTGCATACGAGTGATTAAAAATTATAAATGATACTACAAACAAATAAAATAATAAATCATAATACTTACTAAAAATAATAATATAATAATGATGATAATAAAAGGAGAGAGAAAAACGGAACAGTTAAATAATAATAATATTTTGTGGCGCTGTTTAGAATACTTACTTAGTATGCTCAATTAAAACCAAATTAACACATTAAACGATTGCTTATTTGTCTGGAAAATTGTATGAAAATCTCTCGAAAAAGGGTAGTCTTAAGCCTGCTTTACATGCTGAATGTCGGCAGAGAGCTTACAGACAACGACCGGGTCGTGTTTTATATAAAACACTTCGGTATCCAGTTATTGGTTGTTTGTATAGGTCTTTTGATATACATACATTATACATAATTGCCAATTGAAAAATTTCGTGTAAAGTCCATTTCTTGAAAGTTGTATCACTGTGTCTCTCATTCATTTTTATTTTTTTCAAAAGAAATTTTCTTTTAACTCATACAAAGACACAACAAAAATGCAACTTTTACTAAGATACATAGTAAGAAATATGAAAAAATACTACGTCAGCAGAAAATTGTAATTTTAGAGATTTTTGTATTTCTACCTGTCCTTCGTAAAAGTTGCTCAGATATTTTTTTTTTCTAGTGATTGTAAAATAACAAAAAATTGTGTATGAAATTAATGAAATAAATCCAGGCAATTATTGACATCCTTGGAAGCCTTCGTACACCAGTGGACAGCTATTAGTCAGCTATACATAAATCCGAAAGGTGCGATTATGAATGCAATGCACAGCCCAGGAGCTTTACGCTTTAATTTTCACAAACTAGTTTCAAATTCTCATTTTCATTTCCCAAGCTATCATCTAAAGTCTGGCTTAGCTAAGTCAATGGCTCTCCATATTCAAAACCAAAACTTTGTTCATAACTACCCACCTCCTTGAAACTATTCCCGGCTCCATCATAAAAGCTGATATGAGGGGCGATACTTCGTAATATTATACTAAACGTTGGACAAGGTGGTTTATTTATACATTATGATTTTTTATGTTTTGGTAGAATTTATATTATGGAGTGAAAACTGTCATTTAATTAGACTTATGTAATTTTTGTACGGCTGGCACAATGGACCGCGGTTGTAGGTGAGCGCAGTAAGTAAGATGTAAGATACAAAGGAGGATGCTGCTGCCCATCCTCCAGGAGTTTCCTCCAGGGGTTTTCGTAACGCTAACAAGCTTGGCGACTTTGGTACTTCCCCTCCACATTTTTCCAGCAAAAGCTAGAATTCTGGAGGGAGCTCCCTGTCCTATAGTGGACGTTTCATGGGATGTTATGATGAATTTTTGTACAAGAGTCTCGTTTTTGAACTATTGCCTGATACTATAGCGACTTGGCAATTCGTGGGGATCGTAGTCAGAAGTATGATTGATTATTCTAATTTTATTGTCCATATAGAAATTAAACCACCAAAGTAAATTAAACTCACAACATCATTTTAAATTGATATTGAATATCTCACAGGCTAACGCATAAAAATTATGCAAAAATACGTTTTAAATCGCAAATGCAAAAGACAAACATTTTATCTTTTGCGGTCATCGATCGAATGTCTTTTATGTTCGAATCGAATCGCATTCAAAAATCTACTTTATCCCAAAAAACCAAATGGCTATTGGATGTATAACACTGTATTTCCATATAGCATAAGCATAGGACCTCCACATCTTCCTTCCCTTACAGAGGTGCCATACGTATTATGCTATGGAAACTCTACATTGCTATCCATCCAATAGCCATTTGAAAGTTTAAGATTTTTGAATGAGATACGATAAATCCTATACAAAAAGAAAATCGAATATTACAAAATGTATAGCAAAGCTGTCTAGACCACTGTTTAGGAGCCTTCCTTCAGAGAGCTTCTATACACATATTCCGTCAACCGCTTTGCGTAAACGGCAAAGGACTTTACGTCAAGAGCTGGCTTTAGAAAACGGATGCCAGCGTTTGCTATCAAAGGATTCTCCAATATACGACTAAATAAATGTTGTGCCACGGGATTTGATTTCATATTTCGTTTTGGGGTTTTCGTTCCGGCTTTTCATTAGTCGCACCAAATACTGTAGTAGATGAGATAGGAAGGTGAAATATTATACTAAATATTGGGTTACTTCTAAACCTCTGCCTTAGTATTTTAATCTGATCATAAAACTGAACAACTTTCTCTAAAAGACATGGATTAAAAAACGAGAAAAAGCTATGGTCATCCCATAAAAATCCACTATTGACAGCACAAGATTTGCATAAAAATCTCAATTTTCGACCCAAATTTCTTTTGGAAAAATGTGTTCTGAGTAACATACAAAAATTTTGAGGGTCCAAAAAATAATCCGATATGAATTATAAAAAGAGATCAAAAAAATAATTACCTCTAGATTTATTGAGACTCTTTGGTTCGTAATTTACAGGGTATGGCGGTTCAGTAAAACTGAAAAAACTTTCTGAAGAAACATGTCTTGGAGAAATTAAATTTTCTTTTCAGTTCCTACATATGTTTCTTAAGAAGAATTGTTTTGTCTTTGACAGAGCATGCACCTTAAGATTTCAGTAGACCATATTTTAAACTTCATGTAGTCCAAACCAAACTAGAAAATATTCTATACCTATATACAATATGCACAAATTAACTTACAAACCTTTAAAATGTATCTTGTAAACTACCACCTAAAAGTTGAAATCAAGCATGCGAAAGAAGAAGAAATGAAATAGAGTAAATAGAAAAGTGATTACAAGTACAAGAAGTATTATAGCGTAACAGGTACTGAAAGAATTTAGTAATAATTGTGCAGAAATTAATAAAATGAATGATGTTTTACCATACTTACGACATGTCAGACTTGAAATTTTAAGATATGGAGGTAAACTTAATATTATATAAGAGGCTACATATTGATATCACACATTTGATAAACGTTTCCCTTGTGGAATGCCTCCTCAACTAAGTATACGTTAGAAATCAAATTGAGTTGTCCTCCACTTCTTAAAATCATCATTGTGGTATGACCTAAGCACGGTAAAATAATCATGATTTTTACAATCTGTGCACAAACGTGGTTCCTGCTCCGCTACGAGAAGTAGAAAATGAAAGAAGCGACACATAACATGGCTGTCTCAATTGCCACTTACGGGGATAGAGGCTGGTTTGTTGACAACCACAATGTCCTCGTCGATATGTACGAGGGTGATCGGTTGGCTGGTCACCGGTACTTCGTGCCTGCAACGATACACACGTCAGGCTCTCGAGCTTTGTCCACGACACCCTGAGCAAAATGGTTTAAAAGGCGACCAACTTTTTTCATAAATCTATACGGGACAATGCCATTGGTTATGTGAACAAAGGGATAAAATAAAATAGCGCTTCGAAACCAACTTGTGTAAAATGATACAACTTCTGAGCGACAACTTGAAGGTATCTCGTTTTCGCGAATTTTGCACGGTCTTGAAACCAAGTTCTCGCAAATAGCTTCAATTTAAGGAGTCTTAAAAGTTTACATAAGAATAGTTAATAGTTGACTATTAACATTGATTAGCCATACGAAAGTCGTCGTAACAGACAAGAAACTTAATTCTCTGATTATTATAAGACCGTGTCCCGCAAGATCAAAACTTGGCCGTCTTCAATGGATCTCTGAGCAGACTTACTCACTTTTACATATAACATGTCACATACTGTTATATTTTAAGTTGTTAGGAGGGAAGATTGCTCAAAGTTCGTTAAAGAAACAGGTTCTCGTGAATGATTTACAGTTTAGACGAGATCTAAAACAACAAATGAACATGCGTGATCGATAGTTACACTAAATGTGGGAAATATGAACTAAGACTAAACTTGTTACATCGTTTAATTTATTACCACAAAAATTTATATGTCATACATTTGAAGTGCAATCGCATGCTCATTCGGTGCTTTATTTTTGTTATATTAATAAATCAAATCTATATACATAGACCTTACAACAAGCTTCCTCGTGTTACAGACGTCGAAATTCCAATAAATTTGTAAATGTTAAAATAAATAAAAAAATATTATTAGTTAATTATAATACAAATTCGAATACATTAAAACCACACCTTTGGTCTATTTGAAGAATTATATGCAAGAAAGAAGAGACATTATTAAGTTAATATTTTATGTACAATCGTATTTAAACTGAATGAATTATGTGAAGTAAAAAATAAGAAAATACGAGTAATAATATAATGTAAAGTGTTTTTAGTTGACATCATCATCAGGCCTAGGTTGATGTATAGGTATAAAATGTATCATGTTTTGTGTGAATTGATATATCTGACACAGTATAAAGTCACAACTTAAAAGTGAAATGTCTCAACTTTATCCTATTATCTACATTAGCCGACCAAATATAAAATCATACCTGTGGACGACGTTGGCAAGGAGGTCATTGTGTTTGAGTCGGTAATCAGGGTCGACCCTTTCGTAGTTGACGGTAAGAGTGCCAGCCCTGATGCAGCGCTCGTATTCAGCTGCAGGATGAGCCCTGAACTCCCTTGCGAATACATCCAGGATCTTCTCACCGACCCACCGCCCTTTAGTGAAGGTTGTAAACGTAAAGTAGTAGGGGTATACTTTTCTGAGACCTGTAGAAGAATTTTAAGGTTAGAAACAAGAAAACATAAACCTTCATAATAATAGAATCTGTAATATAAGAATCAATAACCAGATATACAAATCTGCCTCTTTATCTCAGGAAGACTGAGTCATATTAGGACAATCAGCGGAACTAATTCAGGGCAAATCAAAAGTTTCAATTTTGTGTAGGAGTTGACCTTCTGAACAATGAAATTCCTCTAGAGAGGAAGGTCGACGGTGTTCAAAAGGTTAATTTTAAGATAATTTTTCTCTTCCCTCATGAATTAGGGGGTGTATGTATACAGTAAATGAGTACTTTTCTAAAAATTTCCTTTGAACTGTATCATAAAATATGGATTTACCTTAACTTAAATTAACAAATAAAAATATGACAAGTGCAAGAGGCACTAAACACAATGTAATTATATGACGGTATGAAAACTTTTTAACAAAAAGCAAGAAAAAAGACGTGAAACAGAAACACCTGTATTCAGCATTGCAGACAGCATTGCAGTGTTGTTAAAAATAAAAACAAATAAACAAGGTCGTAGAAATAATGCAGGGAAGGAAACATATTATTTGGCGAGGCTCCCGCGAAGTGACAAATGATTGTAAATGAACCGCGCGGAGTGGCCAAGTTTTTTTTGTTCCATAAATATTCACATTACTTAAGCCTGTGATAATTTATTGCAGGATTGGCTTTAAAGCAAAGATAGATAGCTGCTGCATGTGAGAATGTTGGATTTGTCTTGAAAGTAAGGAGAAGGAGTCATACCGGATCCTTCGCAGGTATTAAAAATTTTCATATAATTTTCGGTTTTACGCGAAGGTCAGATTAGAAACAACTTTAACGAACGACGTCCCATTCAAAATCTCAAGGTATGTAACGCAAAAAAAAAACTCATTTTTAACCCATGTTCCTTATTCCAGGATAAATGCCAATATTTCTCGTGACATGGTCACCATACTCACACTTAAGACAACAAACATTAAAACGACCGAGTTTTGCTCTAATTTCCTAGAAATGAGACCTAGCTAGATCGAGTTTTCGCCCTTGTAAGCCCCTATACTGTAAATTTAATAAAAATCGATAGAGCCCTTTTCGAGGACACAGTTACAACAAATATTCCTCGTATAGTAGTTTAGGATATTATACAAAAGTTTAGGATAATAAGGATAAGAATGTTGAACATGTAGAGATGGGGCTTCACAAACAGTTGCTAAAACTCTGTGATTGTGGAGCTACGTCTCAAAACATGGCCATACCCCGGACACTACATACATCGAGCGCGAATTTGAAATTGGCATGTCGCGTAGGCTCGTATATTCAGTACAAAAGACCCTCAGAAGGACCACGAGAATAATAATAATAATAAACAATAAAAATAAGTTTATTTCTCTTTCACTATAGATTTTGGGACAAACATCTTAATTAAGCACTTAAAATAGACTTGTTTATGTAAATCTGTAATAAATAAAAAAATAAATAAAAAAAAATTTTATTCCAAAAAAAAAGCAGGCAATTTACAATTTCGAGAGACAGGAGCCTAAACTAGGTAGACCCTGTGCTATAGGTCTCCTGGTCTCTCCCACTCGGGTAAACGTTGCAGACTTAAGATTTAAAGGTAGGTATATAGGTTGTTTTGCCAAAAATCTACTGTTAGTGTGTGAGTGAAGTGAGTGAATGTTAGTGAAGTGAGTGAGAATCTCGCGGGCTGGTGCGCACGGGTGTGCGGGGTAGGTGACACGGGGGGCGGAGAGTGTTCTGTATCATAGTACGGTCAACCGCTTGTCGGTAGAAACTTTTTCGACTCTATTACAACGTCCAAAAGTGTTTCTACCGATGTGCAGCCGTGTGTACTATCACTTTATTCTGTGGCATGGCGCCCTTGCTCTCTTGTCCATTGTACCCCTTCACCTATACCTAATAACACGGATTTGTATGACGCATCAGATATCGCCATAGCTGCAGCGAATTATTTGGACGTGAATATTTATTTGGTGTTTGATCATAACATTGACACAACGAAGAAGAATCAAGCTCCACCGACATTTATTACGATGTTTTGATTACTAAAGGTTTTTATTCAATTAAAGGCCAAACCAAAATCTATTATATCTAAAAAACCTGAGTCATGTAACCGCAATGCCGTTTTTTCGTTTAATTCCCTTGAAAACCTTTTAAGACATCACCTAATAGTGTAATGTGTTATTGATTACCTTTGTGCATGTTGATTACACTGGGTGGCAAAGAAACTCAATACACTAGTTAGGTTTTTCAGTCATTTTCCATACAATGTTAGAAAGCGTCTTCCTATTCCCTTGTTGAATTAAAACTTATTAACAAGTAGTGAGATCGTTAGACGAGGTCCTTGTTAAAAATATTATTAAAGTATTGACGAAGAAATCTTTCAATTCTGGCCTAGGCCAACCAGGACCAAATTCAGGATGTTCCGGATAAAGGCCAGGTTAAAAGTACCCTAAACCGGTGAGCATGTATGAAACGATTGATGAAAGTACAGGAAGCAAGGGAAGTATGTCAAGATCGTAGCAGGTGGAGGACTGTGGTCTATGCCTACCCCGACGGGAAGGAGGCGTGATGTTATGTATGTATGTATGTAAGTGACACAAGGACGCACGTCGGTGGAAACACTTTGCTCTTGAACGGTTCTCTGGTTTCCGGCATTTGTAGCGTAGCGCTGGATCAGCTTATAATAGTTTTGTTTCTACGTGCCTGCTGCCGTGCGTACTGCATTTTTTTCTGACCATTATAATCTAAAAATCTTTGACGAACTTGTTCTCAAGGATCTCATCTAAAAATCTCACTATGAATATGCATCTTTTTATTTTAATTGATGAGGTCACTGTATGAAAATATAAGGCGCAAAACATCTTAAACTAGTTGTCTTACCGCCCAGTGTACTAGTTGTCTTATCGCCCAGTGTATTAGAAATGGATCACGAAAGTTTCATATTAACTGAATATCACTGCACATAATGATGGCTACATAAAATTATGGGTTCATCATAAAAGTTTTCTTACCATGTAGGTGAAGTTATACCATTTTATTTTTCATGCGTCTTTTAATTGTAAATTTTTTCGTATATCATTTAAGATATTTTCTGCATTCTAAATAATTACAGAAAATATACAAAAGTGATATTGTTATTAATCGAATTTTGATAAATTGATTTAGCCCTTGCGCATCCCAATATTTTTTCCAAAAGATTTCATCCCAAACTTTCTTACATGGAAAAATAATGAATTCGATCAGGATTAAAGACTGGGAATTTTCTTTTTCAATCACAGCGAAGCCATAAATAATCCTTTTGATTTCCTTCAGGCGGTTCTTAGTCCTTTATTGCAGGGGTCTCCAAGCTACGGCCCGCAAACTGAAATCGGCCCACAAGTTGCATCAATTTCACCCGCACCTGCACTGCCCGCAGGGAGACATACGAGTATCTGGTTTAAGCTCACTATATTCACTGTATTTTGCTAATTGTATATTTAAATTTTTCAAAAGACACGATTTTTTATTCCATTTACTTTGAAAGTCAAGCAAATAATATATAATAATTGACAAGCCTGCTGGCGAGGTTGGTAGTGAGCCTGCCTTTCACGCAGTGAGCCGCGGGTTCGATCCCCGCCCAGGGCAAACATTTGTGAGATGAACACAAGTGTTTGTTCAGTGTCTGGGTGTTATTTAACTATTTATGTATGTATATCAGTCTCTGGTACCCATAGTACAGGCTTTGCCTAATTTGGGATCAGATGACCTTGTGTGAAATGTCCCCCAATAATAAATGGTCAAGCAAATAGCGAATAAAAGACGGATCTAAAGAGAGGGCTATATAGAGATGAATCACGAGCAAGTGAATCTTTTTAGAGGGGGAATTGTATAAAACTCTTTACTACACCAAAAGTAAACAATTACAAAAAAAAGTAATCCTAGTCAAGTTAGCCCAGTGTTTGAACACCCCTGGTTTATTGGATTACATCGACTCTCATAACTTGGGCGATGGTTCTATTTCCGCCGAAATATCAGCGGTCCTTATTGAAAGCTCAAAACGAGTCTTTCGATTTGTATTAATGGATATAGTACCTTGGATGTTTGGCAAGAAGAAAACGAATTTTTATTGCAATCTATTGGTGAAAAAGGATCTCTTAAAAATAATCTCATCTTTTTTGGCTAGAGTCAGTATAACAGTCAAAGAGCATTTTTTTTCTACGTTGGTTTATTTTTATAATTTTATTGTATTAAATATGTATTTATTGGGATTAGTTATATAAATGTATGTATAATCCTATACTATTAATAGAGCAATATTTATATATATATATTTGTAAGCGGTTTCTCGAAAACGGCCCTAACGATATCGATGAAATTTACCATACGGGGGTTTTAGGGGGCAAAAATCGATCTAGCTAGGTCTCATGTCTGAGAAAATTCGTTTTCCCCGTGTTTTTGAGCATTTTTTGAATTCGGCGTTTTAGACAGAAACTTACAGCGCCATCTGTAGGCGAGTAGCATAGCTTGCTTACCCGATGATATTTTCAGGTTGAGGCGGTGATTAAAGAGCGAAGCTCGGTCGCCCAGGTACTATATATTAATATAGTATTTAAAACATATATTGTTTTTATTCAGTGTTTACCTGTGGTTAGGTATTTTAGTTTTAAGGATATCGTTTTAGGTTAGGTAATCACTTGTGTTGTGCACTTTTACCCACTGCTGTATACTAGCTTTTTCTATCATTTGGTTAGCTAGTAGGAAACTCAGTTTTGAGTCAGGCTCGCCCTTGTTATATGTTTTCACTTGTGTTTGTCTTGGAAATGTTTTCATGAACAACAAAGAATAAAGAAAGAAAGAACACTTAACTTTTGGAACCAATATCATGTTTTTGTCTTTTATCGATGTTTGAATAAAAAGCATCTTTAAATTTTTGCACAAATATTGAATTACTTCCAGACAAAGGAAACAAAATGGTAAAACCAGAAGCAGAGTAATACAAACTTTCAAAATTAAATTTGGGAAACTGTAGTTAGGAAGCCAGTAACGAAGTCTGGTAACCTTCAAGAGTTGTTATCAGTTTTATTGAGCCGCGCCTTTGGGGAGGTTATTTGGAATTAGCAGAAAAAAAACGTAACTACATTTTTTTCCGGCTAAATTCCTTGGAAGTTTTTAGGTTGCTTTGAATCTGAGTTTTAGTTTTTAGGAGTTGTCTTCATAGTAAGGGTGATGAAGGACAAATTTCTATATGATTTGCTCATGTCTGCCTCTTTGCCTGATGATAAGGAGCATCCTCTAAAAGATACAAAAAATATTAGCGGACATCCACACCCCTGCGTTTTTGAGGAATTAAGTTTTAACTGTTTTGAAATTTGACAATGAAACGTACACCTGGCAGACTATGACTATTTGATTAAATACAATGCATAAAACCCCAGAAAAATGGTCTGCCACCATAATAGCCCTGCGTCGTAAAGTAACAGCGCTTCAAAATGCAAAAATTCACTACTTCGTCCCGTAATAATGTCGAGCGCTGCATGTCTGCCTCTTCGATTTTCTACATCTTCAGAAGTATTTTAAACAGGAGCCACAAAGGCAGACAAAAAAAACATTATTTAGTATCTTATTTTCATTTTTTTTTGCTTTAACTCAAAAACGCAGCGACGCACAGAAAAACTTGTAAGGACCAAATCGATTCGTATTGAGCTGATTTATCATCCCTATTTATATGAATCATGAGCAAATCATATACCCAAATTGCAGCCAGCACCCTAACACGAAGTTGAAATGAGCTAACCTAACTCGATTTTTTTTTATTTCAGAAATTAGAAAATCTGAAATTTTTATTAACACTAGACTAAGACATCAAAACACAACTATAAAAATACAATAAATGGGTAGCAAAATCAAATAAATATTATAGAGAAAAAGAATTGATGAAAGTTCAGGAAGCAAGGGAAGTATGTCAAGATCGTAGCAGGTGGAGAACTGTGGTCTCTGCCTACCCCGACGGGAACAAGGCGTGATGTTATGTATGTATGTGAGGATAAAATACAAAAGTTAAAAAAAATACGGTGCTGTGTGTGACATCGGCAGTGATAAAAGGGCCTCAGCAAAAGCCGCAGCACGCACGCTGCGACGCTGGTTTTCATTTGATAAGGAAACTTTGACTGGCCCGTTGGTGTGGTTGGTAGTGTCTAGTGAGCCAGCCTTATACGCCGTGGGCCGCGGGTTCGATAGCCGCCCAGGGTAAACATTTGTGTGATGAACACGAGTGTTTGTTCTGAGCCTGGGTGTTATATCTATTTATGTATGTATATCAGTCTCTGACTTTGCCTAGTTAGGGATCAAAAGACTTTGTGTGAAGTGTCCCCGTATTGATTTATAATAGTACCTGGGCGACCGAGCTTCGCTCTATAATAGCCGCCTCAATCTGAAAATATCATCGGGTGAGCAAGCTAGGCTACTCGCCAACAGATGGCGCTGTTAGTATCTTAAACGCGCAAAGAAATTTAAAAAACGGTGAAAACGAATTTTCCCAGACATGAGACCTAGCTAGATCGATTTTTCGCCCCCTAAAATTCCTGTATAAATTTCATCGAAATCGTTAGAGCCGTTTTCGAGAAACCGATTACAAATATATATATATACAAATATTGCTCTTTTAATAGTATCGGATTATATTAATTTAAACTGGAGTTTTATGTTTAATTAAACTTTTCGCTCTGTGATTTAAGGGTTACAGCGTTCGGCTCACGATGCGGAGGTTCTGGGTTCGCTTTCCGGTGGGGACACTTCAAAAAAAATCTCTTGGTGAGACTTCCCCAGTTTGTTATGTTAGGGCATTGCAGGATGATTGTCCGAAAATTTAATTTATTCCGTGCTTCGGAAGGCACGTTAGGCCGTTGATTCCCGCTACTGTCTATGGAAGTTGTCGTTACTGAGCCGTGGCTTTACAACTGCAAAAAACATTGTTTGTGTGGTCGGTCATCGATCTTACAATGCATACGACATAATGATCGCTTCGTTGATACAAAGTACCTATATGGTATGACTTCTTTATGTTTTAGGCAAGTTTCCTAGACGAACGCATTTAGCGTAATTGACTGTACGCAGGTGCCCTGTCTGTTTTTCAAATTGTTCTCTTCGCCTCCGATCTTACAACTCGCACGATTTGATTCGCTTCACTGCACAAAATTTGTTGTTAGTTTAACTAAAAAGTTCAAGTTTTGATCTCTCATAGAAACTGCATCAGCTGATAGCGCATTTTGTATGGGAGGTCAAATTTGGTTTTTCGTATTTCGACCTATGTTCCTAAGGAAAAGTTGTTTAGTATCATGAGTACGTACATGCATATCTTTTGCTATCAAGAACTAATAAAAAAAACCGGCCAAGTGCGAGTCGGACTCGCGCACCGAGGGACCGTACCACCACACCGAGGGACCGTACCACCACATAATCATAATTGTATTGGTTAAAATTTCAGTAAGTTAATGTGCTAGATTTTTTGAGTCCGACACGCGCTTGACCAAATTTTATTATTTGTTGTTATTTTATAGTTTATGCACTAAAAACATACCAATTTTCAAGTTTGTAAGTGTTCCCGTTTTTAAAATAGAACCAAAACAAAAATCGCGTCCGCAACCATCCAACTTGACCCCTCTCTTATATGAATGTTCTTGAAACGAGAGCTCACCACAATTGGTTACCATTAGTTGTGAGAAAAGTTGTAATATTTAATAATTTCAGACTTTTCCCATTATTTGTACTGTGAGACCTAGCTTCTTGCCAAATTTCATAATTTTAGGTCAACGGGAAGTACCCTGTAGGTTTTGCTTTTTTGCATAAATGTATGGAGATGAGGACATAAAATGTCATATCTTTTGATTGCGTCGTTGTAAAAAATTTAAATTTTCAGATCTTGTGTGGTTCATGGATCCTATATGGTATTAATTTCAACCTGATACCTTTACCCGTTCGTGAGATAAAGGGTCTTGACAGACAGACAGACGGACAACAAAGTGATCCTATAAGGTTTCCGGTTTTTTTCTTTTGAGGTACGGAACCCTAAGAACCTAGAAATTCAACTTAATCCTTGACGACTCACCATTTTCAATGTAGTAGGACGTCTCATTGTATCTGTCGTCCGTGAAGCCAGGCCTCTTCGCTTTCAATGCTTTTGTTTCTAGTTTTGCCTGGAACAAAGAAAAAGAAGTTCATTATGAAAGTAAAATATTGGGAAACGGAGCGTGATCCACCATAACAATATTAAAGGTAAACAGTGTGATAACGATCTCAGAGCAGTTGGCCAAGATGGGAACAAAAAAAAACATATTGAATTGGCAACGAGGTTAGGCCACGTTCCGATTTTTTTTTCTTATTTAAAGATTCAAATTTTTACAGAGTTTCATATTCTTTATGACTAAAGGCTGCGGAAGCCAGATGGGCTTAAATGCAGCCAGTGAGTTCAGTAATTAGGCTCACACTGAGCCGCTCACTGTGAGCCGACTGATTCTGAGCGGCGTATCGGTCGCTTACTCAATTCGTTCCGTAGTGAGCTGACTGAGCCGCCGACCGGGAGCTAGTTCGCGGCGACTCAGCTGCTCACTGAATTAATCCACAAGCGTTACGCCGCAAACTGCGTACAGTACGCGCTGAATGGACACTCTTTTTAAAATATATAGGGAGGCATACTGAAGGCAGACAGTGAGCGGCTCACTGTGAACCTAATGGGGACGTGGCCTTATATAAAATCTTGACGACTAGATGCTATCAACTTACAGATATCGTAGTTGCACTGTACGAGTCATATCTTGACGCGGCACAAAGTTTGCCAAACTAAAACCGTGGACTCAGACCACATAACTGAACAACATTCTCTAAGGAACATAAGTTGAAAAACGATTTTATTTTTACTTTCTATAGGAACTGCACTTACTGATAGCATATTTTGTATAAGCCAGGTAAAAACATTTTTTTCATATTTAGACCGATTTCGAAAGTTGTTCAGTTTGATTAATCCGAACACCCTGTATCTTCTTTAGCAGTGGTGTCAAGGTCAAGGACGCGGCTTGCACTCGATATAAGTTAAGTAACCATAAAAATGTGTGTAAGTAGAAGATTTAGAGCCGACCAATTTCCGTCGTTGCGAAAAAGTTGCGGTAACCGGGTTACCTACTACTTACTGGAATCGGATGGATTCATTTATCGATTTTTGGGGTAATTCGTTCAGTTAGATGTGCTGGGTCTATACTCTAGTATCTTTTCTACATGACCAAAAGAAACTAAAGATTGTTTAATATTAGTCACAAAATCTTCTTTTACACCACAATAATACTATTGAATAATAATGAATACTATTTTGACTCAATGCTCACGTTTATACTGCAATAAATAATTTTTTATGTAACCTAATACTTCTGCTTCCAGTATAATCAATAAATCAAAAGACATTGCAATTTTCAGCCTAAAAACAAAATACGCATCTCATATTCCTAACAATCATCAAAACACAATACCTGTCGACGCCGGTCGTCAAAAAATCTAAAACTCAATTTGGGTGCGCCATGAAAAATTTGCATATGACTGCCGCTTGACCGAAATGCTGAAATATTCTATAACATCAGAAATTCTGTTCCCAAGCGTTCGCTGTTCGTCTATACTATGATCGCAACACAAAAAGTTGTGGCTGGCGGGACGTGCTATGAGGCGAAATGAGAAAAGTTTTTTAAAAGTGAAACAATCTAGAGCGACCGACAATAAGCTTTTTTGTTTGTTTCGTCCATGAACACCATCTCTAGATAAAAAATTTGTGGGAATGGAATTAAAAACGTTATTATTTTTGTGGGATTCTCAAAAGTTCGTCCTCGTGTTCCTTTTCGTTTGGAGTACAATTCAAAACAAATTGTCGATTTCATTTCAAATTCCTCTACAGAAACTTTCTTTATCAAGGATACAGAAAAGGAAATCGTAATTTGAAATTTGCATTAATCGAATGCGGAGTACCCCAACATTAATTAAAGCTAATATTAATAGAGAGTGACTTTTAATTAGTTCTTGATAGCAAAAGATATGCATGTACTCATTAAACTGAACAACTTTTCCTAAGGAACATGGGTCGAAATAAGAAAAACTAAATTTGACCTCCCATACAACATGCGCTATCAGCTGATGCGGTTTCTGGGAGGTCAAAACTTGATTCTCGTATTTCGACCTATGTTCCTTGGGGAAAGTTGTTCAATATCATGAGTACATGCATACCTTTTTCTGTCAAGAACTAATTAAAAGTCACCCTATATAAAGGGTATACTAAAAAAAAGCTCTAGTCATCAAAACCAACGAGCTTGTACTAAAGATTTGATGGTAATGGAGGAAGTGAGGGAATTATGTCAAGATCAAAGCAGGTGGAGGGCTGTGGTCTCTGCCTACCCCGACGGAAAAGAGGCGTGATGTTGTGTAGAGATGTTGAATAAAAGGTTAGATGATGATTTTCTTTCGATGACTGTGTAATCTTTTTTTTCTTTTTTTTTTAAACACAACCCGTGCTTTTCAAAATATGGTACGTAATTACGGTGCACTTACTAAGGCTAAGTTACACTGCACCATCTCGAGGATCTATATGAAGCATCAGATAACAGCATATAAGTAGCAAGATTTAGGAAGATAAATATTTAATTATTGACACCAAGAATAAGATTGTTACGTAATAGTTCACAACTTTGGTACTTGAGGGTTAAAATTGGGTGCAAAACAGGTTTTGTAAACCGCAAAATAATTTGCAAAAGTAGGAGAATCTGCAAACGATAATGTGTAAACAATATTGAAAAGCGGGTCATTGATGGATGTTTAATATTCCCGTTTTGAGCCTCGCAGTGAAATCCGTGGAGCGCACACAACAGCCGTGATTAAAATTCGTATTACTACTAGTGTTGCCAACTTCACCGGATATCGATGTACGAAATTGTTTTTTATAACATCTATTCGAAAAGGGCTAGTACGTTCTACGTTAACAGGGAATAAAATCACTTTTAATCCCTAAGGGACTAATAGTGATTTGAATTAGGAATGTGAATATTGTTATTGGCCTCTCATTATTTCTATGTCAATCCTTATTTTTCATACGTAAATAAATAAACTTCATTTTCTTACATATTCATATTCATTAACGCTATTTTAAAGCTGGAGCGATTTTTTATGCCTGTTATTAGGTACTCATTTTTAAGTTCTATTCACAATATTCATTTAAACCTTTTCAATCGTCATTTTATTTTACAAGATCAAGTCAATTGTATTAAGTCGTAAATTTGTGTATATAATTTCATGTATTTTATTTATTTATTGATTGATTTATATATAACTATATAAATTTTACTATATAGCGTGATTTTTTATTAGTTCTTGATAGCAAAAGATATGCATGTACTCATGATACTAAACAACTTTTCCTTAGGAACATACGTCGAAATACGAAAAACCAAATTTGACCTCCCACACAAAATGCGCTATCAGCTGATGCAGTTTCTATGAGAGATCAAAACTTGATTTTCGATTTTCGACCTATGTTCCTCGGGGAAAGTTGTTCAGTATCATGAGTACATTCATACCTTTTTCTATCAAGAACTAATTAAAAGTCACCCTATATATGTATGTCAACGCGCCCACACACGCACACACAATCTTACACACAAATTCACTCTCACTCACAGATATATACACACACACTCACACACACTTAATATAGTTCCTCTTGTTTAATTATACTTACTTATGTTACGTAGTTTGAAGTATTTAGTTACAAATAGCCACGAGGGAAGAGCGGATTCTTCCTGACACAGGCACTCTGATGCTTAAAACTCCACACAATTTTTGTATGAAAACTTATTAAGCAATAAACATTTTTGTATTTTGTATTTGTGTAGTTCATTTCATACACCTCAAAGAGTCTTTTTAAAAATAAGTATTGATACAAAGAAATAACTTTCGTATACTTTTTATCTCGTCCCGCCCCGTATATCACGAACATACACCAAAAATGGCGGCACTATCAACTGACGGTTGCCGGATGGATTAATGCTTACCGAAGCATCATATGCGATAGTTTAATGGATTAAATTTGTAAATCATTTTTACCGTTTTCGTCTCGTTCTGTATCTGGGTCACTATACTCGCATTCAATTGGATTTACAAGGCTTTCTGTTTGTTAATTGAAATTGGAAGCAGTTTTATTAACAATGATGAAAATAATTGGTCATTGGTTTGTTGGAATATGGAAACTAAACACGTCGTATCTCCCTCTACATCATACACGTACACGTTGACCGTACCTGGTGTTAGTAATTAGTACCCGGGCGAACGAGTTTAGAACTATAATAGCCGCCTCAACATCAAAAAGTCATCGGGTGAGCAAACTATGCTACCCGCAAACAGATGGCACTGTAGGTTTCTGTTTAAAACGCTGTATTTAAAGAAATGCTTATAAACACGGTGAAAACGAATTTTCCCAATCATGAGACCTAGCTAGATCGATTTTTAGCCCTCGGTAACCCCTGTACGATAAATTTCATCGAAATCGTCAGAGTAGTTTTCGAGAAACTTTTTACAAATATATATGTTTATATTCAAATATTGCTCGTTTAATAGTATAGGATCTAAATAATATAGATAAACAACTTGATGAAAGCAGAGAGATTCAATTCTAAACCCTCCGATAAAATAATTTGCAATGTACAAAATTTGGCTGTTTCCAACTTCCAACTTTCCATGCGCCTATAGGTATTTTCAAAAGCAATGGGATTATCAAAGAGTCGTAACTTCTTCCAAGTCGGGACATCACAAGATGTAACGAAGTTTCAACTTTTGTCAAAGCTAATATTGAATACTCAGGTAATAGTCCAATCAACGATGTCCTAGCAACCGGACGGTAATTTCTTCTACGCTGCAATTTCGCAGGACGTTAAAGTAAACTACATTATTGGTCGATATTTTTAGGTATCCCGCTAGTACTTAAAACCTTGGTAAGCTGTCTCCACTTTCCTCTGTCTTGGGCAAAAGATGTATTTTTTTTCTTTTTTACCAGCACGTAGTTTTGTTACTATCACCTTACCTAATAACTATACAAAATCACCCACTAATACCCTTTATACATGCACACAAACTTACGAACACACAAACAAATACCCACACACACATATACAAATCCAGTCACACACACTCGCACACATACACTTAAATATACACCATTCCTCTTACCTGTCCAGCATGCTTATAAGTACTTACAAAAATTGTATCTACTCCCGGTCCAATGTAGGAGAGGCTGGTGTCTGTCATACAGGGCTCCTAGTATAGACACCACCAGTCTCTCACATAGATGAACTTTTACTAGTGTATCACTCATTCATATTGTACTACTATCTATGTGAAAGAATAATAAAGTTTATTATTATTATATATACATAATAATAATCTTAAAACCGATGTTTCCTCTTAAACATACTTTCCTGTCGGGGTAGGCAGAGACCACAGTCCTCCACCTGCAACGATCTTGACATACTTCCCTCGCTTCCTGTACTGTCATCAATGCTTTCATACATGCTCATCGGTTAAGGATACTCTTTTATTTCACTTATTGAAGATTGCGGAGAATAAAAAATATAAATAAATAAATGAAAATAGAAATAAATCAAAGGAAGCTTATATGAAGTCGGTGTTCCCGGCAATTCTGGATTGCTTTCCATCCAAAAAAAGTTCAGGGGAAAATTTGGCGACAGGCTGTAAGAAAACTGAAAGACAGGCTTAACCCAAAACTAGAAGGTAGAAAATGGAAGAGAGACTATAACCCTGCAGTTTTATTGATCAATATTTTGGCTTAGGTAGATTAAATTGTGAAACTCAGTTATCATCAGTTCAACTGGGAAATAAATAAATATTACTTAGTGTCTTAATCATCGAACTTCATTAAAGGTTTTTCGTTTGATTTTCTATCATTTTGCCAAATCTTATTATCAGGTATAAGACATACGAAAAACTCCTAATTGACTGGAGTATTAAGGGACAACCCGCGCTCAAGAAAAAGGTAAGTAATATGAGTAAACTTAGCACTTGAAAGTTTTCGTTTTGGCACAATTGGATTCACTATTACAAGTTGTGCTGAGTTTCAAAGATTGGCTTTGCTCTGCTCGAGTGACTTCTTATTGAAAAAATCATTAAATGTATGTGAAATGAATCGTAGATCAACGAATTTGTGGCATGCGAGGATAAAAAAAACAAGACTATTAAGACCTACTTCCAAAAGACAGAGCAGGCGCCTAGACTACTAATGAATATAAGTCTTTGATTTATAGACCCAGTTATATTATACTAGGTGATTGGAAATTAGTGGCTATGGCTTTAAGGGGTGATAGTTTGGAAATTACTATCAGACCTACTGTCCTAAAGTTAACCCTTTCCAAGTTATTCATACTTAATATTACTTATTCTTCATACTTATTTTTTGTTTTTGTTAATTTTAGGACAGGAAAGGGTTAACTTTAGGACAGTAGGTCTCATAGTAATTTCGACTGGAATTGTCCCATACTATCATCCCTTAAAGCCATAGCCACTAATTTCCAATCACCCTGTATATTTTCATATCATCATCATAACATTCCCCCCGTGTGGTGCCGGCAAAGAATAGTACGAACCCATACATACCCGTGGGTGTCGTAAGAGGCGACTAAGGGTTAACTGGAGGATGGGCAGCAGCATCCTCCTTTGTATCTTACATCTTATTTATTGCGGTCACCTACAACCGCGGTCTATGGTGCCAGCCGTAACGCTAACAAGCGTGGTGACTATGGTACTTCCCCTCCACATTTTTCCAGCAAAAGCTAGGATTCTGGAGGGAGCTCCCTGTCCTGTAGTGGACGTTTCATAGGATGTTATGATGATCATAACATTCCATAAAACATCCACTGCAGGTCAGAGGAGCTCCCTCCAGAACTCCAGCAAAAACTCGTGGTATTTTGGAAGGAATTTACACGCTTATAATAAGCTTTAATGCGGCTGACGACCGCGGTTGGTGACCGCACTAAGTAAGATGGTACGATAGCCAGAAAGGTGCTGCTGCCGATCCTCCGGTACATCAGCCCTTAGTCGCCTCTTACGACACCCATATGTACAGAGAAAGATTGGTAATATTGTTTGCCAGCACCACACGGACTTCTATCTTCTACTAACTATACAGCGTGATTTTTTTGCTCCGAGTGATTCTACTCATGATTTAAACTTTGAAACTATTTCGCAGCAGGGATGAATAGTTCCGTGTAGTTAGTGGTATGGACGGTTTACCATTGCTATTTATAAACTTTGGCTGCACGGTACGAGAAGTTATACAGGGTGTTAATTTGATTGCGTGCCACAGCTCAGGGGCGGGATCAGTATCAGTAACTGAACAACTTTTCCCAAGGAACATAGGTCGAAATACGATAAACCATATTTGACCTTCCATACAAAATGCGCTAGCAGCTGATGCAGTTTCTATGAGAGGTCAAAACTTGATTTTTGTATTTCGACCCATGTTCCCTGGGAAAAGTTGTTCTGTTGTCATGAGTACATGCATATCTTTTGCTATCAAGAACTAATTAAAAGTCACCCTATACAGGATGTGAATTTGATTGCGTGCCATAGCTTAGGTGCCCGCACCTGCAGAGGTCAATCATTTATTTTCGTATTTCGACCTACGTTCCTTGAAAAAAGTTGTTCAGTTACTGATACTGATCGTTTCCACCGACGTGCGGCTGTGTGTACTTGACAGCTCAGGAGTGCGGGCAAAATGTATAACACGCCATACGTTTCGACCGCATTCCCGACTCTCTCTCGCGTACTATACGAACTCTGACAATAATAAGACAGCAAAAGCGCGCTTCGCGAAAAAGATTCAATGTCTCATGGGGCCGGTAATCTCGCTGGCTCACATGTAATTTCAGTTCGAAACACAACAGAAAAAGTGCTAGCACTACTGCTGTACGGCAGACCGCAGTTTGCAGAAAAGTGGTACTTTTCCAGAAAAACTACTTAGTTGGGAGAAAGAATAAACAAAACAAAAGAAGATCAAATCGTGTTTCTGTGCAGGATTTAATACTCAACTTATAGGCACATTAAAAATATCTCAAATACTTCTTTCAATCTTGAAAAAAAGAAGCGATAACAAAAACCCAAAAACACATCCTCGATGGATTAAAAAACAAGAATTGATCGTTCAAAAGTAAAGTCTAACATTACTTGTCCTATTAAGCTCATCCCAGATAAACGTCCAACCCAAGTTAAATGGAAGCGCCAAAGCGGCCATTTTTTATTTTCATCTCGCTGAAATGTTCTCTAATGACGTCTCAGACTTATTTAGGGAACTCCTTTACAGCCCCCCAGTCCATAATTTTTGCGACGTCAGGTTGCTCTTGGACCTCGCTGTCAAAAGAAGGGATTTACTCAACGCTGAAACGAATAGGAGTGTGGAGTGTCATTAGAGCATCTTCACTATTCGGCTTATTTCATATTTTATAGTTCAATAACTCAAATCCCAAACTGATAAGTACCAAAATGTTTCTTTACAAGGCCAATATAAAAATTATGTACCTACTGGTTTTCATCTAAAAAAGAATCGGGTAAAAAAATACTTGTGACGGACGAATTTGAAGACAATACGCGACACCAAAAAATTCTGATGACGAGTTCGCGATATTCATACAAAATCTTTGACGTTCAACAAATAGTACAGGGTGGACCATAAGTTTTTTTACTTTTGAAACTAAATTAAAATGAAAACTAATTACAAAAGCACATAAAACGGGAATTTATTTTTTATAAATTATATCATCCATATGTGTTCCTTCATTATTTTGGCATTGCGGTAACCTGGAGCGAAAATTTTCAATGACGGCCTGAGTGAATACTTTGCGGTATATTATTGTCATGTTACAAAACTTTTAAGCAAAATTCTTTACTTTACATTTAAGCAAAAAAGTTTTGTAACATGACAATATGCCCCCCCCCCCCCCCCGTATTAAATAATTTCCTACAATTTACCACCTAACGAAGATTTAGAAATTATGCACATTGCATTTTAAACACTTACTAACCGTCCTTGACAACATATCAAAAATTTTGAGTTACCGGACCATTTGTAAGGTAAAACTTCACTATTATTCTCTATTTAGTGATATTTTAGAAATAAAATTTGGTAAACTTACATGAATGTTGTACAAAATCTTTGCCTAGCAGGGTCATTTTGTTTTCATTATCCCCGCAAAGTGGCGTGTACAGGGCGCTGAAATTTACGACAAAAGACTACTCGACCCTAATTTAAATACATTACGCGTCTTGAAGGAGGAGGGGGGCGCAGGTCGCCACTCTAAAGGTAATGTAGTTGAGTGTTTGCTGAATTGTCGTGTCTTTTGTTTGTTGTACGTTTTGTTATGTAAATAAGTAAGGGCGCCACACATTAGGGTCAATTTTAGTAAAGGAAGGTTACTTGTCTTATTAAACAATGAATGAGAAAGCACAAATAACATAAAGGCATTATAGAGCAAACATAAAGCTTTATCGCACTGTACTAGATATTATGTAAGCAGAACAGAATAGTAGAGGCCTATAAAGTCGAAATGAGTACGTGAATGGGTAGAATACCATTATTTTCAGAATATTTTTTAGAATGTACAAGTATAGCACTTTCATATGATAACCCCTCCCCCCACCTCCGTATTTGGGCCCCATTTACAACATTAATAAAACTATTTTTTATATACTTTCAAGCCTACTTTATAAATGTTACAAATTTCTAGTCGATAGCGTTTGTAGTTGCTGAGGTAAACAGGTGTGATAGACAGACAGGCGTTGTCGCACTATACTTGTTCCGTTTTGCAATTTTGATTCGGCACCCTAAATAGGATTACCCTTGGTAAAATGGTAAAAGTATGGTCAATTTTATGTTCCAAATCCACAATTTTAGTTTTCGACAGTAGTCTTTTTACGTACCTGGTGTATTGTCCCGATTCTATTTCAAAAATGGAGACCCTAGTGGAAATGGAAGGAACAATAATGTGACGCATTGTTGTGTGGAATCTAATTAGTGGGGTTTTTAGGACCCCAGCTCGTTACGAGCCTCGGTATGACAGGGATTTCTAATTTGGACCCTGAGTTCGAGACGGAATAGAATATTAAGTATGCCATTTTTTAGGTCGTGCTCAAATTGTTTTTGTGCTGAATATTTTTTTGTTTAAACAAATTGCCATTTTTCCGTTATACAGGGTTATTTTTGGATGGCTACCCAAATTTTTGTATGTTGCTCAGAACTTGAAACTGAACAACTTTCCCAAAGAAACATGGGTCGAAAAACCTATATAAGGGTGGGTTGCACCATCTAACCTTAACCATAACCGAATACACGCGTCTTAACTTAAGACTCTTAGGTCGCAATCACACCGTCCTAAATTCAAAGACTAATTTGTCATACATTGCTAGATGGCTTGGTTATGTTAATTCCAATATCCTCACTTCATCCAGCAATGTATGCTGAATTAGTTCCTGAATTAAGGAAGGTGTGATATTGGCTCTCTATAGGGTGAAGAGAGCAAGAGGCGTATATAGGATGACTTTTAATTAGTTCTTAATAGAAAAAGGTATGCATGTACTCATGATACTGAACAACTTTTTCCAAGGAACATAGGTCGAAATACGAAAATCAAGTTTTGACCTCCCATAGAAACTGCATCAGCTGATAGCGCATTTTGTATGGGAGGTCAAATTTGGTTTTTCGTATTTCGACCTATGTTCCTTTGAAAAAGTTGTTCAGTGTCATGAGTACATGCATATCTTTTGCTATCAAGAACTAATTAGATGTCACCCTGTATACGGCAATGGTTAAGTTTAATGGTGCAACTGCATACTAAATAAATGGTACAGCCGCACTGCACTTACTTTCTCGCAATACTCAAGGATAAACTATCAACCGCAAACTTAAATTTGTAATGCCCTACACATAGTATGGAAATACAAACTTTTATTTACGTTTTACCAAAAAAATGTTCGAATGAAATATACAGATCAATTCAGAATTCAAATTGCCAAACATTACAACAAACAAACCTCAAACGATTTCGAGTAAATCACATGTTTAACTTTTGGTAGTACTGGAACACCCTTTATATGAATTTTCACAGATCAATGGATACTACCATAGGATACTTGCATGGGGATTTTTTTATTTCCCAAAACATGTTATGGATAATTGTTCAGTTTAGTCTACTGAGCAAGCCCTTTCAGTTTTTGGTACACCCTGTGTACAAAATATTATTCAAAAAAATCATAAAGAATATCCAGTCAGGTAGACAACCAATCCAGGATTAATATTATAGAACATTTTAATAAAATCAATGGATCCAATTTTGGGTAAATCACATATTTACGATTTGGTGGTACAGGAACACCCCTTATATGAAATTACACAGATCATTTGATACTGGCGCAAGATATCTTACATGGAGATGCTAGGTCATGCAAAGTTTCATCAAAATTCTATGAGCCGTTTTTGAGAAAATTGCAATTTATCATTTTCGTTGTATGACAGCTACCCTCAAAATGAGAGCCAGCCAGAAACCACTTAGAACCCTTCGATGGATTTGTATAAAACTCCTAAATTCCAAATATGGTGTCAATCGGACCATTCGTTTAGCCGCTAGGCCAAAGCGTGACGGACAGACCGACCGACGGACCGACCGACCGACGGACCGACGGACGGACATTTTTTGGAGACTTGTTTTTTATGATGTATAAGTGATATAGAACACATTTTTGAGAAAATAAGAAAATCTTTTTTTTTACGAATACAATACCTTTCTCGCTCCGCTCGAAAGTAAAAAGCATATCATTATCTGAAATTGCAGGGTGTCTGATTGCAACCTTGGAAATTTAGTACAGCCTGCTGAACAAGAAGTCAAAAATCAATTGGTACGCATGTCACCAAGTAAGCGCAAACAAAACCAGAATAAGCTGAACTAGCGCTTCGTTACAAACACCGTAAACCGGAGATCCACTCCATAGTCTTTCCACTGACGTGCAGCCGTATGTAATTTATGAGTTGGCATAACATAAAAATGTCATTGCGACTCACGAAAGTACTCACGTGATGTATGTTATTCTTGATTAGTACTTTTTGGATCTTCTTTGTATTTGTTTAGCCTAGGCCACCTTAAATTTATGCAACAAGCCAAATTGATTGCTTTTTAGAATGCGATGAGGTTGGGTTGCCGGCGATCAGCTTTCTATCTATCAATAGCGATCATCCCTCTTCATTTATTTAAAACCAGTACCTAGGCGACCGAGCCACGCTCTATAATAGCCGCCTCGCTTCCCGCCAACAGATGGCGCTGTAGGTTCTTGTATAAAACGCGTTTTTTTTACAAATTCTTAAAATACGGGGTAAACGAATTTGGCCAGACATGAGATTTTTCGCCCCGGAAAACCCCCGTATGGTAAATTTCATCGAAATCGTTAGAGACGTTTTCGAGAAACCGTGATCGTGTAATAGTATAGCATATTACAAAACCTTTAAATTATTCAATCAACATTTTCATTATTAAGCTTTTTATCACTAGTTTCAATCAGGACCTCGTACAATATCTATTTAAATGTAAATTTGAATCGAGCTTCTATAAAGTCAGGAACGCGTTCCAAGAATTGCTATAAAATTCATGCCATGAATAAGTTTTGTGTGAAGTTGAAAGACTGAAATGTTACCAAGATTGGTTTGATTAAAGTAAGTACATTCTTAACAAGAAAGCAGCGACATTATTATGTATCATACCACCACATTGCAGTCCATCACAGTCCGTTATGCCAGCCTAAAGCCACTATCTTAACTTAGAAAAACTACACTTCCTTAACTCAGAAAATAATTAATTGCTGGTCAATTAATTGGTGGAAAACAAGCGACTTAACCGAAGAAAAAATATTTACTCGAAAAAAATTCTTCACCTTCCCATACAAAGTGAGTCGATCACATGACCACTTTACTATAGGGAGACGAAAAAATTTTTTCGAGTAAAAATTTTTTTTCTTCGTGAAAGTTGCTTGTTGCATGAAAGTTGTTGATTCGACCCATATTTCTTTGGTAAAATTGTTCAGTTTTTTATTCTGAGTAACATATTAAAATTTTGCTAGGAGTCCAAAAATAACCCTGTATAACTTACCTACGCCATAAATTCACTTGAGCGTTTTCACTACACTGAAACATATTTTCAATTTAACAGCCACATTTTCGAGTAAATAAACAGTCCATGACGCTATTAACATCGGAGCTGGCAACATCGGTATTTGGTGCGGTCCCGGGAATCGAACTCGGTACTGTATCGTTTGTACCTATACACTGTACTGTACACAAATCCGGCAGTAAATCATGCGAAATCGTACACATGCTATCCATAGGGATGTAGTCTGATAACAGATTCACAGTTACTTACAAAATAACAGCGTACTTATAAAATAACAGTTCCCAACCAATAACATGTTTTGCGGCATTGATTTCTTACTTTTAGGCCTTTAATTACATCATTATTACCTATTTGTTGAACATCATTATTACCTATTTGTTGAAAATGAATGAGGTAAAGTTATACTTAGATGCTTCATAAAATATTACTTCTTATCTAACGGGTGTGGTGCCTTGTAAGAATGGTATCTTTCTTTAGGTGTCGTTAAACGCAAAAAGGGATAAGTATCAAACGATTCGCAGCAGCATCTTTCTATTTGTCAGTGCCATTATATTGCAATAGATGTGTTTGCCGCGACGCAAGCAAGCGTGGCTGTAGCTGGCCACACCATTTAGTTTTACTTGTCATTATCATCATTTCATTTTTGTTAAAAAATCATTAGTTTTTCACTTTCTATTCTTTATTTTACTAGAAATCTTTATTCATTTATTTATTTATTGTTTATTGCACACAAGAAAATACAATGGACAATACATAAAGAAAAACGACACAACAGGTACTACTTATTTCAATAAAGAAATGTCTTCCAGCAGACCTAGGCGAGTGTGAAAAATATTGGAGAAGGCAGATAGACTGTGCGCAAGCTTAAAAATTATACAAAAGTAACAACAATATATTAATCATACTTATGTTAGACCAGATGTTAGATCTTTCACCATCTAAAAAAAATATTGAACCCGCGAACTACTGCGCAAAAAGCAGGGTCATTACCAAACATGCCAACAGGTGTGCCAGTCAGTTTTCTTGTTATAAGAATTTTGGACTGTTGATGTCTTTGTTCAGCACTGAAAGTATACAAAACGTAACAGGTATTTAAATATCTAGTATTTGACAGAGCACCACATCTCTAAAGTAGCTTATAATGCTCGCATGACCTGGAAACAATCTGCTCAACAACTGAACTGCTAACAGTTTATAAAATCTGAAGGAGATATTTTACAATCTATGAAACGAAATGAAAATATTTGAAAATACAACTCTCACGCAGTATACGCTAAACAACTATTTTAAATACAGTTGGAAAAAATATGGCAATGCTAAGGGCTGAAAATCATTTATTTATGTAAAATAGGTTGAGATGAAGAGATGAAGTTAATAAATTAAATTCGATACGAACTTTTCGAACGAAAAAATTTGAACTTTTCTTTTGTTATGAGGATGTATTTTTCAACTTATGTTCAGTTTCTTGACAATTACTACTTATGATTTAATTGGTCTTATTAAATTTAACTAGCGTACCGTGTATTACGCGTCAGTTATACAAGGGTTTTTTTAATCAATTTTCATAACTTAAGCGACATTATCAGTCAGCAAACGACTTTCCCAAAAAGTAAATGTGATGAAAATGTGTCTTACCACCTTAACTACAATTTTGTAAGGAGCAAAGGTTTTTTATTTATCCTACTGCTTTGTATGTTTTCGTTTTCCTTTTAAAAGTACAAAAATGAAATGAGGAAAAATCAGCTTCCATTTGCAGCTTTCATAAGAGAAAAGTATAAATACCTTCTTCAAGTCCTTGTTTATATCGGTGTCGTCGGCTTTTCGCTTCTCGCACGACAATATACAGTTTTTGCCGTTGTCTTTTTCACCCTGAAACAAAAAGATACGGATATTAATTTTAGGAAGTTTACGCCGAAATTGAAGGGTGGAAGACTGCTGCATGTAGAAATTATTGCCTTTTTTATCAAATATTTTTACAAAAAAGAAAGAGATGTGATGTGAAGAATTATACTTTTTGTAAAAAGTATTGACTTGCGTTGTTTAGTCTGACTGACGATTTATTGCACATAAAGAATTTTCATAGCATTTTTAAATTACTAAATTTTATTAAGTAAATGATGATTGTTGATGACTTTTGGCAAAATCACTGACGGCATTCTTATGGTTTTAAGACATCACTTTGACAGACATAGATCGCTTTGACTGATATATAAGCTTTGGCATATATACTTAAAGTAAACATAGTAAACCAAGCAAACCAAGTAATCTATTCCGTAAACATCCGCATTTCGGTAGAAATATTATCGACGTTGAGGTGGACTTAATTATCCGTCCAAAAGCTTCGTATACGAACTTCCTGCGGGGTGAAACACGTTGGCGGGGGCGAGGTAGTCAGACGTGAGCGGGGGCGGACGATGTAGCGGAGGGAGAAATCACGTGCAACTCTGTCACTTCTTCACATATTACTTCACCCCCCCATCTTCCATCACACCGCAGAAGAATTGCGCATAATTTTGTTGAACTGTAGCAGTAGCCCCGATATGAGTAGGGTAAGCGTTTTCAATGAAGTGCATCTAGTTTTAAAAGCCAACACTTCCGCTCCTAGTTTAGTATTGAAAAATATCGCGTTGTTGCACAGTAGAAAGACAAAGGCTATATCTATTCACTGACAGGTACACGGAAAAGAACGCTGGCAAAGTCATGCTACTTCAATCAACGTCAGATATTTAAAAATAGGATAGTGGAATAACACCCTCGGTACGGCGCGGCTCGGCTACCTGACCTGTGATATTTTGACGTTTAAATAAGAAATATTTTAAAAGATGAATCAATCAAAACAAAGATACAACGAAGTTATCAGCATTAACTTCTAATTCTCATGTCAGTTGCGTGAATTGTATTTAGATTCTTGAAATAAAAACATTTTTATATATTTATGAAGCTTTTTGAAATGAAGCTCATTGGTGTGGTTGATAGTGAGCCTGCTTTTACACCGTGGCTCGCGTGTTCAATTCCCGCCCAGGGCAAACATTTATGTGATGAACACTAAACTTTGTTCTGTGTCTGGTTATTATTTATGTATGTATATGAGTCTTTGGTACTCATAGAACAGACTTTGCTTAGTTATTTTATTTTAATTGTTTTATGGAATGCGTGCGGCCATCTTTCTATGATGTGCACAGCTAAGGAGTGAAATTACCTGCCTGCGTCTATGTTCCCGAGTTCAAATAACCCGAATCTATTCAAGTTGCGAGTGAATAGTCTTCCTCTGGCTAAGTTCGTTTCATTGTTGTCCTCAGGGCTGAATCATTGGAAAAAAAAGAAAAAAGAGAAGGATAGTGGAAAATCTCTCCAAGGCACTCAATTATTAAAATTGTGTCGTAAAGATTCCGAGAGAGAAGTGGGCAAGAGGGCGTGATGGAATGTGCCTTGACTTGACCCCCTACCCCCCTTCGGGAGGGGGGCGGGCCAGAATAGATGAAATTTCTATATTAATGCCATATCTCAGGTACACCGCCGTTATGAAATATTCTGAATTTGTTCAAGGTCTGTAAATAGAAACGGTATTCTTGTTATTCCGAGTATTTTTTGCGAAATGGAATAAAACATCACTACTATTTCAGAGACCATTTTGATGCTAGTGGAATTAGATTTAAAGATTTTTATATATAAAAGGAAACCGGGGCCGACTGACTGATCTATATTAGCTCAAACCACTGAACGGATTGGGCTGAATTTATTTCATTCATTCAACAGTTATTACAAAGGATTGATTGATTGTGTGTAATAACAAAAAACATATCTATGGGATTTTTTCATTGTGGCTGGAATTAGGTTAAGTATGTAGTTTAGCTTAGTATATATTTTGTTCAAGTGTTACCTAATAATTTTATATAACTTCGATCCTGTTTTTTGTGTGTGTACTGTGCTTGTTTCCATTGAATAAATGTGTGTCTATGTCTATATCTATGTATGTAGATATACTAGGTTATTTTTTTGGACCTGATTTGCGTATGCCCACGTTATGTCAAAAGCAACAGCTTTTTTTCTACGAGTTTTCTAACAACGCACAAAAAAATTTCGACTCCCCATACTAAAGTGGTCACGTGACCGACCCATTTTGTATGGAAACTTGAAACATTTTCGTGCGTTGTTAGAAAAGTCGTAGAACAAAAGTTGTCGCTTTTGACCTCTGTAATAACGTGGGCATACGCAAATCAGGTCCAAAAAAATAACCTTGTATATTTGTGTGAGTGTGTGTATGAAGATAGTCACGGGAGATAATTTAATCTTGGTTTTCAACTAATCTGGTCTTCAGTTTCTTCATAACCTTTATACTTCACCCGCTAAGAAAGTACCTAAGGTCTTTTTTAAAAATGAGGAAGAATGTCCGTCATTGCAATCGTACAATGCGGGATGGAATATTGAATAAAAATCCATTTCTAACGTGTTGTTTTTTTTTTAATTTAGGTCAATGTCTTCAATTTTGTGTTTTAACTTTGTTTCGATTTTTCCTTGTAGGTGAAGTACTATGCATCACTCGAAAGAAAGTATAATTCCCACCTCGGGTGTATTGAGGGCTTCGGCTGCTCCACGACACCTTCGTTGGGAATCGGTCCCTTTCTCTCCTCGATGAGCAAAGTACTATTACTGTTCCTTTTTTTAAATATTTTTGTATCAAATAACGTAACAAAAAATCCCACACAATATATCAAGAAACTTCAGCAGTCATCGGGCCAAAAGTGCACGTAAGCCGTCCGTTTCCCGCGCAACGTTTCTATGCACATAATTCTCGGTGCGCTCATATTTTATTCAGCTGAATGCACAGTTGCTACGTCAGACCGAATCTTGTGATTTAGAAGCAGTTTTGGTTTCATATAATCTATTTCGTTGCAATATGGCATTATTCCGATTAGCTTTAGTATGGTTGAAGTTCGAAGAAATTACTTCTGTTATAGCAGTGACGTGATTTCTTGGCAATATTAATGTCTGTTTTGACCCGAATATTGTCTAGGTTCATTTAGATGTATCCATTACTTTTTAAATGGTTAGAGGTTGATATATGGTACCAGTAAAGAAAAGTACCAGCCAATCTTCGATCAAAGCGGATTGGTAGAATATGTCTGTATCTCATGCCACCTCAGGTACGTAGGTTGCGGCGCGCTTGAACTGTGGCGCAATCACCATATAGATGACTTTTAATTTGTTCTTGATAGAAAAAGGTATGAATGTAGTCATGATACTGAACAACTTTTCCCAAGGAACATAGGTCGAAATACGAAAATCAAGTTTTGACCTCCCATAGAAACTGCATCAGCTGATAGCGCATTTAGTGTGGGAGGTCAAATTTAGTTTTTCTTATTTTGACCTATGTTCCTTGGGAAAAGTTGTTCAGTTTAATGAGAACATGCATATCTTTTGCTATCAAGAACTAATTAAAAGTCATCCTATATAATCCAACCGTTTTCGGTCATGGCGTTCGCTGTCAACTCCTAACAAACTTTGAGCAACGCGAGAAAAACCATGCAATGAGGAAGTCAAGTAGCTCTATACCTACACAGGATAGTGGCGTCCGTGTTCCCTTAAGTCAAAAGCTCACGCGTCATCATAGCATCCCATGAAACGTCCACTGCAGGATAGGAGGGGAGCGTCCTCCAGAATTCCAGATAAAACGCTTGATACAATGTAGAAGGGAAGTACCATACTGTTAGCGCTGCAGCTGGTACGATGGACCGCGGTTGTTGTTGACCGAAGTACACAAATAGTCCAAGTAGGATGCTGCTGCCCGCCCACCCTCCGGTCGATAATCCCTTAGTCGCCTCTTGTGACACCCACGGGTAGAGATGGGTTGGTACTATTATTTGCCCGCACCATATTGACCTTACCAACACGCACTTACAAAACAAGTGAACAAACTACAACATAAATAGTAGAGACATAATTAAGTAGTCTTTGAAAGTTTTAAAACTGAATAGGTTACAGGGTAGTTGTATTTTTGATTTATTCCAGACAACGAAACCTGTGATATTTCTAAAAGTAAAAAAACTAATGTCTAACATTCAGGAAACAAGAAGTGACCTCACAGTTAACTATTCATAGTTGCAATTTTCGTCTATCACGACACCCACATACTTAAAAAACCACGAATTTTCCAGTTCAACACCAGAACATTCCATTTATGCAGCATTTGTTTTTAAAAATAAATGCGGTTGCATCCTCCCAATAAGCGAGTATCCAAGCCTTAACAAACGGCCACTGATTGCATTGTTGTGGCTAACAGATTGACAGTGTTATTTTTGCAGTAGTGAATTGTAGCGCAGAATACCAAATGTTTGTGTTGGTTCTAGCGTGATTAAGCTGTGATTGTTCAATATTTATGTCATCATCTAGATTTGAATATGCTGTATAAAAGTTGCTTATGGCAAAAACCAAATTTTGTCTGAAAAGATACGCAAAGTTTCTGGCACAAAATATGCCTTGATGTTGTTGTTGCCTTTTCAGCTGCTTATTACGTTAAAAACTAGTTTAAGATGTGCTTCTACAGAGACATTACCTCGTACTTTTAATAGTATAAATAATTGTATAAAGTCTGTTTTATTACCACATAGGCTGTAAAATTCAATAAAAAATTAAAAAAATAATCAAAGCCAATAAATTAAAAAACCCAACTCAATTTACCCTGCCATCAATAAGTACACGAGCCTCCAACATATTTTCAAAAATAAATCATATCATCGATATAAACTGAGATACGAAACAACCTTGTATACCTTTCTGCGGACCACAATCGCCATGAACACATTCTTCATTCGCAGGGTTGCCACACGTCGGAAATTTTCCGGTTTTCTCTAATATATGGGCACGCGTAAACTGTTTATTGGCCGTAAATCACAGATAAGAAAAGGAAATGCGAAAACGTAAAGATAAGCATAAATAATGACTTTAGTTTACATATTGTACATTAATTACTTACGTCTGACTAACAACAGTTTAATTATGATAGGTGTTTGTGTGTCTACAAAAATAATTGTCTTCACCACAATCGTTATACACAAATTTCACCTCCCTTAGAAACTGCATCAGCTGATTGAGGTGAAATTTTTATTTAAGGGGCTGATAAGAGCTAAATACGCTTCAGTTGAGCAGGCAGCGAAAAGTGACGAATATATGGCCGTGAAAAAAAATTATGTGATAATTAAGCATATTTCCAAAAATATGGCCGACTCCGAAACACGATTAAATATATTTTGTACGCCATAAAAAAGTCCAAAGTTACCTCTGCTTTTTGCTTTTAAACCGTTTTTCTTAAGTAACCATTAATCTATGACGCCACATTATTCAATACATTATGCATAATAATATAGCTATTTGATAATCAATAGTATGGGTACAGATTTTGAGAAAAATGCAAAAATGAGCGAAAAACGTAAAACAGCGCGAGTCCGCTCCGTTCTAGCACGCGCATTCTGCCCTTTTTTAGAAAGGGAGGTAATTCAGCTCTTATCAGCCCCTTGATTTCCATATTTCCGTGTTTCTTAGGCAAATTTGTTCAGTTTCATAGTTAGAGGAACAAACTAAAAGGAAAGCAGTTTTGGAATATCGCAAATAAACTTCCCGTACTATAACTGAAACGAACCGAAAAGTTGTTAGTAATTTTATTATGAGTAGAACAATTCGTTTCAATTGTACATTTGCAGAATATTTAACAAGATCTTGTATTCTACGTCAATTTGAAAGAATTTTTATGTTCGATCAATAATCTTAACGTTGAAATATTTTCAAACACTTTTTATCCTCATGATTTACGAATGTTACTTCGACTACCTGTCTAAACATTTCATAATAAAATGTCAAACACTCTAAGAACTTATGAAAAATGCGCTTCTTACGTTCGTATTGTCCTTGAAATAATATTTGATCCCATCATAATGTAAATGTTTTAGGATGTTATGTGGAAATAAAATAGAAAATTTTGAAATAGCGCTGTGATAGCTCATTGTGCATCCTATAATGATTTCAACACCTAAAAGTTGCCTGGCAGAGAGTGCTACCCTAGCAATAAGTCCACTTTTAGTACAAGTGTAGTTGTTTTTTGCCGTGCTGTATTAAATTGTAAGCAAAAGAAGAGTTAAAACCTTATTAAATTGAATTATTAAGAAGTATTTTCAAATAACTTCGGTCGATTTATAAAAAAAAGAATATAAAAATAACTATTTGAATTTACTTTATTAATAAATGGGTAAATTTACATGTAAGCTCCGAAGACATTAAATTAATAGTTTAAATTAATATGAAAAGTCGTACCATATGATCAGAAAATTTACATCCCATCTAACCCATCCCATCTGCCTCCCGGCCCCGTGTGGTGCCGGCAAAGAATAGTACCAACCCCTACATACCCGTGGGTGTCGTAAGAGGCGACTAAGGGTTAACTGGAGGATGGGCAGCAGCATCCTCCTTTATATCTTACTTACTGCGGTCACCTACAACTGCGGTCCATGGTGCCAGCCGTAACGCTAACAAGCGAGGTGACTACAGTACTTCCCCTCCACATTTTTCCATCAAAAGCTAGAATTCTGGAGGGAGCTCCCTGTCCTGTAGTGGACGTTTTATGGGATGTTATGATGATATGATGATCTAACTACCACTAAAGTTCATACGAGTATCTAGCAAGCGTCAATTTCACCTCAAATAAAGTACACTTAAAATTTAAAATAGCTGTTAAAACTCGAGGTCCATTTACGTCCAACGCATGTGGATAGTACTAACTCACAATTTTTTTTGGTGCTTTGCTGACTCGCTGCTTTCAAAATATTTTTTTAATGAAGTAAAAAATTACTGACCTAAAAATTTTATATGAAACGTAATTTTTGTCGTTTTGCTCTCGAAGCTCAGTGATTCTATTGACCTGAAGAAAAATATTAA
Source organism: Athrips mouffetella (assembly GCA_947532105.1). Taxonomy (NCBI): domain Eukaryota; kingdom Metazoa; phylum Arthropoda; class Insecta; order Lepidoptera; family Gelechiidae; genus Athrips; species Athrips mouffetella. The sequence goes on from OX383959.1 coordinate 6,750,901, forward strand.
AACTCGAAAAAAATTTTTTATCTTCTCATCCTATCCTATCCCATCCTACTAATATCATAAACGCGAAAGTTTGCAAGTATGTACGAGTATGTATGTTTGTTACTCTTTCACGTAAAAACTACAGAATGGATTTTAATGAAAAATGGCACACATATAGGTTAGGTCCTGAAATAACACAAAGGTTACTTTTTACCGCGGGAAAACACTTCATTCCCACGGGAAAATGCATTTAATGCGGGTGAAACCGCAGATTCTGCGCAAACGAAGTCGCGGGCACCAGCTAGTATCTACATACAGTCAAGGGCACGCCAAGCTTGACATATCGGACTTTATACTATTCTTTTTTCACGAGCTTAGCTTAGCCTATTGACTTCGCTTGATCACTTCAGTGTGAAAAGATTTTTTTTTCTCTAGGACATATATTTTTCAGGAGTAAAATATCGATTTAGTACTGTAAAAAGTACAGTAGTAAATGAAATGGGTTATGTTTTAAACGTGTACTATAATCATAATCTACCTTACATCCAACTGAAATAAAAAGTATAGAAATAAACTCGTCAGAAATAGCTTTACGTTTACGTTAGAAATATGTAAAATGGGGCTATTCTATTATATCCCAACTTTATGAATTTGTCACGCTATACAAATCCCTACCGTTAAAAAAAATCCTGCGGATAATTTTACCGAAAATTGCAGTGGAAAGTAAAATATAGGCCTAACCAAATTTTAAATATGGAATAAATGGACAGTATTATAAGTCTTATCTTGTGCCTGATAAAGCGCTTTGCTCTGTCACGTTAAAAACCTTACAGTAATTATTAGAATTTTAGTAATATACAATGTGTCTAGTGACCATCTGTACAGATTTAACGGTAGATTCTGACCATGAAACTGGACAACTTTTCCCAAGGAACATAGGTCATGGTACAAAAAAATTCGAGTTCCCATACAAACTGCATCAGCTGACAGCACATTTGATACGGGAGAGGTTGAATATTTTTTTTTTCGAATTTCAAACTATGTTCCTCAGAAAATGTTGTTCAGTTTCATGGTCAGAATCTACCGCTTAAGTAGTACAGTCGGTCCCCGACACAGTGTAAAGTAATGAGTTACCTAGAAATTGTTGTCAGAGTGAATTCTCTGCCAGCAGCGTCTGTGTTCCCGAGTATATATAACCCGAATCTACTGAAGTCGCGAGTGAATAGGCTTCTTCTGGGCAAGCTCGTCCCATCGTCGACCTCATCTCTGTCCTCAAGACAAGATCGAGGTCAAGAGTAAGCCCACTGACAAAAAAAACTAGTTCCGAACTGGAAATCCCTACTAGTAGTGGGAATGTAAGAAGGGATTTATAGAATATCCCACAAACGTAACGCTGCCGGCTGCGAGTATTATTCGTAAAGTTTACCCATAATTTTTGTTTGCATACATCTGTGTTCGTATGACTTTGTGATTACTCAGTCAAGTTTGATATTTATTTTTCAGATGGAATTTTTATGTGACGCTTTTTTGCGAGGCAAAGGATGTTAATTCAACAGATTTGGATATGAAATGAGTTGGTAACTAGAGACGTTGTTCGTTATTTGAAAATTGTTGGAAATAAATTTGGAGTTTTAGTGATCAGGGTATACTTATGTCGCAGGCAAATTGTATAATCCGCCGATTCACATAATGCCTTGGCATTTTAAAAATGACGATTTTTTTAAATTCGTCATTTTACATAATGCCTCGGCATTTTACATACCGACGCGTATATCGTTTCTGGCACTCGCCGGCAGCTCGCTTCGCTTGCTCGGCTCGTGAGTAGTGTTGTGTTCGAAAGGTAACATAACCTACGCTAAGGATCGGTTAGGTTGGGTTTTCCTTAACTAACTAACCTAAAATGCACCAGTAGTGATCTAACCCTCTTTCCAATCTGCCGACGCCGTTTACAATTTGCCGACATGTATGTGTTTTGTATTTTGTTAATAAAATAAAATTTAATTTATTACGTGAATTAAAACAGTTTGACTAAATTCACAAATCTTTAAGAATTTCGACGCCCGTTCCCGTCGGGGTAGGCAGAGACCACAGTTCTCCACCTGCTACGATCTTGACATACTTCCCTTGCTTCCTGAACTTTCATCAATCCTTGAAGAATTTTGAGGTCATAAAATAACTACAGTGCTTTAAAAAACTGGTGTTAAACCTTTTAAGGGGGTTATTTTAGGGGCTAAATGCAACGACTTTCCGTACAAAATGAATTTTCTAAAGTCGTTGATTACAGTCAAATTGTTGCAAGTCTTCCGTATAGGACCTTAAAAAGGTTTTGTACACAATGTTTTCAATCCCGCTATATTTTCGCGCTGGTTGTAACCCAAAAAACCTTTAACATTATTACAGAAATACAAACGCCGTAAGATACACGTCCGTAATAGTGGATTAGTAGCCAAGGGCTGTAGGCATCAATTGCAGCCCGAGATATTTAGGCGCACGAGCGCAGCGAGGGCGCCTATAGTTCGAGGGTGCAATTGATGCTTACACCCGAGCTAACTACTCTGCTTTACATCTAGATTGTGAGGTAAGTAGGTCCTTATTACCACCAAATAGTAGGTGACCAATTAGCGCTATAGGGTAATAATGTAGCTAGAAAAGCCCTAGGGCGGTAAGTAATTGAAACGCCCGCCGCCTCGCTGCTGGAGGCGGCCATCAAGGCGGACGTTTTAATTACTTACCGCCCTAGGGCTTTTCTAGCTACATTATTACCCTAGAGCGCTAATTGGTCACATACAAGCCCCATTATGGGGTAATAAGGACCTACTTACCGAATATGAGAGATGTAAAGGTTATTTCAACTTCAAGTTAATTCAAAATTCAGATTGACTTATGTTTATTGTAGTTTGTGTTAAATTAAATCAGGATCTAAAACATTTATACATATATAGAAATTATACTTTATTTATTTATGAATGCTGTGTTTGTTGACTTGTAAGTGTGGTACATAAAAACCTTAAAGCCTTACATATTAAGAAACCTTTGTAAAATAACTTTATGTACTATGTTAGTTAACCAATTTAAATAAATAAATAAATAAATAAACCCTGTACGTACATTCAAACATTTTTAAAAGAGCGCGTGGGTTTTTATTGTCGCTTCTTTTTTTCCCGCTATGGCGCCAATTTGTTTGTGAAGTGATGTAGTTTAGCTGACGTCATTAAGAGATTTTAATATCCAACAATGAATAAACTATTTTGACTTGACTTTACTCAAGGCATCGCTGAACCCTCGACTTCGTCTCGGACTTACAAAACATTAATTTGTTTGCAATGACCTACTTACGGACCGTAAAAGTAAAAATAAACTCCAATTTATAAATATCTCTTTACCGTGCATGTTTTCCCTAAAGGTAATTTTCCTTGTTTTTTAACCAGTTAATCTTGAAAGAGAAAAAACCAAGATGTTTTTTTCTAGTTCCTTTGTAAACCCTTAGGGAAAGACCCTCTTCCATCATTGTGGACGGAAGATAATCACTATAAGCACGCAACAGGATACTTGTTGGGTTACGACTCTGAAAGTTTGAAAGACGACCCTTTGACTTATGCTTTTGCTTTGGAGGTGAATTCGCAAGAAAACATTTCTAATAAGTACCGAGTTTTTAGACTGTTGCCTTATCAACAATCTCATCATCATCATAACATCCCATGAAATGTCCACTACAGGACAGGGAGCTCCCTCCAGAATTCTAGCTTTTGCTGGAAAAATGTAGAAGGGAAGTACCATAGTCACCTCGCTTGTTAGCGTTACGGCTGGCACCATGGACCGCGGTTGTAGGTGACCGCAGTAAGTAAGATGTAAGATAGAAAGGAGGATGCTGCTGCCCATCCTCCAGTTTTTAACCCTTAGTCGCCTCTTACGACACCCACGGTTAAGTATGGGTTGGTACTATTCTTTGCCGGCATCAACAATCTACAAGTATTTAAATGGCTCTAAATGTGATAGTGAAATTTCTTATCTTTATACCAATTTCCATACCGGCATATGAGACTTAGGGTAAGCAACGCGCTTTGCTGTCTTATTATTGCCATATATTGACATTAATGCGTTACCTAGTGTTGTGGGCGGTGGTGACTTCTTACAAACAGTGGCCCACATGCTCGTCTACTCACTTGTGGCATTACAAAAAAAACCGGCCAAGTGCGAGTCGGACTCGCGCCCTAAGGGTTCTGTACCTATCTATCATATGATATACTAAAAGCTTTTGCTGTTTGATTTTAAAAACTTCGCGACCATCCAACTTGACCCCTCTTTTATAGAAAAGTTCTTGAAACGGGAGCTCACCTTAATTGGTTACTATTAGTTGTGAGAAAATTTTAAATATTTAATGATTTTAGACTGTTCCCTTTATTTGTACTGTGAGAACTAGCTTCTTGCCAAATTTCATAATTTTAGGTCAACGGGAAGTACCCTGTAGGTTTTGCTTTTTTGCATTTATTTGCATAAAAAAATGTATGGAGATGAGGACATAAAAAGCCATATCTTTTGATTGCGTCGTTGTAAAAAATAGAAATTTTCAGATCTTGTGTGGTTTATGGACCTTAATATTCGTTATCAATTTCAACCTGATACCTCTACTACCTCTACCCGTTCGTGAGAAAAAGGGTCTTGACATACAGACAACAAAGTGATCCTATAAGGGACTGTTTTTTTATTTTGAGGTTCGGAACCCTAAAAAAACGTTCCCCTTTTCTTTCCGTTTTTGGTTACTTCTTTTTTCTCACCCTGTATAGCAAAAAAAAAAACAGAAAAGATCTAGTTTCATTCGACAAGTAAGTACAATGGTATCACGTCTAACCTCCTTACCGCCCCAATAGTCATCAGTCCAAACGTTCATCAATAATGATGTCACGATCGTCACTGAGGCTATGTAAACACTACGGTCGAGGAAGTATTTGTGACGGGAACGTTACGTGACGTGACGTGTTAAGTCTTAGGCCTGAATCACACTTATATGGCAGGCGAGGAGAAGGCGTGGTGCCATATCAAACTTTTTAATACAAGGTGTATGAAACTGACGCGTCTTAAAATATACACAAGTGACGTGGAAGCATCCTGCACGCCTTACGCCTTTTCTATACAATGTGCATTTATCATAGGTTTGGTTCCCGAAGCCCAGTGATTATACTCATGAAAATAAGCAAATTTCCCGAAGAACAAACATTTTGACTTCCCATAAAAAAATAGTCGATCACGTGACCACTTTAGTATGAAGTCGAAAAATTTTTTTCGGGTAAAAAATTTATTCTTTGGAAAAGTTGCTTGTTTTCATCAACATAATCACTGGGCTTCGGGAGCGAAACCAATAAAAATTCACAATGGATACATCCGCGTCCGTGTTGTATCTGTTCTACGCCATGTCCGTGTCGTGCCGGCGTCGCCTCGCCTGCATGTGTCATTTACGGTCTCAGCAGACGAGAGCCAGGCAAACACGGGCAGTCAGTCCGCCAGTGTGGCCGATACTGCGAAAAATATAGTTTTTATCCGAATAAAATTCAAACTTATCATTTTTCAAAATTGCTCTACGTTCTAAACTAAATAACAATCAATCTGAACAACCTTTTTGCCTTAATAACTCTTTGAACTACACAACTATTTAAGCTGTTTTCTTACCAAACCAAAGATTTTGGAAAATACGCGCACAGAAGCGGAGCGTTCTTCTCATGTCAATGACTATACTCGTAATAATACGAAAATTATTGCAGTACCGGCCACACTGGCGGACTGTTGGAACAAAAAGTCTGCCGTCTGCTGTGCCTCTTCATGTGTCATTCGGGTCGTAAGTAAACCAAATGTTATCGGGAAAGACCTATCTAAAGAAGTTCAGTAAAACTAAATTAGTTCAGCCTAAAAAAATACAAATAAACAAAATTTGGTTACTATTAAAGTCATAATTTTGGTATCTTTTACTAAAAGTTTGGTTACCTACTGATAGTTCAGGAATTTTCTTTCCGTTTTAAGAAATAAATTTATCGCGACACAAATACAACTTTTTATTAGTTTTACTATTGTTCGTTTCACGGCACTATGAGGTACTTCGATATTTTATAACCCATCACAATATTGTTCAGTTTCACACCTTTCTATAACACCCTGTATAAAATGCACGCCTGATATTTCCCAACCTCACTCACAAAACGAATCCCATTTCAGGAAGCGAGTGGTATTCTCTAAGGAAATTACAAAATACATAAATAAACAAAGTTTTAATAAGACAATGCTTATACAAACATCTCTGAACCAACAATAAAGATAGAACCAAAATCTTGTTAAAAATCAGATGCCGTAGCCGCGTAGCAAAGCCCATGAGTCTACGAACGATACTACGCCGCCCTTCGTAGATGTGGCTACGCGAGACAGCTGACTGCGAATCGTACGATATTAGTACTGAGTTGTATTGGACTTAATTATGCAAAAACAAATATTAAAATAAATAACACAAAAAATACGCAATGGGTAGAATGTGACAAACTCTAGATATAAGTCGTTAGACTAAGCCTAATCTACAGGGTGAAATTGAAAACATTCGACAAATTTTGAGATTGAGTTCAGACCGCGAAACTGAACAATTTTCGCCTAGGAACATAGGTCATCAGACGAAAAATTTTTTTATCCTTTCCATAGTAAAGTCAGTTTAACCATACATTTTCTATGGAAGATCGAATTTTTTTTACGTCTTGAGGAAAGTTGTTCAGTTTCGTGGTCTGTCTCAAAATTTGTCGAACGTTTTCAAATTCACCCTGTAGATTTTAAGCTACCAAATTGTTCGAGACATGGCATAAAAAAACATTTTTAAGATAGCATGGCAGACGTCCGTGTGGTACCGGCACGTCCATATGGTGCCGACAAATAATAATAATACCAACCCACCTCTACCCGTGGGTGTCGTAAGAGGCGACTAAGGGCGCCCTGCTGCTGCCGATCCTCCGGTTCATAAGCCCTCACTCGCCTCTAACGACACCCACGGGTAGAGATGGGTTAGTATAATTCTTTGCCGGCACCACACGGTATGGTTTAACAAATAGAACTATCAAAAGTATCGAAACTGCCGCTTAAATTTTGCATTAAAAAAAGAATTTGTCTTCAGAAGTACATAAAGCTTTAACCTAAACAAGTCAACTCAAAATTAAAATCAAATCTAACGGCCTAGAAAAGAGGCTTTCCATTATGGTAAACGAAATAAATTGAAATGTATGGAACTGACTTTTAGCTATCATGAGAAATTTTATTAGCTCATATCGATCCCATACATTTTTATTTTACTCCCTAGCGTTTACGATAATAGAACGCCACTTACTTTTTATACCCCGTTTTTCTTTGAAAAATCCGGTAGCGTATCAAGGGACCGACACGTCAAGTTCAATAAACTGGGAGCCAGTGACCTTAGACAAGAAAAAGCAACAGCTCAGAGAAAACTAGGTGGAACACTCCTTTGTCTCAACTGTTACGGTGTTGCTACAAACATGTTGACCGTACTTTATCAAACTACCAACGTGATGCTCAGCTCCTATTACTATCACTTCTTATGCCAGGGGTAGCAAACATACAACGTGAATTTTTATTGGTTTTGCTTCCGAAGCCCAGTGATTCTACTCATGAAAACAAGCAACTTTCCCGAAGAAAAAAATTTTTACACAAAAAAAAAATTATGCCATAAAGTTAGTCGATCACGTGACCACTTTACTATGGAGAAGCGAAAAAATTTTACGAGTAAAAAAATTTTTTCGGGAAAGTGGTGTGTAATCATGAGTAGAATCACTGAGCTTCGGGTGCGAAACCAATACAAATTCACGCTGTATTGTAATTTTTTTTTATGTTACAAGATGGTATGTGGTACCACCGCACCGCCTATATCACCCACTGTCTCATTAGTGACAGATTTTAATACTATTCGCTGTAATAAGTAGTATTGTAGTTAGTTCGCTGTAATAAGACAGCAAAAAGGAAACGAAAAACGGGAACAAGAGGAATTTCCTAACTTAGCGCATGCTAGAAAAATGGAGCAACCCCATTGGTTGGAATTTTCCCAGTTCACAGCTTTCCTCCCTCGCATAGTTGGAAATTCACCCTTTCGCTTCGGCCCGTAGTTTCACACATCGGCGAGAATGTGAAAATGACAGCGCCGCTATTGTTTGGACTTACAGACTGTGAACATGTGAACGGGGTTGAAAATTACCGCACTCTATTATTACACTGCACTATTTAACCAGTGCATCGTAGTTGCTATTTTACTGCAGGAAAAAGCCGTACTCTTATGTATTTATTTTATTGTTTATTGTACACTTAAAACATAAACAAAAGAGAAGGACTTTCTTTTTGTTTTTAAGATTAAGGCAGATAGAAGTCCATACCAAAAATATGCTATTTACCTATATTTCCTGTCTATGTTATGTGCAGTTTTGTGAAAATTTCAAATTATTTTTTTATTGGATGTTCCTACGTTTCTTTAAAAGTTATTTAGCTTGTTAAGCAGATTAACATTTTGTAGGTGGTAGGGCTTTTGTGCAAAGTCCGTCTGAGGAAGTACCATCCTCTTGCCTATTTCTACCGTAAAGCAGCAATGTTTGCACTATTGTTTTTCGGTTTGAAGGATAAGGGACCCAGTGAAATTACTGGCACATGAGACATACCATCTTAGTATTCTTAGTTCTCAGGGTAGGCAACGAGCTTTGCTGTCTAGTGTCAATATATATCACTAATAAGACAGTAAGTGCAACGGGCGGTGGACCTGCTCGTTTGAGCACTTGTAACATAAAAAAAAACCGGTCAAGTGCGAGTCGGAGACGCGCGCCGAGGGTTCCGATATACCTATAGTATTTTTGGAAGCAATAAAGTCCATTTTCAGGACCGCAATACAAAATTTGTTTGTAAAGGTTTTTTGCAGATTTCTGAAACACTGTGCAACTTAGAAATTTCGTTTTATTTTTGCTGTAAAGTTTACATAAACCTCTGTCAACTGTAATTAATTCAGATTTTTCCTTACTCAAACTTCGGAGATAAGGGGGGGAATGGTATTTTTTTTGACATTTTTCATCATAACTTGAAAACTAAGAAACTTAAAAAAATACAAAAATACATTTTAAAATGTACAAGTAAAGCCCTTTCATATGATACCCCACTCGACCTTGTAGCGACAATTTGAAATTTGACCCCCCCTATTTTGGCCCCCTTTACATTAATAATCATACTTTTTCAAAAAAAATTCATGTGCAATTAACTTGGACAACTATATTCTAAAACTGTTCCAAATTTCAGGTCTATAGCAAAAGTGGTTGCTGAGATATAGAGACATCTGGCATTTTTTTCATCACTTTTTTCATTACACGCAGTATATCAAATTTCTTTAACTAACTAACTACGTATCAAAAGAGGTTCACTATCTTGCGTTACGAATTTTTTTTACAAACGAAATCTATCTCCCAAAGGTTGCCTATCCCTGTTCTAGACCCTTGAAACTTAAAGAGAATTCCTGTAGCGTAGTCAACTAAGCGAGAAAGGTAAAAGAAAGGGGAAGGGTCATCAGGAGTCTGTGTCGAGGAACGTGTCAGTAAACAGCCCTTTGATTCACGATGAATACTTGAGGTAGAGCGAGTTTCAAGGGTTTCAAGTTTAAGTTGTACTAAACAAAGTTTCTTCTTCAAGAATAAAGTACAAACAGCAACACTGTTTACTGACCATTGAAGAAAAACAGAGACACATATCAAAATCTAATAATGTTGTTCAGTATAATGCTGAGACAAATACGAAAAAAATGCAGTGATGAAAAAATTATCTGTCGCCATAATAATCAAATGAATGGCTGACGATAGCGATCGATAGGGAGGAGTGTAAACAAGGGAGAGGCCTTTGCCCAGCAGTGGGAAAGCTTAGGCTACGCAAAAAAAAAAGAATAAAGAAGGCCTACTAAAGAAAGAGAGCCCATCATTTATTGAAAAAAAAAAAACATGTAATTCAAAAACAAGACCACAATTTTATTAACAACAAAACAGGATACACACTATCATTTCATCAGAATCTGTGATTTTCAAAAATAGTGAAGTTTCCGATGCAATGCAACTCATACGATACACTAGAATCAATCTATTCTAGCGTTTTGTTAATAAAATAACATTTTAATCCTATCGGCCGTGTGTACATGCACAGTTGATTGCGTTACAATTGCTTTTTTAATGGATATGGAAAACTATTGTTTGTTTAAAACTGTTCATAGATTAATATCTTCAAATGGAGGTAGTATTTATTGCGATGCGAAACTGCATACATATTTAGTATTTTTGGAAGCAATAAAGTCCATTTTTAGGACCGCAAAACTAAATTTGTTTGTAAAGGTTTTTTGCAGATTTCTAAAAAACTGTGCAACTTAGAAAGATCGTTTTATTTTTGCTGTAATATTTACATACATGTCTATCGACTGTAATTAATTCAGATTTTTCCTACCACAAATTATGTTTTTTTTTTGACATTTTTCATCATAACTTGAAAACTAAGAGTCGTAAAAAAGTACAAAAATATATTTCAGAATGTGCAAGTAAAGCCCTTTCGTACGATACCCCACTCAACCTAGTAGCAACAATTTAAAATTTGCCCCCCCCCCCCCCCCCTATTTGGACCCCATTTACATCATATTTTTTTTATATTCTTTTAGTTGCAATTTAGTTGAGCAACCTTATTCTACAACTATTCCAAATTTCAAGTCGATAGCGTCAGTGGTTGCCGAGATATACAGGTGTGACAGACAGACAGACAAAGTCGCACCATAAGGGTTCCTTTTTTTACCATTTTGGTATCGGAACCCTAAAAAGATAAAGAGAGAAAGAAAGCCATTGGCTATGGCTAGTAGCATAATATACTTCAATTGGAATTTGTGACTTGGCTGGCAACGACTTCAAAATTAACTGTTATAATGTACCTATTAATTTATAATTGAAATAAATAACAAGCTTGGTTATTTTTAATTACTGGACTAAGTTACTGATTATTAACTAATATGGTTATTTTATACTTTTTAGTGCTAATAGAAACCTTGCAAAACTTTGAAGGAGGTGTGTAGTTTTTGTTAAAACTATTTTTATTTACTTGAAATCGCAGGCCGTTGATAAAGTAACTCGATTCTTGAAACCTCGTATTTATATTCGTAAATCAACAAGTTTTAATGTAAATCATCATTAACGTGACTTGCATACGAGTGGATAACTAGAGTAACCTTCCAACTTCAGGGTGTAACAAAGCGTTAGGTGGAATATTTAGCCGTTGCCGTTGTTTGAATTTTAGCCGAGACACCCACGTTACACGTTTCTAGTTACAAAAAATGTTTCTAGACACCTGTAAATTCTGAGTAAGACATCAAACAGTTGAATATGTAAGATTTACAAAAAAAAAATTGTGTTGCACCAAATATCTTAGATGTCACTTACGTGCCATCAACGACGAAACTGTTATCATGGACCTCACCTAACGATCTTACTATTTAATTACGATAATTATTTAATAAATTTATATTAGTGCAATAAGTGCTAATGAAAATGAACACAAGAACAATGTGACTTCCCCTTAATAGAGACAATAAGTACAGTGTTTACGTTCTTAGTATAACTCTATCATAGCAGTTTAAGTTAAATTTTAATTACTCATTAGCCAAATATATAAGGCTAGATTGTAATATGAATGATGTATCTAATAAAATTAGGTGTGTCATTACGACAAAAAAAAATCCATGAAAGCGATCTGACTCAGACTGACTAACAGTTGAATGAGTGAATGATTAACTCTTTATTGCACACAGTAAGGAATAAAAATTAAAAACTAAGAGTTTTCAATAAGTGGGCAAAAGGCAGTCTTATCATTAAAAGTGATTTCTTCCAGACAACGCTTAGAACAAATCAGCTGTTCCGATTGGTCTGTCTGTGTGAAACTATATGGCAGGAAACTGTATGCTCTGACTGTATGAAATTTTGATGGCATAAAACCGAAAACCCAAATGTTACGGTAATATATGTCACGTTTTGTGCTACCCTGTATAACCCTAGGGACGTTGTTACATCAAGTATTCGTAAGGTCCACGGGTATGAGCTATGAGACCCAAGGGGATGGAAACATTGGAAACCATGCGGAAATGGGTAAGGGAAGCACATAATCCGATTTGCGAAAAAGTTTTGGTCGTGTTTGAGGGTAAGTTATTATTTTCGCTCGAGGAAGACATTTAAATAAGTGCCGGATGAGGCCAGCTGGGAGATTTTTATGGAGAGGACAAAATGCTGCAATGCTGCTGTTTTGTAGCGTAGTACGACTATTTAAGACAGGAATCCTGAGATGGTTTCTTCATGTAGAGAACGAATGACCAATTTTTGACGAAGGGCCAAGGTGAGTTGAAAACTTGAAACATTGGAATGAAAGGCGAACATTTGACGATCAAATTCAGGACGTAAATAAAGGTAAGTTAAAAGTACCCTGAACTGGCGATCGTCTATGATAGGGTTGATGATAATAGAGGCAGCGAGGGAAGTATCGATATGTAAGATCGTAGCAGGTGGAATTCTGTGGTATCTGCCTATCCTGACGGGGAAGAGGCACGCTGTTCAACATGTTAAAAGCTGAGTTAGGTTCGATTATAGCTTTGTTTTGATAATTTATACGAACACTTTGTTCTAAGTGAAAACTTATATGTTACTAGTCTACCCATAAAACAAAAAAAAAATCATCTTCCCACACAAATGAGTTAGTCCCATAACATTATTACAGGAAGCAAAAAAAACATATATTGACCTAAATTTCTTAGGAAAGTTGTTTAGTTTCATGAGTAGATTTTTTTAAAGAATGCAGTACTTTTTTAACACCCTGTATAATCGATTTATTTTTTACATACATAAAACCACAAGCAACCAAAAGTAGATGAGTACCTAAAAGAAATGACAAAACAGCTACAACTCATAGTAACAAAAACGCCTCGAGAACAGTTGATGCGATGTTACAGAACGTACACTTGTTGCTTTATGAAAACAATAGGCACTCAACTCAGCTTCGTAACTTGTTACTCGTAACAGATGGGAGCGGAGAAGGATTTTATTGATTTGCTGTGTTTATTAGAAGGTTTTGTATCGTATCTAAATCAAGATTGAATTCCTACCAAAATACAAAACTCTCTTAAAAAGACGATCGATTTCGTGATGACGATTCAGTCTGGCTTCCCCTCTGGGTGGCAAAGGTAAGAGGCACTCCCTCAGTCTAGAAATCAGTGCCTTCATTAGCCGACTAAGTAAAATAACCATTGGTAAAAACGGAACAAGGCCAGGTCTATGATGACGGTGATGACGATTTTTTTTATTGTCAATGGGCTTACTCTTGACCTCGATCTAGTCTTGAGGACAGAGATGAGGTTGTAGATGGAACGAGCTTGCTCAGAAGAAGCCTATTCACTCGCGACTTGAATAAATTCGGGTTATATGAACTCAGGAACACTATTAAAGTTGTTTCAAAGCACTTTGTGCGAATGTGTGGAATATCAACCAAGTGTAGATATCCTGCGGTGCGTCTCGACTCCCGATAGTAGAAAGGAGGAAGCTCGTGGAGCTCTTGATCAAACTCTCCAAAGTACAATCTGTAAAACACCGACAGACATGCAACTTTGCGAAGGTATCTCATCACCATTGACCAGTCTCTCTCAGATTCAGTCTTAGTTTACGACAGTACGATATTAGTTCAATAAACTTATTTATTTATTATTTATTTTATTATTCACCGTGTCAAAAGCTATGTTTCGTAACCATCACGTGACGATCACGTGTTTCCAGTTGTTCGTTTCGGTTCAGCTCGTAGACACGCGAGTATTGTTATTTTTGGACGGCTGGAGATTTTGGCAGACCAGTTAGTCGGGTCGGCTTCTGTGAATGACTGCGAAGATGTCGGGACCATGAACTAATAATGGAAGGACATCCGGTTTTTTTTAGAGTTATTTGAAGAGATAAATCCTATACTATCAAACGAGCGATATTTCTCTAACAATTTCGATAAAATTCACTGTATAGGGGTTTTATCGGGAGCGAAAAATCGATCTAGCTTAACTAGGTCTCATGTCTGGGAAAATTAGTTCTTTTCTGTTCTTTGTGTATTTCTTTAAAAAAAATTGCCTATAAGACAATGCTTGCAGTATGAAGTGGCTAACCTCTTGAGCTATAATTCTTACTTGAATAAGGTAGATGAAATAATCGAAACTTATTATTGGCCAATTTTCCTTAGTCAGAAAAAAATCTTAAAGAATAACATTAAGTTATTTGTTGAATGTTTTTGGTCAGCAAGTTTAGTAAGTATTTGTTAATGTAATATTATCAAATCAAATCAAATTTAATTTATTTCTCCCACAAGCTTACAATAAAAATGACATATTAAATTATATTAGTTATATGAGTCAAAGCTGTGTTGGGAGACTGGTGTCCAAGCTAGGTAAGAACCTGTGTTATGGATCACCAGGCTTCCACTCCGCTGGTAAGATACATTAAGTTTATCTTATATAACAACATCATTGTAAACAAAGTACAGTGAAATCACAAACCTATATCTCTGTCCACAAATATTCAGCGTGCGTAGAAATAACAAGTAGGTAACAGATACAATACTAGTATGTTATTGCAAGACAGATCAACAAATCGTATCGGTTAATATTAGCATAGAACACGGTATTGATTGCCAAAGATAATAAGATTGCTGGCAACATTTGGAAGGGCTTAGTCGTTAGGTAAATACGAATTCGCTTCATAGAAACGTTCCTCAATTACGCATTTAGAAGGACTCCTGTTTCTGAAATTACTTATTATTCAATTCCTGAAGAAGCCGCGATTACACCTGCTTGAATTTGACGACTGAATAAGAAATCTACCTAGGAGGCTACGTTGAAAAAGACGTTTGTGAATTCAGAGTTCTAGCTAGGAAGCTAAGTATAAAAAGTGCCTACTAATACAGTTGCTGAATAGTGATGTTCCGATAGCGATAGTTTTGCTGTCGGTAGTTAATCTTGAAATACAGTAACTCTGTTGAATAGCCTTATCGAAAATAATTATTGTACAATAAAATGCTATCGATTGTTAAAAAATGGCTGATACAACCTCAAGACAAATACAACCGATAATTGAAAGAAGAAAAAATTACAGACAAACTTATTTGCGGTCTTAAAGATGGGCTTTTATTGCTTTTAAAAATACTACAGGAATATCGAATCCCTCGAAGCGAGAGTCTGCCTCGCACTTGACAGTTTTTTTTTTATATAAGTATATTTTTGTTCGATATGTTGAATTAATCATTCGCACTTGGACATCACTAAACATGCTAAGTCCCTTCAAGTAAAGGAGTTAGAAGGTTTAGTGATGTGAAAATTTTGCGAATGATTAATTCGAATCGAACAACTTGTCCATGCAAAATAAAAATAAAGCATTATCTTGGTTTAATAATAAGTACTAATAATAAACTTAAAAAAATCACTATAAAAAAATTGTATACGACTGTTCGGTTGAGTCAAGGAGTGATCACAGCTAGCTGGATTTAAAGACTAATTCGGCATACATTGCTCGTTGAAGTAAGGATAATGCAATAACATAACCAAGCCTCCCAGCAATGTATGCCGAATTAGTCTTTGAATCCAGCTAGATGTGATCGTGGCTTTAATAGGCTGACAATACATTTCCGTGATGTTTTTATTTTTATTTACCTTAAATGGACAAATGAGACCTGAACATTGCCGTGCCAAATCTTATGAATGAGAGTATTTATGATCAAACAAAAACAATGGCTGTGGTAAATGAAGTGGATGCATTTTTTCTCTTTTTCTAGTCTTGCAGGTGCACATAGTCATTCACCGTAACTGAACAACTTTCAGTAAATAAAACTATCAGCCTCTTCAATACTCTTCATATAAAATTGCAAATGGACAGTTTAGCCACGATCACATCTAGCTGGATACAAAGACTAATTCGGCATACATTGCTGGGAGGCTTGGTTGTGTTATTGCAATATCCTTACTTCAACGAGCAATGTATCCCGAATTAGTCTTTGAATTCTGCTAGGTGTGATCGTGGCTTTTTTGTGGAAAAGAAGATTATTTTAATATTTTCTGAAAGTTTTATTTACTGAAAATTATTCAGTTACCTTGACTGACCACGCCCTTTCAGTTTTCGGAAACCAGTCCCTTAGACCATGTATTGGTCAATTTAATTTCGATGCGAACACGGAATTAAATTAAAATTAATCATTCGCACTCGGACATCACTAAACCTCCTTACTCCCTTCATGTAAAGAACTTAGGAAGTTTAGTGATGGGTAAATTTTGCGAATGATGATGAACAACTTGTCGATAAAAAATAATTATTATTCATGGTGTAATAAAAAGTACTAAAAAAAATTAAAAAATTCACTATAGATTACCATCGATACTTGAAAGGTTCAGTTATTTTCTATACGACTGTTCAGTAGAGTTAATAAACCTGCTTTGCGACAAAAAAAACCGTAAAAAGAACTAGGTAAAGGAGTGATCACACCTAGCTGAATTCAAAGACTAATTCGGCATACATTGCTGGGAGGCTTGGTTATGTTAATTGAAATATCCTTACTTCAACGAGCAATGTATGCCGAATTATTCTTTGAATTCAGCTAGGTGTGATCACTCCTTTACTCTACACTGCGCGTGGCTTGACACGAAGTACGAACTTGGTCGGTTATTTAGTATCGATTATTACCGGTACTTTTAAGAATTCGATATTCTCGATATTTTCTATAGGAATATTCGGTAGAGTTACTGTATTTTTAAAATTCAACCATCGATATCGTTATCGCAGCAACACTGATTCAATAATTTTCAAAATTTACGGTTTGGTTAGGTACTCAATCAATCGCCAGTTAAAGCGCGACGGAGTCAGATGTGTCCGTGTAGAATACTTGACTAGTGCAACACTGTTAGTTTTGAATATAGCGGTCTTTAATTGTTTTTCTAGTAGGAGCGCTTGTTTTAAGTAAAAAAGTATACCATCAGTTAGGCCATTATTTTTTGTTCGACAAGTTGTTCGATTCGAGTCAATCATTCGCATTTGCCCATCACTAAACCGCCTAACTAAGTGGCTTACTATATTCCGATGTCATTTTTTGGTGGTCATTTCCTCCGAGGCGAGTTCGCCCGGTTGGTCATTTCGCCCGAAAGTATTCATTGTTAGTCGAGGTCTTTTAAAACCATATCCAAAAGATAATGAGAAACTATGGCAAACAATAAATAAACTTACATACAGAAAAAAAAATCCAAATAAGATCAATAAACTTCTAGATAAAAAGAATTGACTTCAGCATTTTGTTACTGTAAAAATATCGTTGGCCGAAAATATTTTACTTAAGACTGCACCACGTAAAAACTACCAAAACGGCAATCACGGTTTAATATTGCTTACATATTTAATATGATTTTTTTTAAAACCATTACGATTACGCCATACATTTTTAGTATGACCGCGCGAAGTCTAATAAATAGCTCTGACACGCGGCCGATACCCACAAGAGCTCGAAGTGAGACCACGTCAGTTTGCACCGCGACGTGCCAAAATTATGGATCGCGTTTCAACGTATACACATTCTCTGCTTTCATAGTGTAACAAGGTAACTTTGTTTTTTACTATTTTCTAAAGTAAGATATTTCTTTCCTTGTATTTATACTCGTAAAGTGTTTGTTTTAGAGAAATGGGGAAGCGCAAAGATAAATATTATGTATCCCGTCAAAAATTCAAAAAATATCTATTCCTTTAACCAAGTAAGTACCTACTTATATACCATACCTAGGTAGTTTTGTTTTGTGATGGTTGACTGGTGATGAAGGGTAGGCGGAGGAAGATAGGTAGATGATGGGTCAGAAGGGTTATCAGAGTAATAGATTTTCGGTACGTGATTGATGTCCGGACGAAGATGGGTGACCGGTGGATGATATTGATGGGTGACCGGCGGAAGACGAGTCAATGGTAGATGATGGGTGACCGGTAGATGATGGGTAATCGGCAGTGGTCGGAATTGGTAGAGCTGTTTAGGGTCGATGATCGGAAACTTGAACGTGCTGCTTGCTACATTATTTCGTCAGATCTGTTAGATTTTCCTCTTGAGACGGATTTCCATGGCATGGATTTTCGAAATAAGACTACCTTTTGATCGTTAGTATGTGTCCTTTGATCTTTCGATCATAAAAACAACGAAATGTACAACGATGGCACGGATTTAAATGGATTACTTTTTTAAAAGAAGCAAACGGCGCCAAACTTAGGCAGGAAAAAGCCTACATTATTTCGTCAGGTCTGTTAGATTTTCCTCTTGAGACGGATTTCCATGGCATGGCTTTCCGAAATAAAACTGCCTTTTGATTGTTAGTGTGTGTCCTTTGATCTTTCGATCACAAAAACAACGAAATGTACAACGATGGCACGGATTTAAATGGATTACTTTTTTAAAAGAAGCAAACGGCGCCAAACTTATGCAGGAAACAGGCTACATTATTTCGTCAGGTCTGTTAGATTTTCCTCTTGAGACGGATTTCCATGGCATGGCTTTCCGAAATAAGACTGCCTTTCGATCGTTAGTATGTATCCTTTGATCTTTTGATCACAAAAACAATGAAATGTACAACGATGGCACAGATTTAAATGGATTACTTTTTTAAAAGAAGCAAACGGCGCCAAACTTAGGCAGGAAACAGGCTACATTATTTCGTCAGGTCTGTTAGATTTTCCTCTTGAGACGGATTTCCATGGCATGGCTTTCCGAAATAAGACTGCCTTTTGATCGTTAGTATGTGTCCTTCGATCTTTCGATCACAAAATCAACGAAATGTGCAGCGATGGCACGGATTTAAATGGATTATTTTTTTTAAAGCAAACGGCGCCAAACTTAGGCAGAATGATAGTTGATGACTGGATGAATGATGATGATGAAAGGATGATGAGTGACACGCGGATTATAGTTGATGAGTGGATCAATGATGATGAGTGATGCGTGGATGATAGTTGATCAGTGGATAAATGATGATAAGTGGATGATGAGTGATGCGCGGATGATAGTTAATGAGTGGATGAACGATGATGAGCGGATGATGAGTGATGCGTGAATGAGTGGATGACTGATGATGATGAGCGGATGATGAGTGATTTTTGGATGATAAGTGATGCGCGGATGATAGTTGATCAGTGGATGAATGATGATGAGCGGATGATGAGTGATGCGCGGATGATAGTTGATGAGTGGATCAATGATGATGAGTGATGCGCGGATAATAGTTAATGAGTGGATGAATGATGATGATGAGCGGATGATGAGTGATTTTCGGATGATAAGTGATGCGCGTATGATAGTTGATCAGTGGATGATGAGTGATGTGTGGTTGAGTGGATGAATTATGATGATAAGCGGATGATGAGTGATTTTCGGATGATAAGTGATGCGCGGATGATAGTTGATCAGTGGATGAATGATGATGAGCGGATGATAAGTGATGCGCGGATGATAGTTGATGAGTGGATAAATGATAATGAGTGATGCGCGGATGATAGTTGATCAGTGAATGAATGATGATAAGTGGATGATGAGTGATGCGTGGATGAGTGGATGAATGATGATGAGCGGATGATGAGTGATTTTCGGATAATAAGTGATGTGCGGATGATAGTTTCTACCACCATGTCATTACGAGTAAGTCTAAAGTGTTTCTACTGACGTGCTGTTGAGTATACAAACTTGAAGAGCTGTTCCCTGTCGCCCCTCGCTTCCCCTCGAGTAACCCTCCGTTATACAATCGTTGCGCTGAGCTATATTAGTAGAGTTCATTAAAAATACCTTGAGAGAAAAAAGTTCCATTCAAAACACAGTTTTTTAAAAGGTGTCGTTTCCTCCGAGCGGGCGAGAACGCGTCTCGGGTGAAATGACGCACTACGACTCCGCGTGGACTGCGCGCATGTGTGTGTTCGATCATACGCACACTACTGTTGCTTCCGACTCGACGCGAAAACTAAACAGTTTTGATCCTATACATTTTTTATGAAAGGGACAACTGATTTAGACATGAATTGAAAATTTTGTCAGGATTACGAAGTATCTCTTTTAAGGAAGTCTAACAAAATTACGGACAAGTACAAGGTGTCAAACAATCTCCGGAAAACTTCATCAATGGACTCATACCATGAAAAATTAACGATTTTCACCATACATACATCTATACACAACAAAAAAAAATGTTAAAGTGCGAGTCGGATTCGCGCATCGAGGGTTCCGATATACCTACCTATAGTATTTTTAGAAGCAATAAGGTCCATTGTAAGGACCGCAAAACTAAATATGTTTGTAAAGATTTGTTGCAAATTTCCAAAAAACTGTGCTACTTAGAGAGATTGTTTTTTTTCTGAATTATTCACATAAACCTCTATGGACTTTAATTAATTCAGATTTTTTCTTCGGAAAACTTCGGGGATAAGGAAGGGATAATTTTTTAAAACTTTTTTCATCATAACTTGAAAACTAAGAGTCGTTAAAAATATAAAGAACTATTTTGGAATGTACAAGTGAAGCACTTTCATATGATACCTAACTTGACTTAGTACTGACAATTAAAAACTTTGACCTACCCATTTGGGCCCCCTTTACAATAATAATAATATTATAATTATTTCAATTGCAATAAAGTAAGACAATCGTATTCTAAAACTACTTCTACTACTAAATATAAAAGTATAAAGGAGTTTTTAGCTTGCTTTTCAATTTATTTTAAGGTCATTAAAAATACTCATAGAAGCCTTTATACAAAGTATCTGAACATATCAGTCGCGCTATAAAGTGTACCAGCACAGAAAATATAGAGGTATACTAACGTATAGCACAACTAGTGAACTGACTATGATCCCTACTATGTTGATGTTCCTTAATAGTGATGTACAATTATTTCAAGGAGCAACAATCGAAATATTCGAATGTACTACTTAGTACTATCCAAATAATCTTTTATCATTCAATTGTTATTTTTCATTGGAATCATTATTCGCTTTTCGTACGATTTTGAATGAAAAATTTATTCTAACTAAAAGAATGAATAAAGCACTCAAATTCTTTGTGTTTACTTGACTGGTGCAACCTAATTTTAATTCCTTGTTTGTTTTTTAGTATACCGGTAATTCTGTGGTTTTTTTTGTAGTTATTCTAGTGTTTTTCTATACAACATAAATTAGCCCTTATTAATATTTTCCGTACGATGAGGTGTTCTATTCGTATTGGCCCTTCACTAAAGTTCCTTTCTGCGTTGCTTACTATGCGGCTTACTCAGTTAGTGACTTACTAAGTTCCATCTTTCTACCTTCCTTTCCTACGTAGGAGACTAACTGACTTAGTGTGTGAATTCAGTCAGGTGTGATCGGCCCTTAAAATAATACAGCTGTAGAAGCTCACGTTTGGTTGGGTAGGTAAGGTTCGATTATGTTAGCCATCATGCGAGGCATCTAGCAGTGTCGAAGCAGAGTAGGTTTCAACACAATCCTTTAAAAGGCGGACAGATGGGCCAACAACGCTGCCCAGTAATAGGCACCATTTTGGTCGTCATCATGACATTCCATGAAACTTCCACTAGAGGACAGGGAACTTCCTCCAAAATTCCAGCTTTTGGTGAAACAATGTGGAGGGAAAATACCATAGAATACATGAAACTTCATGTATTCTATGGAAAATACCATAGTCACCACGCTTGTTGAGGTTACGGCTGGCACCATGGATTGTTTGTGACCGCAGAATGTAAGATGATACGATACACAGAACGATGCTGCTGCCCATCCTCTGGTTCATTATAATGAGAGGATGGGCAGCATCATAACCCTAGTCGCCTCTTAAGACACATACGGGTAGAGATGGGTTGGTACTATTTTTTGCCGGCACCATACGGAGCCATTTGGGTACGGCATTTTAAAAAGCAAATAATTATTGCCTTATGTTTGTCAGATGCCTAGCAGGTTGGGAATGTCAGGTCAATGGGCGTATACACGTAGACAGAGAGCATGCGCATATATACTAGCGCTTTTGGGAACCAGCGCCAACTTCTAGCACGGATCGGTACCGAAAACCGCTGGTTTGGCACTTTATATCAACCCTGAAGAATGTGTTTCTGCCCATGAAACTGAACAACTTTCTCTAAGGAACATAGATCAAAACACGAAAAAAATTTTTTGTCCTTCCTTACAAATGCTCTTAGCTGATTCAGTTTCTAAAAGGTAAAAATTTTTTTTTTGTATTTCTACCTATGTTCCTTAGGGAAAGTTGTTCAGTTTCACAGGCAGATTGACATCCTTCAGGGTTGATGTACCCTTTATGTTACACCCTGTAGACTTTTTTCCAAAAAAGCTGGTATATCGGTACAGGTACATAAGGTAAAAAGTTAACTCCTAAAGTATTCCGAGGCAAACCGCTTCAATATCCCTTCTCTTATTTATTACCAGGTCACGCCAATCGCATGGGTAGTTCTTTTTTTTTATTTTTTTTATATTGTTTATTCAACACAATTTTTGTACAAAAAATTATTACATTGAAACACTTATCTAAAACCTAAAGAGGTTTATGCGAAAAGTGATTAGTCACAAGATCGCTAATATACATAATATTAAATCGCTAGTTAGATATTAAGCATTTAGATAAAACTTTTTTACAATTGTTTTACATTTGTCCTTATTATTAAGTAATGTATTACAAAGTTGACTGAACTACATGGACCTTTCGTCACCTAATAATCATAGTTTATACAGAAAGTCAAAACTCTGTATCTACTAATGAACTAGTTGACATATCTACGCTATCATACTATACTTTATTATAGTGAGAATATTGGACTCATGCCAAGAGAGGATGACTCTTGAAGACTGATTTGACGGTAGTTTCTAATGTTCTTTAGATTTTCAAAAGTGGAGATTTTCCAATCTTTGGCTATGTATTGTGTCAAACTTAAGTAAATTGTCCAAGAGTAAATTACATGAAAATATTGTTTGTAAAAGTACTAAGCACTAAAAGATGCTTCTGAAACTTACAGCAATATCTTAAATCTTATACAAGGTGTAAAAAAAATATATTTTAAAGTGTTACTCAGACCGTAAAACTGAACAAATTTTCCTAAAGAACATAGGTCGAAATACGAAAAACTAAATTTTTACTTCATATAGAAACTGCAACAGCTGATAGCGCATTTTGTATGGGATGTTAAAAAAAAATATTTCGTTTTTCGCCCTATGTTCCTAAGGGAAAGTTATTCAGTTTCGTGGTCTAAGTAACAGGTTAAAATAGTACTTACAATTTTTTTTTACACCCGACATTGTAATACATATAGACATTGTAATAGATAAACAGTAACATAAACACGAAATTTACTAAAATTTAGTACCTATACTAACACGCCGGGAACGTAGAATAAAGAAGCCAAGATCAAGTTTTGAACTGCTCGTTATTTATATCAGAGATTTTAACCTCGCCGAGCGTAGCGAGGTTCAAATATCTTTGATTTATATTGAATATGTTATGCGCAATAACTAGAAAATTCAAATATATTTTTTTTATATATATTTTGGTGAAGCAACCGAAATTTAAATAAGAAACTTTTCCGTATTTTAAGTAAATCTTTAGTAACATTACATACCTAAAGGAGAACAAGTAGAAGCACTAGGTAAGGTATATTTAGGGATTTTTCAATAACTTCATATTAGCTCGTGTGCCTATAAAATAAATAAACTAACTACTGATTAACACTAACACTAACTTTTTAACACGTGTGTTCTCTTACTAAACGTAGTACTTAATGCTTCGAATGTTTATTCTATTTTTAAACATTTTATTTAATGATCGTTTGCATTTCAAACATCGCACCCCAAGAACCATTACTCGTGAAACCGAGTCATCAATTCTAGTAATCGCCCATTTACTAGCAATAAATTTTAATCAAATATCCTGATAACAGTGTCCGACGTATACATTGGGAAAATTGTAAAATAGTAGGTAAGTTACAATGCCCCTTATTCGGGAGGTGTTTTATACTAGTTTTCAAATACAGTGTTTAGAAAATATTTGTTTGCCAGAACTAACGCATAGATAGATTCATCCTGCAAGGTCCTAACCAAACTGTTATGGGTCTTGAACTTGAACAATTGATCAAAAAAATCGCACAAAATAACTAGGCTATGTCAGTTGATGCGCAGAAGTCAAGTCATAAGAACATAAGTCATTTTTGACTTCTGCGCATCAATGACATAGCCAGAGTTATTCTGTACCTATGCTTGCAGTAAGCTGCCGTTATTCATAATCTAAGTTCTGTACGATTTTTTTGATCAAGTGTTCAACAGATGTCTAACTTTTTTGTAGTAAGACGGTATAAGTCTCAAATACAACATTGTCCTCACCGGAAATCAAAACTAGAACCACGCAGGCTGTTAAATTTAGTGCTTACAGTAAAAAAAAATCCTGCCAAGTGCGAGTCGGACTTACGTGCTAAGGGTTCCCTACTTATCTACCATATGATACTATAAGTTTTTGCCCTTTGGTTTTAAAAAACTCCAGATCGACTCAAAGTTGTTTTTAATATGAATGTACTTGAAAAGGGAGCTCAACTTAATTGGTTACATTAGTTGTGAGAAGAGTTGGCAAATTAATAACGTCTTTATTTTAGACGTTATTAATTTGTTTTAGTTGTGCTATAAGACCTAGCAAATTTCTTGATTCTAGGTAAAAGAGAAGTACCCTGTAGGTTTTGGTTTGGTTCATAAATGTATGGAGATGAGGACATAAATGGCGATATCTTTTGATTGTGTTGTTGTAGAAGCTAAAATCTTTCACATACTTAAGGGTCTTATTAAGGATATTAATTTCAATTTGATACCGTTACCCGTTCGTGAGAAAAAAGGGTCTTGACAGACAGACGGACGACAAAGTGATGCTATAAGGGTTCTGTTTTTTTTCCTTTAGAGGTACGGTACCCTGAAAACTCATCAGAGGTCAATTTAGTTGGTTTGTGAAACCTAGTTTTACAATAAATAATAAATAAATTTAAAAAAATCCTCCGTTTTTAAATAACAGCGGTAACACCAACACGCCACCCACGCGATATTGTTTTAATTGTTATAGGATAGCAAAAATACCAACAAATATGGATGGCGGTAAATAAATAGAATAGTCCATAAAACCTTGAATACCTCAGGTCCGAAAATAACACCATCTTTCACTAGTCGTATTTCACTCGCATTTTCCGCTCAGCCAGATTTTCTATTAGCAGGCGACAACAAACGAATTTATTACTGCCAGGTTGCGGGTTCGAATTCTGGGCAAGTCATTCTTCGAGCTTTATGTATCGACAAATAAATCAGTTGAGTGGAAATTACTAGATAAGATAGAAATTGAGTACTAAGGAACCACAACCACCTTAAAAATAAATGGTACAGCAGCACTGCACTTACTTTCTCGCGATATACGAGAGTCATCATTCAACACTGTCCCTGCCGGAAGTCGAACCCAGAAACTCCGGATCAAGAGCCGAATGCTCTAACTACTAGATTATAAAGGCTGCGGATAGTAATGACTAAATAAGTACCAACTGCAAACTGAAGTTTATAACTCCATGCAAATAATATGAAAATATTTATATAAAAATGATTTGATGAAATATGCAGTCAGGTAGAAAACCATTTTAGAATCCAAAATGTAGAACATCAAAATAAGCTCAACGAAACCGATTTTGAGTAAATCACATTTTTAAATTTTAGTAGTAAGGGAACACCCCTTATATGAATTTCTACAGACCAATTGATACTGCCGCAAAATACTTTAAATAGAGATGCTTATAGTCATGCAAAGTTTCATAATGATTGTATGAGACGTGTTTGCGAAAAAAAATTTTTTTTTCATTTTCGTTGTATGACAGCTACCTTCAAAATGAGATGCAGCAAGAAACCACTCAAAATAATTCGATGGATTTGCATAAAACTCTTAAATTCAAAATACGGTGTCAATCGGATCATTCGTTTAGCCGCTAGGCCAAAGCGTGACGGACAGACCGACCGACGGACCGACCGACCGACCGACCGTCCGATCGACGGACGGACATTTTTGGGAGACTTGTTTTTAGGGTTCCGATACCAAAATGGTAAAAAAAAGGAACCCTTATGGTGCCGCTCTGTCTGTCTGTCCGTCTGTCTGTCACACCTCTATATCTCAGCAACCACTTATGCTATCAACCTGAAATTTGGAATAGTTTTAGAATATAGTTGCCCAACTTAATTGCACAAGAAAAAATTTTGAAAAAAGTATGATTATTAATATAAAAGGGGCCAAAATAGGGGGGGCCAAATTTCAAATTGTCGCTACTAGGTCGAGTGGGGTATCATATGAAAGGGCTTTACTTGTACATTTTAAAATATATTTTTGTATTTTTTTAAATTTCTTAGTTTTAAAGTTATGATGAAAAATGTCAAGAAAAATACCATTCCCCCCCCCTTATCTCCGAAGTTTGAGTAAGGAAAAATCTGAATTAATTACAGTTGACAGAAGTTTATATAAACTTTACAGCAAAAATAAAACGATCTTTCTAAGTTGCACAGTTTTTCAGAAATCTGCAAAAAACCTTTACAAACAAATTTAGTTTTGCGGTCCTGAAAATGGACTTTATTGCTTCCAAAAATACTATAGGTATATCGGAACCCTCGGCGCGCGAGTCCGACTCGCACTTGACCGGTTTTTTTTTATGTATAAGTGATATAGAACACATTTTTGAGAAAATTTGAAAAACTTTTTTCACGAATACAATACCTTTCTCGCTCCGCTCGAAAGTAAAAGTAAGAATTTCATGCATCGTGCCTTTAAACAAACAAAACTGTGTCCGTGCACACTACACGACATACACACGATAGTAACCAACCGACACTATCGTTATTGTTCACAGCGACGACATTTGTCGAATGCACACAAGCTACAAATATCGTTTGTATTTTAGTTCTGTCCATGTAATTGACATGCAAGCGATAAAATAGTGACCGAACAATCTATGGCCGCGGAAAAGGTGGCATAAGTCAACCTTTTTAAGGGTCCGAACCAAAATGATAAAAACTGAACCCTTATGGTGCGACATCGTCTCTCTGTCACACCTGTGAAAACGACTTGAAATTTAGAATAGTTTTCGAATTATGTTTGTCCAAATATATTGCAAACGAAAGGTTTAAAAAATCATTTTTATTATTCTTGGAAATGGCACAGAAATCTGCAAAAAACTTTTTAGAAATCTGCAAAAAACTTATACAAACAAATTTAGTTTTGCGCTGCTAAAAATAGACTTTATTGTTTCCAAAAATACTATAACTATATCGGAACCATCGGGGTGCGCTTCTGACTCGCACTTGACTGGATTTTTTAAAAGGTTAACGGCGCAGTTGCAAGCAAGTGATTAATATCGCTATGTGATGTCGTGCGGCGTACGTGGACACAGTTCTGTTTTGTTTCTATTCAGGATGCATGCAAGATACAAGCAAGTGATTAATATCGCTATCGTGTGGATATCGTGCGAGGTAAGTGGACAGTGACCCTGAAAAACAATATAACTAGTATTGTAATTACAAAACCTAGCCCAGAAAAGTTATATAAGAACAGGTTGCGGTTCTGTGTTTGTAGGTCAAGATCGTACTGCGCGTGAGTTGATTTCAATTGACTGCCATCTTGGCAATAATCTTCAATCACAATACTCATCGTCTTGTTATAAAAGGTAATCTATCTGTGTTAATTATGAGACCAGTGGTCAAGGTGCAGTCAGTGGGCTTTTCCCACTTGACTCCGTTCCACAATGCCTTTCACATTGCTATCTAAGGCATTGCGTGCCTTACAGTTGAGTGGAAGTGTAAGGGTCCTACGCATCTATTAGAGTTTTTATAAAGAAATGCGGGAAAAAGGAGTATTCTATTTTTTTTTCACTTGCGTACTGGTGAGAAATATACAAATCGACAAAATGAATACATTTGTAACCGTCTTTAAACGTTGGTGTTGTAAGAGGCAACTAAGGGAGTTTAAACCGTAGGTCCTTCTGTGTATCGTACAGTTAACGACAGGTCAAGCTTGACACTCGCAGTCCGACTCTAGCCCGTACGCCTATTGAAGTAAGAACGATACAAAGTGCAATGTGTCAAGCTTGATTTGCTCTTGACTGTACAATCATACATAATTCGGTCAGAAAATACCGCGGACCATTGTGTCAGCCACAATGATAACAAGCGTGGTGACTATGGTACCCCCACCACCATACCAACCACGCATTTTTGCTGAGCAATTCTGGAGGAAGCTCTCAGTACGACAGTACGAGTAGACTTTTAAATAGATGTTATAATGATGATACAAGAGTGTGTATTTCAGATAATCCTTAATCTGTGTGCGTTGCAGGATGACAACTGCTCGCTCAGCTTTAAAAAAAATACTTTAGATTATTCACTCCCTACAATTTAAGATACAACAAAGCTTAATCAAAATAACTATCAATTTTCAAGTCTCCTCACCCATGAAGCATTTCATCAGTACCATCAACTAAATAAGGCGTACAATCTTCCCAATATAGTTTACATAATTTCGTCAATTCAAAACACAAAGAAATTTGACCAATTTTGACTTCGTTTTCCCACATTTTCCTATCAATTCTGACCCTGAGTTTCTGACGATTGCGAAACACAAATGAAACATTCTGTAAGTTCAAAGACATTGAAACATACTAAATCGCGTGACTAGCCACCTTTGGGTGTAAAATCAGACGCATTGCGTATGGTTCAAGACATAAAAGACAAGGGTTATTGGTAAAATATGCAAGGGGTTGGTTATTAGTAAAATAATTAGTTTCATAAATTTTATGTTTTTAAGACGATGTTTTTAAGTCTTGGGATGAATGGATTTTTTTTGGGTGGTAAGTGGAACAGTTTACGTCGTATCGTTTGCACCATCCATAATTATACAACCCTTTCACACCACTTTCCTCGTCGCGCTTGAATATAAACAAAATATTTAAAAAAAACAACTTTCTCAATACGAGTACCTTTTCTGTCATTATTTTGACAAGTCACAACACTGTCTTTCTCTGCTGCCGCGTTTAATAATATAAGGTGTGTCCGTTTACATTTCATTAGATTTTGTCAAGATTTCAAACGCAAAGCACGCTGATAGCACACATCATGATCACCTAGCCTTATTCTGTTTTTGACAATGGTTTTTACGGGGTCGGCTACCTAACCTAGGAGATTTAACACTGGTTCTAGAGTGGCGACCACGTACCGGAAGACGAAGCGTTGGCAGGTCCCCCACAAGGTGGACCGACGATCTGGTGGCGGTCGCGGGAAGCCGCTGGATGCGAGAAGAGCTGGACCGGTCGTCATGGAGATCTTTAGGGGAGGCCTATGTCCAGCAGTAGACGTCTTTCGGCTGATATGATGATGATGATGACTGGCTTTTCTACAGAGCGACTGCCATCTGACCTCGGAACCCAAAGGGAAAACCAGACCTGATCTTAGATTAGATCATATGATAGCATCAAGTTCAAAATCTTTTGAAAATAAATTCATTGATTCTAAAAAATCCGGTCTAGTTCGTGACTAACTCGCGCGCCAAGAGTTCCTAAAAATAAAGTCCATTGTTAAGACGGCAAAAGTAAGTTTATTAAGGTTTTTTGCAGATTTCTAAAAAAACCGTGCTACTTAAAGAGATCGTTTTATTTTTACTATAATAATTACGCATTCACTATCTATTGACTATGATTAATTCAGATTTTTTGTTTAGCAAACTTGGGAGATAAGGGCGGGGGAAAGGTTTTTTTAGACATTTTTTATCAAAATTACTTATAACTTGAAAAATACGTGTCGTAAAAAATTACGAGTATGTTATGTATTATGAAGGCTATGGTAATGGTTATCAGTGTTATCACGTTTGTGTGTCCCATTAGTACTACTAGGAGTACAAGTGGGACGGATTTGGTCAGTGGTACAAATACATTGGTTGGTACTTGTGATACTAGACGATAAAGTGTTGTTTCTCAATGCTTTAATTCCTAAAATATAACTCCGAATGTTACATTGAGATCAAACTCTCTGCATCTCATAATTTGTACCACGCAACACAGCAAACGTGATGAGCGCTCATTAAGTTCAGAAAGAGGCAATTTTGACATCCGATGCGAGCAATTTGGGCGATCCAGGTCTGCTGGAATGAAGACATGAACTTTGAATGGCTTCACTGTGGCACGAAGGTAACGATATCACTTGGTTTTGTGCTTTTAAGGTGATATAACATTTCAGCAGAGTTTTTAAACCGTTTGGATGACTAACACAAGATTACTAACAATCGCATACTAGAAGTAACCCAAAAATAAGGCGGAAGAGCCCTTGTGCATAGTCCATCTGGGGAAGCACCAAAACCCTCTTTCCTTCACTACGGAGTTTTCCTTGACATCTGTCAACTACGTTTTTTTAAGTGTCGGTAGGTGGTACCTACACTAATCACTAATGGTAATTTATTTTTTTAGACATAGTAAAATACATGAAAAATAAAATATACAAGTAAAAATGAAACAGGCATTTGACAGAAGCATTGAAACTGGCTTCATCATTTTCATACTGATTACATGGTGGTTTTTCCCCGTGCTGATTTGCAGCGCCATCCAGTGAACATTTAAAAAAACTTTTTAACAAAAATATTAAACCGCCGAAAAAACTGAAAAGCAAGAAATAATATAAAAAACGATTTAACCTTAATAACAAAGTTCTTAAACTTAAGTAAGTATACCCGAGTAATTTTGAGTCGGCGCCGCCGCCGTGCATCACGCTTTACGTAATTAATTTGCTTGTTTGGCGCCGACTCAAAATTACTCGGGTATACTTACATTAGTTTAAGAACTTTATTATTAAGGTTAAATCGTTTTTTATATTATTTCTTGCTTTTCAGTTTTTTCGGCGGTTTAATTTTTTTGTTAAAAAGTTTTTATTTTACAATTTTTTGTGACTACAAATTTTATTTTCCCACCCTTAGGGTAAATCGGACTACTCTCTAAAAAGTTATGCGTGGTCATACATTACAATCAGTCAGTGAACATCAATCATCCCCTGTTTTCCTACCCTTAGAGTTGGATTTTTTTTTCAAATTTATATGGGACCAACTTCGGGCTATACCCTTTCCAATAAAAAAAGAATTATCAAAATCGGACTACTCTGTAAAAAGTTATGCGTGGTCATACATAAAAAAAAATATACGCGTCGACTTGAGAACCTCCTCCGTTTTTTTTCTTAGATTAAAAAGAAGATTAAAAACACCCTATTGCTTTCGCTGCTGTGTTTCGACTTGAAGTTTGCAAGCGTTGGATTGGAAGAAGATACTAGCGCACGAGATCGCATCTCAGTTTTTAGAGTGGACAACACGCTGTTTCTGTCTTATTAGTTTAAAAGTACATCATAAACCTTCAGGTTCATAAAATAACACGGTAGCACGGTTTGCTTATTTTTGACAAAGAAGATAGAAACATAGAACTAAGTCTCATTTAAATTGGTTTAAAAGTTTAAGGGTCGAATTTTGCATTAAAGCATTGTTTGTAATTCTATAGTTTAGTTAAGACGATTATAACCCTCAAATTGCAAAAATGAGCTAACTTTGAAGGCAAACTTCTCCCAAACGGATGGTCCAATCGTTACAAAAAATATACACGAGTTAATCAATATGATAAACAACAATTTTTAAATAGATTATTTTTATTATAACTTTTAGTTTTGCCAGAAAAAAAATTTATCTCTCCTCTTATTTTACGCAAAAAATATCCTATTGCTTCGAAGGCTCCTAAACGTCTAAAACGATTTTGATGCTTCTTCCACTCAAAAATTCTAAATTTTACGGTTTCTGAAATTTAAGTAATAAATTTGAAAAAAGAATTAATGATGTGGTATAAAATCAATAAAAAACCCTTTTTTTATGGGTGAGAGTCTCGACGTTGGTCGTAACAGCCACGTTGAAGAGCACTCTTATATGAACGCTATTGACGTGTCAATAAAGTCGATATTTGCATTGACGATCGCGTAGGTTCTAATTTGAGGGCTGTAATCACCTTAAGTATGTTTTGATAGGATACATCGGCCAAAAACTCTCCAGTTTAGTTTGGTTATGTGCTTTTTCTAGGTGCACTAGGACGTATAGTGTCAGTCGAAATATTTTAGCTTGTGCCTTCGCATTGAATTACCTTTATAGTAAAACTTACATACAGCTGTGTAGAAAGAAGAGAAGACTTTATATGCTTGATAGATGCTATTTACCTGTAACATAAAACAAAAATAATTAGTATAAAATATATTGTCGAAATTAATACTTAAAAACAACGACCTTGTATATTTTAAGGTGGGGCTTTGATTTTAATACTATCCTTTTCAAACAAACGTCAAATTGTGTGTGTGAGAACAGAGCGGCATTGAGCTGTTTTGATGTATTTTGCGTTCTTTTTCGTTTAAATTCAGGAGAATTTAGTAATGCCTGCCCAGTAAGCTGCCGTTATTCATAATCTAAGTGCCTGCCTATGTATCTAATTCGCAAAAAAATATTTTATATTGGGATTTATATGTATATTTATAAATATCTATTGTGATTTCTGAATACCAGGCAAAATTCGGAAAAAACTGACGTTACTTTGAACGATAAATCTAGTAAATATGATGTAAAAATTATACTAATCTCAAATACAAATGTCAAATATGTTAGATCACCCTATTTTTTCACCCAAAATAAAAAACATCATAAAGAAAGTTTTTTATATATATTTTTTACAATCTATTACTTTTCTATATTTTTACCAAAACCGATATTTATATGAAATACAATTTTTAAAAAATCGCCCAGTGCAGTATTACAATCTACAGCACAACGAGCTTTAAAGCCAATGAACTAACATCGAAAGTAATCAAATAACAAAAAGAAAACGTAATTTCTTATTACCTACCGCAAAGTCATACAAAATGGCGAGTATATTTGTATCCAAACGTCATTAACAGTTCAATAAATCTAATCAAAGCTTGCCAATTACGCCCGTAAAATAGTCTTTAGTGCCAAAGCAATAAAACGCTAGCGTCCCATACACACGGGCGACTATTAAGTTTAGCTAGTAAACTTGAATGGTTTTGTTAGTTCCCCTTTACCTAACGCTTTGTGTGTCATATATGTGTAGATTATGTTTACTAACACCTATGTATAATAGAACTACTTAAGAGCAGGAAATATGCAGGATTTCTGAGTGCTTTATGTAAGAATTTTTAAATTTTCATGAAATATAATCTAATTTTTTAGGCGACGTATCCATGAGAATTTTAAAAAGCATAGAACCAATGTTGTTGCCCATGTAAAATTATAAAAATAATCAAAAAATACCGCATACCTGCCTTATTTTTTATACCCAAATAAAAAAATAACTAGCTTTTACACGCAATTTTTTTACAAATCTCAAATAAATCTTCACTGCATTGTTCTACCTTTAAAAAGAGCTCTACCATAATTTCAAACCAGCAGCCTTCACCTTAACTGCTTTCAAGCAGATTTTCAAGCCCTGAGAAGTTTGATAAATTGACGACAAAAAATCGTACATCTGCGACAAACCTTACGCAACAAGTAACTGTGCCATTTCTAAATCTATCCCATATTCTATTATTCTACAGGCGACAGACAAAAGAACAGACTTCACGCTCCGAGCTTGCGACCTATCCGTTGGAGTGTTGCCAGCCTTAAAGTATTCGCTAATGCTAATCGATAGAGCATTGTTCGGACAAAGAATAGATTAATGGCAACCCAGTTATATCATACAAGGTGTTACTGTAATTCAAAGCTGAAAAGTGAAATTGGGATGTCCCTAGATCGAAAATAATAAAATTTCCATCTTCGAAAGGTTTATGAGTAATTTATAAAAAAAATATCATTTTACGTATATTTTTATGTATTTTATCAATGAAGGCAAGAAATTATGTTGTGACCGACAATCATAGTTCGCGAATTACAACAGAACTAAACAACAACAGAACTTATTGAAGTTTTGACGTTCAATGAATTTTATTATAAGCTGGCGAATTGGTTTCACAAATATTTTATTGTATATCGTAAAAAGCTTTTGTTTATGTTATTAGGTTTACAAACGTCATTTGCGATGTAACCCTGTATATTACTAGTTGGCAACACAATAATTTAGGTAATAAACATAAATCTAGACTAGTGTTGTGTTCGTCGTATACAATGTGTGCAGAATAGAAAGTAAGGGGGTGGTACTTCCCCATACGGACTTTGCACAAAAGCCCTACCACCATTGAAACATTTTGCAGGTAAGAAAAGATTTTTAACCACAATACACATAAAGAAAAACGCTAAGATAACCGTTTTACAAATTACTTTTTTTTAACACTTTTAAAATAACAATTTGAGGTTTTTAGGTACTTTGCAAAAAAAAACCCAGCGCCTTTAGTGAATACTAGTATACACCGAGCGAAATAATCCTATCCTTGAAATATCGTCCTCGACTGAGAATCTTAAGTGAGAGGCCACAGAAATACCACGATACCAATCTCCGAAAGGATTCCTCTCACCAAGCGATTTCGTAACCGACCTAACTAGAACCCATAGCGGGCCATATTCCGACTAATTTATATTCAATTCAACTTAGATCCCCCATTAGGGCATTCCAGAAGCAAATAGCCACTGGGAAACGTGTTAATGGCTTTAAAACCCATTAAAAAGAAACAGACGGGCCCTTCCAAAAGGGGAAATAGCCCTTTTTGAATTAAAGGGCTTGGGCGTTTTTCAGCTAAGGCAATTGGAATCCTAAGATTAGGGATATTAGAAAGCATAATTTGTGGAAGTGGCATCGTTGTGTGATTTGTGTTTAAAATTTATTCGTTGTTTTTTATATGCCAGTCAATGTCAATACTTCTACAGGTGTAAATGCAAAAGCGAGTTTCCTTTTAAGGGAATGCTCAGACTACAAAACTGAACAACTTTTCCAAAGAAACATGGGTTGAAATCGGAATTTTTTTTGTGGGTGTTTCATACAAATTGCACTGTCGACTAATGAAGGTTTGTATGGAGAAGCCAAAGAAATTATGCGATTTCGACCCATGTTGCTATGGAAAGTTGTTCAGTTTCATGCTCTGAGCACACACTTGAAAGGAAACTTGCTTTGGCATTTACACCCTGTATAAGAGTCAGGTGTCATTTTTGTTTGACACCTGACTCTTTCAGTTCATGAAAGAGTCAGGTGTCAAACAAAAACTTTTCAGTAAAAAAAGATTTATCTTCAATTACACAATACCTTACGTTTTTAACCACAATACACTCACAGAAAAACGCCTATCGTTTCAGATACAGAAAGTCAGAAATATCTAGAGGTATAATCAGAAAAATCTAATATAAATAATATTGTTTACAAAGCACCTGACTCTTTAGTGAACTCCGGTATAGTTAATGCCCAGAAAGGATGAATACATTGCAATATAATGTTATGTAAGATCATAGAAAATCTAGTGTAAAGCAGACTTCGACAATAAGCTGGCCGCTCGTCTTGCAAATTTCATAACTCCACAACGCACCAAGTAGGGTGGTGAGGTGAAAAGCAGTTTTAACTACCTACATGACGCTGATGATGATCTCTCCTTTTATACTATGATGATAATGATGATGAATATGCTTATAATTCATAATACTTAACTATTGTAACTTTAAGAGAACATGCGGACTTTTCCAAAAGTATTAAGGTACGTATACAATGTGAATTTTCATTGGTTTTGCTCCTGAATTCCAGTGATTCTACGAGTACTCATGATAATAAGCAACTTTAAAGAAGAAAAAAATTATTCTCGAAATTTTTCGACTCTCCGTAGTAAAGTGGTCACGTGAACGACTCATTTTATATGGGAAAGCGAAAAATTGTTTTCGATCAAAAAAAATGTTTCTTCAGGAAAGTTGCTTGTTTCCATAAGGAGAATCACTGGGCTTCGAGAGAAAAACCATTAAAAAATTACGAGGTGGTAGCTCTTACTACTTAATACTTCTATCTAAATTGCAGAAAGGCATATCTAATTTGTAATATATTGCTCTCTAAGGTCTTCTAGCTTCTAATTGGATGCCAAACATTCACCAGAGTCATTCAATTGGTTAGATACCTGTCCTTTGATCACTGGGCCGAATACACTTGGAATCCTAACATCTGGAATTTCCAGGCGGAACACTCAAAGGAGGTACAAGCGGAACTTAGCTCATTTTACCTTTCCTTGACGTGTGAGCTAGCAAAGTCTTCGTTTGTGCTAACTAGTGACATTCTTTTGTAAGAATATTGCTAGAACAGATGTCTTCGGGCTATACAAAAAGCTATTTTCTTTTATATATCTTCAAATTCCTAGAGGAGGAAAAAGGCGAAAGAATGCCAAAAACTTAACTTTAAGATATTAGTTTAAAAAAATTCAATAAGTAAATAAAATTTAAACATATCTGTAAACCTATCATGTGCGTTATGATGAAAAACAAACCCTGAAAGTTGTATAAGCAATTTGTTTTACTGATGATCATAATGGTTAAGGTAGAGATGTCGCAATGCGATTTACAATCATATTATTACTAGATCAAGAATATAGTTATATACCTAACCTAAACCTAACACAACTTGACCTAATCTAACGTAACTTTACTTAACCCTACCCAATTAATAGTTATAACAATTATAAGGAAACAACCATCTCGCTGCGATAGATACAACATCGGCACAGAATAAACTAATACTATCATACAGAACGTACACTGCAAGGGGGGACAATCCATCATGCACTTGGTGCTCCTGAGGGTCGTTCTGAATAGGGCCTACGCGACCTTCCAATTTCAAATTCGTGCTCGTTGTATGTAGTGTCCGCGGTGTAACGTCGGTTATGAATAGAACTTGGCTACAAAAGGCGCCTTGTTGACCGTTATTCTCATAAGTGCTGGCTGCGACATTTCAGAGATGATCCCATCAGAGATGATCCCATCATACAAAAAATTCGCAATAATCTATGCAATTAAAAAGAAGGTTGCGAATTTTTACGGTCGTATAATATGGCCTTGAACCCTGGCCGCCATTAACCGACTCAAATCGGTCGGATGTTGCCACGTGACCAGGATTTTCAAAAAATTTGAATTTTGGCGCGTCATCCGTCCGATTGCCGCCAACTTTAGTCTATGGTTTATACGTCATTCGAAAGGTAATTTCAATAGGTCATTACTCCCTATACAAACCAAACCAAAATAAAGCATAGCTTCGACGCAATAAGGCAGAATATCGAGCGCGGGAGCTCGATCCTATTCTGTATCCTTCGAGATACACCGGGGCTCTACAGGTCAACATATTTACACTCCATCTAAGTACAAACATAACATAAAATCAACCAAGGCTTTTAAAATTTTACTCCAAGCAATAAAATCCTGCTCTAATTCCAACTCGACCTCAAACCGAGCCAAAAATAAAAAAAGCCTGTAAATAAAAAAAGCAATAAGTTCGTGACGAAAACAAAGGCAGGAGAGAAGCCAACAAAATATTCATGTGGGTACATAAATTTGCGGCGGGCTCGGCTCAAATATCGACGCTTCTGAGAACAGTGTAAAAATACAAAGTCAAAGGGATTTGTTTGGAAAACGTAAAGCCTGTTTTTGATGTTAAGGTTCAGAACTAACACTGGGCTATTTCTGAGCCCGAGATCATATTCGAGATCTGAGAAAGTATATATAAAACATCTTTTAACATGTGTCGAAACAACCTTCTTTTTCTAGACAAAATTTTCTAGTTTCTACATATTAAACGAAGTGTAATCAAGTGGCGGTTTTTCTTTCCGATCACAAACGTAAAGCAACGTCAGTCCGGCCAGTTGGAATCGGATGGGTGACCGCTAGTGGTGTATATCTATTACAGGGTTTTCTGTGGCCGTTGGTACTTGCTACTTATCTACTCCTGATTTAATATAGAGGTCGTCATGGTCGGCTTGAAAACTCTTGATACCATGCACCACCTTCGATCGTACATTTTGATAGATGCACGATTTCTGCCTCTTTGTGCTTTCAGTGGCTTTATGGCTCAGAATACTCATACTTTTAAACTGCTAGTTTAGCCAACTGTGGCTTAAAAAAAAGGACACGTTTTTGTTCGAATCTTGAACTCGATTGTGTATCTACCAAAATCAGTATTAAAGAGCCAAGCTTTTTTTCAGTAGGACTTTTTCCACCTCTGTCTGTCCCATAGAATACATGAAACGTCTGTCCCCTATCAGCTTCTTCTTCTTTCATCTCCTAGCAGAACTATGTAGGGTATATCCTATATTTACCTTTCTCTATTTTCTCTTTTCCATTTTTCTTTAGTTTTGTTTCCATGCAATCTCGATATTTGATGAATAGAATTAGCACGAAATAAAATTTACGATCGTTGATAGTTTAATGGGATATTTTTATTGGAAAGGTGTTATGGAACAAAATCCTATTAAGTATCTTAATAAGCGATAAAAACGTAATAATATTTTCTTTATGTGTCTCACGGTTATTTGATTTTAAAACTGACATTTAATTTTTCGCTACATTGGTTTAGAACACGGGTATTATACAGGGTGTTAATTTGATTGCGTGCCATAGCTCATGGGCGGAATCAGCATCACTTACTGAACAACATTTCCCAAAAAACATAGGTCGAAATACGAAAATCCGACCTTCCATACAAAATGCGCTATCAGCTGATGCAGTTTCTACGGGAGGTAAAAAAAATATTTTCGTATTTCAACCTATGTTCCTTGGAAAAAGTTGTTCAGTTACTGATACTGATCCGGCCCTTAAGCTATGGCACGCAATCAAATTAACACCCTGTATACGAAAGTCTTTGGTTTATAACATAATAGACAAAAAATAAAAATACAACAAAATGTTTTGCTTCTCCATACAAAATTACAAATGAAAAAAAAAACTTATTTGCATATTTTGAAAAGTTGAACAAAAGTTGTTCAGTTATATTAATAGAGCAAGCATGAGAGCGATTTGCACATGTCACCGGAAGATAACACGGAATCGTAAGATGATCAATTTCCTAGTAAGTTGATCAAATGTCGAAAAATAATGAACTGAAGCGTATTCATTTCTGGCAATTCGCTTCTGGCGTTTGGTCGACAGATAATCTAACACGTGTTTGCCTAATACCTAACGGAGCTGTGGATCTACGTAAATAATTATTCTTAAAATTATCAACTGCCGCGAAAATTTTAAAAAATTACCCTAAACAAATTTAACGTAGATATATTCCTCCCGTGTGGTACCGGCAAAGAATACCAACCCATTTCTACATCTGGGTGTCGTAAGAGGTGGGTAACTGAACCAGAGGATGGGCAGCAGCATCCTTCTGTTAATCGTATCATCTTGCATTCTACAGTACCGCGGTCCCCTCCATATTTCTCCAGCAAAAGCTGGAAGTTTGGAGGGAGCTCCTGTAGTGGATGTTTCATGAGATGTTATGATGATGATGATATTTCTAACTAGGTTTAGTCGAACACAAAATACAAACTTTAGCCGTGGTCATAACCCGGATGGGTGACCGCCTAGTCGAATATGAACTAGAAAGTACGCGTGCTTCGGAAGGAACTTTAAACTGATGTTCCCGGCTGCTATATTGTCGCTAAGCCATGAATGGGCTATTAAGACTAGCCTTCATGATGCATACTTAACCAATTACTTAACCTAACCCAAGACCTTAACTAAGGCCATAGTAAAAGGTCCATTTTGACAGCTGTCAAACGTATGAAAAAATACGACCTGCAAAGAAAAATGAACCCTGTGTGTTGGTGAAAAGGAAACGTCAAAACAGACTTCTTACGTTGGCCCTACTTTAGTAAAGACAGTAGTAAGAATTTATATTTTCCTATATCGTAATATTTATTTTTATAACAATATTAAATGTCGACAACAGAAAAATCAATAAGCAATTTCATTGATAAAATTGTTTTGTTTTTAATTTATTTCCAATTTATCTTAATACGATCAAAAGCCAATGTTCAAAAACGAGATTGCTGATCAAAACTCTTAATTGGATATAAGGTACCAACCCTACACTCGCGCTTAAAAAACCGGCCAAGTGTTAGTCGGACTCAAGCACCGAGGGTTCCGTACCACTAACGTAAAAATACCGTGTTAGTCAGGGAAGCACAGTCGCGCAGAAGTGTATTGAATGCGCACAAGTCCGACTCGCACTTGACCAGTTTTATTTTGTTGTTATTATAAATATACTAATTTTCACGCTTGTAAGTGTTGTGGTTTTTATAATAAAGCTAAAACAACATAAAAACACAAAAGGAAAACACGTTCCCCAGTATTTTTTTCTTTTTTTTATTATTTGTTAGGTAATCCGCCAATATTCTCAAAAGATACAGCCCTGTTGCATAAAGAAGAAATGTAATCTTGGTTTCTAAAAAAGGAGGATGTCGATTTTGGGCTAACGAAGGCTAAAAAAAAGCAACAATGCTAAACTGTGAACGCACCGGGATGGAAATAAAACGAAACCAGTCGGGACAAAGGGCTGTTCCTAAAGTTCTCAGAATTTGTGTTTTTGTATTGAAAGCTATGGGCGACAGAATTTACGACCGAGACCACATATGACCTGGTTTAAAAAAGGTTCAGCAGGTTAATAATACAGTATGTTTGTAAGTACATTTAGATTTTTAAGAAAAGATTGCTTTGGTTGCTGACATGTTTGTAATTTGGTACTCAAATAACTAACTATACATGCAGTTTTGATTTTTATTTGTCACTTTTGAGGGAAAGAGTAATTCTTGTTTGTGAACCGACATATAATACTTTTTTAACGAGCAATATTTGTATATGTTATCGTGAAAGTGCAGAATACGTTAATCTGCACTTTACCTAGTTAATCTAATCAGCATATTTACGGATGGTACACCGTTGGAGCGCGGAAGACAGTGAGCAAAATTTAATCTATCCTTACCTATCCGAACCTGACCTAAAGTACCTAAACCTCATTATATGTTATAATATAAGTGAATTTAACATATATTACTTTTTAATAAAAGTAATTTGAGTAAATCAATCAAAAGTTTTAACGAGACGATAATAAAATGAATGAACGGTCATAATTATGCAAATTCCAATTAAAACGGAATTACTACTGGAACGACTGTCAGAGCGTCTCGGAAAGAGTATAGTCATTAAAAATATGGGGATATAATCTGGGCAATGAAAAAGAGTGGTTATAAAGTAGTAATTCGCAGTTTTGAAAATCTTTACCAGAAGCTAATCGCTCTGCTAATACGATTGAAAGCTGTTTTACAGTCTTAGGTTTTCTTTGCCTTACCTAACGGACTTTAATTTTGACCGGTTATAAGTTTTGACTGTGACTGCCTACAAACATTTTAAAATTGGTTATTCGAGTTGAAGTGCACTAACTATGAATGTAATGAAGTTTAACATATTTTAATCGCTGATAAAGACGAAGACATAACATTTAAACGTCTTCGTGTGGTGCCGACAAAGAATAGAAACACCCCAGCTCTACCTGTTGGTGTCGTAGGCAGGTAAGGAATCTTGAACCACAATATGAACAGCATAGACTTCTTTTGCATAGGTAGGTATTGTTCCATTTTATATACGGCGCTGTTCATGGTGCCAGCCGCGTCGCTTATAAGCGTGGGGACATGTGGTACATCCCCTCTAAAAGTAGAGTAATTCTAAAAGGAGCTCCCTATCCAGAAGTGGACTTTCTGTGGGATGTTATGCTTATGAGAGTCCCAAGAGCCCTTTTAGCACACAGCATCATCATAATATCCCATGAAACGTCCACTGCCGGACAGGGAGCTCCAGAGTTCCAGCAAAAATGCATGGTGCAATTTAGAGGGGAAGTAGGTACCATAGTCACCACGCTTGTTAGCGTTGCGGCTGGCATCATGGACGAAGTTATTGATAACCACAGTATGTAAGATGGTACGATAAACAGAAGGTCACTGCTGCCCATTCTCTAAGTTCATAATCTTTTAACGACACTCAAGGGAAGAGATAAGTAAGTTGGAACTATTCTTTGCCGGTACTATACACGGGACAACAGCACACGAAAGGGACGAAAGCTCTTTGTTATAAGATGTCGTTAAAAAAAAGGAAAAAAGGTTCCAGGTCGGCCGCTGCAAGAAGAATAGATGGGATTGAAGCAACTGAAATAAGAGTAAATGCCCATGAGGAATTATACCATTGATGGTCCACCTTTTAACCCGCACCACGCTCCTCAATACAAGCACTTTAGCTCGTCTCATATTAAGTTTTATGAATAACATAGACGCACAAAGAAGAAGAAACACATGTCAGCAAATTCATCTGCCTCATAAAGTAATTCCTCAACGCACTTCATACATTACTCGAGATTTATTTCCTCGTGAAGCTTGAGACAGCGTTATTATTTCCCTAGGGACAAATAAACTTACAATTTGTTGGATATCCTATACGATAATTCGTTTTTATTGCGATTATGTTGGACTAGTTGGTATCTTGGGAGAGGTTCTTCGTAGAAAATAAAAAGTCTGACAGATTTTCTAATAACAACGAGCAACACACAGGAAAAGTGCCGGAAAACGCCCGTGTGGTGCCGGCAAAGAATAGTACCAACCCATCTCTACTCGTGGGTGTCTTAAGAGGCGACTAAAGGCTTATAAACTGGAGGATCGGCAGCAGCATCTTTCTGTGTGTCGTACCATCTTACCTACTGCGGTCACCAACATCCGCAACGCTTACAAGCGTAGGGACTATGGTAAATCCCCTCCAAAGTACTACGCGTTTTATCTGGAGTTCTGGAGGGAGCTCCCTGTCTTGCAGTAGACGTTTAATGAGATGTTTTGATGAACACGAGGAAATAATCTAAAAGAGTGACTTGACCTAACATTAAGCCTACGGAAATAAGTACAGATTTTTCACACATTACGCAAGTTTTGGTTCTGTTGAGGCTTTCTGAACGGGCAACCTCTTTCTTTTAAATCGTCAATCGGCTTTCTCTTACAGTAGTGGTTGGGAAACGGGTGCATTTTCACCAAAATGCCTGAAAACTTAGCCAATCAGAGTGCATAAGTTCTGGATGCCAATCACGAGTCAACCTGGTTTGTGATACTACTGGAACAGAATAAAGAAATAATACTATCATACAGAACGGATACTCTCCGCCCCCTTAAATCCATCCCCTCCCAAACCCGCGAGGTGCTCCTGCAGGTCAGTTTTACTGAATATATACCTACGCTTCTTCCAATTTCAATCTCGCGCTATTTGTATGTAGTGTCCAGGGGTGTGCTACTGGTCTGATATCACACGTCTCCGCTTCGCTCTTCATCATTGTAAAGCTCATCACCACTAAACTTTTGTACGGCGGCTTCGTTCGTCTTCGTCAATTTTTAATGCCCCGTACAAAGTTCAGCACTCCATTTCTAAATTCTAGACTTCGATAGTTTAAGCTCTTCGTTTACCAAAATCTGCTTAAATACATTCATAACATAATGCCTCTTTTTGCAGTTTAGCTATGAAAAACATTTATCAGAGTCAAAGCTACTTTTGCAACATATTGTCACAAACAAAATTAAAACCTAGCAAATATAATTATAAATTTGTGATAATAAATGAAGCAATCATATGCAGGAAAAGCCATTATTCCCACGACTCAAAGAAAAGGAAGTCAACATAACTAAGCTAACTATGTAATTAGATACCACCTTTAACTGTTCTCCAATGCGCTCACGCACCGATTGACATTCCGTCTCAGAAAAAAAAAATGCAGACGCATCGGGGCCGTACTAATTAGCTTAATTAAGAGGCATTTTAATTTTCTTACTTCATACTTTTCTCTTAAAAAAACCTACCTCATCCTTCAGGTTGAATTTTAACCATTTTATAGTAGAAACGAAATAAGTCGCACATATATTTCAAAATGTCAAAACTGTCTGAAAATTTTTGTTTTTTAAATATATCCGGCGCGCTACGTACCGTACAAAAATGACAACGACGCTATCTAACGAAAGTTAAGTTCAAATAGAAAAAAACAGCCAAGTGCAAGTCGGAGTCCCGCACCGAGGGTTTTGTACCACTAATAAGGTCAAATACCGTCTTAGTCAGGGTCAATCATACCAATTTTCACGCTAGTAAGTTTTCCTGTTTTTACGATAGAGCTTAATTATGATTAATACTAGACCAATACTAGATTACATATAAGATTAGGTCCTACGTCGTTATTGAAAAAATATACTTCTTAAATTTTTCGAAATATCTTTCTTGACGTTTAAAACGAGGACATAGCGACTCATAATATTTAGCAAACAAATATATTTCCGTTTCTTACCTGGAGGAGCTGAAACTTGGTATGTTTTGGAAACATTTATTTTACTTAAAATTAACAAGGAGCCCAAACGTGATGATGTAGTATACTTTTCAGAATCAGCTTAAAGCCTTTTCATTGAATATGACGCAC
This sequence comes from Athrips mouffetella, assembly GCA_947532105.1. NCBI lineage: Eukaryota > Metazoa > Arthropoda > Insecta > Lepidoptera > Gelechiidae > Athrips > Athrips mouffetella. The sequence continues at coordinate 6,795,455 of OX383959.1, forward strand.
GGTAGATATCAAATTTCAAAATCCTATACACTGAATTGATGACGTCATAACTATCCCTTACATCCTTTTTGAAAGCGACTACCGCATTTGAGATGTTCAGAAGAACAGCTTGAACAAGTACATACCGGTAGTCGGTATGGCGGAGGTAACTGCGACGGAAGTTAGACTTTAGAAAAAGATCTGCTAAATATAATTATATTTAGCAGATCTTTTTCTAAAGTTTCCATCACATGTATGAAACGTCTCTTAAATTAAGAAAGAAACATTAAAATAAACATCAGGATGCTATTCTAGGTTCATTTGACACGTAGTCTGGATTTTAGATCTTCTTCTTAAAACCCAAGTAATATTACAGATGTTTTTTTGACATTATTTATCAAATATTGAATTAACTTGTGTAAAATCATTTTTTTTAATTAATTCTAATTTTGAACACCTACTATTCTAATTTAATTATAAAAATTTTAACAATGTGGGTTCACGCAAATGAATGAATTATAACAATTTGAAACTACCCAAATCAAACTGTCCACAAATTGTCTACATAGTAAACTTTTCACAATTTAAAACAATAAATTTAAACCGTGTTCGATTCCAATTACAAATCCCAAAGTTCATTCGGTCCGATTAATCATCAAAGCGATACCCGGTGCGCGCCAAAACTTTTTGCGGTCGCCATTTTACCACCAAAAAGATGGCGCGTAAAAGAAGTCCCCTTTGTTACTGCGGTTGTTTTAAAAAAAGAACGAAATGAAATTTTATTTCAAGGACTCTTGTGTGACCACGAAACGGAAAGGGACATCAAAGGTACATAAAAAATCTAAAAACTGCGCTGGGTTTTCAGAAAGCCGTGTTCCGTCACTTAAGTATTATAGTTATATTTAATGTATTTATTGAATTAAAAGCGTTTTACAAACAAGTATTTTTATATAAATATTTTTAATAAAGTTCTAAGTAAATAAAATTACAAGAAACAGTAACAGGGTTCTCACAAAATCAGACAATATATTACACCTTTTTAGGGTTCCTTATTCAACAAGGAACCCTTATAATTTCATCATGTCCGTCTGTCTGTCTGTCCGCGTATTAGCTCAGAGACCCTTAGTACTACAAAGATGTAATTTAGTAAAAAGTTTATATTTCTGTTTTGGCATTAAAAATCGTAAATAAACCTAAGGAACCCTATACTGCGCGTGGCCCGATACGCACATGGCTGTTTTTTTTTGTCTCTATTTTAATTTTTAAGCACAGTACGTCGTTTTAAAAAGTATAACATAAAGTGTTCAACTGTTTATTTTCATACCAAACTCATGCAAATAAAAATATTTGCAATACAAATCTTTCGATTCGAATTGTATTCGGGAACCGGTTTGATTTAGATTCGACGATCAAAGGAACAAATTGGTTGACTTGAAAGCTGGCCAATATTTGTATGGCATCTGAATTTGATGCCTCTGGGTCCGAATTCGAACCCTCCTCAAGATAATTCCTTAACGATACATTGAAACATTGGAATTGGATTTTATCGGTGATATTGAACAATATTTTCGCTTTGTTTTTGTATTTTAAATTATGATGCAAAAAAAGGTTCAATGATCTAACCATTTTCAGGATTTCATACCCAAAGAGTGAAAAACGGGACCCTATTAATATGCCTCCGATGTCTGCCTGTCTGTCAGCGGGCTGTAGGTATCTCATGAATCGTAATATGTCAGGGAGTAGATAAGTACTTAGGTAGACAGTTGACATTTACACAGATTATGTATTTTTGTTACCGCTAGCTATTACAACAAATAATAAAAAATATAAATTATCGAGGGCTTCCCTACTAAAAACGTGTTTTTTGGGCGATTTTTGTTTTAGCTCTATTGTAAAAACGGGAAGACTTACAAGCGTGAAAACTGGTATTTTTATAGTGCATATTGCATATGCTATAGATAACAACAAATAATAAAATCTGGTCAAGTGCGGGTCGGACTCGCGCGCATTTATTATACTAAACTTCTGCATGACTGCGCGTCCATAAGGTATTTTTAACCGACTTCAAAAAAGGAGGAGGTTCTATGTCCCACTGTATGTATTTTTTTTTACGTATGTCCACCGATTAATCCGTCAGTTGTGAACCGATTTGCAAAATTTTTTTTTATCTGAAAGGGTATACTCCTGAGGTGGTCCCATTGTCACCAAATCAGGATCTGATGATGGGATCCTAGGGAAATCGAGGGCAACCCTCAAATTTTGTAGGTATGTATTACGTGTTTCATATATTTTTCGAAGCTGTACAAGCATTTGCGTCTGGTAATCATCTTTTCATGTTGATGATCTGATGATGGAAGGTCCAACTCCTCAACGGCTAGGAGTTGGGAGATAATTCTTTAAAATTATAGGTAAGTATTGACCGATAGTTTGAAGCGCTCGTGGCCGAGTGGTAGTTAATCTTTCTTTCCGATCACGAAAGATAAGTTGGCCGTGGTGTCGTCAGAATCTGGATGGGTGACCGCTAGTGGTACAACAATTAATGCGTTCTGTCAATTGTAGACCGACTGAAAAGTTGGTGATCTTACGGCCAGTTTCACAAAGCATCTTCAAAGTTAAAGCCCCTTTCAATGTTTTGCTGTCGCTTTCTAAGTCATCAAAACAAAAAGTGACACCAATAAATTTAAAAGTGCGATAACAGTGCCACACTATCTCAGTGTTTGCTGCAATGTAGGTTTCATTTGATTTTCGGTAATCGAATGATGTTAAGTATTTTTCACGTGTTTTTTGGATTTTGAGCAAGTTGTTGTTTAAAAAAAAACCTCAAACACTCAAAATATAAAATTCAGAGCCATCTTAACCCTCAAATAGCCACTGAAAAATCAGTCCACGCAAAGCAGTCCACTCCATAAATCCGACAAGCTATTTGCCGTAGAGGGCGCCACTTGCATTTCAATATGAAAGGGGCAGGAAATTGGTTCCCAAGCACACGACGACTGTAAACTCCGTGACTTGTTACTGTGAGTAGAAAAAACTACAGGGGTTTTATTTTAAACTTTGTTCGAACCAGATTAGTTTAAAGTGACTTGAAATGTTGAACTAGAAAATTCTAGGAAGTAATTAAAAGAGTCGTATTGATAAATCTATCTCAAGTATGAGATTGCTCTGAAGATGTACTTTATACGTACAAATTATTTATCTCGAGTGCAATCTTAAAACATTACATCTTTTAGATGGCTAAGTTAGTGTTGACACAATAAGTTGTTAAGATAAATAAATACACAATAGTTACGTATACGCGTGACGCAAAAGTGACGCGTCTGTAACTCAAGTTTCTTTTGGGTTTATTGCCCATGTTGTCTTAAAGGAAACCACACAAGCCACGACTAGTTTGAAACGCATTTTGCTATTCGTTTCGAGTGTAATTTCCTATACTTAAATTAAAACAGCTTAAGGGCATGACACCTGAAAGTGATTGCAGTTATGTCGCGTGCGTCGTGTGAACTTGCATTTAAACTCATATTTTAGTATATTTTACGCTAACTGTAAATTTACTTCATCATAATATCCCATGAAAATAAAAAAAGTCACTACATGACAGGGAGCTCCCTCCGAAATTCCAACTTTTGCTAAACAAAGTGGAGGTGCGCACCATAGTTGCCACGCTTGTTAACGTTACAGCTGGCACCATGGACCGCGGTTGTTGGTGACCGCAGAATGTAATATGATACGATACACAGAAGGATGCTGGTGCCCTTCCCCTGGTTTATTAACCCTTGGTCGCCTACGAATAAATAATAAGTCAGGAACTCTAATTCAGAACAAATTCCTAACAAAAAGTGGGCCTACGTGAAAGGACATAATATATTAAAAAAAGGACATATATTAAAAATACGAATCAATTGGTTCAAATTCAGAACGATAGCAGCGATTGGTTCGCGCGCGTGCTGCAATATCAGCTAGTAGTAGTTGAGCCATTGACGCGGTGGAACGACTTCTGAAATACACGACTTTCGTTGGGTCATTTTTTGAGCGCAGTTACAATTCCTGACTTATTATTTATTCGTAGTTAGTCGCCTCTAACGACAACCACGCATAGAGATGGGTTGGTACTATTCTTTGCCAGCACCACACGGGATGTACCCAAAATATTAGTATTGTTAGTAGCAAATATGTTATTTGTTATCTATAATTACATATTAATTATTTGTTTGCAAGCAATTAACTATTCCCACGCAAATCAAGCTAACTCATACACCGAGTATAATCCAATTACGTGTTCACAATCGATTCGGTAACGATTATCGAATACCCATTCGATTCCCGATCGAGCGAGCGTGTAAAGTTGTAAAAGCGTACATTTGTTCTACGTGAAAACGCGTGGCGAATTTTAAATTCTTAAATAGAGATGCTTATGTAAAAGAAAGTAATATATGTTTCCGATTTGTAAAAGTTAGTGCACAAGAGATCTGTAAAATAATATCGTCTTTAAGTTCTGATAAATCGCCAGGACTCGATAAAATTAGAGTGAAAGATTTGAAACTTATGAAAAAAAATATTAGTGCAGTAATAGCGCATTTTGTTAACTTGAGTCTCTCAACAGGATTATATCCAGACCATTTAAAAAAGGCGATCATACGGCCAATCTATAAAAGTGGGAGCCATTACGATTATTCCAACTACAGGCCAATCGCCATTTTGTCGGCAATAAATAAGATAGTGGAAAAGGTTGTTGTAGGTCAAATAAGTGGTTTTCTTGAGCGATATAATATCCTGTCAGAGTGTCAACACGGGTTTCGTCGCGGCCGAGGGACGAGTACCGCCTTGTCGCAGTTTGCCGAAATAGTTAATAAGAGCTTAAATGATGGAAAACAAGTACTGGGTCTTTTTATCGATTATAAAAAGGCCTTTGATACGTTGGACCATGATGTGCTACTGCAGTCTATGGAGGAATGCGGCATAGGCGGGCCTACTAACGCATGGTTCAGAAACTATCTGACGAACCGAACTATCCGAACCGTAGTCGATGGAACTGAGGGAGATGAGGCGTGCGTGACACTAGGGGTCCCAACTGGTTCTGTTTATGGCCCTCTTGGTTATATTATGCTTGTAAACAGTGTTGTTAATGTGGTACAAAAGTGTAATGTTTTTATGTATGCCGATGACATGTGTCTATTATATGCGTCAAAAAATATTGATGAGGCTCGCTCAAAGATACAGTCAGACTTTGAAAACATCATAAAGTGGGCACATGACAACGGCATCATAATCAACGCTACGAAAACCAAATGTTTACACCTATACTCGCCTTACAACAAGGTAGCGAAAAATACAGACTACTCTAAACTTTGTATAACTGGTCACTCTTATGAATGTCTCCACAATTCTAAATTAATGTGTACATGTACAAAATTAGAATTCGTGACTAAGTATAAATATCTTGGATTGTTAGTAGACCACAACTTCAGCTTTAGGATACACATAGAAATGCTATGTCAGAAGCTAAGGATTATATTAGGCAAATTCTATAACTTGAGGGCAGTTACAGACCAAAAAACGCTGACTGTTGTATATTACGCTTTGGCTGATTCCCTCATAAATTATGGCTTATCTGTTTATGGCCGCACTTTTTGTTCCTACATAAAAGAAGTCAAAAATTTGCAAACAAGGTTAATCAAGTACTTAGTAGACAGGAGGGTAAAGAAACACTGTACTGACTACACAGAACTGTACCCAATTGTTAAAGTTCTACCCGTAAATCTGAAGACTAAGTACTTGATTGCGTTGGAGCACTACTATAGTGATGAGCATAAGGAACGGGTGACTAACAGATATAACACGAGAAGGGTCAGGGAGAGGAAGATTTTGCTACCAGCAGTTAAAAATTATTATGGGAGAAGGCTAAATAAGTTTGTGATACCTACAATTTTTAATAGTATACCATGGCTTCGAGACGAAATGAAACTAACTAAAATAGTCCTGAAAAATAGATTAAAATTAACCCTCTTAGAAAGTGATAGTGCAGATAGGCAGACATGAACTTATATATATTACTATATAGTATAAGAGCAGATAATATATAGATATTTGTACAATAAATAATTAAGTTAGTACTATTACTACCTTAATTATTTATTGTATGTATTTTGTTAGAGTTAATTTATAAATTATAATTGTTATCTTTTTAATTCAAATAGGTGCATGATTTGTAAATTAGAGCGTTCCACTCGCCATCAAACTACTGTAGTTTGGCGAGACTTTAATCTTTAAGCACTTAATGTAATTATGATGAATAAATAAAAAAAAAAAAAAAAAAAAAAAATATTCTTCAATCCCTTCGGAAATGTAAGTTGAAATTGTGGAACAGAAATCTTCGACGTTTTCGATGTGATTTTTTTTATTAAAGGTATTATTGAAACATAAATTGCACCGTAAGAAAGCATAATAAGGTAATTAATTCGCTAGGGAAACTTATATGTAAGGTACCTTGAAACTTGGCTCATAAACAGGAATAGGATAATTAAAGATAAATAAAAAATACCAATTTTTTTTTGGCCATAATTGACGAGGTTTTAAAAAATATCGTTTTCATCCAATATCGACAGGTCGTATGGCAGAATGTGATGAGTAGTCATTGCCTATCATAAAAAAAACTAACAGCTGTATAAACCGACCACAGACTACTTAGAACAGTTGTCAGTTTTTTTTAAAGACTGGCCATGACTACTTTTCATTCTGCCATACGACCTATCGATATTTGACGAAAATTTTTACTTATTGACCATATCCCTGTCTATGAGCCAAGTTTCGAGGTACCTTACACATACGTTTCCTATGCGAATTGTGTTCATAAAAATCACGCCTCCTTTCTATTGGTGTAGGCAGAAACCACATCTCCGTACCTGCTACGATCTTGACATACTTCCCTTGCTTCTTTTACTTCATCAACCCTTCTATAGACATTTAATTTTACAAACAAGTTTTCTAAAGATACAGTTCGAAAAACAAGATTTTTTTCCTCGCGCCAGCAATAGTAAAACTTGTATGGTACGGACAGTGCGACTCTAGCCCGTACGTCTATTGAAATAAGAACGGTACAAAGTTCAATGCGACAAGCTTGATGTGCTCTTGACTGTACGGCCAAAACATTGGATACTTTTTTTGTATTTCGTCCCATGTCATTGGGAAAAATTTCTAATCACGAGTACATGCATATCTTTTGCTATCAAGAACTAATTAAAAGTCTCCCCATGGGGTCCTCGTGAAAAAGTGCACATAATTATAGCATGGTTGACCATGACACTGAACTACTTTTCCCAAGACACATAGACCAAAATTTAAAAAAAAATTTACCTCCCATACAAAATGTGCTAACATCTGACGCAGTCTCTAGGAGTTAGTTTTTTTTTTTCATATTTTGTTGTACATATTAATAACTAAATCTTATTGTGAATTTGTTGTTTTATTCTTTGTCATGATTGTATAAAGCACTTAAACACAAAAATAATCTAAAAATCTGTTAAAGCATGTCAGGAGGTAGCACCGAAAGTACCCTAATTCTACTCTTTTATTTAAATTAATTTGAGTAGGTATAAAAATCGTATATTATAAACAATTGTTTCCCAGCGAACGATTTTTTTCATTATAGCAGCAAAGTCATATTTTAAAAGCAGCGTGTCCGCATATAATCTTGTTACTACACTGCATTTGCTGGCTCTAGAAATTATTGCATTTTCTAACTAAGTACACCTGGTTCTAAATTTAAAACCAATACTTATAACAAATGTATGCATGCATCTGCCTTTGCATACATTTTGCCCTGTCAAAGACCGGTTGAAGGTATGATAAAAAATGTCTAGTGTATCGTACGTTTTAACTACACGTGAGAACCACTTGGAATTCTAGTAGGCTTGTAGGTTTAATGACATGCGCGTTAGAATTTGTAATTATACGCTTCATTTTCTTACAAGCGAAAGTATTTTTGTACATGTCTACATATCTTTGTAAAGTTCGTTTACAGAGGCTTCAGATTGTTCAAATAAATGAAGTGAATAAGACTTCTTTCATGTTCCCTCGTCTCGTCGAATCAAGCAAACGTTGAAAACGGTTCATTGGCTGCGTTCCAAAACAAACCAAGACCTATGATAAACAGACAACGCAACACTTCAAATATTGATGGGTGTCAAAGGGTGATTTTATAGTCATTATAATTGACACTAATTATTGTATGATTTGCATGCCATTGACCTTAAAAGAATTAATGATAAACAACAATTACCTGTTCTTATTCTTATACTAACTGTAGGTTTAACCCATTCATTTAATCACTTTCGAAATAGCTGGTCGTAAAAATTTATCCCTGCTATAATCGTGCCAATTTAGCACGATCTTTTAAAAATAGAACAAGATCTAGCAAAAAGGGCTAAAGTATAAACTTCAACGCTTATGAGGACGAGTAAAAAACTGCCGACTTTCAAACTGGTTGGACCTGTCAACTTTAGAAAAAAACTGATAAGAAAATCAATGAAGTAATTAATAATCCACACGCAAACGCCCTCAGGCGGACAACGATATATCGATGGATCATTGAGCGGCATCTGAGGGAAATACCAATTTAAAATCCAATACTTCTTTGCCATAGCTTGTTCAAAGATGGTATAAAATGGAAAAGCAATGTTCGTTTAATTTATCGCCGCTTTAGAATGAAAGCAAGCCCCATATAGAGCAGCGTTCATCGCGCGAGCAGACTGTTGTAAAAATGTATGAAATAGCTCACGTTTGTCCATAACAATTTCAAAAGAGGCTAAATAAAACTTCGGCATAAATCGATATTTTTCGTGTTTTTAGACATGATCTGTTGCAAGCCAAGATTTTGAATCTTCCTTGGGCAAATTTGTACAGTATTATTGGCAGAATTTTGAAAAAAATCACGGCTACACTTAACACCTAACTTCAAAATAAAAAAAATAAATGAGGTCGATAAAAAGAAAACATTTCCTCATCCTACACAAAATTCAAGTGCTAAGCTAGTGACATTTTGAAAAACTTGACCCGTTTTATGATCAATATTTCTAAACAACGCGGGCGATAAGTACTTTGTTAACCGAAGAATTTTACGTCCTCAATAAAATTTACAGACTAATCACTATGCATCTAGATAGTACGTATATTAAGTATCATTATCAAAGTAAAACTAAAAGAAATACATATTAACATAACTGGAAATATTATCATAAAATAGTTTAATGTGAGAAGAAGCCCTGTAAGGATGTTTTATATGAAAATAATGCAAATAGTATATCTATGCGAAAGAGTCAAGGTTTTTAGAGATGATATCTTATAAATTGGATATCAATAGCTTGGAACCGTGAGAGTTTTATATTTGCGAATAAAATGAGTTTAAATTATTTTAAGAAATTGTAACATTATTAATTGCATTATTACGACCTTTTTTAAAACATTCCTACTTGTTGTTGTAGTTTTAACTGTCCAATCAAGTTTTATTTTTTATAGAGACGCCGATTTATTAATTTCCTGAAAAATTTAATTTCTGAAAGTTGTTCAGTTACGTTAACTGATCATGTCCTTTTCATTCGGAAGCCTATCTCTTACACCCTATACATATAAAGCATCATCATAGCCTACCTTTAAAAAAATCTCATATCTCATATAAATAAAACAACACTTTTCTTAATCGACATAGCAATCTATTTAGACATCAATCAAAACACAAAATGCTAAAATTAATTCGCTGTATTTTGTTCAATCAATCATTTTAGACTTGTAAAACATATTTTCTACCCTAATGTAAATCTCTTTATTGAGTTATTTTCATAAAAATACATGTGGGTAAGACCAAAATGACCTAAGAGCATGCAATGAGTTAAAAAAGTATACCACACATGCCGTTGAAGTATTCATGAGTAGAAGTCGTTATAGATGTCGTGGGCCAATCGTTGAACTGGGCTGAACGAGATCTGCCAGGGTACATCACGATACGCCGACATTTTTTGATTTGACTATCTAATACCCGCCATATCGTTCAAAGCAAAATGTTTGACGATTTTCCCGGCCATGCTTGGGCAAATCGATTTTGTAGGGTGACCAACCTATCTCGATGTGGCCAAGGGACTAGTAGGGCAAATCGACAAATAGGTTGCTGTCATCATCAGTCTGCCAAATTTTATATGGGGCACATCGTGAAATAATTAGCCAGATCACGAAATGCCGGCACATCGTGATCTGCCCAGACAGATCTCGATCGGCACAGTTTAACGATTATCCCAGGACATAGACACCGTCAAGCCAGTGACAAGTTTTCAAGCCGCCAGATATGCTTGTCGTAACATCCACTGTCTAAGATACTTTCGACTATTTGCGCTTATACCAGAACAGACGTTGCTTAACTTTAGTGATCAAAAATAAAATGGCCCACAAAGTTCATTTAATAGAACGTGTTTGTATTAACGTGGTCAGATGGACCCGTATCGTTAATGGGAGGGTTAATAGCATGGATTACTTTAGGATTCCGCGGGAAAGGGTCCAAACTTGCACTGATTACTTAGATTGTTTCCCAGAATTTCAAATGAAATCCTAAACCATTAAACGAGGAATTCATACTTGTACTTATATGGATGGGATTCAGAGCACACATTTTGAAGAACGATGAATATCACATCACACTAGCACATAGGTTTACGATGAAAACGAAAATTCTAAGAATTTTGAATGATTTGAAGCACCATGTCAAAATTTGAAGGCATCAAAAAGAAAATGTATATGTTTAAGTAATAAGGTATATTTTATAATTTTTCCATATTCCGGGAACTCTATGGAAAATTGACATAGGGATCATATGTCAAAATTTCCTGTATGCCAGTTCAGGCATGACGGGGCTTCTGAGGGTTCATACTACGTAAGTTTTTTTTAATAAATAAATAAATAAATTTAATAAATAATAAATAATAAATAAATAAATTTATTCATTCAAAAGTTTTTTCTTACGGCTAGGTATCTAAAACTAGGTTCATTAAAGATAAAGCACATTGATTAAAATGATCTGCCAGTGTTTTAAAAGGTTAAATCCTGTGCTAAAACACCAGCATTCTTCCTAGAATGACGCTGAAATAACAATATACAAGCATAGGTATCTGAACCGCGATTCAATTTAAATACTGATTGAAAGTAACAAAAATAAATGTAAGAAAATAAATGAGAATAAATGAACTACTAGAACAAAAATAAAATCTGACATAATAGTTGGATAAAATACTCATCGGAATATGTGTGTGTGTGAGTGTGTGTGTATGTGTGTGTATATGTATATATGAGCCTTGGGTATAATATTATTGTATTGGTCGAAGTAAATTTTCAGTTTCTGTGTAGTTTAAATTAAGAAGCCAATTACGTACTATTTTTTACATTCAAATATATTTTTATTAGCTATATTAATCTTTTTATTAACGGCGTTGTACAAAAAACGACCTAGGAAGTAATAGAATCTTTGCCCAAAAGTAGTCTTACACGTTATAGCCTTTGTTGGGACAATGTCACCTCGATTTGGACGTTTGTAACGGTTTAGTGTTAAGAGATCTGTATCCAGAGCAGTGTGTTGTTTTAAGATTAAGGAGAAAACAAAAAGTTGACGCACCGTCAATACTTCCCATAGTTTATAAAGTTCCGTAGTGGGATGACGAAATGGCAAAGATGCACCGACTTTCAAAACGCTTCTTTGAGCTCTTTCCAAAGGAAGCATATTAGATTTCGCAGCACCACCCCAGGCGGAAATGCAATATGTCAACAAGGACTGACAGAGTGTATAATAAACTGTTTTCATTATTTTAGAATTAGCTACATTTCGTAAATTTTTAAAAATGTATATAAGTTTTCGAATTCTAGTAGTAAGTAAAGTGATATGCGGTCTAAACGTAAGATTTTTATCAATCAAAATTCCTAAATACTTAATAGAGTCAGTCCTTGCTAGCGTAGAGCAGTCGCAGTCAGCAGAGTTATTGCAAATAGTTGAGTGAGCTATGATTGTTGATTGAAAGGTTTCAGGTTGTGTCGTATTATTAATTGTAAAAGTAATATATTTAGTTTTTTCAACGTTTAGCGTCAATACATTATCATGGAGCCAATTTATCACCTTATTAAAACCCATCTGTGCAACTTTGAACGTCTCCTCCCACGTTTCGGCCGAGAATATCAAAGCAGTGTCATCGGCAAAAGAAATCAACTCTCCATTTATGAGTTCCAGTCTACACAGGTCGTTAATATATGCCAAGAAAAGCGTTGGTCCGAGGACACTTCCTTGCGGTACTCCATATTCCACAGACATTTCTTCACTGATGTAGTCACCAATTTTGACGCATTGGACTCTATTTGTAAGGTAAGACTGAAAGAGTTTATGCTGCAATCCACGTATACCTAGGCGTTCCAGTTTTGTTAAAAGTAAGGGGATTAAGACCGTATCAAATGCTTTTGCCAAATCTAGAAATATAGCAATACATTTTTTCCTACAGTCTAAGTTCTCAACGACAAAGTTAGTCAACGTATGAACCGCTTCATTTGTAGATTTACCTGCACGAAATGAAAGTTGAAAGAAGTGAAAGTTGACAGCGGTCACCATGACCGAAAACGTTCGGATGACAAGATGATGACGATAATATTAAAATACATTGTCTAGTAATCTTGACCTTTTTGATTACTTGGGATAATTCCAATCACTGCTCATTATATTGTCAATCATGCAAGTCAAAGTACATCGAAATGTTTACTTTGACCTTTTGCTAGTTCTATAGTAGGTCAAATTGTGGCAACTATCGTGTAAATTAGGTATAACGTAAAACCTCCTTGCAAATAAACACAGCGTAAATTTTCATTGGTTTTGCCAAAGATTTTGGGTTTTGCTCCCGAAGCCCAGAGATTCTACTCATAAAAACAAGCAACTTTCTTGAAGAAAAAAACTTCATTCGAAATTTGCTTATATTTTCCTTAAATTGCTAAGTCATAGACGAATAAATAAAGAAATAATAATTATTAATAATAATAATAATTATTCGTCCATGCTTAAGTGGTCATGTGATCGACTCATTTTATGTGGGAAGTCGGAAATTTTTTGTAATTTTTTTTTTCTTTGGAAAGTTACTTGTTTTCATGAGTAGAATCACTTGTCTTCGAGAGCGCCGTCGAAATATAATGTTTTCATGTCGTACTACGCGTGCTAGGCTTTGCTATCTTATTATATGAATTACAGGTCTAGGTTTACTTTTATTTTTTTCAAATGTCTCTCTCACTCACCATCACTACTTTAAACGAATGTGCATAACCCACATAAAATACCCGTCAAATTTATTAAACAGTCATGTACTTACGGGTCCTAACCGTGAGATTTTGAAAGGTTTTTCTTGCCAATTTATTTTTAAAACACGAGTAGGTAATTGCGAAAAAATTGCGTTGGCAATAGACGGTTAATCTCCTAGTGGATTAAAAGCGATTAAAGCACATCAACCCTTTATGTAGTACATTATCGCACAGCTGATACTCGTAACATATTATCGCATAATAACATGATGGACAAACCATGTAATGATCTTGAACGATCAGTGCATGTTCGAAGTGTGAATTATAATGTAGTATATGATTTAGTAATTGCATTAAACTAAAGGATAATAATCTTTGTTGTACTGTGACATTTAATTTTCTTGCCATTAGCAACTAAGGTACCGAAGCAAATATTCGATAATATTGGGTCTATAACTATGAAATTGCCGTTTTGTATGGCGAATTTTAGGTAAACTCAATTTTCAGTTCTAACATTTTTGCATTTTTATATTCTTTATATTTTTTTTACGCCTGATTGGAAAGACATTGAACTTACAAAAGCTTAAATTTAATATTCGAAAAATATTATTTGTAAAAAAATATAACAAATCTAATGATGAAATCGGATGACATATAAGACCAAAAAATTTGTAAACCTATAATTTTATATATCAAACTAAAAATAAAAACTTTATTTTATGCGTAAATTGATACCTTTGAAGTCAACTTTCAAATATAAGACAAATGAATTAAATAGCTTTAGAATTATAGGAATTATGATCTCACTAGCTTTCCGAGTGCGGTTTCACCCGTATTAAATGCGTTTTCCCGTGGGAATGAAGTGTTTTCCCGTGGGAATGGAATGTTTTCCCGCGGTAAGAAGTAGCCTATGTGCTATTCTAGGACCTAACCTATATGTGTGCCAACTTTCATTAAAATCAATTCCGTAGTTTTTACGTGAAAGGGTAACAAACATCCATCCATCCATCCATACTTACAAACTTTCGCGTTTATAATATTAGTAGGAAAATTTAGGCAATTTCATAGTTAAATACCTATTATGATAAAACTAATAAAGTTGACCACACTCTAACCCGCAACTAAAGTTATTTCATATGATAAAAAATGTACACCCAATAGTACGTCAGTGGCAACACTTTGGACTTTATGGTATGGTAATAAAGTTGGAAATGTTTCCACTGATGACAGCTTAACACGCACAATCAAAAATAGCAGTCTATTATATACAAAATGCAAGATGATCACATTTTGGACTTTATGGTATGGTAATAAAATTGCAAATGTTTCCACTGACGAACGTTTAACACGCACAATCAAAGATAGCAGTCTATTAGATACAAAATGCAAGATGATCACATTTTAACCACAACAGCAACCAGCAACCTTGGACTACCACATTATTTTATTACATCTTCTTGACAAGCGCAACTGCGTTATTTATAGCCAAAACAATCTTTAAATTGTTATTTCAATGGTTTACATTCTGGCACTGCATTGATTGGACTATTTGTTCATATCGAAACTCAACCTAATCAATAGATCAAATGAATATCGTGATTAATTACTTAAAAACCAAATGAGTCATCCACGAGTCTAATGATAGTCTTAGTATAAATATTGAATCAAAGCATATTTTCTACGTCCGTGTGTACCGACAAAGAATAGTAACAACCCATCTCTACCCGTGGGTGTCTTAAGAGGCGACTAAGGGATTATGAACCGGAGGAAGTAACCGCAGAAACTTGCTGTGTATCGTACCACCTTACATACTGCGGTCACCAACAATAGCGGTCGCCAGCCGCAACGCTTACAAGCGTGGTGATGATAGATCCCCTCCAAAGTACCACGCGTTTTTGCTTGACTCCTGGAGGGAGTACCCTGTCCTGCAGCGGACGTTTCATGGGAAAAATAAATAAATAATAATAAATAAAAATCTTTATTTTCACCACAAAGTAAACTTAAAAATAAAAATTAAATAGTTGTACACAATCTAGTTTTTCAGTTTTAAGTTTGTGTTGTGGTGAACTGGTGCCCGAGCTAGGCTACGAGGCCTGTATTGCAGGTCACCAGGACTCCACCCCATTACACGAAAGCGAACAGCTGTGCGGTGTATGCATTGTGTGGCGAGTGTGAAGTGTGTGTATGGTGAGTGTGAGACTGTGCGAGTGAGAAGTGTGTGTAGAGGTAGGGATGCTATGATGATGATATTTTATAAAGTCGTAATTGCAGTCAGTTTTCAATAAAATCCGCATCCCTATGTATCCCGCACTTGCATTCTTTAAAGTTCGTCAAACAAATCCATGCTGATACGAATAGCAAGCTTATACAAAGGAATAAATAAAAATCTATACAAAAATTTCCATGGGAATAGAGGGTGTGTTAGATGACCATCAAAAACATCGCAACGTTTACGATATGATTAATATTGCCAAGACCACTGATATTAACTTAATACGAGTTGCTAGGCGTGACCTAATCGAGAAACATATTCATTTTCAATTTCGGGATCTATAGACGTGAGCTCACAACAGAGGCAAAACATCTTATTCATACAGTTATATATTGGACCTGACATTGTATGAATTTTTATGGGAGGTTGTTACATAGTATTTCGGATCAGGTATTTTCTACGACGTTTGACAACTACGTTTTTTTAATTGTCGATGGGTGGTACGCTCATCACTGCTAGGAATTTCTTTTTTTTAGGCTTGGTAAAATATGTAAAATCTTTTTAGTGGAAATATATTACAGATATTTGACAGCAGCAATCAAACTGACTTTTTTTTACTGTGTATGGGCTTACTCTTGACCTTAATCATTTTCATACTGCTGGACAGTTCAGTATTAGTGTTTCCATTTTCTGATTTCCTTATAGTAATCAGCAGCGCCTTCCTGTGGAACTCTCAAAAGGTGCTGCCCTATAGTTTTTCTTAATGCTTTATTTCGGTATCTTGTAAGTTAATTCAAAAAGTTTAACTTAAAATAGAGCCATTTGATCAAATAAGATACTAAAGTTAAGTAAAAAATTAAAATAACGGAGCTGACCTAAATGCAAGCAGCTGAAACAATATCAAGTAAACGTAAAGCACCAATTTCTGATCTCGAATGTATTTCTCAATCTTAATAGCAACATGTCTGAAGATAAAAATCCGGTTCGCGAGCACAACAGCACCTCCCCAAAATTTATGATTAAAGGGATAATAAGTAGGGTTAGCCGTCAAAATGAATTTTATGAAAGCTGTCGTTGTTTATTTTGCACACGCCCGAAGGCCTCTAAAGGATACTAAATGAGGTTATCTGTTGGTTTTGCGAAAATTTTACCCTTGATATGTCAGATGATACTAATTTATCTTTTTCTACCAACTGCAGAGGGTAATTAAGTGTATCCTTTTCTTATTGGGTCAACAAACGACACAGAAAAATATAACTTTGGTCATGTATCAGAATTAAGTTTTGAAACCAAACATATAGAAAGTATTTTGGACAGTACTGTTACATTATTGTTTGAAGTTTGTATCAAAACAGAAAATATGAAGAACATGAAGATTATATGTAACATTAAGTACCTAGTTTCATAATTGCTTGACTAAGCTACAAAACCAAAATCTCCTACTAAACTTTCAACAATCGTAAAAAGCCCCCCAAAGACATGATGTTGAGACCATTAGAGGCTTAATGTAGACTTAAATCGATTACTTGAGCAAAGGTCTAAAACAATATAAACTTAGGTGAAAATTATCTAAAAAGTTAAGGGAAACTGAAGGCAGGAATACTATGACAACACAAGTAAACCGAAATTATTTACTAATGACAAAAGTAAAAATAACAAAAGAAATGAGAGAAAAGAGGAAATACAAAACTTTAAAAAAATTTCTTTGGGATAGTTGTTCAGTTTTTCGACTGCGTTATCCCTTAACCGTGCCTTACACTAGTAAGTGAACCAGTACGTATAATTTTACGATAGCATTCTAGAATGTTAAAGACAGAAAAATGCCCACAACACAAATTGGACCATGAGAAGAAAAAGTACAAATAACAGCAAAAACTACTTAAGTGTTTGCGGTAGACTCGTCTATTAACACCCTTAGCCCTTGGGCTATAAGTACAGGCCTGGCTTCCCTAAGAACTAGAGCACTGGACGACAATGCGTGTCCATCAACCAATACCATAATAAATATACTTACAAAATAAGTACTAACTTACAAAAACAAAATGTAAAATATAACATAAGGGGACGCTAAAATGGTAATGAACCTGAATCAGAGAAGTTTGTAAACAACTAAAATAATCTATGCGTTTCTCGTTGAAAAGGCTTCGCGCTTTGAACTTTGTACTCGATGAAAAAAAGCTGCACCAAAATAAACCGAAATCATCAGTGAAAAGCCCGCCTTGATCGGTTTAGTCATTTGTGTCTCCCAAAAGAAAGCCCCCAAAAGAAAGAAGTCCAAAATCCATGCGAACGAAGTAGTGGACATAGCTCGTAACAAAATACAACTAAAACTTAATAATTTCTTGCAACTCACACCAACAGTCACAATACAAGTTTGACCAGTCTAGCCAATAGCACTTTATTAATAGCGAGTAAACATGACACCGATAATGAGACTTGATATAAAGGAAAAGGAAAGATAGAAAAGGATATAAAAATATCAGACGCCGATGGAAACCTTATATGGAACACACAGCCAGATGGTAATGGAGATATCCGAGATATAGTCAATACTGATCGTAATGTTACTAATATTAGTATCTTAAGTCTTTCTTATTAACGTTTATAAGGATCGTATAAAAATAGTAAGTATAAGGTGATAGGTATCGATGCTTTGAGAACGGAACTCCAGATACTTGAAAAATGAAAGCTAGGCCGATTAAAGTGTAAGATTTATACCGTCAAGACATTTTTGTTCCGATGCTTTTCGAATAATCGAAACTTGAAGTTTTATAATAAGTTTCGTGTCCCTCGAAATCTTACGTTCACATTTTTATGTTATTATTGAGATATATTTTTTGGAAAGTCATTTAATTTCGTTAGTTGAACTTTTCCTTTCACCTTAATATTAAGGTGGACTGTCACTAACAGTTGTTGCCTAAAATTGTATTATCTGTGACAAAAAATTATATTACAAGATTTGATCTAAAATTTTCAAAAACCACTACATCTAAAATTTTCAAACACCACAATTAAATTACAAATTGAGCCACAGACAACTTGTCTTGAACATTAAATTAAGAGAAACCAATCGCAATTAGAATGAGAAAAAATACTGATAAAAAATCTTTCAAATCAAAATTTCAATCACGAACGAATCCCCGAATAATTACTAGAAAGTTGACAATCGTGGGCCGAATTTAGATCTCCCATGATAAAATAACGTTTCAGGAAATAATTCTGACTTGAATACAAAAGGAAAAGAAATGAACGAACATTCTCTTTGAATTCGAGATAAATGTTCAAATAGATAAGTTTCGATTTGGTTTGCTAATAGAGCATTAAATATTCTGAATAAGAAGATCTTGAAGTTCAAGAACTTCTCTTAAAACAAAAATTAAGACTGAAAGACGTCTTGAAACTTTACCCTTGGACGTCTGGATAGAAAGTCGTGTACCGATATAAACTAAGCTAAAATAAATGAGATCTCAAACCAGACAACGTAAAATAAATGAAAATTGTAACGTTTAACTAAACGGTCGTTCATAAGGATTCTAATACTTTAAAAAACTCATATTATTTTGAAGATTTCATACCATTGAAAATTCTTTTCTATATTAAAATTATCTTAGAGGATAGATAGGACACCCCTGTCAAATGACCTTTTTTTCTATTATTCCGGACAATGCTCGAAATTGTAGGGCCCTTATCACCGTGTTTTGTTTGGGAGTTTGCTTCTGGGTCGCGAGGTAAATGGAGGTAAAAGTTGGGGACTTTGCGCCCTTTTGCGTGACCTCACGTAATTATTGTCCAATTTTTATTCTGTTGTCTCTTTATCTTCTGCCAAAACATTTGTAATAATTTACAAAGTTTAGATATTTATGTTGGCTTAAACGTTTGTCTTTGAGATAAGAAGGTTTCTTTACACAAGAAAATATTATGATAAATGGAAGATATTGGGTATACAGATTTGATTTGTTCTGTAAAAGAAAGCTTGATCTTCTGTGAGCAAAAAGGAACAATGCATCAAACTGACCTTAAAGGGTACCGTAGCAATTTGACAACAACCAGCTACAATAACTGAAATGTAAGGTTTCTTTTAAACTTTTGCACTTCTCATACGTGTTTATTTTGCCTTAATTGTAAGTATCGCGCTAAGACACGGAATATAATAAAAAGCTAAAATATAAGATTGGAACAAAACTGAGTAGATCTTCTGTAACGACATTAAATTGTGTATGTTTATTTCAATGGCATGGCTGTAGTCTCTGCCTCCCCCGAAAGGTAAGAGGTGTGACGTTATGTATTCAATGGTATTTTGAGATTTTGTAAATATTTCGTAAAAATAATAGCACAGAAAATAGGTCATTCATATTTACCACGCCATGAATTTAACAAAAAAGATGATTGAAAGAAGACAAACCTTTCTTCCAGGCTGTCCCTGATGAGGAAGCGGAGGCGGCGCAATAAGGCGCAGGGGTGGCGGCGCGGGGGGAAGGGCAGCAAGGAGCGGCGGCACCAGCGGCACTACGCCCCCCATCGGCAGTGCCACCGCGAATTTCTGTACCCCCATCGTCCATGGCACGAACCAACCCCCTCCCGCCTGCATCGCCCCCCCACCAGCCCCGTACCACGCCAGCTCGATCACCTAACCTTCCACATCCACACAAGGGGCACTAGCACTGACGCCACGAGGGCATGAACATTTGCACCGTAATTACACTTCACATGTACCTGTGGACAAAAGAAATTATGGTCAGTTTTCCGGAATAATTTGCAACCTCTTGTTATTTACTCGTACACTTGATAAACAGAATAGATGATCGAAACACGACATTAAAACATAACGTTACAAACAACCTTCTTCCTCTTAAGATCGCTGCCAAATGCTAAATTATCTATAGACTGATCAAGATTCGATTCGACACTTAACATATATCTCCTTCCTTCTTCAGGGAAGTTTAAACTGGACGTTCTATTAAAAAGAGATCTAAAGGCGATACCTATAACGATCGACCAAACGACAATCATTTGTCTCCCAAAGTGTCGGCCACACAGACTAAGGCCGAATCTCTTCAAATAGATCAAAGCGGAGTGTCGGCTGCGCACTTACTGGACCGTAAATTTGAAAGAAAACACTCGATATATTGCGTTCTGACGTCCTCACAGGGCACCGTGAAATTGACATGGTTTTGGTTTCAATTAGTTTCAAAGGCGTTCCAGATACAAGTGACAAGAAGATCGAGTTTTTTATTTAATAATTTTGCGTAGTACCAGACGCGCTAACAAAACACGCAGCTAATTCCGTACTCAGTTACGAAATTGCCTTTTAAAATTTCAATGTTTCCTTTGAAGCTTAAGGTTGCTTGTTTTTATGTTGTCTTTATTACTCTCAAGTCGTTTTCTTTTTAGTCCATTGAGAACGTTTAACAATGAGGTGCAAGTATTGTCGCCTCGTGATCCTTACAAGTCGTTGAGTCGTTTCCTTATGTGGTTACAGCAAAGTGTGAATGCTAATTAAATCTTCTTACGACCAGTACTTACAATACCTTATTCATATCGTAAATGTGAAGGTCAAATTTCTTTTTGGACTGTTAAAAATATATCGTTTTGTACCTCTTATTATGATGTTATCCGGTATCCACAATACTAGTCATTGAGATTTATTATTAACTAGCTTATGCCCGCGACTTCATCTGCATGTTTAATAAAATATATAGGTACCAGTCTTTAAGTCAAACTATGAACTATCAAACGAAAAAAAAGTTTCATTAAAATAAGTTCAGTACTTTTTGCGTGATGGTCGAACAAATAAACACACAGACAAAAAGTCCTAAAATCTGTGATTTGAAATTCAAAATAGCATAACGTGATACTTTGTTTTATAAATATGTTTAATGTACAGACCAAACCAATTTACAATTTCATAAAAGTAGAGAAGAAATATATTTCAGACGTTTTAATTTTAGAATTGTACAAGCCTATTTCCTGCCTTTTGTTAACAGCACAATATCTCCGACATAAATTTGAAATTAAAAACGCCCCATTGAGGTTCGCTCTTCCACTTCCAAAAATAAAAGTATAATTTTGAATCTCAAGATACGACGATAAGACATTTGTGAAAAACGTTAACTCAATATTCACAAAATCGGTCTACACATCTTCATGGGCCATTGTTGGGAGCCTATCTATTTTGCGGAGATGTTATTCAAATGTGCGCGTAATCTAATTCTGGAGCTGGAAGCAAGGAGAATGGAAGAACCGCTCCTTTAAAGAGGTTTTCGTATTGAAGATAAGGTGTTTATGCCTTAGTCGTTGATTTTATTGTGTTATTGTGTCAGATAAGAGCTGAAATTCATTTTTAAAAGCGCGCAATATTGCACAGATACAAAATATTTCAACTTTCTTTACCAATATTTTTGAAGTGAAAACTTCTTTAGCGGCGCTCGGCACTTTTTTAGATGGGTAAAAAATGTTAAACTCACGTCAGATGTCGCGTCAGATCTCGCGTCAGATGTTTAAGTTTTGAAGTGAAAACTTATTTAGCGGCGCGTCAGATTGGACGAAGATTGTCTATAGGTATGTAATAAAAATTGTCATGTTTGTCTGCGATAGCGCAATAAATTAATATTGTATGTACTTTTATACTGATAAATAAAACAATTCGGGCGAAATTATTCCCTAACCATTCCAAAATATTCAAAAATGCACAACGTTCATGTTTAAGTTTTCACTTCTGCCGGCACTCCCAAAGAACAACCCGTCTTTTTTTTAGAAAAAAAATCTTCTTTTCTCTGAAAAGATTAATTTGTTGAAGAAAAACAAATGCTAAAATGTATCTTGAAAGAAAAGGAAAAGGAGATAGATATCAAACAAGTTATCATAATATTCGGAATAGGTGATGGAATTTTATTAGGGCAACCTCCATTCGGGGAAGATTGTTTGAGAGATATCTTTGTGAAAACAGCGGTTTAGCCGGTCGGTAAACTTTTTTGGTTCAGTTTGTTGACTATCAACTACTACAATCGCGAGCGAACTGTTTGTTTTTGTCACCATAGAGCCTATGGGACATTATGGCAAAATGAAATTGATCTACTTTGTGATGAGAAGTACTAATAAGGAGTTTTCCGTGACGGTTGTCATCTACGTTCTTTTAACTGTCGATGGATCACTATTATGGTAATAATAATAATATCTCTTTGGTATTTAAGAATTTTGGTCATACTGATTACGTGATGGTTGCCATTTTCCATTTTCCCAGTGCTAACTAGCAGTGCCATCTAGATTCTAGATAAACTTTTATAAAGTACTGGAAAACACCCTATTAAAGGCAATAAGTTTTTTTGAAGTGACTACGTCTTTGCTTTTGTTTGAGGGGTCATTTTGTGAAAAGTGGATGTAGGCTATCTAGTGGCAACAATTGTTACTATGTCGAGCTATGGATGAGTTAGAGGGTGAGGGGAGGGGGTTGACGGGAGGAGGAAAATAAGCTGTACAGTCAAGAGCAGGTCAAGCTTTACACACGTAATGCGACTTTACTCTCTACGCTGTCTGAAATAAGGGCAGTTGTCTGTTGATGTGCTTACATTGACGTATCCATATTCAGGATTCAGCTAACCAGGGATTTTTTTTAATGTATCAACATTTATAGGCCCATGCTATAGCTAAAGATAAGACAACCTGCATGAGTTCTGTGTATCACTCTGTTAATGTCTCAGTGCACAGATACTCAAGCAGAATATTCAGGGATGTCCCAGTAAATAGTACGTAATGCCGTAAGACCAGATACGATAAAAAGGTAAATTACTGGGTCGGCTTCTTATACATTGATTTAAAATAAGCTGACACAGGACGTTCTAAGTAAAGACCAAGTTAAAAGTACCCTATCCTGGCGAGCGTGTATGAAAGGGTTGATGAAAGTATAGGAAGCGAGGGAAAAGTCTTAGGATCGTAGTAGGTGGAGGGCAGTGGTCTCTGCCTATCGCGACGGAAAAGAGGCGTGATGTTACATGTGTACATGAGTTTTAAAATTAAAAGTCCTAATATATTCAATAAATAAAAGCGAAATAAAAGGCGTGATCGATGGCTGGAGCAATGAAACCTCGATACATCAAAATCACAACACTTTTATGAGTCACTCGTTCTCGCCCGCGTAAATCAAATTTACATCGTCATTATAACTTCGTAAATTCTGTTTTGTTTGTGTTTTTGTATTATATTTCCATATTAAAATATTTCCTTTCGTTATTTGAGGCATCAACAATGTCTTCAAAACAATCTGCTTTTGAGGAAGAGATTATTTCATAACGATATTAATTAGGTACTACGCTTCTCATTAATTGTGTACAATTAAATTTAATTTGAGTGAAGGCACTGAATATCAGGACAGAACAAACAAGCCTTATAGCCTTAGCAACGAAGCGGAACGAATCGTTGTATGAAGACCCCCGCATTAAATCCTATTCACTACTTCTGTATAACCCTATATATAATTAACACTCAAAAAACACATAATTATATCCTACAGTAAAATTTCATTGGTTAAGTATTGTTTGTATTTTCTAATCAATCAACGAGTCTATCTATTGAACATCAAGAACCTTTGAACATTAGTTAATTGATGACACAGATTGATACACAGTCTGGTGTGCTTTGACAAACAATAATAGGCTTTAATACAGTTAATAGCTATTAGTTCGAGAGTTGGCATGGCAGTTGCTAACCCTATCTCATTGCCCATTCTGTTGATTTTAGTACTTTCTAATTAGTACTTTTGCGCGCCCTGTGCACTTACTTGTTGAACGAGTTGGTAAAAATTAAAGGTTTTTGTAACTGAACAAAATTTGCCAGGATGCACCCAGGCAGCCCTGTTTTTTACAAAATATCGCTTCTTGATATGCGATGAGGAAGGGTCTGCAACTAACAGCTCTTATAGTCCACAGGGTGTTTGGTACATGTCTGCAAGCCTCTCAAAACTGAATAACTTTCTCTAAGGAGCATAGGCCGAAATTTAAAGAAACATTTTTGACCTCCCATACAAAATCCGCTATCAGCTGATGCAGTTTCAATGGGACGTAATTTTTTTTTTGTAATTCAACCTCAAGGAAGGTGTTTCAGTTTTATGTGTAAGCAACTCGAGAGGTTTGCAGACATATACCAAACACCTTGTATACGATAATGGCTCAGATCGATTACTATTAAGTACCTACACAGTATAGTGAAAGCCGTGAGGTGCCAATTAAGAATAGAACCACCCCATATACAGGGTGTAAGGGACGGTGTACCGAAAACTGAAAGGACGTGTTCAGTCGATGAAACTGAACAACTTTCCCAAAGAAACATTTCTGAATGAAAAAAAATTTTGACCTTCCCACACAAATTGCTCACTCTGGTCGAACAGTTTATATGGAGAGGTCAAAAATTTTTCATTTCCCAGAAATGTTTCTTTGGGAAAGTTGTTCAGTTTCGTTGACTGAACATGCCCTTTCAGTTTTCGGTGCACCGTCCCTTACACTCTGTATATCCTTGTGTGTCGTAAAGGTTATTAAGGACAACTAAACCAGAGGGTAGACAATAGCTTTCATCTGCGGCTTATACCACCTTAATGCGGTCGCTAACCCCTAAACGTGGCAACTCCCTATATGATAATTTCTCTCTAATTATCCATTGTCTACAATAGGACTCTTGACCTATAAGGTCCTTCCTGAAGGCTTTTGTATAGAAGTCGTTTGACTATTAAGACTGAAATTATGAAACAGATTAGTTGCTCGTGGTTTAGTGAAAAAGTGCTATGATATTTTCTATTTACTTTATTTTGTGAAAATAACATCTTAGTTCTCAGGGTGGGTAACGCGCTTTGCTGTCTTATTAGCGTCAAAGTATGGCACTAATAGGACAGTGGGTGCTATGGGCGGTGGAGACATGTGACATAAAAAAAATTACAAAGACCAAAAATATAAGAGCTAACTAACATAAGACTCCAAACAAACGGGACTCACTATTCTACAGTGTCTAACGGAAACGTTTGACAATACTAAAGGGTGTGAATCTGCCCATGAAACTGAACAACACTGGTCAAAGAAAAAAAACAAATTTTTGACTTCATAGAAACTGCATGAGCTGATAGCGCATTTTGTATGGGAGGTAAAATTTTTTGTGAAGATTTACTAGATTAGCAAAAGTCAATAGATCTTTCGTTGGTCTGTGTGTACAACAAAATACCTGACAATATATTGCAATTACCTGAGAGAAAGTTTAAACAATGTGTAAAGCAAACATTATATAAAAAAGCTTTCTATAGATTAGATGACTATATGAATGACAAAAAGGTATGGTGCTCTGATATTCCAGCGAAACACATTGTAAAATGCCGACTCTTAAAGTAGGCCGTGCTGCAGTGGTTTCTTGCCGTTTCTTTTACGCTGTCATAGCATGATCCGAAACGGCTTAGACTCGCTCTATTTGCATTGTATTCTGCATTACATTCAATGAGTATTCTGTAAAGAATCTACATTGAATAAAATTATCAGAATCTGAATTTTTCTTATTTCGACCTATCTTCCGTGGCAAAAGTTGTTCAGTTTCATGGGCAGATTCACTCCCTTCAGTTTTATCACTCATTTCCGTTGCACGTTGTATAATTCCTACCGTGTAGACATTGTAGACTACAGGCAGAATGAAAACTAGGATCGGAAGCAACATGGCACGAACAGATGTTCAATTCAGTGACTGCTCTAGTAAGTGTTAGTATTCGCTGGACACGAGGATCGAATTGACTTTTACCTCTACTAGCTACTGAGAATTACTGAGAATTCTATCGACTATCAAGAAGTTTCAATATGTTTTTGTTTTGGAATACTACTTCGGTATCTTTTTGTTACAGTGAGAATTCTGTCGACCATCAAGCAGTTGCGAAATGTTTTGTTTTTTCGTCACAACTCTGTTAAATCTTTTGTTGCCACTTTTTTATTAATAATTAAGAAAGTTTAGAATAATTTGATTGAAAGCAGCGTTAACTTCAGAGGTGCTTTGTGCAACCTGAAGTAAAATTGTATTTACTGACAAAATTAAGCTATCAGTGTTTTTAGGGTTCCGTACCTCAAAAGAAAAAAACGGAACCCTTATAGGATCACTTTGTTGTCCGTCTGTCTGTCTGTCTGTCTGTCAAGACCCTTTATCTCACGAACGGGTAAAGGTATCAGGTTGAAATTAATACCATATATTAGGATCCATGAACCACACAAGATCTGAAAATTTAAATTTTTTACAACGACGCAATCAAAAGATGTGGCATTTTATGTCTTCATCTCCATACATTTATTCAAAAATGAAAAACCTACAGGGTACTTCCCGTTGACCTAAAATTATGAAATTTGGCAAGAAGCTAGGTCTCACAGTACAAATAATGGGAAAAGTCTGAAATCATTAAATATTACAACTTTTCTCACAACTAATGATAACCAATTGTGGTGAGCTCCCGTCTCAAGCACATTCATATAAGAGAGGGGTCAAGTTGGATGGTTGCTGAGGCGATTTTTGTTTTAGTTCTATTTAAAAACGGGAACACTTACAAACTTGAAAATTTGTATGTTTATAGGGCATAGGCTATAAAATAACAACAAATAATAAAATTTGGTCAAGCGCGTGTCGGACTCAAAAAATCTAGCACATTAACTTACTGAAATTTCAACTAATACAATTATGTTTATGTGGTGGTACGGAACCCTCAGTGTGCGAGTCCGACTCGCACTTGGCCGGTTTTTTTTTATTTGGATTTACTTTATATGTCCTTATCGGTGCCACTTACTGCGGCATCACTTAAATGACGCCGTCATTGCAGAGGACACAATTTTGTTATGATTGATGATTACAAAGAGGGGCGCTCTTTTATTCATAATGTGAGCGTTTGTTACTTTTGGCATTAATTATGAAAAGGTATTTATTGATTTGTTATACTTGTTAAGCTTATGGGGTACTCGTAGTAAAGAAACGGTAATATCAATAATATAATTTAGTCGAGCCTAGCAGCTTGTGTACAGAACGTAAAGCCAGTAGAAAAATATAAACAAACAACGTTCCTACGATACCTACTGCTCTTTAGTTTAACTGGCCAATGTGAATCGTCAAACAGACCTATGAGGTCTAATAATATTTTAACGCAGCAATGAAGCAACAATCGAGAAGTTTCTTTAAGCAAAAAAATATCACCTTTTATACCGGAAAATTTAAGGCACTTGTGGTATACTCGTACCTGTGCACAACCCACCTTTTGGTAAGAATTTTGGTTATTATTTCCCACCTTTTAGTATAAATGTAATTATCCCCCAAATTCCTATACTATTAAAAAAACTATATTTTTATTTATTTGTAATCGGTTCCTCTAAAACGGCTCTAACGATTTCGATGAAATCTACCATACGGGGGTTTTCGAGGAAAAAAAATCGATCTAGCTAGGTCTCATGTCTGGGAAAATTCGTGTTCCCCGTGTTTTTAAGCATTTTTTAAAATACAGCGCCATCTGTTGGCGGGTAGCATAGCTTGCTCACCCGATGATATTATAGAGCGAAGCTCGGTCGCCCAGGTACTTCTATAATTAATCCCCATAAACGTGACCCATTCAATAAACCCTTTGGTTCAAGTAAATTAACTGCTTTCAATATTTAGATGAAGCACTATAAAGTCGTCAACCTATCAATCCAAATATCCATGCCAGTTCAGTTGCTGACAACCTCTGTTAGAAGCCTGTCAGGACCCGTTTCTTGAATAATGGACCATTTGCCAGGTATTGTCTTCTACTCCAATGACCAATTCAGCTGATTCAGCATGACATTTGTATTGATAGAGATTTGGATGATACAAGCCTATGAAACGTATGGGAGATTAATTTAGGCATATAAGAAGTATAATTGCTGGCTATAATATGGTAAGTAGAGAGCGTCTCTTTTACGCTGTGGGCCGCGGGTTCGATCCTCGCCCAGGGCAATCATTTGTGTCATTACTCAAATTTTTGTTCTGTGTCTAGATGTTATTTACCTATTGATATATGTATACCCATAATACAGGCTCTGCATAGTTTGGGATCAGATAACCTCGTGTGAAATGTCCCCAATATTAATTTAATTCGACTGTAAAATTGGTCAAAATATGTTAAAATTGTGTACTTCATTTGTTAAGTCAAAATTAAACACATAAAAACCTTTGAAAATTCCACACAAGCTCTATAATTTTTTTGTTTTACTCATGCTAAAAACGTGCGAACTCGTAATCTTTAATCAATCTTTAATCACCAAATGACCGACCTCAAAAACTCAGCTGTGATAGAATTATTGTGCCTCTTTTTACGTTTCGGTCAATTAGATATTTCATCCTGTTTTGTTCGTTCTATCTGATCTCCGGACATTTCACCAAGAAATTAAAAAAAAATCGTTCTGCCGGCATAGAATAGTACCATCTCTACCCGTAGGTGTTGTAAGAGACGAATACGTGCTTATATACCGGAGGATGGGCAGCAGCATCTTTCTGTGTATCGTACCATTTTACATACTGCGATCACTTACAACAGCGGTCGCCAGCCGCAACGCTTACAAGCTGACTATGGTGAATCCTGATCTAAGTACCACGCTATTTTGCTAGTTCTGGAGGGAGTTCCCTGTACTGTGGACGTTTCATGGGATGTTATGATGACAACGTATTCCAGGCTTGGATTTAATCATTTACTGAGTTCCCCAAGTATTTTGACGTGACCAGTCACCGTACAATCCCTGCATTGTCCCACTAATTGCCGATCGATTTATTTAGTCGACTATGACCGCAATTGTTACTCGTTCCCGGCTTTTTGTAACCGCTTTTCCCGGTACAATACCGTTTTATAGAGCTATTTAATGGGAGTGCATTGTTCGATTGAGGATTGGTTTTATTTAATTAGGTAGCCATATTTCATCATAACATCCCATAGGACGTCCACTGCAGGACAGGGAGCTCCCTCCAGATTTCATTTAATTTGGAGGGGAAGAACCATAGTCACCACGCTTGTTAGCGTTGCGGCTGGTACCATTGACCGCGGTTGTTGGTGACCGCAGTATTTAAGACGGTACGATAGTTTATTATCCCTTAGTCGCCTCTTACGACACCCACGGGTAGAGGTGGGTTGGTACTATTCTTTGCCGGCACTAAACGGACGTAGCCATATTTGGTGACTGCATTTTTAACGTAGATACATCTACGCTTTATGTTCAGGGGTCGTTTCATGCAAAGTGGATATAGGTCATCTGATGGCAATAATTAGTACTACATAAATCTTTGGACGTGTTAGATGGTGAGGGGAGGGGTGTGAGGGAAGGAGGGGTGAGTGGAGGTGGGGGAAGCTTGACATGCTCTCAATTGTACCTACCCACATAAACATATCCACATAAGAGATGCAGCCGACCACGGATTTTTTATATCTTTTTTTTTGTTGGATAATTCAGACCATCAGGCCTGATGACCCTTATTGTTCAGATTTTATCATTTTATTATAGTAGCAATGGTAATAAGCAGTTGCACAAAGATTTTTGAAGTTGAAATTCCGTTAAATGCATTCTATTTAAGTCGCGAGTGTGTAGGCTACTTCTGGGCAAGCTCGTTCCATCGTCGGCCTCATTTCTAACCTCAGGATTAGAACGAGGTCAAAGGTAAGCCAATAGACAGTATAAAATAAAAATCTATAGCGGACATTGCTGTTACTTTTTTGCCATCAAAAAAGCAAATATTGGGAACATTTCACGCAAGGTCATCTGATCCCAAACTATTCAGAGCCTGTAGCCTGTACTACGGATAACAGAGACTGATATACATACATGAACAGATAAAAAAGACCCAGATACAGAACAAACACTTGTGTTCATCACACAAAGTATAGCTCTGAGCGTGGATCGAACCCGCGGCCTACAGCTTGAAAGACAAGTGCACTACCAACCACACCAAAGGGCTTGTCAAATGAGACTGTAATAAATTAGATATTTTAAAAATAGCTTGTGTTGGTACAACTCGCAAACTTTGTGGATTTGAATTCAGTACCTAACCCACCCTCAGTTTCATGTAACCATGCAAAATGTTAACGTCCCTTTCTGTTTTATTGACAAAAAGTAGGTTTCATCAAAAGACCCAATGGATGATTAGCAGCAACGAAGCTTTCTGCAACTCAATAACAGTCTTTTTATATTGGTTTACAAATACTAACAAATACCCAAACAAAAGGGTCAAACCCGTACAAACAAAGCAGCCAATGAAGTGGAAATTATGACAGACCAAACCCTTAACAACAATGAAAAGCTAACTTATTCATGGGAACCAGGCGTATTGTGAAAGATTTTATTTTGGACAGTTTTGAACTACAAAGTAGAAAATCGCAAAATATCACAACCACAGGCAGGATTCGAATAAGCGTCATCTCCATTTAGTACCAGAGACGCCTAACCTGCCGAGGTCCTGCCTGATGTTGTGAAATCTGCGACCTCTGCGACTTCAAAAATGCGTTTGTGCTGCCACCTAGTAAGCATTCGCTGCACTCAAAAAAATCATGGCTAATCAAGTTGAAATTTTGCTTGATTAAAAAAAATATGATCATATCATTCAAGAACATGTAAGAAATAACAAATGATAGTTTCTTGTCACAAACAAGCTAAAATGACTGAATTTCTATCAAGTTAACTTGTTCAAAACGAACACGCACTTTATTATTCGATAAAGGTAAATTGATCGATGAAACCAAACGCCCGCGTCGCGGCCTAAACGAACGTGTTCAGTCGTGTTCATTGCGTCCGTTTGTGTGGACGCGTGTGAAAATTAAGAATGGTTTAAAATAACAGTGTTAACAATGTCACAGTTCTAAACAATTTTATTTCCTGGATTGATAAAGAAGAAGAAGGTCCATCTTCTTGCAGCGTGGCTTCATGGATTTTCATAGCTGAGACCTATTTTCAAACGTAAGTACCTAACCTTTGTTACCGACCGACGCATATTACAGAAAAGCAAATAAATAGGTATTCGCGATATTCAAGATCCTGTGGGAACTCTGTCCAGCAGTGGACGATCGTGTTGTTATCAAAGTTTCTACTATAGGATCATTGGTTGTTGTGATGACTCACAAAATAACGAAATTTATATAAATAAACAGCGGTAGACAAAATTGGTGTCAATGATCGAGTCGGAAATCACTCACTAATGCAATGTAAACTCACATTTCAATATATGTTTTATTTGACATTATAACATTTCAGTGATACAATTGCAACCTTCATCTATCCGTACTTATAAGTATTATAAATGTGAGTTGTTGCTATAAAATATGTTTATAATTTCAGATTTTACCGAAAATAATGAGCTGATCAACGTGATATGATTGCCTGCTCAGACTGCATCTTCAAGTTCTCAATGAAACGCTGCTCTTTCATCATTCAAAAGAAATAAGAAGAAAAATGTGGACGTCAACGAAAGCTGAAAGCCGCAAAGCTTTTGTAACTTACATTCAAACTACAGATTTTTAATACTTTGTATTTTTTACTGCTATTAAATATCTAACTGAAACTTTGTGCATTTTCTGTTGAAGGTACAGTGAGCATGGGAAATGAAGATGAAGAAATTGGCAATCTCATTCTTATCAGATCCCAATGGCTGATTTACCTAGACAAAGGCAAAATATTGGCGCCTCTGAGGGATGTAGATATAGGAAAGAAAGAGAAAGCTATTCAACATTTTCTTTTTTTCCTATAGCTGCATCCCTCAGAGCCGCCAAAATTTTGCCTGCATCTCCCATAAATCTGCCATAAATTTCCTATAAAGCACCTGCATAAAGCAAATAAGTACAATGTTTGGATGTAACATATCCTTTGTCAATTCAAATAAGATCACTTGATCACATTAAATAAATTAAATTTATTTTAACAATGTTAAATACTTAAATCATTCAAGTTACTTGTTATAAGTTATCATTTGTTTTATAAAACCCAACATGTTACAATATTACATCAACAAATCACTTGTTTCATATCATCATCTCTTACTACCGTGTACAAACCTGCATTTATCATAGTAATTATTAGACTTGATTAAAGTTAACAATTACTTCTTTGAATCTACTGAGACAAGTTGTTCTGATTTTTAATCAAGATACATTTATTGCCGCCATCATTTAACTTTATGTGCTCGTATATAAACAAGTTGCATGATTGCCATGATATTTTTTTTAATGAATGTTAACAAGTTTTTTTTTTAGTGTGTAATAGCTCAACTAGTCCATCATTGCAAATAGAATTCAAGTCTAAAATTGTTAACACTTTTGAGCTGTTTCAAACCCGGGTTTAGCTTTTCACACTGCGTGTCCATTAAAAGGGCTCTTCAATATCCTTCTTTTAAAGCACACTATGTAATTAATGCTTGAACATGATGTCCTGTTAATTAAGTTGTGTCACTATGGTGTGCGGGGAAATGTTTTAGACCTCTTTAAGTCGTATTTAAAAAACAGGAGTCAATTCGTTGAACTAAAACATGCAAATAACAGATAAGAAAATACCATCAAAACCAAAATATCTACTATAAAAAAGGAGTGCCGCAAGGCTCTGTGTCAGGACCTATTCTTTTAACATTTTTACAAATGATCTAGCTAATTACATGCAATCGGAAATCGTAGACATCAAGATGGTAAGCTATGCTGATGATACAAATGCTATTGTGTCAGTTAAGATCTCTCAAGAACTGGAGACAAAAGTTAATAATACTCTATTGGCTTTCCATCGGTGGTTTAGTGTCAACAATCTAAGACTCAATATTAGTAAAACAAACGTAATGCAATTTACAACAACCGCAAAAACAAAGGAAAAATTGAATATTGCGCTTTTTTTCCTTTTTTTCATTTATCTTTGCAATGTGTGCGGAGTTGTAGTCACCCGCATAACACTTTACATATACGTAACACTCAATACTAAGTTTTAACTAACTTTTTCCTTGTTTTAAGCTAAGTATGTTTCTCACTTTAGCCTTCGATAAGCCTATTTGTTATTTCTCTGCGAGAAATGTTTATAGACGTAGTGTTAAGTCTTTTTTTACATTACCACTAGCATAATATCTCATGTACATTACTGTTCTGTTTTTCTCCAAATAAATAAAATAAATGGTGAAAAGATTGAGCTTCTTAATTCGGCAAAGTTCATAGGGGTGCACATAGATTCCCACCTAAACTGGAAAGATGAATTAAGTAAAATAGAGGCTAAGGTAAGCTCAGCGTGCTATGCACTAAGAAGCCTACGAGATGAATTGACGCTACCACAGCTTAAATCAATATATTTTGCTTTAGTCGAGTCGCACTTCCGCTATAGTATTAAGTTCTGGGGTAATAGCTACGCTTACAACATTAATAAAGCATTCGTTATACAAAAACGAGCCATAAGGACTATGATGCGAATACCTCAGTGGGTGTCATGCAGGGAACATTTTAAGGAGCTTAAAATATTAACAATACCTAGTTTATACATTTTGGTAGTCCTGACAGATCTTGTGAAAAGACCAGAGAGGTATGAGCGACCAGAAGATGTGTCAAAACGAGAAAACACCCGTAGAATGCATCTACCGAATGCCATTGCCCCAAAATTAAATATTGTTAAGCATAGTGTCAGATACCAAGCGGTAAAATTATTTAATTGTCTGCCTAATGATCTTAAGACAATATACAGGGTGTTAATTTGATTGCGTGCCATAGCTTAGGGGGTGGTTCAGAAACGATAAAGGAACTCAAAAAAAATATAAAAAAAATCCTACTTAAAAAAAATTAAACTCCATTGAAACTAAACTAACGCGGCGGGCAATGACCCGGAGCACCGCGCTATCAAAAGCGCGCGAAAGAGTTTCGGTTATGTATGTGCCTACCTTATCCACTGATTCTCGCGCCAGGCGCTGGCACGGTGATAGCGCGGCGGTGCTCCGCGTTAGTTAAGTTTCAATGGAGTTTTAGTTTTTTTTTCAGAAGGATTTTTTTTGATATTTTTTTTGTGTTCCTTTATCGTAACTGAAGCACCCCTTAAGCTATGGCACGCAATTAAATTAACACCCTGTATTGCCATAAATTGTTTGGATTGTCATTACGAAAGTATTTGTTGGAAAAATGCTACTATGGCATTGATGAATTTTTAAATAGCTAAATTTGGATTAAGTGTAACAAAATTTCTTTAAATTTTTTTTCCTCCTATTTTATTTGACATAGTAAATAATTTAGATTTTATCTTTGACCTACGTATTCTCTTGTTATTATTATTTTGTATTTTTAATATTATTGGCATTATTGTTATTATTAGGTAATCTTATGTAACTTTCCAACACAATTGTAAAATATTGTTTATGGAATAAATTGAATTGAATGTATGCTTTCCGGCCCTGTTCCTGTTAAATGCGGCGGATGCCTTAATTATTGGTATAAACTAACTAAATAATAATTTACTAACTTCAATCTCAATCCTTATTAATAACAGTTCTCGTATAGTTGATAGCTGCAATAAATTTAGTAGTAAATTTAAGGTAATTGTTCTATCCTTTATTGGAATTGTTGAGTTGAAATATATGAAATGCATTCGCCTTTATTAGAATCGTGTTAGTAGAATTAGGATCGTAGTAAAAGTAATTAAAAAAGAAAACAATAATTGAAAAACACGAGTTGTTTAAGCCGAAACCCCTTAAAAATTTGGCCCTGGCGAAATATTACGATCAGTTAAATCCTGCATCGCATACCTTTCTTCGGCTTATTAGGAAACACAATGGACCCTAAAAATCCAGTGTTAAAATAAAAATGAAACATCACCCAGTCGGCCGCAAGTTGTCTTAAATATCTAAAGGTTCCGTATACGAATGCAGAAAACAAAAAATAAATTTTAATTTGTTTACGATTTGAAAACGGAATGGTCTAATTATTTGTGTTCGAAAACGAATCGATGGGCACGTTTGTTTTTTAAAGAAAAGTGCAAGTTAGTGAACTTCAACAAATGCTCGATTTTTGTATCGATTCCGAAACAAATGGCATTTAAGGAACCACTATTAGACTGAGTTCTGGGTATATATATGTGTCGATCATTTGACATGGGGAGTCAAAAGTCCAGACGAAGACATATAAATATGAATTATGGTGATAACAAACAATGCCAATGCAGGGTCTATAAGCCAACGAAACTGTCCACAGGGAAATTTAAATTTATTGATCTTGTCCATGTTATCTATTGACCTCAAGCCAAATTTTAATGTGTTTCTCACGACGCAAATATAAACAACTTTCTCAAGGAAACAAAGCTAAAAAAAATAATTTTTCTTTTCCTTTCCATACAAAAAAGCGCCTCCTGAAAAAGTGGACTTTGAAAGGGATGATCATTTTTTTTCGTATTTCGACCAGTGAGTTGGGGAAAGTTGTTCAAATTATATTCTAACGAACATATACTAACTACAACTTGGCTAGGGGTCTTAAAATAACCTTACATATAGTGGTTTGAGTAATTTTACCACTGACCCCCAAAAAACGCCGTAAATCGTAAACCAGAGTGCGGCAAAGGAATAATGTTTGCAAATTGCGACGGCCTGGCCCTCGGCTTGCTTTCCCATCCAAATTTCATTTCATATTTTTTTATTTCGCTTGCAATAAATTAGAATTCTTCTTTAACCCCATGGAGTGAAATAAATTTGATGTTTCGACGTTTCCTTTTGAACTTGTTAGGTGGTCTAAATAAAAAGCGTTTTTACTTTGTAATGGAAACAGAACAATCATCAGTATTCTCATCACACAAATATTTTGTCCTGGGCGAGGACCGAACCCGCAACCTATAGTTACCGTATTCCTTGCCGGGCAGAAGGTAGGGTTACTACTACCAAACACGCGAATAGGGCAATCATTATAGAAACTTGTGCTAAATTGCAAAATTTATCCTATACTATTAAACGAGCAATATTTGTACATATATTTGTATATATATTTGTTAATTGGTTTCTCGAAAATGGCTCTAACGATTTCGATGAAATTTGCCATACGGGAGTTTTCGGGGGCGAAAAATCGATCCAGCTAGGTCTCATGTCTGGGAAAATTCGTTTTCCATGTATTTTAAAACATTTTCTTTCAAATACCGCGTTTTAGACAGAAACCCACAGCGCCATCTGTTGTCGGGTAGCATGGCTTGCTCATCCGATGATATGGATATTAAAGGGCGAAGCTCGGTCGACCAAGTACTTCGTTTTTATATGAAGTATCGGGAACTTTAAAAGACTACCAATACTGACAAAAGATCTAGACAGACTGGCAACCGGCCTGACGAAGTGACTATAAGCGATTGCGATGGCGCCAATTTGTTTGTGAAGCGATGTAGTTTAGCTGACGTCATTAAGAGATTTTAATATCCAACAATGAATAAACTATTTTGAATCTTGTAAAAACTTGTTTCCTAAGTTAAATTTGCTTACACTGCCTAGTCTTTACGTGTTTGAAATGTGTAATTTTGTTGATCAAAACAAAGAGCTGTTCACAAAGAAGAGTCAGCAGCTTACTTTTAACACGAGATATCCGAATCGTCTACAGCTGCCTTTTTTAGTACTACTTGTTTTGCGCGAAATAGTTTTAATATGGCTATATCTATTTACAATAAGTTACCTGAAGACTGGAAACCTAGTAACGCTTTTAAACGTAAACTTCATGATTGGCTAGTGACTAAATGCTTCTATACTGTCAATGAGTATTTAGATTGTAAATTTGAATAATTTATTATTTGTTTTAATTGAAATTTGATTTGGATTTGGAATTTAATTTTAATTTGGAGTTTGATTTTAATTTAAAATATGATTTTGATTTATTTTGGAATTTTAATTAAGTATCTTGTCTTTTAAGTATTTACATGCCTTCTAGTGGCGAAATGTGAAGTGCATTTATAATTTTTAAGATCATTATTACCATGTTTCATGTAAATAAAGTATCACTCATCATTCATTCATGAGTTTGAGCTTTGAGTTCGATAAGACTGGACTGACATTTTGCAGCCATGACACTATGACGGAAGTTGTAGACGATTGCTTCTGACATAGCTGCAAAATGTTTTGGTAAGCGTTGGAATAAACCAAAAAAAAAAAAGAGTTATACAGTATTTCTATCTTTCTTTCTTTCAGTTTTATTCTTGATAGGGAGACGGAAGACGTGCTGCCCTGCTCTGCGTCTCAGAACACGCCCAGTTTTTGAAAAATTTTAAAACCTCTTAGCCCTATGACATGCGGCAATTTCAAAATAATAATTTGGTTCAAACTCTAAATAAAGCTTTAATTTATTCATCCTGCATAACGAATTTGGTTTACCTTTGAAGACCGCAGGTAAATCTTTGAAAGCGTTTGGAATAAAATGCTGCGTGCCTTTTCATATGTTTCTGTGTAAGCGCATATATTTTGTGGACCATGTATAACTAATACTTGTATGGGGTTTTAGTTTAGCGCTTGCCAAATGTTTTATCTGAATACAGCTAAATACGCTTCACTTGAGCAGTTTTTCAATAAAAATTGTCGAATTATATGGCCGTAAAAATATATGTGATGATTAAGCATCTTTCCTCTTGCGTACAGGCTCTGTTTTATCTTACACGATTAAATACAAATACAAAATATTTATTTCATTAACCAAAAGTGTGCTTACCATCTAGTTGCCGAAGCCTCTTTTTAAGCTTTTATGCCTGTGTCAGGAGGCTCCAATAAATAAAATTAAATATATTTTATACGCAAAAAAATAGTTACCTCTGCATTGTAACTTAAAAAAAAATTTCTCGGGGGTGCGGGGGGCAGAGAGTGTCCGTTCTGTATGATGAATTATGAATAGATAAACAATTTAATTTCAAGTACCCATTAATCTATGATGCTAAATCTTTAACACGTTATTCTTTATATTTTGAATATGGCTGTATCATAATAAATAGTATGGGTATTTTGAGAAAAATGCAAAAATGTCCGAAAAACGTAAAACAGCGCGAATCTAATACAACACAATAACACCGTCTTTCTTAGCCGATTAAATTTTTTATTCCACTTTTGTCATCTCTACTACGATATTTTCTAACTAACAAAAGCGACTAAAGAAATGTATGCATATTTCCTATTTTAATTTGACTATTGTCAGCTCCTAAAAGCAGAAACATGAATTTCATATAACATAGAGGCGTCTTTCTGTCCAATTACTGAATTTAATTATTACATAGGATCTGATAAAAATATTGAAAATCGTAATGCAATTTGCTTTTGTTTTAAAGTATAAAAAAATAATGACAATTACCTGAGAAACCTTATTATGACTCAAAACATAAAAACTTTCAAAATAGCACAAAAACACACGTTCCCTTGCACTTATCGCAACCTTTACTACCTCACAAAACTTAAATAAGTAAGAGCGATATATTTCCGTTCGTAATTTTTATTGACACGGTTATAAAGATTAATAATCGGTCAGTCTTTAATATCATAACCAGCAAAGAAATTTAAATCTTTGGCATGTAATCTCAAGATCCATAATCCTTAGACAAAGCGGCATGTTAGATGCTGATCAATAAATTTCTAATCCCCTGCTATCCACGAAAGATAAGAGCACTGGATTAGTAATGAAATAAAATTAGGTGTATCTGATATGTAAGTGTTATGCATAATAATACATACATTTCCTTATTTACATAATATATTTCAGCGAACACAAGAAACACATTGTAAAAAGCCGACTCTTAAAGTAGGCCGTGCTGCAGTGGTTTCTTGCCGTTTCTTTTACACTGCCATAGCACGATCCGAAACGGTGTAGACTCGCTCTATTTGCATTGAATTCTGCATTTCATTAAATAAGTATTCTGTGAAGAATCTACATTGAATACAATTATCTGAATCCGAGTAATCGTGTAATTAAATATAAATAAAAAAAAATAGTACACAGTAGTTCAACTTTCGCATCTAATCTAAACGAAATGAAAAGATAGCACTTACGTTTATCTGAATTAAATCTTAAACGGGAAAATATTGGGAGTAAATATCAGTCTGCCATAAAGAATTAAATAAAATCTGGGATACTTAATAAAAATATACTGCATTACGCACCTAGGCCGGAAAATTAAAATCCCAGATTGACCGTGTATTGTCGAGTACGCAGTGGAAGATCTAACTGAGGCTTCTTTACTTTCTACTTTTCATCATCACATCGTGAGGGTTGCTAGGTCAATTACCGACTTGTGATAAGAATACGATTTTACGTATAGTGAGCGTAAAATACATATGAGCGTCTATCGTAGTCAAAATGATCTGTAGTAAACAAGTTCAATTTTATATATGCCATTAGAATTTTCATATAGTTGTAAGCACCCAAAGTGATCAAAATATCTTGGCAACAAGATTTCCGATATTATGTTCGCGGTCGTCAGCGTCAAACTGATGTGACTATCTATAGTAGTCACAATGATCTGAAGTAAACAAGATCTAGATTACTTCAGATAATTTTGACTACTATAGTCGCTCACATCAATTTGACGGTGACGGCCGCGAACATAATATTGGAAACTATGTTGCCAAGGTATTTTGAACACTTTGGGTGCTTACAACTCAATGACAATTCTAATTTCGTATATTAAATTGAACTTGTATACTACAGATCATTTTCACTACGATAAACGTTCATATGAATTTGATGCTGACTGTACCACTACAGCCAAGAAGCGGTTCCTTAGTCCATGTAGTAGCCAGAAAGTAACCGCCTTCTGGCTCAGAAGGACCACGAGAATCTCGCGGGCGGGTGCGCGCGTGGGTGCGGGGTGCATTGCAAGGGGGGCGGAGAGTGTCCGTTTTGTATGATTATTACTTTATTCTGTACTATAAGTATTCTTTTTACTTTTTTTTCACAACCCCTAAAAGATCAAGAAACAAGATCTTCCTTCCTTCTTACTATTTTATATCAGCCTCCATGCTACGACCAGTCCTGCGCTCACCTTTTCCAACAACTTCCCCTGACCTTGACCAGTTCGTTGGTCCACTATGCAGAGGCAAATCTTGAAAATGAAGATAATTGTCGTATTTAAATACGACAACCTAAAAGCGCGTTAAATTAAAACAATCACTGTCAGTCAAGATTAATACCTGCAGACGGTGAAATAGGTACCCACACGTAAACCCATTCAGATAACGGAGGAGTAATGAGGGGCAATCACCACGTCCGCAGTGACATCACTCAGAGATAACATGCGTCACGAAAATTCACCTTCACGGGTACGGCCGGTAAAGAAAATCTTTGACCATATCTAATTCAAATAGAATGAAAATTAAACATTTACCTTAATGGGCGTTTCTGAAACTATAATTAAGTGTATTTGCTGATTTTACAATTAAGTTTCTTTTAATTGTTCTTCTGGTTTTTGTTATGTAAGTAAATCAGTAAAACTTCATTCAATTCAAAAGTTGATTCTACTGACTTAAGCATAAAACCATGCCATTTCGATGTAGATGATGATTCTTAAAAATATCTTAATAATTATTTTAATAAAAATCATTTCCTTGTACTCAAAAACGTTTAAGTAAGATTTTTAATGTCTGTAGTGTGGCGTGCAAGTTTACTTTTCCTTGAAAAAAACACTTATGTTATCATTTATAAACTCAGGACGATCCTATTTTAAAATGTAGTTCATATCTTGTATTTGTTATAAAAGCCACCTTGATCCAAGTAAACAATTTACTTGCCCTTTAAAGGGATTATAGATTATATTAATAAGTAGAAAGAGACTATTATTGTGTAGACAACTAGACATAATAGTAAGTTATTTGCCATTGTATGAGCAAAATGTCGCTTCTACAAGTGCTCGTTTATTCTTTTATAACTAAGTTTTGATATAAAAGTCGCATAACTCGAACCAGGTATCGATAAAGTGTCATAAAATTGCTAAGATATATGGAAATTCACAGTTTACTTCCATTTTGAATTTAAAATTCTGCAAATATTGACACTCGCTAGACTACGATTACTTTGAGTATAATTTTACATAGTGGGTGGGCCAATTGCCTACTTGTTATTTACTTTTGAATCTGATTGTACAATCACAGGACTTAAAGTACAAGTCAGAGTAGGTAATGACTGTTGTTGTGCAGGTTGAAGACCTTAATTTTTAACGTATCAATAGGAAAATAGTGCTGTTTTTTTAAAGGAGCTGTCTCGATGTAAAAGATGACCAATCATAAATTAAAAATTTAGATTTTCTGATTAACAGGTAAAGGAAAAACATAACTTTAGGAGTCCTAATACTTACAGAGGAGTTCCTATACCTCCTTATTTTTTGAGTGAAATGTCAATTACTATTAGATTCTTTCTTCGTGTTTTATGCCTCCCACTGTTTGAGGCTTTCGACATTTACATTTTACAGCTTTATTTAAGCTCTACATTTTTCTCATACCAACCAAATATACCAGAATTAATACGACAAAAAAATATTGTCAACCTGCCCAACATTTTATTCCCGTGAGTGTACCGTTTATTAAAACTTGTTAACTAAGTAAACACAACGCTACATTGGCTTTGTCAATTAGAGTTCATAATAAATATGCTTTTCTCAGAAAAAGTATATTCACTATGCTTTTAGATAGTGACATTCCTGATGAAATTAAATTAATAAAGCAAGATAAATTGGACACGAGCTGGGCCTGAACCAGTGACCTTTAGCGTATTGTGTCAAAGGTCGTAGGTTAACAATGACACCTGTAGGTGCCTTAATTAGTATAACATAAAAAAAAACATTCGTCCACAAAATTATAAGTATTTACATAGAGTTTTACTGATATTTAGAGTTTCATAAACAACTCCTATTGAAACCGAATTTATTTTTATTTTATTTTATTTTATTTAAGGACCGCCATTAGCAAATTACATTGACACTTATATTAACAACTTACTTCTAAAAACATAATTGAATGCACTGCTTGTTAAGGCAGCCACAACATGCTTAAATTTATTACATTGCAACAAACAAATAGAAATAAAAAATAATATAAAAAACAGAAGTAACTAATTCTAAATGTGCAGGAAAAAGTTAACTAACAGACTGCTGTTCCCTTGCAGCGAGCAAAACTTTATTTCTGAAGCAGTTATATGAATCCTTGAAGATGTCGATGGTACCTCCAAGGGCATTGTAGCTACGGCTTAGCCTAGAAACAGCTGAAGACCGTTTGAGATTGGTTCGAGAGAATGGTAATTTAAATAAACCTACCGGTTGGCGAGGAATACGGGGTGGAACGTAGATTTGAAAGCTTTCTAGGAGTTGTGGGTTATCTACTCTGTTATTGAAAAGTTTATACAGAAAAGTTAAGTCTATCAATCGTCGTCGGGTATTTAGATTGTCTATTTTATAGTAATCTAGTCTTTTTTCATATGAGTTGAGTTGTCGTTTTATGAGATTCCGTGAAACGAGATGTCTTAGAAACCTCTTCTGTATGCGTTCAATACGGAGCTGATGAATATTGTAACCGGGTGTCCATACCATACAACAGTATTCGAGGTTGCTTCTAACGTAAGCATTGTAAATAATGATTTTGGTAAAAGACCTTTTGAAAACTTTGCCATTTCTTATAACAAAACCTAACATTTTACTGGCTTTTGAAATTATATTATCTAAGTGCGGCAGGAAAGTCAGTTTACTATCAAAATGGATGCCCAAGTCCCTAATCTGAGTAACTTCTTGAAGAGTAGTTCCATTGATATCATAACGTGAGGCAAATATTGTTCTATTCCTTGTAAATTTTATATGATAACACTTTTGTGTATTTAATGACATATTGTTTTCAGCACACCAGGAGGAAAGAGAATTTATGTCTTGTTGGAGAAGTATGTTATCATTACTGCTTTTGATAACCCGGGATAATTTTAGATCGTCAGCAAAAAGAAATATTTGGCTATAATTAATTTGTTTTGTAATATCATTAATAAATAAATTGAACAGCCAGGGACCCAGATGAGACCCTTGGGGCACTCCTGAAGTTGCTATATATTCATTTGATTTAAACCCTTTAACAACGACATGCTGTGATCTATCCGTTAAGTATGAAATAAACCATTCAAGAAGTGGGCCACCTACACCACACGAAGATAGTTTCATGGCCAGTCTAGTGTGGCAAACCTTGTCAAATGCCTTTGAAAAGTCCGTATAAATAACGTCTACTTGATGACCAGCGTCGACTGCTTCCACAAGATGATTATGATAATTAATTAGATTAGTGTTAGTAGATCTGGACCTGACAAAACCATGTTGAAAGTCTGTTAAAGACTGCTTAAAAAAATACTGCAAATGTGGGTATAGAAGCGATTCAAATACTTTGGCAAAAACTGATAGTATAGAAATTGGTCGGTAATTGGAGACTGAACCCGCATCACCTGATTTGTAAATGGGTACAACTTTAGCGCTCTTCCAAAACTGGGGAAAGTTTCCAGTTCTTAAGGACGTATTGTAAATTAAATACAAAGGCACACTAAGAGTTTCAGCACATTTGACAATGAATAAAGGTGCCAAATTATCAGGACCAGCTCCCTTATCCGAGTCCAGACTTTTCAATTTTCGAAATATATTTTTCTGTGAAATGTGTATATGTGAAAGATGGATGGAGTTAGTGTGGGATTCATCAGAACACGGCAAAAAGTTCGAGGATTGTGAGAAAACTGATGAAAAATGCGATGCAAACAGGTTACATATCTCGGTTCCATTAGAAGTCTGTGTGTCGTTGAGGTACATTTTAGAGGGATATTGGTTTGATGCGTTTCGTTTATTTTTTGAGTATGTCCAGAAATACTTGGGATTTTTACTAATACTATCTTCTATTTTACTAATGTAAATATTATAGCATGACACAGAAAGTAACTCACATCTCTTACTTATTGTTTGCAAAGAAATTTCGTCTAGTGGGTTTTTAAACGTCTTGTATTTGTGTAACAATTTTTTCTTTTCTTTAATTAATTTAACTAAATCTTTTGAGAACCACGGAGAGTGCAATTTTGATTTGAATCTAGTAATAGGAACACACATTTTAATAATGTTGTCAACAATCCCATAAAAAACTGAAACCATTTCATCAACATTATTACAGTGTTCAAATTGTAATGTCCAATCAATTTTGTCTAGCTTAGCGATGATTACATCATAATCGGCTTTGAAGAAATTATGTTTTACTTCGGTGTTATTGATTTTAAGTGTGGGAGTAGTAACAAAAGCTATGGTTATATCTAATGGAGGATGCAAGGGGTCAATATTTACGAGAGCATTAGTACTGATATTTACTTCGACACCATTATAACTGCTCAAAACAAGGTCTAAAATTTTTGCTCTATTGTTGACAATTTTGTTATACTGTGTGAGGTTATTGAGAGAAATGAAATCAACCAAAGTCTGTGCTAAAGAAGAACCATTACAGTTGTACGTTGGTGAGCGATTATTATTAACCGAGGAAAACCAGTCAATACAACTCAGATTAA
This sequence comes from Athrips mouffetella, assembly GCA_947532105.1. Taxonomy (NCBI): domain Eukaryota; kingdom Metazoa; phylum Arthropoda; class Insecta; order Lepidoptera; family Gelechiidae; genus Athrips; species Athrips mouffetella. The sequence continues at coordinate 6,840,421 of OX383959.1, forward strand.
AGTCACCAACCAAACAAACGTTGTCAAGATTTTCAGAGATTCTATTAAAGTTGTCTATAAATTCAAGTAAAATATTTCTTTGTATTGGTGGGGGTAAATAGACAGCACAGAAGTCGACACTTAACTTCTTTGACAATTCAACTCTGACCCAAAGATCTTCACAATTACTTTCATAATGTATTATCCGAGATGAATTGAGTTTAGATGATACAGCGATAAGCACTCCACCACCATTTTTAGTTCTGTGAAAATTTGAGGTTTCACGATCACGCCTGTATACAGTATAATTGTCATCGAAGAGCTCAGCATTGTATACACTACTGTTTAACCAGGATTCAGTGATTATTATAACATCATAGCTACAGAGAGAAACATTTTTTACAAAGTCATGAGTTTTGCTCCGTAAACCTCTTACATTTTGATAAAAAACATTTATACAATTGAATTTTAACGAAAAAAGCCTAAAACATGCATATCAATAATTAACTTACTTAATCTAGTTTATCTAAAATTTGTTTGTTTTTAACGTAGACATAATCAGAGTTTTCACTTTTACGCATAAAGATTTTACCTTGTTTGACCCAAACAAATTTGTAGCCTTTATCTTTTGCCTTTAGTCTCGCTTCTGCATGCAACGCCTTGTTGGCCGGTGACAGGTGCTCAACTACGTAGATTGGCTGCTTATTGCCTCCTAGACCAATGTGCTTCGTGTTGAGTTTATCAGTAGCATTCATTCTGTTGAACTTTATGACTTGGGCCAAGAAAGTATCACGTTTAAATGGTGTCGCCAGTTTGACTACAATAGAGCGTGGGCGGTTGTCATCCTTATTAGATTTTGCGATACGTGTGCAGTGGTGTATGTCTCCGTCCTGGATGTCGCAAGACACTGCAGTTGATATTTGGTGGATAACTGCAGTGTCTTGCGACATTAATTTAATTCACAGCTATTTTCGTATGGTTTTACAAAAATTGCATACTTTCATTGACATGAAATTTTAACTGCAGATTCACTCTTTATTTTTTGAGGGTGTTGCATATTTCATCAATTAGATTTTTTTATGATTTTAGGTTTATTTATCTTTGATTGCTCGTCGAACGTTCTAAGGCCAAATTCAGGACGTTCTAAATAAAGGCCAGGTTAAAAGTAGCCTAAACTGACGAGCGTGTATGAAAGGGTTAATGAAAGAAGAGGAATATAATCACCTAAGTATATCAAGATCATAGCAGGTGGAGGACTGTGGTCTCTGCCTACCCCAACGGGAAAGATGCGTTATTTTATGTATGTACTCGTATGTATATTTATGTATATCATAAAGAAAACCGGCTGTCTTTGTGGTTTAGATGGAATCTAAAAGAAAACATCCTGTCTGTCTAGGAACGAACATACGAGGTCACTGACCATTAAATAAAAGTCAGTTAAAAAACCAAGAAGCGATTAATGCTTGTTTTGCTTGGCACTAGCTAGACTACACATTAACAAGAAGTCTATTTTCGATCAGTTTCACAATATTCCCGTACAAAAAGTCTTTCCAATTGAATAGATGAGACAGTTATCCTATACTACTTAAACGAGAAATATTTGTGTATATTATATTTGTAATCGATTTCTGCTTCTAAGTTTTGCCATACAAAATTTTTATTATTTGCTATGGCAAAAATCGATGTATGGGAAAATTCGTTTTCTCCAAGTTTTTGAAAATCTATTAAAAATAGCGTGTCTCAGAAACTCTACAGCGCCATCTGTTAGATGTCTTTGGTTAAGATTATAAAAGCTCGGTCGCCCAAGTACTAATATTATTATATCTGCCTTATGCACCTATTATAATGATTTTGGGAACTCTCCTCGACAGTGACTCGATGCGTGTGGCGATGGCTCACCGCTTGAGCTGCGATATTTGTCAACCACATTCTTGCATCTGCGGTTCCACTGTGGAAGCTAACGGCCATCACGCGTTGAAATGCTGTCGATGTTCGGGGAGATTGCCGCGTCATCATGCGCTAAATGACATTGTTCGAAGGGCTTTAGTCTCCGCTAATATTTCGTGCGTACTTGAACCGCCAGGGCATAGTCGTTCCGACGCCAACGGCAAAAGACCTGACTGCCGATTTGACTTTACTGCCATGGCAGAGAGAAAAGTGGCTGTTATGGGATGTCACGTGCGTCAGCACTTTCGCTGCCTCGCATCTTAGCCGCATGGAGCGGTTAGCTGGAGCCGCTGTTGAGACTGCCGCCGCCAAGAAGCGTGATAAATACTCGTCCCTGGAGTACCGTTATTATTTCGTGCCGCTTGCTTTCGAAACAATTGATTGTGGGTCGGAGGCGCTATCCTTCATCAGAGAGGTTGGACGTCGTCTTCGATAGAGGGGGTGTGACGCTCGCTCCGGGTCCTACCTGCTGCAAAGGTTATCCATCGCTGTTCAACGCGGCAACGCGGCGAGTATGATGGATATGACTCGGGTGGGCATAAATGCCTATGCAAATAGGGCAAAATACATTTGATTACTAGATAGTGTTTGCTTCTAATTGTCATATTCAGATTTTTTTTTCTCTGCATTGCCAGGTACTCATAGACTACTATATTTGTTTGAGGTGATAGACTACATTATGTTTGAGGTGAGGCACTACTGTTTGTATTTGTCTGATCTAGTCATTACCGTATTTTTTATATGTTAGAGCCACCGCGCACTAGCGATTTTTTAGTTGGCCGACAGTTTAGTCGCAGTCGTCCTCTATAGACAAATCGCCAACTTTAAATCGACAAATGGGCGCACTACCATAGGGGCCATACTGATTCCGAGACCGATCAAACTATCGGCCAACTAAAAAATCGCTAGTGCGCGGTGGCTCTTAGTCGTCCTGTTCCTACAATTAAGAAAACTATGCTCACTTGTTTCAAACGGGCGATTCTACCATTAAAACTCTACAAACATTCGATTTCGCTATTTAAAAATCAAACATAAATCAACGACTTATAAAAGGGTGAACGCACCTAATTGCGGCACCCACTTCAACCGGACGCAGTTGTGTACATAGCTTCACAAGTTTTGACACAATTCCATTCCAACTTTGTCATGCATGTATAAGTCGATTAATGCCCGGTTTGCCCAATCGATTTGTGCCGAAATCGATTCCATTGTTGAACGGGTAAACACGTTTTTCCTATATCTTTTTTAGGGTTCCGTAACCAAAGAGTGAAAAACTATTGATAAGCCTCCGATGTCTATCTGTCTATCGGGTTGTATCTCATAAAAACTCGTAATATAGGTAGACAGTTATTATTTTCACAGGATATGTATTTCTGTTGTTGCTATAACAACAAATAATAAAATAAATTTATAAATTAAGGGGGGCTTCCCTACTAAAACATGTTTTTAGGCGATATTTGTTCCCTTTTTGTTATAGCTCTTTCGTAAAAACGGAAACACTTACAAGCATAAAAATTGGTATGGTTTTAGTGCATAAGCTATAGAATAACAACAAATAATAAAAGCTGGTCAAGTGCTTGTTGGACTCGTGCGCATTTAATAGACTTCTGCGTGACTGCACGTCCATATAACTAAGACGGTATTTTTATCTTAGTGGTACGGAAACCTCGGTGCGCGAATCCGATTCGCACTTGGCTGGTGTTTGTTTTGTTATTAAAGACTTTTACCACACCGGTGTTTTATTTCACAGCAAACCTAGTAATAACCTATTATATTTATTTTATCAAAAAAATATTACTCAACAGTAGATTTATCAATCGATTTACCGTCACAGATTTCTTTTTTAATTTTTGGCATTTCATTTTGGTATTACAACAGTTTAATAAAAAAATAAACCTGAGGCTCAATCAATAAGGTGATGACGCAATTGTGGGAATCTTCATGTTGCTATGACCTCAGCGTGGCCCTACTAATGACTATTATTTTGTTCGTGACACTGGACTATAAATTTTATAGGCCAGGAGCACGTTGAAGAAATAAGTACCTTATTAATTAATCAATTAGATACTTCATTCTAATTTATTTGTACGAACAGTTTTTCCAAAAGGAAATTACCCTTTTTATAGTTACTTAAAAAGTACGAATTAAACATGTTTATTTTAATTAAGCCTCAAAAGATTTAACACAAGGTAAGTAACACATATCTTAACGGGAATTAGTCGAGTTACAGACAAATAACCCTGAATATAACGATCTGTAATTTCATTCCTTATATTCTCAGCAATACCCTAGTAGTACAAAACACACCTTAAACTAGCAATCTCCTTATATTCTCAGCAATACCCTAGTAGTAAAAAACACACCTTAACCTAGTAGCAAAAAGGCTTTTAGATGGCTACCTTTAAAGATACTTCGACACCACCTTTCAATGTTTCCATGCATTTACTTAAGTGTGTGATGTCATTTTTATTTAAAAATACTTAGAATAAGTATGCAAGAACATGTCATTTGCGCAATGTCATTTGTTTTTTGTACGCTTACTTGATTTTTATTTTATTTTTGAATACCTACATTTGGAAAAATACACGCTATTAGTAAAGGCAAACGATGGAATGTACTTATGTATTTTATTACATCTAGCCATTTGTTTTTGCCGGCATCTCCAGCCGTTTGATTTATGTTTTTTGAAGTGAAAACTTCTTTAGCGGCGCTTGGCACTTTTTTAGATGGGTAAAAAATGTTAAACTCGCGTCAGATGTCGCGTCAGATCCGTAGCCTGATCGAAAAAGCGTCAACTGTCAACCGTATTGTTATTACAATACGGGTTTTTATTCAGTGACATCAAAGAAGTATAGTGGCGCGATTGACCATTACAAAAAGAATAATATTCAAAAATGCAAGTTTTCACTTCTGCCGGCACTCACGGAGTGCAACCCGTCCTTTTTTTTAAAGGAATCAGTTGTATCATGCACTAAAGAAAACTTGGCAACCGAAAAATATATCTAAAAATTGTAATTACTCTTTGCACACAAGATTACAACAATGATAATGTTATTACATCAACAAAATCAAAATTAATATTGTTCTTACGCCGCTACCACAAAAAGGCGTTTTGTTAAACTTCAGACTAGGAAAATAATGAATTATGGGCAACCACTCGACATAGATTGAATAACAAACAAAAATATACACTTTCACATTTCATTATCATCATAACATCCCATGAAACGTCCACTACGTAACAGGGAGCTCCCTCTAAAATTCAAGCTTTTGCTGAAACTATGTGGAGGGGAAATACCATAGTCACCGCGGTTGTTGGTGACCGCAGAATGTATGATGATACGATACATAGAAGGATGCTGCTGCCCATCCTCTGGTTCATAAACCCTTAGTCGCCTCTTACGACACCCACGGATAGAGATGGGTTTGTACTATTCTTTGCCGGCACCACACGAGCAGTTTAAAATTTATATTATTACAATTTATATCTAAGTCATTGAAGTCTGTTACCACGCCAAACAAAACAGGTAAGTAGACCAAAATTACAATATTCGTAGAGTTGGGCACATACTGATCAGCAAAATTTACATACGTAAAGAATTTGTGGGCCATTCGTAATTTAAATCTATAATTTGAATATTCAATGTGTAGTGTGCATTTAGTTATTATTTTGAGCAAATATTTTATTGTTGGAACGTGATCGCTGATGAACGTGACATAACGTCATTTGAGGTAAAGTAAATATGTACTTAGTAGCTATTAAACTGGACGTGGAAGATCTCCAACACGGTGGAAAGACTAAGCATTGGAGGCTCTTGCTAGATGGTCTACCTACTAATGCACAATAAACAACGATCGGAAGAATGGCGGCTAATAAGGCAAGTCACCAACTAGTAACAACCACGATTGCTCTGCCAAGAGTATCATGACTGGAAAAAATGGAAAGATTACTGTATTGGCGTTTTTTTTATAAAAAAAATATAATTATTCGTTAAATGTACACTATCAAAAATTTAAATTCTAGTCCTTCATCAAAGTATTCAATTACTTATGTAAAGCAGATGTTTTCAATTAGAACATTTTCAAACAGAATTGTATGATGCTTTTATGAGTCTCACAATCACAAAGAAGAAAACTGTATGAAACAGGTTTAAGGTGACAGCTGAGTTCAAGGAGATTTTGTTTTCAACATCTTATTTTCAACAAATGTTGACCTTCTTCATGTTGACCTGTATCTATTAAGTTAGTCTCTGCAATATCTTCTCGAATTGATAAATTCCTTTCAAGTGTAAGATGGCTCTCAAGAGGGCTAACGAAGGAAGAGTATGAGGTTATTGAGAGTAATCTCAAACTTGAGACGAATTTATTAATACGACCCATCGCACAACCGAAGTAACATCGCACTCACTGGGTAGTATTATATATAAATAAAGACCAACTAAGGGTATTACTTCACATAATGGTAAAGTCCGAAGAGAGCGTCTACAACTACAACGGTGCAGTAGTTTACAATCAGCTTCCCAGTATACTACTAATTTTAGAAGTAAGCTCAAAGCGTGGCTAGTTAATATGGAGTTTTATGATTACAACGAATTTTTAAATTCGTAATTTATGCAATGACCTGTAACGAATGTTATAAATAAATTTTATATTTATATTTTGTATCTAAAGAAGCGTTCTTGGCCTAGTGGCTATGGTTCTTTCTTACCGATCACGGCCTTTTTTAGGGATCCGTACCTCAAAAGAAAAAAACGGAACCCTTATAGGATCACTTTGTTGTCCGTCTGTCTGTCTGTCCGTCTGTCTGTCTGTCCGTCTGTCTGTCTGTCAAGACCCTTTATCTCACGAACGGGTAAAGGTATCAGGTTGAAATTAATACCATATATTAGGATCTATGAACCACACAAAATCTGAAAATTAAAATTTTTTACAACGACGAAATCAAAAGATATGGCATTTTATGTCGTCATCTCAATACATTTATGCAAAAAAGCAAAACCTACAGGGTACTTCCCGTTGACCTAAAATTATGAAATTTGGCAAGAAGCTAGGTCTCACAGTACAAATAATGGGAAAAGTCTGAAATCATTAAATATTACAATTTTTCTCACAACTAATGGTAACCAATTGTGGTGAGCTCCCGTTTCAAGAACATTCATATAAGAGAGGGGTCAAGTTGGATGGTCGCGGAGGCGATTTTTGTTTTAGTTCTATTTTAAAAACGAGAACACTTACAAACTTGAAAATTGGTATGTTTATAGTGCATAAGCTATAAAATTACATAAAATTTGGACAAGCGCGTGTCGGACTCAAAAAATCTAGCACATTAACTTACTGAAATTTCAACTAATACAATTATGATTATGTGGTGGTACGGAACCCTTAATGCGCGAGTCTGACTCGCACTTGGCCAGTTTTTTTAACAACAGGATCAATCAGGTTCGCCATACTTATACGTTAAAGTTCCTAAACCATTACACCGATCTTAAAACAACAATAAATCTAACCCTATACAAGGTTCGTTCATTTAGCAACGTGCCAATAAATAACAGTGTTAATCAAACGGTGCTGACGTGTGACGTCATGCGTCGATTGATCGAGCTGCGGTTGGCAATTAGGCTTAGCGTATATTGCCACGCAGATGGCGCAGGGCAGGGCAGAGCAGAGCAGAGCAGATTTTTGTAATGTATGAACCTTCATAGAGCAACGCAAGCTGGGATGCAGACATGTGTACGCAGACACATGTCTGCGCCTTGTTTCTGCCGGCAATTGTTTCTGCGTGCTACAGAATAAATAACACACTATAGCGTGTGAAAGCAGACTCTCGCAACTAAAAACAACAAAAAGTTATGCCACAGATAAAAAAAAATTGTGGTTAATTGCTCAAATGTGGATGAGAAGTACCATTGTCACCACGCTTGTTAGCGTTGCGGCTAGCACCAAGGACCGCGATTGCTGGTGACCGCAGAAAGTAAGGTGGTATGATACACAAAAGGACACTGCTGCCTATCCTCCGGTTCATAATTCCATAATCGTCTCTTACGACACCGGTAGCGATGGGTTAGTACTTTAGCGCAGGCTTTGCCCGTGGTACACCCGCGTGGTTCACCTGGGAGTACCACGGAAGATTTTTTTCTCCCGTGGAACACCTGATCACTTTTGAAATAAAACTAATTCAAAACTATCGCCCGTGGTGCACCTATTGTCTATGGCTAAAATCTTTCTAATTTTTTTTGTAATGATAGATCCCGTCGCGATCTTCATTTTGGTTGACAGCTGTCAAATTTATAATCACTATAACTCGAAAGCTACTGACCCTAGACTACTATTGTGCTGGGAAAAATAATAGGTCTCGATGAGATCTACATTTTGGATGACAGCTGTCAAACTAAAAATCGCTATAACTCGAAAACTACTGACCCTAGACTATTCGTATGCTGAGACAAATGATAGGTCTCGATGAGATCTACATTTTGGATGACAGCTGTCAAACTAAAAATAGCTATAACTCGAAAACTACAGACCCTAGACTATTCGTGTGCTGAGACAAATGATAGTTCTCGATGAGATCTACATGTCGGATGACAGCTGTCATACTAAAAATCGCTATAACTTGAAAACTACTGACCCTAGACTATTCGTGTGCTGAGACAATGATAGGTCTCGATGAGATCTACATTTCGGATGACAGCTGTCAAACTAAAAATCGCTATAACTCGAAAACTACAGACCCTAGACTATTCGTGTGCTGAGACAAATGATAGGTCTCGATGAGATCTACATTTCGGATGAGAGCTGTCAAACTAAAAATTTCTATAACTCGAAAACTACTGACCCTAGACTATTCGTGTGCTGAGACAAATGATAGGTCTCGATGAGATCTACATTTCGGATGACAACTTAAACAATTGACAATTAAATTAGCTGTAGGAGCTAAAGTCGCGCTGCGAATGAAAAGCTTGACCTGCTCTTGACTGTACATTATTTTTAAAAGACCTACCCAACGATATTCCACACGTTGGAAAGGTACTTACCCAAAAAAAAATATTTTTAAAGTTTTTATTTGACCACTTTCTCGGCGTGGATGAATTACATATCTACCATTTACTTATATATAAGTACTAGCCCATCGGCACGTTACAATGTCCCCAATTCGTTGGTCCGAAATTTGACGTTTAGGACCAACAAATGTCAGTCGTTGTCAGTCATATTTTCAACATTGGATGCAAATACACTTACCAACAAAATGGAATGTTCTTAGTTCAAGAAACAATATACTCTTATTATTATTATTGTTATTTCTTATTATTGTTTTTGACTATAATCCAATTAATGAAACTGAAAGACCATGCCTAAATCACATATAAACAGTAAAAAGTTTGTTTTGTTCTTTCCCGCCATATTATTTCCGTTCCGTGTATTTAGCACCGACCGAAGTACTACACAACGTAGTTCACGCGATTTTTCACAGATGGCGCAATTTTTTCTTGTATGGGGAAATTTTGAACCGCTTGTTCCCAAGACCTTATCTTGACTATATAAATCTATGATATCTACACTAAATTTTAACTTTCTAGTACTAATGGTCTGTGGGCTAAGCCGCGGACAGACAGAAAGACGGACAGAAAGGCAGACGGACATGACGAAACTATAAGGGTTCCTTGTTAACTACGGAACCCTAAAAAGTTGTTGCATTTAGCCTCCTAAATAAGCCTTTAATAGGTTTTACAGCAATTTTTTTTGAATCCCTATGTAGATATTAGATACAGTACAAGATATCATTACAGTTTATGAGAAGGGAGAATTCAAACCTTCTTTCTATTATATAAAAAAAAAAGTCAAATTGTTTTCACTATAAGTTGTCATTCTTCCTTCCGTAGGTGTGTAATAGTATTCTGTGCCCGCATGTGTTTAGTATCTGCGTCCCAGCTTGCGTTGGTCACCTACGTCTGCGGCCTGCAAAATCTGCGGCCTGCGGCCTGCGGCCTGCGTCCTGCGGCCTGCCCCTCAGCTTGCGTTGGCCCTTATTGGCGCATTCGCCCTTAATGACGCCCGGATTTATTCGATACTGAACCTTATTGCTTGATGAGGGATTTTAAGCTGTTTTTAGCAGTATAGTAACTTTTTTATAATGAAAACCTAGCTTAATCAAAATGTATGAAAACGATGATAATTTAGGTATGTGCAATCGAGGACTTTGCCATCTACCCAGTTATGAATTTTTCCGTCTAAATCCTGCGTAAATGTAAGGTTTTGCCTACTAGAAATGAGAATAATAAAATTTTATTAGTTTTCTTCTATTAATTTCTATTGAGCACTTATAATTTTATTATAGTTTACAAACCTTACTTTCTGGTAAATGTTTTTTTGTTTTTGATGAAAGTTCAGGAAGCAAGAGAAGTATGTCAAGATCGTAGCAGGTGGAGAACTGTGGTCTCTGCTTACCCCGACGGGAACAAGGCGTGATGTTATGACTATGTATGTATGATTTTAACACTTCCTGTGTTCGGATAAATCTACAAAGTAGTAAATCGCAAAATTTCACAACCACAGGCAAGATTCGAACCTGCGTCTTCTCCATCAGTACCGGAGTCACTTTACCAACTAGGCTACCGTGGTCCTGCCTGATGTTGTGAAATTTGCGACCTCTATACGCATTGCAACGTTGCGTTTGTGCTGCCACCTAGTAAGCATTTGCTGTACTAGCTCAACTAGTCCATCGTTGCAGATAGATTTCAAGTCAAAATTTGGTACATATTTGTATAGGTACACTTTCTGGTCTTTCCAAGAGCATCACTGAGGGGCACGGGAGCGTTTTCATATTTCGAAAAAAACTGTGTGTCCACGATAGTACCTACAGCGATATCAAAACTGGTCCTCATATTATGTAATAGTTGTGTGCGTGTAATCACGAGTCAGTAGCGTCTGTATTGTACAGTTAAATTCCTTATTTAGCCATCATTTCAGTAAACTTTTGTATGGGAGTATAAGTTTCATTTGATGCTATGGTTATGTTTGTGTTACCGATTTCTTAGATCACTATCGATCAGACATACCCACAAAAAACCCATTTAAAATTCGAACGGCGTACATCAGCCTTTTAATTCTTGACTTGGAGTCTAAAATAGGTTGGAAAAAAAATGTTATCGCAATTTTGATTGGATGCGATAATGCATGTTTTAAAAACCTATTATGATAGATGTAAGCGATAAAAAAATAAGTCTAGTTTCGAGTTTACAAGAGTAGAGTAGTCTACAGTAATTTAAAATTTATCAAAACCGATTTCGATTAAGTTTAAAGCAAACTTTAAAAGATGGTAGAGTAAAAAATGCATTTATCAACGTTTATGATTGGTGCTTTTAGTAACAACTCGGACCCTAAAACTAAACAACTTTTTCTAAGGAACATGTATCTAAAACCGAGGATTTTTTGGCCTTCCCATACAAACCTGGCGCCACCGCTAAGAGATGGTTTTGTGTGGGACGCCAAAAAAATTGTCTTATTTTTCAACCCACGTGTCTTTGAGAAAGTTGTAAGTACACTTTTTTCGTTCCAGGCATAATCAAATAGAAAGCACTTTGTATAGTGATTTTAAAAACAATGTTAACTTAAAAGGCTTTAAAAAATATATATTTTATGACCTGCAAATGATTGCAGGTCATAAAATATATATTTTTAAAGCCTTTAAAGTTAACATTGTTTTATGAAATAACATCCCATGAAACGTCGACTACAGGACAGGGAACTCACTCCAAAATTCCTAGCTTTTGCTGAAACAATGTGGAGGGGAAGTACCATAGTCACCACGCCTGTAGCGTTACGGCTGCCACCATAGATCGCGGTTGTTAGTGACCGCAGAATGTAAGATGATACGATACACAGAAGGATGCTGCTGCACATCCTCTGGTCCATTAACCCTTAGTCGCCACTTTCGACACACACGGGGAGAGACGGTTACTATTCTTTGCCGGCACCACACGGGCCATGACCAGCAATGCCTGCAATCTTTTTCTTCTAGAGATTTTGTACTTGTAAAAGTATTTTTTTTTTATTGCAAGTCCACAAGTAAATCTTTTCACCGAAACTTCAAAACAAAACAGTCTAGCACATACAATCCCGTTGCATAAAAAATACACTTCAGATTTATAAACAGTGTTGCATGAAATATAGGAATAAAGTTGTGGGACAAAAGTTTCCCTCGGGCAAGCTTTGTTGCGTCCTTGTGTGTATTTTGTTTTTATTATAGTTTTATCTTCAGTACAATGGTATTGTTATGGGCAACTGTTTTGTGGGAATATAAATAGGGTAGTTTCGGTGATATGCAGAGTGTGTTTGGAATTTTTATGCTATGTTGTGGAAGTGGGCATATAATATTGATTTACATACATACATAACATCACGCCTTGTTCCCGTCGGGGTAGGCAGAGACCACAGTTCTCCACCTGCTACGATCTTGACATACCTCCCTCGCTTTAATATATATAAAATATATATAATATAATAATATAATTGATTTAATAAATATAAAAGAGAATAAGTTATTTCTTAAGTACATCTTTAAGTAGAAACATTTTATTCGATCGTGTATAACTAACTACACCTTCTTTGATCAGAGATAAATCAACATTATTTACTCTCAACCAAAATATGAATATTACTATTGAAAATATTAATTATTGGAACTTTTTTTTTTGTTTAGAAATAATTTTCTGGACTACTTTCGTATGATATCATAAGAAAAACAAACATAATCATGTATTTATTTATATAAGTGACAGGTAAGAGAGGTGCCTCAGGAAAAGCGCCCCTTTGTTAGTGAAGTGACGATACGAGAAGATTAACAAATCCCTATAAAAGATCAGACCGGAATATGAAAAAAAGATAATTCGGATCCTTTAAAGGATAACCCGAAATAAATAATTCCGTTTTTTTTTTCGTCTTAAAAGGCCTTGTACGTACGTATATTGAAAAAGTAGCATGCAAAATCGTGCACGTCAGTAATGTCGATAATAATTGAGTTATAGAAGAACTGGAGTTTTTGCGTACTTATTGTTCCTCATATTAGTCATAGTTACACCTTTGATTTTAAGATCATTGTTCGCGTATGGTTGTGAAAAATTTATTATTGTACAAATCAAGGCTAAAATGTTTCTACTGAATTAGGAAGCTTTTAATTTAGCTCTCAATCTGAATAGTGAAATCTGAATTGATTAAATATGGACAAATAAATTCTCAAAACGAAAATACAAAATTGCAGGCCATACAAAAAAAAACAGCTGCATCGTCAAGGATGAGAATAGACAGCAGTTGGTAGAGCTGGAGGAGACCTAAACCCGATGAAGCGTCCAATCATCAACAAAATAAGAAAACTAACACTTAGACACTACGCAAACAAACTAACTTTATTGTCTAGAAACTTAGAAACTGTTAAAGTTTGTGTCTGCGATTCATTGTGCCGTTCTAGAATACGTGAAACCTTCAGAGGATGCCAGCAAAATAATATCTTGGTAAAGAATTTACGGCGACACACACGACTGACTTTAATCCTCATTATTTTATACCCAACTAGAAAGCAGACATTTAAAAACTCATTGGTTTGCAATAATAAGAGGCTTTTACATGACCAAAGTATGGATATTTGTCGAGATTTGCCGTCGAAGGGGAGGCAAATGCGCTAACGAATCACACGGTTGAAGTGGCGATAGGTAGACTAACCAAGAAGGATGGAAGGCAAGAGAAGGAAGACGAGAAATACTTAAAACACCAGCCCGATAGTCTGAAGAAAAAAAGTTTGACAAAAAATTCTGAGTCTTGCACAGAACAGTGAGAAGTGGCATAAAAGTGAGTGAATAGGCTTCTTCTGGGCAAGCTCGTCCTATCGTCGACCTGATCTCTGTCCTCAAGACTAGATCGAGGTCAAGAGTAAGCCCATTGACAACAAAAAAATAAGATTGGGAAAGCCTTAACTCAGAAATGGTAAATATGGGCCTAATATGAACCTACTCGTAATAGTATTCAAAAACGAGTACAAGAATGAGTTCGTGAAAAAACATTGCTTTATCAGCTACTGTGCTACAGGGATAAATTTATGAGAAATTATACATAATTATAGAATTTTCGCATTAAATTACAATAACTTTTGTGTTTTATTTTTATGTTACACGTGAGCAAACGAGCAGGTGGGCCACCAACTTTTTGAATTTTTGTACTAACTACTTATTTGCGATACATAAATCGAACAGCTAATCGTTGTTGTATTGAGAGTACACTACAACATTCTAAGATTGTCAATATCAAGGAATCAAAGTGAACCGTTTTTTTATACATCTAGGTTAGTTCTAAATTCTGTTGTCTAAATCATTCCGTTTTTTGAGGAATTTAATAAGTTTTTGAAAGTACAATCGCAGTTTTTTTAATATCACTGACTGGCACGGCGTGTTCTATTATTTTTCCATGACAACCAACCCATAGGACAGGACATTTAATTTATTATTGTTCATTTGCTAACCCTAAAATATCGCAAAGTAAACACAAAAAGAAGCAATTCATCCATATGGTATAATAAAGCATTACCACACACAAATTATTACAAATGACCGTTAATGACCCGAACTAAAGGTATTATTATGGTACTGTCAATCAAATATGTTGCCGTTCATATATTATTAGATTTATTACAAGACATTGAACTTATCCTAAAGTCACGCCACGTAAGCTGCTTCCTGTGTTAAAAAAATCCGAGTTAATTAAAAATAAATGTTACCATAGAAATTAAGAAATCGTCATCATCATTATAACATCCCATGACACGTCCACTGCAGGACAGGGAGCTCCCTCCACAACTCCAGCAAAAACGTGTGGATTTACCATAGTCACCACGCTTGTAAGCATTGCGGGTGGCGACCGCTGTTGTTGGTGACCGCAGTATGTAAGATGGTGCGATACCATAGATATTAGTTTCTGTAATCTGTGTGCGATACACAGAAAGATGCTGCTGCCCACCCTCCGATTTAAAAGCCTTGAGATGGGTTGGTACACACGACCGCACACAAGTAGAAACACTTTTGGACCTTATGGCGTGGTAATAGAGTTGAAAAAGTTTCTACCGACAAGCGGTTGACTGTACTATTCTTTGCTGGCACCACACGGGTAGAAAATAAGAAATTATTGTTATTTATTAAATAACGTACACTGTACATGACAAAACGCGTCGGGAATCTTTTGTAGGTCAACATGGAGACGGAAGTTGCATTGCCATTGTCAAGCTTAATCTGCTGTTAACTATACAGTTAATATTTACTATGAAGGATGTGAATCTCTCTTTCAAACTGCTTTTTTTTTTCAAGTAAAATTTATCAGCATTTGAAAAAAAATGCGGTTTTCATAAAAACTACATCAGAACGAGGTAGGCATTTCATATGGGGCTAAAAAGTTATTTTTCTCTTTTTGTCGTTTACCTTTAAAAAAAACCGGTCAAGTGCGAGTCGGACTCGCGCGCCGAGGGTTCCGATATACCTATAGTATTTTTGGAAGCAATAAAGTCCATTTTCAGGACCGCAAAACTAAATTTGTTTGTAAAGGTTTTTTGCAGATTTCTGAAAAACTGTGCAACTTAGAAAGATCGTTTTATTTTTGCTGTAAAGTTTATATAAACTTCTGTCAACTGTAATTAATTCAGATTTTTCCTTACTCAAACTTCGGAGATAAGGGGGGGGGAATGGTATTTTTCTTGACATTTTTCATCATAACTTTAAAACTAAGAAATTTAAAAAAATACAAAAATATATTTTAAAATGTACAAGTAAAGCCCTTTCATATGATACCCCACTCGACCTAGTAGCGACAATTTGAAATTTGGCCCCCCCTATTTTGGCCCCCTTTATATTAATAATCATACTTTTTTCAAAATTTTTTCTTGTGCAATTAAGTTGGGCAACTATATTCTAAAACTATTCCAAATTTCAGGTTGATAGCATAAGTGGTTGCTGAGATATAGAGGTGTGACAGACAGACGGACAGACAGACAGACAGACAGAGCGGCACCATAAGGGTTCCTTTTTTTTACCATTTTGGTATCGGAACCCTAAAAACTGATTAGTTGAATGAGCAGATTAACCTTTTGCATAACAGGAGTTGTTGTTATAAAAAATCTCTAACGAAGCGTGATTATATTTTTTTTATCGCGCAATAATATTTTTCCTTTATATAGAAAGAAAACTCGATATCCGATAAACTTAACACAAGAAGAAATATATAAAAACGACACAACAGGTAATACTTATTTCAACTCAGTAATTTCTTCCAGCAGACCTTGCTAAGTGAAATTATACTGAAGAAGGCAGATACATCGTGCGCAAAGATGGACGTAAAAATTAAAATGATACTAACCTTCTTTCGATATATTATAAATATAAAGTTTAATGACTCATATTGTAAATGACCATGAATTAAATAACCAAACAGATCTAACTAAATTAATTAAATCTCTAATAAAAGTAGCGCCAAAGTGCTAAAAAATAACACAATTTGATGGTCACGATTATTCGTGCCTACGTTAATTTAGCTGTAGAGTTGATTTATTTTTTGAAGTCAAAGAAGTTTATTTACATATTTAACATCTTCAACTTCACGTGTCACTTAGGCCTAATGTCCACGTAATCCACGCAAGCTTTCGTCATTTTACGTTTGTTTGCGAACGGAGTCGTGGACACAGTTTCATTAGTAAATTTTTTTCACTTTTTTATTTTATTGCTAAGCTATGTAGGATGCAAGCAAGATGCAAGTAAGATGCAAGTAGGTAAGCGTAAAATGACCAAAGTGTGTGTATGACGTAGTATAAGTGGACAGTAGTAGTAATTAACTTCATGTGCCCAGCATCCTTAAAATGATTTAATACAAAAGAACAGCATTTTTATGAAAGAAAAATTAAAAAAGTCACCAGTAAAATAAAAAAAAACGGAAATATCTTAAAGCGCCTTTTCCTAGGGGTTTTTTTTATATGAACTGAGTATGGCGGGTACGTATTGGCAGAACGCTAGTGATATAATAATAAGAAGAATCTTTGTAAACGTGAACCTTTAATCTCAGGAAGCAGTGTTATCTCTGCCCTTATATTAATTTTCGCACCAAAGGCCGGTTTATACTGATTAAGCACAGATTTTCTTTTTGATAGAAATATGCGAAAGTAAATCTGTCTTTCTGTCTGTCTGTTACGTTTTCATGGCTGAACTGCTGGACCGATTTTCATGAACTTTGGTATGAAGATATTTTAAAACATGAGAAAGGACAGGCTACTTTTTCTGAATTCCACGCGTACGAAGTCAAGGGCTACAGCTACTAGTGAAATAAACGCAGAAACATAATAATAAGGTAACTGGAGTAGGAGAAAGTATCGTATTAGAACTAAGATCAACAAATTATTTCAAACTTTTGAAAATAAATATTTTCGATCTTCATTGCCTAAAATGTTTGACCAATGAGTGAATTTACAACAAGGGTCTGAACTCAATCTTATTTGTAACAAAAAGTCCGAATCAGGTTTCGAAAACCCGATCGTTGCCCTCTTGAGGTCTGCCTCTGACTAACACGATCATTGGAAGGGTTAAAATTTTGAGATTACAGACCGCACATTTTAACAATTAACAAAAACCCTATCATTAAAATACCTACAAGAATATAATACATTTGAAATCTACTGGCGCTTGAAGGCAGAGGCCGGCAATTGCCAGAAACGATTTTTTCTCTGAGAGCTTAAATTTTACATAAACCCGAACCCGAATCTATTTAAGTCGCGAGTGAATAGGCTTCTTTTGGGCAAGCTCGTTCCATCGTCGACCTAATCTCTTAAGGTAAAGCGTAAGCCTATTTTTGACAAATAAAACTAAACGAGTTCAGGTTTTTCAATAAAACCATAGATTTGTTTAGGTTGAAGTAATAGTTTTATCTTCTTCTCGTTTCATCAAAAACCTACGACATGTACACAATTTTTTTTCTGTTAACAAACACTCCTGTCCATAATTTCATTCAATCAACAACAGTTGTTGGCAGTTACTGCCAAACAATAAATTGAGTTAAGCACAATACAAATAACAGGGACGTTCTCCCAATATTACATTAATGCCAATTAGTAAAGTCTGTCACAAGCGAGTCGCGTGCGCAAGGTTAGCAGCTCGGGCGCATGTCATCGTGCAATAACTTGAGCAAGCGCATGCGTGACCGGACGCTAAACTCCTGCGATGTTGTCGAGTGTCGAGGATGCCAATACTCGATCGGGTTTCGAAAGCCGTTGCGACATTGATGGGCTTGTAGACCGAATGAGACATTGAAAGGTACCAAACAGTAGGCCGAAGACATAAGGAAAAGAAAGATATCGGGAAGGGAAACCATTTGGAAAAGAGTCATTTTGGGGAAGGACTGTATGGAAAAATGACATTTCGGGAAAGAGACGTTTTGGAACCAGGAGACATTTTGGGAAAGGGACATACATTCTGAAGATGTACCCTAACTGACAAGCGTTCAAAAAACGGTTGATGAGAGTAGAAGAAACTAGTGAAGTATGTCAAGAGTGTAGCAGGTGTGGAAAGATATCCATTCTACCTTCCTCTATAAGAAAAAGGTATGACGTATGTAGTATGTCAGTCTCTGATACCCATAGTATTTTGCATTGCCTAGTTTGGGATCAGATGACCTTGTGACTAAATATATATTTACAATTTTACATGAAGTTTTAACAGGATCATGATGTCTACTCTCAATTTTTGATATATCGATACGATACCATTCGAAACATGTAAATTCAATACTTGACGATAGAGTAGGATATTGGTGGGATGCTAATCACTGCCAGTTTGAAAATTCATACAACCAATATTCTACTTTGTTGTAAGTGAACGAAGTTATGAATTTGACTGTATCGAAGTAGTATCGTATCGATATATCGAGAATTGAGAGTAGACACCCAGGTGATTCAAGATTCTCGATATTTAAACGTGGAAGATTTCAAAACACGAGTTCTACATTGCATAGATCTAACAAACCATAATCGCAGACCATGAGTCAAAACCTAAGTACCTGTTGAATAGCATACCTAATAATAAAGTCCACCACAAATCACAGCAAAGGTGATAGTTACGGAATTATGAGGTACTCAATGTAAAGTAGGCATAGAGTGGCCAATGCTTCAACGTTTATAAAACTTCTTAGATGCCTTTTGCAGGAATATACTATAATAGATTTTACAACAAGTGCTCAAAACGAACCATTTTTCAGAGACTTTTAGCAGCCCGAGCCGAAAGCGAAGGCTGATAGTAATGTCGAGGATAAAATGGTTTTGTGGACGAGTTGTAAACTCTGCTTTTCACTTTGATTGCGAGGAAATAAAACGTAAAAGTACTCTCTAAATATAACTGAAGAATGAGTTGTTCTGCTTTAGTGAAGAATATGTTGACGCGCGCGCGGCGCGGGGGGGGAGGTGCAGCAGGCCCGCGCGCAGGGCGTACACCACCGCGGTTACTTTTTTGCCCTAGTGCACAAAATTCGACTTTGTGCAGCCTATATCCTGCACAAATAAGCACTTTCAGAGCATGAGAAGAGAAAAAAAAACTTTTTCACCTCCAAAGCTCGGAAACATTTGTTTTGTCGGTTAAATTCTGCGGCCAAAAGCGATTTTTGGCCCCTAGCGGGCAAAAGGTTTTTCTGCGGCCAAAAGCGATTTTTGGCCGCTAGCGGGCAAAAGGTTTTTGAAATTCGAACGTGATGCAGTATGGCAGACCTCCACGCTGCGGTACTGGCTGCTTCCTCGCTTTAGTGAGGTGAAAAATTTTGTGTTTCGCTCGGCAGCAAAGTTATTTTGCGTTTCGTGCCTTGAAACCTTCGCTACGCTCAGGATTCTTCTTTTGAACCACTCGCTTCGCTCGTGGTTCAATTCTAGAATCCTTCGCTTGCTCAGGTTTCAATACAAGGCACTCACGCCAAATAACGCTTTTGCTGCCTTGCATAACAAATAACTATTTATACATCCTGACGCTGCTGTGATAGATAGATATTTATTTAATGGCGTCACATCTCAGATGTATTTTGCCAATGTCAAGTAAAGAAATTATTATAAAACTATGGCGAGTTCGCCAATGTCAAGTGGAAAAATTACACAGGAATCTACATCACGAGGACGAGGGCCTGTGTACTATGATGACTCCGATAAGTTGATAGGGAAAACTGTGTCAGTAGCCTGTGAGTTTTCCCAAGCTGTCAAACACATTTCTGTTTTTTTATGTGACAAGTGTGCAAACGAGCAGGTGGGACACCTGATGAAAAGTGTTCACCACCGCCCATAGAGCCCGCTGTCACTAATAAGACAGCAAAGCATGTTGCCCACCCTGAGAACTAAGATGGTGTGTCTCGTGTGCCAGTAACTGGCTCCCTCACCCTTCAAACCGAAACACATCAGTGCAAACACTGCTATTTTACGGCAGAAATAGGCAATGTTGCAACGATAACCTAAACATGTCGACAGAAAATAGTCGAGTTGATGCCTCATCCGTCCGGGATTGATGGCTAAATACAACAACATACAACAACTTTAATTTGAATACTGCCTGTTCAAAAATCTACAAGGCCAATCTCAGCTTCAATAGGTTTACTTTTTTTAAATAAATACTTCATCCTGATCATACAACTTGTCTTTTTCCAATCAGTTTAACAATCCCAACTATCGCGGGATTGCTTTAAACCAGGCATGGCAACCTCGCGGCCCGCAGGCCGATTATGCATACGTTTTTCTTCGACCCAGTGCCATTTACTGTCTGCGAGTGGCCGAGGTCACAATTGACTGGAAGCAGTTTCAAAGGTAACTTCTACAGGTAAAATGACTCTCTAAATAAATCATGAAACTAAAATACAAAAGATGTGAACCTACAGGATAAGTAATTTATCTATCTACAACATCTTTTGCTTTTTATTTATTTACTTTGTTACTTGTTCTTGACCCCTATCTACGCTACGAAGAATTAACCTTTCTTAATTGAAATTTGGGTAAGATGTTTCTTCCGCGATAACTCGACGCGCTAGCAAAGGCTTTTGGGTTTGCAGCCAACTGATTCTAAGATCGCGAAGCATTTAAATTTGGCCCATCAACGTATTTCAGTTTGACACGCCTGCCGTAAACGGTCAAGAGCTCAAATAAAACAATTCCAGTAAACAACCACAGGATAACAATTACACTATACGATTTAATTACAATTGATTGAAGATTACAGGGACAAGACAAGACAGCTGATTGCAGGGAGGATGTTTGACCAATTTTAGTGACTAATTGCATCCTGAGGATCTTTCGCAATGCAGACAGACGGCTCAGGTAACTCTAAAGGAACTGTGTTTTTAAGTTTGTCGTATTTGTCTTTTTGTAGCCGTGATTGTTTTGTTTTGGATTGAGCAGTATTCAATTACTTATTTAAAGAAGTAAACGATACTGATATTTCTTTCTTTTATTATTATCAATGGGCTTACTCTTGACTTGAAGAAAGAAATACAAAAATACAAAAAAGTTTATTTCGATTTCAAGAAATTTTTTCTTACAGCTTGTATTCGGAGACTACCTTTAAGCAAGTATTATGCCTATATCGGGAGACACCGCTCTTCCAAAATTGGATTTTAGTTTCCAAAAAATTAAGTGTGTTTAAAAATTGAAGTTAGGTAATTTTTACAGGTTAAGTTGAGTAGTGCATGAGTGAGTGAGTGTGTGTGTTTGTGTGTATTTGTGTATGTGAATCCTAGCCCTACGATATATAAATCTTGAGATCGGCACATGAGGTCGACGATGGAAAGCCTCTTCACTAGAGATTTCAATAAATTCGAGATAAATGAACGCGGGAACAAAGACGTAGGCAGTTCTCGGAAATTCGAATGAAAAGTTTGGTAGTCTGTTACTAAAAGATCCGAACTTGTTATTCCGTGATTGTACGAGCCCTTGGTACACACGGCCGCTCGTCGTTTTGACCTTGAGCGGGTCTCTGGTTTCGGGCGTTTAAAGCGTAGCGCTGGTTCATCTTATACTGGTATTGGTTCTACGTGCTAGTTGCCGTGCGTACAGAGAACTACGTATCCGTGGAAGGAAACATTTTCATCATGAACTTCAGCTGCTAGGATATGAGAATGTTTCTACCGATATGCGGTTGACTGTATCCTCGATACAGAAATTCATCCATTTCGGGCTATGTGTCATCTGACAGCTTTGGACAATAAGTTTAAAAAAAATTATCTGAGGTCTTTATACATACATACATACATAACAACACGCGTCTTTCCCGTCGGGGTAGGCAGAGACCACAGTCCTCCACCTGCTACGATCTTGACATACTTCCCCCGTTTCCTGTACTTTCATCAATCATTTTATACATGCTCATCGGTTTAGGGTACTTTTAATCTGGCCTTTCAGAACGTCCTGAATTTAGTCCTTAAAAAATAAAAGGATAAAAATCTTACTATCTCTCAAATTTCGTCAGTCATTACAGTAGACACTTCAGTACTGAAGTGAAGTACAAAATATCAAATTGCGGATTCCCAGTGGAACCTCGGAAAGCCTTTCCTTGCCACAATATTACGTGAACAAACCCTAAAGTGGCAAATGAAACGAGATGCTTCTCTCGACAATCTTTAAACCAAGTTTGACCTGACAAGTTTATACTTACTCTGAAGCGTAGAGAGAGAATGATACTGTTCCGTATCACTAAAAACAGAAAGAAAGAAAAATGCTGATTTGCAAATGAAAAAAAGAGACAGAGCTTTTTTTCCTTATTGTCAATGGGCTCTTGACCTCGATCTAGTCTTGAGGACAGAGATGAGGTCGAGGATGGAACGAGCCTGCCCAGAAGAAGCCTATTCTCGCGACTTGAATAGATTCGGACTATATGAACTCGGGAACACAGACGCAGGCAGAGAATTCCACTCTTTAGCCGTGCGCATTCTAAAAGATGTTTCAAAGCGTTTTGTGCGAATGTGTGGAATATCAACCAAGTGCGGATGATATCCTGCGGTGCGTCTGGACTCCTGGTGGTAGAAGGGGGATTGGGTGAGCTTGTCCCTTTTTGAGTGCCGCTTTTTTAATATTAAGGCACACCACGTGCTATGTGTCTCAGTGTTAAACCTTAGAAAGGCCAAAGCCAAGACGTGCAAATAGGACAAAAAAAGTCATGGGAGTAGTTTAATTAAATTTCGTTAAATACAAATTATGGGTGGTGGTGTAAAACAAGAGGAGTGCAACTCGCACTTTGCTGGTTTTTACTTTACTTTGTAGTAGAAGGTAAGCTATCTAGACTAAAAAAGGAGGCCGCAAAGTTCTTGGTATAACCCCAACCTTTGACGTCTAAAGTTGCGTAACCTGCGTAATCATCGCGCGTCTTTTCAAGGTTAGGTCAAGACTTTCTTATTTTAATGAATGTCGCATCTCGTATCAAGACTTGATATGGCATCTTGGGTTTCGTTAATAATAATATATAGTGAGTATTTTTAAAACAAACATCTTTCCGATAATTAAAAGGTTAATTAAAAATTTACTGAACAACTTTTAGGACATGAAAAAATATCGACCTTATAAACTCTCCAATCAAGTTTACAATTTGTTTTCTATTCCTGAAAGTTTTGTTCACTGAATGTTGTTCAGTTTCTGTGACAGATTTTGGCCTTTCAGTTTTCAGTAGGCTATCCCTTAAACCTACAAGTACCTACCTTTAGTTTTTGTGATATCGGCTTTTATTTCGGCTTTAACTAGTACTTACTGTCAATAACATGTCCTCACTTTTAATAGTATATTATGCTATTAGTGAATAAAAGACGGTTTTAAAGCGAGGGCCAGAGAGGAATCACGAGCAAGTGAAGGATTCTAATGACTGAATCACGACCGCCTTGAGTGATTCACGACGTGTGAAATGTAAGAATCCTGAGCGACGCGAGTGATTCATGTCCCTCGATTTAAATCCCTTTTGTTGCATAGTTGCATACTATACTTTATACCATGACTACGAGAATAAGAAAGATTTAAGCAAAAATATACATTTAAGGAGTATGTTAGCATTGAGATGTAGGTCGAATATAATATTGGTGTGTTCTAAATTCAAACACCAAAATATATCATTATAGAGAAAATAATATATTACATGAACGAACATTTTTCGCATTTTATACCGACCCTTTTTAATTAAGTATGACAAAAACGACTACTTAATCCAGTCTTCCTTTCAGAGAAAGAAATTTTTAATAAGATGCAAGAAAATTAGTTTCCTTTTAGCAATTTTAATTTCATTTAATAATAATTGAGTGGCTGTAAAGACGGCCTTTTATTGGCATACTAAAAATACACAATTTCTGCAAAAGCATTAAAATTCAGTTAAGCGTTTTTATTAGGTGCCCAGCCCAAGAAATTTAAATACAAGATTATAATTATGAATTAATAAAAGTTATTTTAGGGTTTATTACTTTAATTATGAGTACAAAAGGTTTTATTTTATTTGAATTTTAATGATCAGTCAATAAAACTGAACAACTTTCCCAAAGAAACGTTGTTGGAAATGGAAAATCTAACACTCCATAAGATCTGACCGACTGATTTGTATGGAGTGATGTTTTTTTTTATTTCCGAACAAGTTGTTCAGTTTCAGTAGTTGAAAACGCGCCTTCAGTTTACGCAGTTGGAAACCAATAAAGGTCGTATGAAAACCTAAATAAAAGGACAGTAGTGTATAGAAAGGTCCAAAATATTTTCCATAGTCTTCAATCTAGATTCAGCATTCATCATAACATCCCACAATACGTCCACTACAGGACAGGGAGCTCCCACCAGAATTCCAGCAGTTGCTGGAACAATATGGACGGGAAGTACCTTAGTCATCACGCTTGTCAGCATTGCGGCTGGCACCATGGACCGCGGCATGCAGCATTAGTGGGATATTTTGGACCCTTAGCCAAATTTAAGTATGTTTGTCGGAAACAGAAGCTGAACAACTTTCCCGAAGGAACATTGTTTGAAAAACGAGAAAAAATGTTGGCCGTCCCGTACAAATTCCACAATAGCCTAAAAAATCTGTATTTCGAGAGGGAATCGTGCCTGCGAGAAAATCGAGAAATAGGTATTTGAACAAGCTATTGCCATCGCGCTGCGCCGAGTAACCGCTTTATCATGTGCGATAGGGTCAACTGCCCCTTAGACGGCTTTTGCCTACAAAAACCTTGACCAGATCGGCGTTTTGTTTTCCCCCTATTTTCTTTTTCAAATCTGAGCCGATTCGATTAATTTTGGTACCAATACTTAAAGAAATAGTACACTATGCATTTTAAAACCATTTAACATTTGAATGGTAGTCGTCTGAATACGGCGGCAAAATTGGGGCATATTTTAGGTTTTTTGAAAATTTATATTTCTTTTTGTAATTGTTTTTGCGCAAAAGTAAAACATAGGGGCATGCCTAGAGTAAACTAAGATTTTATTAAAAAGAACCATTGCTCTAGAGGCATTACCCATGAAGAAAACAGGGGAAAAAATTTGTATGGAAAAATCCAACTGCTATTCCCTCTTAAGGGTTCAAAAACATCATTACTGACTTTAGTTTATGACTTAAACTTTAAGTAAGTTAATTTATTTATCATAATAGGAATTATTTTCTGAAATAAGTTCTCACAAACCTCTTGCCCGCTGATTAAGTATTAAGACGAATAGGAATTCCAACTTACCTGTAAAAGCGAAAAACATTAAATTAGAAAAATACTTACTCAAGCCCACGTAAGCACAAATAAAATAATTGAAAAAGAAAAACTATGTCTTAGAGCCCTAGTGCCAATAATCCAGCATTGTGGGACACAAAAATTTATCAAATATTAAAGATTAAATGGTTTATTTTTTTTTTGGAAATACAACTTAACGAATCTAATAGACAGATACAATTTACATGTTTACAACAATTTACAACACAATAAAAAAGGCGTTCATTTTTATCCCAAAATATATGCAAATACATATAAAATAGTAATAAAAAACGTTGCTGCTTGAAAAATAAAGCTGTTTATTTTGTCATTCGCAACTGTCAATCTTGCAATACATATCATACGCGTAACTAGCTGTTTTATATCTAAGCCCTAATTCCAGTAGAGTAGCTCAAATACAAGTTAATGGCAAAGAGCATTAAATAAAAATACAACAAAGTTAGGTAATAAGTAACATAGAAAATATTGTTTCTAAATTATAGTTGCCGAAGAGCTTTTAACCTTGACTGTTAGTATACATTACAAGAGAAAGTAATGGAAATAGTAATAAATAACAGACTGCTGACTACTAACATTAAATCATAAATATTCATATATTTTTCATCGCTAACAATTCCATTGTAGACTAAAATTTAAAAGTAAGAACGCCAAGCGCGGTGACATTCGCGTGTGCATGGTTCTGTAGCAACTTAATTAACTTGTATTAAAAGTGTGTTATTAATTAAAAGCTTTTTTTGTCAAGGTTTTAATTAAGCTTTAAGTCAGTATTAGCATTCTTCTATTGTCAACTTTAATTTATTATTTTTAGAACTAGTAAAATATCACATTGTGGTTGCTTTATGCAACATATACTTATAAGTAAACTTTTTTTGTGTCACAAGTGTGCAAACGAGCAGGTGGGCCACCTGATGGTAAGTGTTCACCACCGCCCATAGCACCCACTGTCATACTAGCGCCATAATTTGACACTAATAAGACAGCGAAGCGCGTTGCCCACCCTGAGAACTAAGATGGCATGTCTTTGTGTCAGTAATTTCCCATTAGTGTTCAGATGGAGTAGGCTCCAACTGGGAATCGAAAAGCAACAGAAGTTCGCTCTAAAAAGAGTCTGCAGTTGGCAGGTTGTGATGATTACATTATTTTTCTTCAATGACACAATTTTTAGGGTTCCGTACCTCAAAAGAAAAAAACGGAACCCTTATAGGATCACTTTGTTGTCCGTCTGTCTGTCTGTCTGTCAAGACCCTTTATCTTACGAACGGGTAAAGGTATCAGATTGAAATTAATACTATATATTAGGATCCATGAACCACACAAGATCCGAAAATTAAAATTTTTTACAACGATGCAATCAAAAGATATGGCATTTTATGTCCTCATCTCCATACATTTATTCAAAAATGAAAAACCTACAGGGTACGAGTACTTCCCGTTGACCTAAAATTATGAAATTTGGCAAGAAGCTAGGTCTCACAGTACAAATAATGGGAAAAGTCTGAAATCATTAAATATTACAACTTTTCTCACAACTAATGGTAACCAATTGTGGTGAGCTCCCGTTTCAAGAACATTCATATAAGAGAGGGGTCAAGTTGGATGGTCGCTGAGGCGATTTTTGTTTAAGTTCTATTTAAAAACGGGAACACTTACAAACTTGAAAATTGGTATGTTTATAGTGCATAAGCTATAAAATAACAACAAATAATAATTTTTGGTCAAGCGCGTGTCGGACTCAAAAAATCTAGCACATTAACTTACTGAAATTTCAACTAATACAATTATGTTTATGTGGTGGTACGGAACCCTCAGTGCGCGAGTCCGACTCGCACTTGGCCGGTTTTTTAATAGTGTAAAAATCTGAACTTACAAAGATTCTAAACAAGGTCGACAAGTATTTTTAAAGCGTAGTAAAATGGTGCTTTTAACAGCTATAATTAAAAAAACTTCACAGCTATAACAAATTAAAATCCTCACGATTCTTTTACAGACATGCAATATACATTTATCATTTTATTATATTTTATATTGAACATCAAATATGCCTAAATATTTGTGCTTTAGTTACAGACGGCTTTGAACTATGTTGCCAATATTTCGAATAAAATAAAAAGAGCGAGTTGAAGGAATTTTGAATGAATGAGCATTGCGTTGCTTTGCTTCAAAAATTGCGAAAATAGAAAAAAATATATAGGTATAATGTTTAATTTAATATATTTCGACGGGAGAAGAGGCTGCATGGATTTTGATCTCAATTGCACGTGATACACAAATAAATAAATACACGTATTTTATAAAGGGTGTTAATTAAACAGACTTCTTTTGAATATCATTAGACTTCTTTTTAATATCATTATTGCATTCTAAATTACTAACTCAGCCACAAACAACGTGCAACTAAATAACAATTTATTAGCCACTAATTTCTTTCTGGCACTCGCTGGCCGCTGCCGCGGCTCGTGCGTAGTGGTCGCAAGGCAACCTAACCCAACCTAAAACTTTTTGATGCATAATAATTATTTTTGATGCACAGTTAGTTATTTTGATGCAAAATCATAAATTTTGATGTGCATATTATTATTTCTCTTTTATAAAATTATTACGTAGCGGAACTCTAAGTTCAACAATTCTATGAGACACCTTGCAACGGCTTTGAAACGATAAAAGCTATATTTTACAAGCGTACTGAGTAATGAAGAAAGTTGTATACACGCTCCGATGAGTTAATTTTACCCTTTATTTATGCTGTTATTTTGAAAAGGGCAACTTTAAAAGGATATAGAATTAACGATTATTACGAGTATTGCTTCATTGGAGAAAGTAATTTTACATTCACAAATACTCGTTTACTTTAACATTTTTTGATGTTTCTCGAAATGTAATACCTATTGCACTACGAACATAATTTTAGCATATTACTTGGACCACGAAACTGAACAACTTTTCTCAAGAAACATAGGTCGAAATATGAAAAACAAAATTGTCATTCCATACAAAATGCGCAATAAACTATGCGAAGTTTATTGTTTTTTTGTATTTCGTTTGACCTAAGTTTCTTGGGAAAAGTTGTTCAGTTTCGTGGATTGACAAAAAAAAAGGCTAAAATTATGTTCACGATTTCAAAAGAGCCGTATATATTTTAATGCATACTGTATAATTTTTGTTTACTGTTCATAGAAAGAAGTTAAGAATTAAGATATTTATTTAAGAGTTAAGATATTTTTACCTCGATCAAGAAATAAAAATCCCGTAAATCTTATTTCACTATAAATTTTCATTATTTTAACTATTAACAAACGACTACCTAAATCCACTAATATTTCAAAAAAGGGGTTACGTAAAACTTTAAACACTGTTTATCTAAGAGAAAAGGGTATAAAACTAACAATATAAAGTGGCAATATTGTACTTACTGCAAATTTTAGACCACCCTTATCTAGTTTTCGGAAGCCATTAAACCTTCCGCGGGGTCTATTATCGCAAAAGTCAAAATTGAATTATGTTTTTGAAAGGGGTTGGCAATATTATTACTTAGATCGGCTATTCCATAATTTTGTACAGACCATAGCACATCCATGCGTGTGGTGCCGGCAAAGAATAGTACCAACCCATCTCTACCAGTGGGTGTCGTAAGAGGCGACAAAGGGTTTGTATCTGGAGGATGGGCAGGAGCTTCCTTCTTTGTATCGTACCATCTTACATACTGCGGTCACCAACAACCGCGGTCAATGTTTCCAGCCGCAACGCTAAGAAGCGTGGTGATTATGGTACTTCCCCTCCAATATGTACCTCGCGTTTTTGCTAGAATTTTGTCCAGCTGTGGACGTTTTATGGAATGTTATGACGAGAAGAGATGAAGACACCATACAGTACATACACGAAGATTCTTACAGGGCTATAACCTTAAGGGACTTTATGGACCCTATAGTAAGGGACTTTATAGTTTGGCGGCCCTGGTTTTCTGCGATGCTCAAACCAGCTTTTCCCTCGTCAATGATAAGCTAAGTTTCAATTTATGAGAATATCAATATTATACTGCTGAAATAGGAAAAAACATACACGAGGCTACATCAGCCAAACTTTACGCAATACACATATGATAGAAGAACGCTAAGAAGTAATAACGCGAGTACAGAAAAACGTACTAACACGCTCGTAGACAGAAATAGAAGGAATCGACGAGCGTTCGATGAAGGGAAATTCAAATACTGATTTATATTTTTGGATCATATGTCCATTAGACAAGCAAAGCATCGTAGAGAAGAGATTCTATAGCGGTAGCGGTATACAATACCAAACAACTCCAAAACATGTCTGATAAGCAATCACCCTCGACTTCCCAAAACATACAACCTAGTGGCTGAAGGGATATATAAGGGATATAAAGGGATACTAATAAAACCATTGTCCGGCCAATCGTAAAGATACCAAGAATTATCTGCCGAATGTGTTATGTCCACACGGTAAGGGACTTCCTATCATTCGTTGTATATAAATGCCGTAAATTTTAGGACTTCAGCCTGGATAAAATCAACCGTGGTTGTCAGTACAAAGACTTTGTGTTGTAAACAAATATTATTTCGGGATGTACGAGTAGATAGATGACCATTTCAATGTCGATGATATAATTTGGGCAAGAAAGCAAGTTACTACAAGGATCTCAGTTTATTTTTGACCAAAACTACAAATTTTATCATTCCACGCTCAACTGCCACTTTTTTTTGTATAAACGCGAGAAGACATAACCGGTTTAGTCTACGAATAATCGCCAAGTGGCAGTGCCCATGCTCAACCTATAGGTCATAACAGCTTGAAGATTTATATTATTTGACTATGTAGACCGTTATCATTAAAATCGATTTTTATACTGTATGTATTGTAAATTTAAATTATTAGTATTTATTAGAATGTATTATGTGCATCACATGTTTATTTAATCTTATTACTATTTCTTTTATTAATATTTGCGTACATCTTCTGTCTTACCAACGTGTGGTTGGCTGGAAGAGATCTCTTCAAAGGCATAAGCTCGCCATTGTACACTTCTTTTGTAACACTGTATCTTTATTTATGTGTACAATAAAGAATAATAATATGACACATCTCAAAAGCCGTATTGTCAAAATTCATAAAACAGATCACTTTCGCACTGGCCAAAACTGTTCAGTACTGAAGGTATTAAAAAATCGCACTGAAACGGAATTCAGAGAGCCAAAAGCGTCAGTGATACGTCAATGCGCGCGTGAAATTGAACGATTGCCATTGGCAATTGGCACATTGATGTAGTTTCCATGTCGCAGGCTACTGGTCTAGTCGAAACAAAACCAGTATAAGCTGAACCAGCGCTACGCTTGAAGCGCCCGAAACCAGAGACCCACTCAAGGTCAAAGTGTTTCCACCGACGAGAGGCCGTGTAAACGTCAAATTTCTTTTATTATACCAAGGAGTCAGGAGTGCCATACTATCAATTAGTATACAGGGTGATAATTTGATTGCCATAGCTCAGGGTCGGGATCAGTATCAGTAATTGAACAATTTTTCCCAAGGAACATAGGTCGAAATACGAAAAATCAAATTTGACCTTCCATACAAAATGCGCTATCAGCTGATGCAGCTTCTATTGGAGGTAAAAAATTGATTCTCGTATTTCGACCTATGTTCCTAGGGAAAAGTTGTTCAGTTACTGATACTGACCCCGCCCCTGAGCTATGGCACGCAGTCTAATTAACAGCCTGTATACTGTAATTAGAATCTCATCATCATCATGACATCCCATGAAACCACTGCAGGACATGGGAGCTCCCTCCATAATGCCAGCAGTCACCTGATGGTAAGTGTCACTGCCGCCCATAGACACTTGCATCTTTGGAGGGGAATTACGCTTGTAAGCGTTGTGGCTGGCGACCGCTGTTGTCGGTGACCGCAGTATGTAATATGGTACGATGCACAGAAAGATGCTGCTGCCGAACCTCCGGTTCATAAGCCCTTAGTCGCCTCTTACGGCACCAATGGGTAGAGATAGGTTGGTACTATTCTTGGCCCGCACCATACGGACTAATAAGATTCTGTTGTATAGAATCTGGAGATCTCTGCCTCGTTCTGTAAATTTTTCAAAATGATGTCATTGATAAAACCTTACTATAATTCAGAAGGTATCACTTTCAGAAGTAAAGGTTACATAAAAAGTTCTTAGGGTGGTATCAATAAATCCCTCTCAATTATATATAAGATTGCACTCAAGATGTATAATTCGATAGTGTAAAGTACATCTTGAGAGCAATCTTACACTTGAGAGGGATTTAAAAATACGACCCTTTTTATTTTTATTTTTTATTTTATTTTATTTATTGGGAATAGTTAACAATTGTGTACATAGCTTAAAATTAACAGTTCATACTTGAAAACGGATTAAAATTTATACACAATCCACAGCACTATTCACAGATTATTTTTCATAATGTTGGTAGTAGCGATACATATGAACTAATAGAAAAATCTTACGTTTTGTGCATGTGACTTCGTTTAAATTAAATTATAAATTAAGTGGCGCAAACTAACTAACCCTTAGTTTCCACTTTCTGAAGATAGCATCACATCAGAATGTTTACGCAAGTGAAGTTGACACAGGACGTTTCCTTCCGGTTTGCTAACAAACTCGACAATTCAGGAAAAAAGTTTGTTTCGTAACTTTCGCTTTCTTCAGTTAATAGCAAATAATATCAGAAGTGTTTTATTTCAGACAAAGTAAGTCTTTAAAAGTAACTAAGGATGTAGTTATCTCAGTATCTTTCATTCTATGAATACAAACAAACAAGTATCAAATTTAATTCATCACTTATTCTGACTGGGAAGCGAACCAGAAACTCTTAAAAAAATACAAATAATTTATTACTAATTCAGTCAAGTATACAATTTTATGTATATCTGTAAAACAAAATTCATGTAATAATATTTTAATAGACATAATCTAGTCCCTTAAACAAAAAAATGTACCATGACAAATGTTATTTTGTACATTTCTAATAAGAAAGTTATCCCTCCCACCTATGTATCAATACTTCCGAAACCGTTATTTCTAGTAAATATTAAATTTAAGTATTTTTTATGTGGTTGTAATTGCGTTCTTATAATAAATTGGGGTTTACGGTGGCGTAAATCTATTATCCGTCTTACGAGTATATCAATAAATAAAAAACATTATATCCATATTTTTCTGTATTGTTTAAAAAAAATGCGATTCAGTAAATTTTAAAAAGCCACTATCACACCTTACCTAATTCAGAAACTAATTCGGCATACATTGCTCGTTGAAGTAAGGACATTGGAATTAACATAACCAAGCCTCTGAGCAATGTATGCCGAATTAGTCTTCGAATGTAAGAAGGTGTGATTGTGGCTTAAAATCATTTCGTGAATAGCCCAGGAAATAATAAAATAATTTAGAATTTTTCTAAAGACCTTTTTTTCAAAATACAGAATTT
Source organism: Athrips mouffetella (assembly GCA_947532105.1). Classification (NCBI taxonomy): domain Eukaryota; kingdom Metazoa; phylum Arthropoda; class Insecta; order Lepidoptera; family Gelechiidae; genus Athrips; species Athrips mouffetella. The sequence continues at coordinate 6,873,573 of OX383959.1, forward strand.
CAGCCCCTATTGTTACTCAAACTGTTGTTTCCCAAAACTGACAGACGAGGCGCCAAAATTAGTCTCTCGGATACAACGCAGCTACAGAACATGATCAATGATGATAAATCGGTTTTCTGAGTAAGTAGGTACTTAGTACCGCTTTTCTCATGCCTACTTCTGCTTTACTTAAGAGGTCATTTATAAAGAGTGTAACCAACAGGTTTCCAAAACCTGACAGGACATGATCTGTCAACATAACTGAACAACTTTCAGTGAGTAAAGCTTTCAGGAAATAAAAAAAATGGACTTTTCATATGAAATTGCAAACATGATTGGACAGTTTGTTAGGACGATTTATTTCATTTACTAAAGTAGTTCGGTTGCGTTGAAAGATCATGTTTTTCACTTTTTGGAAACCTGTCCCTTACAGCCTGTATATAGCAATCTATAAAATAAAAACACTAATATATCAAGCAATTTCATCGTGTTAAGAATAAGCGTCATTAGTTAGTTCTTAACATAAGGACGAGATGTGACAACGATGAATATAAAATAAAATATTATCATAATGGAAAAGTACTGGACATAGTAAGTACATTGTGTTCATTTTTAAATAAGCTGTTTTCACAGTTAAGTGTCAACTGAGTATTCAAAGGTGTCGATAGATGGCGCTGAAAACAGTTGCTGAAGAACTTCAAATATTTCTATCATAGATGAAGTGTAAAGTAAATAAACCTCCTTAGGCAACACTTACATAGACAACAGATAGGAAAAAGAAGTTGACAGTAAAATTATTCTACAATGACGCTATCTGTCAAGAAAAAGAAAACTAGTTGAAAAAAAAAACTAGTAGTGGTACTTTTTTGAGAAACGTCTCATTAAAATAAATATACACTTATATCAAACTTTTCAAAACGAAACTCAACTATGGCGCCGTCGAATCACTTATTTCTACTACTGATATAAGTACTTTTGTGATCCATGATTGCCTTGTTACCCAATTGAGTTCTGCTCTTGTACATCTGAGATTGGTTATATTAAGGTCATGAGCAATTCGCTTCGAAATAGAACACATCAAAGCACTACCACGTTTTGAATATCCTATAATCACTTGAATCAATCTATTCTAACTAACAGTGGATCATATAGGTTTAAAAAGTCATCAGACCATGAAACTGAACAAAAAATGGGTAGAAAACCGAAAAAAGCCTTCCGATAGAAACTGATTCAAGTGAGATTGCATTTTGTAAATTTTAGTTTATTTTCCAAGAGATGCCCTTTTACACCCTGTATATCGTTCTAAAACAAAGGAAAATGTTTTATCTATTTTGTGGAATACGAGTACAGCGTGAGTTTTTATTGGTTCTCCTCCCGAAGCCCAATGATTCTACTCATGAAAACAATTTTATTCATATACAAATCAATCAAGAACACCACTCTTATACGGAAAGAAAAAACATTTTACGAGTGAAAAACTTTTTTCGGCAAAGTTGCTTGCAAAACCAATGAAAATGCTGTATGCTGTCTCTACAAGGAAAACTACTTAATAATTACTCGAAAATTAAAATGACAGATCTCTTCGTACCGAGTAAAACTACAAAGACGACACATAAAACGCAGACACAAAGCGCTTAGATTTTCACGCGCATTTTCACCGAAATTTTACACTGCCACATGTAAAACCTAAAGCACATTAGCCTAAATTGCATGCACATGTGTACCTTAAAACTATTTGGCTCGTTACTGTCAGCTTGTTGTGAATCATGTCTAGCGTGCAACAACGACACATTTCAAACAGTTTCCAACTAATATTCAAAACATAATCCTATCCTTCCTACTAATATTATAAACGCAAAAGTTTGTAAGTATGGATGGATGTTTGTTACTCTTTCACGTAAAAACTACAGAATGGATTTTAATGAAACTTTACAATAATATAGCTTATACACGTAATTCAGAATAACACATAGGCTACCAATTTATAAACCTGCGCATACGAAGTCGCGGGCATCAGCTAGTGAATACTATATTGACTTTCTTTTTTTTTCTTGAGTGATGTCGTGGCTTCAATAGTTCAAACTGTTTCTTTTAGTGAAGTTATGAGGCTCTATCATCCGAGCGTATCTGTCCCTTTCTTACAAAATTTTCTTTCAAAATTCTTGCGTGTAAACAGAGCGAATTTTCTTCCTCTTACGTAATCAATTTATTAAAACAATATTATTCTGCCTTATAAATTATCATTAAATGTCTGTTCATCCTCAATCTCAAATAGTTTTTGTAATCATTTGAACTTCTTAATTGGTTGTACACTCACTTAATTTATATTAAGTGAGTGAACAACAAAGTGTTTATTAAGTCTATCTAATGAAAACTTGCTGTGAGCCTTACAAATAAATAAATATAATGCTAATAAACGCTAATATATAAATATAATGCTAATAATGCTATAAATATCGACAGTATACACCGAGCCGTAACTTGAAATAGATAAAGTACAGAATGACTCTGCATTTCAAAACTATTATTGTTTCCAGTAAAACCGCAGCCAATAAATGTTTGACTGCACGACAGATGTCTAAACAAAGATTTGACTCATAATGTTTTGAATGGTGAGGAGGAAATGGTAACTAGAGTATAAACATGCCTACTGGCAATTCAAGTTGATTTTGATAAAGGAAAACAAGATGGATATTACGCTTTAACCGCTCATAGGTACAGCCAAGAGCACAGGAAACTTGACCACCTTATTTCAAACTTCATACGTGCAAGAGTCGTAGTGCATGTTTAAATTTGACCTCATCTGTACTTCAAACGTATGTAGGTACTGGACTTATACCACACCACTTGGCGCCACATTGTTTGTGAAGCGATGTAGTTTAGCTGACGTCATTAAGAGATTTTAATATCCAACAATGAATAAACGATTTTGACTTTTGACTTTTATATTTTTAAACCGATTAAACCGTGCGGTGCCGGCATAGAATAGCACAAACTCATCTATACCCGTGGGTGTCGTAAGAGGCGACTAAGGGATTATAAAACAGAGGATGGGCAGCAGCGTCCTTCTGCTGCTTATCGTACCATCTTATATACTGCGGTCACTAACAACCGCGGTTCATGGTGTCAGCCGCACGCAGGGTGACTATGGAATTTTCCCCTCTAACTTATACCATGCGTTTTTGCTGGTATTCTGGCGGGAGCTCCCTGTCCTGCAGTGGAAGTTTTATGGGATGTTATGATGAGATATTGAACGTGTAAATTCAGTAATTATAAAGACTATTCTAACTACCTACTATATTTCTATAAGGTGATTAGTTCGTGAGAGATTAATAATATAAAATACGATACAAGTGTCTTACAAAAATGTACCTTTGGTATTCTATAGTCATTTAAAATCAGTTTTTTATAGGACGGTTTTAATTTCGGCTTAACCCTGCTTATATCTTTCTTTAAATACATTTCAAAGACTCTTCATTGAGAATCAACGAAGTACTTAATTGGATTTAAAGCATTCAATTAGACGCAATATTAATTTAGGCAAGGTTAAACGAACTTCAAGGCGATAATTTTGTGCATTTATTAAATGAAAATATAAGAAACGAGTAATTTAGGCGCCGCCATTTTGAACAAATTAAGGGGTTTGAGTTATGAGAAGGCTTAGTCGGGGTGCTATTAAATGAGACTGGAATTTGTTGAAAAACTTGGCTAAAATAACACAGATGGAACTAAAAGTGGCAAAAAATTTAATCGGCACCGAAATTGCCAATTAATATAGCTTTAACAGCGGCACGGATATTAAACAGTTTTAAAACGATATTTTTAAGACTCAACGATTGTTTTTTTTTTGTTTTTTAGTTGTGATCTAAAAAATATATTTATATCTTTTTGAATGGAAACGTTGGAAGGGGAAGGCCTAGGCGAACGTACCAGGACCAAATTCAGGACGTTCTGAATAAACATACATACATACATACATAACATCACGCCTCTTTCCCGTCGGGGTAGGCAGAGACCACAGTTCTCCACCTGCTACGATCTTGACATACTTCCCTTGCTTCCTGTACTTTCATCAATCCTTTCATACATGCTCGTCGGTTTAGGGTAGTTTTACATACATACATAACATCACGCCTCTTTCCCGTTGGGGTAGGCAGAGACCACAGTCCTCCACCTGCTACGATCTTGACATACTTCCCTTGCTTCCTGTACTTTCATCAATCCTTTCATACATGGTACGTTCGCCGAGGCCTTCCCCTTCCAACGTTTCCATTCACTCTCGCCTTGTAGATCTCTTTCGTCAATCTTCCTTCATTCATCCTCTCTACATGACCAAACCATCTCAGCATATTCAATTCAATTTTCAGTTCAGTATAACCGATTTAACTTCTAACAACGTTCATTATTGGTAATCTTAGTGCGCTTTAGTACTCTATAGAGCACGTTTGGGCGTTTTAGTGCATTTTAGTGCAAGGTCCGTGAACGAATGCATCGTTATGGTGGGTTTTGCACCAAAGACTTGTAATATTTAGTAAGTTAAATTATTATTTATGTTAGAGTTGAAAATTCGATAAACTGTAAACTGTTGAGTTTACAGGGTTATTTTTGGACTTCTGGCCAAATTTTAGTACGATAGTACGTTAAAATTTTTGATCCTCCCATTCAAATCCCACTATTATCGGCATAAGATTTGTATGGAGGACCAAAATTTTATCTCGTTTATCGACCCATGTTCCTTTGGGAAAGTTGTACAGATACATGTTCTGAGCAACATACTAAAATTTGGCCAGTGGTCCAAAAATAACCCTGTAAAAAGCGTTATTTTATATCACCCCAGACATTTTAAGAACTGGCCTATGAAACTAAAATATTGGATGAAATCGAATTTTGCAGAAAAATTGCGTGATAAATGTTTGACAAATGTTTAAAACTCGACTTGGTAAAGTTCTACTGTTACTATATTGTCAGATTTTTCAGTTCCCAATATTATCCTAATTAGAGGTCGTAAGGTGATATTCCCTTTTAGATTTCTATTTTCTATTCATAACACTATAAAAACCTGACACAGTATTCGAAATTAATTCAGTATAGAAGCCATAAGTTCAAAGATCATTTGGATGCTTAAAAAAACAACATGTAGATTCGAGCTGGCTTTCGTGGAATAGCCACTGGTCTTACTACTTAACTAACAAACAATAGTAACAAAAAACTAGTGGGTCGCTAAGTCAAGGACGTTAGATAATAGAATTAAAAACTTAAAAAACTAACATACAGCTAAAAATACATATAAAACTTAAAAGCTAAAAAATATAATAATCTTCTTCCTTATAACATCTTTTTGCAGAATAAATCCTTAACCCATAAAAACGAGATAATTACTTAACCTTGACTGCACATTGGGCAACGGTTAAACTTAAACTTAACGATGATACATACCCGCGCATGCGCATGACTCAAGTGTTTTTTAATAGCTGCACTTGAACTTAATTCTTTGACGTGAACAGACAAGAATATCAGATAAAAATCAATTGCATAACGTTATCTGTAAACATATGCTTTTTTTATGTAACAAATAAATATATACCTATGAAATTTTTTAAAGCAATTAGTGTAAACAATTGACGATGTGTTTATCTGCAGAGTGTCAAAAATGCTATAATAAATAGAACACAGTTAAATCCAATTAAATACTGTGTGTAACTAATTACATACGTTTGTGTGTATTTTTTTACCTTGTAAGCAACAAAACAAATAGATTTATATAAACAAGCAAAAAATATTAAATTAACAAATGAACGATGTTGCTCCGCAAATAACCAGAACACATCAATCTATTTAAAAAGAAAATATCAATAAACTTACTTCATATCAACGATACATTAGATTATGTAAAGTAAGGTATATTACCGTACCTACAATAGATTAAGTAAGTACGTCGTATACAGGGTGTAACTCTAAATACGCAATACCTCTCGGAGGGTAGTTTTACCCATGTAACTGAACAACTTTTGTTCGACAACTTGTGGAAAATAAAATAAAAAAAACTTTGATTCTCGATACAAATTGACCGGATCAGATTTTAATTTTGATGGGTGTTTGCTAGGTCTCGTATACCAAAAAATCTAGAGGCAGGAGAAACCGGCAATTTTAAAACCGTATCTAAGTCTTACAAGATATCATAATTTGTAGGTGTATCATGGATTCGATAATACAACAAACAACGAAGTCGCAACGCAAATAAGTACAAGTTCACTTGAAACGGAAATGTATATCGATTGTAGTTGTTTATCAGTAACAGACAGTCAGACACGCATAACTGGCTTGAGACTTTATTGCTAATGCGTTAGAAAAAAAACGGTTAGTCGTTTTATCATCATGACATAACGCAACAGCTGTTAAACTAAGTAGGCAGAACACTGTGTAAGCTAATTCAAGGATTCTAAACCATATAATAAAATCCTGATCACATTCGATCACCCTTTTGTAATTCACCAGACCATTAAATCACCTTTAGATTAAAAGCATTCCATTTAGAAGACTTGATTTCTGTTTATAAGGGCACCGCATTTGGACCTAAATTACACCTCATTTACAAAGCTAGACATCCACAAAGCTAGATTGAGGGCTACGACATTACCCTTTAAGAAAAGAGCTAAATAACTTAACAGCTTCGCAAATTCATAGTTACTAGGCTTCGCGTAGAGTACTCGTATGAAAACATTCTTAGTGAATAATTACATCCTGTCATCGAGAATACCTTGGTGAATAATAGATCTAATTTAAAATTGAGAAAATGGAATATTGAAATTACATATGAACAATACCTTTAAAGGATTCGTAGTGATGTTAAAATAGGTGAAGAAATATTATGACCGTGAAAGAGATTGAAAACAACATTTCTTCGTGAACTGAACATAAAGGACTTTCTATTTTCCCTTTACTGGATAATGGCAGTAGACGATTGATTTATTAGCCTAGTTAATAGTGAAACAGCTTAGCACTAAATATGGTGTGCGAGCAAACAGGTTGCAACAGCAAGGCAGGACACTAGCACACGTATAGGTAGAGCTTAGTGTTAGCATTTACACAGCAGGTGGAAGAAAAAGGCAAGTGGCAGATGGGTAAAACATTCTTTAATTTTACAAAGAAAGTAAGAAACATGCGATGATAAATGTTTTAGTTTTTACCAGTGTCTGGGGTACAATATTGTGATAAATAAACATACGATACATAACATACCTGGGCGACCGATCTTTGTTCTGTATAATCTTACCTAAAGCCCACTAACAGATGGCGCTGTAGGATTTCTGAAACCCGCTATTTTCCAGAAATTCTCAAAATTACTGAGAAAATAAATTTTCCCAGACTGGAAATGAGACCTAGCTAGATTTTTTGCCCTCCAAAACTCCAGTATAGTAAATATCATCGAAAATATTAGAGCCGTTTATATACACATATTGCTCATTTAATAGTATAAAATAACGCATCTTTCTGAGCAGACAGACACCACAGCCCTCCACCTGCTGCGCTCCTGCGATCTTCACATACTTCCCTCGCTTCACCTATTTTCATAAACCGTTTCATACACGCTCGTAATTACAAAACCGCAAAATTTACATTCTGCGTCAACATCAGGTTGGGCCACTTCAGCTTAGACATTTAAAGCTTCTACATGTCAGACGGAGTAGGCGCAGCAAGTACGAATCAATCACAAAAATGGATTGTTGAAAGAAAAAGAACTTTTATTTCTTAAGCTAGTAAAAGAGAAACATTTATCAAATATAACACAGCCTAAAAGGATTATATTTTGCTGCGCTGTGTAAATTCACCGTGACGACGCCAACACAAAAATGGCTGAGATCGCAATACTAATAAGTAAAAATTAATTTTGGAGGAAAGAGGAAAATAATTTAAAATTACTTTGTGATCAGCTGATATTTTTTATGTTATGAAGCTAAAAACAAGTTTTTAAAGAAGAAAAACATGATAGGATGGAATATTTTTAGACGATAGATATTTCCAGAAAAACGCTTTTTAATTGTCTGTGGTAAAGCGTTGATGAATTGCTTTGAACACCGCTAATAGCTTGACATTAAGACCGTATCTTTAAACCAGACGTTCTCAAAGTGCGAAGTAACCCTAATGCTTCTCATTGGCGTTGAATGCCTGATTCTTCAGGGCAGCTGTAAAAGAGCCAAAGAAAATTGGGAGCGTTTAGAAAGAGTACAAGGTAGCTGCTGAAGATGCTGCTTTTCTAGATCCAGATCACTGATAAAAGCTGTTCAAAGTTAATATGGATTCTTTTAAACGCCGGCCACAAAATAGCTGACGAGACGAGCTGGAGGTAAACGCTTCAAGGTTGAAAAGACTTCATTAAACAGAGCAAAACGCACAAGACAGAGATTCATGGAAAGAAGGAATAAAGGTTTATTCCCAGCAATGGGACATGACTGGCTCTTATTTAAAAAATTAAAATATTTTGGTGTTAAATTTTATCGGGGCGTTCTTAAGAAGTCTACTCTAACTAAACTGCGCTGGCTTATAAGTTTGAGAACCAGTGTTTTGAACTGATAATTGGCCAAACCAGTTGCTTGTTTATCGTTGTAATAAAATCAGTCGTTTACAAACCTTTGAATTTTTATTAAACTTTCCGTTTTAAGGATATGTTCAAACTTTTATCTAGCTTTAAATAAGTAGGTATCTAGAAGTCTATAAAATAAGTCTTCATTACTTAAGTTGAATCGCATTTGGAACACGATCTTTCACTTAGCTTGAATATAAGTAAGCGTTTTAAAAAGTAGACCATCTTTATTTGCAAGGAACCAAAACGAATCGAATCTACAACTTCCTTCATGACTGATAATTAAAAATTATACATCGTTTTAAAGCGTGAAATTATAGTTTTAATACGCAATAAAAGATGACATGAAGTGTGATGGAACTGTTTCTATTATTTTTCATGCTTCGTTAACTTAAGAGCAACTTTCAGTGCGAAAATATTTATTTATTTGTTATATACGGTGTAACAGAAAAGGTACACCAAGTTTGAAAATCTGAATATATCTATAAAACTGAACAACTTTTACTTCAAAATACGAAAAGAGAATTTTTTTTTACCGCCGATACAAACCTATCAGCTGATGGTATCAGCTGATGGATGGGATGTTTTTATCTTATTTCGACCATGTATCGTGGCGAAAGTTGTTGAGTTTCTTGGGTATATTCACATCCTTTAGGATAGTCTAAACCATTTTTATTACAAATTGTATAAATCCGATAAATGTCATGTGAGCCACCAAATTTTTGAAATTTGAATTAGCAATGGAAACGTAAAAAAGAAAAACCTGAATAAGTATTAAATAAATACCAAATTTATTATAAATGCGATAACTAAGCTTTGATGTAGCCGACTAAGTATATTATTTTATCGGTAAAAACGCTTTTTATAACGTCGATAACCAACAGCGCCATATCTTAAAGAAAGTGAAACTCGACTATTCCGCACTTACAAACTAGGATTACTTCTTCGAACGCATTCTACACCATTACTGCATTCTATTCTACTACTAGTATGACCAATGTTGTGACCCTTATCTTCAACAATTTAGTACGTACACAAGGGTCTTAATATATTGGTTTTTGTCCTTACTACATCCAGTCACCCAGTCAGGCAGGTTAGGAACTGGACTTACCTGGAAAGACAAGAAAAAATATCATTAATGAAACTAGTTACAGCTTAGAGCCTATGGGAACGTTTTAGATTGTAATGGTTGAGTTTGTGTAAATTGTATAAGGGTTCTGTAAAAGAATTCCTTTGTAAATATTATTAAATACTGAACTGAAATTGAAACTTTTGCTCCAAATCATATTTTGATTTCTAAACAATTTCTTTCAACTTCGATTTTGATATTTACAAAGGATATACCTACTTTTATATGAATTTTTAATTTTTAAGTAAATCAAGAATAGAAATCTATCTTGGTCACTTTTTATTGATGTTTTTTATAAGTAAAAGTTCGTTACACATCACACATTTCAACGTATCTCTAAGGAACTATCGTACATTATAAGGTATTTTAAAAGGTTAAAAAAAAACACCAATTTTATAAAATGTAATGCTTGGTTATCAGCTGTATTTTGTTGATCCTATAGGAAAATTTGTGAAAACTTTTGAAGCTAGATCTTAAGTCAAGAAGAAGCAAATCTTAGACAAAATATCAAAGAATGGATTTTCTTCAATTAATTTAATCTAGGATCTCTAAATGCCTTAATACATACTAGTCAATAGACGAGACACTAGCTGAACTCTAAATACAGGCTGCCCTAGACTAGATTCATTATAGCCACAGGCTTGTTATTAGTCTCAGTTCAATTTGATATTTTTATTTTATTTTTCAAAACAACGTCATATATAACTGTCCTACATCGAAGCTAGTTATAATATATTTCATAACCATTTTCATTCTTAAGTATGGGGTATCATTTAAATAACTCGGTTTGAGCAAGTTTCGTTTGAATGATTAGAATTAGGTAAATTTGAAAAATCTAAACTGAATGTTCACTAAATCTTGTAGAACTTAACCCTGTCTGTGTCGTACCGGCAAAGAATAGTTCCAACCCTAACCACCCCCGTGGGTGTCGTAAGAGACGACTAACAGATTATGAATTGGAGTATGGACAGCAGCAACCTCCGGTGTATGTGATTCTTGTAGAACAAATAACACAATTCCAAAGATAAGTTTGTAAAGATTTTGTTATTCTTTTCCTTCAGTTTTATACATTTCCCACGCTAACAAACTATAAGTAGTAGGTGTAGATTAGTTTATTTCACTCATACAATCATTATATGTTTATATGCTACCTTACAAAAATATATTATACACTCTCTCTCACTACCATGGGTTAATGTCCTTTTGTTTATAACTTTCTGTTTGTAAAATTGTGCAATAATGAATATATATATATATAAAGGTATGCACCTTTACTGTGATTGTATCGTAGGTTGTTGTTAACGATCAATGTTATTAGGACCACCTAGTTCAAAAGCTTTCAGTGTAGTTGGTAGTTTCAGTAGTAGAAATTAGACCGCTCACATCTAAGAACGCAACTAGCGTTAATCACACCGAGTCGTCTACTCTCGCTAACTTTATGTAAATAATGATTTTCTTTACAAACAATCCCAACAAACGCTCATTCCATTCCGGCAAAATTATAGTCACAAATACCGAAGTTTTACATCTTCAGCGTAAATAAAATGGTGATTGGCATACGAACGGTGCAAAGACCTAAATTCCAAACCGATTGACATACCTGACAGACTCTTTGAATTCGTTTTTCTTGGCTGTACACCTTGAATAATTAAACACATCCGATGCTAAAAAATAAATAAAAGCTCACGCCCTTCAAAAACGCATTCAATTAAAACCGGCAAGTTCATAAATGAACACCGTCCAAGGTTACATCGGAAGACAATTGCAGATAATTCGTCTCGAAAAGACCGTGTGGTATAATTATGGGGATATAACATTACGGAGTCTGTCACACAAAATTGGTACCTGCCCGAGGTCGCCATGTTTTCTTATGAAAAAGTAGACTAAATAAACGATAATACTATGTTCTTTCAGTCGTATTGTAAAGACATTTGGGTACTCACTACACTGCTATAAAACGAAGGGACACAAAAAGTTTAAGTATCCATAATCAAGAACTATGCCTAGGTGTTGGCAAACATAACTGAAATCGGTCACATGATAAAAAAAAGGTTACAAGACTTTATTTTAATGAACTAGACTTTATTCAAGATTTCACCTTATTTTAATTTCCGATCGTAAAATTTCCCGATTTGTAAAGCGTTACTAATTTATTTTAATATAAAATAAGTACTACGCGTACTAGCTGTCAGTATTCTACGATCATACTATCTTAGAACTAACGTACATATTATTTGCTCTGAATAATCTTAATTAAAGCCACTAACCGAAAGCGCTGTAAGGTTTCTGAAATGCATTTTTTTCAAGAAATGCTTAAAAACCGGAGAAAACGAATTTTCCCGGACATGAGACCTAGCTAAATCGATTTTTCGCCCCTATGAAAACCCCATACAGTAAATTTCATCAAAACCGTTAAACCCGTTTCAGGGAAACCGATAGCAAATATATGTATACAAACAAATAGTATGGAATAGCAAAGTTTCATGCGTTAAAAATGAAAGATAATGTAAATCGTCTCACATTGAACATTACGTAACTCAAACTCAAAACGATTAAGAAAATATAAAACGTCGAAAATTAGAGACAAGAACGAATGAATTTTAAAATCAAGAATGAAAATTATTCAGTAGCGATACGGAGTGGTTTTTTGATGCCATTATTTTGTAATCAACATACAGTTGATGTTTTTGCTATTTAAGCGAAAAAACTGTAATACACTTGCCAGCAACCAAAACACAAGCTCAAGAACTGAGATGTACTCGTATTTCTCAAGAAAAGGATGGTTGATTTACAAACAGTGTAATAAAAATGTTTTAGATCAACTTCTTTGATGCGAGCGAGCTCAGTCACTTGCCACCAAAGATATTCCAAGTATAATATTCAGTTCCTGGGTTACCGAGCTATATGCTTTGTAGAATCTTAACAAAAGCTCATCACATACAGCGCCATCTAGAATGGAGTACAAAAATTACAGTTTTTCTTAAGCGCAGACCAGCCGATTTTCAGTCATTAAAATAAAAAATAAACCCTTATAAACTCTAAAAACGTGAATTAAAAATAGAACTAAATGTAAATATTATTATAAAACCTTTAACATAAAACATCACCGGTGAGAAAGCTATGCTACTCACCAACAGATGGCCTTGAAGGGTTTCTGAAACGTGCTATTTACATAAATGCTCAAATAACGGAGAAATCTAATTTTCCCAGACATGAGACCTTGCTAGACTGATTTTTTACCCACGTATAGTAAATTTCATCGAAATAGTTACAGCCGTTTTCGAGAATCCGGTTACTTATATTTACATATACATTATTTATGTCGACTATCGTTTCATAGTATAGGATACACGCCAATGGCAAAATCTTTGCACTTTCCGTTTGAATAGGCCTTCATCTCTTTCTAGCACACCATAGGCACTGCTGCTAGAAAGAGATAGAGGCACCTTCAGGTTTTTTTACAGGTACTTACCAGCGAGTGTAGAATGACGCAATTCCTTATAATGACAAAAGACCATCTAAATTAAGAACAGAGAGGATATACTGCTTATATGCTAGCCGGTTTTAATGAATTTGTGTTAAATTATTCGCGCCAAATGTTCGGGGTCTCCACCTGATGGAATCATATCGTGATATAAAAAATTAAAACATTTGGAAAAGCCTGTTTGCTTCTTGTTTTAAATAGATACAGCGGAAGAAAAATTTGATGCGAGTCGGATTTGAAGCTACGACTTTCGGCGTACCGTGCCGACGCTCTTCAAATTACGCTATCGCGTCTTCAAGCGGCTAGTTCAAATTTCTCTCCTATTCATTCATTATTGTTTGCTTACATTCGCGAAACATTAGACATATTCAAAGAGCATGTCATGTCGTGAACATTAGCAATCTTTTTCGTGATGGGTCGTGTTGATCGTAAGTATACATTATTACATGTTCCTCATATTCCTCATATTAACATAATAATTACTGAGCCCGCATGTGTTTCAATGTTATTTGGTACGCTGTGCGAAAATACTCGTAAAATAAAATATTCGATTTAACTAAGTAAAAAAATTTTATAAATCAAGAATTTGACAAACATAGATCATTAAAAACAAAGAAGCAAAAACTATAAAGGAATATCTGTCTCACATGTAGGTCACATAATACAATACGGAATACATTGACAGAGATATTTAAATAAAATTACTTTAATCAAAAGGAGTGAATACTTCAATGAAATATTTTGAAGTAATATGTACACAGAAGAAAAAGATACAGCAAGAATAATGAAAGTACATAATAATACGTCGCAGGGGACGAACCCGTAAAAGATGGAATGACGATCTATACGCCTTCCGCCGGAACTGGTGGGAGCTTGCACAAGACCGTGTTGAGTGGAAGAAGGAGGGGGAGGCCTTTGCCCAGCAGTGGGACATAATAGGCTAGGAATAATAATACGTGTGTAATAGTGTGTATAGTGTACTACAGATTTAATAGTAGTGTTAAATTTGGTGTTACAACTTCCTCCGTGATCTAGTGGTTGGGCGCTCGGCTCTCGATCCGGAGGTGGGGATACTGTCAAACGAATTTTTTTTTATGCAACTTCCCCAGTTTGGTTAGAACATTGCAGGATGAACCACCTGATTGTCCGAAAGATTTGATGATTCCGTGCTTCGGAAGGCACGTTAAGCCGTTGGTTTCGACTACTATCTAGTCGTTAAAGAGCCATGTCAGAGGCCTTTGGCGGCTCAACACCTCTGACACCAGGGTTTATGAGGTCGGTCATCGACCTTGCAACCCACACGTTATGATGATGAAGAGGAGTTGGTATTTTGTGCATGGAATTCAATGACAGGTTACGCGGCTTTAAAGCAAAGACCTAAATTAAATAACATATCAAAACATTTGTCCAATTTTCCCACAAAAACTGTTTCAGTACAAGTGAATGACCATCTGCATCGCCATAAAATACGCAAACACGTGTAACTAAAGCTATGCTCGAGCACTTGACCAAAATAGACAACAATAGCCTCATCAACGTTGACGTTAAAGCAAATAATTTTGATACACCCGCCGGTATTGTGTAATGAAAAACGTAAAGCATCAAAGAAGTTAATTTAAGATAAGAATCAAGGATGAGAAAATGAATTGTAAAGTTAGGTATCTGATTTGTTTCTTGTCACTTTTGATTCCAAACAAAGATATAAATACAATGTGCTTCCAAAACAAGTAGTTTTGTAGGAACCGAAAAGGCTTTATTAAGTCTGCGAGTTTATTTCTAGACCCAAATTCCAGTCGGAGATGATTTGAAATTTGAGTCGTCTACCAAGAACGCCATAGTTTTGATATTGTTGATTATATATGACAGTTACTCGTACAGTGAAATTAAATAAACAAAGTAATAATTTTGACGAAACTTAACAATAGTCATAAAAGCCAATGATAGTGCAAACAAGGTGTTCAAAATATTCCCATTCAAAGCAAAAGCAGGAATGTCAAACAATTCAAAACATACCACGGAATACACTTTTAGTACACCTATTACGCTACTAAAGCGAAAACATGCTGTAATAATACAACCGGAATCAGAATACACCAGGTGTTTCATGCAAGACTTAGTGGAGATAACTATTACATTTAGCAAGCTAATGCTATTAAAGTGGGAGTCACGGCATGTAGCGAATTGCTTGCTATTTTCCGTGTACGACAGAACTGATTTTGAATTTCTAAGGAGGTTTTAAGCTATTTCTAAAAGCATTTCGAATGTTAGAACAGAATTAGTTGTGGTTATAGAATAAATTCATAATTATAATATGAATGAGCTTGCGTCAGTCAAGGAACATAATTTGGTAAGTTGTTAAAAGCGAACCATGAACCATGTCTAAAGGCTGCCAATTTGTATGATCATTGTTGTTTGTTAGAACAGAAAATCTCAAGTTAAGATCTAAGTCTTTTTAGGGTTTCGATACCAAAATGGTAAAAAAAAGGAACCCTTATGGTGCCGCTTTGTCTGTCTGTCCGTCTGTCTATCTGTCACACCTGTATATCTCAGCAACCACTCGAAATTTGGAATAGTTTTAGAGTATGGTTGTCCAACTTAATTGCACGTAAAAGAATTAAGAAAAAATTATGATAATTGATAAATTTTGCCCCCCCTTAATTGATCCAAATAGGGGGGGGGGGGGGCAAAATTTCAAATTGTCGGTACTAGGTTGAGTGGGGTATCATATGAAAGGACTTTACTTGTACATTTTAAAATATATTTTTGTATTTTTTTACAACTCTTAGTTTTTAAGTTATGATAAAAAAATTCAAAAAAAATACCGTTCCCCCCCATTACCCATTATCGCCGAAGTTTGTGAATGGAAAAATCTGAATCAATTACAGTCGATAGAAGTTTATATAAATATTACAGTAAAAATAAAACCATCTTTCTAAGTTAAACAGTTTTTTAGAAATATGCAAAAAACCTTTACAAACAAATTTAGTTTTGCGGTCCTAAAAATGGACTTTATTGTTTTCAAAAATACTAAAGGTATATCGGAACCCTCGGCGCGCGAGTCCAACTCGCACTTGGCCGGTTTTTTTTTTATATTACACTGAGATAAAACTGAACAAAACCGTATAGGTACTTCTAGTAACCTGTGTTGTTTGTTCGGCTGCTGGAAATATGCCACCACCATGTCATTCCTCTTTATCAATCGGCCATACATTTAGAATCCTCCCGATCGCATTATACAAAATTCCTTAGGATAGTCTCTACCCCAAAGGTAAGGCACTTATAACGTTACAACCTTGGTCTAGCTATCCGGATCCATCATACACGTGACAGACAGCATACATTTTAAAATAAACATACACGACGACACATACGAGTAGTCACAGAAAAAAACCACAACTAAACATCTTCCTTATTTAACAAAAATACGATAAACATCATCTCTACTATTATAAAATGATCAATTGTATCTGTCTGTACATTGAAGATATTTATAAAAACATCATCAGTCATCACCTTATGCTATTTTGATACCCCTGAATCCAAAACAATAGATTTTTGGACTTAGTCGAAACAATAGATCTCTTTGTCAATTTGTTCGAGCATTACGCAAAAACCACTAAACCAATTTTAATGAAACTTTTTTGTCTGATAGGTTGAGATTTTCTTATTTTATTTAACATACATACATACATAATATCACGCCTTGTTCCCGTCGGGGTAGGAAGAGACCACAGTTCTCCACCTGCTACGATCTTGACATACTTCCCTTGCTTCCTGTACTTTCATCAATCCTTTCATACATGCTCGTCGGTTTAGGGTACTTTCAACCTGGCCTTTATTCAGAACGTCCTGAATTTAACGTACTGACGAAGTCGCGTGCAACAGCTAGTTAGTCATAAATAAACCACAACAAATTAAGCATCTAACAGAACCACGAGGTACGTAGCTATTACGAAGCTTGACACATTTCTCTTGACCTCAAGTTCTAAACCAAAGGCAGTTGCTAGATCACTTATCGCGGTAGCACTGGGATTTACGAGTACAGACACTAGAATAGTCAAAAAATCTGACCTTATCGAACCTGTGCTTGCAGAGGTTGCATGAGCGCAAGATAAAGCCTTTTCTATAAATCTGTACTGCCTATACTGTCAAACATGTTTAAAACTTGTTGTAAAAATTCGTATATGACAGTACTGTGACCTAAGATTAAGAAGGAATTGATTTTATAGGCCACTTAAATAGAGAGGCCACTAGAACAGAGTACAGGACAGGTACCAACAAATACCGCAAAGGAGTACAAACAAATATTGTGAATTTTATGTAATACATTTTAAAATTTATACTACGAATAAATGATGATGCTTATTTTTTAAATTTTACGTGCATTACAATGTAAAATTAAATGTACATAACGAAAAAACTATCTGTTCATCGTAATGAATTTATGATTGACGTAAATAATAGGTCTATAACTATGAAATTGCCGACTTTTTTTTTTATAAATTAATGAGATCATAATTCCTATAATTCTAAAGCTATTTTTTCATTGGTCTTATATATATGAAAGACTAGCTGGTGCCCGCGACTTCGTCTGAGCAGGATAAATTGTAGCCTATGTGTTATTCTGATGTATAAGCTATATTATTGTAAAGTTTCATTAAAATCTATTCAGTAGTTTTTACGTGAAAGAGTAACAAACATCCATCCATCCATCCATACTTACAAACTTTCGCGTTTATAATATTATAGTAAGATAAGATGATTTCAAGGTTATCAATTTACGCATTAAATAAAGTTCGCTATATAATATTAAAGGTTCGAAAATTGTTCGTCTTAAATGTCGTCCGATTTCATCATTAGATTTGTTATATTTTTCACAGATTCTAATATTTTTCGAAAATTAAATTTATGCTTCTGTAATGTCTTCCCAATCATGTTTAAAAAAACATAAAAAAATTTGATTTATAATTCCTAAAAAATGAAAAAAATTAGTGCTGAAAATTGAGTTTTCCAAAAATTCGCCATACAAAACGGCAATTTCATAGTAAAAGACCCAATATAAAAGAAATGTATCACTTCCAGTAACAAGTTACTTTACGCTACGTTACAAAGATGGCGAAAGTAAACGCGCAAGGTCGTGGTAGAAATGCAGGAGGGGGGAGTGTGGCGGGGCATACCGCAGAGAGGAAGGTGCGAACGCGCATCTTGCGTAACACATCGTAATCGTTGACATTGGCCGTATTTGGGTTACAAACGTGTTGATTGGCCGGTCGAGTAGTAAACATAACTTATAACGGTCGTATTGTCCGCCTTGTTTGTTTTGATTGTTTATTTTATCTAAGATATCTACCAGGAGAGTGAATGGAAACGAAAAGCCTAGGCGAAATTCAGGACGTTTTAAGTAAAGGCCGGCTGCCGTACTCCGAAGTGAAACTACGATAATATCGCGCCGATAATTAGTCTATGGTACGGCCTTTGACAAAGAAATTCCCATACAAAGTAAATTTCCGAACGTAATTGTTGTTGTCAATCCGACAATATCGGAGCTTCGATAAAACTTCGGAGTACGCACCTTGGTTAGAAGTACCCTACACCGACGAGCATGAATGAACGGATTGATGAAAGTACAGGAAGTTAGAGAAGTAGTGGAGAACTGTGGTCACTGTCTACCCCGATGGGAAAGAGGCGTGATGTTACATGTGTATGTACTTACTATGTGTGAATGGCTTAAGTAGATAAAGCACGTAGGTGAGAATTAATATGGCTGGGTTAGCAAGATCTTTAACTTGTTCGGTAATTGTGACACTTAAACATTTGAGTTTGCTATTCGTATAAAACTCAAATACATATTTTGAGGTTATGTGGATCAACGCAACGGTCTATTTTTAATTTAAAAATGTGTTTCATAAAATTACTAGTTCTCTCATTTAGAAATGTTTGCGTAGTTGATGAGTAAAAGAAGGGCACACATGTGGTCTGATTATGAAGTAATTAGCATAGTTTTCATTTATTGATGACAGTTAATAAAATAATAATTCTTTTAACCAATCGTAAAACTCATTTTTTCCAAATTGCATCGATTGTGTTTTTATCGGTATGCTAAATATGCTAATGCAAGAGTTTTCTAAAAAAAAATGTAAGTGTTAGTGCTTTCCTTGAAATACAAATATTTCGAATCCTATAAAAATGCTTGACAAATTTTTTCGTTTGATAGATTTATTATAAAACTATAAAGCTTATGTACTTACCTCTAAGAAAAAAATAAGCCCAAAGCGTTAGGTTATTCTTATGTTCATGGTCAGCATAGGTAAGATCAAATATTTACACAAATGTTTATATAGTGTACATAAATAAAATTCAATGCTTGACCTACTAGTTTTATAGGTATTTAACCCTGTGTATATCGTGTACTTCAAAAACCTAACTATTTTAATAATTCTTATTACATTCCTAGTACCATGATCTATTATTATTATATATACATTTAATACAAATTTTAAAATGAACTCTGATCAAAGAGCTTAATAGTAGATTAGTAGCCAAGGGCTGTAAGGCATCAATTGCAGCCCGAGATATGTAGGCGCACGAGCGCAGCGAGGGCGCCTATAGTTCGAGGGTGCAATTGATGCTTACACCCGAGCTTACTACTCTGCTTTACATCTCGATTGTGAGGTAAGTAGGTCCTTATTACCACCAAATTGTAGGTGACCAATTAGCGCTCTAGGGTAATAATGTAGCTAGAAAAGCCCTAGGGCGGTAAGTAATAAAAAAAAACACTTCACTCTTTCAAAATTTAATTACTTACCGCCCTAGGGCTTTTCTAGCTACATTATTACCCTAGAGCGCTAATTGGTCACCTACAAGCCCCATTTGGTGGTAATAAGGACTTACTTACCGAATATGAGAGATGTAAAGGCCATATAATTGCGTCCTTAAGAATTTGATACCCCGTATTAGTGCTCAAATATAATATACCTTGTAATATAATATTATGTGCCTTATTAAGGTTATAGTATCTATGTTAGTTTATCAAGTTCTTAGAACTTTAGTATCATAGGTTAAATATTCTGCCATCTAAAACATTTTAAATGCAGGGAACCCATTAATACGTACAAACTTAATAGACCAAGCTCCCGTTGCATGAAACCCTACCTCACAAGGTGGCAGAGCAGAAATGTAATGTAGTGATAGATACTACTTAGGAACACTGGATTTTAGTAGGTTGCCATCGCATTTCTTGGAATAACTTTAATATTTTTTGTCTTCATGTCGCTATTTTGATCGAAAACTACATCATAAGGTGGCAGATCGAAACGTTTACTCATCGAAAGAGACACATTTGGAGATAATAACCCGCATAAGTTGCCAGCCCAAACCCTGGCAGGTTTCAAGATCAGCCATGTTTTGTGAGCCCTTAAAAGGGGGTCAATTACCTCATCAGGTGGCACGATGAAATTGATGCAGATCGATTGCCCTAGACGTGCTGTTCATGAATATATATATAGGGTTGCCTACTTTCAGCTTGGCAGTTTTTCTGGTCAGCCACCTCGAACAATATTTATGACAAAAAAGAAAACCTTGAAACTAAACATTTTTCCAAACTGAACATAGGTCGAAAAAAAAAAAATGTCTTGCCGTATAAATCGCGCTATTACTTAACGCAGATTGTATGGAAAGTAGAATTTTTCCACGCAATATTTGGATGGAAAACTTGTTTATTTTCATAGTCTATATCTACCATTTAAGTTAGGAAAACTTTTTCATTTTCATAGTCTGAATCTACCGTTTAAGTTCTTAAAGTCATTCCTCAAACACCTGCACTAAAACTTCTTAATCATTATGAAGTCTAACTTCAGAAAGAAGCATCAGCTCATTCTAGGTCCCATGTACAAGATTGCAAATAAACTAATTTCCATGAATTATAGTTGAAATTACAAAATTTAAAGATCCAACCTTCAAAACTGACGGAGTTTCAAACAAACTTTCAACCCTTATTTCACCCCTTTAGGGGATGAATTTCGCAAAATCCTTCCTTAGCGGATGCCTTACACTGTATAAGGTATCTACGAGCAAAATTTCAAGCCGCTAGGTTTTTTATGTCAAAACAGACAAACGAGCAGACAGCTCACCTGATGGAAAGTGTCACTGCCGCCCATGGACACTTGCAACACCAGAAGAGGCGATGCTAGTGCGTTGCCGGCCTTTTAAGAATAAAAAAGGTCCAGCCGTTTGGGTTGATACAGCCTAAGATTACTAAGCAAAGTGCTAAGTTGTGTTATGTACGTAATACTCTTGTTCATTACACAAATGCGCTTAGTGAGGCTTTACATATAACAAATAGGATGCCAATGGCACAGGTCAACTTAGACAAAGGCGGTCAAGTACAAATAACTAAGAAATAACCTATTAAGTAAATAAGTTTTATTGCGTATACAAGAATTGAATATACAGGGTGTAAAAAAAGTCAGATGATCCTTCAAAGAAGTGATTCTACATCACTAATAGATTGTAAAAAAATACCTATTTAAAAATCCCTTTTTTGTAATTTTTTATTTTGTTTTTATTTTGGGTAATAATGAAATTTGATTTTCCTTCGAATTACATAACAGTATAGTGACAGGTCGCGAGCCTAAAGCCTATAAAACGGAAAAACTTGTCGAAAATAAAAAAATCGAAATTTAAATTTGTATGAATAAAATTAAATAAATATGTATAAGATAATATTAATTTCTAAGCCTTAATTTCAATAAAATTATAATATACGTGCCGATGCGGTGAGACACAGACGATGGAATGTTCCGACTGTCCTATGTCCTGTACCGCGGAGGACCTTAACGAAGCGAATCTTAAATCTGTGGATTTAGCAAACTACAAGGCTGGTATTGCATAGCCGACACGAAAAAGAACAAATAAACCGGCCAAGTGTGAGTCGGACTCGCGTATCAAGGGTTCCGTACCACTAAGGTTAAAAGACTAGTAAGTAGTAAAAAAGTAGACAAACAATCGCGTAAGTCCGAGACGCACTTGACCAGTTTTTTTTTTGTTATTCTATAGCTTATGCACTATAAACATATCAATTTTCGACTAGTTAAGTATTTTCGTTTTTACGATAGAGCTCAAACAAAAATCGAGCAAAAATCTCCTAAAAAAACAAGTTTTTAGTAGGGAAGCCCCGCTTAATTTATAATTAATTTTTTTTATTTGTTGTTGTAGTAGCAACAGAAATACATGATCTGTGATCAACTGTCTACCTATTACAGTCCATGAGATACAGCCCGCTGACAGACAGAGTTTCCTAAAAACGAGTATTCCTATAACTATCTAAAATGTGGCAACGTCTAAATCAAAGACGAGTAATTTACAGTGATATTACAAAGATTCTTCGGACACACAACAGGCACACTACGATCGTAACCCAGGTCTTCAATCCACCGTGAAACAATAAATCCTAACCAGCTGAGCCGCACGCGCATCTATTTGCGTGGCACATAAA
The DNA here is from genome assembly GCA_947532105.1 of Athrips mouffetella. Lineage (NCBI taxonomy): Eukaryota > Metazoa > Arthropoda > Insecta > Lepidoptera > Gelechiidae > Athrips > Athrips mouffetella. Next base: position 6,896,239 of record OX383959.1, read on the forward strand.
ACCGTACGATCCGGCACTTGTGCTTCAAAGTGGAATTGAAACGCTCCAGCCAGCCATCAGCGTTATTTTGATGAATTTCGGCAGTAATAAAGATATGGAAACATGAAGGTGGCTGTTATTTTACAGCCAAAGTTTAATGGAGTTTCTGTATAAGCTTATGAAAACCTTTTTGGATCTTTGAGGGGTTGGATTCATTTGATTTGTATTTCATTTTTAAATTATATATTGATAAAACGCATTTTCGGTAAGACGCTTGTGTGGAAAATTGATCAGTTATGATATTTCTCGTATTCTAACGGAATGAAGATTAAAAGTACCTTAAACCAACGAGCATGTATGAAAGGATTGATGAAAGTACAGGAAGCAGAGAAGTATGTGACACTAGCGTTAAGATATTTTCTACACAATGTAATATTTTTCTTAATGACATTTGTAATTAATTGTTTATGACACTTTGTTACTTTTATGACATTTAACTTGTGACATTAAATTATATAATTTAAATTAATTTTATAGAATTATGATAATGATGACATTAACTTGTAAACTAGTAATTGTTTTTTATAACTTTATAGAGCTTTGGCTAATGCTGTGAGTTATATTGTGACTGAATAAATAATAATATAATAATAATGTTAAGATCGTAGCAGGTGGAGGGCTGTGGTCTCTGTCTACCCCGACGGGCAAGAGACGTGATGTTATGTATGTATCTGAGTAAAAATATGATATTATGTATTTCAGGAATAACAACATACATTTGGACGAAACTAATAAACCCGAAATTGAAAATATTAGCATAATTTAGTAATAGGAAACTTGAATGTCGCCAGTTGGTGATCAAAACCAATTTTTTTCAGTCGCCAACGTAATTGTATATGTAGGAAAACTAATACCATTAAAAGTACCTTCGTGTCCAATAAACCACTTACCATTACGAGTCTTTTCAGTTTAATGTTCTTCAGAAAATTAAAACAGTCCCCACATAACCTCCGAAACCCGTAATCAATTCCACTTCCCTTCACAAAATAATTTCATACGATACAGAAATTTAATTTCCCCAAAATTATATAGGTAGAAAACATTTAGCCCACCTGACGTTCGAAACGCTTCGCAATACATCGTAAAACTTCGAGCCCTCGTGGTAAGTTGTGATTAATCGCATGATTACAAAAAAGTTAAGGCATTGGCAAGACATTTAAGTCTACCCAAACTTAGATTTCAGTACCAGGTTGGTAAGGACTATGTTCCCGCTGACCTCGTTTTTCGACATATGTTTTTAAGGGAAATTTACATACTATTTTTTAGATCGAAGCCCAAAAAGAACGTAATATGATACAAATGCCGTTGAACCCTTTAAAACATATAAAAGACCACTTTAATTGGTGTGTGCTCCACGAACTTTAGAAAATATTAAAATGTGTTGTTTCTAAAATATTAAAATGTGTTGTTGTGTTGTATGATGTTTGATATGCACTTGATTGTACTACTTACATTAGGTACCTATACCGCTTACAATTAAATAATATTTACATGATAGAACCTACGAGAAAGTTTTTGGGACAGTTAGTCTTCTTGAAGTTTTAGTTACTACTTGCAAGGCTGTACTCTATCATTTATAAATATATTATCATGAATCCTCTTAATTAATATTTATTTATTTTTTCCTCTCTCATATAAGTTACCTACTGTTTAACCGATCAAATCTATATATTTATAATTTTGTTACTTTGATAAAAATATGATTGCTTTATATTACTGCTTTTACATAAGTATCTCCACCTGAGCGCGTACACACACTTAAGGTACTAACAGAATAACAGCGTCGTGGCTCGCTAAACGAATCACGGCATATTGCTGAGTTAGGGCCTTTCTTTGGGTGCGGTAAATATAATGTAAGTCCTGAAAATCTGTACTGCAAACTAGTTTATTTGTATATGTTAAAAAGTTACAGTTTAGTCAAATAATTGTACCGTTCCCAAATAAACGTTTTATCTATCTATCTATCTATCTATACAAATTGAAATTCATCCATAAGCTGATAATTTAACATACAAACAATGAACATTTTGTGAACACCATAATGACATGAAGTATGCAAAAACCACAATTTAAATTTATACTCACACACACTAACAAAAACAATAGTTATTAGACGCAATTGAGGAAAACATATTACGAAAACTATACGCAAAGGAGAGCCTGTTAAGAATTCATTACCAGTCAGGGCAAAGAGAAACTAATTACTATAATGCACGTTTATTTCCAAAAGATCCCTAAAAGCACGTAAAACTACTTATAGACGCCACGGCACGACACGGGCATAAAAACCGAACGTAATTCTAGTCCATATTATTGACACGTCAGCTAATAGTGGAATCGCGTGTCGGAACAAAAGAACTCGCTAGGATGTCAGAAGTCTCTTAAACTGCTTCTGTAATGGATGTAATTTATTGTTTGTAGTTAGCTAGGTTCCGTTTAGATTTGAATGGATTGGAGTTGTTTTTGCAGAACCCACAAATGACATATTAAGAAACAAAACTACGGAAATTTTAGGCCTGTATCATCGATAGGACTATTCTATAACACATTGTCAGTTACCGTATCTTACCTTTCATCGTTATATAGGTACATTATTTAAATCTGAGATTTGTAAACCTTTATCTCAATCTCTAGAAAAGAGGAGTTTTACAAGTTATTAAAAAAATTACCTATCAACTCCAAGCTTACACCGAAGAGCGTGTATGGAATGGATGATCAAAGTATAGGAAGCGCGGGAAGTATGTCAAGATCGTAGCAGGTGGAGGGCTGTAGTCTCTGCCTACCCCGACAGGAAATACTCGTGATTTTATGTAAGTATGTTTGTATGTAAGTCATACATGGTTCCCGAAATACTGGTTGAAGTTGACCATATCGGATCTCTTCAGGCGAATGTTTAATTGGTCTATCAACATATTGCGGCTGAGGTCGCCGAGACCGTCCTAAGTCTACCATTACCAGTAATAAGTCTATTACCGTATTTCCTACACAAAAAGTCAGTTTTTATTACAACCTCGTGAATTTTACGAACCGTTTGACGTCAACTACTCTCAAACACAAGCGTTACGTCATAACTGGCGCCCGATCCATTGATCGTCTGTTCAATAAAACCCGTTTATTCATAATAAAAACTGGTCTCTATGTTAATATTATAGGTAAGTATAATGGTAAAATCTGTATGTTGGTAAAGTAAACATATTTCGATGAAATTGTAAAGGAAGATGGTGTTAAAGGTGAATAAGCAAAAACACATTATTTACTGCGGAAAAACCTGTTCGCAAACTGTACCTGAGATGTAAGGTATAAAAATAGGAATTATCACTAGCTATACATACACTTACACATTAATGACACTTACCTGGAAAAGAAAAATATTAAAATTAATACAGGAAAACATTTATTACATGATCAGTTTCGAATTAATAATTAAGTAAGCTTTCCAACCCCACGCACAATGGTCCATATAGGACTGAGTGCGGAAACCACACACTTAACTTAGAACTTTCCAAGCTTTAATCTGTCACTTTACTGTTAAAATTCATCAATATCGGTTCAGAAGTTTAGCCGTGAAAGCTAAACGGCTCACACAGAGAGTTGTTAATAGTAGTTTGACTGGCCTTTGGTATGGTTGGTAGTGAGCCTGCCTTCTAGGCCGCTGGTTCGATCCCCGCCAAGAGCAAATATTTGTGTGATGAACACAAGTGGTTATTCTGTGTCTGGGTGTTATTTATCAATTTTTTTATTTATATCGGTTTAGTTTAGGATCCAATGATTTTGTGTGAAATGTCCCTAATATACCTATTTAAGTATGAAGGATAAGTATTTAAGTTGAAACCTGGATAAGTGTTCTCTAGTGGAGTAATCAGTCATGTATCTGTACTCTATAAGGCAATCTATCTTAGATATGGTAAAAACTCTGTCAATAAGCTAGGCAGTCGCTATCCCAGCGATGTCTACACGGTAATTAACTGATAGAATTTACTAAATATGCATATATAGAGTCCTAATGCAATAGTGAACATAATTCAAGCATGTTACGAAAAAATATTGTTTACTTCCCATACAATATGCGCTATCAACTGACGCATTCTCTATTAGTTTAAAATTTTCTTTCGTATTCGACCTATAGAAACATAGGTGCTTAAATTATGTTCACTATTACATTAGAACCCTACATACTAAAAAGTATAACAACTTAGATAAATTATATGTGTCTCTTTAACACCGCCATTTCCTTGTTGGCCTCCCGCAACCCTCTTAATGTATATATATAGTCGTTAGGATATAGATATAGTTCTTATTGTATATAGATAGTTGAAAGGATTGATGAAAGTACAGGAAGCAAGGGAAGTATGTCAAGATCGTAGCAGGTGGAGGACTGTGGTCTCTGCCTGCCCCAACGGGAAAGAGGCGTGATGTTATGTATGTATGTATAGTTGTTAAAAGTTGTTCAGTTTCATGGTCTAAGTAACATGCTAAAGTTTTGATTGCGTGCCATAGCTTAGGGGCGGGATCAGTATCAGTAACTGAACAACTTTTCCCAAGAAACATTGGTCGAAATACGAGAAACCAAATTTGACTTTCTATACAAAATGCGCTTTCAGCTGATGCAGTTTCTATGGGAGGTCAAAAATTGATTTTCGTATTTCGACCTATGTTTTTGGGGGAAAGTTGTTTAGTTACTGATACTGATCCCGCACCTGAGCTATGGCATGCAATCAAATTAACACTCTTTATACCTCTTGAAACAGCAAAATCTTGTCTGAATTCCTACGCAAGTCTATGCATGGCAATCAATTTGCCTAAGTAAATAAACAACAAAGAGAAAAATCCCCAAAGTCATGTTATACAAGCCGTTAATGGACTAATCTTGTTAATCTACCGCCATTCTGAATTTTAAGAAGAGAGCTAAGGATCTTTTTTTATTAAAGTACAAGTTAGCTAATTAAGAAAAAAGTTATATTAAGAAGCGTCTAGACTTAGTTGTTTAAGGTAGAGTTTGAAAAATAAACGTTCAGATTAAAAGTACCTTAAAGTATTAAGATACACAAAGGATTACAAACAAAACACAGTCTCACAAATGTCAAAATTGTATAGGATTTTTGGCATTTGGAAGTCTAAGTTCGCCTTTATTTCTGTTTCTGAATATTCCTTTCTTTGCAAAGTCTGTGACATAATAGGTCGGGGAACAAGTTTCTTCGTATTTTATATGAAAACTCAAGACCGTGTTTTTTTTAAAGTTTATTGACATTTAATTACAGTACGAGTATTATGTGCCAATTTGTTTGATGACTTTCTGCCATCTTGTGGGTAGCGACATGATCCCGTTGCTATAGAAATTTTGTGACTTCTGATAAAAAAAAAACACAACAAGTAGTTTTGACAGTACTCTCAATGTTAACCTGGCCCTGCCTAAATAATTCTGATGAGACCGAAGGCGAACCTTAAAAAAAACTTATGTTGCCGATTTTCCTAAATTTCAGTTTTAGTACTTCAGATTTCAATGCGGTATTTACTATTGGTCATCTAAAACTGAGAGGGAAATACCATTCAAAGTAAAATTAACAGTTTATTTTAACAGGTCTACGAAGTGACATAGAACAGCTCTAATTGAGTTTAAATACACAGCAAATTCGTATTTAAATAAAGGACTACGACTCAGCTACGTTAAAATAAAGAGCAAGACAACTTAAAGTGAACAAAAGTTCTCCTTGCATTATGTAGATTCGGAGTCAGGTGTACGTACAATAACGTACACCCATGTCATCAGTGCTGCGCTGACCTAAATAGTAGCACAATGTACCCAAACGGCCACCCCTACATTAAGGACACTGTTTCAAACGCTGCACTCAGTTTATGTTGATGACATATTATGCGCCAGTAAGAAAAGTCCATTTTGAAAGTCTAAAACGAGATTGTTCCTATCACGAAGGACACTGGTCTAAGCCGGTAACCTGAAAAATGAAAATCAGTTTGAACGAAAATATAATTTAGAGAATATTAACACATTTAACCCAAAATTATAAAATAAAGCACTTGCAAAGGACACTCTTAAATCTTAACAAATAAGAGCGAAATTTTTACAGGTTCCGATAGAAAAAAACCGGCCAAGTGCGAGTCGGACTCGAGCACTGAGGGTTCCGTACCACCACATAAACATAATTGTATTAGTTGAAATTTCAGTAAGTTAATGTGCTAGATTTTTTGAGTCCGACACGCGCTTGACCAAATTTTATTATTTGTTATTATTTTATAGCTTATGCACTATAAACATACCAATTTTCAAGTTTGTAAGTGTTCCCGTTTTTAAATAGAACTAAAACAAAAATCGCCTCAGCGACCATCCAACTTGACCCCTCTCTTATATGAATGTTCTTGAAACGGGAGCTCACCACAATTGGTTACCATTAGTTGTGAGAAAAGTTGTAATATTTAATGATTTCAGACTTTTCCCATTATTTGTACTGTGAGACCTAGCTTCTTGCCAAATTTCATAATTTTAGGTCAACGGGAAGTACCCTGTAGGTTTTTCATTTTTGAATAAATGTATGGAGATGAGGACATAAAATGCCATATCTTTTGATTGCGTCGTTGTAAAAAATTTAAATTTTCAGATCTTGTGTGGTTCATGGATCCTAATATATGGTATTAATTTCAACCTGATACCTTCACCCGTTCGTGAAATAAAGGGTCTTGACAGACAGACAGACAGACAGACAGACAGACAGACAGACAGACAGACAGACAGACAGACAGACAGACAGACGGACAACAAAGTGATCCTATAAGGGTTCCGTTTTTTTCTTTTGAGGTACGGAACCCTAAAAATATTTTAATCGAAAAACATTAAAAGCCGGATTAAAAATTCTTCCACTCTACAACCTCTACATACGTAAAAACAATATGTATGTATGCATGTGTATTGCTGTCTTATTGTAAGCAACTAATGAATGTAGATGAGCATGGCATCTACAAACTTTCTCAGATTTCAAATGGCATTTACCTACTTTAGATAATGCTGTTATTAATTAAAGAATGACTTGTGATGTAAATTATTGATATGTTTTTTTAAGCAATTATTTTTGAATATTTTAGATTTTAATGTAGTTTTAATTAGATTTTAATGCATGAAAAATCTGTACGCCAAAAGGCAGAGCACATAGATCTTTATTTGTCTGTACTGTTTCATCTCTGACTAACTTGTGTCTCACAAGCAACTAATGAATGTAGATGAGCATGGCATCTACAAACTTTCTCAGATTTCAAATGGCATTTACCTACTTTAGATAATGCTGTTATTAATTAAAGAATGACTTGTGATGTAAATTATTGATATGTTTTTTTAAGCAATTATTTTTGAATATTTTAGATTTTAATGTAGTTTTAATTAGATTTTAATGCATGAAAAATCTGTACGCCAAAAGGCAGAGCACATAGATCTTTATTTGTCTGTACTGTTTCATCTCTGACTAACTTGTGTCTCACAGTAATAAATGATTTGATTTGATAGATTGATTACGTAAGAAGCAAGTAAAATTCTTTCTATATCGTTATGTTTTTCACATTGATTTCTGTGTTCAAAAGGTTTTTGTCATAAGTATAGATAAAACAAAAGACCATGACATTATGTAGATTCAAAGTGAGGTGAACAATAATGTGACCTGGGCCATCACCGTAGTCTACGAAGCCACTGTGACCCAAATAGTGATACAATGTCGCCGAATGTCCGTCCTGTACATTTAGGACACCATAAGGAAGCTTTACTGGAAGTGATTGATTGAATTCAGCTCCAAAGTATTTTTCCTGTTTATTGAAGAGAACCAGGTGTGACAGGGCCTATGTCTGTATAGGCACGAAACTATAGTATGTAATAGTTATCTTGTTTTCAACCCGAAAGCGCCTAGGTGAGAATTGCCTATCATCCCATTTCGCATTGATTAATTCAGATTTATTGCAAGACAAACTCAAAATCATATGCGGCATTTTCTATACCTGTCAACTAAAAGGTGAGTTTATGCGTCAATCTATCAAAAAATACGGTTGGTAACGGAATCGCTTCCAAAATTACAGAGAATTTAAAACAAAAAAATGTTACGAGTATTCTTGTCTGATTCTTTGATTTGTCAAGGATAGGCTGTCTTTAACCTAGTTATTCGAGCTTTTATAAAAGACGTCGGTTTATTTTAACCGGTTTTTGAGTAGCATGTGCCGCCAGATTTTTGGCACGGCTTACTGTCAGACAAAAACCAATAAATCAATATATGAATCCGAGATCAGGCTTCCGCTGCTTACGTCTATTCCGAATCTATTATTGAAGAATTGAGGTATGTAGACCAGTCTCCGATAGCTTTTAGGTGTTTTATTGCTCAGATTGCAATGAAAAATACATTTCTTAACCGCACATCAAGAATGCAAAAGTCTTTCTGCCTGTTATTAAATTACTACTAACCTTAATAAATAACTATTTTCAGACACATTTTTCAAACCTGAGGAAATATTTGTGTCCGTTTTTCAAATTACCTACTATCTCATCTATTCTAACTCATTAACTTATCGACCAATCAAATTGTCAACAACGGTTAAGTTAGTCATTCTGGAGGTATGGTATGACAATTTGAACAGGGGTCCTATTTTTGATCTAAGTTTATTTACTTACCAAAGAAATAATATTCCCTATGGGCAAAACAGACAGATAGAGTACATTTAAAAGATATGGCCGTCTTGTTGTAAGCAACAAAGCAATGTAAGTTAGACTAAAAATATTCGGCCATTTCCAGCGATGTTCTATTTCTGTAAATAGTGAAAAAATATCACGCAAGGACGGCAGTAGAGATCTAACTGATGTGAAACTAACGACTCATCTTTTTTGGCGCTTTTCAAAGGCACTTTTCGCTGTAATTAAGAGGGAATCTCGTGAAGTAACTTTGAAAAATGTTCAAGACTGGAAGATAGAGGTAGCTGATTACTTTGAAGTAGACTGTCGGTATCAGAAATGAATGAAATACTTAATGGATGTCTTAGGTACACAAGTTACAAATTATACCAAGTATACCAAGCGGTACAATTAAAACTACGTACGAGTATACGGCAGAGCAAAAGTTTATATCCCTACTAATTTACAGCACTGGCATGTTAGTTTTCTAATTAGTTTGAAGATATTCTTGAGTACCGCAGGGCAAGGACATTGTTGTTTTTGACTTAAATATTAATAAATAAATGAAAAACACATTGCATTGACTTTAACCGAATAAACATTTATAGCACCCGTAACTCAGTCGTTTCTTGATCACAAATCTATGAATAAACTTCAACGACACTAAAAAATAATTATATTTGAAAATCTGAACATTTGATATTCGCAACTGGTCAATAAGTATTCAATAAGCAGGTACACAAAAATGAAGATCCATACTTATGACCTCACTCTATGAGAACTCAAAATTATTATATGCCATGGACACGCCGAAATAAAAAAATGCGACCTAGAAACGGATCGATACCCAAATTTCTCAATTAAATATCTGTTTCGGCTGGAAATCTAACCCGTCATCATAAAAAAAGGCAACTAGGCAACACTAATACTAAGCTAAACAGGGACAGTAGCAGATTACGGAGGTTCACCCTTGAGCATCATTGCATACTTATCTCTTGTTTTTGTTTCCAAGATATGAACCCTAAAGGGGCGCCATATCTCCGGGTCGTATTACCATAATTTGTTATTCATTACTCCGTGACAAAGGACCGCTATTAGAGCAGTCGTGTACACGAGCCGATTTGGCAAGCCGATTAAATTGGACGACAATTTAGTTTCTGCAATCGATTGTTGCAGTAACTAAGTTTGAGCACGCTGTGTATAAAAATCTTGTTAAGCGAATGCAAATTGTTGACACAATTATGCCAGTCAGGTTAAACAAAGCGAGGTGCATATGATAAAATGTAAAAAACTTTTAAACTATGAGTAAAAAAAGCATGGTGCACTTGCATGTTTCAAGATAAACGTAAAATCGATAGCAGTACTATGGAATTTCCAGATTTAAAGAAACCCAATTATATTAATATTACTGTTTTTATAACAAGTAATCTAGCTGCTGCTACGCTTCGCGAGTTACGAAAACCAACTCGTTGTACAATAAACAAGAACAGTCATCTGACTAAATAGGCCACAAATCAGATCGTGTACACGAGTTAGGGTTGTCCTGAATAGTAAGGCACGCGACTGGATAACTACTAGGCATTTTAACGACTGCAGTTATTACACTGATGACATAGCTAATTACTCTTACAAACGTAGCAATGAACTCGAACTAAATACAGTTCATATCTCACGGAACTCTGACGCCAAGAAATTACTAAACGCATTGGTTTTACATTAAGATTTGAGACTTTTTAGATTATGACATTATTTTTGTTATTATATATTATTTAAATTGATTTTAAATGAATAAATGTCAATTTGTTCCTGACGTTTATCTTAACCAAGTAAAGTACACGACAGATGTCACGTACTATAAATCTAGGATAGTATGTACGGTGAGTTAAACTAGGGTTTAAATTGTATAGTATTCTGTATTCTATAGTCTGACCGCAACCGCTGTACCGCGCCTTAGGTATGCGCGGGGAGGGGGAGAGGGAAGTAAAGAGCAAGAACTAGTTGCCGCCGTGAGCGATGCCCTCCCCCCCCGTCTCGCCGTGAGCATACCTAAAGCGCGGTACAGCGGTTGAGGTCAGACTATAGTATCTGTTTAACGCAGTGAGTACACCTATAAACAAGTACCTATCTATAATATTTCACGAGTAAATCACAAACTGTGAATATTTGGATATAATGCAAAATTATACACTCAAGAGACTTCATAATTATAATTTTATGCAAAATTTCACCGTTGTTCCATATTCCTACGCGTATAGTCTCACTTTGACCTAGTTCCGAGCACGCAACTTGACAGTTATTAAAATGCACCCTAAGTCATTAACATAAGCCGCCATTTTTCGCAAATCACCACATTTAATAACAAATATCTTGCTTCTAGGTGACAAGGTGGTAAAGTTAAATGATAGACTAAGAAACGACGTAAAAACAAATAGATTACTTAAACGATAGCTTTATTAGTTTTTAATAGACTTTTGCGCCTGTAAGATAAATTTTAAAAATCCCCATACAACATAATACCGACTTCGAATCGAACTACTATGCCGTGAAAATCACAAAGCTCGGTCATGAGCACTTTTGTCTGATACACATAATACCCTATACCCATTTCATTTCAAATATAAATCAGTTCAGTCTCAAAAGCATTATCCAGCCATTAAAATATATTTCCAGAACCACATACACCAGCAGAATCCGACATGACATCAAACAACTATGCCGTGATAATCACGGAGCTCGGTCATGAGCAGGTTTATCTGACAAAAAAATTAACGTCTGTACATATGTCACTATTCCAAATATAAAACAGATCAGATTTAAAAGTTTTTTCCAGTCATCTAACTCAATGACTACAATCCTGGCGGCGCTCCAGCATAATGCTAGCATAATGAATGTAATATAAAATCGCAATGAATGATTGAAAGAAATTACTACGCGATGATAAGCCAGGCATATAATAAGGACAGGTGACTAGACATCTCGTTATTTATGACTAAAGTCTAAATAGATTCAACGAGAAATAGTTCTTTTGAAGTTAGTAGGATTTCTTCCAGCTTATTGCAGTGAAACTTTACCTAAAGTAATTTAAGTCACTGTGCCGGTATAATGACGTCATGATTGTAAAAACAGTTTTCATGTTGTTTTCTTCGCATAACCTTTGGGCGCATAAACCTACTTTGTATGAAATTTTAGGTGATGACGTAATGTCTTGAAAAAGTTGCGGCTTTAACGTCTGAATATCCAGTAAAAGTAAGAAAAAGAACAATACAATATAAAAAAAAATGCTCCTGATATATTCAAATTGAAGTTTTTTATAATTTTTGGTCAGGTATATTTGGACAGGTACAAAATTTCATACCAACCAAAAGAATCGTTATGCAGTTTTTCTTTTATAATTCACATATTCAAAATACTACTACTACTATTCTACCTTATGAAAAACAATTTTTTTCTTTCATTCTATACCTAATGTTTAAATTCCCAAATAAAGCAGCATTCACACCATCATAAATTCAGAGACAAATTAAGCATACATTGCTGGGATGCTTGATTATGATAATACCAATATCCTTACTTCAACGAGCAAAGTATTCCAAATTAGTTTCTGAATAAAGGAACATGTGATAGCGGCTTAAATGATTACAAAAACGCCACAACTTGTCGTTTGAAAGGGATCCAAAAACCATATACAAAAGGAATAAATAACAAAAACATGGCGATAACAGCCATAATGATGGCGATTACGATACTTTGAATATTTTCCTTATTTTTATAGCACTCGCGATAAAAAATCTAATTAACAAGTTATAAGTACTAAACTTGGCAATTCATGCTAACATATTCATTGTACTGATAAAAAACGTAAATTATATCGGAATAAAACTAGCACGAATGCCCAAACAAGTTCTACCTCTAGCACATCATCATCATCATATAAGACGAAAGACGTCCACTGCTGGATATAGGCCTCCCCTAAAGATCTCCATGACGACCGGTCCTGCGCTGCTCGCATCCACCGGCTTCCCGCGACCTTGACCAGATCGTCGGTCCACCTTGAGGGAGGCCTGCCAACGCTTCGTCTTCCGGTACGTGGTTGCCACTCTAGAACCCTTACGCCTCATCAGCCATCGGTTCTTCTTGCGATGTGCCCTGCCCACTGCCGCTTTAGCGATGCTCATTACATACCTCTTGTACAAATACATCTTTCTGAGACAGGTACGCTCGGCAGCAAGCAAGTGGAAACAAAACCAGTATAAGCTGAAACAGCGGTACGCTAAAACCAGAGACCCACTCAAGGTCAAAGTGATTCCACAAATACAACTTGTGTATCTACATACACAACATTTTTTTACAATAAGCACATAGTTTCAAGAAATGCTGCAGGTACGCTTCATAATAAATGTATAAAATACTAGCTGGTGCCCGCGACTTCGTCTGCGCGGGTTTGTAAATTGTAGCCTATGTGTTATTCTGATGTATAAGCTATATTATTGTAAAGCTTAATTAAAATCCATTCAGTACTTTTTAAGTGAAAGAGTAACAAACATCCATACAAACTTTCGCGTTTATACCTATAATATTAGTAGGATTAACAAAGATTCCTTCTCAAGAATGGTATCAAATTAAACATTTACGTCCATAAAAGAGGATTCGTAAGAATTTCGAGGAGTTCGTATTACGGAAAATCTCATTCTGCCAAAACCACCTCAGGTTCTATTTTTAGATGTCTGAAACTTTCTTCATTTCACCCTTCCTAATCCCTTAGGGGTAAAAATATCTCGGTTTTGCAAGCATTCTCGTCGCCCTCATTCCGATCACATCGCCAGCTTCGACCTTTCGTAAATCTCGCCCCACTCAATCATTTATCACGATATAGTAGGGGTTCTGGGATTTATTTCCAATGTCCTCTGTTTCGTGAAAAAATGGAGCGAAAATCAATAGAAGACAAACTGGAATTTGGATTAGATCCGGGATAGAAGAGTGACTTAAATGGATCGTTGTTTGTCAAGGCTTCTAGTAAAGAAGCTAATATATTGTTGGAGAGTTTTTCGGTCTCTTTTTGTGACACCATTTTTGTGCTAATCTACATAATTTATTTGTGATTTAAATTTGTGGTCCCTTCCGTTGATGCTTATAGATTTTCATCAATGGATAAACGAATCCCTGTGAGTAAAATTAAAATGATATAACCAAAAGGAAGCCACCTAAAATTTTATTATTATGTATTTTTTCATGTAAAACAAACGATAAGACATTTTGTTTCACATCACATTCATGAATATCAGCCTGTGTATTACAATCGAAATTTAATTCTGAACGCGAGTACAGTTACCCCATAAGGGCACAATTTAAAGACTTGTTTTAAGACCCTGGTGAGTTGCTTTCGGCATTTTAAATTATAACAAAACCATCATCTTTGCCCAAGCCCCGAATAAGGCTACGTAATTTTAGGAATTCTGACAAGGGGATTAGTTTTCACACAGAGGAACTGTCATATAAACTGCGTACACAGAGAGCAAACCACTAATACTATATTAGGCTTTGCAGGGTTAGTGGCTAAACATTCTGTCATTTCAAGCTATCAAATGGCTCAACGACTACCACAAGCGTTCACTCGTCCATGGTCTGACCACAACCAACGTTGCTTGACTTTCATGTTCGGAAAGAAATAGCAACTTTTGAAGGTGTTAGGGCTTTTGTGCAAAGTCCCTCTAGGGAAGTACCACCCCCTTGCTTTTTTCTGCCGTAAAGCGGTATCACTGCAGTGTTACGGTTTGAAGGGCAAGGGAGCCAGTGAAATTACTGAGACACACCATCTAAGTTCTCAGGGTGGGCAACGCGCTTTGCTGTCTTATTAGTGTCAATTATGCTACTAATAAGAAAGTGGGCGCTATGGGCGGTGGTGACCACTTACCATCAGGCGGCCCACAAGCTCGCTTGCTCACTTGTTACATAAAAAAAAAACTTGCACTTGGCCACGATAGTACTACAAAAAATGAATATCATTAAATAAGATATTCCTGCACCGTAGGGCGTCAAGCCAAACATCCTGCCATATTTTTTCCCTCCTCATTAGAATGGATTCTCCCTACATAAATCCCAAGTAAAATATATACTAAGCGAAGCTCTGAGCATTAATCAAGATATGCCTTATTTATGCTTTACATAAGGCTTTTAATCATTGAGATCCATACAAAGCCGGTTTGGAACTTGAATACGACTCATATTCGCATTATATCATGAAAAATGTGGTATTCATTTCTAAGTTATTTACATAAAGTATTTTTATCTTGAATATTGTAAGCCCTATCTTTATTGAAACCGTCGCTCGCTTTATGTTTAAGTAACAAGTTGAATTCATAATCTTCATTAACTAGAATAACTTTGTAACGTGGGCGTTATTTGCAAACACAAGACCCAAGGCAACTAAACTCATAAAAAGATTATAGTTTTCTCATATTTTTTCTTGGCCTGATATTTTGACCTTTATGGACAACTTCTAATGTTGCAAGCATCCAGCGGCTTACCGGCGGCATAATGTCCGTCCAGCAATAGACGTCTTGCGGCTTATAGGTATGATAATTGGACCTGGGCGACCAAGCTGTGCTCTGTATGACCTAAACCAAAGCTCACCAACAGATGGCTGCGATGATGAAGTCGACGATGAAACGAGTTTCTCCAGAAGGAGCTTATTTCCACGCGACTTATTCAGGAGGGTTTTACGATCCAGTTTCAATAGTACCACTGGACCAAATCCGTCCCACTAGTACCAATGGTGGTACCAAAGATTTCGGACCTCCTTGCTTCGCTCGGAATAGATACCTTGCTAATTTATTTTAGTAGGGGATGACATCTGCCAACATGTCACAACCCCATCATCGATGATCCATAGAAAATATTCAAAATAACCTGTCAAATCCATAGAAAAACGCCTACACCACCTAGTGACGAATTATTTCTTTGAACCTCCTTCTAAATACCTTTATTTTTCTGTGGGTGGTACTGATTATTTTTATCCCACAGACAGAGCGCCATTTTGTTCATAAACTTACGTCATAATACTCCTCACTAAAGACGATCTTATGAATCCTTATAAGAAAATAATATATTTGGAATTAAATTCTTCGAAATACGTATCTTGAAGTGCTTTTACGTTAACAACTTTTGAACAGAAGTTTAAATGTAACGTGTTGTTACGGCTATGAAACGTTCAAACTCTTCATTTGTATAATGTTTCATTAAAATAATGGCTTTTATAAAGTCTCTATTTCCTTTTCATTACAATATAAGAAGTACATGAATATATTACCGTTTGTGTAACTTCTACTGTATTTATATCTTTTTTCTGACTTTCTAAGACTTCTGGCAAAATATTTGAAACTGCGTAGTTGTTATAATACATATTTTATAATGTTTTATCAGAAACAGTGTTGGCGAAACAAAAAGTAAGTAAGTTTCAATAGCTAATAAGACACCACAGAAGGTTTGAAGACTATTTCTTTAGGCCTAAACTATAATAGGTAGGTACAATGTACAAAAGGAACTTCTCCCTTAGTATTTTTTGTCCTTTCAGTGTAACTGTTGCTGAATGCGTCGCTGTAGAAGGTATAATAGTAGTCACTATGATGTTAACAGCAACACAAAGGGCCTCATAACATTACGGCCCCGCCCTCATCAATGACTGTTCGATCAATCTCATCACGGTCAATTTAATACCAATGGGACGCAATTCGTGGTACCACATCCATACACGAATGAGGGCGAAATGACACAGTTTAAGGAAAATGGTAAAGCTGCAGCAAAATTTACGCCTAACGTCGAATGCCACGTCTGATTAATTACTCGTATTTATAATGCACCTAATTCTACTAGTCCAAGATTGTTTAATGAAAGGGGAGAAGAGGAGGAGGAGGAGTTTTGAATTATGTGTGTTGTTAAAAGAAGTTTCAGTAAGCAGTGTAAATGGAGTTAGTGTAGTCTTAAAGTGAAGAAAAGAACTGCAGAACGTAAGCGAAATATGTGCAAGATGCAGTGAATTGCTGTATTTTTGTGGTGTCTGTCAACATGTAACTCTACATAACCTACTTAAACGTATTTTGAATATAATTATTCATGCAGGTTAAATAATGAAAAAAAAAGTCGCGTTATTCGTTGCTGTATTGTGATCGCAAAATAACCAAACCGTGCTTCGGCTAACGAACCTAAATGCACCAGTGGTCTAAACCCACTTACAATCTGCCGACGCAGTTTTAAAATTTGCCGGCCGTTTGTAAACGGCAATTATACGATTTGTCTGCGATAAACATATACCGTCTTTCTACAAAAAAGTCAGACATCTGTTGAACACTTGATTAAAAAAATCGTACCAAATAACCTTGTCTATGTCATGGATGTGCAGAAGTCAAAAGTGACTTATTTTCTTATGACTTGACTTCTGCGCATCAACTGACATAGCCAGTTATTTTGTGTGCATTTTTTTAATCAAGTGTTCAACAGATGTCTAACTTTTTTGTAGTAAGACCTATAATCTGTAACACACGTTTATAGTTATTTATTATCCTATAAACACATCCTCAGACAAATGAACATTATCTATTCCTTTTATGAAACTTTTTTTACAACCTAAGATTTCTTATGACTATGACGCATCCGAATAAGTAGAATAAGAACCCAGAACGCGTATATCGTGTCGACAAATCGTGACTAGTTGCGGACTACTTTTTTTAAGCAACATACAATGTTACTGATGTTACTCGATTCAATATATTAACGTATGTACGAGTAGCTTGCATAATTTTGCTCATGTTATGCGCTACTAGATAATCAGATAAGTATTGTTTAATAAGGATAAGTTTAGATAAGTTTTGATGGAGTTTATCTGTTGGTAATAATTAAAGGTTCTCAGTTGGACCAACTCCCAACTCCCATTATAAGATGAGAATAGTTTTGGTAGAGTCGGTCTATTTACAATCATTAATAATGATTGCGTAGTGTTTCCTCATTAAGAGGATAAATTATTATATGTTTACCTTGCAGCTTTTCCTTCCGGCTCATGAATTATCCGACCTTTAATAATCTAAATCGTAATTACCACTTTTTAATCGTATCGTGTGGGTTTTAAGGTAAATGACCGACCTTTCAAAACCAGTTGTCAAAGTTATCGAGAAGTCGTCTGTTAGGCTTATTTAACGACTACTGTATGTAGTAATCTCCCTCGGCTGCTCCCAACCGCATCTCGCAACACCAGCCAGGCAGACTCCCCGGCAAGCCGAATAACACTAGTGTGTGCGTTTTTGGGGATTTTAGGAAGACATGCCCGTGGGAGGAGGGGGGACAGCAAAACACCGCAGCGTATTTGCTGAGAATCGACCGTAGTGGGATGAGGGAGAGACGGGTTTATCATATTCGGAATGGGCGTTAACGACAGTGGGAGTTGGGCTTTCAGTGCCTTAGATGGATGCATTGCTGAAGGTGCTGGTAGAAAGTGCGAGGTTGTTGGTTGTCTCCATCCGTTTCACTATCAGTTTCCTCCCTGACTTTTATTCAAACAAAAGTTATCCCCTCTGGGATCCGAACCCAGAACCTCCGAATTCGAGTACCGAATAGTTCCTCAACTAGACCATACTTATATTACAAACAGCTTAAAGCTGCTTCAAAAAGTCTACAGTTCTATAAAATGTCTAGACTATAAAGGTGAAAATCTTTTTACTCTTAAATTTTTTAAGTTGCTTGTTTTCATGAGTAGAATCACTGGGTTTTGGATTTAAAGCGAATGAAAATTCACTCTGTATGATGTAGTGCGATTAAGGTAATTAAAAAACTGAAACTACGAGTATCTATTATGAGATTAGGCCCGCATACGTTTCATTTATTTAAAAATGGCAGTTCATTTATTCCAAGGTTTAATGGAGGGTATTTTTAATGAATTTAACAATATTTTAAAGTCGACAAACGAGAATTATTTTTGGTCGTCATATACAAAACCCTTGTCCTATCAAAAATAGTGCAGGATTTATATAGGAAAGCCAAATAGTTCTTTTTGTTGTTTAACCTATGTCTTAGTTGTTCAGTTTTCTAAGCTGGGTTTCTCTAAGGGTGTTAATTTGATTGCGTGCCATAGATCAGGGGCGGGATCACTATCAGTAACTGAACAACTTTTCCCAAGGAACTTAGGTCGAAATACGAAAAACCAAATTTGACCTTTGAGCTGAGATCAAAAATTTATTTTCGTATTCCGACCTATGTTCCTTGGGAAAAGTTGTTCAGTTACTGATACTGATCCTGCCCCTTAGCTGATGCATACAATCAAATTAACACCCTGTATAAAAATGGCCATGGATAGTACCACAGGAGATTATTTTTTTGCAATATTCTATGCAAATTTTAACTTTTTATACCTCAGCTTTAACGAGCGTTACACGCAAATATATTAAACATGGTATGCAAGGAGAAGTTAATTAAGGGAAGGAAGCACCTTTGAAACATTTTACAAAGAAAAATATGGTCTGTCGAGGAAGTATTTAGAATAACTTGGAGTAAGGAAGCAATTTAAAGGAGAAAGTACACTGACTGGAACATTTTTTATTTTATGTGTTATTAATAGAGAAGGCAACAGGCATCTGCTTTTTGCAACGGTTTTTTTTAAATTTCACTCCTCCAAAAGCAAAGCTAACGTATCTGATAATATTTATTACTGAACCAACTAACCGGAAGATTCTGGGGCAACAAGAGGAGAAGATGGGGAATGGAGGCGGAGGTACAATCGAGAGATAGAAGAACTAGTGTCCGAGCCGAACATCATCGGAGAAATAAAATCTTCCCGACTTCGCTGGCTAAGACATGTGGAGAGGATGGGAGAGGATCGAGCCGCAAAGAAAGCTTATCTTGGCCAACCTTCTGGGCGTCGTCCGGTGGGGCGTCTAAGATACCGCTGGAAGGATGAAGTCGCCAAAGACCTGAAAGAGCTGGAAGTGCCCGTCTGGTCAGATTTGGCACAGAATAGAGACGAATGGCGTACTTTAATGTCGGAGGCCAAGATCCACTTCGGGTCGCTGAGCCAGCGAAACTAAACTAACTAACTAACTAACCTTACTAATTCTACAAAGTAGAGAATCGCCAAATTTAACAACTAAAGGCGACGCAGAAGATGTAGGTTAGAATACTACTTGTGATTATGAAATTTTGCTATTTTATACTTTGTAGAATTATCCGAACACAGGACTACAATACTTTACCACTCTTTTGTTTCCAAGTATTTAATTTTCAAGGACAGAATCAAAATTTTCTCAAAACCAAATTAAAACACTAAAACGATGGCGCAACAATTTTTCGAAGGTTTAGGCGCAAATTTAGGCGGTCGTAGACTCATGATAGAGAGAAATGGCGCAATAGAGAGTAGGCCTTTGCCAAGCATTGGGCTACGTTACAGGCTAAACAAAAATTAAAAATCTCTTAGGAAGGCTCTAGTCCAGCAGCGAATGTCTTGGATTTGTTTTTAGAACTTGGTCGACCTTCAACAGACTTACTGCAAAAGATCATCAATTGAATAATAGAACTTAATATCAACAGGTAACCTCGATAAAATTCAGTCATTAAAGCAATACCTTCAACGTATTATTTTTAAATTGCACATAAAAACCTGTTTTCATCTACAATGCAGATGATGTCACGACTGTTGCTTCCAATGCATCCGTTGCAAGATCTTAATAAAGATTAAAAGTGCCTATATTAAAATAATTTTAGTTACATACACATTCATATATTCAATGAATGCATCGCATAAGCCAATTATTCTAGCAACTCATCTTTACAGCACACATTTTCTGATTTAGTCATGCCAAAATATAGGTAAGTCGTACAAAATTCAATCAGTTTCGCAAAAAAGTTTGATATTTCTTAATATTCTAGAATTTTGTAAACGCCTTTCTGTTTCTATATATCTCGTCACTAAAACGGTTAATCTATCTAGTAAAAGATCCTGCTAAATTAAATTATCAGTCTGAAAAAATCAGTCAGGTCACAATTTTATTTTTCTGAACACTCGGTCTGACAATTTCACGAAATATGTTCTCATAACATACACTTTGCCTAATGCCAATTAGTTATATCCTAGACAGTAGCAAGGTCAAGTTTCTTTACAATGTCTTATACACGATATTATACAATTTAGCAGATTTTGGTATGCGCATGCGTCGTTAGCGCTTCAGTAGTTAGTGTTCTTGAGGTTTTTTACGATATGCTTTATGTTAATACGGATTTGGTAAGGATCTCAAGGTTTTTAATGACATTTTTAATGATTGGACAAACTAAGGTCAAACACTGGTATAATGAAAATATTCTTTGTTTAATCGGAAAATTCTAACAAAGTATAAAGAACAATGGTCTGCCAAAAGAAGACCATTTTCATAAAAGAAATTTTCAATTCAAATATCAATCCATGCACTGTCTGAATCGGTAAGCTTGCCCTTTCTGTTTCTGTTGGACCTTATATCAGTCACATAGGACAAAATAAGGAAAATAAACAATATAAAATAAAAGAAAGTAAATCAAATTACTCATAAATACACTAAGCTGAAAAATAACACAGTGGTGTCAAAGAATATGAACAACGCTTCTGAACATAAAAAAACGCATGAAATATGGAAAATGAAGTCTCGATAAAACGTAATCAAGGTGCAACACAATAGATATAAACGGACTTTGTAAAGAAAAGGGATGTAAACGGTAAATGTTATTTCGAGTAGTTCAAACATTACTGTTCATAAAGAGAACACAGTTCACAAGAAACGATAAACAAATCGAATGTTTGCGTAACTCGATATGAGGTGGCTTAGACAAATAATCTATCGGTGCGAATTTAAACACCGTGTGTTTTCTATTACCGCCGTATACAGTTTCGTACAAACAGTTTTTAGGGTTCCGTCCCCAATCCTCCATTTACCTTTCAAATCATAATAGACAGCTTTTTGAATTTTTTCAAAAATATATTTGTAATTTAGTACTTCAACGGATAAACTCACGTTTTATATTGACGGCATAAGACCGACAGATTTCGATCCTGTACGAGGATCTTCTTCAACAACATATAAAACGTCAGTTTACCGGTTAAGTACATAATTTTTGTGTCACACTCACGAGTCGTTTAGTGATAAAATATATTTGTGTACGTAGTTAGTAGTATACGTAGTTCGATCAAGTTGGCTTAGAAAAATAATCAACGGTAGTATAGTATTCAGTGCTACTCGTATGGGTGCGAATTCGAACGCTTTATATTTTAAATTTTTAAGCTAATAACTTTAGTGTAGAAAGTTGTTCTTTTGTTTAACTTCACGCACAAAGGTACAACAAAGGTAGAGCTCAACAACAACAACTGAAAACAACAAAGAATAAAAACAAATTTAGTTACTATGCCTTGAAACTGGTAGAATTTCAATGTCTGTGTTTCCTAAGAAACATTCAACTGAAATTTCGTCTAAAACAAGTGGAAGTGGTAGTACGGAAACCTTGGCCGACCGACTCACACTTAGACGGTCTTTAAATTAAGTCGTGTAGCATATGCCGGTTTTTTAAAATAATGTGTACGACTATATATTTATTCAAATAACTGCTAAAAAGTCAATTTGGCAAAACAGTTTGGTATGACGTAAAGAACCAATAGAATGAAAAATTACAAATACAGAAATCATATATTTTCTATTACCATCGTTTGTATGGTTTTTCAATTAAAATTTCATTTTTATTGAAGAAAATCTACATTGAGAAACCACATTCAAAACTGTTTTTACTTAATAAGAAGTTGAGCTAAGTATAATTGATGATCAAACGAACTTACCTGTACGTGAAGTTCGATCACAATTATATGAGCAGCTTTATTCGACGCGATTTATATCAAACAATATAACATTTTGTAGCTATGTTCCCACATTGCAGCCCTTACACGTATTTAAAAGATTTGTAAAAAAAAAATTAAGGTGACATTATGACTCATTCGATACTTCGCTCGCCCGGTCCGCCATCTTCATTCTGTTTAAAGGTTCTCGTTGATTATTTCTTTCTGAATTTACTTTTGGGTGGGGGTATTGAATAATGTACCAGAAGAGTAACTTAGGGAGGGTGATATAAATCGCGTCGAATAAAGCTGCTCATATAATTGTGATCGAACTTCACGTACAGGTAAGTTCGTTTGATCATCAATTATATTTCGCAGCTTTATTCTTTGCGATTTATATCAAACAATATAACATTTTGTAGGATGTTTAGAGTTCGTTGAATAATGAAGAAAGAAATAAATAAATGTAGTTTTCATTTACTTTGTTTAATTTTATAATGAAAATCTTTTAACAAATTAGTCAATCATTGTACTTTTATGTTTAAAAGCATTACTTTTATGTTGAAAAGCTAGCTCCTGCTACTAGCTGTAAGAGAAACTTGCAAAACATTTTAATTTTTGATTTTGATTTTTTTTTTTTGACGTACACAAAATGTGATATTTTCAACTATCCTTACCAAACCATTTACTCTAACAAAGCAAGAAATAAAGGTTCTATTTATTTACTTGTATTTAGTTCTGCTAAAGCAAATTCGTTAGGATGGGAGATGCTATCATCTCTGTTATGAAATTTTGCGAATGTTTTTGATGTATCAGTGCTGTCTCCCTAATTAGATCCGCACTAACTCCAAACCTACTAGCCGCTGAGGTGGACGCGTGCCTAGTTAGTTAGTGGGATCCTGTTTCCGCAATTAAACTCTAGTTTGGTCCTTTTTGCGTGCAGGTTGTGCTGGTTATTTAAGCCAGCCCAGCTCGGAGCGACCTCGTGTCTTCGAGGATTTTGGCCCGATGGTCGGCCAACAAACGCGTGCCTAGAGCAATGTCCTGTAAATAGTGAAATATCTATTCCACATCCTTGTAAAGTGCTTTTGACCCAGTTGCTTAAAATTTGTGGTGAGACAACGCCGTGTGGTTTTCTGTAACTAATGAATAATTTTGACGCAGTAATATTGTTTCGAAGAGCACTTGTTTTATTTATGTATATAACTAAGCATTGAGCTGGACATATTTCAGGCTAAAGCCTGTTCACTTTAAAGAGTGTAATATGGTAGTCTGGGAACTGGCTGGACTGAAATAGGTGTGGAAGTCTTTATTAAATCAGGAATGGTAATCATAATTTCACTTCCATTTTGTTTCGTAACATTTTCTAATTTAGCTAAGGAGAAGGTTTTTGAATCCTATGTGCGGTCGCCAGTGCTTATAGGGTGAGAGCCTTTTTTTTTTTTATAGTAATTTAAGATTGAGGCTGTCATTAGGCCATAATCTAGATAAATAATTTAAGACTAAGTTGGGATCCCAAGTAAGGTAGTACTTGGGTTTTGGTGGTCTCAGTTTGAAGATACCTTTCATAAATCTCTTAATTGTGTAATGGTCCTTGTGATTTGAACCAATGATAGTCATTATAGCAGATTTACGGGAATCGATTGTACCATATTTTGCCCCTCTACGAAAACATTTTGTTAAGAAATCTATGATAGTGTTAATCGTTGGTTGTAAAAAATTATGATTATTACATTTACAAAAATCGAACCATTGATAACGTCTTAGCTGACAAGAACGATAACATTATTTTAATAGACGGTGGAGTCATTGATTTATTTAATTAAGTTTGCCTGATAATTTTTCGGCAACCAGGGAAAGTGTCTGATGGCGGCTGTGGTGTGATATGGATGATTTTTGGACGACTTTTAAAATAACGGAAAACGAAGGAAAAGCGTAAAAGACCAGATTTTTTCCAAGAAATCGTAAAAGCATCAATTGCAACGGCATTAGGATCGTGTTGCCAGGATATAATTCTTCGCATTTAGTGTTTCGTCTAGTTGCGAACAAATCGATCGCAGGACAACCAGGGTTATCTACAATTTCTTGAAAACAATTTGGGTTTAGCTCCCATTCGGGATCGACGTTCTTAGTGCGCGAAAGAGCGTCTGCCTCAAAATTGTCCTTAGTGTTACAAAAATCATGATATTTCTGCGTTCACACCACTGCCAAATTGATTTAGTTATTTCATTCAAATGTGGATATTGGACGCTACCCATTTTGTTAATGCAGGAGATGGCAGTGACATAGTCTGTCTGTAAGAGTATTTCGCAGGCAGACATATCCCTAGTGTATATTTGAAGTGAAAACAAGGCAGCTTTCAGTTCTAATATGTTAAAATAAGAGTCATTTTCATCATCGCGGCGAAATCCATGCGATCTAACTCCGTTACAGAAAGCGCCCCAGCCGTAATATTTAGAATATTAATAGAGTATTTCTAACTTATAGTCACCGAATCGCAAAGGATGGTAACCATGGTCTATGTTATTTATCCACCAATAAAATTCATCATTTAAATTGTATGGTAAATTGATTATTTGGTCATAGGAATCGTTTCTTAAAATAATCGTTGTAATTTTAACATCTCTTTGGCATTGAAAACAAACCCTAAGTACTTGCATTGCCTTCTTGGTGTTAATTGACTTTTTTCTTTATTTATTATAAATCCCAATTTTTCTAACAAGTTTTTAGTGTATTCAATATTTCTCTGATATTCTTCGTAAGCAAGTCCTAAAATTGCATTAGTGGCTTTAAAATTTTCGTAAAAATATACGGAGCTAAGAAGAGGCCTGAGCGGCCTCAGTTAAATTGATATAAAATGCTTTTAAATTTAGAATTTCAAATATTTTCTGTGATATTTTTAATAGGCATAGATAAATATACATCTTTCATGTCGATGAATGCCATATAACAGTTTTTAGTAATCAATTTTGCTGCTGTACGATAATATTCCATTTTGAAATGTTGGGTATGTATGTAAGTATTTAGTTAAACTTTCGAGATTTAAAATAAATCTTTGATTGCCGTTAGGCTTATCTCTCAAGAATGCGCTAGAAATAAATTCTCCGTTTTCATGATAACTTTTTGAAATAGCACCCGTTTCTAATAATGATCGAATCGATTTCTCGTAATGAAATGACTCGGTATGTGATCTTGGTAAAGTATTTTAGCAACTTTTATTAATAGGAACCGTTTTAAAGGGTATTTTATATCCCTTTATCCAGGACAGAACTCTGGGGTTATTTGTGATTTGCAGCCAGGCGTCGTAAAAGTCGACCGGCTGGCTGCGGGTACCTCGTTTAGTAGCGGCGGGTGTTGCTCCGCGGCGGCGGCGGCGACGTCCTCCGTCTGCTGGGGCCCCGGCCGGGCCTGGTGGCGGCGCGCGTCGTCCGAGCTGCTGGAGCCCGAGGTTTCTCCACATCTGGTTTGCCGCTGGTGTTCCGCTGCGGGGCCCTCATGTTTAAAGGCTTGTTTTTATAAAAGTTACTTTTATTAAATTTTGGGTTTGTGTTCTTTGGAAACTTTTTAAGATCAGCCCCTGACTTTTGAATATTTTTAGCTGACTTTACTGTATCGGACACGTTGTCGCCGAATAAGTATTTGTCTCTTTTTGTGTTCAACAAAGCTGCTTTCATACTGGCGCTGGTGGCTGATATAATAAACGATCTTCTTGATTTTGGTTAATTAAAATGAATATCGCATAAAATGCGACCCGCATCGCTCATCGCTTTTAGTATCTTCGAGTGGTAATTTTTCTTTAGAAGCAAGTCTGTGGCGTTTTCTAGCGCAGCGAGCGCAATACCAATTTGTCTCTGTCTCTCTGCTAAAAACGCATCTCTTTCTATGAAATATTCGGGGATGGCCGCCTTAACTTCAGCATTGAGCAAGGCCGGAACTAAAACTCGCAGTTGGCGGGTATCAGGTGTTCTTTATGAATTTTTTCTTTTCTTTCTTTGACGTAGACCCTTTAATAGAATTTCTTGCCAGCGTGAGGCAATATCTTTGTGTATATTGGTACCTAACTGGGTTTCAAGTGTAGGCGCATCTCCCAGTAACTATAGTATTTCCTGATCCAACTCAACTTCGCTTTGTTCGTTTTGATTCGACGAAGTGAAGTGGATGTTCCGGCCGTCGTAGTACTCGCGGATGTCGTGGATGCTTGGGCAGTATCAGCCGCAGAGGTGGCGTGCGTTTGAGTAGTCGTCGTATTGTCTGCGTTGGTGAAATCTGTAGATACGTATGCCCAGTACATGAGTATGTATGTAGGTAATGAAGGAAAAAGCCCCGCTGGCTAGTTCGCATCATTGTTAAGCTGCCTACCTACACATATTTATGTCGAAGATGGGAAGGTATGTGCTTGCCATAGAACAAAGCCCGCTGCTTGCTCGAAAGAAAATGGTAAGGTTCACTTTGTAACAGAATAAGCCCCGCTGGCCATTCGCATTACTTTTTGAGAACCCTTGTTTTTGCGTCCAATCGGCGCTATAAATAAACCTACATGTCTATGTAGGGAGTGTAGGTAGGCATGTTATCTACTCGTTTTATGAAACAACGAAGCCCGATGCTTGCTCGTATCATAATCGAAGTGAAGGTGCACAGAAGGTTCACAGAAGGTAGAGACAGAAAACTGGTTGCTCGTATAAGAATCAAACCAAAATAAGGGTAGTTCGAGAAAATTGTGACAGAGAAAACCCCGCTGGTTGCTCGCATCACATCCCGAATAACCCTTGTTTAGCACGACAATTTAAGATGACGAGTAGACTCTGGTATGTGTTTATAAGATTTTCACATGACTTACTGTCTGTTTCATCCTCCGAACTTATAAGACGCACACAACGGCGCCGCGGTGGGGTCGCTTTGCGGCGACGTTTGTCCAACTGTGACTGTATATCCGCGAGTTTTTTAAGAATTTCCACATCACTTTCTTCTCTTTTTCGTTTTCCCATCACTGCTGAACTTTTTCATCGTAAGAATTCACTTGATATTGTTTTTTAATCGCACGAAATGCGCGCGAGGTGTAAGAGCTACAACACGAAAACACAGAATGAAGATGGCGGACCGGGCGAGCGAAGTATCGAATGAGTCATAATGTCACCTTAATTTTTTTTTTACAAATCTTTTAAATACGTGTAAGGGCTGCAATGTGGGAACATAGCTACAAAATGTTATATTGTTTGATATAAATCGCAAAGAATAAAGCTGCGAAATATAATAACAATACAATGAGTAAGTACAATATATTTACTGCACAAAAATATCAAGCAGATCAAATACAAAATGTTATATCAAAACAAAAGTACAACAAGTTAGCCTTATTTTGTCACTAAATAGATTTTTTTTAATAGGTTTCTTCTACGCAACTTTCGGGTGCAAACAAACTAAAAAAACAATAACACAGGATTTTTAAAACTCATTTTTATGAAGAGCTTTATATGAGCACACCATTCGTAATGTCATAGTCAGAAATCTTTTAAGAGGCCTATTACAAAATTTCGTACAAAAACATGAAAAGTGGAAAATCTCACTCGGCGTCCAGATTTTTCGACACTGTTTTGTAGCTGAAACTAAACGATATAAATACTTTTTGTATTTTCAAGTTATTTGATACTATTATAGCGTTTGAAAGGCCAGCGCATCGGATTATGGAGAAATTTGGAAGTTTTAAGTACGTTCAATTAAGGTATTAAAACGAATTGTTTTTAAACAAACGTAGGCGATTTTAATTTTCTTTATACCAAAGTTTGGTATGGTATAAGTTATACGAAATAATATTATTATAGTATAGATCAATTTGCAGTTAAATCTGAGCGTTTTTTGTAGTTTTTTTCGTTCGGAAATTATTTTTTTTCTAGATTTTCCAATATATTTTTCAAAATTCCGAGGCCGCTACGAACTACACTATTATATAAGAGATTTTATTGTATTATTTTAATTATGTTTGCTTAGCCCAATTGTTCAATCCACGAGCTCAAAAAAGTGCCTTCGCGCATTTTATGAAAACTTGCTTCGGAATATTGGCTATATCTACCAATATAAGAAAAAATTGTAAAAAGCGAGGCCGCTACGAACTTAAATAATAACTATTCTTCAAAATTTTATAAGTTAAAGTTGTCAAAGTTTTTCCGTTTCTCAGATTAAGGACGCCGAAATTAGCTATTTTGCGCAAAAACACGCTCAAAATGTAATAGGCCTCTTAAACACAACTTCTTTTTTTAAGATGTCGTTATATTACAAATATTATAAGTACATAATTCAGCGAAAATCTCTCCGTTATCATTAATATCCTCTCATTTTATTGTTATATATGAATATAACCCATCGCAAAATACATTAAAATTTATTGCCTACTAATCTTTTTTATAGCTTGATATGATAATAATTTTGACCTTGCACCAACATATTTGGATGAGTACTTTAGAATATATTATATTTCAGAAAAGTACGATTTTGTTCTCGAAATAATGTACACAACCGATTTACTCGAGAAAACAACTTAGGTTGATCTATTGATCATTTAAGTAAGGAAATATGAAAGTAGGTTAGTTTTCGAGTATAGGACTTTTTTTTCATAAATGCTGAGTTCCGTACCTAACCTGAACCAATAAAAAAAGTACTTGGTGTCTACATTTCCTACGAAGCAAATGTGCAGAAACATGGTTGAAAAATATTGTAAGTTGGCATTTTCCATATTGAAAACACAATCTAAATTAACTCTCTAGACAAGATCTATAAAAATTTCCCCTCTTTCAGTAACTTCGAAAATTTAAAAGCTTAATTGTTTCCACTACACCTAAAGGTATATTCCCGTCCAACGATCAATTTCGAAGGAAAGAAATTTAAAAACATAAATCTCTAGACTTAAACTGTCTGTCTGACAGATAGCCAATTGTTTCTTCTGCATCGTTACATAAATCTGACGAGGAGGGAGATGTATCAAAGAGATTTTCTAAACCGAAACAATCCAGGAGAAATCTTTTAGCAGCTGTAAAGCTCATAAATACTATGCACGACTATTTGACATTAGCGACGGTTGGCAATGAGGACGCATTATTTTTTATAGGACAGTCTGAAACAAAAGGTTTGGAAGAATGTCTTTTTACAAAAATAAAGTACGGAAAACCGTCGTCAGCCAACTATCTGTCGTGGTCTAGTCGGACGTGTGTTAAAATAGACGCGGTTCCTACCACTGATTCGACTTTACCAGTCAAAGAGGCAATCGTTCGCTATGCATTAGAATGATTTAGTTCGTTTTGTCACAGTCGTATTTTCGTTATTGAGGTTACTTCTTTTGCTCTGTTCTATAATTGACTCGAGTCGGATGAGGTGTTACGTATGCGTACGAGTGTTTTATTCTTTTTACAACAATGTGTCGATGGATTCATGGAGCTGAATTACTTTGATTAAAAAACCAGGAAGCAATCTATAATGTATTTAAAGTAATACATATAGGTCTTATGCGTTGACAAAAAATACGAGTATATTCTTGAATTAAAAAACAAAATTAATATTGATAATTTTGAAACCGTAGAGTACAATTAGGAAAGGAAGACGTTTGCGAAGTTTAAACAAAAGAGGAAACAGTTGCTAAAATTTATGAAGGGAGTCTTCAATACAAACTTGACTTGAATTTCCAAATTTGCATTGTGATACTTGAACAAATATAATTTAAATTTTCTAATTTTCTTTGAAATTGGGACTGAAACAATTACATTAGCAGTCGTGATTCGAAGATAAAATACTTGGAAGCAGCACAAATATTTAGACATAGAATAATAGACATTTCTCAGACGATGTACCTGTGTAATTCATTCGGAAACTGTCGCAAAAACAGACACGCATAGACAATGTAACAAGAAGACCCCAAAGTTTGTGACCCTTGTGAGTGGGGTTTACTCGAAATCTTGAACCCAAGAATTCGTTAATACTTTATAAAGGCAACTTTTGGGTAAATTGATGAATATTCAATGGCTGTCAGCATCGGTGCTACGGGACAATTACTTCGTAAACAACTAAATGTTAAATTTTTACAAACAAAAAAAAATTGTACACTTACTTTATAGAAGGTGAGTGATATTATTGAAACACCAAAGAAAATAAAAACACAATCCGTGGATCAGCTACTTTACAATACAGTACATAAAATCACAAAAAGCTTTCGGCAAACACCTCGGAGATCAAATCAAATAAACGTCACACATCAACATAACATTTACAAAAGGAAACTGTACAAGGGAATCGTTTTGTCGGCGGAAAAACGTGGAGATGCGAAAAATAAAATAGGAAGAGATGGTTGTACGTAAATTTTCGCGGGAAATTGGTAGAGAGCGAACGCGTGCCACCCACGCGACGATCACGGAGCGACTGAGCGGATTCACCTGCAATGCGTGCGCTGATCGGTGGCGCTAGACAGAGCCGGATAAATTTATATCTACACGAGTGCGACAAAGACAGACTGAAACACACGTGCTCGTACCACCTCGAGGGTAAAGCAGTTTCAGGAAAGGGGCGCGATATTACAAAGCTGCGAATGAATAGGTATGTATTTTGCATTATGAAGCGACGTACAATAGGTCCCGTTTATGCCCTTTTGTTGTTGAGGGAATTCGATGCGACATTTTGTTGTTCCAACCTATTTCTTTAATGAACCTGATATTTGAGCTATACTCAATGTAGATGGTTTTATCTCTACATTCTAGGCAGGTTGTTAAAGTAGAATAAGGAATTAGTTTGGTCTTCTGGTAATTCTGTCTCTTCTCTGTCGTTTCGCTTTTGAAAGAGCGGTCACTTTGCGGGCACAACTCTCCGCACGATCTCCCGCCATCTCTTCTTGTTGGTAGACTGTCTAGCGCAATCAGATACGCGGATAGCTACTGCGTATTACACTTGGTCAGTCCTTCGAATAGGTGACTTGCCGCGCGATCTGGTGGATCTCTATGGAGTCGTTACCGCACTTAGGGACATGTCTGAAAAACTTCAGTATGCGCGACAGTTACAATGCGACTGTACTACACCCCAGACACTTCATACAACGAGCACGAATTTGAAATTTGAAATCGGAAGGTCGCGTAGGCCCGCATATTCAGTACAAAAGACTCTCAGAAGCACCACGAGAATCTCGCGGCCGGGTACGCGCGGAGGTGCCGGGTAGATTGCAAGGGGGCGGAGAATTTCGTTCTATATGATAGTCACCTCATCATAACATCCCATAATAAGTCCTTTACAGGACAGGGAGCTCCCTCCAGAATTCCAGCTCTTGCTAGAAAAATGTGGAGGGGAAGTACCTTAGTCACCACGCGTGTTAGCGTTACGGCTGGCACCATGGACCGCGGTTGTTGGTGACCGCAGTATGCAAGATGGTACGATACACGGAAGGACGTTTCTGCCCATCTTCCGGTTTATAAACATTTAGTCGCCTCTTACGACACCCACAGGTAGAGTTGGGTCGGTACTATTTTTTGCCGGTACCACACGGAACTATGATAGTACTATTACTTTATTCTGTGACAGTACTATGGCCGACAGACGCTACGTGATGCCGAGTTCCTGATAAGGATTTCCCGAGCGACTTCTTCCAGCACCACATCTTCAAAGCATCAATCTTTTTCCCCACTCGCGCACTACCCACGTCTCTGTTGCGTAAAGAAATATGAGGAATATAAAGTGTTTCCACGTGCCTGACTTTGGTGGTTGTGGTAATATGATTCCTGCACTTTCATTAAATTAACTTAACTTGTAACTATTGAACGATAAACCATTAACTCTTTTGGAAATAAAAATATTATACAAAAATAATAACTCAATCAGAAACACGCACGTAATGACATAATATGCATCTAATAAAGTAATTAAAACTAAACTTGAATTGAATAAGCAGCAAAAACTGGAACTAAATAGTAATGATGTAACGCTTACTTGATAAGAATGACTGCTACATATACATAAAAAAATACTTTAGTAAAAACGTTCAACGAAATTGTGTGAGAATACGCACCTAACATGCAATCTACTTATTCATCACCAATAAAAAATGTATGAAGACAAACTATCAAATATACGTTTTGAATTTAGAGTACTCGTAATAATTCTGTTTTCAGTAAATAGGCAAAATGATTTGTCGTTCAATTTTCGACGCATATATTACAATTACGGTACAATTAGCTTACCACACTAAAGCACATTTCATACAATACGTAAAACGAAGCGACAGGGTTTTTTTCCTTAAACTGCTTTATTGAATATAAATTCTTCCTCCTATATTTATACCTATAATATTATATAAAACTAATAAAAATAGAAGTCAGTGTATGTTTTCCTTGTTACAAACGAAAAAGTGCGAAGTTAACTATTATAGGCTCTTTCGTCGCAAATTTGTTTCAAAACGTGAGGAATATGTATGTATGTATAGTATATATAATTATAATACGAAGCAAAACAGGTCAAGGTTGCAAATCTATTGTTCTAACCCGCATGACGTAGCTTCTTAAGTCAAGGTCTTCACCAAAAAAAGCTTTTCTATCATTAACATCTACAATGACTTGCTTACCTTCTTTGACATGCCCAACTATTGTATCTTCTTTTTATTTATATTTTGTTACGCAATTTTTTTATTGTTGTCACACTTGCCCTATTAAAAAAAAATCATTATGTTGTCATGAAAACATCCAAACACAAACAGACGGTAGGTAACATAATATATTTTTTTAAAACTACAAATCATAAATTTAAGTACCTTGACGCGTTCGTCTGTCGTCATGTCTGTCTCTGATCGCTAATTTCTGAAACTACTATATGGATTTTGATAGGGTTTTCTTTAATAGATAGACTGATTCACGACGCAGGTTTTTGTCTATACTTTATAAATATTTAGTGCAAGTTTGACTGGCCCGTTGGTGTGGTTGGTAGTGAGCCTGCCTTTCAAGCCGTGGGTCGCAGGTTCGATCCCGCCCAGGGAAAACATGTGTAGTGTGATGAACACAAGCGTTTGCCAAAAATATCCTTCTAATATTATAAACGCGAAAGTTTAAAAGTATGTATGTATGGATGTTTGTTACTCTTTTACGTTAAAACTACTGAATGGATTTTAATGAAACTTTACAATAATATAGCTTATACATCAGAATAACACATAGGCTACAATTTATAAACCTGCGCAGACGAAGTTGCGGGCACCAACTAGTATAAAAATAAAAATATAAATAAATATATAATTGACTTAACTGTGATGATGTTCGTCGATCAAGTCGAAAAAATCCTGCCGCTTGAGAGCTTGCAACCAAAACTGTTCAGTTCTAGTCATGACAACAAACAACTTTTCGAATCAACGCAACTTTAAAATCGAAAAAAATCTGAATCAAACCTTTGATCGATTTAGGTAGAAGTTTTTTAGTTTTAATAGATTTCAGGTTTGTTCTATAGTGAATTTTGTTTATATTCATGAATAAATATTTTCTTTGGAAACCGGTTTTCAAATCACCGTAATATCACATTCACTGAAAGTTGTTCAGTTTCGTTGACTGATCATGCCCTTTCAGTTTTCGAAAAGCTGTCCCTTAGATGGAAACCAGTTTTCAAAACCACCTTAAATATTCACTGAAAGTTGTTCAGTTTCGTTGACTGATCATGGCCCTTTCAGTTTTCGAAAAGCTGTCCCTTAGATGGAAACCAGTTTTCAAAATCACCTTAAAAATTCACTGAAAGTTGTTCAGTTTCGTTGACTGATCATGCCCTTTCAGTTTTCGAAAAGCTGTCCCTTAGATGGAAACCAGTTTTCAAAATCACCTTAAAAATTCACTGAAAGTTGTTCAGTTTCGTTAACTGATCATGCCCTTTCAGTTTTCGAAAAGCTATCCCTTAGAACCTGTATATCCGTGGTAGGTTGTATCCTTGATACTAGTGGTAGTTTTACATAGATACGTCTATGTAGGTACAGTCAGGAGTACGTCAAGCTTGACGCATTGGACTTTGCACTGCGCTTATTTTAGACAGCGTATAGACTGTGGTATAGATCAGTCACACGGCCAGTGTAAAGCTGCTTTTGACTGTACCTTTACCTCCAATACTCGATGTCTGTTTAGTTTTTAAAACCAAAATTTAAGGAACCTCTTTTGAACAGAGTTGTGGGCATTTTTGTATAAAAAAATTGTTTGAATGACGTCGTTAAATCTCAGTTTTCGCATCCCTCCCCACCCTCCCATTATTCTAAGCTTGATGTAGTACCAATTATTGCCGTCAGATGGCCTTTATTTACTTTTCACGAAATAACCACGAAAACGCAACGAAAGCGTAGACGTATCAACATTCCATGTCAACAAAAAATACAGGATGTTAATTTAATTGCGTGCCATAGCTTAAGGGGTGCTTCAGTTACGATAAAGGAACACAAAAAAAATATTAATAAATCCTACTGAAAATAAAAAAACTATAACTCCATTGAAACTTAACTAACGCGGAGCACCGCGCTATCACCGAGCCAGCGCATGAGAATCAGTGGATAAGGTAGGCACATACATAACTTTCGCGTGCTTTTGATAGCCCGGTGCTCCGGGTCATTGCCCTCCGCGTTAGTTTAGTTTCAATGGAGTTTATTAGGGTTCCGTACCTCAAAAGAAAAAAACGGAACCCTTATAGGATCACTTTGTTGTCCGTCTGTCTGTCTGTCTGTCTGTCTGTCTGTCTGTCTGTCTGTCTGTCTGTCAAGACCCTTTATCTCACGAACGGGTAAAGGTATCAGGTTGAAATTAATACCATATATTAGGATCCATGGACCACACAAGGTCTGCAAATTTCAATTTTTTACAACGACGCAATAAAAAGATATGGCATTTTATGTCCTCATCTCCATACATTTATTCAAAAATGCAAAACCTACAGGGTAGTTCCCGTTGACCTAAAATTATGAAATTTGGCAAGAAGCTAGGTCTTACAGTACAAATAATGGAAAAAGTCTGAAATCATTAAATATTACAACTTTTCTCACAACTAATGGTAACCAATTGTGGTGAGCTCCCGTTTCAAGAACATTCATATAAGAGAGGGGTCAAGTTGGATGGTCGCTGAGGCGATTTTTGTTTTAGTTCTATTTAAAAACGAGATCACTTACAAACTTGAAAATTGGTATGTTTATAGTGCATAAGCTATAAAATAACAACAAATAACAAAATTTGGTCAAGCGCGTGTCGGACTCAAAAAATCTAGCACATTAACTTACTGAAATTTCAACTAATACAATTATGTTTATGTGGTGGTACGGTGGTGTGGTGGAACCCATACATACCCGTGGGTGTCGCAAGAGGCGACTAAGGGTTAACTGGAGGATGGGCAGCAGCATCCTCCTTTGTATCTTACATCTTACTTACTGCGGTCACATAAAAACGCGGTCCATGGTGCCAGCCGTAACGCTAACAAGCGAGGTGACTACGGTAGGTACTTGCCCTCCACATTTTTCCAGAAAAAGCTAGAATTCTGGAGGGAGCTCCCTGTCCTGTAGTGGACGTTTCATGGGATGTTATGATGATGATGATGGTGGTACGGAACCCTCAGTGCGCGAGTCCGACTCGCACTTGGCCGGCTTTTTTTTTTAAGTACGATTTTTTTTTATAATTTTTTTGAGTTTCTTTATCGTTACTGAACCACCCCCTAAGCTATGGCACGCAATCAAATTAACACCCTGTATAAAGGTTATGAAAATGTATCAGGTTATGAAAATTTGCTGTCACATCACCCCGTCCATCCAGCAATTATCTACACAGCAATTATCATAATTTCACACAATACGGAGAGGCCAGATTTTATAACCTCTGACATTCGCAATTAGTAACACACGGAGCGAAATTTCACCCCCGAAACACGCTTCCGTCAGAGCGTTAGTATTAGCATATTATTACCATTAATCCGTGCCAGGCCACCGGTTTTGTCTCGGACACGTCGACAATTTTTCGCTATGTGTGCCACGTTGACGTAACTTTTGGAAGATTAATGGTATTTGGGGCAGGGGTAGAAAAACGACGAAAAACGCGCGGTGTTGTTAGGTCCGCTGACACTAAATGCGTGTGGAGGTCGAGGGTTTGGGCGTTTGTGAGAACATTTTGAATAGGACTACAATCTACAAGTCTCGTTTAGAGAGGTGCCTACGAAGTTTTTATGTTTCATATTTGGGTATGGTAAAATAACCAAATTTCATATTTGAATAAGGAAATGATAGTCATGATGACTGATTTAATAAGATCTAGATGCATATGATACCCGTAACTTGTAATACCATATTCTTACTGTGGTTGTTATAAAAGGCGATTAAAAAAGGGAAACTAAATCAATTAATAGCGTTTTTGTACCTACATTTTTTTGTAACAAGTGAGCAAACGAGCAGGTGGGCCACCTGATGGTAAGCCCACCACCACCGCCCATAGAGCCCACCGTCTTATCAGGCATAACTTGACACTAAAAAGACAGCAAACCACGTTGCCAACTCTGAAAACTACGATTGTGTGCCTCGTGTGCCGGTAATTTTACCCTCGCTTCCTTACCCTTCAAACAGAAAGACAGCAGTCCAAACTCTGCTACTTTAAGGTAGAAATATGCAAGGTACTTCCCCATAATACCGCATCGTGCGTGTCACTATAACAAATACTCCAGTAAAATTACGAGAGATTGTATGGCGAAACGGAAATAATTGATAATAGCAGTGATTCTTTTTCAGATCGATAGATTATATTTCTGTGTAAAGCTTTTTAATGGAATCCACCTAAATTTACTTCATTTATTTATTTATTTTGCCGTCCAAACATTAAAAAAATATGGAATTTCGGAAAAAAATGTTAATAGATTATTTTTTTTTATTTACGGCTTATTATATATTCAGAATTTTATATTATACATGAATCCACCTAAAAATATTAGCTTTTCTGTATTGTTTAACTTTTATAGCACGAAATTTAAATACAGCTTATCTTCGCAACCAAAAATAGTAATGCATCCGTTTTGCTTTCTAATAATTTAAATAGTGCTATATAATCACATTTTTGGCAAATCCAACATAAATGTTTACAAAATCATTATAAACCAGCGATTACAAAAAAACTTTTTTTTTATTTAGTATGGCATTTTTGTGAATATATATAAGAATCACTTACATTTAAAAAGGTTGAGTTTAGCTCAGTTTATTGCTATTATTTTACCTCGACTTTATTGGCCCTTATATGTAAAAATAAGTGGAGATTTTATATTTTGAAATAAATTGATATTTTTAAATATATTTATGGTGGATTTTGATGCCTATATGTAAAGTATACGTTTATCTATGATATAAAGTATATAATTGTCTATTACTATTTTTGTCTTAGCTGTTATTCTAAAAAAATATTCCGCTTTAAATTTTAGGTGGACTCGTAAATATTGCGTCTTAACATCATATTTAAATACGATTTACACAAAAAAGTAGCTATTAGCATTTAATGTTTTGCAAAACCGTATTTTTACTGGAGTAAAAGGTGATTCCTGTTCATAATAATCTACCAGAGAAATACCAAGAAGAGGCTTTTCTCTACCAGTAGACTTTTCTATAAATTCATTAATCTTAAAAGTACAGGCATAATTTTATTATGTTTTATAGTCACACCAGGGCGACCAAACTCGGATCAGGACAAGTGAAAACATGGAGTAAATATTTTAAACCTTATCCTCATCATTTTTATCTTAACACCATGCTCGATCGATTCTCAGCCTCGTAAATTATAAATTTCATCAAAATCGTGAGAGCCCGAACGCGACAACAAACAAAATATTACTCGTGTAATACCAATTTCGTTTTTCTACATTGAAAAGATTTTTTGATGCTAACTTGTTGACAAACCAACTAAAAGTCATTCATCAAACAAAACACAGCGAAAAGAATCAGATAAACCAAAATGGATCACATAAACCAACCACGAAAGTAACTATATCTAAATATAAAAAAGCGAACATAATAAAGACGGATTAGAGGATATATAAGAAACGGGCAATGTTTTGTCGGATTTGGAAGCCGGTCCGACAAGGGCTTACGGAATTAACTTCGCAACTAAAATGACGGTGGACAGAAAATCTGGCGACATTGGACCCTCGTTGACAATTTTAATAGATTGAAAAGGAAATCTGAATTGTGAGTAGGGCTTAAAAATGATTATACTAAACGTGAGGACTCTCACTTCCCTCATAAAGAACCGCCTTACATAAGGTGTAAAAGAAGTCTCCCTAATACTGAAACCTATAAAACTGAACAACTTTCTTAAGAACAAGAACATGATTTTTATGATTTTCCGTAGAAACTGAATTACGTGTTCAAAATGATCCCTTTAAAGACTTAATGCGTTTTGTTGCTTAAGGGCAGTAAGTAAATATGTGTAAGCAACTTGAGCAAGTATAAAAAGTAAATGAACATCAAAAGCACAAACACATCTAAGCAATGGGAACCTTTTTGTATTGGGTCCTTACCTATGAAATTGGCGAATTTTTTGCAGATTAATAAGATCATAATTTCTATAATTCTAAATCAATTTTAATTATTTGTTTTATATTTGGAAATTGAATTTAAGGTTATCAATCGACGCATTTAATATTGTTTTTATTTTTAGTTCGATATCTAACATTAAAGGTCCAAAAATTGTTCGCCTGAAATGTCGTCCGTTTTAATCATTAGATTTGTTATATTTTTTTACAGATGATATTTTTCGAAAATTAAATTATAGCTGCTGTAAGCTTAATTTTTCCTATTCACACTTTAAAAAATCATTTTCCATACAAAACGCCAATTTCATAGGTAAGGACATAATATTTAATTTGAAAGTCAAATGCAAGTCAAACTTTACTACTACAAGCGAAACTCTGCCTCTAAGTCGATTTAAGAACAGTAATGTGTTTGATGTATATTTAAATGAACTTGAGAGTTCAAAACAAAAAGCTGCCCAAAGTTTATACAAGTTTTAGGAATTATATTGTTATGTCTAAGTCCTAGAGGCGTTTCTAAGCATAAAATTATACAGTATCTCCTAATATGCTACGTGATGTGAAAGCAAATTGCACAGAAGTTTATCCGATGTGTACCTACGAGTATATATCCCATAAGGCAAAATATTCCAGATTCCATCACGAATAATAGGAGGTAGTGATATTGGCAAGAACTCTAAAGTATGGATTTTATCTGATAGACGTGTTGGAATCTAATAGTGTACTTAATATACAGGTTGTTAATTTGATTGCGTGCCATAGCTCAGGGCCGGGATCAGTATCAGTCACTGAACAACTTTTCCTATGGAACATAGGTCGAAATACGAAAAACCAAATTTGACCTTCCATACAAAATGCGCTATCAGCTCATGCAGTTTTTATGTGAAGTAAAATAGTTATTTGTTATGCAAGGCAGCAAAAGCGTTATTTGGCGTGAGTGCCTTGTATTGAAACCTGAGCAAGCGAAGTTCGCTCGTGGGTTCAAAAGAAGAATCCTGAGCGTAGCGAAGGTTTCAAGGCACGAAACGCAAAATAACTTTGCTGCCGAGCGAAACACAAAATTTTTCACCTCACTAAAGCGAGGAAGCAGCCAGTACCGCAGCGTGGAGGTCTGCCATACTGCATCACGTTCGAATTTCAAAAACCTTTTGCCCGCTAGCGGCCAAAAATCGCTTTTGGCCGCAGAAAAACCTTTTGCCCGCTAGGGGCCAAAAATCGCTTTTGGCCGCAGAATTTAACCGACAAAACAAATGTTTCCGAGCTTTGGAGGTGAAAAATTTATTTTCGTATTTCGACCTATGTTCCTTGGGAAATTTGTTTAGTTACTGATCGCGCCCCTGAGCTATGGCACGTAATCAAATTAACACCCTGTATTTATCATCCCACAAGCTCGAAAAACTTTGCTATATCGGTCAAAATCTGCGTGCAAAACTAATTTTTGGCCGCTAGCGTGGAAAAGGTTTTTGAAATTTTAATCGGTCGAAGTCGCGTGCAAGTTATTTTTGGCAGCTACCGAGGAAATGGTTTTTGAAATTAGGACGTAATGATGAATTATGCGACCATGTACCGGAAGACGAAACGTAGGCAGGCCCTCCCCCCCACAAGGTGGACCAACGATCTGGTCAAGGTCGCGGGGAGCCGCTGGCTGCGAGCAGCGCAGGACCGGTCGTCATGGAGATATTAAGGGGAGGCCTATGTCCAGCAGTGGACGTCTTTTGGCTGATATGATGATGAATTATGGTATAAGGTACTGGCGCTATTCGTTAGAATTTTCCTAGATGTAGTGGGGTGAAAAATTATGTGTTTCGCTCGGCAGCAAAGATATTTCGTGTCTCGTGCCTTGACACCCTCGCTACGCTTAGGATTCTTCTTTTGAACCCACGAGCGAACTTCGCTTGCTCAGGTTTCAATACAAGGCACTCGCGCCAAATATCAATTTTGCTGCCTTGCATAACAAATAACTATTATTGCGTTAGTGAAAATTCAAAAAAGAGAAATGGAAATAAATAATAATGTTGGAAGAGAAATTCTTTAAAGAACGTTATTAGACCAAATTAAAGACATTCTGATTAAAGGCTAATTCAAAAGTACCCTTAACGGACGAGGGTTGCCGGGAGTAGAAGAAGTGAGGAAAGTAAGTACATGTCAAGATTGTAGTGGCCGGAAGGGTTTGGTCTCTCTGCCTACATCTACGGGAAAGAAGCGAGATTTTTGTAATTAATTAGGTAAGCAACGCAGTTTATAGTCACGTGTTTATTTAAGTTACTCATAACTACGTGATCTATCTTTACGTGGTATATATATACTAGTCAGTTATGGCGGGGCCGATGATGATGACATAAAAATATTGTTAACTCCTTCAGCCCCTCTAAGGTTGGCTGGAAGGAATTCTATTCTAGGATAAGTCCACCTTTGCATACTTTAATAATGTTTGTAATGTGTCTCTATTTTTATTTAAATAATTTATACATACATACATGATAGATTCACAATAGAGAATCATATGGGTCAAGTTAGTGTAGTTAAGTTAGAACTTAAGAAAAACCATAAAGCAGAGTTAATTACACAAAAAATTATAAAATTTAACAAAATCACTGCTTCCTTTCAAAAAGACTAGACGTTACCGCATACTTGACATTTCCTTCCAAAAACTATAAAGATTTTGTATGGATAATAACAAATGTGTTTAGTTTTATGAAGACCTTCATACAAGGTTGAATGATTTACGTAATTTTAAAAGCAAAACATGAATAATGATCTAAAGGAAATTAAGTTTAGATAATAAGAAGTCACCTTGGCTTAGGCTTTTTTTACACAGCAAGTACAATGGAGTATGAAGGGGTGTTATTAAGTTATCACGGAATTCTCACAGACTTATTATTATCATTGTAGGAGTTTAATTGAATTATGTTAAAGTGATTTGACCTTCGGCGTCAATGATAATCCCAGATAAATAAAACAATTCCTTAATAAGATTTGAAAATGTTTACTGTCTGAGCCTTCTGTTTAATTAATAAAAATCTCTAGCACTAGGTGTAAAATTTTTATACAAATAACCAATTCCTTTGCTTAAATTTGATTTGTCTTGACACACTGAAAAAAATCCGCGCATTGTCTGGGAAAGGGTTATTAAGTAGAGTTTTATAGATATAGGATGTCCTATATGCGTCTTACTAATTCCGGAGTTCACATAAACCGATTACCGAATTTATTCGCGAAGCTGTTCTGGGTCTCATAACCGGGAAAAATAGTACCAACCCATACATACCCGTGGGTATCGTAAGAGGCGACTAAGGGTTTGTATCTTACATCTTACTTACTGCGGTCACCTACAACCGCGGTCCATGGTGCCAGCCGTAACGCTAACAAGCGAGGTGACTATGGTACTTCCCCTCCACATTTTTCCAGCAAAAGCTAGAATTCTGGAGGTAGCTCCCTCTCCTGTAGTGGACGTTTCATGGGATGTTATGATAGTGTGATTAGTAAATAAAAACCATTCGATGGTTCACTGTGTTATAAGATTTTTCAGATCATAACTCGATCGCCCGGTACTGATAATAATATCAAAGCCATTAGAATCAATTAGCTTGGCTACGATAAGTCCTCTCTTTTTCAGGAAGGTCCTCTAGGATTCTAAAAGTATTATTCAATCCCGTTTAATTTTTTTATCCAGAAACCTTAGATAAATTATATTCATCTAAGCCAGAAACACTAATTTGAACAGATGGCGGTTATAATGAAGTGTGGTTAAATGTTGAGTTAATTGGATGATGGCTCTTACGATAATTACCCATTCAAAATTATGTAGTAAACGCTTACACAGTTTGTAAAAAAATATTAAAGAATGTCGACCAGAACAAAGGCATTTACAAAGTTAATTCAGCCATTATAATAATTAGTTATCTGGTTCTTAGATCTCGCATAAAACTAATGTCTACATAAATAAGGCGAACAATAAGTAAAGATATTATATTTTTAATTGCTTCCCTTAAGTATTAAAGAGAGTGGCACACCAAGCTTTGCCGCATCAGGCCGTTTGAGTTTTGGATTTATCAAGGATATCCTCTACAATCTGGAAGATTTAATGAGAAAGGAAACAGCAGTAGCTTCTTTTATTGCTTTTGCAGAACCTATTGTAAAGGAATAAATTAATATTATACCTAATTAAGCTTAACTCAATGTAGATAACTTATGACTTCAGTCAGAACATTATGCCGCCACGTCACAGTATCAAATCGCAGTGACAATTTTAATCACAAGATATATGTGTATGAATCAATGTAATTTAATAATTTTGTATTATCCATATAGTGTATCAATAAAAGAATAAAAAAATAATCACCGTCATATCAACCGGCAAACGACTAGCCGACCCATGTGGATTCCACTGCGAATTTCACCAAGGTCTCAACATATATTATGGGACTACGGGAAACGCTTCCCTAACCAATCGGTCTACCTTGTGGGCGGGGAGTCTCATACTCAGGCTAAGTCTTCCGGTTCGTGGTCGCTACTTTGGTTCTATCGGCCTTCTGTTCTTCAAGCGATATGTCCTACCCCATGCCACTTGAGTTTGATTATTAGAGCTATGAAGGTAACTTTTATTTTTTTTTTAGATCTCCTTATTCCTTGTTCGATCCCACAAAGAGACTCCAAACAACTCATATCCTAATCGCTGTGATTTATCTACGAAGGAAGACAATTATTCTGTTTCTTCAGGTTCTTCATGCAAATTCAATACAACACAACAAAACACAACACAACACAACAAAACACAATACAATACAATACAATAAAATACATTACAATACAATACAATACAATACAATACAATACAATACAATACAATACAATACAATACAATACAATACAATACAATACAACACAACACAACACAACACAACACAACACAACACAACACAACACAACACAACACAATACAATACAACACAAACAACACAACACAATACAATACAAAATCATTTATTAATTATTTTCATAATTTTTATAACATGAGTAATTTAAATGTAAAGAATCACTTATATTTTAAGTGTGCCCTCATCTTAACTAGACACAAAGATTTTACATTGAATCAGATCTTGTGCATTACACTAACAAAGCAAGGTCTTTACACAGCCTTAAGGCTCTGTAATTACTGTTAAAGAACAATGATGGGCTGATTACGGTCGATATCACTCGTTAATGAATAATAAATTATCAGGGAACAAAAAAATAAAGGAAGAATGATGGTACAGTAGAAACACTTTTGGACCTTATGGCGTGGTAATAGAGTTGAAAAAGTTTCTACCGA
Organism: Athrips mouffetella; assembly: GCA_947532105.1. Lineage (NCBI taxonomy): Eukaryota > Metazoa > Arthropoda > Insecta > Lepidoptera > Gelechiidae > Athrips > Athrips mouffetella. The sequence continues at coordinate 6,940,582 of OX383959.1, forward strand.
CGAGCGGTTGACCGTACCTTAAGAACTTCGTATTGATAATGTTAGAAAAAGATAGAAGGCAAAGTCCACAAAACACATTCTTTCAACAGTTTTTAAAAATAATTTTAAAACATAATGATTTTGTTTTTTAGCATTTAATGCGACATCGTTTACTTTGGCCTCTTGGGAAACAATTTTAATACTCAGTTGATTTTTTGGAGTTATAGAGGTTAATGAAAATCTAAAAAGATAGGATTTTTAAATTACCTAAAGATATTTATAGAACAATTTCACTAACCCACTTGTGTGAGGATTAAACACATTTCTAGCCCTCGCGAGTGTATGTAAGGGGAAGGGGTAAGGAAAATGGACCTTCGCCCATGAGTGACACATTACCAGCTAATTAAGATGGATGGCCCTATGAATTACGAATTACAACGGCCTCAGTGACATTTGGGATACATTGTTATACTTAGTGCTGTGGAGTGGAATGATGGAGCATTTCTGATAGTCAGCTATAGTGAGGACACTGTCAGGTCAGTGGCAAATCTGTTGTCAAGGGTTTTCGAACCGTCAAGTGACCTCTGACAAAGAAAGTCGCCTGTAAAATTTAGCGCTTCTCATTTGTAACGAATAGTCAACGTCCAGGTCAGTCATCATAACATCCCACGAAATGTCCACGGCAGGACAGGGAGCTCCTTTGAGAGCTCAAGCAAAAAACGCGTGGTACTTAGAAGGGGGTTTACCATAGTTACCACGCCTATAAGTGTTGCGGCTGGCGACTGTTTATGTTGGTGACCACAGTATGTAAGATGGTAAGATACACAGAAAGATGCTGCTGCCCATCCTCCTTCATAAACCCTTAGTCGCCTCTTACGACACCCACGGGTACAGATGGGTTGGTGCTATTCTTTTCCGGCACCACACGGACGGTATCAGCGGGTAAATTTATTGTTCCTAAAGTGCACAATTATTATGGAAATCGAACGCTAAATAAACGTTTACCGTACCACCAATTAGATAATAGTTACTACACCGTACCTTATGAACATAATAAGACACGATCAATTGTTGAAAAAACATCTTATGTATATTCAGATTCAGATAATTTTATTCAATGTAGATTCTTTACAGAATACTTATTGAATGTCATGCATAATACAATGCAAATAGAGCGAGTCTACGCCGTTTCGGATCGTGCTATGGCAGCGTAAAAGAAACGGCAAGAAACCACTGCAGCACGGCCTACTTTTAAGAGTCGGCTTTTTACAATGTGTTGTTGTATAGCTTAACTAGGTACGAGTAACTATATTTTATTTATTTATACAGCGTGTAACGGAAAAGTGTAATAACACTAAAGGGTGTGAATCTGCCCATGAAACTGAACAACTTTTCCCAAGAAACATAGGTCATAGAACAAAATAAATTTTTGACCTCCAGTAGAAACTGCATTTCGTAAGGTAAAATTAGGTTTTTCGTATTTCGACCTATGTTACTAAAAGTTGTTCAGTTTCACTCACGGTCTGACTGACACGCTCATATACTGCTTACAAATTTTTACACCTTGTATACGAACAAAATTTGTTACCCAGCTGATGCAGTAACTATGGGAAATCGATCGTTTTTTCGTATTTCGACCTATGTTCCTTGGAAAATTTTGTTTAGTTTAATGGGCAGAATCACTCCTTAATCTTTTTCTGGTGAACAAAATATCACCAGCTGTATGTAAGTAAGTATAAATAACATACAAACACACATAATATCACGCCTTGTTCCCGTCGTGGTAGGCAGAGATAAACATTAGATAAACAATAGAAATAATATATACTTAAACAATTTTATTATATTCTCATTAGGCGCATCTTCGATTACTTACATAATCTTATGTATCTCGGCAATGTCAAGCGTGCCTTACCTGAAACAGAAAAAAACTTAATTAATTAAAGAAATACAATAATAAAATCTACTTGACAATATTGTAAATCTGGTTATCCTATTTATAGGGTTCCGTAACCAAAAGTTGAAAGCGGAACCCTTTTAATGTTCCTCCGACGTCTGTCTGTCTCTAAGCGGGCTGTATCTCTGACCATACCAGATAAATAGTTGAAATTTTCATAGAGTATGGATTTCAGAAATACATACTCTATGAAAATTTCAACTACGAGTATTTCTATTGTCGCAGTCACAACAAATAATAATAAATAAATGGTACAGCAGCACTGCACTTACTTTCTCGCAATACTCAAGGAAAAACCATCAACCGCAAACTTAAATTTGTAATGCCATACACATAGTATGGAAATACAAACTTTTATTTACATGCATACCTTTTTCTTTCTTTTTCATGCTTTTTGCATAGTTCTTGATAGAAAAAGGTATGCATGTACTCATGATACTGAACAACTTTCCCCAAGGAACATAGGTCGAAATAGAAAAAAATAAGTTTTGACCTGCTATAGAAACTGCATCAGGATAGCGCATTTTCTATGGGAGGTCAAATTTGGTTTTTTGTATTTCGCCTTATGTTCCTAGGGAAAAGTTGTTCAGTATCATGAGTACATGTATATATTTTGCTATCAAGAACTAACTAAAGTCAGCCTATATAGTGCATAAGCTATAGAATAACCACAAATAATAAAAATTGGTGCGCATTTAATACTTCTGCGTGACTACAAATCCATAACATAACCAAGACTGTATTTTTACCTCAGTGGTACGGAACACTCGGTGCACGAATCTGACTCGCTCTTGGTCGGTTTTTATATATGTTAATAGAAAATTAATCGCACGAAAGGCGGTCCTAATGCCACGCGGCATTTTATACCCGCCAACCAAAAAGCAGAACAGAAAGAAGGTGACAGGTAGTATAAAATACTGAAACAAAATTCCTATACGAGTATTATTATTTGCCTATAGGAAATCTTGACTGACGTAAGCTGTCAGTTGAATAATGTTGAAACAGGGCGAAACAAGGAATGACGTCACGGTTGAATAATATTACCATATCATTAACATTAATATCACAAATCGGCTGAAAACAAAGAAAACCGGCCAAGTGCGAGAAGCAGTCGCGCACCGTGGGTTCCATACTTCTTAGGTAAAATACTGTCGTAGTTTTGGACGCGCAGTCACGCAGAAGCACTGCGCAGAAGTGTATTAAATGCGCGCGAGTCCGACAAGCACTTGACTAGTTTTTATTACTTGGTGTTATTCTATAGCTTATGCACCATAACTATACAAATTTTAACGCTTATACTCGTAAGTTCTCGTTTTTACGATAGAGCTAAAAAAATTGTAGAAACACATTTTTGGTAAGGAAAAAAATTTGGTTGGGCACCTTAATTTATTCTATCTTAATTTTATCTATTACGGTTCATGAGATTACAGCCCGCTGACAGACAGTCATTGGAGGCATATTAATCGGGTCCTTTTTTTCACCCTTTGAGTAGGGAACCCTAAAAAAGTTAGTGCCTATTTTAAAAGAGGTGGAGCTTGATTCTATTATTATGATTCAGTGAAGAAAATGTATTTTCCTTACTAATCGTAAAGTAAAAATCGGAATAACACAAGGGAGTCCAAAGACGAGCGCATGTACCTTACTAAGAACGTGCGTACAATCGGCCGCACGTGAGTGGTAACACAAAGATCTTAGCGGGTCTCTGGTTTCTTGTGTTTGTAGCGTAGGTTTCGTTAACAGTTATCTGCAGTAGTGCGTACGCAATAGTCATTATCTCCGGAAGAGGCCGAAATTTGAACTGACGATAGACAATATAAAGACTATTGTACATTGTTATTTTTTAACTATACTAAAACAGACTATGTAAAGTTAATATATTTTTTACTAGCTGTTGCCCGCGACTCCGTCCGCGTGGGGTTCAGAAAAAATAGCTAATGACTTTTCCCATGGTTCAAACTATCTTCGTACCAAGTTTTTATCACAATCGGTTTATCGGATTAGTCATAAAAGCGTAACAGACAGACATACAGACAGACAGAGCAGTTCTCGCCTTTATATTATTAGGTATACAAAGTACCGATAATACGGATTTTAGTAAATTAAACACCTCTTTGTGGACTGTTAGGTTGCCCACTATCCTCGTAAGTATAAAATAGTCGAATTCCACGCGGAGTAACTATGACACGGGTTTCGTTATTTCTTATACAAAACAAAGCCTAACTAAATCTGAGGCTCAGTCACTTTAGCTTCTGTGGCTACTGAAAAAAGAGCGGTAGGTACAAAGTCCAACGTGTCTAGCTTCACATGCTTTTAACTCTACATATACCTTCTTACAAAACTGTTGGACTTCACTTCCGTACAATCTTTGTAACTTATCTCTGCCCTTAAAAGACATTTCCTAAAAAACAATAATTCACTTCTCTCTTTATTTTTTGAAGTATTTCGTTTATAAGTACCTACTTCCTAAGTTTTCAAAACTTCAGAACTTTCATATTTTTTTTTTTACATTTGTTGCACCGCCATGCCGAAACAGGAAGTTTTTTATTATTATTTTTACAATAACACTAAATCTAGATTTTACCAATCTTTAGCTGTACCCACGACTTTTACACAAACAACTGGACCGGATCAAACGGAATTTTCAACAACGTATTTGGCTTTCTTCCGTACAAAATTATAAGCTTTGTTTGATTTCAGCTCGGTTTCACAGGTTGAAACTTTGAACTTGCCTATTATCTGTTTGAATGAACCGATGGCAATAAAAAAAGTTCAAATATTGCACGAAAGCAACCCAAATACGTTATTGAAAACCCCGTTTAAGTTGTTCAAGTAGTTTGTGAGGTATTGATGCGGCCGCTTAAAATTTCGCAAACCTTCTGTCTGAGTGAACCGTTTGCAATGAAATAAAGCTTATATGTTGCACAGAAAGAAGCCCGACGCGTCATTGAAAACCTCGTTTGACTTTGAACCAGTTCAGTAGGTGAGTTCTTGGTTCTGCAGCTTAAAACTTTGCGTATCTTCTGTCAGAGTGCACCTACCTATCGCAATGAAACTAAGCTTATTTATTGCACAGGAGTAAGCCGAACGCGTTATTGAAAGCCACGTTTGAATCTGCTCAAAAGTTTTTGAATTATTCGCGCCTTCGCTTGAAACTTTGCGTAACTTCGATCTAAGAGAACCGTTTTCAACTAACCTAAGCTTATATGTTGCACGGAAGTACCTAATCCAAGCACGTAATGGAAATGCCAGTTGGAGTCGGTACAATAGTTTGTTCGCTATTGGCGCTGCCTATTGAAACTTCGGGCATTTTCTGTCTGTGTGAACCGTTTTCAATGAAAGTTAGCTAATACTTTGCAAAGAATTAAGCTAAATACGTTATTGAAAACACCGTTTAAATCCATTTAGTAGTTTGTGAGTTATTGGTGCCGCCGCTTGAAAAATTTTCTATTTTATGTCTGAGTGAACCGTTTGCAATGAAACTAAGCCTACGTGTTGCATGGAGAAAGCCAAATACGTTACTGAAAACCTCGTTTTAATCGGTTCAGTTGTTTGTGAGATATTGGCGCCTCCGCTGGAAATTTCGCGCACCTGTCTGAGTGAGCCGTTTCCAATGAAAGTAAGCTAATATGTTGCAAAGAAGTAAGCTTGACAGTTTATTGAATACCCCGTTTGAATCCGTTCAATAGTTTGTGAGTTATTTGCGCCGCCGCATGAAACTTAGCGTACGTTCGGTCTGAGTGAACCGTTTGCAATGACACTAAACTTTTATGTTGCACAAAAGTAAGCCAAACTCGTAATTGAAAACTCAGTTTGAATCGGTTTGTGAGTTATTATCGTACAGGCAATTTGATACTTTACATTAGTGTAGCTTCTGATTGAGTGAACCGATTTGAATGAAACATAGCCTATATGTTGCTCAGAGCTAAGCTTAATCTATCTGCGAAAACCGCGAGAAAATCCGTTCAGTAGTTTCGGAGTTTATCGAAAACATACAGACAGACAGACAGACAGACAGACAAAAAGTTCAGAAAACATATTTTTGAGTTCTATTAGTCGTTTCTTATCGCCCACACTAATTTTTTTATAAATTTATCAAAAGTACAGACACGCGGTTTCTACTCTTTTATTATACGTATAGATACAAAGATACAAAGATGTTTCCAAGAACAAAAATGAATTATGGTATCCATCTAGAGTCACGTGAAATTTGTGAAAAACTAACCATATTACGTTTGGTAAGTAGTTTTAAAATGTGACAAATTTTGTGTCAAGAAGTTCGTTCGCCAAAAAATTATGACACCTTCACAAACTTCATAGAAATTGATGACAGTGTTCTGATTTGACGTTCAATAAAGAGTAGCTCAATTGAAGCTCAAAGATGGAACTTAGCGGATTATTGACACATGACTCATTTACGGTTTCAATGCAATTGGTCAGCAACATTGATTAATTAATAAATGGTACAGCAGCACTGCACTTACTTTCTCGCAATACTTAAGGAAAAACTATCAACCGCAAACTTAAATTTGTAATTACATACACATTGTATGGAAATACCAACTTTTATATACGTTTTTAAAAAAAAATGTACGAATGAAATATACAGATAAATTCAGAATTCAAATTGTCAAACATTAAAACAAACAAACCTCAAACGATTTCGAGTAAATCACATGTTTAACTTTTGGTAGTACTGGAACACCCTTTATATGAATTTTCATAGATCAATGGATACTACCGTAGGATACTTGCATGGAGATTTTTTAAATTTCCCAACACATGTTCCTTATGGATAATTGTTCAGTTTAGTCTACTGAGCAAGCCCTTTCAGTTTTTGATACACCCTGTGTACTTAATTTTATTCAAAAAAATCATAAAGAATATCCAGCCAGGTAGACAACCAATCCAGGATTTATATTATAGAAAATTTTGGGTAAATCACATATTTACGATTTGGTAGTACAGGAACACCCCTTATATGAAATTACATAGATCAATTGATAGTAGCGCAAGATATATTACATGGAGATGCTTGGTCATGCAAAGTTTCATCAAGATTCTATGACCCGTTTTTGAGAAAATATCAATTTTTCATTTTTGTTGTATGACAGCTACCCTCAAAATGAGAGCCAGCAAGAAACCACTTAGAGCCCACTTGGATTTGCATAAAACTCCTAAATTCAAAATATGGTGTCAATCGGACCATTCGTTTAGCCGCTAGGCCAAAGCGTGACGGACAGACCGACCGACGGACCGACCGACCGACCGACCGACGGACGGACATTTTTGGGAGACTTGTTTTTTATGATTTATATGTGATATAGAACACATTTTTCAGAAAATTAGAAAAACTTTTTTTTTTCACGAATACAATACCTTTCTCGCTCCGCTCGAAAGTAAAAAAGCACCGCGCGGCGCATGTGAGCAACAATTACTATCAAAGCCATAGTCACAAGTAACACAGTAGGTATTACAGATAGAGATGACAACTGACAGGTAGCACTTTTGTTTGATTAGTCACTTTTTGAAATTAAACATAAATCTCAAAAGAAAGTTAGACAGCGCTTAACAGTAGTGATGAAAGTATGACAATAAGTATTTTATAGGTAAGTGTAAAAGTTCCTTTACAATGAGCGCTGATAGTGATACCCGCTTGCTCAGCCAATCCGAGACGTCGAAAATACTTTTTGATTTGTATGAATTTCTTCTTTTATTTGATAGTTTATTTAACATGATTAATGCCATTTAAGAAAGATTTGATACATGAACTTGCTGTAGAAATTTAGACTGCATAAGTGCATTGAAGTCAGAGATATAAACGCTTAAAGATTTGGTTCTAAAACGCGGTATCGCAGTTTTTTTCATCGGCAGTATATAAGCAATACACGATGATAAACCTTCGGACCTCCCTTGGGAGTCTCCATCGACCGAACCGTTCGGTTGCCTACCGCCAAACGACCCCGGTCTTGGCAGTTTACGGGAGCCACTAACACCCTGGAATACTAACGTATCCTGACCCCCTCCCTGGGTGACAGTTTGGCCCCTGCATTCTGTCCTTGACCGAGGCCACCGGTTGGTGGTTCGGAATCTTACGCAATTAGCGGGAGGGAGGGAAGGTAGTCCACCCAAGATGGTCGGGTGTCATGGGATACTGCGTCAAGTCGATCTTGACTTGGGTTCTGATGGCATCTACTACGTCGAGGAGGTGAATTACTTCCCTTCCGCTTGGAAGATGTGAGAGCCCAAGGGAGGAGCCACAATAAATATTGAATTACAAGCAAAATTATCTCTCTGCTTCTGCCAAATTCCTTGTACACATACGAGTATCTCTTGTGTTGCCTGACTCTTCCTACGCTAGGGCCTACGCTCTACCGCTCGGGGGATAAGGTTGCTCTAGGGTCGTTTGTGCAATTCTGGTTGTGACTCGATCAGTCATCAACCCCATTTTTTTGGGAAATTTTATTTAGCTATATCACAACATAAACTAAGACATGACGTGTCTAAGTTTTTACTTGTTTTAAACATTAACAACATATTAAGTATTTAGATTTTTACTTTTTTATGACTTTTTTTGTACCGACCCATATAGTTCCCTTGGTGTGTTAAAAGGCGACAAAGGAATTTTGAACCGGAGGAAGGGCGGTATCGGATCATCTTACATTCTGTTTGCGTCAACTACCACCGCAGACTATTTATGTGATATGTGCAAGCCGCAGCGTGGTGACAAATTCTAACTACTTCCAAATGTGAAATTCTAAATGAAACTCCTTGTACAGTAGAGTACTTTTATTATGTATTGTTAATAAACTTAGTTTTTTAACCTCATATCATAATGTTATCCGGAATAACTTATTCCAGAATTAAATGATAAAACACTTTCACTTGCCGCTCTAACATAATTTGTCTGAACATTGCAGCATACCAGAAATACTTTTTTTTAAAAGGTCTATAAATGAGAATATCCATGGTATAACAGACACTAATGGCCCCAGAAAAAAGGGGCTGAAATTCTCCGCAGTGCGGGCACCCAGTTTGTTATCAAGCTGACGTAACGTAATGACTCTCCATTCACCTCGTCGCCGGTATGATTGAGCCCCTTGCAAATTATGGGGTTCTACTCTACATATACTTATACAGGGTTTTACTTCATCTTTAAAAAATGTCCTTCACTGGACAGGGCTCCCTTTAGGACTTCAATACTAATACGAAACGTTCACTGCAGGACAGACAGCTCCCACCAGAATTTCAGATTTTGCTACTTCTAATCTTTCTAATTTTGATTTTGAAAAGTACCATAGTCACCACGCTTGCTAGCGTGCATGTAAGATGGTACGACAGACAAAAGGACGCTGCTGCCTATACTACGGTTTTTAATCCCCTCGTCGCCTCTTACGACACCCACGGGTACAGATAGAGATGGGTTGGTACTATTCTTTGCCAGCACCAGACGGGCGGGAAGTGAAGTATACAAGGCATATTTTATCACATTTTTCTCATACCGTTTGGCAAGTTTTGGCATATTTTCATGTAGCATGTAACAGATTTTTACTTTCGAGCGGAGCGAGAAAGGTATTGTATTCGTGAAAAAAAAAGTTTTTCTAATTTTCTCAAAAATGTGTTCTATATTACTTATACATCATAAAAAGCAAGTCTCCCAAAAATGTCCGTCCGTCGGTCGGTCGGTCGGTCGGTCGGTCGGTCGGTCCGTCGGTCGGTCTGTCCGTCACGCTTTGGCCTAGCGGCTAAACAAATAGTCCGATTGACACCATATTTTAAATTTAAAATTTTCTTGTAAATTCATCGAATGATACTAAGTTGTTTCTTGCTGGCTCTCTTTTTGAGGGTAGCTGTCATGCAATGGAAATGAAAAATAGCGATTTGCTCAAAAACGGTTTAAACGATCTTGATGAAATTTTGCATGACCAAGACTCTCCAAGCAAGTTATCTTTCGGAAATATCCATTGGTCTGTGGAAGTTCATATAAGGGATGTCCCCTTACTACTAAAATTTAAAATGTGATTTAATCAAAATCGGTTTCAATGAGCTTATTTAAATGCTTCAAATTTAGATTGCGCACTCGCACTTTTACAGGCGCTGACAGAATATCAGCGCTGTGGCGTGCTTTGCCGCTGCAGCATTATGCTGAGTTAGGGCCTACTTGGGGGTGCGGCACACTCTATAACTAGATTTAGATTTAATGTGCATTTTATATTGTTAAATATTTTGTTGTGGATTTGTGCTGTATTCCTAAATAAACAATTTATCTATCTATAAATTGGAATTCTAAATTGGTTAAGTACCTGACTGCATATTTCAATTAAACATTTTTACATAAATCTAGGATAGGTAAGTTTGTATTTCCATATTATTTATATGAAATTACAAACTTAAGTTTGCACTTGATCCTTATTTACTCCTTACTATCTGCTGCCCTTTATAATCTAGTAGTTAGAGCATTCGGCTCTTGATCCGGAAGTTCTGGGTTCGATTCCCGGTGGGGGACACTGTCGTATATCGCGAGAAAGTAAGTACTGTGCTGCTGTACCATTTATTTATTTTGCAATGGTAGTTGCTCTTTCTTTCTGATCACGAAAGTCAAGCAACGTTGCCCGTGGTCAGAACCCGGATGGGTGACCGCTAGTGGCACGAGAACTAGAGCGTTTCCATGCATCGGAAGGCACACTAAGCCGTTGACCCCAATTTTATCAATGATAGTAGCTGGGGCTGAAAATATACAAGCCCGTTGGTGTGGCTGGTAGTGAGCCTGCCTCACACGCCGTGGGCCGCGGGTTCGATCCCCGCCCGGGGCAAACATTTGTATGATGAACACAAGTGTTTGTTCTGTGTCTGGGTGTTATTTATCTATTTATGTATGTATATCAGTCTCTGGTACCCATAGTACAGGCTTTGCCTAGTTTGGGATCAGATGATCTTGTGTGAAATGTCCCCAATATTTTTTTTTTAAAGTAGTTATTACGCCAAGTTAGAGGCCATTTGGCGGCTTGAAAACTCTTAAAAAAACATTTTAGGTAGATCTTTCTGAAATCAATTTAAAAAAAAGGTGTCAAACCTTGTCGACGATTAAAAGGTGGTATTTTTAAAAGTCTCGCAAACGGAGTTAAAAATTAATTGGATGGTGATGTCGAAGAAATTTAATTGCACCTGCCTGATATCACCTAACGCCAATATCCGCTTGGACTAATTTAGAAGAGACAGCGACTGTAATATTATTAAAATAAGAAAATTGTGACAGTTGGGCTTTCAGATTCAAATCAGTTTATTTTTTATTACTCGTCGACACGAAAAATTGGTAACATAGAAAGTAGACAAACTTTTTTTTCGCAGGGGAAGTACACCCAACTGCACTTCAGTAGAAACACTTTGGACTTAATGACATGGTACAGTTGCAAATGTTTTCACCGACGTGCGGTTGCCCATACCAAGAAAACGCAGTTTGCGCGATCGCGATTATTTCTTTTGCGCACATTTTAGATGTGGAAGGAACTTCCCCGGCAGTTACGATGTGGAAGCTTCCAAATCATAAGAAATTCTTAAGGCTATATCTTCCCTAAAATTAGCAGCTACACTCGTCAATGTTAATTTCGACCTCATTTACACTTCAATAACGTTCACATAAGCATGGGTGAAATGGTTCCATTAATGTGATCCGATCACCCGTCTGCGTGCGTCGCAGCGTCCCCCAACGTGGCTGTTACGACCAACGGTTCCCCGAAGTTCACAAAAATGAGAGTTAAGTATTTTTTTAATATCAAAAAAGCAAAACGACCACATCATTGAAATCTAAAATATTGTAAATTTTCATACAAAGGGTGTAAGGGACGGTGTACCGAAAACTGACAACTTTCCCAAAGAAACATTATGTAGGAAAATGAAAAAAAAAATTTTTACCTCTCCACATAAACTGTTCGACCAGAGTGGGCAATTTGTATGGAGAGGTAAAAATTTTTTTTCATTTCCCAACATATGTTTCTTTGGGAAAGTTGTTCAGTTTCTTTGAATGAGCACGCCCTATCAGTTTTCGGTACACCGTCTCTTACACCCTTTATATTTGATAATAATTGTAGTAGTAAAATGGTTACAAATGGGAAAAAATTGACAAAATAAACATTTAAGATCTTTTTTTCTTCAGTAACATATTAAATTAAAATTATATCTCGACTACATCATTTCTCATATAATGTTTGTTACTACGTTTTTTTTCTGTTAAGGCCGGCAACGCACTTAGCACTACCATTTCTGCTGCAAGTGTGTGATGCAAGGGAGCAGCAGTAACCTTAACTTCAGGAAAGCAGTATGCTCGTTTGCCCGCTCTGCTCTAACAATAAAAAAAAAACGCCGCCGTTGCTTTCAAATTAAACCAAACAGTTGATCCGACAGTGAGTAATTATTAAAGAAGTTCTGCTATAGACTAGACGCTGAGGTAACTGGATTCAATTAAAAGTTTACAGGCGGCATCGGCAGCAGTTACCCTTGTTTGGCTTGAAAATAAGTTCTATTGATATAATATATGATTATACAAGGTAACCCGTAGGATGTGAATCTGCCCATGAAACTTTCTCTAAGCAAATAGGTTGAAATGAGGTTTTAACAAGTCATCATGACATCTCATGAAACGTCCACTTCAGGACAGGGAACTCCAAAGATTTCGGACCTCCTTGCTTGGCTCGGAACAGATACCTTGCTAATTTATTTTAGTAGGGGATGACATCTGCCAACATGTCCCAATCCCATCAACGATGATCAGTAGGAACTATTCAAAATAACCTGTCGAATCCATAGAAGGACGCCTTCACTACCTTGTGACGAATTATTTCTTTAAACCTCCTTCTAATTACCTTTATATTTCTGTGGGGAACTCCCTCCAAAATTCGAGCTTCTGCTGACACAATGTGGAAGGGACTTAACAAGTACTATAGATTAAAAATTTATTGGATTGTCATTACCTATTACGTGACAAAAGTTAGATTAAGTTAGAAGTCCATTTTCTTATCACCAACACACAGGGTTAATTTTTCTTTGCAGGTAGGAATTTTTTATACGTTTGCCAGCTGTCAAAATGGACCTATTACGATTGCCTTGCTTTAGTTTCAATCCCATAAGTACATTTGTATTCTATTTTACTTCGTTTACGATAATAAGAAGTCACTTGACTTAAACCCCTGTTCTAAGAATTTAAGAACGCAAAACATTCTGGCTTTTAATACATAACGAAGAAAAAAATACCGGCTAGACACAATAAATGTGAAAAGTAGTACGTACAAAATTAAAACGAACAGCCCTTGTCAAACGAAACGACAGAAACAGTCTCAAGGTCACATCCAGACAACAGTTCACATCAATTCATTTGTTACACATACGAGTAGGATATTCTATCAGACGAAGCAAGTATTTTGTGAATATTTATGTCTTTTTAGTTCTTTGTGATGTGACACTGTGACATAGCTTTATTTCTTTACTTACGTTGTTACAAAGCTTTGTATATGTCGTAGGCCGATCGTTGAATTGGGCCGATCGAGATCTGCCTGGGCACATCACGATGTGCCGGCATTTCGGGATCTGGCCAATTATTTCATGATGTGCCCAATATAAAATTGGGCAGATCGATGAGAGCAACCTATTTGTCGATTTGCCCGACTAGTCACTTGGCCACATCGAGATATGGCTGGGCGCATCGAAATGAAGTTCCGCTTCACGACGCTTGTGGCGCTGTTTGCGCTGTGTGTTAGGTTAAGTTAGTTAGGTTAGGTTTTATTATATAGTAAAATTGTGGTGCTGTTTGCGCTCTGTTAGCTGTCTGTTAGGTTAGGTTTTATTATCTAGTAAAATAATTATTAACTAAACTTCATTTTATTTGCTTGTACTTTGGTCACCCTACAGAATCGAATTGCCCAAGCATGGCCAGGCAAATCGTCAAACGTTATGCTTTGAACGATATGGCGGGTATAAGATAGGCAAATCAAGAAATGCCGGCGTATCGTGATGTGCCCAGGCCCAATTCAACGATCGGCCTACGACATATATAATCCGTTCCACGAGTCAATGCAAAAGCTTACCAACACATTTTGCAGCCGTAGAACCACACAAAGTACGACGAACCAGACGAACTATTTGACGCAAAAATTAACATTGTCTTACAAACTTGTTTTTTCTGACAGCTTTAGCTGATTACTATTGATCATGGAGCACAATAGCCTTGATGTAGCTGCAAAATGTGTTGGTAAGCTTTGGCATTGACTCGTGGAAGGGACTATACTCAAAAGTCCAGTAGACTATCTGATGGTTAACCACTAATCTAATTTTCAATATTTTCTATGTTATGAAACGAAAACCCTAACGCAAGTAGAACTGAAAGGTGAACAAGATGTGTTGTTGCAGTAGGATGGAGAAAACTTGCTAGATTAAAAAATATTACGGAGGTGTGAAACAGTTAAGAAAGACAATCGAAATTAGACGACAAATGATAAGATCCTAAAAACCATTGGAGAGAGAAAGGTTGAAAGAAGAAGAGGTAGAGCAGGGCACGAACGTGTAGCAAACTACATGTACCAGATTAAGGTTGAAACGTATCAGAAATTATATGAAAATGCAGAGGTTAGGAAGCCATAGAACATACTTCACCGACAAGAGCGATGGTTAAATAAAGAAAATTTATCTCTTTGCGGTATGACCAGCGATTTCTGTTTTGCAAACTGTTGGTACGAGCAATTTTCAAAAGTTAGATATCATTTGGCAGCTTGATGCATTTTAGTTTGCAGCTAAAGCCACAATCAGACCTAGCTGAATTCAAAGACTAATTGGGCATACATTGCTCGTTGAAGTAAGGATATTACAATTAACACAACCAAGCCTCCCAGTAATGTATGCCGAATTAGTCTTTGAATTCAGCTAGGTGTGATCGTGGCTTATAGTAAGGGTGATGAAGGACAAATTTCTATATGATTTGCTCATGTCTGCCTCTTTGACTGATGATAAGGAGCATCCTCTAGAAGATACAAAAAATATTGGCGGACATCCACACCCCTGCGTTTTTGAGGAATTAAGTCTTAACTATTTTGAAATTTGACAATGAAACGTACACCTGGCAGACTATGACTATCTGATTAAATACAATGTATAAAACCCCAGAAAAATGGTGTGCCACCATAATAGCCCTGCGTCGTAAAGTTAAAGCGCTTCAAAATGCAAAAATTCACTACTTCACAGTAGTTGAATCGGATTAAGAATTATGTCTGTCTATGAAAGTAGCTAATTTACCTAATTATTATATAACGTATTTTGGACTTAGCCCAAAAAGACGACTTGTGACTACTACTTCTTAATGTTATTTCCCTGCGTACCTACTACTAAAATGCATTATGTAATTTTTCGTTTTATCTAGACTTTGATCATTTCTATATATTTTTAAATCTGGTTCAAACAAAGCAAAACAATAAATATAGAGAAATCTTTTGCAATAACTTAAAAATAAATTACACCATACATGAACCCAAAATTTAAATCACCAATTCACATATTTCACAAAAATTATAACCGCAACCGCACCGTATCAAAATTACCCTTTATTAAATGATAATGTTTAAATCACTTACAAACTGGTGTACTGGTTAACGTTGGCTTGGCATGCGCCTGAGTGTTTCCGAAAATACTTTTCTAATTACTTTTGTCTGTAACATCTCGAGCTAATTTATCTGGATGTGTATTGTTTTTGTCTGATGTTATTTTATTGTGCTCAAAAATACAAATTGTCGACTTGACGTGACAGTCGCCAAACTCAAATATAAGCTGGGCAGGCCACGGAATTTATGAAACTCTAGACAAGGGCTACTATCTGGCAACTGCAGAAGGAATGAAGGCTTTAACGATGGATCCGACTCGACGCTTTTAGTAAAGACTGGAGAGATCAGTAATATGAGGAAATGGAGAGATACGAGGAAGTTCTTTGCCTAGCAGTGGAACAGTCATAGCTAGGCTAGTATAATAAAAAAAAATGTCTGCATAAGCTGTAAAAAAAAATATCCAAATGACACCGGAAGAATTCACTCTATGCAAAAGTCACTATACAGGATGTTAATTTAATTGCTTGCCATAGCTTAAGGGGTGTTTCAGTAACGATGAAGGAACACAAAGAAAATCTAAAAAAAATCCTACTTATTTTTAGTTTATCATCAATGATTTTTTTTTTATAATTTATCGGGTATTATATTTGGACGGTCCCAAGCCCGTTTGAGGATGAAGGGAAAATTGGATTCACACGCAAAAAAAGAAAGGATTTCTTGATACTCTCGCGCTGCCTCGGTGATAGCGCGGTGGCCCTCCGCTTAGTTTCAATGTAGTTTTTTTTAAGTAGGATTTTTTAAATATTTTTTTGTGTTCCTTTATCGTTACTGAAACACCCCCTAAGCTATGGCACGCAATTAAATTAACACCCTGTATATGAAGAAGAAACTTTCGTAATCGTAAAGAAGTCCTTGAGACACTTTGACCTAACACTTTATTTAACTACGTAGCGTAGCAGTAGTGATCTTACGGAGATACGGTTGAAGACACTGTGATATTTCGATCAAACGAGCATTTTGTATGGATTTAAAGAATATTGCATTCAGCCTCAAAAATAAAACATTAAAAGAATTTACACAAAATTATAAACGAGGATGGATTTATTTCAGAGCTTTACCATGTGCTCGAATGCTTTCTCTCATGCATAAAGTATTATTAACATAATCTTATCATTATTAAGTGCGTGTGCACTGAAAGACACGAGTCATAAAGCTGTTTATCTGAAAGGGTCTCTAAGCTAGCGTAAAGGGAATACGGAGCTTAATATCTTAAAAGGGATGACGGGACCTTTAAACAAGCATGAAATTGCGTTTGCGATAAGTTTTTCTAGTTAGACGCTTCTTAGTAATTACTTGGCTATGAGTACCTTAAACTTGTTTACAGTTTTTCTACGACACTCTTCACCTAGATCTATAACTGAGAAAAGATATGAGGTCGACGATGGGCCAAGCTTGCCCAGAAGAAGCCTATTCATTTGAGTCTTGAATAGATTCGGGTTATATGAAGTCGGGAACACAGACACTTTCACTCCTTAGCCCTTCTTAGACCAGATAAATGTAAATTACTGATACATTACTATCTTTCTTCTATTTTTCTTTCTTTTTTTCCAACAAGGTGTTCATTGTTTGCGTCATTAAGTAATATTAAAAGAGCCTAATGCAATATTTGATTTGATAGACTAAAATATGAAATGATCCTGTCTTAAATGTTCTTATCCTGTGCCAAGATAGTTTTTAATTACAATTTTTATTCAGACGTTTACATCGAAAATAAGCAATCTTTTTGATTTCACTTAATGATTTATTAATATTTTTAGGGTTTTTATGACATTGTCATGTTAAAGTGAACTAAGTATCTAAAAGCTTAATATATTTTCGGATACATATTAAATGCCCTTTGGCTTAAATTTTTCTCTACTTAATAGCCTCGATCACATTTACTTCTTTCGACCTCATCACTTATTGTATAGTGGTATAGTATAGTGTCAATATATGTTGTGTCAATACAACATAATATAGGTGGTATTGGTGTACTTTATAGACTCACCCTTCTCTTCAGGTTATTCATAAGACCGTACACTTCGCACAGCTGTGTTTCGGTGCAAGGGAGGGATAAGGAAGTCAGTGAGATTATCGGCATATGAGACATACTGTCTTTGTTTTCAAAGTGGGCAACACGCTTAGCTGTCTTATTATTGTCAAATTGTCCCAATAAAAAGACAATGGGTGCTATGGGCGGTGGTGACCTTTTATCATCAGGTGGTACTCATTTACTTATTTGGGACAGTTTAAAATACCTGTAGTATGGAGTATGAAGGGTATAGTGAGTATGGAGTATGAACTATTTTTTGAGAGGCAATTAAAACCGAAAATTACTGCAATCTACTGATTACAGTAACTTTTAGGTTTGACTATCAAAAATTTAAAAGATTTGTTTCAACTTTAGGCTTACTAGTACCTATAAATCCAAGAATAGATGTCAATCACTAACCAACACTCGTTTTATACGACCAGTCCAATACTTCAGTGCATTTCCGAGTAACTCTTTACTCGAGGTTTAATACCCGCCGCAACGTGAAACGTTTCCTATTGTAAAGCTTGGGATTAACACAGTTTAAAAGGGGAGGATTTGCTACCGACGACCTATATTCGGCTTGCACAGATTTGTAAGGATTCGAAGCAATCTATCATTTTATTACGTTTTATGAATAGATGTTTTGCTATGAACTAGAATGTATCGACGAATTCTGCATGGGTTATCATAGTTTGGTATTATCCAAAGGATTTTGAGTAGGTTACTAAAATATTGCCCAGAAGCTTCTGATGATTGAATTTTGCCTCAGCTGAGATCCCCTTGATCCCCATAGTAATAGAAAAAAGAAAAGTAGTGTGCCAACTCTAATGAATGGCATTGAAAGCCGGGTATGGTAGAAAATGATGTCAGCAAGCATGTAGGTGTAAGAAAGAATTAGTGCAGTAGAAAAAATCAGTTCAAAAACTAGAACCCGACTACTGCCAAATCTTGCTCTAAAAAGTATGAAACAAGAAAATATTGTCATCGGAAATTGTTATGTACAAACTATGGTATTTAATAAATATTCATAGTGATGTTCAGATAATAGCCGTGGTCATATTGTTATGCCTCTTTGCCCTGAAGTTTATGATCGCTTTTTTCGGATAGGTGGCATAACATGACCACGGCTATTATATGAACATCGCTATGAATATTTATTAAATATCATAGTTTGTACATAACAATTTCCGATGACAATATTTTCTTGTTTCATACTTTTTAGAGCAAGATTTGGCAGTAGTCGGGTTCTAGTTTTTGAACTGATTTTTTATTTAAATTTTTAAGCTAACAATATACATATTTTTGAAATGTGCTCGTTAAGCCCTTTCATTTGATACCCAACACGATACGGTTAATTTTTTTTTATTTATTAGTCCTTGACTTAATCTGCTCTAGAGGGCGCCACATACAATTAAACGAAATTTCTTGTATACTATAACCAGCGGATAATTAAGACGCTTCTAACGACACCTCATTCGTCAAAATATGAGAAGTAGTTTGAGTTTAGAAGTTATGATGGAACAGATGAACATACATACATATATACATACATACATACCGGTCAAAATCATAACCCTCCTTTTTGCCGTAGTCGTGTAAAAAGAGAATTAAGTGAATGTTAAGATAATAAAAAATGAGATAAGAAAACGTAGTCGCGTAAAAATAGATCTAGAATCAAATCCGAGGAGAGGATTAATGAAAGGAGTCTAATAAAGAAGAGCTACAAGGCAAGGATGAATGGAAAAGTTGGAGAAGAAAAGACTCGGTGAAAGTTCTTAGACGCTTTTCAGGATATTCTAAATGAAGGCCTGGTCATAAGTTCCCTAAACCGATGAGCGTGTATGAAAGAAAGGGTTGACGATAGTAGAAGAAACGAGGGAATTATGTCAAGATCATAGCAGATGATGGGCTTTATCAGGAAGCTCAAAGTCACCCAAGGGGCGATGGAAAGGGCTATACTCGGAGTCACTCTGCGCGAGCGAATCAGAAATGAGGAGATCCGCAGAAGTAAAGTTCAATTCAATTTATTTAAACTAAAATTAATAAAAACAATGTCTACAGGCATATCCCAATAACGACAATGCACATTAACGTAACTGACATAGCCTTGAGAATCGCTAAACTAAAGTGGCAGTGGGCAGGGCACATCGCAAGAAGAACCGATGGCCGATGGGGCGAAAGGGTTCTAGAGTGGCGACCACGTACCGGAAGATAAGGCGTTGGTAGGCCCCCCACAAAGTGGACCGAAGATCTGGTCAAGGTCGCGGGAAGTCGCTGGATGCGAGCAGCGCATGACCGGTCGTCATGGAGATCTTTAGGGGAGGCCTATATTACGAGTATGTCCAGCAGTAGACGTCTTTCGGCTGATATGATGATGTAGCAGATGGAGGAAAAAGACGTTATGTTTACGTGCTATGTATGTGAGGTCACGTCTTGGTCAGAACGTGATAGGAAACCTATGTTCACAACTTCAAATAGTTTTCTATAAACAGAGAAAAAGCACGTGAGAAAACTGAACCCGTATCCTGACAACACATAACAGTTCGAGCTTGTCTGAAAAACCTTAGCTCATACAATAAAACAAAGGAAGACAAACAGAAACTCCTCCTACGTACTGGCTACATTACCTGTAATCGAATTTAGGAAGATATACCTCCACAAACTCTTCAAGAACGATGAACCGTGAAATTCTCTTTGCGAAACTCTCAATAGCGTAATGTACCGTTTCATCGTATATTTGCCTTAATTTCACGTAAAACCTTTGATCCGTATTAACGAATTTGTTACATTATTTACTTAATACGCTTTAAGACGAATATGAGACTTTCTTGTTAGAAAACCTTGTAGATTATTTCTTACGTCGAGCATATGAACTTTAGATTTAGGTAGGTATTATACGATTTGAGGTAACAGCTAACTATCTGAGTACACGATTTCATTCGCGTGGAGTCTGGAATTTAACTGTCAAAATGTCATCTCCTGGATTGCTTTATCTTTAAAACAAAGCTTACTGTTGCTCCAGTTTACGCGTGGAAATCCCATGGAGTTGAATTTTTGGTAAACAAAAAATATCAGTTCATTGTGTTCCGTTCCAATTTTTCTACCCCTACCGGTATCGAAGTTAACAAGGAATATTTACAAATTTTTCATAATGTCTGTCTGTCTGCGGCTTAAATAATAATAGGTCTTATTTAATTACCTATAAAAGTGCCGAATTTTTCTTACAGATTAATGAGATCATAATTCCTATAATTCTAATGCTATTTTCTTCATTTGTCTTATATTTGAAAGTTGACTTCAAGGTTATCAATTTACGCATAAAATGAAGTTTTTATTTTTAGTTTGATATATAAAATTGTTCGTCTTAAATGTCGTCCGATTTCATCATTAGATTTGTTATATTTTTTACAGATAATATTTTCCGAAAATTAAATTTAAGCTTCTGTCAGCTTAATGTCTTCCCAATAATGCTCAAAAAAATTTCTATTTATAATTCCTAAGAAAAATGCAAAATGCAAATGTTAGTACTGAAAATTGAGTTTACCTAAAATTCGCCATACAAAACGGCAATTTCATAGTTAAAGACCTATCTTAAAACCAATGACCTGCTTATTCAAATCTCTTATTTACTTCATCGATTTGATATGCAACAGGTGGAAAGCGGTAGACCAGGTGACATTGCACAAATTGAACAGTGTAAATTTTTGGTGTAAATGAGTTTGAAACAAAAGGTGCAAATTAATCCTTGGCAAGTGTAAAATTGGTCTGTTAGCAATTTTAATACTGATAAACATTGAGATCTTCAACAATAGATGTTCAAGAATTTTAAAAACAACTGGATTAAAAAAGTAGACCAAGGTACAGTCAATGACAGGTCAAGATTGACACTCGCAATGCGACTCTAGTCCGTACGTCTTTTAAAATAACAACCGTTAAATTGACATTAGCTGTCAAGCAAAAATTCGTTAGCTTATGTCGATCTTATACATTTTCATTCGTTCTATATTGTTAAAACCTACTTATCTACGGCAGCATGTCTTTGACAAGGGTCCCACTATCTCCGTACAAAATTTTATAAAAATAGGTTTAGCAGTTTGATCACAGAAACGCATGAGATAAACAGAACTATAAGTAAAAGATGTAACATTTTAAATACATTTTATTACTCAACCTCGACTCATCATTATCATCATAACATCCCATAGAAAGTCCACTGCAGGGCAGAGAGTGGAGTAACATATTCACCACGCTTGCTAGCGTTGCAGCTGGCACCATGGACCGCAGTTGTTGGTGACCGCAGTATGTAAGTTGGTACGATACACAGAAGAACGCTACTGCTCATCCTCTGCTTCATAATCGCTTAGTCGACTCTTACAACATCCACGGGTAGAGATGGGTTGGTAATATTATTTGCCGGCACCACACGGGCAGCCTCGACTATAAGACTATTATTAACTAAAAAAGAAGTTTCAAACCGAGTCTAAATACATTTAAATATCAAACATTTTTACGGCACGACATTAAAATAAGAATGATAAAGTAGACGTCCGTCTCCCAGACAAAACAAACGACAACTTCCGCTTTTCACACGTCAGAAACTATGAACATTTAAAAATAACTATAAGAACTGGAGCGGACTTTACTGAGACGTATAGACGTAGTAGCGCAGACGATTGCTAAAAAATAACTAAGTAAATTTCACAATTTTGCAATTACATACAGGCCGCGCGACGAGTAAAGGGCCTCTGGGCGGGTGTGGAGGGCAGTATGTATGCGCAGTTGCAATATTTGCAAGAAAAATACTACTGCACATACCCTCTCCACTCCCGCCCAGGGGCAACTCGTCGCACGGACTGTACTTATAAATAATCACACCTTTTTAAATTGGTCAACGGTTTCATTGGGATTGGCAACGGACAGCTTAAAGGACAACACCGTGACGCCGTCTTAAATGTCTCTCGTCGGCATTTTATCTGAATTGTTATTATTTAAATCCTTGTCATTCTATTCTTCAGGGGTAAATAAATAGTTGCGTTTACTCATAAAATAAACCTTCTGAAAATCAAATACACTTCAGTCAGTACGACTTCTGTAGGATCAATCATTTTGTGAGACGTCCAAAGTAATAATAAATGTCTAATGTTCTATTTCCGATTATTATTGAACCGATTAAACGCGGTCGTCTCTTCTAAGACCAGAAGCACATCAGCCAAACGTTAAAAAACCTATGTTATTTCGAGCGCCAATCATTAAGACGTCGCGCACCTCAAAGAGATTTTATGGTTCATTTCGCGGTGGCCTATTCTCTAACTGATTTATTGGAATGGTCGTTTGATGTAGTTCTTGATTTCTAATACGAATAGACATTACAGAACTAGTATGCTTTCATATACTGTGTTATTGCTAGTTCATGTCCGGGTAAAAGTATTAATATCAAATTTATCATTATCTATCAAATTCTAAATTCGTTTTTGTTTGAATTTCATGTTTAAGGCAATCAGTTTTCCATTCTAAATTCAAATGACTTGCATTCTTAAGCGGGACTTTTACTGCTGTTGAAAAACGAGTGTATACTGCTATTTTTTCAGTTACATTTTTCGCTGATTAATACAAAGATACAGCTAATGCACCGAAAGTACTACAGTATAGATCGCACACCCACATTCAACCAAAAATTGCAAACAAAATCTTGTATTTTCGGTGCATTAGCTGTATCTTTGCATTGAGCGAAAAATTTAACTAAAAATAGCAGAATACAACCGCATTTTATGTCCCGCATAAGAATGCAAGCCATTTGAATTTAGTATGGAAAACGGATCGCCTTAAGTAAATCGATCAGGATGTTGATAGAGATATTAGTAGGAAGCTCTAAAGTATTATTGCCTTTTAGGATTCCATACCCAATGGATACCAACGGGACCCTATAACTAAGCCCACGTAGCTGACTGTTTGTTTTACCTTCAAAGGGCTCTATTATTTTGACCAAGCCTATTATGTAAATTAGCAGGTTGAAATTTTCACAAAATACAATCCTATTAAATAATATTCAATGATTAATAATGTTATATACTCGTACAACAATGCGCACTTTAAAAAAAAACCATCTGTCACGAAAACGGGTTCTTACCATGATAATGGTTTTTAATGAGCTCTTAATATTTCAGCGCCGTTGCAAGCACCATGATCACGGATGAACTGAATTCTGCGGTATTTATGTAATTAAACACCATTTTCACTAGTTCCACTATTTATTTAGTAAAATTTATACAGAGTGCGACCGGTTCCGAGTTAACATCGTAAGGCACTCTGTTAACTCGAAACCAGTCGCACTCTGTATACATTTTACTAAATAAATAGTGGAACTAGTGTGAAAATGGTGTTTAATTACATAAATACATTGGAGTTCCATCAAGTAATAACAACACAAAGTATATCATACTTGAATTCTGCGGGTTTAAATTATTGGCAGATATATAGTAAAAGAGTCCCCGTGTGGTGCCGGCAAAGAATAGTACCAACCCTTACATACCCGTAGGTGTCGTAAGAGGCGACTAAGGGTTATAAACTGGAGGATGGGCAGCAGCATCCTCCTTTGTATCTAACATCTTACTGCGGTCACCTACAACCGCGGTCCATGGTGCCAGCCGTAACGCTGACAAACGAGGTGACTATGGTACTTCCCCTCCACATTTTTCCAGCAAAAACTAGAATTCAAGAGGGAGCCCCTGTCCTGTAGTGGACGTTTCATGGGATGTGATGATGATATAGTAGAATCCGGTTATAACGACACTCAAGGGACCGGTCATACTACGTCTTACTAGCCGGACGTCGTTCTAAAGAAGTATTTTTTTACGTTATTTCTTAACAAATCAACGAAACACATGCGTCGCTAAAGCAGTCTGTCGTTATAAGCGACGTCGTACTAAACAGATTCTACTGTATCTGTTTACCCTTCTCCATTATACTGTTTCCTTAATAGTGTTAATGACCGCGAAACTCTCAAACAATAACCCCTTTGTTTACTCTAAGAACTGGGCAGAAGTGGAGGTCGACGAAATAGCCAGTTAACCCTCTGAGCCTACAAATGAATGCCAAAGGAGCACTGACCAGGCGATTCGATAGCAACGATATTGGAAACGTTCTGTCCAACGAGGCCACATCTGTTGACAATGCCAGTACTAGACGCTCTCGAATATAACTCGAAATAACACTCCACAAATCAATTATTGTCACAACTTGTCTCCCTTTTTATTGTTAATGGGCTATTTCTCTTGATTTCGATCTAGCCCAGAAGACAGAGATGAGACCAACGGTGGAACGTGCTTGCCCAAAAGAAATCACTCGCGAAAATACCGACTTTGCAGCGGTGGGCCAGACTGTAAAATTTGGTTTCCTCCAGTACTTCTTATTATCGACGAGTCTCTTGGCAATGCGGATGAACAAGTCATGCAATTTTTTGGGCCAGAGTGTGAAACTTGATTTCTTCCACCTTCTTATCAACGACGAGCTTTTTGGCTCTGCGGATCTATCGAATCTTTTTTCTTTTGTTATTTACCAAATATTCCGTAAATAACTTTAAACTGTAGTGATTTATTCTATCACTGTGCGTGCGCAGGCGGAAATCGAAACCCTGATTTTTGAAACTTGAGCCAAACTTTCACATCTACATTACCGAGACAGTTGAAACGAAAAACAACGAAATCCAAAGATAGACTTCCTCGAAAACTTAATTTAAGTTCACGTCAGCTTTTCACACCGGCTTTCCTAGAATTCAGACAATCCGTTTAGCTTTAAAGAGTCAAGTTGCATAGCTGGAGTAAAAGAAAATTACATTTTAATTGAAAAATAACAAAGCATTTCAATTAAAACGAACACCTATAGAATCTGAGAATTGCTTTACATTGCTTCCATTTGATTAATAGTTCCTTGGCAATCTTCAGTTTTCATACAAATTTAAGCAGGTTTATTGTAAATTCGTCTCTAACATTATACTCAAGATTTATTCTGGAGGCTAAATGCAACAACCTTTGAACAACAACTTTTTCAAAATCGCAAAAAATTCTTACTTTTTACGCTACTTATACGGAACAGCTGATCATTTTATATGCAGAATCAAAGTCTCTTTTTATTATTTGCAAAAGTCATATCTTGCAATGACAACCCTACAGAATATGACACCCGAAGATTACCGAGCGCTATTGATATACTTATGAGCGGATAAAACATAATGTTGATTTTCCAAATGTGTTTTAATTTAAATTCATTAGTCATCCATAACTGTCATAGCACTAGGACAGGAAGCTTTCATAGAAAAATGCGTGCTACTTTTTGGAGAGGAATTACCACGGTCACCACGCCTTGGCAACGTTGCAGCTGGTTATGGACCGCGGTTAGTGACCGCTGTACCCAATATGGTACACTCGGCTGCTGGTCGGTAGAAACACCTTGACACCTTGAAACACCTTTGACCCTGAGCGGGTCTCAGGTTTCGGGCGATGTCGCGCAGGTTCAGCTTACACTGGTTTCTACATGTTTGCTGCCGTACGTACGAGACGCAGAAGGAAGCTCCTGCCCAAATTTCACTAGTAGGGGTAACAAGTTAGTAATTCAATACTATTTGATTTATGGCATGCCAAGTGATGCTAGCTATTTCTCTTCGTTAAGTCCGAAGCATTTTTCGGTATGTTAGCATTTATGACTTGACAGATTTTCATGAGTGATCGCTTTGGGCTTGAAGGCTATACTTGCGAAGCAAAATTTTAATTTGGATGGCTCCCAACTTTACATGAACTTGCGAAGCTTGATGGTAAACTTGACATTTTCTCTTAAGAATATTGTAAAAGCTTGTAAAGTTCCAAATGAGTTACAAACGAAATTCTCGGCGAAAGCAAAATTTTCTTTCAATGAAGATGTACGTGTATAGGGTCCTACAGAAATAGTAGAACATAATTTTAGCAAATTATGTTACTTAAAAATGAAACTGAACAACTTTTCACAAGAACCTTAGGTTGAGATAAGAAAAAATATTTTTGACCTCCCATACATAATGCGCTTTTAGCTGAAGCAGTCTCCATAATTTTTTTTTGAAGTGAAAACTTCTTTAGCGGCGCTTGGCACTTTTTAGATGGGTAAAAAATGTTAAACTCACGTCAGGTGTCACGTCAGATCTCGCGTCAGATGTTTAATATTGAAGTAAAAACTTCTTTAGTGGCGCGTCAGATCTGACGAAGATTGTCTATAAATATGTAATATAAAGTGTCATGTTTGTCTACGATAGCGCAATAAATGAATATTGTATGTACTTTTATACTGATTAATAAAACAATTCGTGCGAAATATTTCCTAACCATTCCAAAATATTCAAAAATGCACAACGTTGATGTTTAAGTTTTCAATTCTGCCGGCACTCCCGGAGTACAATCCGTCCTTCTTTTTTCGTTTTTTGACCTTCTTCCTTGGGAAAAGTAGTTCAGTTACATGGTCTAAGCAACAAAAATTATGTTCAGTACTTCATTACGACCCTATATGAGAACACTTTACCGAACACAAAATTAAGAAAACCTTTAAAATTATTCTCCTCATGCTCTTCCCACGAGTACATACCAGAGGTACAGTAAAGAGCACATGAAGCTTGACACATTGGATTATGTACCGTTCTTATTTCAATAGACGTACGGGCTATAGTTGCACTTCACGTGTCAAGCTTGACCTGTCGTTGACTGTACTTACTTTAGATCGCGTTTTAGAAGGTTTGAAATTTAACAGAAATTCTTTGTTGTCTGCCTCAGATGCGTGAGAGATTTTACAAAAGGTTGAGCTCATAAATTAAATTCTTTTTCAAGAGTTTTAGGTAGCTACTGAAGAGGTGCTTCGTTTTTACTTTGATCGTGTCTTTAGAATACTAATTTACAGTGAAAAATAGCTTTATAATGAAAAATTACTGCACAAAACTCTTTTTTCTTTCAAGATTGTTTGCAAACGGTACAGTGCACAAATTTTTAAAAGTTTTATAAAAAGTGTGACTACTTTTGGATAAAAATAAATTCATTTTATAATTAATCTAAATTATCATACTCGTAGTTCATTGATCATGGTGCATGCAGCTACATTAATGTGTTTGGCACTAGCAATTTAATATTTAAAATGATTGTACTTATAAGATGTTGAAAATCGTCAATATTTGTCATATTTTTTTGATTGGTGCAAAATTTTTGGTTATGTCTGCCTCAAAAATAACAGTCTTTGCACTGCTATGTTCCGGTACAGCGGATAAAAGGGCTATAGAAATTTCCAGCACAAAAGACGTTCCTTCTTTTATTCTCAGGATGAGCAACGATCTTTTGCTTCTTATTAGTGTCATACGATTAAGTTTTAAGCCAGATGCTACTAAAATAAACAAAAAATACAAGAGCCGCCGAATGCCGACAACATTGCAACCCACACTTAATTGTACGACGTACCTTTTGAGACACCGAAATATAAGTAGCCAACGAATTATAAGTTGGGTCTGAAGACTCACAAGAAGAGAATATGGATGGAACATGGTCCAGGGCCCTGAGACAAGTGGCTTTCTACTATCGCAAACGCTATAGAATAGAATAAAAATATATCGGATTGACATTAGCTGTCACGCAACATTTCGTTAGCTTATGTCAATTTCATACATTTTCATTCCATTCTACTAGCGTTTTCCATAGTAGAAAGCCACTTGTATACGGCCCCAGGTCCTTCACTAAGGATACAGGCCCGTTACCAATACCTCTGACCACTTCAGAGTCGGAACGCATGGATGAGCCCAACTGCCCTACCAAGGAAGATGAAATAATGCTGCCCTGGGAACCCGAGTCCATAAAAGCACGAAAGGTGAACCGCAGGACGATAGAAACTTTTCCAACTCTATTCCAATACCATAAAGTCCAAAAGTGTTTCTACTGACGTGCTGTTGAGTGAACGGTCCCCACGCTTTTATTACTCTTCCGGTGGTATGCATTGTTTATCTATGTCGCAGGTATGTAATAAAATTAGAGACTTGTTCGAAATCCTAAGTGATTTGATCGAATCCCAGGATATGGTAAAATAATAACATAATTTTTATATATCCTTAAACCAATCTAGAGGGTTTATCAAATCCCAAAACGGATTTAGTGAAATGACAATAATACAATGTTGTTATTTCATATACGTTATTTATTTCAAATGTTTAAGTCGCAGGTTTATGATTGAATCTGTAT
Organism: Athrips mouffetella; assembly: GCA_947532105.1. Taxonomy (NCBI): domain Eukaryota; kingdom Metazoa; phylum Arthropoda; class Insecta; order Lepidoptera; family Gelechiidae; genus Athrips; species Athrips mouffetella. Next base: position 6,969,400 of record OX383959.1, read on the forward strand.
TTTGATCCTAATTAGTGGGAGAAAGTCAACCTAACCGATAATAGGTCCATTAGGTGAGGCAATCACAACCTAACCGATCCCTTTCGAGATCGGTTATGATCCAATTGGGGATCTGTTAAAATTTATTTATTTCTGGGATTTGATAAAATCACTTAGGATTTCGACCAAGTCCCTAATTTTATCATATCCCTGCAAAATTTACCTTTACTCGCTTATAGGTAAGAATCGACCCGTCATCTTGACATTTTTGCTTCAATCAAGTTCAAAATGTTTACATAAAACGTAACGTTAAGCAGACCGTTTACCTCGACGACTTGCTGTTCTCGCTCGGCCAAAAATCCCGAACTATGTTGCAGACAGTTCGTAACAAACTTGCTCCATAAGTCAAGTTACTTTTATATCTTGAGAAATTCTTACAAGCAGACGTTTTAGCACATAAATCGAGTTGATTGGCGTCTGTGTTTGTTCGCGTTCACAAACATTGCGTTCAATATCCTGCCGTTGATGGCCGAGGTCTGTTGGTAAATATGTTCAGTACTGTTACTGGAGATTCATACATACTAACTTACTCTTTTGCTGTTTTGCTTGGATTTTTGCTTTGAAAATATAATTACTTAGTGGGTTATATATTTAATATCTATGGCAAATTTATTCATCATCATTAATCCCATAAAACGTCCACTGCAGGACAGGTAGCTCCCTCTAGAACTCCAGCAAAGTCTAGTGACTATGGAAAATCCCGAAAAAAGCGTTGCGGTTGGCGACCGCTGTTGTTAGTGACCGCAGTATGTAAGAAGGTACGACACGCAGAAAGATGCTGCTGCCCATCTTCCAGTTCATAAGCCTTTAGTCGCCTCTCACGACACCCACGGGTAGAGATAGGTTGGTACTATTCTTTGCCGACACCAGACGGACAATTCATTAACGCCATGTCAATAAATCTTTGTTACTACTATTTTAGTGAAGTTGAATTTGATAGTATTTGCACGTTTCAAAAACAACTAACTTAACTTTCTTTACTGCAGCACAACCTTAAATTTATCTGGAGCTGTGAAACGAGAATCCGCTACTGATCCCGGTTCATTAACAACCCCAATCCCATTTGTAGTAGTTATATTTTTTAAATCATAAGGAGTTTAATAATTTTTTTTTGCTCATGTGGCATGCTGAATTTATATAAAACATAATGGAAGGTAAAGTAGAAGGGAAGAGAATAAGAAGAAGACCAAGGATAAGATTCACAGACCAAGTAAAAGAGAAGGCCAGAGTCATGACGTGTCGGAGGTGAAGAGGATTGCTAAGAACAAAGATGTGTAGAGATCGATTCATGTATAGCAAGTTGCTACACCGACAAGAGTCCGTCTCTCAAATTGGATGATAATGAAGGAGTTAAAGAGCAGAAAGGCCACTGGTTGGTAGTGCTACTGTCTTTAAAGTGGCATTCTTTGCACAGCCTGAGAACTACGTCTCACGGCACGCCTTAAAAGCCGTCACAGCTTTATAAAGACACCGAGCTTCTCGATTCACACCCATTAAAGGCGAGAATAGAGCTGTTGTCAAAAAGGTACCCTCCTGACAGCCTATACATCCCAATTGCCGAAAAGCTGCCACAAGAACACGATCCTCCCTGGTATATATGGAGGTCTCTAAATTGACTGCGATCGGACGTTGGCAGATGCGGGGAACTTAGGAAGAGGTGGGGCTTCACTGCTAACGACAAGTGTGAGACCCATACAAGGTAAGGCTAGAGCTGTGGTCAAAAAGGCTCCCTCCTGATAGCATATACATCCCAATCGCTGAAAAGCTGCCACAAAGCACGAGGTGTGGTGTCATGTTCTCATTTAAAAGCTGCGCTCTTTTCGGCGGAGTAACAGCCACGACTCCCTGTTACTAATATAAAAAAAGTACTTGTTCAAAATAGCAAAGGCATGTAAAAATAAATTCAAAACTTCTTCAATTCATATTCATACTCGTAATAAACACATAAAATCCACCATTGCAGCCCTTACGTCGTCAAATCGGAAGAGTGTGTAAATGGGACAAACTTCGCATACGAATTGGTGCTACCCAACATAACAACCCTTCAAAGGTACTAAATGTATGCCAGTCGTGTTTTGCATCGCAATATGAAAATAAAAACAAGCGGCGAAATAATACTTATTCACTGCTAAATCAGATAAACAACGCAGGGAAATTTTGAATAAAAATTTATAAGCTGATACGAGTATGTACACGTTTTACAGTAATCTAGGGGATATAATTTGGATTGTAGTTTATAGACAGAGCAACTGCTATTCCAGTTCCACAAGCCATACCCATCCCTACAGGTTTCGCCATGTCAGTGGTCAACCTGACTGCCAGAGTTTTCAAGAAAATGTTCAAGCCTCCACGCAGCGTAAATTAGTTACTGAACGCCAATTCAAATACACTTCATGAAGCGTTGAAGAAGTCTTAAGATTCTGTCGATACACAAAGGAAAAAACCGTCACAAGGAACATCATTATTATTATTTCTATTTTTTATTTTATTTATTTTTTCCTCAATATTTTTCAACCTTTCTTCTCCAGTATAACTTAATAGTTTCTATTCATCCATACTTTCGCATAAAATTCGTTCCGAAAGATCACGCAGAACATGCACAGACACTTGAGAGTTAACTTCAACCTTGCCCTTTTCCTGTAAGGGCAACCCTCCTACGAATATAACGAGTATTAGGCTTATTATTTCCCCCCAAGCTCACTCGAGCATGCCCAAGTAAGTACCAAGAAGTTGGAAGCCAGCAACAATAACTTGTTACGCTAGCTTAGAACTGGGAGCGTATCGCGGTAACAGCTTTTAAATTTGTGCCCTTACTACAAAACTTAAGTCACGAGACTCAAGAGTCTTTCAATGCAAAATAATTTCGAAAAAGATTATTGCGACATTTCTCTTATTTCTTCTTCTATTTTTCTACTTTACCTTGTATTTTCATGAACAATTTTGTTTTGTTGTTAACAATTTTGTTTTGTGTCACTAATGGTAACGGTCCTAAAATCAATCCTGTTTAAATCACTAGTTTGAAAGGCATTACCTACTCTTGTTGAAAATTGAGAAACGTAAACAAAGCTCCTTTTAATCTATACCAGTAAAGCTAAATGTAGTGCCAACGAAGAATTGTACCAACCCTACACGTGTGTGTCGTAAGAGGCCACTAAGGGTTTATGAACCGGACGATGGGCAGCAGCATCTTTCTCTGTATCGTACCATCTTGATTAATGCGGTCACCAACAACCACGGTCCAAGGTGCCAGCCTCAACGCTAACAAGCGTGGTGACTATGGTAAATTCCCGAGTACCATGCCTTTTGGCTGGCGTTCTGGAGGAAGCTTCCTTTCCCGTAGTGGATGTTTTATGGGATGTTATGATGATGATGATGAAGCTAAATGAAAATAAATTTTCAAAAGCCTATAAGAATCCTGAATTATCCCCTTCGTGAAAAAAAAGAAAGAAAATTCAAGAAAATTTAGTTAAACCTTCGAAATTGTATCAAATGTCATGATTTCAGCCTAAGTAATTATTTGGCTTCGACAATGTTTAAAACATTTTTGGTTGCAAATTGTAATTATGTTTCTAGGAAACCTCTTTGTTGGCGAAAGAAAATGAAACTCCAACAAAAGTTTTAATTTTAAAGATGTATTTGAGACCGCTGTTTTATAATTACGTTCAATATGATATATATAATTTAAAAACCACAAAGCCTTTGAGTCAAAAGCAATTTCGAGGTTGTTGTATTTTTCATAACACTGACAAAATCTCTAAATGAAAGCCTTTGAGTCAAAGGCAATTTCGACTTGTTGTATTGTTTATAACACTGAAAAAATCAGACTATCACAAATGAAATCAATAGATACTACAGAAATCTGAAAATAAATCATGTCAATAGGCCTACCTGATAATTTTTCCTAAAATAAAGTAGTAAATTTGTAAGATAAAGGTATAAATTATGTTTAATTTTCTTGACATACTCGTATTCCTTAGGAAAATTACTTTAGTTTAGTTTCCTTTTCCGTACGCACGCTTTCTTACAAAATATCTATTTCAAGTAGCGTGTAATAGTAGGTATGTAAAATAATTTCTTGTCGAATTTTTTTTGTTCTTTTTGATATTATATATGTGCTACGGTCAGAGTAAATAATAATAGGTGATTATAATTAATTACCGGTTATTATTAATAATAACCAAAATGGTGAAAGAGATGAATTTTTTAATTTACATAACCTAACCTAACGAAACCTAACCGAACCTCATATAATAAATTTCACAGATTAATCACATTTACCAAATCTTTGTTATTTTATTATTAATAATTACCGGTAATTTCAATTAATTTCCTTAACCGTAACACATGTATGGTAGACCGATAGATGGATGTCTTCTTGCGCACGTAACAAAAATATACCAACTGAAATCTAATGTGAGCAAAGTCGGCCTTATTGCTAGAAGCGCTTGTAATAATTACTCGTAGCTATAATTTTTAACTCATATTTCAAACCTAAACAAATTGATACACTGTAGTCCGGTCCCTTATAGTCTTATATCGCCAAATTCACCAAATTGCACCAATTTTTTCCAGGTACTAGTTAGGTACATATCACTCAATTTTTGGTAGGAGCCAATTCTTGAATTTTCTATGGAAATTTTTGAAATTCAAGAATTGGCTCCTATCAAATATTGAGAGCTATGTACCTAACTAGTACCTGGAAAAAATTTGGTGAAATTGTAAATCGTGTCTACGTGAAACAGCTAACTGGCCGCAATATGTTACACAAACTGGAAATGTAATGTACAGTTTGGCGCATGATAAATTTGTAATTTGTATTGAATTTAATTGAATAAATGCTTTTTTTTTATCTTTTCTTCTGACCAAAGGAGGTGTTTTATATTCTAGAAAATAAGAGAATTTTTTTTACGAGAAAGTCATCAAAATGCGCTCATTCGTGCGATATGGCAAGGCAATGTTCATGTCTTAGTGGTCCAACTAAGCAAAATAAAACTAAAAACATCTTCAAAATGTATTATCGGCCTTTTTACCCACGACGGAACGGAGAGGGTGTATGCGTTTAGGGTGAGATGTTGTGTTTGTTCGTTTGTGTGTGCAAAGTTATGTTCCCTTTTATCTTAAAAACGGCTTAACCGATTTAGATACGGTTTTCAGTGATGGATTTATAATTTATCAATGATGTTTTGTAGATTAGAGTTGTGGCTCCAACTCACCAGGGGGCGCTGTAATGATATTTTTTATTTAAGCAAGTGTTCCCATTTATCTCCAAAACGGTTTGACCGATTTAGGTACGGTTTTCAGTTAAAGATTTATTATTTATCAGTGATGGTTCTTAGACTAGAGATGTGGCGTCAACTCACCAGGGGGCGCTGTAATAATCAGTGAAGTGGGAACTCTCTAAAAAGTTAAAAATAAAAAGCAAAATTAAAAAATTTTAAAAAACCCACGACGTTTGTAATTAAAAAAATATTAAATAAGACTTTTAATATACCCCCGACTTAAAAGGAAGAAAGTAACGAAATAGTACGAAGAAAGTACCCAAGAAAATCCGTCGGGGGCTGCCATTGCCATGTTTTAATAATTTATACATAACTGTAACAAACTAAAGCTATTTTGTAACTAGCTCGTATAGAATTTATATTGATTAAATTCTGTATTAATTTTCGTAGGATACGGAATGGCAGCCCCGACGGATTTTCGTGGGTACTTTCTTCGTACTATTTCGTTACTTTCTTCCTTTTAAGTCGGGGGTATATTAAAAGTCTTTTTAATTACAACCGTCGTGGGTTTTTTTACATACAAAGGTTATATCAAATGATAATTTTTACCACATAGTTTGTTGCTAGTATAGTCGATTAATGAAAATGTGTTAGGGAATCACAAGAAAACTATATGCCGAATTGTAGCGTCGCCGATGTTAGTTGTTTAGCTCTTTATTTGGCTCGCCAACGCACACACCACGTTGCACATCCTACTCGCTGTACCGTCGGTTGCAGACTGAGTATGCACGCTCGAGACAAAGGCTATACACTACACGAATTAAACTAAATTCATGACATATAGGTGTTCTACAGCGTGAATTTTCATTGGGTTTGCTCCCGATGCCCAGTGATTCTTGAAACTTTCCCGCAAAAAAAAAATTCGCCTTCTCATACAGTCGACCGAGTCGATCACGTGACCAGTTTACTAAGGGACAAGTTGCTTCGCGAAAGTTGCCGAATGGCCGGGGTCCCATAGTAATCTGAAAAGACTCCTTTCACAATTTCCGTAAGATTATGGAACAACAGTACTCTAAACCTACTTTTCTTCTCCATATCTGTAAAAGGTACGACCACGTAAAAGTTTTTAAGCTTTACAAAGTGGCTGGCTGCATATAAGTTACGAAAATTATAGCAGAAACTTCTGCCACTTGAATAAGCCCGACTATTGTCCCCTTATACAACTTTAATTAAATCATATTGTTGTTTCGTATCAATGCTACTGTGTGGAACTGGGAAGAGATAATCTTGAAAGATTGGGTTGGTAAGTTTTTTACTAAATTTAGAACTATAAACCGGCCAAGTGCGTGTTAGGCCATGAGAAGTGTAAGGTATTCAGTAGTTGCTTCAAGCATTATCATTGTTAAGCAGATTTTGATTTTTTCATAAACTTTTACCCTCCTAACTAACAGCAAGGTCCGCCGCCTGATTGCTTTTTCTATTATTTTCAGTTTTCCCAATTTTGCTCGTATCTACTCGTATAACACCTACTTCGTTGTAATAGTTTTTCTTTTAAAATTCGTCATATTATATACTATTACTCCTATTTTTTTTTTCACATTTCCTATAGCAACTGTCTAATACAAAATTGCGCTATTCAACTAAATATTTCGCAAATGGATCCCTAAATAAAATAAAAAATATTCTATCACGTTCTGGGCGTGACTATTAAATGTTTATCCATACCAAATTACAGCTCTCTAATACTAAGGGTGTCCGAGCTAAGCTGCGATCAGACAGACAGACGTGATGATCATATAAGGGTTCCTTGTTGATTGCGGAACCCTAAAAACCGATTGACATTCTTCAATTATTTAGGCTTCCCGATATTTACATCTATGGATATCTTGGAAATTTTAGGAGAGCCCTGTGTCCAGCAATGGAAGTCTTTCGATGATGACCGATACTGAAGCCCTGGAAGTCGTAATAAGCAACTCGTCCTCTCTACAGAGGCTTCAAGTCTTTTATTATCGCACTGATTACTAACAAAAAAGCTGTTTTGATCCTTTTCTTAGCTCTTTCCGTCATCTACTAAGCTCATTTCCGCATCTCTATCATAAATATTACCTTTTGCGATGAATCCTTTATCACCGCCATGAGAATGAAAGTTCATCAAATACACGTTGCGCAAAACAACAAGAATATTGAATTTCCAACCTTATTACAAGCGAACAAGGTTCTAGTTTGCACTTTGATGATCAGACAATCTTGTGCACTAACGATGTACAGAGCCCGTTCAATACCGTCCACTGCTTCCTATTTATGATCTTTATAAATCTGTTAGTGAGCTAGATTGTCTTGGCTAGCTAGTTGCTTGGACTATGATGGTCGTTCTAGCAAGTTTAGTTCTTGGCGATAAATTAGCATTTTTAGCAAAGACATGGATAGAGTAAAAGCGCGCAGAAGTGAATGAAAAATTAAAATAATTAAATACAATAGAAAGTAATAAAAAAAGAAAGAAAGGAAAAGAAAGTAGAATAAATAAATATGAAAAATAAATATGCGGAACCATTTCACACAAGGTCATCTGATCCCAAACTTGATAAAACTTGTAATATGGGTATCAGAGACTTATAAATATTCATACTACGAGTACATAGATAAATCCAGAACCGGAAGAAACACCTACGTTCGTCACAAAAATGTTAGATCTGGGTGGGAATCAAAGCCACGACCTACTGCATAAAAGGCACAGGCACTACCAACCGCACCAACAAGCCTGTCAATGCTGATAAAAGTGATAAGTTGTGATGATGGCTGCCAGAGAGAAATTGAAGCTTGATGTTTTGTGCCCATAAATTAGAAAGACAGACATTCAGACTTTCCAGAGTGTATTCATTAAGTACAAAAATAGAACTGAAAATTGATTTTGAGTTACCCAGAAATTTAATCAAAGACGCGAGAGGAAGGAACTTCCCAATAAACGCGTACCTAATTTAAGAAACTCACAAACAAGATTAAGCGAACCGATTCCCAACTTAGCAGGAAGAATTATTGAACTGAAATCAAGTTAAAAACTTCGGCAAGCCCCGTTAATCTCAGTAACAACAAACCCTCGGTTGGTTCTGTTCGATAAACTATTTCAATTAAATCTGGCGAGTCGAGTCGCCACTCTTCGCGAAGTGTCTCCCTGATTCGGGTAGGAAAAGCGTTCTCTACAGAGTGAAGTATGATTTAAACGAGATTTTTGGATTTTAGTATCAGTAGAAACAAAAGTTGAAAGACAAGAACATTTGCAAGACTTGAAGAGTTCGTGAACAAGTGGTAGATAGGTAACTGCTAGTGATAAAACCAGTTCATCATCATCATGTCGTGTGGTAACCGACCTAACAAACCCTGGTGTCAGAGATGTTGAGCCGCCAAAGGCCTCTGACATGGCTCATCCGTAGATAGTAGTCGGGACCAAAAAAAAAAACCGCCCAAGTACGAGTCGGACTCGCGCATCGAGGGTTCCGTACCAACACATAATCATAATTGTATTAGTTAAAATTTCAGTAAGTTAATGTGCTAGATTTTTTAAGTCCGACACGCGCTTGACCAAATTTTATTATTTGTTGTTAATTTATAGCTTATGCACTACAATTTTCAAGTTTGTAAGTGTTCCCGTTGTTAAAATAAAACTAAAACAAAAATCGCCTCAGCGACCATCCAACTTGACCCCTCTCTTATATGAATGTTCTTGAAACGGGAGCTAAAAGTTGTAATATTTAATTATTTCAGACTTTGCCCTTTATTTGTACTGTGAGACCTAGCTTCTTGCCAAATTTCATAATTTTAGGTCAACGGGAAGTACCCTGTAGGTTTTGCTTTTTTGCATAAATGTATGGAGATGAGGACATAAAAAGCCGTATCTTTTGATTGCGTCGTTGTAAAAAATTTAAATTTTCAGATCTTGTGTGGTTTATGGACCTTAATATTCGTTATCAATTTCTACCTGATAGCTCTTCTCGTTCGTGAGGAAAAGGGTCTTGACAGACAGACAGACAGACGGACAACAAAGTGATCCTTTAAGGGTCCGTTTCTTTATTTTGAGGTACGGAACCCTAAAAAAGACCAGTTAAAACAACCCGAACGTTTTCTTGAAAACTCTGGTAGTCTAGTAGTAGAATACAAAATAATAATTGCCTGTATTGCACCTTACTTGTAGGGTAGTCCAGGTTGGAATCCTTCGAGGTACGGTCAACCGCATGTCGGTAGAAACTTTTTCAACTCTATTACCACGCCATAAGGTCCAAAAGTGTTTCTACTGACGTGCGACCGTGTGTATAACATGCCCACGTTGTCTTTACGGTGACGTTTGTTGTCTTTGCGATGTCTATTAAGAGTCTTCTTGGTTCGCCATGGCAACTGATGCTAAAACGGCAAAATACAAGAAGAAAATCCAAGAAAACATATTAGTCATGCCTGTGTAGTGCCGGCAAAGAATAGTACCAACCCATTTCTACCCGCGGGTGTCGTAAAAGGCGACTAAGGGGTTATGACCCGGAAGATGGGCAGCAGCAACTATCTGTATCGTACCATCTTATATACTGCGGTCAAAAACAACAGCGGTCGCCAGCCTCGACGCTTACAAGCGTGGTGACTATGTTTTTGCTGGTATTTCGGAGGGATCTCCCTGTCCTGCACTGGACGTTTCATTCGATGTTATGTATATTGGTCATCAAGTACGCACCGTCAAGGTATAGTCTAGGCAACGAAGCGATCGTTGTATATGAAGACTCCCGCATTCAATCCTCAGTCGATGAAACTTTGCTGGGGTATTAATATGAGACAAACTTTCTATAAAAAATCCAAAATAAAATCGGTACTTTTAATTTTTTCATACAAAAATTACAAAAAATGTATGAAAATATTATTTGTTGATTTTTTTTGGATATTTTGATACTTTAGCATCCTGTCAAATAAAATCTGCCTGAGAGAATTATGTTGGGGTCAACTGCTTCGTTGCCTACACTAGAATACTTACTAACTTTTTCACAGACTGCTTAACTATAAACGTCCTAACATTAAAATTCAATCAAGCATGCAGAACTGCAGGAATCAACATCATGATATTACTGACGTTACAAGTGTAAACATAAATTTCAGATTTTTAAACACAAAAACGAATATAAAGACGCAAAGCGAATGTAATTGTGCGACATGATTTTATTTATGATACCAACACAAAACACTCAACGGTGTCAGAGTAAGTGAAGTGATGGACTTCTGCCAAGCGAAAATAAAAACCGGTCAAGTGCGAGTCGGACTCGCGCGCCGAGGGTTCCGATATACCTATAGTATTTTTGGAAGCAATAAAGTCCATTTTCAGGACCGCAAAACTAAATTTGTTTGTAAAGGTTATTTGCAGATTTCTGAAAAACTGTGCAACTTAGAAAGATCGTTTTATTTTTGCTGTAAAGTTTATATAAACTTCTGTCAACTGTAATTAATTCAGATTTTTCCTTACTCAAACTTCGGAGATAAGGGGGGGGGAATGGTATTTTTCTTGACATTTTTCATCATAACTTTAAAACTAAGAAATTTAAAAAAATACAAAAATATATTTTAAAATGTACAAGTAAAGCCCTTTCATATGATACCCCACTCGACCTAGTAGCGACAATTTGAAATTTGGCCCCCCCTATTTTGGCCCCCTTTATATTAATAATCATACTTTTTTCAAAATTTTTTCTTGTGCAATTAAGTTGGGCAACTATATTCTAAAACTATTCCAAATTTCAGGTTGATAGCATAAGTGGTTGCTGAGATATAGAGGTGTGACAGACAGACGGACAGACAGAGCGGCACCATAAGGGTTCCTTTTTTTTACCATTTTGGTATCGGAACCCTAAAAACACTAATCTAGAGAGCTGATGGTATATTCCTCGCTAAATTGAAGTACATTTTGATTGCGAGCATTTTCAACGGAATTTTACCCGTCTTTTGTGTGAAGCTATTGCGAAGTTTGGACGAGAATAAAAGGCTGGTCATGAAATCTGAACTGGAATTTATGCTGCATCGATTTGTCTAAGCTAAACTGGATTTTGAAATTTCAATACTGGATAAAGTTTAAACGAAAAAATCTAACGATATTAAATCTTTGTTTCACGCCAAAATCTAGATTCAGTAAAAATCACATTGTAGCTCAGAGATTTTGACAATGTAAAACTGAGCTAACGCTAAGGCTCTGTTTCATTTCTGAATTTTTATTTTGATTGATAAACAAAATATATATTTTTTAATGTCAAAAGTGACTAAACATCATTGATTAAAAGTACATTTGAAAAATCTGTCCTATCACAATTAAAACCTAGGTTTTTAGAAGTATCTCAGTTTGGATCTAAACATACAGAGCGACATTAGTCAAAAACCATTAAGGTTGATAAATAACATTTAAATTGTCTTCAGAGACACTAATTCCGTCGTTGATAATCCCGTCTTCATGTAGGCAGTACAGACTTAACACTTTCTTTATTGTTGCAGTTACACCTACAATATACCATCAAGATCACTACTGATGCAATAAACACAAACCCACAAAACCAGTAGCATAAACGTTATCAAACACGTGATTCAACTCCTACAAGTAAGTACATTATTTAAAAACAGGATCCTTGTAACATCGATTTAAATAATAGCCCTTTCACACCAGTCTTACGAAGTTGCGAATGATGCCCATGTCAAAAATATTTTCGGTATTTTTTTATATTTTTAAATGATAATTTAGACTATTCTATGAAACTAATTTGAAGAAAGAATATCATTTAGATTATTAATTATTTTTATATAGCGATTTTAAGTTTGCGACCGTGTGACGTCATAATCTCACAAGCCAAGAAATAGATTGAGAAAACTACAATGAAAGAAAGCTACTTGAGAAACATTACAATTATAGGACAGTATGATAGACGTGATAAGCAATGAGCGGTATTCATAGTCTATAGAGCATTTTGTTTCAAAGATATCAAGTTATTTGTAAGAACGTGAGCATGTGACGTCACCGGGTCGCAAACTTAAAATCGTTATATAAAAATGATTAATGATATAAATGATAAAATTTTCAAATCAGTTTCTTAGAATAGTCTAAATTATCATTTAAAAATAAAAAAAAATACCAACAAAAAGTTTTGATGAAACTTTTGGACTAAGTGCTTACCAGAGCTGGAGTCAAGTGCAGTGGAATATTTTTATTTTTCTTGTATTAGTTTTATAAGCAACTAATTAAATTTTCTCCACCCCAAATGTCTGAAAACCGTGAAATAAAGGTTTCAAAATTGGTTACGGAAGTTTCTTGGCATCTTTCAATCCAATAGTGCAGTGACTATAAAAAATCCCTGGTTAGCTGTATCCTTGATATACGGCCGTAAGTTTTACAAGAAAACGTCTATATATGGCAAAAATATTGCGACAGAAAATTAATATGTAGCTACGGAACATATTAAGGTCATTAATAAAGCGAGAGCAACACTGTTACAGCATTAAAAACTCAGCGTATGCGTTGCCAACTGACTGCAAATTTACAGTTCGCTCGTCCGGAAGCACGTTCAAATCGCAAGTGAAAAAAGGCTTTTAGAGCTGGGATCTTGTCACATCGATTCAAGTAGGTGCACGCCTTTGCTCGTAACGTTTTTACGAGCGCAGAAGGCTCTTAATCCACAATAACGTGGCCTGCGATGTCAATGAGCCCAGTTTTATGACCCAGACACTGTTGATAAATTAATATTAGCTGTTCTGGCTCGGTTTTGAGGGTAAATTGTTTTCGCTTGAAATGTGGAGTAAAGTAGCTATGTGAGCTGCTATGTAGCTGGGAATACATGAGCTGCTTGTTGCACTTCATGAAAAAAAGCCTTGTTTTGAATGAGTAAAAGGATTAATAACACATTTAAAAACTAATTCTTAAAGTATTTAAATGCCCAAGTTTAAGAAGACAATTTTTTTAATGCAATTTTGGACTTTGTAACATAGAGACATGGATTTTTAAAACATGGTCATTCCTGTCTAAATGTTCACATATAATATCTTAACCATTACTTAAGAGAATTCGAAAATATTAAAGGTAAAATCAGAGACTATTAAAATAACAACGTCGCAATGTGAACATACTTAAGTAGGTACTTATACATTGAAATTATTATATGAAAAATATTGAATAAAACTTGATAAATTAAAATATGCTACGGTAGCTTTTGTTCTTTACTCTTTGTCTTCCCAAATAACACCGCTTTCAATGAAATGCAGAATCACGAAATTTTCGCTAAATTCTTTATCAACGTTTCGCAGACTTTCGAAATTCGCTCGATCCTTTCAAGCCTAATTTGGAACAAGCCAATTCCGCAGCTACAATGTTAAGAGTACCAACTTAGTTTCCAGTAGCTTTATACTTTTCATAGAATTTGTTGAAACTATCCACACTTGGGTAGGGTAACAAAAGTTTCAATAGAACGCGCCTGAAACGAATTCTTGGGGCGATTTCGAGTGAAAAGCTTCGAATTGTTGCTTCTATACCCCTGTGTATGTGAGGTGACAATAATTCAATTACTATAATAGACTTTGTAAATTACGAATGAATAGTTTACACGTTCACCAAATTGTCATGATAGTTAAAAAATGTGAAAAAGAAAGATAAAATAGGATGTAATTTTGAAGATTAAAATAGATGTCGTAGGATGCGCGAAACCATACAGGAATCTGTACCCTGTGGTTATGAAGATTATTTTATTATAAGATTCTTTTGTCTGGAATTTGACTTCTTTTTTACCAGTATCGTGGCGTAATTTATAAAACAGGACCACCTGAACAACAGCGTAATCCAATCCAAACTAATATTATCAACGTGTGTGTGTCTGTTTTGATTTCTTGGCTAATCCGCTGAATTTATTTTAATGAAATTTGTATGAAGATATTTTGAACCATTGGTACACGGAAAGATACGATACTTTAAAGATACTTTTTACTGAATTCCATGCGTATGAAGACACGAGCAGCAGCTAGTTTAAAATGAATAAGCTGGCTCACTCGTTTTAGTATTGCAGAGTGATGCAGCTACTTAGGTTTCGAAAGGGTGGACAACAATTCACTCTAAAATATCTATCTTCCATTTCCAGGAGTGTATGTTTTTGGGATGTTATGTTATAAAATAGCTTAAGGTTGATCAGTGGCTTTGTTTAGTGGTAAATCGTTGCTTCAACAGTTAAGTTACACACGCAGAAAATCAGTAGAAATTCCATACTTTACGACGATCAATTTATAGCCACACTCAGCTGTACCTTTACAAGTAGTCTGCGAATGTCCTGCTGTAAACGTAAACAATATACACTCTACCGACGAATAACACTGTTCGAACAATAGATGCCGCCTATCCGAGGAATCTATCGTTGGTCCTAACGATACCCGTTCGAGTGGGTACGCTGGTAAATTTATCTTTACCTCACTCTTGCACATGTATAAAATACACAGTCAACATATTGTTCGTCTGCTTAGTAGGTATAGTAATGAAATAATATTAGTTATATTGTATGATGGTATTGTGTTTTGTTGCGGGTCAAAGTATGTTGTCGTATAAACAAAGAGAGTGGGAAAATAGACGAATCAAACCATTTTTTCCTTGCGTATAGAGACCCTCTTTAAGGCGCCGACGCTGCTCACACCACATAGGCCATTGGTAGTATATAGTACTCTCTCTCTAGTAGAAGTGTCTCTATAGTTCTCTTATCGGTCGCAACTTTTTCAAAGTATTGGCCAACGAATGTGGTTATTGATCCTGACATAAACGAAATTCCAGGAGCTTCCGAATTCTTATTACGGATTCACTATCTTTTAATGCTTTTATTTCATTATCGTTACTATTTGCTTAATCACTCTTCTTTCTTGTCAAGTCCATACAAAACAGACCCTGTTGATCGGGGAATACTTTTTACGACAATTCATTAATTTGTTAAACTTTTCAGACACAAGGAAAAAAGCAAAAATATACAAGAAGAATCTTTATAGACGAGCCCATTTTCATAATGAAACACTCCATCTGTACCAAATTAATCAATGCTCAGATCTAACAGTAGGCGATTATCAGAATACCTTGAGTCATTTATTCGGATGAACAGAACAGATTATTGGAACCATTTACGAGAATAATTGGCCCAAAACGAAACAATAGAACGTAAATAGGAGTCCTTGAAGGGAAAGATGGATACGAAAAAGACATTGAGTTCGATCTTCGGTTCTAAATGGGGCACTTTAGTAAGAGTGAAACAAAATGATCATAATTCGCAAGGCAGCACGTTAAAATGCCCAAAACAAAAGACCCGATCAAGGTTAAACTGTTACCACTGACGTGCCTCCGACTAAAATCATCATCATCATCATCATATCAGCCGAAAGACGTCCACTGCTGGACATAGGCCTCCCCTAAAGAACTCCATGACGACCGGTCCTGCGCTGCTCGCATCCAGCGGCTTCCCGCGACCTTGACCAGATCGTCGGTCCACCTTGTGGGGGGCCTGCCAACGCTTCGTCTTCCGGTACGTGGTCGCCACTCTAGAACCCTCACGCCCCATCGGCCATCGGTTCTTCTTGCGATGTGCCCTGCCCACTGCCACTTCAGTTTAGCGATTCTCAGGGCTATGTCAGTTACTTTAGTTCTTCTGCGGATCTCCTCATTTCTGATTCGATCGCGCAGAGAGACTCCGAGCATAGCCCTTTCCATAGCCCTTTGGGTGACTTTGAGCTTTCTGATAAGGCCCATTGTGAGCGGCCACGTCTCGGTGCCATATGTCATCACTGGCAACACACACTGGTCAAAGACTTTCGTCTTGAGACACTGCGGTATTTTGGACGTGAAGATATTGCGGAGCTTCCCGAACGCTGCCCATCCGAGTCGGATTCGACGAGTAACCTCTTTCTTTAACCGACTCCGACTAAAAGAAAAAAAGAAAATACAGAGTTGTAATTTTGATACTTACAACAAACCGGTACGCGGTGGTAGTATGTATGTGATTAAATTGTGACACAGTTTTTGAGTTCGCTTTTCTGTTTTAGCCCCAAAAAAAAGAAGGGTCATATACATCGAATAGAAGAGAGAGGATTTTATGGTCATGTAGTTCAGATAGTTTTCATATTTTGGATTATTTACAAAATACTTTATTCTAAAGTAGTAAAGGTTTGTCTAAACGCGATACAGTACAGCTGAACAAGTCAACCACTGAACCAAAGAGTCACAAATGCTAATGCCGAAAATTTAAACAAAATATTCAGGAGTATTTGCATTGCAGACAGTTAATAAGCGGAATTGTGTACACGGTACATACATACAAAAGGGCGACAGAATTCAAGTTAACCGATGTTATATCACATTCGCTTACACCAATATTCAGCAAAGGTAAACTACACAAAAGCTGGAAAGATATCAGTAGCACTCAAACCGTCAAGTGCAAGGCGACACATGTTCCACTTCAGCTGGGTTTTTATTGGGAGCAGTTAAGTTGTGAAGCTTCTCCAACTGAAGTGGTTTGAGGCAATCCTCGCCAGTAGTAAGAAGATTTACCCTTTCACTAAGATGTTTATGGTGTTATTAGGGGCCTTACTTCATTTCACTTGTCTTCTCTGAGAGTTGATGGTAATCATTCCCTGAATTAATGAATGAAATGAAATAGTAGCACACAAAAATAGCGTAGATGTTTGTATAGTAGCACAAACCGTGGTAAATCTTAAGATTAGTTAAGTAAGGTATGTATATGTTAAGATTTTCCGGTAAAATTTACCGCTGATCAAATTATTACAGGTTTACAGTACTATTGAAAGGGGAAGAGGGGTATGAACTCGTGTAAAACTTTCGAAGGGATTATTATTAAGCAGCTAAGAGCTATTGTTTTTTTTTTCACTTCGTGCCATTTTGTTAGTTAAGCGTTGTAATTGACTGATATGATTTTATAAAGTTATCAAAGGTAAAATTTTGATTTGAAATGTTGTTTTTTTTTGCTCATAAGCTTGATTTTATGCTTGTAAAGCTTCGAGACACATAACACTGAAAACTAGACAATTCTACTTTAGACAAAAGACAAGTTTCGAGAAAAACAATTAGTATCTACTTACATTTCCAACTAATCTAAAGTTACAAGCCACTCTAAATTCAGTAAATGGATTCCAATTCCCGAAAATAGATTTCTGCTTACAATATACTAAAGCTGAGGATATAATATCAACCATTAAATTCGCAAAATCAACATCTTTGAACCGCAACGCTGCTCCCAAAGATAATATCAAAAGATACCAAAGCAAGTGCTACATAAGTTATACGCGTTGTGATGAATAATAATGCTTGTGGTGTAAATTTATGTTACAGGATATGTTATGCATATCAATACTGATATTTAGGGCTGCGTGTACGAGCTAATCAAGTGTGAGGGAGAAGTTGAAAGGAATTTGGGGGAGAACGTGATTGGGTAAAGATGTTTTTGAATTAGCATTATTCACGATCGTAGCACTAGCTAATTAAACTACTATTATTAATTCTATTTTGATACCAAAGGAGAGGCAACAAATGCAGGGTGTAAAAAGACGTCATCTCTTTAAAACTTAAACTGCGTGTATTCAAATAATTCCTTAGAGCCATAAGCATCATTTTTGCATCATGTCTGTTTCGTATTTCTGTTTCCAAGTATTTTTTCGATCTATGGGGAAACCTTGGGGAAAGTTGTTCAGTTTAATGGTCTGGATAAACAAACAATTTTAGTTTTAGAAAATTATAAAGAACATAACGCCTTCCCTTAAAACTGAAACTGATATGTTCTGGATTAAAATTGGTCCATTGAATTAATAAAGAAATAAATTTTGATAACATTATTTTTTTCTCCTTTATTCCCAGCAAATGTTCAGTTTAATACCAATCCTGAAGAACTGTTATTATCTTCTACAGTATAATTTGTAAACTGTCAGTATTTAGGAAATAATGGGAGATACCTTTGGTAACAAGATATTATGAAGACTAAGAGCCAGCAACGTGGAAAACTGTACAACTAATATCTTTCTTCATTACTTCTATGGTCAAACTGATCATAATAGTGATAGTGACCGTAACACTCTCAAATAAAAGTTAGATCACTGCTATGATATCTAACAGTTTGACGGGATTTTACCACGATATAGGATTTTTTAGAGGTAGCCATATTTTCAAACCGTAGGTATTTTTAGATTCCATCTAATTTCTTACTTAACTTCTTAATATTGGCAAACTGATCATAATAGTGATAGTGATCGCAACACTCTCAAAAAAAGTAAAATCACTCTATGATAAGTTTGACGGGTTCTTACCACGATATAAGATTATTTAAAGCTACCCATATTTTATATCTTATAAGATAGTGTCAAACGCAATATGATCACTTAATGTCATCAATAATTACGTGTCTTTACAAAAAGCAACAAAGAAACCTACAAAAACCGGAAATTACCGGTTATGGAAATTAACTGTCTAAAATTAAGATACTTATTGAACTAATTTATTCGTACTCAAAAGGCGAGGAAAAAAAACTGATGTATAAATAGCAGCCGATAAAAAGGGAATTCAATCATTAACCGTAATATTAATTATTTCTGAAAGAGGAACCGATGCAAACAATGTTTTCATCGACATGTTGATTCAAGTCAATAGCAAAGACTGCATTTTCATTTTTCTTCTTTGGTTCGGAAAAAAATCTTTCAGTACTTAAAAGTAGAAATACGGTTTTAAACGGTGTCTATAACGTGATCATGAATTGTGTAATGTGTATGCTCCTTCGCACGTAAACCAACTGATCAAAATGGCGCACGCTTAGTTCGCGGTAAAGCCCAATATTCCATGCGATAATAAACCTAATAATTCAGCTACATTTGAATTAATTGCTGCAATAACATCTTTAAGTGGCTGAAAACTAGCAATAGCTAGATCTTAGCAATTATCAACCCAAAAGTCGATTTTAGTTTTGTGGAATGGAATGTTACTACATAATTTTTATGTCTAATATAAGATCTTTATTTTTCCTTACGGCTTTAAAGATAATACAGGACAAAAAAGAACCATGAATTTTTATTTCAGAGGATAGATTGTAAATGAAGTGATTATTTTTTTCAATTACCTAGGATGATTACATAAATCTGTCTTTGGCGAACCAAATATGCGCGTAATAGATTATTATAGAGTGAGTCTTTTGATGAAGAACGACATAATAAGTAGCTTATAATGTCCTTACGAAAACGCGCTCTCTTACAACAAATTTGGCAAGCGAAACAAAGATATTAGACATTATATAACATACAGCCAAGAACAGATCAGCTTGACAATCACAGCGCGACTTTAGCTTTCAAGGTTATTGAAATAAGAGCGAAGCAGAATTCAATGTTTCACGTTTGAAGTTCTCTTGACTGTACAAACTATAAGAGCATAGCTACTTAATAATTGATAAGACCGTAGCAATATTGCTGATATTAACATTGTTGTAGAACTATCTATTCTCTTAGCACAGACATGTTTGCGATATATGGATTGAAATTGTAAGATTCTTAGAAATGTAAGGTGACCTTGAATTAGCTCGTGATAGCAAAAGATGTGCTTGTACTACTCGTATCAATTCATGATACTGTTCAACTGTCCCTTAGGAACATAGGTCAAAATACGAGTAAGAAAAATTGGCACTCCCCACACAAAATTTCCGATCCGATGATTGTTTTACTATGAAGAGGCAAAAATTCATATTTCGACCTACGTAATTTGGGTCAAGTTGTTCAGTATCATACCTTTTGCTATCAAGAACAAAGGTCACCATTTATAAACAATCAAAGCGCATATTACACTAAAACTGCCTTTAAGAACGTATTCTTGTTAAACATGTATATCATAGACTATTCCTCGGTTATGGATGAATATAAAATAATACATGAATAATATAACATTCATGAATAGCCAACAATAATAATTAGCTCTATATTTTAAGCGTTCTTTAACCCCAAACAGCCCCCAAAAGTGCTTTTTTTTACGATACGAAGTTTGGCAACATTTGAAACATTCATAAATAAAATTCCGTTGCACTTTAAACTGCAGGTGCTTTTATCATGCAAAAAGTAATAAAGCAATAAGTATTAATAATAATAATTATATGACCGCATTTTGGAAATAGTCTACGGATGTTGATCATACGACGTAGGTAATTATTACGCGTATTACGACATCAAAAACGACGATGGCTTTGATTATTTCCGTCTTTAATAACATACAAAGATACACAAGAAATACGACTATGGGCATTCAAACAGTGTTCCCGGTTTATATCCAGTGCGAATTCAAAGCCGGCCGGTCAACGTCGTCTAATAATAAATCATCGCGTGCATCTCCCGTTACGATGTCGTATTTCAACGGTTGTTTAGTTTAGTCGCTGAAATGGATAGTAAAAATCTGTAGATGTGGTAATGATTGTGTTCAATCAAATAATTATATACTTCGACGGATAACTTTTTATCTACTCCCGTACCGGAATATTCCAAATTTGAAACCAATGACAGATTCTAAATTGAGGTCATTGTCCGCTATCGTTTTCATTTCCACACTGTTCCATACTACGAGCAGTACGGAAATGGAGTATGGATTTTCATTCCGCAACTGTTATACTTTACTCCAGTAAAAATACGGTTTTGCAAAATATTAAATGTTAATAGCTACTTTTTTGTGTATATCGTATTTAAATATGATGTTATGACACTATATTTACGAATCCACCTAAAATTTTAATCGGAATATTTTTTTCGAAATACAGCTTAGGCAAAAATAGTAATAGACAATTATATACTTTATATCATAGATAAACATATACTTTACATAAACGCATCAAAATCCACCATTACTATAATTCAAAATACAATTTTTTTTTTTCAAAATATAAAATCTACAATTATTTTAATATATAAGGCCGAATAAAAACGAGGTAAAATAATAGAAATAAACTGAGCTAAACTTAAACTTTTTAAATGTAAGTGATTCTTATACATATTCACAAAAATCCCATACGAAATAAAAAAAAAGTTTTTTGTAATCGGTGGTTTACAAAGATTTTGTAAACATTTATGTTGGATTTGCCAATAATGTGAGTAATTTGAACTTTTTTAATTATTAGAAAGCAAAACAGCTCTATTACTATTTTTGGTTGCGAAGATAAACTTTATTTAAATTTCGTGGTATAAAAATTAAATAATACGAAATGGGTAATATTTTAGGTGGATTCATGTGTAATATGAAATTATGAATATATAGCAAGCCGTAAATAAAAAAAAAACTATTAACGTCTTTTTCCGAAATTCCATATTTTTTAAATCTTTGGACGGCAAAATAAATAAATAAATGGGGCGAATTTAGGTGGATTCCATTAACACACAGAAATATAATCGAAATATAATCTGAAAAAGAAACACGGCTATTACAAATTATTTCCGTTTCACCATACAATCTCTCGTAATTTTACTGAAGTACTTCATAATTTTCATTCTGCATAGGCTAAGGCAATAAATACTACCACAGTACTACCTACAGCCTACTTTAAAGTAATTTTGTAAAAATACTACAGTGGTGACTTCTTACTTGGGTGACGACTGCCTGCTTCAAAAGAAAACGGGGAGTACTAGGAGTACATAAATCGACAAGAGGCTGACAGTACCCATGGTTGGCTCGCTTCTATAATAGAAGAAGAAGTGATTTAAACAAAATGGAAAGTATGTACTAGGAGAACATGAATCTACAAGAGGCTGTCAGTAACCATATACCGGGTGTAACAGTATGCAAAGAAATTAATAATAAAGCAATTCCATACACAAGCTCTGGATCTGGAACAACTTCAGGAATAACTTTTAATAACTGTTCTAACTGTCCTCTTAGTTTAATATAGCAGTTTAAGATACAAGTTCCGTAAGTAGGGCTAAACGAGTTGACGTTTTGTAAGGTTTACCATCTGCACGACTTTGTCATACAAGTACCCTTACGAACGTGTATCTTACGACTTTTTTCAATACATTTGTGAGAAAACAGGTATAAGTAATACACTTGATAAAGGAACCAACCGTGGGTACTGTCAGCCTCTTGTCGATTTATGTTCTCCTGGTACTCACGATTTTATTTTAAATATAGGTAGGCAGTCGTCACCTAAGTAAAAAGTCATTTTTACTAAATTATTTTATGATCAGAGTGTAAAAACTTTTTGGTATTATACTTTTTTTACTTACCGTACTAGTTCGGTAAGTAACTACTTACTAGCAATGTTTAAGTCCTTGTAAGTACGTTTTTCGAGCAAATGTATTGAAAAATTTATTACTACTTTTTAAAATGTTATTTCATTTTGTCGGTCGCAGATATAGTTTTGCATGCATCTTTACGTAATTAGTCATTTTAACACTCGATCTATACTATTTTGATACTCGGCTGCGCCTCGTATCAAAAACCAGATCTCGTGTTAAAATTACTCTCATTACGCAACAGTTGCATAATAGCAGTTTATGCCACTGTCAAGTAAAGATACTCATTGTAACATGAGTGCTTGTTTGTGTTTGCACAATAGACAGCACGAATGTTACAATGACTAGTTTGCAATCAGTGGCATACATTACTTTTTCTACGAGCATAATAGTAGTTTATGCAACGGTACATAATGAGGGGTATAAAACTCGAGTGTCGGCTTATGGGACGCAGGCGAGCGTAGCGAGCCAAGTTCCATAATAGAGGACACGAGTGGTTTATACCTAATTATGTGGAGTTGCATACACAACTTTATCTACTCTCATATCGTGAATCCTAAAATAATGTGTTCAAAAACAAACCCTATTGTTTGTCTCTTTTTCCGGTGATAACTGCTAAGCGAAGTTCCTATAGCTGCTTTAAAAACATTCGAAGGCAAATCGTAAACGATTTTATCACTTATTTCATTACAAAACTAATAAAATTATGTAACTACAACTTTTGTTTGCTGAGGTTTCCATTATTGCAATGAAACCTCCTTGCAGCCACAGACTACAAACGCATCAAGCTGTCAATGGCGCGCCTATAAAAATTAAAAAAATTGTTTATTAGGTCTCCCGCGATGACTGTTAGTAAATTCAATACTTTATAATACACTCCCACAGATAAAAAATGCTGCTTAAAGTGTTTCTAAGCACAGATTGACATTATGAAGATGTTAACCTACAATTTTTGAACGGGTGTATCCCATTGAACGCATTATTGAGGATTAACGATATGAGATTAGATAAAAATCATTAAGAAAATAACGTACCGACTTTGTTTACTTTTGTTGTAGTAGTAGAGCACTAGAACACCTCCACTTTTTAGGCAATAAAGTCCTCTTGAGTTTCGTACGCTGCCTGAATTATTTCGGTCGGCGTGAATATTTTACTCATATTTACAAATTTTCAATGGAAATCCAGATGTTTATCGTTAAATTATAAATTAAAAGTTATTTTTTGACAGATTAAATAAACAACGTATAACGACAATATAAAAAACGTTTCGAAGTTTTTAACTACAAATAGACAGAGATAAAAGATGAATCTTCAATTCTGAATAATTTGCTTTACTAGCTAAAACATCGTTTCTGGGTTCGTAATATAAATCAGTTACTAACTAGCTTTACACCTATTAACTAAAGCTTAAATGTCTGTACAAATTGATTTTCTGTGAAATTTCTGAGCATGCGGTTCCTAATGTTATTTTAATGCCAGTACAGTAATTATTTCTCCGAGTTACAGATATTTTGTTTCATATTTGCAATGGTTTTACTCAGACATTTCTGGAGTCCAGTTTCAACCTGATTCGCACAAACTGGTTCGAAAATTGACGAAACAGCTTTGTAACAACAATCAAATGTTTCTTTTTCATCAAAGTCACTTCTAAAAACGTAATCTTCATCACGTTTCGTGCGAGTTTAAATAAGCTTCCTTAAGATTCAGATTAAAAAATGTAGAAAAATACATCTTAAGGGGACACTAAAACATAAATTAAAACCATTCAGAAAATTTTATAATAGTTGTTAGTTTCTTTGACCAACTGTTCATGTGTACCTTCACTCAGATTGGTCAGATTCAAATGGGGTCTTCGGTAATGTATTAGGCTTATTTTGGAGCAACATAAGCTTTATTTCATCAGAATCGATTAAGTCAATACTTCACGGGAACGAAGTCATGGGCAGTAGCTTTACAAAACACCATATAGTAAGACCAAGGAAACCAATTTGTTATTATTTTTTTGTTTATTATTAACAAGTAATGGGCTTAAAAACAGATATACATTCTGCTTTTATCTCAAGACAGAAACTTTATCTAAAGCATAGTAAAGTTTACGATGTATTGCTTGCGAAAGTAGGCAACTACAATATATCACTACAAGACTACCTTTAACTAGTGACACGTGTTTGGTTTGTATTTATGTCCTTTTATGTTTGTTTCTTGGAAACTGTATACTCGGGACCTCACACCATGATGGCTGGCTTTTACTAAACATAACAATATAGTATATGTTTACAAGTGGAGGTCTGTTACTGGTACAAAATTATTTGTTACATAGTAACAAGACAGCCGTAAACCTTTGTAACTTTAAACAAAATCAAAACCAATATTTCAATGAAGTATATTGCGTAGGATTTAATATAAAAAAAAACTTATGATGCATGTTCGGATGGAGAAAATGAAAACTTTTTCTAATCCCCAACTATTCTTGTATTGGACTGATAATGTTGATCCAACTACACCAACGCCCATTTAAAACAGAAACATAAGAGTTTTTGTTCATAAGTAACAAAAATTAAACCGCCGAAAAAACTGAAAAGTAAAAAATAATAAAACTTTTTTATTTAACCTTAATAACACAGTTCTTAAACTAATGTAAGTATACCTGAGTAATTTTGAGTCGGCGCCGCCGCCGTGATCACGCTTTACGTAATTATCGTAATTAATTTGCTTGTTTGGCGCCGACTCAAAATTACTCGGGTATACTTACATTAGTTTAAGAATTTTGTTATTAAGGTTAAATAAATTAGTTTTATTATTTTTTGCTTTTAAGTTTTTTCGGCGGTTTAATTTTTTTGTTAAAAAGTTTTTATTTTACAATTTTTTGTGACTATAAATTTTCCCACCGTTAGGGTAAATTGGACTACTCTGTAAAAAGTAATGCGTGGTCATACATTACAATCAGTCAGTGAACAATCAATCATCCCCTGTTTTCCTACCCTTAGGGTTGGATTTTTTTTTCCAAATTTATATGGGACCAAGTTCGGGGTATAAAAAAAGAATTATCAAAATCGGACTACTCTGTAAAAAGTTATGCGTGGTCATAAATAAATAAAAAAATAATATACGCGTCGACTTGAGAACCTCCTCCGTTTTTTTTTTCGTCGGTTAAAAATATATGCGATGCATGAAAAGTGCAAAGCTTTTTACATAGCCATGTGAGAAATCAGGCAACAGGAGGACATAAATCATAATAGATACCCTGACGATGCCGGAACTCTCAATCCTATAGTAGGGTCAATTAATACAAATTCTTATTATCCACACACAGAGTTCATTTTTCTTTGCAGGTCGAAACTTTTCATAAGTTTGACAGCTGTCAAAATGGAATCCTATTACGATGGCCTTACTTTAGGCAGATCATCAGCTTCTTTGAGGCTGTCGGTGTGGCCGAGGAGATGTACAATAGATCTATGCAGGTCGCAGTGACCGTTGGGAACTGGAAGCCTGGCCCCTTTACCCTCAAAACATAAACATGTGATAGTCAACAGTCAGTCTTATTTAGTTTTATAGAGTTGGTTACCTAACCTAAGTGAATAGACGAAGGCACTGCCATTTATATAGAGCGACTGATATCTCACCTCGCAACCTATAGGCCATACTATGTCTAATCTTAGATTCAGCTTTGTCAGGTTAGTAGCCAAACTGGCTGTCAGAGTTTCCAAGCCGTCAAAATGGCCTCTGACTCGGAACGGCTTCAAAGTTTTTACTTAAAATATTTTAATAGGATTATTATATTAAGAACGGGAGAGAATGGGAGAGGATCGGGCCGCCAGAAGAGCTTACGTGCGACGACCGACTGGAAAACGACCAGTCGGTCGTCCTAGGTACAGATGGGTTGACGAAGTGCGGAAAGACCTGGATGCCCTCCAAAGAGCCGATTGGCAAGAAGCGGCACAGAACAGGAAAGAATGGAGAACTCTCGTGTCGGAGGCCAAGATCCTCTTGGGGTCGCTGAGCCAGCGTAGTAAGTAAGGATTAAAAATTTAAAATAATTATATTGAAAGACTTCTTACTGTTATACTGTTATTGTCACACAACACCTTACAATTTTCAAAGGGAAAATGAGTACAACATTATTTTTAGAAAATAATTAAACGAGCACTTATAATAGGAAGTCTTACATAATGCAGCTTCTACTAAAGAGTTGTTATTTTAAAATATTTATTACAAACTTTTTAGATGAAAAGGAGTATTGTTCTGTTGTGAACAAAACACAACGTAGGTAAGTACCTTACAAGCTTTAAGGCTTCGTTGAAATATTAAAATACCCGTAAAATGTATGTCATTGGTCCATACTTAAAAGGACATCTTAGAACAAACTTGTCTGTTTTCATTTCAATATGATTTTTGTAGCCCTACAGATAGACTACTCATGATCATTAAGATGATCTACAAAATAAAACGTTTTATTTTCATGAAAAAATATTTTTATAGCAAAGTAAGGTATCTTTCTAAAAGCTCAGAAAGTTCAAAGAAACAATTTAATGGAACGACTTGGTAAGGCCTGAAATATACTTATAAGGAATACGATAAGGACTAGGGAGAGGCGACGAGAAGGCGATAAATGAAACGATAAATTGAGTCTTGTGGAATCAGCTGTGTTCCTAGGTATTACCTTAGACAACAAATTACAATGGGGACCGCATATTAATAAATTGTCGAACAGACTTAGTTCTGCAGCATACGCAGTGAAAAGAATAAGAGCTCTGACGGATGTAGACACCGCGAGGTTAGTCTACTTCAGTTATTTCCATAGTCTCATGTCATATGGCCTTTTGTTATGGGGTCATGCTGCGGATGCAAACAGCATTTTTTTACTACAAAAGCGAGCTGTTCGTGCAATTTATAAAATGAAGCCTAGAGAATCTCTTCGAAATAAATTTAAAGAAATCAACATGTTGACTTTTGTGTCGCAATACATTTATGAGAATTTAATATATGCTAAACGGAATATACATATTTTTGATAAAAATTGTGACAGGCATAGTGTCAACATAAGAAACAAGAATCAACTTGCTTCTCATGTCAGCCGTATTCACAAAATTAGTAAAACATATAAAGGTCAATGTATACGCTTCTATAATAAGGTACCCACTGATATTGAAAGTTTACCGTTAGATAAATTCAAAACTGTAATCAAGCAGAAATTATGTAAGAAGGGTTATTATAAAATATCAGATTATCTAGAAGAGAAAAATCCATGGGATTAGAAATTAAAACTGACCTATGTATGTTGTATATCAACCTTGTACATTCAAACATATTTAAAAGAGCGCGTGGGTTTTTATTGTCGCTTCTTTTTTTCCCACAATGGCGCCACATTGTTTGTGAAGCGATGTAGTTTAGCTGACGTCATTAAGAGATTTTAATATCCAACAATGAATAAACGATTTTGATTTGATTTGATTTGATTTGAGGCACGGCCCCACTTCAAAACTTACCCATACAAAATGTATGAAAGTGACGTGGTGCAAGCACGCTGCTTCGGCGCCTGCTCTTTGCCTTGTACGATTTTTTGGATTCCGTTGTCAACAAGGAACTCTTATAGACGGAGAGCGCGTGGTCGTCAACCCTACCTCATCGATTACCAAGATGCGACTAATCTAGGGTGATGCACGTTAAAAAGTTGTATCCGAATCAACAGGGTTGCCTGGGCGCAACCTGGCAGGTTTTGTACAGTGGGCAAAAAACTTGTCATTTTTTGGGCAAAAATTACCTCATCGAATACCAAATAGGTACATAGTACATTCGATAGTATACTCATCAAGGAGTGCCTAAATCAACAGGGTTGCCTCACTCAATCCTGGCACATTCGGAAGTCGGCCTGATTGAAGGTGGTCAAAAATGACAAAAATTACCTCATCGATTACCAAGTAGGTACTTATTACAACTGATAGAGCTCTTCAAGAAGGGGCAAAATCAACAGGGTTGCCTCGCCAAATCCTGGCACATTCGTGAGTCGGCCTAATTTTAGGTTGGCAAAAAAATACAAAACTTACTTACGATAATGAGTAATGAATTAAAACTTATGCCATTTGAAGGTTCTAGACATCTTAATAATATTTGCTATAGTATGCCAACACTTAAACTCATTTTTCATATTATTATACAGGACGAAAAGTTAAGATGGGGTACACAGGGCAGCTACTATAAGCATTATAGCTACAAGAAAACTTAGTACAGAGACTAACCCTAACTTTTAGAGATATTTTGATCTATATTCACAGATTTTTGAAAAAATGTACAGGCAACAAGAAAAATGGCAATTTCCACATAAACTTTTATCATTCCATTTCATCTTCTTATCGATAAAGAACATATTTTTTTATGGGGTTAACCGAGCCGACCATACATGTTATAGGAGAAACAGAAATTTTCATGTACCTTTTTTACGAAATATTGTACCTTTTTTACGAAATATTCTTTTCTCTTGTTAATATGAAAAAAAAGTCTTTAAAGGTCAACCAGGGTCAAGTTATTAAAATTCTCAGTAAATGCAAAATAAATTTTTATTCAGTAATAAAATAAAATCAGGCCAAAAGTGCCAGGATTTGGTGAGGCAACCGTGTTGATACTGCCACTTCTTAAAGAGCACTATATCAACATACACACATACATCCTACACTACACACACACATCACATGCACATAAAAACACACAAACACACACTCAGGCACACACATACATCCACTACATCTACATTCGTACAGGTAATTGTGGGGCTTGCCGCGTCGTCCTACTGGAGTGTCGCTCTGGTAGGTGGACGGGGAATTCGCAATTCCCCCTCGACCTACTGCACTAGTATTTGTAACAAACTAGTTTTCATGTATCGATATTTTTTCTATTAAGTAAAAAAAAAAATATTTTCCATACAGTCTCTTTCAAATGAACGGGCATTTGGGCAACTAATAGATCTCGTTGGGATCTTCATTTCGGTTGACAGCTAAAATAACCATAACTCAGAAACTACTTACCAAAATCTAAAAACACCATAACTCAAAAACTACTTACCCTAGACTTTTGCACGTTAGAACAAACGATAGATCTCGTCAAAGTCTTTACTTCGGTTGACAGCTGTCAAATCTAAAACCACCATAACTCAAAAACTACTCACCCTAGACTACTTTACGTTCGGATGAAAGATAAATCTCGTCGATGTCTTTTTTTCGGTTGACAGCTGTCAAACTAAAAATCGCTATAACTAAAAAAACTACTAACCCTAGACTACTCGTTTGTTAAGACAAAGGATAGATCTCTTTGAGATCTTCATTTCGCTTGACAGCTGTAAAATCTAAAACCACCACAACTCAAAATTACTGACCAATTATTGTATGTTCGGACAAGTGATAGATCTCGTCGAGATCTTTATTTTGGTCTGTCGAACTTAAAATCACTTTTACTTGGAAGCTACTGACCCTAGACTCCTCGTTTGGACGAGGTCTTTTATTAATTGTCCTAGCATACGAGTTGTCTAGGGTCAGCAGTTTTTAATTATAGTTATTTTAAGTTTGACAGCTGTCAAACAAAATGAAGATCTCGACGAAACCTATCATTCGTCCAAACATGAAAGAAGTCTAGGATCAGTAATTTTTGGGCTGTGGTGGTTTTAAATTTGACAGCTGTCAACCGAAATGAATATCTCAACGAGATCTATCATTTGTCCGAACATACAAGTAGTCTAGGGTCAGTAAATTCCAAGTTATAGTGATTTTAAGTTTGACAGCTGTCAACCGAAATAAAGATTTTGACTAGATCTATCATTTGTCCCACCATACAAGTAGTCTAGGGTCAGTAGTTTCCAAGTTATAGCGATTTTAAGTTTGACAGCTGTCAACCGAAATAAAGATTTCGACGAGATGTATCATTTGTCCGAACATACAAGTAGTCTAGGGTCAGTAGTTTCCAAAGAATAGTGATTTAAAGTTTGACAGCTGTCAAACGAAATAAAGATCTCGACTAGATATATCATTTGTCCTAACATACGAGTAGTTTTATGTTATAGCGATTTTAAATTTGACAGCTGTTAACCGAAATAAATACCTCGACGAGATCTATAATTCGTTCGATCATAAAATAGTTAAGGGTGAGCAGTTTTTGAGTTATAGTGGTTTTAGATTTGACAGCTTTCAACCGAAATGAAGATCTCAACGAAATTTAACCTCAGTTATTTTCATAAGTCCTGAAATGTATTTTATTGTGTTTTATGTAGTCTTGAAAGAAACTTTATCTTTATCTTTGTCCTAACAATCGAGAAGTTTAGGGTTAATAGATTTTAGAGGATATTATGTGAAAAGATAGTTACTTGACAGTGGGCGCAGTCTTTTTGCTTGAAAGAAAGGGATAATGTGCGCAATACGCAACGCATAAGATTGCGACAGATATAATGTGCGTGTTACCAAAACTAAATGACGTAAGCGCCTGATATAATATATCCACTTTAAGTAAAAACTAAGTAATAAAATAAAATTTAAGGTTAATCATATGATAGCAAATACGAATGCCTTTCTGTGATCTTAATTTCACTACTTAAAACACCTCAGATTCCACAAAAAGAGGAAATCATGAAAATTGAAGAGGTAACTTTTGATTTTTATTTTGTCGAGCCAATTTTTACTAATCGTGTTTTGGTCTTAGCGGTATTATCACTTGAATGGTCATGAAACACATAACTGAAAATCACGGCAAGATACTGAGTAAATAAAAAGATATTTGTCTTCAAAATACACAAAAAAAATCCATGTCGTCTTAAAATAAAGCTATTTTTAGTTTGACAGCTTCTTCTTTAACTTAAGAGCTTGGCTCTTGTCGATGGAGTAACTTCCAGTCCTCACGTTGTATCGCGAGCTGCTTTACCTCCTGAAACGACACGACATTGACCTTTTCTTTTATCTGGTCAAAGTAGCTTCGCCTAGGTCTTCCTTGTCCCCTCTTTCCTTCAATCTTTTCTTCCATTATGTTTCTCAGGAAATTGTCGTGCCGTATCAGGTGACCTATCATTTTCCCTCTTCGGTTATCTATTGTTTTTAGTAAACTTCTTTTTTCTTTGACTATTTCTAGCACCTCCTCGTTTCTTTTCTTTTCCGTCCAGCTAATTCTTTCCATTCTCCTCCAGCACCACATCTCAAATGCTTCCAGCCTTTCTCTATCTCTTTGTGTCAGTGTCCATGTATGTACACCTTGATTAAGCGCTTTTTTACCTTCTTAGATATTTTGGCCTTCAGGAGGTGTTTCTTGTTATTAAAGGCTTTTTTAGCCATAGCTATTCTTTGTTTGACAGCAGTCAACCGAAATAAAGACCAGAAATGAAGATCTCAACGAGATCTGTTATTTGCGGGTGCCCGATTACCCGTTTTTTTTAAGAGACTTTGTACCGAAAATATATTTTACATGTACTTGTTAGGAAAAAAATATCGATACATGAAAACTAGTTTGTTTCGAACGCTAGTGCAGTAGGACTAGGGGGAATTGTGAATTCCCCGTCCACCTACCAGTGAGACACTGCAGTAGGACGACTGGGCATTTACCCAAATGTGTTTTGCTCACTTAGAAATTGCTAATGGCCCTAAAAGTCAGAAAAAAAAATATTTTGCGATTTCTGAGAGTTCTAATACCTTTACCCTAGTGGACCTTTTACAGACTTCTGTTTCTTAGTATCAAAAGGATAGAATGTTTCGAAAAAAAGGTACATGAAAATTTCTGTTGTTTCTATTACATGTTTGGGAAAATAATTCTGTGCTTTCTGACAGTTCTAATACATTTACCTCGGTTGACCCCATAGAAAATTATGTTCTTTATGAATAAGAAGATCAAATTGAAAAAAAAATGTGGAAATTGCCGTTTTTCTTGTTGACTGTACATTTTTTACAAAATCTGTGAATGTAAGTCAAAATATCTCTAAAAGTTAGGGTTAGTCTCTTTACTAAGTTTTCTTGTAGCTATAATGCCTTATAGTAGCTGCCCTGTATACCCTATCTTAACTTTTCATTCTGTATAATAATATGAAGCGGGAGTTTCAAGTGTCGGCATACTATAGCAATATTATTAAGCTCTAGAACCTTTAAATGGCATAAGTTTCAATTCATTACTCGTTATCGTAAGTAATTTTTGTATTTTTTTGCCAACCTAAAATCAGGCCGACTCACGAATGTGCCAGGATTGGGCGAGGCAACCCTGTTGATTTTGCTCCTTCTTGAAGAGCTCTATCAGTTGTAATAAGTACCTACTTGGTAATCGATGAGGTAATTTTTGTCATTTTTGACCTCCTTAAAATCAGGCCGACTCCCGAATGTGCCAGGATTGAGTGAGGCAACCCTGTTGATTTAGGCACTCTTTGATGAGTACTATCGAATGTACTATGTACCTATTTGGTATTCGATGAGGTAATTTTTGCCCAAAAAATGACAAGTTTTTTGCCCACTGTACAAAACCTGCCAGGTTGCGCCCAGGCAACCCTGTTGATTCGGATACAACTTTTTAACGTGCATCACCCTAGATTAGTCGCATCTTGGTAATCGATGAGGTAGGGTTGACGACCACGCGCTCTCCGTCTATTATAGTTTCGTCATGTCCGTCTGTCTGTCTTCCTGTCGCTTAGCTCAGAAACACTTAGTACTAGAAAGCTGTAATTTAGAATGGATAAACATTTTATCCACGCCGACAAAGCGGTCAAATAAAATCTTGAATAAAAATGTTCTACAGTACCTGCGCGTGGCCCGACTCGCACTTGGCCGGTTCTTTTATATGTAATGTCGCGTCCGTGGCATATCCGTTCCAAGCCCGTGCCGTGCCTGCGCCTCGCTCGAACCTTGCACTCTACGTATGGCCTTTATAATATATTTAACCCCTAACATAGGAACCATAATATGACGCTATTGCAACATAACCTACAGAATACATAATAGTTGTTTTCGACCTCACTGTAATCGTAAATCTTATATGACAGAACAAAACTGCATCAAAGTGTCGTCTTAAAGTTTCTTATAGTTTAAATTCTGGTCTTGTTACTCTGTGGTTTAAATAAAAAAAATTTAACAGGCAATTAGAAAAAGAGGTCGTAAGAGCTTCAAAACAGACATTACATATCAACATGCGTAACCTCAAAATAAATGACTTTCTTTCTTTATGTTGACTTAAAATAAAAATTAAGTAAGCTATACAAAATACGAGTACTTTTACTATATCAGATATGTAGCCTTGAATCCCAAAAATGATAGCAACGCCTAAGTGTGGAGTAGTAAGTAAATAATGTTAAAAAGAAACAGCCTTAATCAAATAGTTGTGAAATCGATTCACCTCTGGATGTCCATGTGCTTACTCCTGTGCCAGTCAACACGTTTTATCTGCAACCCTCTATAGGGTGACTTTTAATTAGTTCTTGATAGCAAAAGATATGCATTTACTCATGAAACTGAACAACTTTTCCCAAGGAACATAGGTCGAAATAAGAAAAACCAAATTTGACCTCCCATACAAAATGCGCTCAAAACTTGATTTTTGTATTTCGACCTATGTTCCTTGGGAAAGTTGTTCAGTTTCATGAGTAAATGCATACCCTTTTATATCAAGAACTAATTAAAAGTCACCCTATATGTATATTATCTACCCATAATCGATCGGGTCGACCAAGTTATTTTTACGCTATCAACTGAATCTCTGTATCTCTCCCATTGTCACTTAAGATTCACGACATGACTAACCTTCATTTCAGAAATTATCAAGCAACCATTTAACCACTAAATATATTCTCTCTTCGTTGTGTTTTATAGGTATTTTCATAAAAATACTTGTATCAACTGCGCAAGGCCAGCAAATATTACAGCACTAACTCAAAATTTGCGCCTACCCGCAGCGCCTGTCGCCAAATATTTGCACGTAGCATACAAATCCTCGCATCGTACGTTTTACTTACGTTTGAATATAGTATATGTTGTGGAGTATATACAAAATATATTATGCTATGTATTTCAAAAGAAAATATGAAAAAAAAGAAGCAGTAACTTGTCGTTTTACCATGTATTCGATGAGTGACCTCGAGAAGTGACCTACTCTCAATTTCCAATACATCGACACGATACTACTTCGATACAGTCGAATTCCTAACTTCGCTCACTGACTATAGGGTAGCATATTGGTTGGATGAATAGTCAAATTGACAGTGATTAGCGTCCAACTCTTTTATTGTACGTTTTGAATTTGCATGTTTCGAATAGAATCGTCCACCGTAAAGTTTGAAAGGGACTAGTATCTTAAAAATTTAAAATATTTGGATTTTGTTGAAATAGCTTTAAGATCGGCGATTTCTGGTCTACTGGCTTATTTTCATGCCTGTAGAGGGCGCTTTCAAAAATCCAAGCTCAGAAGACAGCTTGTAACCAAAAAGGATACCAACCGATACTGAAGGATCTGGTGAAGAAACCGAATAACTTTTCCCAGTATGGATTCCCATAGAAACAGCACCAAAGATAACGCATTATGTGCAAGTACCTGGGCGAATCAGCTTTGCTCTGTATAATCTTAACCAAAGCTTACCAACAGATGGCACTGTAGGGTTTCTGAATCGCGCTATGTTCAAAAAATCCTCAAAAAAACGGAGAAAAATAATTTCTCCCAGACATGGAACCTAGCGAGATCGATTTTTCGCCCCCGAAAACCCTCGTAAAGTAAATTTCAACGAATTGCTAGAACCATTTTAGAGAAACCGATTACAGGTATAGAAAGAAATCTGGTTACTTTTTATACCTGACAACCGTCCCACATAAGTTACTTTGCATGGGTAGTTGAAATTTTTTGGTGCGTTGGTTGCACAGTCATAGAACAAAAGCTGTTGCTTTTGATCTCAATTATTATTATAAATTTAAAATTATTATTATAAATAAAATATTATAGTATATGATAGTTCAAAATTTATTTTGTATCTCGACCTATTTATCCCCTACGATCATTACACCCGTTTTGTAGCACGTTGGATACAAAAAACACATGGGTTTTCTTATTAGAGAAACTACTTTTGTACTTAAAATACAAAATAAAATTTTATCCTTTATAGTACCACAAAGTAACCCAGAAATTCAGCAGTGAAGGAGTTTTCTATTTCCTTGTCTTTGTGCCTGTGTTTATGACAGTCATCTTTACATCGAAACATGACATGAACCTAGCATTGTTGTTTGTTTTCGCCCTTATCAAAGTTTACCCATTCCCGAAACAACATGACTAATTCCTTGTCATCATTTCATATACAGGGTGTCAGAAAAGAAGACAATAATAATGTTTTTGGACCAGCTGTACATAGGTAAATTAATTTATAAGTGGTACCCAGATAGTACACACAGCCGCACGTCGGTAGAAACTCTTTGACCTTGAGCGGGTCTCTGCTTTCGGTCGTTTGCAGCGTAGCTTATACTATTTTTGTTTTTACGTGCTCGCTGCCGTGCGTACACAGTGGACCGTCTATCTTGAGATCACGCGAAGCTGCTGAATGCGGGCAGCCCAGGAACTGTCTGTGTTTAGCAGTGGACGTCTTTTGAAGATACGCAGACTGATTCGGTAGACGGGTTGTGGAGACCAGGGACTGGAAGACGCAGCGTGGGCAAACCCCTCGAAAAGTAAGACCAAAAATGTGGTTAGGAGGGATGCCATTGAATGCGGGCAACTTAGGACCGGTCATTATGGAGACCTTAGGTTGGGTAAAAACCTTTGTCCGATTAAGATTCTCTTCCGACTAGTTACCACGACTGGAAGAAGCAGTGTGGGCAAACTCCTCAAAAAGTTGGTCCATCGATGTGGTTAGGTGGGATGCTGTTGGATGCGGGCAACTAAGGACCGGTCATTATGGAGACCTTTAGGTGAGACAAAGACCTTTGTCCAACTGTGATAGTCTTGAAATTTTTTTGTCTGATATGATTACTGAATAAGAAAAGTAATATTTAAAAAGAAAAGTTAAACTCTTAATGTTCATACCGGTTTCACAATTATAATATTCGTTGTTCAGACAGGCGAGAATAATGTACGAAACACATAAAAATATGATTTAACCCATGTTGCTAAATCAAACATCCTTCGTTGGTCTAAGCGTATAATATTACAACAAAATACCAAAAAATGTAGTACAATTACCCGAGACAACGTTTTAAGAATGTGTAAAGCAGGCAGCCTAAGGCAGCGATCAGTGCGATGCGGACGCGGAGCGGACCACAGACGTGGATGTCCGTGACGGACCGTAAAATGTATGAAGCTATCCGCTCCGGATCCGCTCCGAAACGCACTGAACGGACTGTATAGGCTTCAAACTTTTAAGGGGCTACCTCCGGTTTTAACTGATGGGGGCGCCATCAGTTAAAAAAAATATTACTCGCTAAATACAAAACTTATCGAAAATCGGGAAAGACAGATTAAAATAAAGGTACCTTCTTTTATTTAGAAACTATTTACTCTCTAAAATAAAGTTCACTATAAGTAGTTACAGATACAAAAACTACTAAAAGTGGTAGTTTTACGCACTTTTTTGTATCTGTAACTACAGAGAACTATATTTTTCAGAATTGATAGGTTCTGAATAAAGTAGGGTACTTTAACTTCAATCGGTCTTTCCCGATTTTCGATAAGTTTTGTATTTAGCGAGTAATATTTTTTTAACTGATGGGGGCGCTAGTGGACGGGAGGTAGCCTCTTAACTGACCTTCGCGGCATCCGCGTCGGACAACCGAGCGGACGCCCGCGTCCGCGTCGCACTGATCCAGGCCTAAGAGGTGTGGTGTTGTCATATTTAAGTTCTATACAAAGCCGACTCTTAAACTGGGCTGTGCTGCAGTGGTTTCTTGCTGCGTCTTTTACGCTACCATAGCTCGCATCCGAAATAGTAGTAGACTCAACCGCACGTCAGTAGAAAAACTTTTGGACCTTATGACGTGGTAATAGAGTTGAAAGAGATTCTACCGACGCGCTACGAGCGGTTGACCGTACACTTACACTATTTGCATTGTATTCTGCATGTTGTGACGGTCAATAAGTATTTGGTAAATAAAATAAATATGGATCTAAGACAATGTTGTTGACATTTGTTGAAAGATAATGCGGAAAGCAGTGTTACACCTAACACTCTGTATACAAGTACGGAAGGGTCTCAACTCTCATTATTTCTGCTGATGTGTTAGATAAAGGGAACCACAAACTTATCTGTTGCGGAGCACACAATAGCAGACCGAGAAATATAATGGCATGTAATAATTTATTGTTCTTACTAAAATTTATGTTTGCGTATGAAGGAGCTTCACTGTGAGGAGTTACATTGTAGCTGGGATATTATTAATTATATTTTGTAGTAGAAAATTGTTATTCCTGTTTCCTAACTTTTTTTTCAACATGGCGCCGCCATGACATGCCATAGTCTAATGAAAGTGCATACCGCATTGTTTTACTACGCCATGCATCCAAATGGAAAATAATAATGGTTCCGACAAACAAAGTTACCTCCAGCGATCTGTGTCCAACTATTATTCTAATTAATCAGCGTTATAATGAACTACCGACAAAAACCCAAAACGTGCCGAAAAAAATTTCGAATTTAACTAACAAATAAAAGCATGTTCAAATTACATGTAAACAAAACTTCCGCATAAAATTACTAAACTTCCGAATAAAATACTGAACCTCCGACAAGCGAACCGACCTATAGGTTTGTTAGGTACCTTTGCGACGCCAGAAGCGAATTTAGGTTCCAAAAGTTTTCAGTAGATTCGTAATTAAAGCTGGTAAAAAAGTATTACAACAATTTAAAGTCATGTTTATTTTTCGAAGATTTCAGTATCTCGGTATGGTCGTTTCGTCATTTTTATTCGGACAAAAGTAGTCGGAAAGTTAGTATTTAAGGCAGTAGATTTTATAATTTGAGTAAGGACAATTCTTATTTTCTTGTCGGAGCTTTTATTACTAACCCATCCAAATGATGTGGATATACTCGAAATAAAAATAACCGGAACCCTTACAGCATTGCTCTTTTACTATCACTCTTACTTCATCTCCATTCATTTATAAACCAAACCAAAACCTCCCGTTGACCTAGAAATATGAATGACAAAAAGCTAGGTAATCTTGATACTTAGTACCTGCTTAATTTGTCGCTGTAATGGTCTGCACTCATTAAAACTTTAAATAAAATCTTATTTCAGGTACTGCAAAAATATTAAAATCAAGTCTTCAAGTCAAAAATATAAATTTCACTCAAAATTACAACAAATCATTTTGTTTAAGCTAGGTACTGATAAAACGGGTCTTTTTTTTGAGCTGTCAGTGAAGGTCTTACAGTAAAAGTTGTCAGCAGTAGGTTTTGTCAAGCGTGAGACATTTCACATTATTCCGTTTACCTAAAAAAACTTCAAAAGGCAGCATAATCCTGACACCTTAGAACTGAATTTTCGCTTTATTGTTTGTAAAGGCCTTAGCACATAGACAACAAAGAGTCCCCGTAATAGGCCATTTTCTATTCGATTTGTCAACTACGTTTTTTTAAGTGTCGATAGGTGACACGCTCATCGCAATTAGCAATTATTTTTCTTATGACTTTGTAAAATAAATGAAATCTTTTTAGAAGAATGTTACACACATTTGACAGTAACAATTATACTGACTTTTGGTGACCGTCTAATATCAGTGTTTCCATCTTCCTAACGAACGATGATCAGCAGTGTATTCCAGTTGAACTTTCAATAGGTGCGGTATGGCATGCGGCGAATAAGGTTGGCTCTGGCGGTTATTTTCTGCGCATGGGTGACAGGCAGAGAGCCAATGAACGATTCGCTCGCCTCTCCCTACCTGCCGCTCTCATCCCCGCAAACGGTCATAGCCAGAGTTATTTTGTACGACGTATAAAACACCCTATTCAGTTTCTACATAATGACGTGCGGTACCCTAAATACAATGAGACGTGACCATTCAACTGTCACCAAATTCTCATATAACATATCTTTTTCTGCGAAGGGTATTGTCACATTCCTGATGTATGAACTTTGACACATTACTCTGAATATATTCGGGGCACGTAGCGGTATGACGTTTCATCTCAATGTTGCCTCCCCCTTTCTGTATTAATAGGGTAGAAAATTGAATTATATTCACGGAAGTTGGCATTCGTGTTAAGGTGTTATGTTGCTGCTAACAGCCTCTGTGGTCTAGTGGTTAGAGGGCTCGGCTCTCGATCCGGAGGTTCTGGGTTCGATTCCCGGTGGGGACACTGTCAAACAAAAATACCTTAGTGCGACCTCCCCAGTTTGGTTAGGACATTGCAGGATGAATCACCTGATTGTCCGAAAAGTTAGATGATTCCGTGCTTCGGAAGGCACGTTAAGCCGTTGGTCCCGACTACTATCTACGGATGTAGTCGTTAATGAGCCATGTCAGAGGCCTTTGGCGGCTCAACCACTCTGACACCAGGGTTTGTGAGGTCGGTCATCGACCTTGCAACCCACACGATATGATGATGATGATGTTGCTGCTTACGAAAGAGTTAGCTGTATGTTCCGTGTGGTGCTGGCAAAGGATAGTACCAACACGTCTCTACCCGTGGGTGTCGTAAGAGGCGACTAATGGATTATGAACCAGAGGATGGTCAGCAGCATCCTTC
The DNA here is from genome assembly GCA_947532105.1 of Athrips mouffetella. Taxonomy (NCBI): domain Eukaryota; kingdom Metazoa; phylum Arthropoda; class Insecta; order Lepidoptera; family Gelechiidae; genus Athrips; species Athrips mouffetella. Next base: position 7,009,582 of record OX383959.1, read on the forward strand.
TGTGTATCGAACCATATTACATACTACGGTTACTAACAACCGCGCTCCATGATGCCAGCGCGAGCACGGAGGCGGAGAGTGTCTGTTCTGTATGATTGTACAATTACTTTATTTTATGCCATAATGCTAACAAGCGAGGTGACTATGGTAGAATAGAATAGAAAACATTTATTTCACCACATAGCACAAAATGTAGAAAAAAAGTACTTTAGAGTAAGACCTGAAAACTTACAATAACATTTCAGCAGAAAGTACAGATATTATTAAACATTTTGAACTGTGCAAAGAAAAAGGCGCTAAACTCTGCATTTTGTTGCTAGTATGAAATAGCAACACTGATTTTCAGTCAGCACCAGGAGCTGCGCACAAAAACCTCATATAAAAATTACATTCGGATGGAAGCAGAAACTGTATTAAGCTCAAAAAAGATAAACAAAACACATCAAAATGACGAAATAGGTCAATATACAATCGATAAAAAGAACATAAGAACATAAAAGGCATGATATAAATAAACAAAATAAATAAAATATATTAACATGTATAAAATAACAATAAATAAATGAAATAAATGTATAATATAACATATATAAATATTTACATGTATATAAGTAAAACAAGTACTTCCCCTCTATATTTTTCCAGCAAAAGCTAGAATTCTAGAGGGAGCTCCCTGTCCTGTAGTGGACGTTTCATGGGATGTTATGAACTGTTTGCTATAAAGTCGACTTTAAGCTTTTAAAGTATAATGATGCAAGGGAAAATAAATTTCCCGTAAGTACTTCATTCTACTCACTCACGACCCCTAGCCAAATTTTGGCATGTACGAGTAACTCATAACGCAAATCTAAACAACTTTCAGAGAGGCAATTCCGCAAGTATGCCGTAATTAAAACGCAAATCTAAACAACTTGCAGAGAGGCAATGCCGCAAGTATGCCGTAATCGTAACGCAAATCTAAACAACTTTCAGAGATGTTTATTTTGTTTCGGGAACGCTGATTGTCTGCTTACCTCTGCTAAAGAGAAGGCTTCAGAGGTAAGCAGACAATCAGCGTTCCTACCATATTTGAAAGGTGTGACGGACAAAATTGGATCATTGCTGGGCAGATATTCAATTCGGACTATATTTGTTCCACACACCAAAGTAGCGAATCTGGTGCGTACACCGAAGGATGTTATCCCCTATCAAACACCGGGGGTATACAAAGTTGACTGTAGCTGTGGAAGCTCATACATCGGCCAAACAAAACGCGCTATCGCCGAAAGAATTAAGGAGCACATTACCGCAGTAAAAAACCGACAAACTTACAAATCCGCAATAGCCGACCATCTGCTGAACTCCGGAACTAACCACTGGATAGAGTTACATGCGCCGAAAGTCCTCTCCACCGACCGTCAATATTTCCCTAGAATGGTCCGTGAAGCTATTGAAATAAAGAAATACAAAACTTTCAATAGGGAAGATGGTTTTAAATTATCGGTGACATGGAACCAAGTGATAGATCGCATAAAACCGCGCGTAGCATCTTCGGACCGGTCCGCGGACGTTGTGAGTGTTGTGTGTCGTGACTTTCCTGTGCGAGACAATAACAATTTTAGTTTACCCTCACAATAATATCTACGTAGTTCACCTCTCTTCAGTCTACCCGTGACCACGGCTGTTGCAACGCAGCCGAAACGTCGGGAATAATAAGGTAATTTATTTTGCCTAATAACTATTATCGCGCTAAGACCCGAAACAAAATAAACATGATTAAAAAGTGCGAAAGTCACAAACAAACTTTCAGAGAGGCAATGCCGCAAGTATCATGGACACCTTTGCGCCAGGGATAAGAAAAGAGGAAGAGACTTAGGCGAAGTTACTTGAAAAAAATCAAGGAGAAGGTCTAAGTTATATCGTCTGCAAGAGCTTGGTTCATAATTTAAAGAAGAAGTTTATAATCAAAATCCTCGAAACCGACTTCAAACAAAATTTTCCAGACTGTGCACATATTTTGCTTTCCTAACTATAAATTGCTACTTCTGTTGCAGCAAACTTTTACTTCAAATTGTAAACATCCTACCTTATTAAGCCAAAAGTGATACGATCTGCAAGCTTGAATTTTAAATTAACTGTACGTGTAAAAAATTGTGACAAGACTTTGTTTGCTGCCTTTTAAGAATTGAAAAAAGCAAAAAAGCACCCATGAACATAGGTCGAAATAGGAAAAACCAAATTTGACCTCCCATAGAAAATGCGCTATCAGCTGATGCAGTTTCTATGGGAGGACAAAACTTGACTTTCGTATTTCGACCTATATTCCTTGGGGAAAGTTGTTCAGTATCATGAGTATACCTTTTCCTATCAAGAACTAATTAAAAGTCATACTTCCTTTTTAGCTTCGCGCAGTCGTGTAAAAAGAAAAAAGTAACTATTGAAAGATTTCCATAAAGCTTCGTGATAAATGTAAAATCGATTACGAATATTCAACAAAAAGAGCAATTATTTGTTCAACAAGGTTATTAGAAATTATACAAAAAGTTTTTTTACAACATCATAAATAATAACCGACAGACGTTAATTGCTGGACTGAGGTTCAATTATATTTTAAAAAAATATATCGATCTTAAATATGTTGATATATTTCAAACGTTATTATTAAAATAGAAAATATTTTTTATATATTTTATTTAATATTTTCGTTAAATTATAAACAATAGAAGTCTCAACTCTCAAATTAAGAACGCATTGTAAGCTCAACACAACCAAAGCTTTACTGGAAGGACCAGGTGTGACCAGATTGTATAATTCGTTAGCTCAAATGATACCAAGACGTATAAAATCAACGACGAGACTTACAGAATCACAAACCAAACCCCCACCACCTACGTTTCCAAGGATTTGTCTGTAAACCAAGTTTCACACTCCAAAATCTCATGTCAGACATGTGCATACATTCTCAACATAACCATTAGGGGTGATTGCATTAGTCTGAGCAGCCACATAATCATACGGCGCGGCAAGCTCATGTGCACAGCCCTTAATTTCAAAACGTAAAGGCGGTACCTACCTACCAAAGATAGTGCTGTAAGTTAACAAGATTTTGGAAGTAATGGTATTAATTTATGTTTAGAAATATGGGAAAATACACAAATGCTTTAGTTAGAATGATTTTAGTAAAAAAATATTGAAATATATTTACTGAACATAACCTAGACTGTCCTGTTTATCCACTAGTTTATTAATAATGTTTTGAGAAAGAAATACCCAAAAACATGGATGACTGCATCAAGAGTGCTCATAGAATTGAAATAAATGATTTTATTCTTTCTCGTTATTTACTTGATTGAACAGCAATGGAATTGAAAAGATAAAGAGCACAATTTTTCTTGTTATAACCTCTGGGCACTTTGTATATTCAAGTTAGGAAAGTCAAAAGAAATACTAAAATCCACGCTTTCAGCGAATGCTCTTTACATTAAACATTTTTCTTTACTTTCATAGCCACTGACACAAACTTACTGCACACAATTTTTTTCCAGATGACCTTAAAGCCACGACCACACCTAGCCTAGCTGAATTTAAAGATTAATTCGGCATACATTGCTGGGAGGCTTGGTTATGTTAATAGCAATATCCTTACTTCAACGAGCAATGTGTGCCGGATTAGTCTTTGAATTCAGCTACGTGTGATTGTGGCTTGGGGTAGCCTAGAATGCAATTTTAAAGATTCTTAAAAACCCAAGCTTTTAGCTTATAAAATTTCACTCTCAAGTAGAAGACATCTCAACCAAATTACACAAAGTTACTGATACACATCTCGCGAAAACCTAACCGGTTACAGCACTAGTAACGACGACGTTCGGATTGAATGAATACCTACAGCGCTTTTTATGAACGCTACAAGCTTTGATGCTCAAAACGTAACGCGTTTGAGACGCTGCCTGGTTTTGTGCGCCGTTTTTTTTATTTTCACGATCGTGTCTGACATTTTGCCGCGTAAAAGGGTTATTTTTGCGGCTTGGTTGAGTTTTTGGTGGCATAAGGATTTAGGTAAACAAGTTTTGGAGCGAACGAGTATTTGCTGACGAGATTTTCTAGATAGAGAACATTGTATTGAGAATATTTATAGGATAAATACTTCTCTCGTTTTTGCCCACAAGCAAGAACTAATATTTATTTTGTGTAAAAAACGTGTGAAATTCAGAACCAAGCAAAAATTTTAAGGGCTTCGGCTCCTATAGGTGTTTCATAATTATGGTTATTATGTTACCATCTGCTTCAGAACTTATAAAAGTCACAGGATCAATAATTGAATCATGATATCACTCCGAGAGTCAGCATAGCTGAATCTATTTCAAATTAATTTGATGATAAAATTCCCTTTTGCTGCTTTGAAGTCAAATATAACTTAGATCGAGCTTTAATTTATTTACATAATAGATGGATAAGAATATAAGTAGATTATGTAATTAGACGGATAAACTCACGATTTATATTGACGGCATATAAACCGTGAGTTTAATTATCGAAGTACATAATTATGTGTAACACTCACGAGTCGTTTATAGGCATTCTTCTTCGCGTGAAATTGCGTGTCAATGGCAATCGTCATATGTTATAAGCCAAACATTCGGCTGTAGCATTTTGTGTGGCTTCCATCCATCAACTATATTAATCAAAAGTTTTATTGCTAACACCAGTACCTATGAGAACAAAATGGTTTCAGTAATAAAGCGAAAGAAATAAGGTGTATCAAGGCGTGTAACGATTTCTTTTAAAACATCCATTTTGACTTTTATGTTTACGCGCGGTGTAAAGTTTGAAAGTAAGGTAATTTTCTTTGTAGACGCTACTATATAAACAATCTGTTTCATGTCTCATATATTGCTTGTTTGACTTTCAGTTTCAATGGTTTTACTTAAAAGATAAATTTGACTTACTGGTCTTACAAACTTCTAGAAATTCAAGTTCATTTTGTTCGCAAAATATTCGGATTTTTTCATTTCTTAAAATTAATTTTGTTTAAATTATAAAAAAAACTAACTGTAATATAACAACTATTAAATCTAAAATACCCAACTACTTATAAAATTATAATAGATTTTATTAACCACCATTCAGGATGCCATAAAGTAAATAAACATGCTCACATATAAATTTCTGGAAACACACGAAATGGATGTAATTAAATATTTGCAGCGGATGTCAATAAACGAGTACATTCAGAAGCCGTATAAGTAGGGTTGAACCAATTTTATTTTAAAAGAGTATGTTACGTACTTTCTTCTCATAGTGCAAGCACTAGCACGAAACCATAAATAAACGCGTTATATACACTCGCCTAACAAAATTGACGTTAGCAAATTGACATTAGAAGTCTAAAATGACATTTGATCTTGACAAAACTTTTATCTGGGGATCATGCTGCCGCTTCTGACGTGTGAAATGTTATTTTATTTTCGACGCTAGTGTTGGGATCTTTTTATAAATTTTGATGAGTTTGACGTTTAGTTTTCTTATTTTCTTTTAAAATACAAGCAACATAAAATTTAATAACTTCTGAATTTGTAGCAATGACATCATAATTTCACATGGTTCATTAAATATTTCAAATAGACAGTGGCACTACATTTGAAATTTCTCTTTGGTTGTTGATACCTCACGCTATACGCACTACTTATACTTGGCAGGATTTTCTTTTTGTTACTGTAATCATATTTATTGACTGAATGCTTGTGGTATCTAATAGACTAAGTAACACCCCATTTTTTCCCGTTAACGGCGAGAAACGGCGAGACGGATGATGGGCAGCAACATCTTTTTACTATAATCATAGCTACGAGTATAATCTAAGCTTTTTACGTATCGTAAGACCATACGGCCATTCACAGTTATTTCATAGACTAACTGAAACTGTAACAAGGGTGAAAATAGTACATCCCTTTATCATATTCTTAGTGCAATAAGTGGTAGTTTGCTTTGCAATGGACGTTTTGTGATTTAAGAAGGTGGCATCCCTGCAGCCTGTTTAAATACTTGAAAAATTGCATATGATTGATGTGCAGCATCTGGCATACGTTCATAAACATGTAACGTGATTATCAAGCTTGATAATGTCGTCGATATCTGACAATTAAAACAAGCTTGGTTTCAAAGTTTTTAAACCGCTTGCTGTTTACCCTAACGGTAATGTCAGTCGAAGAAAGTAAAAAAAATACACACAGCTGCACGTTGGTGGAAACATTTTGACCTTGAGCGGGTCTCTGGTTTGGTGCGTTTGTAGCGCAGCGCTGGTTCAGCTTATACTGGTTTTGTTTCTACGTGCTTGCTGTCGTGCGCAACGTTCTGAACATTTTTAGGGTTCCTTAGCCAAAGAGTGCCAACGGGACAACCCTCAGAGCGCGAGGTCGACTCACACTTGGCTGCTTTTAAGACTGTTACTAAAGCCTCACTAAAAACGTTTCCCTGCAATATAAGTCGCTATATTCAGCATCATAACCATAAACAACATCGGACAATAAAACAATATTGATGCCCTAAGAGACCTAATGGATATTTTTGGGAAGTAATTTTCCCAAATGCCTAACATTAATTGAAAGAGTATAAGACCGGTCGTTAAGTGATCCGAAGTGCCGTAATGGGCGCCGGAACGAACGTACACCCCGTACAGCCAACATCACGACAGTAGTAAAACTTTGGACTTTATGGCAAGGTGATAGAGTTGCACTGATGTGCGGTTGACCGTACTGTGCAGGATATCACGAATCTAAATATATAAAAGAGCATGTCGTGACTGACTGACTGACTGATTCATCAACGCCGAGCCGTAACCGCTATAGATACAGATCTGAAACTTTGTACACAGGTTTTATGCACGTCAAAACCATCCACTAAGAAAGGGTTTTGGAAAATTCATCTCCCAAGGGGGTAAAATAAGGGATGAAAGTTTGTATGAAAGTCCTTTGCTTCTTGAGCTAGAATCACACAAATTTGAATTTAAGCTTCTGGTAAAAAATAAAGAAACACGTGTTTAAGCATTCCTTAAAAATCACCCTTCAAGGGGGTGAAAAAGGGGATGATTTTTTTCCGTATGTAGGTCTATAAGTCTTTCATTTTTAAAGGTAAAATTATAGAAATTTGGTTCCGAGGTCATGGTAAAAAATAAAAAAGTACGTGTTAAAGAATTTTTCAACATTCATCCCCTAAGGGGGTGAAATAAGGGATGAAAGTATGTATGAAAATCCTACAGTTTTGACATGCGGTACTTGAAAATTTGGATTTCAGTTATTAATAAGAAACAAAGAAACATGTCTTTTAGCAACTTTGTGATATCATCCATCATCCAAGGGGGTGAAATAAGGGATGAAAGTTCTTATTAAAATCCCACAGTTTTGACATGAGGTGTTTGAAATTTGCATTTTAACTAATTATAAGAAGTAAATAAACACGTGTTTCAGTAGTTTCGAGATTCATCCCCCTAAAGGGGTGAAATAAGGGATGAAAGTTTGTATGAAAATCCTACAGTTTTGACGTGAGGTACTTGAAATCTGGATTTTAGCTAATAATAAGAAGTGAAGAAACACGTGTTTCAGCAATTTTGAGATACCATCCCCCAAGGGGGTGAAATAAGCGATGAAATACGTATGAAAATTCAATTAAAAATTGGATCGTGTTAAACAGAAAACAGCCATATGAAAAAAACCGCTTTTGAGTTTTAGACACTTTATTGCCAATTTGTATTTTTTTACTAATTATCAATTTTTAACAATTATAAAGCACTAAAAAGGTATAAAATTGATGAAATTGATCAATTTATGAGACAAGTTCTCAAATATGTCATTGTTTTAGAAGTTATGAACGTTTTTCTCAATGGCTGCGTTCACCAAAATTAAACTCCTAAGAAACAATAAAATGCTTAAAGCGGGCATTTGTGATTGGCTGGTTTCTGCGTATTAGACACGGTGATAAAATGTTAACCCTCAGAACTTTAAATATGTGGAGACGTATGTACCAATGTTAGTGTGTTAAATAATGAAAAAAAAATGTGTTTGATTGTTCAAAAGATGAACTGTTTCATTTTTCATTTCTTGTTACGATTAGTTCCTGCCTATTTTACACTTTTTAGGGTTCCGTACCTCAAAAGAAAAAAACGGAACCCTTATAGGATCACTTTGTTGTCCGTCTGTCTGTCTGTCTGTCTGTCTGTCTGTCTGTCTGTCTGTCTGTCTGTCTGTCTGTCTGTCTGTCTGTCAAGAATCTTTATCTCACGAACGGGTGAAGGGATCAGGTTGAAATTAATACCATATATTAGGATCCATGAACCACACAAGATCTGAAAATTTTAATTTTTTACAAGGACGCAATCAAAAGATATTGCATTTTATGTCCTCATCTCCATACATTTATTCAAAAATGCAAAACCTACAGGGTACTTCCCGTTGACCTAAAATTATGAAATTTGGCAAGAAGCTAGGTCTCACAGTACAAATAATGGGAAAAGTCTGAAATCATTAAATATTACAACTTTTCTCACAACTAATGGTAACCAATTGTGGTGAGCTCCCGTTTCAAGAACATTCATATAAGAGAGGGGTCAAGTTGGATGGTCGCTGAGGCGATTTTTGTTTTAGTTCTATTTAAAAACGGGAACACTTACAAATGTGAAAATTGGTATTTTTATAGTGCATAAGCTATAAAATAATAACAAATAATAAAATTTGGTCAAGCGCGTGTCGGACTCAAAAAATCTAGCACATTAACTTACTGAAATTTCAACTAATACAATTGTTTATGTGGTGGTACGGAACCCTCAGTGCGCGAATCCGACTCGCACTTGGCCGGTTTTTTGGTCTGGCAAAGGTTTTCTAGAATGTAATTTCTGTTAAAGTCAGCCAGCTGGTTGGTCGCTTTCTTCAGAATATTTTTATGCGATACTCATGAGATGGCGTTCTTAACCATATCATGAGTGCTTTTTACGAAATATTTTTTTAATTTTGTCTGCCTTATGCATTTCATATCTCTATAAGGAATAAGGATATTAACATGGCTGTCTTCGGAAAAAAATCGCAGTTTGTAAAAGTTGGCTGAGTTTGAAACTTCATTTCTTCGAATTTTCGACTTGGCTGTTTTCTGCTTAACGCGATCCAATTATGATTTAGGCTAATAAAAAGAAAAAATAAGCATGTGTTTCAGCGCTTTTGAAAAATCATCCCCCAAAAGAGGGAAATCCCTCCCGAGGGAGAGGGAGAAGGGCAGGGGGAGCGGGAGTAGAAGGAGGAGAGGGAGGGGGAGAGGGAGTGGGAGAGGGAGGGGAGGGGGAGAAGGAGAGGGAGAAATTGCACAATACTGCACATTGTCTTAATTCCACGCGGGCGGAGCCGCGGGCACAGCTAGTTTCGTATAACAAGCTTTCAGGGCGCATCAGACAACGGAGTGTGGTTATCGGTAGTCGGTTCTCGATCCGGAGGTTCTGGATTCGATTTATGGTCAAACAAAAATTAAGTTTGGTAAGGACAATGCAGTAAGATAATGCCGTGCTTCGGAAGGCACGTCAAAACGACTCTTATCTACTATCTGCAGAAGAGTTCGAAGAGCCATTTCAGAGGCCAGTGGCTCAACAACTCTTAAAACAGGGTTAGTCGGTCATCGATCAACACACACGATATGATTATGATGAGGGCTTATTGCGGAAGCTTGTAAAAAACTCGATTTATAAGATTTTGTTATATTATAACTCTACAAATAAACATTAAGATATGTTTCGAAAAATAATAAATTTTGTACGGTCCATCCAGTAAACGTTAAATTGTTGTATATTCATATTTAAATGAGCATCAGTAATTATGAGTCCGGCGTTAAACATGCAAATAACTGCAGTTAAATTTTAAACCTGATGGCAATATTTCAATCCAGTTTTCGTCGCGAACTTAGTCAAGATGTAAGTTTGAGTCATGACATCATAAAATGTAACTTTGGGATTTCGAACTGAGGGTTTTTAATGTGTGGTGACTATGGTACATCATCAAAAATGTACCACTTTTCTCAACTGCGAAATTCTGGGGGATGGAATTACCACAGCCATCAAGCTTAGTAAAATTTTATTGGGTACAAATGTAATTTTTACAATGATTCACTAGTCATCACACTAGGATTCCCTGTATCTCGAGGCTAGGTTCTTTTTAGGGTTCCGTACCTCAAAAGAAAAAAACGGAACCCTTATAGGATCACTTTGTTGTCCGTCTGTCTGTCTGTCTGTCTGTCTGTCTGTCTGTCTGTCTGTCAAGACCCTTTATCTCATGAACGGGTAAAGGTATCAGGTTGAAATTAATACCATATATTAGGATCCATGAACCACACAAGATCTGAAAATTTAAATTTTTTACAATGACGCAATCAAAAGATATGGCATTTTATGTCCTCATCTCCATACATTTATTCAAAAATGCAAAACCTACAGGGTACTTCCCGTTGATCTAAAATTATGAAATTTGGCAAGAAGCTAGGTCTCACAGTACAAATAATGGGAAAAGTCTGAAATCATTAAATATTACAACTTTTCTCACAACTAATGTTAACCAATTGTGGTGAGCTCCCGTTTCAAGAACATTCATATAAGAGAGGGGTCAAGTTGGATGGTCGCTGAGGCGATTTTTGTTTTAGTTCTATTTTAACAACGGGAACACTTACAAACTTGAAAATTGGTATGTTTATAGTACATAAGCTATAAAATAACAACAAATAATAAAATTTGGTCAAGCACGTGTCGGACTCAAAAAATCTAGTACATTAACTTACTGAAATTTCAACTAATACAATTATGATTATGTGGTGGTACGGAACCCTCGGTGCGCGAGTCCGACTCGCACTTGGCCGGTTTTTTTTATTTAACAAAAAGCAAGCAAGATAGGTAAGGATTAGAATAAAAGTATGACAAGACTTACAACAAATAAAAACATGAAGAGGTGTGTATGTGTTTGAGTTTGTGCCTGTATGTCGATTGAGTAAGATTAAGGTTAGATCTGAGTTTTGCTCGCCCCGTGCTAGCAAAATGTCTTTGAATGAAACCCTTAATAAATAAAAGTTCTTAACTTTAGAAAAGCAGAACTTTGTCTGTCAAATATAGATGTCGGCAGTTGTACGTGTACACTGTCACTACTTCTATTCAGTTGTAACTTTGAAAATATTTATTGTTTCTTGGCAAATAAAATTCAATTTATACTTATATTCCAGGCCAAAATCAAAATAGTTTATATTAGTTTATTTTAGCTGAGGTCTCTAAAGACTCTCTTTAGGTCTCTATAGACTGAAGCTCTTACGTGCCTTCTTTCAATGAAGACAATTATTTTGTAGAAAAAACTTGCTACAATACTTCTCTTTCGTTTTATCACACTTAGGCAACAGAATTGTCTGTAAGACTTCTGAGAAACTTCATAGATTTTTTCAATAAGGCCTACAAATAGAAAGACCTATTCTTGAACTGTTTCGTAGCTTCTTTTCAAAAAGATTGCATTGAATAATAAAATGCTCTACAAGAAATATATTTGTATTTAAAGTCAATAAAAAGAGCTCTATAATAGAATCTTTTGAATGTAGAGAAAAAGCTTTTGTTAGACGGCTGTTATTATTCACGACATGATGACAAATAAAGGTATTTATTTGGCCTTAAAATAAGGTATTAAAAAGTCAACATAAGCTAACTTCGACTAGCACTATATAGTTGGCGCTTCGACAGTAAAAAAGTATATTCAAATTTTTTATCAATTGAATAAACCAGACATGACCAGAAGGGTGAATGAACTTCACAAGCAAATTGTGCTTTGACGATAAATTTCATTAGAAGATGACCCGAGACCGATTATCTCAAGTGGCAGAAGAGAGCGATTTATCAAAAACCGCCGCGATGGTAGAATTGGCCCCTTTTGTTCAATTAACATTTTATAATTGTTTTTGCTTGAAATATTAGGTATACTTTCTCCAGCTATATTCCTTTAAGCGAGACCAAGAAGCTAAAAACTAGGTCGAAATAAAAATAAATTTCTTACTTAAAAACCTGAGTTTTCTTTCCTTTCTAAATTCCTTCATAAACGACATTTCTATTTAGCAGTCGCATAGCACTGTACAAATTGCTGCATGCTAGGCATTTCGCTCGAAATGTAAATGTTTTGTTTGTGTGAAAAAAAAAACGTAAAAACCCTGGCAGGAATGGAGCTACGTGCTCATTAACCCCTGGCTTTGCAATCCTCCTTGAAAAGAACAGGAGGGAAGTAGGCCGGGACCCGGCGCCATACTAATGTAAAGAGGGGCGTGAGACTCAAGCCATTAAGGTCGCATAATTTTTTGGGTCGACGAAAATATTATACGATTCGTTGATTTCCGTTGAAAAATGCAAGTCTGTTAAATTAAAATATTTTTGGCGATAATTCTGCTATTCATCATGACTGCTATTTTACAGAAACAGTACCTGTACTGGAGCACTGAGCTTCTCTCTATCAAAAACAATAAAATTTTACTAAAATGGAACTATCATACCCAAAGCCCTCCGGTTTCTGAAACGCGTTATTTCAGGAAAAAGTGCCATCTAGTATAGAGTAGAAATACTACAGTTTATAAACCGACGTTCTGCATCGGTTAATTTTTTGAGGTTGTAAGAATTTTATAAGCTCTTATAATCTTAGAAATCATAAAAATATTATTACATCAAATAATATTATAATACTTTAAATGCACGGTGTATATGAGAAAACTATGCTACCTTCCAACAGATGGCGCTGTAAGTTTCTGAAACCCACTAAAGCACGCAAAGAAATAATTTAAAAAATCCGGAGAAAACGAATTATCCCAGATCTTTCGCCCCCGAAAACTTCATCGAAATCGTTAGAGCCGTTTCCGAGAAACCGATTAAAATATATAAATTTATTGAATATTGCTCGTTGCTCGAAAAATTACTGACTAAAATATTTCAAGCAGTTTACGAATGATGTTAGACTTAAAAACCTGTCTCAATCCCATGTATGTCGGGTATAACAGTAAACACTGTTACCCTTGAACTGATCATGGAACTGAACAAGGAACTAAATATGAAATAAAAATTTCAATCTTCCACACAAAATACGCAATCAGCTAGTGCAGTTTCTATGGAAAGTATTTTTATTGGGTTCCGTACCCAAAGGGTAAGAAACAGGACCCTATTAATATGCCTCCAACGTCTGTCTGTAATCCGCACTCATTTATTTGTTGCTAGACTGGTAATATTTATTTGAATCTACCTTCAATGGAACTGATTGTCATAGCAAGCGAACTACCTACATATTATTTTACATTATAGACGAGTGTTTGTTCAAGTTTATTTTATAATAACATACAGACGATGAATACCGGCGTCCGTAAAAACCTGATTAAGGTTTAGGAGGTGCCGTGTCATTAATTATAAGTTTATAAATTGTCAATGATTTCAATAATAAAAAATAAATGGTACAGCAGCACTGCACTTACTTTCTCGCAATACTCAAGGAAAAACTATAAACCGCAAACTTAAATTTGTAATGCCATACACATAGTATGGAAATACAAAATTTTATTTACGTTTTTCCATAAAAAATATCGAATGAAATATAAAGATCAGTTCAGAATTCAAATTGTCAAGCATTCAAACAAACAAACCTCAAACGATTTCGAGTAAATCACATGTTTAACTTTTGGTAGTACTGGAACACCCTTTATATAAATTTTAACAGATCAATGAATACTACCGTAGGATACTTGCATGGAGATTTATTTAATTTCCCAACACATGTTCCTTATGGATAATTGTTCAGTTTAGTCTACTGAGCAAGCCCTTTCAGTTTTTGGTACACCCTGTGTACTAAATTTTATTCAAAAAAAATCATAAAGAATATCCAGTCAGGTAAGTCAGGTAGACAACCAATCCAGGACTAATATTATAGAAAATTTTAATAAACTCAGAGGAACCAATTTTGGGTAAATCACATATTTACGATTTGGACAGGACAGGAACACCCCTTATATGAAATTACACAGATCAATTGATACTAGTGCAAGATATCTTACTAGGAGATGCTTGGTCATGCAAAGTTTCATCAAGATTCTATGAGTCGTTTTTGAGAAAATTTCAATTTTTCATTTTCGTTGTATGACAGCTACCCTCAAAATGAGAGCCAGCAAGAAACCACTTGAAACCCTTCGATGGATTTGCATAAAACTCCTAAATTCAAAATATGGTGTCAATCGGACCATTCGTTTAGCCGCTAGGCCAAAGCGTGACGGACAGACCGACCGACCTACGGACCACCCGACCGACCGACCGACCGACGGACGGACATTTTTGGGAGACTTGTTTTTTATGATGTATAAGTGATACAGAAAACACATTTTTGAGAAAATTAGAAAAACTTTTTTTTTTCACGAATACAATACCTTTCTCGCTCCGCTCGGAAGTAAAAAAAGGTAGACAGTTGAAATTTTCACAGATTATGTATTTCTGTTGCCGCTATAACGACAAAATTAAATAATAAAAAGAAAAAAAAAACTAAGGCTAGATTTACTTACATAATCTTATGTATCTCGGCAATGTAAAGCGTGCCTTACCTGAAACAGAAAAAAAGCTTAATAATTTAAAGATAGGCATTTTAAAAATATTGAGTGAGAGTATTATATGAACGTTTTTTGATTTAGGGATCAGTTTACGAAATATTAGCTTAACAACGTTTTTTTATTTATTAGAGTCAAAAGCCACCCCTTAAGCCAGCCAAACGGATGATTTATTATTATATTGATATTGGAAACATGAAAAATTACATTGGTAGTATATACAGGGTGTAAAGGACGGTCTGCTGAAAAATGAACGGGCGTGCTCATTCAACGAAACTGAACAACTTTCCCAAAAAAATATTTTCAAGAAAGGAAAATCTTTTTGACTTTTCAATACAAACTGTTCGATCAGAGAGAGCAATTTATATGGAGAGGTAATTTTTTTTTCATTTCTCAAAAATGTTTCTTTGGGAAAGTTGTTCAGTTTCGTTGACTGAGCACTCCCTCTCAGTTTTCGGTACACCGTCCCTTACATCCTTAAGAATATGATGACTTTAAAAGGAAAACTATCTCAGCTAAGTAGACTTTACAGGTTAACGAGTAATAGTCAAAATACTGAAAATATCAGAAATAGCAATAACAATCAGGCGCTGGACCTTCTTTACATGTTTGTGAAAAAATCAAAACTTGCTTAATAATCTTTATTGCTGAGGCAACTACGGAACCCTACGATGCGCGTAGCCAGCCACGTACTTGGCCTACGTATTTGGTTTTTACAGATTATGTAATTAAAAAAGGAGGAGGCGTGGCGCCACTGTCACCGTAAACAATTCGTCCCTGTATTATTTATTTGAAAAAATACCAAATAGCTATATTACGACCCACAAATAGTGATGATTTGTTTATCTCATGTGAAATATCACGGCATAGTGTTATCCCGACGAAATCCTCGGTACTAAGCAATAAAAATTGGAGTGAATACTTTTGAAGAAAGTGTATCAAATTGGACGTACAAACCACTATTTTCTTACGTGCGGGCTACGAGGATCCTTGATAGCCTCCCCGGCGCCGTATTAGAAAGCAAGTATTATCATTTTCTTGCTGTTTTATCACTTTGGGGATGGTTTTAGACAGTTATTCGTTTCAAAATTTCACCCACACATGCACAAAACTGCTTTTTGGAGTACTTTACGGATAAACACAACACAAAAGTGGCAGATCAGCTGTTTTGCGCACGCGCAACGCAAATTTGTCATTGCAACGTTCACCTGTCAACAAACAAATCCGGCGACTACCGCCCCGTTCCGTCCTACGCATCATAATGTGGAATTTGGATTGATTTGATACCGTCAAGTTCAAGATAAAATGTACAAGTTCATAAAGACTTTTGGAGTATTTTCACTTCATCGCGACTGTAATTTAAGTGAACAATTTTTATTTAATTTTGTCTGACATTTAGATTTTTAAGAGTTTCGGTGACTTAATGAAGATTTCTGTCTTTTTATTTATTTAATTTTTAGATAAACATTTTAATTTTACCTGTACATATTTAGATTTTTCTATTTTGTTATTATTATTGAAATTTTTAAAATTTTACTTTTTTTTCTTATGTACAGGCTGTTGGTAGTTTTTACCTGGAGCTAATTTGATTTTTGTGATTATTTCCTCTTTTAATGTTTCGTTTTTAATTTATGAATAACTTATTTATTTCATTTTAAGTTTGATTATCCAAATAAACTTTGGTGTTATTTGCGATAAGTTTAAGCGTATTTATGTTAGATTCTGAGTAACTTTGTTGTTTCCTGTTCGACATGATATTTCGCACCATTTTTGGTTTGGCTGACCCCTTTCTATATGTAAATTTTTTTGCATGATGTATAAAATGTGTATGTAATTGTTTTTATTCATTTTACGTTGGACCCGTTATATTTGAAAACTCTTTGCAATCACATTTTTTTTTTTTAATAAATTTTATTTTATTATTTATTTTGTGACATTTTGTAATAACATTTCTTTTTGTACAATCTAAATCTTTTTACACTGGCATATAATTGACATTTTAATTGGTTTGATTAATTGATTATAATTTGTTGACTTATTATTTTTTAAAATTTTTGCTTTTAAGAACAGACAATTGTATTTAATAATTATTAATTGAATGTTATTGTTATTTATTTTTTAATATTGTATGAAGTGTTATGAATTGAATAGGTACCAATGTGAATTAACCGACATTTTAGTTCTCTTAAGTATTTTATAAAATCGTACTACGATCATGTCTCTCGCCCCAGATTTGCCCGTACTATTGCCCAGCTCGTCAGCCTCAACGCCGTTGGTCCGCCGGCAGCGACGCGAGCCTGACACACTGTGTTCAATCTGTGGCGGCTCCTTTAGAGGGACTCATGGGCTCCATGTTCATTTGGCCAAGGCGCACAAAGTTCTGACTACCAGCCAGCCTACGGACCCTATCGCACAATTAGCCGCAACCCAAGCCTCCTCTGCCCCTAGTTCAACAGATCCGCTGCTCTGGAAGAAGTTGGCGAGCCTTAAAAATTCTACTCCAATAGTGAAGCGAATCCCTCAGGGAGATCGCATTAATGTGGCTAAATGCCTGTCGTCTGTCATAAGAAAGGTGGTGGCTGATAACTCTGCGTCAAGTTGGGAACTTCTCCTCACATTTGCGTACCGTATACTCCATGCCCCCATTTCTAGCACCGGAAGAAATTCGAAGCGCGTCTCACTAACCAATGTAATAAGACAAAACTGTACAAGCCCCCCAGATCTCGACACAACCCTGGAGCGCGGTATGAACCAAAAACGTCCCGGTGGCTCAATAATTCGTAGAGTTGAGGCCAAGGTAAGTGATGGCGATATTAAGGGAGCCGCACAGTTGTTGTTCTCTAGCGACGTGAGGGCACCAAACACACCTGAAACTCTATCAGCGTTAGAGTCCAAACACCCACAGCCTGCCACAGTGGTAAATTTCACATCTCCGCCTCAACCTTCTGAGTCCCACGTTGTCTGTGAAAGTGAAGTCTATCGGGCGGTCATGTCGTTCAAAAGTGGATCCGCTGGAGGGTTAGATGGCCTAACTCCACAACATATCCGGGATCTTATTGTTGCGTCTACTGGCGAGGCAGGCTCCAATCTTCTGACCGACATTACGTCCCTCGTGAACCTCATGCTCTCTGGCGGCGTTAACCCGTCCATCTGTAATCTTCTATACGGGGCTAATCTATGCGCTCTCAGAAAAAAAGACGGGGGAATCCGACCCATCGCAGTAGGTACTACCTTTCGTCGGATTGTCAGTAAGCTCTGTTGTCAATTGATTCTTCCCGATGTCGCGGAGAAATTCGAGCCGATTCAGTTGGGCTTCGGATGCAGAGGAGGCTGCGAGGCTGCGGTTCACGCGGCTCGGGCTTACATCCAGAACAGAGGTGGGGAAGTTCTTCTGAAGGTAGACATACGGAACGCTTTTAATACTCTAGACAGAGAAGCTATGTTAAATCAAGTACAAGCCAACTACCCCAAAATATACGCCTACTTGCTTCAGTGTTACGGCGGTTCTTCCGACCTGTTGCATGATGACCACCGCATTGCTTCGGCTACGGGATGCCAGCAAGGGGATCCTCTCGGGCCTGCAATTTTCAGTCTCACAATCCATCCAGTAATTTCCCAGCTTAAAGCCAAATTTAATTTATGGTACTTAGATGACGGCACCTTGGGAGGTGATGTCGATACGGTGTTAGGCGACCTCAAAACTATCATCGATAGTTTCTCCAAGATTGGTCTCATCTTAAACCCTGCGAAGTGTGAGCTTTTTATTCCAGACTCCACGTCTGCCTCTCGCAAAGTCGATATTATTGACGAATTCAACTCACTCGCGCCTAACATTCAAATCGTCAACAGCTCTTCGCTTCGCCTCTTGGGAGCTCCTATTCTGGAGGATTCTATTGAGCCTTTTATTCAGGAACAGACAAAGAAATTCGATGATTCCTTGGAGCGCCTGAAACAGATTAATGCGCATATGGCGCTGCACATCATCCGTCTGTGTCTTTTTGTGCCTCAATTCACTTACATGCTCAGATGCAGTCCTGTGTGGCGTTTTAAAAATCTCTTGTCCAATCTAGACCAATCTATTCAAAATTTCCTCACCAAGATACTCAATTGCCCCCTTTCAGATAGGTGTTGGAGACAGGCTGGGCTTCCGGTACGTTTTGGTGGTCTTGGAATCCGCCAACCGTCCGCGGTGGCTCTACCGGCGTTTCTGTCTTCAGCGCACGGGGTAGCCGGTCTCTTTAATAAACTGACTGAACCTTCTATTGGCAGTGTCGAGCCAGAATTCCTAGCTGAGGCTAGAAACGCTTGGGAGGTGGTTTGTCCCCATACGGACTTCCCGTCTAACCCGAAGCTGCAACGTGCGTGGGATGAACCCCTATGTAGGTTGGTGCAGGCTGACCTGCTGAATTCCTGCGACGGCCTTTCGGAAAGGGCACGCCTCCTTGCAGCCTCCGCTGAAGAATCAGGTTTTTGGCTCAAGGCTCTGCCTTCTTCATATGTTGGCACCCTCCTCGATAACACGACCCTTTCTCTTGCCGTCAGCCTGCGCCTAGGAGCAGACATATGTGAAACCCACACTTGTGTATGTGGACTCGCCGTGGACAGACTTGGGCATCACGGACTGTCCTGTAGTAGAAGCGCGGGTCGCATCCCGCGACATGCCGCTCTGAACGACGTTATACGTCGGGCCTTCTCCAGCGTCAATGTGCCGGCTAAACTTGAGCCGAAAGGAACTGCACCTAACGATGGTAGGAGGCCCGACGGTATGACGCTCATGCCATGGCGGTCTGGTAAGCCCATAGCGTGGGATGCGACCTGTGTGGACACTGTAGCCACCTGCCACCTACCTTTGACAACAAAAGCGGCAGGCTCTGCAGCATCTAAAGCTGAAGCCCTAAAAGTGCGCAAGTATGCCGATCTGTCCTCCAACTACAATTTCGTCCCATTCGGAGTGGAGATGCTGGGTCCCTGGGGGCCTGGGGCGCGAGACTTGTTCCGACAACTCTCCTCGAGGCTTATTGATGTGTCGGGTGATAAAAGGGCTGGCAGCTACCTCGGGCAGAGGATAAGTCTGGCTATCCAGAGAGGGAACGCTGCCAGCCTTTTGGGCACCCTACCCAGATATGATGATCTGGGTGACATTTTTTATTTAGTTTAGTTTATAAGGTAATTAGTACCTATAACTTGATCTGTAAAGACATGAAAAAAAAAATTAAAAAAAAAATAATAAAAAATATTTTTTTATATTAAAACGTTTTTAAAAACGGGAATACTTATAAGCGTTAAAAATTGTTACGTTTATAGTGCACAAGCTATAGAACAACAACAAATAATAAAAACTGGTTAAGTGCGAGTCGGACTCGCGTGCTACACTTCTGCGCGACTGCGCGTCCCTGACTAGGCTAGGACTGCGCGAGTCCAACTTGCACTTGGTCAGTTTTTAAATTGAAATTTATTTTTAAAAGACCGAAAGGCTTCACTATCATTACTACATATTATAAAAGAAAGTCCACAGAAACGTTTTTCTGTCGTCATGCATGCATGCATGCGTCATGTCCGTCTGTGATCGCTAAATGGATTGTATATGGATTTTGATCCGGTTCTCACTAATAGATAGATTAATTCAATAGGAAGGTTTGGTGTTATAATTTATAAATATTTATTGCAAATTAACTGAACTATGATGATGTTTGTCGATCAAGTCGGAAAAAAACGTGCCTCTTGAGAGCTTTCTGGGCGTGCGCTGCGTAAATGGTTTCATTTATATGAAAGTTATGTATGAAAGAATTGTTGCTCTTTAAGAGCTCTAAAGAAAAGTCGGCGATAGTATTTATCTATCTTTTAAGGATTACCCATAGTAACTAACTTATTATAGCAAAAAAGTAGATTTTTAAAATAAGGTATTTTTGAACGTATTTTGGCCCTTAAGGTACGGATCCTTATCTAATTTAAAAGGTTAGTAATAATACGCAATGAACATAGATCAAAATTGTCCTTGACACCATGTTATTTAAATGAATATCTTAGAATATTAACATCACTAATTAATGTCCTAGAATGAGCTTCACACTCGATGCGCATTTCAAGTTCAAGTTCAAGTTGTTTATTGCAAATGTACAAAAGACGCCCTGTTAGGGCACGCAATACAGAGCTTAATAAAAATAATTTTAAAAATTATGGTAATATAAATATAATAAGTAACATATTATATTGCACAGGTATGGAAGGATATTATTTTATAATAGACTTTTAAATGTTATTATATTTTAACTTTAATATTATTTAAACCTATCATGTAGGTATTCGTTTATACTATAGTAGGCTTTGGTAATGAGGAACTGTTTTAGGTTTTTAATAAATTTATCGTATTCTGTTTCTTTTTTTATGTGAGTGGGTAATTTATTATATATTTTTATTGACATTATAAACGGGCTGGTAGAATGGCTAGTGAGATTAGAGGTAGGCAACATAAGTCTATTTTGGTGGCGTAATGAGTAATTTGTTGGAACATCTTCTCGTGTTGTATAGAGGTTTGGATGGTTTTTGACTAATTTACATATTTCTAATATATATATGCAAGGCAAGGTTAATATTTTTAATTTTATAAAATGCGGTTTGCAGCTATCTGTTTGTTTAATATTGATCAATATTCTGACTAGCTTTTTTCGTTGCGTAAAAAGGTAGGGCATATCCGTGCTATTACCCCACATTATTATTCCGTAAGTGAGCCACGAATGAGCGTATGCGTAGTATGTTGACAAGGCAGATTTCAAGTCAGTCGATTTTTTTATTTCTAAAAGTGCGTATGTGAATCTAGCTATCTTAGTTCTAATTTTTTGTACATGAGGTTTCCAATTTATGTGGGTATCAATTTCTAAGCCGAGTAATGTAAAATTATTAACTATTTCTATTTGAAGAGCGTTGTAAGTGAAATCTATATCAAGCGGGGTTTTTTGATATGGGTGGAAAGTTATTATTTTCGTTTTATTAAAATTAATTTCTAGGTTATGGTTATTCATCCAATCTGTTATGTTATCAAATAGTGTGGTAAGTTTTTGTTTTATGTTATAACTATTTTCACATGACATTAGTATCGATACATCATCCGCGAATAATACGCATTGCTCATTTACAATATTTGGCAAGTCATTAATATAAATAATAAATAGTAAGCATCCAATAACACTACCTTGGGGTATTGAAGCATTTACTGTTTTGAATTCTGAATGTACTTTTGTAACTTCACTAGTTTTATTGTTATAATATTCTATTTCTACTATCTGTTGTCTATTTTTTAAATATGAACTAAGCCATTTGTAGGTATTTCCGCGTATTCCTGATGAGTAAAGTTTATTTAAGAGAATTTTGTGTTGTACCTTATCATAAGCCTTAGTCATATCTAATAGGACTCCGTTTGATAGCCGACCCGACGGACTTCATTTGATAGCCGAACCGACGGGGCACCGGGGGCACACACGGAGGGCACACGTCGTTGCGACTGGTCGTCCGAAGCCTGATTTTTAAAATTTTTGATATGTTCAACCATTCTCGACTTTTACAGATAGTTCAAAATGAGTGTCGTTTGAATCCAGAGCATAAAAATGTATACAATTCGATAATGTCATCTCAGTCAACAATAATATAGGGGAAATACTTTTATTAGATGCTTCTGTCTTTCACACGGGCAAGTGTATGTGGCCCTGTCACGTGTGACATCAAAACTCAATATGTTAATTTTTGTACCTAATCCTGAAGAAGTTATAAATGTTGTGTACAACGAAATATTTTAGAATGTTTTAAAAAATTGTGTAGCAAGTTGAAGACTACGTCATAATATCGTAATAAAAGGCACCACTCTACCCGGTGCGAAGCCGGGGCGGGCCGCCAGTTAGTAATAAAAAACCGGCTAGGTGCGAGTCGCACTCGCGCACTTTGGGGGCCGTAAAACTATGGTAAAATTACTATCTTAGTATTGGATGCGCAATCACGCATAGGTGCATTAAAAATGCGCGAGTCCGACACGCACTTGAGCAGTTTTCATAATTTGTTGTTCTTATGCACTATACCTAAACATACCAATTTTCACGTTTGTAAGCGTTCCCGTTTTTTAGATAAGAGCTAATAGAAAAATCGAGCCAAAATCGTTTAAAAAGGTTTTTAGAATGGGAGCCCCTTAATTTATTTTTTTTTATTTTTCGTATTTGTTGTCATAGCGGCGACAGATAAGTATATATAATCTGAAAAAATTTCAACTGTCTAGCTATTACGGTTCATGAGATACGGCTTGCTGACAGCCAGACAGATAGACATCGGAAGCATATTAATACGGTCCCGTTTTTACCCTTTGGGTACGGAACTCTTAAAAAGTATTAGACACAGCTTACAGTAAAAATAATAATCTCTCAACATATTCCAGTTGAAAACGGCTGCGTCCATTTCAACGTGAATACAGGTGCAGAGTTTTGCAGCAGTTGTTTCATACTGAAGCTCGTGAACGAAGAGTATGCGTTTAATTGAATTCGAGAACTGAAGTAGAATGTAACTCTAAATGATGAACGTTTTGAATCTAAGTTTTGATGGGAACTTTTGAAAGCTCAGTATGCCTTATTGTTTTTGTTAAAGTTATGCAAGTTCAAAGTAATTATGTGAAACAAATATATAGCCACCTTCCGCAACAATGATGGACGCCATGCACTCACTGTGCACCGCCCGCCCGCCCGAGACCGGTGTTTGGCACTGGTCGGTCTAACATCTTCTGAGGATGCCTCGTGTAGAGGCGAAACACGTGTAGAGTGTTTTTGGGTGGTTGCTGTGTTGCAGTTGCCTGCGCATGCGCATTTGTTTGCGGGCGGGCGGGCGGTGCACAGTGAGTGCATGGCGTCCATCATTGTTGCGGAAGGTGGCTATATATTTGTTTCACATAATTACTTTGAGATGGACTTCCGCAAAGTAACGCCTGATTCTATTAACTACTTATGCAAGTTCATCATATTTCAATATGGATTTGATGACATTTCATTCTAGTGGCATAACGGAAAAGTATCAAATATAATGTGTTTGGAAAATATTTATTTAATGTAACAACAAATATAGACTAGCAACTAATCAGTAAAACTAAT
This sequence comes from Athrips mouffetella, assembly GCA_947532105.1. Lineage (NCBI taxonomy): Eukaryota > Metazoa > Arthropoda > Insecta > Lepidoptera > Gelechiidae > Athrips > Athrips mouffetella. Next base: position 7,033,293 of record OX383959.1, read on the forward strand.
CGGCCAGTCGCTGGGTTCATCATCATAACATCCCATGAAACGTCCACTGTAGGACAGGGAGCTCCCTCCAGAACTCCAGCAGAAACGAGTGGCACTTTGGAGGGGTTTACCATAGTCACCACGCTTGTAAGCGTTGCGGCTGGCGACCGCTGTTGTTGGGGACCGCAGTATCTAAAATGGTACGATACATAGAAAGATGCTGCTGCCCATCCACCGGTTCATAAGCCCTTAGTCGCCTCTTACGACACCCACGGGTAGAGATGGGTTGGCACTTTTCTTCGCCGGCACCACACAGACACCAGCAGCAGTCGCTGGGTTCATACTACTTTTTTATTGTTATTGTAGCTTCTGATAAATCTGTTTAAAAAAAGTAAGAAACCCACGTAATTATGTTTGTGAAAGACTGTAAATATCTAAAACTATATGAAGATAAAGGCTGTTGACTTTAACCCCGCAAATTGCAAAGTAAAAGTCAGAATCTTTCATTCATTGTTGGATATTAAAATCTCTTAATGACGTCAGCTAAACTACATCGCTTCACAAATGAGGCGCAATGGTGGGGAAAAAAGAAGCGACAATAAAATAATGCAATAAATTAGAAATATTCCGTGCTGTATTTCAGTTAATTACAATCATTAATTTTAAACAAAGGCCAGGTTAAAAGTACCCTAAACCGTTGAAAGTGTATAAAAGGTTTGACAAAAGTAGAGAAAATAGGTAACTGCCTACCCCGACGGGAAAGAGGCGTGATTTTATGTAAGTACGAGTACGAGTAACTATATAATTCTTAAATACCAAACCCACGATATCGCAGCAAAAACAATAAATACCCTCATTCTTAATCTAAATGTAGCCCACAAAGGTTACCCAAACAGCGGAATACCAAAAAAAGCATCAAACGGCATAAAAATAAGCCGAGGAGGGTTCCTCTACGGAAATTATGTGAGCGATGTAGGAAAGAAAATCAGGCTCGTTAACTGTAAGCGCTGGAGCGTTGCTAACCTCCTCTCAATGGGCTCTTTTGGTTCGATAAGGATTTAAAGGAAAAGCGTAAGCAGGGTTTAGGACTGACCAGTTGAATTTAAGGATTATTTTTTAATTGTCAATGGACTTACTCTTGACCTCGATCTAGTCTTGAAGACAGAGATGAGGGCGACGATGGAACTAGCTTGCCCAGAAGAAGCCTATTCACTCGCGACTTGACTCGGGCACACAGACGCAGGCAGAGAATTCCACTCTTTAGCCGTGCGCATTATAAAAGATGTTTCAAAGCACTTTGTGCGAATGTGCGGATTATCAACCAAGTATGGTTGATATCCTGCGGTGCGTCTGGACTCCCGATGGTAGAAGGGAGATGGTGGAATAAGCTAGTGGCAGGGCTCTTGAGCACACTCTCCGAAGTACAATCTGTAGAAGACCGACAGACATGCAACTTTGCGACGGTGGGCCAGACTGTGAAACTTGGTTTTCACCAGCATCTCATCACCAACGAGCTTCTTGGCTCTGCGACCTATCGAGTCAAGTGCGGCTAGTTGGTATTTGGCTGAGCTATCCCAAAGGTGACAGCAATTCTCCATGCACGATCGGACTTGGGCTTTATATAAAACTAGAAGCTGTCCGTCCAGGAGTGAAGTAACGCCTAACCTTATTGAGGATGCCCAGTTTTTTTGCCGCAGTTTGCATTAATACGTAATCTATCGTGTTGTAAAACACTGGCCAAGTGCAAGTCGGACTCGCACACTAAGGGTACCGTACTTGTTCATCATATGATATACTTCAAGCTTTATCCCTTTGATTTTAAAAACTCTACGTCCACTCAAACCTGACCTCTCTTTAATATGAAAGTACTTGAAACGGGAGCTCACGTTAATCATTGAGGTAATAATACTTAATTGGTCATGATTAGTTGTGAACTTGTGCGAAAAATGTTTGGTATTATTTAATGATTTTAGGCTTATTCCTTTGCTTCTGCTATGAAACCTAGTTTATTGCTAAATTTCATAATTCTAGGTCTACGGGAAATGTATGGAGGTGGAAATATAAATGGCTGTATCTTTTGATTGATTTAAAATTTTCAAAGATTTAAGGGGTCATGGACTTGATTATTTAATTTTACTCGTTCGGGAGAAAAAGGGTCTTGACACTTGACAGACAGAAAGACGGACAGACAAAAAACGGAACATTTTTTTTCTGTTGAGGTACGGTTCTCTAAAAATAATCCAACTAGACACAAACAGGTTCGGTAGGTTAAGTTAGGTTACCTATTTAATTTACCCTCTCACCCAGAAACAGGACACTTCGACAAATCAGACAAAGTTCTATACGCCCTGTTTAACTTTTCCAAAGCAAAACTTTAATGTCCTAAAATCAGGTTAGCCCCGTAACAAACTAGGACTTTAAATTATAACAATATTGTGAAATTAGAACGAATTTTATGCATACAAAATTTATTGCGGCGACGAAAAAGACGCTTGTGCAGAAATATTTAACTTAAAAGAAAATTGAGCGAAGTGCTGTTGCTTCTTAGAATTATTAAAAGCTAAGAAAATACTAGAGCTAAACCTGAACGAAAAAGTGGCTTAAAATAAAGAGATCCAAAACTGAAAAAAAAGAAATAAAACTCGCTTAAGTTTGTGCTTTACGAGTAAAAACGTGGCGTAAAGGACCCTCAAATGCGACCTCCCGTACAAAGGCTTGGTCTTAATGAATCAAAATTCTTAACACCTCTCGGCCCATAAGAACACTTGTTTAACACATCTGTCCTTTAAGGGGACGGATAGGACATAATCTTTTTTTACTACCCGACTGCCCCAAAGGGTTATATTTTTCCTTTATTGTGTAATCAGATTTTATGGTTTTCATTCATGAAAGAAAATATGAATACAGTCTTCAGAATATCATTTTCTGTCTTAAAAACTTTGTACTTTATTTCTTAAATCGTTCACGCAATTGCATTAAAATAACAGTCACATGCCCAAGGTCATTTACTGATGTTACATTTGTGCCCAAAGTCTTAGGGGATTGGGGGAGGGGAGGATCCTCACTCGTTAAACACTTGTATGTTACTCGTAGCACAAAGCTAAACATCTGTTTCGAAGATACCTGGTTTAGAAAATGTTAAAATTTTTGACCATCCTGTTCGAATGACACTTTTGAAGACACAATCGTACATTGATTTAGTTTTATGCCGTTTAAGGTTCCGTACCCAAAGTTCCAGTCCGTACTCCGATGTCTGTCTGTCTGTTAGCGGGCTGTATCTCATGAACCGTAATAGGTAGATAGTTGAAATTTTCATAGGTTATGTACTGCAAAACTATAACAACAAATAATAAAATAAAAATATATAACAAATTAAGCGGGGCTTCCCTACTAAAAAACGTGTTTTTTTAGGCAATTTTTGTTTTAGCTATATCGTAAAAACGGGAACATTTACAAGCGTGAAAATTGGTATGTTTATAGTCCATAAGCTACAGAATAAATAAAAAAACCGGCCAAGTGCGAGTCGGACTTGCGCACTGAGGATTCCGTACCACCACATAAACATAATTGTATTAGTTGAAATTTCAGTAAGTTAATGTGCTAGATTTTTTGAGTCCGACACGCGCTTGACCAAATTTTATTATTTGTTGTTATTTCATAGCCTATGCACTATAAACATACCAATTTTCAAGTTTGTAAGTGTTCCCGTTTTTAAATAGAACTAAAACAAAAATCGCCTCAGCAACCATCCAACTTGACCCCTCTCTTATATGAATGTTCTTGAAACGAGAGCTCACCACAATTGGTTACCATTAGTTGTGAGAAAAGTTGTAATATTTAATGATTTCAGACTTTTCCCATTATTTGTACTGTGAGACCTAGCTTCTTGCCAAATTTCATAATTTTAGGTCAACGGGAAGTACCCTGTAGGTTTTTCATTTTTGAATAAATGTATGGAGACGAGGACATAAAATGCCATATCTTTTGATTGCGTCGTTGTAAAAAATTCAAATTTTCAGATCTTGTGTGGTTCATGGATCCTAATATATGGTATTAATTTCAACCTGATACCTTTACCCGTTCGTGAGATAAAGGGTCTTGACAGACAGACAGACAGACAGACAGACGGACAACAAAGTGATCCTATAAGGGTTCCGTTTTTTTTCTTTTGAGGTACGGAACCCTAAAAACTGGTCAAGTGCGTGTAGGACTCCCGCGCACTTCTTCGTGACTTCGCGTCCATAACTAAGACGGTATTTTTACCATTAGTGGTACGGAATCTTCGGTTCGCGAGTCCGACTTGCATTTGGCCGGTTTTTGTTTTTACCTTATTTTATAAATTTCTTGGGAAAGTTGTTACTTTTTTATGTTCTGAGTAAAATTGTATGATTTCATTACGATTCTTAATAAGACTTTGAATTCAATTTCTAGGTGCCTCTCTCCATTTTCTTTTGGGGTCGGCCATTTGAATATTTACGCCAGTTGGGTTTGACATTTCATTATAATCAGCTGGAACATTTTTTGGAAGACTTCTTGACGTTCTTAAGGTTGTTTGCCTTTAAATAAACCTTGATTTTATGAGTTAAAATATTTTTTTAATGAGTTAAAGTAATTTATGAACTATTTTCGATCGAAATATAACAACGAAAAAACCGGTGTAGTGCGAGACCGACTCGCGCACCGAGGGTTCCGACATACCTATAGAAACTTTAGAGGAATTAAAGTCCATTTTTAGGATCGCAAAACTGAGATTTTTCGCAGATTTCAAAAAAACTGTGCTACCTAGAGAAATCGTTATATTTTTCCTGTAATATTTGTATAAACTTTTATAGACTGCAATTAAATTATATGTTTAATTTAGCAAACTTCACAGATAAGAACAGAAAACTAAGTCGTATAAAAATACAAATATCTATTTTGTAATGTACAAGTAAAGCCCTTTCAATGATATCCCCCATGAAAATGTTTTATTTAACACCAAAACGAAACACGAAAACAAAACGAAACACGAAAGGTTTTTTTATATTTTATTTAATTTTGCGATTTTATACTTTGTAGATATCCCCCATACGAAAATGACACGCCCTATTTGAGCCCCATTCAATAATAATAATAAAAAATCTTTTGTTAACAATTAAATTCGGCAAGCATATTTTTTAAGTGTTTTGATTTCAAGTCGATAGCGTGAGAAGTTGCTGAGATTAACAGGTGTGGCAGACAGACCGACAGTCAGTTAGTCAGTCAGTCAGGACATATTATTTTATTGACATTTTAGGAAACTATACTCATACCAAGTTTGACACTTGAATTTATTAGTTGACACTGACGATAAAGCAAAAACAAAAAAAATACGTTTCTTGTATGGCGACCCCCTTATTTCTTAAAATTTTAATTTTAAGGTGATATATTTGTTTTAAAAATACATGTTCTGTGAAATTTTCAACCAGCTACCTATGTCGGTTCAACAGATACATTTTCGACATTATGCCCCACTGTGCATCTCTTCGCGTCCTGCTGGGGAGCACCACATCTAATATGTTACCTATGGGTATGTACTTGACTCCTGCCAAGTTTCATCCCAGCAGGTTTAGGTGCAAGGTTCGCCTTCTTAGTTATCCTACTACAGAGATAAAAACCATAAGTGTCCTGATTTTTCCATTTTGGTTCGGATCCCTAAGAACACAATCATAACTATAAATTTTGAAAATTTAACACCTTCACTTATCTAGATGTAAAAAGAGGAATACATTTCAAAAGCTGATTCAGTTAGAAATTTACTGCTATTAAGGTTTGTTTTAAACTTTCGCACTTCTCATACATGTTTATTTCATTCCGGGTCTAACTACGAGTGTCGCGCTATGACCCGGAATAAAATCCTATACTATTAAACGAGCAATATTTGTATATATATTTATAATCGGTTTCTCGAAAACGGCTCTAACGATTTCGATGAAATTTACCATAGTCTGGGAAAAATCGTTTTCACCGTCTTTTTTAACATTTTTTAGTGCGTTCAAGAAACTTACAGCGCCATCTGTTGTTGAGTAACATAGCTTGCTCACCCGATGATATTTTAATCATACAGAGCATAGCTCGGTCGCCCAGGTACTAAACATTAATGCTATAACTTTACCAATTACATATTCTTTAAGTATTTTCTGTCATTGTAGTATCTCGAACTCGACCTGAACGTCTTCAATATCTAAGGATGTGAACAGCCTTTCGTCTGAACGCACCCTATTCCTTTCGCATCATGTGTGTCTCGTCTATATCCGCTGCTTTTCAACATGCATGTCTGAGTTCGTTATTTCCTCTGCAAGATTTATTTAATGACCCCGTGTGGTGCCGGCAAAGAACAGTACCATCCAATACTTACCCGTGGGTGTCGTAAGAGGCAACTAATGGTTATAAACTGGAGGATGGGCAGCAGCATCCTCCTGTGTATCATACCATCTTACTAACTGCGGTCACCTACAACCGCGGTCCATGCCAGCCGTAACGCTGACAAGCGAGGTGACTATGGTACTTCCCCTCCACGTTTTTCCAGTATAAGCTTGAATCCTGGAGGGAGCTCCCTGTCCTGTAGTGAACTTCATGGGATGTTATGATGATATACAATTTCTCATTTAATTTAGGATTTGCATGTTTGATTGAACAATATTACATACCTACCTACTTGCATGTCACTCATGATCTCGTAAAGTGACAACCTGTCCCGCTGTCCAGCAGTTCGAAAACGTGTTCTACATTGCATGCGACTTTATGTTCAGTACTTAAGGTTAAAATTTGTCAACACCCCGCCTGGGAATGACGGATCTATAAACGCCTGTTTACTATTACCTAATCTGAGGCTCAGTGTAATAAGAAACCGCTCGACGCTTCAAGTTCGTGGCTAAAGCCGCGATCACACCTTCCTGAATCTAGAAAGCGATTTAGCATTCATTGCTGGATGTAATACGGATATTGGAATTAACAAAACCAAGCATCCCAGCAATGTATGCCGAATCAGTCATTGGATTAAGGTGGGTGTGATTTTGCCTTAAGTCGTTAGGTCTTATTCGCAAGATGTTCCGGTTTTCTACTTGAAATTCAAAGTGGCTGTACAGTGTACGGTTTCACCTATATTTATTTCCCAATAGAGAGATGGGTAGTAACCATATATGTTTACGACGGCGTAGACTCGAATCAGACGGGTATTATCGATTTTATTCATATCCTTGTGCTTTAAGGTTCCCTCTAGGAAAATTTGGTTCGTACAACTTGTATTTGTAAACTACAGAAGTAAGAATAGCAGGTAATAAAAATAATTATTTTCCTACAAGAGTTCGAGCTTCTACGAGTACAAGATGCGACAGCTCAGTTTGTAGAGCTCTGGCTCGGGATGTCACGAGTTCCTAATTTCTTCTTCCCTATTTATCTAATTTTTTTTTATTTTATTTTTTATTGAAAATGGGCTTACTCTTGACCTCGATCTAGTCTTGAAGACAGAGATGAGGTCGACGATGGAACGAGCTTACCCAGAAGAAGCCTATTCACTCGCGACTTGAATAGATTCGGGTTATATGAACTCGGGAACACAGACGCAGGCAGAGAATTCCACTCTTTAGCCGTGCGCATTATAAAAGATGTTTCAAAGCGCTTTGTGCGAATGTGCGGAATATCAACCAAGTATGGGTGATATCCTGCGTTGCGTCTGCACTCCCGATGGTAGAAGGGAGATGGTGGAATAAGCTCGTGGAGCTCTAGAGCACACTCTCCGAAGTACAATCTGTAGAAGACCGACAGACATGCAACTTTGCGACGGTGGGCCAGACTGTGAAACTTGGTTTTCACCAGCATCTCATCACCAACGAGCTTCTTGGCTCTGCGATCTATCGAGTCAAGTGCGGCTAGCTGGTATTTGGCTTAGCCATCCCAAAGGTGACAGCAATTCTCCATGCACGATCGGACTTGGGCTTTATATAAAACTAGAAGCTGACCAGGAGTGAAGTAACGCTTAACCTTATTGAGGATGCCTAGCTTTTTTGCCGCAGTTTGGGCTTTTGACTCAATGTTAGCGCCGAAGTTCAGATTTGCACACAACTTCATGCCAAGTAGCTCAAGGCTGTCGGTAACTGGTACAGTTGTACCTCGAAAAGTAGGAGCCAGATTGAACGGACTCCTTTTGGCGGTGAACAGACACGCCTGCGTTTTGGTGGCGTTGAAACTTACCAGATTTTTGTCACCCCAGTCGGAGACAAGACTTAAGGTTGAGTTTATACGCTCTACCATGGCCTCTCTCAAAGAACGTATTTCGTCACTGCTGGCTTTTGCGCTTAACATATATCTCTCGACGACAGTACTGTCATCTGCGTACCCAACAATACTAGGACCAAGTAGGTCGTTGATGTGCAGCAGGAAAAGAGTCGCAGAGAGAACCGACCCCTGAGGAACCCCGGCATCAATAGCCACGAGGTCAGAGGAGCAGCCATCAAGGACAACTCGGATCGACCGTTCGCTCAGGAAGTCAGAAATCCAAGAGCAAAAGTCAGCGGGAATGCCGTATGCAGGAAGTTTGCTCAGCAGACTTGCGTGCCACACCCTGTCGAAGGCCTTCGAGATGTCTAGCGACACGGCAAGGGCTTCGCCGTATTTCTCGATGGCCTCCCCCCAGCAATGCGTGACATACACTAGAAGATCCCCACTTGATCGTCCCCGGCGAAAGCCATACTGACTGTCACTGAGTAGGTCGTTAGCTTCTAGGTATGTCAGCAGTTTTCCATTGAGGACCCTTTCCATAACTTTGCAGAGTATGGAGGTGATGGCGATTGGCCGATAGTTGCTGGGGTCGGCACGACTACCCTTCTTGGGCACTGGCTGTACGTTGGCAACCTTCCAAGATTTTGGCACCGTTCTTGTTTTTAGAGAGAGGCGGTACAAACGTGTTAGCACAGGAGACAACTCAGGCGCACATTTTCTCAAGACTTTTGCTGGTATTCCATCAGGACCGCTTGCTTTGTTCACGTCTAGGCTTCGGAGTACTCTACGAACCTCTTTTGCGTGTATTGTGACCTCCGACAGCGAAGAGTCACAGCGAGGAATCGTTGGTGGTTGATAAGAGCCGGCATCTAAACGAGAATTGCTTGCAAATAGAGACGCAAATAAATTTGCTTTCTCTGTTGCAGAGTGAGCTAGCGACCCGTCAGGTTTTAGCAGGGGAGGTAATGTAGGACGGCAGAAGTTTGTTTCGACCGATTTGGATAGGGAGCAAAATTGTTTGCTACCAGAGGGGTAGGATGCAAGTTTGGTCCCTATACGACTGACATGGTCGTAACGTGCCTTTCGGATCACCCTGTTGCAGAACTTTGCAGCATAATTGAATGCCTTTTTCTTCGCGCGAACCCGTCGAGCTCGAACTTTGCGATCACGGGCTTGAACCCAGACTTGGTATGCGGACTGCATTCGAGCTTCAGCGCGAGCGCAGTCCGCATATGTCGGAGAACGGAATATAGTATTCCATCCCCTGCCGTATCACATCCGCAACTGCTTCAGCTGAACAAGAGGGATCGCTCGAAGAAAAACACACTGGCTGCCATGGGTAGGATGCAAAGTGCCGCATCTCATCCCAATCTGCTGACTCGTATCGCCAAACTCGCCTCGTGCCTCTTGGGCTATCATCCGGAGGAGAGCTGATCGACACGGACTTCACCAGACAGTGGTCGGATGTTCCCAGCGGGGCTGATACCGACACCGAGTGCCTGTCTGGATCTGTAGTCAGCAGTAAGTCCAAGCAATTGGGCGTGTGTCCGTCTACATCAGGCACCCGCGTAGCTATATTTACCAGCTGGGTGAGATCAAGCGACAATGCAAACCTGCGCGCCTCTCTCCCAGCATGGTCAGTTTTCTGGTATGGGAACAACCACTCGCTGTGGTGGGCATTAAAGTCCCCCAGAAAATGAAGCTGCGCTGTTGGGTACCGTTGTTGGGCACAATCCGCCTTCTCTAACAGGTGCTCAAAGAGCCTGGTCGTCTCCTGGTCACCGCTGTGCGACCGGTAGACACCGACGTAGAGAGATTTCTCTATGCCGGTGTCCACTAGAATCCACAGTGTTGATGACCCTGAATCTTCAAAGCAACGGAGACGCCGATAGCAAATGTCATCGCGGACGTACACACAGACCCCGGCTCGTTTTTTAAACTTGTGTTCCAACGAGTAACCCGGGTAGTTGAGGTACGCCACGTCTGACGGCGTTGCTATCTGCGTCTCCGTTAAAAAGAATAGGTGCGGCTTCTCGGTCTCAAGGTGGAAGTGGACCGGATCGAGATTGGAGTGCAACCCCCGGATGTTAATGAGGTGCACTTTTAGTGGGAGGAAGTGCCGCCGTTTGTATACCTTTTTCTTTTTAGACTTTTTCATTGGGGAGTTTGTTGTTGTGGGGAAACGGAAACTGGTCGAGACGCGGCTTGGTTATCAAATGAAACTCTTCAGCTCATCTGATCAGTGGGTAACTCACCTGGAGACTGCGGGGACGCCCGAGCCCCCCTGAAATGGCTTTCGGGTCCTCCCGTCCAGTCGCCAGCTGGCACGACGGAGCATTCCAGGATTTTTCGCTAGTTGGCGGGGCAGCCTTTCCCACGTCGGCTTTCGTGGTACTTGGGCCCCCATCTACCTGCGGTCGGCCAACGGCAGAGACCGCCTCGGATCCCGCTACCCTCCAGTATGAGTTACCCGGAAAAGACTTGCTTAGAGACCAAGACCGATCCTAAGCCACGCAACTGACCACCTCCGATCGCCCAGTGGCACTGGCACTCCCGCACACCGACGGAACACAGACAAGCTGTTTAGCGTCGGGCTCCGGCGGGAGGGTGGTCGCGAGCCAGGCGGCCGAAGCCTACCACCGCTGAGAGAGACCTTCAGCCGTCGCCACAGAACGTGATGTCCCGCAGCGCCGTTGCCCGGGGTGGACCGCTAGGAGGTAGATCTCTACCACCCCGAAATAATCATTTAAAATACACGAATAGTTATAAACAATACGTCTTAATTTCTTAAAACTTTGACGGTTGTCTACATTGGAAAGAGTACCTACCTATAAATATTGGGCGCTTGCTGACAATAAACACATACCTATACCACGAATTACTTTCAATTAAATTACTTTCTTATAGGTACACCCAACATGAAGTCAGTAATAAAAAGAATAAAAAAAAATCACACATTTTGATCTTTATGACATGTTAATAGAGTTAAGAATGTTTCCACCAACGTGCGGTTGACTGTACACAGGTAACGAGACTACAAAACTTTTCAATATTTAGGCACAGTGCGTATTTATTCATAATTGGTTTCGACAAAACCGTGAAAATACAGATATTTTCGGCTGTAAAAATAACACAAAAAGCAGGCTAAAATACGAAGGTATACGGACAGACATACATTTTAAATAGTCAATGTAAAAATATTTGTATAGCTTCTCTAAAAACTTTACTAAAAATATATGAATAACTTTTCATTCGACCTAAGTGGAAATTCAGCCTTTTGAAGGAGTGTTCTGCAAATTTCACACACGTTTTTATTTTAAAAACCTACTTCAACATAGAATTCGAAAAATGGTAGAAAACTATTATGGTATTATGGTCGTAAGAGGCGAATAAGAGTTAACTGGAGGATGGGCAGCAGGATCCCCCTTTAATCTACTTACTGCGGTCACCTACAACCGCGGTCCATGGTGCCAGCCGTAACGCTAACAAGCGAGGTGGCACTTCCCCTCCACATTTGTCCAGCAAAAGCTTTTCTGGAGGGAGTTCCCAATCCTGTAATGGACGTTTCATGGGATGTAGATGATTGGAAAATGCTGAGACGTATCGAAGATGAAATAGCATCACGAATAGAGCAAATAATATGAAACCTTATTCGTTATATTACATTACGTATGTATAAGGGGTACGTAAAATAAAATGTATAAGCCCTATTTTAGCCTTTACTTAGACTATGATACCGAACAGGACGTTCTGAATAAAGGCCAGGTTAAAAGTACCCTAAACCGACGAGCATGTATGAAAGGATTGATGAAAGTACAGGAAGCAAGGGAAGTATGTCAAGATCGTAGCAGGTGGAGGACTGTGGTCTCTGCCTACCCCGACGGGAAAGAGGCGTGATGTTATGTATGTATGTATGTATGATACCGAACAACTGATGTAATATAGGCTGAAATACGTATTTTTCTGCCTGCCATACTAAATTTGCAATCAGCTTGTGCAGGTTCAATGGGAACCTTGTAAAAGTATAACTAAAATTAATGACTGGTTAATAAACAATAAATTAGAATTAAATCTGCATAAAACAAAAATTATAAATTTTAAACAAAGGAATAACGGAAATGAAATTAATAAAATTTTACATCAGGGACAAAGTATCGATAGCACATGTGTAACAAAATTTCTAGGGTTACATTTGGACTGTAACATGTCATGGAATACGCATATTAATGAAATATGTAGCAGATTAAGTAGTTGCTCGTATGCACTGTACAGAATTAGTAAAACCGTAAATCAGAAAGCTGTTATAATGGCGTATCATGGACTAGTTGCATCTGTACTAAGGTACGGTATTTTGTTTTGGGGTAATGCATGCGGAGTTGTCGCGGTGTTTAAAGCGCAAAAACGCTGCATAAGGGCCATATGCAACTTGCATCGAACGGATAGTTGCAAAAAATATTTCAAAATATTGAAAATTCTTACAGTACCATCAATGTACATATACGAAACTGCTCTTTTTGTACATACTAATAAACACCTTTTCACACGAGTTGAAAATGTTCGGAGAAATAACCAACTGCGCCTTAATCCGTGTAGAACCACACTTTTTCATAAAAGTATTTTTGCTATGGCCCCGAAAATATACAATGCCCTTACAGAGGAAATACGAAAAATAGATAATCTTAATATCTTCAAAAAGAAACTACAAACATATCTCATTGAAGAGGCATACTACAGCGTAAAGGATTTTCTGGAAAAGAGCTTTTTACGTAATCAACAGCATCAATGACACTGTCCTTTCCGTTGTCTACTTTCCGCTTGTTTACATTCTGACGGGCTTATAGCAATTTGTTTTTTTCCTTAATATTTACCATAGAATAAAAAAAGGGAAAAAAATTGTTGATGTGTTGATTCTAAATTTTTTGACAATGTTTGCACGAACTTTCTTTGTTTTGTATTTTTTTTATGACATTTTATTGTATTTACATTTTAACGGATTTTGACAATGTTTTGCATGAGTTTAAGTATTTTAATGATGAACTTATCTAATTTTACTTTATATGTTTCATTTAATTTTTTGGGATTGTATAATTTTTTAATTGTTAAAATAAAATAATTTGTATGCTTAATGGCAGGTCACAGCTGAACTTAATATTGTTAAACATCTCTTCTTGTACTTACCTGTGTTCCACAAATAAATTGATTGATTGATTGATTGATTGACATGATTTTGTTTTATCGTATTTCGACCTATTTTCCTTAGGAAAGGTTGTTCAGTTTCAATGTTTAAATAACTCGCTAAAATAGCACTTATTTTTTTTACACCTTATATAATTTTAGAAACGTGACATCAAAATTCGAGGAAAGTGCTAATGTTAGACAGATACATTTTATTAGTAGCTAAGACTCATCAAAAAGGAAATGCCAAAGTTTCCACGCATAGGAACGGAGCAATCGTCTGAAACAATCACTTGCCACCAGTATTCGTTGATCGAATAGACACTGTCTCACTGTCTGTCCAAAGGTCCATTATCAAGTAATCACTACCTACTGTATCTGACCCTGTGACCCTGTTAGAGTCCCCAGTTTTAGAAACTGCAGCTGCTTCTAAATAACCACCCATTCTACGCCGGTGGGTCAGGACTAGATTAAGATAGCTAGCTTGATAAGCCGCCTTCCGCCGCCGGATTCAAACTCAAACTCAAAATCATTTATTCATTGTTGGATATAAAAAATCTTTTAATTACGTCAGCTACAATATCGCTTCACAAGTGCTTCACAACATAGGTGGCGCCAAAAAAAAGAAGCGATGCGAATGAACAGGTTTGATACAATAAACATAAGTCAATTTAAATTTCCGTTGCATTAAAAGCGGCAAGAGTAGCCTAAGTTACTTCAACAGTTTAAGTTTTAAATGGCGCAACAATCAGAGATATTTTTATTCGAAGTGGGCTTACAGCCTAAGGGACAAAAATGTGGTCGACCATAAAACGAGCATTCCTAGCAGAAACATATTTAGGTACACATGACTATGAATTGTGTTGAAACTCTTTCCCAACAATGGAAAAACCCTGGGCATATTTTACAGTTTTTCTAAATATTATTAATATAATAATATTATTTTCTGTCAAGTCCGTCACTTTATTGTTTTCTGTGTAAAAGGCAAATATATCCAACTGAGTTTAACAATCTCTGCATTTTTTACAATAACCAGTGTGTTTTCAGTGCTATATATAAAAGGTTATGTGTCGTTAAATTTGAAACAAGTACTATGGAGGGCAAAGCAATCAAAATTGTGTCTTCCCCAACGGTGTCATCGGAGTCGGCACCAGCTACAACGGTTACTTCGGGCAGCAGTGACAGTGTCATCATCAATAAGCTAAATATTCGAAATTTCAGCACGTGGGTGTTACGCTGCAGTGCTGTCTAACAGACCTTGACCTTTGGGACGTGGTTACGGTAGAAGCCAAACTCGAAAACCCAATCGCATAACGCAGGGACTTAAAGAGTCAGTCTATCTTCTCATAAGGTCAGCTAAACTAAAACAGCGTTCGCGACATACAATTGCCTCATGAAAGTTTATGCTGGCAGCGGCCTTACCCGAATGTTAGGCCTTATGAAGAAGCTCTTAACAAATTCGTTCAAAGGCATTATATAAGAATACGTGAACAAGATGCTTGGCACGAAAATAAATCGAATGCACAAGTTTTGGAGGCGCTCAAGCTTATTTAATCGCTCCTCAGTGACGTCCAAATAGCATGAGTCGGCGTTGTTAAGGATTGGTAAAAGGAGAGATTGGGCAAGGGAAATTTTAGTCTTTAGAGGTAAAAAACTTTGAAGGTGTTTGAGAGAATGCAATGAAAAATGCAATTTCCGACTGACCTCGCTCACGTGAGCGTCCCACGAAAGGTTGCAATCTATGACCAGACCAAGGTTTCTTGCAGTTTTTGAAAAGGTGATGGAGGTGCCGTTGTAAAGAACTGGAGGAATTGCGACTGGATCTAATTGTCTAATCATATATGGACTGCCGATAATCATAGCCTGCGATTTACTTGGGTTAACTAGCAGACTAAAATATTTAGCCCAGTTAGCGATGCGTTTAAGGTCTTCATTAAGGCTCTCAATGGCACCGTAGATATCGGTGACGTTGCAGCTGCGGTAGATTTGCAAATCGTCTGCATAGAGATGGAAGTTAGAGGAGATGACTGATGTTACAGTATCAATGAAGACGGAAAAGAGAAGAGGAGAGAGAACACCACCCTGAGGCACACCCGCAGCGAGATCACACGAGTCTGAGGAAGCCTCATCAAGGCGAACCCGCTGCGAACGACCGCGGAGATAAGAATCAAACCAAGCAGCAGCCGAAGACGAAATGTTGAGACAGCGAAGAATGGCAAGAAGAACATCAAAGTCTACAGAGTTGAAAGCACTACTGAAATCAAGTAACACAAGAATAGTCACAGTCTAATATCCAAAAAGTGGTATCTCTAAAAAATATTAATGGATTCGGAAGCTAATATTATTTTATCTGCAATTTGGGTTTTACGAGGAAACAAGAATGTATCACAATATCAAATCAAATAAAATCTCTATCCAATAGGATTGCTCCATTTTTGAGACAGCTTTAAGCTACAAAAATGGAGTAATTCTATTGGTTGGATTTTTTTCTCAGCTAGAAAGACACCCTACAATAATCAAGTTTTGTATACCAAATGAAAAACAGAAAAGCTCTCCTGTCCACTTTCATTTTTGCGAGCATTGTTTTTTTTTGTCAGCAGTGAGGTGGCAAATGCAATGGCATCTTTTATCACCAGATTCAATTTTACAGCCGAGTAAATCGAAAATATGCGAGTGAAAAGAAAACGTCTCGTTGTTTTACACTACAAAGAAATTTGAAGTCAGTCAACTGCCTTTGTCCTTTCGTTTGTACGGTTTTTATTATAAATGTCAGAACAATTAACAAAACTGCTTGGTTTTTTGTGAAAATATGAAAGAGGATATCTTAGTACAATAGGATGTTCATTTTATGACAGCTCTTGCAAATCGTACGTCTACGTTAAAAGGGTGAGAAAGTAGCGTTTCCTCTTTAGGAGCGTATGTTCCTGTTTCGTCTCGTGGTTTTCATTCTTTCTTTAAACTTAAGAGCTGTGCTCTTGTCGGTGGAGTAATCGCCAATGTTTCCTTGTTTTCGCCAGCTCCTTCACCTCCTGATACGACTCGACCTGTACTTTCTCTTTTATTTGTTCCATAAAGGTTCTCCTCGGTCGGCCCCTTCCCTCTTTCCCTCAATTTTCCCTTCTATGATGTTCTTAATAAACGAATCGTGTCGTACCAGGTGGCCAATCATATTTCCTCTTCGGTTCTATATAGTTTGTACGATATATCTCTTTTCTTTAACCCTTTCAAGTACCCTTTCATTTGACACCATTTCTGTCCAGCTTATACCCTCCATCCTTCGCCAACACCACATCTCAAACGCCTCCAGCCTCTCTCTGTCTCTTTGTATCATTGTCCACGATTCTCCCCCATAGAGTGCGATAGTCCAGATATATGATTTAATAAACCTTTTTCTAATTTTCAGTAATATCTTTTTAGATTTAAGTATATGTTTTTTCCGGTTGAACGCTTGTTTGGCTATTGCAATTCTGGCTATTATGTCTTGTGTGCATCGAGAGTCATTATTCTATTCACTTGCTCTATTATGTTATTACCCAGTTTAACAGGTCTATTGATCGGTGGCTTTTTGGATGCTGTCATTATTTTAGTTTTATTGGCATTTGCGTTTTTTAATTTCGATAGGATGTTTTTCTAGTTTCTTTTTTAGGTTATTTTTAGCAGTAAACGAAAACGAAAAGCCTCCAAAAGAATGACTGCGGTCGCAGACCACGAAACTGAACAACTTTTCTTATGTTAGAGTTATAATTTGTATTGTGTCTAAGAATGTAAATTTGTATTAACCCTCTCTTGCTACACCCTAACAGGGTGGGTACCTTACTTTGTATGTTCTTTGAAATGAATAAATAAATACTAAATACGTAACGTAAGAAAATAAAATTTACATATCAAATAAAAATTAAACGGTACTTGCATTTTCAAGTAAAGATGAAACTCGGAAATGTCGTTAGATTCTGGATTCAAACTTTTCAGTTTAAGGAAGTTTTTTTTCGTAATTGAAAAAGCGTGGGAAAAAAGAAATGATCTAGATTTAAAACCTGGTATGTCCAAATCTTCTTTTAATAATTTTCTCATTGTAATGTCATCTGTACATAATCTTTCACGAAACCAAAGTTTTCGTGACAAACCACTATTGGCATACATTGACGGTAAAGTTAGTTCAATACATTTTAGATGCATGCAAAGCAACAGATGCATACGAAAAGCAGCTTGCCGTCTCATCTCCATTTAAGTTGGGCTTGCTTGCTGCTTTAATAATTACTAGATGTGACTGTGTCTTTTGAAACAAAATTTTCACATCCCCAAAAAATATTTTTTCCTTTGTAACTGAAGTACAGATCTTTACCTTTTTGAGTAAAGAAAAAATAACAACGTTCAAAAATAATATATAAAAATTACACCATATTTTTTTCGCCGTTACATACTAAAATTCATTAGTCAGCTGATCAAAATAGCACAATATTTTGAAAAAAAAAAAAAAGCTTTTTCTATTTTATCAAAGGGCTTAATCTTGAACTCGATCTAGCCCTGAGGACAGAGGATGAGGTCAACGATGGAACGAGCTTGGCCAGAAGAAGCCTATTCACTCGCAACTTAAATACGAGTAGATTCGAGAGGCAGAGAATCACTCTTTTGTAATAAAACCAACAAAATTTTTCGGTATAGGTATTATAAGACACAAAGTATTTTACATAAGCACAATTACTTACAGAAGATTTAGATTAACTAAATGGCTCTTGTTTAGTATTTGTATTTGACAACTTAAATAAACATTTTGTTTTTTTAAAGTATAGAACATTTAAGATAACCTTCTGCAGGATTTTACACTAAACCGATTAATACACCAAGATATTTTGGAACATTGTGCTTCTGTTACTAAATGTAAAATATTTCCAGCAAACGTAGTCTGTGGTTTTAATTTAGTTCTAGATTGCAGGAAGCTCAGTGTTTACATTAACTTCTCTAGTCGCAACTACCTACTAACTAACTAACTGGATTAAAACGTGTAACATTCTAGTCCTGTGTGGTGCAGACAAAGAATGGTACCAACCCATCTCCACTCGTGGGTGTCGTAAGAGGCGACTAAGGGTTTATAAACGGGAGGATGGGCAGCAGCGTCCTTCCGTGTATCGTACTATCTTTCATACTGCGATCACCAACAACCGCGGTCCATGGTGCCAGCCGTAACGCTGACAAGCGTGGTGACTAAGGTACTTCCCCTTCATATTGTTCCAGCAATAGCTGGAATTCTGGTGGGAGCTCCCTGTCTTGTAGCGGACGTATTATGGGATGTTATGATGATGATGATGAGTAGTTCATTACAAGTTGTACAGTTAACAGCCTCCGTGGTGTAGAGGTCAGAGCGTTCGGTTTTCGAGGTTCTGGTGTCGATTTCTGGTGGGGAGCTGGGGACACTGTCAAACAAAAATCCCTCTGTGCGACCTCCCAGTTTGGTTAGGACTTTGCAGGATGAATCACCTGATTGTCCGAAAAGTTAGATGATTCTGTGCTTCGCAAGGCACGTTAAGCCGTTGCTCCTGACTTCTATCTACGGATGTAGTAGTTAATGAGCCATGTCAGAGGCCTTAGGCGGCTCAAACACTCTGAAACCAGAGTCTGTGAGGTCGGTCATCGACCTTGCAACCAACACGGTTGGTTGTTTTACCACTTACCATACTCAAAAAAAGTGGTTTCTAGTCAGTATCGATATTGCCTCACTTCCATTATCGGAATCGAAACTTGGAAACAAGCGCTTCTCTTTATATTAAAGCATGTAAACATCGAAATTTTAATGCTTGAGGTCCGTACCTAAAACAACAATTTCACTATCTCAAATATTAACACCTTTTAAAACTGCATTAAGTCCAGAAATTGCATATCTACAAGCCATTAATATCTTAAGTCCCTGGAGAAACTCACGGCTACATCTCAATTTAACTTAGTTCCATACTATTAATACTATAGCATCTATTTTGTGGTACTGATTAGTTACACGTTTGCAGTTTGTGTAATAAATTTAGCTCAAAGTTTTTTACTCTGGGGTGTTGTTGATGAAGCTTAGTTACGAGTTGTATTTTAAGTGTTAATAAATGTAAAGCATAAAATAAGATAAAAAGCTTCCAAAGGCTAGTAATTTATATACTTTCACCAAAGCTTCAAAAATTTGTGAGAAAAACAATTAATTCAGCATTGTTATTGCAAATACTAATTGGATTTAAATAAAGAATTATCATGAGTTGTAAGAAGTGTTAAACTTTTCTCATTAAGGCCGTATTTTAAAAACTCACATTATTTTACAAACCGTTTTTGTCTATGAAATAACAAAACAAGTTGTAATCTTCAGTCTGAATTCTTTTGATGTATCAATCTTCGTTTTCTACAAACCCTTAAGCAAAACAAATCAGACGTCATATTTCAGATTACAGCTTCAAAAAGACAACCGCGTTATTTTCACTTTTGCCTCCTACCGTGAACACGTCTGATGAAAGAAAAAGCTTACTTTCCATCATATTTATCTAAAGTGACATTTATATTGATAAGAAAACCTGGAAGCCTTTGGGGAGTGTCTGTCTTTGAAACATATCAAGAAAGTGTCAACCCGCTTCTTTCATATTCGCAAAATGCTGCGGAGAATTCCCTTTGCTAGGAGAAAATTAATTTCCATCTTTATTTTCTTAGAGGTTTTCAAACAATGACTTGCTAAGAATTGAGATTCCAGTGTGCTTTAACTTGACTGAAAGCGTTCCACTTTCTCTGCAGAATATACGATATAAGACCAAGAAAGATACAATTGAAGAGCAGAAACAACTTTCCCTAAGATATATAGGGTGACTTTTAATTAGTTCTTGATAGAAAACGGTATGAATGTACTCATGATACTGAACAACTTTCCCCAAGGAACATAGGTCGAAATACGAAAATCAAGTTTTGACCTCCCATAGAAACTGCATCAGCTGATAGCGCATTTTGTATGGGAGGTCAAATTTGGTTTTTCGTATTTCGACCTATGTTCCTTGGGAAAAGTTGTTTATTATCATGAGCACATGCACATCTTTTGCTATCAAGAACTAATTAAAAGTCACCCTATATAGGTCGACACACGAAAAATTTTTTTTTACCTCCCATACTAAATGTACTATCAGCTGATTCAGTTTGTATGGGAGGTCAACAATTTTTTTGATATCCATCAGGATTGAAAACCCTTTTTGTTACATCCTGTATAATGCTTGCTTTCACTTACAACTTACAGTTTAGTACACCAGTTAATAAATTGAATGAGTGTGACGTTTTTTATAAGAAAAGTTTATTTTTTCTATCACTAAACGACTCGTGAGTTTTGTACATAATTATATACTTCAACGGATAATCCACAGAACAACGATAGGGCCACTCCGCCTGCGCGCGCAGCCGCGCGCCTCCCCATAGAAGCGAATATAGTAAAAAAATTGGTTCCTTATTGAAGGAAGAGGTATACTATCCAATTTATGCAGGCGCTTATTTTGAATGCACATCATAAACACATTCGTTGCCGTAGAGACGCTGTCACTGGCTTTTTGCATCTTACTCTCTCGCAATAATGGTACTGCGTTTATCGCACTCTAATGACGCTAGTAGTGTGGGTGCGGAAAACGTGTTAGTTTTAGTAAATGGTGACACTGATTTGTATTGAATGACATAAAGAATTCGTCTCTAGATGTAGAGCAAGACGCATGGACTTCTGAGCTCTGTGGGATAAACTCACGTTTTATATTCACGGCATAGGACCGACAAGTTTCGATCTTGTTACAAGATCTTTTTCAGGGAGGTCGGCAGTTTCACTGACCGCCGTCTGTCGTGATGTCGCGCCGAGCACCGAAACGACGAGCGATTGAAACTTGTCGGTCCCATGCCGTTAATATAAAACGTGAGATTATCAGTTGAAGTCATCATCATCATATCATCCGAAAGACGTCCAGTGCTGGACATAGGCCTCACCTAAAGATCTCCATGACGACCGGTCCTGCGCTGCTCGCATCCAGCGGCTTCCCGCGACCTTGTCCAGATCGTCGGTCCTCCTTGTAGGGGGCCAGCCAACGCTTCGTCTTCCGGTACAGTACGTACGTCGTTGTAGTATTGTGTCTAAGTTGAAGAACATATTTATTTTTTCTTATATTTTTTAATCTGCTAGAAATTTATTTCTTTCTATAAGCCCCTCTTTTAGCACTCGGCATTGTTTAGAAGGGGATGGTATTTGCTCGATCGTAGCTTGCAATTGTCGATCGTTGGAAGCGTTTTTGCTACGTTGATGTTTGTGTTAGAGCTCCATTGTTGAGCTTCGCACGGATTACGTGTGCGAAAATCGCTTTCGTGCCTCAAGCGAGTTTGCGGGAATTAAGGTTTTTGAAATCCAAGGCACTTCAGTTTTGTGTGAGTGGTAATTTTTTTTACGTAAGGAACTGAAACGCTATTTATGACAAGCGATTAATTCGAACAAGAGTGTTTATTAATAGCAATCTTAAATTTAAACACCCACTTTTATAGTCTTCCTTATACTGGGGTTTAAAAAAGTGGTCGAAAAGCTTTTAAGGGCTTATTCTGCGGACTAAATGCAACAAATTTTGTCAACAACTTTAGAAAATTCACAATAAAATAATATGCTCCGTACAAAATAATCATCTGATGGGTACAATTTGTATGTAAAGACATTTTTTTTGCGAATTTCCAAAAGTCGTTAAACAAAAGTTGTAGGAAAAAGCCCTTGAAATTTTACATATATTTTTTAAACCTTATACCTATACAGTTGTTTTTTACAGTCCCGATATTTTAAAGGGTGGATCTGCCCATGAAATTGAACAATTTTTCCCAAGGAACATAAGTCGAATTACAAAAAGCTTTTCGACTTCCCATTCAAATCGCATCACCTGACAGCACATTTTGTATGCAAGGTCGATTTTTATTAGTTTTTTGACCTGCGTACCTTGGGATAAGCTGTTCAGTTTCATAGGAAGAAACACCTCTTAAAATTTCACGCTGTAGACTAAGTTCACGCTGTAGACTAAGAGAACCTTAAAATTGACTGGGTGCCTAATAACCTTATCACTTTTTTAAAAATAAGCCTAAAATAGTCTGTGGTATGATAACGCCTTCACGACAGCTAATTTTACTATTGGTTAGCATACTTTGCCTGCGTCTGTGTTCCCGAGTTCATATAGTCCGAACCTATTCAAGTCGCGAGTAAAAAGGCTTTTTCTGGGCAAGCTTGTTTAATAGTCGACCTCATTTCTGTTTACAGGAATAGATCGAGGTCAAGAGCCATCCCATTGACAACATAAAATAAATGGTACAGCAGCACTGCACTTACTTTCTCGCAATACTCAAGGAAAAACTATCAACCGCAAACTTAAATTTGTAATGCCATACACATAGTATGGAAATACAAAAAAATACAATTTACGTTTTTCCAAAAAAATGTTCGAATGAAATATACAGATCAATTTAGAATTCAAATTGTCAAACATTAAAACAAACAATTTCGAGTAAATCACATGTTTAACTTTTGGTAGTACTGGAACACCCTTTATATGAATTTTCACAGATCAATGGATACTACCGTAGGATACTTGCATGGAGATTTTTTTAATTTCCCTACACATGTTCCTTATGGATAAGAATTGTTCAGTTTGGTCTACTGAGCAAGCCCTTTCAGTTTTGGTACATCCTGTGTACTAAATTTTATTCAAAAAAATCATAAATGATATCCATTCAGGTAGACAACCAATCCAGGATTAATATTATAGAAAATTTTAATAAAGTAACTCAATGGAGCCAATTTATAAAATTACAATGATCAATTGATACTGACGCAAGATATCTTGCATGGATATGCTTGGCCATGCAAAGTTTCATCAAGATTCTATGAGCCGTTTTTGAGAAAATTTCAATTTTTCATTTTCGTTGTATGACAGCTACCCTTAAAATGAGAGCCAGCAAGAAACCACTTAGAACCCTTCGATGGATTTGCATAAAACTCCTAAATTCAAAATCTGGTGTCAATCGGACCATTCGTTTAGCCGCTAGGCCAAAGCGTGACGGACAGACCGACTGACAGACCGACCGACCGACCGACCGACCGACCTTTTTGGGAGACTTGTTTTTAATGATATAAGTGATATACTCGTACTTAGTAAACATTTTTGAGAAAATTAGAAAAACTTTTTTTTTCACGAATACAATACTTTTTAACAATCACACGAGCTAGATTCACTTAAGTATTTTAGCAACTAAATGTTCAACTTGAGACCGATTTGAATACGCTTCAGACTAAATGGAATAAATCCTCCTAACAACTTTGTTAAGAGAGCACTGCGGAATAATCTACGATTCGTACTCGCACTGAGTTTACCTTTGAACGGTTGCTACTTGGAAAATATCTGGTTCTAGACGTATGTATGTATTGTTTTATAAAAAAAATTGGCCACAAGATAGGATCTAATCTGACTAATAGAATCACTTTTTAGGGTTCCGTACCTCAAAATAAAAAAAAACGGAACCCTTATAGGATCACTTTGTTGTCCGTCTGTCTGTCTGTCTGTCAAGACCCTTTTTCTCACGAACGAGAAGAGGTATCAGGTTTAAATTGATAACGAATATTAAGGTCCGTGAACCACACAAGATCTGAATATTTAAATTTTTTACAACAACGGAATCAAAAGATATGGCTTTTTATGTCCTCATCTCCATACATTTATGCACCTACAGGGTACTTCCCGTAAACCTAAAATTATGAAATTTGACAAGAAGCTAGGTATCACAGTACAAATAAAGGGAAAAGTCTAAAATAATTAAATATTTAAATTTTTCTCACAACTTATAGTAACCAATTAAGGTGAGCTCCCGTTTCAAGAACTTTTCTATAAAAGAGGGGTCAAGTTGGATGGTCGCGGAGTTTTTAAAATCAAAGAGCAAAAGCTTTTAGTATATCATATGGTAGATGGGTACGGAACCCTTAGGGTGCGAGTCCGACTCGCACTTAGCCGGTTTTTTTCATCTAACAATAGGTTTTTCTTAATGTCAATGGGACAACATTTGACCTCGATTTATTCTTGAGGACAGAGATGAGGTCGATGATAGGACAAGCTTGCCCAGAAGAAGGTTACGAGTATTTATATACGCGACTTGAATAGATTCGGGTTATATGAACTCGGGAACACAGACGTAGGCAGAGAATTCCACTCTTCAGCCGCGCGCATAATAAAACATGTTTCAAAGCGATTTGTTCGAATGTGTCGATTATCAACCAAGTGTGGGTGATATCCTGCGGTGCGTCTGGACTCCCGATGATAGAAGGGCGTTTGGTGGAATAAGCTCGTGGAGCTCTTGAGCACACTATCCGAAGTACAATCTGTTAAAGACCGACAGACATGCAACCTTGCGACGGTGGGCCAGACTGTGAAACTTGGTTTTCACCAGCATCTCATCACCAACGAGATTTTCTTTTGTCCTCGGCCTACCCGAGAGGACAAATATGGGGCCTACACGTTGGAACGAATTCACTCATAAGAAGCTTATTCACTCTTATTCAGAAGAGCTATAAAGAGCTATATCTGGCTATTTACTTAAATTCTCTTCCATTAAAATAAACTATGTGTTTAAGCTAAATCAAAACAATTCATGTTATGAACTAGTAATTAACAACAGACGAATAAATTTATTATAATGAGAGACACAAGTTTGTCACAAATACATTAACAATTTCTCATACAAAATTATTAACACATTTCAAGAGCCAAATCACCTTCAACTTAATTTCTAGGTGTGGTAACATTAATAACAATACCAATAGACATAAAACAGAAACTAGAATTGAAATAGGAGTGTCTACAGACAAATAAACTATTATTAATGCAGTCTGTGCATCACTGTTCGATATAACAAGCGTTACAACTGAGATGGCAGATGGCCAAGTAGGTGATTACCGTACTTTCAATCGAGAGTTTACTATTGTCGTTAAAACCTTAAGAACGTCTTTGTAGAATATTACCTATAATTCTAAGCACCTATTATGAGGTGTCGAATTTGGTTTTATTGAGGGTTCTTCTAAGGATTTCGCATTATATTTCTTAGAAAAGTGAACAAGGACAGAATTTGAGGGGTTTGACGTTAGTTATAAACTCTTATTATTTTGGTTTCTGATTAATATTATGTTATGATCGAAATATTTTTATACATTCTTAGATGAAGAACGCCACCCAAATACAGCGCCCGAAGCCCGAAGAGAGTTTCTTGAATCTATTCATTGAAACAAGAAAATCTCGCCAAGAAAAAAAAATATTTAAAATAAATTTTTCGATTATCCATCCATACTTAAGTGGTCACGTGATCGATTCATTTTGTATATTATTATGGGAAGTCGACAAATTTTTTCGAGAAAAAAAATTTTTTTTTTGGAAAGTTGCTTGTAATCATGAGTAGAATCTTCGCTTTACTGGGCTTCAACCAATGAAAATTTACATTGTATGTTGATAGAAGTGTGGTCTTGCCGTCCGTCAATAGTATTTAATAACACAAAAAATACAATTTCATACTGTGTCAGTTCCGCCGCTATGCGGAAAGTCATTTTCCAAATCTTTGATAAATTTCCCCTTTAAATACGGAAATAGATCAACGCAAATACAAATCAAATCCGGGTTTAAGTTCGTCCCGCTTTCAATATTAATTGAATCAACGTCAGCTTGAATTGAGTGCTCAAAACGTTAGACAGATACGCTCGATGTCACGG
This sequence comes from Athrips mouffetella, assembly GCA_947532105.1. NCBI lineage: Eukaryota > Metazoa > Arthropoda > Insecta > Lepidoptera > Gelechiidae > Athrips > Athrips mouffetella. Next base: position 7,059,439 of record OX383959.1, read on the forward strand.
AAATCCATGCTCCAGCAATGCGAACGAGACTGAACCTATCTTTAGCTTCAAGTAAGAACGTTGAGATGAATTTCATTTGCCAGAATGCCAACACTTCATAATGCAGAAGATTTATTTGGCTGGGAAATAATTACTATGCTATATGTTATTGCAAGTAGTTACAGTCGTTGTAATAATTAATGTTACAACTAAAACCAAGCAAAGTTGCATGATTTTCGGTCTGTTACAGATTGTACTACGGCGGGAGTGCCCGTGACCTGTCCATGACAAGCTTTTTCCTCTATCTTCCCCGCTTCAACCACCGTAAATCCAATTACACTTCAGGCTTTCAGTTTCACTTATAGTTGAAATTTAACATAACGGCACGAATGGCTAAACCACATTCTGCATCATTATACTTTCTCCTTTAGTCACTCAAAGTTTGACTGGTAGAGATCTCACCTAGGGTTAAGTCCGATTTTGCATGTAATCTTTCAGGCGATAGTACTTTTGTAATTTTCGTGCAATAAAGATTATACAACAACAATGCGCATAACCAAGTAACAGAATTCTCTATTAGTTGGCGTGTGTGGTACAGAGTTCATTATAACCAGAATCTATCAAATCGTGAGTGATTTAGAATAAGCTCGTTTTATCATCGACTTAATCTCTGCCTCATGGACTAGATTTAGGTCGGAAGCAAACCCATTGAATATAATAAAATGGATGCCATATAAACTAGGCCATTTGACGATTTGAAAAGTCTGGTATAGGAGTAGCTCTATAGATGTTCGCGGACGATTTGTGCGTGCTTCGCGCGGGCACAGACCTGGCCGAGACGTGCGCACTCGTACAGCAGGATTTGAACGCCGTTGTCAAATGGAACCATGACAACGGTATCATACTTAATCCTGACAAAACCAAATTAATAGTTTTACATTACCTTATATGCCTCTCAAAGAAGAACCTAATCCGATATTTACCCATACATACCAATGTTTTCACAATAACAACGTAAATTGTAGCTGCAAACCAATAGAAAAAGTAAAGTGTGTAACTTATCTTGGAGTTAAAATCGATGAGAACTTTTCCTGGTCTGATCATATAGATTTTATCTGTAATAAACTTAGAGCCCTATTACATAAATTTCACCATCTCAGTTATAAAGTTCCTACTAGCACTCTTAACTTTTATATTCGTCTCTAGTAGAATAGTGGATTATGCTCTTGACTGCTATGGACTCACTTTCAAAACATACATAGAAAAAATAGTAAAATTACAAATATATTTTTTTTATTATTAGTGAACAACAAAGTTAGAAACAGTTACAAAAACGATTATAAAAAATTATTCAAATTCTGTAAAATTCTTCCTGTAAGTGTAAAACACAAATATGTTCTAGCTGTCAACAACCATGGCAGTCGGGAGCATAACCCACTACTAATAGATGTAGTTAACAAATTCAACACGAGGACAATGACCTCAGGCAAATTTGTTGTTCCTCTTGTCAACAATTATTATGCAGATAGGACATTAAAAAAACGTCTGCCATATTTACTTAACAGTTTGCCTGAGGACATCAGAGATAATCCCAAAAAACCTCTTTTCAAAATCAAATTTAAAAAGCATTTATTAAACTCCTTAGAATAGTATTGTATAAGCAACTAGTCATAATAATAGTGTTCCTAGGCATCTAATATAAAAATACTATTATAATATGTAGAGACTCCGATTCCGCAGACAACTGCTAAGGAGTTTTGCGGGACTTTTTGTTAGTTTATAAGTTATATAATTTTTATAATAAATAAATAAATCGCTTTCTTTAAAACACAATTTATTATCAAAATTGTCAAAGTTAGGTAGCTGGCTCCGTTGAAGCTGAACAGGGTTTAGGAAACAGAAAAAAGAAGGTGTGAAAAGACACCAAATATAATTATACTATAATAAGACAGCTTAGTTGTTTGAAATAATGCACTCAATTTGTAACTCCAAACTTCCGCATGGATACGTTCACAAAGACACAGTTATAGTTTCCTAACTCGATTCTGCTTCTGCTCGGTGTTTGTAAACAAATCATTCGATAGCCAGTTTCAAACAGTTTGCAAATTTCACAAACATCACTTTGCTTTGCTTTGTGATTTTCATAATCATGTATATATGTCAACCAAAGTTGTTGTGCTTCGAAATGTTTATCAAATTAACGACACCTTGAACCTATTTGAGAGTTGAAGAATATTCAAATAGAATCACGAAGAATAGAAGACATTTATTCTTTATACCTACAATCTACCATACTTAATAGTGTACCTAAGTACATACAAGATATTAAAAAAAAATGTAGTATGAAAAAAATTCAAAAACACTTGATTGATATTGACAATCACAGCTACATTCTCTAAGAATTAAGTCACAAGAATGAAGCAGTTCGTCCTACTCACACTTAGTCATAAGTAAGACGTACCTATATAAATAACAAATATGTACTATAGAACTCGTCTGCGACAGATAAGCTCTTTATGCAGCTTCCGTCGCACGACCTTAATTATAATTCGTAATTTATATGTATTAGATAAATAAACAAATAATAATCCGATATTGAAATTGTTAAAATAGTTATTGGTACAATTCTAACCCTATCAGATTAGGCGAAACGCGAATTCAAGCGTCACGCTTCCCACAGATGCGACGAAACGTTTCCATTTCTTAACTTTCTCGTTGGCAATATGCCAAATAATCGATACGTTTTGGCTTCAAGCCAGACCATCTGTCGGCCTAGCAAAAAAGGGAAACAGAAAACTATTTTGTTTCCACGTCATATGACATCCTTCATGGGCGCTGGTGACGTCAGAGCATTTGATCGCAAACGCCTACAATGTAGGAAAATTTGCACTAGATACTATGTTAAGGAGAATCCCACTAGAATTTAAGGGAAGGCCGAGATAAAAATAGGGTGCATTCGATTTTGATATTTGTAGTTGCGATGGATCACATTTTCATATATTATGATTTCTGATCATATTTACTAGATTCTGGTACAAGGACAACAAGATTCAATAAACTTTTCTCGTTGGATTGATTTATCAAAAAAGTCAGTTTTTATAGAATTTTGCCTGGTACTCGGTAGCCCCGATAGATTTACAAATTATTTTTTGCAAACGAGATAAATCCTGTGCACAGCAACATGTAACAGATTCTAATATCGTTATTTAGTTTTTAATTTAAACAGCATTTTTTTAAAACAGCTCGATGGCGCTCTGTTCTCACATGCACAATTTGCCGTTTGTTAGAATGAGACAGTTTAAAGACCAACGCCTCGCCTTAAGTCCACGCAGTGATTGACGTAAGCCGGTAAGTGTGTGACGAAATCTCAAAATTATATAATAGGTCATTGCACTTTGTTGGCACGATCAAGAACAGGGAAATCCCTTAACCATTTATCAGCCATTTGGCTGGGAAACCTGAAAGTTAATTTATAGTATCCGCCTATGTATAAACGCCATACGATTAAATAAATATGGGAGACTACCTAAATGATTTGAATAAAAATTTATAGTTTCCCTCAACAGCTGCGAAAATTTCTTCAAGTTTCAAACTTCAATCGGGCCCACTTCCAACTAAGCTGTTACAACACTTTTGTGCAAAACTTTTCTTGCGAAAATTGTTTTCTGTTTTGAATCTTGTCCCAAAAGAGGCGTCTTGGATTTAAACAATGTTTGAGATTTGTCTGGCTGCTTGAATTACTTTATCATAAATTTGAATAAACAGGCTGTGACCAGAAGCGATGAGGAACACGCTGTTAATACGTGGAAATCTGTCAATTCAATCTGGATTTTACGGATCGCCGACCCAGAGTCTATATTGGGTTCGAGTTATGGGAAACCGAATAGCATTTGGGTGGACCTATTGTGTTATTTTGGTAGCCCAGTCCGTGTGGGACTTTCGCTTTAGATCGTAAAACCGTGGACAATTCTCTTCATAGGTCATTGGCTGATTTCCAAGGCTGGTATGGCTGTCAATTAGGTAGTTGGATTTGTGTGGTTTCACGACAGAAATAAATAGTTCACACATTGTTAACAGAAGATTATAGAATCTTGAGATGACATAAATGTTAATATTTGAGTAGTGAATGACTGTAATGACATGTCAAGACTAGATATATCTTTTTCGTCCTTCGTACTTGGGAGACCGACAATTGCTACAGTTAAAAGCTTTTAAAAAGTATAACTATGAGGGTTTCTTGTTGACTACAGAACCCCTTAAAACGGGAATATCATGTATAACTACGAGTAAATCACGTCATTGGAATATGTACACACGGCCGCTCGTCGGTGGAACCACTTTAACTTTGAGCAGGTCTATCTCTGGTTTCGGGCCTTTGTAGCGTAGCGCTGGTTCAGCTTATACTGGTTTTGTTTCTACGTGCTTGCTGCCGTGCGTAGTCTTGAGAATATAATATAATATAATGTAATATAATATAATATAATATAATATAATATAATATAATATAATATAATATAATATAATATAATATAATATAATATAATATAATATAATATAATATAATATAATATAATATAATATAATATAATATAATATAATATAATATAATATAATATAATATAATATAATATAATATAATATAATATAATATAATATAATATAATATAATATAATATAATATAATATAATATAATATAATATAATATAATATAATATAATATAATATAATATAATATAATATAATATAATATAATATAATATAATATAATATAATATAATAGGTCTTTACCTATGAAAATGCTGTTTTGTATAGCGAATTTTAAGTAAACTACATTTTTGCATTTTTTTTTAAATGAAACATCCAACTTTTTTATTTTTTTTAAGCATGAATAGGAAGACATTAAGCTAACAGAAGCTTAAATTTAATTTTCGAAAAATATTATCTGCAAAAAAATATAACAAATCTAATGATGAAATCGGACGACATTTAAGATGAACTATTTTCGAACCTTTAATTTTATATATCAAACTAAAAATAAAAACTTTATTTTATGCGTAAATTGATAACTTTGAAGTCAACTTTCAAATAAAAGACAAGTAAAAAAAATGCTGTAGAATTATAGGAATTATGATCTCATTAATCTATGAGAAAATTTCGGCAATTTCATAGGTAAAGACCTATTATAAAATTCTGGTATCATAACATACTGTTTTCTATTCTTCTGGTATTCAAAAAATACCACGACGCAATAATATGACTGTATAGTCCAAGATGACATATAGTCACTTAATAATCTCTTGTTTACTGGTATCCGATCAGTTTTCTAACCAAATTTCATAATTACCAATCAAAAACATAACAAATACTACACTCCAAACTATTACGTCATCCAAAATATTACGTAATTATAATTTTAATCAAGTATATGACTGGGTAATCCCCTGAGAGGAATTTTCTTTTTGTGTCATACACAATTCCAAAATCTCTTCAAACAATTTTAGACGTCGCGGTGGTCTTAAACTGACAATAATACTTTTGCTCAAAAATATCACGAAAACACTTTTCATTTACGTTTTGATAAAAAAATATTTAAGAATTATGTAGAGGATTTGAAAAAAGAGCCTTCGTATAAATTTGTGACAGAATTTTAATAGGATTTTAACATAAACCAATTTATATTCGTCGGTCCAGATAATGATCCAAGTTTAGAAACGAAATTAAGAAAAGCACATGTTTTGAATTCCTGAAAATAATTCATTTTTGAAGTGAAAACTTCTTTAGCGGCGCTTGGCACTTTTTAGATGGGTAAAAAAAATTTAACTCACGTCAGATGTCGCGTCAGATCTCGCGTCAGATGTTTAAGTTTTGAAGTGAAAACTTCTTTAGCGGCGCGTCAGATCTGACGAAGATTGTCTATATGTAATATAAATGGTCATGTTTGTCTTCGATAGCGCAATAAATGACTATTGTATGTACTTTTATACTGATAAATAAAACAATTCTATAATTCTGAAAATATTCAAAAATACACAACGTTGATGTTTAAGTCTTCACTTCTGCCGGCACTCCCGGAGTGCAACCCGTCCTTTTTTTTACAAGATCAGTCAAGAGGGTTTAAGGCCAGGTAATGTATGAAGCCTTTACAGTCCGTTCAGGGCCAACGCAAGCTGAGGGGCAGGCCGCAGATTTTGCAGGCCGCAGACGTAGGTCACCAACGCAAGCTGGGATGCAGATACTAAACACATGCGCGCACAGAATACTATTACTCACCTACGGAAGGAAGAATGACAACATAAAGTGAAAAATTAGAATTTTTTTTATATAATAGGAAGAAGGTTTGAATTCTCCTTTCTAATAAACTATAATGCTATCTAGTACTGTATCTAATATCTACATAGGGATTTACTTGGCTTTAAAGATGTGAAAACTGGCATTACTAAAAAAATATAATATCGTTTCCATCAAAGTAAGATCGAAAGGCAAAAAGTTCATAAGCGAAGTCAAGAAACTTACTCAAACACTAAGCGATGGCACTGTTCTAAAACATACAAAATTTACAAAATATTACTGTTATGAACTTAAATGATAAATTATTAATAGTAGCTTATTTGATTAAGTTGTAAACACGTAAAATATCAACGAATCGACGATCGATCGATTAAAAGATATTCACATTGTACAATGAATAAAACTATTTGATTTGCCAATTGCAAAATTACAAAGAGTGGCCACTATGGACATTCTTCATTTCCTGTTGTTGTTTCTCACCACATCCACAAACATAATATAGCATACGTGATCGAAAGTGACAAAACGACACATGAACTTATCTTTCAAATACCGACCATTCACCACGTTCACTTGACAAATAATTTTATTAAACTTAACAAAACTTCACTTCTACTTACGGTAAAATAAAGCTCTAAGAACGCTAGAAGCAAACAATGTTAGAAGCAAATGTTCATCTCATCACATTTTCACCTATTTTCACACCACTTAAAGCAATTACTTTAAAAGTGTCTACACGGATATCTGACATAGCTTACACTTTAGGAACGATTTCAGAGAGAATTCAAACACAAAATAAAGACGGTACAGAAGATCCGCTTCTGTTTGGAGGTGCTAGATTCTACTGTTGTCACGTAGCTGTAGAGCAAGTTCATCTGTTTAAAAGCTTTTGTTTCAAAGAACTCTTGGTAATTGCTCTGACTTTTTGGTTATAAAGTAAAGCATGATCATATACACCCTTTTTTTTTAAGAGGTGGTTCTGTCCATGAAACTGAACAACTTTTCCCAAGAAACGACGAATACGAAAAAAAATTTTTTTGACTTCCTATACAAACTCCTTCAGCTGACAGCACATTTTGTATATAAGGTCGACTTTGTTTTGTATTTCAACCTGTATTCCTTGGGAAAAGTTGTTCAGTTTCATGTGCATAATCACCTTTAAAAATATCTGGGGTGATAAAAAATAACGCTGTAGATAACTAGAACGTTTTCCAAGCAGCACGTCTCAATAGTCTTGACTACAATAAAAATACCGATCACACTCACAGCCATAGCCCCCCATTAGTTTGAGCGTTGCATGATTCGAATGATGTTGTTTGGTCGAAGATCACTATTGTTGATTGTCTCTGTGTGTGCCACCTGCTTCGTGCGCTTAGTGTGAAGCAGACCGTCTGCACCATTTATATTTTGTGGTTCGACAGAGATTTTATTGTCTATCAGATCTAGGTCGCGAACAGCTGTCACCAATTATTTGTTGTCCGACAGAATCATCGGGAATTAGATGTCGTATTAGATGCGAGATATTTTATTATTGCTACGTTCTTCTCTTCTTGTTAATTGGGGGCTTTAAGAAAAGAACAGACTGTTCTTTTAATTTTATCATAAGATTTGTATTTATAATGATGCAGTCTCAGTTATTTTTCCCATTAGTGAGTGTTGTGGGTAACTGAATGAAGCACACAGATCATGTCAAAATAACAAAAAATTACTTCCCATGCAAAATTTTAGGGCGGGCGGGAAGAAAAAAAATCTATGAAATTGTTGTTTTAAGACCCTGTTCAACGAAGACATTTTATTAAGTCATAAAACACTCAAAACAGAAAAATGCAACTAAAAACATCATACCATACAAAAAAATATATACCTGCTGGCAAAGGTCTTTGAAGAATATCATTAAAGATAGTCTTTTTTTATCTGTGTTTATTTTCTTGAACATAAAGTCTAAGACAAATATTAATTTAAAACAAGAATTACTGCATTTACGTTGAAATTACGTTTAGGTATTCCGTTCGTCTCATCTTATGTTACAACCGCAATTTCTGGCAGCGATAAAAGAGGGAATAATAATAACGCCCCCAAAAATTAAAATCGTTAAGAGATTATTCTACATTGGCACAATATGAAGGCGATTTTAAAAGGCTGAAACAATACACTACGAACATCAATATTCATCATACAAAATGTTTGCCTGTACCAGAATTTGAACCCAGGACATCCGGCTTGGCATGCACCGCACTACAAACAACAGATTCAGATAATTTTCTTCTTTAGTTCTTTACAGAATACTTATTGACTGTCATGCAGAATACAATGCAAATAGAGCGAGTCTACGCCGTTTCGGATCGTGCTATGGCAGCGTAAAAGAAACGGCAAGAAACCACTGCAGCACGGCCTACTTTAAGAGTCGGCTTTTTACAATGTGCTTCTTGTGTTTCGCTGGAATATCAGAGCACCATACCTCTTTGTCATTCATATAGTCATCTAATCTATAGTAAGCTTTTTTAAATAACGTTTGCTTTACACATTCTTTAAACTAAAAATAACACCAAGCTGGTTGTTATTTTTCAACTACACAAAGTAACATTCGCAATCGAAATAGTACACATTAAAAGCCACCCTGTTACCTGTTTCTGCCGCGAAGCAGCTGTGTTTACACTGCTGTTTTTCGGTTCAAAGGGTAAGGGAGCCAGTGAAATTACCGGCACAAGAATCAAACCATCTTATTTATCAGGGTGGGCAACGTGCTTCACTGTCTTATTAGTGTCAAATTATGGCTCTAATAAGACAGTGGGTGCTATGGGCGGTGGTGAGCACTTACCCTCAGCCATGGCCCACGTGCTCATTTGCCCACTTATGACATATAAAAAATTATAATAATCATATAATGTTACTAAGACCATGAAACCGAAGATCTTTTTCCGAAAAATATAATAGGTCGATCGAAATATGAAAATGAAATTACCCCCCATACAAAATATGCTACCACTGAGGAGCAGTTAAATGCAGTTTATTTTTGCCTTTCTGACGAATTTAAACACAAAGGCACACAACACTCATAATGGGAGTGGTTTTTCCAACTATTTAAACAATTTTTTGCAGAGCGTGTTTCGATGTGATCACTGGTAAGTTCAAAGAGGAAATGGCGTATGCCCCGCCCCCTTTCGTGACGTCATGGCTCAATTGATTGAATTACGGCTCGACTGATATCAACATCTCCTTCCCTTTCTCTACTCCGTGGGAGGATCCTACTGGGAAAAGTAGTTCAATTTCATGGTTTAAGTAACATGCTAACATTATAAGCACAAGGTCATTGAAAAAGCAGCATTATGAGCACAAGGTCATTCAAAATTCAAGGTCATTCAAAAAGCGGGTTAACAAATTTCTCAAACGCATTAGTACCATCCCCCAGGTGTTGCAAGTGGGCGGCAGTGACACTTACCATGGTGAGCTGTCTGCTCGTTTGCCTGATCTTACATAAAAAAAACCGGCCAAGTGCGAGGTGGACTCGCGCACTGAGGGTTCCGTACCACCACATAATCATAATTGTATTAGTTGAAATTTCAGTAAGTTAATGTGCTAGATTTTTTGAGTCTGACACGCGGTTGACCAAATTTTATTTTTGTTGTTATTTTATAGCTTATGAACTATAAACATACCAATTTTCAAGTTTCTAAGTGTTCTCGTTTTTAAAATAGACCTAAAACGAAAATCGCCTCCGCGACCATCCAACTTGACCTCTCTCTTATATGAATGTTCTTGAAACGGGAGCTCACCACAATTGGTTACCATTAGTTGTGAGTAAAGTTGTAATATTTAATGATTTCAGATTTTCCCTTTATTTGTACTGTGAGACCTAGCTTCTTGCCAAATTACAAATACAAAAAAAAAATACAAAATTTCTTTATTAATCAAAAGGACTTAGGTTATCTTACATTAACAATAATCTTAAAAATAGGCATGCTGTACCTGAATATAAGATGGTGGAATCCTAATTCCTAAACTAGGTAAAAACCTGTAACTTAGGGATCAGTGATTGTCTGACGAGCAGTCGTGGGACGTCAACATACCAATATCCTATATGGGCAAATTTAAAAAGGAAGGAGAAATAATATAAAGTTAATACGTATATATATTTAAATGTACATTAATAATTAATAAATTAATTATAATTATAATATAATCATATTATCAAAAATAACCATTTATTTTATGGAAGCGTGACTCTGCATGTGTGTGTGTGTACTGTGTGTGTGTGTGTGAAAGCGTGTGTTTGTGAGTGCGTGTGTGTGGGTCTGTAAGTCTGCTGTTTTTGGGAAGGTATGTCTACATTATTTGATGATTTAGGGTTATTAGTTATAGAAAGTAATTCAAGATTCAATTCAATTTCATAATATTAGGTCAACGGGAAGTACCCTGTAGGTTTTCCTTTTTTTGCATAAATGTATGGAGATGAGGACATAAAAAGCCATATCTTTTGATTGCGTAGTAGTAAAAAATTTAAATTTTCAGATCATGTGTGGTTTATGGACCCTAACATATGGTATTAATTTCAACCTGATACCTTTACCCGTTCGTGAGATAAAGGGTCTTGACAGACAGACAGACAGACGGACAACAAAGTGATCCTATAAGGGTTCCGTTTTTTTCTTTTAAGGTACGGAACCCTAAAAAACAACTTTATAAAGGACCCTATATTTCACTAAACTGACGACGACGCAATTTAATTGATTAAAGTCGAGGTTAGCACTTTTTATACTTAAAATTTATCATGACTCAAATGAAATTATTATTTCCCTCTAATACTTATAAATGTGACAGATATTACCTCGTTAGTCAAAATAATGGTAACGATTAATTCCTTCAATATCAAAACATACAGATATTTAAAATTTGAACCAATTATTATTTTATTTATTTGTAAAACCACCGAACCACAACATAAGAAATAAAACGTAAAGGTATTCAAACGAAAAATGAATACAAATAAAATAAAGAATTGCTATATTGAAAAAAAAAACACGTTGAAAATGCCGTTCATAACTGGACAATAAAAGCTTGAAGAAGAAACGAAAATTGATTTCTGTCCAATGTTACAAAAACCAAACAAATAGTTGAAATCGAAACCCAAAAAAATCTCAAAATGTTTTATTCCTTGTAGGATAAAAATATAACTTTTTGACGTTAGTTGTCGCTTCACTAACAAAGGTGCGCCATGTGAAAAAAAAAAAGAAGCGACAACTAAATTGCAAAACTTAAACTGTTCATTAGCGGCAGGATTAGGAAAGGGCAAAGTGTTTAGACCCTCGCTTTGGATAGGGGTGGTCTTTAAACAAAAGGCTTTGACAATCTTAAAATCACGATTTAAGCATCAAGATTATAATTAATTGGAAGTTAAATATAACCTACTGATATCTATTGTGGAAACAGCGCACTACACATTTAAAATGGCAATCTTCGATTCGTCGCAATCGTATCTCGTAGCCATATTATGAGACTACTACGGCGTAGCTCGTAGCAAGGTCTGCTACGCAGGTTTTATTAGCGCAGAATTCACTCGCAGAAAACTTCGTATTAAATAAATAATATAATAAATAAAATCATTTATTTCAGGCCAGTGACCCATACTTAATTAATTATAAAAACAAATGTCAAAATCAAAATACAAAAATAAATTAAAATTAAATACAAAAATTAAATAATAATTGAATTCAAAATTAAAATAAAATTGGAAATTATCATGCAAATGTCAAACCTATACTAAACTAAAATTAACAAACTATTTAATGAAAGGGGATGCAGTGGCATGCAGCTGCAACCACCTTCGCATCATCGGTGAATCCCACCGCCCGGACAGTGCTCTCAGGATTCTATTGGGGCTGGCCCATACGCGAGTCATTATATTATATAAAAAATACAATAAATTATATAAAAACATTTCTTATAGTATTATATAAGAAATGTTTTTATATAATTTATTGTCACTGGGCTTTGTTTTGATCTCGATCTAGCTCTGAGGACAGAGATGGGGTCGATGATAGAACCAGGTTGCCCAGAAGAAGGCTATCCGCTCGCGACTTGAGTAGATTCGGGTTATACGAACTCGAGAATACTGACAAGGGCAGAGAGTTCTATTCTTTAGCAACTCTTGTAAGAATATTTTAAAGTATGGTTATAATCTGAGTGCTCTTTCTCTCTTATTTTGTGATAGTTATTAGGTTTCTCGCAAAAGCCTAAATTAGAACGATAGTAACTTATAGTTTAAAAATATAAATGCTTTCAGCAAGTATATTCTCAATTTTTTAAATCCATTTTTACCATTTCTCTTACTTGAAATGAAACTTGTTTAATTTTACCATCTCTCTCGTTACGTTAATTTTTCTTCTTAAGGCTTAATTTTAAGTATTCTTAAACAGTTATTACCAGTTTCTCGAAGAATAAGCTCTTGACCTGAAAACTTCGGCTTACCTGCAAAAGAAAATATAAAAAGTTAAATATGGACTTCAAAACTACGTTTAAAATTAATTTCAGGTTCAATCAAGAAGCAAAGTGGCTTAATTAGTTGTTAAATAGGAACGTTTGGGTGAATGTTATCGGCAATGTTTAAAATTTAGGCAATCTATAAAATACCGGGTTTGTTCAGTTGATTTGTGAACTTTTTTATTTTATTTGGAAATTAGATATAAAGATATAAAATTATAGACACACACAACACATACCACACTCACAGACACGTTAACAAAGTGCGATAGTTTGAAGAAATTATTCCTAACCAAAGCGGAAAAAAGGGGTAACACCAGAAAATTTAAAAATAATTTAAAAAGTAGTTAGAGAGGTGGACATAGTTTAGAAAGGTGCAAAATTCGTCTTTTACACAATGTGTCGAGGCGATTTTAGGTATTCTGTAAAATACAGGATCAATTAAAAGCACTTAGCAACTGCAATATAACCCAAACCATACATCCAACTCATAAGTCCATTACATTATTAATCTGAGGGTTCAATTCAGTGACTCTAACTCAAAAAGTTTAATACGTTCTTAATAAATATTCATTTAAAAACTCATTGTCCAGATGTTACATTCTAATATATATTAACAGTATGAAATCAAATTAAAATTGACATTTAAACAATTCGTACATTTGTCATTGCAATAATTCTTACAGTGAAATTGCTTGACAATAAATTGCTGCTCAATTTGAATTACGACATTGTTTGCGTCAGACAATTATTACTTTATAGTACCTAGGCTATATTCCGCCAATGATTGCCACACAAAACGCATCGCCCGCCCCTTTAGAAAAGATCATAGTTTGGCCCGCCCACTATTCTCTGGCGAACATGCCAGTGGTTGCTAGGCAACCGAATTCTGGCAAAATTCCAGATCTCTAGAATCTGGTTGAGGTATGTGACCGATAGACTGTGTTTGTCTGGTAGTCTATTATTACCTTCTGCGCACTTGGTACATAGTGTAAAACGCGTAAAGCTAATTCAATTAAAAAACGTCGTTACGGGTAATTTTACGCCCTGAAATAAAAAATAATTATGACTGACTCGAAAATTGGACATTAAGCTGGCATTTTGATTACAAAATGAAATTATTACAAAATAGCCTCGTTTGGTAAATTATTATTACAACTTTAATTACAACTGCGCCGACTGTATAAAAACACAAATCACTGGTGTTAATGAAGTAATTAATTTATTTCATGTCATTGAATCTCATACAATTAAAACATTGTAACGTCAATTATAATTATACCTACTTCGTTCTTCGTCCTTTGAGATTAGTAACCTGTAAATTGATTCATAGGTATACGTTGGTAGTTACGCTTGAGTGACTTCACTTAAGGTAAGTTCGTTTAATCAATCATGTGTTCATAAATTATAAAGAAACATGGATCAAAAATAAAAATAAAATGTATTGCTTTCTATAAAAAAAATTCCAGCTCGGATTTGACCATTTTTTATAATTTGTTGTTATACTAGCTTACGAGTATATGCAAACATACAAACTTTCACGCGAGTATTTGTTACCGTTTCAACGATAGAGTTAAAACAAAAAACGCAAAAAAAAAACTTTTCATTATTTTTGTTATTTGTTAAGATATCTACCATAATAACACATAATATGTCAAAAATTCAAACTAGCTAGCTATTACGGTACAAATGAAATCGGACAGATAGACGGTCCGAAACGTCCACGTGGCAACATAACTTTCTTTACTTCTAAAGGTCCCAGGAACACAATTCATGAAAAAGAGGTTTGCCGCGCCCTAATTTTACAAATGAAAAATCCTTCTTATCCTTCTCTTATACCTTGATTAAAAGTCTTTTATAAGGAACCTGATAATAATTAAAAAAAAAATTACGTGATGAAACAGATTTTTGAAAGGATCCACAACTATTAAATTCCGCCAGCGATCTATATATATATCGCTAGCGCACTTGATACAATAAGCACCTCTGACATGTGATCGTCAAAAAAGAAATGAAAATACAGAAAATTTAAAATTACGGGTACAGAAAAAGGACTTGACTTTTCGAAAGCACGAAATGATCTCACTTTTCGGACAATCAGTTGATTCATCCTGCCATGGAAATAGTGTTAAAAAGTATTTTTTGACGGTGTCAGAACCTAACGATCTGAAACCAAACTCTCTACCCACTAGACCATGCTACTTACAATTTAAAAACTCATTTCAAACTAGCACAAAATAAGCCAAACACGATAAATTAACGATCTCCTAACTTGTACAATAACAAGGCGATAGCGTAACAGCTAATTCAGACGACATTCTCATTACAGGCGCTCAAATACACAAACCAAAATAATGGCTTACGAGTGAAAGACAAATTACAACATTTGGTTGGTTAACACTTGAAAGCGCTCTCCATCTCAATCATCAAGCACATAACCTTGGAGATGAAATGTCAGAATATGTCATCAAATTTCGTTGACACCACGACTTTAATTAATATTCTAGTGGCCTCATTATTTTTGAATTGCTTTCATGACGACGTGATGATGGGGACATGATGAATGAAAATTTATATATATTGATGAAGACTTAAGGAGTCATAGGCCGTAAAATTCTCAAAAAAATTCGACAGCCGTATCTTAATTACCTTAAAATTGGTATGTTTCTAAGACATTTCTTTGATTTAAAGATAACTTAAATTTTAATCAGCTCTTGAAGCCTTTTAATATAATAAATCACAAACTCGTAAATATCTTCAATGTACACACAAAATCACTTATAATAGAAGAGAAGATAAGATCCTATTAAATTGATTAATCTCTACCTGTGGGTGTCGTAAGAGGCGACTTAGGGTTATGAACAGGATGGACAGCAGCATCCTTCTGTGTATCGTACTATCTTACTTACTGCGGTCACCAACAACCGCGGTCCATGGTGCCAGCCGCATCGCTTATTAGCGTGGTGACTATGGTACTTACCCTCCACATTGTTCCACCAAAAGCTAGAATTCTGGAGGGAGCTCCCTGTCCTGCACTGGACGTTTCGTGGGAGGTTATGATGATGATCGCTTGATGTTGATAAATTTCTGCTTATAGTAACGTCTGATAACATTAACCTTTCATAATTTTTTTTATGTCACAAGTGGGCAAACGAGCAGGTTGGCCACCTGGTGGTAAGTGGTTAACACCGCCCATAACACCCACTGTCTTATTAGTGAAATAATTTGAAACTAATAAGACGGTAAAGCGCGTTACCCACCCTAAGAACTAAGATGGTATGTCTCATGTGCCGGTAATTTCACTGGCTCCCTTACCCTTCAAACCGAAACACAGCAGTGCAAACACTGCTGCTTTACGGCAGAAAAAGGTACGGGGGTGGTACTTTCCCAAACGGACTTTGCACAAAAGCCCTACCACTATGTCTTTTTTTAGCCCTGAATTCGACTCTACATTTTACATACTCGTTGATCTTAACCAAGAAATAGACCAACATAAACACAAACCATTACGGCAGCCATTCACAATTGTCAAGACGACACTTTAAAACTAGACATTGTACACATTTTACTCCAGCAGTAGTGTTTTCCCGTCGACAGTTCATTTTAATCTTCATTCCAGGACTATATTTTAAATTAATGAAAACTTGCAAAGTACACCAAAGGGGATTTTATGAATGGATGAAACAAACTTAGTACCCACTTATATTTATGAATGCTTGGTTTATATTTTTCATTCTACAAATAGAAGAAGAAATATTTTTTATGCTGTCTTTGTTGTTCTTTAACTAGATAAAATATTTTTTTCCTAGCTTATATTGTCCCACTGCTAGGAAAAGGTCTTTCCCTCGTTCTACAAACCATCGCGGTTTTAAACAAATTCCCACCAACCGCGTCGGTACGAGTGAAATTCGTCAGGCCATCTTTTCGTGGTCTACCCCGACGGCGTTGGCCATCATGGGCTATTCATTGTGTGACGACATTCGTCCACCGTTGCGGATGCATGCAGCTGACGTGCCCAGCCCAGTCCCACTTGAGCCTGGCTGTCTTCTGACCCATTATTATATAGAATAAATAAATAAACATAAACACAGTTCACAACTCATTACTATGGTCCCGTAGTAAAATCCCAGAGGGCCTAGTAACCGAGATTAACAGCTCAACATGGAAACTATTTTGTAAATTCTTTGAAAAACAAGAAAGTTTACTACGACAATACAAAAACGGTGTAAGTGGTAGACTTTCCTGTTAAAAAGCTTAGTAGACTTGTTAAAAACTTCAAAGTGTCTACTGCCCTTTTCCTAGGTGGTTGACATCTGGCGGCATTCCAACGGCTCACCTGTTGCGATGATCTTATTCCACGGGATACGACACCGGTATCAGGAAGCGATCTTATGATGTTTGAGTGGGTTTAGTTTAAAATCTGGAAATCTAGGTGTACCTGACACAGATTCTGACGGGGCTGTTAGATTGCCAACAAATTACCTAAATACCCCTTAGTCACAAGTTTTCATATATTATTACACTACGCATTAAGAGACGAAACTCTTCACCCCCCGCTAGCAACAGGCTCCATTCCAACTGCCTGCATACTGCGTGTATGCCTGGGATCTGTCTCTTTCACTCTCAACCGGCGCTTTAGTCTTTAAAGCACACAAACTGTATGTGAACCGTTTTCTTTACTTTTAAGGGCGGACTGATTCCACACCATTGTAGGTTGCGGAATCAGTCTGCTTCTAGTTTCGTGGGTATGGCTAAGACTCATATCCAAGGAAGTTAGCCTGGACCAAAGTCTTCAGATTTATTTATTTAATGAAGATTGATTACAGAAATAGTTATTGTACGTGATAACATGTAATTTTAGTATTGTTGCAATACTGACATCGAGCAATTCTACTAGGTACCGTTCAGCTTAACGCTCTTTTCTAAACACAGAAAATGCTATATTAGTTTTGTCACTAGTGGACCGCTTAAAGCGGTCACCCATCCGGATTAAAGCTAGACCCAACCTTGCCTGCTTAAGTTTAGTGGTCGGAAAGAGAGATGACGAATGGATAAAAACATATACTAATGGCAGTAATTTGCACTCTATTTTCGTTTTGAGTGTATGTGTGGTTTAGAGTTGTGTGGTGGAAAGTAGTTAATCCTCAACGAAATAATCCCTGAGGCGAAATTTCAACCTTTGTACGATGGAACTTGTTAAACCTAGATAATCGCGAAGCCTTACGACGTAAATTAACAGGAATATGTGAACCTACATTTTGTATCACAATCAATTAGTAGATTTTATTGTACTACACTAGATTGGCTTTTTCTACTCAAATGATAGCTAAGTTTGTGTGGCAGTTTTAAACACCAAGGGTGTCTTGATAACTAATAATAATAGGTCTTTACCTATGAAATTGCCAAAATTTTCTTATAGATTAATGAGATCATCTAAATATATAAAAGAGCATGTCCTGACTGACTGACTGACTGACTGATTCATCAACGCCGAGCCGTAACCGCTATAGATACAGATCTGAAATTTTGTACACAGATTCTATGTGCGTCAAAACCACCCACTAAGAAAGGATTTTGGAAAATTAATCTCCCAAGGGGGTGAAATAAGGGATGACAGTTTGTATGAAAGTCCTTTGTTTCTTGAGCTAGATTCACACAAATTTGAATTTAAGCTTCTGGTAAAAAATAAAGAAATACGTGTTTAAGCATTTCTTAAAAATCACCCTTCAAGGGGGTGAAAAAGGGGATGATTTTTTTTCCGTATGTTGGTCTAAAAGTGTTTCATTTTTTAAAGGTTGAATTATAGAAATTTAGTTCTGAGCTTTTGGTAAAAAATAAAAATGTACGTGTAATCGAATTTTTCAAAATTCATCCGCTAAGAGGGTGAAATAAGGGATCAAAGTTTGTATGAAAATCTTACAGTTTTGAGATGCGGTACTAGAAATTTGGCTTTTAGCTAATGATAAAAAGAAAAGAAACACGTGTTTCAGCAATTTTTAGCAATCGGGATGAAATAAGAGATGAAAGTACGTATGAAAATTCGATAAAAAATTAGGATTTAGGCTAATAATAAGAAAGAAATAAACATGTGTTTCAGCGTGTTTGAAAATTCATCCCCTAAGAGAGGGAAATCCCTCCTGAGGGAGAGGAAGAGGGGAAGGGGGAGGGGAAGGGGAGAGGGAGAGACTGCACATTGTCTGAATTCCACGCGGGCGAAGCCGCGGGCACTGCTAGTAATTCTTATATTTCTAATGCTATTTTTTTCATTTGTCTTATATTTGAAAGTTGACTTCAAGGTTATCAATTTACGCATGAAATAAAGTTTTTATTTTAGTTTGATATATAAAATTAAAGGTTCGAAAATTGTTCGTCTTAAATGTCGTCCGATTTCATCATTAGATTTGTTATATTTTTTACAGATAATATTTTTCTAAAATTAAATTTAAGCTTCTGTTAGCTTAATGTCTTCCCAATTATGCTTAAAAAAATTAAAAAAATGGATATATTATTCCTAAGAAAAATGCAAAAATGTTAGTACTGAAAATTGAGTTTACCTAAAATTCGCCATACAAAACGGCAATTTCATAGGTAAAGAACGTCCCGGCGCATAATGTCACGTTCGCAAAATGTCACACTAGGGTTTACCATAGCAAAATGTCACGTTCGCAGAATGTCACGTTCGCAAAATGTCACGTTCGCAAAATGTCACGTTCGCATAATGTCACACTTAATCGTGACATTTTGCGAAAGAAAGACCTATTATTAATAATTTTGATATTGTTGTTTTAGTTCCGTGGAAAATCTTAGATATGACGACGCAGATGCGCACAGCGCCAAATTGGCGGTAATCAAATAGGCATAAACCGAACACATGATCTATACAGTACAAACATGGAACCCCCGTGGTCTTGTGATTAGAGCGCTCGGTTCTCGATCCGGAGGTTCGATATACTCTCAAACGAAGATCCCTTTGTGCGACCTCTCCAGTTTGGTTAGCAACTTAGGACATTGCAGGATGAATCATCTGATAGTCCGAAAAGTTAGATGTTTTCGGTTAGAGGCTTCGGAAGGCATGTTAAGACGGTGGTCCCGACTACTATCAAAGTCAAAGTTATTTACATGTATAAATACAAGATGAAATATGTATGAAATATACCAAAATCGGCGTGCAATGCTGATATCTACGGATGTAGTCGTTAAAGAGCCATGTCAGAGGCTTTTGGCGGACTCAAAACGTCTGTTACCAGGGTTAGTGCGGTCAGTCATCGACCTTGCAACCCATACGATATGATAATGATTACAAACATATACCATACTATTTATAAAATTGGCGGCTGTCAAATGGTATTTAGGCCTATTTGATTAACTTAACCTGTACGCATTGGTGTATCGAAGTAACGTGCATAAAACTTAAACTCAAGTGGCCACAACTTTGATACGTAAAAATTTGTTATCTGGACACTAAGTATGGGCATTCTATGGGGGCGTTTTAATATACGAAATACGCTGTAGTTTGAATAGAAAAAGCACATCTAATGTATTTAAAATATATGGATCCAGGCCATCATTATACGCCCACGAACGTTAAAGATAACGCTGTCAGCAAAACCAACATTGTGTTGGCGTCAATGACGTCAAATGACACGAACCATCTTATATTGTTAGGATAAAATGGTCACTTCAATGAGCACGCATTATGTTTGGATTAACGTGTGAATCTCAGAGTAAAAAAAACCGGTCAAGTGCGAGTCGGACTCGCGCGCCGAGGGTTCCGATATACCTATAGTATTTTTGGAAGCAATAAAGTCCATTTTCAGGACCGCAAAACTAAATTTGTTTGTAAAGGTTTTTTGCAGATTTCTGAAAAACTGTGCAACTTAGAAAGATCGTTTTATTTTTGCTGTAAAGTTTACATAAACCTCTGTCAACTGTAATTAATTCAGATTTTCCCTTACTCAAACTTCGGAGATAAGGGGGGGGGAATGGTATTTTTTTTGACATTTTTCATCATAACTTGAAAACTAAGAAACTTAAAAAAATACAAAAATATATTTTAAAATGTACAAGTAAAGCCCTTTCATATGATACCCCACTCGACCTAGTAGCGACAATTTGAAATTTGGCCCCCCCTATTTTGGCCCCCTTTACATTAATAATCATACTTTTTTCAAAAAATTTTCATGTGCAATTAAGTTGGGCAACTATATTCTAAAACTATTCCAAATTTCAGCTCGATAGCGTAAGTGGTTGCTGAGATATAGAGGTGTGACAGACAGACGGACAGACAGACAGACAGACAGACAGAGCGGCACCATAAGGGTTCCTTTTTTTTACCATTTTGGTATCGGAACCCTAAAAACGGCTGTGTATTAACGTGCCACCAAATTTGAGTAAATTTTTACCAAATAATATTCACCAAATTTTGTCTACCAAAATAGATGAATGTACACCAAATTTGCTTCTGGCACTTCGCCGCCCGCTGCCGCGGCACGCTCGCTCCGCTCGCTCGGCTCGTGCGTTGTGGTCGCAAGAGAACCTGACACAACCTAACCGAATTTGAAAAAAATCTATACATTTTAGTATCGAGGTCCCTCGCAAGAAAGTGATACGCTTATGGCTCCCTCCTTAGCAGAAAGAGCTGCTACTTAAACCTCCTTGGTGTCAATTAATTCTGTGTATATTTTATTCCACATCATAATTAAGGAGATAGTGGGGTTTTGTATAAATAAAAGTAAAATAATAATAAAAGTCCATCGGGTAAAGTACAGTAAGCCAGGGACACGTGTGTAAGATCTGCCGCAGAGCAGCAGTGCTTGTACTTCCGTGTTCTTGTTTAAAGGTTCAGGAAAAGTATTACCACCAATCTTATTGTCTGACACGAAATGATGAAAAGGCCTTTTTACTATACTTCGGACAATCAAACAGAACATTTATCTTTAAGAAACATAGGGCGAAAAATATTTTGGTCATCCCATGCAAAACCCTCAAACGGCACTTGGTTTGCATGGGAATGCAAAAAATCTCGTATTTTGACCAATATTTTGTAAGTTGTTATCAAAAGCCGGTGGAAGGCTGACGGCTGACCTCCAGTTTTTGAAACCCACCTATAAGTTAATGTCAATATTATTTTAATACAGCAGAATTTATCAAAATTAATAGGTAGACGAATGAACGTCCCTAAAAAGGATAACCTTCCCAACATTGGGAATACAGATACTGATACAAAAAAATATATTAAGAAAATGAAATGATGAAGAAAGACCGCTATAAATAACCTAGGGTGCGTTTTGAATTGGGTAGAAATGAATCTGACAGCAGGATAGTTTTAAATGACGTCTATATAGACAGACTGCTCTGTCAAAGAGTAATTATTTCCCAAAACGGAACGGCCTCCTAATAGTAAAGAAAGAGGATAAATTACATAAATGGACCAACTTACTACCAAATGGCAGTAATATCACCATGAGTACAATTAATTAATGTACCTACAATCAGGGATATTGATTGAATTATTATTTGATTAAAGCTGTTTTTCCACTTGTGCTGTGCGACGGAGCGAAGCCGTGAGCTGGGAAAATTCCAACCAATAGGATCGCGCCATTTTCCTAGCTTGTCAAATGGAACAATCTTATTGGTGGGAATTTTACAGCTCACTGCTTAGCTCCCTCGCACAGCACTGATGAAAATTTTCCCTAAGACCAAAGAGAAATCTAAGCTAATAAATAAAACAAACTAGGCAGCCATTGGCTTAGCGATGCCTACACGATAAATTAAACGAAATCAGATTTTATAATACTACTAGTCTAGGCAATGAAGCGGATCGTTGTATGAAGACCTAAATCCTCAGTCGATGAAACTTTGCCGGGGTATTACACTACATGAGACAAACCTATAAAAAAAAACAGTTACTTACTTTTAATTTTTCCATACAAAAATTACAAAAAATGTATGAAAAAATATTTTTGTAATTTTTTTTTTGGATATTTTGAATTTACATTAAATTAATGATTCTTTATCATACTGTCAAATAAAATCTGCCTGAGAAATTTATGTTGGGGCAAGGACGTTAATAAAGTTGGGGTCAACTGCTTGGTTGCCTACACTATACCTACATCTAATACATCTCCTGTGAGGAAAGAAAGAAATGTTTTTAATAGCCAGCAAGAAGTAATATGATGCCTCTATCTATATTATCCTTTCTTTCTTTGAAAGTACATTAAGGTGGTGACCGCAGAGTTGCATTAAAGGTGCAAAGGGGTGAATAAAAAAGTCAACTAAAATTTAAAGACTTAGATCTCTTTGGTAGATATTTTAACGAGTGTTCACTTCCAGATATCATCTGCATCATCATAACATCCCATGAAACGTCCACTACAGGACAGGAGCTCCCTCTAGAATTCTAGCTTTTGCTGAAAAAATGTAGAGGGGAAGTACCATGCTGCCTATTCTACAGTTAATAACCCTTAGTCGCCTCTTACGACACCCACGGGTATGTAAGGGTTGGTACTATTCTTTGCCGGCACCACACGGAACATCTGCATAAATCCCTCCAAAACAATGTGACAATTAATTAATAATACAACTATAAAGAGAACACGGATTACAATCCCATTCGATCTTACCTTTCTAGGAATAGGTAAAGATAAAATTGTACCGCGCCGCCTTACAGGGATTTTAATAGGGTCGGGTCCGGTTTCTGTAATATGTAACATGATATTGCTATGAACGAAATTGAAACTATTATATTAAATGAATTAACATTGGATATCAATTTACTAAACCAACCCGAAGATGGAATTATTTTCGTTTACGAAATATGAGCAAACATTGGTATTAAGTTTGTATACAATTATAATTGAAAGTATGATACGGAAATAAAAATAAATACAAGAGTTTTCTACGTTTCATAAGATCATATAAAAAACTTGTATATAATTTCTGAGTACGAAATAAAAAATAAATAGCATTCATTGTTCTAGATGAACCAAGGCATCATTACATCCCATGAAACGTCCACTTCAGGACAGGGAACTCCCTCCAAAATTCCAGCTTTTGCTGAAACAATGTGGAGGGGAAGTACCATAGTCACCACGCTTGTCAGCGTTACGGCTGGCACCATGGACCGCGGTTGTTGGTGACTGCAGAATGTAAGATGATACGATACACAGAAGGATGCTGCTGCCCATCCTCTGGTTCATTAACCCTTAGTCGCCTCTTACGACACCCACGGGTAGAGATGGGTTGGTACTATTTTTGGCCGGCAACGCACGGGAAAGATGAAACACTGACGTTATAACAACAATTTCAAAATCACTATTTTCGGCTTTTGCAAGTCACAGTTTATGATTTTGTAAGAGAGATTACCTATCTTATATACCTACCACCTGTTACTTTCTGTTCGTTCCATCCCTAACCTTCCAAGTACATACATGTTTCTGGCCAGACCTCTCTCAAATCCTGAATAATAGAAATTGAGAGGACACGGTCTCCAGTCCAAATTCTAACTGAGGAAGTATATGAGAACAGAAACAAAGAAAGTGGAGTAGACAAATCTATGAAAAATACTTATTTGTACAAGAACCAGACCTTTGCTAATTTTCTGAACCTCATACAAGATTGTTACCGATAGAAAAAGCTACATCGACAAAAACATGGCTCTAAAATATTGAATGAAAGAATTGTAAAACCCATATAATGTACGAATAATTCATTATATTCCAATAGAAACCAACTTGCTTTTATGCATGAGATTATTTGCTACTCATGAAATCAAAGTTTTATTTTTTCTAATAATTATTTAAAAAATATTCAATAGATTCTTTACAAACTTGAAAGGTCATCTTAACGAAGCCAAATTAGTAAAGCCGCATGTGGTCTTTTGCAAACTTTCAAGGGTTTTGATACAGGACGTCACCGACTATAATAATAGACGAAGAAGCAAGAAAAATCTGGACAACTGTCAACGAACTTCTAAAAATATCGGGTTCGTTGACTTCTTCAACATACTTAAATTGTGTTTTAATGGCTGTCAAATACATATACAAAATACAAAATAGTTTATTTGAGAAAAAGAACATCATTGTTACAATTCAATCTGAACTGATATCTGAGTATATTAAAGTGAATTATTTGTATTGTATTGTATGGAACGAGAGCGCGAGGTAGGCCTAAGAAAAGATGGATGGACTGTGTGAAAGATGATATATGAGAAAAATAGACGTGAATGTTGAGCAGTGGTAGGGCTTTTGTGCAAAGTCCGTCTGGGAAAGTACCACCGCCTTGCTTATTTCTGCCGTGAAGCAGCAGTGTTGTCAATGCTGTGTTTCGGTTCGAAGTGTAAGGGAGCTAGTAAAATTACCGGCACATGAGACATACCATCTTAGTTCTCAAAGTGAGCAACGCGCTATACTTCTTATTAGTGTCAAAATATGCCACTAATAAGACAGTCGGTACTATGGGCGGTGGTGACCACTTACCATCAGGTGGCCCACGTGCTCGTGTGTTCACTTTAAACATTAAAAAAATGACGGAAAGGCCAGGTTAAAAGTACCCTACACCGACGAGCATGTATGAAAGGATTTATGAAAGTACAGGAAGCAAGGGAAGTATGTCAAGATCGTAGCAGGTGGAGGACTGTGGTCTCTGCCTACCCCAACGGGAAAGAGGCGTGATGTTATGTATGTATGTATGTATGTACGGTCGACTGAGAGAAATGGAAGCGATCAACATGTTGCGCCGACCCCAAACAAATTGGGATAAGATCAGGCAAATGATTAACTATTTAGGTATTCTAATCTTAAAAGTACAATGGAAGTAAGAAAATGGATACTTCTAAACAATAGTTTTCTATCTTTTTCATGCCATTGAAAACTTTGAATACCTACACAAAAATCCGAGTTCTAAATTTTAAATTTAAAACAACTAATAAGTATTATTGTGATGTCATTGATTTTAATTTAAAGTTCCTATATAAGGTCCTAATGAAACAGTGAACATAATTTTAGTATGTTACTCAGACCATGAAACTGAACAACTTTCCCCAAGGAACATAGGTCGAAATACTAGAAACCAAATTTGACCTCCTATACAAAATGCGCTATCAGCTGTCGCAGTTTCTATGGGAGGTCAAAAATTGATTTTCGTATTTCAAGTTGTTCAGTTTCATGATCTGACTAACATACTAAAATTATGTTCACTATTTCATTAGGACCTTATATACGGATGAATTAACAAAGTATATAGGGTGACTTTTTATTAGTTCTTGATAGCAAAAGATATGAATGTACTCATGATACTGTACAACTTTTCCCAAGGAACATAGGTCGAAATACGAAAAACCAAATTTGACCTCCCATACAAAATGCGCTATCAGCTGATGCAGTTTCTATGGGAGGTCAAAACTTGATTTTCGTATTTCGACCAATGTTCCTTGGGGAAAGTTGTTCAGTATCATGAGTACATTCATACCTTTTTCTATCAAGAACTAATTAAAAGTCACCCTATAAAATCGCAAACTACTTCTAGTTTCTCCAACTTTGTAAATTATTGTGATATTTGAAAACTACATTGAGGTATATGACATGAATATTAATTTGACTAAAAGTAAAAGCTCTGTCAAATCTATTGCTATATTGAAAGAAGCTTAAATTTAAGGGGCTGATAAGAGCTAAATACGCTTCACTTGAGCAGGTTTTCAACAAATAGTGAAATAATATATGGCCGTGAAAAAAAAAATGTGATAATGAAGCATCTTTACAATAATATGGCCGACTCAGAAACACGATTAAATATATTTTGTGCGCCATAAAAAAAAATACAAGTTACCTCTGATTTTTGCTTTTAAACCGTTTTTCTTAATTACCCATTAATCTACTCGTATGATGCCAAACCTTTTACACATTATTTAATAAGTTATGCATAATAATATAGTTATTTGAAAATTAATATTATGGGTACAGATTTTGAGAAAAATTCAAAAATGAGGTAAAAACGTAAAACAGCGCGAATCCGCTCCGTTCTAGCACGCGCATTCTGCCCTTCGTTAGAAAGGGAGGTACTTCAGCTCTTATCAGCCCCTTAAGACGCTTTGTCTTACTGACATTAACCTTCGACAACACATGTAGTTACCAAATCCAACTGAGAACTTCGGTATCAAGTTTTTTTTTCTTATCAAATTACCACAATCTGACCTCTACCACATCCCGGACACTGCCAGATACTACAAACAACGAGCGCGACTTTGAAATTTAAGGGTCGAATTGATAAATTCCGCTTAAGTGTGAGATTGTCCTTAAGGGGGGTATCTTGAGGTGTTGCATTAATTAATAAACAGAAATTGAGTAGCTGTCATCGGAGCAATTATCACTTGAGTGTTAAAATCACACTCACTAATTTATAAACGAACTTAACTCAAAATTGTTGATGCTGTCAAATAGTGACTTGAGTATTATTTTGTTCAGACTGTATATTCTTTGGCCGTTGCCTGCCTAAAAGTGAACTTAGCAAAAAAACCAAAATGATTAGCAATATTAGGTCTTTACCTATGAAATTGCCGTTTTGTACGGCGAATTTTAGGTAAACTCAATTTTCAGTACTAACATTTTTGCATTTTTCTTAGGAATTATAAATCCAATTTTATTAATTCTTTTTAAGCATGATTGGGAAGACATTAAGCTAACAGCAGCTTAAATTTAATTATCGAAAAATATTATCTGTAAAAAAATATAACAAATCTAATGATGAAATCGGACGACCTTTAAGACAAACAATTTTCAAACCTTTAATTTTATATATCAAACTAAAAATAAAAACTTTATTTTATGCGTAAATAGATAAACTTGAAGACAACTTTCAAATATAAGACAAATGATAAAAATTGCATTAGAATTATAGGAATTATGATCTCATTAATCTGTAAGAAATTTCGGCAATTTCATAGGTAAAGACCTATTATTATTAGAAGCAAAAACAAAAAAAAAAAAATTAAAAATATTTATTTAGGTAAATCTGAAAACATACATATACCGGGGCTTCCCTGTAAGTAATCAGAGATACTTGTAGTGGGAATGCCTCGCTCCTCCAAGTTACATAACACAAGATTTACAGCTAGCTTAAGTCTGCTACTGGAGTCGATTCTGGTAGACACAGGCCAACACTAAACCAAACCCGACAGGTCCAGATCTGTCGCTGTCCCTGTCAAAGAAAAAGACAGTAACAGGTCCAGAGCCGCCAAACCCAAATCAGCCCCAGCCCGCGCCTACCAGAACCGACGCCACTTATTACTTATTATATACAAATTTTTGTGTCTGTGCGTGTGTGTGTGTGTGTGTGTGTATGTATGTATGTGACGATATAAATATATGTTAAAACAAGTATATAAATAAATAAATATATATATGTTCATATAAAAACAAAACGCGGACATAAATTCTTTTTGCTCTTTTGACGTTTGACTCAAAGACGGACACTTGAGATTGGTATTTGGATAGTAGTTTATTAATAAGCAAGATCTTGAGATGCTAATTGCATCTTGATAATTAAGTTGAGAGGGATTTATCAATACGGGCCTTAAATTGGAATGTCGCGTAGGTTCGCATTTTCAGTACAAAGACCCTCAGAAGGACCACGAGAAACTCGCGGGCGGGTGCGCGCGGGGGTGCGGGGTAGATTGCAAGGGGAGCGGAGAGTGTCCGTTCTGTGCGATAGTACTATTTCTTTATCCTGTTCCTCTACACGTTTTTGTCCTCAAAATGCCCTGTTTTCTCGGAGGATCGGCTACATCTCTGTGGGCTTTGCTAGATTTATGCGAGACGTGTACGAATTTCAGAGCACTCGACAATAGCACGGACAATGTCTGTTCTGCGAGCTTGTATCATATCGCTGACCGCTGGATATGTGTAGCCGTTATGTGTTTGAATGTATTACTTTGAAGATGGAATCCTAGATACATTTCCTGATTACTTACGAGAACGAAACAAATATGAACCATAGAATAGGTAATAATACTAGCGTTCTAAACATTAATCATGGCTTCTCTATTTTACAATTTAATCAATGTATCTCTGGCCTTATTATTAAAGAGTATGATTTTAAAAGACAATTTAATTTATTTCCCTAGTATGTGGCGCCGGCAAAGAATAGTACCAATCCATCTCTACCCGTGGGTATAGTAAGAGGATGGAATTATAAAAAAGAGGATTGGCAGCAGCGTCCTACGAGTAAGTAAAATGGGGTATCGTACCATCTTACATACTGCGGTTATTAGCAACCAATATCCATGTTGCCAGCCGCAAAGTTATATAATAAGCATGGTTACTATGCTACTTCTCCTCTAACTTATACCTACTACGCGTTTTTGCTGGTGATCTGGAGGGAGCTCCCTGTCTGCAGTGGATACGTTTTATGGTATGTTATGATGACTTTGTGTTATCCAAACGGACATTCCGAGAAAATCAACAAAGAACTTGCAATCTAGCTTGTTGTGCTTTATTCTATTTTATCCTGCTTCAACCTATTTTTAGGGTTCCGATACCAAAATGGTACCGATACCAAAATGGTAAAAAAAAGGAACCCTTATGGTGCCGCTCTGTCTGTCTGTCCGTCTGTCTGTCACACCTCTATATCTCAGCAACCACTTATGCTATCAACCTGAAATTTGGAATAGTTTTAGAATATAGTTGCCCAACTTAATTGCACAAGAAAAAATTTTGAAAAAAGTATGATTATTAATATAAAGGGGGCCAAAATAGGGGGGGCCAAATTTCAAATTGTCGCTACTAGGTCGAGTGGGGTATCATATGAAAGGGCTTTACTTGTACATTTTAAAATATATTTTTATATTTTTTTAAATTTCTTAGTTTTAAAGTTATGATGAAAAATGTCAAGAAAAATACCATTCCCCCCCCCTTATCTCCGAAGTTTGAGTAAGGAAAAATCTGAATTAATTACAGTTGACAGAAGTTTATATAAACTTTACAGCAAAAATAAAACGATCTTTCTAAGTTGCACAGTTTTTCAGAAATCTGCAAAAAACCTTTACAAACAAATTTAGTTTTGCGGTCCTGAAAATGGACTTTATTGCTTCCAAAAATACTATAGGTATATCGGAACCCTCGGCGCGCGAGTCCGACTCGCACTTGACCGGTTTTTAGGGTTCCGTACCTCAAAAGAAAAAAAACGGAACCCTTATAGGATCACTTTGTTGTCCGTCTGTCTGTCTGTCTGTCAAGACCCTTTATCTCACGAAAGGGCAAAGGTATCAGGTTGAAATTAATACCATATATTAGGATCCATGAACCACACAAGATCTGAAAATTTCCATTTTTTACAACGACGCAATCAAAAGATATGGCATTTTATGTCCTCATCTCCATACATTTATTCAAAAATGCAAAACCTACAGGGTACTTCCCGTTGACCTAAAATTATGAAATTTGGCAAGAAGCTAGGTCTCACAGTACAAATAATGGGAAAAGTCTGAAATCTTTAAATATTACAACTTTTCTCACAACTAAAGGTAACCAATTGTGGTGAGCTCCCGTTTCAAGAACATTCATATAAGAGAGGGGTCAAGTTGGATGGTAGTTGAGGCGATTTTTGTTTTAGTTCTATTTAAAAACGGGAACACTTACAAACTTGGAAATTGGTATGTTTATAGTGCATAAGCTATAATATAACAACAAATAATAAAATTTGGTCAAGCGCGTGTCGGACTCAAAAAATCTAGCACATTAACTTACTGTAATTTCAACTAATACAATCATGTTTATGTGGTGGTACGGAACCCTCAGTGCGCGAGTCCGACTCGCACTTGTTTTCTGACTCAAAACCATTGGTCCATCCATCTTTTCGAGGACGTTGGTAACATCAAGACTGAATTTTAAGAGAACACAAAGCTCTCAAAAATTTCTCGCATATAAAAATGTTATCCTCTCGAGCAGCAAACAGGTACTAAAGCGTACTTCAAATATTTCATACTTACCAATACAGAAAACATTTTTGTAACCTTTATTTTGTATTTTATTTGGACAACCAGTAGTAGTTACAATCAAGCTTAACAAAATTTACAGAGATTACTAAAAAGATTTGCCCCGTGTGGTGCCGGCAAAGAATAGTACCAACCCTTACATACCTGTGGGTGTTGTAAGAGGCAACTAAGGGTTATATACTGGAGGATGGGCAGCAGCATCCTGCTTTGTATCTAACATCTTACTTACTGCGGTCACCTAAAACCGCGGTCCATTGTGCCAGCCGTAACGCTAACAAGCGAGGTGACTATGGTACTTCCCCTCCACATTTTTCCAGCAAAAGCTAGAATTCTGGAGAGAGCTCCCTGTCCTGTAGTGGACGTTTCATGGGATGTTATGACTAAAAAAAGTCGCTATTGTACTACCTGTACGCACATGCACATGCACAAAAGGGGTTAACAACATAGTTCCTTAAATTTACTTAAATAAACTAAAGAGTTCAATCCTATACTTGTTGTGGACATCTACAACGACTGTTAGGCTTAGCGTATATTGCCACGCAGATGGCGCAGGGCAGGGCAGAGCAGAGCAGAGCAGATTTTTGTAATGTATGAACCTTCATAGAGCAGCGCAAGCTGGGATGCAGACATGTGTACGCAGACACATGTCTGCGCCTTGTTTCTGCCGGCAATTGTTTCTGCGTGCCACAGAATAAATAATACACTATTGCGTGTGAATTCAGACTCATGCAACTAGAAACAACAAAAAGTTATGCCACAGATAAAATAAACTGCTCAAATGTTGATCAGAAGTACTATTGTCACCACGCTTGTTAGTGTTGCGGCTAGCACCAAGGACCGCGATTGCTGGTGACCGCAGAAAGTAAGGTGGTATGATACACAAAAGGACGCTGCTGCCTATCCTCCTGTTCATAATTCCATAATCATCTCTTACGACACCGGTAGCGATGGGTTAGTACTTTAGCGCAGGCATTGCCCGTAGTACACCCGCGTGTTTCACCTGGGTGAGATTTTTTTCTCCCGTGGAACACCTGATCACTTTTGAAATAAAACTAATTCAAAACTATCGCCCGTGGTCCACCTTTTGTCTATGGCAAAAATCTTTCTATTTTTTTTTGTTAATGATAGATCTCGTCGCGATCTTCATTTTGGTTGACAGCTGTCAAATTTATAATCACTATAACTCGAAAACTACTGACCCTAAACTAATCTTGTGCTAGGAAAAATAATAGATCTCATCGAGATCTACATTTCGGATGACAGCTGTCAAACTAAAATTCGCTATAACTCGAAAACTACTGACCCTAGACTATTCGTGTGCTGAGACAAATGATAGGTATCGATGAGATCTACATTTCAGATGACAGCTGTCAAACTAAAAATCGCTATAACTCGAAAACTACTGACCCTAGACTATTCGTGTGCTGAGACAAATGATAGGTATCGATGAGATCTACATTTCAGATGACAGCTGTCAAACTAAAAATCGCTATAACTCGAAAACTACAGACCCTAGACTATTCGTGTGCTGAGACAAATGATAGGTATCGATGAGATCTACATTTCAGATGACAGCTGTCAAACTAAAAATCGCTATAACTCAAAAACTACAGACCCTAGACTATTCGTGTGCTGAGACAAATTATGTCTCGATGAGATCTACATGTCGGATGACAGCTGTCAAACTAAAAATCGCTATAACTCAAAAACTACTGATCCTAGACTATTCGTGTGCTGAGACAAATGATAGGTCTCGATGAGATCTACATTTCGAATGACAGCTTAAAAAATTCACAATTAAATTAGTTGTAGGAGCTAAAGTCGCGCTGCGAATGAAAAGCTTGACCTGCTCTTGACTGTACATTATTTTTAAAAGACCTAAGCAACGATATCCCACACGATGGGGTTAACAAGAAAAAAAAATCACTCCCACTTTACTTTTATGGGCGGTTCCCAAAAAATTTTTTTTAAAATTTTTTATTTGACCACTTTCTCGGCGTGGATGAAATACATATCTACACTAAATTTTAACTTTCTAGTACTAAGGGTCTCTGGGCTAAGCCGCGGACAGAAAGGCAGACGGATATGACGAAACTATAAGGGTTTCTTGTTAACTACGGAACCCTATAAAGTTGTTGCATTTAGCCTCCTAATAGATTTTACAGCTATTTTTAAAATCCCTATGTAGATATTAGATACAGTACAAGATAGCATTACAGTTTATGAGAAGGGAGAATTCAAACCTTCTTTCTATAATATTAAAAAAAAAACTAATTTTTTTCACTATAAGTTGTCATTCTTCCTTCCGTAGGTGTGTAATAGTATTCTGTGCCCGCATGTGTTTAGTAACTGCGTCCCAGCTTGCGTTGGTCACCTACGTCTGCGGCCTGCAAAATCTGCGGCCTGCGGCCTGCGTCCTGCGTCCTGCGGCCTGCACCTCAGCTTGCGTTGGCCCTTATAGTTGCCCACAACAAAGACAAGACCAGAATCAAGAAGTATTGTCAATTTGGAGCAATTTTTTTTATTTGAAAACATAGAGATAATCATTAAAAACATCAACAGAATTGTCAAGTTTACAATAATATTTACTTAACCGAGACAAAGCAGAATTAGCTATTTTTTAAACATATTTATCTAGACTGTCAATAAATCTATTTAGCTTGTAATTCAAATTTCCTTCGACATTTTCTAACAAAAGAAATACTGGAGTCGACAACTCGTCCTCTCGTTACCACGACAACGGGAGTCTATCAAAAGAACTGCCCGTAACTGGATACATAGCCTTAACAAAGGCTTCGAGGGTCGTATTAGAATAAGGAATGTAGGAACCTTTACAACTATTCGATAACTGGATTTCGAAAGGTCATTTTGTATTATATTAGGTGTGACCACGAAACTAAACCACTTTTAAAAAGAAACATGGGTCCAATTTTTGGCTTCTTCATACAAAATGCACTGTCGACTGTTGAAGGTTTTTATGGAGAAGCCAAAAAGAAATCTGCGATTTCGACTCATGTTTGATAGGAAAAACTGTTAAATTTCAAGGTCTGAGCACACCCTGGAGCTGCCGCACGCTTATATACACCCTATGTGCATGGTAATAAGAAATTTCTAATGTGAAACAGGTGATGACTGGCATCGGAGGAAGTGAGATGACGTCATTCAGTCAGTACTTTGTCACCGCTAACATCAAGAGTGCCAACACATACCCACAAGCGTTTCTCCCCGCAAGTTGGTCACTCATGAACTGGTTTTACCAACAATCATCATCAACATATCAGCCGAAAGACGTCCACTGCTGGACATAGGCCTGCCCTAAAGATGTCCATGACGACCGGTCCTGCGCTGCTCGCATCCAGCGGCTTCTCGCGACCTTGACCAGATCGTCGTATGAACAATAGTTCGACATTATTTTGAAAATCAGTGTTTTCATTGGCTATTTAATACTACTAATATTATAAACGCGAAAGAATGTAAGAATGTATGGATGGATGTTCGTTACTCTTTCACGTAAAAACTACTGAATGGATTTTAATGAAACTTTACAATAATATAGCTTATACATCAGAATAACACATAGGCTACAATTTATCCTGCGCAGACGAAGTCGCGGGCACTAGCTAGTTAACCATGTATGCGTGTAGACCATATTTACCGTTACTTTTATAAAGGGCGACTAAGAAAAATTTGCTGCCCCTTTTTATTTACTTTCGAGCGGAGCGAGAAAGGTATTGTATTCTTGAAAATAAAAGTTTTTCTATTTTTCTCTTAAATGTGTTCTATATCACTTATACATCATAAATAAAAAACAAGTCTCCCAAAAATGTCCGTCCGTCGGTCGGTCGGTCGGTCGGTCGGTCGGTCGGTCGGTCGGTCGGTCAGCCGGTCGGTCGGTCGGTCGGTCGGTCGGTCAGTCGGTCGGTCCGTCGGTCGGTCTGTCCGTCACGCTTTGGCCTAGCGGCTAAGCGAATGGTCCAATTGACACCAGATTTTGAATTTAGGAGTTTTATGCAAATCCATCGAAGGGTTTTGAGTGGTTTCTTGCTGGCTCTCATTTTGAGGGTAGCTGTCATACAACGAAAAAGAAAAATTGAAATTTTCTCTAAAACGGCTCATAGAATCTTGATGAAACTTTGCATGACCAAGCACCTCCATGTAAGATATCTTGCACCAGTATCAATTGATCTGTGTAATTTCATATAAAGGGTGTTCCTGTACCACCAAATCGTAAATATGTGATTTACCCAAAATTGGTTCCATTGAGTTTATTAAAATTTTCTATAATATTAATCCTGAATTGGTTGTCTACCTGACTGGATATTATTTATTTTAAATAAAATTTAGTACACAGGGTGTACCAAAAACTGAAAGGGCTTGCTCAGTAGACTAAACTGAACAATTATCCATAAGGAACATGTGTTGGGAAATTAAAAAAATCTCCATGCAAGTATCCTACGGTAGTATCCATTGATCTGTGAAAATTAATATAAAGGATGTTCCAGTACTATCAAAAGTTAAACATGTGATTTACTCGAAATCGTTTGATGTTTGTTTGTTTTAATGTTTGACAATTTGAATTCTGAATTGATCTTTATATTTCATTCAAACATTTTTTTTGGAAAATTGTAAATAAATGTTTGTATTTCCATACTATGAGTATGGCATTACAAATTTAAGTTTGCGGTTGATAGTTTTTCCTTGAGTATTGCGAGAAAGTAAGTGCAGTGCTGCTGTACCATTTATTTTATTTTGCGATCGCAAAGCCATTTCCAAACATGGCAGTTAAGTATTTTATTTTTATTTATGACGGTGGAGAACCTAAGAATATTTTATGCTGTATTTAACTAAGATAAGATTTGATTGATCTGTCCGAGGAAAACGCGTTTCCTTTACTTTATATATTCAAGTTGTCGTCCGTCTGGTGCAGGCAAAGAATGGTACCAACCCATCTCTGGCCGTGGATGTCGTAAGAGGCAACTAAAAGCTTGTGAACTGGAGGATAGGCGAAGCATCTTTCTGTGTATCGTACCATCTTGCATACTGCAATCACCAACAACAGCGGTCGCCAACCGCAGCGCTTACAAGCGTGGTGACTACGGTAAATCGCCTCTAAAGTACCACATGTTTTTGTTGGAGTTCTGGAGGGACCTTCCTGTCCTGTAGTGGACGTTTCATAGTATGTTATGATGGATTCAAGTTACACAAAAGTGTCGGGTTGTTTAAGACGTCTACCTTAATAAGTAAAAACAGAAAAACGCAAAATAAACAAAAGCTTATGAAATTCTATTCCATAAAGGATAAATTTCAATAAATATTAATAACGTAATATTGTACGCAGGTGCTTTGCCCCAAACACGATCCTTTAGAAAAGGTTTCGCACCCACTCAATATTTTTCGGTAATTGAACGGACTGGGCGGGTTAGAAAAATGGTCAGTTTAACCGGCCCGTTGGCCTGATTGAAACCTTAACAGACCTCTTCAGCTGTATCGTTTTGATCTATTGTAATTATTTATCGAATATAAATGAGTCAGAATCATTGTTTATGTGCAATAATGTGCATATTGTTTGTTTGTTTATTAAATTCATTATTTATCTTAAAACAATACAATAGCGTATACCTTACAACCGTCCCGTGTGGTGCCGGCAAAGAATAGTACCAACCCTTACATACCCGTGGATGTCGTAAGAGGTGACTAAGGGTTATAAACTGGAGGATGGGCAGCAGCATCCTCCTTTGTATCTAACATCTTACTTACTGCGGTCACCTACAACCGCGGTCCATAGTGCCAGCCGTAACGCTAACAAGCGAGGTGACTATGGTACTTCCCCTCTACATTTTCCCAGCAAAAGCTTGACTTCTAGAGGGAGCTCCCTGTCCTGCAGTGGACGTTTCATGGGATGTTATGGTGATACCTTACAACTACAGCAGGTTACAATAACATATATGAAAATATAAAGATATTTTTACCGGGCTAATAATGCCAACGAAAAACAAATGGATAAGTAAAATTAAAACAATAGACCTAGTGGTTAGATATGGGATTTATGAAATAACTCATACTTGCATTTTGTTTAAATGCAAGTTTATGGCATGAAAACATTATGTTACAATAGATAATAACATAACAAAAATACAATTTATTTTATTAAACACTAGAATAGAGTAGATATAAAATAAGTTTTGTTACGCTAAGCGTGAGCAACAGACCTTGAGAGTCACTCGCTCAAGATTAAGTGATGGGGGAGTTCATACGTACAGTATGTGCATATTACTGATCTTTAAAATTAGTTCTCTCTCAAAAATTGTCCTCAATCCTAGTCGACGTTTTAATTGGCACACACAGTTTGATACCGTTGGTTTAGATACAGGAAATCTAGTTTGAATACCTATAACACTCTCATCTCGTAAAAGATAGGTTCTCTAATTAGCCTATGACTACGACAGCTGCTTCTGATTGGGCGAAAATTAAGTAAACGTCTTCAACAATGATTGTGACAGTCTTGAGACATCGTGAAGAAAAATACATGGAAAGCATATTAATATACCAAGATCAAAATAATCACGTTCAAAATGTGTCTGAAAAATAAAAAACAAAAGAAAAAATAATTCTTTTAAAAAGATTTAAAGTAACGAAGGCAAAAACGTGATGTTTTGAAAGCGATATTATATACTTTTGTCAGCTTTACTGTGGGAATGAGAAATATATATTAAAATCTTTGAGGTACAGGAAAGTATAGATATAAAGTTACATATTACTGAAGCTTTTGACTCTATTTCAAATTAATCTATACGGTTGTCCCTTCAGAAAATAGGTTTACAAGAATTATATAAACATAAAGGCTTCAAGAAATACATATAAAAGTAAAGCTCCAATAAATTAGAAGAGAAAGGCAAGCCATTTCACATAAAAAAAAGTTCGTGAAGGAGGTTCGATTTCTCGAAATCTATTCAACGCAGTACTAGAACACATTTTCGACTAATGGATTGGCATGGTTTAGGCATTAAATTAAAAATATTAAGTCATCTCCGTTTCGCGGACGATATCGTATTAATAAGTGAAGATTATCATGAACTAGAACTTCCGTGAAATTCTTAGACGAACAAAGTCGAAAATGTGGCCTCTACATTAACGCAGCAAAAACATGCATCCTGACCTATAAAGACAAACTAGCTTTCATAATACAAGCTTAAAAAAAATTGTATTAAGATAATTACATTTACCCGTGACAGAACGTTTACTTCACTAATTTAACACCAAACGAGGTAGACCGCAGAATTAGGCCGCGATGATTCGAAGCCGATACCGATGAAAGAAAAGAACAGGATAGAATTTAATGTGGAAAATTATAGGTTCTTTTAGGTTTAATTTAATTTTAAATTTATTATTAACCTCGCTCAGTCTTCTAAACGGAATATAGCCTGATGAAAGTTTTGATTATAAGCTACTTTTCTAGTTTCTGATGGAAATTTTGAATTTTTTTTCCTGATAAAACAATTCAGCTTTTTCTCTAAAGAATAATGTGTCAAGATGTAATCCCAAATCAAAAGAGAGTTGCCCATCACTTATTGAAAGTTAAACTAGACAGCGCTGCTGGTCAGAAATAGGGAAATGGAAAATGGCAACATTGGTACTGAACGGTCACCACTGTCATGGGTACGTTAGGACCAGAAACGAACAGGGGCGGGGTACTAGACTAAAGATTTATAACTGTTTAGAGTACATTTTATGTAATGTATACTATAAAATGTACTATTAATCGTACACTATACTAGGTTATTTTTCTGGACCTGATTTTCTTTTCCATACTAAAGTGGTCACGTGACCGACCCATTTTGTATGGGAAGTTGAAATTTTTTCGTGCGTTGTTAGCAAAGTCGTAGAACAAAAGTTGTTGCTTTTGACCTCACTAATAGGTGGGCAAAAGGAAATCAGGTCCAAAAATTAACCTAGTATTTTTAATTTGCATTCTCCTGAAGATGCATATAATAAAATTTACAGATTACGAGTATCTCTCTACTGCGTAAGTTTGTTTTGATATATTTTACCAAGCTACAAAAAAAGAAATAACCAACATTGCTCATCGAAGCACCCATCGACATTATTAACCGTCGTTGATAAACGTCATGAAAAACTCCCCATTGAAAACAAGCAAACATTAAATATGGAATTTTCATGATATAAAGTCTTCCAACACCTGAAAAATATTTACTTTAGTATTTGCACTCTGCCTCGCCTAGATAAGTGTGATATTTTGGCCGAACATACCCCTGGAGAACCGTTAGTAATATCCGGTATATCCTTGCAACGTATTCTGCTTCTAGGGTTATCAGATATCAGATTGAAAAGTCCGGAAAACCGAATTTCTATGACCACGGCCCTGATATATGCCAGCAAGCGCAAGCGCAAGTTATAATATAAAATGTACAATGTGTTAACGGAATAAGCGAAATTGAAAAAAATGTTAGTTGA
This sequence comes from Athrips mouffetella, assembly GCA_947532105.1. NCBI lineage: Eukaryota > Metazoa > Arthropoda > Insecta > Lepidoptera > Gelechiidae > Athrips > Athrips mouffetella. Next base: position 7,098,642 of record OX383959.1, read on the forward strand.
GAATCGAGAGTAGAATCGATTTCACGGGTATTTGGTAGGGGTACTTTCTTATTTTTTATTTTTTTTATTTTTGCCGCTTCTAAATATATTTGTGGCTACGCGCGTCGCGTGCGGTGGCACGCGCTTCATGAGCGGTGAGGAGGGGAGGGAAGTGGGAGTGGCGTGCGCGTAACACTTTGTATAAAGATTTTTATACCAATCAGTAAGATTCTCCACGACTCTAGATAATACAGCTAGTATATGTTATAGCGGCAACAGAAATACATAATCTGTGAAAATTTCAACTGTCTAGCTTTCTGAATAAAGGCCAGGTTAAAAGTACCCTAAACCGACGAGCATGTGTGAAAGGATTGATGAAAGTTCAGGAAGCAAGGGAAGTATGTCAAGATCGCAGCAGGTGGAGAACTGTGGTCTCTGCCTACCCCGACGGGAACAAGGCGTGATGTTATGTATGTAGCTATTACGGTTCATGAGATACAGCCTGCTGACAGACAGACAACGGAGGCACATTAATAGGGTCTCGTTTTTCACCCTTTGAGTACGGAACCCTAAAAAAACAAAAATTGAACCTACACGAACTTTAATCCTCACATATTTGTGTAAACCAGATCATTCTAGCTTCCCGATTGGCAAATTGACTACGATACGACGATATATCACTCCGTATTTCATTGACCACTAAAAAGGTTCTCAATGATAAAAGTTCAGCTTCATCTGAAAATCCTGACTGAGGACAAATTCTTACCCCTGGTAACCCTAGCCTCACCTGAGTGTATCCCGGTATATTCTCAGATCTGTCCCGCTGGGAATCGCTTCCCGGTAATGTCGGGAAAATTACCGGCAAAATAGGATCGGCTGCGCTCGAACGCCTTTACGTTTTAATAGAGTTACCTACTTTAGCTGTTTTTGGAAATACTATGTCTGATAAATACGTGAAGTCGGGACGTTTTTGTACTGATTGACGCAATACAAAGGGACAAGGTACCAACTTGTCCAAGTCTTGTTTCGTCCAACCGTGAAAAAACAGTAAACGTGCTCTACATCCCAGTCTTTTTGCCCTAGTAGTGTTTTACCTCTATCTATGCATGCATGGAATTAATTTTACACAGTTAAAAATGTATCTTAAATTAACCTTAGTTTTAATTAAATCCAAAAAGTAAATTACTGATTTCTAATAATCAAATGATTCACTACTGTAGTGTATACTTACGTAACGTATATTTTTGTTTAATAAAGAAATTTCTGTTACAGAGCGACAATGATCTCTTGGTACATGAATGGCAGTGACGACGGGAGGGTGCTGCTGCTGTCATACATTTTGCTCGAAAAGTGTCAAGTTCCAAGGCATCGGCGTTTTTTACAATTTTACCTATACCGGTCCTTACATCCTTACGAAGAATTTAAGGTGCATTCAATTTTCAGTACTAACACTTATGAATTTTTTTGGGAATTACAAATCCAAATTTTTTAAGTATAAATGGGAAGACATTAAGCTTACAGCAGCTTCAATTAAAGATTCGAAAAAATCATCTTTAAAAATATTTACAAAAAATCTAATGATGAAAACGGACAGCATTCAAGATGAACAATTTAGGAACCTTTAATTTTAGAAAATAACAACATAATTTAATGCGTAGATTGAAAACCTTGAAATTAAATTTAAAAAAATAAAACAAGTATAAAATTATACAAATTATTATCTTATTAATCTGCAAGAAAATGTTGACAGTTTCATAGGTAAAGTAAGGCCAACGTAAGAAGTCCGTTTTGACGTTTCCTTATCACCAATAAACAGGGTTCATTTTCCTTTGCAGGTCGTAATTTTTGATACGATTGACAGCTGTCACAACGGACCTATCACGATGGCCCTACTTTAAGGAGGGATTCAGTATGTATAGTAGATCCAGGTCTAATAAAAAATAGACGGAATTTCGATAAAATTTCAGAATCACTACATAGACAAGAACAGGTACAAAAATCTAATCTCACATAAGCAATCTTTTCAACTATCAAATAACGAAACATAACACGGACAAAATTCTATTACTTGCACGTTTATTCTATTTGCCCAACACATTTCTATTCCAGATAAGAGAAAATTACATCGAGAAATAATGGCCACAATACAAGGCTAATTCGAATAGTGGCGTCATGGATGACGTCATAGGCCGACGAGACACGCTTGGGTGTTGACATTTAATATAGGTGACACGAATTATCATGGCGATGATATTTATTTTACATTATTTACCACTCTTATATTTGATTGCCTACAAGGAGATTGCTTAATCATTTTGTACTAAGAGCATTTTAAACACAATTTAGCCGAGGTATCCTATCAAGTGGGATTGCGCGGGACCATCGTTGCCAATGCCTTTGTTCTGAATTTCGCAAGACCCGTACTCAAATTCCCTACAAATTCCCCGCAGATTTTAAAATTATAATTGCACGTATTTTCTTTTTGTATCAAACAAACTAGTGATGTTTCAGTGTTAAAGAATAAGGAAATTTCTAAGGAAGTTTTAGATGGCTCCAAACTTTCTTGTTTTATATGAGGGTTCAAACTGCAACTAGTCTATTTTGTGGAAATGTCTGAAATTCTCGATTTCTCGCATTTCACCCGCATCGACGCCCTCCCCAAAAAATCCCCAATCAGTTTGAAATTCCTCACAAATCGGTAACCCTGCGCGTGACACTTGTCCCGTAAACCGAAAGAAGTCGGGGTAGTCCACCATTACTCGGCTGCTACAAAACGACAGAAGACGTCCCCGGACACTACATACAACGAGGGCGAATTTGAAATTGGAAAGTCGCGTAGGCCCGCATATTCAGTACAAAAGACCTTTAGGAGCACCCCGAGAATATCGCGGGCGGGGGTGCGGGGTAGATTGCAAGGGGGGTGGAGAGAGTCCGTTCTGTATGATAGTACTATTAATTTATTCTGTGGTCGAGGGTCAACTGAGGCACAGTCGCCCCGACGAATTCGACTAATTTTGCAAAGCTAGACTAGACTAGATGAGGATAAGTGGTAGCATGAGAGAGAGCCCAGCAGTTGGAAATCAATAGAATATAAAATAAAGCAGTTTTCCGTTTTTAACAATAGCCTTTGATGATTCAGCTATTTAGAACCAAATAACATCAACCTTAACCAATAACACAAACAAAGCGAAATTGAAATAAACAGCAATCAGATCTCCTAAACGAGAAACTTTGATACTATTTGGCATCAAATATTGTCTCTCCTAATAGAAAAACGGTCCGCAAACAGAATTTATTTATTTAGCTGTCCACTTCGAAATACCTTGCGAGTTTTTTACGATAACGAGGAGTCACAATATTCGGAAATTTCGTCCTTTTAGGATTCACCCCAAATGTCACGTTCACGGAACTGTTCAATTTTTGTCATAACGAGACTGGAAGTATCAAATCGGGAATGCTAGCCTTTAGTGGAAAAACGCCTATCAGGTCTTTAATATAGAGACTGTAATCACTTGTCACCTTTGAAAGCTAGAATTGGGTAGGCGCTACACACGAGTCGTTTTGATTCCTTGTCAGATTCCGTAGATGTCATCAAATTTGACAGACAAAGGGTGGACATCGTAGACAAAAGTGGGCGATATGATTTATTGAAGAATATCTTTTGTAAGATATTCTGTCTATTTAATAGAGGGTGTAAGGGACGGTGTACCAAAAAATGGAAGGACGTGCTCGGTCAACGAAACTGAACAACTTTCCGAAAGAAACAACATAAGCGACAAGAAAGTATCCAACCAGAATACAAGGATCTTGTTAGACATTGAAAGACAGAAATCTTCTCCGCATTACTGTTTCAAGGTAAAAAATAATCAAGTTAATGAGATGGCGGCGAACATCTTCCGACAACTCATCTGTTTTGTCAACATGGCCTCCTAGCGTGACGTCATTCAGGCAGAAAAATAGGTGTTTTCCCCGAGGTTTTATCTTGACCCGAAAAATCTGTACGTGAGGCATGATTCTAAGAAAACAAATTTCCTGATAATAATATGCTCGACCTGATTTGGGCCATTAGATTTATTATGGCAACAATCTAGCTAGGTGAGTTGGTATAACTTGAGGTTTGAACCTTTACACAAGAGAACAGTTAAGTGAAAAATTAAGTTTTGTATCCAGCTAAATAATAAAAAAACAAGTTACTAGGAGTACAATAAAATATAGAAATTAGATTTTTGTTTGGAATACATTATTTATTTCTTATTTAGGAGACGGTCGTGTCAATACATAAAATATGGAATACATAAAATACGAAGATTAATTTTGTACTATTTCCATCCACCAACAGTTTAGTCACATTTACTAAATAACCTAAAAAAGACTGATCGATCCTGAATAAGTACAATTCTGAAATGTTTGTTTTAACCTCGTGAAAACTTTAAAGTTGTAATGCTACCATTAAAAATCCCAACGAAAATTTAATCACGAAAAATCTTTGGAGATACGATCTTCCCGTGTAATGGATTCCTACAAGCCTGCAAAGGACCCTTAAAAGGTAAATTTTATCTAATTAACAGATCTTCTTTTTGAAGTTGGGCAGATTAGCTAACTTTCCAATAAAATTAAGTGGATACTTAGAAAGCAAAACGTCTCGAGAAAGCGAGTTTGAGAAGAGAGTAAATATTTTTGAAAATTTATTCAAGGTTTGCAAATCACACAAAAACTTGCCAGTCGTAGAAAGTGAAAAATGCTGAATAAGGATCATAAAAGTCTGATACCGAGGTGGTATAACATTAAATATATTTTTTTGTCTACGATATATTTTCGTGGCCTTACTTTTTTTTCCCCAAGTTTTAATTTTACCTCAATAACATCTATAGCTCAGGAAACTTATGTCTACAGGCCTGGAAAGTTGAAAAAGGGCGTCTACATTATTTTATTTCTGACTTATTGAACTGAAAAACAGGTCTTGAATATTAAAAAGCAAAAACAAAAGATGGCTAAAGGGCATTCAAGCATAAAAAGAGAATCATCCCTTATTAAGGTCAAAGCTCAATGAAGCTGTCCTGTTTATTGTAATACCTATATATATTATATAAATAACGTTTGCTTTCACACAATATTATGCTTTCTTTATATTATATGCTTTGATCATGGGCTTGCAACTCATAACTATTTCAATCAAATATGCAATTGCATCACCTTGATCTCCTGCGGTATTTTTTTTTATCGTCAATGGGCTAACTCTTGACCTCGATCTAGTCTTGAAGACAGAGATGAGGCCGACGATGGAACGAGCTTGCCCAGAAGTAGCCTATTCACTCGCGACTTGAATAGATTCGGGTTATATGAACTCGGGAACTCAGACGCAGGCTGAGAATTCCACTCTTTAGCCGTGCGCATTATAAAAGATGTTTCAAAGCGCTTTGTGCGAATGTGCAGTTTTAAACACATTCAAGATCGATCATGAAGTTATACTTTATACTCCTGACAACCTAACATGGAAAAGGTCGTACTGATACCGGTTTAGGTATTTATTTCAGATTAAATTTGAGTCGCATTTATTAACAAAATTCAGGTCCTTCTACACAAATGCCAGATTAAAAGGACCCTTAACCGGCGAGGTTAAAATTTTTTTTCGTATTTGGACCTATGTTCCTTAGGGAAAGTTGTTCAGTTTCATGGGCAGAATCACATCCTTCAGGGTAGATATACGCTTTCTGTTACACCTTGTAGAATACAATACTATGAAGCTCAGTTTTTATATTGCACTTGTCAGCACTTTTAAAATTTCAAGCGTTTCCGTGACCTCTACTGTTCGCGTCGTCGCGAAAGTGAATTCCTACACGTTTTCAATTTTCAGTGTCAACAACTGGAGGCGTATCCTAAGAAGATATATTTCAAGCTAATGTATGTAATATTCAGAAGCATTAAGGCCCTTCAGAATTTAATTTACTCGTTTTTATTGTTCCTTTACGCATTTTTGAGAATTCTTAACTTGCTTTTGAGGATACTGTGCAGGATTTCTTTTAAATTTCTTTAAGGATTTTGTAATATATTAAGAATATTTTTGAAGCGCTAGTGGCCGTATGGTAAGTAACGTCGGGTCTAACCGGGAGCCGGATGGGTGACCGCTATGAAATAAGAACTATAACAGATTGTTTTAGACTTCGGACTCGGGATGGCTGCAGTAAAGACAACATGTCTAGGAGGGGTTTCTCAAAGGATCCTAACCTGGTCTGCTGCACGTGCGGTGTGATACAAACTATGGCCCACCTAACATCATGTCCTGCGTCCCCTTCCACCTGCACGCAGCAAGAATTAATGGACGCCACACTAACCGCCAGTTGCACAGTTGCCAGTTCTTTAAAGTTAAAGCTCCTTTAAGTCTGTTGCTGACTCTTTCTGTTTTGTAGACAAAGAAAGTGACAGCAATATATTTAAAGGAGGTTCAACTTTAAGGACGCTTTGTGCAACTGACTGTAAATGTAGTTCATGTGGCCGAATCCTGCGCTAAAATATTTAGCAACAAAAATTACGATGCCATCGACACGCAAAGAAGAAGATGACAGAGTGTTTTAAATGTAACATTTAAGAAACCAGGAAAATAAGAAAATAACATTTAAAAGATTCAGTATTCCACGCAACACATAGAAAGATGTATTTACCTAAAATAACTTCGAGCAAGTAACAACACTGATGAATTATCAAGTTATCGCCAGTATTTGACGTACAAGACATGCGTGACAAATAAATAAAGAAATATATCGAAAATGTTTTTTTTTTTTATTTTATTATTTTAGGGATAACAACAGCCTTAAAAATAGTGATTAAAATTACAAAACAAACTTAAAAGAGAAAGGCCAATTACAGCTATCCACGTACTATGTATGTAACCACTGTACATTCAAAATTAAATAACGCACACTGCAGCATCCAGAAATCGATCCTCTATCTTTTTATACACCTAACTCTTTGAACTGAGTAAATATTTTAGAAGAGGGCAATAAAAAATTCACGAACGGAACCGGGCAACGTGGTGACAGAATACTTCCCGTAGACGCAAATAAATGCCAAGGTGACAGATTTGACAAAAAATACGCTAGGAACTTTGCAGGTAATAAATATTATGAGAGCCATAAATTACGAATGAAAAAACTTTTGGAAAAATGGAGCAAGGTCAAAGTTGAACAGCTATTGTTCAAAACTATTTCAAATTTCAAGTCAAGCTGAGTTGCTGTAAAAGAGATGTTTGACGGACAGGCAGACGGACGAAGGCTCACAAAAGGGTTCCTTCTGGGTTGCTTTTTTCACCACTAGGACAGCCTCTGTGATATAGTGGTTAGAGCATTCGGCTCTCAATCCGGAGGTTCTGGATTCGATTCCCAGCAGGGACACTGTCAATCAAAAATTCACTTTGTGCGACTTCTCCAGTTTGGTTAGGACATTGCAGGCTTAATCACCTGATTGTCCGAAAAGCAAGATGTTTTTGTGCTTCGGAAGGCACGTTCAACCGTTGGTCCCGGCTACTATTTATTTATTATATAGGAGAACATAACAGGTAACAATCGGTACATAACAAGAATAATACATACAGGGTGTAAGGGACGGTGTGTACCGAAAACTGAAAGGGCGTGCTCAGTCAACGAAACTGAACAACTTTCCCAAAGAAACTTTTTTTTGACCTCTCCATACAAACTGTTCGATCAGACTGAGCAATTTGTATGGAGAGGTCAATTTTTTTTTTCAGTTCCCAGAAATGTTTCTTCGGAAAAGTTGTTCAGTTTCGTTGAATGAGCACGTTCTTTCAGTTGTCGGTACACCGACCCTTACACCTTGTATAATATAAAATTAGCTAGACTGATACCCTAAACATGTTCACACAAGAAGATGAGTAATGTCAGAGGCCTTTGGCGGCTCAACATCTCTGACACCAGGGTTTATGAGGTCGGTCATCGACCTTACAACCCAAACGATAAAAAGATAACGACTAGGACTTGCTAGTCCTGGACGTTGATGTTGAAATATTAATTATTCAAAAGCAAATTTCTGCAAAAATAGATAATATACAAAATAAATAAATACATTTAACTAAAGTTGAAGGAAAAAGTTTGGAGTCAGAAGTACATATGAATTTGCCCATGAAATTTAACAACTTTACCCAAGTAACGTAGATCGAAATCCGAAAAAAATTTTATTAGCTTTCCATAGAAACTGTTTCATACATTACATTAGTATTCAAGGGATTTGAATATTTTTTTTCTTGCATTTTGACTATTTTTCTACGGAAAAGATGTTCCCAGTTCTATAATTAAGAGATTTCAATATCCAACAATAAATAAACTATTTTGAGTTTGAGTTTTATAAGATTTTTATATGCTTCACTCTTCACATCGGATAATACGTTACAAACTCTGTAATTAGAGTTATTGAGCTGTTATTAACAATTTCGGACTTAGAAATCATCAATCAACTTATACTATAAGATAAAAGCCAGCCTGTACACCCCAAATAATACAATAAAGTTTTAAACTGAATTTAATGGCGCGCTGGTCATAAAATAGCGTTTAAATGTTAATAATTATTGCCCTCTCTTATACAATAAGTGCTATTAAGAGTACGTAGGTAACTATAACCATTCGAGTATTATGTATTTTCGCAATTTTATGCCCATTAGACTGAACCACTTTTCAAATTCTAGTTACAATATAATGAAATTAGTCAATTTTGTTATTAATCTAATCAGTTAACGAGACTTTGCCACGATACCTAATTAAATATTATGCAATAAATAAATAAATAAAATAAAATAAAATGTCGCTGGCAAATCATTTAATTCGCCGTGTACTAACGGCTAGCAAATTGTATACGTTCGGCAAATTGTAAAACGGCGTCGGCAAATTGTGAACGGGTTAGATCACTACTGGTGCATGTTAGGTTAGATAGTTAAGGCAAACCCAACATAACCTTTCGCTTAGGTTCGGTCAGGTTTTCTTTCGTCCACAATGCCAGAAACGTACTAGGCGTCGCTATGTAAAATGCCGAATTTAAAAATTTCGGCATTTTGTAAAATGACAAGGCATTATGTGAAGCGGCGTTGCCTGCGACATATAGACCATGAAAATGTATAGCAACACGAACGTTATAAATTTGGTAATTTTAAAGTTAGGCTATCCTGTTTCGGTGTTTGATAATTAGTAAAGTTTCGACGTAAAATTTTCACAAACATAATTGTTCGTTGTTTTATGAGATACTTAATTGCTTCGTTTAATTTGGTTTCGTACGTAAAACGAAACTATAATATCAAAGTAATTTTATACTAAAAGGAAATAAATTTATTAGTATTGTCGAAGTTATATGTCAATTTTTTTTATTAAGATTATAATTTTGGAAGTTTAAACTTATACTTGTGATAAAAAGTTTAAATACGATAAGATATTCGCTTTCAATATAATACTGATTGTTTTGTTTCAATTTAACAACCCTAAAGAAGCTGTACATTTCCACCATCTCCCTTATACCATCAGGAGTCCAGACGTTCCGCAGGATATCACCCATACTTGGTTGATATTTCGCACATTCACATAAAGCTCTTTGAAACATCTTTTATAATGCGCATGGCTAAAGATTGTAATTCTATGCCTGCGACTGTATTCCCGAGTTCATATAACCCGAATCTTTTTAAGTCGCGGATGAATAGGCTTCTTCTGGGCAATTTCGTTCCATCGTTGACCTGATCTCTGTCCTCAAGACTAGATCGAGGTCAAGAGAAAGTTCATTGAAAATAAAAATAAAAGTCGAAACTTAGATTGAAATACCAACAAATTTATTAGAATTTAAATTTAATTGAATTTTACGAAAAAAATATTTTTTTTTTTCAGAGTGGATATATCACAAAAGTTTAATACACAATGTTTCAACAAAAGCACATATAAGATAATAGTAAACTCGAAAGTTAGGTTAGCCTTTGTGATCGGTGTATTATCTTACAAAGAGCTTTGAATCTTCTCTCGTTCCGAGTGGGTTTAAGGAGGTGACAGAAGTTTTTTTTCTACCAAAGTAAGCAATCATTTATGTTTCGCAGTAATTATGATATTTTTTTTTTACATTGTCAATGGGCTTACTCTTGACCTCGATCTAGTCTTGAGGAAAGAGATGAAGTCGACGATGGAACGAACTTGTCCAGAAGAAGCCTAATTACTCGCGACTTGAATAGATTCAGGTTATATGAACTCGGGATCACAGACGCAGGCAGAGAATTATAGTCTTTGGCCGTGCGCATTATATAAAAGATGGTTTAAAGCGCTTGGTGCGAGTATGGAATATCAACCAAGTGCGGGTGATATCCTGCGGTGCGTTTGGACTCCCGATAGTAAAAAGGGGATGGTGGAACGAGCTCATGGAGCTCTTGAGCACATTCTCCGAAGTATAAATTTCTAAAATGCAATCCATTATATTTTAATTTTATTCAATTGTAAGGCAATAGGATATAATAGAAGCATGGAATATTTTAACTAGACCGTTCAAAGGATCCTTTTGATGAGTTCAGTCAGAGTCATCAAGACAAATTAGTTTAAGCTTCTGTCACATTTAGCTTCATTAATTTCATTGTCCAATTTATTTCTCTCGCATTGTAGACATAGATTATGTAATCTTCGGTAGTTGCATTCGAAAATGTCAACCGAACAAAGTGTCATTAATCTCGAGGATAAATAGTTCTGAATGTAGTCTGTGGTAAGTTGCCAAGAGCTCTGGAATATACTTTCAGACGCCGTTTTGTTAAAATTTATACTGATTTTGATGTACCTTTATTCGTTATTTTCGTTGTTTTAAAAGACTCGTAAAAATGCACTTTTTTAGTGTCTGGGCGCATCCTGTACACTACATAAAACGAGCGTAAATTTGAAATTGGAAGCGCGAGTAGGCCCGCATATTCAGTACATAAGACCCGCACGAGGACAACGAGACTCGCGCGAGCGCGGGTGCGGAGTGCATTGCACGGTGGGTGGAGAGTGGGTTTAGGCCGCCATTCAAATTAGTTATTTGGTCCATCCGCACTAACCAACAAGTACTCTAGAGAACAATGAAGACGGAATATATTTTCGTGTAATTTCAAGACTCCTTTCGACAGGCAGACTCAAATATGGAATCAAACGAGCTCTTATTCTTGCCATACTTCTCGGCGTGAGTGTACACGACATACTAAGGTTGCGTTCCTTAACGTGAATAATTACCCGACGTCGGGCGAAATTTACTCTTTGACGTTCCAAAACACTCCCGAGTGAAACCGAAGGTAACCGAACAATTCACGGAAGCGTTCCAAAACAACCGGGGGAGGGTAATTTTTACTCTGACGGGAGCAAAAATTCACACTGATTTTCTGCCGTAAATTATTACCTGACAGATAAGTGAAGTGACATTGACAGTGGGAAATGTTGTGAAATCGAAACGTAATCAATATTGCTAGCGATGGAGCCATAAAAACTTTAAAAATGAATTGAATTAAATCGTGATTGAATCGAAATTAAAGTTATTGCTATTTAGCGGAATTAATATGTGCTTTCATGCTCAATGCTTAATTTAAAGATGGCTGATTGCCACTTTTGTTGAAAAGTTGAAGATGAAAGGGAAAATGATGAATGAAAGAATATTATTTTTATTAAGTATTTCTTTTAGAGCAAATTGTTTGTCAATCCGTCCGTAGTCTTTTGTAATCAGAGCGAGGACAAAGACATCGAGGAGGATAAGATCCTGAAAGGGCTTCTTACTTGTAGTAGCTCGGCCGAGAGCGTTCCAAAACAGAGATTACCCAATTGCATTTCAAAACCATACTTTCTTTCTCTTTTCCTGCTGCATGCCATCTCTTTCTTGGGATCCGAGTGAACAAATTCTCGTTAAGGAACGCAACCTAAATACGTTCTAGACTTTCTCGAGTACTTTTCGCCCGTGAGTGTATATATTCATCTTTTGTGCTCTCACTAGACTTTAATGAGTGTGTATACCTTGCTACAGGTATTTTATTGTGTGGGATAGAGGACGAGAAGTGTTATGGCAAAAACGTTATATAACCTAAAAAACCTACAAACTTTTAAAAACATCCCTATATGTAAAAAATAAATATTTCTTCATGTATTTCTGAAAGAAATGATTAAGTAATGTGTAAAGTATTTCCCAAATCAATAAGGACGCCAAAGTACACACAGAGTACACTCCAGTCGGGATTGCTTTCTCTAAGCTTTCAAAACTAATTTTGAAATTGTAAGTCTCAAAGGAAAATGCAAAACCCTCCTGCCTACCTACATGCATTAAAAGTTTGAAGGAAGGACATGTTTTAACACAAATTACCTTTACTTTGTTTGCTCTTTATATTGTCGACGTTTTCAACACACACATTGCCAGAAGTTATTTGAGTTGACGTGCGCTACTTAATACTTAGCTATATACAACGTGTTAATGGAATAAGCGAAACCCTCATACACCCCAACTGATTTTTATTAAAATAAATCCATTCCCGTAAAAGAAATTTTGAAAAAAGTTTTTTTTTCTAGATATTGATACTTTAAAGTTTTATCACTGTTCTAGTTTCATCGTTGTTCTAGTCCGCGCACTCCGCGCGCGCCACGTTCACTTCCCTCCCCTCCTCACCGCTCTACCCGCGCGGGGCACCGGCGGCCGCCAGCGCGCGTATCCACAGAAATATTTAGAATAGAAGCGGCCAAAATTAAGGTAATAAAAAAAAATTACCCCTATCAAAAACCCGTGAAATGGATTCTATTCTCGATTCTGAACAAACTATTTTCTCAGTTTCGCTTATTCCGTTAACACGTTGTATAAGGCCCCCCCCTAATATTAGCAGCTACACGCTCATCAATTTTAATTTCGACCTCATTTTCATGTCAATAACGTTCACATAAGCGTACCTTGCAACGTGGCTGTTACGACCAACGGTGTCCCCGAAATTCAAAAAATGAGAGAAATGTATTTTTTTTCTATGTTACTGCAAAAATATCAAAAAAGTTAAACGACTACATTATAAAATATTTTTTTGTCTAAAATATTGTAAATTTTCATATATTTTTTATATAAAATGTACCTAGCAGTAAAATGGTTATAAATGGGAAAAATGGACAAAATAAGGGTCATTTAAGATTTTTTTTTCTTCAGTTATAAAAATTTAATTAAAATTCTATCTCGACCACATCACTTCTCATATCTTGTTTGTTACTACGTTTTCTTTCTGTTAAGATATTTATTGTAAAAGGTGGTTACGAAGTTATTCAGTCTCAAGGTCATTCAGGAAGGATTACCTTTAAAGACTGGCGACAACTGCTGCATTTATGTTATGAGTTTGGTTCTTCTGTTTAGTGCAGAAATAATTTCTCTATACAGGGTGCTTTGTACATGAATAAAAACCTCTCAGATGGTCGCTCTACCCATGAAACCCTTAAGGAAGATAGGTCGAAATACGAAAAAAAAAATCATCGTTACATAGAAACTGCAGCAGTTAACAGAGTATTTAGTATGGGAAGTCAATTTTGTTTTTCATATGTCGACCTATGTTCCTTAGGAAAAGTTGTTCAGTTTCATATGTAGAGCAATTATCCGAAAGGTTTGCAGACATATACCAAAAACCCTGTATAAATACTTCAGAAGATTTTTGTATTATCACTTTTGTATTTTCTTGATATTGCAGTGGTTTCTTGCCGCTTCTTATACGCTGCCAAAGCACGATCGGAAACGGCGTAGACTCGCTCTATTTGCATTGTATTCTGCATGACATTCAATAAGTATTCTGTAAAGAATCTACATTGAATAAATAATCTGAATCTATCTGAATCTTGAGTACAATAAGCTATAAATAAATTATTTGACTGATGAACAACGCAACGACTCAACATGAGCGTTTAGAAACTTTAGAACCTTGAAGTTTTACACATGTGTTTTCTGTATGACATATTGCTTTATAGCCATAGTACGCACGGCAGCAAGCATGTAGAAAAAACCAGTGTAAGCTGAACTAGCGCTACGCTACGAACGCCCGCAACCAGAGACCCGCTCAAGGTTAAAGCGTTTCCACCGACGAGCGGCCGTGTGTACCATACTACGTACAGCGTTCACCAACCGCTGTCCATACCAGCCGCAACGTTACCAAGATGCGGTGACCATGGTAATCCCTCTCCAAAAAGTACCACGGATTTTTCTATTCCACGTATTCTGCTGTGACTGACTAATGAATTTAAATTGAAACGCATTTGGAAAATCAACATTTGTATATTTGAGTGAATTTTTAGCTTGTTTTATCTATTCATATTTTTTTTTAAATATTAATTGCATGCGATCGGTCTTCAGGTGTGTATAATATATGTAAAAACTACGAAAGATTCTTTGATATAATGTCCCCCATTTTTTGGATACAATCCTACTTTAGGAACTCAACAACATTCTCCTATGCAGAAAGGGCATCATCTACGTAAACAACATAATTATTGTTCAGTTAAATACCGCAGTGTCAGCCACTGAGTAAGTTAGTTTCTAAGGTATGTTTTCAATATAATATTTTGTAATCTACTTGATTACTTGTAAAGCGAAATTGAATTAGTCGTCGTATTGGAGCAAGACATTAAAGGCACAGGTGCGAACTTTACAGGTAAACAAATTTTATAGTTCTAATGGCTGGAAAGCTGTGATGTGAATTTGGAAAGGGAAGGTCTGTTTACGAAACCAGGTAAAAAGTACCCTAAGCCGACGAGTGTGTATGAAAGGGTTGATGAAAGTAGAGAAAGCGAGAGAAGTATGTCAAGGAGCGCTGTGGTCTCTGCCTACCCCGACGGGTAAGAGGCGTAATATTATGTAAGTGAAACAAGTAATGAAAAGTGCTACGTTTCTTAAAGCCTTACAAGTTACAAATACAAATGTCGCCATGACAGTCTATACTTAATGTATAGTCAAGAGCAAGTAAAGCTCGGCACATAGAACTTTGCACCTTTCTCATTTCAATGGACCAAATTCTAGATGTTTAAAGGCCAGGTTAAAAGTAGGTACCGTAAACCGAGAAGCACGAATGAAAGGATTGATGAACTTACAGGAAGCAAGGGAATTATGTCAAGATCATAGCAGGTGGAGGACTGTGGTCTCTGCCTACCCCAACGGGAAAGAGGCGTGATATTATGTTTGTAGGTATGTAAATGCTCAAATCAAGCTGTGAAGTCAAGCTTGATCTGCACGTGACTAGGAATTTTTAGATGGTAGCTAGAGCTTTAAAAATACACATCAGATTAAGCAAGAAACCCAGAAAAAGTGTATAGTTTATGACTTCAGTACTTGAACAGATCTAACATTGTGATAAGTTTTTGGCCAATGGATGTCGACTAATACCTTTATCTCGACTGCAGTAATGCACGGACAGACCCGTATGACGCGGGGTAGTAGAGGTGAGATATCGATAGACGATAATAGATGGAGCGGGGAGTGTACCATATGTACTGTGAGTATGATTGCCTTATTCTGTGCTGCTATAAAACAACAAGCATGTACCACAAATACCGAACAAGCTATTGTCGAAACTGTATAAACAGAATAACTCCGATTCTTTACTGTAAGTATCCTGAGACACACACGAGGAAGGATTCGCAGGTAATATTCTCATTCTTAACCGCCGGTATTACATGAGGTCACTGTTTTAGTTCCAAGGTATATGAATTAGTGAGGTCCAAAGCCCCGAATGGAGTTAAGCCGAACCCAGGAGGGTAGGATTTGTGACCGAAAAACTTACCCTATTAAGACTGCCCGCCATCAAGCTTTGTTTTGTTGTGTACTGGCTTAGTTGGATGTATTTATATAACAACCAAAAAACTTAAAATATAGTAGGCAGCAAAATAATTGGAGAGTACGATTTCAGCCATGTATTTGCATACAAAGACAGGGTCAAAAAAACTTTCAAAATTATTTACGTAAAATAAATAACCTCCTTTTCTATTTGTATAAGTGCAGTAAAAGGTGACTAATCGGTATAAAAAAGATCACCGCCGTGTGGTGATCAGCTTAGAGGTGGTCCTACCCCATATGTTTCTATGGGCGGTGCAGAAACAGACAAAGCTGCTCTATTTCTTAGGAGATGGATTTGCATGGAAGGGAACTGTCACTATGCAAAGTTAAAACCCAACACAATAGCAATGTGTCTTTATAATCCGTTTTAAGAGTTAATGCCAACGCTTACCAACACATTTTGCAGCCATAGAACCAGACAAACCACCACGAACCAGAGTTATTTGACGGAAAAAATAACATTGTTTTACAAACTTTTTTTTTCCGACAGCATTAGCTGATTACTATTGATCATAGAGCATAGTAGCAATATTATATATTCTTTGATATAGCTGCAAATAGTGTTTGTAAGCTTTTGCATTGACTTGTGAAATGGATTATAGGGCGAATTTCCACCAATGCTATGTGAGAGAAGCTAAGCTGTGAGCTGTGAGAAGGCCAACTAAAAGGGTTGCTTCAGTTTCCTAGTTTGTCAAATTCACCCTGAGACTCTGCGCGGGATTCTTTGTATGTATTAAACATAGCGTTGACACATTTACCTCCTAGATTTTCCTTTACAAATTTCAGTTAATAAAACGAACACCCAAACGAAATACCAAGTTTCCGAGTATTAGTAGTTCTCACTATTTAGTTAAAGTTCAGAGTACTAACTAACACTAGAGAGATGCTGTGCTATTGAAGCAATATTGCATTCAGTAGTTCACAACAACAAATGCAAGCAAGGCTAAATAGCGAGTGTTATTTAGCTTACGATGTACAGAGTGTAACAAAAAGGGTATACTAAAGGGTATACCAACTCTGAAGGATATGATTCTGCCCATGAAACTGAACAACTTTCCCCTAGGAACATAGGTCGAAATACGAAAAAAAAAATTTATCACCCATAGAAACTTAATCAGCTGATAGCGTATTTTGTGAGATAGGTCAAATTAGATTTTTCCTATTTTGACCTGTGTTCCTTAAGAAAAGTTATCCATTATGGGCAGAACGAAATCCTTTCGGGTTGCCCTTTCTGTTACACCTTGTATACTGCAACCATGTTCGAAAATTGACAAGAGCTATAAAATAGAAGCACTGTAAGTACGGGCTTAAAATAAAAACCGAGCAAATGATTTACAAGATTACTCAGGCCTTAAAATTATTTTGAAAAATCATAGGCTATCAACAAGTTTAATTTTTCCCATAAAAACCTTCCACCGTCGCGTCGTCGACACAGGATTTTGTACGGTTAGTATTTACCTCTGCCAATTGCACCTACCTTCTTTATAGCATCTACCGTTTTCAGTAGCGAAGTATGATACTAACAAGACAGCAAAAGTGCGTTTTTGACCCTAGGAACTAAAAATGGAATGTCTCATGTGTCGTTAATTTTAATGTCTTCCTTAACCTTCAAACAGAATACAGCAGTGTAAACAATGCTAATTTGCTGCAGACGTCAGAAAGAAGTAATAGTTGCCCTATGCCCAAACAAACTTTGGACAAAGCCCTTTCACATTAAAAACTTCACAAAATACTCTTATGTGCTTCCAAAAATAACTTCTAAATCACCTTCTGAATCGCCTTTATAACTTTAGCACCTTGTATAGTTAGCTCAGTTTGTTTAAAATGCATTGCTTGTTGCATACCAATGATATCGTTGCGTTGAGACGCCATGTTGGCAAGAGCCGGCAGTGTATCCAGATATTATTATTTCATTTTTATATGACCAGGGAATACGATAAGATTTCGTGGCTGTGTCGTAAAGTGGCTAACATATAGTCGGGATAGTTGGTAGAATATACAAATATCGTAGATGCATGTGCGAAAACAGACCAAATATGGCAATGCTAAAATCCTTAGTCTATGGTGTCTTTCCAGCAGATCTTAGGCAGCTAACCTGTGAGTTGGAAAAATTACAACCACTAGGACAGAGATGAGGTCGATGATGGGACGAGCTTATCCAGAAGAAGGCTATTCGCTCGCGATTTGAATATATTCGTGTTATATGAACTCGGGAACACAGACGCAGGTAGAGAATTCCACTCTTTAGCCGTGCGCATAATACCTACTCGTAAGAGTTGTTTCAAAGCGTTTTGTGCGAATGTGTGGAATATCAATCAAGTGTGGGTGAAGGAAGGGGGATGGTGGAATAAGCTCATGGAGCTCTTGAGCACACTCTCCGAAGTACAATCTGTAAAAAACCGACAGACATGCAACCTTGCGACGGTGGGTGAAACTTGGTTTTCACCAGCATCTCATCAGCTTCTTGGCTCTGCGATCTATCGATTCAAGTGCGGCTAGTTGATATTTGGTTGAGCCATCCCAAAGATGACAGCAATTGTCTATGCAGGATCGGACTTGTAAGCTGTCCAGGGCCCTGAGTCAAGTGGCATTCTATTATCGCAAACACTATGGAATAGAATAAAAATGTATGAGATTGACATTAGCTGTCACGCAACATTTCGTTAGCTAATGTCAATCCCATATATTTTCATTCTATTCTACTAGCGTTTGCGATTGTAGAAAGTCACTTGACTCAGGACCTAGGAGTGAAGTAACGCCACACCCCGGACACTAAGTACAAGCGCTAATTTGAAATTGGAAGGTGTCGTAGGCTCGCACATTTAGTACAAAAGACCCTTAGAAGGACCACGAGAATCTCGCGGGCGGGTGCGCGCGGGGGTGCGGGGGAGATTGCAAGGGGGGCGGAGAGTGTCCGTTCTGTATGCTGTGGTAACCTTGATGAGGATACCCAGCTTTCTTAGCTTAGAGCTGCGTACGAAGATGGAGCAATCCTATTGGTTGGACTTTTACCAGCTCAATTGTACCATATTTTTTGGCAAATAAATAATTATCTTATCTTATCTTATCTCATCTCACCTCACCTCACCTCATCTCATCTCATCTCATCTTATCTTATCTTATAGTTAGTTACCTAGCACAGCTCTGGTGGAAAGGCAAACAGTTTCGTTTTGTCTCCTGTTAGGAACAGTTGCAAACATTCTAAACACATTCAAGGTTTTGGATTGTATTTGTAACGTTTTTAAACGTTTGGAAACGTTTCCAAACGTTTATACGTGGGAGCACCTAAACTATAGTATATCGAAATACGTTAGTTCATACAGAACGGAAAAACGATCAAGCAATTGTTTGATGTCACTGAATTAAGAAACATGCCAGTAATTACCTAAGACTCAGATCAGATCAAGCGGAATAAATACTAGATCGAGAACGCGTGAGCGTTTCGATCTGAAAAGAGTCTTATGCTAAAAGTAAAAACGTAAATATTCAATTATAATAGTGGTACGGTCTGTAGTCTGAACTGATCCTCATCCAGCATCTTCAAGTCTTTTCCTGTTTAGGCCCTCCGCCGCGTGAAGCGTTTTTGCCGGCGTTCGTGTTTCTATGAGCCCCGCCTCGTGACGCGGATCATACGGCGCATCTCGCAATACGCGCGCGTTCGAAGGCCGGCGTTCGAGCAGCCGAGAAACAAACCTAAAACTTCCGGTGCAGTAGGCAACTGAAATAATGCTTCGCCACACAAATAAATAACACGCTTTTGAAACTGGTCACCATTCTTTCGGACTATTTGGATTGTATGTATGTTGAATGAATTCTAAAAGATAGCACGCTTAAGAACTAAGACAGCTTGTACCTTCTTAGACGCAGGTAAAATAATATAGTAAACTGAGAAAATGACAGACTGGAAGTTGCTCCACCGACAAAAGCATGTCTCTTAAGTTTAAGAAGAAGAAGAAGACGTTTACTTTGACTGAGATTCAGAAACATCTTAAAAATTATAAAATCCTATGCGACAACACTTGTTATTGACTATACCTCTAATTTGATAACACAATTTTTAGAATCAGCTCACGATTTATTTCGTCTCTGAATCTCGGCACAAGGTACTGGAAAAGATAAGTTTTTCGTACAGTCGATATAGAAAAGTTGACCGTGAGATCAAATGGTGCAAATCAAGTTTCACAGTCTGGCCTACCGTCGCAAGGTTGCATGTCTTTCGGTCATTTACAGATTGTGCTTCGGAGAGTGTGCTCAAGAGCTCCATGAGCTCATTCCACCATTCCCTTTTACCATTGGAGTCCAGACGCACCGCAGGATATCACCCATACTTGGTTGATATTCCACACATTCGCACAAAGCACTTTGAAACATTTTTTATAATGCGCACGGCCAAGGTGTTGAATTCTCTGCCTGCGTCTGTGTTCCCGAGTTCATATAACCCGAATCTATTCAAGTCGCGAGTAAATAGGCTTCTAATGGGCAAGCTCGTCCCATCGTCGACATCATTTCTGTCCTCAAGACTAGATCGTCGGTCAAGAGTAAGCCCATTGGCAAATAAAGAAATGATCACCGGTGGTAGTACAGCAGTAAGGCTGATAATCGTAATTCCAGTGGATCCACTGACGAACTGTAAAAAAACCTGACGTGAACTTAAAAAACAAAATTAAATAAAGACTCAAAAGACCAATAAGATATACTTCACTTTTCATGAGCGCAATAATATGAAAGTACACTCAGTCATAGAAAGAGTCGAGATTATCTAATCTCCATATAAAAAGCATTAAAAACAAATATTAAACCAATTTCAACTCCAACAATAATACAGCCACTTTACGATGATGATATTGTGTTCTTACGCCACAAAGTAATAATCTTAAATTCTATTACGAGTTAAATCTCATACTGAGATTCTCTTCCATACATGTTATCTTTCGCGGTTCTATAAGTCTGAAAAAGTTTATTGCTTTGAGACATCGAGCATATTATTGTAAGTTTTACAGAAGTGTGCGTACATGGCTTATGTTTGCGTGACCGACTTTTATGTGCGTCGAATCCTTTTGGGAGTCGTTTAAATTTGTTTGTTTCTATATTAGTTCTGTAGCCCGTGGATATTCAAATTACGAAAAAGGTTACCGTTTGTCTTTGTAAAATTGTTATAGATTTCACCATTTCACATACTAATAGCGAAGTCTTAAAGATCGTAACCCGCCGTAACCAAATATAGTGACAAGTGATATAGTCTGGCCGTATTGACAATAATTTACATTTTTGTGTTACCGTTTCAAATTTATACATCTGTTAATAGACCCTCTGAACAAACCGTATACCTATTTTAAGACTGTTTCTGTGGCCGGTTCAGATTTTAAGACTCATTTGGTCTTAAATTTGTTTTTGGCAAATTTCCATAGTCTTACTATTACGTATGGTAATTCAACAAAGCTGTACAACATGACAATAACGAAACAATGCGGTAACCTATAAATGTATATAACTAACATATACGGAGATTATAGTTTTAGGGTTACGATCTCTAACACTTCGCTTTTAGTATGTGAAATTTTCACAAAGACAAACGGTAACCTTTTTCGTAATTTGAATGTCCACGGGCTACAGGACTATATCGAAACATAATTTTCGGTCCATGCGTCTGACACCCGGTATATCCGTCTGAAACTAAACAATTTTCAGTGACTAAAAATTTCAGGAAATTAACACAAAAATCGGCCTTTCCATACAAACTGTAAGTGTGGTACCGGCAAAAATAGTACCGACTCATCTCTACCTGTGGATGTCGTAAGAGGCGACTAAGTGTTTATAAACCAGAAGATGGGCAGCAGCGTCCTTCCGTGTATCGTACCATCTTACATACTGCCGTTACCAACAACAGCGGTCGCCAGCCGCAACACTTACAAGCGTGGTGACTATGGTAAAACCCCTCCTAAATAACACGCGTTTTTTCTGAAGTTTTGGATGGAGCTTCCTGTCCTGTAGTGCACATTTAATGGGATGTTACTATATACAAACTGTCTAATCCACCAATAAGACACCAACTTTGTTACCATTTTAGAATGCAAATAAATATTGTAATCCAGTTTGCAATTTTGTATGGAGAAGCCGATTTTTTTTTCCTGAAAGTTTTATTCACTGAAACATAATAATTTTCGTTGACTGATACTACCCTTTCAGTTTTTGGAGTCCTGTCTCTTACACCCTTTATAAAAATATCAGGCCGGAGACGATCCTTTTGATGTTACATTGACTCTTATGTTGTATATTGAAATGACGTCTTCCTGCTACAATTTTTTTTAAAGTTAAAACGATTTTATTAACTTACCCAACGAAACTCTTCTGACACGTGGAAAAGATCTTCTTACGTACACATTGGAAGCAAATATGGTCCCTATGCAAATTCATTATATTTATCTTCGGTGCTCAAAGGGGCATGCGGGCGGAACATCGTACAATAATTAGCAGAGTTCTGTAGGTAAAGTATTTAATTAATTTGTTGAGATAGAAACAATACTAATTTTGCATTGATATTTCGATATATTTAATGTGATATTTTGATGTTCAAGTTTGTAATTTAATATTAGGAGTGCATGACCCACGATGGATATCCGTAACTGTCAACTGGATGGAGGCCATCTTTATTCTTTCATGACTTCATGAGCTATACTATAAACAAACACCTCAATTATATCTGTTGAAAAAAAAAAACAATTTAACGCATTAACGCACTTGTGTACACATTAATGAAGTACATCACTTACCATTACCTATTAAGATTGGTTTTAAGGTTAAAAATTGTATTCAATAATTTCAAGATACTTATCAAGCGGTTCCATGGTGTAATGGTTAGCACTCTGGACTTTGAATCCAGCGATCCGAGTTCAAATCTCGGTGGAACCTGTTCTTTTTGTACATTTTTACTACATGATTATCATAGCAGCAAATTTAATACAAGTTACTTAATCCTACAAAGTATCTTGTCGTAAAAGGTGATCATGAAGCTGTGGATGGGCAGAAACGTCTATCTGCGTAAAGTACCATCATTGGGCTACATGGAGACTATGGTTGGTATTTCCATCCATTGTACTCCCTTTTCTTTCTTTCAAAAGTATATCACACTTTTTCCTGCGTGTATTTTGGGGTACTCCCTGTCCAGCGGTGGATGTTTTATCCTATAGTATTAAACGAGCAATATTTGTATATTATATATATATATATATATTTGTAATCCGTTTCTCGAAAACGGCTCTAACGATTTCGATGAAATTTATACGGGGCTTTTTGAGGGCGCAAAGTCGATCTAGCTAGAAAAATTAGTTTTCCCCGTGTTTTTAAGCATTTGCGTTTTAGACAAAAACCTACAGCGCCATCTGTTAGCGGGTAACATAGCTTGCTCACCCAATGGTATTTTAATGTTGAGGCAGCTACTCGCTCGCCCAGGTACCAGGATGTAATGCGATGAATACAGAGACGTACCGAAATGGATCTACGCAAGTTTAAATAAAACTGTCAACAATTTCTGTCAAAGAATAAGCATGGCAACATACATAGCGTTATTTCTTTGTACCTGACATCCGTCCGACCATGAGTTGGTTGGGTCAGCAGCATCAACGTTTTTTTGGGGAATTTCCAAAAATTTTATAGAAGTAAAAACAATTTAAACATATCCTACAACTTAATAAGATGTATTTGCACTCTACTGGTTTCGTGTACCTACATGTGTGTGCATAGTGACGATTATCTCTTACTTACTTATATTTAGTATTGGAAATGTTTCATTTTCAAATTGGAAATTTAGATTGTTTTTTTTTTTAAGTTCGGTTAATTTTAGGTACTAACACAACTGGAGACTGAGAAAAGTTTCTTAGTGCCTTATTAAGTAAATAAATAGTGTTTCATAATAATAACAAGTGTTATAAGAACAAGAAACAAATGGTATGTCCCTGAAAAAAATCGACACAGGAAGTGCACAGCAAATAACATTTAATTTTTGTATGAAAAAAAAAGGCTAATAATTTAAAGTTTCCTATTCATCCGTATGTCCATTCAACTCAGCCTAGTGGCACTTCACCCTAATCCACACGAACTCCGAAGCACTCAAAACTAACTAACCATGAGTACATTCGGCTCGAAACAAAAAGATACAGTAATTAATTAAGTGGGCACCAGTTCCACGGACAACAAAGGGAAAAGCGTATGGAATGTTAACACCCTTGTTAGAGGGAAATGGGAGTGAAACATACAGGGTGTTAAGAACAGGTTCATGAATACAATACAATACAATACTCTTTTATTGCACACAGATAACAAACAGTACAAAAAATCAAATGTGGACATAAAATTGGAGCACAATAAGGCGGCTTTATTGCTAAAAAGCAATTTCTTCCGGGCAACCTTTGGGTGCAAGGAAAAATAAAGATACAATAATGCGGTGGCGGTGCACAAAGATGAACTAAGTGAATATTGTATATTTAACTAATATTATTAATAAACATACATATACCTACACAATAATATACTACATACATATTACATACGTATATACTACATAAACTATACATACATAAAATACATATAAACAAGCAACAGGATACAACGAACAACAACCAACATCAGATCACAGGACGAGAGAAAAAGGTTAGCCAGAGAGAGAAAGGAAATGAGCTTTAATATTCCTTTTCAATGAGTCGAGCGAGGGAGCTTGCCTCAGCGTGGTGGGAAGTGCGTTCCAGAGCCTAATGGCTCTGACCGTGAAAGAGTCGTCATAGAAGTTTGTGGAATGGGAAGGCATAGAGAGAGAAAGGTCAAGAGAGGAACGGAGTGTACGATCGAGGTGAGTGGGACTGACCCAGATCACTTGTCCGATTTAACAAAATTTGTACAGTGAACGACAGGTCAAGTTTGACACTAGCACCGCGACTCTAGCCCGTACGTCTATTGAAATAAGAATGGTACAAAGTCCAACGTGTCAAGCTTGATGTGATCTTGACTGTATTACGAGAAATACTTGTATTTTCATATTACTATTTGTGACCGGTTTCTTGAAAATGGCTCTATTTCGATGAAATTTAGTGCACGCAGGTTTTTGGGGATGAAGAATCGATCTAGCTAGAAATAATGTCTGGGAAAATTTATTTTTTGACAAACTACAGCGCGATTCAGAAACCCTACAACGCCATCTGTTGGTTGGTTTCGCTGTAGTTTTTCTTCTCCACAATAGATGGCGCAATTGCGATCAGAGATCGGTCGCCCGAGTACTTATTTTACAGTACACTTCGGAATGTGACTGAAGATTTTAAAATTTCGCACACCTCTTTGTAAAAAACAATCCTCCTCCCTCCTTCTGCCAAGAAACGTTCACAGCTGGACAGGCAGCTTCCTCCAGAATCCCTGCATTTGGCACCATGGAAAGTGGTTGTTAATAAATGCAGTATGTAAGATTGTACGATACATAAAAGAACGGTGCTACACATCCTCCGGGTAGAGATGGGTTGGTACGGTCAACCGCACGTCGATAGAAACTTTTTCAACTCTATTACCAAGCCATAAGGTCCAAAAGTGTTTATACTGACGTGCTGTTGAGTGTACTATTCCTTGCCGGAACCAAACGTATTCAAGGACTATTCTGTTCTAAACATAATATTTTAAAATTCCTGACATACTTCTGCCATTATAAGTTGTATTAAAAATATATAAATAGACGATGAACATAGTTGTTGCTTAGTGTAGAAGACCCTGCGAAAGGTGGGAAACTTGGGTATAAGATAGAGAAGAGAGAGAAGTAGTTTCCAATGCACAAAAGTTGTATAACATGAAGTGGTGCAAAGCGAGACAGAACTCTGTAGCACTATCCAATAGCAAGTTGTGTTGGCTCTCAGGAAGTAGTGATAGTAACTTCAACTTGGACACTTTCTAAGAAGGACCTAATCGTTATAACTGGTTTAGTTTTGTAATAATGTTAGTAAGTAATCTATCATTACTACCATATGCTTGCTCTTATACCAAGTAACTTGTGAATAAAACTGTGAATGATAATATAATATAAAAGGTACTGCAAATATTTTCTACAACTAAATAAATAAAAAATGTAGCGATTAGAATAACACCAGTGTTGAGAGTAGGACGCAGAAATACGTGTCTCTGTCGTTCCAATATCTTATGCAAAGCTCCGTATTGTGGTTGTTTTTTCGGTTAGTTTATAATTATTTTTGTCAAACAAATAAGACAAAAAATACCAGAAAAGTTAAAGTCAAAGTATACTTCATTCATATTAGGATTCTTTGATCACTTTATGACTTCAATCAAACTAAAAGCTACGTCACTTCACAAACAAAGTGACGCCATGTGTGTCCAGCGGTGGATGTTTTATGGGATGTAATGCGATGACTACAGATATACCGAAATGGACCTATGCATGTTTAAAAAAAACTGTCAACAAGTGACCAGAAAAAACTCACCCAAGTGCGAGTCGGACTCGCGCACCAAGGATTCCGTACCACTACTGTCTCAGCCAGAGACGCGCAATCACACAGAAGTGTATTAAATGCACGCCAGTCTGACTCGGACTTGTATTCTATAGCTTATGCAGATTATGTAAACATAAACTTAAACAAAACATTACCAAAAACGTTTCAGTCAAATCTCATATTTGCGTTTGTTCCAAATTGATTACTTTGCGATCTCTAGTAATGGAATTATGTTTTTACTATTGCTACTCAAAAAACCGGCTAAGTGCGAATCGAACTTGCGCACCGAGGGTTCCATACCACCAAGGTAAAAATACCGCCATAGTTATGGACACGCAGTTACTTAGAACTGTATTTAATGCGCGCGAGTCCGACACGTACTTGACTAGTATTCATTATAGCTTAGGTGTACACTATAAATATAGGTACCAATTTACACGCTTGTAAGTGTTACCGTTCCAACGATAGAGCAAAAAAATCAAGCAAAAATCGCCTAAAAACACGTTTACAATGAAGCCTCCTCAATTTTTTACTTTTTTTAATATTTGTTGTTATAGCGGTTACACACATACATAATCTGTGAAAAATTTCAACTGTTACCAACCTCTCGTAGGTTATCGTAGGTATTACGGTTCATAAGATACACCCCCTGACAGACAGACGGACAAACAGACATCGGATGCATATTAATGGGGTATCGTTTGAGTAAGGAACCCTAAAAAGGCCTCTAATCACACTTGAAACAGCACATCCAAATTATTTTTTTGGGCGGCAACACAAAAGCGGCTAAAATATGAAAACATGATAGGCCCTTACATTTTCATATCTTTCGCTGTGGAGGTGACTGGGGCATGGTGTGTGGAAGCAAGGGCCTTTTTGAGAGAGCTAGGGCGACGGCTCAGGCAAAGGGGAGCTGATCCCCGCGCCGAATCGTACCTGGTGCAGCACATTTCACTGGCGATTCAGCGCGGCAACGCCGCCAGTGTTATGGGTACTTTTCCACCAGGTGCGATTTGGGGGGGTCTTTTTGACGAACCATAGGAGGATATTTTTATTTTTATTGACATGGATTGACTGTAATTTGTATTTAATTTTTATTTTGTAACAATGAATAAACGGTTTTAGAAAAAAAATATTGGCAAAACACAAGAAACATTAGAAAAAATATATTTTATGCTAATTTCCTCGATTTTTATTACCTGACTGCCCCAAAACAGGAGGGTTATGTCCCCCGCCTGCAATACCTCATAAAATTTTTATATTTTTTTTCTCTTTTCAGTACATTTTTAGGGTTCCGTACCTCAAAAGAAAAAAACGGAACCCTTATAGAATCACTTTGTTGTCCGTCTGTCTGTCTGTCTGTCTGTCTGTCAAGACCCTTTATCTCACGAACGGGTAGAGGTATCAGGTTGAAATTAATACCATATATTAGGATCCATGAACCACACAAAATCTGAAAATTTAATTTTTTTACAACGACGCAATCAAAAGATATGGCATTTTATGTCCTCATCTCCATACATTTATTCAAAAATGCAAAACCTACAGGGTAAGTACTTCCCGTTGACCTAAAATTATGAAATTTGGCAAGAAGCTAGGTCTCACAGTACAAATAATGGGAAAAGTCTGAAATCATTAAATATCACAACTTTTCTCACAACTAATGATAACCAATTGTGGTGAGCTCCCGTTTCAAGAAAATTCATATAAGAGAGGGGTCAAGTTGGATGGTCGCTGAGGCGATTTATGTTTTAGTTCTATTTAAAAACGGGAAAACTTAAAAACTTGAAAATTGGTATGTTTATAGTGCATAAGCTATAAAATAACAACAAATAATAAAATTTGGTCAAGCGCGTGTCGGACTCAAAAAATCTAGCACATTAACTTACTGAAATTTCAACTAATACAATTATGTTTATGTGGTGGTACGGAACCCTCAGTGCGCGAGTCCGACTCGCACTTGGCCGGTTTTTTTTCTACACAGTCGGGTATTTTGTTTTTTGAAATATATTTTTTTTGTTGTTGTCTAGCATCTTCGGTTTTCTAAAATTAAAAATCCTAAAAACAAGCTCTGGTGTGAACGGAACCCAGGAAGCAATTATCTTAAATCTGTGAGAATAGTTGGAACATTCCTCCGGTCGAAGTTCTGCTGTAGCAAAAGGATAGTATCGTATAGTAGAAACCTACAATTCACTTGGGAGGTCGGGTTGTGTATTGGAAGATACATAGGTTACGAACGCTTTTGGTCTGCAATGGGTAATGGTTAAATAAAAAAAAATCTGCTGTACTCGTTTTGACTTAAGGTAGACACGTTTGGGATGATGAACCTGATACCAACTTTTAGTATGTTATTAAAGATGATATTGACATTTTGAAACAAAATTATTCATCCATAGAACTGGAAAGTGTATTACAAGGGTATAATTTTAATATACATATAAAAACTCCAACAAGAAAGAAATCTTGCATAGACCTGATAGCAAGTAATATTAAAGAAGTAGAATTCGCATTACATCAGTTGAATCTTTCAGACCATGAGACCGCTCAAACAATAACGTTTGCAATTAAGAATAAACGAAACGCTTTTACCACATGGTTTGAATATAAACGAGACTTTTCAGCTGATAATTTTAGAAAATTTTATAATTGTATATCTTCAATGTCTTTTTCTGATGTTTTGAACAGTCAAAACACTAATGAAGCCTTTGTACTTTTCCATGAAACTTTGCGTCTTTTTTATGAATTGTGTTTTCCAGTCATTAGAGTTAAAATAAATAATAGGGCTTCAAAACTAAAATGGCTGACCAAAGGTTTACGAAAGTCGTGTAAAACTAAAAGATTATTATCCTTTAACAACCGTGAAACAAAGAATTATGTCAAATCTTACAATAAACTACTAAAGAAATGTATAAATTTATCCCAAAGAATAAGTAACAATAGATATATTTATAACAATGGGCGTAATTCAAATGCAGTCTGGAATACGATTTCTTCAACAATTGCTACTGACATTCATAAACATGACATAAATTCAATAAATTTTGATAATAAAATTATTTATAATTCTAAATTAATATGTGACATTTTTAACCAATATTTCATTCAGTTGACTAATAGTAACTCTGACAATTACAAAAGACAACCTAAAGTGGCTCCATATAATAATTACACAATTTTTCTTAAGCCCATCAATGACAAAGAGGTTTTAAAAATTATCACATCGTTAAATAATAGTAAGGCCTGTGGCTATGATGAAATAAATACTAAAGTGATAAAACTATGCGGTGATATGATTTCGATTCCAATAGCCCACATTATAAATTTATCATTCTGTCAAGGAATTTTTCCAGAAAATCTTAAGATTTCAGTAGTAAAGCCTCTTTTCAAAAAGGGTAATAAATCAGATCCGGGAAATTACAGACCCATTACATTAGTCCCAATTCTTTCAAAAATAGTAGAGAAAGCAATGTCGAATAGATTAACAGAATTCTTCACTATGCACAATGTACTTAGACCTGAACAATACGGCTTTAAAAAAGGAAGCTCCACAACCCTAGCTTGCTTCAATCTTGTAAAAACTGTAGTTGAAAGTTTAAATGTCAAAACTCCTGTCATGTCTATATTTTTGGACATGAGCAAAGCATTCGACTTCGTTAATCATGATATATTATTAGATAAATTAGAAAGATGTGGAGTCAGAGGAAAAGCCCAAGACTGGTTGCAAAGTTATCTAAAAGGGAGAAAACAGTATACAGAAATATCAAAAACTACAATTATAGACAAGCAAATAGTAAAACAAAAGTCTCAATCTAGTTACATGAGTGTTAAAAACGGTGTACCTCAAGGGAGTATTTTAGGGCCTTTGCTTTTTCTAGTGTACGTAAATGATCTTCCTCTTGCAACAGCGCAAAATACAATTTTATTTGCAGACGATACGACTCTTATAATCAAAGGTAACGATAAGGACTTGTATGAAACAAAAATAAATAACACTCTTGTAGAAGTAATAGATTGGTTAAATAAAAATAATTTGAAAATTAATTTGGAAAAAACAAAGATGATGCAATTTGTATCATATAGATCAAATCCGATTAAATTAGAAATTAAATTTAATAATACAATAATTGAAGAAACAAATACATTTAAGTTTTTAGGAATAGTAATAGACAAAAATTTAAATTGGAAAAGTCACATTAACTCAATCTGTAGCAGACTCGATAGATTCATATTTGCACTAAAGCGCATCCGACAAACAGTTTCTAAAGATGCAGCTTTGACAGCCTATCATGGCTATGTATCGTCCATTCTCAGTTATGGATTGATAATCTGGGGCAATTCTGTAGAAATAAGTAGGGCCTTCATATTACAGAAGAAATGCATGCGGGCTATAACTAACTCATGGTACTTAGATAGTTGCCAACCAATATTTAAGAAATTGAGAATTCTCCCCTTACCCAGCTTGTATGTACGAGAAATATGTATATTTGTAAAATTGCACCCAGAATTTTTTAAAAAGGTTTCAGATGTTAATAGACGACAAGTTCGATCGCTTTATGCATATCAGCTGTACCAACCACCGAGCCAAACGGACATTTATAAGAAAAACGTCTTGAATATGTGTATAATAGTATATAACAAACTTCCTGACAATTTCAAAATATTAGATTTTAAGAATTTTAAAAAGGAACTGACAAATTGGTTAATTGACAAATGTTTTTATAGTGTGAAGGAATTTTTGGAATATAAAGAAGCGACTTAAATTTGAACTGTAAAATGTTGAAATGTACAATAATATTGTAAAATTTGCACGCCTGCTTGCAGGTAGAAGTACAAGGACTATGTAAATATGAACATCTTTTTAAAACTGTATTTCATGCAAATAAATTTATTATCATTATCATTATCATTATTACACCTTCAAAACCACCGGGACTATGGGTATGATGTCATAAATTTTTTGTATGGGTTTTAATTTTTTTTTTTATGTTCCTATCGTGTAGTATATTTCCAGACTGAGCTCCTAAAGTCCCTTCATTTGATATACTAAACGTTAGAAATATATAAAAAAAATTGAAAACCCATACAAAAAATTTATGACGTCATACCTCCTGATCCAGGCATTTGACAGCTTTCGTCCCGGTGTTTTGAAGATGTTATATCATGTTTAATAACATACTTAAAGTTGGTACTAGGTTCATCATCCGAAACGTTCTGGCCCTTTGCGACCTTAAGTAGAGTCGCTATAACAAGCGTGGGGCCTATGGTTAATCGCCTCTCTTAAGGCGATCTGTGACGGCCAGCTTAGCCCCGAACGCAACTAGATGGAGCCACTGCTGCAAATATAAGGTTTTATTTTTTAATGCAATAAATACCAACTGTATATATATGTGCAAAAAGTTGATTCGCGTAAATTTCATCGTGCAACTTCAACGCCTAACAACAATTTCGATAAGAAAAATATCTCCATATGTCCACTAAAGTCAATTACTCTCGTCAGTCCGTGTTTACATGAGTACGATCACTCACACATGCACACAAAGCACAACCGTAGTAGTTTTGACCGCGCGCCCACAATCGTAATATTGAACCAAAAATTGCTAACAAAAATAGTACTTTCAGTACATTAACTGTATTTTTGTATTAATTAGCGAAAAATTTAACTAAAAATAGCTGTATTCGTTCGTTTTTCAACAGAATGTTATGTCCCGCGTAAGAATGCAAGTCATTTGAATTTTTGTATGGAAAACGGATCCCCTTAAGTACGAGTTTCCTGCGGAGGGAGCTCCCTGCGCTATAGTGGACGTTTCATGTTTAGATGACCTATTCGTATTTAATTAGAACTTGTTCTTGAGGATATTTAGTAACTTTAAGCGTGTTCTCAGAAACCGATACTTAAAAACTTTTCCAAAAGAGAAACACGTAAGACGTATTTACATTGGCTTTTCTCCCGATGCTCGTTGATTTATGCTAATGAAAGTCGATCGATTAGGAGAGTCGGTTTTTTTTGTTTAACATAAATGCTTATTTTTGTTAGTAGACTCAAAGAGCTTCTTCGGGAGCTGCACTATTGAAAATTCACGTTGTATAGAAAATAAAAACTAAAATCGATTGCTCCGTAACACAAAATTATATTATACAGGCAGTTTGTGTGAAGATTGTTTTTTTTTTTTAGAAAATTGTATAGTTATATTAACTGAGCATATCATTAATCAACGCAAACCTTTAGGAACAAGGTTTAGATACAAGAGCTCTTTTATTAAAGTCATCAACAAAATTCGTTTTTTTTCCAAGGAGAAATAAATAACGAAATAAGTACTTAACTAAATACCATTATCCCAAAAAACATACGTATAAACTGCTAACTTTACTTCAGTCAAAATAGATTCCCTGAAACTTTGTAGTTTTCCGAGAAAGAGAGACGTCTGAAATTTAAATTACTTACTACTTCGTTCGTTATAGTTACTTTTATAATAAAATTGGCAAATTGAACAACTTTTGCTCTATTCTTAATGGACCGATACCTATTTTATATTTATTTATATTAATTTTATTACAGTAATTTAGTGAAATGGATAGAACTTGGTAGTGACTGGATATTGTAACAAAAGACATCTTCGACTGCATCACGAGCTGATCTGAGGTCATTTAACCCTCCAGGCGCTTCAGTTCTTCTAGAACTAAAACTACTTTTTTTAAGAACGTGTATTTCTTTTTATATTTTTAAACTATCTATTAGTGATGTAGAATCATCCCTTAGAAGGACCATCGTACTTTTTTACACCCTGTATATACTCTATAGAGTGTTCTTTAAAGAACACCGTTTCAGTATCTGTCATAATTTCATTAGACAAACAGACGGTCGTGCTGAACTCCTCCATTTATATACATCCGTCGTTCTATTCTTAAGATGAAAAGGGACATTTCAAATTAATGAGTCATTAGAACAAAACTTGGCAAATTAAAATACTTTAGAAGAAGCTGTTTCCGAATTTGACGTCGAATTTTGAAGAATGGGTGATGATATACTTATCGTATATCTTTTTGCCCCTGTGGTGCATCTCTACCCGTAGGTGTCGTATGAGGCGACTAAGGGATTATGAACTGGAGGATACGCAGCGTACTTCTGTGTTTTGTACCATCTTACATATTGTGGTCACCAACAACCGCGATCTATAATGCCAGCCGCAACGCAAATGACTTTGGTACTTCTCCTCCAAATTATTCCAAGAAAAGCTTTAATTCTGGAAAGAGCTTCCTGTCCAGCAGTGGAAGTTTCATGAGATGTTATGATGATGATAATATCTTTTTGGAGGTAAGGAGAAGTTGATGACTTTTTGACGGCGTGGGCTCTTGCCTGCTCGGTTGAAATTCTTGTTTTTTGAGTATGTAGTGATTTAGTGGATAATAAAGATAGTGTTTTAATTTTTTTGTTTTTTGTCATTTATGTTTTTTTTTTTGATTTTTTTTTAATTTATGCAGAGAATTAACTACGGAGTGCGCAGCTGATAAAGATTTCAAGCGATCTCGTGTTTGAACCCCGTTTGTGTTTTCTCAAAAAGTCATGGACATTTCCTTCGTAAAGTCCACTATCCTTTACGGGGGGAGCAATGAACAATTTCCCCACTCGACACTGGCGGTTCGCCATATTTTTAACTTCTAAAAAATGAAAGAATCCCATAAAATGAAGAATATTCTAGAACATGACCCTGGCAGAAATGTCTCCAAACATGGGTTGACTATTACCAAATATATAAAAAATAAGAAGTTGATTCATTATTGCCCTAGCCTTGTGCCATTTTTAGGGTTCCGTACCTCAAAAGAAAAAAACGGAACCCTTATAGGATCACTTTGTTGTCCGTCTGTCTGTCTGTCTGTCTGTCAAGACCCTTTATCTCGCGAACGGGTAAAGGTATCAGGTTGAAATTAATACCATATATTAGGATCCATGAACCACACAAGATCTGAAAATTTAAATTTTTTACAACGACGCAATCAAAAGATATGGCATTTTATGTCCTCATCTCCATACATTTATTCAAAAATGCAAAACCTACAGGGTACTTCCCGTTGACCTAAAATTATGAAATTTGGCAAGAAGCTAGGTCTCACAGTACAAATAATGGGAAAAGTCTGAAATCATTAAATATTACAACTTTTCTCACAACTAATGGTAACCAATTGTGGTGAGCTCCCGTTTCAAGAACATTCATATAAGAGAGGGGTCAAGTTGGATGGTCGCTGAGGTGATTTTTGTTTTAGTTCTATTTAAAAACGGGAACACTTACAAACTTAAAAATTGGTATGTTTATAGTGCATAAGCTATAAAATAACAACAAATAATTAAAATTGGTCAAGCGCGTGTCGGATTCAAAAAATCTAGCCAAATAACTTACTGGAATTTCAACTAATACAATTATGTTTATGTCGTGGTACGGAACCCTCAGTGCGCGAGTCCGACTCGCACTTGGCCGGTTTTTTACCAATAGTTTTTACAGAGTTGGCTGCCTAACCTAGGGGGTTTGACAAAGACACTGGTTTTTACAAAGAGTGACTATCAACAGATTTCTTCAACCCAGAGGGCAAACTAGACACAATCCTTGATTAGCCTTTTCCAGGTTATTGGCGAACCAAGCTGTCGGAATTTCAAGCAATCAAATGGACTCAGGTTTGGCGTAACGTTTGGCCTAAAGTGCCTTCCGAAGTACGGGGAAAAATACTCGAGTTGTTTCAGCACTAGCATTCATCAATGCAGTTTCTGACGACGGTCAATAGTTGCTTAACTTTCCTGATCGTAAAGAATGGGTAACTACCACTCGGTCACAAGCGCTTCATGTGAAGTTGGTTGCTGCTTCGCAAATATTAATTAAAGTAAAAGAAGGAACGAAAGAAGGATAAGAAGTGACGGAAGCTGGAGGATTCTTAAAAACGCAGAAATTCAAGAACTTGTGGCTGACCCAAATATAATAGGAGATACGATGGCTCATAGACCACATGTTGAATTGAGGAGGACCATACGTCAAGAAAGCTTTCGAGGGTCGACAGGTCAACGTCCAGCTGGCAGCCTCAGATATCGGTGGATTGACATAGTGAGCTCAGACCTGCGTGAGCTCCAGGCAGGCGACTGACGAACTACCGCACAAGACCGGGACCCGCCACGCCAAATATGCTGTATTTAAAATAAAAGACTGTAACCTCCGCATCCCAGAGGACAAACCAGACCGAAAAGAGGATAGTCTTTGCTAGGTTAGTGGCCAACCTGGCTGTCAGAGTTCTTACGACGGCGAATCGCCTCTGACTTGACTTAACTTCTAATGCAATGACAGTAGCTGGCAAAAACGGCCTTACATGACTTTACGAAGCACTAAAAACACTCATAATGTTTCAGCAGTATCAATTCAAGTTATGACCACGGTCAACATTGCTGAACTTTCGAAATCGGAAGGACACAGCAGCTATCACCAAGCGACGTCTCCAAAAGTAGATTATTTACTGTACAACAAAAACAAGATAGTTTTTATGATTTTATTGCAAAGGTAAGCCATGATATTTTAAGTTGTTCCAGTCTGGCAAAGAGCTAAGTGCACTCGTAAACCGCCCTCTTTCTCAAACCCTCTTGGGAGGATGAAATTAAATTCAACACTAGTACAGTCTAGACCATGTCAACCTTAGTATATATGACTTTCAACCGTACTACTTCCAATGACCGTAAGTGCTACAGTAGCGCTACAAGTGGCAAGCCTGACGTGCTCTTGACTGGACATAACGCGCTCGAGTTTTTAAAATTTCACTGCAACTTTTTTCTTGTTGACGACATAAAAATGCACTTTGAAGTTCGGAAAACTTGGCTCCTAGGATTATAGCTTCTAGATTCATAAGATACTTAACAACTTTTTAAGTATCTTCCTGCAGATTTTATGTTAGTTAATTAAAAAGTTAATTCTGGTTTTTGAATCAAGTTCGCCTCTAGGATCTTTTAGTTTTACGTTATCTGTACAATGAAGAATATTAAAAGAAAGTTAAAGCCGCCGAATATTTTATTTTCGTATGAAATAGGAGCTTATGTAACAGTAGCTTAAACGCGATTCTTGATTTCTTGCACATATGCATGAGGTTCATTTTCACATCATGGTAGTCATAAATTGTGAAAACCTTTATAGTCCAGTCGCTTAACATCTTATATCGCCTTTACGTGGACACGCCTTATAAATGCACCAATTTTTTTTCTAGGAACTAGTTCTTGAATTTTGAGAGCTATGTACCTAACTAGTATCTGGAAAAAATTTGGTGAAACAGCTAATCGGCCGCACTATTACGTGGTAGACTATTTTAAGACTATTTCTTTTGAAAAATGCCTGTCCAAAAACAAAAACCCAATGACATTCTTTTTTTCATAAATACAGAACATTTACGACATTTGCAAAAAAATTTGAAATCTGTACTAATTTTATGCGACAAGTTTCAAGAAGCTTGATAAAGGGCTTATTCACGCTAGGAACATTGTCCCGGAAAACTCAATAGGATTACCAATGGAGGACACGGATGGATACGTACGGGTAGAAAGCCAGTTAAGGTACCATTAATGCCTATTGATATAAAAGGTGTAAAGGACACTGTACCAGGCCTGTGACACTCCGCACTCAAGGTATGCAACGCGGCGCTAGAAGTCGACTGGGTGAGGTAGACGATTTTACTTTTCTTTATGTCATCTAAAGCTTATGGCGGCAAAATAGGTAAGTATTTGCATGTTTGATTGAACAATATTACATAACTACTAGCATCTCGCTCAGTATCTCATAAAGTGACAAAATCATCGCTTTAGCCCAACTGTCCGCGATCACCCGCGATTTAAAAACATGTCCTAAGCGGTGCACTGCAAGTATCGACTTTATGCTTAAATCATAAGGTTGAAATTTGTCGGCACCCCGCCTGCAAGTGTCGGATCTGTAAATGTTAGTTTACTATTATTTAATCTGTGACTGTACCTAAAACTGAAAGGGCGTGCTCAGCCAACGAAAGTGAACAACTTTCCCAAAGAAAAATTTTTGGGAAATTAAAAAGTTTTTGACCTCTCTAAACAAATTGCTCACTCTGATCGAAAAGTTTATGAAATGTAATTTTTTTTTTCAACTTTTACATTTACATAAAGTTAATTAGTTTTATTGTCTGAATAACATGCTAAAACTATTTGTACCGTTTGAGGAGAACCCATATACATCCCCTTACCTCCATTTGCCCACTTATTAGTGAGGTCAAAAGCAACAACTTTTAATCTAAGACTGCTGCAACAATGCACTAAAAAACCGGTCAAGTGCAAGTCGGACTCGCGCACCGAGGGTTCCGTACCAATATAGTAGATTAGTAGCCAAGGGCTGTAAGGCATCAATTGCAGCCCGAGATATTTAGGCACACAAGCGCAGCGAGGGCGCCTATAGTTCGAGGGTGCAATTGATGCTTACACCCGAGCTAACTACTCTGCTTTACATCTCGATTGTGAGGTAAGTAGGTCCTTATTACCACCAAATTAGGTGACCAATTAGCGCTCTCGGGTAATAATGTAGCTAGAAAAGCCCTAGGGCGGTAAGTAATAAAAAAAAAACCACTTCACTCTTTCAAATCTCGATTACTTACCGCCCTAGGGCTTTTCGAGCTACATTATTACCCTAGAGCGCTAATTGGTCACCTACAAGCCCCATTTGGGGGTAATAAGGACCTACTTACCGAATATGAGAGATGTAAAGGTATTTTACCGTCTTAGTTATGAAAGCGCAATCAACAGACGTGTATTTAATGCGTGCGAGTCCGACACGCAATTGACCAGTTATACATGTAAACGTTTCCACGCTTGTAAGTTTTTCTGTTTATACGATAAAGCTAAAACAAATATCTTGCATAAATCGCCTAAAACACACGTTTTAGTTATTATTTGTAATTATAGCGGCAACAGAAATACATAATCAATGAAAATTTAAACTGTCTACCTATTAAGGTTCATGAGATACAGCGTAGCTCCTCCAAGGATATAGCCCGCTGACAGACAGACATCGGAGGCATATTAATAGGGTCCCTTTTTTCATCCTTTCCAATAAATAACCTTGTATATTCTAAAATACGATTTCGGTTATGGGAACTTCTGTAGTCAGACATTTTAATAAGCAAGATAGCAATAATCTCATCTCTTGCGTGAACAACTGAGAACAATATTATACTGATACTTAACCACAACGTCCGCGTAAGTATGAAAGATGGCCGCCATTGATCTGAACCACGCAATGCATGAAATAAGCTGTTAGGGTATAAGGGACGACGGTGTACCGAAAACAGAAAGGGAAAACTCAGTCGAACAGTCAGAACAACATAGGTCGAAATACGAAAAAAGATATTTATATAAGCTGATTCAGTTTCTATGGGAGTTAAAAAAAAAAATTGTGTTTCGACCTATGTTCCTTAAGGAAAATTGTTCTCTCTCTTGGGCAGAATCACATCCTTTAGGGTTGACGTGTTGACTTGACATACCATTTCTGTTGACAACATGTACATAACAACATGTAATTAAATACGCAAAGCTGAAAAGTTCTACAACTTTTGGAAATTAAAATTTAAAAAATCAAATCTCCATACAAAACTGTAATCTGATCCAGTAAAATTTTTATTTCCAAAGTTGTACAGTTACATGTGTAGACGGCCTAAATGAACACGCTTTATCTCTGTCTTGAAGAAATTATTTTCTCTCCATTAAATTTTTCAAAAGAATAAGGCCCATTTAAAAGTAAAACATCCGCATAAAACGATGTTTCTTAGACCGTTGTAATTGTTGTTCGCAAGAAATAATTTTATTTTTTATTGTTCTCCTTGAGCCCTGTTTATTGTATAGCCGGTCCGAGCTTTTAACATGTAATTCATTTCTGAATACCATTGTTACAGTTTCTTCGGGACTTCTAAAGTTCGAGAAAAATTTACGAAACATGGAAGGAAATTCTTTTTTTTTTTTTTGGGAGATAAAACTTTGAAATAAGTCCTTTGTTGATAATTTTATAACGGTTCTGTGTTGTAAAAATTTGATCGCGGTGTATATAATTTTAAGATATTAGATTTAATTAAAACTAGAAATTTGCGAAGGTTTTCATTTGATAAGAAAATGATGTTTACAATGATGTTAGTATAAACTTTGTTATAGTCTGACCGCAACCGCTGTGCCGCGCCTTAGGCGCAAGCCAGACAGAACGGGCGCGGCGCGCATCGGGTGTGTCTGTGGCACGCTACGAGCGCACATAGTTTGCGCCCATGGTGCGCTTCGGGTGCGCCCGAGGCGCGCTTCGAGCGCCCCCGTAGTACACTTTGTATGCTACGTCCGAACCGGCGCGTCACTCGCAGCGGACTGTGCTGTGCGGCGGCGGCACGGGAGGTGGGAGCGTGGGAAGGAAAGAGCAAGAACTAGTTGCGACCGTGAGCGCTGACGAGCGATCCCCCCCCCCCGTATCGCCGCTCGCATACCTAAGGCGCGGTATAGCGGTTGCGGTCAGACTATACTCGTACTACCCGTTTCCACTATTTTCCAGCACAATGCCTAACAAAGGCTGACACTCCTAATCTCATTTTAGTTTGTTATGTTTGCCACATTGGATTTTTACATGGTGTAACAAAAAGGGTATAACATCCCTGAAGGATATACATCCGCCCGTGAAACTGAACAACATTTCTCGAGAAACGTAGGCTGAGATCAAAATAAAAAAAGTTCAACTTCCCATAAACAGCGCATTTTGTATGAGAGGCCAAATTAAAATGTTCTTTTCTAACTTTTTTCAAGGGACATGGGTCGTTCTACGACTACAACTCAGATTTATGCGCCGATTCACATCCTTAACGGTTGTCATACAGTTTTTGTTACACGATGTAGAGAAAACCATATTGTTATTGTACCTTGACAGTCTCAGAACAGACAACTTAAGCCCTTCGCTTACGTAAGTAGAAAATGGTGTACCTGATATTTGCATGTTTTTTTTGTTTTGTTTTAGGTAGTTTTCTGTAGACGTAATCCTAAAATAGGTATGATACGTCAAAAGCTTCGAGCAATGTTTTCAATTTACGTTAACAAGAAATCGCTTTCAAAGACGAAAATGGTTTGTTGAATTGGAAACAAATAAACTTTTCAAACTCTTAAGCCGCGTCCAGATTGCGAGTGGCAAAAATGGTCCACGCGCGACAAGAATAAAAAAAAAAATACAAACACCAACAAGCAAACATCGCCTTGTTTTCTTCGAACTATACAATAGCATGTCTTCTAGGAGCTTGTAAAATAAAATCAGCTTAGATTTCAGATATTTTTTCAAATATCGCAAATGTACCGGTATGTCCTTTGCTACGAACTAAACATGGTGTAAAAGAAAGGCCAAGCCTGAAGATCTGCCAAGTTCGTATGTTCGCTTGAACTTGCAACTGCGCTCTATATTGTAGGGGCACGAATATTGTTCAAAATCGGCAGAATAATCGTCCTGTACACTCAAAATCCGTCGTCCGTGTGGTGCCGGCAAAGAATAGTACTAACCCATATCTACTCGTGGGTGTCGTAAGAGGCGACTAAGGGCTTATTAACCGGAGGATGGAGAGCAGCATCTTTCTGAGTATTATCGTACGATCTTACATACTGCGGTCACCAACAACAACGGTCGCCAGCCGCAACACTTACAAACGTGATGACTATGGTAAATCCCCTCCACAGTAGGTATCACTCGTTTTTGCTAGAGTTCTGGAGGAAGCTCCCTGTCCAGAAGTGGACGTTTCATGGGATGTTATGATGATGATGATGTCACTCAAAATCACAATCTGAACTCGGCTTAAACGTGAGATAAAAAACTGTGAAAGACATTTCAGCGATCTTTGTTTCTTCGCATAGCCACGTTTACTTCTACGCCAGCTACGCCGTAGCAAAAGCCTACGAATAGTATGTTATGTTTTATCTCAAGAAGATTATTGTTTAATGCACAAGTACATGTGAGGATCACATGCGCAAGCAGTATGCACGAGCTACGTGCGAATGTACTTAGCTTGTGGTGGTAGCTATACGTGGGCTACATGTGCCAGCTAATTGCTTGGGCTAATCTATGGGACCAGTACCTGAAAACAAAAAATATTTATTATTATTTATATAAGTTCTTGTAGAACAAGTTAACTGCTTGGTTTATTAAAAGCAGTCCAGTTAACTACTAAATTTTTTGACACTACTTACAAGATTTTTTCTTGGTAATACTACGAAAAATCACAAGATACTACGGTACTAACGCCCGTAGCAAAAGCCTACAAGTCGGATTCTTTTTTACAAGTAAATGATATATTAGATACTTTTAATGCATTGCAGTATTCATGCGAACATGATAGCAATATTTATCGGGGGGCACGACAGTGCCCCCGCAAGTCGAGCAAAAAATAATAATAACGGGGTGCGGCCGTACCATCCTTTTCTCGAAGCAATTCAGGCCATTTTCGACACCCCTGTAACTTCATTTTGGATAAAACTAGAAGCCTGTTTTTTTAGTAACCAAACAGGCATGGTATAAACACGGTATATTTCAAATTTCATTCAATTTGAACCAGTAGTTTAAGAATTATAGCAAGTCAAAGTTACTCAATTTTGTCACTGACTGACCGATCAATGATCATCAAAACTCTAAGGCACTTCTAGCAGGCATAGAAGCTTCAAATTTAGAACGGAATTATTGTTTACTGTATAAATCAAGGAAAAACTAAAATATTTTAAAATTTTGGTGTAGTTTTCTAGTTTTACCATCTACATAAATAACTTTGTATTCCCATATAAACATATAGGATTACAAAGTTACACTTGCAGTGAATGAAGCAGTGTAACTCATTGTGGATAAAACTAGAAGCCTGTTTTTTTAGTAACCGAACAGGCATGGTATAAACACGGTATATTTCAAATTTCATTCAATTTGAACCAGTAGTTTAAGAATTATAGCAAGTCAAAGTTACTCAATTTTGTCACTGACTGACCGATCAATGATCATCAAAACTCTAAGGCACTTCTAGCAGGCATAGAAGCTTCAAATTTAGAACGGAATTATTGTTTACTGTATAAATCAAGGAAAAACTAAAATATTTTAAAATTTTGGTGTAGTTTTCTAGTTTTACCATCTACATAAATAACTTTGTATTCCCATATAAACATATAGGATTACAAAGTTACACTTGCAGTGAATGAAGCAGTGTAACTCATTGTGGATAAAACTAGAAGCCTGTTTTTTTTGTAACCGAACAGGCATGGTATAAACACGGTATATTTCAAATTTCATTAAATTTTAACCAGTAGTTTAAGAATTATAGCAAGTCAAAGTTACTCAATTTTGTCACTGACTGACCGATCAATGATCATCAAAACTCTAAGGCACTTCTAGCAGGCATAGAAGCTTCAAATTTAGAACGGAATTATTGTTTATTGTATAAATCAAGGAAAAACTAAAATATTTTAAAATTTTGGTGTAGTTTTCTAGTTTTACCATCTACATAAATAACAACAAAACATCGGGCAACAAACATAAATCACAACATCGGGCAGGACCACAGTAGCCTAGTTGGTAAAGCGTCTGCGGTACTTAACGCAGAAGACGCAGGTTCGAATCCTGCCTGTGGTTGTGAAATTTTGCGATTTTCTACTTTGTAGATTTATCCGAACACAGGAAGTGTCAAAATAAAAATCATTTACAT
Source organism: Athrips mouffetella (assembly GCA_947532105.1). Taxonomy (NCBI): domain Eukaryota; kingdom Metazoa; phylum Arthropoda; class Insecta; order Lepidoptera; family Gelechiidae; genus Athrips; species Athrips mouffetella. Next base: position 7,141,628 of record OX383959.1, read on the forward strand.
AAATAACTTTGTATTCCCATATAAACATATAGGATTACAAAGTTACACTTGCAGCGAATGAAGCAGTGTACCTGTAATGTATAGAATAATGGAATAATAGGTGTAGATAGGTAGAATAATTGGTGTAGATAGGTACCTAGATATAATTATATTCAAAAGTAACTTGTAAAATGGTCAACGGAAGACTACCTACAAAAATAAGAAAAGCTCATAAGACAGAGATCTTTATGAAAAACCGTTGTTAGTATTCAAGAAGTAAAAGGTACCAGAAAGGAAAATAGTAGGATTATCTAAAAAAAGAAATGAGATGCCATCAAAAACATAACTTGTAAAAAACAAGCCATGTCGCCAAGCAAGCCAAGTCGATCTATTGATTTAAAACATAAGATTTTTAATATTGATATGGTCACTATAAGATGTTGTTAGATTAGCTAATTATGTAATAACTTAAAACAAGTAGGAACTAAATAAATTAAGCGACTTGGTATTACATGGATCTCACAACTTTTTACGGTCGAAGAACTGAGTTGCGTGCGAGGCTTGGTTTTTTACAAGTTATGTTTTTGATGGCATTAAGTATTTATTTATTTTTAATATCAACTGTCACTCATCAAGATTTGCAGCAGAAGAAGTGTCGGATGGGGCGTATCTCTAGATCTATAACACATACTAACTGCTCCAATTTATTTTTTCCATCCATCCATTTAGGGCAATGCTAACAACATTAAAATAAAAAAAAAACATATTTCCCTAAGAATGAATTGCATCATTGTAGAATTTTCCCAACAATACGCAGTTTAGCACTAATACTAACCTTTTTTGCATATCCTCATATATTGGTCGCTATAATATGCAATCGATGGCTTGTCGGTCACATCTGGCCGACATCGTTCAATCAATTTGCGGACAAGAACCCAACAGCTGCGACCATACCATAGGAATAATATTTCGAGACGTAATGGTACCAAAAAATGTTTTGTGTGTGGCGATATGATCGCCGGAAAGATAGATAAAAGCTTTGGCTATTTGGGAATGTTATTAATATTTTCTTGTAATAAAGAATTACTAGATGACCTAGAAGGCTCTCATACTAATTGGCCGGAGGACGTCGTGAAGAGGACGGAGGGAGGCCTTTTCCCAGCAGTGGGACAGGGGCTGTTAAAGATAAGATAAGAAAGAAGTATTGTGTTTAGTAAGAAGTTCTTAAACAATGTTTTTTTAGAGTTAAGGTTATTTTAATTTGTATAAGGATGTTATGGTGTCGGTTCTCAATGAGGGTGGTGATGTGCGAGAAAAAGATGCGGCCAGGGGACTCCCACGCTCACTTTTACTGACCTGCTGAGGTACAAAAAAGTTTTGAACAGAAAGCGGTTCAAACGAGCTGTAATTAAAACTGCCCTGCCGCAAAGCTTTTATCTAACTAAAGGGTGGCAACACAAATAGGCCTATCTAACTAAAGGGTGGCAACATAAATAGGTATGTAGGCACGAGAGCATGAGTCTTCGCCAACACAGCGATTTCGTAAACTATTATCTTTAGAAATAAATTATTAATTTATTATTTTTAATGAGGAATGAGAAAAGAATTTGGCTTTCCCTTACAAACCTTGCATAGTTAAGACGTGGTTTTGTATGTCTCCTGTTTCTCACCACAATTTGATTTGTTTTTTAGTCCGAAAAACCAAGTGATAAAAAAGTTACTTTGTTAACGAAAAATCTAGGCATTTCCATAGAAATTTGAATTTAAGAGCCAATGGTAACGCATTCTGCATTCTTCTCTTTAGGCGCATAAAACAACATACGCAAAACACCACCTGTACGAAAAACAACAAACTCACAAAATACCACTTACGCGTAACCAACTACTAAATACCAATTACGCTTAACACCAACTTTGATTTTAGCAAAATATCAACTATGTAAAGCACCAAGCTAATCAAGACTTTCAGGGTTACGTATTTAAAAAAGGAACCCTTATTTGCTTTTCCTGAGAGGTCAAAAGAATATTGTAGTTTCATGTTATCTGCATTATCTACGTCTTTGTTTCTTGTAAGCCATTCTATATCCTTTGTCTAAGAACCCGGCTTCCTTTAACGGGATTCTCTATTTAACTGTTTTCTTTTTTTGAAAGCTGTTCAGTAATTATATTAGTATTGCTTCGATAAGCTAAAGAGCACGAATCGAACTGAGTTACAGGTCAATATCACAATGATCGGCCTCTATTATTAATCTAATAACTGTTACATTATAAGCCTCCCCAAATCTCCCTCCACTTCATCCTAGGACCGAGATAAGGCATAAATTGGGTAGGTAGGCACCTACTTTACGTTCAGATAAATAATCTTGGATTTCGCGAGTATAATAACAAAAAAAGTATGTCAATCCAGGAAAAAAATTAATAATGTTTCTAGGGGATATAACCTCAAAATAAATATTACCCAATAATTTTTTTTCTTGTCAAGCGACTTCTTTTTCCACGTGGAAGAAAGAAAGAAAGAAAATATTATTTTAGAAACATATAAAAATGGTAAACACAAACAGTGACGTAATTCAACTGACACGATAAAGTGATTACAATTAATATTCCGATATTCAACTTCAATTCGAAGATACGACTATTTTCTTTTAACAAGACAAGACGTTAACGTAACATACACAATAACAATTTCCGTGAAATAAGACAACAATCACGAAAGTAACGTTTAACCTCCAGATTCTTGTTAATCAAACTTTCAAACGACTTTTCAAGTCATAGCGATATCAAATCATATCGTGGAGGACTGTGGTCTCTGCCTACCCCGACGGGAAAGACGCGTGATATTATGTGTGTATGTATGTACGTATAACGATATCGCATGATACTACGACATTTCACCAATTTTTCCTACCTTAGTGGACTTGTTGTTTATAATTATGAAAGTTATAATTGCAGTCATAAAGACCGTTTTCGGCTAATGCAAATATTAACTTTTGGGTACCGAAATTGTTTTTGTTGACGCGGTAGTCATACGAGTAGATTAAATGACATGCGGGACATTAAACAAGAATGATAGGATAGCATAATGAATATTAGAAACTGACAGCCGTGTTCAGAAAATTAGTTAAACTTATAAAGGTCAATGTATACGCTTTTATAATAAGGTACTCACTGTCATTGAAGGTTTACCGTTAGATAGATTAAAACTGTTATCGAGCTAAAATAGTATAGGAAAGTTTATTATAAAATATGAGATTATATTAGAAGAGAAAAATCCATGGGATTAGGCTACGGTTCCAACAGGATAATTCAAATTGACTTATGGTTAGTGTGTCAACCCTGTACATTCAAACATATTAAAAAGAGCGCGTGGGTTTTTATCGTCGCTTCTTTTTTTTCCACCATGGCGACACTTTGTTTGCTGACGTCATTAGGAGATTTTAATATCTAACAATGAATAAACAATATTTGTCTTGACATACTGACAACATCTAAACAATAAACACATACCTGTCACACAAATGTGGTGGTAATTGAACCTGCGTGTTGTGGCGCAGAGCGTGTCACTTTGATCAAGAGTAGGAAAGCAATAATGTCATATTGACACTTATAGAAACTAGCAGAAAGCGTTTTGTCTATTTTTGCTGCCAAACTACTGTTGTTGCAAAGCTGTGTTCCAGTTTGAAGAGCTACCGAGTCAGTGAAATTATCATCTTTCATTCTAAAGGTAAGCAAGCGCTTTTGTTGTCTTATAAGTGGCAAAACACGTCTCAAATATGTCCAAGTGCTATAAGTACAACGAGTTAACGGAACGACCAAGACTCTCATAGACTCCAACCAACTATAATTGAACGAAATCGAACTTTTCCCAAAAAGCATGCAGTCAAACTAGCTTACTAGCTTACTTTTATAATTCTTTGTGAACTAGGTTAGGTTAGGTTTGGTTAAGTTAGCTTACAATTTACCATGCAAATACAATTTCACTAGTGAAATTATAATATCACGACTATGAAAATATGCCTGCGACACATACAAAACTAATCTCACAAAATTATCTCGATTAATCACCTAGGTGGTCAGGTTTAGCCCTCACGACCGACGACCTAGAAATAATTATTTAGGTATCATTATTCAAGTCTAGTCATTAGGCTGGTGAACTAAACTAAATGTTTACGATCCCTTACCACGAAACGGGCAGTTTAATTTGTTTAATTGACAGGTTCAAAGAAGGCGAAGCGTCAGTCTACAGGGTGTAACAAAAAGCATCGCATATCCTTTTTTTCGCATTTTAAATACAGCCACCCAGTGTCAGTTTTCAATCAGCTGAAGATCCAAACTCAAAGTTATCCTGCATCTTCACTTTGTTTTGACGTTTTTCCACTTGTGTTATCGATATCGATACAACGATCGATGATAAATCATCTCATTTCTTTGAAATTACTCTATTCTTACTATTTACTACCATTTGGAAGGCACCAGTTGGTGTTTTCATTTTCTACACTATATCTTCAATCTACTATTGTAAGAAAACAATTGTAAGTACGTCTTTTTTCTTTTCGCTCCTCCTGCATCCTTTCTCCAATACGTTATCCGCCTTTATTCAGCCATCGCCTCTCGACTGCAACTTCAGAGCCTTACAAACTGACGAACATCCCTAGCATGACTCCTACCTCACTATCAAAATTCTGATCATGAAACTAAACAACATTTCCGAATGTCGCAAAAACGAAATCAGCTGATACAGTTTCTGTGCGGAGTAGATTTTTTTTGGTGTTTTACGCCTATGTTCCTCGTTATAATAGGCGATTCATATCCTTCGAGGTTTTCATATCTTTTTTGTTACACTTTGTATACGGTACCTTAAACCCGCGTGCGTGCGTTATCTATAGTTAAACCCATACATACGGCTTACTTACATTAGGTGTCAAGGTTACTTACATTTTGAAATATTTTTTCAGAACCCGGCTATATGACGTAAATTTATTTTCATTGGTTTCGAACCTGAAGCTTAATGATTTTGTGATTCTACTAAAAAAACAAGCATCTTTTCTGAAGAAAAATATAATAATATGTATACTCGTAATATTTTTTCGATATCCCTTACGAAATGAGTCGATCAAGTGATTATATTAGTATGAGTCGACCAAATTATATCGAGTAAAAACTACTCTGGGAAAATTGCTTGTTTTGATTAGAAAAATGATTGGGCTTCAGGAGCGAAAGCAATCAAAATTCACGTTGTATGGACAATTGGACATACCTAAAAAATATAGCTATTAGGGCAGGCTATAGGTATTTTTATTGTAAAGACATACAACCAAAACCTCAGAGTAGATATCAGGAACAGGGAGGTATTTGCCCAGCAGTAGGACAGCCACAATTTTTAGGGATATGTATTTTCCTTAGTTCTAAAGAATCGCACAAACGCAGAAAAAACTATAATCCAGCTTTAAAAACTGCCTCTAACACACATCCTTGAGTAAATCCTATCAGGGTAAACGAAATCACTCTATCCCGCCGACAACAAGCCTTCAAACAAAACCGCAAATCACCTACCGTTCAATCAGCACTTTTCTTCAACACCAAACTTCGGAATTGGCACGCAGTGGTTTATGCAGCGATTTGCAAGTTCTGTGTTCGATTTTTGACAGTTTTTAAGCACGTGGCAGATAGGATTTTCACTCGCGAGGCGACGGGGCGAGCGACTAAGCTCGCGTCGACGCGCTGACTGTGGTCTGTGGGGCGGGCGGTAAGGGTAGCTATAGGGGTGCGTTTAGTAAAAGGTTGATGTACTTTCTTGTTGGTGTAGACGGATCTATGGTAGACGCTCTGTGGGATGGGGGTTTATTTATTTAAATGTTATTACAGGTTTTTACGTTCGGTTTTCAAAGGCTTTTGCTCTTGTTTTGTTGTTGGAATGGGAGCATTTTGCAAGCAGCAATATCCGAAACGGCAATTCAAACACACAGAGAAAACATCGGAAATGAGGTAGAAACTGGGTGAAATTCTTTCAGATGATATGCTCTAATGGAATTAGAGAAGCAGCGGGGTTAGATCGTTTTTAATAAAAATAACTCCAAATACTAATGTCGCATGCATGCAATCATGACAATATTAATGACTCAATATAGCGTTCTATAGAGATCTACCAGGCGAGAGTGAATGGAAACGTTGGAAGGGGAAGGCCTAGGCGAACGTACCAGGACCAAATTCAGGACGTTCTGAATAAAGGCCAGGTTAAAAGTACCCTAAACCGACGAGCATGTATGAAAGGATTGATGAAAGTACAGGAAGCAAGGGAAGTATGTCAAGATCGTAGCAGGTGGAGGACTGTGGTCTCTGCCTACCCCAACGGGAAAGAGGCGTGATGTTATGTATGTATGTATAGCGTTGTCTAGCTTATCCCAAAAATCACCATCATATACTCAGCAAATATCTACCAAACTCTAAGTTTCAAGACTCTTCCTTTTTCTTCTTCCCATGAGAATGCCTCTTCTCTCAAAATCGCTCAAATGTTAACTAAATGTATTCAGCGGTAATTTGAATTAAACACCCAAATGAGGCATGCCCTGTTTCGATAGTACGTCTAACGTAAATATAATTCTTTTTTTTCATGTCAAGTGGCTAAACGAGCAGGTGGGCCACCTGATGGTAAGTGGTCACCACCGCCCATGACACCCACTGTCTTATTAGTGAAATAATTTGACACTAATAAGACAGCAAAGCGCGTTACCCACCCTGAGAACTAGGATGGTACGTCTCATGTGCCAGTAATTTTCCTGGCTCCCTTGCCCTTCAAACCGAAACACAGCAGTGAAAACACTGCTGCTTCACGGCAGAAAAAGCAAGAGGGTAGTACTTCCCCAGACGGACTTTTCACAAAAGCCCTACCACCTAATAATTCACTGCCACTGCCACCCATACATACCCGTGGGTGTCGTAAGAGGCGACTAAGGGTTAACTGGAGGATGGGCAGCAGCATCCTCCTTTGTATCTTACATCTTACTTACTGCGGTCACCTACAACCGCGGTCCATGGTGCCAGCCGTAACGCTAACAAGCGAGGTGACTATGGTACTTCCCCTCCACATTTTTTCCAGCAAAAGCTAGAATTCTGGAGCTCCCTGTCCTGTAGTGGACGTTTCATGGGATGTTATGATGATGATGACTGCCACTGTACCCCAAGAATTTCAACCGCCCTATCTAATTAACGATACACTTTCCTAGGATGCATTAACCAAAAGATACTTATCTGAGCAATAAAATACACCCAAATTTCCGGACTTTCGAGGCAATTCGGAAAACAAGCGTACAATCTAACAAAGCCATATCAGGTAAGTTTTTATCTACGTAATTTTATTACTCAATCCATGCTAAGGCCGTGTTTACTTCAGTCTGAAAGGCCGGGGGTGATTTTCGAGAAGCGTTGTTTTCGCTATGGGATATTAAAAATATTTTCAGCATAAGAGAATTTTAGAGAAGAATTGATTCTCCCTCATGTTGGTTGGTTTTATAAATTCTGTTTTTAAGTTTATTTATCTTTTACTACTATTAGAAGTATTGACATCATCATCATAACATCCCAAAAACGTCCACTGGAGGACAGAGAGCTTCCTCCAGATCTCCAGCAAATAGGCGTGGTACATTAGAGGGGATTTACAATAGTCACCATGCTTGTAAGCGTTGGGGCTGGCGACTGTTGGTAACCGCAGTATGTAAGATGGTACGATACACTAAAAGATGCTGCTACTCATCCTCCGGTTCATAAGCCCTTCCTCGCCTCTTACGACACCGATGGATAAAGATGGTTTGGTACTATTCTTTGCCGGTACCACACGGCTTAACATGCCTTCTTTGTGTTGGAAGTAAGGAACTACTTGGTACCTCTAAAATGAGGGTCAGTTTGCATCGCCCTTAACCAACAATTTTCAATTAGAATTACAATATCTCTACTTTCTGTTGTTATATTGCATTTTGACACATATTTTTTACTCTGTTGAAAAAGGTCATTAGGAGAGGGGATATAACACAAAAATTCGTTACATCCCAAGCTAGACAAATCCTTTATCATGTGTATCAGAGACTGATAAATAAGTACATACATAATTAGATAAATACAAACCCAGACACAAAACAAACACTTACGTTTTTCACACAAATGTCTACCCTGGGCGACAATCGCACCCGTGACCTACGGTGCAAAAGGCACTACACCAACAGGCCAATTAAAATCTAATCTAATTCGTATGACTGTCGTAGAATTTGAACCGCATGATATAAGAGAGTATTTAACGTAGAGAACGTTATATTCTACCTTCATGGAATTTAAAGATTTAAGTAAAGATTTAAAACCTCACTAACAAAACCAGTCCATCTGCAACGAATACGAGTATACCTCTGGGATCGCAGCTACGAGGAAAAACAATATTTTTATTTGCTTTCTTTTCTCGTTTGCTCTGCCGCAATTTTAATTCTGAATTACCCTCACGTAAACAAACTTATAAATTCAATAGTGGTTCACCTAAGAATTATCAAAAGAAAGTCTTTTCATAAACAAATTGCAGAATATTTCAAAAATCGCTCCACCATGAACTTCTTTCACCGATCGCTATCGACTCACGCGACTCGGTAATAAAAATTGATGAACGATCGCAATTACAACACCCACGTTTTATGACATCCTGGTACTTAGAAGGTGCAAATTGTAAGAAATACTATCGATCACCTTTTCTAATAAATGGTACAGCAGCACTGCACTTACTTTCAACCTCAAACTTAAATTTGTAATGCCGTACACATAGTATGGAAATACAAACTTTTATTTACGTTTTTCCAAAAAAATGTTCGAATGAAATATACAGATCAATTCAGAATTCAAATTGTCAAACATTAAAACAAACAAACCTCAAACGATTTCGAGTAAATCACATGTTTCACTTTTGGTGGTACTGGAACACCCTTTATATAAATTTTCACAGATCAATGGATACTATCACAGGATACTTGCATGGAGATTTCTTAAATTTCCCAACACATGTTCCTTATGGATAATTGTTCTGTTTAGTCTACTGAGCAAGCCATTTCAGTTTTTGGTACACCCTGTGTACAAAAAAATCATAAAGAATATCCAGTCGGGTAGACAACTAATCCAGAATTAATATTATAGAAAATTTTAATAAACTCAATGGAACCAATTTTGGGTAAATCACATATTTTACGATTTGGTGGTACAGGAACGTACACCCCTTATATGAAATTGCACAGATCAATTGATACTGATATCTTACATGGAGATGCTTGGTCGTGCAAAGTTTCACCAAGATTCTATGAGCCGTTTTTGAGAAAATTTCAATTTTTCATTTTCGTTGTATGACAGCTACCCTCAAAATGAGAGCCAGCAAGAAACCACTTAGAACCCTTCGATGGATTTGCATAAAACTCCTAAATTCAAAATATGGTGTCAATCGGACCATTCGTTTAGCCGCTAGGCCAAAGCGTGACGGACAGACCGACCGACCGACGGACGGACCGACCGACGGACCGACCGACCGACCGATCAACCGATCGACCGACCGAAAGACGGACATTTTTGGGAGACTTGTTTTTTATGATGTAAGTGATATAGAACACATTTTTGAGAAAATTAGAAAAAAATTTTTTTTCACGAATACAATACCTTTCTAAAAACACAGGCACCACATTTTTTGCTGGTATCTTTTAATGTGTAATTTTGTTCAAACTTCATCTGAAAAATGTTGATGCTGGATCCAAGATCTCTAAACAACCTATTCTATGCTGCCTCCATTCTACGGTCTTCTGTGGACGTCGCTCATATCGTTCAATTCACAACGTGCGGTGCTAACAAAAATACGAAAACCTCAACTTATTATTGAAGTAATTCAAGCAAATCGAATTACAATCCAAGGTCGATAGCTATCGGTGACGCTGATGTAATGTAGGGAATAACATAGGAATAACTGAAGAGCAGTACGTGTCACAGCCGTTGTAACATTTAGAAACGGCAAAAAGATTTTTTAAAATGTACTAAATGTAATAGGGTGTCTTCCAGCACCTTTCGAAAGTGCAACTGTATGGCGCTGCTGATCATTGTTAGGAAAATGGAAAAACCGATACTAAACGGCCACCCAGTGTAAAAATTATTAAGTCAGTTTGATTGCTGCTGTCAAATGTATCTAATATATTTTCTATTAAAAAGATTTCATTTATTATACGAGGCCATAAAAAAAGAAATAACCAACAATGATGAGCGTGGCACCTATCGACGCTTAGTTGATATCCGTCATAGAAAATTGACTATTGCCGTATCAAAAAGTTGAGGAATCAATTCTACTTTAATTTCTCAATTTTTTTTTAATTCTGTTAACAAGTTGGATAGGTTTAATATTATTTTATAAAGTTTTCATTTCAAGATGTTTAAACTTCTATACCTACCTAAAATAAAACTTACAATGTTTTGTAAGTAGGTAGGATATCTGCGATATGAAATTTCTTACCCAACTAGTAAGTTGTTAATAGAATCAGGCGTTACTTTGCGGAAGTCCATCTCAAAGAAATGAAACAAATATATAGCCACCTTCCGCAACAATGATGGATGCTATGTACTCATAGCCCGGTAGTAGAACCAGATATTTACCACTTAACTTATGAAATTATTAGAATGACTTCGTGTTTTAATATATCGTCAGGGACGTGTTTAAAGGCATATCTGTAAAATTTTAGAATTTTGTTTAACTTGCGCTAGGTTATACATTAGGTATTTCCATTTACTCTCGATAAAAACTTTAATGTAGTATTTACGTTCGATATTCTGGTTCCAACTGTCATCAAACATTGGTAGATACATATCATTAAGTTTTCAGAAACTTTAGGAACATGCGAAGGGGTCAAACAAAAAATTGTTCTTAATTTGGCCAGTATAGTTTTAGAGGAACTGAAATTCATAAAATGAGATTAAAAGCATTATATAAAAATACATATAAAAGATAAGAAAGCCAGGAGTTAAGCTACCTAAGTCATTCACGTTTATGATCGCAGTGAGCTTAATATAGAATTTAAGTCTCTAAAATTACGTCTCCTTCATTAATACAATGCATTAAGTATTGTATCAATTTATTAGAAATGGCAGCGATAGGCTATAAGATGTATATATAGATTAAATTAATGCCGTGAAATACACATAATTATCTACGCAGAGGCTGGCACGGCGGCGGCGGCTGCTGGTTAGTAGCACGCGAGCTGTGCCGGCCGCGTTCCCCTCACGCGCTCTCATACCTTTATAAGAAATTATTAGAAATTGTTATTGTAAAGTTACGAGTAATTTTCGTGGCCGCTCACGATGGGCCTTATCAGGAAGCTCAAAGTCACCCAAAGGGCTATGGAAAGGGCTATGCTCGGAGTCTCTCTGCGCGATGGAATCAGAAATGAGGAGATCCGCAGAAGAACTAAAGTAACTGACATAGCCCTGAGAATCGCTAAACTAAAGTGGCAGTGAGCAGGGCGTAAGGGTTATAGAGTGGCGACCACGTACCGGAAGACGAAGCGTTGGCAGGCCCCCCACAAGGTGGACCGACGATCTGGTCAAGGTCGCGGGAAGCCGCTGGATGCGAGCAACGCAGGACCGGTCGTCATGGAGTTCTTTAGGGGAGGCCTATGTCCAGCAGTGGACGTCTTTCGGCTGATATGATGATGATGATGAACGAGTTACGGAGTTTTGGCCTTTGCTCCCGTGTGGTGCCGGCAAAGTTTAGTACCAACCCATACATACCCGTGGGTATGGTAAGAGGCGACTATGGGTTATAAACTGGAGGATGGGCTGCAGTATCCTCCTTTGTATCTTAAATCTTACTTACTGCGGTCACCTATAACCGCGGTCCATGGTGCCAGCCGTCCCTGTCCTGTAGTGGACGTTTCATGGGATGTAATAATGATGATGATGGCCTTTGCTCTCAAATACTAAAAAAAAATGTAATGGCTGTGATCATCATCATCATATCAGCCGAAAGACGTCCACTGCTGGACATAGGCCTCCCCTAAGTATCAGTTCACGATTTATAGCTCGTAGTGCAGGCGCCGCTGCACCGCGAGTTCCAAATTACTCATGCAAAACCTATTTTATTGTTACACTAAGAATCTGCCCAGCTTAACACTGTTAGCCTATATCTCAACAACAGCACAACAGCATTAATACGCCTTGGCGTTTGAGTTTGGTTATGTGTTTTTTGGGTATTTCCACTTACAATATAACACATATATTATTTTAAACTTGTCAGTATTACTTTCGTCTTTCAAAGTTTTCGTCTTACACAATTTTAACCGCAAACTCAGAAAGACTAGAGAAAAAAAACCGATACTATTTGCGTTTAGTGTACCATTGGAAACTTTTTTAAACTTATCGGTTTTGTATATATTCATTAACCACAAGGTATACGCCTATACTAGATTTTTTTTTTTATAATTAATAAAATTATAATATTAACTTAAGACTGCATTACGTGTTTGACGCAGACGCGTAATAGGTACTGAACGCAACTTGCTGGTAGTGTGCGTGGTCACGCACACATAAACGAACGCTTCCAGACCCGAACGAAAGTTAGTAACACATAATTAATTTAAAAAAAATGTTTTTGGTTGAGTTAGAGTAATAACAAAAATATCACAGGTCATCCAATTATCAACTATCATTGACGCATCACTTATCGTTCGCACATAACCCATCATACACTCATCATCATTCCTCCGCTCATCAACATTCATCCACTCATTACATACGCGCATCACTCATCATCATTCATCCACTCATTAACTACCATACGCGCATCACTCATCATCATTTATCCACTCATTAACTATCATTCGCGCATCACTCATCATCCACTCATCATCATTCATCCACTCATCAACTATCATCCGCGCCTCACTCATCATCCGCACATAACCCATCATACACTCATCATCATTCATCTACTCATCAACTATCATCCGCGCATCACTTATCATCCGCTCATCATCATTCATCCACTCATCAATTATCATCCGCGCATCACTTATCATCCGAAAATCAGTCATCTTCCGCTCATCATCATTCATCCACTTATTAGCTATCATCCGCGCATCACTCATCATCATTCATCCACTCATCAACTATCATCCTTACATCACTCATCATCATTGATCCACTCATCAACTATTATCCGCGCATCACTCATCATCATTGATCCACTCATCAACTATCATCCGCGCATCACTCATCATCCGCTCATCATCATTCATCCTTTCATCAACTATCATCGGCACATCACTCATCATCATTCATCCACTCATCAAATCCGTCTCAAGGGAAAATCTAACAGACCTGACGAAATAATGTAGCCTGTTTCCTGCCTAAATTTGGCACCGTTTGCTTCTTTTAAAAAAGTAATCCATTTAAATCCGTGCCATCGTTGTACATTTCGTTGTTTTTGTGATCGAAAGATCAAAGGACACATACTAAAGATCAAAAGGCAGTCTTATTTCCAAAAGCCATGTCATGGAAATCCGTCTCAAGAGGAAAATCTAACAGACCTGACGAAATAATGTAGCCTGTTTCCTGCCTAAATTTGGCACCGTTTGCTTCTTTTAAAAAAGTAATCCATTTAAATCCGTGCCATCGTTGTACATTTCGTTGTTTTAGTGATCGAAAGATCAAAGGACACATACTAACGATCAACAGGCAGTTTTATTTCGGAAAGCCATGCCATGGAAATCCGTCTCAAGAGGAAAATCTAACAGACCTGATGAAATAATGTAGCAAGCAGCACGTTCAAGTTTCCAATCATTGACCCTAAACAGTTCTACCTATTCCGACCACTGCCGATTACCCATCATCTACCGGTCACCCATCCTCGTCCGGAAATCAATCACGTACCAAAAATCTATCACTCTGATAACCCTTCTGACCGATCACCCATCATCTACCTATCTTCCTCCGCCTACCCTTCATGACCAGTCACCCATCACAAAACAAAACTACCTAGGTATGGTATATAAGTAGGTACTTACTTGAATTTTTGACGGGATACATAATATTTATCTTTGCGCTTCCCCATTTCTCTAAAACAAACATTTAATAAATACAAGATAAAAAGAAATATCTTAGTTTAGAAAATAGTAAAAAACAAAGGTACCTTGTTACACTATGAAAGCAGAGAATGTATATACGTTGAAATGCGATCTATAATTTTGGCGCGTCGTGGTGCAAACTGACGTGGTCTCACTTCGAGCTCTTGTGGGTCACTGGTTTATCGGCCGCTTGTCAGAGCTATTTATATTACGATTACGATGACGCCATACTAAAAATGTATGGCGTAATCGTAATGGTTTTTAAAAAAATAATATTTAAATATGTAAGCAATATTTCAAAAATGTGAGAACGGCTAATTGTCCTTTGTACATTTGTGTTTTGTTAAAATTAAAGTTTATAATCGATATATAAGTATTAATATCGATTTTTTGTTGAACGGCAGAACGCCTTTTTCGAAGTTTTGTCCAATTTTACGTAGGTTTTATACTAAAAAGGAATTTTTTTAAATTTTTTTTTGCTCCGAGTAATTGTTGGCATGTTCATTGTGATGTTTTATACATGATTTTTATGTTCAATATAGAAGCATAATGAGCGAAATCCTTTAAACCGTGACTGCCGTTTTGGTAGTTTTTACATGACCGACTCTTAAGATTTTGCCAAAATGAGCCATAATGTCGGTACACCGAATGTGTATTTTTTGCACTACCAAGCCACTTGACACATTTTGTTTAAGCTAATTTTATACTTTTATATTTAAGCCAAAATGATCCATCCCAGTCTAAAACACTTGGTACGTTTTGTACAAAAGTAACATTATATTCTTAGATTTGCCAAAAGGAACTAAGATATTCTGGTACGTTTTTAACAAATACACTATCCGTAACTCTGCACTACTAAGACAACTTGATATACTTCGGTACATAAAAAATTACACTCCTAAAATTTCGCCAAAATGAGCCAGCGTGCCTACTCAAAAACTTTTATATTAATCTAGCTCTATCTTTAGGTAAAATTAGGTTCATTCAACTAGCCTAGATTTCTAGTTCGATAAAATTAGATTTTATATTTATTAAAGTCTACGTAGTGTACCGTTATCGCTTACATTCTATTTCTGTTTCAGAACTTTTTACTACTTTCACTTACTGGCTGTTTGTATTCATTGACAGTAGATTCAAATTTGAGGTTTTCCGTATTCTGTGATTATTATTGTTTGGCAGACGACATGAAACAGTTGAAAACTTTCTAAAATATTTTTAAAATCATGAAATTCGACTAGATAAACTATATATTAATCTAGTTCGAGATAGAGCTTTTTTACATGTTTTGTGTTGGAGATTTCTACTGATAGAGAAGCTCAGTATTTCTACAGGATTTGCTCTCTTCAATTTTGTAAGTATTTTTGTTCATACAATTTATTCCACTTTCGTTCATTAGGTTTCCACTTTCTCATTTCTCAATTTTATTTGCGCAGTCAAAGCTGCCCGATTACGGGCAGCAGGAACCTGCTCCGAAAACCCAACCTGAGATTCCTGAGGGTATCTATTGACAGCTGCACCTTTGCGCAAGAAACTAATTGAGGCTGCGCCACCACAGACTTCAGCAGCTGCTCTTCAGCTTCGGTTTAATTCTGCTCCTACTAAAGCTTTTGGTGTACTGCACTCGACAACTCAATTGGATATTTCAGATAATGTTTTAACCCACTATAAGTCCTGCCCGTTTTGATCCTTTTTCCAAATTCTAAAAGCGTCTCCGGTCGCGCCATGATATATTTAGGCTAAAATCATTGGCAGTAATTTAATACCTTTTGATGTACAATCCGCGATTCTTAGCGGAAGGTCATAATTAGCTAGACGCTGAAGTAATATATCTCTTGCCATAATTAGCTAGACGCTGAAGTAATAATTTAGGTGGCCACTTAAAGTTATCACTAGTTTTACCAAGCGAAAATACTAACTAGCTATAGACGAAGCGTTTTACCTGACGCACGTATCGCGGATTTAACGCCAAAATTCTCATAGTGTTATTACGTTTATCAATGCTTTTTTTTACTTTTGACAATCTTATTTTCTCAATTTAAATTCTAATCGTTTAATCAAATTTTTTTTTCTATATTTGCTATCTATATGTGAAAAACTACATCTAAAAATCGTTCAAATCTGTTTAAATTATTTTAATTAAAATATTTGTGCTTGTATAACCTGGTTTCTTTCATGGTAAGTTTGCTCTTACTCTATATAGGTAATTGCAGTACTTGAAATATTATTTTTTTATTTTTACTGCAGTAGGTTATTAGGAGTATAAAGGGGGAAGTGTTTCCGAGGTGGTACTCGTGATTATGTTGTAATGTTGTTTTTGGGGGCTGGGGGGGGGGGGGGTTGTTACAGCTGGGCTTCGCTGGATATGAAAAAGTCGAAACCTGCTGAACAATAATAGTTCCTAAAACATCTTTACTACGGAACCCTACATTGCGCGTGGCCTGACAGGCACTTTGCCGGTTTTTTATTATATCCTACATTTCATAATTCACACGGCCGCACGTCAGTAAAAACATCAAATTCATCCCGGACGAGCCCCCAAAATTGTGGGATGGTGATTTGCGAAGAAAAACTCCAGATCGATAAAATTTTTGTTTTATTCCCCTCCAACACGTTAGTGCAACCGAATGCAATCCACCATCTTTTTTAAATATGTTCCATCTCCCTCTCACTCCTTCACTCTCTCGCTCACTCATCCTACGTTCCATTCCTACATAAACAACACTGAAACTCTTTATCCGCAATCCATAACTGAGCTCATCCAACAAAAACGCCAAGGAACAAAAACAATGGCAGCAAACTTGATACCCACAAGACAAAAATTTTCAATTGGCTTGCTTCTAAGGTGAAATCTATCCTGGCAGAGTTTGATAGCAACGGGATGGAAACCTATTTAATTAATCTGAATGCTACGGCCATATCTGACTACTCACTGTGGAGAGCTACAAAAAACCTAAAAAGACCAGTCACCTTCCGCTCGCCACTCAGAAAAGCCGACGGTACCTGGATTAAAAGTGATGCTCATAAAGCTCAACTGTTTGCAGATCACTTGAGTAATGTCTTCACCCCCAACGCCAATACTGGCTCAGGTAAAGTAGCTGAAGTTGATGAACAATTATCCAGAACATACCAATTAGAGCCACCTATAGATAAGTTCACAACAAAAGAAGTAGAATACATAATAAAGAAACTGAATAACAAAAAGGCGCCTGGTTACGATCTCATAACTGCCAGTCTCGAAAGAACTACCAAAAAATGGAATATTATTCCTAACTCAGCTTTTTAATGCAATCGTATCAAGGGGGTTTGTTCCGCCACAATGGAAAGTTGCTCAGATTTTACTGGTTCCAAAACCTGGTAAGAGCCCTGATGAGGTAACCTCATACAGACCTATCAGCTTGCTACCATTAGCATTTAAAGTGATGGGATCTATTTTCCTTAAAAGGTTGATCCCTGCTGTATCAGAAGCCAAGCTCATTCCAGACCACCAGTTTGGGTTTAGAGCAGCCAAAAGATTAATGTTGGCTTCGAACAAAAAAGTATTGCTCAGCTGCTTTTCTAGACATCTCTCAAGCATTCGATCGAGTTTGGCACGATGGACTTCTATGTAAAATCCAGAAGTCCCTCCCAGTTAACTGCTTTCTATTTATAAAGTCATACCTGACAAAGCGTCATTTCTACGTGAAACAAGGAGAAGCCATTTCTAAACGGGTTAAGATCCAAGCAGGCGTCCCCCAAGGAAGCGTAATAGGGCCATTACTTTATCTCATTTACACATCAGATCTACCAGTAACTCCAGATCCTAATGTCCTGGTTGGAACTTTTGCTGACGACACCGCTATTCTAGCCACCCACGAAGATCCGAAAGTTGCCTCCTCACTCCTTCAAAAAAGTCTAGATGACATAAGTGTTTGGCTCAGAGACTGGCGAATAAAAGCCAATGAGAACAAATCAGTCCAAGTCACATTTACTCTAAGAAGAGAGATCTGTCCTCAAGTGAAACTCAACAATGTAACAATCCCCCAGGCTGATGAAGTGCCTTACTTGGGAATTTATCTAGATAGGAGACTAACTTGGAAAAGCATATCTACACTAAATGAATTGCACTGAACCTTCAACTAAGAAAGATGTACTGGCTAATAGGGCGAAAATCAAAGCTTTCTTTGAAAAACAAATTACTGCTATACAAATGTATCTTAAAGCCAATATGGACTTATGGCCTCCAGTTGTGGGAAACGGCTGCAAACTCAAACCTCAAAATTCTGCAACGCTTCCAATCTAAAATGCTACGCATCATAACAAATGCACCTTGGTATGTTACGAACTGCCAACTAGATCGTGATCAACAATTATCTACCGTCAAAGAAGACATAGGAAAAAAATTGGAGTCGTACTCTATTCGTATCAAAAGCCATCCAAAGGAACTGGCATCCAACCTAATGAAGGCTGAAGCCAACTTACCAAAGACTCAAAAGAAGAGCGCCGCAAGACCTGTTACCAGGAAGCTGAAAAACACCTTAAATTACACTAAATGGACATGTCACTACATGTGCATGACATTACTTAACTTCAAAACTCCAGCTAAATGTCCACGGTGACAGCTCGCAGGATTAAAAGGGAAAATAAAATCTTCATCATAAGGATTTCAGTAGGTCTTCAGAGTCCACGGGTCTCGAAAATGAAGGATTTTCAACTTCATCCCCCTTTTCACCCCTTAGGGTGTGGAATTTTCAAAAACTCTGAGGCACGTAAAATTTAATCTTTAGTCGTCAGCCGAAATACAAATTTTGAAGATCCTAACTTCAAAACTGACGGACATTCATAGAAACTTTCATCCCCTATTTTAGCCCCTTATAAGGGTAGAATTTTGTAAAACTAGAGATGGGCGTTATGCAACGTAAATAGTTTCAATAACTATGTATCGGTGCAATAACCAAAATACGGTATTCGGTTCTGCAATAACTATTTATTGGGAGAAACTATTTATCGAAAAAAAAATTGCGTATCACGCCTACCCAAGGAGGTTTTAACCCACGCTACGCTAAAGCGAAGCGTAGTAAAACCTCCTTGCGCCTACCTAACCTAAGTTTAGAAACAACGAAATTGGAAAAAACTAAAATGTAGATTATAAAAAAAAGTTTATGCAAACGAAGAAAAAAGTAAACAATTAACAATATTCACAAGTACTAAAAGAAATATTTTTTTTATTCACAATACCAATAATATCGAATAAAATAACTAAAATAACGAAACACCCTGTTCACCGCGATTACGCAATAATTCCAATAACGCACAGTAACGAAGTCGCTTCTTGAATCGCCATACCATAAAATATATAGTTATTGAAATAAATAGTTTCAAAACCCGTTATCGGGTACTAATAACTAGTTACGTTTCGGTATTAGAAAATCGCGTACCGACCCACCCCTATGTGAAACCCTTTCTTAGTGCTCTCCTAGGCCTCATAAGGAACCTACATGCCAAATTTGGAATCTCTAGTTCCAGCGGTTTGGGCTGTACGTTGATATGTCAGTCAGTCACCTTCTTCTTTTATGTATACAGGGTGTTAATTTGATTGCGTGCCATAGCTTAGGGGGTGGTTCAGTAACGATGAAGAAACTCAAAAAAAATATTTAAAAAAATCCTACTTAAAAAAATGTACTCCATTGAAACTAAAACTAACGCGGAGGACAATGACCCGGAGCACCGCGCTATCAAAAGCGCGCAAAAGAGTTTCAGTTATGTATGTGCCTACCTTATCCACTAATTCTCACGCGCTGGCTCGGTGATAGCGCGGTGCTCCGCGTTAGTTAAGTTTCAATGTAGTTATAGTTTTTTTCGGTAGGATTTTTTTTATATTTTTTTGTGTTCCTTTATCGTAACTGAAGCACCCCTTAAGCTATGGCACGCAATTAAATTAACACCCTGTATAGATTAGTTAAATAGCCTCTTAGTACTTTTATTGCCTTTTTTAGGGTTCCGATACCAAAATGGTAAAAAAAAGGAACCCTTATGGTGCCGCTCTGTCTGTCTGTCCGTCTGTCTGTCACACCTCTATATCTCAGCAACCACTTATGCTATCAACCTGAAATTTGGAATAGTTTTAGAATATAGTTGCCCAACTTAATTGCACAAGAAAAAATTTTGAAAAAAGTATGATTATTAATATAAAGGGGGCCAAAATAGGGGGGGCCAAATTTCAAATTGTCGCTACTAGGTCGAGTGGGGTATCATATGAAAGGGCTTTACTTGTACATTTTAAAATATATTTTTGTATTTTTTTAAATTTCTTAGTTTTAAAGTTATGATGAAAAATGTCAAGAAAAATACCATTCCCCCCCCCCTTATCTCCGAAGTTTGAGTAAGGAAAAATCTGAATTAATTACAGTTGACAGAAGTTTATATAAACTTTACAGCAAAAATAAAACGATCTTTCTAAGTTGCACAGTTTTTCAGAAATCTGCAAAAAACCTTTACAAACAAATTTAGTTTTGCGGTCCTGAAAATGGACTTTATTGCTTCCAAAAATACTATAGGTATATCGGAACCCTCGGCGCGCGAGTCCGACTCGCACTTGACCGGTTTTTTTTTTGTAATAGCAGACCCAATCCCAGATAAGGCGTTTGCTGAATTCATGGTTTACCGAGCTGTTAAAGTTTTCAAGCCGCCAAATGAACACTGACTTGGCTTAACGACTACACATACTAACAGTGACCAATACAAATTACTTAACATGCCTTACGTAGTTTGGGAAATGCTCTAGTTGTAAAACCAAAAGCGGTGTTGGTAGCTTTGCGGTTGATTTTGGGGATCGCGTAGGATCCGCAGACAGTACTTGACGAGCGCTTTGTATTTTTCGCATCAAATCGGAAAATTACCAATGATAATAAATTACTAAGACCTATCTTGTCTTAATTTGGTAGAAAAAAAATTTTTGGTGGTAATCTTTGAACCCCGTTATCTCAGCCCCGACATTATTTAGCTATATGGTGCCCATACTAAGAATTGTTCCCTGTTACCTAATCTTTCAAAATTAAGAAGTTTCATAAGTGGCCGCTAAAGTTCGAAAACGACGCCAACTTTAATCAATGCCCTTTATAGAAAAATCTGATGACGCTACGCGCTGACCACCAACCCTAACTGGGGCTCCGAAGCATGTGCAGCCAGCGCGTCCTGCGTCTGGGTACCCACCTACTACGCCACCTTCTGTTCTCTACCACAGTGTCACCAAAAGCAATAACGCTGATTAAATAAGCTTCTAAACTTTTGTTTAGTAATCAAGTACATTATTATGAGTAAGTACCTTCCAATTTATGAACTCTAATTTAACAATGGCCCAACTATAACAATAATATAAAAAAAATATAAAAGCAATAAACATTCTTTTCTAAACTTTTATATGTAAGTTAATTAAGAGATTTAAATGCTATTTTAGAAATACCAGAGACTTAAAAACTGCACTGGCAAGATTACGAACATTTTTTCACTTAGATATGGGCCGATTAAATTACATTTCTGAAAACATAATAGCATAAAGATAGTAACATTACATATGAGATGTCTTAATATTTTTCTACTCTAATTCTATATATAAAGTTTTTTTTTAAAGAAATGTAAATACCTACATTAAACATAAAGCCGGATTCATGGGTTTCTGAATTTTTAGAAAATTACTTAAAAGTATATCGTTAACAACATATCAAAAAACAAGATACTCTAATAATTTTATAACTTGATTTTCTTCAGCGACTGGTCTATCACTGTGCACCGCCCGCCCGCCCGCAAATAAATGCGCATGCGCAGGCAACTGCAACACAGCAATCACCCAAAAACACTCTACACGTGTTTCGCCTCTACACGAGGCATCCTCAGGAGATGTTAGACCGACCAGTGCCAAACACCGAGTGTCAAACACGTGTAGAGTGTTTTTGGGTGATTGCTGTGTTGCAGTTGCCTGCGCATGCGCATTTATTTGCGGGCGGGCGGGCGGTGCACAGTGAGTACATAGCATCCATCATTGTTGCGGAAGGTGGCTATATATTTGTTTCATTTCTTTAACTAGTAAGTTAATACATTTTGAGACAAACAAAGACAGATGTTACATGAAATATACCTGTTTTTATCTATTTGGAGCGTAAAAATCTAAATTTAGGGCTGTCTGGACGAAACAAGATTAAATGGGAATAGAAGGAAGCAATTTGTCTTTCGCCATTGTGAAAATTTTTGTTATGTTATTATTATTTTTTTTTTGCGCTTTAATATATCTGCGCTAATAATATCTACGTAGTTCACTTCTCTTCAGTCTACCCGTGACCACGGCTGATGCAGCTTAACCGAAACATCAGGAATAGTAAGGTATTTTATGGCTAGTTACAAGTACTCGTATCGCGTTAAGACCCGGAATAAAATCAACAAGTAAAAATATTGACTTATTGCTGATACCAGTTTTCAAGGCCAAAAAATTCAATGCGCGATTAATAGTAAGAGATCAGAAAATTAATGTTGTAAAGATGCAGATGAGGCCAAACTTACCAAAGCATTCCGATCATGATACTACGAGAAAAATATCAGCGGTAAACGTCTAATGCTGGACAGATGAATTGATGGGGCCAGGAAGACCAAATAAAAGATGGATGGGCTAAATTTACTGTATAGGAGATGATATGAGAAAATACGCTTTTAATTTGAGCAGTCTGTTTTGCAATGAACAATGTTCAATGTGCGTCAGTCCGTTACCTCGACATTGATTGACAAGGAACGGAACCCAACAGTATTTACCCTTAGATTGACAAGCCAGTTATTTTCTCTACCGTCAAGGCCCAGGAAACGTTCCTTGTATTATTCCTACAGAAGCGCAGTTATTTTAAAATTAATAAACAAAAACTTTGCGCAGCTGGAAATCGCTAACAAGAACCTGGAATGGTTAAGTTCAAGGAGCCCCTGAGTCTATTTACTTTTCGATCTAGTTCGAATCTTAAAATGACATAATTTTAAGGTTATAAGCAACGATACAGGTACGAGTACGTTGTCCTTGATGGAGGTGGGGCTACCTCTGCCAGCCATGCGTTAGCGCTGTGTCAGCACGTATTCATTATTATTCATACATCTTGAAAAATGAACAGGAACTCATGCTAGAAAAGTTGAGATGAAAATATTTAAAAGAAAAACGGAGTAAGTATGTCAAAATATTGTTACGACTCAAGAATAAAGTATACCTAAATGAAAAAGCATCTCTAAAGTCAGTTGTCTATAGAAATTCAGTAATTCCGGGAAACGACACAATTTGTCCTGCTTTTATTAATTTCTAGGCTTCAAAATGTTGAAATTCGAGTGCCGAAATATTTTGAAATTGCAGGGTATAATAGTCCACATTAAGAACTTTCCTTTAGCCTTGCCAGTTGGAAATTTGTTTTGGAAATGTTTTTAATAGTAACTCAAAATTTATTCCAGCACGTCTTTTAATCAATCTTAGATATGTTCAAAGATAAGATATAGGGTCCTAATGAAATAGTGAACATAATTTTAGCATGTTACTTAGGCCATGAAACTGAACAACTTTCATAGGATCACGGATCAACTTTCACGGATCATAGGTCGCAATACGAAAAAACAAATTCGACCACCCATACAAAATGCGCTATCTGCTGTACTGTGCTGATGCAGTTTCTATGGGAGGTCAAAAATTGTCTTTCGTATTTCGCTTCAACATAGGTATGTTGCTTGGAGAAAGTTGTTCAATCTCATGGTCTGAGTATTAAGTTCACTATTTCATTAGGACCTGATATATTAGTAGAAACTCATGTTTGAGGGATGGGAAATTTGCGATTGAAAAACTAATCATCTGTGTATCAGGTAAATTATGTGGCGTTTCTGGTACTTTGCATCGAACGGTATTTTAGGTCCTCTGCCGGCAAGATTCTAACTAAAACAAAATAAATAAAGAGACACTGAGATTTCCGTAGATTGAAATAAAACTGGGGCAAAAAATAATGAAACAAATGTTACAGAAGGCCCTTATTTTTGTAAGTTCCTCAGATAATCCCCAATTAAGAAGTTTCAGTCTGTTAATCTTTAGCGGCTTAATTTGATGCGCACTTTCGAGTTAGTTACTACTTGTACAGCAGTTTGGTGTTCGACGGAGTTCGAGCTTCCATTTTTTCCTTAGTCGACGAGAACAGATCTATGTTAGCTTTTGAGGCTCTATCAAGTTCTAGCCAAATATTCTTATAAGCGTGTACCGAACGATTTACAAATGTTAACTGGTCTGTCCAACGTTACTTCAGGTTGTATTCAGACCAAAAATAGAAAAAAGAACTGCTAATTTATTATGTAAATTATCAGACAAGAAAAATATTCCATCTTTCACCGAATTTTTTGTACTCGCATTCGTTTTAGAGGCGTTGAAATTTAATAGTATAAATAAATAAATTGCAAAGGGCAAAAACGATTTGAACGAAACCCCTTTACTATTCCCAACAAGTATTGAGCACAATGTATATGCTCAAGAAGGCAAATATTATCATCTGTCGAGGGCCGTAGTATCAAAAAGCCCTGACCCCTAAGCACCAAATCATACATCTAAACACTCTAAAGGGTCAAGATTATTCCGAACCCAAACAGTCTAAACGCCCACACAACTTATTGAAACTCTTTGCAATGAAAGGATTGAAAGGAGACCGAGAAGCCTTGGTCGTTGAGAAAATAATATACCCAGTACCCACGCATCTTAGGACCGATCTGATACTAGTAACCCGAAGTAAAATGAACTCGTGCAATAGACATTTATTGAAATTATGCCGCCGTATCGCAGCAAGAATCTGAGACCCTTTTTGGGGATAGAATTTAATGATCCGGTCGCGCGGATTTACTAGTGTCTCATGATTTTGTCTGCAGGATACTTTTCCGGAAAGTCTTTGGAAAAGGTAATAAAACTGTCAGGAGTCCAAAGGCCGTAACTCTTGATTATTCCCAAAAGTTCCACTTGACTTTAAAAGATGAGCTTAGAGGAGGAAATTCCTTCCTGTTTCTAAGACTTTGAACTTGATTTAAAAAAAAATAAGAAATTCTTTGTGGGGCAAATTAAGTGAATGACATTGTTTTGTTTTATACAGGGTGGCCGAATAAAATGAATGGTGAATGGCATCAAGAAAAATGATAACAACATTAAGAACAACATAAGTTTCGCAATCAAAATAGCTAAGTTACAATGTCCTAGAATTTTTGTTTAAATATTGTTCCAGAGCTCTGAATTTATTGTAATAAAACGAATAAAGTTAATGTAACTTGACCATTTCGTACAATGATGTAAGGTACTCGTATGAATATTTCTAATTCACATTCTGTACTGAAGTTATTGTTTTTTAGGGTTCCGATACCAAAATGGTAAAAAAAAGGAACCCTTATGGTGCCGCTCTGTCTGTCTGTCTGTCTGTCCGTCCATCTGTCTGTCACACCTCTATATCTCAGCAACCACTTATGCTATCAACCTGAAATTTGGAATAGTTTTAGAATATAGTTGCCCAACTTAATTGCACAAGAAAAAATTTTGAAAAAAGTATGATTATTAATATAAAGGGGGCCAAAATAGGGGGGGCCAAATTTCAAATTGTCGCTACTAGGTCGAGTGGGATATCATATGAAAGGGCTTTACTTGTACATTTTAAAATATATTTTTGTATTTTTTTAAATTTCTTAGTTTTAAAGTTATGATGAAAAATGTCAAGAAAAATACCATTCCCCCCCCTTATCTCCGAAGTTTGAGTAAGGAAAAATCTGAATTAATTACAGTTGACAGAAGTTTATATAAACTTTACAGCAAAAATAAAACGATCTTTCTAAGTTGCACAGTTTTTCAGAAATCTGCAAAAAACCTTTACAAACAAATTTAGTTTTGCGGTCCTGAAAATGGACTTTATTGCTTCCAAAAATACTATAGGTATATCGGAACCCTCGGCGCGCGAGTCCGACTCGCACTTGACCGGTTTTTTTTTTAATACATACCCGCGTAACCGGCCAAGTGCGAGTCGGAATCGCGCACCGAGGGTTCCGTACCACCACATAATATTAATTGTATTAGTTGAAATTTCAGTAACTAACTGTGCTAGATATTTAGAGTCCGTCTCGCACTTGACCAGATTTTATCAGTTGCTGTTATTTTATAGTTTAAGCACTATAAATAAACAAATTTTCATGTTGCAAATGTTCCCGTTTTCACAAGAAAGCTAAAAAAAATCGAGAAAAAATCGCCCAAAAACACGGTTGTAGAAGCCTAGATGTTATAACAACAACCAAAATACATAACCTGCAAAAAAAAAAAACCGGTCAAGTGCGAGTCGGACTCGCGCGCCGAGGGTTCCGATATACCTATAGTATTTTTGGAAGCAATAAAGTCCATTTTCAGGACCGCAAAACTAAATTTGTTTGTAAAGGTTTTTTGCAGATTTCTGAAAAACTGTGCAACTTAGAAAGATCGTTTTATTTTTGCTGTAAAGTTTATATAAACTTCTGTCAACTGTAATTAATTCAGATTTTTCCTTACTCAAACTTCGGAGATAAGGGGGGGGGAATGGTATTTTTCTTGACATTTTTCATCATAACTTTAAAACTAAGAAATTTAAAAAAATACAAAAATATATTTTAAAATGTACAAGTAAAGCCCTTTCATATGATACCCCACTCGACCTAGTAGCGACAATTTGAAATTATGCCCCCCCTATTTTGGCCCCCTTTATATTAATAATCATACTTTTTTCAAAATTTTTTCTTGTGCAATTAAGTTGGGCAACTATATTCTAAAACTATTCCAAATTTCAGGTTGATAGCATAAGTGGTTGCTGAGATATAGAGGTGTGACAGACAGACGGACAGACAGACAGAGCGGCACCATAAGGGTTCCTTTTTTTTACCATTTTGGTATCGGAACCCTAAAAACGATACCCCACTCGATGGGGCAGGACAATTTTTTTTTTCTTGCCCCCCTTTAGCTGTTAGGGAGCCCCCTTTATTTTTTTATTTTTATTGTTTGTTGTTATAGCGACAATAGATATACACAATTTGTGAAAATTTCAAATTTCTATCTATCACGGATCATGAGATACAGCCCCTTCCTTCTATTTCTACGAATAGATTTCATTCGTGTAATCTGTCACTTAATCACTTTGCGCTCCGACTGTACAAAACCAGCCAGGTTTCGGATTGGCAGACCAACGTTTTATGGACTTAATAGGCCACTAATATCGCTACAAAGTTGCAAATTTCGTGTACTAGATGACGTAGGATAACATGCAGTGCCCTGAAAGTCTAAATAGGGTCCCGTTTTGCACCCTTTGGGTACAGAACCCTAAAAAAGACGAATTAATTTCCAAACCATTTGTTTTATTTATTTTAGGCTATTTACCTACGCAAAAGGGTTCCGAGGGGCCCGCGAAATATTCCACTAATTTCAATGACTGAGTAATACTGACCCGTACTCGGGTTGTGTGCGGAAACTATAAACGGCTGTTCCAATATTATTTTTGCCAAAAAGACTCAGTTTTCGGATCGGATGAAATTCCAAATAATATATGACTGTTCTTTTGTTTGCCTTTCGCCACACCCCGGAGGCTATCGAGCGCCAATTTGAAATTGGAAGGTTGTGTATGCTCGCAAAAGACCCTAATGACCACGACAATCGCGCGGGCGGATGCGCGCGTGAGGTGCGGGGTGGATTCCAAGGGGGGCGGAGAGTGTCCCTTCTGTATGATAGTACTATTACATTATTCTGTGCTTTTACCTAAGATGCTAGAGAAACATTATAATTCCTCAAAAATTATAATTGTATCACAGGATCATGATAAAATAATCGCATAATCTTATAAAACAGATCCTGGATTTCGTTAACGTGGCCACTTACTTCAAAATGGCTCATCGACACGTTTGCTAAATCCACTGTCTGACAAACTAGTCAAATGAGCTTCTCTTTTTTTGCACATCAAAAAGAAATAAAATAAATAATAATCATATGTATGTACATATAAATAATAATACCTTGTGTCGTCGTCACAATGTCTTGTATTTTACGAACCTATTGATACTTTTGAAATAATCCGTTCAAATTATAAACTACACTTTTAAACGTAAAAACTTTATAAATATTAAAACGACGAGGTTTTTAGTAATTGATTTGCTAAAACGTAAAGGTTCATAACCACGATAATTTTCAAAGCCAGGTCTGCCGGATATAACCGCCGATGGTGTGGAGGCATGAACAATTCGCATACGTTACTTTATCGAATGTGTGATCTAGACCTAGCGCGTGCCTGCGTGCACTTTCCTAGTAAGCAACTATCGAGACTTCCTGAAGATATATCTAGGTTATATATACCTATGTGGCAGCCGGATTGTAAAATCCACCGTATTACAGTTCGGCGCGCCCGATTACAAAATATCGCCGTTTTTCAATCCGCCGTCCTGTCGTTCCGCCGGATCGTTGTAACGATGCATTCTACAAAGCAGCGGTCAACGTTTAACCATATTGTATTTTAGGTTTGTTAGGTTGGGTTAGGTTATCTTGCGATCACCACGCACAAGCCGAGCGAGCGAAGCGAGCGTGTCGCGGGAGCGGCCGGCGAGTGCCAGTAAGGAATTGGCGCGCCGTTTTGTAAAGCGGCGCATCGACGAAGCGCCACTTTGACGAACGCAAAGTGCTCATTCAATGCGGCGTACATTATTTCAGCCAAATTGTAATCCGGCGGAACGACAGGACGGCGGATTGAAAAACGGCGACGTTTTGTAATCGGGCGCGCCGAAATGTAATACGGCGGATTCTACAATCCGGCTGCGACATATATAAGCTTATAAGGTTGTTTAATATAAAGACGAAACATGTTGTGTGGCATTAAATTGGCATAATTAAACAATAATTATAAACAAAGTTATTAGAAACACAAGGAAAATTGGAAAGGACATACAAGGATCGATTGTTGAGCCAGATTGTTTAAAAAATGTATTTTACAGAGGAATTTAAAAAAAATTAAGGTTATACAACAACTTTTCTTCTACGACTTTTGTCAATTCCCAAAAAAATATTTGATCTTCCATTTAAAATGATCAATCATTTTTTTTGAATTTTTTTCTACTTGTATAAAACATTTCATGCTTCTATCAAGACCTGCCTAGTCTAAATAAAATTAAGTTTCAATTTAAATAAGATTTATTAAAGAAGTTTTTGTTCGTTATACTATTCAGCTTCTATCCAGCCTTGTAATATCAACTTTCTATATTAAGCGTAGGATCGATGCTCTGTCTTCAGATTTCTAAACCATGCTTTGTAAGCTTCTAAGCACCAAAATAACCAAGAGATTATACCTTAAGATTATCTGAGATTTTCACGGATTTACCAAGGAAAGACAATACAGAAGCTAACGGTTAAGAATTCTCCTGAAGCAATTCCATACAAAAACAATGGATGGTGTTTTATGTGATATACGTGAGTGTACGTTTTATAAATAAGTAAGTCTGGTATGCAGGCCAGAGTAAATATTGCAAGTATTTATCTCAATACTCAATCTAAATTTGGAGTTTGAATTTTAAGAGTTGATCAGTTCAGATTCATATATGTATTTCAGGCACTTACGCCGTTTGTGCACCGCGCCGTCACCGACACGATACCGATAAAACAAAAGAACAGCGCCGATAGAAATTAGCGCCAATTATGGCGACGATACAATGAGTAAGAATATATATCTACAAAGAGTCTGCTTTTTAAGTTTTTGCGCGTTATTTGTATAGACGAACGTTTGCAAGCAACACCGATGCAGTAGCCCCAGCTACACCAATCGTCAAATTAGTACTGAATTTCGACGCCATATTCTACGCCAGTCAACTTTCGAGGTAGGACGATGAAGATGGCGCCAATTTCTTTATTTAGATGGTTAGGTTGGTACCAGGTATTACTAATGGCGCTAAAGTAACGTAGTCTGTGTCAGTTTAGCCAAACGAGGTCGTGTCGTCAAAAGCGATATTTTAGCGAATATGGTCTCGGTGACATAATCTTTCCTGATTGGCTATTCGATTTGATTGGCGTTTGCTCCCTATTGGTTAATTTTAGTACAACGAACTAAAGTGGCGGCGCTAGTGTCTATTTGATTTGATTAGCGCTTGCTTCCTATTGGCTGATTTTAGAACGATGAACGAAGAGAGATGGCGCTAGTGTCGTATCGCGTCATCAGAGGACAGGGTCGACAGCGAGCATTGCTAATCCCACCGTCCATCTTATCTCCCTCTTTCATACTTTTTGTTCGCAACTTTTTGTCGATATCGGCACGATATCGGCGCTGTTTTTTTGTTTTCGGTATCGGCTCGGTATCGGATAAACAGCCTTTAAATATTTTCCTTATACTGATTTAACGAAGACATTCAGTATTACGTACGGGGTGGACTTGGGAAGTCATTTTCTTAAGGCGTTCATCCATCCATTGTTTTGTTTGAGCTAGCTTTATAAATCATAAATAAACACTTTCGTTGGTGACATTGCTTTGTCTAAAATTCTTGGAATAAAAGATTTTATTAAATCACAGGAACTGACTAAAAAGAACGACAGGCGTAACAAACAATTAATAGAATCAAAGTCAAATCAATATAAATCCTTTTCATTTGCTGCAATCGCGCCAGCTAACTTTAATGTAGACACATTAAGAGATTTTTTTTTAACGATCATCAAGATTACAGAACTTTTTATTGCACAGACATTTACAAAGTTGGACTTATCTTTTTTAATATCATTCAACCCAAAGCAGCGAAAAAGTGTGCAGCAGAATCGTTCTTCAAGATCTTTGATTGAGCCTATGTTCTAAGTTTCCAAAGGAATATTAATAGTAGATTAGTAGCCAAGGGCTGTAAAGCATCAATTGCAGCCCGAGATATTTAGGCACACGAGCGCAGCGAGGGCGCCTATAGTTCGAGGGTGCAATTGATGCTTACACCCGAGCTTACTACTCTGCTTTACATCTCGATTGTGAGGTAAGTAGGTCCTTATTACCACCAAATGGTAGGTGACCAATTAGCGCTATAGTGTAATAATGTAGCTAGAAAAGCCCTAGGGCGGTAAGTAATTAAAACGCCCGCCGCCCCGCTGCTGGAGGCGGCCATCAAGGCGGAGCCGCGCGTGGAGGTGGAGGTGCTGCCGGGCGGGGGCGTTACAATTACTTACCGCCCTAGGGCTTTTCTAGCTACATTATTACCCTAGAGCGCTAATTGGTCACCTACAAGCCCCATTTGGGGGTAATAAGGACCTACTTACCGAATATGAGAGATGTAAAAAATATAAACATTCGAAACAATATAATTTGATCAGAATGACAGCAAGAAAAACTATGAATGAGAGCAGGTTGGATCGATACCTATCTCTGTTGCTCCAATGTGTAGCGCATCGCTCCGTCCTGCTCTCACACTGCTGTCATTCTAATCAAGGTACATACTTCGACTGTAGTGTCTTATGTTTCTTTAAATATTAAACCTATTTACAAACTAAATGTTTCAAGAAAAGCCGAGTTGCTATACCATAAACATATTGCGCTTTCTCCTCACCCCTTTTCGCCACAAATTAATTGCCTCTAATGAAACACACGAAGGCTCCGAACACAAGATAATGGACGCTCATTTGCTTCAAAAGGTACTTTAAACAGACCTTACTGCATAAAATATAAAGACGTAAATGCTTTGACAAGGAAATCATGACATGCGAAGTGAAATATTTAACATACTCTATTCAATGTTGTTGCGTAAGTTTTGAACGACGTCAAAATATGCGTTGGTTCAGACTGCTTAGGCAAAGGACATTTCTCTTAAGCATCTTCTGTCAAGACTCAACAGAAAAGGTCAAATTTGAAAAACTGAACATATCGTAGAGTTGAGAGAAGTTCTACAGAAAGAGTCAGCTTATTCAAAACAAATTTTCCTATTTTATATAAAATTGGAAAAAAATCTTGTTGTTGTTGTTGTTGAGTTGATCAATTTCCGCATCAGTTGATAAACTGTCGAAAAATAATAAACTCGTAGGAAATTCGTAGATCCGAGACAAACACAACGTTTTAGTTGAGTTAGGTTCTCTTTCGACCAAACGCACGAGCCGCGCGAGCGAAGCGGGCGTGCTGCGGTAGCAACCGGTGACTGCCAAATTCGGTACAGTTTATAATTTTTCGACAGTTTATCAACTTACTAGGAAATTGATCATATTTAGTTCAGTCATTCGATAAATTAAATTGAAAAGTTTGTGTTTTTCCTGATATTTTTGTTTTTAAACTAGCGGCAAAACTGTCACGGAGCGGGGCTGCATGCCTCGCATGCTGCCTCCTTTCGTGATCCTGGCTCTATTGTCCTGGCCCAAAATTCCAAATTCCTATTTCAAATGTCTTCTATCTCTGTCTTTCGATGTCATTCGTGTCAAAAATAGTCAGTTTACCCTTGATTCTGGTCGTGCTCGGACGTGCCCGCGCGCAGCACGACCACCGCCTTGTATTTTGTACCTTCTTGGTAATAATAAACTCGTAACTTTATGCTGGCGTTTTGGATCCCCTACCTACACCCTGTAGAGTCTCAACCTTCTCCCTGCCGCTGAGAAGCTTTCGGTGACAAAGCACGTGGCTCTCGATCATCAAAAATAACTTTACCAACTGTCAAGACATAAGAAATAATATACGCAGCTGACGGCGAACCTTCATTAATGGCGAAGCAACACAAGAAGAAAAATCAAACGCTAGAAATGCAAAAATATATATTAGAACTATATAAACACACATTAAAATTAAATTTGATAGAAATACTTACCGTTTATATTATTTATATTTCAAATACCGTCTTCATGTAAATAAATAAATCAAAGTGTCTTGCAGTTGACAAGACACAGAGGCTTCCGAGTAAACATCAAGAAGCGCACTCAAGTTGAAACTTGATATCTCATAAGTAATAACACTTGCTATGCAAACCTTGACATGACATTTGAAATAATAATTAATATTAATATCATCGCAGTGCCACATCATAGAGAACGCCGTTTCTACATACCGTCAGATGTAGAAAGGACCATAGATGTTATTGTAACATTACTACATCATTTGCTACTTACATCTTCCTGTTACAATATAAATAAATAGGACTTGAAATATC
Source organism: Athrips mouffetella (assembly GCA_947532105.1). Lineage (NCBI taxonomy): Eukaryota > Metazoa > Arthropoda > Insecta > Lepidoptera > Gelechiidae > Athrips > Athrips mouffetella. The sequence goes on from OX383959.1 coordinate 7,174,861, forward strand.
ATCACAACATCCCATGAAACGTCCACTACAGGACAGGTAGATCTCTCTAGAATTCTAGCTTTTGCTGGAAAAATATAGAGGGGAAGTACCATAGTCACCTCGCTTGTTAGCGTTACAGCTGGCACCATGGACCGCCCCGTGTGGTGCCGGCAAAGAATAGTACCAACCCTTACATACCCGAAGGTGTTGTAAGAGGCGACTAAGGGTTATAAACTGGAGGATGGGCAGCAGCATCCTCCTTTGTTGCGGTCACCTACAACTTGAAATATAGTTTTTATGAAATACAATTAGAGTGAGAATTACTTTAGTATGTTAATAATAGTACACACGGCTGCACGTCGATGGAAACGCCTTGAGCGGGTCTCTGGTTTCAGGCGATTATAGCGTCTCGCGTAGCGCTGGTTCCGCTTATACTGGTTGTTTCTACTTGCTTGCTGCCGTGCCTTTATCAAGTCGTTTATGAAACAAGCAATATATGTCCCGCTGCCGCTTTCTGCGCAACATTAGTTACGCGAAGCACTATGCAGTACACAAATGTTGCGTAAATTGGAGGCACGCAGTGGTGCGATAAAAACGTCAATTTGATAATATTAATGGTTTTGAGCACTCTACTTCACTTTTGATTGACGCCCAGACCGAAACAATAAACCACGCTCGCAAAAAACGCGTCTAAAGTCCCCTGTAAAGAAAAAAGTTATTGTCAGTTCAATGTTTACGTTAACGAGGAGCGGTTTTTCGCTACGCGTGTTTTTATTTGTTTAGTGTTAAATATGTCATGTTAAGTGCATTTTCTTGGTGCTGTGACCAGTATCATATATCCCTAGTGACGTGAAGTGAATAAAATATGGCCTGTAAAGTGAGTGCTCAGTGCAAAATGCGTTTGTCTCGCCATAGGGCTGGAACAGAGTAGCCGGTTTTCAGCTCCACTATTTTAAGGTAAGTGGCTATTTTGAGAAGCTTTACTAGCTATTTTCAAGTAGAAACTTTGTCATTCTTGTCGAAAATATACACTTTATGACAACACCAATAGAAAAAACCATCGAAATCGTGGCGTTTCAAATTTTTTACAAAAGCTGCCATTACGGCCGTGGGCCCCAAGCGCTGGAAGCGCTGCAACAGTCGTGGCTCCAATCGCTCGAGCGGAAACGTGTTAACGGAATAAGCGAAACTGAGAAAATAGTTTGTTCAGAATCGATGGTAGAATCAATTTCACGGGATTTTGGTAGGGGTAATTTATTTTTATTATTTAAATTTTTACCGCTTGTAAATGTTTCTGTGGCTACGTGCGCGGGCGCGGCGCGCAATGAGATTTGTAACTCGCTGCGCTAGGCGCGGTTCATGAGCGGTGAGGAGGGGAGGTCAGTGGGCGTGGTGTGCGCAGACGCAAGACGGGCGCGCCATCGCACTTAAAAATCTACTAGAACAACGATTAAACTTTAAAATAACAAAAGGCAAGTAGAAACTTTTTTTTTAAGATTTTTTTTTACGGGAATGGATTTATTTTAATTCAAATCAGTTGGGGTGTATAAGCGTTTCGCTTATTCCGTTAACACGTTGTATAGTATTCATAATCAGTTTATCGAAAACAGCTCAAATAATTTCTATGAAATTAACAATATAGGGGATTTTGGAGGAGAGAAGTCGATTAAGCTTGGTCTCATGTGTAGGTAAATTCGGTTTCTTCGGATTTTTTTTAAATATTTTTTTGAAAATAGTGCGATTTATAAACCCAACAGCGCCATCTGTTAGTAGGCTTCTGTTGAGATGATACAGAGCTAAAACGAGTTTAGCTCTACTTAAGTATGAGATGTAGTTCCGTAATTAATTCTATCTATACGTATGACAAGCGAAATATGTTCACAGCAGATCAATCCCAGATTATGTACCTTGATTGATTAAATTGATACGGTAATTGTATCTATATTGCATGTAATGCCATGAAAATGTTCAATAATTAAATTATAATGAGTTTGTTGCTTCTTTGATGATGACTCAAGGGCCTAGAGTGCCTAGACTCTTGATCAGAGTACTTGATTTTAGGACTTAGTTGGGCGAATTAAATTGATCAAATACAGGAAAAAGCAGATTTTGTGTCATATAATAAAAGCAAGGATTAGGCAAAAGATGGATTGATCGAAAGTTACTTAAATGCCATTACCCACCTGCTGCGTCTATCATTATTTACTTCGTTCTTCTGGATAATTTTATTCTATATTTTACCAGTTACAATCAATGTCTCTGCTTACTCAAAGTTCATATATAATATATATGTATACCTATTGAAAAACAAGTTACTATAATAACTTATTTTACCCACCCAAAACTAAAGGTTGTGAGGTAGGTATATTATATTTTGAGGTAATTTCTAGGGTTCCGATACCGAAATGGTAAAAATAGGAACCCTTGTGGTGCGACTTTGGCTGTCCGTCTGTCTATCACACCTGTATATCTCAGCAACCAATCATGCTATCGACTTGAAATTTGGAATAGTTTTAGAATATGGTAACCAAACTTAATTGCACATAAAAGAATTTAAATAAAATTATGATTATTAATTTAAAGGGGACCCAAATAGAGGGGGCCTAATTTCAAATTGTCATTAGCATTAGCTAGCTCGAGTGGGGTATCATATGAAAGGGCTTTACTTGTACATGTTAAAATATATTTTTGTATTTTTTACGACTCTTAGTTTTCAAGTTATGATGAAAAATGGCAAAAAAATAGCATTCCCCCCTTATCTCCGAAATTTGTGAAAGGAAAAATATGAATTAATTACAGTCGATAGAAGTTTATGGAAATATTACAGCAAAAATAAAACGATCTTTCTTATTTGTACAGTTTTTTTGAAATCTGCAAAAAACCTTTACAAACAAATTAAGTTTTGCGGTCCTAAAAATGGACTGTATTGCTTCCAAAAATACTATAGGTATATCGGAACCCTAGGCGCGCGAGTCCGACTCGCACTTGATCGGTTTTTTTTTCTTATCTTTATAGCAAAAACAAAATCTTGGCAGACACTATAACGAACATAGTCATAGAGGTGTAGTTAGTCATAAATAAGCAGTTTTTTCATCCATTTTGAAGCACTAAGCCTGGTGAACGTGAAGCTTCAAATACTAACTGAATTATTTCGGACGCGACAGATTGTCCATCAACACTGAATCCGCTGCATCCTATTTCCACATTGACAGGTGACAGATGACCAGCCAGCCGCTAATTGGTTCATTTCTTTCTGACGAATGTCCGGTAGTTGGATACCAAAAAAATTACACATAACAATTTTAGCACGTTTTTTTGTTTAAAAATTTATTTCATGAAACACTGGTGAAAACACGGATATCTATAAATTTGAAAATCGTAAAAATTCACAACCAACCAAAAATCACAGGAACTGATAAAAATAAAAACATGCACACATATATACTTACTAGGTAAGAATCTATCTCTCTTCTTCTTCTTCTTGGTCATGCTGACTTGGTACGCCATTGAAGATGTTTCGACCAATGAAATGTTTAATTTAAACATGTTGCACATACAAAAATATGTGCTTTACTTAATGGATAGCTTTAAATAATGCAGCTGCTAACATTTTTGTAGAAAGAGTGAGTTGAACTGTATGGAATAAATGAAAAGGAACTTTTGACACTTGCTTGCGATTTTTTTTGCGTTACCAAAGTACTAAAATAAGGTAGTAAAATGAATCCCACCAAAAACATTTTCATGTAAAATGTTGCCGAGACGAGTCCATATAGTTCGCATTTCCAAAAAGTTATCAGATTTCATGTAGAGCCAAGCTTCTAAATCTACACACCTTAACTCTACAAGCCCTAACTTCACAAAATCTACACCTTAGTCAAAATATGTGGCTAGGCCGTTCCGTTAGTACCAGAACTATAGTATAACAGAAAAGCAATGAACTGTAAATAAATTCGAATAAATTCACCTTACGCTCACGTGGCGGTAGCGGAACGGCCAAGCCACATATTTTGACTAAGGTGTAGATTTTGTGATGTTAGGGCTTGTAGAGTTAAGGCGTGCTTCTACATGAGATCTGATAATTTTTTGAAAATGAAAGCTACATGGACTCGTCTTGGCAACATTTTACATGACAATGATTTTGGTGGGATTCACTTGTTTTTGTAAGTACAAGAATAGCGAAACGGCTAGAATTCCCATACAAACTTCCATCCCGTGGTTTAAGGATTTGGGGGGTAAAAGTTCCAAGTTTTAGGATCTTTCTGTTGAATGTGTACTCATACTATCTAACATATCAAATTTCAGCTTTCTAGGACTTCAGAAAGTACCCTATGAATTTTGATGACCATCAGTGAGACAGTGACGAAAACGGGTTTTTTTTAGATATCAATAAAATCAAAAGTGGAAGAGCTATGCAACACAAACTTTACATGTTTAATAAGTCTACTATTGACATCATATCCTGTAAATTTTGTTTCAAATCAAATCAAATCAAATCAAAATCGTTTATTCATTGTTGGATATTAAAATCTCTTAATGACGTCAGCTAAACTACATCACTTCACAAACAATGTGGCGCCATTGTGGGAAAAAAAAGAAGCGACAATAAAAACCCACGCGCTCTTTTAAATATGTTTGAATGTACAAGGTTGATATACAACACACATAGGTCAGTTTTAATTTTGAATTAGCCTGTTAGAACCGTAGTCTAATCCCATGGATTTTTCTCTTCTAGATAATCTGATATTTTATAATAACCCTTCTTACATAATTTCTGCTTGATTACAGTTTTGAATTTATCTAACGGTAAACTTTCAATATCAGTGGGTACCTTATTATAGAAGCGTATACATTGACCTTTATATGTTTTACTAATTTTGTGAATACGGCTGACATGAGAAGCAAGTTGATTCTTGTTTCTTATGTTGACACTGTGCCTGTCACAATTTTTATCAAAAATATGTATATTCCGTTTAGCATATATTAAATTCTCATAAATGTATTGCGACACAAAAGTCAAAATGTTGATTTCTTTAAATTTATTTCGAAGAGATTCTCTAGGCTTCATTTTATAAATTGCACGAACAGCTCGCTTTTGTAGTAAAAAAATGCTGTTTGCATCCGCAGCATGACCCCATAACAAAAGGCCATATGACATGAGACTATGGAAATAACTGAAGTAGACTAACCTCGCGGTGTCTACATCCGTCAGAGCTCTTATTCTTTTCACTGCGTATGCTGCAGAACTAAGTCTGTTCGACAATGTCTGTTTATCTGGTATAATCCAAACCCAAGTTATGAGGGTCCAAAAGAAACGAAGCGCTTCGAGCAAAGGTAGGTAGTGCGGCCCTAGCGTTTCGCTTGACTCATCATGACGCAGATTTATTAGTTTCAACATTTAGGAAAATGATTTCAAAAATACCCGAAGAAGAATCAAACACCAGAAAAAATAATAATGAAGTGAGTATTACCATACCCAAGTAGCGCCATTCCAAAAAATTGGTTAATGTTAAAATAAGATGGTGCAAATAGTTCTGTGGGCGCAACCCAGCCTTGGTTTGCTTATTTACTTTTCAGATTAAAACTTCGCGATATACTTGTATCAATTTAATTATACCAATGAAAAATAGGTGAGCCGAAAATCCACAAAAATCAAAAGCGTTGTGAGCACAAAAGATGACATGAACGCGCTTTAAAGCACACTATTTGTATGGTCAACCGCACGTCGATAGAAACTTCTTCAACTCTATTACCACGCCATAAGTTCCGTTAAGTGTTTCTACTGACGTGCTGTTGAGTGTACAATATGGATCGTATACCTAGGTTTACTACCTAACCTACCAATGAAATAACAATATATTTTCGTTACAGAAAGAGGATTACTATAAAGAGTGGAATTCTCTGGCTGCGTCTGTGTTTCCGAGTTCATATAACCCGAATTTACTCAAGTCGCAAGTGAATATGTTTCTTCTGGGCAAGCTCGTTCTATCGTCGACCTCATCTCTGTCCTCAAGAGTACATCGAAAAAAAAATATAAAAATTATGTGGCACCAAACGGAGTCAAGAGTTTTAATTCTAATTGACTATTAATTACCCTTTAGATACGTCAAATGAGTTTTGTCGTCTCTGTTTCAATTTTTTTTATATAATTTGAAGCCTGCACTACGCAAAATCTAAAGGAATTCTTAAAACTGGAATCTTCTGACATCACCAAACCTGGTCACAGTCGATTGCTTCCAATCTTAAGTCCATCGGGGCCCATTCAGACCTCCTAAGCCCATCGCTTTGATAACGCATTCCAGAAATTTGGAACGGATGGATCTCTGAACGAATAGGATGAATATTTATGACCCTCTGCCCCTTTCATTACTCCTTCATTCGCCTCTTTAGCCCGGGATTTGATTAAAGATTCTTATTAAATGAGAAAGTATCTACTTAGGGAAAACAATTTCTTAAAAAGTAGGACAAATTGAGTTCTGACTGTTTTACGAGTTTTCAAAGAAGACCTCTAAAATTTTCCATCTTGAATTTTATAGACAACAGAAAAAAAAAACTTAAAAAGGAAAATTTTTCGCCAATTTGTTTGAGAAGCGATGTAGTTTGGCTGACGTCATTAAGAGATTTTAATATCCAACAATGAATAAACGATTTTGAGTATTTTTGAGTTTTGAGTTTTCCATCGGATAACAATCGGTACCAACCTACCACACATTTTGTTCAGATAAAGTACCCATAGATAACTCAGACTAGCAAAATACATAGTAATTTCCCGATGAAGCTCTGACTTTTCTTGTAACAGTGATATGGTTGTTGGTGTGCTATTAAAATCCTCTGAATTTTTGGGTAACAATTTCGGTGGATTATAGATGATTTCCCGTTTACGGAGCTCAAATTCAGTTGCAGAATTGTGAAGCACTATAAAATGCGGAACAGATTCAAATGTATGAAAATGTGCATAAAATATTAACTACAATGTAACCTTTACACCAGAGATGATGAAGAGTGGTTTGTTTGATTAGGGTGATGTTTTATTTCATAAGTTAAAATAAAAAAATTGTAGGTACTGTCTTTGGTTTAAAACCTTAAAATACGACAATATCAAATATTTGTCATCAACAAATTATTCATTTTCGAATTCAGGACGTTCTGAATAAAGGCCAGGTAAAAAGTACCCTAAACCGACGAGCATGTATGAAAAGATTGATGAAAGTACAGGAAGCAAGGGAAGTATGTCAAGATCGTAGCAGTAGGAGGACTGTGGTCTCTGCCTACCCCGACGGAAAAGAGGCGTGATGTTATTTATGTGTGTATGTATGCATGTATGTACTAATTATATTTCAACTGAAAGGTAAAAAAAAGCAAGTTAAAAGAACAGTTTTTATTCCTACCATAAAGCTCTGGAACTCGATGCTGATGAAGGTTTTTTATAAGAATTAAATACATCTGAACTAAATGATTCAAGGAAAATGATTCAAGCAACTAAGTTGCGAAAATAAACCAATAATTATTTTATCTACTCCCGTACCGGAATATTCCAAATTCGAAACCAATGACAGATTCGAAATTGAGGTCATTGTCCGCTATCATTTTCATTTCCACACTGTTTCATACTACGAGCAGTACGGAAATGGAGTATGGATTTTCATTCCGCAACTGTTATAATACATAATTTTCAATCTGCATAGGCTAAGGCAATATTACCACAGTACTACATACAGCCTACTTTAAAGTAATTTTGTAAAAATACTTTTTACTGGGGTGACGACTATATTTAAAAGAAAACGGAGAGTACCAGGAGTACATAAATCGACAAGAGGCTGACAGTTGGCTCGCTTCTATATAAAGTGACCGTGGCAACAAAAGAAGTGACTTGAACAAAATGGAAAGTATGTACCAGGAGAACATGAGTCTACAAGAGGCTGTCAGTAACCATATACCGTGTGTAACATGAAGTTATTGTTAAAGCAACTCCATCCACAAGCTCTGGATCTGGAATAACGGAATAACTTTAATTAACTGTACTAGCTAACTGTCCTCTTAGTTCCATGAATTGATCACTACTTTTTAAAATTTTATTTTATTTTGTCGGTCGTAGATAAAGTTTTGTATGCAACTATACGTAATTAGTCATTTTAACACTCGATCTATACTATTCTGATACTCGGCTGCGCCTCGTATCAAAAACCAGATCTCGTGTTAAAATGACTCTCATTACGCAACAGTTGCATAAATAACTATTTCGAATCCACGTTACAAGAAAAAGGTAGAAAGAAAATTCTATTTTAAGAACGACCGTATTTTATACGACATTTTCTACTATACAAGGTGTAACAAAAAGGGTATATCAACCCTGAAGGATGTGATTCTGCCCATGAAACTGAACAACTTTCCCTAAGTAACTAGGTCGAAAAACGAAAAAAAGAATTTTACCTCCCATACAAAATGTGCAATCAGCTGATTCAGTTTCCATGGAAGGTAAAAATTTTTTTTTCGTATTTCGACCTATGTTGCTTAGGGAAAATTGTTCAGTTTCATGGGCAGAATCACATCTTTCAGGGTTGATATACCCTTTCTGTTACACCTTGTGTAAAACATCCGAATACTCAAGAGATTACCAAAGCAATATCGCTGGCACAAGGTTTCAAAATTTTTCTCGATTACAAAGGGAGCCAAAACAGCTTTTATCCGCAAATAAAACGATTTAATTAATCAAAACAAGAACTGACAGTTACAATTAAATTTTGGCTTCTCGGAAAACGATTTGATTTGAAATAGACAAGTTTGAAAATAATGGGGCGAATGCTATGAAAATAAATGGTAATTAAAAGGTAAGCAAATTGAAAACTAACGCAAAAGGTAGGGCATATTTTTGATTCATTCTTTAAATTGTATCAAATACCATTTATTTCAGGCCGGTGACTCATACTTTTCATACAAATGAACATAAAATTAAAGAAAAATTTAATTTATGAACCAATGTACAAGTGTTTTAATACAGCGTGAATTTTTATTGGTTTCAACAACTTTCCCGAAGAAAAAAAAAATTTACTCGAAAGAAGTTTTTCGCCTTCCCATACAAAACGAGTCAATCACGTGACCACTTTACTATGGGGAGACGAAAAATTTTTTTCGAGTATAAAATTTTTTTCTTCTCGAAAGTTGCTTGTTTCCATGGCTAGAATCACTGGGCTTCGGAAGCGAAACCAATACAAATTCACGCTGTATAAAACTGAATATCGAGTTTCAAAGTGCCGACAACCGCAAGCATAAATAGTATAAATTATAAAAGTAAAGAAGATTTGTTTTTAGGGTTCCGTACCTCAAAAGAAAAAAACGGAACCCTTATAGGATCACTTTGTAGTCCATCTCTCTGTCTGTCTGTCTGTCAAGACCCTTTATCTCACGAACGGGTAAAGGTATCGGGTTGAAATTGATACCATATATTAGGATCCATGAACCACACAAGATCTGAAAATTTTAAATTTTTACAATGACGCAATCAAAAGATATGGCATTTTATGTCCTCATCTCCATACATTTATTCAAAAGTCTGAAATCATTAAATATTGCAACTTTTCTCACAACTAATGTTAACCAATTGTGGTGAGCTCCCGTTTCAAGAACATTCATATAAGAGAGGGGGTCAAGTTGGATGGTCGCTGATGCGATTTTTGTTTTAGTTCTATTTAAAATCGGGAACACTTACAAACTTGAAAATTGGTATGTTTATATTACATAAGCTAGAAAATAACAACAAATAATAAAATTTGGTCAAGCGCGTGTCGGACTCAAAAAATCTGGCACATTAACTTACTGAAATTTCAACTAATACAATTATGTTTATGTGGTGGTACGGAACCCTCAGTGCGCGAGTCCGACTCGCACTTGGCCGGTTTTTTTAAGTGTTATGACATTATGACGTTTAATAATGAGAAAATTTATTGAATTTGTATCAGAACAGTTTTTTTGTGTCGGCTATTCAGTTCATTCAGTGTAACTGCATCACCAAATGTTATTGGTTTTTCGTGTAGGTATCATTTTAGAAAATCTAAATCGTACAATTTTATTTTTCAAACTCCCTTACCACCTTCTAAGGTGCGATAGCCAATTTGAAATATGACTTTTTAAAATTTTTGCTATCGTCTTACTCACAATAGGCGGGAACCTCAAAGCACTGAAACATTTTTAAGGTTCACACAAGTATTTAAATTAACTCAATATGGCGGTTCGCACACGAGCGGCACATGCAGGCAGACGCGCGTTTAATTAAGACAGACATGCAGCATAATTACATTACGAACGTGGATTTGCATCTGTGATATACGCGCTTAATGGAGATAAACAATGACTGTATATTAATAATGCTAATGCTAAATCTAATTAAAGTGTTTACTACGAATCTGTACATTAAAATAATTCGCAAAAAATATAACCTAAATATAAGGTGTTACAAAAAGGGTATATCAACCCTGAAGGATGTAATTCTGCCCATGAAACTGAACAACTTTCCCTAAGGAACATAGGTCGAAATACGAAAAAAAAAAATTTGACCTCCCATACAAATTGCGCGATCAGCTGATTCAGTTTCTATGGGAGGTCAATTTTTTTTTCCATAAATAGATATATAACTAATACAAAGTCACAGAACAACACTTGTTTTCATCACACAATTAATATTTGTCGAACCCACGGCCCACGGCGTAAAATGCTGGCTCACTGCGAACTACACCAAGAAGCTTGTCAGAAGAAACATCACGTTTTAAATTTTTGTATGTTTGTCCACCATTTTCGCATACTAATAGACCGATTTAAACGAACTATTTATTCATTTCGTCAAGAAACAATAAAAACTTGGTTGCATAAAAATCGGTTCAATCATACAATATTTGACGGACTAAGCAAATTATGGAGACTGACTAGACGTATGGGGAATCGGAAGAACTGTGGAACATTTTAAAATTACAATACAACATTCAATATCTTAAATTACAGTTCATTTTCGAGAGAAAGTATAATATTTTTTACCCATAACGGTTGAATGAACGATAAGTGATTTTTAATGCGCATATACCAAAATTGTCATGTTAATATTACGGATATAAATTTAAATAATTATTTATATATTTATTTAACAATACAATGCATGAGTATTTAATGGATAATTAACTAATTTAATTACATGTCAAATTCTTAACACCTAAATATTAATCATTAAAAATTCCTAAACTAAAATCTAAATTAAACTTAAAAGTTATAGATTAAAAGTCAGTCGAAGAGCCCGCCCCGAAGCGTACCCGGTTCAAAAGTTCCCATGATGCTGGCTGCGTTTCCGCGCTGAATGGCTGGCGAAATTATAAATTATAAATTTTCATAAATATTTGGGTATTTCGTATTTAAACGAAGAACTACAAAAATTTCTTCTGGAAACTAAGCACAATTATCAAACAGAAACATGGACCTTTTGTTCAAAAATCGTATCAATTAAAACGGTTCCATTGTTAATATCCGTTCTCGGAGCCCGAGTGTAGTTCCAATCAATGTGCAGATTGCAGCTGCAGTAGTAACGTCAGATGGAAGCTTTCATCAATTAATTTTCAACGAAGATTATACCATATAAATAGTATAATCTTCGTTGAAGTATAAACTTATAGCATTTTATAAGAGAACTAGTTGTTGCCCTCCACTTCGTCCAAGTGCACTTCAGGGAATCCATAAGGGAAATGATTTGCTAATTTCTTTCTCTGCTCGCCATGGAATCATATATATGGCCTCCTTGCCATCGCTCATATATGGTATCCTTGAGCAAAATCTTAAATTTTCTAGTCTAGAAAATTTAAAATTTTGCTCAACAATGACTTAGTAAAGATCAATGAATGGGCAAAATCATACGGGCTTTTAGTGAATCCGGCAAAATCACAAGTTTTAATTATCGGTAGCCACTATATGATCAGCTGCATTGACCACGCACATTTGCCCGCTGTCGTATTTGACGGTACTTCGTTGGTATACTCAAAAACTGCCAAAAATCTAGGCGTTATTTTTGATTGTAATTTGTCTTGGTCAAGTCATATCAACGATATTAGAAGAAAAGTGCAGTACTCGTTTCAGTCCCTCAAGCGTCTCCAACGTTTTTTGCCCTTCGAAGCTAAGGTCACTCTTGCCCAATCCTTACTCCTTCCTCTCCTTGATTACGCAGACGTGTGTTTTCTCGACGCCACGGAGGAATTGTTGAACAAACTAGAACGGCTCCAGAATCTGTGCATCCGGTTTGGTTTTGGTTTGCGCAAATAAGACCATGTTTCGGAGTTCAGATCTCAGCTGAAATGGTTGCCCATCCGACGTCGCCCGGCGCGCCGTGATGTACATATTCTGTCCACCCTCTACACGATCCTTAATAACCCTGCATCTCCTCAGTACCTCCGTGAGCGCTTCGAATATCAGGTTCCTCGTGGTGAGCCTTGCCGCACCAGTCGATCCCTACTCCTCAAATTCCCTCAACACTCCTCAAGCCGCTACGGTGGTTCTTTCACGGTTCACTCTGTTCGTTTATGGAACAAACTTCCTCACTCCATTCGCGCTAGTCCGTCGCTGGATACTTTCAAGCGAAAGCTAAGCTGCAAGCCAGACAGAACGGGCGCGGCGCGCTTTGGGTGCGCCCGAGGCGCGCTTCGAGCGCCCCCGTGGTACACTTTTCGGCTGGACGACGCAATCGATGGCAGCGGACTGTGCTGTGCGGCGGCGTGCCGGCGGTGCGCCGGTGGTGCACCGACAGTGCGCCTTAGGCATGCCGTCTCGTCGCCTGTTCAAATCACATGCATACAAAATGTAGGAGAACGACGCGGTGCAAGCCAGACAGAAGAGGTGCGCTGAAGGCGTGCCGTGCGGCGCACCTCTTCTGTCTGGCCTGCGCCTAAAAGAGCAATTCATCTCTAACTAGTTTTTACTTATATATCATTTCTATTCTTATTATTTTTCTTTCTAGTATTAAAATATGTATTTATTTATTTATTTACGTAAGTTTTGTATATAATATACCTATATATATTTTAATATATATATTTATATAAATATATATTACATTTCTATATTTATTACTTATTTAGTATTTATTCGTGTTAAAGTATTGTAGTAAGGAATCTTGTTTTAATTATTTGTGTTGTACACTTTTATGCCCGCTGTATTGTCTACTAGATTTTTCTATTTAAGGTTAGCTGGTAGATAACTCAATTTTGAGTTAAGCTTGCCATAGTTATATGTTCTCACTTGAGCTTGTTTTTGTAATGTATTCGTGTACAATAAAGAATAAAGAAAGGATTCTAGAATCTAGACCATAGGGTTTGGGCTGTGCGTTGATGTTGAGTCGGTTTAACAGACTTACATATCAACAGCTCCTAGCACAGACACAATACAATATGAGTGTCTCCAGCAAGTCGAAGAAACTACTCACTCTTTGTCAAAGGTCGGACAGTTATAATTCGTAATTTTTATCTTCCAACGTTTTGAACGATGATTTTATTTTAATACTTCCTGAGTTCGGATAATTCTACAAAGTAGAAAATTGCAAAATTTTTCAACCACAGGCAGGATTCGAACCAGTGTCTTCGCCGTCAGTACGACGAAGACAACCGTGGTCCTCTAGTTTAACGTTTTTACCTAACTATCAAGACATCAGGAAATTTTTATTGCACGTTGAAAACTCGTCAAAACCTTTATTTACCACAATTTTAATAAAAAAGGCAATTTTTGTAAGCCGGTAGCAAGAGGAACATTTGAATAGCTTTACCGCAGAGGCTTATTTAGAAGAAAAAATAAGATAAGACATTCATTTTGGCTCCCAAGTTAAGGTGTAGAGCCTAACGTCAGAATTGCAGTTATAAATCTTGCTTAGCCGACTGTCCTGAAATAAGGCCGAAATGTAAATATATGGCCGGCTAAAGTTTAACTGAAATGTGGCCACTTGAGTTACTAGGCGGACTTAGAGCGGTAGGGTGGCCACGTTTTTCGGTCCTAGTCTGTTTTGTCATAGCACCAAGGCAAAACTTTTGTTTGCCCTAAAATCAGCGATATCGATGATTTTTGTGAAGCGATGTAATTTAACAAATTTCAATAAGAAATATTTTATCCTACAATGAACAAAAAAATATTTTATTTTGCTACACCTCAAGTAAGTCTTCTCACGAACAGTAGGTGGTTGAGTTGGCTATCTATTAGGATGAGTTGGTAAGCTGCTTCATACATAAATTATGATTTGTACCGATACAGACGAGAGGTTGCGACGTCAATACAACGTGCGTACGAACATCGTCATCTTATCTGCGTCGATACGAATGCGCGTTTTACGCGCGTAATAAATCGCCGTCTGCTTAGGCTCTTAAACATAAAATGTCTTAATTTAGAGAAGACGATTTTATTATAATATCCAAGATTTTACGAAAATCATATTCACAATACAACTGCGACATAAGTTTTGATACCTGCCGCGCCTATTCTCGTCATTCTGCAAGTTTTTGATTTATTATATCTGTTCCTTGCGGGTATAGACTGATATCAAGTCGACTGACAGCCCGAACAACACGTAATGGATGTGTTGGGTTTATACACTTCAAAGTTTCAGCGAAGTATGATTTATCGCTCGCATGTAGGTAAAATACAATAATTGAATCTTTTGAAAGCTTTGGCATAGGTACAAAAAAGAAAGCTAATCCAGCCTTGAAAAACTAATTTTCTTCACTAAAAGTTTAGTCTTAACTAAACTTATGGTTTCTTCTTCTCAGAAATCACCATCATGTATTGTTGGTCCTGTGTGGTGCTGGCAAAGAATAGCACCATGCCATACATACCCGTGGGTGTCGTAAGATGCGACTATGGGTTATAAACTTAAGGATGGGCAGGGCAACAGCATTCTCTTGTGTATCATACCATCTTACTTACTGCGGTCACCTACAACAGCGTTCCATGGTGCCAGCCATAACGCTAAGCTGACAAGCGAGGTGACTATGGTACTCGTACTTCCCCTCCATATTTTTCCAGCAAAATAGCTAAAATTCTGGAGGGAGCTCCCTGTCCTGTAGAGGACGTTTCATGGGATGTTATGATGATATTGTTGGTTAAGTCGATTTTGACCTCGCAAACCCGAGGGTCACAGCTATTGCTATGCCATAAAAAGCACAGGATGATCTTACTTTTCAGCAAATCAGGTGATTCATCTTGCAATGTCCTAACCAAAAGTGTCAGAATAGTAGATTGTTTACCAAGGGAGCAAATAACTATTTAAGGGCGTGAGCGTTTTGAGAAATCTGAGCGCAGCAAGGGATTCAAAGTACGTAGCTCGAGCTTTAAAATAGTGTTGCTCCCGAGGTGGACACTCTAATTTTTATCACCTCTATGAGAAAATGAAACTATTTAAATAAAACATTTTTCTACTATCATCCTTTACTAAAAATACCCAAAGTCTTAATTCAAAACACTTTTAGTCCCTTAGGGATTGAAACGTGCTTTTAGTCGCTATTAACGTAGAACGAAATAGCTCTTTTCGAATAGTTTTTTTTTAATGTTACAAGTAAGCAAACGAGCAGGTGGGCCACCTGATGGTAAGTGGTCACCACCGCCCATAGTACCCACTGTCATATTAATGGCATATTTTGACACTAAAGACTAAAATTATGTGTTTGAAGGTGGTTTTTCAACATCAAATATATTTTGTAGTTTTTGTCTGTCTGCAAAACTACATGAAATTTTTAGAACTTGTTTTTTCTCTTTTCACTTCTACACAGTCGGGTATTTTGTTTTTTTTTTCATGGAATATCCACCGCACGCAAAATACCGCCAACACTGAAAAAAAATTTGCTGATTCTAACAAGATTTTGATAGTTTCAAACAAGCATCTTGACTCCATTTGAGCTTGCAAAGAACTTATTGGATTGTATATTTGATTATTGAATTAAAGATCATAAATTTAAATTGACTAAGACGTTTTATTGAATCCATCAATATCTTTTTTGACTTA
This sequence comes from Athrips mouffetella, assembly GCA_947532105.1. Taxonomy (NCBI): domain Eukaryota; kingdom Metazoa; phylum Arthropoda; class Insecta; order Lepidoptera; family Gelechiidae; genus Athrips; species Athrips mouffetella. The sequence goes on from OX383959.1 coordinate 7,190,843, forward strand.
ATCACAAAATGCCAAACAAGAGAATCTTCCTCACCATTTCCACCTATAAAACTTTCCTTCAAAGAAACAAGCTGCAACATTGTAAGCTGACAGCTCTATAACACCTTAATGGATGTACAGAGTTATTTTAGTAACACTTAGATGGTTCAAAGTTCGAGCGAGATATGATTTATCGCCAGTTGTGTTATGTACGACGTACGTAGTTGTACTTTATTCATGAAATATCTTTTATGATAAAGCAGGGCTTTTATGATGTATACATACATACATAACATCACGCCTTGTTCCCGTTGGGGTAGGCAGAGACCACAGTTCTCCACCTGCTACGATCTTGACATACTTCCCTTGCTTCCTGAACCTTCATCAATCCTTTCATACATGCTCGTCGGTTTAGGTTACTTTTAACCTGGCCTTTATTCAGAACGTCAAGACGTTCTTATGATGTATAAAGGGTGTTAATTTGATTGCGTGCCATAGTTCAGGGGCGGGATCAGTATCAGTAACTGAACAACTTTTCCCAAGGAACATAGGTCGAAATATGAAAAACTAAATTTGACCTTCCATATAAAATGCGCTAACAGCTCACGCAGTTTCAAACGCAGGGGTCAAAGATTGATTTTCAAAATTCAACCTATGTCCCTTGGGAAAAGTTGTTCAGCTGCTGATACTGATCCCGCCATTGAGCTATGACACGCAATCAAATTAAGACCCTGTACATATATTTTTTAAATACATATTATTCTCTGCTGGAACAATGTGGAGAAGTATGGCAGTACATTACGCACTACCCACCATTATCGTCCGTGTGGTGCCCGCAAAGAATAGTACTAACCCATCTCTACCCGTGGGTGTCGTAAGAGGCGACTAAGGGTTTATGAACCGGAGGATGGGCAGTCCTTATGTGTATCGTACCATCTTACATACTTCGGTCAATTACAACAGCAGTCGCCAGCCAGCTAGCGTGGTGACTATGGTAAATCCCCTCCTAAGTAGCACGCGTTTTTGATGGAGTTCTTGGTTCAGAACCATTTATAGTAGATTAGTAGCCAAGGGCTGTAAGGCATCAATTGCAGCCCGAGATATTTAGGCGCACGAGCGCAGCGAGGGCGCCTATAGTTCGAGGGTGCAATTGATGCTTACACCCGAGCTAACTACTCTGCTTTACATCTCGATTGTGAGGTAAGTAGGTCCTTATTACCAACAAATTGTAGGTGACCAATTAGCGCTATAGGGTAATAATGTAGCTAGAAAAGCCCTAGGGCGGTAAGTAAAGTAAGTAAGCTGCAGGAGGCGGCCATCAAGGCGGAGCCGCGCGTGGAGGTGGAGGTGCTGCCCAATTACATACCGCCCTAGGGCTTTTCTAGCTACATTATTACCCTAGAGCGCTAATTGGTCACCTACAAGCCCCATTTGGGGGTAATTAGGACCTACTTACCGAATATGAGAGATGTAAATTAATTTTAATATCCCGTAGAAACTTTTTTTACTGATAGCACGGTCTAAGGGAGGTGAAAAATATTTTTGTATTTTTCGACCTACGAGTATGTTCCTTAGAGAAAGTTGTTCAGTTTCACGTGCTGATTCACATTCTCCTGAGTTGATAAACCCGTTATGTTACATCTTGCATAGGCACATAATATAGGCACATAATATGACCTTTTATATAACATATTTAAAGCTATCTTAACACAGGTTTAGTTTGGTGGAAGCAACAAAGCTTTAAGGGCCAAATAAAAGCTTAGCATTAGCCACCATATTGCACTAACGTTGTCGTATAACGTATGGCGTCATACTTAAACACACTCTCTCGAAAATAGTCTTAACATTATATTTATATATATGTACCAGACATAATATTACTTTTAGTACAAACCGCACGGATTCGGTAGCACGTGTCAGAGGAAAACTTTTATGTTCCTTGGGGTACTTCCAAATTTGGTCGGAGAAAATCGCCCGCTGAGCCTTTAATGGACCTTTTCGATTTCTTGGAAAGTAAGAAATATTGGGTTTTAGTTGCACGAAGCAGCTTTATATGCTTGAACTTCTAGAAGGTAAAATATTTTACCAAGGCTCTACATTACCCTAGGAGTTTTTAGGCATAGGTACAATACGTTAGGTAATTGGTTGAACCGAAAAATTCCTACTTTCAGACAGGTAAGATAAAGGCAAGTTTTGAAAATTTCATTATTCAAAACAAAAAAGATTATCTGTATTTTACAAAAGAATCCAAGTGCACTAAGATTTGCATAATGAAGTGACATGTAATCTATATATTTTATTATCAAAAACTAACAAGATTAACAAATTTCCTAATTGAAATAAGCAGAACCAGTTGTGTCGTTTTTCTTAATCTATGTTTAATGTGTTATTTTCATGAGTACAATAAATATAAATAAATAAAGTGGTAGGGCTTTTATGCAAAGCCCATATGAGGTAGTACTCTTTTCTTCCTATTTCTGCCGTAAAGCAGCAGTGCTTCAGTCCACTGGGTAAGGAAACCCGTGAAATTATCGGCACATGAGACATAACCACCTCACAGGATGGTCAACGCGCTTTGCTGTCTTATTAGTGTCAATGTGTGCTACTAATAAATCATGTTGGATATTAAAGTCTTTGGACGTCAGCTAAACTACATCGCTTCACAAACAAAGTGGCGCCATGGTGGGAAAAAAAGAAGCGACAATAAAAACACATGCGCTCTTTTAAATAATATATGTTTGAGTGTCAGAGTTAGCGTTAGCCTGCCACAGATTCCCGAAGCAGTCCCCAAATCGTTATAATCTGTAATAGCTCTCGATTTTCGCAACCAAACAAGAAATTCATCTCGTATCGGCGAGCAAGGAGAAGCAAATGAAAATAAATCGAAATCGGTGTTGCTATCATTTATTATTCACAGAAATAGGCCGTTCTGTTCCAACAAATGGTTGCGGGATATTCGTATTTGTTGTAGAACGTTTACAGCAACATGTTTTACGTAAATAAGGAGTTTTTTTTTAGTGAAAACTTCTTTAGCGGCGCTTGGCACTTTTTTAGATGGGTAAAAAATGTTAAACTCACGTCAGATATCGCGTCAGATGTTTTGTTTTTAAGTTTTGAACTGAAAACTTCTTTAGCGGCGCGTCAGATCTGACGAAGATAGCTATATTTGTCATGTTTGCCTACGATAGCGCAATAAATGAATATTGTATGTGCGAGTACTTTTATACTGATAAATAAAACAATTCGTGCGAAATTATTCCCAAACCATTCCAAAATATTCAAAAATGCACAACGTTGATGTTTAAGTTTTCGCTTCTGGCGGCACTCCCGGAATGCAACCCGTCCTTTTCTTTTTATAAAGGCAGAAGGAAGGGCGGAGGGAGGCCTTTGCCCAGCAGTGGGACAGAAATGGCTAATAAGATAAGATAAGATAAGAAGAAGGCCTGAAGCCTGCTTGCGTTCAATGGAAGCTAAAAAATATAAGACATAAAGAAACTGAAGAACTTTCCCAAAATACAAGATCTCTTTTAAAGGTAATGCAAATATTGAAAGCAAGCGACCATATTAATATGCCTCCGATGTCTGTCTCTCTGTCTGTCAGCGGGCTGTATCTTATGAACCGTAATAGGTAGACACTTGAAATTATGTATTTTTGTTGCCGCTATAACATCAAATACTTACTAAAAAAAATAAGGGTGGCTTAATAAAACTGGTCAAGTGCGTGTCGGACTCGCGCGTTTTGAATACACTTCTGCGTAACTGCGCGTCCATAACTAAGACGGTATTTATACCTTGGTGGTACTCGCACTTGGCAGGTTTATTAATATTTCAGAGCTAGTCTCGTCATAATCATGAGTAGATAGAACACATAGTTTCTTTATCAGGCACTTTTTGCAAAGCGTTTATTATAAACCTAAAACCCTATTTAAAGATGAAGTTTTTCCCTATGGAAACAGTGAAAAGTGCTCATGTTTTATTATTACGACAATGAAACCAACCTTCCACGTCATTTTTGTGTTTCGCGAAAGATCAGCGCTACGGTCCAACCGTAGCTTATTGCTGAGCGAGACCTTTTTGTTGCATGTAATAACTCAATTGTATCCTTAGTTTTAGAAACTTTAATGCAACAAATAAATATTTCTTTCTTTCTTTCATTTTCACTCCAAGTCCAAAGTCATTCATTTTACTCCACTTATTTTTAGGGTCACTGTCAATATTCAAAATTGCCTCCCTTTCTAACAAAGGGCAGATTGCGCATGCTATAACAGAGTGGAACAGAACTCATTACAGTCGAGGCTCAGGTATATAACTCTAGTATATTGCTAGAAAGTAAGTGCAGTGCTGCTGTAAAGTATATTTAACAAAAGGCATTCTACACAGCAAATTTTGATTCGATATTTATAATGGTTTTTAAGCGGTTTGGTTTATATTACAAAAAATGCACATTTTTATAAAAAATATTCCATCGGGAATTTTCTTTGTAATTGTGTTTTTGCCTTTGTAGAAAAACAAGTATTGGACTGCAGCTGATGACAACGACAGGTCAAACTTTACACAAGCAGTGCGACTCTAGACCGTACGTCTATTGAAATAAGAACGGTATTATGTCCAATATGCTAAGCTTGATGTGCTCTTGACTGTACATGTAAAAAACTGCCATTTTTCATAATCAAAGTAAAAAATACAGTTGAGGTAATTTTATAAGTATTTTATTTATGGTATCTAAAATATTAGAATTGTATAATAAATTTGTTACCTACGTATAATATCACCGCTATGGCGCTACTTCTATGAGCTTTCATCAATCACAGCTGTTTGTCTGACAACTAAAATGGTGATTAATTCGCTTATAACATGCGAAACAGAGTCATAAGTTCTTGTTACAGCATATCAGAGGCGCATAACACTAGTCATTTATTGAAGATTTTCCATTATAATTATTTTTCTTTTTAAATTGCTGTTCTTAAAAAAAACATTTCTTTAGAAAAAGCTCTTAAATTATTGTTTATTATGTGCAGTCTGCCCACGGAGTCTGCCTCAAAATAGTACTAGTGCTGGTACTGCTATTGTGTTCCGGTTCGAAGGGTAACGATATTTTTGTTTCTCAGATTGGACAGCCTAAAACAGTAGGTGCTATATACAGACAGAGATGACCACATTCTATCAGGTGATCCACTATTTGTTGGCTTTCTTATATTGACTTAAAAATATATTATGTCGTAGGCCAATCGTTGAATTGGGCCGATTGAGATAAGCCTGGGCACATCACGATTCACCGGCATTTCTTTATTTGCCTATCTAATACCAGCCATATCGTTCAAAGCATAACGTTTGACGATTTGCTCGGTCATGCTCGCGCAAATCGATTCTGTAGGGTGACTAACCTAACATAACCTACTACATTACCATGTGCTCACTAGCCATATCTCGATGTACCCAGCCATATCTCGATGTGGCCAAGTGACTTACTAGTAAAATGCCCTACTGGGCAAATCGGTAAAAAGTTTGCTCTCATGGATTGAGCACATCATGGAATGATGGGCGAAATCAATAAATGCCGGCACATCGTGATCTGCCCAGGCAGATCTTGATCGGCCCAGTACAACGATTGGCCCACGACATATATATTTTTCAACATAGAGTTGGAAAGATGAAATATATCACACAAGTTTACAAAGAAACGAACAGACTTTTACATCTGTAACTTGTCTACTTTTAGTCTACAAACATATTTTTCTGACGAACAAAGGAAGATGTGCGTTTAATAATTTCAAAGCATCACAATAAATGTCACTCGGACAGGATGAATTTATGAAAACGTTTATATTCTCATGATTTACGACTAGTATATGCTTTGTCGTTGTAAAACGACATTGTTGTCTCATTTTTAACCCCTTGCTTAAAAAGAGGTGTTTTAAGTGTTTGCGTTTCATTATATTTGATAACTCCAAATTGATAAGACCGCACCACATTCAAGCCAAGAATTGAGACAAAACATTTACCGAGACAGGGCAAGACTTGACGACATATATCTAAATTTTCTATAACTTTAAACAAAGTATAAATTTTTAGTGCTTCGCTTCCATTTGGTGAAATAAAATAGAATAAATTTTACTGTCGAATTTATCATTTAAATGTCAAAATGATAATTCAAAATACCTACCTACACTTGTCTAGTTATCGCTCAGATCATTTTGATCTTTACAATACCATAACTTATTACATACATACAAAATATCACGTCTCTTTCCCATCGGGTTAGGCAGAGACCACAGTTCTCCACCTGCTACGATCTTGACATACTTCCCTTGCTTCCTGTAATTTTATCAATCCTTTTATACATGCTAGTTGGTTTAGGGTTCTTTTAACCTGGCCTTTAATATGGCCTTGCATAACTTCTTCGTAACAACAAATTTCTCATAATATGTACGTACACTTCTTCATTTTTGTGCCAGTTTTATTAAAGTAGTTGAACGTTTTATCTCTACTCAAACATAGTAAAAGTGGTTTAGCTTTTTTATTAAATTATTTTTTGTTGGTAAGTATGGTCTGTATCATGTTATAACAGTACTGTTTTAGAATGGCTAGCTACAGGAACTTGATAGTTCACTCTTCAAATAACAAGTTTGCTTGCTTTATAATAGCATTGATTCAAAACTAGTTATGTTGATTGATCGTATTTAGCTATATTATTTAACTTAGTTTTTTCTGGAAAATATTAGAACAAAAATATTTTTAATAAAAATGCATCACAATCTTTACGACACAAAGCGGAAGCCAAAAAGAATAGAGGTAGCGAGCACGGGGAACTTCAGCGGTTATATCTACGCGCAACGGTACTCAACATCCAAAAAGAACTTCAGTTTAGTGTTTGTCTACAGTGCGCCTCTTACGAGTATACACTGATGGGTGTGCCTTTTCTGTCTGTTTCATCTATATACTAGGTTATTTTTTTGGAGCTAATATGCGTATGTCCACCTTATTACAGAGGTCAAAAGCAACAACTTTTGTTTCACGACTTTGCTAGCAACGCAAAAAAAATTTCGACTCCCTATACTAAAGTGGTCACGTGACCGACCCATTTTGTATGGGAAGTTGAAAATTTTTCGTGCGTTGTTAGCAAAGTCGTAGAACAAAAGTTGTTGCTTTTGACCTCTGTAATAAGGTGTGCATACGCATATCAGGTCCAAAAAAATAACCTTGTATATAAAAGGCAAAGCTGATTGACAGATGTATCAACGCACATCCCAAAAGGCTGGACTTAGAGACTTGAAATTTTGCTAGTAGATACCTTATACAGTGGAGGCATCTACTAAGGAAGGAATTTGCGAAACTCATCCCCTGAAGGGATGAAATAATTGTTGAAAGGTCAGTTCAAGTTGAAAGTTCTGTTTTCATCCAAGCACCTTAAAAATTAACTTGAATCACGTCCGTACCCTTCTTCACAACCAGGTGTCTGCTATTTATCCCGACTAGTAGTTCCTATGCACCGCCTCGCGCGATATTGGATATCTCCACATATCTCTCGAGTTATTGCACCTGCGCCGATATTGGCTTCGTGAATTATTAGATGCGGATCGAAAGGTGTTAAACTTTTTGCCTATTAACCAATAAGCTAATAGGCTAGGATGGCAAGACGAATCTTTCAGGCCCCACATAATAAACGGTTTCATTATTGATACACATACCTCATCATAACATCCCAAGAAACGTCCACTACAGGACAGGGAGCTCCCTCCAGAATTCTAGCTTTTGCTGGAAAAATGTAGAGGGGAAGTACCATAGTCACCTCGCTTGTTAGCGTTACGGCTGGCACCATGGACCACGGTTGTAGGTGACCGCAGTAAGTAAGATGTAACATATAAAGGAGGATGCTACTGCCCATCCTCCAGTTAACCCTTAGTCGCCTCTTACGACACCCACGGGTATGTATGGGTTGGTACTATTCTTTGCCGGCACCACACGGGACAACCTACAACATACACTACATACCTAAATTCATTCATTCATGGAGTCGATGTTGCAAGTAAATTGTATGTTTCGTCGTTTTACATAACGTATGCCTTGGCATTCTACTAAATGCCAAGAAATTTTCAAATTCGTCATTTTACTTATTACTTAATGCCGCGGCATTTCACAAAACAGCACGCAAATTGTTGTGGTCGAAAGATAACCTAACCCAATCCAACCGATCCCTGCTCAGGATCAGTCAGGTTGGATTTACCGTGGCTAATGAACCTAAAATGCACCAGTGATCTAAACCTGTCGGCGCCGTTTTACAATTTGCCGAGCGTTCACAGTTTTCCCGCCGTTTCAAAACGCCGAATTATATGATTTGCCTGTGACATCGAGAAGAAGTAAAAACATACTGCTCGACATAGAGAATATTTCTGGAACTAATTCGGCATACATTGATGGTTGGAGGAAGGATATTATAATAAACAGAACCAAGCTTCTCAGCAATGTATGCCGAATTAGTTTCTGAATTCGGTAAGGTGTGACTGCGGCTTTAGGAAACAAAGGTCGAAATACAAAAAGAAAAGTTTTGACCTTCCATACAAAATACTCCATCAACTAATACACTTACTATGAAAAGTTTCCTTTTTACATTTTGTCTTAATGTTCCTAGGGAAAAGTTGTTCAGTTTCATGGACAGATTCCCATCCATACGGTTGTTATCATACCATTTTTGTTACACGTTGTACAGTCACGAGAAATAAAATAGAAACAAGCCAAAAATATTTTTTTTGTAAGTGTTATTTAAAACACATTTTTGAGTAATATTCTCCAATTTAAATGAGTATACATAATTTTGGAAAAACTACAAATGTATTCATATTGGTGCTCGTGACTGTACAACTATTTCAATCCTCTACAAACACCACGGTATTGCCGTACCTATTACAATGAGACTTGACTTATTCTCAAACAATCTAGAACATTCACCACGCGATATTGTGCTAAACGGTAACGGTTAAAACTGCTATTGTCTTAAGAGCGAATAATGGAAGCTAAAGCATACATTTGGAAACGGAAGGAAGGTTTGTGTACATAAGGTTGTTAATGGAGGCGTTACAAGGCGATTAAACATGAACACTAAGATTCAGTACAATACTAGTAAAATTTTAGGCTGAGTTGCACCATGTTATTTTAACTTAACAATACGTCTCACTATCGCGATTTGTATGAAAATTTAAGAAAGCAGGACGGGTGGAATGTCTGGTAGATAGGGTTGCCATACATCAGGATTTGTCCTGACATGTCAGGATTTTTGGTCCCTGTCAGGATTCCGGCCGGACTTGGAAAGTGTCAGGATTTTTGAAATTTAGAGTAAAACAAATCATAGAAATTTTGTTTTAATTATTGATCTCCGCTCGCGCTCGCATGAAGGGAAAACATGTCACTGCGGCGTTGTCGTGTCGCAGCGCGCATTACATTATCCAATCTGCAGAGCGCTAACTGAGCTAGAGCCAAGCTAGAGAGCAGCTAGAGTGTTCAGTTTGAACCGTGTAAATGTAGTTAGACAGATCACTAGCTCACTAGCTGTCTAGCTGCATTTACGCGATCCAAACTGATCACTCTAGCTGCGCTCTAGCTAGGCTCTAGTTCAGCTAGTGCTCTGCAGATTGGATAATGTAATGCGCGCTACTCGTTCGTTGAGAGACGAGCAATGAGCGGTGCCCGGTTCGCTGAGTGTCCACTCACCTTCCCTTCATCGCTCATTTTATGGAAAAATAGATACTTACCTTTTTTTGCTACACCATCGTTGTGGGCAGGTCTTTTCATTAGAAACTAGGCTTTTTGTCAGGATTTTATAAGTAGGTATACCATACGGCAACCATAGGTGGAATGCTTGCTAGCCTGATGCTGGCAAGCTTCTGTAAATATGTATATTTACACTTAGACGTAAGCTAATTCAAAATTACGACATCGATAGTTTTGGAAGTCTCTACTTGTAAAGTGTTTTCTAGTTACCTACTGAGTGTTTTTATGATATTTTATTAAAGTGTTAAGTCTGAAGAGCCGTCTTCTGACTTCGTAGTCAACCAGCGCATAAATCGGTGATATTTTGTATTCGGTTTAGATGGTGCAACACATTTATTTACTTATTTTGTTTATTGTACACACGTAAAAACAACGAACACCATTGATTTACTACACAGCAGCACCCAATTTGATGTAATATTGACAGTTCGAAATCTGAATTATTATTTCTCTCAAAAATGTGAACAATTAGATACACTTACAACGTGCTAGGGAAAATATTGATGTCTTTTAAACCGCCTTTATACCCATGACACTGAACAATTTTCAACACGGAAAATAAGTTGAAAAATAAATGGTTGAAAACGACTTTTTTCATCCTTCCTTCCTATACTAACTACAATCCAAGTATGACCACACATTTGTATACGAGTACTAATTTAGTTTCTTAGGTATGGAATATGTTGCTTTAAATATGGCAGTACTTTTCTTAAGATCTTGAATATACTACCCAACTTAACCGTACTTTACTTACTTGTTTTAACTTATTTCTAACCTAACTCAACCACAACCAAAATTATTGTTAAATGAGCCCTGTTCATTTTCGTATAACAAGACTAGCAAATTACTACAAGAAATATATTTAGCTCCAATATCTTTATGTAACCAGACATATCAACTAATTTAACGCTGAACAAGCATGTTTAATAAGGAGTTTCTATAAACGAGACATTATCATATATAAAGGGTGTTACGAGTATAATAAACTATTTCTAAAGCATACGGAATATTCTCTTTAGAAATGGTCTTATTCTAAACGAAATACAAATTACTAAAAAAGGTGATATGAACGGCGCAATGGTCATCTCAATGTTAGCAAAGCCCTTAGCTGTTTTATTAGTGTCAAAATAATAGGTCTTTACCTATGAAATTGCCGTGTTGTATGGCGAATTTTAGATAAACTCAATTTCAGTACTAACATTTTAGCATTTTTCTTAGAAAAAATACAACGAATCTAATGATGAAATCGGACGACATTTAAGACGAACAACTTTCGAATCTTTAATTTTATATATCAAACTAAAATAAAAACTTTATTTAATGCGTAAATTGATAACCTTGAAGTCAACTTCTAAATATTAGACAAATGAAAAAAATTGCATTCGAATCATAGGAATGAGCTCTTTTCAAGGTCATGAAGGTCACGATTTAAAAAAACAAATAGGTTTCAAAAGCTCTGACAGATGACTCTAGTTGTACAATAAATGTCAAAATTTGAGACGGGCTGTAATCTGTGTATATGACTTCGATCTCTTTGCGATAAACAATATCACTAGTAATAATAATAGAATCTCAGTTTGATTCGTTGAGTTAATATTTTGTAGGTTTTCAACATGCCTATGCCTTTTTTGATATGCTCTCGTTTACTAGCTACCTTTCGATTTGAGCTTAGTGTTATGGACTCAATTTGTTTGCCTTTTTAGGGTTCCGTACCTCAAAATAAAAAACTGAACCCTTATAGGAACACTTTGTTGTCCGTCTGTCAAGACCCTTTTTCTTACGAACGGGTAGAGGTATCAGGTTAAAATTGATAACGATTATTAAGAAAGAAAGAAAGAAGAAAGAAATAATATTTATTTAGCATTCAAAAGAAAAAGAAAAACATAAGTGTAAACACATAAAAAAAAACAGCTAAATTGGCCTCCAGCTCAGCACATGCCAAACCCAAAGGCTAAGGCACTGATTTTCAGCTGGAACCATTTTTAGAGTTCAGATGATCAAAAACATATTAAGGTCCATAAACCACACAAGATCTGAAAATTCAAATTTTAAAAGATATGGCTTTTTATGTCCTCATCTCCATACATTTATGCACTAAAGCAAAACCTAGAGGGTACTTCCTGTTGACCTAAAATTATGAAATTTGGCAAGAAGCTAGGTCTTACAGTAAAAATAAAAGGAAAAATCTAAAATAATTACATTACAATAGAATAGATTTTAAAGGTTTTACTAATTATCTAGTTTTCTGTTTAATATTTTCAAAATTGCTATTATACAATTTATTAATGAGGATATAGCGAGACATTGGACGTATATTTGACAAAAAAATATTCAACTGTTTTTTCCCTGGAGGAGCTCAAACTTGGTGTGTTTCGAAAAAGTTTCTTTGATTTTAAGATAACCAGATGCTCAAATGTGACAATGTAGAATATTCCCAGAATCAGCTCTTAAAGCCCTTTCATTTAATATACTACACGATAGGAATACAATTTTTTTTTAATCCCATACAAAAAATTGATGACGTCATACCTCCTGATCCAGGCATTTGACAGCTTTCGTCCCGGTGGTTTTGAAGGTGTAATATCATGTTTAATAACATACTAAAAGTTGGCATCAGAAACGTTCTGGCCCTTTGCGACCTTAAGTCGAGTCGCTATAATATATCATATGGTAGATAGGTACGGAACCCTCAGGGCGCAAGTCCGACTCGCACTTGGCCGGTTTATTAAAAAAGGCTGGCATGTTTGTTTACTTTCACTCCATAGGGAACAAAAATATATAAATAAATAAACCGAATCCATGTGATAAATATTGTATAAAAATGTTTCAATAAAGGAAGTAAAGTACAAGTAAAGTACCAACACTGATGTATGGCAGTGAAAGCTGGGTATGGCAGAAGAAGCATGAAAGTAGAATTAATGCAGTGGAAATGAGAGCGCTTAGGAGTATGATTGGTATTAAATTGAGTGACAGGATTAGAAATAGTGTGATAAGAGAACGGTGTGGCGTAAAAGAAGACGTAGTGACCAAAATCGAGAAAGGGATGCTGAGATGGTTTGGTCATGTAGAGAGGATGAATGATCGAAGATTGACGAAAGAGATCTACCAGGCGAGAGTGAATGGAAACGTTGGAAGGGGAAGGCCTAGGCGAACGTACCAGGACCAAATTCAGGACGTTCTGAATAAAGGCCAGGTTAAAAGTACCCTAAACCGACGAGCATGAATGAAAGGATTGATGAAAGTACAGGAAGCAAGGGAAGTATGTCAAGATCGTAGCAGGTGGAGGACTGTGGTCTCTGCCTACCCCAACGGGAAAGAGGCGTGATGTTATGTATGTATGTAAGTAAAGTAAATAACACAAGCAATATCTTTTGTAAATTTTCTAGGCATGTATAAAAGTGCAAAGATCGTCATCATTTTTGTAATAATTAACACTAATACCATAGTTTACGTTGCCGAGGGTTTGCGTTTCTATGGAAATTCCTTGCTGAATATTTTCTACTTTCTACACTCCTCGCTCTAGGACCTCTTCAATGGAGTCTTCCCTCCTAGCACTCATCCCTCTGGGACCTTTTCTGCGAACTCTTCCCTCCGAGTTCCTCTTGCCTCCAGGACCTCTTCTATGCGCAACTTCCCTCCGAGCACTATCTTCCCTCCGAATACTCTTTCCTCCGGGATCTTTTCTATACGCGGCTTCCCTCCGAGCACTCTTCCCTCCGGGACCTCTTCCTTCGGCACTTCTTCCACAGTCTTCCCTCTGTACCCTCTTGAGTTACCTCTGAGGTTTCCTCTTCCTTGGGACTTTTCTTCTTTTGCTTGTTCCTCACTTTAGATCGCTTTCCGCTTAACTACGGTGTAGCAGCTCGGCGGCAAACAAATTACAAATGATAAAACATTCATGGATGGGTGGGATTCGAACCGACGACCATCGGCTTGGAATTCCAACGCCCTATCCACTGGACCACGCGGCTTTTAGCTGACTCGTTGAAATTGTCATACAGTTCCTTTGTATCTATACTAAAATATCCGCTTGTTGATATTCTAGTTCTTGATCTGATGGTTGTAATGGGTCATGAATGGGTCCACTTTTTCCTCTGTTTGTGTGTCCAAAAATTTAAATGTTTCAACATACTGAATTGGAGGAGTTCGAGTGTTGTTTGTACCCTTTAAGGATCGAAAACTAGTTCCTAGGAAACTTCGTCTTGTTGCTGATTCCGTGCGGATATGGAAGGAATAGCAATTTTTAAATTGTTTTACGAGCATGATCTTGCTTGATAATCACGAATCAGTCTGTTCTTATTTGTATCTTGTTCGTATGTTGTAAACAAACAAAGTGTAAAGAAAAGAATGACAAATCAAATATTTTATAATGTGGCTTGTGTCAACAAGGACAATTCTGCCATCAATCCTTTTTTTTTTTACGTGACATTGACAGTTGAACTTTTGGTAAAGCCATCTATCGGCAATATAGTTTATCTTTTTTTTTTCTTCACATATGTCATTTTGAAAAGAGCTAATTATGATCTCATTAATCTGTAAGAAAATTTCGGCAATTTCATAGGTGTCATTATGCCATTAATAAGACAGTGGGTGTTATGGGTGATGGTGACCACTTACCATCACGTGGCCAACCTGCTCGTTTGCTCATTTGTAACATAAAAAAAAAAACAAATTTTCACGATTGTAAATGTTCCTGTTTTTACGATAGAGCTAAAACAAAAAATCGAGATAAAATCGCCTAACAACACGTTTGTAGTAGCTGTCCTTAATTTTTTTTTTTAATTTTAGTATTTATTGTTATAGCAGCAACAGAAATACATAATCTGAGAAAATTTCAACTGTCTACCTATTATTGTTCATGAGATACAGCCCAAACAAAATTTTGTAAAAAAAACCGTCTTTGGTAGCATCTTATTCCTTTGTTTTTAAATATGTTTTAAAACAAAAAATAAAGTAATCATCTACTCAACGTGCTCTAAGCAACGATACCCCACTCGATGGGGTAGGTTACATTTTTTTTTTCGCGCCCCCCCTTAGCTCTTTGGGCTTGGTTAGCCCCCCTTCATTTTTATTTTTATTATTTGTTGTGTTAGTGGCAACATACACAATTTATGAAAATTTCAAATTTCTACCTGTTACGGTTCATGAGGTACACCCATCGGAGGTATATCAATAGGGCCCCGTTATTTCACCCTTTGGGTACGGAACCCTAAAAAGCATGCGTCGTGTCATAGAAATATTCTTGAAGTAACTGTTGCTGTTGCATTGAATAAAATACGTGTAAACCATTGATTAAGTTGTTGTTTTTTAATAAGTCTTTTTGTAAATCAGACTTTTGTAATTCAGGGAAAAGACCCACTTCAGATTCCACGAGCGCGACAACCAAGTATTTGTAAGTACGCCCTCGGGTGTTTCCATTGAGAGTTTAATTTGTAAAGTAGGTGGCTTTGATTTGTTATGCAGATTCCACAATTTACATCCAATACTCGGGTATTAAATATGCTGAGTTCTGGTTCGAGTCTGCTTGTGAAATTACCGGCACATGAGACATAACATACTCTAAAGTCCTTATGGTGGCCAGCGCGCTTTTTTTAAATTTAATTTCAAGCATCAATTCACGACTAAGGCCGGTATTTCACTGGGACACTGGCAGCGCGACTGGTTGCGCCACTGGTGTCCGTAACAAGACACCAGTAAAGACACCAGAATCGCTGCACCCTGCGGCCACATTATTAAGGGCTATATTTCACTGGGAGTGGTAGCGCGACTGGTTTCGCCACTGGTGTCCGTAACTAGACACCAGCTCGGCTGCTGGTCGCGCTACCACTCCCAGTGAAATATAGCCCTTAATACTGTGGCCGCAGGGTGTAGCGACTCTGGTGTCTAGTTACGGACACCAGTAGCGCAACCAGTCGAGCCACCAGTCGCGCCACCATGGTGTCCCAGTGAAATACCGGCCTTAGACCTACTTGTTGCAGTCAAACGACACAAATAATGCCAAACTTTGGATCTCGAACTATAATCAGCACCAACATATCGCTAAGTGCAACGAGCGCATCAAAAATAGAGCTCCAGGAACGCAGTCGACATTCCATTGCCCAAAAGAGGTTTTGTCATCATCATTCATCAAAGGAGGTGGAGATGAAGAGATGGTAGCGAGGTTTAGAACATTGGTAACTGGTAAAGGTGATAAGTGGCTGGTCTTCTGTGTTAGTACAGGTCCGATGTAAAGGAAGAAACGGTGCTTTGCACAAAGAACGTCGCACCCTTTTAAAACCCATTTTACTCCACCTCTGTGCTGGGAGCTCCCTCCAAAATGTCACAGTAAAAATACACGGTACCAAAACCAGTATAAGCTGAACCAGACACCCGCTCAAGGTCAAAGTGTTACCACTGACGAGCGATCAAATACCATAAATTATGTCAATACACTTTTATCATTGAAAAAAAGTCTAGTTTTGACAAAACTTTTTTAAAATCTCTGGTAGTGATGTTTTTTTTTTTTTAATTGGCAATGGGCTTACTCTTGACCTCGATCTAGTCTTGAGGACAGAGGTGAGGTTGATGATGGAACGAGCGTGCCCAGAAGAAGCCTGTTCACTCGCGACATGAATAGATTCGGGTTATATGAACTCGGGATCACAGACGCAGGCAGAGAATTCCTCTCTTTGGCCGTGCGCATTACAAAAGATGTTTCAAAGCGCTTTGTGCGAAGGTGTGGAATATCAACCAAGTGTGTGTACTCCCGATTGGTAGAAGAGGGATGAAGGAATAAGCTCGTGGATCTCTTGAGCACTCTCTCCGAAGATGTTCTCTAAGAAAGCGATAATAGCTTCTCAGCTACCTTGTGGTAGTTGATGATAGAAGTAGTCATGTTCGATACGATCTTGTCTCATTAAACTGATCTTCAACGGATATACACGATGTTAACACATATAAGACTGATCGCAATAATCACTCACGGTTAAATTGAACGTATGGCACCCCGGGGCCTCGTTTATTTACCTACCTCTCGTGATTACATTTGTGTAAATTACCTTCAATTCAGAGGCTTATATTTGAGGTTTGATTATATTTGAATTTGTTGCGTATATGTTAAGTGCTCTTGGAAGTTGGCTTTTGATCATTTATAATCGCCTGAAAGGAAACACATACGGGATGTAAGGAACAACTTTACAAAAAAATCAAAGACAAAATGAGTCAAAGATACGTGGTTCAGTATTTTTGACTCATCATGCCTTCCAATGTTCAGTGATTTTTTCAGTGACTGAAACTTTTAAGAATTGAAAAAGAAAATAAGCATCTGCATTGAAAATTTTAAACTTCGCTTCGAAGATTTAAAATTACCAAAGTTAGGGTTCATCAGAATTGAATTGAATGGACATAAGACACAACAAACTACACATATTGAAACTAGAACTATGATGAAACTTTAAAATAGCTATATCAAGAAAAAAAAATCTTTTTTTAAGATTTTTTTTACGGGAATGAATTTATTTTAATAAAAATCAGTTGGGTGTGTGGGGTTTTCGCTTATTCCATTAACACGTTGTATACTCTCCTGAAGAAGGTAAATAGTTAACGAAACCGGCCGAGGAAAATAAAATTCGCAAACCAATGTACAGTCAACGACAGGTCAAGCTTGACACACGCAGTGCGACTCTAGTCCGTACATCTATTGAAATAAGAACGGAACAAAGTCCAATGTGCCAAGCATGAAGTGCTCTTGGCTGCACAAGTGTTTTAATACCAAGCTGAATTACACTTCAATCTTTTAAAATGCATCTAACATTGTTGAACTTACGACATACATCAATTATTCAAAATTAAATCTGAGATATAGATGTTCAAAATATAAACTTCATCAAAGTTACAAAATATGTACCTATACAAAAAATCTGTTCTTACAAGGATTCCTATAAATTTTATACTGGTTTAAGACATTCTAGGCTCTAATAAATCAAACATTACCAATATTACTGCAATATACAGTGCAATGAACCTAGTCAATGTCATAAGTTAAAATTCTACCTGTCAAAGCATTTACAAAGATCAAGATTTCTATTCATTGTTCAAGAGCACGCTAGAGTTCAACTTTAGGTTTTAAACCTAGATAAATACTTGAAAACTATGCTCTGTTCATTTTTAGGGTTCTGAACCAAAATGGCAACCACGGAACCCTGATGGTGCGATTACGTCTGTCTGCCACATCTGTATAGCGCAGCAACCACTCATGCTATCGACTTTAAATTTGGAACAGTTTTAGAATATGATTACCCAATTTTATTGCAAATGAAAGAATTATAAAATTGTTATTATTATCATTCTTAAGGGGGCCCAAATGGCAGGCTCCAAATTTTAAATTGTAGTTACTAGGTTGAGTGGGAAATCATATAAAAGGTTCATTCAAAAGCAGATATTATATAGTTCCATTCTAAAACAGATATAAGTTATGATAAAAAGCAGTCTAAAAAAATTCCTTTCCCCCCATTATCTCTTAAGTTTGCCAAATAAAAAATTATATTCGATAGACGTTTATGTATAAATTAGAGGAAAAATTTAACTACGTAGCACAATTTTTCAGAAATCTGCAAAAAAACCTTTACAAACAAATTTAGACGGGCCCAAAGGTTTAAAAGGTGTAAAGATACGCTTCGGAAGAAAAGTTCGATAAAACGCTCTAGTACTTTAACCAGTAGCGGTCACCCATCCGGCTTCCAACCAAAATCGACGTAACTTAAATGTCGTGATAAAAAAAGAGCAATCACCAACAGTCTTTAGACTTAATCTCCATCAATGAAAGAACATCTGAACAGAAGCTGAGCATCGATAAGAGTCTCAAAACCTTAACAACCTTATTTCATATCATAAGTGAGCGAGCGTACAGTCAAATACACGTCATGCAAAACACTGATAGATAATTTCGGTAACTAAGATACTTATATACTCGTATTAAGCGCGGAACAAAGTCTGTACTGCACAGACGTTAAAAAAGCATGCAAAGTTAATTTGTAAGAGTTGATGTGCTCTTGACTGTACAAATGAAACCGAGGAGCTGAAAAGGTAATTTAGCGAAGCTTTGACGCTCAAGTGGTCGTTATAGGGATTTATTCGCGGCCACGCCATAAGGAAACAAAACCAAACTGGAACGGTATTGAGCCTAGGTAATTTTATTTTATCAAAAAATGAGTGGATATTCTTTCAATTACGCGGTGAACTACAGATTTTTGACAAAGTGGGTCAAACGAATGTTTCGTTCCTTCCTTGCGAGACCTACAATAATCTAATTTTCGTTCCATTACCGACTACAGTGCGATTAAAACTATGAGAATTACTAAAATGACGGCATAAATTAAACCTGGACTGCGCCTTGCCGATCTTCTTCTTTTTCTTAGCGTGTCGTATTACAAATAACTAATATAAAGTATATATATATATTATATTATATTATATTATATTAAAGTATTGTAGCCCAGAACGATGCCACATTTACTGCGTCATTTTTGGCTTTAAAAAGGTCAAAAAAGCCTCGCTGGTCTAGGTGTTTAAATGATTCTTTATAGTTGACAGAATTTTGACCAATGCATCAGTAAAGTTGGTACTCATACGAAAAATTATTAATCATTACCTCTGGATGTGATAAATAGATATATGCTATAGCTTGATGGTCGAGGTGACGATGGAGAGGCCTTTGCCGAGTGAGTAGGTAAATAGAAACTGACTGCCATAAAATGGTTTATCACCTAACGGCTGAAGTTCATTGGCATGTCATGAAATGACAAGGTTGATTTTTCCCTTCTGATAGTTGCTAATGCTTACCTTACCGGCCGACTTCCAGTCGTACCCGTTACTAGAACCCCACAACTAGAACCATACTCATGACCTAGCTGTTTAGCTGACATAATATAGTTTCAATCTAGAATTCTTTTGGACTCAAGCTAAAAATTCGTTAATTTTTTCAGACCTGTGCGTTAAGCAAGATTTAAAACAATCCGGCTTCTCGCACGGTTTGTGTACCGACAAAGATTGGAGATGTTGACTGGCTTTACGTACAGTGTTTAAGATCATCATGTCGATTCTGAGTCACGATCTACACCTCTTTAGATTACATTCGGGTACTAAGCTATCTGCATTTTTGTCGCCAAACACACAGGTCTTAAGCTCGTTATTACTTGTCAACTCTGTGCCTCTTATAAAAATACTTTTAGTCAAACAGATACTTGAATATTTGCCACCAAACACACAATCTTCAATTCAATAGAACCTATATCTGTCAGTTCAGCGCCATTTGTCAAAGTACTTCCAGACAAAAAGTTACCGGCATCTTCACAAAAAAGACTTCAAAATTAATTAAGTCTATGCAGATCGTCAAATGAATAGTGCCAGCCGTAACGCTAACAAGCGTGGTGACTATGGTACTTTCCCTCCACATTGTTTCAGCAAAAGCTGGAATTTTGGAGGGAGCTCCCTGTTCTGTAGTGGACGTTTCATGGGATGTTATGATGAGTTCGTTAAAACAGTAGCATATGTTACTAACATTAGACGCTACATAACATCAACAAATTTTAAAAAGAATCTTTACTTTTAAAAAAACCGGCCAAGTGCGAGTCGGACTCGCGCACTGAGGGTTCCGTACCACCACATAAACATAATTGTATTAGTTGAAATTTCAGTAAGTTAATGTGCTAGATTTTTTGAGTCCGACACGCGCTTGACCAAATTTTATTATTTGTTGTTATTTTATAGCCTATGCCCTATAAACATACCAATTTTCAAGTTTGTAAGTGTTCCCGTTTTTAAAAAGAACTAAAACAAAAATCGCCTCAGCAACCATCCAACTTGACCCCTCTCTTATATGAATGTTCTTGAAACGGGAGCTCACCACAATTGGTTAAAATTAGTTGTGAGAAAAGTTGTAATATTTAATGATTTCAGACTTTTCCCATTATTTGTACTGTGAGACCTAGCTTCTTGCCAAATTTCATAATTTTAGGTCAACGGGAAGTACCCTGTAGGTTTTTCATTTTTGAATAAATGTATGGAGATGAGGACATAAAATGCCATATCTTTTGATTGCGTCGTTGTAAAAAATTGTAATTTTCAGATCTTGTGTGGTTCATGGATCCTAATATATGGTATTAATTTCAACCTGATACCTATACCCGTTCGTGAGATAAAGGGTCTTGACAGACAGACAGACAGACAGACAGACAGACAGACAGACAGACAGACAGACAGACAGACAGACAGACAGACGGACAACAAAGTGATCCTATAAGGGTTCCGTTTTTTTCTTTTGAGGTACGGAACCCTAAAAAACAGGTGCTTAAGCAAAATTTGGAACAATAAAAAAAATATTCCTGTATCACTTTTTTGCCCTTTGTGGTATTTGATCCTCAAAATTAAAGCCCAACTAATATAGGCTGTCGCCGTGGTAATAGTTGGACAGCCGAGTACCTATCGAAAAGTAGCATGTGTGAGTGTGACCGACATCAAAGAGACCTGTTGTGGCTATAAAAACTCCACGATATTACACAGACATGAACTGGCTCTGACTGAGTATTATCAAGGGAACGAAGCCGTAGTTTTTTGTTACGAAAACAGTTTTTAGTCAAACGAAATGTTCAGTAATAAATTGGTGCGTGTCAAAGTTGTTCCATCCAAGGTAAAATGGAACACGAATCGATCTGGGTGATTAATTTGATGCTCTTGAATTTGGCAGATAGGTATTTTACCTTACAAAACAATTTGCTAAATTGAACAATTTAATTAAATATTTGTTGAAGAAACATTAGTCA
The DNA here is from genome assembly GCA_947532105.1 of Athrips mouffetella. NCBI lineage: Eukaryota > Metazoa > Arthropoda > Insecta > Lepidoptera > Gelechiidae > Athrips > Athrips mouffetella. Next base: position 7,212,385 of record OX383959.1, read on the forward strand.
TAATTTTAGTAACACAGACTTTGAAATCCTACAAGTATTTAAGAATCTTTACAATTTCAGTCTTTCAATCATAACAGTTAAGTTCTCAATTGAACAATCACTATCGCAATTCTATTTATTTATTCTAAACATAAAGAATATTAAACAGAAACGAAAATTAAAACCTTTTACTCTTGTTTTCTATCTGTAATTGAAGCAACAACCAAAGATTTCGCATAGAAACTTTCAGCACACATAAGTTGATTAAATACGGAGACAAAGCGAGATAACACTCGACTTATTAATTTAAACCGTCTCTTCAGCAAACGTTGGCGAATAAGCCTTTTCAGCCAAGACAACAATGCATGAGATTTACATAAGAAATTTGCACAACATTTTCCAACTTTCGGCTGAACTAAAACACTACAGGCGAAGCCAAGTTCGGCTGACGGTTGAACCACTACTACGATCAAACGTGTTAATAAATATTGCGAAAAAAAATATCGCGCGAATATTTACGTTAAGTACTAACTGCTGCGGATTTAACAACTAAGTAGGTACAGAACATACCAATTATAGAAATAAAACTAACAAATAACTCCAATTTGAAATTGATACAAAATACCTGCTGTTTTACCCAACTACGGCAAAAAAGGAGTGTTATAATTTTGACCGGTATGTATGTAAGTTTATCTATACCCTCATAACTGCTTAACTACTTATCGTAATTTGACAAATGAGGTATCTTTAGAAGCGTCTTAATCATCCACTGGTTATACGATACAATCAACACATAAAATCAACACCTAGTCCACAAAGACTTATTTGTAACTGCACGAGGAATCTTAGACACCGTAATAGACTCGTATACGATATGGCAGTCTAGTACAAAAACTGTTATGGCATTCGTTTCAGAGTCTACAATAAGCTTCTCCATTAAAATTTAAAACCTGCTAAAATAGGTGGCTCAAATAAATTAATAGAGGTTTTAATTTTAATGAATTTAGTTTTTTTTTATGTGAACAAGGTGAGCATTTGACCCTGATCTCACCTGGTGGTAAATGAAAATGGGTTCGAAGACGTAGCATGCTTACCTAGATAGTGCATGTAGTTGTAGCAGTTATTAGAGTACATAAACAGTATATATTACCTGCATGGTTTTAAGTGTCGTATCAGCAAGCAGAACACAGTGCGAAGCAACTGGCGAAATATTCAGAATTTTTAAACTTTGGTTAGGCTGAAGTCTTTACGCTAGAATGTAAACAAAACATTTAAGCAATGAGTAGGGACTTTAGCATAACTGACGAAACTAAAAAAACAGGTTTGCAAACATTTTACGAAATTAAATAGCGAACTCGGAACTTCGCATACTTATTTTTTTAAATGCGAATAAATAGTAAGGCCAATCTACAAGTCAACTCCAAGTCTCAGTGTAGAATGAGTGAAGTTTAATTTAAAGAAGTTGAACGAACATTTGGAGTGCATCAAGCGATTTTCTCGTCTGCACGAATGCTTTATCCATTCAACCACTCGTTCTACGTTTCGTTCGTTACCAACCTGCTTTTGACTATTTATAAGTTTCTCCTATAAAAGATGATTACCATTCAAGGTGGTAGGGCTTTTGTGCAAAGTCCGTCTGGGGAAGTACCACCCCCTTGCCTATTTCTGCCGTGAAATAGCAGTGTTTGCACTGCTGTGTTTCGGTTTGAACGGTGAGGGAGCTAGCGAAATAACTGGCACACGAGACATACCATCTTAGTTCTCGGGGTGGGTAACGTGCTTTGCTGTCTTATTAGTGCCAAGTAATGCCACTAATAAGACAGCGGGCTCCATGGGCGGTGGTGACCACTTTCCATCAGGTGGCCCACATGCTCGTTAGCTCACTTGTCACATAAAAAAAAAATGTTTTATGATTTTATGTATTAGGATAAGAACGGAAGAAAGGATAAGAGATATTTGCAACAATGCATGAGAATACATTATCGCATCATGCATTCCACACAACACTTTTGAGGTAGACTAGAATTAAAACTTTCTGACCCTTGACTTGATTTATCTGAAATTTAATATTACAAAAGGAAGTTTGTTTTTCTGCCTGTTGACCTTGGTACTCCAAGAGAGACAAGCAAAACAAAGTAGAAATCTTAGCACAGCAAAAATATATCCCGGTTGAGGGACAGCTCTTTCAATTGCAAATCGGACACTCATGAATTCACAAGCGTGTGGGGTGGCGTACCTGAAGCTGCGACACAAAATTGGAAGTACCTAGAAGTATCATTGAATTCAACCGTGGATGTTTTTTGTGAAATAGTTTTTGGTTTGTCATCAGTAAGTATTGCTTATTAACAAGGATATTATTTAACTTTATAAAGACAAAATGGTTCAAATGGTCATAGCCTCTAGCTATCATTTAGATCATAATAGACCATGCGTTGCTCAAATTTAACCTTCTTATTACTTGCTGTGAAACATAAACCTTTATAACACCTTTTCCAATGATAAGATCCGCCAATCCACCATTGCATAATAAAGTAGAAGTAAATGTTTAGAACTTGCAAGTCTAAGTTCTAAGTAAAGTGTGTAGTTTCCGCACTTAGACCTGTGTGGACCATTGTGCGTGGACCTGTGTGGCCGTCAATTTATCCATCCTAACTGTTGCGAGAACTCAGTCAGTTTGTTGAGGATTTGATCTAAGAGCAGACATAAGTCTGCTCTAAATATGTTTTCTCCGATGATGTTAATTACTTTGCACTCCAGAATGATATGTTCAATGATTTCGTCCGCTTCCTTACAGGTCCTTCAAAGAGAGTTGTCTGTTATGCCTAAGGTGTAGTAGTGTTTGTTGAGAGCAATGTGTCCTGGTATTGTGCCTACTGCATTACGAAGCTTCGTCCTGTTCATCTGTAGTAGCCGCCTCTTCAAACGACTGTTACACAATCTTACACAACTTGCAAGTTCTTACAAGTAGAAAAGGTGTCTCACAAGGCTCGTTTGGCTGTTCATGGGGGAGTTTTGGTACCAACACTGATGTATGGCAGTGAAAGCTGGGTATGGCAGGAGAAGCATGAAAGTAGAATTAATGCAGTGGAAATGAGAGCGCTAAGGAGTATGATTGGTGTTAAATTGAGTGACAGGATTAGAAATAGTGTGATAAGAGAACGGTGTGGCGTAAAAGAAGACGTAGTGACCAAAATCGAGAAAGGGATGCTGAGATGGTTTGGTCATGTAGAGAGGATGAATGAACGAAGATTGACGAAAGAGATCTACCAGGCGAGAGTGAATGGAAACGTTGGAAGGAGAAGGCCTAGGCGAACGTACCAGGACCAAATTCAGGACGTTCTGAATAAAGGCCAGGTTAAAAGTACTCTAAACCGTCGAGCATGTATGAAAGGATTGATGAAAGTACAGGAAGCAAGGGAAGTATGTCAAGATCGTAGCAGGTGGAGGACTGTGGTCTCTGCCTACCCCAACGGGAAAGAGGCGTGATGTTATGTATGTATGTAGAAATGAAAAGTTAATACTAAATGATCTTCCAACAGAGTTGCTAGAACGCATTTTAGACAGTAATTCCAAACAATGCAAAAAACTGCTTTTTCAATATTATTTGAGTATGCGGTGTGATCCGAGCAATACCTAGATACCACGCATAAACCTTACTAGGTTTCAGTGGATGCGATTGCCATAGATACGATACTATGTATGTGACTTGAATAAATACTTTTAAAAAAATCATCTTAACCTAAGCTTAAATCATGTTACATCTCGTTATAGAGTCTGGTCTATTCGACGGCAACGTCAGTTCGATATTTTTCCCCAATACTTCTGTATTCAAGAGTGGCACAAGGGTCGCGTGCTCCAAGGCCGTTCGTCACTAGATTTCCTGCCACCGACTTTAACTATTCATGTTGTACGTACCGACGTATTGGAGTGTATCTTGTGCACCTCCGAAATGTGTTGTCGACGATTTATGGCGGTATAAACTTGTCTGTAGCGAAAACATGGGGGCATTGAGGTATCGAGCTATAAATTTACAAACTAAATAGTTCAATTACTTGCTCTTGTGCTTTATTTGACTTTTTCATACTTTTTAGACTTTTGTCATATTGAATGTTTCGGGACTTATATGGATCGTTAGATATAGAATAAAAAAAAATGAATTTCATAAGACCGAACAAAACCGTTTCACAACGAAAATACACAGTTTACAAAATTTTAATATCGTTTCTTTGAATGCAGAAACATAAAAGTAGGATACGTCTGTTTCTTTTTCATGAGATTAACTAATTTCACTGGCTATTTTCAATAAAGTACAATATTGGGCAGGTCCGGTCGTCATGGAGATCTTTAGGGGAGGCCTATGTCCAGCAGTAGACGTCTTTCGGCTGATATAATGATGACGATTATATTGGGCTAGTACAGGGCAAGCCACGTAAACCATACGAAATAATCATCCATCCATTTTTCAAACTACACAACAACAAACCCCACTAAGTTTTTCCCGTCCAGCGCATATTTAAGTCCTGGCAGTGGGTAAATCCGGCTATCCATTTCAGCCTGAAGCAACATGACACGACACACACTAGGGTTTTAATTACCCCTGCCAAAGGTCTATGAAAACTAGATGCAAGGGAGAGGGTAAAATACTAGAAAAGACTATATTTTGTACAATATTTGTATTTTTTTTTTCATTTTATGGATGAACAAAGCAGATGTGACGCTATTTTAAGAAAAATATTTATTATGTTACAAAAATAAAATCGTTCATAGGTATTATACTTATTACGACGATACTTCTTTATTTCTAGTTTGTCGCCTTTGTCCAATGAAGTTATAAAAATTTTTTCTGTCTTTCCATACATGTGTATACAGCAATAATTATTTCCATCCATTCATCTGTCTCATTTAAATAAACGCTTTGTTTTTTGCCTTCTTTAGAAGAGTCTCTTGGGTATTTCTTTACCACCTCAATGTGGTTTAATTTAATTCTGTTGTTTAAATTCGTTAGTCTGTGTGCCAGTCCGTGCAAGAACCCTGGCTGTTTCTTTTGATGTGTTCCAAAATTCAAAATTTACGTTGAGCTCTAATGAACAATTTCTGTTCCTTTTCTCTGATTCTATGCGTGCGTACGTCACAAAAAAATTTAAGAAACTAAAAACCACAAAGTAAAGCAGAACACACTTAAATAAACTTGTTTCATTTCATTAGTGGCTATGGCCAGTAACGTCAGTACAACTGTATTCTTACTGGTAAATTGTTCTTAAATTGTTTTAATTAAATTCGGGCGAGAAGGAAGCCGTTGGGCGTCGTCCTTAGCTAACTTCGACGGATTTGATTACTCAGATAAGAACCCAGAATTAGCATAGCTGACTACTTTAAGAAGTTTCGGCTTCGTTTCTACCTCAATCTATTTTAACTTTGTTTTGTTAGTAGTGACTATGGTCGACTAAAATTATAGTTTGGTTAGTTTTTGGTACTGTCTCTTATTTTATAATAAGCTTAATGTTTTGGTACTGGAACGGTTTGAAACCTCCGAAACAGGGTATGACAGCTTATTTTTTTCGTAGAAAATTTTTGTGCATCTAAAGTACTCTGAAGTAGTTACGTAAAACAACATATTGGAAATACCTGCTTAATAAAATGGGCGTCTGCATAGATGTCAAATACGAACATCTTGTGAACCATCAACATTATTGATTTGTACCTAAAACAGATATAAGTATCATGATTAGACTAAAAGTTAATTCATCCTTTAATAGTGTATTACGAAAAAGACGAGTTAACAAACATCTCCTGGATTACACCCTTTATAGAAGCAAAACGCTTGTGCTTTTCCATTTATTGTAGTATGAACAATGTTTCCTATCAGAGCTGTTAATTTGTATATTTTAGTTGATATCTGTTTTCATGTAGAATATAAATGAATAATGATTGTCAAAACATTTGAGGGAAAATTGGGGGGGGCGGGTAATAGGGGGTTAAGCAAGCGTTCAAAATTGATAGCCGTCAATTTTTTTTATTAATGTAGCTTCCTATTAAAATTTATTAATTTTTGCATGGAGATTCTTAAATTTACCTAATACTACTACTTGCGTACGGTGCACTTTGTTTATAGGGCATTTGTTACTTGGTATGATGGAAACCCCAGATTCTGTTTGTTTGTGAAGCGATGTAGTTTAGCTGACGTCATTAGGAGATTTTACATCTCTCATATTCGGTAAGTAGGTCCTTATTACCCCCAAATGGGGCTTGTAGGTGACCAATTAGCGCTCTAGGGTAATAATGTAGCTAGAAAAGCCCTAGGGCGGTAAGTAATTGTAACGTCCACCTTGATGGCCGCCTCCAGCAGCGGGGCGGTGGGCGTTTTAATTAATACTTACCGCCCTAGGGCTTTTCTAGCTACATTATTACCCTATAGCGCTAATTGGTCACCTACAATTTGGTGGTAATAAGAACCTACTTACCTCACAATCGAGATGTAAAGCAGAGTAGTTAGCTCGGGTGTAAGCATCAATTGCACCCTCTAACTATAGGCGCCCTCGCTGCGCTCGTGCGCCTAAATACCTCGGGTTGCAATTGATGCCTTACAGCCCTTGGCTACTAATCTACTATTAATATCCAACAATGAATAAACTATTGTGACTTTGACTTTGTTGACCGGATAAAATTAATTTGCTTCGTTTGTCTTTTCTAGGAACTTGTATCCACGTCCAGTGACGACGCGTGCAAGCTATCTGCACCGCACACGCGCTGTGACGAAATGCACGGAAATTACAAAGCGAGCGCCCAAATTAATTAAATAATATAGTTTCAGCGACATTCTGTTGCTGTTCTCATGTATGGAAAATAATGAGAATCCTGTAATTTATGTAATTAGTCTTCCGTGTCAGTTCCCTACTATAGGTGCACAATATTAAAACAGAAGGGTTGCACAATGTATCTACAAACTTCCACGGCACCTGTGCAAGATATATAGCAGTGATTGGGGTAAAATCAACGAATGGCACATTCCTTTAATGTTTTATATTTAAGAAAATAAAAAAATCTTCCTTGAATTCTAAAATAACTAAAGTAAGTATAGAATTCTAACACTTATACCTAGTAAGCGTTAGCGCGCTTTTGCTAGGTCTGTGTTTATACCTACGAAAAATATGAGATTAATAATCTGCCAATTGTTAACCGTATACAAAATGTTGTTAAAAAATGTAGGCTACCTATTTGTCTGACTTTTATCTCTCGCTACCGTTTATCGTTTACTCAATTTACTCGAATGACGTCACACACAAAAGGTACTTTATTTCTAGGATTCTTCAAACTTTATTTCTAGAATACTTGACTTACGAGTGACGATGTACCTAAGTTTCGAATCCTAGCAGTCGGTTAACTTAGCGAAAGCTTGGACGTTTTACTCTCCCAATTGTTTAGCCGCTAAAGGATACAGACAACGCCCAAGTTAAGCGTATACTAAATATCTTCCATAATTTTACACACTAAAAATATTCCTTAAACAAAGGGTACCCAGTTTTTTTACCTTAACCTCTAGATCACACGTTACGACGTTAAACTGAGTATAGAATCCTAGCAGTCTGTAATCTAAGAGAAAACTTGGAGTTTCACTCTCTCAACCGTTTACCGTATACTAAATGATGCCCAATGACGTCACACAGTAGTAAACATTATGCAAAGTGTAGGCAGTTTGTCCACCAACTCGCGTCGTCGCTCGGAGTTATTGCGCTGTAACGCAGATTTATTACGTCACTACACTATTTCACCGGGACCTGTAATATGGCCACTGGTATTAAAAGTTTAATTTATAGGTTTATTTAGGTTGAGTGTAGATTTATACGACCGTGTGGTGCCAGCAAGGAATACTACTTACCCATCTCTACCCGTGGGTGTCGTAAAAGGTGACTAAGGAGATGATGGGCAGCAGCGTACTGCGGTCACCAACAACCGCGGTCCATGGTGCAAGCCGCAACACTATAGTAAGCGTGGTGACTATGATACTTCCCCTCTAACCTATAACACGCGTTCTTGCTGCTATGAACTTGTTTATAATAATAATAAAATAATAATAATAAAATCATTTATTCATGTACAACCAAAAATAATTAACATGTTTAAGTAATTTCTATGAATACAGTCAGTTGTACGCTATCGTATGTAAGGGCAAAGTCCATCATCAAATTCCTTTACTAGGAAGACCTGTACAAAAGGAACAGATGATGTAGATGTGTTTATCTTATATATTAGGTCGTAAGTATGACACACGGCCGCATGTCGGTGGAAACACTTTGACCTTCAGAAGGTCTCTGCTTTCGGGAGTTTGTAGCGAGCGCTGGTTCAGCTTATACTGGTTTTGTTTCTACGTGCTTACAGCCGTGCGTACAATTTAATGCGATGGCGTTTATGGCAATCTCTTCCGTACTAAAACAAACAATATCGTTATTGAGATTCTTAGCGGAAAGGCCCTAGTCTAGCAGTATACTTCTAAATTTAATTTTTTTATTAATGTTGTTCTTGCCCTCGTCACATATTGCTCCCGCTTACCACTTTAGGGAAGAGGGAGTGGCTGAAAACCAGCGCTGTATGGGTCCTCGGTCCCATCACAGCATAAAGCTGAGCCACGTCCTTTTTGTCATTTTAGCTCTAAATTTATATTTTTTTTAAATCTTAATAAAATTGTACTTTTTATATGGCTATATGGCTATCTTTATATATTTTTTAAAGCTTTATATTTACGTTAAACCTATTACAAAAAAGAAATGCATAAATCCACAAAACCGTAAACTATATTCGTTTTTAGCTTTTTCAATTAGAACCACACAAAGAATAACTAATTTGCAAGTCCACATTGAAAACGTTCGTTTCAGGAAATTACTTAAAACGCCATGTTTTTGTTGCTTATGTTTCTCAACAAAGGTACAATGAAAATCCTAGTTCAAAGCACTCAACGAAATAATATCAGGACGTCATCTTCACGTAGCGCCCTGAAGCCGAGGCCCAAGAAATATGGGAACACAGGGGAAGAGGCATAGACTGATATTTTTTCCTATAAAAGCAATTTATTCCATTTTCGTAACTATTTTATTTGTTTTTACCAGCAGCAGCAACGTGATAATTTGAGAAAATGTAGGACCGGTTTTATTATGTCAATCTCACTTCTTTCTTTTTTTTTCGAAGTCACCGTTTAGGGACAATTTAATTTGGTTTAACTATTTTTCCACTGCTATTATACAGGGTTATTTTTGGACCCCTAGCCAAATTGTAGTATGTTACTCAGAACACGAATCTGAACAACTTTCTCAACATGGGTCGAAAAACGAGAAAAAATGTTGGTCCTCCCATACAAATCTTGTGCCGGCGATAGAGGGATTTGTATGGGATGAGCAAAATTATTTCTTGTTTTTCGATCCATGTTCCTTTGGGAAAGTTGTTCAGATACATGCTCTGAGCAACACACAAAAATTTGGCCAGGGGTCCAAAAATAACCCTGTATATTTTGATGTATGTATTGTGGTAACAAAGGTGAACCTCGTGTGACTGAAGATAAATTTTTTTTAGCTACAGAACGTGACGCTCATTCGTGAACTTTATTTATACTTTTTTAGACACACATTATATTGCCATTATGTGGCCAAAGAGTGGAATTCTCTGCCTGCGCCTGTGTTCCCGAGTTCATATAACCCAAATCTATACAACTCGCGAGTGAATAGGCGGCTTCTGGGCAAGCTCGTCCCATTGTCGACCTCATCTCTGGGTGTCTACTCTCAAAGTCCGATATATCGAAACGATACCACTCAAAACATGCAACAGCAAAACTTCGTCCCTTGACAATAGAGTAGAATATTGGTTGGATGAATTTTCAAACTGCATCCAACCAATATTCTACTCTATTGTCAAAAGACGAAGTTTTGCATTTGCATGTTTCGAGTAGTATCGTTTCGATATATCGGACTTTTAGAGTAGACACCCTGTTCTCAAGATTATATCGAGGTCAGAGTAAGCCCATTGAAAAAAAAAAGATGTCTTGATCTCAATCTTGCCTTGAAGACAAGGATGAGTTCGGCGATAAAACCAGCTCGCTTCAAAGTCTTTACTCGCGCCATGAATAGATTTGCGTGACAGAACTTACAGAGCTCCATTATGACACCCATACTTACAGCGTTTAACGGAGATGAGTGATAAGACTGGAGGGTGTGAATCTGCCCATGAAACTGAACAACTTTTCACAAAGAACATAATTAATATGAACTCCCATACAAAATGCGCTATCTATCAGCTGATGCAGTTTCTATGGGAGTTAAAAAATTGATTTTGGTCTATGACCTATGTTCCTCGGGAAAAATTCTTCAGTTTCGTGGGGAGATTCACACCCTTTAGTATTATCACACCTTTACGTTACACGCTGTATACCTATCATACATACATACATACATAACATCACGCCTCTTTCCCGTCGGGGTAGGCAGAGACCACAGTCCTCCACCTGCTACGATCTTGACATACTTCCCTTGCTTCCTGTACTTTCATCGATCCTTTCATACATGCTCGTCGGTTTAGGGTACTTTTAACTATACTTTACCTACTTGTTACTATACCTATCATAACATAAAGAAATTTTGAATTTTAGCGCCTAATGTGCAAATATTACGTGTCCCTTCCTGTAGTGCTGTATATTCCGTGGGCGGCCCAATCTCGGTAAGTCTAAGAACGACCCGGTGGCCCGGTCACGTTCCTGATTGTCGAACGACTTTCTAACATAGGTTTGACTGGTTTAGGTGGCTTTGATTTTCATTATTTTTGTAAGCTTCCTAAGGCCCAATTTTGTTCTTTCTAAAACTTTTTTAACTTTCTACCAACAATGCTAAGATTTTAAATGTTCTCGTCATACCGGTGACCACATCAGAAATTTTAAGAACTTAGTATCTTGAAATACTAACATTGTAATAGTACATTTAGGTTTGTTGCGGTAATAGGTATGAGCATAGCAGATTAACTTGTAAAAAAAGAGATTTTCTTTTCTTATTTCAAACGTATCAAAGTTTGAAATAAGAAAAGAAAATCTCTTTTTTTTTTACAATATTTTCATCCCTCATAGTAAAATCTCTACCAATCTATTTGCTGAAATAAATTTGTATTTGATATAGCAGACGACCGACTTTATGTTCGTGACAGTCCGGCAGAGTGGCCGATACTGCGAAAATTATAGTATTTATCAGAATAAAATTCAAACTTATAATTTTTCAAAGTTACTCTACGTCTTAAACTAAATAACAATCAATATAAAAAACAATCTTTTCGACCAAATAACTCTTTGAACTGAACCAATATACAACTTGTTTTCCTCCTATACCAAAGATTTTGGGAACTACGCGCATAAAAGCGTTTTTCTCATGTCAATGATATTACTAGACTAAGTATAATAATATGGAAAAAAAATTGCAGTATCGGCCACACTGCCTGACTACAAAAAGTCTGCCGTCTGCTGTGCCTCTACATCTAAATATATAAATGAACATGTCCTGACTGACTGATTCATCAACGCCGAGCCGTAACCGCTTTAGCTATAGATGTAAAATTTAGTACTCAGGTTTTTTGCAAGTCGAAACCACCCACTAAGAAAGGATTTTTCAAACTTCACCCCCCAAATGGGTGAAAAAAGGGATGGAACTTTGTATGCAAATCCTACAGTTTTGAGATAAAATGCATAAAAACTCATCAAAATCAACCTCCAAGGAGGTGAAATGAAGTGTGAATAGCAAGAAAATTCGGATTTACAATAAGTAATAAAAATAGCATGAAACATGATAGATGAAATTTTGTAAAAAACTTACAGTTCTTACATGAGATGCTTGATATTTGGGATTGAAGTTAAAGAAAAGAAATACGTATTTCAACATTTTTGCAAAATCATCCCCTAAGGGTGTGAATTGAGGTAAAAAAAATTGTAAAGCAATTGTAAGTATTTTAAGTGCAAGTAATTTAGTTTTAGTGTATGTAAGTGTTTTTGTATAATATTAATTCCTACGGAAAAATAAATTGTGTTCGTGCAAAACCGCAGGGCAGAACGCTGGTAATTTATATCGAAAAAGGAATGTTATCATTCATTACTTAATTCATGTACATCACAATGATCCTGGATTTCATTTTGTCTAGAGTCTCAAGTTGACACTAAACAATTAATAACTGCGGCTTATAATATTAGGATAGTAGGCAGGATAGGATCTGTAGGAGGATCATTAGCATTGTTTCGATCTTGTAAGGAATTAGAAATGCTAGAAGGAAAATGGCAGTTATGCCAAGCGTTTTAAGTCTAAAGTTCTTTGTCATGCAAACAGTGCGACAGTAGAAGATATTTTCACAGCACAGACTGATAGATGCCTGTTTGGTCGATAATGACTAACTTACTTTTATTTTATTTGACAAATAAAAAATACATGCAAATACATTTTGATGTTGAATTAGACAACCTATCATCAAGAGAGATAGTTTGATAGATAACTTGTAGAGACTTTATTAGAGCAGTAATTATGATTTTAGATTTATTTATTTCATATTATCACATTCAGATTTACATAAATTGTTCAGATGTCAATAAAATATTTACTAATAAAAAGTATTGAATAAAATGTCAAAAGTATATCAATAATATTACAACACACGAAGTGAAAATTAAACATCGGCATCATTACGTATAGGTTACACAAATCCTATTTTGATAAAATAAATTACTTAATCCCTCGTTAAATAAATTGAATTGTATTAGTGTGATGGCAATACGACTATCAATCACCTAAAAGGGCTTTAATATTACAGTGAGAGATTAGATAAAATATTACACGTCAAACACGTCAAAGTTAGTTAAGGTGTTGCTAATTATATGAGGTAGGGTACTCCAACTTAGTTTCAGTATTGGAAATGACTCAAATTAAATCAGTGAAGATATTTTGACTTCGCTTTAGCTAAAATAATTTTATAAACTCAGTTAATATATTTAATACAAGCTGGTGCCCGCGACTTAGTGTGCTCAGGATAGTTTGTAGCCTATGTGTTATTCTGATGTGCTATTGTAAAGTTTCATTAAAATCCTTCAGTAGTTTTTACGTGAAAGAGTAACAAACATCCATACTTACAAACTTTCGCGTTAATAATATTAGTAGGATTTTGTAACTGACTACTGATTGGAATCAGGCCGACAATAAATAACGATTAATTCAAAATACACATCGAAACAAAAAAAAATATAATAATAGCTGAACGGAATTCTCCTACCGCCCAATACGAGCTACGTTCAAATTAATTAGCCCCCTCCACCCCACCGACCGGGTTATAAGTGACATTAGCATAGAGATTGGAAAGTTTGTGGGCAAGAGCCGGTGTAAGTCCAACGTCAAACTATCGTATCTGAAGCTAGATAGGTTTTTTGGATTTCAACACGTTCAGGGATGCAAAATGATGACCAAAATTAACAAGCCCCAGTTGTAAATCGCCGGGTCTGTTTATTTGGGATAACTGCCTAGTTAAAACTGGTTAGAGGGTAGTACAAAGTTGTTTTGTTAGCTCAAAGGATTGTTAGCAGGTAAAATACCCTAAATTTGTTGTTTATGGTTCGCCAAGGCCTGGCTGAGTTAGTGTTTTAATTTGCATAATACAAAATTGCCAAAATACTGGCAAGAATATGTTGCCAGTAATATCAATGAAGGTTTCTAAGCACATTTACTTAATAGAACATAATAGAATTGATATAGGTACGAGTACAAGGGAAGGAAATGTACAAAATTGTTTTACGAGGCTATAAAGCAATTCAAGGAATTTAATAGCTCTATCTGCGATCAAATGGCACGAAGGAAATTGTGTATAATATCGGTCGCAAATCGATATTGCCCGACATCCGTGGCGATGCAGCCTTTCGTCTATGCAACTTGCTTCGCGTGTCACACGCCACTCTACAACTTCCTAAAAGAACGTCGTAAGTAACGATACGCTTCACAAAGAAAACGCACTTTTGCGCTTCTGTCTCTTACGTCATTTGATCGTTTGGTTTTGTATTGTAGTTGTATTGTTTATTGTGGGGAAATATCAAGTCTTATCAAGTTGCTTCTACAATTCGCGAACGTAAACCAGACCTCAGGTGACTCAGATATTCAATAAGAATTTTCAAATTTATTTTTGTTGGTTTATAATTTAAGTTCTAAAGCGTGTATCTGTGAACTGCCTGCCTACTGCCTTTTGAAATTCTATTTCTCACACTTTGAAGTTTATTTTGATTTACTAATCTAGCTTATTCAGCTTTGAAATTCAAAGCCAATAAATAGCTTTCTTTTGAAGATGATTTACTTAATTTTTTTTTTTTTGTATTTCGTTCTTCCTGGGAAAAGTTGTTTAGTTTTTCTGGTCTAAGTAATAGACAAAAATGTGTGCCCCGACTAAACAATTGCCCGATTTTATTCAAGTAGTACACACGGCCGCTCGTCGGTAGAAACACTTTGACCTTGAGCGGGTCTCTGGTTTCGGGCGTTTGTAGCGTAGCGCTGGTTCAGCTTATACTGGTTTTGTTTCTATGTGCTTGCTGCCGTGCGTACATTCACCTAATAGGTGCTTCAGCTTTAAGTCATTCTTGCACAAAATTCTACGCGGGTGGAGCACCACCTAAAGTACGAAGACGAAATCGCGGACAAAAAGTTACTTTATTTTAGGACAAAAGTGTTTTCGTAAATAGTATAAAGAAAAGTAAGGACCTTATACGATCTCATACGAGTAAAATTAATAATGAATCCACACCAAAGTCATATCTTTTACGTACCAGAAAATCATTTGAACATCGGTGATCAAAGGCGATGGCAGTTTGGAATGTCTATCGTTAAAGAAATATTCCATTCAACCTATCATATCCAAGGTTACCCTGTATTACTATCTATTGGTTGTTACTATCTAAGCAAGAAGGTATAAACAATACGACTCCGAGTCGGATCTATGGAGTAACGAGTAGACAAGTAAGTTCTCGGTTGTAACTACCACTTTTGAAACTTATCGTAAAAACATGTCACAGACATAAATAGTTATATATCCAAACAAAATTAAAACAAAATCGGAATTACCTATGGCAACCTTTCGCAGAAACGCAGGAAAGCGAACAGACGTCGAGCGACAATTAGTTGGCAATGATACGCGTATCTAACAAGATTAGACTAATCTAACAAGGACAGCCGGCAGAAGTACAGATCGGGATGGACGGGAAACTACGCCCTACAATAGAAGGATGGGCAATAAAACTTTATAA
Organism: Athrips mouffetella; assembly: GCA_947532105.1. Classification (NCBI taxonomy): domain Eukaryota; kingdom Metazoa; phylum Arthropoda; class Insecta; order Lepidoptera; family Gelechiidae; genus Athrips; species Athrips mouffetella. Next base: position 7,227,644 of record OX383959.1, read on the forward strand.
AGCTCACAAATACCCTGTCGTGGCGAGCATCGTGAATCTTGCACTCCTCGCCACTACCTTCAATTCCAGCGTCAACCCCGAACAAGAACCGATGCTGAGCTCATTCACGGGACGGCCAGTAAGTATCCTCCGGGGGGAGACCAGTTCCAGCCAAGAAGCGCCACCGCTGGTAATCGCCCCGGTAATAGGCGAAGGAAAAGTTGAACACGTAATTTTAACGCAAGTGGAAATGGGGGGACAAATTAACCCGTATGAGCAACATGATACCCCCTTCACTGTGTATGAAGCGCACCTGGGGGGTACCGGCAAGCAACATGGCGTGAACTCCAGGCCTGGCTGCTCTGACCGGGCAGCCGGTTGACTATTGGGTCAACGCGCAGGCAAGCTTAGGATCATTACCGCGGATAATGACTCTAACAGCCAAAAGATGACTGCACAAGAAAACAGCGTGAAAAGTGAAGCATAAGTAACAGTTAAGTTTTTTTGCAAGCTCTGGCAAGAGCGGGCTTTAGATAGGGACCAATGGAGGGAAGAGAGAGAGGCCTTTGCCCAGCAGTGGGACATTATAGGCTAGATAAGATAAGAAGATATTTAATTATCATGTAAGGTGGTTAAGAATAGAAAATTATTTAATTGCATAAACATTCCGTTGATATGATTATTTTGTTTGGAAAATAGGATTATTCCCTCCACTAGAAGAGGTCCAATTCTTTTAACAATTTTAAAGAATATTATTATTTGTTTTTTTAGTCGAATCAACCTTGAATCCACGATTTGAATCTCGACTAATCGTCTGGTAGATATATGACACCAATTTCGAAGAGTACTTTTAAATAATCCATCAACACATCTCAGCTATTGTAAATCTAGTAATCTATTTTATATGCTATCTACCCCACTTTCCCGCGTCCTCCCTCATCAAAGCATTGCATCAAAGCAAAACTTGGCATTAGATGTAATGATGCAACCTGATTAAAGGAATTAGTTTCTCTGCAATAAACACTAAATCGGGCTTTGAATTTAGTCGGTACGCTGGAACGTTTGAGTAAAGTTGGCAGAGAATGCTGGAAGACGGTGAGCGTCGTGATTTAAGCCACGAATACACCTTCCCTAATTCAGAAACTAATTCGGCTTACATTGCTCGTAAAAGTAAGTATATTGCAATTAACATATCCAAGCCTCCCAGCAATGTATGCCGTATTAGTCTTTTAATTCAGTTAGATGTGACCGTGGCTTAAGTCGACGATGTAGTCTACGGCGAGATACATTCAAACTTTACTGCTTTTCAATGACACAAGCAACGAATTTCAGCACACGAACACAAGAAACGTTTTGTTTGAGATTTTTAACTGAATTTAGAAACCATGTGCCAAATTAGTAAATTGTAAAATTTGCAACCAAAGGTTTATAGCTCGATGAGGTATTGGTCATGTGGAGAGGAAGAATCTTGGGAAGAATGAACGTAGATTGACGAAAGACATCCATGTGAACGGAAACTTTTGAAGAGGAAGGCCTCGGAGAATGTTCCAACACCAAAATCAGGACGTTCTAAATAAAGGCTAGGTTATAAGTACCCTAAACCGATGAGCGTGTATGAAAGGGTTGATGAAAGTAGAGGAAGCGAGGGGAGTAAGTCAAGATCGTAGCAGGTGGAGGGCTGGGTTCTCTGCCTACCCCAACAGGAAAGAGGCGTGATTTTTCACATTATATGTTTTGTTGTACGAGGAATTCCATTGGATAATATTTATAGTACCAGGTAGGTACTGCGTTTGTTGGCGCAAACAAATTTTAAGAGAATTAAATTTTTTCAGAAGACTGTGCCTCATGTGAATAGATAAGCTGGCGTTTTCTGCTAACTCAAGCTTCTTTTACCTCCAGCGACATTGTTTATTGCAAAGCAGATTTTGATGGAATATTTCCTCCTTATGCTCAGCGAGGTCCTAGCTAGCTCATTGGTATTGCTTTGTTTACTATTTCCAGTATTACGACTATAGTTCATTACATTAACCCGTGAAGCCTACTTGGCTGAGACAGTTTTACTTCTTATTTCATTATCAAAGACCTATCTAACGATACCCCACACTATGGGGTGGCCGAAATGTATATCCATACAAAATTACAGCTTTCTAGTACTTAGGGTATCTGAGCTAAGCTGCGGACAGACAGACAGACAGGACATGACGAAACTATAAGGGTTCCTTGTTGACTACAGATCCCTTAAAAGAGTTTCGTAACTATGGGCGTGACTATTTAGAAGGTACTGTGCACTTGCGGAACCCTAAAAAAATTTTAAATGCATAAAATACTATTTAGAGGAACTGTCAAAAGTTTAGCTCGATATGATTAGAAAAGAAATAGGACAACCGGAGAGAGTTGTGAGAGAATGGGGGGGTGAAGTTAGGAAAAATTTGGATAAAAAAAGAGAAAAACGGATGGATGGAATCGGTAAACGCTCCAAATATTCTGGTTGTATCTTTGAGACGTCTGTGAGAGGAAAGACGATAGGAAACTGGATTTCTGTGAGTTATAATCTTTTATTTTGTAGCTCGCGAAAAATAGACTTCATACAGCTGATGTGACGAATCTTTTGAAGGAGGCTATGATCCTGGATTGTGGGTTCCTTCAATTGAGATAAAGATAGGGTTTGCTTCGTGTAGGATATAGTATAGGAAGGTTTATTTGCGCATAATTTCAAGACGCTAACATTCAGAATTTGATTCCAAATTGTATAGAATAAGTGGTGTGAAACTAACGCTATGTAAGTATTCAATTTTGTGGTTTTCCATCTTTTATTTATTTTCGGTTCAAAGTTGTTGTGTGTATTTGAGATAAGGTGAAATGTGACTTAATGAAATTTATAGTTTCTTCCAGGTTGTGTGAGCTAAATAACGTTGAGAAAATCAGATTTCAATGTCAAAAGAGGAAGAGTTGAATGGAGAATATTTGCAGCTTTACAGATCTACCTGCGGGGTCATAAGAGGCTTGTACTGTGTGATACTTTAAGTAAATTGTTATTCCCTCTTAATGATTTTCTTTTGTAAATATTAATAACTCTGCGAGAATTATAACATACTGTGTTTCTAATCTGAGTCGTTATTTGTAGATAGTAATAAAGATTTCCTTTTCCCATAAAAGTATAAACTAGTTCTGCAAATGTCTTTGTTCGCGTATAGCTAGGCAGGATAATGTTCTATTTCTAAACAGGTACAGGAATTACAAAGAACTCTATAGACATGGAATAGCAAACCACAAACGACAAAACATGAAGGCTAAAAAAGGTATTGCTTGGATTGTAAAGGTAATGTAAATTTCATTGTGATTAATTTTTTCCTTTACAGAGAGATTGATTAAAATAGTCCTTGGTGAAATCATAGAAACTGGACTCTGATGTATATTTTGTCAATTGTCTTGAATCAAAAGGAAGAATATTCTTGATGGAGACATTACGTTCGTTCGTGGGTTGCTTCTTGTAAAGTGTGTTGACGACGTTCGCCCGTAAGGCTGCGACGGCTGTACGACACTCTGACCTTGGGGACCTCTGAACTTTATGTGTGTCATCCTAAAGTAGTTAAATAATCTTCTTAATCTTCATTGAATCATACAGGAATCTAAACCTTATAAGATTCTAAGTTTTATTTTTCCTTAATAAAACTTGTCATAATTTATCATACTTAAAATTATACTTTGACTCAGTGTGAAACCACCTTTAACATTACTAAATAGATTCTTGAAAACAATAATGGAACGGAAATTATAATGTTTAGTTTCTTTCATTGTAGATATGTTCCGAATATTTAAGTATATACAATAATCTCATTTTTATACTTCTTTTGAGTCCTCTTTTAAAAGAACATCGAGTTTTAGCTAGTGTTGTTTACGCTAAATTCTCCCAGTGTTCTTGGTTTTGAATACTCGATGCTTTTGATTTTCCCTTAAGATCTTAAATCATAAATGTTTGGCCCAACCTAGCTTAGATACTACTATCCCGTATCTTCTTGGTTCTGGTCATCATACTTCACTTTTATTTAAGGATTACCTTCAGTAATCTTTTGTCATACTTACTTCTTATATTTTCTTCTTCGAAATATGCTGGGTAATCCCATAATAGTTTAGATGCAATTCATTTTATTTAAATGAGTGTTTAGACTGGGGTTACTCTACATAATCCTTGTCCTGCGTGGGTTGGTAACGGAAAAGAGATTTAGCTACGCATCACAAGTGAGAGCTATGAAAGATATACGGAGACCTTGTTGGTGCAATAAAGTCACTCAGTGACTGGGGGGAGGGAAGTTGCCCTTCAAACTCTTTATGTCTCTCGTTATAAAACCGTTATTGATCTAGGCTGGCCATGCAAGCAATAATACTATGCCCGTATCTAGTACAGACTTCACACTTGGACGTGTGGAGCTGGCTAATTATTTTCAGTTTAACTTATTTCAAAACAAACTAAGGGATTCGATGATGTCGATCATTGTCTGCCCGGAGGGATTACAGGAAGAGCTCATTTTGTAGGAGTGCCTTGTTTTCCTAAAGGAAGACTGTATGCTTCGTGTGCCTGGCGGGCTCGGTGACCAGCTCTGGTATGGGTGACTAAAAGAAATAGTCAAATACCCTGTGAACCCTGGATGAGTCAGTGATTGTCCCTTAAAGGTGGGCCACGTGGAAGTCGGGTTTTGACGCGGAATTCTCCTACCGCCCAATACGAGCTACGTTCAAATTAATTAGCCCCCTCCACCCCACCGACCGGGTTATAAGTGACATTAGCATAGAGATTGGAAAGTTTGTGGGCAAGAGCCGGTGTAAGTCCAACGTCAAACTATCGTATCTGAAGCTAGATAGGTTTTTTGGATTTCAACACGTTCAGGGATGCAAAATGATGACCAAAATTAACAAGCCCCAGTTGTAAATCGCCGGGTCTGTTTATTTGGGATAACTGCCTAGTTAAAACTGGTTAGAGGGTAGTACAAAGTTGTTTTGTTAGCTCAAAGGATTGTTAGCAGGTAAAATACCCTAAATTTGTTGTTTATGGTTCGCCAAGGCCTGGCTGAGTTAGTGTTTTAATTTGCATAATACAAAATTGCCAAAATACTGGCAAGAATATGTTGCCAGTAATATCAATGAAGGTTTCTAAGCACATTTACTTAATAGAACATAATAGAATTGATATAGGTACGAGTACAAGGGAAGGAAATGTACAAAATTGTTTTACGAGGCTATAAAGCAATTCAAGGAATTTAATAGCTCTATCTGCGATCAAATGGCACGAAGGAAATTGTGTATAATATCGGTCGCAAATCGATATTGCCCGACATCCGTGGCGATGCAGCCTTTCGTCTATGCAACTTGCTTCGCGTGTCACACGCCACTCTACAACTTCCTAAAAGAACGTCGTAAGTAACGATACGCTTCACAAAGAAAACGCACTTTTGCGCTTCTGTCTCTTACGTCATTTGATCGTTTGGTTTTGTATTGTAGTTGTATTGTTTATTGTGGGGAAATATCAAGTCTTATCAAGTTGCTTCTACAATTCGCGAACGTAAACCAGACCTCAGGTGACTCAGATATTCAATAAGAATTTTCAAATTTATTTTTGTTGGTTTATAATTTAAGTTCTAAAGCGTGTATCTGTGAACTGCCTGCCTACTGCCTTTTGAAATTCTATTTCTCACACTTTGAAGTTTATTTTGATTTACTAATCTAGCTTATTCAGCTTTGAAATTCAAAGCCAATAAATAGCTTTCTTTTGAAGATGATTTACTTAATTTTTTTTTTTTTGTATTTCGTTCTTCCTGGGAAAAGTTGTTTAGTTTTTCTGGTCTAAGTAATAGACAAAAATGTGTGCCCCGACTAAACAATTGCCCGATTTTATTCAAGTAGTACACACGGCCGCTCGTCGGTAGAAACACTTTGACCTTGAGCGGGTCTCTGGTTTCGGGCGTTTGTAGCGTAGCGCTGGTTCAGCTTATACTGGTTTTGTTTCTATGTGCTTGCTGCCGTGCGTACATTCACCTAATAGGTGCTTCAGCTTTAAGTCATTCTTGCACAAAATTCTACGCGGGTGGAGCACCACCTAAAGTACGAAGACGAAATCGCGGACAAAAAGTTACTTTATTTTAGGACAAAAGTGTTTTCGTAAATAGTATAAAGAAAAGTAAGGACCTTATACGATCTCATACGAGTAAAATTAATAATGAATCCACACCAAAGTCATATCTTTTACGTACCAGAAAATCATTTGAACATCGGTGATCAAAGGCGATGGCAGTTTGGAATGTCTATCGTTAAAGAAATATTCCATTCAACCTATCATATCCAAGGTTACCCTGTATTACTATCTATTGGTTGTTACTATCTAAGCAAGAAGGTATAAACAATACGACTCCGAGTCGGATCTATGGAGTAACGAGTAGACAAGTAAGTTCTCGGTTGTAACTACCACTTTTGAAACTTATCGTAAAAACATGTCACAGACATAAATAGTTATATATCCAAACAAAATTAAAACAAAATCGGAATTACCTATGGCAACCTTTCGCAGAAACGCAGGAAAGCGAACAGACGTCGAGCGACAATTAGTTGGCAATGATACGCGTATCTAACAAGATTAGACTAATCTAACAAGGACAGCCGGCAGAAGTACAGATCGGGATGGACGGGAAACTACGCCCTACAATAGAAGGATGGGCAATAAAACTTTATAAAGCTCACAAATACCCTGTCGTGGCGAGCATCGTGAATCTTGCACTCCTCGCCACTACCTTCAATTCCAGCGTCAACCCCGAACAAGAACCGATGCTGAGCTCATTCACGGGACGGCCAGTAAGTATCCTCCGGGGGGAGACCAGTTCCAGCCAAGAAGCGCCACCGCTGGTAATCGCCCCGGTAATAGGCGAAGGAAAAGTTGAACACGTAATTTTAACGCAAGTGGAAATGGGGGGACAAATTAACCCGTATGAGCAACATGATACCCCCTTCACTGTGTATGAAGCGCACCTGGGGGGTACCGGCAAGCAACATGGCGTGAACTCCAGGCCTGGCTGCTCTGACCGGGCAGCCGGTTGACTATTGGGTCAACGCGCAGGCAAGCTTAGGATCATTACCGCGGATAATGACTCTAACAGCCAAAAGATGACTGCACAAGAAAACAGCGTGAAAAGTGAAGCATAAGTAACAGTTAAGTTTTTTTGCAAGCTCTGGCAAGAGCGGGCTTTAGATAGGGACCAATGGAGGGAAGAGAGAGAGGCCTTTGCCCAGCAGTGGGACATTATAGGCTAGATAAGATAAGAAGATATTTAATTATCATGTAAGGTGGTTAAGAATAGAAAATTATTTAATTGCATAAACATTCCGTTGATATGATTATTTTGTTTGGAAAATAGGATTATTCCCTCCACTAGAAGAGGTCCAATTCTTTTAACAATTTTAAAGAATATTATTATTTGTTTTTTTAGTCGAATCAACCTTGAATCCACGATTTGAATCTCGACTAATCGTCTGGTAGATATATGACACCAATTTCGAAGAGTACTTTTAAATAATCCATCAACACATCTCAGCTATTGTAAATCTAGTAATCTATTTTATATGCTATCTACCCCACTTTCCCGCGTCCTCCCTCATCAAAGCATTGCATCAAAGCAAAACTTGGCATTAGATGTAATGATGCAACCTGATTAAAGGAATTAGTTTCTCTGCAATAAACACTAAATCGGGCTTTGAATTTAGTCGGTACGCTGGAACGTTTGAGTAAAGTTGGCAGAGAATGCTGGAAGACGGTGAGCGTCGTGATTTAAGCCACGAATACACCTTCCCTAATTCAGAAACTAATTCGGCTTACATTGCTCGTAAAAGTAAGTATATTGCAATTAACATATCCAAGCCTCCCAGCAATGTATGCCGTATTAGTCTTTTAATTCAGTTAGATGTGACCGTGGCTTAAGTCGACGATGTAGTCTACGGCGAGATACATTCAAACTTTACTGCTTTTCAATGACACAAGCAACGAATTTCAGCACACGAACACAAGAAACGTTTTGTTTGAGATTTTTAACTGAATTTAGAAACCATGTGCCAAATTAGTAAATTGTAAAATTTGCAACCAAAGGTTTATAGCTCGATGAGGTATTGGTCATGTGGAGAGGAAGAATCTTGGGAAGAATGAACGTAGATTGACGAAAGACATCCATGTGAACGGAAACTTTTGAAGAGGAAGGCCTCGGAGAATGTTCCAACACCAAAATCAGGACGTTCTAAATAAAGGCTAGGTTATAAGTACCCTAAACCGATGAGCGTGTATGAAAGGGTTGATGAAAGTAGAGGAAGCGAGGGGAGTAAGTCAAGATCGTAGCAGGTGGAGGGCTGGGTTCTCTGCCTACCCCAACAGGAAAGAGGCGTGATTTTTCACATTATATGTTTTGTTGTACGAGGAATTCCATTGGATAATATTTATAGTACCAGGTAGGTACTGCGTTTGTTGGCGCAAACAAATTTTAAGAGAATTAAATTTTTTCAGAAGACTGTGCCTCATGTGAATAGATAAGCTGGCGTTTTCTGCTAACTCAAGCTTCTTTTACCTCCAGCGACATTGTTTATTGCAAAGCAGATTTTGATGGAATATTTCCTCCTTATGCTCAGCGAGGTCCTAGCTAGCTCATTGGTATTGCTTTGTTTACTATTTCCAGTATTACGACTATAGTTCATTACATTAACCCGTGAAGCCTACTTGGCTGAGACAGTTTTACTTCTTATTTCATTATCAAAGACCTATCTAACGATACCCCACACTATGGGGTGGCCGAAATGTATATCCATACAAAATTACAGCTTTCTAGTACTTAGGGTATCTGAGCTAAGCTGCGGACAGACAGACAGACAGGACATGACGAAACTATAAGGGTTCCTTGTTGACTACAGATCCCTTAAAAGAGTTTCGTAACTATGGGCGTGACTATTTAGAAGGTACTGTGCACTTGCGGAACCCTAAAAAAATTTTAAATGCATAAAATACTATTTAGAGGAACTGTCAAAAGTTTAGCTCGATATGATTAGAAAAGAAATAGGACAACCGGAGAGAGTTGTGAGAGAATGGGGGGGTGAAGTTAGGAAAAATTTGGATAAAAAAAGAGAAAAACGGATGGATGGAATCGGTAAACGCTCCAAATATTCTGGTTGTATCTTTGAGACGTCTGTGAGAGGAAAGACGATAGGAAACTGGATTTCTGTGAGTTATAATCTTTTATTTTGTAGCTCGCGAAAAATAGACTTCATACAGCTGATGTGACGAATCTTTTGAAGGAGGCTATGATCCTGGATTGTGGGTTCCTTCAATTGAGATAAAGATAGGGTTTGCTTCGTGTAGGATATAGTATAGGAAGGTTTATTTGCGCATAATTTCAAGACGCTAACATTCAGAATTTGATTCCAAATTGTATAGAATAAGTGGTGTGAAACTAACGCTATGTAAGTATTCAATTTTGTGGTTTTCCATCTTTTATTTATTTTCGGTTCAAAGTTGTTGTGTGTATTTGAGATAAGGTGAAATGTGACTTAATGAAATTTATAGTTTCTTCCAGGTTGTGTGAGCTAAATAACGTTGAGAAAATCAGATTTCAATGTCAAAAGAGGAAGAGTTGAATGGAGAATATTTGCAGCTTTACAGATCTACCTGCGGGGTCATAAGAGGCTTGTACTGTGTGATACTTTAAGTAAATTGTTATTCCCTCTTAATGATTTTCTTTTGTAAATATTAATAACTCTGCGAGAATTATAACATACTGTGTTTCTAATCTGAGTCGTTATTTGTAGATAGTAATAAAGATTTCCTTTTCCCATAAAAGTATAAACTAGTTCTGCAAATGTCTTTGTTCGCGTATAGCTAGGCAGGATAATGTTCTATTTCTAAACAGGTACAGGAATTACAAAGAACTCTATAGACATGGAATAGCAAACCACAAACGACAAAACATGAAGGCTAAAAAAGGTATTGCTTGGATTGTAAAGGTAATGTAAATTTCATTGTGATTAATTTTTTCCTTTACAGAGAGATTGATTAAAATAGTCCTTGGTGAAATCATAGAAACTGGACTCTGATGTATATTTTGTCATCGTTTCAAGATGGCTTTAGATGTTGTATATTTTGTCATCATTTCAAAGTGACTTTAGACGATGTATATTTTTATCATCATTTCAAAGAGACTTTAGACGATGTATATTTTTTATATTTTTTTAGGTAGAATTGTCTCATTTGACATTATTGTCAAATAGTCAACAAATAAATCATTTTTGATTTAGTTTTACTCAAAGCTAGACGCTATTTTTGAAATCTTTATAAATTTTTTATCTCTTTAACAAAAAATAAATCAAAACCCAAAATCAAAATGGAAGAAAATATTTAAACATTAAATAATTACTTTTTTAGAAAATAATATAAAATCTTTGGCCCTAAATCAAAATTCCAGTTTTTAATATACTAGTGTCATCATATGATAAAATTTAAAAATAATACTTTGTCAGATCAAAAGGATTTAGAACGTCAGTTCAAAATATTAAAATAAAAAGGGTAAGTTTAAATAGTTTGAAAATAATAAATAATATTATTTCAAATAGTAATAAATTGTTTTGAAAGTGATTTTGAATCTTTTGCCTCGATTTCCCAAAATTGGAACATGCTGAGAGCATTACTACTTCTCAGTACTCAAGCTCATAGGAGGTGCTTATCTTTCCTTTAACTATCATATTTTTAGGGGTCCCAGATTTTGAGATTAAGAAATACTTGCTCTCAGGTTTATTTAGTTCGACCAAGCATGGATGGATGCCCTCGTGACATGTGTCCCCGATGTCCGCTATATTGGTTGTGGCAAATGTATGTCGCGTGTCACTGGAGTATCCGCCTAAGATTAACTGATAATATCGACCTTCGGATTTATTTATTTTATTCATCCTTGGGCCGGAGCCCTCAAGCCTAAAAGGGTCTGATACTAAAGTTCTTCTCGTTCTATTTGTGTGAGATTTCGTTGATTCATCCTGATTTCTCCCATCTGTATGTGTGGGATGAATTGGTGTTATTCCGGTACAAATGGAGGGATATTAGCAAGGTGTTTTAACGTTGGATTTTGGAATTGGTGTTTCTTGTGTTATGTGCTGAAAACGCTCGCCCATTATTGGATGCGTCGTTTGAGTGGCATATACCACGGGAGGACCTCCTGATCTTTGCGTTGGTCTACCAAATGTAGAGTAGTTAGATAATTTAAAACCTTCTTCTTTTGTGTAGGGACATTCTAGTTTAGTCTAATGACATTAAATTGTTTATAAGGAATAAATTAGAATTGTCTTGAATCAAAAGGAAGAATATTCTTGATGGAGACATTACGTTCGTTCGTGGGTTGCTTCTTGTAAAGTGTGTTGACGACGTTCGCCCGTAAGGCTGCGACGGCTGTACGACACTCTGACCTTGGGGACCTCTGAACTTTATGTGTGTCATCCTAAAGTAGTTAAATAATCTTCTTAATCTTCATTGAATCATACAGGAATCTAAACCTTATAAGATTCTAAGTTTTATTTTTCCTTAATAAAACTTGTCATAATTTATCATACTTAAAATTATACTTTGACTCAGTGTGAAACCACCTTTAACATTACTAAATAGATTCTTGAAAACAATAATGGAACGGAAATTATAATGTTTAGTTTCTTTCATTGTAGATATGTTCCGAATATTTAAGTATATACAATAATCTCATTTTTATACTTCTTTTGAGTCCTCTTTTAAAAGAACATCGAGTTTTAGCTAGTGTTGTTTACGCTAAATTCTCCCAGTGTTCTTGGTTTTGAATACTCGATGCTTTTGATTTTCCCTTAAGATCTTAAATCATAAATGTTTGGCCCAACCTAGCTTAGATACTACTATCCCGTATCTTCTTGGTTCTGGTCATCATACTTCACTTTTATTTAAGGATTACCTTCAGTAATCTTTTGTCATACTTACTTCTTATATTTTCTTCTTCGAAATATGCTGGGTAATCCCATAATAGTTTAGATGCAATTCATTTTATTTAAATGAGTGTTTAGACTGGGGTTACTCTACATAATCCTTGTCCTGCGTGGGTTGGTAACGGAAAAGAGATTTAGCTACGCATCACAAGTGAGAGCTATGAAAGATATACGGAGACCTTGTTGGTGCAATAAAGTCACTCAGTGACTGGGGGGAGGGAAGTTGCCCTTCAAACTCTTTATGTCTCTCGTTATAAAACCGTTATTGATCTAGGCTGGCCATGCAAGCAATAATACTATGCCCGTATCTAGTACAGACTTCACACTTGGACGTGTGGAGCTGGCTAATTATTTTCAGTTTAACTTATTTCAAAACAAACTAAGGGATTCGATGATGTCGATCATTGTCTGCCCGGAGGGATTACAGGAAGAGCTCATTTTGTAGGAGTGCCTTGTTTTCCTAAAGGAAGACTGTATGCTTCGTGTGCCTGGCGGGCTCGGTGACCAGCTCTGGTATGGGTGACTAAAAGAAATAGTCAAATACCCTGTGAACCCTGGATGAGTCAGTGATTGTCCCTTAAAGGTGGGCCACGTGGAAGTCGGGTTTTGACGCGGGGCATGAACATACCGGGGGGAGACATCATCACCGTCTGGGTTGTACTGTGGTTAGTTAGTTCCGCTCTCCACATACATTAACCCTAGTCTTTACTGTAGTTTAAGTTTTCGATGGGATTTCCAGCTCCGCGAGGATGATCAGAATCCTGACGATCCAGTTGGATTGTTAGGGTAGTGTGCACTTGCGGAACCCTAAAAAATTTTTAAATGCATAAAATACTATTTAGAGGAAGTGTCAAGAAGTGTAACGATAAACGGGGAGTAAAAAAATATGACAAGGAGTGACAGTCGTGACAGGGTCGGGAAAGAGTCGAAAAGGGAAAATGAAGGAAAAAAGCTATTTTTGCTGATAAAAATGAATAGTTGCTAAAATTTTGATAAACGAAAGCAACAGAAGAAAACTAAGAATCAGGATTGGTTGAATAGTGAGGGCATTGGAGCTCAAATAGTATTTTAACATGTTTTGCTAGTTTCAGGTGAGAGAGATTTTTGGGCCGTCAAACAAGGAAAATTGGGAAAAAACGGAGAAAAATGGAAGAAGGGAATCGGTAAACGCTCCAAATATCCTTGTTGTTACTTTGAGACGTCTGTGAAAGAACAGAATCGATAGTAAGCTGGATTTCTGTGAGTTATATTTTTTTTTATTTTTGTAGCTCGCGAAAGATAGAATTCATACAGCTGATGAGACGAATCTTTTGAAGGAGGCTATGATCCTGGATTGTGGATTCCTTCAATTGAGATAAAGATAGGGATTGCTTCGTGTAGGATATAGTATAGGAAGGTTTATTTGCGCATAATTTCAAGTTGCTAACATTCAGGGTTTGATTCCAAAGTGTAAAGAATAAGTGGAGTGAAACTAATGTTATGTAAGTATTCAATTTTGTGGTTTTCCATCTTTTATTTATTTTCGGTTCAAAGTTGTTGTGTGTATTTGAGTTAAGGTGAAAAGTGACTTAATGAAATTTATAGTTTCTTCCAGGTTATGTGAGCTAAATAACGTTGAGTAAATCAAATTTCAATGTCAAAAGAGGAAGAGTTGATTGGAGAATATTTGCAGCTTTACAGATCTACCTGCGAGGTCATAAGAGGCTTGTACTGTGTGATACTTTAAGTAAATTGATATTCCCACTTAATGATTTTCGTTTGTAAACATTAATAACTCTGCGGAAATTATAACATACTGTGTTTCTAATCTGAGTCGTTATTTGTAGATAGTAATAAAGATTTTCTTTTCCCATAATTAAGTATAAACTAGTTCTACAAGTGTCTTTGTTCGCGTATAGCTAGGCAGGATAATGTTCTATTTCTAAACAGGTACAGGAATTACAAGGAACATTATAGACATGGAAAAGCAAACCACAAATGATAAAACGTGAAGGCTAAAAAAAGGTATTGCTTGGATTGTAAAGGTAATGTAAATTTCATTGTGTTTAATTCTTTCCTTTACAGAGAAATTGATTAAAATAGTCCTTGGTGAAGTCATGGAGGCTGGACTCTGATGTGTATATATTGTCATCGATTAGGGGTGGCTTTAGATGTTGTTTGGACGATGTATATTATTATCATCAATTCAAGGAGACTTTGAACGATGTATATTTTTATACTTTTTTTAGGTAGAATTGTCTATTTGACATTATTGTCAAATAGTCAACAAATAAATCATTTTTGATTTAGTTTTACTCAAAGCTAGACGCTATTTTGAAATCTTTATAAATTTTTTATCTCTTTAACTAAAAATAAATCAAAACCCAAAATCAAAATGGAAGAAAATATTAATACATTAAATAATTACCTTTTTTAGAAAATAATATAAAATCTTTGGCCCTAAATCAAAATTCCAGTTTTGATATACTAGTGTCATCATATGATAAAATTTAAAAATATTCCGTCAGATCAAAAGAATTAGAACGTCAATTCAAAATCTTAAAATAATATATCTGAAAACTAAAACTTGGATATAGATTGTGATATTTTATTGTGAAATAAAGGGTAAGTTTAAGTAGAGTGAATATTATAAATAATAATATTTCAAGTAATAATAAATTGCTTTGATAGTGATTTTGAACCTTCTGCCTCAATTTCCCAAAATTGGAACATGCTGAGAGCATTGCTACATCTCAGTACTCAAGCTCATAGGAGGTGCTTATCTTTCCGTTTACTTTCATACTGTAGGAGTCCCAGATTTTGAGATTAAGAAATACCTGCTCTCAGGTTTATTTAGTTCAACCAAACATGGAAGGATGCCCTCGTGACATGTGTCCCCGATGTCCACTATATTGGTTGTGGCAAATGTATATCGCGTGTCTCTGGAGTATCTGTCTAAGTCTATCTGATAATATCAACCTTCGGATTTATTTATTTTAATCATTCTTGGGCCGGAGCCCTCAAGCCTAAAAGGGTCTGATACTAAAGTTCTTCTCTTTCTATTTGTGTGAGGTTTCGCTGATTCATCCTGAATTCCCTCTTCTGTATGTGTGGGATGAATTGGAGTTACTCCAATACAAATGGAAGGATATTAGCAAGGTGTTTTAACGTTGGATTTTGGAAATAGTGTTTCTTGTGTTATGTGCTGACAACGCTCGCCCATTATTGGATGCGCCGTTTGAGTGGCATATACCGCAGGAGGACCTCCTGATCTTAGCGTTAGATTACCAAATGTAGAGTAGTTAGACAACATAAAACTTTCTTCTTAAGTGAAGGGACATTCTAGTTTAGTCTAATGACATTAAATTGTTTATAAGGAATAAATTAGAATTGTCCTGAATCAATAGGAAGAATATTCTTGATGGAGACATTACGTTCGTTCGTGGGTTGCTTCTTGTAAAGTGTGTTGACGACGTTCGCCCATAAGGCTGCGACGGCTGTACGACACTCTGACCTTGGGGGACCTCTGAACTTTATGTGTGTCATCCTAAAGTAGTTAAATAATCTATTTAATCTTCATTGAATCATACAGGAATCTAAACCTTATAAGATTCTAAGTTTTATTTTTCCTTAATAAAACTAGTCATAATTTATCATACTTAAAATTATACTTTGACTCAGTGTGAAACCACCTTAACTTTACTAAATAGATTCTTGAAAACAATAATGGAACAGAAATTATAATGTTTAGTTTCTTTTCATTGTAGATAAGTTCCGAATATTTAAGTATATACAATAACCCCATTTTTATACTTCTTTTGAGTCCTCTTTTAAAGAACATCGAGTTTTAGCTAGTGTTGTTTACGCTAAATTCTCCCAGTGTTCTTGGTTTTGAATACTCGATGCTTTTGATTTTCCTTTAAGATCTTAAATCATAAGTGTTTGGCCCAACCTAGCTTAGATACTACTATTCCGTATCTTCTCGGTTCTGGTCATCATACTTCACTTTTAATTAAGGATTACCTTCAGTAATCTTTTGTTATACTTACTCCTTATATGTTCTTCTTCGAAATATGCTGGGTAATCCCATTATAGTTTAGATGCAATTCATTTTATTTAAATGAGTGTTTAGACTGGGGTTACTCTACATAATCCTTGTCCTGCGTGGGTTGGTAACGGAAAAGAGATTTAGCTACGCATCACAAGTGAGAGCTATGAAGGATATACGGAGACCTTGTTGGTGCAATAAAGTCACTCAGTGACTGGGGGGAGGGAGATTGCCTTTCAAACTCTTTATGTCTCTCGTTATAAAACCGTTATTGATCTAGGCTGGCCATGCAAGCAATAATACTATACCCGTATCTAGTACAGACTTCACACTTGGACGTGTGGAGCTGGCTAATTATTTTCAGTTTAACTTATTTCAAAACAAACTAAGGGATTCGATGATGTCGGTCATTGTCTGCCCGGAGGGATTACAGGAAGAGCTCTTATAGCTCATGATGGAGAGTGCCCTGTTTTCCTAAAGGAAGACCGTATGCTTCGTGTGCCTGGCGGGCTCGGTGACCAGCTCTGGTATGGGTGACTAAAAGAAATAGTCAATACCCTGTGAACCCTGGATGAGTCAGTGATCGTCCCTTAAAGGTGGGCCACGTGGAAGTCGGGTTTGACGCGGGGCATGAACATACCGGGGGGAGACATCATCACCGTCTGGGTTGTACTGTGGTTAGTTAGTTCCGCTCTCCACATACATTAACCCTAGTCTTTACTGTAGTTTAAGTTTTCGGTGGGATATCCAGCTTCGCGAGGATGATCAGAATCCTGACGATCCAGTTGGATTGTTAGGGTAGTTTAGCGTCATGTCATCGTGAGCTGGGTGATGATATGCCTCGGACCTAGGACTTAGGGTAGAGGAGGCCTAGGACGAGCTGCTTGGGGCGATGGCGGTGCCCCAAACCTGGGGATTGTCCCCACATTATTTTTATTACTTCGTTTATATTAACATAGGTTTCTTTTCAGAAACTTAACGGCTATAATAATATTGCATTGTAAAAGAGATGAAACCTCTTCTAAACTGATGAATCTACATGAATTCAGATGAACTACACCAAACAATATGAGACTAAATTTAAATAAATAGTGATATAAAATAAAATAAATAACATAAATTAGACATGTAAAGATTAGGTTTATATTCTAATATAAGTATTAAAATAACAAGTGTGTTTCTTTTTCATTCTTCTATTGCCACTCTCCACCGAGCAGAATCTGTAAATTACAAAATATTATAAGAATATAAAACGGAATGACGTAGGATTCAGTAAAAATATAATATTCTTAAAGGGTATTATTCTAGACGATCAACCTTGGCCAAAACTTTCACGTATCTGATTTGAGGATCCTATATGAAGGGACTTCAGATCTGTACAGTAGTTTAGCGTCATGTCATCGTGAACTGGGTGATGATATGCCTCGGACCTAGGACTTAGGGTAGAGGAAGCCTAGGACGAGCTGTTTGGGGCGAAGGTGGTGCTCCAAACCTGGGGATTGTCCCCACATTATTTTTATTACTTCATTTATATTAACATAGGTCTCTTTTCAGAAACTTAACGGCTATAATAATATTGCATTGTAAAAGAGATGAAACCTTTCCTAAATTGATGAATCTACATGAGTTCCGATGAATTACTCCAGTCAATATGAGACTAAGTTTAAATAAATAGTGAACCAATATAAAATTAAATAGCACAAATTAGACATGTAAAGATAGGATTATATTCTAATATAAGTATTAAATTAACAAGTGTGTTTTTTTTTTCATTCTTCTATTGCCACTCTCCACCGAGCAGAATCTGTAAATTACAAAATATTATAAGAATATAAAACGGAATGACGTAGGATTCAGAAAAAAATATAATATTCTTAAAGGGTATAATTCTAGACGATCAACTTTGGCCAAAACTTTCACGTATCTGATTTGAGGATCCTATTGGAAGGGACTTCAGATCTGTACAGCTGGTGCCGTGACCAGGATAGGCTGGTTTCAAGCGAGAGAGGTATTGAGGAGTGAAAAAAAAAAAAATAAAATAAAATAAAATGAAAAATACACTAATTTCGAAATTTTTTTTGAACTGAAGAAACTTGAGAGTAAAGTCTATCTAAGTTAAAGTTGTTAAGCGGGACGTTAGAATTGGTTTTAGCTTAGGGTTATTTGTTTTGGAGACCATAGAAAATATGATGCATTCCTTGTTTCAGAATAAAGATGGGAAATTTTACAGTCTCAATAGAAGGAAACATAGGGTCAGGGAAGTCTACTTTGTTGGCAACTTTGGGAGACAACTCTGATTTTGAGATAATACCAGAACCAATTGATAAATGGACTAATTTATCTGGCGTTAATCTCTTCCAGTTATTTAAGGAAAATCCTAAGAAGTGGGGTTTCTGTTTTCAAAATTATGTTCTTCTAACAATGTTAGAGAATCATACGAAAGAATCTAGCGCTAAGATTAAAGTTATGGAACGTTCCATCTATTCAGCCAAAAACTGTTTTATTAGGGAATTGCAAGAGAGTGAATTGTTGCACCCGGCTGAGTTTGCAGTTTTAGATGAAACTTATTCTTATTTCAAGGAACAATTTGTTACTCGAATTAATTTAGTAGTTTATCTTAGGACTTCCCCTATGGTTTCTTATCAGAGAGCCCTAAGTCGTGGTCGACCTGAAGAGACAGGGATAACGTTAGATTATATAGAGAGGATTCACAACATTCATGAGGAATGGTTATTGAACCCTAATATAAAGGAAGATTTTGAGAGGATAGAGATTATCGATGGAGATCAAAATATTAGCTCCATAAAACAACAGTTTTGGGAAATTAAGGAAAGAATATTAGATAAGCTTTCTATTCTTTAATTTAAACAAAATTCCAACCTATAATTTGTAATAAACTTTCAGTATCCAAAGAAAAGAAAAATGCCTCCTCGTTATAATCTTAGAACACCTCTGGGACAAGATGAATTAGAAAGGATAGGTCAGCAAGAAGAACGTCTACGACCTTCTTTACGCAACTCCACTATGTTTCGCCAACTTCGAAGAAACATGGGAATTCTGACACAGAAGGTGTCGAACTTAGAGAATCAGCTGTCGCAAGCACGGGAAACTAACGCTGCATCAACTTCGTCTGAAAGGCATGAAGCACCGATTAATATATGCCCGGTGATTGATACAAGAGTCGAAAAACCACGTTTTCCTGGAAGGTTTGGGGTATATCCAGTGTCGTTTTTGGAGGATCTTCAGAATTATTTACGGAGAATGCCTAATGAAGATGCTACAATTGAAACTATAATCAGTTGTTTAGAAGGTGATGTTCGAAAATGGGCCAGAATTTATAGACAGAGATGGTTTACACAGTCGGATTTCAAAAGAGATTTTTTGGATGCTTATTGGGGAGAAGCTGAACAAAACACCCTGAGAAGAATGATTGTAAATGGCACTTGGTCTAAGGAAAATGGAACAATGCTAGAACATTTCGTTAGTTTAGCAGGGCAAGCAAAGATGATGTCTAGACCAATTCCTGAATGGCAAATAGTGGAGGATTTGATGAGACACTTTCCGAAGGATGTACAATATGCTTGGCGGATGAAGAAAGGAAATACTTTGATTGAGGCAACAGAGTTTCTTCGTGAATTGGATGACGTGAATAAACAATGTGGATCTTCTTCCTTTGACTCCTCTACTGGAGCTGATAGGGGAACAAAGCGTCAAAGTCCATTCGTATCAAATAAAGACAAGCCATTTTATAAAAAACCAAAAGTGGTGGCTCACATCGAGGGGGAGACTTCAAGGGGAAGGATCACTAATGAAATAATTCAAGAAGAAGATTTAAACTAGTTGGGGCCATCTCCAATAAGCAGGAGGTGGCTGCAATTAACAAAAAACAAAATTATCTTTTTCCTGTAAAATATTTAATAAAACAAGGTTGGAAGCCAGGGGTAGGATTGGGTTGTGACCAAGAAGGGATTTTATATCCTGTTTCCCCGAATAATACTAGAACGAAATATAATAGAGAAAGTTTAGGATATTCTTCAGAAGAATATAATAATAAACAAACAGTCTTAGATTTAATTAAAGTTTTTGACGTTTCCGTGATTAAACAAAATCAACCAATGTATAACCAGTTCATTAAAGAATATGAAGGTAATTCTTTATATGATGAAGAGGTTTGCTTTGAGAATGAGGGGCCCAAATTTAAATCAGAAATAGAGTTACAAATTTTGGGACAATCTATAGTTCTCTTGGTAGACACTGGAAGTGAAGTAACTTGTATTTCGGAAGAATTCTTAGAGAGTTTACAAGGAGAATTAAAGTTAGAATTTCCTGCGTTACCAGTTAGACCAATATGTGTGAGGGGAGTCGTTGGACAAAAGAGTCTCCAAATAAAAAAACTAGTCTCTATACCTTTGACGTGTGGTTCATTTGATATTGATACGGGATTTTTAGTGATTGCTAAGTTAACTTGTTCTGCTATCCTTGGAGTAGATTGGTTAGTTGCGCACAACGCTGTTTTGCATTTAAAAGAACCACAAACATTAGAATTGGGTATCGTTGGGCAAGGAGAAATTACTATTCCGTTTCGAAATCTTTCTAGTGGGTCTTTAGAAGAGAATCAAATAAATCTAATATCTGGAGTAGAGGAACAAAACGAAAAGGAAGGCGGTGAAGAAAAGCAATTATTAGATTTGTTTAAAAGTATTCGATTGGGAATGGATTTGTCTGATGTAGAGAAGGAACAAATTTTTAATGTTTTGAGATCCCATATGCAAGTTTTTATAAAGAAACTTGGAAGGGCAAATTGTTATACCTATGACATTAAAATGATTGAGGGTACTCCAAGGATACAACGAACCTATCCTATACCATATGCACATAGGGTAAAAGTAGAAGAAAAGTTGAGGGAGATGGAGGAATTAGGGATTATATCGAGAAAAACTACAAATTTTTGTAGTCCTCTAACTTTCACTGGAAAACCCGATGGATCTGTTAGAATATTACTTGATGCTAGGGAAATCAATAAATATATGGTTCCAGAAGTAGAAGCACCGCCTTTACAGATTGACATACTTAATGCTTTCCTTGGTGTAAAATTTATAACATTGATTGATTTAAATAACGCTTATTTTCAAATACCATTGACTGAGGATAGTAAAAAATATACTGGATTTACAGTTAATGGAAAGTCTTACGTATACAACGTGCTTCCGCAAGGACTTAAAACGTCAGTAGGGTCCTTTTGTCGCGCAATGGACGTTATATTGGGTCCTGGTGTTAGAGAGTTTTGTGTCAATTATTTGGATGATCTTGCAATCCTAACGAGTGGGACTTGGCAAGACCATTTGGATCATATTGATATAGTTTTGGATCGTTTAGAATCAGCTGGAATGACTTGTAATTTTGCAAAGTGCAACTTTTTCTGCAGTGAAGTAAAAATGTTAGGGCATATAGTTACAACTTCGGGAATTAAACCTAACCCGGATAAAATAAAAGCTATAAAGGAATTCCCTATTCCAAAGAAACAAAAACAGTTAAGAGGATTTTTGGGACTTTGTAATTATTATAGACGTTTTATTAAGAACTATAGTATTTTGAATGTTCCGTTAACTAGGTTATTAAGGAAAAACCAAGCATGGTTTTGGGATGAAGAATTAGATCGAGCTTTCAATAATATAAAGGAAGAATTTATTACTACGATTCTATTGAGCCATCCTGATCAGGATAAATTATTTTATTTACAGACCGACAGTTCAGGGATCGGAATAGCCGGATCATTGTTTCAGATTGGAAATAATGGTGAGGTTAAAATTTTGGGATTCTGTAGTCGTGCACTACGGGGTTCTGAATTACGTTGGACTGTAACTGAACAAGAGTTGTGGGCTATTATTTATTCTGTGAAAAAGTTTGAGACTTATTTAAGAGGAGCGAAATTTGTTATCCGTACAGATCATAAGGCATTAACTTTCATGAAACAAATGAAATTATACAACAGTAGAGTCACACGTTGGATTTTATTTCTTGAACAATTTGACTTCGAAGTCGAACATGTAAAAGGTGTAGAGAATATTGGGGTAGATATTTTATCTAGATATCCGCCAGGGGGAGTTTTGCAAGAAGAGAAGGTGTGGTATCCAACTGTTATGTATGTAGGTGTTTCTACTGACCGTGATTTGAAAAATAAATTACAACGTATGATGGAATACCAACGGCTTGACAACGTCATATGTGGGATTAGGGAGAGAATAAATGTTTCTAGAGTTCCCGAAAGAACAGATAGATTTACACGTATAACTTTGCGCTGTATTGTCAATAATGATCTACTTTATTTTAAAACTGTACGTGGAGATAACGTTTTGTTTATGCCCAAGGTTCTACAAGAAGAGATTTGTAAACAGGTACATATAGAGATGGGTCATCTTGGCGCATATAAAACTTTGAAATATTTACAATTAAGGTGTTATTGGATAAATATGGGTGTGCAAGGGCGGAGCTCGCCTCCGTAGTTTGCGTAGGCGAGACCTTGCGTGTAGTTGACTGTTATCCAGGATGCTGCAGCTGGTGGTGGTCAAGGTGTGGAGAAAAAGACCTCCTTTATGCTTCTACACTTTATTATCACGAGTACGAGGTACATGCAATGCGTCGTTACATGAAGCTTGTGCCGACAAGAGAGAGCACAGCCAAACAGTGTTGCTATACATAAAATTAACTTAATGTTGCCAACATATTGGGGGCCACAAACAAATCAGTTGCAACAGCAAACTAAAGTAAAACATCAAAGAAGACTTTCTCTTAAAATCTACATGAAATGAACTTTGTGCTGTTTATGTATGTTATGTGGCTTAAAGCAATCAAATACATTTTGAACTCTGACAAAATATAAGTTACATAAACCACAAGGAAGTGATGCATAGGCAAATAATACGATGACTATGAGATTACATGTAACATTTTAACTTAGTGCAAGTTTTAGAAAAAATACAAATTAATTTTCTAATCTATACCTGCTATTATTTTAAGACTTATTACAGTAGGAACAGTACTTTAGCACTTTAACTAAATCTTAAAAACTAATAGGGGAACACTCTGTTGTGTTCTTGGCATCGCAGCTTAGCTCTAAACTAAAACTACACATCCTTAGATGGCCTACGAACGTCGTCGCTCATGCTTATTGGAAATAAACAAATTTTTGTAATTGACCTTACATGTGTCTTTTTATTTGATGTCATTACTTCAAACGCCCTTACTTTTTTGTCATTTCCAGGAAACACTTTTGTTATACGACCCATAGGCCATGTGAGGGGAGGCGCATTGTCATCGCGAAGCAATACTAAATCACCTACATTCAAATTAGAACATTCATCTCGCCATTTTGGTCTTGACTGTAGGTTATTGAGATAATATTTATGCCAAGCTTGCCAAAAGGATTGTACAATTTTATTTGTCAAATTCCACAGCCTAAGCTTTGAAATTGGAAACGTCAGATAGGTCATGCTCTGGATATGTTACCAAAGCTCTGCCGGTGAGAAAATGACCGGGGGTAAGGTAAGCAAAATCATCGCTGTCTTTTGACAAAGGGACCAGTGGTCTGGAATTTAATACTGCTTCTATTTGCGATAGTACAGTACACATCTCCTCATATGTGAGAATTTGCTTTCCAATCGCTCTTTTTAAATGGAATTTGCTGGAACGTACTGCGGCCTCCCAAAGACCACCAAACACAGGGCTGTAACTAGGCACGAATCTGAAATTTACATTGTTTTGCAAAGCATAGTCATTTACCTGTGTTTGGTGACTTTGAGAGTTAACCAAATTATATAGTTCAGTTAATTTGTTCTTTGCGCCCTTAAAGGTACTTGCGTTATCGCAAAATACATCATGAGGAAGTCCTCTTCGCGAAACAAAGCGTTTAAAGCAGGAAAGAAATACAGCTGTTGTCAAATCTGAGGCAAGCTCTAAATGAATCGCTTTGGTAGCAAAGCATACAAAGAGACAGATGTAACCTTTTGTAATGACACTTCGTCTTATCCTGGATTGCTTTATTTCGAATGGACCGGCATAATCTATGCCAACTCGAATAAATGGACTTGCTTGAGTAACCCTTTCAGCAGGCAAAGAACCCATTAACTGCTTGGAGGCTACAGCCTTCAATTTAAAACAAGTTACACATTTGTGTGTAATTTTCTTTACATGCCTTAGACCGTTTATTAACCAATATCTTTCATTTAAAACAGACAGCAATAACTTAGGACCTGCGTGCATCAGTCTATCATGCTCATTCTGAATGATCATATCAGTAATACGCGATTCTTTAGGAAGAATAATGGGGTGTTTTTGTGCG
This sequence comes from Athrips mouffetella, assembly GCA_947532105.1. NCBI lineage: Eukaryota > Metazoa > Arthropoda > Insecta > Lepidoptera > Gelechiidae > Athrips > Athrips mouffetella. The sequence goes on from OX383959.1 coordinate 7,251,997, forward strand.
TATGACAGAGAAGAATTTTCAAGACTACCACCTACTCGAATGAGGCCATTTTTGTCGAGAAAAGGGTGTAATGATTTTAATGAAGTATTAACGTTTGTTCCTCGTTTTAATAAAGCTATTTCTTTTGCAAAATGTTTATTTTGTTCGCGTTTTATTATCAGTTGCAATGAATTTTGTACTTCTTTGTTTGTTAAATTTTTTGTTTGTATATTTTGGCTGTTTTTGGTTTTGCAATTGTTAAAAAAACGAAAAATGTACGCTAGGACCCTACACATCTTTTTAATATCAGAGTACCTTTCAAATAAATCGAAGTTGTTTTGGGCTGCTGGGAGAGCGGTGGCGCTGGAAGGAGTGGCATCAGGCATCGACGTAGACTTCATTTCCGGTAAAACTGTAGGTAAATCTAAATCGCTATTAAAGTTATACTTATGGTTCTGTAGAAACGTAGGCCCGTTCCACCATCTCGCGTCGTTCGCCAGCTCCTGGGGAGTTACGCCGCGCGTGATACAATCCGCCGGGTTGTCCTGGGTAGGTACATAATGCCAAGACCACCCAGCCGTTAACTGTGCCACGACCTGGACTCTGTTTGCTACGTAAGCGTTTAACTTTGTTATTTGCGTGCCAATCCATGCGAGAACTATCTTAGAATCGCTGAATAAATATACATTGTGCACATTTATTTTTCTGCTAATTGCATTGTGCACTTTCACCATGAGTCTCGAAAGCAGTAGCGTAGCATTCATCTCCAAGCCCGGGACAGTTAACGCCTTCTTATGCGGGTTAACGCGGGACTTTGAGCAAAGTAAGTGTAAGCGTGTTTTACCTCCATCGTGTATCACTCTCAGGTAAATGCAGCTGCCGTAAGCCTTCGAGCTCGAGGCATCAGCGAACCCAACAAGCTGTATTGACACTGCGCGTTCAGTGGGAATGTTTCGTTGTATAGTTATAGGTGACATGTTATCTAAGCTTTTAGCAAACAGCAACCATTGCTCCCTTAAATCGCCTGTCAAGGGAGAATCCCAACTTACACCTGCATCCCACAGTGTCTGCATGAAACTTTTTCCATTTATGATGACCGGAGTTATAAAACCAATAGGATCATAGAACTTTGAAATGTAACTGAGGATTTCTCTTTTATTAATTTGCCTGTCACCAAATTTTTCTGGGCAGGTGACTGTGAAGCAGTCATTTTTCACATTATATTCAATACCTAAAGTTTTTAAATAGAAATTTTGCTTTTCTAAATCAATAGAATCAAAATGTTGCTCATTTTCTGGTACATCTTGCAGAATTTGAGGTACATTAGATGCCCATTTATGAGTTTGAAAGCCACCTCTTTTTAATAATTCTACTAATTGATTTTCGGCTTCTATTATTGAATTTAAATTTGAATCTGCATACAAAACGTCATCTACAAATGCGCAGTTCCTCAGAAGGTTAGAAGCAAGAGGCAGATCATTTTCATATATCGTTGCAAGTTCATCCAGACACCGTGTAGCGAGGAAACTGGAGCTTTTGAGACCATAGGTGACCGTAGTCAGCTGTATGCACCTTATCTCCTTGTTGGGATCCTCCCTCCACAGGATGTTCTGTAACGGGGCAAATGATGGATTTAAATTTATGCATCTGAACATTTTCTTTATGTCAGTAGTGAACATGTGATCACCAAAGCGAAATAATAACAATATTTCGAATAAATCTCGCTGGACAACAGGACCATTGAGCAGTATATCATTGAGTGATATCTTATTACTGGTTTTCATAGACGCATCGTACACAGATCTTAACCTCGTGGATCTACTCTTCTCGTTGATTACTGCAAAATGTGCTAAAAAATAGAGAGGGTCTCTATTAAAATCGTACTGCTCAATATCTACATAATAACCGTGCAATAAATCAATTATTTCATCAATAATTTTTTTATATTGTTCAAAAGGAGTATCATCCTTATGAAGCTTTTCCTCCAAATCGACAAATCTGTTGAGAGCAAGATTAAAATAATCGCCCAAGTGTTTGTTTACTTGCTCTAGAGGAACCTTAGTAGGTAAATCTACTTGAAAACGCTGCTCTTTTAATTGCACAGAATTTCTGAAAATATCTTCGCACAGTTGTGATTCTGTGGAGCTTTCGTTGAATATTTGCGGAACCTCTTCTGTTTGCCAAAACTTTTTTATTGAGTCGCTGATGCCTGAGTCACATGATGTACATAAGAGTGATACCTTCTGTGAAGTAAGTTGCCTAGCAGGTATGTTGCCTCCTAATATTTCGCCGAAATGTGTGCTAATGATGCACGGTGCTGGTGCGGTAGCAGTAGCGCCATCCACTCTATGCAGCTGCTGTTGCGGCAAGAGGACCTGGAAAAAGATATCACATCCCATCAGCATATCTATATCGCTTGGACTATTGTAATTTTCGTCTGCCAATTTTATTCCAGGAGGCAGAGTAAAATTGTTGAATTTTTGTTGCGGTAATTTGCATGTAATTTGTTTTACCACATTGCAAATTACCATAATTTTAAATTGAGAAATGAGAGAATGGACTTCAATGGGAATACTATATTTTATTCTATTGTTTATGTTATTTATCCCTATAATCTCATTGTTGCTCTCTGTTGGTTTAAGTCCTAACTCTTTTATTACATGGGAAGTGATAAACGAAACTTGGGAACCCGTATCAAGCAGTGCCTTGATATGTAACTCTGTCCCGTCGCATCGCAGCAGTTTAACTTTGGCTGTAGGGAGTAAAGTTAGATTAGCAGTATTATTTTTAGCTACCAAGACAACAGGGGGCTCTGTCTCTGTTGAAGTGTACGTTGAAGCTTCAACTTCTTCATGTAATAAGGTACTGTGGCCTTTTTTGCAGATGTTGCATCTGAAATGATACCTACACCTACCCTGGTGGGCATTCAAGCAAGTTATGCATAGATTATTTTTATTTACAAACTGTATTCTTTCTTTTACAGGTGCTAATTTGAACTTCGGACAGCTAAACAATTTATGAGGATTTTTTGTAGATAACTTACAGTATGGACAATGCTGCGGAGACCCTGAAGTAGTTGCAGAGTTGGCTGATGCTCTCACACCAGGTCCTTTTGTAGAGTAGCTTGTAGAAGCTCCATGCTGTTGACTGTTGCCATCTACCGATTCCAGCGCCAACGCTCTTTTTTGCAGAAATTCTAAGAATTCTGATAGCGACGGTTTTTTTTTTACATCCCGTTCCATCTGAAAGGCCTTGGCGGTATAAGAATCCACTTTTCTTAAGAGAATACACATTAGAATAGGATCCCAGCTGCCTACATTTGAATCTAAATTTTTTAATGCAGCAATATGCTGTCTTAGATTAGAGATGAACTCCCTAATGGATGGTGCCGAGGATTTTATATTTGGTAGGTCGAGTATCTGAGTGATATGATCATTCATTATAAGCGTACTGTTTGCATACCTATCATTAAGTATATTTAGTGCCTCAGCATAGCTCTCACCCGATAAGTGCAGATTTTTTACCAAATCTAAAGGTTCACCCTTTACAAAATTTCGCAGATAATACAAACGCTGAACATTATCTAAATTAGGGTTGTTATGTATCACTGATTTAAATACATTCATAAATTGAGTATACTCACAGTATTTTCCAGAGAAATAACCTATTTCAACATTGGGGAGCTTGGTTTGTGCCAGAGGAGCGTGGTTCTTAGTGTGATCGTCGTCGTTTTCGGTCGGTGTTTTTGCCGAGATGGCATCATTGAGTCGCGCCAATATCTCCATATACTTATCTTCTTGTGCACCAACATTTTCAGCATCGTCTGGCTTTTTTAGAAGGATTTCTTTGTTTAGGTTATCGTACTCTTGAAAAGCTAGAACGAGCCGTTCTTTCTTCGCTTCCAACAACGTTTTAGTTACCTTTTCAAGCTGCTCTGTAGCAATATACGTGTAAAGCCGTGTTATGGTAGCCTTCACGTACCCTCTGGCACATATTAGAGCACCAATTTCTCCCATTTTAAACAGCACAATGTGCCGCTATTGTTGTCACACTTGTCGTAATTGCTACGACTGCATAAATACAATAATGATGAATATTGCACTTTAATACACAAAACTGAGCTATATAGTTTACTGTAGAATAGTATTTTAACAAGCTTTTAATTACTAAATCTGTTTTTGCGTCTTAAATTGTAATACTCTATCCAAAATGGAGAATAATCTCCCGTGAAATTGATTCCAAAATCGATTCTTGCGTCGATCTCGCTGTCACTCGTTCGCAGTGTTGCCGTCCGAAAAAACCTCTGTCGGTAAAACAGCCGGAAAACTTGAATGCGTCGCTCACACGTGACTCTGCCTCTCCGTTGGTGTGAAAGAGACAGTGATATAGCTGCGACTTGGAAACTGCTAGATGGCGTCACTCGAAGCGGAAGTACGAAATAGACGAGTGTTCATGAATCGATCGATTCATCGAGGGCGATGCAGACGAGATTGAAGACCGATTGACAAGTGATTGATTGACACGTAGCTTGCTTGACGGGAAAATTGTATGGCAAGTTAATGAGTGATGACGATTATAACCTCTAGGTAACAACTCAAAAAGGCAAATCTTATGAAAATATGCTTGCGAAAATGTGTTTACTTGCAGGAAATGATGATATCCTGGGTTAAAAATGCTTATCCTTGCGTGATAAGCGTAGAATGCGGAAAATCTTGTCAGCAACCACACTGGAGTTAGGGGGCGTCGTGAATGTTTCACAGGCGGTGTCAAGATGTTTTTGCTTGGAAAGCACTGTAAAATATGTTGCACTCACGTACTTTAGTCCCTTTGAACTCTGTTTCTTACTGGCCTTACCACCAGGTGCGTCTTCAACGTCGCTGATGTAGAATCTTCGAAGGACCATGTGCAAGGGCGGAGCTCGCCTCCGTAGTTTGCGTAGGCGAGACCTTGCGTGTAGTTGACTGTTATCCAGGATGCTGCAGCTGGTGGTGGTCAAGGTGTGGAGAAAAAGACCTCCTTTATGCTTCTACACTTTATTATCACGAGTACGAGGTACATGCAATGCGTCGTTACATGAAGTTTGTGCCGACAAGAGAGAGCACAGCCAAACAGTGTTGCTATACATAAAATTAACTTAATGTTGCCAACAATGGGTAAGACAGTGAAGTCTTGTATTCAGAAGTGTCATGTTTGTCAGCTTTCTAGACCTGACTATATAAAAGGGGTAGGGAAGTGTAAATCGATTTTAACTGAAAACCCGGGTGAATTAGTAATGGCTGATATCTTCGGACCACTACCTAAAACTGAGGCTGGTTATATTTATATTTTTGTAATACAGGATTCTTTTAGTAAATTTATTAAACTTTTCGGACTTCGTGGAGCTTCAGCAGACTCTGTGCTTTATTGTATGAGAGTGTTCACTGAAATAATACAACCTAAGGCTGTTATGACAGACAACGGAAAACAATTTATAAGTCACAAATGGAAAAAATGGACTCAGAGCTTTGAGAATTAAGACTTTGTATACTACTATTCGTAATCCTCGACCTAACACTACAGAACGAGTGAATAAAGAATTAAACAAATTCTTTAGAATTTATTGTCATGATGACCATACTAGATGGGATCATTACTTGTTGGAGATTGAGGAATTGTATAATAATACGTTCCACGAGAGTACGAAATTTTCTCCTAATGAAATATTATTTGGAAATTCAGAGAAACTTAAAGTAGACCGTTTTCTACCACGGGCACTCACGAATAAAACGTTAGATCAAATTAGAGAGGAAGTTAGAGAAAACCTTAGACTTTCGAGTCAGAAGCGGCAGGATAGATTCAATAGAACTCATAAGTTGATAGATTTTCAAGTTGGTGATTTGGTAAAATTAAGGAGGCTTAATAAATCGGATTCTAGTCGAAATAAAACTAAGAAATTTGATTTATTATATGATGGACCATATCGAATTGGAGGAATAAAATATGCTAATGTGTATATTCTTGTTGACCCTGAAACTCAAAGTGTCAAAGGAGTTTATAATGCAGTCCATTTGGCTAAATATTATACTTAGGATGTTAGCTACTGAGATTTTCACGGGACTATTTCATAAATTTTAACTTTAGAGGAATTGAGATATTCCTGGTCACAACCTAATTAATATAGTTTTATTAGTTTTAATTTAATAATTAATATTAGAAGATTATTTTGATTATAGTATATAGTGAGCCAATTTGTTAGTGAATTGACTGGCATTATTAAATTGACTTCGTTTTAAAAAAAAAAAATAATGAACTATAATAATTTATAATTTAATACAAATTTAATTTGATTATATAATCAGGGTTGAACTAAAATAAATCTAAATTAAGATAAACATGTTAAATAATTTCTATAATTTTGAATAAAAAATTAATTTAGTTTAATGATTTATAATATTAGTAGTTTAGTTATTTGTTTTGTTTATTGTATTTGTGAATAAAAAAATTTAAGGGCCAATATAGGAGGTTTTATTTTAATAAAATAATAATAATAATAAAAAAAATTAACTTAAAATTGAAAATTTTAGAATTCTCGAAAAAAAAAAAAAAAACAAAAAATTGTTTTCTTAGATTTTTCGAAATAATAAAATTTTGGGGGAGGCTGTGCACTTGCGGAACCCTAAAAAAATTTTAAATGCATAAAATACTATTTAGAGGAACTGTCAAAAGTTTAGCTCGATATGATTAGAAAAGAAATAGGACAACCGGAGAGAGTTGTGAGAGAATGGGGGGGTGAAGTTAGGAAAAATTTGGATAAAAAAAGAGAAAAACGGATGGATGGAATCGGTAAACGCTCCAAATATTCTGGTTGTATCTTTGAGACGTCTGTGAGAGGAAAGACGATAGGAAACTGGATTTCTGTGAGTTATAATCTTTTATTTTGTAGCTCGCGAAAAATAGACTTCATACAGCTGATGTGACGAATCTTTTGAAGGAGGCTATGATCCTGGATTGTGGGTTCCTTCAATTGAGATAAAGATAGGGTTTGCTTCGTGTAGGATATAGTATAGGAAGGTTTATTTGCGCATAATTTCAAGACGCTAACATTCAGAATTTGATTCCAAATTGTATAGAATAAGTGGTGTGAAACTAACGCTATGTAAGTATTCAATTTTGTGGTTTTCCATCTTTTATTTATTTTCGGTTCAAAGTTGTTGTGTGTATTTGAGATAAGGTGAAATGTGACTTAATGAAATTTATAGTTTCTTCCAGGTTGTGTGAGCTAAATAACGTTGAGAAAATCAGATTTCAATGTCAAAAGAGGAAGAGTTGAATGGAGAATATTTGCAGCTTTACAGATCTACCTGCGGGGTCATAAGAGGCTTGTACTGTGTGATACTTTAAGTAAATTGTTATTCCCTCTTAATGATTTTCTTTTGTAAATATTAATAACTCTGCGAGAATTATAACATACTGTCTTTCTAATCTGAGTCGTTATTTGTAGATAGTAATAAAGATTTCCTTTTCCCATAATTAAGTATAAACTAGTTCTGCAAATGTCTTTGTTCGCGTATAGCTAGGCAGGATAATGTTCTATTTCTAAACAGGTACAGGAATTACAAAGAACTCTATAGACGTGGAATAGCAAACCACAAACGACAAAACATGAAGGCTAAAAAAGGTATTGCTTGGATTGTAAAGGTAATGTAAATTTCATTGTGATTAATTTTTTCCTTTACAGAGAGATTGATTAAAATAGTCCTTGGTGAAATCATAGAAACTGGACTCTGATGTATATTTTGTCATCGTTTCAAGATGGCTTTAGATGTTGTATATTTTGTCATCATTTCAAAGTGACTTTAGACGATGTATATTTTTATCATCATTTCAAAGAGACTTTAGACGATGTATATTTTTTATATTTTTTTAGGTAGAATTGTCTCATTTGACATTATTGTCAAATAGTCAACAAATAAATCATTTTTGATTTAGTTTTACTCAAAGCTAGACGCTATTTTTGAAATCTTTATAAATTTTTTATCTCTTTAACAAAAAATAAATCAAAACCCAAAATCAAAATGGAAGAAAATATTTAAACATTAAATAATTACTTTTTTAGAAAATAATATAAAATCTTTGGCCCTAAATCAAAATTCCAGTTTTTAATATACTAGTGTCATCATATGATAAAATTTAAAAATAATACTTTGTCAGATCAAAAGGATTTAGAACGTCAGTTCAAAATATTAAAATAAAAAGGGTAAGTTTAAATAGACTGAAAATAATAAATAATATTATTTCAAATAGTAATAAATTGTTTTGAAAGTGATTTTGAATCTTTTGCCTCGATTTCCCAAAATTGGAACATGCTGAGAGCATTACTACTTCTCAGTACTCAAGCTCATAGGAGGTGCTTATCTTTCCTTTAACTATCATATTTTTAGGGGTCCCAGATTTTGAGATTAAGAAATACTTGCTCTCAGGTTTATTTAGTTCGACCAAGCATGGATGGATGCCCTCGTGACATGTGTCCCCGATGTCCGCTATATTGGTTGTGGCAAATGTATGTCGCGTGTCACTGGAGTATCCGCCTAAGATTAACTGATAATATCGACCTTCGGATTTATTTATTTTATTCATCCTTGGGCCGGAGCCCTCAAGCCTAAAAGGGTCTGATACTAAAGTTCTTCTCGTTCTATTTGTGTGAGATTTCGTTGATTCATCCTGATTTCTCCCATCTGTATGTGTGGGATGAATTGGTGTTATTCCGGTACAAATGGAGGGATATTAGCAAGGTGTTTTAACGTTGGATTTTGGAATTGGTGTTTCTTGTGTTATGTGCTGAAAACGCTCGCCCATTATTGGATGCGTCGTTTGAGTGGCATATACCACGGGAGGACCTCCTGATATTTGCGTTGGTCTACCAAATGTAGAGTAGTTAGATAATTTAAAACCTTCTTCTTTTGTGTAGGGACATTCTAGTTTAGTCTAATGACATTAAATTGTTTATAAGGAATAAATTAGAATTGTCTTGAATCAAAAGGAAGAATATTCTTGATGGAGACATTACGTTCGTTCGTGGGTTGCTTCTTGTAAAGTGTGTTGACGACGTTCGCCCGTAAGGCTGCGACGGCTGTACGACACTCTGACCTTGGGGACCTCTGAACTTTATGTGTGTCATCCTAAAGTAGTTAAATAATCTTCTTAATCTTCATCGAATCATACAGGAATCTAAACCTTATAAGATTCTAAGTTTTATTTTTCCTTAATAAAACTTGTCATAATTTATCATACTTAAAATTATACTTTGACTCAGTGTGAAACCACCTTTAACATTACTAAATAGATTCTTGAAAACAATAATGGAACGGAAATTATAATGTTTAGTTTCTTTCATTGTAGATATGTTCCGAATATTTAAGTATATACAATAATCTCATTTTTATACTTCTTTTGAGTCCTCTTTTAAAAGAACATCGAGTTTTAGCTAGTGTTGTTTACGCTAAATTCTCCCAGTGTTCTTGGTTTTGAATACTCGATGCTTTTGATTTTCCCTTAAGATCTTAAATCATAAATGTTTGGCCCAACCTAGCTTAGATACTACTATCCCGTATCTTCTTGGTTCTGGTCATCATACTTCACTTTTATTTAAGGATTACCTTCAGTAATCTTTTGTCATACTTACTTCTTATATTTTCTTCTTCGAAATATGCTGGGTAATCCCATAATAGTTTAGATGCAATTCATTTTATTTAAATGAGTGTTTAGACTGGGGTTACTCTACATAATCCTTGTCCTGCGTGGGTTGGTAACGGAAAAGAGATTTAGCTACGCATCACAAGTGAGAGCTATGAAAGATATACGGAGACCTTGTTGGTGCAATAAAGTCACTCAGTGACTGGGGGGAGGGAAGTTGCCCTTCAAACTCTTTATGTCTCTCGTTATAAAACCGTTATTGATCTAGGCTGGCCATGCAAGCAATAATACTATGCCCGTATCTAGTACAGACTTCACACTTGGACGTGTGGAGCTGGCTAATTATTTTCAGTTTAACTTATTTCAAAACAAACTAAGGGATTCGATGATGTCGATCATTGTCTGCCCGGAGGGATTACAGGAAGAGCTCATTTTGTAGGAGTGCCTTGTTTTCCTAAAGGAAGACTGTATGCTTCGTGTGCCTGGCGGGCTCGGTGACCAGCTCTGGTATGGGTGACTAAAAGAAATAGTCAAATACCCTGTGAACCCTGGATGAGTCAGTGATTGTCCCTTAAAGGTGGGCCATGTGGAAATCGGGTTTTGACGCGGGGCATGAACATACCGGGGGGAGACATCATCACCGTCTGGGTTGTACTGTGGTTAGTTAGTTCCGCTCTCCACATACATTAACCCTAGTCTTTACTGTAGTTTAAGTTTTCGATGGGATTTCCAGCTCCGCGAGGATGATCAGAATCCTGACGATCCAGTTGGATTGTTAGGGTAGTTTAGCGTCATGTCATCGTGAACTGGGTGATGATATGCCTCGGACCTAGGACTTAGGGTAGAGGAAGCCTAGGACGAGCTGTTTGGGGCGAAGGTGGTGCTCCAAACCTGGGGATTGTCCCCACATTATTTTTATTACTTCATTTATATTAACATAGGTCTCTTTTCAGAAACTTAACGGCTATAATAATATTGCATTGTAAAAGAGATGAAACCTTTCCTAAATTGATGAATCTACATGAGTTCCGATGAATTACTCCAGTCAATATGAGACTAAGTTTAAATAAATAGTGAACCAATATAAAATTAAATAACACAAATTAGACATGTAAAGATAGGATTATATTCTAATATAAGTATTAAATTAACAAGTGTGTTTTTTTTTCATTCTTCTATTGCCACTCTCCACCGAGCAGAATCTGTAAATTACAAAATATTATAAGAATATAAAACGGAATGACGTAGGATTCAGAAAAAAATATAATATTCTTAAAGGGTATTATTCTAGACGATCAACTTTGGCCAAAACTTTCACGTATCTGATTTGAGGATCCTATTGGAAGGGACTTCAGATCTGTACAGTACCTAAAATAAAACAAGTTTAATACCAGGCCACTCAGAAAGTATTGCGAAAAATAGTTTTTATATATGGGAGACTGGCCGGTCAGAATCTTTTTCGAAAATATGATTACTTGTAAGTAAAAATATGTGTGTTCCATTTTCAAAATTTCCCTCCACATTTTTTGCGAGCCAATTCAAAGTATCGTGTCTTACTGAAAAATGGATCTGCGCCGGGAACATTTTAGAGCTATGATTTTTTACGATTTCAAGTGTCGCCTGAAACCGGATGAATCGTTCGATAGACTTCAAATGGCATTTATGGATGAAGGCCCCTCCAAGGCAACCGTGTATCGTTGGTATAACGAATTTAGGCGCGGTCGACCAACCTTGGGGGATGAAGAAAGAAGCGGTCGCCCTTTGACGGCTATTACGGAAGAAAACGTGCTAGCAGTGAAAAATTTAATCCAAGATAATAGGCGAATTACATATCAGGAGATTCAGCACATATTAAAGATTGGATCGGGAAGCGTTCACGAGATTCTACACGGGCATCTTCGCGTGAGGAGGATAGTATCGCGCTGGGTGCCGCACTACCTCACCGACGCTCAGAAGCAGGCCCGGGTGGAATGGTGCCGTGATATGCTGAACAAATTTGAAGCAGGCTCGTCTCGGCGTGTTTACGACATCGTAACAGGTGATGAGTCCTGGATTTATCAATACGATCCAGAAACCAAGCGCCAGTCGACAGTTTGGGTGTTTCAAAATGAACCAACGCCTACCAAAGTGAAGCGATCTCGAAGCGGGGGGAAGATTTTGATCGCCAGCTTTTTTAATTTGACTGGCCACTTGGCCTCAATTCCCTTACGAGATCAAAGAAGCATCAACGCCGAATGGTATACTACCAAATGTTTACCAGAAGTTTTTTCTGTTGTGAGCAACAAGCGACCAAACACAGGGCTCCGCGGACTACTGCTCCACCACGACAATGCGCCTGCACACACCGCGCTCAAAACGAGGGACTTCCTGGACAGCACACCAGTCAAACTCCTGGGTCACCCTCCTTACAGCCCTGATCTAGCACCGTGTGACTTCTTTTTATTTCCAAAAATAAAAAATCAGCTCAAGGGGATACAATTTTCGTCGCCGGAAGATGCGCTGGCTGCGTTCGAGCAGGCTGTAAACGAGGTGTCTACGGCGGACTGGAAAAAGTGTTTTGAAAACTGGTTCAGACGCATGAATCTTTGTATAGAGGCTGGTGGAGAGTACTTTGAAAAGATTTAATAAAAATATATGTACCTGTAGAACAATTTTTTTTAGTGTCGCAAATATTTCTGAGTGTCCCACGTACAACTATTTAAAGCAAATAAAAGTAGGTGACTTCAAAGAAATGTACACACGGCCGCACATCAGTCGAAACACTTTTGAACCTTATGGCGTGGAAATAGAGTTGAAAAAGTTTCTACCGACAAGCGGTTGACCGTACATCCAAAACACTATTTCATTTGCATTAATTCAGGAAAATGGGATCCCATTTGCTCCATTCCATATTCAGTTTTATACATTAGTTTCGTATTAATGGAAGGTCAAATTGGGCTGAAGAAATAATAATAACTGCCCCCAAGAGGGCTGTTTATACACTTTCCCAACTAAACGCCATGTTGGGGTAAAAGCTAAGTTGGACGGGGCAACTTTGGTCAGTGTAGTGGCCATTGATAATTGATTATCTACATTAGGTAGGCACTTTTTGAAATACTTAATACAGACGCTTTTTTATTAGACTGATAGTTAAAAGAGAAGCAGTGATTTTTACTTTTTAATTTTGATTGTATATAGCTATTTAAAAGTTCAGTCAGATATTTATTAGTGTCAATAGAAATTTTCTTCCACTATAAGTGGAATAAATACCAATACAAGTAGTAAAAAAATTTTTTACGAGGTGGCCACAAAAACTTAAATATTTAATGTTTCCACGGAAAGTCAAGCCTATTTGTGAAATGTATACGACACACTATTTGGCAGTTTTCTTACTATACAAGTAAGAACCTGTTCGAATGTGGGTAAGGCCCGGTAACTTTGCACTTTTCGAAAAATCCTGTGACTCCTTACTTCAAACCCTCATACTTGCTAAACAAAAATATTTTTTTGCATTTATATGTTAAAAATTTGTTTTGCAGTGTATTTACGAGCTTATTTATAGCAGTTATGGTATATGAGATTTATCTAGGGCTCACCATTAGACTTTGTATTTCCACATTTTTTTCTGGTCTATGAAAATTTCACTGACCCCACGCCATTTTCTAAACTTTGATTCGTTAAAAAACGGATTTTTGTTACCTACATGTCTAAAAAGTTCTTGCAATATTGAAACCCCAAATTTTTGAATATTATAGTGTTTTTATGTAGTTATAAATAATTATCTTATCATATTTTATCCACAAAATAGTCGTGACCCCACTTTTTTTCCAGTGTGTTGCTTTGGCGTGTGTTACTCGTTTTTATATTATTTTCTTTTTGTTATGGCTACCGTAATATATTTTATTAGTATACCAACATTTCTTCATGACATTTCATTTGACAGCTTTGTCAAGTAGCCATCTTCGGAGGTTTACGGTGACGTCGATGTGTACTGCAGAAAATTCAGACATTGTTTTATTGGTGAAAAAGTGATAATTCTCTTAAAGTGGGTAAATAAAAACATTACCTAAGAGTTTCCCAATATAGAAACTGTTCGAAGTTCATGAATTCCTGTGTGAATCGCATAGAAAAAACAAATTCAAGAGTGAAAAATCAAGTTGAGGTGAGGATTGCCACGCGATTCAAGCCAGTGTGTTACTGTGTGTTACGTTGTGTTACCTAAAGCTTCTTGCCATTTATCATGCCTTATCATTATGTTTTCAGGTTATAAGTAGGACACTTACAAATGCTGTAGGTACTATAGTCATTTTGGTAGATTGGCACTTCCAACATAGGTATTATAAACTAAACATTACACAGTTCCGTTGTGTTACCATACTATGTGTGTTACTGTTGTGTTACTTTTCCAGTGTGTTATTGTGCAAAGTTACGGGGCCTTACCCATGTAAGCGCGAGTTAGCCGCGTTTTGTTGTTTATTGCTTTATGACATCTCATGAAACGTCCACTGCAGGACAGGCCTCTGGAGGCGTACGAGGGCCAAACCGAAAAGATCGGGAATAGAATACTCAGGAATAAATTAGATTAAAACCTTTTTGGTTTATGAAATGTAGTATTATTTCAAACACAATTCCATTTTTGAATTTTAAAAAAAGTAAAAAAGAAAAGAGTAGTAGCCATTTGAATTTGACAAGTCAGTGGGGAAAATGGAGCTTACGCGGGAACATTTCCGTGCCATAATTTTTCACAACTTTCGTCGAGGTTTATCTCAAGAACAATGTCTCGCCGAGCTTGTTTCTGTTTATGAACTTGAAGCACCCAGTAAAACGACTATATATCGTTGGTATTCTGAGTTTCGTCGTGGACGTTCCTCTCTCACGACAGTTCCTTCTACTGGTCGACCAAAAACAGCGGTAACACAAGATAACATCGATGCTGTGCGCCAATTAATAAAAGAAGATAGACATGTGACATACGAGCAGATTCGGGCTTCTCTCAGCATTGGTATGACAGCGATTCAAACTATTTTACATGATGAACTGGGTGTCAAGAAGTTAGTTTCCCGCTGGGTGCCCCATCGTTTGACCGAGGAACAAAAGTCGGCTCGTGTTAATTGGTGTCGGTCTACTCTGCAACGGTTCAATAGAGGGAGCTCAAATGCAGTTTACAATATCGTCTCTGGTGATGAATCGTGGATTTATTCATATGAGCCCGAAAGAAAACATCAATCGGCTGTTTGGGTCTTCGAAGGCGAGGTCAAGCCAACAAAAGTTGTCCGCTCTCGTAGCGTGTCTAAAACAATGGTCGCTTCGTTTGTATCGAAAACTGGTCATGTGGCTACGATTCCTTTACAAGAACGCAGAACGGTTACTGCTGATTGGTACACAATAGTTTGTTTGCCGGAAGTCATAAGAGAACTTCGTAAAATTTATCCGAATCGTCGCATCATTCTTCACCAGGATAATGCGAGCTCACATACCGCTCGCAAAACGATCGCGTTTTTAAATCAGGAAAACGTGGAGTTAATGGACCATCCACCGTATAGCCCTGACTTGAGCCCCAATGATTATTTTACATTCCCAATAATTAAAGATATGCTACGTGGTCAACGATTTCAAGGCCCAGAAGAGGCAGTCGAAGCTTACAAATCGGCCGTTTCGACTATATCCACTTCAGACTGGAATTACTGTTATAATAATTGGTTTGATAGAATGCAAAAGTGCATCGATTGTCACGGTGAATACTTCAAAAAACAATGAAAGTAAATATTTTTGTATTATTTTTGTACTTTTTTCTATTCCCGATCATTTCGGTGTGGCCCTCGTACCAGTTAAATCGCGTGGTACAGTCAACGACAGGTCAAGCTTGTCACTCGCAGTGCAACTATAGCCTGTACGTCTATTGAAATAAGAACGGTACAACGTCCAATGTGTCAAGCTTAATGTGCTCTTGACTGTACAATTTGGAGGGAAAGTGCCATAGTCCCCTCGCTTTTGGTGACCGCAGTATGTAAGATGGTACGATACTCAGAAGGACACCGCTGCCTATCCTACAGTTCATAATCCCCTACACTCTTTTTCAACTAGGATCAGTTCTGTGACGTTTCGAGTTGGACAGTTCTAGAGATGTCTCATAATGAAATTCTATGATGCCCGTCTTCTGGTTCACTAGCCCTTAGTCGCCTCTAACGACACCCACGGGTAGAGTAGAGACGAGTTGGTACTATTCTTTGCCGGCACTACACATTGCTTAATCGTTCACAATTTGATTAATGGCACGGCTAAAAAAAGCGGCATTGTAAGTGAAATCGCACATAAAAATCGCCGCGAATTCGCTCCTTCTGAACAGGGTCTAAGAGCTCTGTTTTAAGAGGTCGTAAAAAGCAACTAAAATCGGGTCATCATCCCAACCGGCCCTATGTTTTTCGGAGTAGCGTCATCGTGAAGATCATTTTATTCATTTAGCGTGTGACGTGAAGAGTACAAAAACATGTGGATCAAAGTTAGTTATTTATTATTATCCTTGTGAATTGTTTAAACCGTGATACGTTATCTATTAAGACAAATCCATATGGGTGTACGGGACAGTATTCCGAATACTGAAAGGGAATAATCAATCAACGTAACTGAACCACTTTCAGCGAATAAAACTTTCAGGAAATGTAAAAAAAATCGGCCTTTCCATACAAAACGGAGGCCGATGTTCGGAAGGCTGTCCCTTATAAGTCATATTATAATACAATCTTACAGGACACGTTGAAAACCAAATAATAAACACCGCTTGAAAAAGAATTTTGTAACAACATTTGGATTTGTTTATCCATGTTTATCCATGTCCCGTGTGGTGCCGGCAAAGAAGAGTACCAAACCATACATTTCCGTGGGTGTCGTAAGAGGCGACTAAGGGTTAACTGGAGGATGGGCAGATGGGCAGCATTTTTCTAGCAAAAGCTCGAATTCTGGAGGGAGCTCCCTGTCCTGTAGTGGACGTTTCATGGGATGTTATGATGATGATGATGATGATCCATGGAAAATAACCACCGCCAATAGCGCAAAACAACTTTAAAGCTAAGGGATGTTTAACTTTAAAGTTCTTAGTAAACTGGCGCTAAGAATACAAGGAAAAATTCCGAACCAATCAAACTTAGAGCAGGAATTGATGAGTTGATTCATGTAAAAAGTAAAAAGCAAACTAGATACATTACAACTAATTTATAGAAACGAGTTCAGTATAGGAATCCTAAAGAGCATTTTCATAGTCTGATTTACAATTTCAAGTATTAACAACAGCATTAAAATTAATCATGGCTAGTAATCAGTTTTGTCTTTTCAGTATCTACAATACGAGTTCATAGATAAAGTCAAAATCGTTTATTCATTGTTGGATATACTGCGCGTTCGTGGATTTGGAAAAGGCCTATGACCGAGTGGTGAGGAATGAATTGTGGTCAGCATTGTCTATGTATGGGGTAAACGGTCATCTGATTCAAGCACTGAAATCTCTCTATGAGGATTCCAGTGCTTGTGTCAGAATAAACGGGGCGTACACTGAATGGTTTAGCATCGAAAAAGGTGTTAGGCAGGGATGTGTAGCGTCACCTTGGCTGTTTAACCTGTTCATGGATAATTGTTTGATTGATCTGAAAGAGAGTATGTGTGGACTGAGAATGAATGAGTTACTCATCAAATGTCTTCTCTACGCTGATGACCAAGTTGTACTTGCGTCATCTGCTGACGAGTTACAGGAGATGGTAACAATGGTGAATGTGGCTTTGGACAAGAAAGGAATGAAAGTAAATGTAAGCAAGACTAAAGTAATGGTACTTGAAAGAGAAGAATGTATGACAGAGTGTACTATATTAATAGATGGTGAACAAGTCGAACAAGTGAAGGAGTTTGTGTATCTGGGCTCAAAGTTTACGAGAGATGGAAAGTGTGAAAGTGATATTGAAAGAAGAGTGAATGCTGGAAACATGGTGAATGGTGCCCTGCACGCCTTTATGAAGAGTCAGAAGGTGTCTCACAAGGCTCGTTTGGCTGTTCATGGGGGAGTTTTGGTACCAACACTGATGTATGGCAGTGAAAGCTGGGTATGGCAGAAGAAGCATGAAAGTAGAATTAATGCAGTGGAAATGAGAGCGCTAAGGAGTATGATTGGTGTTAAATTGAGTGACAGGATAAGAAATAGTGTGATAAGAGAACGGTGTGGCGTAAAAGAAGACGTAGTGACCAAAATCGAGAAAGGGATGCTGAGATGGTTTGGTCATGTAGAGAGGATGAATGAACGAAGATTGACGAAAGAGATCTACCAGGCGAGAGTGAATGGAAACGTTGGAAGGGGAAGGCCTAGGCGAACGTACCAGGACCAAATTCAGGACGTTCTGAATAAAGGCCAGGTTAAAAGTACCCTAAACCGACGAGCATGTATGAAAGGATTGATGAAAGTACAGGAAGCAAGGGAAGTATGTCAAGATCGTAGCAGGTGGAGGACTGTGGTCTCTGCCTACCCCAACGGGAAAGAGGCGTGATGTTATGTATGTATGTATGTATGGATATTAAAATCTCTTAATGACGTCAGCTAAACTACATCGCTTCACAAACAATGTGGCGCCATAGTGGGAAAAAAAGAAGCGACAATAAAAACCCACGCGCTCTTTTAAAATATGTTTTGATATACAAAAAACATAAGTCAGTTTTAATTTTGAATTAGCCTGTTAGAACCGTAGCCTAATCCCATAGATTATTCTCTTTTAGATAATCTGATATTTTATGATAACCCTACTTATATAATTTCTGCTAGATAACAGTTTTGAATTTATCTAACGGTAAACTTTCAATATCAGTGGGTACCTTATTATAGAAGCGTATACATTGACCTTTATATGTTTTACTAATTTTGTGAACACGGCTGACATGAGAAGCAAGTTGATTCTTGTTTCTTATGTTGACACTGTGCCTGTCACAATTTTTCTCAAATATATGTATATTCCGTTTAACGTATATTAAATCTATTAGGTATTTTTGGAGGTACATATCAATTAAGATGTAGAAGGACAGCCAGTGAATGCCAAAACCAAATGTGACTGAAGCCACAAGCAGAATATAGGATTTTTTTTTACTTCCATACAAAATAAGCTGTCAGCTGATGCAGTTTATATGGGAAGTCGAAATTTGTTTTTCGTATTTCGACCTATGTTCCGTGGGAAAAATTGTTGGGTCATGGATAGATCCACCTCTTAAGGGGCTACATGCAGTCCACTAGCGCCCCCATCAGTAAAAAAAATATTACTCGCTAAAGACAAAACTTATAAAAACTTATAAACTAGGGTAACCTTTACTTTGATCTGTCTTGCCAGATTTTTGATAAGTTTTGTATCTAGCGAGTAATATTTTTTAAACTGACGGGGGCGCTAGTGGACTGCAGGTAGCCTCTTAAAATATCCGGGATGATAAAAGAATAAGTGTGTAGTTCTAAGAAAAATCCTAAAAGATTTTTCATTCAGAGATATATTCGTCTGTATGAAATATGCTCAAAGTGAAGTTGTGAATAACAAAACTTTAGATAATTGTCTAAAAGTACACACATCAAGAAGTTTACTCAATTACTACATGAAGTTACATCTGAGAAACAACAAAGTCTATGAGACTTTAATTTACTGAGTTTCATTAATATTTGGTAGTAACTTTGATGTAGAAGGTACAAGTATATGTCCAACAGAAATAATTATTCTAGAAGAAAAATGTATGATAAACTACGAGTAAGTAACAAATGTGTTTTTCGCTCCGTAGTTTCAGTGGCATCGAAGACGGTGACCGCATAAAATATGTTTCTTATATTAGAGCATCGAGCGTGCAACAATAGGAGACAAAATGAGAGCATCTGTCACAAAGAATAAGTCAAAATTACGGAAATGTGATTCCATAAATATAAACAGCAACCTCATTTTATACGAAAATTATAAAACTTGGCGTAGTAGTAGTAAAAACATGGACGCAATTAAGACCTAGAAGCTGTTGAAATACTGGAAAAGTTTTCGTCGTTCATTCAGATTATTTTCATGAAGGATCTCGCATAATAGTGCTGAGCCGAAAGCAAGAGAATCAGTGTCGTTCACTGAGTTTTTTATGGAAGCAAGTTTAAAAAACCGAAAACCATTTACATAATTATTCAGCGTACCTGGTAATGTCGGGAGGGAGTACACCAGATTCTACTAACTTCGTACCTTTGGTAAACGAGTGTTGAATTTGCAAAATGTTGAATCCCATTCAGCATGATCATTGATGTTTGATTTACGAAAGCTTTTTGTTTCGAGCTCTTTTTCCCTTAGTAGGATCACGAATAAGAGAAATTGCCCGTGGTAGAAATAAACTGCATACAGTAACATGACCCGACCCTCCACTTTCTTTTGTTTGGTCATATTTACGTAGTTTATCTGTACAAAAATGTTTTTGTATGTACATTTTGTTGTCCGTTCGTCTGTCTATCAAGATGCTTTTTCTCCCGAACGGGTAAAGGTATCAAGATGAAATTATCGTTGAAGATGTGAAAATTTTAAGATTCTATTTTCAGCTACACAACAAGTCTCCATCTCTATACATTTATGATCCAAACCAAAACCTAATGGTTACTTACCGTTGACATATAAAAGAGAGGTTAGGTTAGAGTGGAAGGCTGCAAGGCTTCGCTGGCTCGGCCACGTGGAGAGAATGGGAGAGGATCGGGCCGCCAGAAGAGCTTACGTGGGACGACCGACTGGAAAACGACCAGTCGGTCGTCCTAGGTACAGATGGGGTGACGAAGTGCGGAAAGACCTGGATGCCCTCCAAAGAGCCGATTGGCAAGAAGCGGCACAGAACAGGAAAGAATGGAGAACTCTCGTGTCGGAGGCCAAGATCCTCTTGGGGTCGCTGAGCCAGCGTAGTAAGTAAGTAAGGTTAGAGTGGACAAGGAGTTAAAAAAAATCATCAGGCAAAAGCATGCCGAATATGATACGGCGGATGGGTACGGAACCCTTAAGGCGCGAGTCTGCCTCGAACTTGGACGATCCAAGTATGGGTGATATCCTGTGGTGCGTCTGGGTTCCCGATGGTAGAAGGGGGATGGCGGAATAAGCTCATGGAGCTCTTAGGCATACTCTCCGAAGTTACAATCTGTAAAAGACCGACAGACATGCAACTTTGCGCCGGTGGGCTAGGCAGGCTGTGAAACTTAGTTTTCACTAGCATCTCATCACCAACGAGCTTATTTTATCTTGACAGATCATGTAGGCGTTGAAACTTTTGACAGGTTTCGTGCACTGCATTTTAGGTTACGAGGGTAGGTAACTAAACGTCATAGATAAACAGTTTGATTTGTCCAGGGACTAGATAAGTACTATACGTACAACGATTTGTCATTGGAAGGAAACACCATAAACGATGAAAAACTTTTTAGTCCTGTTTTCGACTCTTCGCGTTTCGTATTCGGTATTTTAGCTTAGGGTAAGGGCATAGGAATGTCGTCATAAACATTTTTATATGTGACCGCAAACGTCTATCTATAACGGTATCGTGCCGAACAAAATCTATTATTGTTTTACATTCAATTTTATGAGATATAAACTTTGGGAAAACTTGGGGAATTAAAAATGAATATTTGGTAGGTATCTTACAAAATAAAGTTCTGCAAGTGCATGCAAAGTACTCTTGAGTAGTATTTTCAAAACTGACATCAACAATCCTGAATTGATTGACACGAAAAAACTTTCAAACTAAAATTTTGCATACAAGGAAAACGACGACGTGCGAACTCGTTTAAAATCTTAATCGTCCAACCAAAGCTGTGCGAGGAAGTGTTGCGTTGAGCTAAGAAAAACTCAATTATTCTTCGTTTATCGCCTCGCTTCCTTGCAGTTTTGGTGGAAAGTTATCATAGTAAAGATTGCAGCCACCACATTTCTGAAGCTGTATCGAAAGCAGGTCACAAGCCTGTTCTGACGTTCTGGTAAAGATCGTGAGACTGTGTAGAGATTCCAGGTAACCCTTTATCCAATATTGAAGGACCTTTTGGTTGAAAATATGATGATTATGTGATGCTGAATGGTTACACCTTTTCCACACTTTTGCTATCGGTATAACAACACCATTTTATCTTTCCTGATATTTATCGACATCGTTCAGTCATCAAACAAATTTGACGCTACAATTACAGCAACTACCTAATACAAAATGGAAACGAGCGATATTCCACTGACACAGTGTCCACTTCCGATTTGGAAAAACTAAAAATAGTTTGTCTCAGAACACTTTTTTGATTGTTAATAATTGGACAAAGCTATTAAATAGTACTTCCCCTCCACATTTTTTCCAACAAAAGCTAGAATTCTGGAGGAAGCTCCCTGATTTAAATAGTCGCGGGAAACCGCTTCAGGCATGCAGCGCAGTACAAACATTGTAAATGTTTTCAGGGGAGTCAACGCTGTAGACTTTTTCCCACTGATATGTTACATTACATAACAAAAAATGTTATTTTTATCTCTATAATTATCCGTCCGTGTGGTGCCGGCAAAGAATAGTACCAATCCATCTTTACCAGTGGGTGTCGTAAGAGGCGGCTGATGGCTTATGAACCGGAGGATGGGCAGCAGCATCTTTCTGTGTATCGTACCATCTTACATACTGCGGTCACCAACAACAGCGGTCGCCAGCCGCGACGCTTAAAAGCGTGTTGACTATGGTACCTCCTCTCCAAAGTACCACACATTTTTGCTGGAGTTCTGGAGGGAGCTCCCTGTTCTGCAGTTTCACGTTTCATGGGATTTTAAGAACAATTACCAATCAAGTGGACTGTTGATCATATGGTCACACAATTTTTTTTTACATTTATGATTTCTTACAATCTCTGCTCAGAATCCTTGTAAGGAAGAGTAAAAAGAATAAAACCTTCATTGCACTGTTCAATGCCGTGCTGAAGTAGTGGGCAAATGGTGTAAAGGTAACGAATTTAACCTACACCGCACCGCGACCGATGGTCGAGTGGACAATTTGGACAAATTGAATTGACTTAATGGGCTCACTTAACTTGCTCTGCCAATTTCAAAATATCGTGACATTCATTTGCTTTTAGGGTTATTCAGAGACACACATTAGTTTAATGTTGTAATTAAGTTGTCGACTAGTCATGAACAGTTTAATATAAATTTTATGAATGAATAGGATAAAATTCGTGTTTTTAGGGTTCCGTACCCAAAGGGTGAAAAACGGGACCCTATTGATGTGCCTCCGATGTCTGTCTGTCTGTCTGTCAGCGGGCTGTATCTCCTGAACCGTAATAGGTAGGAATTTGAAATTTTCACAAATTGTGTATATCTATTGCCGCTACAACAAATACCAAAAATTAAAAAAAGTAAAAAATTAAGAGGGGGTCCCAAACAGCTAAAGGAGGGAGCGTAAAAAAAAGTTAACAACAAATTCAAAAAATGAAAAAGTGATAAATAAAGGGTCCCATACTAAAAACCTGTTTTTAGGCGATTTTTGCTCGATTATTCTTTTAGCTCTTTCTTAAAAACGGGAACACTTACAACAGTGAAAGTTGGTACATTTAGAGTGCATAAGCTATAGAATAATAACAAATAATAAAAACTGGTCAAGTGCGTGTCGGACTCGCGCATTTTTAATTAACTTCTGCGTGACTTCGTGACCATAACTAAGATAGTATTTCCCTCGGTGCTGTGGTGGTGCTCGCAATTGGCCGGTTTTTTTCTACTGTCAATGGCTTACTCTTGACCCCGAACTAACCCTGAGGACAGTGATGTGAGTGACGACAGGTGGACGAGTGATTAATTGTTTACAAAAACAGAAATCAATGTACCTAATTTCACAACGTCGAAAATACTTAGACACAAAACACAAGTCTGGAGTATTGGGTGTACGTAGATATTTAAGGAAAAATACCGAACTTCCGATACGAAATTTCCTTCTGGAATAAAGCTAAGCAAATTTTACTTGTTTCGCCATTTTTTTTCTGTTCTATTTGCAGATGTGTTGAAAAACTTAAGAAGCGCGTGCGCTTTGGTCATTACAGTTTCGGCTCCATTACGTACCTATACGCCCTCGCCTGCGGCTCGGGCTGCAATTCTCGGGCCTCACAACCTCCTCACCACCACCTCTTGGACCTCACCTCACAAAATAGCGCACTTGCATATTAATGTACTATTGTCGATTCATGTTAGACAGACAAATCAAAATTTTACAGGTACGGCACAATTTTTCATAGCTTTTCAAGGAACAGCAAGGGCCGGAGGACTTCACGGACTTAAATTCAAGATCCTATGTTCTGGGCTTATGTTTAGATATTGTTTAAATAGACAGATGATCGATGTTTGCTACAATAAAAGGCGATGTCTGGTTGTTTCCTCGTTTAAAGCGTATAATAGTTTTTTTGCACAACCGCTCAACAAAACCCAGTCTAGATAAGTGAATGATTGGATCGTGTTTGAGCTTATCATATTTTATTGTATTTCGAGTCAATCACGAAAGAGACATTTTATTGTTGCATGAGTATAAGTAATAAAGATTATAAGTATCACGAGATTACCATAAAAAATTTGTGCACACTATCAACAAAACTAAAAAGATTTTTTGACGTGAAGTCAACGTGACTGTGTGTGGTACGATAAATATATTTTTTTTTGTTCTAAGCTAAAGCAGGCTCACTATTTTGTAGACGGCGGCGAAGCCCAAATGGAGGGTTATGTGTTTTAGTGTAGGCAACGAAGCAGTTGACCCCAACATAATTATCTCAGGCAGATTTCAGACCATTAACATAAGATGATGAATACCAGACGCAAATATATTACTTGTGTAGCTTTAAAGAATATATGAAAAACGTTATATGTGTCTATATAACGTTTTTCATCGCTAACGCTATCACCCTCCATTGGATATCAGCGTCGGTTTTCGAGGACCAGAAAGAGTGTCATTTCTTGAGCATAGCAATATCAAACCTATGACGGACTGGAGTTTTGACAAGGCTAACTTTGATGCTCTTTATCAACAGTTAGACGCCATTGACTGGAGTGTGTTCTGGAGGAAACAGATGTGAATAGTGCGGTAGATCATATGTATGCGAGCGTCTATGCTTCATTTGTCCCCATTTGTTGGTACGCATTTTCTTGTCCCCAAGAAAATGCGTACCAACAAACCAGCACGTAGATACCCTTCCTGGTACACCAAAGATATCTTGGACGATCTTACTACTAAATGGTACTTACACAAGCTCTGGAAAGCTACAAAGGACCCATATCGATACAGTTTTTTTAGTGCCATCCGTGCAGACATTAAAAGCCGAACGACTTCTGCGTATAACGCTTACAAGGATCGCATTCGAGGAAGCCTCGTGATGGATCCTCGTAGTTTTTGGTCGCACATGGCAGCGTTGAGGTCTAAAGGTGGTTTCGATCCTAATATCTGTTATAATGGACGGGAATTCAGAGGGACAAATGCAGCAGACGCTTTCACCGATTTTTTTTGCAGTGTGTTTTTCCCACAAATACCTGAGCTCGATGCCAGTCGGGCTGCCAGGCAAGATGGTAACATTGTAGTTGACATAGTTAATATTACCCTTAGGGATGTCGAGGATGCTATAACCAACCCGAAGCCGCGTAGTTCTGTTGGCGCAGATGGTGTACCAGCGTATATTATAAAGGCATTTACCAGCAAGTTCGTTACACCACTTGTCCATATCCTGAATCTGTCAATTAAAATGGAAACTATCGCGTGTTACACCGATCCCTAAATCTGGAGACAAGTCTCACGCTGAGAACTACCGGCTTAGGTTCTATTTGCTTTCGCAAAGGTCTACGAAAGAGTACTGCACAATAATATTTACAGGCAAATTCAGCCCTACCTCAGCGATGCACAGCATGCATTTAGACAAAGGCGCTCAGTTAACACAAATCTAGTAACTCTCGTGGACAAAATCTCAAATGCGCTAGAGATGCAATGTCAAGTTGATGTGGCGTACTTGGATTTCCGCAAAGCCTTTGATCAAATAGACAACGATGTTTTGCTGAACAAACTTGGTAAACTGGGGTTCACACCAAGACTTGTGCGGCTTTTCGCAAACTATCTGCGTGACCGGATACAATTTGTTCGATTGGGATGTTATGACTCTAAGCCATATCATACTAGATCGGGTGTCAGCCAGAGATCGCTCTTGGGACCACTATTGTTTACCATCATGGTCAACGATTTAAGTGACTGTCTTAACGCCTCGCAAGCGTTGTTATACGCTGAAGATCTGAAAATTGTCACTGTGGTCAAAAAGAGCGAAGATTGCCTCGAAATGCAGCAAGACCTGGACAGTATTTGTAAGTGGTGTGAGGATAACAAACTTTGCCTTAATTTGCAAAAGTGCGCAGTAATGAGTTTCTCAAGATCCTCAAAAGTTATTATGGCAAAGTACTACCTTGGTAACACCACTTTAGAAAGGATGCTTTTGTTTAAAGATCTGGGTGTGTTGTTTGACCCCAGATTAACTTTCCATCAACAAATAAATCAACTTGCTGCAGAATGCTTCAAAAGACTGAGCTTTGTGGTAAGAAATTGCAGAGATTTCTCGGATCCTAAGATAACTAGGACTTTGTATACAGCTTTGGTTAGATCTAAGCTAGAGACTAGTGCATGCGTGTGGAACCCACATGAAAAATTTGATCATGAAACCTTGTTGCTAGAAAAGGTGCAAAAAAGGTTCCTGAGGATTCTTTATCAACAAAAATTTGGATAATATCCATACATGTACCCTACAACATTTCTGCAGGGAACCTTAGGTTTCAATTCCCTTGAGGTGAGGCGACTCTTCAGTCAGATCCTGGTTGTATGCAAAGTTGGACTCTTCGGAGCTCCACAATCAGGTTTGTCGCCGGAAAACCGTACAAGGTACCGTAGAGTACGTCTATTTGCCGTTCCCTCAACACGCACCGTGGCAGGAAGTTACTCCCCTCTTTGCCGGGCCCTGATGACACTCAATAACTTTCTGGTCGCCAATCCTGACGTTGACTTATTTACAGATCCGTGGACAAGGTTAGAAACCGCTATACTGGCTTTCAGTGAACAAGCATGTTAAATAATACCTTTTGTGTTGTGCTGTAAGTGTCGTATAATTTTAATTTAATTTGAATAGAACTGTCATATAGAATGTATGTGAAACGATGATAAATATAATGTATTGGATAACTGTAAAATTATATTTATAAGAATAAAATAATAAATAAAATTTGAGGGTTGCCCTCGATTTCCCTAGGATCCCATCATCAGATCCTGACTTGGTGACAGTGGGACCGCCTCTGGAGTGTACCCTTTTGGATAAAAAATGAATTTTGCAAATCGGTTTATAACTGACGCAGTAACCGGCGTAAATACATAAAACAAAATACATACAGTTGAACATAGAACCTCCTCCTTTTTTGAAGTCAGTTAAAAATTGACGCGATAAGGACCCTTTTAGTCACGTATTCCAACTGTTCCTTTAATTATAACCTTTTAAACATAAAGAAAATACATCTTTAAATAAACCCTATATTAAGTTAACTACAAATTTTAGCCGTAAGCATATGTAGAAACTAGGAAGGACAATTTAGTATGCAGTAATATTGCATTTTACTTTTCCAAACCGTAAAATGCGTTAAAAAATTAAGGCAAAGGCTTTTAGGTGTGTCCGTGTGTATGTGCAAGCATTGGTCAAAAATACATATAATCAATACTAATTTATCATAAAATAAAAGGTGTGGACGTAGCAATTGTTGATTTGGTTGGAGTATAGGTATTTAGATAATTGATCAATAAAATATTGGCATACGAGTACAACTATTAAGATTGCGATATTAGGAAATTCAAGTAATTTACAACAGACTTTAGCATAACTAACAGTTTGCTTTCGCGTGATTCATGTTACTTTAAAGGATGGTGGAGGCATGATCAGTCAACGTAACTGAACAACTTTCAGTGAATAAAACTTTCATGCAGGAAAAACAAATCGGCCTCTCCATACAAACTCTCCAATCAAGTTTACAATTTTGTAGTAGAAGCACATTTATTTTTTCATTTACTGAAAGTTTTATTCCCTGAAAATTGTTCAGTTACGTTACCTGATTATGCCCTTTAAATTTTCGGAATTTTGTCCCTTACACCCTGTATAATCTACTATAATCCTATTTTCACAAAATAAATGGCTATTACATTGTATTTTATATAAAGGAGACGTTTCGGATTACTATGGGACCCTGGCCATGTCCTTGTACAGTTGTTAGTTGACTTTAAGGACATCATTAGAACGCCTTTATGTTATTGTTTTTGTTTAGTTCGGCGTAGTTCTCTTGTAATATTCTGATATCTTCTTTTCTTTATCGGCTATACCGGCAACATAAAATATGGTGGAAAATGTCACTTGATGTGACGTTTGTGTGTTAAAAGGCTGACAATACAAAACATTTCTAAGATGTTTTCATTTTCATTTTGCTTAGTTTGTACACTGAATGTTGCCATGCAACATGCCACACAAATGAGTGTAATTTAAGTACTTGAAAATGATTGTTTTCGTAAAAACTACAGGAATATAAACGAAAAGAGTTACTGGGTAAAACTAAGTATATTTTTCTCTTTTTTCTAGCTGGTGTACGTACATAGAGATGGCCGGAGATGAAGTCTCCTTTGATTGAGGTAGTATATAAAAATTGTGTAGTTATTTTTCAAATGAAAAACAGTTCTTTTTTCTTGCATTCATTTCAGGATTTTTGCCAGCGTTAGTTGAAAAGCCAATAGATAAAAAATCTGTCGGGAATATTCTTATTGGACAATCTTCATCCATATTACTAGTTGCCGATGCCAGATAACTGAAAATAAGCAACTTACATTACGGTGCTGCAAAAATATAAGAATTAAAGCAGCATTGTCAAAGAAACCACCTTTACAAACAAAACAATGCAAATAGCTTAAGAAAATAATGCGAGATCAATAAACAGTAATTCATATAAAATATTTTTTTCTTTATTCTAATAATTCGATTACGCATTTTATTTTATAGTCATGGATCACAATTTTGGAACACAAAAGCGGTGATGGCAGCAATTCCTTTTAAATATTCGATAATGTATGAAACTTTAAAGCTACTAGGGCTTGCACAGGCCCTTTTTGAAGCCAACTAAGTAAAATGGTATTTATAAAATAAAGAAAAATCTAAAGAACTTTATATCATGAAGTCACGTCAAGATGACAGAAGCTTCTTTTATTGACAACAAAGGACTTGCTGTTTACTTCATTCTAGCACCGAGTATGAATATGAGGTCAAATGTAGAACTTACCAAGAAGAATCATACTTAATCATGACTATAACAGAGTCGTGTTATGGAACCCAGACAAAGGCAGGGAATTCAACTCCCTGGTTCATGCATAATAGGTATTATTATTTCTTTAATTTTTCCATCGAGCCGAAAACAGGAGCTAAGCGATATATAGCTATGAGACGGCCTCACTAATCACTACAGGATTTCGCAACATTACTTTACGAATGCACTGAGTGACGGTCACCGGTGTAGAGCACCAACTAACTGGCGGGTGACGTGCTATGATAATAAAACACCGCAAAAGCGTGACACGAACCGTGATTAAAAACCATCCAAAGTGGAAAGTCTCAAGTGAATCAGACAGATTGTCGACAACAGTGAGACACTACTGTAATAAACAGCTAACAATCACGTTTTCCTCATGCCATTGAACTTTGATAAAATTCAATATAAAGATAAGTGCCAAAAGAATCTTGACGAAGGTGTGGTGAATTTTTACAAGCTTGCTTATCAAGATTGCGACCATAAACTCTTCCTTATAATAGTAACGAAAATTTGTATTGAATTATCAGTAGGTCTGTACTGTTCGTAGTCAGAACATCACGTTAAAACTCAAAAATGGTATCCATTAATTTTGTGATGTTCTTGGCTGCATGTCTGACTATTGTATCTTCAGCCTCAATACCAGATTCTGTGACAGAAGGCTCTGAGATTGTTTTCACTTTCATGGTAAGATCCTTAAATGAAATCAGTTTCTTAAGCGTTGACTCTTTCATTGAGTTATTTAAGACTTCTAGTTTCCTTTTTGTTATCACCCCATTTTTTCCCGTGGGCCCCATAAAAGGCAACACAGTGTACTTAAAGTTGAGGTTAGGCATCAGTTTCCTTTTGCTTGTTATTCAACCATCATATTTACTGAAATTGTCGACAACAAAGTTACCATACATGATTATGGTGATTCTTTGGAAAATAGAGGTCTATATTTAAAGAACGTTTCTGCAACAGTGGTTTGACTTATCCGGCAGACATAAAAATAAAAAGATGAAGCGTATGTAATGTAATACGTATGAATGGCATAACGCAACAAATTGATAATCAGTTAACTTTTTCCAGGTTCATCGCCATGGAGACAGAACGCCTGTAGCCAGTACCCTTCAATTGGTCGGTGAAAGCATTAACACAACTTTAGCCAAAGAGTTAATTGAACCTTACGGCTATGGCCAACTGACAGACGCTGGAAAACGATCAGGATACAAACTCGGCGAGTTTATTCGAAGGAGATACAAAGACATAATTTCTTCAAAATACAACAAATCAGAAATCTACATCCGAACAACAGACTCAACTCGCGCTAAAATGACTTTGCTTACTGCAATGAGTGCTGTCTTCGAAGCTGGTACAGATAACTGGAGTAGGACTATTGATTGGACACCAGTACCGTACACAACTGTTCCCGCTAAATACGACTTCGTAAGTACAAGTAGCTTTTTGTCCTTTGTTTCTATTATTGAAGCACTTGTGACCTTTGATTGTTACTATTTCTTCCAGTCATGATTTTGTTTTTTTTTTATTGGGAACAACTAGAGCGTTGTCTGTGCTTCAGAAGATCAGTTCAGCTATTACTTTACGCCTCATTCATAGACACTGTTTCTTAAGATATATCAATCAGGTTTGGCACTGACCTCACAACACAATGTCTACTTGTTCCGGTAAATTTAATTGTTTATAAACGTTAATATTTTTTTGTAGAATTTGGGTATAATAAACTGTCCTATCTTCGAAACATTCTACTTAGCATCGTATACGTCAAGTAACTCAAGAATGGACGCGTATGCGGATGTCATCCAGAAAGCAATTAATATCACTGGCGTTAACATCACCAACTATCCCGTTCTTATTCTGTCACTTTACGATGTTTATGTCAGTTTGGTAAGTGTATTTATTTTATTTTATTTATAAGGTTTACCAACAACTGTTACACCTCAAATAATTTTTTTAACATAAAACAACTAAAACGAACTTAAAATTAAATCAATCTTGAATGGGTAGAAAAAAGGAGAAAACAGCATTATGAAGTTACTAAGTTTTGAATATGTGTCCGATATTTAATCAATCATGATATGTATTCAATCATGATGTGTCTGAAGTCTTTTCAATCTTATATTGAAGATGTAATTATCATAAATCTTTTTTATAGAACAGCCTAGGGTACGATCTTAGTTCTAATATCAGAGACATTTTGGATGAAATTAGCAAAGCTAATGATGAAGCCTGGGACATTACTACTGGAAATGACAATTATGTTCATCTACAAGCTGGTAAGTTAGTCTGTTATGTTCATATAAACAACCATCTTATCAAACACATACGTTAGCAATCTGTCACGGTTATGTACTTAAAGGAGACAGACTTCATTTTTCTACTTGATGCTAGTGATTTCGACAAATTTAAAACTTATAAACAAAAAAAAAAAAAAAAATAACCACTTTTAACAATAACTTTTAGGAGCACTACACAAAATTTAAGAAGTACATTAATGACTATCACTTGATTTTTTATTCTGAATGATA
Organism: Athrips mouffetella; assembly: GCA_947532105.1. Lineage (NCBI taxonomy): Eukaryota > Metazoa > Arthropoda > Insecta > Lepidoptera > Gelechiidae > Athrips > Athrips mouffetella. The sequence goes on from OX383959.1 coordinate 7,283,513, forward strand.
AATGAATTTCTTTGATATTGTTACTATTACTACTTTAATTACCGTCCTTCTATTTCAATAATAGCGTTCGGAAATATAAATTTTAAGAATATATAAATTTTAGTAATCAAAAAAACTAATAATTGCAGTCACTAGTAAATGTCTAACTAGAATCAAGATTACCAGTACTTCAATACCAAAGATCTCCTTTTGACCGTAGCCCTTGTGGTGCCGGCAAAGAAAACCCATCTTTACCCGCGGGTGTCGTAAATGGCGACTAAGGGTTAATGAACCAGAGGATGGGCTAAAGCATCCTTCTGTGTATCGTATCATCTTATATTACATTCTGCGGTCACCAGCAACCTCGGTTCGTGTAAGCCAGCCGTAATGCTAACAAGCGTGGTGACTATATGGTACTTCCCCTCCACATTGTTTCAGAAAAAGCTGAAATATTGGAGGGAGTTTCCTGTCTTGTAGTGGACGTATCATGGGATGTTATGAAAGACGTTTGAACGAGCATTAAACCCAAATTTATATGTATTTATCTGCGTACTGCATTGAATTTGTGATATATAAAGAATATTTTTTTACAGGACCACTTCTGAATGAATTCTTTACATACGCAAATGAGATTATTGCTGGTAAATCAACCCAAAAAGTTAGAATCTATTCTGGTCATGACTTCAACGTGTACTCTTTCGAATCTATCACTAGAGTTAACCGGCAAGGGGCTCCGAAGTACGCCAGTCTTTACTCCTTGGAGTTGAGGAGGGTCACTGCTACTGGAAAATATGTAGTACTTGTAAGTACAACTTGACAAAAATTTCTAACCATTTTCCTAGCTATGGTGATAATTCTAAGTGTTAAGTAAATGCTACAAAATTAAAAAGAAAGAGAAATTGAGAAGTAAGAGACAGCCTGTCACAAAATGTAGGCGGATTGTTTTGTGTATTTCTCGTGGTTGTATCCTGACTATTTCGTTCTTCCTGGCCTGAAATTCAAAATAAGTGCGAGCAAAATGTGTGGCGCGCGATACATTTCAACCTCCTGAGCTATCGCGTACTTTAGTCACACCCGTACAGGGTGCAGGGGAGATAGCAAGAGGGGTAGTGTCCGTTCTGTATGGTGGTACTTTTATTTTATTCTGTGCTTTAGTCTTGCTTTCAGACTACTTTCTAGAAGTTTTGTAATCTCTGTAACATTTGGTGAATCGATGTTAAGTTGCTTTCAACTAATGCTTAATAATCTTCAGATGCTCGGCTTTAACGAACTCGGCTGCTCGGTTGCAAGCTTAAGGGTGAAAATTTGCAAAATATCTAAGATGTCTACGCAGTTTTACGTGAATAAAAAGATTATTTAAATCGTGTAGAAACAAACGTCGTGGCATAACGTGTTATAGAATAGGTAGAAAATTAAGTGCATGCGTCTGCGCAAATCAAGCTGAATACACAACGGTTTTATCAAGAAGTCATTTGTCTGAAGCCAACACGTTTTAAATTTTTCATTAAAAGGAATGGTTAGGGTGCTGGCTTCAATTTGGGTATATGATTTGCTCATGATTCATATTAATAGGGATGCTATCAGCTCAATACGAATCGATTTGGTCCTTACAAGTTTTTCTATGCGTCGCTGCGTTTTTGAGTTAAAGCAAAAAAAATGTAAATAAGATAATAAATAATGTTTTTTTTGACCGCCTTTGTGGCTCCTGTTTAAAATACTTCTGAAGATGTAGAAAATCGAAGAGGCAGACATGCAGGGCTCTGCATTATACGGGACGAAGTATTGAATTTTTGCATTTTGAAGAGCTGTAACTTTACGACGCAGGGCTGTTATGGTGGCAGACCATTTCTATGGGGTTTTATTGTGTTTAATCAGATAGTCATAGTCTGCCAGGTGTACGTTTCATTGTAAAATTTCAAAATAGTTAAAACATAATTCCTGATAAACGCAGGGGTGTGGATGTCCGCCAATATTTTTTGTATCTTCTAGAGGATGCTCCTTATCACCAGTCAAAGAGGCAGATATGAGCAAATCATATAGAAATTTCTCCTTCATCACCCTTACTATAAAATGTCTGAAAATATTTTCAACTCCCAATACATAAGTACTAGTTAGTTAATGAAATTCACAAGATTAATTGAAAATTAATTTCATTTGTAATCGGGGCAGATACGAGTAGTTCTGGACACGCTCTCACGCTTTGAATACATTTTTTTAACAAAATCTTTTACTTTCGGTCCAATCTTGATATTGCAAGTTAGTAAAAGTACGTTTTCTACAGAAACAGCAGATTTTTTGAGGTTTTAGTGTTGTTTCACGTGGTTTTAATATTTACAGACTGTTTAGAAATATTATAAAGTTCGTGTACTAGCAACTCCCGATTTCAAGCCAATTTTTGACTAGATTGTTTTTTCAGCCTGTCTACCTTGATGACCCGAATGTCGGAGTGGAGAAATATCTACAAGTGGAGGGTTGCAGTGGCCAATACTTTTGTGATTATGATGAGTTCCTCAACATAACCTCACCGTACATTCTAGATGAAGATACTTGGAGGACCAAATGCGGCTTCTCTAATAGCCTAGTGGTGGACTCTTCCAGTATAGACTAAAATTACTACAATAACTCAACAGATGTAAGCTTAAGATTAACCACCGAGCAACCTGAAGAGACAAACACGCAGGGAAAATCTTTCCAAAAACTAAATAAGAGTGACTAACCATACAAATTATTTCTAGTAAAAACGACATTTTGTTCCTTGAAATATTTCATAATTTAATTAACAAGCGTTTTTTTTCTGTTTATGTCTTTTATGATTTGTTGTACTTGGACTGAATTTTTGTTAATAAAAACACATTTTATTGCAAAATCATTCAATATATTATGAACATTGCTTATTTACTTTAGAACCTGTTTATTTTAGAATAGTCTGAAAAAGCAGGTGGGAAACCACAAAGATGCTTTGTCAGTTTATGACAAAGACGTCCAAACAATAAATTTACACCATGATCTAGCATTTTTTGATAATAAAATGTCTTTTCCCCAAAAAACAGGGGTAAGAATCAAAAGACCCTTCCTAAGCCGACAAAAACCTCCTTCATTTAAACGTTTAACATATTTAGAACCAACAATAGAAGCAGAAGGCGACTGAATTAAACGTATTTGAAGAATGACAACCTGCAAAACATGGCTAATCGCATAAAAGATATACGATGTGAGCGATAAGCCTCTAGAAACCTGAAGAAGCAAGAAAAAGTTTTTGGTCATTGTATGGGGTTTATTAGTACATACACAACTTCTAAAAGTCTTGATCAAAATCGGATATGATAAAATTAGGTATTTGACGAAATCCCGGGAAAAGACAAAATTATCATCTATCCTATACTAATAACATCACATCCTGTACTATTAAACGAGCAATATATATATATATTTGTAATCGGTTTCTCGAAAACGGCTCTAACAATTTCGATGAAATTTAGTATACAGGGGTTTTTAGGTGCAAAAAATCGATCTAGCTAGGTCCAATGTCTGGGAAAATTCGTTTTTACCGTCTTTTTTAATATTTCTTAGCGCGTTTTAGTGCGTTCAAGAAACTTACAGCGCCATCTGTTGTTGAGTAGCATAGCTAGCTCACCCGATGATATTATAATCATACAGAGCATTAGCTCGGTCGGCCAGGTACTCATTTATTAAACGAGCAATATGTAAATATATGTATATTTGTAATCGGTTTCTCGAAAACGGCTCTAACGATTTTAATGAAATTAAGCATACGGGGGTTTTCGGGGGCGAAAAATCGATCTAGCTAGGTCTCATGTCTGGGAAAATTCGTTATCTCCGTGTTTTTAAGCATTTGATTTTCAGACAAAAGCCTACAGCGCCATCTGTTGGCGGGTAGCATTGCTTGCTCACCCGATGATATTTTAATGTTGAGGCGGCTATTATAGAGCGAAGCTCGGTCGCCCAGGTACTTACTTCTAAAGAAACTAAACCGAATCTAACCTAAAATGACAATACAAAACTATACCAAACATAATCTAATCTAACTAAACCAAACCTATTTTAAACAATAAGAGTTCATGTTTTGTGATCTAGACACCCCAGGGATATGATGTATTTGGCGATTCGATCAAATCACCGGATATGATAAAATTATTAGGGATTTTAAAAATCCCTAATTTTGTCATATCTATGCGACAGTACGTTCAAACATAATAACAAAAGTTTGTATTTAAATTTAACTAAGAAATTCAAATACACCAATTTCATCGCACTGATTTTGAACCAAAACGTAATTTACGCATTTTACACCCAAAAGTGAGATTAGATTATTTTGATTTACTAATGAAGGAACAAAATGTTTATATACAATTTTTATTTTATTAATTTTATTACCTCATTCGACAGCTTTGTTCACGTATCAACTTCGACGATCAATCAATTATTTCCGTTCATCGAAACAAGAATAAAACAGTGATCAATTAAATCATGCCTGTGATAAAGCAGCTTCTATAGATAATCGACAGCAGTCATTGTCTACAATGTTGTACGAACAATAGCCCTCCACAAATTGGTTTCAGGAGTCTTACTATTGGATTAGAAGTTGTCAAGAAAGTTAGGAACGAAAATCGAAAGATAAGACTGGAATTAGTAGCAGACAAAAATAACTTTGAACGTCAATTTTGTAAGAATAAAACGAAGGACTCAGTAGAAATACTTAATCAGAAAACTCAATTAACAAAATTTTAAGAAAGATAGATAATTTTTAAAACAAGCTTTTAGCAGACGTAGAAAAAGAACTAAAACGTGATCACAGTCTCAAGTTTTCAAAGGTCTCATGACCTACCTAGATCGAGTTTTCGCCTCAGAAAGCCCCCGTATAGTAAATTTCATCGAAGTCTCGAAAACGGCTTTAACGATTTAGATGATATTTACCATTTTAAAAAATCGATCTAGATAGGTCTTATGTCTGAGAAAATTCGTTACCCCGTGTTTTTAAGCATTTTTTTAAATACCGCGTCTTAGACAAAAACCTACAGCGCCACCTGTTGGCGGGTAGCATAGCTTGCTCACCCGATGATATTTTAATGTTGAGGCGGCTATTATGCAGCGAAGCTCGGTCACACAGGTACTAATACAAATTAAGCGACAAAACAAGAACGTAGCTGTTACACTTTCACTGATTTATTAGCGCGATGAAATGAGAATTCTAATATGACTTGCAAGTAGGCAAGCTTCGAAAGACAGACGAAGACTAATGTCACTCTATCTATTTTGCCAAATAGTTGCTAAGCCTCCTGTTAGACGTAAATGCTGTTTATTTTGACATTCAGTATATGCGCTAGCAAATAGCAAGCAGGTAGTTTCGTTAAACACGTACGTACGACAAAAGATGAATTCTTGCTTTCGATGGAGGTAAAGTTTTAAAACTGCAAAAGATACAAAAAGGCGTGGTTTAATGTGTCTTGCAATTCAATAGTCGTGTGTGAAATTGATCATATTTAAAAAAGCGCGTGGGTTTTTTGTTTTTAGGGTTCCGTACCTCAAAATAAAAAAACGGAACCCTTATAGGATCACTTTGTTGTCCGTCTGTCTGTCTGTCTGTCAAGACCCTTTTTCTCACGAACGAGAAGAGGTATCAGGTTGGAATTGATAACGAATATTAAGGTCCATGAACCACACAAGATCTGAAAATTTAAATTTTTTACAACGATGCAATCAAAAGATATGGCTTTTTCTGTCCTCATCTCCATACATTTATGCAAAAAAGAAAAACCTACAGGGTACTTCCTGTTGACCTAAAATTATGAAATTTGGAAAGAAGCTAGGTCTCACAGTACAAATAAAGGGAACAGTCTAAAATCATTAAATATTTAAATTTTTCTCACAACTAATAGTAACCAATTAAGGTGAGCTCCCGTTTCAAGAACTTTTCTAAAAAACCGGTCAAGTGCGAGTCGGACTAGCGCGCCGAGGGTTCCGATATACCTATAGTATTTTTGGAAGCAATAAAGTCCATTTTCAGGACCGCAAAACTAAATTTGTTTGTAAAGGTTTTTTGCAGATTTCTGAAAAACTGTGCAACTTAGAAAGATCGTTTTATTTTTGCTGTAAAGTTTATATAAACTTCTGTCAACTGTAATTAATTCAGATTTTTCCTTACTCAAACTTCGGAGATAAGGGGGGGGGAATGGTATTTTTCTTGACATTTTTCATCATAACTTTAAAACTAAGAAATTTAAAAAAATACAAAAATATATTTTAAAATGTACAAGTAAAGCCCTTTCATATGATACCCCACTCGACCTAGTAGCGACAATTTGAAATTTGGCCCCCCCTATTTTGGCCCCCTTTATATTAATAATCATACTTTTTTCAAAATTTTTTCTTGTGCAATTAAGTTGGGCAACTATATTCTAAAACTATTCCAAATTTCAGGTTGATAGCATAAGTGGTTGCTGAGATATAGAGGTGTGACAGACAGACAGACAGACAGAGCGGCACCATAAGGGTTCCTTTTTTTTACCATTTTGGTATCGGAACCCTAAAAAGGGTCAAGTTGGATGGTCGCGGAGTTTTTAAAATCAAAGAGCAAAAACTTTCGCGGCGAGTCCGACTCGCACTTGGCCGGTTTTTTTCATATTGCGTTACTTACCTGGTAATTGTAGTACCTAGTTTAAGAATTGATAACTTGTAATTAATATGTAATGTACTGTGTTAGTGAATAAATGATTTTATTATTATATTTATTATTATTACTTAGTTTGAGAAGCGAATTCAACTTCAAATATTTATTATTGCATAACTATTGGTATAACAATGTCAAATTATTACATTGGTCCACTATATCTACCTAATTAGGTGTATAATATTATAATGACTATAACACTAATATTAACACTTTAATGGCACAATACAATTTCAATTACTAACTGATTATTATAATTTACCGCGGTTCTACAAAAATCAATAGTACTGTAAAACAATCTCGTTTGTAGCCAGGAACGTACCTTTTGTTTAAATTTAATCTCGGCAGTCTTTGAATTCATCAGAAATAGTAATATAAATTGATACAGTCATGTAAAATATACATTTGTGACCAAAGTGCAGAAAGGTGCTCACCAGATTGCAACAGTTTATGATTACTTTTAGTTTCATATCGAGCCATATTTTTCTTAACAAACATTGCAACTTCTTTAATGCAGAGATACGGAAGGGGTAACATCTTGTATTTTATGAACAGTGGCTTGCATGAGTGAATTTTGGCGACGTAATTTTAGTTTCAAAATTGATTAATTTTAATAAGGGAACTTTGTTATCGTTCTTTTAGATATTCACTTGTGCCTTCATTTGCTTTCACAGGCCCTCTGATCTTGTGAATGACAAATATTGCTCTAGATAAACAACAAAAATCTTTATACAAGTACGTGGAATATCCTCTCAAATTACGCAACATTCCATAAAATGGATTGGTATATTAAAGTAATGATTGCAGATTAAAAACGTCCACATTAATGAATTAAGAGTTCATTCTATCCTCTTCGAACTGTCGAACTTACATTGACTTTGATGACGAACGTTCCTTAATTCAAACAAAACGAATTCAGCAATGAACTTCAATGCCAATATGTTTTCGCCGTTATATCTCAGTACAAAGAAATCCTGTGATTTAACTTTGTGGGCGAGTTTTTAGGAGCTCGATAATACCTTTAATCTTGCCGCATTTATTTTCTTTCAGCCTGATGAGAATTGTTCAGATGTTCCGAACTTCGAAATGCGTTATCGAGAGCTCCTTTCAACCAACTTTTTTATCTCTTTCTTTTTTAGCAATAGTTTGTTTGGATACCTAGTAAACTTTCGGATCTTTTAAGATTGTAGATTTCAACATAACTGCAATAATAATTGGGGCAATAATAGCGATGCTGAATGTTGTTCCAAATATTTTAGGATAAATTAACAGCCGAGACAAGAATTTAACCAATGAGTTTGGATATCTCACAATCTCCGTCTGGATGTTTCGTGGATTTCCCGATGATTAGTTTACTATTATTTAATCTGTGCCGACGACACAGTCTTATAATAAACCAGTTTTATTCATGTTTAACAGACATTCTAGTTTAGGGCAAGACACCATTATGAATAGCTCTAGGTGAAGCTTAAGTAAGCAGTTTTCTATTGTATCTATAATATGAGCATAGAGGTGATACACCTATGCCTAAATCTTTAGTAAGGTCGGGAACTGTTTCCGAAGTTGCCAACCTGTTCATTAAATTTTCCTTTTGTCAGCTCGATGTGAGGTTAGTGCCTTCTGACGGCTAGACGACACGCAAATATTTATGTAGTTACGTTATGACTGGAATATTCAATCTCTTAAGTACAATAATAATTTTCGGACCAATAATTTTACTTAGCATTTTAGCTATTGGAGCCGACAATCCATGGATTCATATAGCTGGCCACTGCACAAAGACATTTTTCTTTCATCTTTCTAAATTAAAGTGGAGTTTGTTATTTTTTTAAAGCAATGCAAATACAAGGTCGTTTTAAAATATTGCACTTGATTTTAGTAAAAATGTGTTTCATCTAATGCAGTTTTTATGGGAAGATGTTTTTTTCGTTTTTCGACCTGTCCCTGGGCAAAAGCTGTTCAGTTTCGTGGTCAATACAACGACCAATATTTCAGAAGTTCTTTATAGCAGAGAGGTTTTTGAAAACTGATCTGTTACTGAACAACTTTCAGTGAATAAAACTTTCAGGCAATGAAAAAAAAAATTGGCATCTTCATACAAACTGTCCAATCAAGTTTGAAATTTTGTATAGAGGGGCTGATTTTCTTTTTCATTGCCTGAAAGCTGTTTAATTACGTTGACTGATCATGCCCTTTCAGTTTTTGGAAACCTGTCTTTACTTCTTTTATAACACGATCAATTACAAAGGGTTTTAAAATTTAATACAAATTCTTATTCCAGCTTAGGCAGCCAAACATAATATTTGACTATGGCGGCCTTTAGACGCTCATTCTGACTGATGGATGACTGACTGTGGTTTGAGTGACGCTTGACTGAGCGTGTAAGTACCTACGTGACTGACGTGACAGTGACTCAGTCATACGTCAGTCAACGTACTTAGACGCTCAGTCAAGCGTCACTCAAACCACAGTCAGTCAGTCATCCATCAGTCAGACTGAGCGTCTAAAGGCCGCCTATTTGTATTCTATTTACAAAACGTGCAACACTTATGCATGAAGATTGAAGAAGTATACACTTCTCAAGTCGTCGACGATACGGCGTTGCATGTGAATGCAATTTCGATGTATCAACGTACAGGCCCCGTATAAACTATTTGCTCGAACGAAAATACCTAGAAAATCACCGCTACATTTCTAAATCGAAATTTGGGAATCTAGTCGGATAACTCTGGCAATACCATCTGTTTCTTTTCATGTTGCAAGTAAAATAATTCTTTAACTACTGTTTTTCATTAATTTTCCTTAACAATTTTGAATGCGGCTCTCTGTAGCCCGCTTTTCGCCCCCGCGAGGAACGGGACGTGATGGGTTGCGAACCACATCGCCGCCTTTTAAGTATTTTATTTTTATTTGAAACCATTGCGTTCCCACGAGTAGCAAGGGATTGTGGTCCATCCTGGCAGAGCCCCGCATGCTAGGACAAGGCTAGCCTAGTTCTGGGTTCGCCTGGGCCCAGGGCTTGTGACCGCTTTCGACTAGACTCGCCTCTAGCCACGCATCCATCGGCGCGGTTAACCTTTTGATGAAAGTACAGGAAGCAAGGGAAGTATGTCAAGATCGTAGCAGGTGGAAGAGTGTGGTCTTTTCCTACCCCGACGGGAAAGAGGCGTGATGTTATGTATGTATGTGTATGTAATTTTGAATGATTGAATGAAATGAATTTGAATGATACGAAGGTGATTTACGTATATTAAAAATATTTAGATTTGAACAAAATAAAAAAAATGCGTAAAAATAGTAACACAATCATTAACGAACTTCAAGGGGGTTTTGCCAACGCCATGCACACTAAAATCCCACTAGGCAACGTGATCCGTTCCCGACACACTATTTGGATATTTTATCGTTCCGGAACAGTATTACAGTGCCGTCGGACTGTTCGCCGACACATTCGAGGTTTTATGTTGTTTTTACTGCTAACTGAAAGTCGGCCTGCATCAACCTTCCGGGGCAAGTTTAGAGGTATTCCAAATTTAAATTCTATCGGGGTTGATTTGTAGAGAATGAACTGTTGATTTCAAAATGAAGAAAATATTCGTAAATTAAATTAAAAATTACAAAAAAATTGCTGTTTTATAAAATAAGAAAATAAAGAAAAGTCACAGACCTCTTTGTTGAAACCATGACAATGCATTTGGATACGGTTGACCACGTCGACCAGATTTTTTTAGTCTGTTTGGACTTTTTCATCCTCACCTATGAGATTTACCAAGTATAGACTTCAAACCTCGCTGTTTTCTTTCTTTCTATACCTATATCAAATGATGAAGTTTATTGAATTGATACTAATTGCTCATGTTTTTCCATATAGGTAACAAAAGCTTGCCCAGAAGCAATGTGCTTTGATTAAGAGGATCTATTCTGAAAGTACACTCTAATTAAAGTGTCGATCATTTGCACAGTTAAAACTATTGTATCATCTACGTACATACATATTTCAATATTCGTCGCACACTCCCAAAGAAACAAGAGTATTAAATCAGCTAAAGTCGAAATCAGTAGAGCAAAATAAAGCAAAAGTTCTGCCCAACTACAAAACTGTTTATAATATCCGACTTGGTGGCCAACAGGTGCTTTTTACGGTCCCCAACTTTGGATATAAATTCACTTTTCTCGGTTTCCCGAATAAGTAATAATGTCCAGCGGTCAATATAAATAACATTTGAGTTATTGAGGGCAGTAGGAAATATATGGCAGAACTATATTCGGTCTAAGAATTTTGCTGCAAATTGTAGGAAATTCACTTTTTCTTCTTAGGTACTTAGGGGGATGGTCACGGCACTAAACAGTGTTATTTTTACAAAGAAACAGTTTTAATGGAGATTCTCATACCTGCTTCTCACACCTCATTCATAACGGCTGTAATTTACTGGAAAAAAAATCTTGATTTAGAGGTGTTATTCTGGACAATATCGAAATATTTGTTACGACCGGAATTATCCCTTTGTCTCGAAATGAAACTACCATGATGACCAAACCAAAACACGTAAATATTAGGTGGAAGTGCAACAGTAATATAACATCGTATTTCTCAGGGTGGGCAACGCGCTTTACTGTATTATAAGTGTCAAATATGGCTTTTATAAGAAAGGTGTATGGGCGGTGGTGACCTCTTTCCATCAGATGGCCAACCTGCTCGTTTGCTTGCCTATAAAATAAAATCGCTGCAACAAGGATCGTAGAAAAACTAATTTATGAATATAATCTTGTGTTAGCTACAACCACCACGCTGCGCTGGCAACACCAACCCATCGCCTATATAAGCGGGCTGGACACCCGATGGGCCTCTCACTCGCTGCTCAACTGTTGGAACGATCGGACCTCTTAGGAGCGTTATAGTTAGCCGTTGTACCTAGGTCGTATCTAGCCCTTTTAGGTTTCCTGAATATTGTCCTTGTTGTGTTAATTTAATAGAAGTTCGGTTTGTCATCAAATGTGGTGTTATTTCAATAAAATGTTGGATAGGTTCATCTGTGCCTCATTTCCTAAGAACCCCTTACCTTCTGGTTTGTAAAATCAGAAGTGCGATATGAATCGTCACGCGTCTTCGCTCATGTTCCATCCATTTTGTTCAGTTTTTCGTGTTTTCTAATGTGTTGATTGGAAGGTAAGTGGTGTTTATTGTTCTACAAGTCTGACCGTGCATATAGATCGACAAATCGCGACTATTCCCTGCATCAACGGCAACTACGATCATATCTACGTCTTATAGGCTGCGTAATTATGGTGCTTTTCAACATTTATGGCTATACGCAGCGATCGCTTCCGCTCAGCATCAGTATATTTCATTTCTTTTTGTCACGTAGACGATCCACAAGACATTCGAAAACATCGTGATTTTTTTTATACAGTTGCCGTCGCAACGGCGGTTATTTTAGAACCCAATATTATGTTTGATGGGTATATTTAGAAATGAAGGTAGACAAATAATTTTGCCTCAAAGTTTTCGTAAGCAAGTTGAGATAATTTCACATGTTGTTTTTGCGTCAACCCGCAAAATAGAATGCAGTACAGTCGGCCGGAAGTCTGTAATAACACATTGATCTCGAGTGATTTATTTTCGGTTGTTTGTACCTTTGTATCGTTGCGCTAGTTCGGTTCATACAGGTTTTGTTGTCGAGTTGTTACCACCAACTTTACTTGGCAGTCTGGAACGTGATTCCACGAATGTTTTACGAACGAGATACGCTAAGAAAATCGTCACGTAGTTTAACGTTGTTGTGAGCAAACCTTGTTTGTACAGGAAGGTTGATATTTTCGGATGACTGTATGTGTTCAATAGGTGGTGTGGTGAGGAAAAAGTCTCGTTCCTTTCTACACAACCGAGTAGTAAAGTTTCGTTTTTAATTTGAAAGTAGGTAGCAGAGCAGTTTTGCAAAACAAAAATTGTGTCTGTAGTTGTACGGGTTGGAGTCGTGCACACTCGTACGAGGTCGTACGAAAGGTCAAGACGGCCGAATCAGAGAAAGAAAAGGTCAGGAAAAAGTGATTTTTGGGTTTACATGTGGTTTTTCATGTATTTTTTTTGTGCAGGAACATTTTTAATTGATTGTTTCTACACCATTGTTGGTAATTTTTCCATAGTCGGCAAAAATTTTGTTAAGTGGAGAACAGCATAGGTCTAGTTTTGTTCCTCGTTTCGCGGAATAGCCTCGTAGCAACTAATGGACAGAAAGTGTTATTTTCACGGATGACTTTGTAGCGTTGTTCAGTTAATGAAAGGACTTACTGATTCAACAAAACGAGTAGTGTTTAGCCGTAGATTATGTCGGTGTCTAGTTCACTTATTGGTTAATCGTGTTTCGGCTTTCTTTGGTGAAAACAAAAGACAGCAAGGATGTAAGGCACACCAATGATATCTTTGAGGCACACGTGGTATAGAACACTGCGTCGTAACGTAAAATGATGTGGTGCTGTGATGGCGTCAATTAAAATAAAAGTTGTTTGTATTTTCGTATCGATTTATTAGTCTTATTTGTGAAATACAGAGACATTCGACGAGCGCGCAGTAAAGTTTCTTCGAGCTAGTGTGAGTCAACATCAAGCGAGATGGGCCAATATCTGCTAGTAGCCATTCTTGCTTTGTTTGTAATTGTCGACTGGTCATTGTCGATAGTCGTCGACACGCAGTGATAGTATTTTTGTAGCTGGAAATTGAACTTTCGATATTTCGACACCGTGGCATGATCACGGGTGAACCGGTGTGTGGTTATGGTATCTACCCTCCTTTGAGAGTACCTACCTACGTGGAGCGACACGAGATATGTCACGCTGGACCTGCTGACTTGGAGAAGATTACGGAGAAGATGAATTAGCCCTCTGTACAGGATTACAACGACTTATATGCTATGTGGCGGCCGCAAAACGATCAGTTATGCGTGAATTTGAGTAAAATTACATTTGTACGCAAAAAATAGATTGGAAGTAAGTAGGTATCCATCCTCTTGTTTAAAAGTAAGCCAGTTTTTGCCAACAAGCAAAAGAGTTTTCATTATTTCTACCCACTTTTTGTCTTTATAAAGGATGTGAACTAAGTCTGTAAGTTGTACTCTTTTGTCACATTACAAAATTGGGAAACAGGTTATGATTACAACCTGGAAGTGTGACCGTAAGTGCTAAGACATACCGAACATTTTCTGTGCTTCGGAAGGTATGGCGAGACTTTGGCTACTGTCACTGTTAAGTTTAGGTAGTGGATCCCTAATAAGGAATAAGAATAGTACCTAACTACAAAGATAGTTTCAAGTTTGAGATTTTTTGTGTAATGTTTGTGTAGGTAGATGAGCTACCAGAATAATGCAAAAGCAGTCCTAAATTGGCTTTCAGAAGATACCAACAGTGTTTCTGTGCATTCGTGCGAGATTGGATGCTCTCAGCTTTGCTTTTTACTAAAGTTCTTATTTTAGTCTGTTTTAGATGTGATCTGAAGGTATACTGCTAGAATCAAAGATACAGTGTTCTAGCAGAAGTGGGATGATCCTTGAGAGTGAATTTCACAAACTGCCACACTGACATCGGAGATCAACATTGTATGCGCAGAGAGGTGGTAAATCACTTACTATGTGTTTGGAAATGACAGTTCTCCTCGAGGTATCTACACAAAGTTATGAACTCTGTAAGGTCTTACCAATTATTATGTATCCGACTTAGATCTTTTTATGCCATGTTGTCGTCGTGGCGTGGCAAAATCTGTGTGAAAAGTTATGGAACCACTGTATTGTTGAAAGTTGTAACATAACCACTTATGTAGGTAACAATTAAAACAAAATGGTCAGGTACGGCCGAGCAGTTAGTGATGACGTTTGTGACTATTAATGGTTCTTATGCATTCTTGAACAAGCCAAGATTTGAAGCTATAAGCGTTCCTGTCAATTGTGCGTAGAATTATAGATCTACTTTTCTACCTGTTTAGTCTTACATTGTGCTTTTGTTTTTATGTTTTATGTGTGTTTCGGCTGGCTGAGTTGCTGGCGACACCTGATCTATCGGGATGGGTCTTCCTGTCCAAAGCTTTTCGGCTGGCTGAGTGGCTGGCGACAACTGATGTATCGGGATGGGTCTTCCTGTCCAAGGCTTCGCAAAGCACCGGCAAGCTGGAATCTGGCGTGTGCTTCCCGTACAAAGTTACGTGCGTGCTTTCACCACCACCGCTACGAGCTGGGACTTCTGGTGCTGTGGCTTACGTCCACTGTGCCTATGGTTTGTCTGGACAATGTCTATGGCTTGTGTCACCGGGTTGTCGTTTAATAAGCCTACGTCTATTGTGCCAGTGGTTTGTCTGGTGTCGGGTCGTTAAAGCCTACGGCCACTGTGCCCACGACTTTAACGACTTGAGTCTGATATCAAGCAGAACTTTGGGCCTCTGATATCTGAAGGCGGGTAACCCCTGTGCTTCCAACGATCTGGTTTTTGAAGGCGGGTAACACCTGTGCTTCCAACTATGTTGCTTACAAAATCATGGATGGTAATGTCCTATCCATGGATTTGTAAGGGTGTACCACTGATGTGAATTCACGCTGTTCTCTTGTATGGGACTACTTGTGATGAAAGTCCGGAATTTCATCATAATGGGTTTCATAAATTCATCGAGTTATTTGTCTGAAACTTTGTGTCTATAAGTACAGATGTCCTCAACAGAGTAACTACTATGGTAGCAAGAGTGCACGCTTGTTATCATACTGGTTCAATAACGTAATGAACAAACTAAGATCCCTACTTGCCAGCTTCCTATTTCAGACAAATAACAGTTTTGTAATCTGAATCAAATTCAGTGTTGTCATTCATGTGCTTAGATACTGATGACGAGTTCCATTATGTGGATGGAGTGCCATAGCGAACCCGGAACTGACTGCTTCGGGAGTGACCCGCGGTCGGGCCGTTTCATTCCCGCTGCGTCGTGTGGTGCGGTGCCGCCGGGTAGAGCGCTCGGGAGGTGCTGCAGCAGGGCGCCACAGGACCGGCTCCCACCAGCAGCCGCAGCCGTCACATACTCTTGTCGGCCTGCGCTTCAACCGGACGCAAGACGTATCAACAAACTTGGTGAGACCAAACCAATTATTTTATTACGTCATCACGTGTTGCGATGAAACTAATCACAAAACAGTAATAAGTTGTATCTAGAGCAAGTACCTAAGTATTTATTAGAATTACAAAACCTAAGATCAAATCTGGTACAGCTGAGATGACTAAGATAAACGCATTGATCCATCAAGCGGATTCATCAAGTTCACGTTATTCGCTCATTTTTTGTACAACCTATACGTGATCGCATAGGTAACTACACATATTTTGTATGCTGTACAGTGTGATGATGATTTGTCAGTTTCGAAACTGACTAACTTTCTGTTTTCTTAGTTTTGACTGGATTGCATAGAAGAAAAGACAGAGCTTCAGGTTATTTTTATTTGTTGATGTTCAGAGCCTTTTTCCTGCAGGTTCTGATGACAATGAAGAGATGCAGTCAGGACAGCTACTTCGAGTGACGTGGCTTGGTCATGTTCAAAAGCCATCGTGGACGCTGGCATGTCAGGAGAGGCCGTGTTAGCTACAACCACCACGCTGCGCTGGCAACACCAACCCATCGCCTATATAAGCGGGCTGGACACCCGATGGGCCTCTCACTCGCTGCTCAACTGTTGGAACGATCGGACCTCTTAGGAGCGTTATAGTTAGCCGTTGTACCTAGGTCGTATCTAGCCCTTTTAGGTTTCCTGAATATTGTCCTTGTTGTGTTAATTTAATAGAAGTTCGGTTTGTCATCAAATGTGGTGTTATTTCAATAAAATGTTGGATAGGTTCATCTGTGCCTCATTTCCTAAGAACCCCTTACCTTCTGGTTTGTAAAACTTGTTTATAGTTAATAAAAAAACGCACCTTATCTCTAATCATTTATCATCAGCCAAATTCAAAAAATTCAAAGTATACTTTATTCATATAGGGTTCTTTGATCACTTTATGACGTTAATTAAACTAAAAACTACGTCACTTCACAAAGTAGAGCCAATTTAAGTATATTTGCCACATCATTGGGTAAACTTGCGAACTCATACAAAATTCTCCGAAGGCGTCTAAACAAACGAAACGCCGCACCACATATATGTACATATACCAAAAAATTCGTACAAAAAGTATATAAACTATTAAACTCTTTTGCCGGCACTTCACAGACAAGCAACGTAGTAAATGGAGAGGATCTAAAATTGGTCATTGGGATGCTATTGGCATGTCACGGCTAGGTACCCATAAAAGACCTGGGAAATCGAGAAAATTCACTTGTCGAATTTATTGGAAGTGCAAGTCCGGAATGTCGTAATATTTTTTTTCTTAAAATTCTTTTCGGTTAGACAACATACGTAATTTACACTGACAGTAAAATTGTACTTCAAAGATAATAGATGGAGAAACTTTCTCGTACTCACATTCGTTTCTAGATAGGACTAGTTACAACAGAACAAATATACGTATTTATTTTACATGGGTTAATGCTTTTCATTGAAAATTATCTACCAAACAGTCATTCCCTAAAGGCTCAATACAACGTCAAATTTTATACGGAGGAAATATATTGGGGTTAAGCGGAGAAATATGGCTTAATAAAAACCTCACGTAGCGACGGAACCCGCGCGGTAATCCCAGGTGGGTGCTACTCCGAATGTCAAGAGCCTAGCCGGTCTATATTGACAGAAGACCCTTAGGGATACCAGAATTGGAACGGTTGATATTATTAGTAAATTATCTCTGTTGGTTTTCTTAAACATTGATTGATTTATCAAATACCTTGATTGCTCCGAATAAATACAGGTACGAGTAGGTACTATTTACTCGTCGCAGAGATCCTTAGCGTTTTGTATTGTGTGTAAATACAAAAATACCGAGATAGACGGAACAAAACATGTATAAACGGCTTTAAAAGGTTAACTGTTCTTATACTCTATGTATTATTTATGATAATTTATTTTCTATTTTGTATTGTTTTTTTTTACTATAATTGGGCTTACTCTTGACCTCGATCTAGCCTTGAGGACAGAGATGAGGTACCTATTAGTGTGGGTTATTTGCCTGAATAAAGAACTTAATATTGTTATTCTGTGTTTGACAATAAAACAGAAAGCATCAGCAATGGATTTAAAGGAGCTTTAACAAAAGCCCAACCTGTGGCAAAAAAGCTGGGCATCCTCAATAAGATTAAGCGTTACTTCACTCCTGGACAGCTTCTAGTTTTATAAAAAGCCCAAGTCCGATCGTGCATGGAGAATTGCTGTCACCTTTGGGATGGCTCAGCCAAATACCAACTAGCCGCACTTGACTCGATAGATCGCAGAGCCAAGAAGCTCGTTGGTGATGAAATGCTGGTGAAAACCAAGTTTCACAGTCTGGCCCACCGTCGCAAAGTTGCATGTCTGTCGGTCTTCTACAGATTGTACTTGGGCGAGCGTGCTCTAGAGTTCCACGACCTTATTCCACCATCTCCATTCTACCATCGGGAGTCCAGACGCACCGCAGTATATCACCCATCCTTGGTTGATATTCCGCACATTCGCACAATGCGCTTTGAAACATCTTTTCCAATGCGCACGGCTAAAGAGTGGAATTCTCTGCCTGCGTCTGTGTTTCCGAGTTCATATAACCCGAATCTATCTATAAATTCAAGTCGCGAGTAAATAGGCTTCTTCTGGGTAAGCTCGTTCCATCGTCGACCTCATCTCTGTCTTCAAGACTAGATCGAGGTCAAGAGTAAGCCCATTTAAAAAAAAAATATATTTTATACAACTGGCGGATGTCAAGATTAGAAGCATATAATGTAAGATCTCTATTATTTCAGCACTTGAACTACAAATGACCGATTTTGCGTAGAAAATGGAGCAATTAAGCAGCCAGCAGTGATAAAAAAAATTACAATACCCGCAGAAAAAACAACTGTCAAAGAAGAAAAATAATTTAGATGGTTTTGCCTGAACACAAGGAAAAATACATTTTCCTAATATTGTTAAAGGGATCAAGGAGGGTTTGTTTGGTTCATATGAAGAGAGCTATGGAGCTACCTTCAAATTCCACAATTTCAGATAAAGCTGTGCTGCAGTAGGGTGATAAATCGAAAGACTGCGTTTCAATGCGGTTATCGTGGCAAATATAGGCTTTAAGGAAATAAAGGCCAATACGCAACAGAAGCCCAAATGTAAGGAAACTTGAAACTTGGCCTATAAATAGAGATAGGGTCATTAAGTTTTTCTTTTTTATTTTCTTAACATATAGATTCCCTTATGGTATAATGGATTTTCATAGAGAATGGAATCCTAGAATTAAAAATTAAAAGCTTTTTTTCTGTGATAGGCTATGACTTAATTTCATTTACGGATTTTACTGCGATATTTGCTTTTTCATTCTTTTTAGATATTTGAAAAATTTTATATTTTTCATAATAACTTATATGTACTCGAGGTATGTTCGGCTAGAGAGATTCGTATTTTTGGTTAAGTATGGTTTTTGAACTTGGTGCTTCTTAATATATATTTTTCCAAAATAGCCTCATGTCCCATGATAAAAAATGATAAAAAAAATTGCAATTTCAATGTTATAACCTTGACAAAAGGAAATATCGTTTATCTAATTGTTGATGCAGTTGATGCAAGCTACAGTTGCAAGCACTTAAGATACATTCGTCACCATTCGTGTCAAGAGATATATGCAACAAACTCCAAACTTTACTAATACAAAATCATTTATTTCTCATTTCATTTTAGATAGCTGCAGATGAGTGATCAAATTGATAGACTGCGTTTCTATGCGGTTTTTATGGCAGACAGAGGATTTAGTGAATTAGGAGTTTGACACCTATTGTACGGTCAACCGCTTGTCGGTAGAAACTTTTTAGACTCTATTACCACGCCATAAGGTCCAAAAGTGTTTCTACTGATGTGCAGACGTGTGTACGTACAGTGCCCCATATTCTTCTACTTCTGTATAAACTAAAGAACAAATTTTGGATTGTTGAAATATGATTTTTTTAACATCAACGCCAGGTAAATTTTCCATTAAAACTAAACCAAACAAAATTCAGTTTTAAAGTTGACTACATACCTACACAAACAAGATTATGACAATTTCGTTAAAACAATGCAAACTGCACGCATGGTAGAACATAAATCATTCCAATAAACGTCGATTTGCTGTACGAACATCAGCTTTCCCTGAAATTTCGGTTCTGGTTAGTTTATGCATGATTTAATTAATCATGTTCAGTTATATTCCCAGAGGAAATACGATTTTCAACAACAACAAATGAAACAAAAATTCTGTTTTTATTACCCGATTTGTATTTAACCTTTATGTAACTCCTATAATAGAATTCACGAAAGAGTCAGGTTTTAGGCACACAAAAATGTTTTCTTTTGTTGCAATTTTTCAGTTAAGAATAGATATATCTTTAATCACACGAGGTAGTCCACGTTTGTAACCACAATAGACATACCTACGTTTTTAACACAATTTAAATGAATTTGAGGTTATTATTTAGCGATTTGTCGCCTAATAAAACACCTTAAAGAATAAATGAGAAGGTAATACTTAGCCGGCTTCACGTGGACTAGATAGGACTCCGAAAACTGAAAGAGCGTGAATAGTCTACAAAACTGAACAACTTTCAGTGAATAAAACTTTCAGGAGCTGAAAAAATACTCGGCCTCTTCATACAAACATTTGAGGCCGATTTTTGTTCTCATTTCTTGAAAGTTTTTTTCACTTACGTTAACTCATCATGCCTTTTCAGTTTTCGTAGACCTGTCTCTTACCCTGTATGTATGAATAACAATCCTCATAAATATTATCAAAGCTGCGATCTACAACTCTTACATAAATAATGCATCAGTGTTATTAATTAATGTTGCCATAAAACGCTTACAAATGGATTTATTTCTACAACGAATTAATGTTATGGCGCTGACCTCACGCCGTTACCCATTACAGTCAAATTGAAAACTCTACGAAACACTTTTACGTGCGTAGCCGCGTAGCACAATCCATAAACAGACAGAAGAGCAAAATAACAGATCGGTAGTTTTTTTTTTATTGTACTCTTGACCTCGATCTACTCTTGAGGACACAGATGAATAGACTCGCGACTTGAATAGATTCGGGTTACATAGTATGAACTCCCGTTTATGTATGACCCGTGTGGTGCGGGCAAGTAATAGTACCAACCCATACATACCCGTGGGTGTCGTAAGAGGCGACTAAGGGTTATAAACTGGAGGATGGGCAGCAGCATCCTCCTTTGTATTTAACATCTTACTTACTGCGGTCACCTACAACCGCGGTCCATGGTGCCAGCCGTAACGCTAACAAGCGAGGTGACTATGGTACTTCCCCTCTACATTTTTCCAGCAAAAGCTAGAATTCTGGAGGGAGCTCCCTGTCCTGTAGTGGACGTTTCATGTTATGATGAGTATGAACTCGGGAACTCGGATGTAGGCAGAGAATTCCACTCTTTGGCCGTGCGCCATTATAAAAGATGTTTTAAAGCGCTTTGTGCGAATGTGTGAAATATCAACCGAGTATGGATGATATCCTGCGGTACGTTTGGACTCGTGGAATGAGCCTGTGGAGCTCTTGAGCACACTCTCCGAAGCACAATCTGTAAAAAGACCGACAGACATGCAACCTTGCGACGGTGGGCCAGACTGTGAAACTTGGTTTTTACCAGCATCTCATTACCAACGAGCTTCTTGGCTCTGCGATTTATCGAGTCAAGTGCTGCTAGTTGATATTTGGCTGAGCCAGTTTGATTGACGTATATTTAAAAAAAAATAATGGGCTTAAAGTAATCTCCGTTATCCGAATCTGATTAGTCGGATCTTTAGAGAAGAACTTTGTAAACAAACTAAAACATTGTACACATCAAAAATGTTCTGGAAAACCTGTGCGTCACTTCAAAAAATAATGTGATCACGGAAAATATATGGGAAATTTGACGAATAGTATTTTTCTTAGTGATGTTCTAACTTTCCTGGATACTGTAGATAGGTGTGATCTTCGAGAGATGTGTTGGCAAGATTCTTATCTAAAGATGTGATTTATAAGATTCGCAATTTTATTCGATTTAGATGTGATTATGGCGATTACTTTGAGGCCATCATTATATGAAAATGTAGGGAGAGAAAACTATCGATCGGTTTTCTTTGCTCTTCAGATTATTTTATTTTATCATTTAAATTAACGTATCGGTAAAATAAATTGTAATCTTCTATTTTTCTTGTCATTTCTGTACCTATTTCGTCTTCCAGTGATTTGTGTGCTCTTAAGTTTCATCACATGTCACATCTCGAAAAATGATCACGTTATCGGTATTACGATCTATAGCAGACTATATATTGGCTTGGTATTCTGGATTATTTTACAGATAAAATAATCCAGAATATCAAACCACTCGCATCTTTAGTTCTGAATTCTAACTCTCGTTGTCTACGCCGTTGAATAAATGTATCGCTAAGTCGAAGAAAAGAGTAGAAACAAAACCACAGAATAAAGTAATAGTACTATCATACAGAAGGGACACTCTCCGCCCCCCTTGCAATTAGAGAGAAGGTAAATCACTTAGGTTATACTTGCAATCTACCACGTAGCCCAGGCGTAAACGGTCCCGAGGGTCAAACAAATTCCTAACAGTTTAATTGTTAATTTAAACTATACCTACATAGGTCCTCTATTTTTTTTAAAAGATCCCGATCTGTAACTACAGAGCAACTTAAATTTTTGAAATATCGTAAGATATGCGATTTTTTTTAATTATCAAATTTAGACGTAAATTGTGTCTCAGAAGCAGAAACAATACTAAAATATATGTTTAAAGCGCAAGGAATGATAAAAGCGATAATTATGGCATCAGTATTAATTATTCTATATCATAGGATCGAAGGGTCGCACCCACGGCTGGAGATCGTGTTTCGATTATACCTACTCCTATTATTTATTTTGAGTTCAAATTATGTTCACCAAGCTTGATAAACTTAAGTTACTTGATTATTTTTCCAAAGTGGACCCAAAAATGAGAGATGCTTTCTAGGTACAACTAGGGATTTTTTAATATACATGGTGTTAATTTGATTGCGTGCCATAGCTTAGGGGGTGTTTGAGTAACGATAAAGGAACACAAAAAAAATATTTAAAAAATCCTACCTAAAAAAAAACTAAAACTCCATTGAAACTTAACGAACGCGGAGGGCAATGACCCGGACGGAGCATCAGTGGTACGCAGTCGCAGTATCAGTGGATAAGGTAGGCACATACATAACTGAAACTCTTTCGCGCGCTTTTGATAGCGCGGTGCTCAAGGTCAGTGCCCTCCGCGTTAGTTTAGTTTCAATGGAGTCAAAAAAATATATAAATAGGATTTTTTAAAATATTTTTTTTTAGTTCCTTTATCGTTACTGAACCACCTCCTAAGCTATGGCACGCAATCAAATTAACACCCTGTATATTTAGAAAAACTATGCAAACGTGAAAAAGCAAAAAAAAACTGTTAGGAATTTGTTTGACCCCCTCCATACATGAGCGCTCTTTTACGCCTGAGCTAACGTAACCCCGCGCGAACTCGTCCGCAAGATTCTCGTGGTCCTCCTGAGGGTCTTTTGTACTGAATATGCGGGCCTACGCGACCTTCCAATTGCTAATTCGCGCTAGATGTATGTGTGTCCGTTGTGTGACAAAACAGAAATCCTTTCCGTGTATTTTGCTTAGGTACACATGAATGTACCAAAACACAATAAGAACAGTTTTTCACATAAAAGGAAACGGAATACAATTTGTAGCAAATGTCGAATTAGTCACGAATTTTCATGTGCTTGTAGCGACACAATAAAAATTGTTCAGATCGTTCAGATAAATATTCGTTAGAAAATAAGGGGCCAATTAGTCTGAATAACTGGGTACTGTTGGGAATTTCGCTTTGTTAAAAAACATCCAATAGTATATTCGGGAAAACGATTTTTCTATTTTTGTTGGTCTACTTGAAGTATTTGTGAAGCGATGTAAATAAATAAAAATATTGGGGATCATTTCACACATGATGATCCCAACCTAAAGTGTGTATAGTATGGGAATCAGAGACTGATGTACATACATAAATCCATACTTTCCATACTTAATATTATAAATGCGAAAGTAACTCTGTCTGTCTGTCTGTCTGTTTGTTTGTTTGTTTGTTGCTCTTTCACGCCTAAACGGCTGAACGGATTTTGATGAAATTTGGTATGGTGATAGATGGTAACTTGGAGACGGACATAAGCTACTTTTTACCCCGGGAAAATATCTCATTCCCGTGGGAATCTACACATACAATAATACTCTAGCGGGGTTGTATCTGCTATAGCACACCGAAACTACTTAACCGATTTTGATGGGACTTTTTTTATTCAACTAAGTATCGCTGATTACGAAAACTACTACAATTTTGAAATCCAACGTGGTAGACGTAAACTACCATTATCCCCTGGGGATAAGGTTGAGGTGCGATAGGGTTGAAATGTCTAAAAATCAATATGGGTGTCGTTTGTAAGGTTTATCGAGCCGCTGATTACAAAAACTACAACAATTTTGAAATCCAACATGGTGGACGTGAAATGCTATCATCCCTTGGGGATGAGGTTGGGGTGCGATAAAGTTGATATGTCTAAAAATCAATATGGGTGTCGTTCGTATGGTTTATCGGGTCGCTGATTACGAAAACTACAATGATTTTGAAATCCAACGTGGTGGACGTGAAATACCACCACCCCTGGGATGGGGTTGGGATTCGATAGGTTTGAAATGTCTTAAAAATCAATATGAGTGTCAGTTGTATGTTTATATAAGGATAGGGATAGCGGTTAAGATGGCGTTAGGGGTAGAAGCAGGGATAGGGGTAGGGAGAGGGAGAGGGGGAGGGATAGGGAGAGAGTGTAAGGGAGGGGAAAATGAGGGGAGAGAAAGGGGGAGGGAGGGGTAGAGGGCGTGGGAGGGGGTAGAGGGAGGGGGGGGTAGAGGGAGGGAGAGGGGAAAGGGGAGGATGAGTGAGGGGAAGGGGGAAAGGGAGGGGAATGGGAGGAGGGCGAGGGGGGAAAGGGAGGGCGATGGGGAGAGAGGAAGGGGGGAAATGGAGGGGGAAGGAAGGGTGAGGGGGGGAAGAGGGAGGGGCGAGGGAGAGGAAGAGAGAGTGGGAGAGGGTGAGGGAGGGGGAGTGGGAATGTAGGGGGGGGGATACAAAAGGATAGATAGGGAGGAATAGGGACCTTTTTTACTTTTATGAATACCTCCTCGCTACCCATTCACTTCACTCCCTTTATTGCCTTCTTTTTTAAGTTCACCTGTAACGGTTGACAATGAAAATTCCGCACTACCTACCAGTTAAATAAAATCAAAAGATAATTAAGTTTGTAGTAAGATGCATTTATTCAACTTGGATAAGTACAAATGCATCTTTTACGTAGGGATCAAGAAGGATAAGCGCTCCGTAAAATATGTTTCAATTAAGTTCGAGTTCTGTTTTTTATAAAATCTACGCGGACGAAGTCGCGGGTAACAGCTAGTAGATAAATAAAACCCAGATACTGAACACTTGTGTTCATCCCATGAATGTTTGCTCGGGGCGGGGATCAAACCCATGGCCCACGGTTCAGAAAGCACACTCAACACCTACTGCACCAACAGTCTAACAAGCCAGTCTATGTAATTTAATTTAAGTCATAAAGTGATATCATTAAGTAATGTTTGATTTAATTTATTTCTTAATTAGTAAATAGTTAGTAAATAGTCTGTGTGGTTTATGGACCTTAATATTCGTTATCAATTTGAACCTGATACCTCTTCTCGTTCGTGAGAAAAAGGGTCTTGACAGACAGACAGACGAACAACAAAGTGATACTATAAGGGTTCCGTTTTTTTATTTTGAGGTACGGAACCCTAAAAAGTAGGTCAGGTTTATCATAACATCGCACGAAACGTCACTGCAGGACAGGGAGCTCTCTCCAGAATTCCAGCGAAAACTGTTTTGGAGGGGATTTACCATAGTCACCACGCTTGTAAGCGTTGCGGCTGACAATTGCATTTGTTGTTGACCGCAATATGTAAGATGGTACGATACACAGAAAGATGCTGCTGCCCATCCTCCGGTTAATAAGCCCTTAGTCGCCTCTTACGACACCCATGGGTAGAGATGCGTTGGTACTAATCTTTTCATCAGTTCAGTTTTATATCGGGTGCTAAAAGAGTACTCGTACTCTTTGAAACTAAACCTGTTAAATAATGATCAGTTTTATGGTCTAACTCTTCAACTTCAGTCATCGGGAGTGATATTTGTACACCTTGTATAATATACAGCGAACTTGGAAAGTAATAATACTGGTAATGCCCGGAAGATTAACGTGTTGTAATACCGAAGTATTATTGCCTAATATTTTAAGAACTTACTTACTTACTTTACCTACTTTCGCTGGCTCAGGGACCCAAAGAGGATCTTGGCCTCCGACACCAAAAGCCGCCAGTCGGCCCTTTTCTGCACCTCCTCACGCCAATCAGGTCTTTGGAGAGCGCTCAGGTCCTTCTGCACTTCGTCACTCCAGCGGTACCTAGGACCGACCGGCCGCTTTCCCGTCGGTCGTCCCAGGTACGCTCTTTTGACTGCACGAACTTTAAGAACTTGGCGTTCTAAAACGTACCAGTAATTTCGTTGAATTAATCCACGCTAAAGATGGAATTTATATCGGCTACTTTGAAATGGTTTACGATAACTTGTGAGAGGAAATTGTTGTTTTAGTATTATTTCGTTTTAGGAGCTTTTATTAGTAAAGACCATTTCAATGCGTCTAGCGCGCTACGATTTAAGGTGATCTGTGACGGCCAGCTTAACCCCGAACTCAACTAGATAGAGCCACTGCAGCAAATATAAGGTTTTATTTTTTAAAGTAATAAGTACCAACTATATATGTGCAAAAAGTTGATTAGCGTAAACTTCATGGTGAAACTTCAACGCCTAACAACAATTTCGATAAAAAAATATCTCCATATGTCCAGGAAAGTCAATTACTCTCGTCAGTCCGTGATTTACATGAGTACGATCACTCACACGTGCACACAAAGCACTACCCTACAGTTTTGACCGCACGCCCACAATCGTAATATTGAACCAAAAATTGCTAACAAAAAGTAGTACTTTGAGTACATTAGCTGTATTTTTGTATTAATCAGCGAAAATAGCAGTATTCGTTCGTTTTTCAACAGAATTTTATGTCCCGCGTAAGAATGCAAGTCATTTGAATTTTTGTATGGAAAACGGATCACCTTAAATAAATAAATTTTTATTATCGTCGCTACATGTACATTACACAAGAAATATGTTTTGTGTTGATTGTTGAGTTGTTTATCAGTGCTTCCAGGGGTTTTCGGGGGTGAAAATTCGATCTAGATAGGTAATCATGTCTGAGAAAATTCACTTTCACCGTTTTTAGGGTTCCGATACCAAAATGGTAAAAAAAGGAACCCTTATGGTGCCGCTTTGTCTGTCTGTCTGTCACACCTGTATAACTCAGCAACCACTCATACTATCGACTTGAAATTTAGAAAGTTTTAGAATATGGTTGTCCAACTTAATTGCACGTGAAAGAATTAAGAAAAAAATATGATTATTAATGAAAAGGGGGCCCAAATAGGGGAGGCAAAATGTCAAATTATCGGTACTAGGTCGAATGGGGTATCATATGAAAGGGCTTTACTTGTACATTCTAAAATATGATGATGAAAAATGTAAAAAAAAAAAATACCGTTCCCTCCCCTTATCTACGAAGTAGGTATGTGAATGGAAAAATCTGAATTAATTACAGTCGATAGAGGTTTATGTAAATATGACAAAAAAATAAAACGATCTTTCTAAGTTGCACAGTTTTTTAGAAATCTGCAAAAAACCTTTACAAACAAATTTAGTTTTGCCGTCCTAAAAATAGACTTTATTGCTGCCAAAAATACTAAAGGTAATAATATATCGGAACCCTCGGCGCGCGAGTTCAACTCGCACTTGACCGGTTTTTTTATAAGTAGTAAGTTATAAGATGGACATCAGCGTCCTTTTCCGTATAGTGCTACTCACCATACTGCGGTCACCATCAATCGCGGTCCTTTGGGCCAAACGTAAACAAACAAGCGTGGTGACTTAGGTACGTCCCTCCCAGAAATACCATGCCGTTGAATACAATGTCCGGGGTAGTGTAACGGGCCGATGGTCCGACACGGAATTACACGAAGAATATAATAGAGTATATTCTATTTTAGGAGTTTTAAAATTAGTAATAATTCATTAGGAATCTTAATATAAATTATCATAGATTTTGTTCGACTCGTAATGAAAATAAAGGTCTGATTATGCATTATTACTTAAAATAATTGCTTGAAAAATACTCGTCTAGCGCCGCGAATCGGCGCATATTAGAACCTCCTTGGTTAAAATCTACTTGTAAAACAGGAAATAGAAATGTGCGAGGGAAGTGGGTAGGATTGGTGACGTTAGCCGTAGCTGCTGGTTTGTAGCTCTCTGATTGGCTGGTTTGGGCGGTCTAAAGACAAAATTCGAAAAGTGTGGAACATGCAAGCTACGTCACCCTTTTCTGGTGCGACCGGGTCGTGAGAACGTGGAGCCCCGCTATGACAAGAAAAATCTTCGAAAATGGAAAAAAAAAGTGACCGAACGTCGAGTTTCGTCGCTGCAATTGACAAAAGCTAAGTTTCCTAGGACATTTCATTACCCCAATTAGTAATTTTAGTTCAATTCGACATTAAATAGTACATCGAGATCGCCCGCCGATGGTGATCTTTGTCAAGAAAATAATTATTTTACTAAATGTTTTGTGTTATAGCGACTTCCGAGTACTCTGAACGTCAAAACGCGTGTTGAGTAAGAAAATAAACCAATATTTTAAAAGGGTAGTCCTTATAAAGGGTGGTTAGATGTTCTAGGGGCTTAGTCTCATTTTTTTTTAAACTTACAGGAGGTCTATGGACCATGTGAAATAGGAACCAAAAGCTACAAACCATTTGAGCGCAGGGGAGCTGAGCGTCCAATTCCAAGCCAGCAGCAGACCAGACAACTCAGTCTTCATTGCAGTATGCCAGTCGCAGACGGGTAAGAAGATTTAATATTTACTCCTCAAATCGGCCAATCTACTTTGAACGATTTATGCCAGTCAATTATTTGAGCATATCTATCCTTCTCTGGGATTCTATACAATCAATTTTACTACTTTAAAAGGTATAGCTACAACTGAAAGCTACTACCCACTTCAATATAAAATTCAATTCTAAGTCTGTTATAAAGAAGGTCTTTTTGGCTCAAATGCTGCAAATGAAAAACGCATTTGATTCATCTAATAAACTCACTCTTTTCTATGCCACAAGCTAAGATACAAGGCTGATGATATATAAATTCGACTATGGGAAAGACAAAACCCAGTATATTGCAATACATCCATACCGGGGTTGCAAATACAACAGGAGTCAGTTTGTAAGTCATCTCGCTCATAGAAAGTAATAAAACTCCTTTATCTATATGAAAGATTGAGCTGAAAGGACTGGATATATTTCAGGCCTTTACATTGTTAAAAATAAACTAAATTTTCTTGAAGAAAGTCAAATATCAATCTTGGAGAAGTTTAGATGTACTATTTTGATGTTCTCATGTACCATTTACAGCCTTCGGATCTACCTGCTTCCTTTCACACAAATTATTTACAGTACCTATAGGCTCATACTAATCAATACATTTATTCTAGGAAATTAATTGTATAGGAATTCAACTTATTCATGGTCCGCACTCAAACGAATTAGGGTTACTCGTTGATCACCTCGTCGGGTCCAAAAAGCAGTTTAAACATCTCATCGGCCATTTTATAACTAGGACAATCCCAATACATAGGCTTCAAGAACTACAGGACAAGCATTAGGTAACATTAGGACTTTCCTTAGATTTCCCTTTAGGTTCAGCAAGGAGAGTTAGAAAGACATTACCACATTCAATTATTCCTTACAGGTTCATAAACCTTTAAACTACATATACACACCTTCATCTTATTAGGATAGCTCTAGAGGTTAGGAGACATTACAATCTGATGCTTGGGTTCGTGCCCAGGATAGGAAACTAGTAAGTAAGTTTAAGTTAGCCACTAGGATACCTGCATCTAGCTGTTACAAACTGGTGCCGTGAGTCATGATGTAAAGTTAGGGTTAGGCAGGCCGTTACAATCTGGTGCCGTGACCAGGATCTAGAAATAGGTTAGGGTTTCTATTTTAATAGCCTCTACTTGGCATCTAGCAGACCCAGAGAGCTCTTACAATCTGGTGCCGTGACCAGGATGATCTGGCTTCGAGCTGCAGCTAGCTGTTACAATCAGGGTGGCCGTGCCCATGATCTAGAAATAGGTTAGGGTTTCTATTTTAATAGCCTCTACTAGGCATCTAGCAGACCCAGAGAGCTCTTACAGTAGGTATGATACTGCACTGGCTGGGGTGATTTTTTATACCACCACCACCACCATAACATCCCATGAAACGTCCACTACAGGACAGTGAGCTCCCTCCAGAATTGTAGCTGTTGCTGGAAAAATGTGGAGGGGAAGTACCATAGTCACCTCGCTTGTCAGCGTTACGGCTGGCACCATGGACCGCGGTGGTGGGTGACCGCAGTAAGTAAGATGTTAGATACAAAGGAGGATGCTGCTGCCCATCCTACAGTTTAAAACCCTTAGTCACCTCTTACGACAGCCACGCGTATGTATGGGTTTTTATATTAATTTGTTAATTTTAGAAACAGTAATTTTTTTTTTCATTTTGTGATGAGGTCTATCAATATTTGAATGCTAGGCCAGTGAAGCTTATATAGAAAATTATTATACACTGCTACAAAAAGAAAATAAAACATTAAACACAAACTAGTAGTTTTTTCAGCTAAACAAACGTTTATAAAAGCTTGTCTCTACCTTTACAGTATTCGTTCTATTGAAATTTTCAAACCTCGGACACAGAGATGTTGTTATATTAACAATTCAGCGGTACAGAAAGCACTGCACTAGCAAGCACTGCTTTTTAGTGTCCGTCCATATTGCAGTACTAAAACAATAATGTCAGTGCACTTGGGAAAGCTTTCTTTGTGTTTTCCAAGTGCTTAAGTATGCTCATATAAAATAATAAAACAAGAAATACACTAACTATAAAAACGAAAGATCAGCACGAAAAAAAAAAAACAATCAAACACATTTTTCTTTCTGCAGATTTCTTGAATGTTCCAGTTCAAATTTTACAAGAAATGTATTTCCATTCAGATGTAAAATAGTATCATGATAAAAAAAATAAAACGCGGCCGATAATTAAATGCGCAAACGAGTCACTATCGACACAACGCAATTTTTATTTTACCGAGATAAATAATTTCATTCCTTTTAAGTTTCATTCCTTATCATCATGAATAAAATCACAACCAAACAAACTTTTTGCGAACATAAAATAAACTTCTCGAAATGAGATTCCTCCACTCTTTGCATAATACATTAATCTGTGCATGTGGTATGTAAATGCAAAGTTTGGACTGCCGAGATGAACTTCGTAGGCAGAGTTCCGTTTCAAAACGGTTTGTTGGTTGTTACCAAAGTGTATGCTGGTGAATGTGGATGTTTGCGCTTTTTATTTAGTTGCCGAGCATATTGTGAAGGATGTTGCAAAAAAAGAAGCAAAGCGTGGTATGGACAATACCTACGGACAAGTAATAGGAAAATGTTTTGTATTTAGCGAATAAATTGTTCCAGACACTTTTCGAAATCCAATATATGAAAGTAAAATTGGCAATTGCAAAAAAAATCTGTCTGTTGTCGTTTTGCCTACAGGAAATCATGATATAAAAGTAAAAATCAATTTCGCTATCGATATTGAGGAAAAAAAAACTGTCTACAAGCCCACAGAAATCGTGAAAAATAAGTAAAAATCAAACTTACACTGGAAAAATAACAACAAACAGATATCTATTTAAAAATTATTGAGACATTCGATTGTAGTCAATGCAATATAATAAGTACATAAACCCAAGAAACGTGTCTCTTTTTAAAAATAAAACAAAATTCAACACTTATTATTTAATGAAAAATACCTTGAATTATATAGAAAGCAGCCTACACAACATTTGAAGAAAAAGAGGATAATGGTTTCCAGCAAAAATAGTTCTTACAAAGACAAATATGTAACCAAAAAGAAAGCAAGCAAAAGACACTCATCAAGACATCAACTTATCAAAATATTAAGGTAGTTGACAGTAAAACATTCCAGACATGAAAGAGCGCGCCGAAGGGTAAGTACTGAAACCACATTGTCATGTCCTTAGACGCCTACTTTTATATCAATGCAACATTATTGGTACGTATAAACGAGGTGGCTAACAAACGCAAAAAAAAGGAAAAAATATGTCTTATTTACACAATTTGTTCCTCAAACACAAATTTTTTAATGATCAAATTAATTTAATAGGGAATATGTGCATGATTTATTTTATTAAAAAAATATATTTTCATTCATGTAATAAACAGAGTAGTAAAACTATTTTTCGAAAAACTATGAAATTAAAAGAAATATAAGCCATCGAAGATTTGTGTCTCTCTTTCCAGCAAAACGAAATTTTACACAGAGTTTATATGGCCGTAGTGACATGTGACGTCACTGTCCATGTCGGATCTCTCTTGTCTAATCGGCGCGCAACTAATAGTTTTAAATGCTTATATCGGCCGTCTTTCTTAGCCGATTTAAATGTTAATTTCATTTTTTGTAATCTCTACTACGGTAATTTTATATTTTTTAATAATTGCGACAAAAATAATTAATAATTATGCGTATTCCATAGTACAGATTATTTAAAACAAAGACTCCAAATGAACGCATCTCAGGTAATTGGGAAATTCATCAAAATATGGACATTGGACATGTAACTGCAAGTATACCATTATTATTATTAGGAGCCTGTTGTGTCCCACTTCAGGGCAAAGGCCTCTCTCCCACCTTTCCACTTTTCCCTTTCCTGGGCCAACTCCTTCCAGTTATTCGCACAAGTGTCGAGCTCGTCCCTCCATCTTTTTCTAGGCCGACCACGACAACGCTTGGCGTTAGATGGCATCCATTCTGTCGTTACGTTAAGAATACCATACAAGATGAATTCGCATTGTTTACCTCCACCTTATTAAACGTTTACTGTTTCAGCTTGCAGGACACTATCAACGTAACAAAAATGAAAAAGTTTCTATAGAAAACTTTCCTTTCATCTTAGTTTGGCGTCGTCGCCGCGGGGTGTTTTGACGTCCTACATTCTTCATTGACAGTTACAAGACACGTCATTATAAACGTAAGCGACATTAACCTGAACGTCGTGGTCTGTGTATACGATACTACAACAAAATACCTGACAATATAGTGCAATTACCTGAGAGAAAGTTTAAAGAATGTGTAAAGCAAACGTTATGTAAAAAAGCTTACTATAGATTGAATGACTATATGAATGACAAAGAGGTATGGTGCTCTGATATTCCAGCGAAACACAAGAAACACATTGTAAAAAGCCGACTCTTAAAGTAGGCCGTGCTGCAGTGGTTTCTTGCCGTTTCTTTTACGCTGCCATAGCACGATCCGAAACGGCGTAGACTCGCTCTATTTGCATTGTATTCTGCATGACATTCAATAAGTATTCTGTAAAGAATCTACATTGAATAAAATTATCTGAATCTGAATCTGAATCGTAAGCGCCCTCATCTACGCTGGCACTTTTGATGTTTCTACAGTAAAGGCTTGGCGTATTAACGTGGCAGATAGCTAAGGTATTAAAAATATTTAAACAACCTTACACAAATACAGACAGCCCATCAGGCGAAAAGTTATTATAGTTATGGTTTGATTTTCTTCTGGAGCGAACACAACTTCTTTAAGCCCAAGTCACACAGAGGCGGTATGATTGCGAAAGCGGTTCGTCGGACGCGGATCTGCGGGAAGAAGAAAATACCGCGCCGCGACCGGTTTCCAATGTGACAGGGTGCATAATATTAAGCTAATATTAAGCTCATACTTTACAAAAAATACCGCCCCCGGAACGCTTCCGCTACCGCCTCAGTGTGACTTGGGCTTTAATCTCGAAAGAAATACGATCACACTCAGACTAGAAGCAAATTAAAAAAAACCGGCCAAGTGCGAGTAGGACTCGCGCACCGATGGTTCCGTACAAACCTGTAGGTATATGAGTAAAAGTTGTGGTATTTTTAATAAAAAAAAAAAATTATTGTCATATTTGAGTTGATTGAATGAAAGGTAGGTAATTGCGGTTTAGGATTTATGAAGTATTAAAAAAATCTACTTACTAGATCTCGTTCAAACTAATTTTCGGTGGAAGTTTACATGGTAAAGTACATCATATATATTTTTTTGTTTTTCATTCTCTTATTTTAGAAGTTACAGATTTATTTAGTGACACATTTTACCACTTTGGAAGCGTCTCTCGCGCAAACTATTGAGTTTAGAAAAAAAATATAAAAGAAACCTCAATATAATTTTTGAAGACCTATCCATAGACACCCCACACGTGTGGGTTTGATTTTCAGTTCTGAAGTATGGGGAACCCCCAAAATTTATTGTTTTTTTTTTCTATTTTTGTGTGACAGAATGTGACAGAAAAATGTGGCTGTGACATACGGACGGACAGACAGACAGACATGACGAATCCATAAGGGTTCCGTTTTTTGCCATTTGGCTACGGAACCCTAAAAAACATACAGCGAATATATCAACTCACTTGAAGCTGCTATTATCGACGGCGTTAGTTAGTACACTAATTGTTTCAGATATTAACTTTTGTGCTGCAGAAAGTCAAACTAGTGCCATAAAGGAAAAAAAAAACTTTTGTGCCTCATGAAATTACATTTCATTCTTGCTATTTGATACGAAATACTTTCAGGTGGGTTTAAATGGCAGATAGACTGAAAAGCTCAAAGCAGATGGCGCTAGTGCAGTTGGAAGTCATGATATTCGTGAAACTCGATTATTAGTATGAAAAACTGATTATTTCGAATAAAAATGATTCATTTATTGTAATTAATTTAAAAGCCGCAGTGTCGATTATGCTATTATTTTTAAGATAAAAAATTGCTCTAAACAGAATTAAGGTGTTAAAGGTACGAGTATTTATAATGGTATTTATGATTGGAAACACCTTTTGAGTCCAGTCGCTTAATGTCTTATATCGACTTTACATGAACACGCCTTATAAATGCACCAAATTTTAACCAGGTACGGTCAACCGCTTGTCGGTAGAAACTTTTTCAACTCTATTACCACGCAATAAGGTCCAAAAGTGTTTCTACCGATGTGCGGTCGTGTGTACTAGTTAGGTCCATAGCTCTCAATTTTTGATAGGAGCCAATTCCATTGAAAATACAAGAATTGGCTCCTATCAAAAATTGAGAGCTACGTACCTAACTGGTACCTGGAAAAAATTTGAAGCATTTATAAGGCGTGTCTTCCGGTACGTGGTCGCCACTCTAAAACCCTCACGCCCCATCGGCCATCGGTTCTTCTTGCGATGTGCCCTGCCCACTGCCACTTCAGTTTAGCGATTCTCAAGGCCATGTCATGACCACATACCGGAAGACGAAGCGTTGGCAGGCCCCCCACAAGGTGGACCGACGATTTGGTCAAGGTCGCGGGAAGCCGCTGGATGCGAGCAGCGCAGGACCGGTCGTCATGGAGATCTTTAGGGGAGGCCTATGTCCAGCAGTGGACGTCTTTCGGCTGATATGATGATGATGATTATAAGGCGTGTCCGGCCGCAATATAACTGTAGGATTGACTCTCAAACCGCCAAAGAAAAAAACAGCTGTTTTGTATACTTTGGTCGATAGGTATTGATAAATATGTAACAGTATGTATGTGTTTTTTGGCTATTACAGAGATTTTGTTTTGTTTTCCAGATTTATGAGAAGTAAGTAAAATACTAAGAAGGAATTTTTTAATTAGCACTAAACCAATCTTGTCCTTGTTAATGCTAGCAAGGTATATAACATGAGACAATCTTCTTGCCAATTAACCGACCAATTTGAATTCACACCAATATTACTCTCACGGCAAGACATGACAGTGTAATTCTATTTTGTATCATTCTCCCGTCTCATCTTCTAACTAAGTGGTGCTTCAACAATATTGGATCTTCGTAGGTTTAATCAAAGGTATAATTTTGTACGCTCATTTGACATTTACTGCAAACGGCGCAACAGTAAGGTTGATTTGAAGATATTCCGTTGTTATGTGTAAAGTTCGCATAAAATAAATAGATTCACCGTTGCATTCTCTGAACAATATGTGAATATAACATTTTATGTGAATCTCAAATAAAGTGTGCGATTTATTAAGTACCTCTAAGATCCCACCCACGACAAGATTATGCACCTATCTGTTATAAAAACAGTTTGACGGGTTCTTACCACGATATGAATTTTTGATGAGTTTCCGATAAGTCTGCCAATAAGTTTAACTACCCACAGACTCCAGTTCATCCGTGATCATGGTGCTTGCAACAGCGCCGAAATATCGGAAACTCATCAAAAATCCATATCGTGGTAAGAACCCGTCAAACTGTTTTTATAATAGTGTTAGTGACCGCGAAACTCTCAAACAATATATCACCTATCTGTTATTTGAACGAAATGTGGTTTATATGGAAGGTTATACATGGGGACATACAACGCCTCAGGGTTGCATATAAATTTCTTGCCGCAAGTACCTCAAAAACACATATCACATTTTGGTTGTATGGGAACAACCCTTTCATTAATTTTGGCAGAGCAATGGATATTGCCGTAAGATACCTTGAATAGAGATTCTCGGTCATGCAAAGTTTCATCAAAATCGGTTCAGCTGTTTCCGAGATAATTGCAATTTTTTTTTGTATGACAGCTACCCTCAAAATGAGAGCCACCAAGAAACTACTCAAAATGCTATAATAAATTTACCTAAAACTTCTTGATTTTAAATTTGGTCCCATTCGGACCAGTCGTTTAGACGCTAGGCTCATTTTAGGGTTGTTGTCGCACAAAAAAAAAATGCAATTATCTCGGAAACAGCTGTAACGATTTTGATGAAACTTTGCATGACCGAGCATCTTTATTCAAGGTATCTTACGGCAATATCCATTGCTCTGCCAAAATTAATGAAAGGGTTGTTCCCATACAACCAAAATGTTGATATGTGTTTTTGTGTGCTGCAGTGGTTTCTTGCCGTTTCTTTTACGCTGCCATAGCACGATCCGAAACGGCGTAGACTCGCTCTATTTGCATTTTATTCTGCATGACATTCAATAAGTATTCTGTAAAGAATCTACATTGAATAAAATTATCTGAATCTGAGGTACTTGCGGCAAGAAATTTATAAGCAACCTTAGGGCGTTGTATGACCCCTTGTATGTATAACTTTCCATATAAACCACATTTCGTTCAAATAACAGATAGGTGCATAATCTTGTCGTGGGATCTTAGCCTACTAGCTACCGTATTTTCCGGCATTTTTGACGACGACGTCCTTCTGAATTTCTGATATACACCGTTATTTTTTCTTCCTATGAAACTGAACAACTTTTCCCACGGAACATCGTTCGAAATACCAAAAAAAAATTCAACTTTCCATATAACATAACATATAACTATAACTTAACATATAATTCAACTTTCCATATGACAGCACATTTTGTATGAGAGGTCGATATTTTTTTTGTATTTCGACCTATGTTCCATGGGAATAGTTATTCAGTTCTATGGACATAATCAAACCACCTCTTAAAATATCCGAAGTGGAAAAAAAATAACGCAGTATTTATAATAAAAACTGTATTTACTAATATCACCAAAAGAAATAATGATCCGTGTGGTGCCGACTGTACCACTCCATCTCTACCCATGAATAACGTAAAGGGCGACTAAGGGTTGATGAACTGAAGTACTGGTTAGCAGCATCTTTCTAAGTATTGTATCATCCAGCAGACTTTAGTGTGAAAAGTAAAGCCAACTTATCGGTAGTAAACTCGCTCTACAAGGTTTTTTTTGGATCTGATTTCCTTCTGCCCACTTATTAGTGAGGTCAAAATCAACAACTTTTGTTCTACGACTTTGCTAACAACGCACAAAAAATTTTCGACTCTCTATACTAAAGTGGTCACGTGACCGACCCATTTTGTATGGGAAGTGGGAAGATGTTAGCAAAGTCGTAGAACAAAAGTTGTTGCTTTTGACCTCACCAATAGGTGGGCAAAAGGAAATCAGGTCCAAAAAAATAACCTAGTATATTCATTGTTTTGTGCATAGTATAATAACATTCAATAAGTATTCCGCAAAGAATCTACATTAAATAAATTATTTTTAATCTCAATCTGTCTCTCTTCAAACAAGACAAAATTACTACATGGAAAAAGAAACAAAATATTCACCACGACTAACTTTTGTACGTAAGGCTCGCCCGAACCTGCAATTTGAAAATTGTTACGACACGAAACAACACATTTGTGAGAACATTACACCCCTTGCAAATCTATTCCACGTTCGATTCCGTGACTGAACTCAATCAATGTAAAGTCATAAAACTTTACGTGTGTCATAACATAACAGTTGCAGTGTAGTGATAGATATTTGTTTCTGTTATGTACTAGCTTTCCACCTGCGGTTTCAACCGCATTAAATGCGTTTTCCCGTGGGAATGAAGTGTTTTCCAGAGGTAAAAAGTAGCCTACGTGCTTTTCCAGGACCTAACCTATATGTGTGCCAAGTTTCATCAAAATTCATTGAGTAGTTTTTGCGTGAAAGAGTAACAAACATCCATCCATCCATACTTACAAACTCTCGCGTTATAATATTATTAGTAGGATATATAGTGTAAATTTTTGTCCAATATAGTTCGTATAGTATGCAGGATGTATGCAGTCTGAATCCTAGTATTTTTTAGCTTCGGCCATTAGTTTTTCACTTCTTAGGGTAGCTTTCCACCAGAGCGGTGCTAGGGAGCTAACCTGTAAGCTGGAAAATTTCCACCAATGAGATTGCTCCATTTTCCTACTAACAGATGTGCTCAAAAATGGAGCAATCCTATTGGTTGGGCTTTTTTCAGCTCACAGTAGCAACCAAAGATTTCGGACCTCCTTGCTTCGCTCGGAATAGATATCTTGCTAATTTATTTTACTATGGGATGACATATGCGAACATGTCCCAAATTTAAATGTCACATAATCAATGATCCCTAGGAAATATCCTACTAATATTTTAAACGCGAAAGTTTGTTAAGTAGGTATGTATAGATGGATGTTTTTTACTCTTTCACGTAAAAACAACTGAATGGATTTTAATGAAACTTTACAATAATATAGCTTATACATCAGAATAACACATAGGCTACAATTTATAAACCTGCGCAGACGAAGTCGCGGACACCAGCTAGTTCAAAATAACCCGTTAAATCAATAGAACAAAACAACGCCATCACTACCTTGTGACGAATCATTTCTTTAATCCTCCATAACACAGCTCTCGTGGAAACGATGGAAAAGCACTCTAAGACAGTTACTCAATACCAAGTTGGCAGGGTACGCGTTAATTAAACGACTAGAAATACATCTACTACTTGGCAACCGACCGGACACAGATTGACAGGTTTCTTTGTCACCGGCACTTCTGTTTTGACGACGGTTCTAAATACGGATACCAACTACAAGGTTCGATGTTACATTCAATGGTTGCTTTTATCTGTAACATGGTGAAATAGGCAACAATATTCTCTTATATTATCTACAATGTAATGACAAAAACAACCAACAATCTAGATAGTAAATGGTTTTTTTAGGAGAGCACGCCATTTATCAAATTTTCCATATGAAACAATGTTGAAGACAGCATGGACTTTTCCATTTTTCCCTTTAAATTAAACAATTAGAAATACATTTACAAAACAGAACTATACCGCACTCTTCACAACTATGATTGTCAAATTCGTTATTTCCAATTGTTCCAAAAAGACGTACGACCATTAAGGGGCGGTGTATTGAAAACTGATAAGGCGTGCTCAGTCAAACAAACTGAACAACATTTCCAAAAAAATTTCAAACTCTCCATATAAATTGCACACTTTGATCGAACATTTTGTACGGAGAAGCCAAATTTTATTTTCATCTCCCAGATATGTTTCTTTGGGAAAGTTGTTCAGTTTCAGTTTTCAGTACACCCTTTTTATCTATTCTGTGGTACGACTTTCATCATCATCACCATCAAAACAGCCGAAAGACGTCCACTGCTGGACATAAGCCTGCCCTAAAGATCTCCATGACGACCGGTCCTGCGGTGCTCGCATCGAGCGGTTTCCCGCGACCTTTACGAATTTGCTTTTATCTACTCCCGTATCGGAATATTCCAAATTCGAAACCAATGACAGATTCGAGATTGAGGTCATTTTCCGCTATCATTTTCATTTCTACACTGTTCCATACAACGACCAGTACGGAAATGGAGTATGCATTTTCCATTGACGTAAGAAAAACGCTGCAAACAGTTAAACAGTTATACTTCATAATTTTCATTCCGCATAGGCTAAGGCAGTAAGTACTACCATACAGCCTACAATTTTGTAAAAATACTTACAGTATTTTACTTGGGTGACGACTGCCTACCTAATACCAGAGTACCAGGAGAACAACAACAGACAGTACCCATGGTTGGCTCGCTTCTATATAAAGTGACCGTGGCAATAAAGAAGTGATTTAAACAAAATGGAAAGTACCAGGAGCACATGAATCTACAAGAGGCTGTCAGTAACCATACCATATACTGGGTGTAACAGTATGCGAATGAAATTAATGTTAAAGCAACTCCATCCACAAGCTCTAGTTCTGGAACAACTTCAGGAATAACTTTTAATAACTGTACCAACTGTCCTCTTATTTTAATAAATTGATTACTACTCTTTAAAATCTTATTTTATTTTGTCGGTCGTAGATAAAGTTTTGTATGCAACTTAATTAGTCATTTTAACACTCGATCTATACTATTTCGATACTCGGCTGCGCCTCGTATTAAAAACCAGATCTCGTGTTAAAATTACTCTAGCTATAGTTGCATAAATAACTATTAAAACAGTCACACAGTTTATTCTTTAATCGCGAGGTATAACTTCATGAGCGCACCGTTGTTCACGCTATTCGATTTATGCAGTGGATTTATTCCCTAGGTTCTAAAAAGGCGTGTAAAGTAGACTGTAGACTGGGGCGAAAAATCTCGCCGCTCCCGAGGATTTAGGTATTTTATTCATTTCCCTGCGCTAATAGTGTGACCATGTGTGATGGGAAAAGACGGACAGAACTGTTTTTTTTTTCTTTAATAATATCGAGAGCAGACCCTTAAGTAGGCATAGGTAGAAATCCGAAATCCGTTATTTGTCTCAAAATAAGTTTTCAATAAAAAAAAATCTGCTATTTTTTACGATAACAGTATGAACGGTTCTTACCACACTATGGAATTTTTTTGTC
Organism: Athrips mouffetella; assembly: GCA_947532105.1. Taxonomy (NCBI): domain Eukaryota; kingdom Metazoa; phylum Arthropoda; class Insecta; order Lepidoptera; family Gelechiidae; genus Athrips; species Athrips mouffetella. Next base: position 7,324,816 of record OX383959.1, read on the forward strand.
GTCCGATATTTCGGCGCTCTTGCAAGCACTCTGATTACAAGTGAACTGGAGTCAAAATTTGAGATATACATTTTTGGCAGACAAAATATCTGTCTATCCTCTTATTTTTTTTAGAGTAAGACTAGCACATTTTTACAAGAATAAATCAAGATCCTAATTTAACCATGCATTCTGGATACCGCATTTGTGACCCCTACCAAGATACCAAATCAACAATTCATATAAGATCGTTAGGCTAAGCGAATGATTATACCGCTCTCTCAAATTAGCATTAGCAAATATACCTCACACAAGCTTCACTTAAGTAGGAAATGAATATTATATGCGATTAGAGGCCGTCGGAGAACCGATGTAACATTCACTAAAAAAAAAACACTATCCTTTTTTTATTAAAAAAATACACTTAAGCACAAGGTTTTTTGGGCAACCTAAATTCAATGTTCCAAGAGTTCAATCTTTCCTCTACTTTACCCAAAACATACGAGTTAATTTCATCTGATTTAATGAAGTGCAGACTGACACTATTAAAAATTATTGTAATTTACTTAGAATTCACTCAAGTAAACTTTTTTTATAAGGACATGCATACCGCCAGGCATACCGCCAGTAAGAAACTGCTTCGTTTTTTAGGGTTCCGTTCCAAAGGGTGAACGACGGGACCCTATTAATATGCTTCCGATGTCTGTCTGTCAGCGGGCCGTATCCCATGAACCGTAATAGGTAGAAAACAAAAATTTTCACATATTATTTATAGGTATTTCTGTTGCCGCTATAACAATAAATAATGAAAATAAATTAAAAAATAAGAGGGGCTTGCCTACTAAGAACTAGATGATTTTTGCTAGATTTTTTGTTTTACCTCTATCGTAAAAACGGGGACAAGTACAATAAAACCGGCCAAGTGCGAGTCGGACTCACGCACCGAGGGCTCCGTACCACCACATAATCATAATTAATTGTCTCATTATTAATTGTCTAATTAATTGTGACGATCCGTTAGGGCATTGCAACAGAGGGCCTGACTGATTTTCTAAGATAATCAAATAAAGAATTAAAATTTGACTAACTATTAAATTACAATAAATAATTTTGTATAAGTACGTCTTGTACTACATTAATTGTGATATAGCAATAAATATTATGATTATGATTATAGTTGTATTAGTTGAAATTTCAGTAAGTTAATGTGCTAGATTTTTTGAGTCCAACACGAGCTTGACCAAATTTTATTATTTGTTGTTATTTTATAGCTTATGCACTACAAACATACCAATTTTCAAGTTTGTAAGTGTTCCCATTTTTAAAATAGAACTAAAACAAAAATCGCCTCCGTGACCAACCAACTTGGCCCCCTCTCTTATATGAATGTCCTTGAAACGGGAGCTCACCACAAATGGTTACCATTAGTTGTGAGAAAAGTTGTAATATTTAATAATTTCAGACTTTTCCCATTATTTGTACTGTGAGACCTAGCTTCTTGCCAAATTTCATAATTTTAGGTCAACGGGAAGTACCCTGTAGGTTTTGCTTTTTTGCATAAATGTATGGAGATGAGGACATAAAATGCCATATCTTTTGATTGTGTCCTTGTAAAAAATAATGATTTTCAGATCTTGTGTGGTTCATGGATCCTAATATATGGTATTAATTTCAACCGGATACCTTTACCCGTTCGTGAGAAAAAGGGTCTTGACAGACAGACAGACAGACAGACGGACAACAAAGTGATCCTATAAGGGTTCCGTTTTTTTCTTTTGAGCTACGGAACCCTAAAAAGTGAAAAAATTAGGACGTTTTGTAGTGCATAAGCTATCGAATAATAACAAACGCGCGCTTTTGATATACTTCTGCGTGCGACCGCGTGTTCATAACTACCACGGTACGGGACCCTGGGTTCGCGAGTCCGACTCGCACTTGGCCGGTTTTTTTTTGAGCATCTTGTCCAGAGTCGTATTTCGGTCAACTTTCGGTGGATATTTTGATGACAGAACTTTTTTTTAACAAATTTCATATACAACTATCTGGCAAGCTCCGAGGGACAGAAGGCGACGAGGCCAACCGACCTCGATGAACTCGACGCTTTCTGTTAAGACTGGCAACAATCAACACGCTCAGAGTAGACAGAAACCATTAGGGGAAGCGACTAAGATAGTGTCCTGTCTGGTGCCGGCAAAGAATAGTACCATCCCATACATACCCGTGGCTGTCATAAGAAACGACTAAGGGTTATAAACTGGAGGATGGGCAGCAGCATCCTCCTGCTGTGTATCGTATCATCTTACTTACTGCGCGGTCACCTTGAACCGTAGTCCATAGTGCCAGCCGTAATGCTGACAAGCGAGGTGACTATAGTACTTCTCCTCCACATTTTTCCAGCAACAGCTAGAATTCTGGAGGGAGCTCCCTGTCCTGTTAGTGGACATTTCATGGGATGTTATAATGACTAAGATTTATAAGATTTATAAGATTAAATGTTTCAAAACTATTGGTAGGGGTAAAACTGTAGCGCACACCGTGATGGATAGTGTAAATATATAAACTGCTAGAACAAGGTCTTTCACTTTTGGGGTGAACGCTTCTAAGGTGCCGTTTAACCTATAAAGTACAATGTTGTGTAAAATACAAACTGTTTACTACAGGCGAAAGAAATTTACAAAAGTCAACTGTAAAATCAATTTTTCGTTTACATTTTGCAGCCATGACACTAAGACCAAAGTGTATTTTACGGGAAGAATAACATTGATTTACAGACTTGTTTTTTCTGACAGCTTTAGCCGATTGCTTTTGACATAGGTGCAAATGCGTTGGTAACCGTTGCAATAAACGCAAAGAAAATTATTTGTTATTATTATTATTTTTATTATTCACTAGCTGTGCCCGCGGCTTCGCCCGCGTGATATTCAGACAATGTGCCGTCTCTCCCTCTCCCCCTCTTCCCCTTACTCACCCTCTCCCACTCCCTCTCTCTCTACCTCCATCCCACTCCCTCTCCTTCTCCCTCTCCCTCTTCCTATCCCTGCCCCTAACCCTACCCCTACTCCTATCCATATCCTTAACGCCGTCTTAACCGCTATCCCTATCCTTATATAAACATAGAAACGACACCCATATTGATTTTTAGACATTTTAACCCTATCGCACCCCAACCCCATTCCCAGGGGATGATGGTATTTCACGTCCACCACCTTAGATTTCAAAATTGTTTTAGTTTTCGTAATCAGCGACCCGATAAACCATACAAATGATACCCATATTGGTTTTTAGACTTTTTCACCCCATTTTAATAATACAAATAATAAATTTAGTGGACTTTTCACCACTTAGGGTGTAAAATTTTCAAAAACCCTGAGACAAGTAAAACTTAATTTTTAGTCGTCAGTCTAAATAAAAATTTTGATGATCCTAACTTTAAAACTGACGGACTTTCATACAAACTTTCATCCCTTATTTCACCACCTTAGGGGATGAATTTTGGAAAATTCTAGAATACGTACTTTTTTATTTTTTACCATAAGCTTAAATACAAATTTCTATAATTCTACCTTTAAAACTGAAAGACTTATAGAACAACATACGGAAAAAAATCATCCCCTTTTTCACCCCCTTGAAGGGTGATTTTCAAAAAATTCTTAAACACGTGTTCCTTTATTTTTCACCAGAAGCTTAGATTCAAATTTGCGTAGATCTAGCTCAAGAAACAAAGGACTTTCATACAAACTTTCATCCCTCATTTAACCCCCTTGGGAGATGAATTTTCCAAAATCCTTTCTTAGTGAGTGGTTTTGACGCACATAGAACCTGTGTACAAAATTTCAGATCTGTATCTATAGCGGTTACGGCTTGGCGTTGATGAATCAGTCAGTCAGGCAGTCAGGACATGCTCTTTTATATATTTAGATTATTATGTAGCCTCTAATGTGTCCCACTGCTGGGCAAAGGCCTCCCCTTTAAAAAGAAAATAGATCATAATAATGTTTTGCAAGGTCAAAGATAAAGGTTTTGGAATGGTTCCTTATAGTTAATCTAATTTGTAAAATACGTGATACCTAGTACACATCATTAGAACCTCACGCATCCACTGTTTAATTGCCAATCTAAAGGTGCAGCCACACCAAAGTTACTTTTGGAAGAGCAACACTCTGCAAAAAATAAGAATAGTTCATGTTGTCTTAAGATATCGTTTTGCTTAATGATGCTTCACAGAAAGTTGATTATCTTAAAAAATTGCGGTACAGCAAATTGCAATATTTCATGCAAAATTAATCATGACTACTGAACTGTGAGCGTTAAGCCTTGGCCTTAAAACTAACCAAAATTTGACAATTCAATTCATAACAGTTTCTGACAACTTGTCACGTGAATCCTATCAACATCATCATAACACAAAGATTCAAGAACCACCTTTGCATTTTGAATATTCATAATAGCTGGTCGTCTGGCGTTAACAAAGTTAGTACCTCTTCTAATAAATACGCCCCCAGCCACGCTGCTGAAAGTAGTGCTCCATCTAATAATAAAATATCTAAGGCACCAATGTCGACAGTAATACAATTCCTAGCCGCAACCCTTATTTTCCACATCCTAGGAAGCGAACTATCCGTGCCTACGCTAGTTTCTTCACCCGCAGCTAGGCGGAGAACGGGCAGTTGACAACCCTACCTCATCGCGTACCAATAAAGCTACCTATCTAGACTGGTGCACAATGAATATGTGAATCTATAAAAATAGGGTTGCCTGGGCGCAACTTGGCACGTTTTGTACAGTCAACAAAAAACAGATTGTTTTTTAACCAATTCGTGTACCATGTATGAACATAGTACATGCAAGACTGAGATGCAAAAGTACTAACCAATAAATCAATATGTACCAAAATTTGGGTTGCCTTGTCTAAACCCAGTAGTTTACCTTACCTTTAGGTTACCGGTAAAGTCAACTCACTAAGTGCCAGGGTTTGGCGAGGCAATACTGTTGGTTTTGGTACTTTCTAATTATTACTTTTGCATACACTATGTAATTACTTGGTACATGATTTGGTAAAAAAAAAAAACAGTTTTTTGTTGACTTTACAAAACGTGTCAGGTTGCGCCCAGGTAAACTTGTTTTTTTAGACTCATCTTTTTATTGTGCACCAGCCTAGATAGGTCGCTTTTTGGAATGCGATGAGGTAGGGTTACCAACGGCCAGCTCTTAGTCTATACATTGTAACACAATAAATGTCTTTTGCTCCCTCGCTATGATTAACGAGTGTCGCGAGGTTGCAAACTTAATGTATTGAGACGGCGCACGCGAAATAATAAAGTTTCTAGGTTAGATAATCTTTGGCACCCATTGCCTAAAAAGCACAAAGAAAAAAAATACTTTTAGTACGATTGTGGTAAACCTTTTAGTACCTACGATATTTTTTTATTACAAAAACTATTGTAAAAGATCCCTGTTATGTGTAACGTGTAGCAAACGGGTATAATTCCCTGAAGGAATAAAAACTGCTTTCGAAACTAAACAACTTTTCCCAAATAACTTTTTAAACCAAAATAAATCGCAGAAAAATGTGCTGTCAGCTAATGCTAATTTCTATGGAACATTTTTTCTTTCTTCACTCCTATTTTGACCTATGTTGTTTGAGAAAATTTGTTCAAATTCAAAAAGTACAGTACGGTCAACCGCACGTCAGTAGAAACGTTTGCAACTCTATTACTATGCCATAAAGTCCAAAGTGTTCCTACTGACGTGCTGTTGGGTGTAACTAAAGGAATGGAAGGTTGAACAGGGCACTGAAAGAATTGGTCAAGCTAAATATGATATAACACACTTAAATACAAAAACGATTACCATATTTTTTTTTATTTTCGACTAGAAAAGTAATTTGATTGCGGTAATATATTCAAAAATGCTGAGGCAGTTGTGACATTCATTTGACCACTGAGTGACGTCATTCCATTAGTAAAAAAAACAATAGAAAAGAATAGAACTCTTTCTGTCAAACGATTCGATTTGACGTTTCGTTTGATTGACACATCTGTGTCGAAGCACGTTCGTCTCACTGTGACCACACTGTGGCACTATGTAACGTTCGTTTCATCGTCTATTGTGAAATGACGTCAGCAACTTAAAAAAATAATATAAAATTAATTATAATAGTTTAGGCGGAAAAAATAAAATAAGATTCCTAAAATAGTCTAAACTTTCAGTTAAAAATATTTAAAAATTCATTTTTATTAATTTAGCTTAGCGAATTTCAGGCAAATAGTAGTGTACAGAGTGTGGCAGTTTTATTTTATTTAACCGAGCACACGTTAAAAACTTACCAACCTCAAGATGCGGGTCAAAGCGTAGAAAAACATTTCGCCTGAAGTTTTTCCTGACTTTAAGCACTTGAAAAAACTTAGTCGTATTTGAAAAACGGACGGACTCCATTAAATTAAACTGGCACTTGCTTGCAGAGGCCGGGCCGTGAGAAATTGTTAAATGCGCTGTTTTTCCCTCCAAAAGAATGTAAACATAATTAAAAACTCTCCCCCTAGAGGCCGGGTTGTTTATTTTCTTGGCTTGGAAATGAGTTTGTGTTTCATGCAAGCTTCGCATCTCTGAGAAGAGAAATTGGTATGGGTTGTGAACACAGACAAGAATTTTTACTTAAAATTCTTTCTCCTGTACAAAAACCAATAGTCACTACTACAGGGTGTTTCGCAAAACCTTTCGGGTGGTAGCTCCGAAAATGAAACTGAACAACTTTTGTTTAACAACTTTAGTGAATTCGCAAAAAATAAATTTTCTTTTTCAAACAAATTGGCTAAAAAAAGTCGTAGAACTAAAGTTGTTCAATGTAATGCCCAGTGCTTCTACCCGAGAGTCAAAGTCAAAGAATACTTTATTCATATTGGGATTATTTGATCACATTATGACGTCAGTGTATACAGTCCATTGTACTGTACGACTGTACAGTCAAGTGTTCATCAAGCTTCACTACGCGTCTGGCACAAAGCACCGCGATGTTGCATTGCTGACAGCAGTACAGATGAAATAATAGTAAACTTAGGTTACAACACTCAGAGACGTCACTTAACGTTAATCATTCGTTAAGTCTCATGCTGATCTTCTCAATTTCATTGAATAAGAAAGTGACAACACGAGATTTAATCAACGATTAACTTTAAGTCTCATGCTGACCTTCTCAATTTCATTGAATAAGAAAGTGACAACACGAGATTTAATCAACGATTAACTTTATGTGACATCTCTGAGTGCGGCAGTAAGAAGCTAGGATCCTTAGAAAGACGTTGCTGCCCATCTTCCAGTTAAAATCCCTTAGCGCCAGTTGCACAAAACTTCTTTAAAGTAAAATCTCCTTTATGTCTATTGCTGACACTTTTTGTTTTGTTGACTTAGAAAGTGACAGCAATAGATTTAAAGGAGATTTAACTTTAAAGAAGCTTTTTGCAACTGGCTGTTAGTCACTTTTTACGACTACCACGAGAAGGGATTTATTGAAGGTGGTAGGGCTTTTGTGCAAAGTCTATCTGGGGAAGTACCAGCTCCTTGCTTTTTTCTGCCGTGAAGTGGCAGTGCTTGCACTGCTGTCTTTCGGTTTGAAGGGCAAGGGAGCCAGGGAAATTACTGGCAAATGAGACACACCATCTTTGTTGTCAGGGTGGGCAGCGCGCTTTGTTGTCTTGTTAGTGTCAATTCTAAGAAAGTGGGCGCTGTGGGCAGTGGTGATGACTTACCACCAGGTGGCCTACAAGCTGGCTTGCTCAATTGTTCCAAAAAAAAGTGATAGGGCGGATACGACACCTAACAGGCACTAAAGAAAAGCATAAAAAGGTCCTACTTTGCTTTGTTTTTTCAAAGAATCTAAGAATAAGTAATTAAATCAAAATAATTATATAAGAAACCCTTTAAATTAAAGTAAAACAAGTTTCCTTTATTAAATGAGAACATGGAGAAGTTATATATTTATTCACAACTTTGCACTCCTACGCAAAGTTGAAAATTAATTAACTTATTAAATGTACTTTAATTTAAAGTGTTTATCGTGGTTTTTACACCGCTTAAGTGTGTTTATTTAGATTAAGATTATGGCCAGTATGGTCATCTAAAACAAACAATATCTTCCACAAAAAAGTCAGAATACAATAGTTTATTAATCGCTATAAATACATAATCTGTTCTCATAAATTCGACAAATTATATGTACTAAAATTGTATTATCCAGTGTAGCATATTCTAGCAAATTTACTTTAGCAATAAGTTCCCGTGTGAAATGGGAAATAAATTCAGTGTCTCGTATAACTTCATTACGAGCAGGTAAATGATGTAGAGCACTCATTTCATACGCAACACTACACTGTGTAATTATTAAGTTTAAATCATTAGTTGCAGCGGTGAAACGGTTTAAATTCTCTGCCTGCGTCAGTGTTTCCGAGTTCATATAACCCGAATCTATTCAAGTCGCGAGTGAATAGGCTTCTTCTGGGCAAGCTCGTTCCAACGTCGATTTCATCTCTGTCTTCAAGACTAGATCGAGGTCAAGAGTAAGCCCATTGACAATAAAAAAAATCTGAAAATTTGCTAAAGTACCTACTTTGTCATCATAGTCATACTCATCCATAACATCCCATGAAACGTCCACTGCAGGACAGGGAGCTCCCTCCAGAACTCCAGCAAAAACACTTGGTACTTTGGAGGGGATCTGCCATAGTCACCAAGCTTATAAGCGTTGCGGCTGGCGACCGCTGTTGTTGGTGACCGCAGTATGTAAGGTGGGAAGATATACAGAAAAATTCTGCTGCCCATCGTCCGTTTCATAATCCCCTTAGTCGCCTCTTACGACACCCACGGGTAGAGATGACTATAACATACTCATAACATACCGCATTTACGGCTTCCCTCCAAACATTCGACATTCATTCGTCTGTCTTTCTATCATCTCGCGCTCGGCGCACATACTGTAATTTCTTATTTGCTATATTAAAGTCAATCTTTGTATAATCTTCGAGTTTCCTTCAAAAACCCATCAACCAGCCCTTGTAGAAGCTCGATCAGCCCATTGGCGGACTGAGACTGCAGCCAGTATTTGAAATCATAAATGCGTTGGTATATTTTCGGCGAGATGTATAGTCACCACGCTTGTTAAAGTTGCCGCTGGTACATCGCACCTTTGTACTGGCTATCCGCAGCGTAGTGGTATGGTGACATGACATTGGCCTACAGACAAGTTTTCTACAGTCGTAAAGATATAGAGGATATAGATAATAGAATGGAATTAAAATTTACGAGATTGATAAGCTAACGAAACTTTGCATGACAGCTTATATCAATCCCATACATTTTCATTCTAATCTAGAAGCGTTTACTAAATGTCCCTTACATTTAAGTCGCAGGCAAATTTAATAAGTGTTACTTAAAATTTTACGCTTAAAAGCGTGGTGACTATGGTGATTCCACTCCAAAGTACCACCAGTGGACGTTTCATGGGATGCTATGGATGAGTGTGACTATGATGACAATGAGGATACATTAGCAAGTTTTCAGATTTTAAACCGTTTCACCGCTGCAACTAATGATTTAAACTTAATAATTACACAGTGGACCAATCATGGGATTTTGTGAGGCAAGTTGGATTTCGCAGCAAAAATATATACACGGTTAAATACTCATTCCGAAAAGTCATTCCTAGATCTATACATCACTGATTGTGATGTATAAATTCGCGCTAAATTCTACATGAACAAATTCAAAAGCGCCAGCTCATTAAGAACATATTTCAGTTGAGATGTCATCTCTAAGTACTTCGTGTTATTTAATGGACGTGGACCACACACCAAATTGAACTCAACTTTTATACTCGTACAGACTTTCGGTTAATAACCGCGCGGCCTGAGTGCGTCCATAATGGACCGCACTGGTCCATTCCGGTCCGTTTTTCAAGAGTTCTCACCCATTTTCAGGGGAATTAACTGAGTCCTGGAAATACCCATCTTTTTCCTTTCACAATTTGCTAGCAATCGGGACGGAACATTGAAGTTGAAATGGTTAGGATTCTAATGTTCTCAAAGTGAGCTCATTGGGGGTGTGACCTCAAGAGGGCGTAAAGGCCTAGAGAAAATTAAAGGGCAAAAATTATGTTTTCCTGATTTTCCAATACTTCTAAGACTGATAAAGTATGTACTTATTTATTTTCCATTAAATTGATGGCCAAAATTAAAATGTAGAAGTTAAACAAAGAAATTGGATGAGATATTTAAATATCACAAAAAATATTTACTTGCTATACAGCTACATTTTGCGTTATATGAAGTTATCCAATTATGTTTCATTATTCATTAGTAACCCCATTGTTATAGACGTTTTCTTAACGCTAAATCTGAATAAATTACAAAATTTAAAGGCTTTAGTCATTCATTACAAAGAAAAAACTTGTCACAGTTTTTTTACAGATAGTCAAAATTCCTTTCAAGCAATTCTAATTATTCCGTCCCAGAAATTCAATTTATTGCGACCAAATAATATTAAAGGCACTTATGTATTGCACAAGCGATGCACTTTAGGGATTTTATATAAGTACTTATAAGTAGTTTAAGATACAAGTGCCGTAAGTAGGGTTATTACAAACGAGTTGACGTTTTGTAAACCCGAGACGAAGTCGAGGGTTTACCATCAGCACGAGTTTGTCATAACATAACCCTTACGGCCGTGTATCTTACGACGTTTTTCAATACATTTGTGAGAAAACAGGTATAAGTAGTACACTTGTTAAAGGATCATCAAATAAATTTTATTGTTAAGCAACTGAATCACAAATATTAGTTGTTAAAATTAATAGTAAAATTTGAACAATTACTGAAATTTTATTTTATTTTTCGGATACTTAAAGTTAAAATAATTTTATGATCAGAGTGTAAAGCTCCTTGGTAGTATACTTTTTTTACTTAACGCACTAGTTCGGTAAGTAACTACTTACGAGCAATGTAAGTACGTTTTTCGAGCAAATGTATTGAAAAGTACTTTACTGTAGGCAGTGGCCAGAATTAGTTTGGGAACCTGTGGGTTGGATGTTTGAAATTCTTTCAGCTCATTCGGTTTATTAGGTCCAGTGGTCAGCAAATTGAAGTTGTTTTAATTGATGTTGTTTTAATTACTCGCCTGCTTTTAGCTTTGATGTTCAGTGGTCATCGGTAACTTACCTGAAACAAAATTGTTTTGATAAATGAATCATATTTAAATTGAATAAATAAGTGACCGTTTGCGTTTATATTTATGAAAGAAGGTAAGAAAGAAAAAAAACGTAAGATAGTAGGTAGGTAATTAGGTTACTGCTACGCGGAAATAATATCGCAATGAATTTGTAGTAATTAAACACTTGCATTCTGATACGTTTTTTCTACTGCAATTGAAAAAAAAAAACCGGCCAAGTGCGAGTCGGACTCGCGCACTGAGGGTTCCGTACCACCACATAAACATAATTGTATTAGTTGAAATTTCAGTAAGTTAATGTGCTAGATTTTTTGAGTCCGACACGCGCTTGACCAAATTTTATTATTTTTTGTTATTTTATAGCTTATGCACTATAAACATACCAATTTTCAAGTTTGTAAGTGTCCCCGTTTTTAAATAGAACTAAAACAAAAATCGCCTCAGCGACCATCCAACTTGACCCCTCTCTTATATGAATGTTCTTGAAACGGGAGCTCACTACAATTGGTTATTATTAGTTGTGAGAAAAGTTGTAATATTTAATGATTTCAGACTTTTCCCATTATTTGTACTGTGAGACCTACCTTCTTGCCAAATTTCATAATTTTAGGTCAACGGGAAGTACCCTGTAGGTTTTGAATTTTTGAATAAATGTATGGAGATGAGGACATAAAATGCCATATCTTTTGATTGCGTCGTTGTAAAAAATTGAAATTTTCAGATCTTGTGTGGTTCATGGATCCTAATATATGGTATTAATTTCAACCTGATCCCTTCACCCGTTCGTGAAATAAAGGGTCTTGACAGACAGACAGACATACAGACAGACAGACGGACAACAAAGTGATCCTATAAAGGTTCCGTTTTTTTCTTTTGAGGTACGGAACCCTAAAAATACTAAAAATTACGCAAAAAGAAAATAACAACTTCTAATTTCAATAAGATAAGTTCGTCCAATATGAAACAGTTTTGATATGATTTTTTTTTATTTTAGTAAATTTTCTGCATTTGAACATAGGATATTTTCTAAAAGCAAACATGATTTCGCAGAATGTTTATAAACATAGACATTAAGGTAATCTACTATTATAAAATTGTAAATCGATTTTGTCTGTACATTGCAGGTACATTGACGTATTTATGAAAAAAAAATTACGTTGTGCTATTTTGATGCTACCTAAGTCCAAATCACAGATGTTTGGACTTCTTTTCTGTTTATTTGCTTTATTTGTTCAAACAAAACGTAATTAGACAATAATTGAAACAGAATTTAAAACAAAAATATATTCAACATTTTACAGTCTATAAAAATAATATAAGACAGCCAGCAAGTTGCACAAAAATCGGTAGTAAAATAATCGATTATTGACTCGAAAACTCGTTATGACGAGACAAAGTTCCGGATAAGTTTCCGTAACAGAGCTGGATACTTTAAATGCGGAAAGGGGCAAAGTTGAATTTATTTTCACAATTTTACCATTTCACTGGAAAGAGAACTTACTTGAACGTGATATTGAAATTCTGTTTGATAGCCTTTAACTTGATTATTACCTCGTTCGGATAACGTGAAGTGCTGTGGCATAAACTTAGTAGCTGCCTTTTTAGGGTTCCGTATCCAGAGGTTACCTATTACAAAGTTTAAGTCGTGTGTCTATCTGCCTGTCCGAAATTTAAAGAGCTTTACCTTTTGAACCGTGGAAGCTATATGGTGGAAATTTTCTCAGTATGTGTTATTATGGCGGATTACCTAACAAATTATAAAGACAATGAAATGTTTAAAAATAAGGAGGGTACTACCCCATACAAGAATAGTGCTTTTTGGTCGTTTTTTTGGCTCTATCCTAAAAACGGGGACATATTTTACAAGCGTGAAAATTGGTGCATAAGCTATAGCTTAAAATAACATAAAAAACTGATCTATTGCGAGTCGGACTTGCGCACATTCCAAACCATGTTTCATGTATTCTATGTTCCAAACACTTCTGCGCATCCCAGACTAAGATGGTATTTTTACCTTAGTGGTACGGTGCGGTGCCCTAGGTGCGCGAGTCCAACTCGCACTGGGCTGGTTTTTTTAGTTGTTTAACAAGCTTAACTGGCCTGTAGGTGCCGTGGTAGTGACCTTACCTTCTGCGTAGTGAGTCGCGGGTTCGATCCCAGCCCAGGGCAAACATTTGTGTAAGTTCTGTGTTTGGATGCTTTTATCTATTGTATATTTATCTAAAATCGAACAAAAAGAGCGCGTAGGCTTTTTATTGTCGCTTCTTTCTTTTCCATATGGCGCTACCAAAGAATATATTAGATTAATAAATAATATTTGATTAGTCTGTGATACCCGTAGGACTTTACCTATAGTTCGTCCGCGTCAATCAATCAGTAGCCATCAATGCAACTGCAGGGTAATGGTGCATTCACAGTGGAGTTAAAATTCAAACAAAAAATACACTATTTTTAAGTAAACGCACAAAGGACACAGCCGCTTCGTTCGAAATTCTGCCTTAAAATTAATCACAAAATTCAAAATTTAAAACGACTTTATAATTTTAAGGGACTTGATTGGTTACAGGGTGTGACTGTCACGAGTAGCGACGATTCACTGCATTCTAAAGACGAACGAACTATAGTTTGGGATCGAATGTCTCTTTTAAAAAAATATTGCATAATTACCTAGTCATAAGTTTCGTCTACGATGAAATGTAATTTAAAGCAAACGTTGTCCCGTGAGTGTAAAGAAGCATGTATCTAGAGGATCCAGGTATACTGGACTATCGGGGCTATAGGGCTGCGGTACCAAGCGTCACTCTTCTCATATCATCTTAAATGCAAAACATGTCTAAAGATGTATGCCTAAAAGCTCCATTTACTAAGAGAAAGTTTAAAAATTGGTTGGAGTTGAGATCTAAAAAAATTGTTTTAACAAAAACTACGCACCTCCTTCAAATTTTGCAAGGTGTCTGTCTATTAGCACTAAAAAGTATAAAATATCCATAGTAGTTAACAATCAGTAACTAAGTGAAGTAATAAAAAATAAACAAGCCTATTTTTATTTCAATTATAAATTTATAGGTACGTTACAACAATACATTTTGGAGTCGGTGCCAGCCAAGAAGTTTCATTGCTGGTAACAATACCTAATATGGTGTTTTTTTATTACAGAAGACGTTGAACTGCTTTTTTATTTACCTTTAAGGGGACCCCATGTTAAATTATTAATATTTAAGATTTGATGAAATGTAGGCACGATATGAGAAATGAAAACTTGTCGTAATTTGGTAACGGCATACCTACAGCTCATGAAGCGCTAGTTAGTTGGTGTACTTATTCGACAGTTGGATAGTAGCATAACATAGTACTTTAATTGGTTTTGCGACTTGGCTGGCACCGACTCCAAAATGTATTGTTGTAATGTACCTATAAATTTATAAATGAAATAAAAATAGGCTTGTTTCTTTTTTATTACTTCACTTAGTTACTGATTGTTAACTACTATGGTTATTTTATACTTTTTAGTGCTAACAGACAGACACCTTGCAAAATTTGAAGGAGGTGCGTAGTTTTTGTTAAAACTGTTTTTATTTTACAAGTTTTAGTGTTAAGCAAGGTAGTGACTATACCTTACAGTCACGACCAGGTGGTTGGTAACCCTGAATGATCATCGGATCATGTTATAAAACCATGTCCTGATGATTACTCCTTAAGAGTGGCTAGGACAAATGACTTCAAAGGCCTTCCGAAGTACACAATACGTTGTGTTGTCATATCACTATTTACAATCTTTATGTCACTAAAAAGCCATGAGCATTAAACGGTGTATACCGTTGAGTAGGGACTAGGTTTAATCTGAATCTCTTGAATTGTTGGTCTGTAACACCATTATAGGTAGGTATGAACAATTGCTTCTCCAATCTCTTCCATTTTAAATTTCGACACATTATTAAATATCGGGAAACTGCTTATCATAGGTACTAATATTGCAATAGCTACATGTATTCGCAGCTCTTTAGTTTGCTTTATACAATTTCTCGAGAAATATATAGGTACATATTTTCTCGCTGGTTTCGAGTAGTTTAGCTGAATGGGGTAAAATGTAACTTACTATTTTATCACAAGCAACTAACTCAGTATAGAAAAAAAATACTAACTTTTAATACAAGTATAATTTGTAGATTAAGATTGCGATAACGTGACTCAAAGAACAGGTTGAATGCGAGAAAGAGAGAAAAAACACAAGTGATTTCGCGAAAACTTCATTTAAATCATTTAAAGAACCCATGATAAGTGGCGACTATACGTCTCTGGCGACTAATATTATGTCCTTATTTTATTTACAATCTTGCTGTGGCTTTTGTCGTCATCACGACAACTCATAAAACGTCTACTGATGGACCAGGGAGCAACTCCATTCTTAATTCAATGTAGTCAAAAGGTACTCTGTTAGGGTTATGGGTAGCTCAATGTGGTAGGTAATCGTAGTACGTTGTTGGTACAGTACGCTGAAAGAAACTTGGCCTATTCTCTCTTTCAGGATCTCTTAGTCGCCTTTTATGACACTCATAATGTCATACTATTCTTAACTTTAAGCTTCTTTAAGGTTAAAGCACTTTTAAATCTATTGCTGTCACTTTCTGTTTTGATGACTGAAAAAGTGACAGCAATATATTTAAAGGGGCTTTACTTTAAAGATGCTTTGTGAAACTGGCTATAAGACTTTTCAATCGGTCTACAATTGAAAGAACGCATTAATTGTTGTACCACTAGCGGTCACCCATCCAGATTCTGACGACACCACGGCCAACTTATCTTTCGTGAGAGAAAGAGTAACTACAACTCAGCTACGAGCGCTTTGAACTATCGGTCAATACGCACCTATAATTTTAAAGAATTATCTTTCAACTCCTAACCGTTAAGGAGTCCATCATCAGATCATCAACATGCAAAGATGACTACCCGACGCAAATACTTGTACAGTTTCGAAAAATGTATGAAACACGTAATACATGCCTACAAAATGAGGGTTGCCCGCGATTTCCCTAGGATCCCATCATCAGATCCTGACTTGGTGACAATGGGACCACCTCAGGAGCATACCCTTTCAGATAAAAAAAAATTGCTTATCGGTTCACAACTGCCTACACAAAAAAAAATACATACAGTGGAACATAGAACCTCCTCCTTTTTTGAAGTCGGTTAAAAACCCATGTCGTATTTAAAGGATTAAAGTAGAATCTATAAAACAGCTACAGATAAAATAGAGTTCTATTTCGCTGCTCAAGCAATAAACAAACTAACATTCCAAGTTTTTATGAACTTGTGCCGTGACCACAGATTGTAAAAACGGCTAAATCGATGCCAAAATTGCATAAATAAGGGTGCGAAGCAGCATTAAATAGTAACTTTCATCTTTAATTATGCGGAAACTTGGGGATTCCCCATTTCATGAAATGTTTGTCTACATGCAACGAAATGACTCTATAATGTTTTCTTTTTCCTGCTTTAGGCGAAACTTTCATGTAGCCCTGAGGATGGAGATGAGAGGATGGAACGAGCTTGCCCAGATGAAGCTTATAGGATAACTTTGTTGTCCGTCTGTCTGTTTGTCTGTCACGACCCATTTTCTCAGGAAAGTGAGGAGGTATCAAGCTGAAATTCATATCAAATACTCAGGTCTACTGTCCCTTGGATCTGTGAAAAAATCAAACTTCTAAGCCAACGCAATCAAAAGACCTGTTTATGCCGCAAATTTTAGATTTTTTCGATCTTCCAAGGGAATCAAAACCTACAGGGTACTTCCCTCGAACTCAGAATTTTGAAATTTGGTGCGAAGCAACGTCTTACAGCGCAGATAAAGGAAAAATTGCTAAAAGCATAAATTTTTAGTTACATCATATAATAAAAATGATTTAATAATTTTAAACTTACTACCCCTTTCTTTATGAACGCGTAAAGGTATTAAATTGAAATGCATATCAAGTCATAAATATATTTGTTCATAAAATATAAAATTGAATTACTAAATAATATCAAAACGGTCACCTAATGTGTAGTTTTTAGGGTTCCGTGCCTCAAAAGGAAAAAACGTAATCCTTATAGGATCCCTTTGTTGTCCGTCTGTCTGTCTGTCTGTCACGACCCATTTTCTCAGGAAAGCGTGGAGGTATCAAGCTAAAATTCATATCAAATACTCAGGTCTACTGTCCCTTGGATCTGTGAAAAAATCAAACTTCTAAGCCAACGCAATCAAAAGACCTGTTTATGCCGCAAATTTTCGAGTTTTTCGACACTCTCAGGGAATCAAAACCTACATGGTACTTCCCTCGAACTCAGAATCTTGAAATTTGGTACGAAGCAACGTCTTACAGCGCAGATAAAGGAAAAATTGCATAAAGCATAAATTTTTAGTTACAACATATAATAAAAACGATTTAATAATTTTAAACTTACTACCCTTTTCTTCATGAACGCGTAAAGGTATTAAACTGAAATGCATATCAAGTCTTTAATACCTTTAAGCTGTAACAAAATCAAACTTCAACGTCAACCCGATTAAAAGAAATAGCAATTTAAGCCGCATATTTTGAAACTCGCAACTACTCGCAAGGGAATCAAGACCTAAAGGTTACTTCCAGTCGACCTAGAATCTTGTTTGGCATGAAGCAACGTTTTATAGCACACATAAAGAAAAAAATCCGAAAACCTTAAATTTTTAGTAACATCACATAATATTTTTTTAGCAACGAAACAACCATAACTTTTCCTGATATACCTACAGGTTTGTAGGGAAACACTAGGAACCCTTGGAGCGCGAGTCCAATTCGCACTTGGCCGGTTTTTTGTGATATTTGGCTTTCGCCACTCACTCGCAAATATGAAGCTTACTAACAATACGCCTTTTTTAAAATATAATTATAACGGTCGCGAACTCCCAAGCACACACTTTCTAGTTATTCGTGAACGCTGTAATTTAAAGACTAGTGTTTAGGGCCTACAGTAAAATCTAGTAACTAGAGTAATAAAGAAAATAATGCACAAACATTCACAACAGTTCTTTCGTGAGACTTTGCCGTTGGACTCGCATTTTACGATCACCAGTCTCGCCTTTCTAGAAATTTCATACTCCTAAAATGCAAACGCGAATTTTATTTTAGTTAGAAATATAAAATTCGCTCGTTTTACTGCAATTTGTGCGGTTGTTCACCTGCGATATTAGGTGAAGACTTCTCTGGATTTTCTATTACTGTTAGACACAAAATGTTTCTAATAGTTTCTATTTTCATTTACATTCAAACGAGATATTATTATGTTTGTAACAAGATTACAAACAAAAAAAATTATGATTTCCGCCGTAATCTATCTCCTCTGTCATCTATTAATGAAAGCACTTAACCTGTGAAGACTCTTAATAAAATTTTGGCATTTGATCTCTGTATAAATTTTCCATAGTTCTCAGAAAATGGGAAAAATATAAAAATTGTTTTGAAGTTTATTCAAAAATATACCTTATTACGTAAACAAGTACAATTTCTTTTTGATTCCTTAAAATTTTTGACATGGTGCTTCAGAGGTATTATATGTATACCACGTTTTGACAAGTCGTCATAAAATACGAGCAAAAATACATTATTTGAAGTTATTGTAATGTGAGTTATTGCTTTCATCTAGTAATTTTTTTTAATCAATCAAAACAGATGTCAGAAAGAGCTAAAGCGTTGGATGTAAAGAGTCATCCATAAATCTTCTACGATTAAAAAAATCTGGCTGGGCATGAACTAAATTTTACATCAGGAAACTACTCAATTCCACGGGAAAAATACTTAATTCTGAAACTCGAATCTATCCGAGACTAAAAATTATTAGAAAACTGATGTTGAACAACACAGACATCTTTTCACCGCGATGAGAAATCCACGAGAAAACATCCAAGACGAACGAAAAAGCAGACAACTATTATTTTTAAAATGGTACTTTTTTTTGTAAACTGATTAGGAAGGTAAGGAACTTTTAGGGTTCCGTAATCAACAAAAATCCTTACAGTTTCGTCATGTGCGTTTGTCTGTCCGCGGCTTAGTTCAGTTAATCTTAGAACTACAAAGCTGTAATTTAGTATGGATATACATATTACTCATGTCAACAAAGTCGTATAATAAAATCTTGAAAAAAAATTTTTTGGGGTACCAACATGTAAAGTCATCATCATCATCATAACATCCCACGAAACGTCCACAACAGGACAGGGAGCTCCCTCCAGAATTCCAGCCCCCGCTGGAAAAATGTAGAGGGGAAGTACCTTAGTCACCTCGCTTGTCAGTGTTACGGCTGGCACCATGGACCGCGGTTGTAGGTGACCGCAGAAAGTAAGATACAAAGGAGGATGCTGCTGCCCATCCTACAGTTTATAACCCTTAGTCGCCTCTTACGACACCCACGGGTATGTAAGGGTTGGTACTATTCTTTGCCGGCACCACACGGGACGTTCACGTAAAGTAGGAATGAAAAATTATTATCTCGTCGACTCCATAGTGTGGTGTGTCGTTAGATAGGCCTTTTAAAAATATTGAGCGTTTGCAAAGACAACTTTACGATTTAGGGATCCGATTGCGAAATGTTCTTGTTACTGGAAATGTGAAAAAATTTATAGTAGTGGCATATATGATGAAATTAAAAGGAAAACTATCACAGCTTAGTTGGCTTTAAAGGTTAGACAGTAAAAGTTAAAAAACGGAAAATAATAGAAATCTATATAGCAATCAGGCGCAGGGCTTAGCTGGTCGTTAGCCTGCTTAAAAATAATAATTTATTATTAGTCATCATCATAACATCCCACGAAACGTTCACAACAGGACAGGGAGCTCCCTCCAGAATTCCAGCCCCCGCTGGAAAAATGTAGAGGGGAAGTACCTTAGTCACCTCGCTTAATAGCGTTACGGCTGGCACCATGGACCGCGGTTGTAGGTGACCGCAGAAAGTAAGATACAAAGGAGGATGCTGCTGCCCATCCTCCAGTTTATAACCCTTAGTCGCCTCTTACGACACCCACGGGTATGTTAGGGTTGGTACTATTCTTTGCCGGCACCACACGGGACGCAATTCCTAAAGCAACTTTACTACGGAACCCTATATAGCTTGTGGCCCGACACGCAGTTGGCCGGCTTTTTAATGTCTATGGCCAAATAATGAGACACAATACGTTGAAGGAAACAATATTTTTATTCGAGAACCACATTTTCAATTTTTTACGACCATCGAATAAATATCTACGACAACAATAACACAGAAAATTTGCTTTTATAAAGCGCTTTAATTTATGACAGTTCTCAAATAAAGTTATAGTTTTGGCTAGATTCCAAACTATTGTTTCGATAGAGGTTCAAGTTTTACTAAAGTGAAGATAAACTATTTGATGGCGACCAAAAGATACGTCGGTTATTGATTCCGCTATACACCGTCAACATTTTTATTTTAGACTGAAGTCAAAATCTAGCTACACAACCTATTTTTAGGGTTCCGTACCTCAAAATAAAAAAAACGGAACCCTTATAGGATCACTTTGTTGTACGTCTGTCTGTCTGTCAAGACCCTTTTTCTCACGAACGGGTATTTAATGTATTGAAAATGATAACGAATATTAAGGTCTATAAACCACACAAGATCTGAAAATTTAAATTTTTTACAACAACGCAATCAAAAGATATGGCTTTTTATGTCCTCATCTCCATACATTTATGCACTAAAGTAAAACCTAGAGGTTACTTCCCGTTGACCTAAACTTATAAAATTTGGCAAGAAGCTGCTAGGTCTCACAGTACAAATGAAGGGAAAAGTCTAAAAATCGTTAAATATTACAATTTTTCTCACAATAGTAACCAATTAAGGTGAGCTCCCGTTTCGAGAACTTTTCTATAAAAGAGGGGTCAAGTTGGATGGTCTCGGAGGTTTTAAAGTCTACATGGTAGATAGGTACGGAACCCTAAGGGCGCGCGTCCGACTCGCACTTGGCCGGTTTTTTTTATTATGTTTATTTTATTTTATTCCCTATTTGAGTTTTAAAATATTTGCAAAAATTGTCTATTATAAAAACCGTTACCGTCTATTATTAAATACCAAACAAAGCCTTATAAAGAGATGTCTATTAAACTCCTATATATAAAATTTAAATAAATTAAAATTAAGGTAAATAATTAAATTCATCTAATACAACCATCACTTTTAATTTCTTTTTTTTTTTTCATTCTTTCTGATAATTTCATTTAAAATAATCTATATCAAAACAAACATCTTGGGCTCACATTTTATCTTGCTTGTCAAATCAAGTTATTTGTCAAATCAGACCTATAGTGTAGGCAACGAAGGAGTTGACCGCGACATAAATCTCTCAGGCAGATTTTATTTGACAGGATGATAACGAATCATGAATTAAAGGTAAATATAAAAAAAAAAAATACAAAATTTTTTTTTCATAAATTTTTTGTAATTTTTGTATGGAAAAATTAAAAGTACTGATTTTTAATTTTATTTTTTATAGAATGCTACTATCCAACTATCGTATAAATGCACTACTAACTCGCGCTTCATTAGCTGTAGGTATGCTGTTACCAAATTACGACAAGTTTTGATTTTCCATCTCGGGCCTACTTTTCATCAAATCTTAACCATTGACAATTTAATATGGGACCCCTCAAAGGTAAATAAAAAAGCAGTTCAACGTCTTCTGTAATAAAAGACACCAGATTAGATACTGTACCAGCAGTGCAACTTCATGGCTGGCACCGACTCCAAAATGAACTGTTGTAATGTACCTACCTATAAATTTATAAAAGAAATAAATAACAGGCTTGGTTATTTTCTATTATCACTAAATTACTGGTTATTAACGGCTATGGTTATTTTATACTTTTTAGTGCTAATAGAAACGTTGAAATACTTTGAAGGAGGTATGTAGTTTTTGTTAAATCTTTTTTTACTAGTTAGATTGAGCTAATTCAAGAAATAAAAGTTAGTACTTACTAAGTTGTTTTTTTGTAACCAGCAAACTTTCTATGCAGCATTTCTTATAGAAGAATATTTTTACTAATATAACAATTCAAGAAAAACACTGCCTGTCATGTCATTCCTTACATATGAAGTGCTAAAACTGACGGGTAAAGTGGGTTTATTTCCGTTTATTTTCTTAAACCAGTTTTAACTGTCTTTCACCTGTCTTGAAGGAATGTGTTTCATTGTTTGATCCTAAAATTATTACCCGACTGCGCCGAAGTCGAAGTAACAATTTCGATACGTAAGTTTTATGTCATTAAATTTGTCTTAATAACGATAATGTCACCGAGTATATTAAAAATATGAAAAAATACTATGAAGGATTTTTTATAAAACCTATAAAGTGGGGTATCAAAATGAAGGGTTTTAAGAAACAATTCCAAAAATGTATACAACTAAATGTTTACTCAAAAGTAAAAAAATATTTAACGTAACAAATCATAAAACTATATTTTGTTTTTATGTAGCCTTGTTAGGGGAGCCGTAAGGATTTTTTACGAGATAATCAGGGCGACAAAAAGATGTCTCAGTAGATGGGGCTTTATGAGAGTAAGTAGTTCCAGACCGGAGCTCGGTGGTCAGGAGGACATTATCTGGAAACGAAAAAGGACAAAAAAGAACGTGATCTTCAGCAAAAACAATTCTTATGCCAAAAGCTAAGGGCTGATGAGTAATGATATTAAAACTTTTTTTGCTGTGTATGGGCTTACTCTTCACCTCGATCTAGCCCTAAGGACCGAGATGAGGTCTGCGATGGAACGAGCTTGCCCAGAAGAAGCCTATTTACTCGCGTCTTTAATAGACCCTGATTATCACGTAAAACAATGTTCCTTTTCAGATTTTCAGGCTTGTTTGACTAAAGCCCCTGGTATTCTTGTCTGGTCAAAGTTTTTATATCATTACACATCAGCCCCCATCTTTTGGCATGAGAATTGTTTTTGCTGAAGATCACGTTTTTTTTTGTCCTTTTTCGTTTCCAGACAATGGCCTTCTGAACACCGGGCTCCAGTCTGGAACTTTTTACATAGTTTTTCGTGATCCTCTCATAAAGCCCCATCTACTGAGACATCTCTTTGTATCCTTGATTATCACGTGAAAAATGCTTCGCGGCTAACCACTGTTCCACAAAAAAAAATTAAAAGCAAAAAATTCTACTGCAAAGCAGAGAAGAGGAAGACGAGGTATGCATTTTTCCTAAAGCCAATGTAATGTCACCAGGGCCAAGAAAGATTTACAAGGTGAGCTAAGATAATAACGATAAGATTATAATTTCCAATAAAATCAGGTATTGAAGCCACATGGTGGGCATTCATCATATTAATGGATGTGTTTTTAAGTTTATAACTTAAAACACTCATATAAACAAACAAAAAACTAAAACTGAAATGGATACAAGACCACCGCCTTCAGATGTTAACAAACGTCCTCGAAGTTAACCTTATCAAAGTATAAAGACATCTGTCGCAGGTATAAATTAACCTTCTCAAAGTATAAAGACATCTGTCGCAGGTATAAATTAACCTTATCAAAGTATAAAGACATCTGTCGCAGGTATAAATTAACCTTATCAAAGTATAAAGACATCTGTCGCAGGTATAAATTAACCTTATCAAAGTATAAAGATATCCGTCGCAGGTATAAATATCATCAGGAACACGGTGTAGAGAAAGAACCGAATAACGTTTACAAGCAGTTTAACTGTGAGGAGGAATTTCTGAAAATATTATCGCTAATGGTTTTTGACAGTGACATTCATTAAATAACTTCGCAGCTGAAGATTTCTATGACGTTATTTAAAGAACAAGACAGGTTTATAAAAATACACATGGGATTTTTTGTGGATTTATTAAATTGAGTATCTTCAGCTCAACCTCAAATCCAGATTATAGAAGCAATTTATCGTTTCTTTTGATCGAATAGGCTTACGTGATCTATCTACAGTCGCTTACAATATTTTTTCGTATTAAATAATTTCGCTAGAAGGTTTATTTAGATTACTCAAAAGAAACTGAAAATCTAGATTTTATCTACAGCTATTTGAAATTTATCCAAGTCATAACAGTGTTTCTTTCATATTTCTTTTCTGTTTTGTCATTTCCACTTTATTATTGTCATGCTTCACAATCAGCCAAAGTACAGTTAGTTTTTCAGTGCGAGATATTATTACCCTTTGTCGAAAAGAAACCGGGTGCACACAGATTTCTGCTGTATTTTTATGACAGTGACGAGGTTTATAGAAACTGTCAATATTATTTTGTAAAACGAATACAACTATTATAATATATTTAACTTGAAGTAAAATCTGTTGTTTAAAGTTTTCATGAACACTCGTGCAACATTTCAAATATTAAAATGTGATTATCTACCCAAATATCGTGTTTTCATTAACTAAAAGTAGAAATGACTTTCTTACACTACAGATAGTTGTAACCTGTGACAGAATTGATGTCAGGGACCTATTGTCTCACGATCTTACACTAGGACTCAAAAAATTTATTTACGGTTTTTTTTCTCATCATATTATGAAATAAATGGTACAGCAGCACTGCACTTACTTTCTCGCGATATACGAGAGTCATCATTCAACAATATCCCCGCCGGGAGTCGAACCCAGGACCTCCGGATCAAGAGCCAAATCCTCTAACTACAGTATTATAAAGGCTGCGGATAGTAATGAGTAAATAAGTACCAACTGCAAACTTAAGTTTGTAATTCCATACAAATAATATGAAAATACAAACTTACATATACCAACTAGATTTATGTAAAAATGATTTAATGAAATATGCAGTCAGGTAAAAAACCAATTTAGAATCCAAATTGTAGAACATCAAAATAAGCTCAACGAAACCGATTTTGAGTAAATCACATTTAAAAAATTTTGTAGTAAGGGAGCACCCCTTATATGAATTTCTAGGGACCAGTTGATACTGCCGCAAATACCTTAAATGGAGATGCTTGGTCATGCAAAGTTTCATCAAGATTTTAAGAGCCGTTTTTGCGAAAATTACAATTTTTCATTTTCGTTGTATGACAGCTACCCTCAAAATGAGAGCCAGCAGGAAACCACTCAAAACCTTTCGATGGATTTGCATAAAACTCTTAAATTCCAAATATGGTGTCAATCGGACCATTCGTTTAGCCGCTAGGCCAAAGCGTGACGGACAGACCGACCGACGGACCGACCGACCGACCGACCGACGGACGGACATTTTTGGGAGACTTGTTAGGGTTCCGTACCTCAAAAGAAAAAAACGGAACCCTTATAGGATCACATTGTTGTCCGTCTGTCTGTCTGTCAAGACCCTTTATCTCACGAACGGGTAAAGGTATCAGGTTGAAATTAATACCATATGTTAGGGTCCATGAACCACACAAGATCTAAAAATTTAAATTTTTTACAACGACGCAATCAAAAGATATGGCTTTTTATGTCCTCATCTCCATACATTTATGCAAAAAAGCAAAACCTACAGGGTACTTCCCGTTGACCTAAAATTATGAAATTTGGCAAGAAGCTAGGTCTCACAGTACAAATAAAGGGAAAAGTCTGAAATTATTAAATATTACAACTTTACTCGCAACTAATGGTAACCAATTGTGGTGAGCTCCCGTTTCAAGAACATTCATATAAGAGAGGGGTCAAGTTGGATGGTCGCGGAGGCGATTTTTGTTTTAGTTCTATTTTAAAAACGGGAACACTTACAAACTTGAAAATTGGTATATTTATAGTTCATAAGCTACAAAATAACAACAAATAATAAAATTTGGTCAAGCGCGTGTCGGACTCAAAAAATCTAGCACATTAACCTACTGAAATTTTAACTAATACAATTATGATTATGTGGTGGTACGGAACCCTGAGTGCGCGAGTCCGACTCGCACTTGGCCGGTTTTTTTTTATGATGTATAAGTGATATAGAACACATTTTTGAGAAAATTAGAAAAACTTTTTTTTTCACGAATACAATACCTTTCTCGCTCCGCTCGAAAGTAAAAGCTAAACAACCGTGTGTACTGATTTATTTGCGGAAGAACGTATTTTATTTGCGATATCTATAAGTTTTCCACCTGAAAACAAATGGCGGAAAACCGAGTGTACCCGATTTCTTTGCGGGAAGGTAATTTATTTGAGATATGAATCACTCTCCCACCTAGAGTTTACTGCAGTAGATTT
The DNA here is from genome assembly GCA_947532105.1 of Athrips mouffetella. Taxonomy (NCBI): domain Eukaryota; kingdom Metazoa; phylum Arthropoda; class Insecta; order Lepidoptera; family Gelechiidae; genus Athrips; species Athrips mouffetella. The sequence continues at coordinate 7,351,217 of OX383959.1, forward strand.
AAAAACATGATTTGCTAGGTTACTCCAGTGCAATATCTGACATAGCGTTATTTTTAAACTATTTTAGGGATCCGTCCGTACCTCAATAGAAAAAGAAACCGGCCAAGTGCAAGTCGGTCTCGTGCACCGAGGGTTCCGTACCACTAAGGTGAAAATACCGTCTTAGTTATTGACGCGCAGTCACGCAGTAGTGTATTAAAAATGCGCGAGTCCAAAACGCATTTGACCAGTTTTTATTATTTGTTGTCATTTTTATGCACTATAAACATCGATTTCAATGGGTGTAAGTATTCCCGTTTTCACAATAGAGCTAAAACAAAAATAGAGCAAAAATAGCCTAAAAACACGTTGAGTAGGGGAGCCTTCCCTTTTTTTTGTATTTGTAGTAATAGCGGCAACAGAAAGGAATACATAATCTGTGAAAAACCCTAAAACCATAGAAAATGTGCACTTTATTTAAAAGTGATAAGGCAACTCCAAAGTTCTAAAAATTTCAACTTTTACCGGGCACAATGCAGTTAATACAAGTCTTTCAAAGCTGATAATTTGGTTAAACATGAATGTTGTGTCTCCAAATAACATCCAAAAAAATCAGTGTGATGCCATTTTTGGGTCAATTATAACTGGCGTATGTACCTGTAGTTTTAACATTTAGTGGACAAGTACGGAACCTTTACTGCGCGAGTCCAACTAGCATTTGACCGGTTTTTTTATATAACAACATTATAATACAACTAAACTTTTTCAGTTCTGGAACGAATCCAAACTTTCGTCTGTTGTAAAGAATCTGTAACGCAAAGCAAAATTACTAGATCTTTGTCTTTGGTTTTTATTGTAAGGACTTAGAGATGAAAATGAGTACGATTTAAACTTTTTTTTTATTGTGAAGACACCTGACGGGTCATAAATTGATACATTGTCTGTAGAACTCGGTTTCGAAAGATCACTCTAAAAGTGTCACAAAATTGGGTTAAACGCGAGTTTGTCGCCTGACTCGTCATGGATTCCTCTTTAAGATCAGCTGATCAAAGAAAATATGTGAAAAGAATGGTAGTAGCTATTAAAAAATCGTAAATATATTTTTTTACGATTTCGCCTGTAACTTCTTGTTGATAAAAGTGGTCATAAATTATCAAAATCACGTTAAATTAAAAGTACCCTAAAGGTTTAAGAAAAACAGTTCCTGCAGTTTTATTTTAACCGTTTTATAGTTCACTTAAGTCTAATCGAGGTTTTAAATAAGACTAGCGTCAGGATATTATAATTTAAAATTATGCTTCAATATGAGGATCGTCACTCAGTGGCTAACCCAGGACGGACAACGTCATAGGGAACGACCCCGCAAAAGATGAAGGGACGATCTAAACGCCTTCCGCTGGGACTGGTGGGAGCTTTCACAGGACCGTGATGAGTGGAAGAAGGAGGGGGAGGCCTTTGCCCAGCAGTGGGACATAAAAGGCCAGGAATAATAATAATAATGCTTCAATAATTGTATGCGTATATGTTAAGGTAAGGCCCCGTGTGGTGCCGGCAAAGAATAGTACGGTCAACCGCTTGTCGGTAGAAACTTTTTCAACTCTATTACCACGCCATAAGGTCCAAAAGTGTTTCTACTGATGTACGGCCGTGTGTACCAACCCATCTCTACCCATGGGTGTCGTAAGACGCGCCTAAGGGTTAATGAACCAGAGGATGGGCAGCATAATCATTCTGTTTATCCTATCATCTTACATTCTGTCGTCCCCAACAACCACGGTCCATGGTGCCAGCCGTAACGGTAACAATCGTGTTAGCTATGGTACTTCCCGTTTACATTGTTTCAGAAAAAACTGGAATTTTGGAGGGACCTCCCTGTCCCGTTGTGGACGTTTCATGGTATGCCATGATGAAGTAGGTATATTAGAGCAAAACGAGTCAGCAAGAAATTGTCGAGGAAAACCGTACCAAGAAATTCGTCGTAGATTTTGTCACAAATAACATAAATGTGCTTTTACCCCTAACAAAAAGTCTACTTTTACTTAACAAAACTTCAACATGAGATTTAGCTAGTGAAGACAACAATAATTCATCACAGTCACCACAAAACCAAATTTACATGGACCAGTTCAGCGCTGCCCACATTCAGTGGCTTCGCGCGGCCTTAAGCCACGATCACACCTTCCCTAATTCAGAAACTAATTCGGCTTACATTGCTCGTTGAAGTGAGGATATTGCAATTAACATAACCAAGCCTCCCAGCAATATATGCCGAATTAGTCTTTGAATTCAGTTAGTTGTGATCGTGGCTTTAACTAGATCTTCGGTCCACCTTGTGGCCTGCTCAAGCTACGTTTTCCTGTTTGTAGTCTTCACTTTAGAACCCTTCTGCCATGTGTCAGAATCGCGGCCGTCTATTGTCTAATGATCAATAAATGGTTATTTTTAATCACTACAAATAAATGTATAATATGTTATTCAGATAAGAAAACTGAACAACTTTTTTAACGCAACATAAGTCGATCGAGAAAACTTTTTTGGTTATCCCATACCTACAAAGCTAGCATCGTCATTAGTATAGGTTTTGTATGAAGTAACCAAAATATATGAAGACTAAAATTTTTAATGGTTTTTGACCCATATTTCTTTAGATATGTTCAGTTTTAAGGTCTTAATAACATATTGAAACTTTTTTTTACCCGGTATCCAGATATCGGTAGAGAATATTCCCTGCACGGATCATCCTTAGCCTGTCAAACGAAACATGAGATACAATACAACTCAATAGAAATAAAGCGATGCATCGATTTCCCCGTTTTATACCGGCGATTTGTCTCACGTCTTGTTGGGGCAAGTAGTACATTTTTCATGTGTAAACGGTATTACGCCGTATATTTTATGAGTAAGAATATAAAAGATCGAGTTTACTGAGAAAGTGGTTATACCAATATAGGAAGGATTTTCATAGGCATAATATTGATGCAGTATGATGCGGAAATAAAAAAAAAATCGTAATTCGACATGTTTCTTAGGGAAAGTTGTTCACACTTTCAAGGATCACAATGTTTATCCGAACACCCTGTACACGATACCTCAGGAGTTGCTGAGCTGTCGCATACTTTACAATGATAACGTTTTAATCACGTTTTGACGGCTCAGTACTGGCACATACTAACGTAATATTTAATAAACAACCGATCTCAATAAAATATTTAGCGTTCACTTTTATTAATTTTCAAATTATAGTAGTATTAGCACAGATTAAATAATAGTAAACTAACGTTTAGTATTAGGAACACTTACAACACAGATTCCAGTTTAAAATGTAAATATTATACTTAGGGCCCGTCTCACCGCTTCCTGCTAAAGTTCCTGATAGTAAGCCGACAGATAAAATATCTTCCAGCTAAATATGTTAGATTTTTGCATGTGTTCATCTGTCAGGTAAAGCAATCAGGCACTTGCGAAACAAAACATTTTTACTATCTGACAGAAATAACTGGCAGATAGGCTATCTGGACCTTGAGACGGGCCCTTAAAAAGATGCATGAAATTATAGAAGATACTATAAATATTGTTACCAGTATGACAAGTGTGAAAGGAAAGACACTATCCTCTATTTTAGCGACTCCACTCAACCTCCATAAAATGTGACAGCAAGCACAAATTTAAATAATTTTCCCCAGCGCACATCAAGCATTGCATTACACACAATAATTTAATAGTGCAACACAGCCGGGTAAATGGTAATACGACGGGTGACTACTAAATTGAATCCTGAATGTCCCTGGTTTAATTTTAGCCTAAGATCTCACCGCAAAAGTTTACACCTAAGAATCGCCGTTGTCTCTATTTTTAATGTAACCGTTTTACGTTTTTTTCCAAGCACAATCTTGTTCGTTTACCATGAATATTATTTCTTTTCATTTCCTCCCAAAAGTACGCTACTCACATTAAATAAAAACACAATGAAAAAGAGATTTATAATTCGAGAAACTTGTTAAACTTAGGTTGCCATTCCACTTCTCAACACGTCGCAATTTTTTGAGTTTTTAGGTGCATAGAGATCACCTTGTTTTTGATTAAAAAAAGGTATGAGAAGTATGCATTGTAACGCACGGTTTCTTTATTGTAAAAAGTTTACAATTAATTAGATCAATGACGAAGGTAAAATAAAAGGTGTAGAAAGAGAACACATTGTAAGAAGCCGACTCTTAAAAAAATAAGCCGTGATCAGTGGTTTCTTGCCGTTGCTCTTACGCTGCCACCCGGGATGTCGTAGACTCGCTATTTTGAATTATATTCTGCATGTTATGGCGTTCAATTAAGTATTCTGTAAAGAATCTACATTTCAGACAAGCGTAGGATTTTGCGGCGGGATCTTAAGCTATTTGCTTTTGGGAGAAGCATAGCGATGCCAGCTCATTGAAATGTGAGCTGCAAAGTTTGTGCTGCTTGTTTTATGCGGTGAAATTGAGTATACGGTTGGAATTATGTGCCTTTCGCAGCAGTGTTGATAAAATTTCACAACAATTTGTGTCATAAAATGTGTAGTACTTCTCTAGAGAGACTACTAACGTAGTTGTAGTTGTGCAGTATTTCAAATTAAAGGTGGTAGCAAAAAAATGTATCGAGTGCTTGTGAAACTCTGTAAGGGTATTGCAATGGAGGTGTTAATCAATCATTAAAATAATATTTTACAATTCAATATTAACAAAAATAAACTTAACAATATAATAGTACATTAAGATGCTAGTGCGCTGTTTTGCTCATTATACACGAGGCTCAGAAATTGCAGCCAGAGCCGCAGGCGAGGGCGTAATGGAGCCGAGAGTGTAATGGCAATGCGCATGTGCGTCTTACGACGTTTTTCAACATATTTACTAGTGAAAATACGTAACTTTGCTAACCTTATGTCCAACGAACGTCCACCGGAACATTTTGTTGGCTGCATATAATGTTGGTGTTTGCCTTTGATTTTCACAACATTCTAAATTGTATTTCATGTATGACTATTTTAACGGTTCAGGAACAGTTTTTTATTTGTAGAAGTTGACACTTTTAGAAATAATGACAATAATAAAGACCAACAAATGTTTGTAAAATGGCGCGCATTATTTCTTTTTTAGCGGACTCAGATTATACGCGTATTTGAGAGGCATAGATTAAACATTCCAAACAGCCTATTCCATTAACCTTGAAATAAATTATCAAAAATTGAATATCTTGTTATGTAAATGACAAATTTATTGTTAATTAGTTAACTAATTTAAATAATTTCATAAAATGAACATTCATTTATGATATCATAAATGAATGTGCTTAATGAAATTCCAGGCTGCTATAGTTATTTCTCATAGCACTACGCATGAGATATAGAATATGATTTATATTTCATTTAAATATATAAATTCATAATCCTTAAAATGGATTTGTATGATCCGCTAAAGTACTTAGGTACCTTCATTGAAAACATAATCGCAAAATATCATAAGCCAATCCAGCGACTTGAGCTGATCCTCTTACTGAATTAAGAACGCCTCCACGCACTTAAGACAATAGAAATCATTTTTGGATCCTCGAAAATATCAGAACGCAAAGTCACATTAGAAAAATTGGTATTGAAAATTTTCAAAGGTAAAAAATTTTCATAATATCCCATTTAAGTATTTTATATGAGAAAACAAGTTACTAACCGACTAATAAGTCCTTTTTCAAAATGAGGAAGAATGTACTACATCCGGTTTCTCAAAAACAGTTTTAACAAAATCGATGAAATTTACGTATACCTACGAGGGCTTTTAGGGGCGAAATGTCGATCTAGTTTTCGACTTTCGGCCTGATTTTATTTTATTACTGAATGAATGACTGATATATCGACGCACAGCTCAAACCGCTGGACCTAGAGACTTGAAATTTTGCACATATATATTATTTATACTATATGTACTATGCTGTCCCGCTGCTATTAACTTTCTCACTGCCTTAGGTTGGCTGGAAGAAATCTCTTCTAGAGATAAGACCGCTATTTCGTTGTTTTGTTTAGCCTAAATGTGCAATAGAATATATAGGGTGACTTTTAATTAGTTCTTGATAGAAAAAGGTATGAATGTACTCATGGTACTGAACAACTTTCCCCAAGGAACATAGGTCGAAATACGAAAATAAAGTTTCGACCTGCCATAGAAACTGCATCAGCCGATAGCGCATTTTGTATGGGAGGTCAAATTTGGTTTTTCGTATTTCGACCTATGTTCCTTGGGAAAAGTTGTTCAGTATCACGAGTACATGCATAAAATATACGGCGTAATACCGTTTACACAAGAAAAAGGTACTACTTGCCCCAACAAGACGTGAGACAAATCGCCGGTATAAAACGGGGAAATCGATGCATCGCTTTATTTCTATTGAGTTGTATTGTATCTCATGTTTCGTTTGACAGGCTAAGGATGATCCGTGCAGGGAATATTCTCTACCGATATCTGGATACCGGGTAAAAAAAAGTTTCAATATGTTATGCAACACACATTTAAATGGTTTGAATACAGTAAAAGCAATTAATTCTTTTGCCATTCCCATTCTTACTTACTCTTTCGGTATAATAAAGTGGTCCCAAACTGAGTTAAACAACTTACAGAGAGTGATCAACACTACTCTATCAAAACACCGTAAACACCACCCTCGGGCATGCGTCCAGAGACAAACCCTACCCAGAACTGAAGGAGGACGAGGTATAATAGACATACAGAACCTACACAACAAACAAATCCGAACGCTCAGATCATACTTTCACTCAAAATCCTTACAGTCGTCGCTTCACCTCGCAACAGTACAAGCAGATACCAAACTTACCCCACTTAACCTTAAAGACCGAACTATTCAGATAATTGACACAACCCTCACCCAGAAACTGGAAACATGGACCCAAAAGTCTCTTCACGGACGTCATCGCCTTGACTTGACCAACCAAATTGTTGACAAGACAGCGTCAAACACATGGCTCAAGCGGGGTGTACCATTCCCAGAGACTGAGGGTTTCATGATTGCAATTCAGGATCAGACTATAGATACTAAAAACTATCGAAAACACATCATACGGGAACATAATTTGCAAAATGATCTTTGTCGCCATTGCCACAGTAGTCCAGAAACCATACAACATATAACAGGAGCATGTAAAGCAATAACCCAAACAGACTACAAACACAGACATGATCAGGTCGCAGCCATAATTCATCAATACCTAGCCATGAAATACCAGCTAATTAAAGATAAAACCACCTATTACAAATACACACCACAAACTATCTTAGAATCAACTGACTACAAGATGTACTGGGACAGGACTATAATGACAGATAAAACCATACACTACAATAGACCGGATATCACACTACATGACAAGATGGAGTCTTGACCTAAATTTTTCTGTTAATGATTTTTTTGTTTGTTTCTGATTTTTTTGCAGTCTGATTTTAAATTTGTAGTGGTCATTTTAATTTTATTATGCTAATTATTAAGTTAATTTTATTTATTTTATTAAGTTCGATTATTTTTAGGATTTTTAGGGTAGCTGTCGTGTCTGGGAAAATTCGTTTTCTCAGTTTTTTGAGCGTATCTCGAAAAAAAACGCATTTCAGAAACCCTAAAACGCCATCTGTTATTGGGCTTTGGTAAAGATTATACAAAGCAGACCTCGGTCGCCCAGGTACTTCAATTTTAAGATACGTACTTATACGTCAGTAATTAAAAAAGATCTAAGTACGAAGCAGCTTGAAAAGAAGCTTTGACTGCAGTTTTTATTGGGATTGTCTCACTGCTGGGCAAAGTCTTCCCTTCTTCCTTTCCACTGTTCGCGATGGAGTGCGATCTTAGGCCACTCTTTGTCGAAGATATCGAGTTCGTCTCTCCAACGCATCCGGGGTCTTCCTCGATCACGTCGGCTTTTCTTTGGTATTCAATCCGACAGTATAGGTTAAACTTCTAGGAAGTTTGGGAGAAATAGCACTGATTTTGTTTGCAATTGTATGCTTATGATAAATAAATTAAAAAAAAGGTCACTAAAATAACCCTTTGCAAAGCATAACAGCACCAAAAGCTAACCCAGAACTAATTCAATGAACCATGTCACCTTGCCCAGAGCGGACAACACAGTTGTACATAATGTATGTATCAGCCATGCATCAAACAGTAAACACTCCTTTGGGACACCCCTGTACTGTTGACAGTGCGATATTGATGTTTGAATTATCGCGAACTCGCTTGGTAGAGGTAAATACTAGACATTCAGTATAGGGGACTATAATTAGTACCTGGGAGTATTTTCTTTGGTCAAATGTGGATTGAGGAAGATTTCGCATTGCATCAACTTATTTTTTAACCACATCAACTTAAAAGGGGTTACTTTTAGATCTCTGGCCAAATATTTGTATGTTATTCAAAATATTATACATCTGAAGAACTTGTATGGGAAAGCAAAAAAAGTCTCGTTTTCCATAAACTTTCTTTGAGGAAAATGTTCCGATTTGTTTTCTGACTAACACATTAGTTTGGTTGAGTGTCTAGAAATAATCAAGTATGGAATTTTTAGGATACCACCAGGAATCAAGAAAAAAAAACCGGGAAATCATTTTAGTCTTAAGGTTAAAAAAAAGTTTTGAAAATTATAAACATGGTGTCTTATTAAGATACGATAAGTGGCGTCATAGCGCCGTCTGAAAGTGGCGCGCCACTTAGAGTAAGCTTTATAAAAGCTTAAACTTCTATTTTCTTTGTCAAGTACTTAAACAGAAAATATGGGCAATAGATTTATGGGAGCTGGTTTATGCAACCGGCGGTTTTACCAATCAAATAAGCACTGACCTTCATACTTTTCCACGTAAATTTTTGTCCCGATTTCATCTCCAGCTACCTTTCTCTAAATCGAAATACAAGTTGCATTCCAAAGTAACATTTTCAATAAACTTTTCTACTAAGTTGTGCATTTTAGTTCAAGCGAACGTTCAGCTTCCCAAGAAGCAGACTAACCACACAGCCACACACCGCCAATTAGCTTCAAGAAAATTAACACCAGCTTTTCATGCTTGGAATACACCAGTCCAGTTATGTGAATCATTTCGCAATATGTTGCAGTAATGTTGCAATTTTCAAGTTCACTTATTCTTTGGTCACCAATTTACAGTATTTTTGTCCATATAAAGAGGGACTGATGAACAAAATAAATGTTTCAGCCAATGGGACTAATCGCTAGCCTGAATGACCCTATCCTACTCCTACTAATATTATAAACGCGAAAGTTTGTAAATATAGATGGATGGATGTTTGTTACTCTTTCACGCAAAAACCACAGTATGGATTTTAATTAAACTTGGCACACATGTAGGTTAGGTCCTGGAATAGCACGTAGGCTACTTTTTATCGCGGGAAAACTCTTCATTCCCACGGGAAAACGCATTCAATGAGGGTGAAGTCGCAGTCGAAAAGCTAGTAGGCGGGTAGTTAATAGACGATACCAACAATAAGGCAGACGGGCATTCTAAAGCACGAGAAATGCTTTAATACTTTTTATTTTTAATTTTCCAAATAAAAAAAACTGTAAAAGAAATGTCTCAAAAACAGAAACTGTAAATTGCACAACTTTCCCTAAAAAACTTAGATTGAAATCTTGTTGTTTCAATATGAACTTGTACGAAACCTGAGGCTGAATAGCTTTCGGTTGATCTTCCTAAAACCCCGTTTATTACTAAGAAAATGAAATGGCAATGTACGACCGTGCATTGCTCTATAAAGAAGCTAAACATGCTTAACTTACACTTTATTACGTCCCCACAACGTTGGAGATATGTAAATTTTCTTTACACAGTGTACATATAAACGCTTGCCTTACTTCACAAGTGCGGAAGCTGTGGTGAGTCTCCTTTTAAAGTCAATTGCCTCATAGTGTTAGGTTATAGCTCTGTTTTCCTTTACTTTGTGACAGTGCAGCGTGTGAGAAACGTTTTAAGTAGCTTTTAGATGTACATAATGTTAACGTAAGTCTTTTAAGAAGGTAGGGAAAGGGTTAAGACTAATAGACATAAAACAAGCGAGTTAAAGATATAGGTGTGTTGAGTGTGCAGACTGTAGACGAAAGATCAGTTTGTCTTTTTCGCCCTTAATTCCAAAGTTGATACGGATGAATAGTTTGGGAAACGCAAAACAGAATAACGCTCTAAAAAAGAAACAAAAGAAACTTCTTTTGAAGGGAATAGTAGAAAAATCCTGAGCGAAGCGAGGGATACCCCGAGATGATTTTTTTTCACGTGTTAGGTACGATACTTTTTACCATTGACTGCGAGAAAATTGTGATCAAAAGCATACATTGCGACATTTTTAAATTTAAAATTAGCTATATTCTGTGTGCATTATTTTTTACATACAACTCGCAGGTTCGCGTTTATTCTTGCTTAAGAAAAACAAGAGCGATTCTCTGACTGTTTTTGATGAATCGGAGGCCAATTTTCAAGAAGTGGAAATGGCAAAAATAATTTGACAATATTAATTTAATATTAATAACGTTTTAAAGCGCATTACGGCGTTTAAGGCTTCTTTTTCACGAAAGGGTGAACTATAAGATACTGGAATGGTCATGCCTTTACTTTTTTTGCAGGCTTCGGTCTACGGCTTTGAGCGTAGCGCATGTCAGATTCTGATCTACCTCTACAATAAAACGTTTACCAGCGTAAATCCAAACTTCGTAAAACAAAAATCAAGAAGACAAACTGTCATTTTCGTACAGCCCTCAGCTTAATCTCTCGCTTTGAGAAAGCTCAACCATCATAGCAGTGTAGATTATAATAAAATTGTAAAGAAAGCTTACAGCACCGCAGCTTTTCTAACTTCCTAAAATTAACATACGTACGACACTAAAAAAAAACAAAGAAAAAGATTTTTCTCAAACATAATTGGAAATTCGATCATTATTTTGACAACTTTCTTCGATATAAATGAAAATTGCTGTACTGGTGAAATACTCGCGAGCAGCTCCCGGCAACGTTAGTATGAAAATCCATTTCTTTGAATTTAGCGACCGAGTTAATTACTATGAAATCTTCTATCTGTCTAGTTATTTAAAAGTGGAATATACCAACAAGCATATTATCCAAGGAGGTAACTCAAGAAAGCGTCAGAACGAAGGAGGTAACTTATCACATCTTAACAACCAAGGAGGTAACTTATCAAAGATTGTGTTTAAATGTCCAACTGGCTTGCAAAAAGAAGCTATAAAAATTGTTAAAAAATAAATAAACAGATTAAATATAATATGAAAATGAAAAACTGGAGTGTTACAAAGGAAAATATTGCTCATACCGATAGGTTCTTCTCAATCTGCAAGAAGAACCATCTTATCGAATACTTATCTTAAATTTATAGGTAGTGTTAAACATCAAACGCAGCCGTACAAATAAAAAGTTTGCTGCGGACCACAAAACCATCCTAACGATTTCATAACAAAGAATCCAGGCAGTGCATAGTTATTATATTTTTAACAGAATATCCGATGTCAAGAAGAAATTAATCATTGCATTTTTGAGTTTTTGCGGATTGCAGAAAATGTTCGTCGGCGAACTCTACTTTAAAATAATTTTCTTTGCATACGATGCAAGGGCTGCCTGTCTATTTGTTTAAAGATGAATTATTTTAAACACATAACAAGGAAACAAAATGTATTGAAAATGTGGGCAAAGACGGCCTTATCGCTACAAGCGATGTTTAAAAGGCAACCGTTGAAGATAAGAGAGATATACTCGTACAATATGAGATATACAAGCACTTCGTGTGTTGGACGTAAAGAGTTATATGTAAAATAATTTAAAAATAGAATAAGTAAATTAATTAAAAGGTAAACACATATAATAAAAATTAAATACATATTATTAATATATTTGATTATTATTATTTTGTTAATATATTTATTTTCCTTATTTAATGTACATGTTAATATAAAATCCAACCGTAACTTTGGAGCGACTTTATTGCACTAAATTATCAACTGACGTGTAACGCCATAAATCAAGGTCAAAAGTCAGTTTAAAAAAAAAATTACAGACATAATAGAAAATACTGTACGATGAGACGTACAACTATTTTTCTGTAGGCGATCTGACCTTTTTACAAAACCAGCACGTGTATCTACTGAACCATTGAATAAATAACGGTTACCTAAAGGTACATAAACAGCCGCAATATATTTTGAGAAAAATGTACATACAATACGTTATTCACGAGATGAGGGTAAACTTCATTCCTTCAATTCGCGATTGATATGAAAATAGAATTAAACAAATAATGAAATTTTGTGCTGTAATGATATTTGGTAGGTCTTCCTTTTCTCTGCGGGGGATACTGTCCGGCTAAGAATACTTCTCTGAATGGCCTTGATAGAGAGCTACTGTGGAAAAGGTATTGCTCCGTTTTACAGCCATAGACAGTCGATCTGTCACTCAACTAAAACGGACCTGAGCGTGATCTCATAACATAAACTTTTTGTCTCCTTATGCTCAGCGAGGTCCTAGCGCCTGATTGCTATTTTTATTACTTCCAGTTTTTCGGCTACAGCTCATTAACCTGTGAAGGCTACTTAGCTGTGATAGTTTTCCTTTTAATTTAATCATATATAGGTACTACTAATGTGAATTTTTTCACATTTCCAATAACAACCGTTTAGCTGGCAGGGGGGAGACACTCGACTCCAACAAAAGCTAAATATTTCGTATACGGTTCGCTAAATCGTAAAATTATGTTTGCAGACTTTAACGACACCCCACACGATGGGGTAGACTAGAAAAAAAAATCACTCCCACTTTACTTAAAGCCTAAAAAAATCGTTTTTAAGATTTTACTTCACCATTTTGTCGGCGTGGATAAAATATATATCTGTACAAAATTTCAGCTTTCTAGTACTAAGGGGACCTAAGCCGCGAACAGACAGAAAGACAGACAGACGGACACGACGATACTGTAAGGGTTCCTTGTTGACTACGGAACCCTAAAAACGATGATAATGATGGAATTCAATAGCAGACAGTCAATCAGAATCTAAATAAAAAATACAGCTCTGTACAGCCCTATCAGTCCTGCCAGGCGGCAATTTAGAAAAACTCCCAAGTTCCCAACGGTTAGTTATGAAAATAAAACGCAAAACTTTAAAGTGGGGAACACAATACTCTTCGCTGTTTAGCCCCGCTTACCCGCCAGGAATTTAAAACGTCGTATTAATTAAAATGTAGTGTACTATTTAAAGAACTTTTCCTGGTACCAATTCTACTTACCTTTTAGCATATTCATAAACAATTACCATCCGGTGTAAAATTATTCTTCTCATTACTTTAGGGAATGTTTCTTCTTTGGAATTTTAATTCCTGGCATAAACAGACAAGGCTAAGACTTGAAGGTATATTTTCTAGGTCTTAACGAGGTAAGTTCTATTTTATAAACAACTTAAGTCGTTACGATGATTTATTTAGCCTTAGTAGGTATACTTATGACAAAATTGTTCCAAATACAAAATATGAAAGAATTCTACTACACAACATTTTCCCCAAAAACATAAAATTTCCTATTTTATCTGGTGTACGGGCATAACCCCTTCCCATCCCATTTATCTTAAATAAAAAGTGAAGATCAAACATGGCCTAAAAACCAATAAGTTATACACATTATCACAAACAACTTAAAACAAGCCCGTTGGTGTGGTTGATAATGAGCCTGCTTTCATGCCGCGGGTTCGATCCCCGCCCAGGGCAAACATTTGTGTGATGATCACAAGTATTTGTTCTGTGTCTGGGTGTCATTCATCTATTTATGTATGTAAATCAGTCTTTGATTTGCCTAGTTTGGATTCAAATTACCTATTGTCAAATTTATTATGCGACCAACTCGGAAATCATTTTTGTCCATGAATGAAATAGCTGATTTCAATATAAGGTCCATCGTAAATTTTCGTATAATCAAGATAACATCACTTCATATATGCTGTACTTTCGAAAATACCTTACTTTACGTAGTATTTTCCACAAAACCAAGAAACTTCATTATTTATTTTGAACATATTCATTATTTAAAAAAAACTATTAATATATTCCACAAAATGAACGGAGGAACTATTTAATTTTTCTTATAATATTTCTAAGTCACGCAGTCAATTTCTTTCAGGCCTGCAAAATTCGGTTTGTAAAATCATTTCACTAATCGAGTAAAACTGGTAATTTTTATTATATTTAAAAATATCTTGCGCGTTTTCTTAAAAGCAATCATTATCCCGCTGGCCAGATGTCCGTGTAATTGTGAACACGACGATATCAGCACACCTGTTGCTTTATTGACAGCTAAACGTAGGAATATGTGAAAAGAACTGGATGAAAACTAATATAATTTAAAAATAATAGGTAAGAATATCTTTCGTGGCACAAACCCATAACTCGTTCATAAATTCAAATATGTACCTACAGGCCGTTTGCACTAAACTTAAGAATCGCCCAAGTTCTTGCTTAAGGGCCGTCAAAGTATTGGTAGGAGTGTCCTAAACAAGTTAGGGGCGATTCTTAAGTTTAGTGCAAATGGTCCTTAGTCCGTTTATAAGAACTTAGTGCAGACAGAGCACGTTGACGTGCTCTCCAGTTTAAACTGAAAGTGTAAGATAAGTGAAATTTCGTACGCCAAATTAACTATTTCTGAGAAATCACAATTTTGCTCCCAAAAGAAACAGAAAAACAATCACACTACCAAAATGATAATGATTGAAAAAAAACCGTGCAAGCACTTTTTCGTATAAAGCTCAGATCAATAAGGATATTATGATTTGTGAAACAACTACTTGGTACATTATAGCGCTAAATGATCAATTCTTAGGAAAGGTTTTTATTTGCACCACAATGAACAAACTTTTTAAAGAAGCAGCGCCACCTTTGTTCTGCTACAACCTAACTGATGAACGTAAATAAAGTATGTATCAATAAATCTACCAGTCTTACACAATAACTTAAAGGCTTAAAGCCCTCAAAAGCCAAAGTTACCCTATCGTTTTGAGCTTGTTCAAGTTGGAAATTGCGACAAAATTGTAGGCTCGTTAATTTCCTAAGTTTATCGTCTCTGATACTGTTATTGTTCGACACCGACACAAATATGGCGGAAGTAGGGCGATAGCTTCATTGGAAAAATCACGTTTTGGAGATATCATACAACATGACCAAGGTGTATCACTTTCAACACATTTGATAGAACGCAACTAAGTTAATTTTGTTCTAAAATTATTAAATTTACTTAAAAAAAAATCATAATAGTAAAGAAGGGAGCGCAGTGATGTCCACACTGACTGGAACATCGCGTTTTGATTGATACCTATCATATAACAGCTTATGGTACTTGGACTTTTTCGAGCAAGTTCTAATTGAGATTATTATTTTGTTATAGCTGTAAATTATCCTTATTATTTCGCTTTATCTTTTACCTACCTTATACCTACAGTCTTCTTCTTATTTAAGAGCTACGCTCTTGTCGGTGGAGTAACTTCCACGCCTTCCTATCTTCTGCAACTTGTCTGACTTTCTGATACGACACGACATTTATTTTTTCCTTAATCTGGTCCATGTAGCAACGTCTTGGCCTTCCTCTACCTCTCCATCCCTCAACCTTTCCTTCTATGATAGTTTTTAAAAATTTGTCGTGTCGTATCAGATGTCCCAACATGTTCCCTCGTCTATTTTCAATAGTATTTAATATGCTTCTTCTTTCATTAACCATGTTTAACACCTCTTCATTAGTTTTCTTTTCTGTCCAGCTGATTTTCTCCATCCTCCTCCAACACCACATCTCAAATGCTTCTAACCTTTCTCTATCTCTTTGCGTTAGGGTCCACGTTTCACAGCCGTAGAGCGCAATACTCCATATAAAGGCTTTAATCAATCGTTTCCGCGCTAATTTTGAAATGTTTGCTTTGAACAGATGTTTTTTATTATTGAAAGCTGTCTTTGCCATAGCTATTCTTGAAGTAATAAAATAAATTAATAGTAAGTCATACCTACAGTATATTAGGTCTTTACCTATGAAATTGCCGTTTTGTATGGCGAATTTTAGGTAAACTCAATTTTCAGTACTAACATATTTGCATTTTTCTTAGGAATTATAAATCCAATCTTTTTTATTTTTTTAAGCATTATTGGGAAGACATTAAGCTAACAGAAGCTTAAATTTGATTTTCGAAAAATATTTTCTGTAAAAAAATATAACAAATCTAATGATGTATTCTGCTGTATGTATTGTGTGCTGTATGTATTCTGCATGACATTCAATAAGTATTCTGTAAAGAATCTACATTGAATAAAATTATCTGAATCTGAATCTGATGAAATCGGACGACAATTAAGACGAACAATTTTTGAACCTTAAATTTTATATATCAAACTAAAAATAAAAACTTTATTTTATGCGTAAATTAATAATCTTGAAGTCAACTTTCAAATATAAGATAAATGAAAAAAATTGCATTAGTATTATAGGAATTATGATCTCATTAATCTGTAAGAAAATTACGGCAATTTCATAGGTAAAGACCTATTATGAACATTAAACGTTAAAGGTACATGGCTCAAATTAAGTTTCCATTTGTCACTCCGAACCTCTAAACCCCGAACACAAAACTAATAGGGAGACCTTCATGTCTCCAAACTGGTAACTCCGACTACTTTAACTACCCCACAAAATATAGGGCCACTACTTGTTATATCCCAATTAGTTGTAACACTTTTTATATACATGTCGCAGTGTTAAGCACGTTTTACTTCGTCTTCAACGGTATCAACTAATACGTACTTAAGATCTGTGACCCTTTTCTCAAACCTTTACAAGAACTAAATTCTACAGACAAGAACACGGCAAGCTGGACACATTGTACTTTGTTCTGTTCTAATGTCTAGTCTTTGGAGCTTAAGGACCGCTGCGAGTGTCAAGCTTAGCCTGCTCTTGATTACCCCCCTACCCCTGTCTACCCCTAACTTGTGTGTACCTCATTGTAAACCTGGAGCTTCGAGAAACACTTTAGTTTGTAACAGCACGCGTGACCAACATACCACAATACCAAAACCCACCCTAACATTTATACACTAGACAAGCTTTTCCTTAAACAATAAACAGTTTTATAGCACATTTCATGCCCGATAAATTATAATATCCTTGCTGGTATAAATTACTGAGAACAACCTCGTAAAACGCGTTGAGTGTTTTCCAAAATTTCTCTTAGTCATTAACTTTAATTGTAATCGCGAATTGCGCGCCTATTATACTTTAATGGGGGAATATTTTGTTTCATTTAGGTAACTTTGAACTCCTGACCACGACAAAATTTTGTTGTGCTATCTATTGAGAATTTTACTGAGTGCTTCTCTTTTTTTCAAACGTGCAATTCTAAACTTGTTTCTTGAACACGTTTGCTAGACTATTCAGCTAAAGCTTATATTAAATACTGAAATATTGTATTCCTAGGATATCTGGTAAGTGGTTGATGATTTCTAATGATATCCGATGGTTTTTAACGACTTGGCCAAGATGATCGAAGCAGCGAGCGATTTGAGGAAAATCGTTTGTAGGAATTGTAGGCAGTGTATTGTAAAAGAAGGAAATATCTAACAAGAATCATCAAACGATGAACCAATTTTCTGCTTTTTGTGTAAAACAAATGGACAGAATATTAAAAATAACAACTTTTATCAAACAACATTCCAACAAGCCGACCGCAAAAACATAATTTTTTCTCTAACACCTCAAATTCCGAACACATCAAAGGATGCGGGTTCAAAGAATCTCGCGAATCAGGAATTTCAACCTCATAGACGAATTTCAGGATTCGAGGGTAGAATCAAAAAGCTTCCGTTATTAATTTTGATACAACTGTTGAGATATTTCACTTTCTCAACTCTACTTGAAAAGGATGAGAGGCGTCCTCCAGTAAATCTTTTCAACAATTTGTAGAATATAAATTCTTTCTGCGCACGTGTTTGTGAAATTTTTATTGCCGTGGATATGTGGGAACAGTCAAAAACGCTTCAACCTTTAAAACGCTCATTGTAGCATTGATATTCGAAGTATTTATGAAGTAAGCGTTAATATTGTTTCCGAATAACGAGTGTTATGGAATACTATAGCTGGTAGCTGGAATAGTAAAAGTAGCCTTTGTCCTTTCCCATGGTTCGGAATATCTTTATACCAATTTTTTTCAAAAATCGGTACAGCGGATTGGCCGTGAAAGTGTTATTAATTATTATTGATTGTCTATGCAAACTTTCATCCCCTAATTATTCATCCCCTTTAAAAATATTTATTGCAACAAAATATTATAGCTTATGTCCACAGATATAGCTTTTATTATAGTTCTGTGCGTATGTCCTTTCACATGGTTTACACTATTTTCATACCGAAATTCGTCAAAAAATCGGTTCATTGGTTAAGCCGTGAACGCGTAACAGACAGACAGACAGAGTGACTTTCGCATTTATAACATTATATTACATATTAGTCTAGATGAGGATACCGTTTCAATCTTATGGATATTATACTGTAACCGCGTCATTTTCTGATTCCATAATACAATCTCAAATCAAAGCAACGAATAATTTGAGGATGCGTCGTACGAAATTTTGTAGTACTACATAATGAAAGCTAATAAAATTCTCTACAACTTTGCCTTTCACACTTTTAATCTTTCTCCAATCGTTGCCTAGCTATGTCGAGCTACGAAAAACGGCCAGGAAAGAGGCTGAGATTATGAGACAAGACATACAGTCAACATTTTTAATTTAGATGTGTATCCTGAAATCTATGGTAGCACTTGAGAAAAGTTATAAAGCAAAACAGAAAAGAAAACGTAAGACTATAGAACACATTTTGTTCGACGCATCGTTTTTGAGATATAAGCAAAAAACAAAAAAACAGGCCCTTCTTTGTGCCCCGCCTCGAGCAGACCTCGGTGGGGCAAGGACTTTTAGTATGTTTATCTCCTAACTAGCCCCAACAAAGTTCCTAAATCGAACTTTCTGCTTTCCACTTTTCCATCCATATACCCCTTGTGATCACTCATTGGCCAAACTATATGCTGAATTATGATTCTGTGCTTTCGAGGCTCACGAAGTATTTCTTTTTACTCAAATATTCTTGATGGTGGTCGCACACATACCAAAACAAGAGACCGGTAGCTAGTCCAAAAACTCTTGTATTTCTTGATCAGTCGTCCATCTTGAGAACAGGACACATCGCATCACTTTCTCTTTAAAAGCGTCTTAAGGTTTCGTGCCACGTCCAGATATTAATACCGCAGCTATGCGCGTCTGTGGATAGTGAGCCTTGAGTTATGGCCGTACTACGTGCCACCTAGTTCGGAGAAATACAGCACAAAATGGGCCCGATGGATCCGGTATTAATATGTGTTTCCCGCGAATATTACTACCTATTGTTTCCCGTGCGTGCAAACGTCCCATAATACTGGACAGACGTCGCATCCCTTACAGCATTTTAGCTCAATTCAGACAGCCTGGCCACAAACTTGTTGCTGCCAGCTGTGTGGTGCGGTGAGCGGTTTTTTTTATTACACTGCCTGCACACGGCTGAGTGCGTGCGTAATACCCAGTTTGCTGAGACAGCGCTCAGTGTATTGAAAAAAAAAAACCGGTCAAGTTCGAGTCGGACTCGCTCACTAAGGGTTCACCCGCTCAGATCCTACTCAGAGACCGAAAGGTTTCTCACTGCAGAGGAAGTACTGGTGCCGTCTCAACAGAATTCGCACAGGACATGCCAGGTGCAATTATAACAAACACAAATGGGGATGGAGAGAGAGCCCGTTATGCGATTGTGGCTTAGAACATCAAACCGTTCAGCACATTATTGTAGAGCGCTGTCCAAAACGACGATATTGGGGTGATCCCCAGGGATTTCTATAACAACTTGACACCTCAGGCTATTGACTGGTTGCGTAGCCTGGATGTAGACTTATAATTTCCTACAATTAACTGAATTCGCTATACGATTAAATAAATACTAAGGGTTCCGTACCTGTCAACCATATAATATACTGCTGCTAGCTTTTGCCCTTAGCTTTAAAAAATTCCGCGTCCCCTCTTTAATATGAATGTACCTACTTGAAACAGAAGCTTACTTGAATTGGTTGTTATTAGTTGTGAGAAAAGTTGCAATATTTAATTATTTTAGACTATTCTCTTTTTCTTTGTTTGAAATTTAATGATTCTCGGTCAGGGGAAGTAGGTTTCTTACTGGTTTTGGTTTGGTTCATAAAAGTGTGGAGACGGGGACATATTTTTTATTGTGTTGTCGTAGACGCATGAAATTTTCACACTTTCAAGGGTCCATGGACTTTAATATTTGATATTAATTTCAATTTGATACCTTTACCGGTTCATGAGAAAAAGGGTCTTGACAAATACTGACAGACAACAAAGTGATCCTACAAGGGTTACGGTATTTTTTTCCATTTGTGGTGATTTAATCCAGATTTCTTCATATTATACGTAAATTACGAATTAACAATTAAATACATACATGTCAAACCAAAGCAAAAATAAATGAAATATATGTCAACAATCACAAATTAATTTGAAAAATTACATACACTAAACAAAACGTACAGATAAATACACACAACCCAGCAAATGCTCGTAGGATAGTCCGTCCCAGCACTCTTTAGACCTCGTGAAGTCCTGGTAACGTTTGGGTGAAAATCATAGGCCTTTGTGCGTGAGCACTGTCTCTTTTACCCTGTATGTTGTATTAATGTAATTTTACAAACCAGAAGGTAAGGGGTTTGTTCTTAGGAAATGAGGCACAGATAGACCTAACCAACATTTTATTGAAATAACACCACATTTGATGACAAACCGAACTTCTATTAAATTAACACAACAAGGACAATATTCAGGAAACCTAGAAGGGCTAGATACAACCTAGGTACAACGGGTAACTATAACGCTCCTAAGACGTCCGATCGTTCCAACAGTTGAGCAGCGAGTGAGAGGCCACGCAGGTGTGCAGCCTGCTTATATAGGCGACGTCGGTTGGTGTGGCCAGCGCTGCGTGGTAGTTGCATCTAACACGGCCTCTCCTGACATGCCAGCGTCCTCGATGGCGTCTGAACATGACCAGCCACGTCACTCGAAGTAGCTGTCCTGGCTTCATCTCTTCATTGTCATCAGAACCTGCAGAAGAAAGACTCTGAACATCAAAACATAAAAATAGCCTGAAGCTAAGGCTCTGTCTTTCATCTATTCAATTCCAGATTCGAAACAAAGAAAGTTAATCGTCGTCAGACTGTAAAAAATGGCTTGATGGATTAATCAGTCTGCACAGCTGTACTTGGCTGTACCAGATTTGACCTTAGGTTTCACCATTCTAACAAGTGCTTGGGGTACTTGCACTAGATACGACTTTTTACTGTTTTGTGATTAGTCTCATCGCAACACGTGATGATGTAATAAAATAATTGGTTTGGTCTCACCAAGTTTGTAGATACATCTTGCGTCCGGTTGAAGCGCAGGCCGACAAGAGTACGCGACGGCTGCGGGCTGCTGGTGGGAGCCGGTCCTGTGGCGCCCTGCTGCAGCACCTCCCGAGTGCTCTACTCGGCGGCACCGCACCACACGACGCAGCGGGAATGAAACGGCGCGACCGCGGGTCACTCCCGAAGCAGTCGGTTCCGTGGAACTCATCAGTATTTCAGTATCTAAGCACATAAATGACAACATTGAATTCGATGTAGATACATTAAGAGGGGAAAGCTATGAAACCCCATATGATAAACTTCCGGACCTTCATCATATGCAGTCACATTAAAAGATGCAGCGTGAAAGGCGATTTTCACACCACTGGTACCCTTACAAATCCATGGAGAGGTCATTACCATTTCCATCCATGATTTTGTAAGCAACATCGTTGGAAGCACAGGGGTCACCCGCCTTAAAAAATCAAATCGTTGGAAGCACAGGGGTCACCCGCCTTCAGATATCAGAGGCCCAAAGTTCTGCTTGATATCAGACTCAAGCCGTTAAAGTCGTAGGCACAGTAGCCGTAGGCTTTAACGACCCGACACCAGACAAACCACTGGCACAATGGACATAGGCTTATTAAACGACAACCCGGTGACACAAGCCATAGACACATTGTACAGACAAACCATAGGCACAGTGGACGTAAGCCACAGCACCAGAAGTTCCAGCTCGTAGCGGTGGTGGGGAAGCACGCACGTAACCTTGTACGGGCAGCACACGCCAGAATTCAGCTTGCCGGTACTCTGCGAAGCCTTGGACAGGAAGACCCATCCCGATAGATCAGTTGTCGCCAGCCACTCAGCCAGCCGAAAAGCTTTGGACAAGAAGACCCATCCCGATAGATCAGGTGTCGCCAGCCACTCAGCCAGCCGAAACACACATAAAACAAAAACAAAAGCACAATGTAAGACTGTAAACAGGCAGAAAAGTAGATCTATAATTCTACGCACAATTAACAGGAACGCTTATAGCTTCAAAACTTGGCCTCTTACTAGAATACATAGGAACCATTTATAGTCACAAACGTCAGCACTTACTGCTCGGCCGTACCTGACCATTGTAGTTTTAGTTATAGTTTTGCTCTTCAAACTCCATAAGCGATGTGTTTCAACAGAACACTGGTTCCATATATTTTCACAAAGATTTTGCCACGCCACGACGACAGCATCATGGCATAAAAAGATCTAAGTCGGATACATAATAATTGGTGTAACCTTACCCGAGTTCATAGCTTACACATACAATGTTGTTCTCTCGATGTCAGCGGCAGTTTGTGAAATTCCCTCATGAATCATCCCACTTCTGCTAGAACCAGCTCAACATCCCCATCATATTTGATTCTAGCAGAATACCTTCAGATAGCTTCTAAAACAGACTAAAATAAGAACTTTAGTAAAAAAAATCAAAGCGGTGAGCATCTAGTCTTGCACAAATAAACAGAAACACTGTTGGTATCTTCTGAAAGCTAAGTTAGGACTGCTTTTGAATTATTTTGATAACAAACATTACACAAAAAATCACCAACTTGAAAATATCTTTGTAGGTACCATTCTTATTCCTTATTAGGGATCTACTACCTAACCTTAACAGTCACAGTAGCCAAAGTGTCGCCATACCTTCCGAAGCACAGAAAATGTTCGATATGTCTTAGCAATTACGGTCACACTTTGGTACTTGTTTCCCACTTTTGTTTTGGATGTAACGAAAGACAACAACTTACGGACTTAGCTCACGTCCTTTTCTCATTGATATAAAGACAACAAGTGGGTAGGCAATAATGAGGAATCTTTTGCTTGTTAGCAAAAACTGGCTAACCTTTAAACAAATGGATACCTACTTACTTCGGGTCGAATTGATAAATCCCGCTTAAGTTAAGATTGTCCTTAAGGGGTATCTTGAGGAGTTGCATTAATTAATAAACAGAACACACTTACTAATTTATAAACGAAACTTAACTCAAAACGCAGACATAAATTCTTTTTGCTCTTTTGACGTTTGACTCAAAGACGGACACTTGAGATTGATATTTGGATAGTAGTATATTAATTAGCAAGATCTTGAGATGCTAATTGCATCTTGATAATTAAGTCAGCTGACATAGTCTTGGGAAAGATTTTGAGAGGGATTTATCAATACGGGCCTTAGTTACCAATTTATTTTTGGCGTACGAATGTAACCTTACTCAAATTCAGGCATAACCCAATCGTTTTGCGGCCACCACATATAGCACATAAATCGTTGTTGTAACCCTGTACAGAGGGCTAATACATCTCCTACTTGATCTTCTCCAAGTCAGCAGGTCCAGCGAGACATCTCGTGTCGCTCCACGTAATCTCAAAGGAAAGTCGGTACCATACCCACATACTCCGGTTCACGGCCACTCTTGCCACGGTGTCGAAATATCGAAAGTTCAATTTACTGCTACAACAATAATATCACTGCGTGTCGGCGGCTATCGCCAATTATCAGTAGACAACTACAAACAAAGCAAGAATATTGCCCATGTTGGTCCACACTAGCTCAAAGAAACTTTACTACTGAAAATGAAAGTGAAACAGAACGGCGAACGTCTCTGTATTTCACAAATAAGTCGCCAATACATCGATACGAAAATACAAACAACAATTTTTAATTTACGCCATCACAGCACCACATCATTTTACGTTACGACGCACTATTCCATACCACGTGTACCTTACATCCTTGCTGTCTTTTCTTTTCACCAAAGAAAGCCGAAACACGATTAACCAATAAATAAGTGAACTAGACACCGACATAATCTACGGCTAAACCCTCCATTTTTTACTCGCTTTGTTGAATCAGTAAGTCCTTTCATTCTCTGAACAACGCTACAAAGTCATCCATGAAAACAACACTTTCTGTCCATTTAGTTGCTACGAGGCTATTCCACGAAACGAAGAACAAAACTAGACCTATGCTGTTCTCCACGTAACAAAAAATTTGTCGATTACGAAAAAATTACCAACAATGGTGCACAAACAACCAACTAAAATTGTTCCTGCACAAAAATTTGACATAAGAAACCACACGTAAACCTAAGAATCACTTTTTCCTGATCTTTTCTTTCTCTGATTCGGCCTTCTTGACCTTACGTACGACCTCGTACGAGTGTGCACGATTCCAACCCGTACAACTACAGACACAATTTTTGTTTTGCAACTGCTCTGCTACCTACTTTCAAATTAAAAACGAAAATTTTTACTACTCACTTTTGTAGACGGAAATAAGACATTTCACCACACCACACGGCCTATTTAACACGTACCGTCATCCGAAAATAACAACATTCCTGTACAAAATGGTTGGCTCACAACAACGTTACCTACACGTGACGATTTTCTTAGCCTATCTCGTTCGTAAAACATTCGTGGAATCACGTTCCAGACTAGTAAACTTTGTGGTAACAACTCGACAACAAAACCTGTATGAACCGAACTAGCACAACGCTACAAAGGTACAAACAACCGAAACTAAAATCACTCGAGATCAATGTGTTATTACCGACGTATAGCCGACTGTACTGCATTCTATTTTGTGGGTTGACGCAAAAACAACGTAAAATTTTCTCAACTTGCTTAAGAAAACTTTGAAGCAAAATTATTTGTCTACCTTCATTCCTAAATAAACTCATCAAACAAAATAATGGGTACTAAAATAACCGCCCGACGATAACTGTATGAAAAATCACGATGTATTCGGATGTCTTGTGGATCGTCTACGTGACAGAACGCGATGAAATGTACTGATGCAAGCGGAAGCGATTGCTGCGTATAGCCACAAATGTTGAAAAGCACAATAACCACGTGGCCTATCACACGAAGATATGATCGCAGGAATGCCTTTGATGCAGGAAATAGTCGCGATTTGTCGATCTATATGCACAGTCAGACTTGTAGAACAATCAACACCACTTACCTTCCAATCAACACATTAGAAAACACGAAAAACTGAACAAAACGGATGGAACACGAGCAAAGACGCGTGAAGATTTCCTACACACTTCTGATTCAATCGAATTCTGATTCAATTGAATCCAATTTCGCCGAACCTTTTATACCCAATTTTTTCCTCTCCAATAAATCTCCGGCAGACCTAAATCCATCACAATATTCTTCAATCTCTCCATGTTACAAATTATTTCTCGGAAAGCAGAAAATCACAAAGCTTTTACACTTAGTTCGGTTATTAATGGTCGGGCGGGCAAACATTTTTTCCCATATAAATAGAGCATTCTTGGTGATACATAAGATATGGAAATGGCGAAGCGAAAAATGACCATTGCGATTTACGTTTAGGTCTGGTCGAATTTGCTCTAAAGAACTTAATAAAAACCGTTAACACTACATGCTTTAAGTGAGATATGCTTTAGTTTTTTAGGGTTCCGTACCCAAAGGGTGAAAAACGGGACCCTATTGATATGCCTCCGATCTTTGTCTATCTATCTGTCAGCGGGTACAGCCCGCTAAGATACATCTTATGAACCGTAATACGTATGCAGTTGAAATTTTATTTACACAAAATATGTATATCTGTTGCCGCTATTACACCAAATAATAAAAATGAAATCTAGCATTAAGGGGGCTTCCCTAATAAATACATATTTTTAAGGCGATTTTTGCTCTACTTTTGTTTTAGCTCTATCGCAAAAACGGAACACTTACAAGCGTGGACATTGGTACGTTTATAGTGCATTAGCTATAGAATAACAACAAATAATAAAAACTGGTCAAGTGCGTGTCGGACTCGCGCGCATTTAATACTCTCGGTGCGCGAGTCCGACTCGCACTTGGCCGGTTTTATTTACAACCAATACAATTCTCGGAATCAAAATCCTTTTGTAGACTTGATTTGAAATTACTGGTCATGTACATATACAAACTTGGTGCAATTTTAACTCATGTTGTGGCTGAGAAGGCGCTGTTTTTTATAAACATGTAAAAAAAAGAAGTGTTTTAAAAAATCATACTATTTAAAAATTTGTAGACAGTTCTTGGCCTGTCGGAACTTAGTCACCCAGGTCTAGAAAATCTTTTTTCTCTATTCATACCCACCCAGTGTCCTAAGGGTTTTCGAATAACCAATTATTTAAATTCCATCAATTTTGTCGAACTTTAAGTGCTTAGTTACGAACATTTCCTGCCAGTAATGAAAGTCGAAATAACTATTAATTTGTCGCCCTTTCAGGTCAACTATGGCGTACGAGACGCGGCTCGAATAATCGATCGCAATCGACAATAGCTCACTGTCAACGTAGACTTTATAGAGATTCCGGGAAAATAGCCCGGATACCGACCTAACCGAGTTCTGATGACGTCAAAGTGATATATTTTACTCCCCTTATAAATGGTGTATAAGGACATTATTGTGGTACAGTGTAATAAATTTACTGAGTTCATTTGTCTGCTTATACACAGCATCCGTTACTCGTGATAGATAGAAACGTAGAAACGCTTCCATTAATACAAACATTATTATAAGAAAATTCTACTTCTGTTACTTATTTACTATAGATAGAGCTGAATCCTACAGCTGTACAATCCTCTTAGTGTTAATACTAGGACGTCATAATCACCACAGGATATTAAAACCAAAGCTAAACAACGGTACGTGACCTAAAGTGCCGCATCGGGTTAGAAACAATCTCCAACTCCCCGCGCCGTGTTCAGGACTTCAGACTTTAGCAAGATGTTCAGGCGCAACATAGGGACTTAAGTGTTTAGCCATCGCAGACAAATGACTTTTATACAGGGTGTAAGGCACGGTGTACTGAAAACTGACAGGGCAGGCTCAGTCAACAAAACTGAACAACTTTCCCAAAGAAACATTTTTGGGAAATGAAAATTTTTTTTGACCTCTCCATAGAAATTGCTCACTCTGATCGAACAGTTTGTATGGAGAAGTCAAAAACTTTTGCAGTCACCGTTGCAGTTTTTGTTACACCGTCTCTCCTGTAGTTTCGTCAATAATACTAATTGATATTGTCCATTAATTGGCGGTCTTAATGAAAAAAAAGCAAGAATGGGTTCCGAACCCAAAGGGTGAAAAACGGGACCCTATTAATATGCCTCCGATAGGTGTCTGTCAGCGGGCTGTATCTCATGAACCGTAATAGGTACACAGTTGAAATTTTCAGATTATGTATTTCTCTTGTCGCTTTAACAACAAATAATAAAAAGATATATATAAGAGGAGCTCCCCTATACAAAAAACCTGTTTCATAAGCGATTTTTGATCGATTTTATATTTTAAAACTCTATCGTAGGAACGGGAACACTTACAAGCATGAAAATTGGTATGTTTATTGTGCTTAAGCTAGAGAATAACAACAAAACAATAAAACTGGTCAAGTGCGTGTCGGAATCTTTGCGTGACTGCGCGTTAGGCGGTATGTTTGACTTAGTGGTACGCATTCTCGGTGCGCAAGTCCGACTCGCACTTGCCGGTTTTTTAAATGCGTACGAGTATGTCACGTTTTTTCTTCTTTTCGTATCAATGGCAAATGATTTTATTAAGTGACAAAATGTGGCTACATCAAAAGCTTTTTGGATAATATTAAGAAGGTCCTGCCGAGTCATAGTCAACACGCACTAATGTAGAGGAAACATGCGATATATCTGATGGCATACCACTTTTTAGTGTCATCCATCATCATCACAACATCTGATGATCATCAAAAACTATAAGCAGCAGCGAAAACCTTGGTATAATTTAGAGGGGATGTACAGTCAAGATCACATCAAGATTGACACACTTTGTACTGATCTTATTTCAATAGACGTACGTGCTAGAGTCGCGCTGCGAGTGTCAAGCTTGACCTGCCGTTGACTGTACCTACCTACCTTAGTCACTACGCTTGTTCGTTAGTAGACAGTACCGTTTCGTTCAGCATTACAGCTGGAACAATGCAGTGGTTAGTGACCGCTATACAACCGTATTTTTTAACACCCCGGAAATTTTAAGAGGGTACTGCCCATTAAACTCAACAACTTTTCACAAAGATCATAGCTCAATATACAAATAAATCCAACTTCTCATACAAACTGCATCGGTTGACTTGACTGCACATTTTGTATGAGAGGTTGAAATTTTTTTTATTTAAATATGTTCATTTAGAACAGTAGTTCAGTTTCATGGGCAGAACCACCTCTTAAAATTTCCGGGGTCATAAGAAAGTAACGCTGATAAACGTACAGTCTGGAGCAGGTCAAGCTTGACACTCGCAGACCTCGCAGGGCGATTTCCGTCTCTACGCTAAGATAAGCGCGGTACGAATTCCAATGACGCCTGACGTGCTCGAAACGTAGAAGGACGCGCCTGTCTATCCTCTAATCTCTAGTTGCCTTTTACGACACTTAAGGGAGGTATGGGAATGTATATTCTTGGCCAGCATCACATAAACAACGTACTACATGACTGGCCGTGTTGGACGTTGGCGTTGAGTTGGTGGAAAATCGGCCACCGATGGCTCAGGACTAAAGTCGATTAATTAAAGCCGACAAATCGAGTCATAACCATAACCGCCAGTTTAATAAAGGTTTTCTGTATTTAAAATCGTATCTTTTAAAGGCCGGAGTGAACAGGAATAATTTTATATTGGGCACATCATTAAAAAATTGGCCCGAAATTCCGGCACATCGTGAACTGCCCAGGCAGATCTCGATCGTCCCAGTTCAACGATTGGCCCTCGACATCTATACGTAGGTAGGCATGCTTCATCGTCGACCCCACCATCGCTTACCATCAGGTGAGATGGGGTCAAATGCTCACCAATTCACAAAAAATAAAGGTTTTGTGGAAAAGCGGCATTCAGCGCAAACAGGTCAAAAGAAGCCTGGAAACTCGGAGCAAGCAAGATCGCTAATGGTCGCAAAAACTGGATTTAGACCGTTTCAAAGCAAATCAAGTAAATAGAACTGTGGATTCCCTATCGTTTGAGATCTAGCAAAGTCATTAAAGGACTTAATTTTTTACTGCAGCTTTATTTTAATTTATATTCTTGATTTTTAATGGGTGTTAATTCAGCTTCTTTTAAATGTCAATGTCGTCTTCAAATATATTGAATTGTCTAATAAATTAATAGGTTCAGCGACAAACTTTAAGCGCCTAATAAATACTTTTCAAGGGACCGTATATTGTAATACAAGCAATGGATAATGTGGCTCAGCATGGAGTTTATTATATAGCAACTTTTGTTATATGTTTTCACATCGCCAGCTTCTAATAGGTGTAACTTTGCAACTTTAAAATTATTTCAAAGACCTCTTATTTCAAATATGTATTTACCTATATTTTATTACATTAGCAGTAATTGATGACTGAATCAATTATAATTACCTATAGATAACACAAGGTAGAGAATGCTTTTTCGTCTATTGTGAAGTCTTACACAAATCTATAGCTTCGGTTCTAATTAAAAAAGAAAACTTAGTGCATAAGCAGTATCTGATCCATCCATGCTCTGATACAAATTTAATTTAAATTTGACCGAATTAAATTTAACAATTTTAACATCTTAGGCATATTCTGTTTTCACTTGATCAACTATTAACTAACTAATTATTAATTAGCGTGATGCCCTATACCTGTATACTAATTATATATATATACATGACCAAATATATATTTTACTTTTGTAGGTCATATCATTTATTTCTCTCCCAATTTCTACCAAAACACCGACAGTTTAAGCTTAAGTACCAGTAACATTAAATACAGATCCATTAGAAGACAATCTCTAATTAATTGTCTTGGCTGTTAATCGGCCTATGTCTGGAAATGGCAAGGTAACAACATCAATAGGTATTATTATCCTATACTATTAAACTAAGTAGAAATGCAGTAGAAATGAGAACGTTGAGGAGTATGATTGGTGTAAAATTAAGTGATAAGTATTGTAGTGTAAGTAAAGTAATGGTAAGGATTGGATAGAACGTTGTGGCGTTAAAGTAGATGTAGTGACTAAAATTGAGATGGTTTGGTCATGTAAAGAGGATGAATGAACGAATATTGACGAAAGAGATCTACCAGGCGAGAGTGAATGGAAACGTTAGAAGGGGAAGGCCTCGGCTAACGTACCGGGACCAAATTCAGGACTAAATTTTATGATGAATGTAATATGAATTTTCATCATCATCACAACATTCCATGAAACATCCACTGCAGGACAGGGAGCTCCTTCCAGAATTACAGCAAAACACGTAATACAATTTTGAGGGAAAGGAAGTACTACAGTCGCCACGCTAGTTATCGTTGCGGCTGGCACCTTGGACGGCGGTTAACGACGACCGCAACGTGAAAGATGGTACGATAAACAGTAAAACACATCTGACAATCCTCCAGTTGATAATCATTCCTCTTGAAACACCCACGGGTAGAGACGAAAAAAAATTTGTTTCGTCTTGCTTCGTATCAAAAGACACGAAGTAGCCACTATGTGCATAAAAAGGAGACCCATTTCGGTAAAACAAATCGTTTTTATCATTAACAGCTGTAACGAAATCATTTTGAACAATGTGATGTAGGTAGGCGTCTTTGGGGATCGCTTGCCACTTTACTCGTCTTGAAGCCATTGTGACACTAGCAATATTTTTTTTTTCATCCCGTAAATTTTAAAAGGTAGCTTTGCCCCTCGCAACCGCCCTTAAAAACAACTTTTGTCATGGAACATGATCGAAATACAAACTACTAAACTGCACAGGCAGCTAACGACGATTTCTTTTTCGTATTTCGACTTATGTACGGTCAACCGCTGATCGATAGAAACTTTTTCAACTCTATTACCACGCCATAAGGTCCAAAAGTGTTTCTACTGATGTGCGGCCGTGTTTACACTCCACAGCACGTAAGTAAAACACTATGGACTTTATGTCATAGCGAGTGCAAGAAGCGAATTCGATACAGTTTATTATTTTTCGAAAGATGTTCAACTGACTACTTACTACTAGGAAATTAATCAATTTACGATTTCGTAATATTTTCCGGTGACAGGCAAATTTCCACAGGAAACAATTTAGGGCGGGCTCTTTGACTGAAGATGCGAGCGGTTTATTTAGATTTCAAGTTGATATTTTGATATTTATTCATGTTTATATAGACTTATATATTCTATGACTGACATAAATTAATATAATTCAGAGCGCCGATCGCGGTCGTCGCCGCCAGTTGCGTTTGCTAGCGCTATCACTATCAAGCCTCTACGAGTATGTTTACTTTCGAGCGGAGCGAGAAAGTTATTGTATTCGTCAAAAAAGTCCGATAAACTTCATATTTTTAATTTAAGAAATGTAGACAAATTCATCGAAGCGTTCTGAATGGTTTCATGCTGGCTCCCATTTTGATGGTAGCTGTCATACAACAAAATTAAAAATTGCAACTAGCTCAAAAACGGCTCTAACGATCTTGAAGAAACATTGCACGGCCTAGAGTCTCCTTGCAAGGTATCTTGCGGCAGTATTCATTGGTCTGTGGAAATTTATATAAGGGGTGTTCCATTACTACCAAAATGTAAATTTGTGATTTACTCAAAAACGGTTTCATTGAGCTTATTTTAACCTTCTACAGTTTGGATTCTGAATCGGTTTTCTACATGACTGCATATTCCATTTCTACAAAAAACTAGTACAAGTAAGTTTGTATTTTCATATTATTTGTACGGAATTATAAACTTAAGTTTTCAGTTGGTACTTATTTACTCGCTTTACTCTCTGCATCCTCCGTAGTAATAGTTGATAAAACGTTCGGCTCTCGATCCAGAGTCTAACAATTATCACTCTGTATGAAAATCTGACTGTCCGAAAAGTAACATGATTCCGTGCCACGGAAGGCACGTAAAGCCGTTGGTAACCCGGCACGTCGTAAGGTAAGCCGTGTCAGAGGGCTTGGGCGGGTAAACGACCCTGACAGCCTCTGATTTGTGCAACTTGCAACCCACACGATATGATAATGATACATACATACATAACATCACGCCTTGTTCCCGTTGGGGTAGGCAGAGACCACAGTACTCCACCTGCTACGATCTTGATATACTTCCCTTGCGAAGAGACCACAGTTCTCCACCTGCTACGATCTTGACATACTTCCCTTGCTTCCTGAACTATCATCAATCCTTTCATACATGCTCGTCGGTTTAGGGTACTTTTAACCTGGCCTTTATTCAGAACGTCCTGATAACATCTTGATGATAATGATGACTCTCGCAAATCGCGAGAAAGTAAGTGCAATGCTGCTGTACCATTTGTTTCATCTTCTAAAGAAGAATAACTATACTGCTCTAAAGGTACTATATCGGAGATAAGCGTCCCAATAAATATGCAATGAGCAATTCCTATGGAACGATCAATCTGTCTATGCCGACATTAATTACGTACTGTTTATCATAGTAGTGTAAGAAAAAGTGCAGCGATATTTTCGATTGTCAGTATTAGATTCAATAGATGATTAATTTTGATGTGACTTTTTGCAACTTTCTGATAGGAACAAAACGTTAAATTAAAAAATCCAGCCACCAATTTTAACCCTGATCATATCTAAGAATTTTAAACATAATAAATTAATTTGGTCTTAGAGTAAACAAATAGCAACAGACGGGCAGCATAGTTTGAAAGAACAGTTATTCCAACCCTACCTTATCGATTACCAAGATGCGACTAATCTAGGGTGTACAGGGTTGCCTGGGCGCAACAAACGTTAGTTTACTATTATTTAATCTGTGGCACAACCTAGCAGGTTTTCTACAGTGGAAAAAAACTTTTTTTTTTTTGGGTAAAAATTATGGTGCAACAAGCTCGTATACGCGACACTCATGCAACTTGCACTTCTTATTGCCTCGTCCCTCCCAATGTCTTTTACCCCGCAGGGCGGTCACGATTATCGGAATTCATTTTTAAAATGACATGAAATGAAAAGTAGCCATGTATTGCGGGTACATGACATAATCGCGCCGATTTTTATTAACTTGAAAATAAATTTAAATGGGACGATTGCACGTGTGACAATAAGTTATTCAAAACTAAACAATCTGAGTTTACATTTTATAATTTTGTCAATCTAGAAAATACAAACAGGGATATGATGTTTTTTATTCCCCCTTCATTTAAACGGTTTAAAAAAAAATAAGAAAAATCACTGCGTAAATTATGAAGTATAGGGCATTCTTTTTACGACAAGAGGTAGGTTTTTAGGGTTCCGATACCAAAATGGTAAAAAATTCCGATACCAAAATGGTAAAAAAAAGGAACCCTTATGGTGCCGCTCTGTCTGTCTGTCTGTCTGTCACACCTCTATATCTCAGCAACCACATGCTATCAACCTGAAATTTGGAATAGTTTTAGAATATAGTTGCCCAACTTAATTGCACAAGAAAAAATTTTGAAAAAAGAATGATTATTAATATAAAGGGGGCCAAAATAGGGGGGGCCAAATTTCAAATTGTCGCTACTAGGTCGAGTGGGGTATCATATGAAAGGGCTTTACTTGTACATTTTAAAATATATTTTTGTATTTTTTTAAATTTCTTAGTTTTAAAGTTATGATGAAAAATGTCAAGAAAAATACCATTCCCCCCCCCTTATCTCCGAAGTTTGAGTAAGGAAAAATCTGAATTAATTACAGTTGACAGAAGTTTATATAAACTTTACAGCAAAAATAAAACGATCTTTCTAAGTTGCACAGTTTTTCAGAAATCTGCAAAAAACCTTTACAAACAAATTTAGTTTTGCGGTCCTGAAAATGGACTTTATTGCTTCCAAAAATACTATAGGTATATCGGAACCCTCGGCGCGCGAGTCCGACTCGCACTTGACCGGTTTTTTTATTGTCAATGTGCTTACTCTTGACCTCGATCTAGTCTTGAGGACAGAGATGAGGTCGACGATGGAACGAGCTCGCCTAAAAGAAGCATATTCACTCGTGTCTTGAATTGAGGTACCGATTTATCAACAAAATGTTTTCAAGACTTACATCCGTCAGCTTCATTTTTGCCACCAAACTGTGGTCCGTCTGCTTTCGCCTTACTTACACAGATTCGGAGGTTCGTCGGCTCAGTATTAATTTACGGAGGCTTTGTGCCCTCCGTAATTAGAGAGGGCCAAAAGAAATGTTGGCAGAGGCCTCATTAGTGAGGTGCCGGGGCCGTTTCACAGGAAACTTTCTGCAATGACACAGTTCCTTTATCCAAAATATTCAAAAACCAGCAGCAAGAAGGTGCAAAAGCAGATGATAATTTTTCGACGAGAATAAGGAAAATTTAACTCAATTGGGCAGGGACAAGGCGGTCACTAGACCAACACGAACCATAGGTAAGAATTAAAGCAAGCCCGTTGGTGAGGTTGGTAGTGAGCATTTGATTGCGTAGATCATAGCACATTGTTGCTAAAACTTGAACATTACGGTGTTAAGAATAATTCACTTAAACTAATTAGGTCATATTTGGAAAACAGGATTCAAAAGGTACAAGTAAACAGGACGAAATCACTGGGATCTGTTGTCAAAATTGGCGTACCTCAAGGGTCCATATTAGGGCCATTTTTATTCCTTATTTATATTAATGACCTTCCTTCTGTGGTGAAGAATCTGTCAAAGATTGTGTTATTTGCTGATGATACTTTATTATTATTCAATGTAAGTAGGAAATCACAAAATTATAACGAAGTCAATGATGCACTTGGACAGATTCATGCATGGTTTACTGTTAACAATCTAGTCCTAAACGCCAAAAAAACTAAATGTATTAAATTTGCACTACCAAATGTAAGGTCTACTTCACATAACATAGTATTAAATAATGAACCATTAGATTTTGTAAATAGTACAGACTCTAAACTTCAATGGGGCCCTCATATAACGGCTCTTTCTGGTCGATTGAGCTCGGCTGCATATGCTGTTATAAAAATCAGACAACTTACTGATGTAGCTACTGCAAGGCTGGTTTACTTTAGCTATTTCCATAGCATTATGTCTTATGGCATACTGCTTTGGGGCCGAGCAGCTGATATACATTCAATATTCGTTTAACAAAAGAGGGCTATAAGAGCAATTTATTGCCTGAAGACTCGTGATTCCCTGAGAGAACTGTTCAAGGAAATCAACATTATGACAGTGCCATGCCAGTATATCTATGAAAATATAATGTATGCTAGAAAGAACATTAATCAATTACCTAAAATTTGTGACAGGCATAATTTTAATACTAGAAATAAGCATAAAATTGATAACCATATACTAGATTAACTTAAGTCAATACATCTTTCGTTGGTCTGTGTATACGATACTACAACAAAATACCTAACAATATAGTGCAATTACCTGACAGAAAGTTAAAAGAATGTGTAAAGCAAACGTTATGTAAAAAAGCTTACTATAGATTGGATGACTATATGAATGACAAAGAGGTATGGTGCTCTGATATTCCAGCGAAACACAAGAAACACATTGTAAAAAGCCGACTCTTAAAGTAGGCCGTGCTGCAGTGGTTTCTTGCCGTTTCTTTTACGCTGCCATAGCACGATCCGAAACGGCGTAGACTCGCTCTATTTGCATTGTATTCTGCATGACATTCAATAAGTATTCTGTAAAGAATCTACATTGAATAAAATTACCTGAATCTGAATCCTGCATTCCACGCTGGCAGCGGGTTCGTAACCAGCCAAGGGCAAACCTTTGTGTGATTAACACGAGTGTTTGTTCTGTGTTTTTTATTTTATTTATTATTCATAACACTGTTTATTTTTTTTTTATCTACGATAAACGCTACTCAAAAACCTGCAGGGTTTATGCGAGAAGCGAGTGAGCGGGAGCTCGCTACTTATGACTTACATACACAATTACAAAAGAAACAAAAGCTTTAACCATGGATGTGACTAAAAACACTTACAATTAGCCGAGATATAATTTTTTTAACGTCTTTTTAAATATGTTACGTGTGATAAACAAGTCTTTATGAAACTCTTTAGGTATATTATTGAGTATACTAGGCAAAAGGTATTCCCATGTTCTCGTACCATAAACAATAGTATGCTTAGGTAGTTTATAAGTAGGTAGGTGAGTTGGGACTCGCAGTGATTTTGTGTGTTATTTTTCTATTTATGTATGTATATCAATCTCTGATACCCATAGTACAAGCTTTGCCTAGTTTGGGATTAGCTAACCTTGTGTGTAATGTCTAATGTCCTCCAATTAAGAAGAAGCTTGCTTGCTTTTAATTATTAAAATTTATTTAATTGTTTATGATTTACAACACTGGTTGCATCAACGCTTGTAATTGTTGCGCTTCTTCAATTTTTTTTCCCTCGATTTCTATCTGTTTAAAATTATTATGTAAGTAGACTCTCTCTTGTACTTTGCACTGCATTCTGCATGTTATTATGTTCAATAATAATTCTACTTATAATCTGAAAAAAGTTATCCTACATAGAGAACTTGTTCCATTACGGAATGAAACTTGATCAGAAGTACAGTCGCTGGTAGATAAACCTGACCCGACCCGACCCGGAAACTCTTAACAAATCCCTGGATTGACAGCTTAAGTTTCTTTCGGGTACAGCTTTGTTGTAACTACAACATGTCGGAGAATTGCATGTGTGAAAAAATGCGTGAAAAACACTTAATAGGTAGTAGATACATAGATATTTATAGATAGATAAGACGTTAGTTATACTAGTAACATTTTAATGTTTAACTGTGACTTTGGATTGTCATTCTGATGAACATATCATTGGCATGATTCTTCCTTTTTCACATATTTTCACGACTTTCTCTTTACACATAATAAATTTTCGTCTAGATATAAGAAGCTGTCCTTTAGTGAGTTGATAAACTGGACCTATTAGAAGTAAGTACCTTATATAATACTTACTTAAACTACCAATGCAACGCGAAGATTCTTGCTTTAGACACTAATAACATTTCTATTCTGCCGCTGGCTTATAGTGAGCTCTACACTAGACGTCTTGATCGACCTAACAATACTTAGAATGTTCGACATACTGTCTGCCAGTTTTTTTGTCACAAGTGGGCACTCATGACACTCTCTGTCTTATTAGTGAAATAATTTGACACTAATAAAACAGCAAAGCGCGTTAACCACCCTGAGAAGTAACATGGTATGTCTCATGTGTCGGTAATTTCACTGGCTCCCTTACCCTTCAAACCGAAACACAGCAGTGGCACTTCCCCAGACGGACTTTGGACAAAAGCCCTACCACCTACAAATTCAGTGGGTGTCTCTTTATGCCATACAATCCTCTCCAAAGCTTTCGACATGACCAAATCAGAAAACCTGAATTCTCACGGATATGATACCTTAAATTGTACTACCTGTACCTAATTTACGTCATTTAAGACTTTTTAACTTGCCTTCCGAAAACCACAGACAGCCCTAGGCAAAGGCAACCTAACGAAGAGCTTACTTTCAAAGGATTTTTCATGGCTGAAGCTTGATGAGGCAGTAAAAAAAATACAAGTTTGTGTTAACCAGAAAAAAGTTATGCAAAAGAATAATACTCGTACATATGTTTTTAGAAATTGTGCCCATTTTTTGGGGTTTCAATCCCAATGGTGGGTAACCCTATCCGTCTGCTTGTTCCACCTTAAAGGACTGTAATGTAGACGTAAGTGTCTTATGAACTAGCTGATGGAATATCAGAGAATAATCAAATCTGCTTAGCGCTGAAAAATCCTAAAAAACTACGAAACCCTATACTGCGCGTAGCCCGACACGCACATGGCAAGTATATTAAGAGGGTCAAACTTGGGGTGATTTAACGTAAAAAAAAAAGATAAAACAACAAATAGTAATTCGGAAGAAACGGAACGGACAGACTTATGTTTCGTTGATAAGTCGCACAAAATAACTGGCTATGACCGTTAATGCACAGAACTGAAAAATTCATTTCTTAATTAATTGTGGGGGTGAGCGCGGCAGGTGGAGGCAGGCGCGCGAATCGTTTATTGGCTCTGCGCCTGTCACTCATGCGCAGAAAATAACCGTCATAGCCAAACTTATCCTCCGCACACGAATTTTATGTGTGGTGCTAAGCTAAGAAACGGATGCGCGAGTCCAACTTGTACTAGTAGTGTAGGCAACGAAGCAGTTGACCCCAACATAAATTCCTCAGGCAGATTCTATTTGACAGGACGATAAAGAATCATGAATTAAATGTAAATTCAAAATATAAAAAAAAAATTACTATAAAAAAATTTTATACATTTTTTTTTTATAGACGGTTTGTCTCATGTAATGTAATACCCCAGCAAAGTTTCATCGACTGAGGATTTAATGCGGGGGTCGTCATACAACGATCCGCTTCGTTGCCTAGACTATAGGCCAGTTTTTCTAGAAAGATTGATTGATCTTTTTAAGACACTTTCCTACAGAGACGTAGATAAAACCGAGTGATAA
Organism: Athrips mouffetella; assembly: GCA_947532105.1. Classification (NCBI taxonomy): domain Eukaryota; kingdom Metazoa; phylum Arthropoda; class Insecta; order Lepidoptera; family Gelechiidae; genus Athrips; species Athrips mouffetella. The sequence continues at coordinate 7,390,193 of OX383959.1, forward strand.
AATTGATCTTTTATAATTGGCAAAGAAGAAACGTTTGACAGTTAAGAACATCTGCCAAAGCGGATATTGCAACCTCCCAAAAGTTGGACATTTGTTCTAGCTGATGCTGATCGATGGCTTTTTGGCGGACGTCCAACACATTTGGACTCCTACAAGTTACAATCGATCTTGAAACGTTTGTACAAACCTTCTTATTAAAAAAACAAAGTAAACAAGCACGATCTAAGGGCGCTACTTGCCTCCCCGTGTACGAATGCGTGCCGTCCACAATTGAACATTTCATATGCAATCCGCATGCGTGACGCGGAAGGTACGCAAGACAGGATACATGCTTATCATATTAATAAAACAAAGTAAACAAGCACGATCTAAGGGCGCTACTTGCCTCCCCGTGTACGAATGCGTGCCGTCCACAATTGAACATCTCATAATGCAATCTGCATGCGTGACGCGGATGGCACGCAAGACATGATACATGCTTATCATATTAATAAAACAAAGTAAACAAGCACGATCTAAGGGCGCTACTTGCCTCCCCGTGTACGAATGCGTGCCGTCCACAATTGAACATTTCATATGCAATCCGCATGCGTGACGCGGAAGGTACGCAAGACAGGATACATGCTTATCATATTAATAAAACAAAGTAAACAAGCACGATCTAAGGGCGCTACTTGCCTCCCCGTGTACGAATGCGTGCCGTCCACAATTGAACATTTCATATGCAATCCGCATGCGTGACGCGGATGGTACGCAAGACAGGATACATGCTTATCATATTAATAAAACAAAGTAAACAAGCACGATCTAAGGGCGCTACTTGCCTCCCCGTGTACGAATGCGTGCCGTCCACAATTGAACATTTCATATGCAATCCGCATGCGTGACGCGGAAGGTACGCAAGACAGGATACATGCTTATCATATTAATAAAACAAAGTAAACAAGCACGATCTAAGGGCGCTACTTGCCTCCCCGTGTACGAATGCGTGCCGTCCACAATTGAACATTTCATATGCAATCCGCATGCGTGACGCGGAAGGTACGCAAGACAGGATACATGCTTATCATATTAATAAAACAAAGTAAACAAGCACGATCTAAGGGCGCTACTTGCCTCCCCGTGTACGAATGCGTGCCGTCCACAATTGAACATCTCATATGCAATCCGCATGCGTGACGCGGATGGCACGCAAGACGTGATACATGCTTATCATATTAATAAAACAAAGTAAACAAGCACGATCTAAGGGCGCTACTTGCCTCCCCGTGTACGAATGCGTGCCGTCCACAATTGAACGTTTCATATGCAATCCGCATGCGTGACGCGGATGGCACGCAAGACGTGATACATGCTTATCATATTAATAAAACAAAGTAAACAAGCACGATCTAAGGGCGCTACTTGCCTCCCCGTGTACGAATGCGTGCCGTCCACAATTGAACATTTCATATGCAATCCGCATGCGTGACGCGGATGGTACGCAAGACAGGATACATGCTTATCATATTAATAAAACAAAGTAAACAAGCACGATATAAGGGCGCTACTTGCCTCCCCGTGTACGAATGCGTGCCGTCCACAATTGAACATCGCATATGCAATCCGCATGCGTGACGCGGATGGCACGCAAGACAGGTGTTGAGGAAAGATAAAGATTTGAAAATAGTAAACCGGTGGGAAATGGATGCTGTCACTCACCTGAACTGGCGTGGATTTCTTCTTTCCAGGGCCCTGGGTCTTGTGGCAGCTCTTACTAATGTTACAGGTCACAGGTTCCAGCTGTAGGTCGATTCGTGCTACAAACGACGCGGTTTTTCCTTAATTTTAGATTAATTTCGCGGCCAGCTGTACGGAGCGGCGTTCGTTGACGAGAATGAATTGTAGAAGATTGTTTCTGGTAGGTGGCAGCACATGTCGATTGGTACATGCTGCAGTTTCGTTCTACGCAAGGTTTGTGAACTGATCCATTTCCATATAGTTTAATATTAATGCGAAATTATAAAAGGGCTTTGTGCTAGTTAAAATGAAACGTTGTGATTAAAATACTAAAGTACGGAACATGCCGCCGACCTTAAAATAACTAGTTTATTTTAACAGAATACATAAAAAGAAACTATCCTAACTTACGAACTATGAAAGCTATCATTGCCTATTTATTCAAGAGGCAATGGACAGACCTTTACAACGGGCCGTTTGCTTAGAGTGTTACCAATGCGTACGGTAACGACACGAGTAACACCATCTGCGCCTGGATGCAGCTGTTGCACGCGAGCCAAGCGCCATTGTAGTGGTGGTAGTGTGTTGTCTATTATCACGACTACTGAACCCTCACGAAGAGATGTGTCAGTGTTATCGCGGAACCATTTGCTTCGTTGTTGAAGTTGATGGAGATACTCTACGCTCCAGCGCTTCCAAAAATGTTGAACAGCTTGTTGTATGACTTGCCATCGAACCAGTCGGTTTGGGTTATCATTCGAAAAATCAAACTCAGGCAAGGAAGTAATTGGTTCCCCGATTAGGAAGTGTCCGGGTGTAAGTGGTAATGGATCAACTGGATCATTACCTTGTGCACATAGCGGTCTCGAATTGAGTACTGCTTCAATTTGACATAATATTGAATTAAATTCGTCGTAAGTTAGGGTAAGGTGCCCTATGACTCTGTGCAAATGAGTTTTCATACTTTTAACAGCGGCCTCGAAAATCCCGCCAAAATGGGAGGCATAGGGGGGGTTAAAGTGCCAAGTCATGGCTAGATCGGTCAGCTGTTTGCTAATAACCGTTTGGTTCTCTTCGTTGCGTAGAAACGAGTAAAGTTCGGATAGGTAACGATCGCATCCGACAAAGTTTCGACCGCAATCGGAGTAAATATCCGTACATAGTCCGCGACGGGATATGAACCGGCGTAATGCGTTAAGAAACGATTCGGTAGATAGGTCAGGGACCAATTCGAGATGTATGGCCTTCGTGGACATACACACAAAGACGCACACATATGATTTAAAAACTTTCGCGTTGCGAAATTTGTGGGACTTCACGTGAAAATGTCCAGCAAAATCTACACCAACGTGAAGAAAAGGGCGAAGAGCGCGAACTCTAGCGGCCGGGAGAGAAGCCATCGGTGGCTGTGGTGCAATAGGGCGCGCACGGAAGCAGCGTACGCAGCGGCGAGTACGCATACGGACTGCATCGCGAGCAGAAAGAATCCAGTATGTCTGTGCAAGAAGGAATTGCAACGTCTGAGGACCAACGTGCAGATTCGTAACGTGATAAGAATCAATCAATAGGTTTGTAAAATGATGTCGCTTAGGCAAAAGAAGTTGATGCTTAGCATCATAAGGTACGTTGGCTCGATCGATCCTGCCGCCGACCCTGAGAAGTCCAGCGTTATCAAGGAACGGTTTCAGCTTTCGTAAGCGCTTGGTGGCTATATCATCGTCTCTAAGACGTTGAATGTCTTCTTCGAAGCATTCTTGTTGTACAAGTTGGATGACTCGGTTTCGAGCGAATCTCGTTTCGTGGACTGTAATATAAGGTGAGTCGTAAGTTTTCGATTTACGACATTTGTGGTAAAATCGGAAACACAAGGATATAATGCGTATCATTTTTGGTAACGATGAAAATCGTTCCATAAATTGAGTGTCCGGTTTACTATTAGACACAAGAACGTGCTTGCGCCGCTCTTCGTCTGTTTGAACAGTGTCAATGTTCGTAACAGGCCAATCAGACTGGGGTTGGCGAAGCCAAGTAGGTCCTCTGAACCAATGCTCCTGGTTCAGCTCGGATGGGAGGACACCACGGGACGCTGCGTCCGCAGGGTTATCTGCTGATCGCACGTGGCGCCAGTGAGGGGCAGGCACGCGGTTTGTGGTCTCGGTTATGCGGTTGGAGACGTATGTGCGCCACTCGTGAGGAGGTGAGCGCAACCATGCAAGTGTGATTGAAGAATCACACCATGCAAACACGTTATCGAGCGATAAAAATCGATAAGATGTTAATATTTTATGAATGACCTTCGCTAAAAGCAATGCGCCGCACAGCTCGAGTCGAGGGAGTGAGAGGCGTTTTAATGGCGCAACTTTTGTTTTTGAAAAGAGAAGATGTGTGTGTATAACACCTTCCGAGTCGACAACTCGCATATATACGCAAGCTGCGTATGCTTTTTCAGAGGCATCTGAAAAGCCATGAAGTTGCATGTCGTTCATGCTTGGAAGAACAAAACGAGGTAATTTTATATTTTGTAGCAAGTTAAGTTCTGATACAAATTTATACCAAAGTTCGCGTATACCAGCAGGAGGAGTAGAATCCCAACTGGTACCCGCCACCCAAACCAGCTGAATCAGATGTTTGGCGAAGATTACAATGGGGCTAAGAAAGCCCAGAGGATCGTAAATTTTCGCAATTGCTGCCAACATAACACGCTTCGTGCACGATTGGGATGGTATTTCGGTTTGATATGTAAAAGTATCAGATTTTGGGTTCCACTTCAGTCCCAAAACCTTAACTGACGTGTCACTATCTAAAGCCGATAGTATCAGAGCATTATCTGGATTTGAATCTTCTTTATTTAAGGCAGCTAAAAATTCTGAGCTGTTGCTTGTCCATTTATGGAGCTCAAATGTTCCTGCCTGACATAGAGCAATAAGGTCTCGTTGAAGATTCAGAGCATCATGCAGGCTATCTGTTCCTGTAACGATATCATCGACGAATACTTCGTTAAGGAGCACTTGAGAAGCAAAGGGGAACGATTCAGCTTCGTCGTACGCTAACTGACGTAGCGTGCGAAGAGCGAGAAAGGGAGCGGAAGCAACACCGAATGTGACAGTGCACAGACGATATTCCTGTACCGGGTCCAGTGGAGAGAATCGCCAAAGGATTCGTTGAAAGTCCCTATGTTCTTGACAAATGTCAATAAAACGATACATCATTTTGATGTCGGCTGTAAATACGATTTTGTGAAGCCGAAATTTTAAAAGAACGTCTGTAATATCCTGGTGCAACTTTTGACCAATAAGAAGGTTGTCGTTAAGAGAGCGCCCCGAAGTAGTTTTAGACGAAGCGTCAAAAACAATTCTGTTTTTTGTTGTAGCAGCGTCCTTTTTTACTATACAGTGGTGGGGGATGTGATAAGGATTTACGTCCTTTTCGTCTGGAGTCGGAGCTAGTTCCATGTGTCCCAAGTCCAAATATTCTTGGAAGCACTTGTTGTAATCTTCTCGTAAAGCAGGATCACAAGAAAGACGTTTTTCTAATTTGTATAAGCGTGAGAGAGCTATGTCACGTGATTCGCCTAAGGGAGGCACGTTATCCTTAAAGGGAAGAGACACGATGTATTTCCCGTTCTCGGCGCGTTTGTGAGTTTTCTGATAGATCCCCTCACAAAGAATTTCATCTCGTGTTAGGGGTTGGTCTTCAGGAACAGACTCAAGTTCCCAAAATCTTTGAATTTGGTTATCAAGTTGACTTGAGGTAACATTCATACATACTTGTGGTGTAGGAACGCTATGTGAAATTTTACCATTCAGTAAGTAACCAAAAATACTATTAATTGCCACAGGCGTGCCCTGGGGACCCTTAATATTGTTGTGAAGTAGTATGCTATCACTATAATCTGACCCCAAGAGCAGGTCCACGGGACGCGAAGAGCCCAGTTCGGGATCTGCTAGAGGAAGACCTTTGAGGTGCGCAATATGCTCGAAAGAGCTGGGAATTTCCGGTAAGTAACTTGTTATCTTAGGTAAGATAAGAGCTTCAATGTATAGTTTAGGTATCGGTTTGTCATGAGGTGTAACCTCACACATGACATATCCACGAGGCAGTTCATCTTTGTCGCCGATACCAGTGATAGTAGCACTCGATTGAGAGTGAAAACGTGGTAAGCCAAGACGCTGGACGCACGACTCAGTAATGAGTGTGGCCTGAGACCCTTGATCCACGAGGGCGCGTACCGTACGCGGAGCATAAGGTCCGGAGTCCATTGGTCGTAAATTTACTAGTGCGGTAGTAAGCAGAACTGTGCATTTTTTATCTGAAGATGAAAGGCCAGACGCACCAAGTATTGGTGAGGGCGCTGAGTTTTCCGCTACTGAGTGGAGCTCAGGGGAAGAGACGGAACATTCCGTTGTTAGAGTTACAGTTTTGGTAGGCACTTCTTCGTGTATAGAAGAATGATGCCGCTGAGAGCAAACACGACAGTTATGACGCGATTTACAGTCTTTCGTTTCATGTCCCAACATTAAACAATTGGTACAAACTTTATTTGACTCGATAAATTGTTTACGTTCTGTCAATGTAAGCTTTGCGAATTTTTCGCATTTACTTAATGGATGTGAAATATCCTTGCAATATGTGCATCGTAAGTATTTAAAATAATCCGCTGAAGTCGCGGAGTGTACACTCATAGTACGTGTTGACGGGCGCGATATAGATTTCTCGGCGTTAGCAGGGTGCTGCGCATCAGAGTGCGAGCGAGACAGCACATTTCGCGAGAACTGAGCATGGCGCGACGAAAAGGCAGCGGATGCCGGGGTGGCCGAGCCGCCAGCAGCGAGCGGGCGCGGCGCGGGCGCTGCGGGGGCGCCGAGAAGGCGCGACGTCGTAGTAGTGGATGATAACACCACTTCCGATGCCAACTCCTTATCAAGGAATTCGAGCAAAAGGGAAACATTTGGAATTTCATTAGGTTTGTCTAAAGATAGTTCAAAACGCTTCCGTAGTCTAGGAGTGAATTTACGTAGTAAAATATTCAAAAGAATAAAACTCCATCCTTTAACATCCATACCTAAAGCTTTAAGAGCTGATAAATTTTCAAGGTAGGTATTCACAACAGTCCGTAAACTATGTTCAATGTTTCGCTCGTTCATGGGTTCGACATCGAGAATTTTGTCTAAGTGTTTGGTTGCAATAATTCGCACATTTTCGTAACGAGAAATCAATATTTCCAAAGCATCTTCGTAGTTATTTTCCGTGACAGGAATAGTTTTTAAAAGATTAAAAGGTTCGCCTTTTAATGTAGATAACAAAAAACGAAAACGTTCAACATTTGTTAGTGTTTCATTATTATGCACAACAGATTTGAATAAATCGAAATACGAGGTCCATTCAGTTAAGTTGCCATCAAAAGTTTGTAACGTAAGTTTAGGTAAGCGTATGTGCGATTGTGCGGTACCTTCGCCACAGTGAGCATGAGAGTTCGCGTAAGCGCAGGGTTTACTTTGTTGCGTTAAGCTTTGTTTACGTTGAATATCGCGCAGATTATCCAAAACAACTTGAACCTTGTAATAGAAAGTATCGAACGAATTACGGATGACTAACTGTTCGTCTTGTTTGAAGTCGCCGTTTTTGGCTAAAAGTTTTTCTATTTTTCCTTGCACTTGAAAAAAGTTTTTCTTGACAGTATTTAATTCTTTAGAACGAATACGAAATTCGGCTTCATTTTCCGAACAATCTACCATTCGTTGGATACTATTTAGGGCAAGTTCACGCTCGAAAACTAGTTGATTTAATTCCATTGTTGTGGATACAAAACAAGATATTGGTACAGTCAACGACAGGTCAAGCCTGACACTCGCAGCGCGATTCTAGCCCGTACGTCTGTTGAAATAAGAACTGTTCAAAGTCCAATGTGTCAAGCTTGGTGTGCTCTTGACTGTACCTAGTGAAAATAGTAGTTACTGTTATACAATATTGTTAGGTGTAAAGTAAGTGTAAGTAGATAAGTAGGTAGGCTAGTCACTGGTTCAAAATTATAAGTAACAAGTAGGTAGGTTAGTGTTTTACGATAATATGTAGTATGTATGTAGCTACGAATGTATGAAGGTAATATTTAACACGTAATGCTAAATATTAGGGTGTGTTTAGCACGTAATGCATAAACAGCTAATAAGCCGGGTGTCTAGTACCTAGGTATGTAGATAAGTACATCAACCGCTAAGCTTGTGTAGGTGGGTGGACCCATGCGAGGATCGCTATGTGGGAGTTTTGTACTACGTAGTATGTACAAAAAAACCGCTTATTGTGGGCCTTGTACGTAATACAAAGCCGCTGAAATAAATTCCGTGTGAAAATACAAGAATTAAAATTGTAACTAGACGTATGTAGGTAGGTAGGTACCTAGTACGAAAATACGTCGTGGACTTATTACAAAGTTATTTGTGTAAAAGGTGAGAATAAATAAATATTGTCTGTAACTAGCCTTATTGCAACGAACGAGTCGGCTCACGACAGATTAGCTCTTGGCGCACGGCATCTGTGGTACGCATTGAATGAAATATAAAGAAGGTAGACAACGCACCGGTAACAAAGAAATTATGCAAAGTATCGAATGTTTATTGATTTTAAGGAAATAACTAGCACAAAACCGACCAACAACCGTGATTATTCGGTTCGAAGGTCCAAAATTATGTTGAGGAAAGATAAAGATTTGAAAATAGTAAACCGGTGGGAAATGGATGCTGTCACTCACCTGAACTGGCGTGGATTTCTTCTTTCCAGGGCCCTGGGTCTTGTGGCAGCTCTTACTAATGTTACAGGTCACAGGTTCCAGCTGTAGGTCGATTCGTGCTACAAACGACGCGGTTTTTCCTTAATTTTAGATTAATTTCGCGGCCAGCTGTACGGAGCGGCATTCGTTGACGAGAATGAGTTGTAGAAGATTGTTTCTGGTAGGTGGCAGCACATGTCGATTGGTACATGCTGCAGTTTCGTTCTACGCAAGGTTTGTGAACTGATCCATTTCCATATAGTTTAATATTAATGCGAAATTATAAAAGGGCTTTGTGCTAGTTAAAATGAAACGTTGTGATTAAAATACTAAAGTACGGAACAACAGGATACATGCTTATCATATTAATTAAACAAAGTAAACAAGCACGATCTAAGGGCGCTACTTGCCTCCCCGTGTACGAATGCGTGCCGTCCACAATTGAACATTTCATATGCAATCCGCATGCGTGACGCGGAAGGTACGCAAGACAGGATACATGCTTATCATATTAATAAAACAAAGTAAACAAGCACGATCTAAGGGCGCTACTTGCCTCCCCGTGTACGAATGCGTGCCGTCCACAATTGAACATTTCATATGCAATCCGCATGCGTGATGCGGATGGTACGCAAGACAGGATACATGCTTATCATATTAATAAAACAAAGTAAACAAGCACGATCTAAGGGCGCTACTTGCCTCCCCGTGTACGAATGCGTGCCGTCCACAATTGAACATCGCATATGCAATCCGCATGCGTGACGCGGATGGCACGCAAGACAGGATACATGCTTATCATATTAATTAAACAAAGTAAACAAGCACGATCTAAGGGCGCTACTTGCCTCCCCGTGTACGAATGCGTGCCGTCCACAATTGAACATTTCATATGCAATCCGCATGCGTGACGCGGAAGGTACGCAAGACAGGATACATGCTTATCATATTAATAAAACAAAGTAAACAAGCACGATCTAAGGGCGCTACTTGCCTCCCCGTGTACGAATGCGTGCCGTCCACAATTGAACATTTCATATGCAATCCGCATGCGTGACGCGGATGGTACGCAAGACAGGATACATGCTTATCAATACATGAAATGATCAAAGCGGACGGCATGCGTGTGTACCAGATCCGCACGCGGAAGAAAATCTGCGTTACTGGAGAACGTACGGAAGTTTAAGTTATCTGACTACAATGGTATCCATCTTTAGGTATTTAATATACCAATCAACCACAGAATATTTTTTTTTTGTTTACAGACAAAACTACAACTATTGAATAAGTATTTAAAATTATTAAACCTTGATTAACGTATGTAATTCGGTAGGTAGAAATAGATACTAACTCATCCATATAGGTCTTAAAGTAATTAGACACGGGTCCTGCTTGGTGAACGGATGTATTAATATTGAACCTTGACTTTTTAGGTATAAGGTGAAAAACGAAAAATTAATAATCTAAACCTATAATAAAACTTGTTTATCAAAATTTTAGGTTATAGAAATACCGTTTTTCATGTAAATACCTACAATATATTTAAATGTAAGGTAAAGTTACCTGAAGGACTAGAATTCATGAAACTATTACTTAGAAAATCATCTTTTCCAGACTATTAGAAAATATTTGTGATAATGATAAGTGAAATTCTGGGAATTTCATTTGATATTTTTTAAATATCGTGCTATACCTTATATCAAAAAATTATATCAGGATATATTTTACCGTATCCTGATCTGTACCCTTAATGGTCTTTCCGCAACGTTAATGTCTATTAAAAACAACAACTAAACTGTTCAAGTATTAATACTTTGACATTGATAGATAAGTCTTTGGAAGTTCGCATCGTAAATACATAATTAAAATACCAGCCCAAGTTTGGTGGGCGAAAAAGGTCTCACGCTAAAAGCGAATTTATAAGCAAATTGCTCTTGGTAAAGATACTCAACTTTGTTTGGCTATTAAATGATAATATCACTTTGATGTTACAAATAAGTAAGTACAAGTTTACAGAATATTTCAGAAAATTTTACTACGAGCAACTTTTGAATTGCGGTAAAAATAAGCGAGGACTTGAAAATAGCCTTCAGGACCATTAGAATCCGTATAAGTGCATCTTTTCTGAGTGGTAATTGGCGATTAAGGTATTTTGAAATAAAGGATGTGCAGCAGTATCCCTCCACGTACGGACCATACTGTGGCCATTAACCACCGCGTTCTATCATACAACAAGCGTGGCAACTGTGGTATTTCGACCTTGATAAGATATACTATTTCTAGGCAATGAGCGCTTCACGAGTGACGAGGTCTTCAGGAGAAGGTATACGTTTTCACTAAAAAGAGGTCGGCCTAAGATGGCGAGACAATTCGGGTAACTGTTGAGTGGAAAACAACATCTCAAGACCGAGATTTAATTAAAAAAATAAAGGCACAGTCGACGAGCATGCATGAAAAAGCTGATCAGAGTAAATGAAGCGAGAGAAGTATGCCAAGTTCGTAGCAGGTATAATGTGGTCTCTACCGTACGGTATATCTTGCCTACGGGAAAGAGGCGTGATGTTCGAAAATTAAAACAAACAACATCACTAAGGACTGTTTGCTTCAAAGATATTTGAGAAAAATCAACAGAATTTTTATAAGCCATTCCATCACTTGTATTAATGAGGTCGGCAACCCAACTGTTAGGTAAATGGGGCGGGCGCCCTACAAATGGGCCCAATTAAGCACTTCTCCTTTGTAAATCTTGCCTTTTATTAAAAAGATAAATACTAAGGTCGATTGCTTTTAATTACGTCAGTACAAAAAAGGGTATTTCAAAGTTTTTCGTCTCAATTGATACAGGTGTAGAATAAAATGTTGTTTATAAAAAAATACGCATACAATTTTATATCGTGCAGGCTCTTCGTGTGGTAAGGCTGACTACCAGTGATACCTGTTCAGATTTTGTTTAATATATTTATGTATGTGTAAGTACGAGAATGTTAGTCCACCAGTGTTTTCCACTCTGAAAAGTGGGACGCAATAACATACATACAGACTATTTAATGCAGAGTTTGTGCTTCTCTCTGCAGGACGCAGTTTGCACAGAGCAAATAAGGGATGAAATAAAATATGTGGTCGGCCAACTTCGTTATTAAATTCTTATAAGGAAAAACCTGTACAGTCAACGACAGGTCAAGCTTGACACTCGCAGTGCGACTATAGCCCGTACGTTTATTGAAATAAGAACGGTACCTACAAAGTCCAATGTGTCAAGCTTGATGTGCTCTAGACTGCACGTGACCCGTGCGGTGCCGGCAAAGAATAGTACACATGGCCGCACATCAGTAGAAACACTTTTGGACCTTATGGCGTGGTAATAGAGTTGAAACCAATGATATAAAGAAAATCACTTGTAGATCATGAATTATCATTGACTTACTACTCTTAGCTTAGATTATTGAAGGTCTCCGCGCCCTATCAATAGTCCTGACCTATCAATAGTCGCTTGCTACTAAGGCCGCCTCTGCCCACATTTAGTTAAGGCGATATGTAAGTTTTTTTGGGTATTCTAAAGAGAAATATCTTTATATTTACCCAATATCTTGCCGTGATTTTCAGGTATGTATTTATTGACCATTAAAGTGAGGGCATCACCAAGACCAAAACATGATTAGTGAAAATCGACTCGACAAAATAAAAATCCAAAGTTGCCTCTCCAATTTTCATTTATTCCTCTTTTTGTGGAATCGGAGGTATTTTAAGTAGTGAAATTAAGTATACAGAATGGTATTTGTAGTTGCTAGGGTTTGCCCAACCTAAAATTTTATTTTATTACTTAGTTTTTACAAAAAGTCGATATTTTATATCAGGCGCTTACGTCATTTAGTTTTGGTAACACGCACAGTATATCTGTCGCAATCGAATGCGTTGCGGATTGCGCACTTTATCCCTTTCTTTCAAGCGAAAAGACTGCGCGCACTGTCAAATATCTATCTTTTCCCATAGCCTCTTAAATAATACATTTCAACTGCCGTTTATGATTTTTCGAAAGTTGATCAACTTACTAGGAAATTGATCAACTTACGATTCTTATCATTTTCCGGTGACATATATATAAGGAAAGTTTCATACAACATTCTGTAACCATTGTATTTAAACATAGATAGAAAATTCGTCTATTCCAAATAGGAATCTTCTTCCATTCCCTCAAGAGCAACCGTTGCCTATCCATCATTCGACCAATCGCTGTCAGCCAATCTTCAGCTGTAATAATCCACCAAATCCGCCAGTCACGTGTCGTGTTATCTCAAGATTTGCTCGTTCATTGGCTATATTCTGAATTTAGCAGATTGCTGGAATAAGTAATGGAAGTGTTCTATCAATTTTGATTACGATAAACATAATTCTATTCTAAACATTAAACAAGAGGTAGTATACTCAAGGAACGGCATGATTTGGGCACAGAATAAAGAAATAGTACTATCATACAGAACGGACACTCTCCGCCCCCCTTGAATCTACCCCGCACACCCGCGCGCATCCGCCCGCGAGATTCTCGTGGCGTGGTCATTCTGTGGGTCTTTTGTACTGAGTATGCGAGCCTACGCGACCTGCTAATTTCAAAATTTATATTCTCGCTCGATGTTGTAGTAGTGATTTGGGTTAAATATAAGAAATTCATACCATTCATTCATCATCTAATGAGGGTTTTTTTGCTTCCTCCAGTATTTCACACCAAAATGCGTAGTAATGCGGCAGCTTCCTCCAGTATTTCACACCAAAATGCGTAGTAACAAAATGCGTGCGTGAAAATATTCGAGGGTAAGTACCATAGTCACCACGTTTGATAGCGTTGAGGCTGGCATATTGAACCACGCGGTTGTCGGTGATTGATATAATATGATGGTGCGATACGCAGAAGGAACGTTTTATGAAACCCACGGACAGAGATAGGCTGGTGATATTCTTATACTTATATTTTCATTATCTTTAAATAAATTTAAAAATGTTTTTTTGCATGTAACAATTATTAATGTAACAGTATAACATTGGGAGCCAATTTCTGCCAACAAACTGATGTACAGTTTGGCGGAATTTGTAATAATAATAACTGTAGTATTTTTTGGAATAAAGTTTTGAAAATTTAAGTTTTTTTTTTACCGAGTGCCTCGATACAAAAACTAATTTCATGATGACCTGATAATTGTTCATTAGACAAATAATTATTTAATCATCATCATCATATCGTATGGGTTGCAACTTTGCAAGGTAAATGACCGACCACACAAAGCCGCCAAAGGCCTCTGACATGGCTTATTAACACGGAGCAGAGAAGGTTAACCACTAGAACACAGCTGAGCAGTCCTGGGGGTAAACGCAGCATGCCAAATTGTCAACACTACTCGTAACACTTCTGTTAAAGCAGCAATTAAAAAGGATTTTTGAAATTGTTTATGACTGAACTTGAGCCATAAAGGTAACATTCTTGCTTATCTTACGCAACCACGATTAATTATCTTAAAAGGCTAAGTGTATCCGTTAAAATTATAACAAAATTATGACAAGAAATTCCACAAACCAAAGTATTTATTTCGACAAGGAAAACATAATGACAAAGGATTGCTCGGCGAAAGGCGGAAATTTTCACAAAATTCAACATTCCGTGACCAGCTCGATTGAAATTCTTTTGTAACAACTTGCAAGATATTCTTCTTGGTTCATGCTAAATGAGGCGAACGATAGCCACCGATTTTCAGCATCCATAGCCTGAAGCCACGATCACACCTAGCTGAATTTAACGACTAATTTGGCATACATTGCTAGTTGAAGTAAGTTTATTGCAATTAACATAACCAAGCCCCCCAGCAATGTATGCCGAATTAGTCTTTGAATTCAGCTAGGTGTAATCGTGGCTTTAGGCAAAAAGTTTTGACATTTCTTTCACCTACTTATAAGCTTTCGCTTCAGTTACCGATAATTAGATCATAAATCACAATCACGATTTTTCTACGATTCAAATTGCTTTCCTAATTTAAAATGGAATTTGACCTTTGAACATTTAATCAAACAGGCTTTTTAGGGTTCCGCAGTCAACAAGGAACCCTTATTGGTGACGTCGGTCATGGGATGTATGCCCACGGTCCTTTCTTTGGTTAATGGTCGCCATTTTAGAACCCTTTTGAGGCAGTTATTTTTTTTACCGATTTGCCGCAGATACTAAGTAGGTACGTTTAATCTTACCCGAGGTTATACTTCACAGTCCCTTGTTATCTTAACTGTAACCAGCTATTATAAGGCAGGAATTTTACTGTCAGCTAAAGCAGGAATAAGCTGTTAAAAAGTTGTTTGGAGTTAATCTCTCAAGTCTATTTCCGGATCTTTACTGCAGAGATTTGGTATGTAAATTATAAGTATTTTTAAAGTTTTTGGTCATTTCTCTATCCTTTTCATCCACTGCCTGAATGACAGAAGAAACACAGCCTCATTGCGTTCAGGGGCGTAATGACCAAGGTACCATAATGTCTATTGTGCCAAAACGACCATGGTGCTAAAATGACCATGATGCTAAAATGGCTATGGTGCATTACCATGGTGCTTAACTATGGAAATTCATTACAGTTCTTGGTTCAATAACTAGAAAATCGCACAGGAGATACGGGAAATGAAAACTCTGCAAACGACTATTCTACATTATTAATAATTAGCCCTGAAAATTACAAAAACACACATACTATAAACAGGAGTTCCTTATATCATGCTAAAGTATCTACTTGTGTAACGCAGATTGGTACAGAAAAAGGATTTTTGAAAGACTTACAGAAGTGGTGGAAGTGTTCTGAATATTCGGGTACACGGCTATAAAATAAGAATATTTCAACATTCTCATTAAGAGGCCTATTACAAAATTTCGTACAAAAACATGAAAAGTGGAAAATCTCACTCGGCGTCCAGATTTTTCGACACTGTTTGTAGCTGAAACTAAACGATATAAATACTTTTTGTATTTTCAAGTTATTTGATACTATTATTGCGTTTGAAAGGCCAGCGCATCGGATTATGGAGAAATTTGGAAGTTTTAAGTAAGTTCAATTAAGGTATTAAAACGAATTGTTTTTAAACAAACGTTGGCGATTTTAATTTTCTTTATACCAAAGTTTAGTATGGTATAAGTTATACGAAATAATATTATTATAGTAAAGAGCAATTTGCAGTTAAACCTGAGCGTTTTTTGTAGTTTTTTTCGTTCGGAAATGATTTTTTTTCTAGATTTTCCAATATATTTTTCAAAATTCCGAGGCCGCTACGAACTACACTATTATATAAGAGATTTTATTGTATTATTTTAATAATGTTTGCTTAGCCCAATAGTTCAATCCACGAGCTCAAAAAAGTGCCTTCGCGCATTTTATGAAAACTTGCTTCGGAATATTGGCTACATATATCTCTACCAATATAAGAAAAAATTGTAAAAAGCAAGGCCGCTACGAACTTAAATAATAACTATTCTTCAAAATTTTATAAGTTAAAGTTGTCAAAGTCTTTCCGTTTCTCAGATTAAGGACGCCGAAATTAGCTATTTTGCGCAAAAACACGCACAAAATGTAATAGGCCTCTTAAGCAAAAATCTTCAAATTTAAAGAAAAAAGCAGGTGTTGCAATCACGCTTTCTATACAAAATCAAACAGCGCGAAAGAAATTCTAGTTGTCTTTGAAATCACAATGCGATTCAATGCATTGATGCGCAGCGAGAAAAACGTCAAGTGTGAAACTCTTTGTAGATACAGGTTCCGCAGAAGGAATACGTCGTGTATGGGTCGAGATCGGTTGAGCCCACAAACAAACAAGTATAAAGCACATTAATATTAAAATCGATGATTCGAAAACCGGCCAAGTGCGTGTCAGGCCACGCACAATATAGGGTTCCGTAGTTTTTTACGATTTTTATCGCAAAGCAGGGGTTGACTAAGTATTTCATAACATAAGTAGAGGTCGTAACGCCTGATTGCTACTGCTATTTACATTATTTCCAGTTTTTCAGCTATAGCTCAATAACCTGTGAAGCCTACTTAGCTGTGATAGTTTTCCTTTTAATTTCATGCATGACATTCAATAAGTATTCTGTAAAGAATCTACATTGAAGAAAATTATCTGAATCTGAATCATCATATACTACTACTATGAATTTTTTCACATTTCCATTACATTCCGTTTAGCTGGCAGGGGGCTCGACTCCAACAAAAAATTGCGCTTTCACGCTGAATATTTCGCAAACGGATCCCTAAATCGAAATATTATCTTCGCAAACTCACATTATTTTTCAAAGACCTATCCAACGATACCCCACACAATGTGGTGAACAATAAAAAATAAATTCACCCCCACTTTACTGTAAGGGAGGTACCCTAAAAAAAATTCTTAGATTTTATTTTACTACTTTT
Organism: Athrips mouffetella; assembly: GCA_947532105.1. NCBI lineage: Eukaryota > Metazoa > Arthropoda > Insecta > Lepidoptera > Gelechiidae > Athrips > Athrips mouffetella. The sequence goes on from OX383959.1 coordinate 7,407,098, forward strand.
TCGGCGTGAACGAAATACGTATCCATATTAAATTTAAGCTTTCTTGTACGTAGGGTCTCTGAGCTAAGCCGCGGACAGATAGACAGACAGACAGACGGACATGACGAAACTATAAGGGTTCCTTGTTGACTTCGGAACCCTAAAAAGGGAGAAAGGAAGAAAAGACTGACGTAGGTACAACCACGGTACAACCGTACAACTAAACAGGAGAAAATATCAATGTCGTGTTATGATGTAAAAGTGACGAGTTTGTTTAAAAGATGACTGGTAATTACTCTAGGCCCTATAATATATTTCTTTCTTTCTTTCTTTTTTTTCTTTCTATAGGCTCTTAGCATCGCATGTTAGTTGTAATATCATTAGTCTGTAAGGCTTCGGTCCTTTTTGGGTTGCTACTGCAGCACCTGATACTTGAGCGCTTAGTAGTGTCTTGTGTTTCGTGTTTGGTCTAATAATTTTGGCGTAAGTTTATGTTATAATAATAAATCCTATACTATTAAACGAGCAATATTTTTATGTATATAAAATAGGTCTTTACCTATGAAATTGTCGTTTTGTATGGCGAATTTTAGGTAAACTCAATTTTCAGTACTAACATTTTTGCATTTTTCTTAGTAATGATAAATCCAATTTTTTTTAAGCATTATTGGGAAGCTTTTCATTTAATTTTCGAAAAATATTATCTGTAAAAAAATATAGCAAATCTAATGATGAAATCGGACGACATTTAAGACGAACAATTTTCGAACCTTTAATTTTAAATATTAAACTAAAATTAAAAAAAAATATTTTATGCGTAAATTGATAACCTTAAAACCAACTTTCAAATATAAAGAAAATAGCATTAGAATTATAGGAATTATGATCTCATTAATCTGTAACGAAGGGGACGAAACTGGATCTATCTAGGTCTCATGTCTGGGAAAAATTGTTTTGCCCGTGATTTTAAGCATTTTTTAAAAAATACCGCGTGTTAGACAGAAACCTACAGCGAACACCTACAGCAAACCTACAGAAACCAATCTGTTGGCGAGTAGCATAGCTTGCTCACCCGATGATATTTTAATTTTGAGGCGGCTATATAGAGCGAAGCTCAGTCGACCATGTACTAAAATAAATAAATAAATAAATATATTTTTTAATGTAATTAGTGAGCAAGCGAGGTTGTGGGCCACCTGATGGTAAGTGGTCACCAACGCCCATAGAGCGCACTGTCTTATTAGTTGCATAATTGACACTAACAAGACAGCAAAGCGCGTTGCCCACCCTAAGAACTAAGACGACGTGTCTCATGTGCCAGTAATTTCACTGGCTCCCTTGCTCTTCAAACCGAAACACAGCAGTGCAAACTCTGATGATCTCTATGCAGAGATCTCTACTGTCTCTCTTATACTTTGTAAAAGTAGTATCTTTTGAATAAATCCTTGCCGGCACCCTATATTACTGCTCACGGAACCCTAAAAGCATCCTTAACGAGCTGAACCGTCGTTCCCAGCAATCATATTGAACGTTTGAACGTCCCCGCAGCTATTTCACTCAAGCTCGAGAATTTCAAATCCAAATTACATTTGCATGAAATGTTTTATCAACCGAAGAATGTAGGAGACGTTCAGAATTGACACGGAGAGAACGGGGTGGTTTTATAAAATGGTAAAACGTGGGAAAAGCGCTTGAAGCTTAGTATGGCGGCTGCTCTTTCTTTCAAAGCTAAGGGGCTGATAAGAATCAAAATTACCTCCCTTTCTAACAAAGGACAGAAGCGCGTGATAGAACAGAGCGGATTCGCGCTGTTTTACGTTTTTCTCTCATTTTTGCATTTTTCTCAAAATCTGTACCCATAATATTAATTATAAAACAGCTATATGATAATGCATAACATAGCATCATAGATTAATGGGTACTTAGATTAATACTAGTTGGGCATGTGGAGGGGAGGAGGAGTAGGGGAAGAGCGTCTATCCGGTGGACAGATGCCATCTTGGACTTCACCAATTGCAACACCCAGGGGGCAACCCACCTGGCCCAAAACAGAAACAAATGGAGAGCCCTAACCTGTAGGGCTACTTTTTGTGGTCACGACCCTCAGCCATGAGGAAGCGACGAAGAAGAAGAAGATATGCTCCTAAACGGCTACGAGTGCAGCGACGATTGAAAACTTTGTTTTTATGTGACAAGTGAGCAAACGAGCAGGTGGGCCACCTGATAGAGAGTGGTCACCACCGCCCAAAGAGCCCGCTGTCTCATTAGTGGCATAACTTGACACTAATAAGACAGCTAAGCACGTTACCCACCCCGAGAACTAAGATGGTGCGTCTCGTGTACCGGTAATTTCGCTGACTCCCTCACCCTTCAAACCGAAACACAGCAGTGCAAACACTGCTATTTTACGGCAGGAATAGGCAAGGGGGTGGTACTTCCCCAGACGAACTTTGCACAAAAGCCCTACCACCTTAAGAAGGAATCTTGATTTACCTACTTTAAACTTTGCATTCAACATGAAAATTCAATCAATGAGTAATTACGAGTATTTCCTGCGAGATAAGCACGGTTTTTTTAGGGTCCCGTACCTTAAAAAAGAAAAGAAAACGGTACCCTTATAGGATCACTTTGTTGTTCGTCTGTATGTCAAGACCCTTTTTCTCATGAACAGGTAAAATTATCAAGTTGAAATGAAATAATATCTATGAACCCTTAATGTGAAAATTTCAAGCTTCCAAGACAACACAATCAAAAGATACAGCCATTTACGTCCCAATCTCCACACATTTAGGTAGGTACTTCTCGGTGACCTACAATCATGAAATTTTTAACGAAGCTAGTTCTAAGTTCCCGAGTTCATATAACCCGAATCTATTCAAGTCGCGAGTGAATAGGCTTCTTCTGGGCAAACTGGTTCCGTCGTCGACCTCATCTCTGTCTTCAAGACTAGATCAAAGTCAAGAGTAGGTAAGCATGAGGTAAGCCCATTGAGAAAAAAAACGTGGTACCTTTTCAAGTACTTTCATGTTAAAGAGGGTTTGAGTGGAAGCAGAGTTTTAAAATCAAAGGGCAAAAGCTTGTAGTATTATCAAAATATGGTGGACAGATACGGAACCCTTAGTGCCCGAGTCCGACTCGCACTTCGCATGTCTTTTCACCAATATTGCTTGCAAAAATAATATTTCTGTGCGTTAATTGCAAACATGATCCACGTGTAGATTGAAGCCGCCGAGTCTCCCGTTTTGTTGACAAAGAGTGTCAGAAAATACCTACTTAGTTTTAAAGGATCTTTAACTTTGAGGAAGTTTTGCGGAATAGGAAGAGGAGCTACCCACACAAAATACCTATACCTACACAATTTTTCATGGAAATGGATCATGATAAGTTGGTAGGTATCTACCTATTACAGTAAGAGGGTCAAAGTAAACCAATCCGTCGTCCATCTATTCACAACGGGGGGGAGACCATTATATTGGCAAATGAATGGACTCCATACTGGCTCACAGTGGGCTTTTAGCGTTTGTGATTGATCACTCTCTCAAACTTTAGCTCTATATAATTTTATTATCCAATAAAGAAAAATATACGTTTAAGATTTACGTACGTTAAATAAACTTACGCGTATAAAATTCTCTAAACATTTTACTTTATCGTATCGCCATCTATGTTATACCAATAAAAGCTTCATGAGGTGTCTAATTTTGCGCCATCTTTCCGATCACAATAGAACTACGGCAGAGGCGGGGTTGTGGAACGTTCTGCATGAAGGTGAAATTTGCAATTGCTACATAGTTATTGTAACAGATGGCGTTAGTATGAACAAAAAAATGAAATTGAAAAGTAAAGGAAAAAAATAAATGAAACTTTTATTTTCTTAGATAGTATCAGGGTAGTATAGATTGTCAAACAAGACGGAATAAATAATAAGCGTAAATACCTGTAAATCATTGGAGTTTTGCGGACTCCCCAACCAGAAGTCTTCAATATTCTCCGGAAGATCTTTCTCGTCCGCTGGATCAGGGCTCATGCATGGAATCCTGGTTTTAAACACTAACACATGACCACCATCTTCTTCTTCGGGCCTCCAAGCACCACACATAGTTCCAACAGTCCTATTCACATCTGAACTCACAAAATCTGCAGAAAGTTTAATTTTCTTCGGCAAATTCTCCTCCAAAAATTCTGATTTCGTTTTCAAACTTTGGCCTTCCATTTTCAAATATTTGGGGACGTTCAAAGGATAGCTTAAACGTTTAAAACCTGAGAATCTAGCAAGATTAACTAACTGCTTCAAGAATTTAATCATTAATATTTTATTGTAGCAAAATGAAAGTTAGTAAGTAGGTGCCTATTAAAATCTGTTGATTCTACGTGATTTCTAAAAGAATTTACTTTATAAAAGGCTTAATAAATGCGATCCGACTAATAAAAACAACATGAGTCTCACGTGAGTTTTACAAAAACACTTGTTTAATGCACAGGTCCATACCAATTATTAATTGCATTTAAACCAAAATTACGTTATTTAATAACTGTATTTAATTTTTACACATAAAACACCAAATACACACAACAACTCCCGAAAATACCGTCGATTTTCAGGTTATGTTCACGTCACGATCGCCGCGCCGCGCGGATGAAAATTTTTTTTTTTTTTTTTTTTTTTCCATTCGCTCTTAAGAAGAGCAGGCTAAGGTGCAAGACCATACCGCCTTGTCATTCGTCTATAAGTTTCTTGAATTAGTAAAATAAAGCGAGGTCTTCCGTAGAAAATTTCATTTGTAAAGTTATCAAATATATGTCTTTGGTGTTTTATCAATTTCTTTAGTCAAATCCAGTAATATAATTTCTTCAGTATTTTGTTTTTACGTTCCAATTCATGTTGTCATATCCATATTGTACGTTCCAATCCATGTTTGTTTAGTCATTAATTTACGTTCCATTCCAATCCAGTATTCATTCATAAAAAGACAATGCTATAACCTAACTTAAAATTGAAATAAAAAATAGTTAAATAAACCTATTTTAAAACAATATTATACACTATTTACAGTAGAAATTATGAAGTTATATATATACACATAAGTGGAAACATTCAAAAGCAATTCCTGACTGCAAAGCGGGACCAAATCAGCAGACCCATAAATATGAATGAGCCCGTCCGTTAGCACAAGGCGCTGAATGCCAAAGGCCGAGCAATTAAAGATAATATGATCTAAGGCTCAGATCAAATAAATAGTCTAGATGGACCGCTGTGAACAAAAAAGTGAGGCCGGTAAAACTGTGACTCGCCGTGTACGTACACAGTCACGCACACTAATGCAACAAAACTATGACTCGATATTCTATCTGTAATCTGTGGACTTGTCAGTCAGTCGAGTTTCGCGGCAAGTACAAAAATTGTGGTAAAAAGTTCAGTTTTTTCAATGTAAAATGCCAAATTGTGTTGTTAAAGGGTGCAATAAACAATCCACAAGAGATAAAAAGCGAGATGGAGTCATATTTCACGCGCAAGTAAACTTGGAAGCTAATATTTGTAGTAAAACAAAATAAAATTTGAGGTTATTGCTTGGAACAGTGAGTGTTGTAAAAGGGTGCAATAAACAATCTACAAAAGATAAAAAGTGGGATGGAATCACATTTCACGCGTAAGTAAACTTAGAAACTAATATTTTTAGTAAATAAAATAAAATTTTAGGTCATTGCTTTTTTTTTTTAATTGCTTGGAACAGTAAGTGTTGCCATTATAAATAATATCCTAGTATTGGTAACTGTGACAAGTAACGTTATTTTATGAGGAATGAAGATATGATAAATATTTTAAAAACTTAGTAATCATATATTTAACGCTTATCGTTTATTTTTCAGATTTCCGGATCGAGATCAAAAAATTAAACAAAAATGGATAGCAGCTATACGTCAAAGTCGACAGGGACCATTATGGCAACCAACTTACTTCAGTAGAGTATGCTCAGAGCATTTTAAAGTCACCGATTTATACTACACCAAGAAAGGGTTACGTCGTGTATCAAAAACCGGATATCCAACGGTAACTTTCTAATAATTGCAATTTTTACACTTTTATAAGACATGTTGATATAATTTATACAACACTGATTTGTTTTGCCTATCAGATTTTACCAAACATCGTAGTAGAGGGATTAGGTGAAGTGGAGCTGAGACAACCTCCAAATATTGTGAGTATTTCAAGAGTCTACACAAAAATGTATTATATAGTGCTAGTGGTTTGCCATAAAAGCTGTAATTAGTGTTTAAAGCATCGGAATGATTGATTTTGAGCCATATAATTAATTTGACCGGTACAAACAAAAACAATATGTAAAAAATCCTACAGTTCAGGTGTTTATTACAGATTAGTATTGATAATGAAGTAGTCCTATGGTAGAGCTATAAAATGAATTAAATTTAAATCATGTTTTAAATTAAGTTCACGAGGAAAATGTGTATGTTCTTTTCAATTAATTTGCATATTTTAAACATACTTTTCATACTTTTTTTTATACTTATTTTTACTTACATACTTTTTTTCATACTTTTTTTCATACTTTTCAATTAATTTGCATATTTTAAACATACTTTAAAAAAAATGGGATGCACTCAGTTACGCTATTTGCTAAGCACACAGAACAAAATTTCAAATAATTCTGTTTTTAACCGACTTCAAAAAGAGAGGTTATCAATTCAATCCGTAAGTATGTAGTTTTGTCAAAATACACAATTTTCGCGTAGGTTAGTCCATTTAAGCTTCTAAACAGAAAATTTCATTAGTGTATGTATGTTTTTCTTAAATTATTTCTTTTTTAATTTAACTAGGTATTTTTCAACTTAAAAGTGCAAGTTTCATCAAAACCGGTTCAGCAGTTCATTAAAATCGGTTCAGTAAAACTTATCGTTGACGCGTATCTCAAGACAGGAACTACGTAATATTCTGCTTAGGGTACAGTGCAAGTTGAGTGCAAGTTTCATCAAAATCGGTTCATTTAAAAAAAAAACTGGTCAAGTGCAAGTCGGACTCGCGCGCCAAGGTTTCCGATATATCTCTAGTATTTTTGGAAGCAATAAAGTCCACTTTTAGGAACGCAAAACTAAATTTGTTTGTACAGGTTTCTAAAAAAACTGTGTAACTTAGAAAAATAGTTTTATTTTTGCTGATATATTTACATAAACTTATATTGACTGTAATAATTTCAGATTTTACCATTCACAAACTTCAGAGATAAGGGGGGGAATGGTATTTTTTTTGAAATTTTTCATCATAACTTGAAAAGTAAGAGTCGTGAAAAAATACCAAAATTTATTTTAGAATGCTCAAGTAAAGTCCTTTCATATGATACCCCACTCGACCTAGTAACGACAATTTGAAATTTTGCCCCCCCCCCCCCTATTTGGGCCCCCTTTATATTAATAATCATATATATTTTTTTATTATTTCATGTGCAATTAAGTTGGACAACCATATTCTAAAACTGTTCCAAATTTCTAGTCGATAGCATGAGTGGTTGCTGAGATATACAGGTGTGACAGACAGGCGTGTAGTGTATAGCCTTTGTCTCGAGCGTGCATACTCAGTCTGCAACCGACCGTACAGCGAGTAGGTAGTGCAACGTGGTGTGTGCGTTGGCGAGCCAAATAAAGAGCTTAACAACTAACATCAGTGACGCTACAAGGCGGACAGACAAAGTCGCACCGTAAGGGTTCCTTTTTTTACCAATTTGGTATCGGTGTTATAGGCAAACTCCGAAGCTCCGGCGCTCCTAGGTTGGACTGGTCAATCCTCAGGTCAGACTGAATGACTTAGTCAAAGCCCAAACAAATGTAAATTTTCGGCCTTTGACTAAACAATTTTCGTCAAACCTGGGAGAGACTAATTTGGTCAGGCAAACGTCAAAACACAATTTTATTAAATCGGGGTTTGACGAGTCAAACTCCGATATAGGTATGAAGTGTCTTATCTTCGTATATTTGGAAGCATTTTATCATTTAAGCAGCTTTCAAGTCTTAAGAACCGCTTAACTCTGCCAGTTCTGACACCTGATTGGTCAGCTTACGTGATTTTCACTTTTATATTTGAGATGCTTTGAGAGAATGCCGTGTGGCATTAGGCCCGCCTTTTGTACGATGTGCAATAAAGTATAACCTAACCTAACCTAAAGAGACATTATGAACCTGTTTAAACATGTTCAGATCAACGTTTGACCGAGTTTTGCAGTCCCTTCTAGGATTGACTAGGCCAAAACCGAAACAGAATAATTTACTTTCGACGTTTGACTGAAAAGTTAGGAGCTCCTGGGTTTGACTAAAAATACTTCAGGCAAAGGGCGAAATTGAAATGTATTTCGGGGATTGCCTGATGGCTTTGGCCAAACCTAGGATAAACCAGTCCTTCCGCGAAGAGACTGTGTATCGGACTTTGACTATAACATCGGCACCCTAAAAATTGTCCACGTATCTCTAAGAAACTAAAAGACTAATTGCAATAATTCTTTTTTAGTTGAAGTATAGTGTAATTATAATTCTTTTTTAGTTGTAGTATAGTGCAAGTGTCATTAAAATTGGTTCAGCAGTTCATTAAAAATACAAAAGACAAAGATATTATTGAGTAATGGTAATCGAAAAATTTTTTTTAGAAGTAGTATTATTTGGCGACATGGCGTCTCGCAGGCAGCTACACCTGGCCTGCCTCACATACACCGTGTTGCTTGCGGGCGCCCCCACCGGGCTCGCGGCCAAGCTGCGGCTGCAGGACGAGGGCGGGCGCCGGCAGCGCGCCGCCCGCGCCCTGCAGTTGGTGCTACCGCCGCACCGCACGCACGCTGCTACTGGTTCGTTTCGGTTGGCTGCAGCCAACATTTGGAACAATATTCCACCACCTATACGAGCTTGTAAAACACTACGTACTTTCAAAATCAATTATAAACGTCTGCTTTTAAATATGCAAATTAAATTTGAAAATGTGCGGTGTCCCTTTAGGACTAGGTTTGATTATGTAGGATTAATTTTTAAAAATAATAGATTCAATAGCTGTCAATTTTATTTAAAATGACTATACATCATAATATGTTGTTAATCTCAATAATTTTTGTATACATTTCTGTTTCTTCCTTTCCTTACTTTTGTTATAAATTTGTATGTAAAAAGACTGATGCTTCTTTCTAATATTATTTACTATTATTATATAGGTCCCTCTCTTCTTGACTCTGGGTGGGCTTAAAACCAGCCACTAGCTGTGCCCATGCCATTTTCTCAAATGTTTTGTTTTCTTGACATACTGATGTTATTTGAATTGAGAAATAAATGATTTTGTATTTCTATTTGTATTATTTTTAGAGATATCAAAAAAAGTAATTTAAAACACTAAACCGACTTTAAGAGTTAAAAGATACAAATAAAATATTGTGAGGGTGGGGGCAGCCTGATTATTTGAAATAAAACATATGCATACCAATACCATGACTAACAAGTGACACGTTTACGTGTTTTATTCATAATAATCAGACTGGCACAAACCTCAAAATCTTTTATAGTCTTAAAGTCGGTTTAATTTTAAATTATGTTTTTTTTTGGGTTGTTTGTTTAAGTCCTGCGTGATAGTTTAATCGAATATTTTAAAGCTCGCTTACATAGTTAACTTTGATAAGTTTATGCTAATGTTAAAAAATAAAACTAATGGCAAAAAAACAAAGTCATGTTCAATAACATTTTTATAGTCAAAATTGATCCTTTATAAAATAAACACCAGAATTTAAGAATTTTTACACATTTTACTATGTTCTTTTAGATGTGTTACGGGTCACATTGATTAATAGGGCCTTAAGATCAAATGTTCTTTTTCCATCATTTGCAATTTCACTGTATATCAGAGTATACCGCTAGTACTACTAAGATAAATATAAAATATCTCAGCACAAATGGGTCGGTCAGGTGTCCACTTTAGTATGAGCCGAGTTTTAAAAAAAATCCAAAGTTATTTTTTTTAAGCGAAGCTTGTACTTAGATGCTAGGTAACTGATAAATGTAATATCTGCTTATATTTTTTTCTTTTAGCTGAATATGTTAGTCATAGTCGTTTATGTAAATATTACAGGGAAAACAAGTCAGTTATTAAATCCACATACAAATTACCCAGTAATTTTATTTCCTAAAACTCCCTATTTCCTTTCTATTACCGCCATCACTTTAATTAATTGTATTACCAGGCGCTAGAACCGAACTCAATCGTTATCTATTCTCTCTTTTTTTCTATACCTACAAGAAGATAAAGAAGATTCGATAGTATGTGATAACTTTATTACGTAACGTTATTTTTGTTACATTGGCACAATTTGATTATGGCAACACCGGTCCATGCACACATGTTTAAAAAGTTGGCCTCAGTTTTCTGTTCACAGCGCTACATCTAGACTATTTATTTGATCTGAGATCTAAGGTTTGTTCCTCATCCATATTGCAATGTTCACAAAACGGAGTGTCAACAATCTTTAAACGAAAAAGATGGTAATTAAGGCGACAATGGCCAAAACGAAGTCTGCACAAAGTAGAGTAGAACTTCCGATTTGCATACACAGGATCTTTACAAAACCATGGTGTAGAATTGACTTGAACATCCATTGAAGAAAACCAACGTCCCTTATTTTCTGTCTGAGTGAACTGATACCAGTGTTGACCCCATGTCTCGCACATACGTCGCTTTAAGATGGTTACAACGTCAGTGAAAGGAAGTAAAACTCCAGCATCAGTGCATCCAGAATTGGAATCAAAGTTAACTATAGTCTTTGCCAAATAGTCTGCCCTCTCATTCCCTACAACGCCGATATGGGCAGGAACCCATACAAAATCAACAAAAATATTTGATTCAGTCAATGCAACCCACTGCTGCTTAATTTCATAAATTATATAATTAGTGTCAGCTTGCAATTTATGGTTTGCCAAATTTTTTAAAACACTCATGCTGTCACTAGCCACAACCCAATTTAGAAAACCTTTATTATTATTTTTGATATATTGCAAAGCAAACAATATAGCAGTAGCTTCAGCAGAAAATATGGAAGCATTTTTATCCATTTTATGACCTAAACCAAAATTTGCAGTATAGTCAAAGAAAGCAAAAGACACTGCATTAGTATCCTTGGATCCATCAGTGTATATGAATCTATGAGCATCCCAATCCGATAATTTTGCATTAACTTGTTCCTTGGATGATAAACTGGGATCAATGACTATTTTAATAGCTGGGAATTTACAATGATAAGAACCTTCATAACAAGGTAACACCAGATCAGGTACATGAATTTTACAACTCTGTAGGAATTGCAAAAAGGAATGTAATCCTTGTAGAATGAAAATAGGCTTACGAATAGGAACTAGTTGCGAACTGGATAGATTTTGCAATAATTTGTTTTTAGGAAAACTATATAATTTCAAGATGAATCTTTCTTTTAGATAATTTAATCGAATACTTAAAGGTGAAAGGTTGCATTCAACCTGTAATGCTCCAATAGAAGTACTCCTAAATGCCCCAGTTATTATACGCATACATTTGTTTTGGATTTTGTTTAATTTTTCTACAATATCTTTGTCAGCAGCGAAACAAAAGAATCCATACTCAAAGTGACTTCGAACAAGTGACTTGTATAGCATTAGTAAAATTTTTGGGTCAGCACCCCAATAGGTACCAGTTAGTGATTTAAGAATGTTATATGCTCTTATAGCCTTACCTGTAATCTGATCAATATAATCTTTCCAGGACAAGTTTGATGTGAATATTACACCCAAGAACCTAACATCTCTAGACAATGGTAAAGCAGTATTATTGTAATACACAATGGGAACAGTGCCACATCTTCTTCCGAAGACTAGCACCTTTGATTTTGACGGATTAACATCCAGGTTTAGGTAAGAAAAGTAATTATTTAGACTTGCCAATGCGTCGCCAACAACTTCAACCAGTTGAGCTAGATTTGTTCCTGACGCATAAACAAGTAAATCATCTGCAAATTGCAAATTTTTTACATTAGGGCCCAAAATAATATTAAGTCGTCTGATATAAAGCAAAAAAATCAATGGCGATAATATTCCTCCTTGACAAGTCCCTATAGAAGACTTTCTTGGACCATAAAGGTGTCTATTTAATTTAACAAAGACGTTCCTATCATGTAAAAAATCAAAAACCCATTGTACTACTTTTCCAGGAAAACCAATGCATAGCAACTCATCACAAAGAACGTTGATATTCACATTATTAAAAGCGCCAGAGATGTCAAAAAATACAGCAAGAAGAAAGTTATTTTGTGATGTAATATTCTGAACATCAAGATGGAATTGACAAAGGCTCTCTCTTGCTGATCTACTTCTACGAAATCCAAACTGATTAGAAGGTAAGATAAAATTATGTTCTACATAAAATTCTAGACGCTGTTTCAATAGTTGTTCGAATATTTTACCAACACAAGATGTCAAAGCAATAGGACGGTATGAGTTTGGATCTAATCTTGTTTTATTTGGTTTTAATACTGGAACCAGACAATCAGTTTTCCAGGACTCAGGAATTGTATCACTAGCCCAAAGCAGATTCAATATATTAAGAAAGACGCTTAGACTATCTTCACTCAGTTTCTTTAAGAAAATATATGGTATACCGTCTAGACCAAATGAAGTATCTTTTCTAGAAGAGATGGCTGATTTAAGTTCTTGTAATGTAAAGGGATTTACCATAAACATGTTTTCAGAATTAATATTAGAGCTAAATAATCTGTTTGATTCTTTTACAAAATCAGGTGTATATTTTTGCAAGAAATCCAAGACCCAAGTATCATCAACTGTACTAGAAACATAAGTTCTGTTAAATTTTCTCATATGTGTCCAAATTACAGATAGAGGGGTACAGCGATGAAAAGAACTGCAGAGATTAATCCAACTATTTCTCCTCTCAATTTTTAAGGTAAGTTTTTAAGCGCCCGTAATCTTTTAAACTCTATATAATTAGCCTCAGTGGGGTTATATTTAAATTCAACATAAGCTTGTTTAAATCTCAAAACGGCCTCTGAACATTTTCCATTCCACCAGGGTAAATTGGGCCTTTTGCCAGACTTCCTAAGACATGATGTACTACTGTTAAAAGTATTTGAAGACATAAAATTTGGAATAGACTGTTCAATCGCAATATGTAACATTTTACAAAATAAATTGTATGCATCCAATGGAGAATACTGATTCAATTGAAGATTACCTAGCAAAGATTCAACATTTTGTTCATACACTTTCCAATCCACCTCCTTATAATTTGGGTAGATTGGCAAATGCATATTATTACAAGAGTTATTGTTGTTTGTTTCACAAGGATCAATAAACATTTTTATGATTACAGGGAAATGATAACTGCTACCAAGTGGAGAATCATGAACTGACCATTCGCATAAAGATGCCAATGATGGAGAAACTATAGACAAATCTAATGCATTTTGCCGCCACGTCAATGAACCAAGAGTTGTGACCTGACCATCATTTAGAAGAACAAGACCATTTTCATCGACAACATCCAACACATCCCTGCCACGAGCTTCATCTCTGTTGCATCCCCAAGAAGTATGGTGTGCATTGAAGTCACCAGCAAATAAAATCGGAGTTGGTATCGACTTTACTAAGGAATCCAATTTACTCCTATCAAATGATGGAGTTGAACTAGATGGACTATAAAAACTTACAATACTGACTTCTCTATTGCTTATTTTTAAACGAACACAAATGTTTTGTAAAGAACTATCAAAATAAGTATCTATTTTAGAATAAACGATACTGTTGTGAATCAGAATTGCTACGCCGTTATGTTTGTTTCCACAATCGTTTCTTTCAATGCTATATCCCCTTATAGAAAATCGTTTATTACATAACCAAGTTTCTGAAATTATAGCTATGTGAATATTTTGTTCATAAAGAAACTGAGTAAAAATATGCCTATTACTAATAAGACTTTGAGCATTCCACTGAAGGATGTTCACAGTACCCATTATTTATTTAAGTTGATGATTTTTTCTGTAAGGTAGCCATTATAGTATCTTTAATTGAATTTGAATTAATTGGCATTTCTTTTTGTTTCGCTATTATATGCAAAATTGATTCAACTAATAAATTAACAAATTTATCAGATTTCATTAAGTTTGTAATTTGTGATTCCATTGTCTTCGCTGTTAATTGAGGAAAAGCCTTTTCATTGAATAAATCTGAGTATTTAACCGCATGAGACTTTATTTTATTCTCTTCTATTTTGTTTTTTTTTATAGGACATGAAGCCGAAATAGCGACATGGTTACCCCCACAATTTGCGCATTTAGCATTTTCAGAGCTTACTTGACAAGTTTTAAAATTGTGACTCTCTGTACAAATAGAGCATACTTCACTGTTACGACAAAATTTCGCAATGTGCCCGTATCTGAGGCAACGAAGACACTGCTTCACAGGTGGAACGTATTCACTGACCTCATGTCTCCAGTGGTCTAAGTTTACATACTCAGGCAGCTGGGTCGAGGCGAACGTTATAGCGACAGTCTGTGTAGGAAGATATGAGACTGCGCCATTTAACCCTCTTACTCGCCGCATGAATCGACGGACTTGAATAACATTCCTGCAACTGTCAATTAATTTAAATATCTTTTTATTGGACATTTCTGTGGGTACGGAAGTTACAACACCAGTTATTTCAGTGTCGGAGGCAGGTATCGAAGCCTTCAACGACAATTCGTCCAACAATTTAAAATTCTGTAAAAAGACATTAGCATTGTTTGGAAGCTCAAATATGACGCCTATTTTGTATTTGTTGATAGGTTTCAGGTGCGTTATTCCTGAAACACAGTGCCTTCTAAGACCTCCTGATAGATTTAGCCGGTCTTTGTCAGAGAATGGTTTGTTATCTTCCTTGTGGCTAAGAAAAACGATGTACTCTGGCTTCTTGCAATTTGCATCATATTTCCGGGTATATCCAGGAACTTTGTATGGTTTGTACTTATCCACTGTGGGTTCTTTCTCCTCGTGTTCTTCATGTCCAGTGTCGTCAGAATCCGATGATGACTCTGGCAAAGGTGGTTCACCAAGATCACCCTCAGGCTTTTTTTTCTTGCTGTCCTTTCTCCCACGCTTCCCCATATTGAATGGGGAAGCTACACTTTGTATTTACAACTACACTATAAGAACAATTATTTACACTAGAAATAAGAAGTAATAGTAGAGTATAATACAATTTTTTACAATTTTTCTATAGTTTTCGACAAAAAACGCGCCTTATTCGAACAAAGGTTTTCCCGCCTTTTTTTTCGCGCGGATGAAAACACAAACAAACAGCTGTTCAGTGTGACCAACTTCAAATTGGAGATCCTGCCACACATAGGAGACTGCCAAATCCTGCCACAATCCCGATTCACAAACATGCGTATGTAATAAAAGAAGGATCAAATTAATGATCAAAATATAATATAATAATCAAAATTATGAACTTTGGTAGCAAACACTTAAACTTTAAAATTGGTTGAACTGCAAATACAACAAAAGAGTAAGGAAATTGCCTTAACTTTCCTACAGAAAGTCTACATAAACTCTTACTTGACAGATTTTTTTGCCTCTGTATTGCTTATAGCCTAAGAATTTTCCTATATTTTCGGAGAAAATTAAATATCAGGCCAAATTTTTGTAAAAATTTTGTAAATGTTTCTTGTTTTGTAAATTTCTGTCCTGTGGTGTGCAATAAAGTATATTTGTATTGTATTGTAAATGTAATTTTCAATACATATGCTCGAAAAACGTACTTACAAGGACGTAAACATTGCTCGTAAGTAGTTACCTACTAACCGAACTAGTGCGGTAAGTAAAAAAAAAACCGGCCAAGTGCGAGTCGGACTCACGCACCGAGGGTTCCGTACCACCACATTATCATAATTGTATTAGTTGAAATTTCAGTAAGTTAATGTGCTAGATTTTTTGAGTCCGACACGCGCTTGACCAAATTGTATTATTTGTTGTTATTTTATAGCTTATGCACTATAAACATACCAATTTTCAAGTTTGTAAGTGTTCCCGTTTTTAAAATAGAACTAAAACAAAAATCGCCTCAACGACCATCCAACTTGACCCCTCTTTTATATGAATGTTCTTGAAACGGAAGCTCACCACAATTGGTTACCATTAGTTGTGAGAAAAGTTGTAATATTTAATTTTTCTCACAACTAATAGTAACCAATTAAGGTGAGCTCCCGTTTCAAGAACTTTTCTATAAAAGAGGGGTCAAGTTGGATGGTCGCGGAATTTTTAAAATCATTGAGCAACAGCTTTTAGTATATCATATGGTAGATAGGTACTGTGCACTTGCGGAACCCTAAAAAAATTTTAAATGCATAAAATACTATTTAGAGGAAGTGTCAAGAAGTGTAACGATAAACGGGGAGTAGAAAAATATGACAAGGAGTGACAGTCGTGACAGGGTCGGGAGAGAGTCGAAAAAGGAAAATGAAGGAAAAAAGCTATTTTTGCTGATAAAAGGAATAGTTGCTAAAATTTTGATAAACGAAAGCAACAGAAGAAAACTAAGAATCAGGATTTGTTGAATAGTGAGGGCAATGGAGCTCAAATAGAATTTTAACATGTTTTAAAGTTTCAGGTGAGAGAGATTTTGGGCCGTCAAGCAAGGAAAATTTGGGAAAAACGGAGAAAAATGGAAGAATGGAATCGGTAAACGTTCCAAATATTCTTGATGTTACTTTGAGACGTCTGTGAAAGAAAAGTCGATAGTATGCTGGTTTTCTGTGAGTTATAATTTTTTTTGTTTTGTAGCTCGCGAAAAAAATAGAATTCATACAGCTGATGAGACGAATCTTTTGAAGGAGGCTATGATCCTGGATTGTGGATTCCTTCAATTGAGATAAAGATAGGGATTGCTTCGTGTAGGATATAGTATAGGAAGGTTTATTTGCGCATAATTTCAAGATGCTAACATTCAGGGTTTGATTCCAAAGTGTAAAGAATAAGTGGAGTGAAACTAATGTTATGTAAGTATTCAATTTTGTGGTTTTCATCTTTTATTTATTTTCGGTTCAAAGTTGTTGTGTGTATTTGAGTTAAGGTGAAATGTGACTTAATGAAATTTATAGTTTCTTCCAGGTTATGTGAGCTAAATAACGTTGAGAAAATCAGATTTCAATGTCAAAAGAGGAAGAGTTGATTGGAGAATATTTGCAGCTTTACAGATCTACCTGCGAGGTCATAAGAGGCTTGTACTGTGTGATACTTTAAGTAAATTGATATTCCCACTTAATGATTTTCGTTTGTAAACATTAATAACTCTGCGGAAATTATAACATACTGTGTTTCTAATCTTAGTCGTTATTTGTAGATAGTAATAAAGATTTTCTTTTCCCATAATTAAGTATAAACTAGTTCTACAAGTGTCTTTGTTCGCGTATAGCTAGGCAGGATAATGTTCTATTTCTATACAGGTACAGGAATTACAAGGAACATTATAGACATGGAAAAGCAAACCACAAATGATAAAACGTGAAGGCTAAAAAAAGGTATTGCTTGGATTGTAAAGGTAATGTAAATTTCATTGTGTTTAATTCTTTCCTTTACAGAGAAATTGATTAAAATAGTCCTTGGTGAAATCATGGAAACTGGACTCTGATGTATATATATTGTCATCGATTAGGGGTGGCTTTAGATGTTGTATATTTTGTCAACATTTCAAAAGTGACTTTGGACGATGTATATTATTATCATCAAGTCAAGGAGACTTTAAACGATGTATATTTCTATACTTTTTTAGGTAGAATTGTCTATTTGACATTATTGTCAAATAGTCAACAAATAAATCATTTTTGATTTAGTTTTACTCAAAGCTAGACGCTATTTTGAAATCTTTATAAATTTTTTTATCTCTTTAACAAAAAATAAATCAAAACCCAAAATCAAAATGGAAGAAAATATTAATACATTAAATAATTACCATTTTTAGAAAATAATATTAAATCTTTGGCCCTAAATCAAAATTCCAGTTTTTAATATACTAATGTCTTCATATGATAAAATTTAAGAAAAATATTCCGTCAGATCAAAAGAATTAGAACGTCAATTCAAAATCTTAAAATAATATATCTGAAAACTAAAACTTGGATATAGATTGTGACATTTTATTGTGAAATAAAGGGTAAGTTTAAGTAGAGTGAATATTATAAATAATATTATTTCAAATAATAATAAATTGCTTTGATAGTGATTTTGAATCTTTTGCCTCAATTTCCCAAAATTGGAACATGCTGAGAACATTACTACATTTCAGTACTCAAGTTCATAGGAGGTGCTTATCTTTCCTTTTACTTTCATTCTATAGGAGTCCCAGATTTTGAGATTAAGAAATACCTGCTCTCAGGTTTATTTAGTTCAACCAAGCGTGGATGGATGCCCTCGTGACATGTGTCCCCGATGTCCACTATATTGGATGTGGCAAATGTATGTCGCGTGTCGCTGGAGTATCTGTCTAAGTCTATCTGATAATATCAACCTTCGGATTTATTTATTTTAATCATTCTTGGGCCGGAGCCCTCAAGCCTAAAAGGGTCTGATACTAAAGTTCTTCTCGTTCTATTTGTGTGAGATTTCGCTGATTCATCCTGATTCTTCCATCTGTATGTATGGGATGAATTGGTGTTACTCCAGTACAAATGGAGGGATATTAGCAAGGTGTTTTAACGTTGGATTTTGGAAATAATGTTTCTTGTGTTATGTGCTGACAACGCTTGCCCACTATTGGTTGCGTCGTTTGAGTGGCATATACCGCGGGAGGACCTCCTGATCTTAGCGTTAGATTACCAAATGTAGAGTAGTTAGACAACATAAAACTTTCTTCTTATGTGAAGGGACATTCTAGTTTAGTCTAATGACATTAATTTGTTTATAAGGAATAAATTAGAATTGTCCTGAATCAATAGGAAGAAAATTCTTGATGGAGACATTACGTTCGTTCGTGGGTTGCTTCTTGTAAAGTGTGTTGACGACGTTCGCCCATAAGGCTGCGACGGCTGTACGACACTCTGACCTTGGGGGACCTCTGAACTTTATGTGTGTCATCCTAAAGTAGTTAAATAATTTATTTAATCTTCATTGAATCATACAGGAATCTAAACTTTATAAGATTCTAAGTTTTAATTTTCCCTTAATAAAACTTGTCATAAATTATCATACTTAAAATTATACTTTGACTCAGTGTGAAACCACCTTAACTTTACTAAATAGATTCTTGAAAACAAAAATGGAACAGAAATTATAATGTTTAGTTTCTTTTCATTGTAAATAAGTTCCGAATATTTAAGTATATACAATAACCCCATTTTTATACTTCTTTTGAGTCCTCTTTTAAAGAACATCGAGTTTTAGCTAGTGTTGTTTACGCTAAATTCTCCCAGTGTTCTTGGTTTTGAATACTCGATGCTTTTGATTTTCCCTTAAGATCTTAAATCATAAATGTTTGGCCCAACCTAGCTTAGATACTACTATCCCGTATCTTCTCGGTTCTGGTCATCATACTTCACTTTTAATTAAGGATTACCTTCAGTAATCTTTTGTTATACTTACTTCTTATATGTTCTTCTTCGAAATATGCTGGGTAATCCCATTATAGTTTAGATGCAATTCATTTTATTTAAATGAGTGTTTAGACTGGGGTTACTCTACATAATCCTTGTCCTGCGTGGGTTGGTAACGGAAAAGAGATTTAGCTACGCATCACAAGTGAGAGCTATGAAGGATATACGGAGACCTTGTTGGTGCAATAAAGTCACTCAGTGACTGGGGGGAGGGAGATTGCCCTTCAAACTCTTTATGTCTCTCGTTATAAAACCGTTATTGATCTAGGCTGGCCATGCAAGCAATAATACTATACCCGTATCTAGTACAGACTTCACACTTGGACGTGTGGAGCTGGCTAATTATTTTCAGTTTAACTTATTTCAAAACAAACTAAGGGATTCGATGATGTCGGTCATTGTCTGCCCGGAGGGATTACAGGAAGAGCTCTTATAGCTCATGATGGAGAGTGCCCTGTTTTCCTAAAGGAAGACCGTATGCTTCGTGTGCCTGGCGGGCTCGGTGACCAGCTCTGGTATGGGTGACTAAAAGAAATAGTCAATACCCTGTGAACCCTGGATGAGTCAGTGATCGTCCCTTAAAGGTGGGCCACGTGGAAGTCGGGTTTGACGCGGGGCATGAACATACCGGGGGGAGACATCATCACCGTCTGGGTTGTACTGTGGTTAGTTGGTTCCGCTCTCCACATACATTAACCCTAGTCTTTACTGTAGTTTAAGTTTTCGGTGGGATTTCCAGCTCCGCGAGGATGATCAGAATCCTGACGATCCAGTTGGATTGTTAGGGTAGTTTAGCGTCATGTCATCGTGAGCTGGGTGATGATATGCCTCGGACCTAGGACTTAGGGTAGAGGAGGCCTAGGACGAGCTGCTTGGGGCGATGGCGGTGCCCCAAACCTGGGGATTGTCCCCACATTATTTTTATTACTTCGTTTATATTAACATAGGTTTCTTTTCAGAAACTTATCGGCTCTAATATTGCATTGTAAATGAGATGAAACCTTTCCTAAATTGATGAAACTACATGAATTCAGATGAACTACTCCTGTCAATATGAAACTAAATTTAAATAAATAGTGATATAAAATAAAATAAATAACATAAATTAGACATGTAAAGATTAGGTTTATATTCTAATATAAGTATTAAATTAACAAGTGTGTTTCTTTTTCATTCTTCTATTGCCACTCTCCACCGAGCAGAATCTGTAAATTACAAGATATTATAAATATATAAGACGGAATGACGTAGGATTCAGGAAAAATATAATATTCTTAAAGGATATTATTCTAGACGATCAACCTTGGCCAAAACTTTCACGTATCTGATTTGAGGATCCTATATGAAGGGACTTCAGATCTGTACAGCTGGTGCCGTGACCAGGATATGCTGGTTTCAAGCGAGAGAGGTATTGAAGAGTGAAAAAAGAAACAAAATGAAAAATACACTAATTTCGAGTTTTGAACTGAAGAAACTTGAGAGTAAAGTTTATCTAAGTTAAAGTTGTTAAGCGGGACGTTAGAATTGGTTTTAGCTTAGGGTTATTTGTTTTGGAGACCATAGAAAATATGATGCATTCCTTGTTTCAGAATAAAGATGGGAAATTTTACAGTCTCAATAGAAGGAAACATAGGGTCAGGGAAGTCTACTTTGTTGGCAGCTTTGGGAGGCAACTCTGATTTTGAGATAATACCAGAACCAATTGATAAATGGACTAATTTATCTGGCGTCAATCTCTTCCAGTTATTTAAGGAAAATCCTAAGAAGTGGGGTTTCTGTTTTCAAAATTATGTTCTTCTAACAATGTTAGAGAATCATACGAAAGAATCTAGCGCTAAGATTAAAGTTATGGAACGTTCCATCTTTTCAGCCAAAAACTGTTTTATTAGGGAATTGCAAGAGAGTGAATTGTTGCACCCGGCTGAGTTTGCAGTTTTAGATGAAACTTATTCTTATTTCAAAGAACAATTGGTTACTCGAATTAATTTAGTGGTTTATCTTAGGACTTCCCCTATGGTTTCTTATCAGAGAGCCCTAAGTCGTGGTCGACCTGAAGAGACAGGGATAACGTTAGATTATATAGAGAGGATTCACAACATTCATGAGGAATGGTTATTGAACCCTAATATAAAGGAAGATTTTGACAGGATAGAGATTATCGATGGAGATCAAAATATTAGCTCCATAAAGCAACAGTTTTGGGAAGTTAAGGAAAGAATATTAGATAAGCTTTCTATTCTTTAATTTAAACAAAATTCCAACCTATAATTTGTAATAAACTTTCAGTATCCAAAGAAAAGAAAAATGCCTCCTCGTTATAATTTTAGAACATCTCAGGGACAAGATGAATTAGAAAGGACAGGTCAGCAAGAAGAACGTCCACGACCTTCTTTACGCAACTCCACTATGTTTCGCCAACTTCGAAGAAACATGGGAATTCTGACACAGAAGGTGTCGAACTTAGAGAATCAGCTGTCGCAAGCTCGGGAAACTAACGCTGCATCAGCTTCGTCTGAAAGGCATGAAGCACCGATTAATATATGCCCGGTGATTGATACAAGAGTCGAAAAACCACGTTTTCCTGGAAGATTTGGGGTACATCCAGTGTCGTTTTTGGAGGATCTTCAGAATTATTTACGGAGGATGCCTAATGAAGATGCTACAATTGAAACTATAATCAGTTGTTTAGAAGGTGATGTTCGTAAATGGGCCAGAATTTATAGACAGAGATGGTTTACACAGTCGGATTTCAAAAGAGATTTTTTGGATGCTTATTGGGGAGAAGCCGAACAAAACACCTTGAGAAGAATGATTGTAAATGGCACTTGGTCTAAGGAAAATGGAACAATGCTAGAACATTTCGTTAGTTTAGCAGGGCAAGCAAAGATGATGTCTAGACCAATTCCTGAATGGCAAATAGTGGAGGATTTGATGAGACACTTTCCGAAGGATGTACAATATGCTTGGCGGATGAAGAAAGGAAATACTTTGATTGAGGCAACAGAGTTTCTTCGTGAATTGGATGACGTGAATAAACAATGTGGATCTTCTTCCTTTGACTCCTCTACTGGAGCTGATAGGGGAACAAAGCGTCAAAGTCCATTCATATCAAATAAAGACAAACCATTTTATAAAAAGCCAAAAGTGGTGGCTCACATCGAGGGGGAGACTTCAAGGGGAAGGATCACTGATGAAATAATTCAAGAAGAAGATTTAAACTAGTTGGGGCCATCTCCAATAAGCGGGAGGTGGCTGCAATTAACAAAAAACAAAATTATCTTTTTCCTGTAAAATATTTAATAAAACAAGGATGGAAGCCAGGGGTAGGATTGGGTTGTGACCAAGAAGGGATCTTATATCCTGTTTCCCCGAATAATACTAGAACGAAATGTAATAAAGAAGGTTTAGGATATTCTTCAGAAGAATATAATAATAAACAAACAGTCTTAGATTTAATTAAAGTTTTTGACGTTTCCGTGATTAAACAAAATCAACCAATGTATAATCAGTTCATTAGAGAATATGAAGGTAACTCTTTATATGATGAAGAGGTTTGCTTTGAGAATGAGGGGCCCAAATTTAAATCAGAAATAGAGTTACAAATTTTGGGACAATCTATAGTTCTCTTGGTAGACACTGGAAGTGAAGTAACTTGTATTTCGGAAGAATTCTTAGAGAGTTTACAAGGAGAATTAAAGTTAGAATTCCCTGCGTTACCAGTTAGACCAATATGTGTGAGGGGAGCCGTTGGACAAAAGAGTCTCCAAATAAAAAAACTAGTCTCTATACCGTTGACGTGTGGTTCATTTGATATTGATACGGGATTTTTAGTGATTGCTAAATTAACTTGTTCTGCTATCCTTGGGGTAGATTGGTTAGTTGCGCACAACGCTGTTTTGCATTTAAAAGAACCACAAACATTAGAATTGGGTATCGTTGGACAAGGAGAAATTACTATTCCGTTTCGAAATCTTTCTAGTGGGTTTTTAGAAGAGAATCGAATAAATCTAATATCTGGAATAGAGGAACAAAACGAAAAAGAAGGCGGTGAAGAAAAGCAATTATTAGATTTGTTTAAAAGTATTCGGTTGGGAATGGATTTGTCTGATGTAGAGAAGGAACAAATTTTTAATGTTTTGAGATCCCATATGCAAGTTTTTACAAAGAAACTTGGAAGGGCAAACTGTTATACTCATGACATTAAAATGATTGAGGGTACTCCAAGGATACAACGAACCTATCCTATACCATATGCACATAGGGCAAAAGTAGAAGAAAAGTTGAGGGAGATGGAAGAATTAGGGATTATATCGAGGAAAACTACAAATTTTTGTAGTCCTCTAACTTTCACTGGAAAACCCGATGGATCTGTTAGAATATTACTTGATGCTAGGGAAATCAATAAATATATGGTTCCAGAAGTAGAAGCACCGCCTTTACAGATTGACATACTTAATGCTTTTCTTGGTGTAAAATTTATAACATTGATTGATTTAAATAACGCTTATTTTCAAATACCGTTGACTGAGGACAGTAAAAAATATACTGGATTTACAGTTAATGGAAAGTCTTACGTATACAACGTGCTTCCGCAAGGACTTAAAACGTCAGTAGGGTCCTTTTGTCGCGCAATGGACATTATATTGGGTCCTGGTGTTAGAGAGTTTTGTGTCAATTATTTGGATGATCTTGCAATCCTAACGAGTGGGACTTGGCAAGACCATTTGGATCATATTGATATAGTTTTGGATCGTTTAGAATCAGCTGGAATGACTTGTAATTTTGCAAAGTGCAACTTTTTCTGCAGTGAAGTAAAAATGTTAGGGCATATAGTTACAACTTCGGGAATTAAACCTAACCCGGATAAAATAAAAGCTATAAAGGAATTCCCTATTCCAAAGAAACAAAAACAGTTAAGAGGATTTTTGGGACTTTGTAATTATTATAGACGTTTCATTAAAAACTATAGTATTTTGACTGCTCCATTAACTAGGTTATTAAAGAAAAACCAAGCATGGTTTTGGGATGAAGAATTAGATCGAGCTTTCAATAATATAAAGGAAGAATTTATTACAACGATTCTATTGAGCCATCCAGATCAGGATAAATTATATTATTTACAGACCGACAGTTCAGGGATCGGAATAGCCGGATCATTGTTTCAGATTGGAAATAATGGTGAGGTTAAAATTTTGGGATTCTGTAGTCGTGCACTACGGGGTTCTGAATTACGTTGGACTGTAACTGAACAAGAGTTGTGGGCTATTATTTATTCTGTGAAAAAGTTTGAGACTTATTTAAGAGGAGCGAAATTTGTTGTTCGTACAGATCATAAGGCATTAACTTTCATGAAACAAATGAAATTATACAATAGTAGAGTCACACGTTGGATTTTATTTCTTGAACAATTTGACTTCGAAGTCGAACATGTAAAAGGTGTAGAAAATATTGGGGTAGATATTTTATCTAGATATCCGCCAGGGGGAGTTTTGCAAGAAGAGAAGGTGTGGTATCCAACTGTTATGTATGTAGGTGTTTCTACTGACCGTGACTTGAAAAATAAATTACAACGTATGATGGAATATCAACGGCTTGATAACGTCATATGTGGGATTAAGGAGAGAATAAATGGTTCTAGAGTACCCGAAAGAACAGATAGATTTACACGTATAACTTTGCGCTGTATTGTCAATAATGATCTACTTTATTTTAAAACTGTACGTGGAGATTACGTTTTGTTTATGCCCAAGGTTCTACAAGAAGAGATTTGTAAACAGGTACATATAGAGATGGGTCATCTTGGCGCATATAAAACTTTGAAATATTTACAATTAAGGTGTTATTGGATAAATATGGGTAAGACAGTGAAGTCTTGTATTCAGAAGTGTCATGTTTGTCAGCTTTCTAGACCTGACTATATAAAAGGGGTAGGGAAATGTAAATCGATTTTAACTGAAAACCCGGGTGAATTAGTAATGGCTGATATTTTCGGACCACTACCTAAAACTGAGGCTGGTTATATTTACATTTTTGTAATACAGGATTCTTTTAGTAAATTTATTAAACTTTTCGGACTTCGTGGAGCTTCAGCAGACTCAGTGCTTTATTGTATGAGAGTGTTCACTGAAATAATACAACCTAAAGCTGTTATGACAGATAACGGAAAACAATTTATTAGTCACAAGTGGAAAAATGGACTCAGAGCTTTGAGAATTAAGACTTTGTATACTACTATTCGTAATCCTCGACCTAACACTACCGAACGAGTGAATAAAGAATTAAACAAATTCTTTAGAATTTATTGTCATGTTGACCATACTAGATGGGATCATTACTTGTTGGAGATTGAGGAATTGTATAATAATACGTTCCATGAGAGTACGAAATTTTCTCCTAATGAAATATTATTTGGAAATTCAGAGAAACTTAAAGTAGACCGTTTTCTACCACGGGCACTCACGAATAAAACATTAGACCAAATTAGAGAGGAAGTTAGAGAAAACCTTAGACTTTCGAGTCAGAAGCGGCAGGATAGATTCAATAGAACTCATAAGTTGATAGATTTTCAAGTTGGTGATTTGGTAAAATTAAGGAGGCTTAATAAATCGGATTCTAGTCGAAATAAAACTAAGAAATTTGATTTATTATATGATGGACCGTATCGAATTGGAGGAATAAAATATGCTAATGTGTATATTCTCGTTGATCCTGAAACTCAAAGTGTCAAAGGAGTTTATAATGCAGTCCATTTGGCTAAATATTATACTTAGGATGTTAGCTATTGAGATTTTCACGGGATTATATCATAAATTTTAACTTTAGAGGAATTGAGATATTCCTGGTCACAACCTAATTAATATAATTTTATTAGTTTTAATTTAATAATTAATATTAGAAGACTATTTTGATTATAGTATATAGTGAGTCAATTTGTTAGTGAATTGACTGGCATTATTAAATCGACTTCGTTTTAAAAATATAATGAATTATAATAATTTATAATTTAATACAAATTTAATTTGGTTATATAATCAGGGTTGAACTGAAATAAATCTAAATTTAGATAAACATGTTAAATAATTTTAATAATTTTGAATAAAAAATTAATTTAGTTTAATGATTTATAATATTAGTAGTTTAGTTATTTGTTTTGTTTATTGTATTTGTGAATAAAAAAATTTAAGGGCCAATATAGGAGGTTTTATTTTAATAAAATAATAATAATAATAAAAAAAAATTAATTTAAAATTGAAAATTTTAGAATTCTCGAAAAAAAAAAAAATGTTTTCTTAGATTTTTCGAAATAATAAAATTTTGGGGGAGGCTGTGCACTTGCGGAACCCTAAAAAAATTTTAAATGCATAAAATACTATTTAGAGGAAGTGTCAAGAAGTGTAACGATAAACGGGGAGTAGAAAAATATGACAAGGAGTGACAGTCGTGACAGGGTCGGGAGAGAGTCGAAAAAGGAAAATGAAGGAAAAAAGCTATTTTTGCTGATAAAAGGAATAGTTGCTAAAATTTTGATAAACGAAAGCAACAGAAGAAAACTAAGAATCAGGATTTGTTGAATAGTGAGGGCAATGGAGCTCAAATAGAATTTTAACATGTTTTAAAGTTTCAGGTGAGAGAGATTTTGGGCCGTCAAGCAAGGAAAATTTGGGAAAAACGGAGAAAAATGGAAGAATGGAATCGGTAAACGTTCCAAATATTCTTGATGTTACTTTGAGACGTCTGTGAAAGAAAAGTCGATAGTATGCTGGTTTTCTGTGAGTTATAATTTTTTTTGTTTTGTAGCTCGCGAAAAAAATAGAATTCATACAGCTGATGAGACGAATCTTTTGAAGGAGGCTATGATCCTGGATTGTGGATTCCTTCAATTGAGATAAAGATAGGGATTGCTTCGTGTAGGATATAGTATAGGAAGGTTTATTTGCGCATAATTTCAAGATGCTAACATTCAGGGTTTGATTCCAAAGTGTAAAGAATAAGTGGAGTGAAACTAATGTTATGTAAGTATTCAATTTTGTGGTTTTCATCTTTTATTTATTTTCGGTTCAAAGTTGTTGTGTGTATTTGAGTTAAGGTGAAATGTGACTTAATGAAATTTATAGTTTCTTCCAGGTTATGTGAGCTAAATAACGTTGAGAAAATCAGATTTCAATGTCAAAAGAGGAAGAGTTGATTGGAGAATATTTGCAGCTTTACAGATCTACCTGCGAGGTCATAAGAGGCTTGTACTGTGTGATACTTTAAGTAAATTGATATTCCCACTTAATGATTTTCGTTTGTAAACATTAATAACTCTGCGGAAATTATAACATACTGTGTTTCTAATCTGAGTCGTTATTTGTAGATAGTAATAAAGATTTTCTTTTCCCATAATTAAGTATAAACTAGTTCTACAAGTGTCTTTGTTCGCGTATAGCTAGGCAGGATAATGTTCTATTTCTATACAGGTACAGGAATTACAAGGAACATTATAGACATGGAAAAGCAAACCACAAATGATAAAACGTGAAGGCTAAAAAAAGGTATTGCTTGGATTGTAAAGGTAATGTAAATTTCATTGTGTTTAATTCTTTCCTTTACAGAGAAATTGATTAAAATAGTCCTTGGTGAAATCATGGAAACTGGACTCTGATGTATATATATTGTCATCGATTAGGGGTGGCTTTAGATGTTGTATATTTTGTCAACATTTCAAAAGTGACTTTGGACGATGTATATTATTATCATCAAGTCAAGGAGACTTTAAACGATGTATATTTCTATACTTTTTTAGGTAGAATTGTCTATTTGACATTATTGTCAAATAGTCAACAAATAAATCATTTTTGATTTAGTTTTACTCAAAGCTAGACGCTATTTTGAAATCTTTATAAATTTTTTTATCTCTTTAACAAAAAATAAATCAAAACCCAAAATCAAAATGGAAGAAAATATTAATACATTAAATAATTACCATTTTTAGAAAATAATATTAAATCTTTGGCCCTAAATCAAAATTCCAGTTTTTAATATACTAATGTCTTCATATGATAAAATTTAAGAAAAATATTCCGTCAGATCAAAAGAATTAGAACGTCAATTCAAAATCTTAAAATAATATATCTGAAAACTAAAACTTGGATATAGATTGTGACATTTTATTGTGAAATAAAGGGTAAGTTTAAGTAGAGTGAATATTATAAATAATATTATTTCAAATAATAATAAATTGCTTTGATAGTGATTTTGAATCTTTTGCCTCAATTTCCCAAAATTGGAACATGCTGAGAACATTACTACATTTCAGTACTCAAGTTCATAGGAGGTGCTTATCTTTCCTTTTACTTTCATTCTATAGGAGTCCCAGATTTTGAGATTAAGAAATACCTGCTCTCAGGTTTATTTAGTTCAACCAAGCGTGGATGGATGCCCTCGTGACATGTGTCCCCGATGTCCACTATATTGGATGTGGCAAATGTATGTCGCGTGTCGCTGGAGTATCTGTCTAAGTCTATCTGATAATATCAACCTTCGGATTTATTTATTTTAATCATTCTTGGGCCGGAGCCCTCAAGCCTAAAAGGGTCTGATACTAAAGTTCTTCTCGTTCTATTTGTGTGAGATTTCGCTGATTCATCCTGATTCTTCCATCTGTATGTATGGGATGAATTGGTGTTACTCCAGTACAAATGGAGGGATATTAGCAAGGTGTTTTAACGTTGGATTTTGGAAATAATGTTTCTTGTGTTATGTGCTGACAACGCTTGCCCACTATTGGTTGCGTCGTTTGAGTGGCATATACCGCGGGAGGACCTCCTGATCTTAGCGTTAGATTACCAAATGTAGAGTAGTTAGACAACATAAAACTTTCTTCTTATGTGAAGGGACATTCTAGTTTAGTCTAATGACATTAATTTGTTTATAAGGAATAAATTAGAATTGTCCTGAATCAATAGGAAGAAAATTCTTGATGGAGACATTACGTTCGTTCGTGGGTTGCTTCTTGTAAAGTGTGTTGACGACGTTCGCCCATAAGGCTGCGACGGCTGTACGACACTCTGACCTTGGGGGACCTCTGAACTTTATGTGTGTCATCCTAAAGTAGTTAAATAATTTATTTAATCTTCATTGAATCATACAGGAATCTAAACTTTATAAGATTCTAAGTTTTAATTTTCCCTTAATAAAACTTGTCATAAATTATCATACTTAAAATTATACTTTGACTCAGTGTGAAACCACCTTAACTTTACTAAATAGATTCTTGAAAACAAAAATGGAACAGAAATTATAATGTTTAGTTTCTTTTCATTGTAAATAAGTTCCGAATATTTAAGTATATACAATAACCCCATTTTTATACTTCTTTTGAGTCCTCTTTTAAAGAACATCGAGTTTTAGCTAGTGTTGTTTACGCTAAATTCTCCCAGTGTTCTTGGTTTTGAATACTCGATGCTTTTGATTTTCCCTTAAGATCTTAAATCATAAATGTTTGGCCCAACCTAGCTTAGATACTACTATCCCGTATCTTCTCGGTTCTGGTCATCATACTTCACTTTTAATTAAGGATTACCTTCAGTAATCTTTTGTTATACTTACTTCTTATATGTTCTTCTTCGAAATATGCTGGGTAATCCCATTATAGTTTAGATGCAATTCATTTTATTTAAATGAGTGTTTAGACTGGGGTTACTCTACATAATCCTTGTCCTGCGTGGGTTGGTAACGGAAAAGAGATTTAGCTACGCATCACAAGTGAGAGCTATGAAGGATATACGGAGACCTTGTTGGTGCAATAAAGTCACTCAGTGACTGGGGGGAGGGAGATTGCCCTTCAAACTCTTTATGTCTCTCGTTATAAAACCGTTATTGATCTAGGCTGGCCATGCAAGCAATAATACTATACCCGTATCTAGTACAGACTTCACACTTGGACGTGTGGAGCTGGCTAATTATTTTCAGTTTAACTTATTTCAAAACAAACTAAGGGATTCGATGATGTCGGTCATTGTCTGCCCGGAGGGATTACAGGAAGAGCTCTTATAGCTCATGATGGAGAGTGCCCTGTTTTCCTAAAGGAAGACCGTATGCTTCGTGTGCCTGGCGGGCTCGGTGACCAGCTCTGGTATGGGTGACTAAAAGAAATAGTCAATACCCTGTGAACCCTGGATGAGTCAGTGATCGTCCCTTAAAGGTGGGCCACGTGGAAGTCGGGTTTGACGCGGGGCATGAACATACCGGGGGGAGACATCATCACCGTCTGGGTTGTACTGTGGTTAGTTGGTTCCGCTCTCCACATACATTAACCCTAGTCTTTACTGTAGTTTAAGTTTTCGGTGGGATTTCCAGCTCCGCGAGGATGATCAGAATCCTGACGATCCAGTTGGATTGTTAGGGTAGTTTAGCGTCATGTCATCGTGAGCTGGGTGATGATATGCCTCGGACCTAGGACTTAGGGTAGAGGAGGCCTAGGACGAGCTGCTTGGGGCGATGGCGGTGCCCCAAACCTGGGGATTGTCCCCACATTATTTTTATTACTTCGTTTATATTAACATAGGTTTCTTTTCAGAAACTTATCGGCTCTAATATTGCATTGTAAATGAGATGAAACCTTTCCTAAATTGATGAAACTACATGAATTCAGATGAACTACTCCTGTCAATATGAAACTAAATTTAAATAAATAGTGATATAAAATAAAATAAATAACATAAATTAGACATGTAAAGATTAGGTTTATATTCTAATATAAGTATTAAATTAACAAGTGTGTTTCTTTTTCATTCTTCTATTGCCACTCTCCACCGAGCAGAATCTGTAAATTACAAGATATTATAAATATATAAGACGGAATGACGTAGGATTCAGGAAAAATATAATATTCTTAAAGGATATTATTCTAGACGATCAACCTTGGCCAAAACTTTCACGTATCTGATTTGAGGATCCTATATGAAGGGACTTCAGATCTGTACAGTACGGAACCCTTAGGGCGCGAGTCCGACTCGCACTTGGCCGGTTTTTTTGGACCTGATTTCCTTTTGCCCACTTATTAGTGAGGTCATAAGAAAAACTGTAGGTTTTGCTTTTTTGCGTAAATGTATGGAGAGGAGGACATAAAATGCCATATCTTTTGATTGCGTTTTTGTAAAAAATTGAAATATTCAGGTCTTGTGTTGTTCATAGATCCTAATATATGGTATTAATTTCAACCTGATACCTTTACCCGTTCGTGAGATAAAGGGTCTTGACAGACAGACAGAGGGACAACAAAGTGATCCTATAAGGGTTCCGTTTTTTTCTTTTGAGGTACGGAACCCTAAAAAATACACTCTGATCATAAAATTATGAAGTAAAAATATTAAAATACTACAGTGGTGACTTTTTACTTGGGTGACGACTGCGTTTTTATATTTAAAATGAAATGGAGAGTAACAGGAGAACATAAATCGACAAGAGGCTTACAGTACCCATGGTTGGTTCCTTTAACAAGTGAATTACTTACGAGTATACCTGTTTTCTCACAAATGTATTTAAAAACGTCGTAAGATACACGGCCGTATAAGGGTTATGACAAACTCGTGTCGATGGTAAACCCTCGACTTCGTCTCGGGTTTACAAAACGTCAACTCATTTGTAATAACCCTACTTACGGCACTTGTATTTTAAACTACTATTTAAGAGACAAACCACCAAAATTTCAAACTGGAAGGTACCAAAAAAGTTATACCCCGAAAATTGCACAATTTTATAGCAATAAAGTGATCACCGATATTATCGTGAAAATGTTTCTATGTTCACCATATTTAAGCAACAAAATCGAAATCCACCAAAGATTTAAACGGGAAACTAATTATACTCCTAGCAATCTATCTTTAAAAACTGTCTTTCCCTGTCGTAGTTATCCATATATTTATTAGTTAGGTATTATTTATGTATAGTATGCATATGTATTTTACAAATATACATATATCATATATTTATTTATTTTTATAAAAACAATTATATTTGTAGTAGTTTTACACATTTTAATTAGACACCGCTATGTGTAAATTTTTTGTTGATACTTTTTAAATTTTGAGTTATGCACGATCTACCAGGCCACTCAGAAAGTATTGCGAAAAATAGTTTTTATATATGGGAGACTGGCCGGTCAGAATCTTTTTCGAAAATATGATTACTTGTAAGTAAAAATATGTGTGTTCCATTTTCAAAATTTCCCTCCACATTTTTTGCGAGCCAATTCAAAGTATCGTGTCTTACTGAAAAATGGATCTGCGCCGGGAACATTTTAGAGCTATGATTTTTTACGATTTCAAGTGTCGCCTGAAACCGGATGAATCGTTCGATAGACTTCAAATGGCATTTATGGATGAAGGCCCCTCCAAGGCAACCGTGTATCGTTGGTATAACGAATTTAGGCGCGGTCGACCAACCTTGGGGGATGAAGAAAGAAGCGGTCGCCCTTTGACGGCTATTACGGAAGAAAACGTGCTAGCAGTGAAAAATTTAATCCAAGATAATAGGCGAATTACATATCAGGAGATTCAGCACATATTAAAGATTGGATCGGGAAGCGTTCACGAGATTCTACACGGGCATCTTCGCGTGAGGAGGATAGTATCGCGCTGGGTGCCGCACTACCTCACCGACGCTCAGAAGCAGGCCCGGGTGGAATGGTGCCGTGATATGCTGAACAAATTTGAAGCAGGCTCGTCTCGGCGTGTTTACGACATCGTAACAGGTGATGAGTCCTGGATTTATCAATACGATCCAGAAACCAAGCGCCAGTCGACAGTTTGGGTGTTTCAAAATGAACCAACGCCTACCAAAGTGAAGCGATCTCGAAGCGGGGGGAAGATTTTGATCGCCAGCTTTTTTAATTTGACTGGCCACTTGGCCTCAATTCCCTTACGAGATCAAAGAAGCATCAACGCCGAATGGTATACTACCAAATGTTTACCAGAAGTTTTTTCTGTTGTGAGCAACAAGCGACCAAACACAGGGCTCCGCGGACTACTGCTCCACCACGACAATGCGCCTGCACACACCGCGCTCAAAACGAGGGACTTCCTGGACAGCACACCAGTCAAACTCCTGGGTCACCCTCCTTACAGCCCTGATCTAGCACCGTGTGACTTCTTTTTATTTCCAAAAATAAAAAATCAGCTCAAGGGGATACAATTTTCGTCGCCGGAAGATGCGCTGGCTGCGTTCGAGCAGGCTGTAAACGAGGTGTCTACGGCGGACTGGAAAAAGTGTTTTGAAAACTGGTTCAGACGCATGAATCTTTGTATAGAGGCTGGTGGAGAGTACTTTAAAAAGATTTAATAAAAATATATGTACCTGTAGAACAATTTTTTTTAGTGTCGCAAATATTTCTGAGTGTCCCACGTATTTGCCTTCTCCAATATCATTCACGCTAGCCTAGGTCTGCTGGAAGACATTTCTATATTGAAATAAGTAGTACCTGTTGTGTCGTCTTTCTATATGTATTGTCTTTTGTATCTTTCTTGTGTGCAATAAACAATAATAATAATAATCCTTTGTTTTTACGATGTTTATAAGGTTGATTTTAATTTAGGATGATATTTATTGACCTTAAAGAAAAGTCTGCTTATTTTTTTCAACTGCTATATTTTTTTTTACCTGTTTTAAATACCGCTTAAATTATTTTCAATTAGCATTATATTTTTTAATGGATTCAGTACACTATATGTTAAGGAACGTAAATGAAAAAAAAGTACATAAAAACTGATCTGATAGCATTTTTGTCATAGGTCTAATGCAACTTTGAGATTTACGTAAAAATATTTTTAGGTTAATTGTTTTTCATTAACAAATATAGGTGGATTATATACTTAAAAAAATATAATCAAATGTAAAGTAAATAATATTTATAGCATTTTTGCCCTTTTTTTGTGGAATTTATAATACCTTTATAAGTAATAATAAAATCATGCTGTCGTAAATTTTGGTGGATTACTAAAGAATTATTTTATAGACCAGTTCATCAAATTTTTGACGAAAAAAATGCTGATATGAACTATTGTTGAATCTTCATACAGTGAAATAGTTTGGCTCTCAGGCTATTAGCCTAAACTGCCAGATCTGCCGGCGTCACGGGCTGGCGTATACTGTAATACTGCCAAATCCTGCCTGACTGACTTAAAAAACGTTAACCGAAACTCCGACATACTTAAATAAAGAGATAAAAATGCAAAAAAGGCAGGATCCTGCCACAAATGGTGACACTGCAGCTGTTTTTGAAACGTCAAAACCGACTGTGCATTTACGAAGCCAGCCAGGAGTAATACCTATGGTATACGACGCACAAAATAACTGTGGCCCGGACTAGGTACCAACTTGTCCCTGTCATTGATGCGCAGAAGAAAATAATTGGCCCATTTTTGCACATTTTTGACTTCTGCGCATCAATGACAGGGCCACAGTTATTTTGTGCGTCGTATACCTATGTTATGTTGGTGCCTTATTTAATATTTTCTATTATTTTACTCAAAAAAGCGGTGTTTAGGGTTCCGTAGCTAAAAAGAACCCTTATAGTTACGTCATGTCCGCCTGTCTGTCTGTCTGTTCGCAGCTTTGCTCAGGGACCCTTAGTACTAGAAAGCTGAAATTTTGTACGTATAACCCAATTTTTTTAACTGTGCACTTCGAGCTGAATGTCTTTAGCTCCTACAGCTATTACGGTAAGAATGGTACAAAATCCAATATGCCAAGCTCGAAGTCCTCTTGACTGTAGGTACTTGCAATGAATAAAATTAGGGTTATCCTGACCACAATCCTGACCCTACCAACCAATACTGCAATCAAGATAATATTTTGTCGGCTCGAAGTGCACAGTTAAAAAAATCGGGTTATATATACATTTTATCCACGCCGACAAAGTGGGGTAATAAACAAAATTATGAAAAAAAAAAATATGGTAGGTACGTACCTAACCCCTACTAGTATAGTGGGGATGTTTTTTTTTCTATCCCATAGTGTGGTGTGTTGTTGGATAGGTCTTTTAAAAATAATTTAAGTCCGCTAAGTTCATTTTTTGATTTAATTCAAATAATTTATTTCAGATAAGAATCCATATAATTTGTTAGTACCACTTAATCTATCTTTCTTTAATTAATCTATCTAAATATATTTTTTGAATTAATCGATTTATAATATTTTAATCTATCTGTATTTAATGACCCGTTTGCAAAATATTAAGCTTGAAAACGCAATTTTTTGTTGCCGTCGAGTGTCGCCCTGCCGGCTAAACGGTTGTTATTGGAGATGTGAAGAAAATCACATTATTCGCAAATATGATGAAATTAAAATGAAAACTATCACAGTTAAGTGGGCTTCACAGGTTAATGTAGCTCCTCCAAGGGTTAATGAGCCATAGCCGAAAAATTAAAAATAATAAAAATAGCTGTAGCAATCAGGCGCTAGGACCTCGCTAAGCAATAGGGTTATATTAAAATATAAACGTAATGAAATGCTTACTCAAAACCCGCTTTGCGATTTAAAATCGTAAAAAAACTACGGAACCCTATACTGCGCGTGACCCCACACGCACTTGGCCGGATTATAACTCCTATTAGACATCAGAATCAATGGTTAAAATCTTTCGGGTTACTCGGGTGACTCGGGTCCACGGTACTACCCTCGGCGCGTGAGTTAAAATTACCAGACACATATACCATCTAGTACCTTCATTAGATGGTAATGTGTAGTGACTAATACCTTCTCCCTGGTATGGTCTGGTACGTCGCGTCGTAAGTATGTACACCAAATTACAAGTATAGCTGCTTAACTTGATAACCGGCTCCATATCATATCAAAATTCTTTCACAACAAATGATAGCAAAATACAATCAACGAAAGAAAGTGGTTCTCCCACAACAAAAACAACAGTTGTTTTCATAAATAGCAGTCAAAGAATTGTGGGCGACAAAACGTTTACCCTTAGGGCTCCCGCACACGACCGAGAATCGGTGACCGATTTTTTGTCGACATCCCGCTCTGACGTGTTATCACCTGCATCTTCCCTCCTTGTTCTGGCCGATAATCGCCCACCGATTCTCGGTCGTGTGCGGGAGCCCTTAACTGTGAGTAACCCTATCGTGTTAAACCGCCTACTCGTATTTACATCAGAAAAGGGGTAGGAAAAATGGTACCTACAGTCTAAACACTTGTTTGAAATAAGAAACTCACGATCAGTGTGTGTATTACTTGAAAATGTCTTGAGTTATTTAAATACGAAGTTAGGTATCATGCGTTTTTTTCGTTTTTCCAACACATTTTGCAGCTATGTCAAAGCAATCAGCTAATAAGCTGTCGGAAAAAACAAGTTTGTGAAACAACGTTATTCTTTCCGTCAAATATACTCAGGTTTCAGTCTTGTCGGCAAAATGTATTGGTCAGCGTTCGTATAAACGAAAAAATTATGCATAGAGCAAAACATGGTAGAGCCAGGGACTAGATAAGTACTATACGTACAAGGTAGAGCACAGCCAATGTAGGTACAAAAAACAAGTACAAGTCAAAGTTGCCAGCGATTTTTAAATCAAAATTAAATGTCCCGCGCGGGACTTTTTTTACGTGTTTTTGTTCGTAAATTACTGGAGTTTTCTTATTAGAATCGTTTAAAGATGAATGAAACCGATACGCCATATTTTTCTAATGAATAAAGCTTTTTTGAATTTGATTTCTGTTTTTTTTTTATTCTGAAGACGAATAAGACTCAACTATTTAACGATGGGTACATCTGATTTAAAATATAATTTTTTTATTAAAATACATTTTCTATGGCTATTTTTGCTATCTCATCATAACATCCCATGAAACGTCCACTACAGGACAGGGAGAGAATTCTAGCTTTTGCTGGAAAAATGTGGAGGGGAAGTACCATAGTCACCTTACTTGTTAGCGTTACGGCTGGCACCATGGACCGCGGTTGTAGGGGACCGCAGTAAGTAAGATGTAAGATAGAAAGGAGGATACAGCTTCCCATCCTCCAGTTAACCCTTAGTCGCCTCTTACGACACCCACGGGTATGTATGGGTTGGTACTATTCTTTGCCGGTACCACACGGGACCTTTTGCTATCTATTGTCAAGTAAACGTAATTTTAATTAAAATAAAAAGATAAACATTTTAAAACTTCTGATTATACATACTTTTTAGGGTTCCGTACCTCAAAAGAAAAAAACGAAACCCTTATAGGATCACTTTGTTGTCCGTCTGTCTGTCTGTCTGTCTGTCTGTCTGTCAAGACCCTTTATCTCACGAACGGGTAAAGGTATCAGGTTGAAATTAATACATCCATGAACCACACAAGATCTGAAAATTTAAATTTTTTACAACGACGCAATCAAAAGATATGGCATTTTATGTCCTCATCTCCATACATTTATTCAAAAATGCAAAACCTACAGGGTACTTCGCGTTGACCTAAAATTATGAAATTTGGCAAGAAGCTAGGTCTCACAGTACAAATAAAGGAAAAAGTCTGAAATCATTAAATATTACAACTTTTCTCACAACTAATGGTAACCAATTGTGGTGAGCTCCCGTTTCAAGAACATTCATATAAGAGAGGGGTCAAGTTGGATGGTCGCTGAGGCGATTTTTGTTTTAGTTCTATTTAAAAACGGGAACACTTACAAATTTGAAAATTGGTACGTTTATAGTGCATAAGCTATAAAATAACAACAAATAATAAAGTTTGGTCAAGCGCGTGTCGGACTCAAAAAATCTAGTACATTAACTTACTGAAATTTCAACTAATA
This sequence comes from Athrips mouffetella, assembly GCA_947532105.1. NCBI lineage: Eukaryota > Metazoa > Arthropoda > Insecta > Lepidoptera > Gelechiidae > Athrips > Athrips mouffetella. Next base: position 7,445,498 of record OX383959.1, read on the forward strand.
CAATTATGTTTATGTGGTGGTACGGAACCCTCAGTGCTCGAGTCCGACTCGCACTTGGCCGGTTTTTTTACAATGTCCTGCTTTCGACGAAAGAATCCTGCTGTTTACACTCAAAAAGTTCCAAAATCCCGACTTGGACAAAATTTAAAAACGGCAACGCTGCTCCACCCGTAGTTTAGTGGTTAGAGCGTGGCTCTCGATCCAGAGGTTTTAGGTTCAGTTCCTGTTGGGGACGCTATCACTTTGTGAGAGCTCTGAGGAATAACTATTTAGGTGGTTGTATACCTAAAAATTTTTAGCATGGCAAACGCTTACCAACACATGTTGCAGCCATAGAACCAGACAAACTACCACGAACCAGAGTATATTTGACCGAAAAAACCGGCCAAGTGCGAGTCGGACTCGCGCACTGAGGGTTCCGTACCACCACATAACATAATTGTATTAGTTGAAATTTCAGTAAGTTAATGTGCTAGATTTTTTGAGTCCGACACGCGCTTGACCAAATTTTATTATTTGTTGTTATTTTATAGCTTATGCACTATAAACATACCAATTTTCAGGTTTGTAAGTGTCCCCTTTTTAAATAGAACTAAAACAAAAATTGCCTCAGCGACCATCCAACTTGACCCCTCTCTTATATGAATGTTCTTTAAACGGGAGCTCACCACAATTGGTTACCATTAGTTGTGAGAAAAGTTGTTATATTTAATGATTTCAGACTTTTCCCATTATTTGTACTGTGAGACCTAGCTTCTTGCCAAATTCCATAATTTTAGGTCAACGGGAAGTACCCTGTAGGTTTTGCATTTTTGAATAAATGTATGGAGATGAGGACATAAAATGCCATATCTTTTGATTGCGTCGTTATAAAAAATTGAAATTTTCAGATCTTGTGTGGTTCATAGATCCTAATATATGGTATTAATTTCAACCTGATACCTTTTCTCGTTCGTGAGATAAAGGGTCTTGATAGACAGACAGACAGACGAACAACAAAGTGATCCTATAAGGGTTCCATTTTTTTCTTTTGAGTTACGGAGCTCTAAAAATAACAATGTTTACAAACTTGTTTTTTCTGACAGCTTTAGCTGATTACTATGAATTATGGAGCACAATAGCCTTGATATAGCTGCAAAATGTGTTGGTAAGCTTTTGCCATGCTAAAAAAAATTTGGTATATCTAAAAACTGAACAACTTTCCCTGAGTAAAATAGGTCGAAATACGAAAAAATATTTTTGACCTCCCATACAAAATGCGCTATCAGCTGAAGCAGTTTCTATAGGACGTTCAATTTTTGTTTGTGTATATCGACTTATTTTTTTAGGGAAATTTGTTCGGTTTCATGGGTAGAGCCAACCACCTGAGAGGTTTGCAGCCATTAACCAAAGACCCTGTATATTTACTACATACAAGGTGTAACAGAAAGGGTATACCAACCCTGATGGATGCGATTCTGTCCATGAAACTGAACAACTTTTTCTCAGGAACATAAGTCGAAATACGAAAAATTTTTTTTTACCTCCCATACAAAATGCACTATCAGCTGATTCAGTTTCTATGGGACATCAAAATTTTTTGAAGTGAAAACTTTAGCGGCGCTTGGCACTTTTTTTAGATGGGTAAAAATTTTTAAACTTGCGTCAACTGAAAACCGTATTGTTATTACAATACGGGTTTTTATTCAGTGACATCAATGAAGTACGCGAGCAATGGCGCGATTGACCCTAACAAAAGGCATAATATTTAAAAATGCAAGTTGTCACTTCTGCCGGCACTCCCGGAGGTCAACCCGTCCTTCTTTTTTTTGTATTTTGACCTATGTTCCTTAGGCAAAGTTGTTCAGTTTCTTGGGCAGATTGACATCTTTCAAGGTTGGTACACCCTTTTTGTTACACCTAGTATATGCAAAGATAGATCTACCATGTGGCAAGCAAATAAATAAATATGAAATATCTAATGTGTAATCTAGGAGAACAAAAGTGCGTTTCTCTTCGTATCCCTTTAATGTATCAGGGGCTCCAGTAAGAAGGACTTTTCCAAGAAGTTGGAACGAATTGACTCACTGACTATATTAAGATATTCTTTAGTAGTTCTCTTAAAAATTGTATAGTCACAGAGGTGCGCATTAGTAATTAATTATGTCATAAAAGTTGTTTTGCAAGAAATAATGACTTTTTATTAAAAATATGATCAATATGTTTTGTGTTAAATACTTGTAGTGGAATTTGAAGTCAGAATTTGTTTACACTTTTTTTTCAAAGAATTAGCTGTACGTATTCGGCAAATGTAAAGCACTTAAATGTAGCCACATACTTTGGTATTTACATGTTAAATATATGTACAAATATAGAGGCAAGTTTAAATCTTATCGTATGTAACATAGCTTTTCAAATTGAAAAGATGATAGTAACAAAATTTATAATATTATTTTGTTTTTACAAAATAAATGCTTTTCCCAGTGATGAACTTGTAAGAAATGTGGGTCCTGAGAAGATTTACTACGACCTTGAAGAAGCTGAAGAACTTTTTAAAGAATTCATCGAAATCTATCACAAGGCATATAACGAAACCGAATACGAATACAGATTTGCAATCTTTAAGAAAACTCTAAAAGATATAAACAGAAGAAACAAAGAAAGTGATGACGTAGTTCATGGGATAACAGAATTTGCAGATATGACACTAGATGAGTTTGAACATGATCATACTGGTTTGGACAATGACAATATATTAAATGACACATTAGAAGTACCAAAGGAGTTCTATAAAATAAATACTGTCCCTGATCATTGGGATTGGAGGACGAAAGGCTTAGTGACACCGGTATTGAACCAACGTGACTGCGGCTCTTGTTGGTCTTTTAGTGCTGCAGGTAAATGAAAGCGCATAAAAAGTAATATATTTTTTTATTACATGAGTTGAGCGAGAAAGGTGATGTTCCCAAAGCTGTCACACAAGTACTCGTAGTACCAACTCGATGTAGGCACGGTGCAGGAATGGATATTAATACAAAATTCCAATCAGAGACTTTTCTTAGAATAAAAAGACGTCTAAGGTAAAGACGTAAGTTTGCCTTGCTTAGTAAGAATTTATTACACCGGTAAATCCTAACATTAACTACTATTCGGTTATTGTTAAAGATTACTATGGACCTGTGCTATGGACGTTCTGTCTCCAGATTGGACACAAATCCTTTACCATGGTTTTTGTATCATCATATCGTATTGGTTGTAAGAGCTATGAACGACCTCACAGGTCCTGGTGTAGGGTTGTTAAACCGCCAGAAGCCTCTTGAAGCGGACAGCCTTCAGCCTAACGAGCCTTGCGAAGCACTAAATCATCTTACTTTAAGGAAAATCAGATAATTAATCTTGCAATGTCTACCTCTATAACCCTGCCAAATATATAAAACACTCCACTAAGCACCGCAGAATAACCGACTAGCTCTGCCATACAAAAATTCGCAACAACCGTGCAAAAACAAAGTGACATTGTTTTCCCGTCAATAGACCTACTTACATTGGTCGGATATTCATTGCGCGAGAAGTAATCGCCGATATTTCCGAACGTAGCCACTCTACCTCTATGGTTTATATGTCATTCGAAAGGTAATTTTATAAGGTCTAAAGTCACTATACATGTCAAACCAAAATAAACCGTAAAACCGGCAAAATTCGAAAATCTGTTTCCGGCTTCACATGTGAACCCGCGGGACTTGACGAAAGGAAGCGATCTGGGTTCACATGTGAACCGACGGGGCTTCTGAGGTTTAAACAAACTTGGGGTATTTCGCAAATTGATTTTTGTTTGACTTATGTCCTCCGGATCGAGAGCCAAATGCTCTAACCACTAGATCATTGAGGCTGTTAATTATGTGAAATCTAAAGCTATCTTAAACTTGTTAACTTTTATTCGGATATTCTAGTTTTGCGCAACTGAATTTGCCTATTATTTCTCATATAATACTCGTATATAAGCAAAAATATAATTTCAGGGTGTATAGAGGGTCAATATGCGAAGAAATACGGACAATTGCTTCAAATATCACCTCAACAGATGCTGGACTGTTACAAGAAAACCTGTCGTATCGGCGATTGGCCTCACAGAGCTATGAAGTAAGAATTTTTTCAACTGGTTATGGGGTACATTGTGAACGAACGCATATGGTAGAATTTAAATCACAAAAATTTGCCAATACCTACAAAGCCTGTGTAAAAAGAGCTAGATTTTTTTTTAATTTTCGGGGTTTAATTTTTGCAATATGCACTCAGAATAATATATAAAACAACTTGGGGAAAAATCAATCTTTATATACTTATGAGAAGAACACAAATCAAGAGATAGAACTTTAGAAAAACATTTAACTACTATTTTCAGAATCAAAGGACTTCTGACTGAAACCACTATGTAGATACAAGATACTATTCAGAAAATAAACTATAATTATATATCATGGAACAAAATATAAATGATCTGTTTTATTTTGTTAACAGTGCAGCAGTAGAGATGGGTGGCTACATGTTAGAAAAAGACTACCCATACACAAGCATCGTAGGACCTTGTAGATTTAATCCAGCTTCAGTTTCAGTCAAAGTTAAAGGAGGAAGACAGGTCATCATACGAAGTGAAGAAGAATTGAAGCGATTGGTGTATAACTATGGACCTGTTTCAATTGGTATGTTTTGAGCAAGAAACAGGCCTTCGTGTTTCTAGTTGATTTTTATTTAAATTTTTAAATTTTGTGAGTAAAAGATGAGCAGTTGTTTTCGTTATTAAATATTTTATTTTCATTTTATTTTGTCACACCGTGTCTAGTTTTATTACGTTTTTTAATGTGCATACTTTTGATTATATAGGAATCTACGCCAGTATGGGATTCCTGACGTACCACAGTGGAATAGCCACCGCTAGGAATCTTGGTTGCGGCATGCAGAGAATAAATCATGCTGTAGTACTGGTAGGATATGGTACAGGTAAAGAAATATTTCTGTTATTATATTTACAACGACACTTTTTGTCGTAATTCAGATGTCAGCCGTAACCAATGCCTTCGTCAAAGTCCGTCTGAGAGAGTGAGTACCCACCCTTCTGCCTATTTTTGCCGTGAAGCAATAGTTTTTGCAATGCTGTGTTTCTTTTCAAGGCTAAGGGAGTCAGTAAAAATATTTTCGGTATTTTTTATATCTTTAAATGATAATTTAGATTGGACTATTCTAAGAAACTAATTTGAAGGAACAATATCATTTAGATCATTCATTATTTTTATATAGCAATTTTAAGTTTGCGACCGTGTGACGTCATATGCTCACAAACCAAGAAATAGATTGAGAAACCTACAATGAAACACAGCTACTCGAGAAACATTACAATTATAGGAATAGTATAATAGACGTAATAAGCAATGAGGTTCCTCTTTTCATAGTCTATAGAGCATTTTGTTTCAAAGATATCAAGTTATTTGTAAGAACGTGAGCATGTGACGTCACACGGTCATTATCATCATGGGGTGCCATCTTCGAAATGAAGTTTGGAGGTCAGCAATCGGTATTCGTCGCGGCGTTGCGCCACCCTCTTCAACTCGTGGTAGTGTAATCCGGTCCAGTCCCTTATGTCATCGTACCATTTCCGTCTCGGGCTTCCTGGTAGCCTTCTACCCGGTATCTTGCCTTCAACGGTCACATGGTCGCAAACTTAAAATCGTTGTATAAAAATGATTAATGATCTAAATGATAAAACCTTCATAGCCTGAGAGTCAAACTATTTCACTGTATGAAGATTCAACAAAAAATAATATCAACATTAATTTTTCGTCAAAAATTAGATTAGCTGGTCTATAAAATAATTCATTAGTAATCCACCCAAGTTTACGACCGCATAATTTAAAAAAAATATAATAAAGGATGCTATAAATATTATTTACTTTACGTTTAATTACCTTTATTTTTATCTTTTTTTTAAGTATAGGTATAATCCTCCTATATTTCTAAAAGAAAAACAATTAAATATAAAAAAAAATTACGTAAATCTCAAAGTTGCATAAAACCTATGATAAAAATTCTATCAGATCAGTTCTTCTATGCTTTTGTTTTAATAACGTCCCTTAACATTTTGTGTACTAAATCCAACAAAAAATCAATACCGAAATTGAAACCTCCAGAAATTGAAATTGTACCTTCCAGTTTGAAATTTGCGTGGATTCAAAAATATAGTCTCTTAAAATTGCATTTAAAGGCCGTTTACAGAAATTTGGCCTGATATGAATTTTTTCCCCAAATAATAGGATAGTTCTTAGGGTATCAACTTAGTTTCTTAGAATAGTCTAAATTCCGATGAAATCCTTCCGATGAAATTTACATCGAAGCTCAAAAGGAGAATATTTTTAAGACAGCGCACGATTACAGGAGCAGTTAGGCAGGAGAAGCACAAAAGGCAGTCGAAGTGCTCTGAGGTCCACTAAGGAACTCATCCCCACGTATTAAGTTATGTTAAGAAGTAAAACCCTCCTTATGGCAGCCGCATTTTTGCTGTGAGATTCTTGGGGTGCTGACTTCAGAAACGTCGTTTCTTGCTCAGTAACTGCAGGCTGACTGTGACTTTACAATGTTATCAGGGTGTCAAGACCGTCTAGGCAAAGCGCCATTTGACGAAAGCGAACGTAATGAAATGTATAAGATGACAGCTGCCTGACATATTATGTTTTCCTATCACCATCCTTCGGAACCTTGCTCGGAACAATGACCATCCCATACACTTGACGTTTGCTTTCATTATCTCTTTTAATGGCACATTGTCTAGATCCTTACAAAATCATAACAACTATACTTACTAATTTAATTACTTTACAGAGAACGGGATCCCATACTGGATTGTGAAGAACTCTGCAGGCCACCAATGGGGTGAGCAAGGATACATTCGGCTGGCTAGAGGAAGAAATACTTGTAACATACTCTTTTACGTAGCGGTTGCAACCATAGATTGATAACTATATTAAAACATGCAATTAGTATACATATAGTTTGTCTTTTAATTTTACAAACTATAAACACCGTCTTTTGCTTTGGTTCCTCGTGCTATGCTGTATGAGACAACGCCCCCTGGCGTAGTTTCCAAAATCTTTGGAGACGCGTCGTTTGTTGTTTCGCCAGTAGCAAAGATAGTTAGGAGGCGTGCACACTAAAAGTCCACGATTAGTTGTGGTTGGTGCAGTTGGTGCTGTATAATCTTGGTGGCAAGAGCTCCGGCCAAGATGCGGCCAAATATGCGGCTAGACCGAGCTTTACAGGAACGATTTATTTTTGTGCGAATTTTGAAAAGTCGTATAACAGAAGTTATGGCATTTAGCCCTCAGAATAGCTCTTAAAAGGTTGTACACCAATTTTTGAAGCCCTATAGATGAGGTAGTATGTACCTGCTTATTTTCAAGGTTCCCCAGTTGGATAACTTGAGCTTTCTTGAGTTATGTATGATAACTATGATAAGGTACAGCAACGTCAGTGACTATTATAAGTCATGCCTTTAAAAAAAATCTAAATCATTGCAAGGTTCTCCTTAATAAAAATTATATTCATTACGTATCAATATTATTGACTGTCCAGCAGTGAAGTCAATCCCATGGCCTCAAGGTGAACCCAGACAAGTCGCAGGTTATTGTAATTGGTGGTTCGAAACAGATTTCAAAGCTTTGTCTCGATGATATCCTACCTATAATCTTCAATAGTGTAACTTTAGAATACAGCAAAGTAGTTAAAAACCTAGTTGTGATTTTCGATGATACATTGTCCTGGTCAAAGCACATTTCTGAATTAAGCAGGAAGATATTTGCTGCTTATGGTTAACTAAAGAGGTGGAAAAATCTCATTCCTGTGCGGATTAAGATCGAACTTGCGCAATCGCTCCTTTTGCTTATATTAGACTATGCTGATGTATGCATGATCGACCTCAATGAGGAACTGCTGAATAAGCTTGAGAGGCTTCAAAATGTATGCATCAGGTTCATTTTCGGGTTGCGCAAGTTCGACCACGTGTCTGAGTACAGGAATAGATTGAAATGGCTACCAATCAGGCTTCGTCGGGATGAGCACGTTCTGACGCTCGTCTACAAGGTTCTGTATGACCCGCGCTCCCCTCCTTATCTTATGGAACGTTTCCGATTCCTTGGTGCAAATCGCAGTCGTGACCTTCGGTCTAAAAATGATAATGTACTGGATGTTCCTTTCACTCGCTCTGGGTACTACAAGGATTCATTCACATGTAAGGCTACCAAGTTATGGAACGACCTGCCATCTGAAGTGCGTCACTCCGATTCACTGGCCATATTTAAAAGCAAATTGCGACAACATTTCCTTGCTTTAGTTATGAGTTTGCAACAATAATTATTATTGGTATATAATTAATTATATTTATGTAAGTATATATAATTTATTTTAATGTAAGTATATGCATACAAAATTATATATGTTTGTATATTTATGTAATGTATTTATGTATTTGATATTTATTTTGAGTATTTTATGTAAATACAATGTCTTTTTTGTTTTCATTTATGTAGTTTATATGAGTGCACTACACTGCAGAATTCTGTAAATGTTGATTTCGTCAAAAGGTTGTCTGGAAGAGATCACTCTTAGTGATAAGACCGCCTTTTGCCCACATTTTATTACTGGTTATGTGTAAATGTTACTTTATTAGTGTGCAATAAAGTGTTATTCATTCATTCATTCATTATTGTTTATTTATTCATAACGACAACGAAATTACACCCCAGTTATAGTAACTACCTAATTATAGTTGTCAAAAATTAATTACAAATTTTATTACAAAATTCATCGCATATTCTGAATGTTTTTCTAATTTCGTCATCAAATATATCACAGTTAGTTATTGTCAGGAGTGCATTGAGAGCTTTGTCTTGAGCATCCGGCAAAGAGGGGACTGCACGCGCAACTGTACGACATCGTGAAACCGCAAACGTATCGTAGCTCCTCTTGACTCGAAGCTGCTGTATGCTTTGAAAAGGTACAGGTATGTGGTGTTTTAAAAGCAAAGTAAAAGAGCATTTTCTTTCACAAATCACTGCCTCGTCTTCGTAGTCATTATTGTGTTCATCATAACTTTCTGTATTTATATGACTATATCTATGTAGGTTTTTATTTATGTATAGGTATTGTTATATGTATGTCGGAAGATTACTTCTTCTTCTTCTTCGTGTCAATGTTCAAATACGTTGTATCAAATACTTTCCTCCCAAAACCTTGCCACTTCTACGGCTTTATCTGACGCCTCACGCAGGTCCTCGCCAGTGCAGGTGGAGGGGCACAGTGGACAAGAGAGCAAGTGCGCCATGTTCTGAGATGGAGCTCCACAGTCACAGTGCCTTAGCAACTGGTCTGCGAAGCCCCACCTCGCCATGTTTTCTCTGAAGCGGCCAACCTGACTTCCAGGTTGACCACTGCAGATTGTGTCCAGGTGGCAGAGTTTCTGCAGGTGGGATGTATCCCGATGGGACTGGGAATTTTTCGGCCCATACTTGCTCTCTTGCCGAGCTTGGGTTATTGTTAGTTGTGGGAAAAGTTGACCTTAAAAAGCTTTTACGGCTTTTAAGGCGGACTACGGGCATTGTGTAGTTGTGCAATGGGTGTCGGGGATCCGTTTCTTGTTTTTGTTTCTCCACTGCACAAGCTATGTCTCGTCGAACTTCAGGTGGAGCTATGCCGGCCAGAGGGTACATAAGGTTTAGCGGGGTAGGTTTTAGGCAGCCTGTTATTATCCAACATGTCTCGTTTAGTGCAACGTCCACCTCTTTGGCATGGGTTGATCGGTGACAGACTGGAAAAGCATATTCTCCCGCCGAAAAGGAGAGTGAAAGACCGGTCGTGCGGAGAACATGTGGGGCTGATTAGTCCGAGTGAAGACTCCTTGGTTGTTGCTACTGGAATAGAGCCATCAGCTAAGTATGGTAGATAGCTGTCGTTCTGACAAAGTGCCAATGTGAAGGAATACGACACAGCTAGTGACTAGTGATCTGGGAATAAAATCCTAATTTGTGCGGTTCCTAAATAAATATGGCAATTTGTCCAATCTAGTAGTAGCCTATTTATTTTCAGAGCAATCATTGATTATAATCATCACAGTGTAGTACTAGTTAAGTTAACCAATCCATCTAACTTGTGATCAATGTTACTTGGTTCCTATAAAATTATACTTGAACCCACTATATCCTTGTGATTATGATATTATGGCGTCCTGCGCCGATATGTATGTATCTTCTGTACATATTTATATTATTTATATATTATATTTATGTATATTTATTCATATATATTATCAATATATATTTTTTTATTTACTTGTTTATTTTATACCATTTATTTATGTAATAATTTTACCTACATCTTGTTTCTGTGGATTTTCAGAATGCACTATTGCGTCCCGCAAATGAACACTCTCTATCACTACCATGGGTTGGCTGGAAGAAATCTCTTTTAAAGATAAGCCCGCCTTTGTTAATGTCCTTTTGTATGTAACTTTGTTTGTAAAGTTGTGCAATAAAGAATATATATGCAACCTACAAAGTTTTTCCTGTAGATCAGACGAATCAATAGATTCACGTGGGACCTTTACCGCAAATGTGATAAAACTTAGCAACCCTTAGTCTTTTTGTAGAGAAATCTGAAGAATGCCTTTTGCACGTTTTCGAGCAACAAGGTGTACCTACTTAGATTCATGCAGGTTCCAGACATAGGCATTACTCTCTAGTTTACTTCCGACGATATATGAATGATAACCAACATTATTAAAATTATTATCTACCAAAATAATGTTGGTTCATGTAACAAGGGATGTGCAAGCTCAAGCTCAAATGTTAAAAGCAGATTGACTGAGTAATACATAAAGATGATGTTTCAAAGGGTATCGGAATTGAATATTGCGCATAAAGATGAAGGTAGAGAATGGTGCAAGATTTAAGCTGTAAGCGGAAGCATTAAAAGCTCTGGGTCACAGATTATACATGATTGAACATAATAGTTACTACGCGCTTAGTAGTTATGAAAACGCCTGGACTTAAGGGGCTGATAAGAGCTAAATACGCTTCACTTGAGCAGGTTTTTAACGAAAAGCGATGAATATATGGCCGTGAAAAAAATAATGTGATAGTTAAGCATCTTCACAATAATATGGTCGACTCTGAAACACGATTAAATATTTTTTGTACGCCATAAAAAAATGCAAAGTTACCCCTGCTTTTTGCTTTTAAACCGTTTTTCTTAAACAAGCACCCATTAATCTATGATGCCAAAACTTTTACACATTATTCGATATATTATGCATAATAATATAGCTGTTTTATAATTAATATTATGGGTACAGATTTTGAGAAAAATGCAAAAATGAGTGAAAAACGTAAAACAGCGCGAATCCGCTCCATTCTAGCACGCGCATTCTGCCCTTTGTTACAAAGAGAGGAAATTCGGCTCTTATGAGCCCCTTAAGGCGCCAGTATGAAAAAACGATTTACTTATTCTCGCGCGACAAAATTCAAGTTTGTTGGGTAGCGAAGCGGAGCTGAGCGAATTTTTACATAAAATATAAGGGTATGCGGACCTGAGAGGGGTAGAGCGGAGACAAGCGAAGCGCAGTAGAGCGGAGACGAGCGGAGCGGAGTGGAGCGGTGACCAACGGAGCGGAGTGGACTGGACAGGACCGGACTGGACCACCTTTTACGATTTTAATGTGCATAGCGAAGATTAAATATGATTGTATAACAAAATTCACTTCATTCAAAATTATACCATTGTAGTTTTTTATTTTAGACCACAGCAAGAAGCCTGAAGCTTCCAGAAACTTAAATTCGAAATCTTTGAGATTCAAATCGCCACAAACGATGTTAAGCGGCAGACGGTGGGATTTCAAAGGAGTTGCATATCTTACTTTACTTACCAGTCGCTCAATGTACCTACAACTAGTTAGGTTAGGTTAGACTACCCGACTACGGTAAAAAGGAGGGTTATTATGATTTTATGTTTATGTTAAATGTTCCCTTATACTTCTAAATTACTTATCGTAATTTGACAAATGAGGCATCCTTAGAAGCGTCTTAATAATCCACTGGTAATAGGATACAAGAAGTTACATTTAATTGAATGTGGCGCCCTCTAGAGGAGATGTCATGAACGAAAAAAGAACTTTTTTATGATATCGTGTTGGGTATTTAATGAAAGGACTTAAGGAGCACATTTCAAAACAGAGGTTATTTTTTTGGACCTGATTTCCAAAAAAATTTCGACTCCATACTAAAGTAGTCACGTGACCGACCCATTTTGTATGGGAAGTTGAAAATTTTTCGTGCGTTGTTATCAGAGTCGTAGAACAAAAGTTGTTGCTTTTGACCTCACTAATAAGTGGGCAAAAGGAAATCAGGTCCAAAAAAAACCGGCCAAGTGCGAGTCGGACTCGCGCCCTAAGGGTTCCGTACCTATCTACCATATGATATACTAAAAGCTTTTGCTCTTTGATTTTAAAAATTCCGCGACCATGCAACTTGACCCCTCTTTTATAGAAAAGTTCTTGAAACGGGAGCTCACCTTAATTGGTTACTATTAGTTTTGAGAAAAATTGAAATATTTAATGATTTTAGACTTTTCCCTTTATTTGTACTGTGAGACCTAGCTTCTTGCCAAATTTCATAATTTTAGGTCAACGGGAAGTACCCTGTAGGTTTTGCTTTTTTGCCTATTTAAGTCGCGAGTTAATAGGCTTTTTCTGGGCAAGCTCGTTCCATCGTCGACCTCATCTCTGTCCTTAAGGCTAGATCGAGGTCAAGAGTAAGCCCATACATAGTAAAAAAAAATGTATGGAGATGAGGACATAAAAAGCCATATCTTTTGATTGCGTTGTTGTAAAAAATTGAAATTTTCAGATCTTGTGTAGTTTATGGACCTTAATATTCGTTATCAATTTCAACCTGATACCTTTTCTCGTTCGTGAGAAAAAGGGTCTTGACAGACAGACGGACAACAAAGTGATCCTATAAGGGATCTGTTTTTTTTTATTTTGGGGTACGGAACCCTAAAAATAACTTAGTATATTGTATTTATAACTCCAAAATAATTTAAAAAATAAAAAAAAAATTCAGAAACTAGATATTGACTACTGGGAAATCATGCTCTATAAGAAAATTTTGTCATTTGAAATTGTTATGAACAAACTATGGTATTATATTCATAGCAATGTTAAGATCATATTATGTTTGTTATTATTATGTATTGTGCTTTGGTCATATTATAACCCTAAAAAAACCTACTTTAAAAAACCGATCATAAGGGCAAAGTGGCATGATAATAAAATGACCACGGCTATTATCTGAATGAAAATCACTACGCATATTTATTAAATACCGTAGTTTGTACATAACAATTTCAGATGATAATATTTTATTGTTTCATACTTTTTAGAGCTAGATCTGCCAGTAGCTAGATCTGTACGTTTGTTAAAAAGAACCAAAACCTCTTTGAGAACAGGAATTACAGCTTTCGAACAAGGTACCCTAACAGGTTAGCCAGCACTACGCATACTACCACTTCTTTTGCCAGAAACAGTTCAAATATGTGTGTAAAGCTGTACAATCTTTTACCAGACTCTCTAAAATCAAATTTAAAAAACTTCTTCACAACATGCTTGTAATACATTGTTTTTATTCTGTGACAGAATTTGTAAATTTCGACTTTAATAGGTGGCGTCCAATATGAAATGACATACATCACATGTAATTTATTTAGAATTTTTTATTTTTTTATTTGACATTTAGAGTTTTATTTGAAATTTTTATTTTGACATTTTATATTTGACATTACCTTATAAATAATATTACATTCATTATTTTTAAAAAAATTGCATACCAACTTGTTGGTGCACCACGCTTGTACTTTTTTTTCACTTTAACAGCTGTAACATACCGTGTTTGCGTGCAAATAAATATATTTCATTTCATTTCAGTAGTCGGGTTCTTTCGGATACCTGGTGGTTACTATTGATGTCATCAAAACTGGACAACTTTCGTTCGAGAAACATGGATCGAACATCAATAATTTATTTTGACTTATCCTTTATGTTAGTTCTAGTAGAAGTGTTCTACTGATTCAGGATTTTTTTAAATTTAAAATCGAAATTCAACCAATATCGATTTTAATAAACAGTGCTTGACAGAAATCAGAGTCAAGGGAAGGGCCAAAGGTAGAATACCCTTAAGAAAGACGTAGTATGTGGTGACTACCTTAGTGATCGATCACACTGTTCCATTTGTTGGGTACTTCATTCCTGGAAAATATTTGTATGCGTTACCGTTACTTACCTATATCAACTAATGTTCCATTAAATTCAAAATCATGCATAATTTGAATGCATACTCGTATAAGGCCGCACACACACCGGCCGACATTTCATAAAAATAAACACTTAGGTAATGGAAATCGCACGCAACGCAACCGTCGGAATAATGTGAAAAAGTAAAGCGGGAAGCGAACGACACCCACGGGGCCAAGAATCGGTTATTTACCCGTAGATTGTTTTGAATACGGCATTCGGGTTGAGTGCGGCGACTTTCTGGATTGGATGTGGAATTATTTAACAGTTTTTCTAGGGCGCAGCCTTCTTTATGCTTTGTTTGACGTAAATCGCGATCCCTGGAGAACGTGGTATGTGAAAAAAGTTCTCCACCGATAGTTATAGTACCTAAGTTTTATTTGACAAAGAGGTTGCTTGAATGATCCCTTGGAATGATCGCATTTGCTGCCGAAACACTGAAGGTTAACTGACAGCTAGCAGACACTACGAAATCTAAAGTCTACGCAGCAATTTGTTGTTTTGATCATCACGGTAAAAAGCTTATGAATTATCAAAAACTCTTTATTGTAATGATCAAGATTTTTAATTTTCCAATATTTATGTACGGATTAACAAAACAATGCAATGATTGTACTTAACTGCGATGAGTGGAAAACTCCTTTGCCAAACAATGGGCCTCATCATGTCTAGTTATAAAATAGGCAAAATAATAATTTTATTGAGCAGGAAAAAAGCCGCTGAATGCCAGAAGCGAAATTAACTTAACTTGTGATTTGCTGATTAGTTGCTTATACTGCTGCACAAATGACTATTCTGCTGCAAAAATAGTAATTTAGGCTGCTTTTGAATTTTTAAAATTATTCTGCTGCTAATATATTACTTTTGACCTCAAATATTTACTTTGCTGCGCGAATAACATTTTTATGCGGAACGAATGTTACTGTTATTTATTTCCAGTAAAGTTTTTTTTGCTGCAAAACCTTCAATAATATGCTGTTAATTTTTTGCTGCACAGAACTTGAATATTTTGCGGCTCCATATAATTAAAGTTTATAATAAGTACTTATTTATGTCAATCGCGTACACAACAATGTTTGCCAGTGGGTAATCATATTTAATTCACTTGATCAACAAACGCGACGTGTATGTCATGTCGTGTGTAGCTAACCTTAATTTTATTTTGATACTATATGCCATGACATGATGTTATCCTACCACGAAAAGTAAACGTTGCTATGTTCGTTTTTATGTGGGTACGGTTGACTGCACATCAGTGGAAACACGCGTTTTCAATAGAAAATATCAGCGCTAAATAAAGGTACGACTATATCGTTCACCTAACTTTTTATCTCGGACAAATAGGAAATCTTAAACAAAACCCCTAATGGAACGAAGAATCGGCCAATTGCAAATTGGACTCGTACACCTAGGTTCCTTACCAACAGACAATTTTATTCTTCTTCTTTCAAGGGTCATACCTACTTCCGGAATAAACTTGATACTAAATAACTTCGTAGGTAACTACTTTTTAAATATAACACTTTTCTTAACATAAAAAACCGGCTAAGTACGAGTTGGACTCGCGCACCGAGGGTTCCGTACATCTAAGGTAAAAATAACGACAAAGTTATGGACGCGCAGCTTAGAGCAACGCGTCAAAACGAAGAAGTGTATCAAATACGCGCGAGTCCGACATGCATATACATATAACCCGATTGTCAGCCATTAGCCTAAGAGCCAAACGATTTCACTGTATGAAGATTCAACAAAAATTCATATCAGCATTTTTTTTCGTCAAAAATTTGATTAGCTGGTCCATAAAATAATTCATTAGTAATCCACCCAAATTTACGACCGCATGATTTAAAAAATAATGATAAAGGTATTATAAATTCCACAAAAGAAGGGCAAAAATGCTAAAAATATTATTTACTTTACATTTAATTACCTTTATTTTTATATTTTTTTTAAGTATGTAATCCTCTTATATTTGTAAAAGAAACACAATTAAATCTAAAAAACAAATTTACGTAAATCTCAAAGTTGCATTAGACCTATGATAAAAATGCTATCAGATCAGTTCTTCGATGCTTTTGTTTCATTAACGTCCCTTAACATATGGTGTACTAAATCCAACAAAAAAAAGAAATATGGAAATTGAAACCTCCAGAAATTGAAATTGTACCTTCCAGTTTGAAATTTGGGTGGACTCAAAAATATAGTCTCTTAAAATTGCATTTAAAAGCCGTTTACAAAAATTTGGCCTGATATGAATTTTTTCTCCAAAATATAGGATAGCTCTTAGGGTACATGTCAGTTTTTCCTACTTTAGATTTTTTTTCCATTTGTAATGTAACCAATTTCCTGCTACATTTTTTTATCAAAAATATACGAAAGGGGTTCGAACATTAATGGCATAGTAAACTGCCGCCATTATGGTTTTTTTTTTCAAAATTGCGTCGTACAGTCTCACCTTCAGAAATCGATAGATGAAGGCTAAAAAAATAAAAAATGTCTTATGATATAGTGTCCTAAAGTATCACGTTACTGAGGTATAGGGCGACAAAAGTTGGTAATACTTTGTTTTCTTTTTACTCAATTGAAGTGTACCACTCGCCCTGTTACTTGCATACTTTTTGAGACATCCTATAAATCCTATCCCAAAAATTGGATAATATTTCTTATTGGTGTGTTTTTATTTTTTATTTGGCAGAATATCTTTCAAAGGTTATAAGTATGCTTAAACGTGTTATCTTGAAATAACTTGAAAATACTCGTATGCTTCAATTCAGCCAAACAAAAAAATCACAAACCGGCTTTTGTCGCCCCATAACTCAATAACCTGACACTTTAGGACATTATGTAACATAAAACTTTTTATTCATTTAGCCATCTTCTTTTGATTTTTTAAGGTTAGATTGTACAAAGAAATATTGAAAAAAAAAAAAAACAAGATGGCGGCGGGGCACTATGCCAGGCTTTTACAATTTTGTTGGCAAAATAATATTTAATGATAACATGGTCGTTTTATTTTTTTAATATTGGTTAACATACTGAAAAAAATACATTTCTTTAATTTTTACGAATTTTAAATTCACTGTTGGTCGTAACAGCGTTGCAGGGCACTCTTAGATAAGTGAACGTCATAAAAGTGCTAATGAAGTCGATATTGCATTGACTATACCGCGTAGCCATGTTCTCATCAGTAGAGTAACTTCCAGTTAGACCACGGAGGCAGAGGCCTGGCAAGGGCAACGCTAGAAAATAGCGAGGTCGGCGAGTGTGTATAATTAATACAATATATACAGGATGGTCCAGACCAGACGGATATAATTTTTTTTAGGGAGTTGGCTTAGGGAACTATCAGATCGTGCCAGGAGAAAAACGCTTCTCATCTGATTACGAGTTACGATTTTTTTTATTTGAAAATTTTGAATTTTAAACTGCAATTAAAAAAAGAATTCAAGATTTTTTTCCTCAGCATTAAAGATTTTTTTAAACTGTATTAACTTGTGCTCATTTGATTAACATAAAAAAAATCATTTTCCTTTTAAAAATTAAAGATATCTTAAAAAAAAAACTCCTAGCATGATTTGATAGGTCCCTAAGCCAACTTCCTGATTTTTTTTTATATCCGTCTGGTCTGGGCCACTCTGTATAGCGTAGCGTAGAGACAGGGTCCTACTGGCACCTTCGGGTACGGTACCCTAAAATGATGGCTATAAATGAAACAATATAACGTATGCTAATACCGTTCCGGTTTAATCTTCACACCAAATCGCAATGCGAACTGTTTACAGACACTTTATGGTAATATTATTAGGATACAGAAAGTAATCTGCTGTGAAGGCACCCACTTTCGGGTATTTCTAATGCATGAGATTACTGTTATTATTTATGGACAGATTCTTATTTTGTTTTATAAGAGTGTTAATTTTAGACAAAAATTTTGTATTTTTATTTAGTATATGTGAACCAAGTTACAACAGATTAGGGTCACCAGCAAAGGTGAAATTTTTGTAAATTAAATTATCCCCTAGACGGTTTTGTTAAAATGTACATTAATGGGACCAATTTGAAGGTATACCTTATTGAAGCAAAAAAATATCATCGAAATGTGTTAAATTGGACCAATTAATCAAATAATCAAAGACACCCTTGTTTTCTTTTGTTTTATTTGCGTTGGTGGGGTTGGTGAATAACGGAGTTCATTTTATTCAATTCTCAAGTCTTACAGATTGTACACTCAACAGCATGTCCGTAGAAACACTTTTGGACCGTATGGCGTGGTAATAGAGTTGAAAAAGTTCGTAACGACGTGCGGTTGACCGTACTTCGGAGAGTGTGCTCAAGAGCTCCACGAGCTTATTCCACCATTATTCCTTCTACCATCGGGAGTCTAGACGCACCGCAGTATATCACCCATACTTGGTTGATATTTCGCACATTCGCACAAAGCGATTTGAAACATCTTTTATGTTGCGCACGGCTTAAGAGTGGAATTCTCTGCCTGCGTCTATGTTCCCGAGTTCATATAACACGAATCTATTCAAGTCGCGAGTGAATAGGCTTTTTCTGGGCAAGCTCGTTCCATTGTCGACCTCATCTCTATCCTCAAGACTAGATTGAGGTCAAGAGTAAGCCCATCGACAATAAAAAAAAAAATTCTAGATAACATAAACTTTCTCAAATGACCGAAGAAAAAATATCCGTGGACGTTTTGTGATATAAATTTAGATTTATTGCTTGTAGTACATAATTTTTTTTGTCCTTTTTCCTACTGACCGTATTAACGACGAAAGAAACTAGTTTTCTGTTTCTTATTTATGTTCTAAGTAAATTATTAACGATTTCAAGAGACAAAAGATAAACAGCTGTTATAACCACACTTTCAACATACTCGTAATCAGCTAAAACGTACATCAGTCAACATACATCTACCAAAACCACTGAGACGAATACCAGCTCATCCACTATCCTATTACTGACCATCCTGTGTAAAGAACAGAGAAAACCATCCAGTGACCCATATACCAACATTAAATTAAAAAACAAGAAACCACCTACAGTCGAAATTTGATTAGAATGACAGCAAAACTGCAATCAAAACTGTTATCAAGCAAAAATTGTATTAGAAAGGTTATAAATTATAAAATATCAGATTATATAGAAAAGAAAAATCCATTGGAGTTGGCTACGGTTCTAACAGACTAATTTAAAATTCTAATTGACTTATGTTTATTGTATCAAACCTGTACATTCAAACATATTTAAAAGAATGCATGGGTTTTTATTGTCGCTTCTTTTTTCCCACCATTGCGCCACTTTGCTTGTAAAGCTATGTTTTTTTTTTTATATAGAAGAGGGAGGCAGACGAGCAGGCGGGTCACCTGATGGTAAGTGATCACCGACGCCCATAGACACCTGCAACACCAGGGGGATCACAGGTGCGCTGCCGGCCTTTAAGAAATTTGTAGGCTCGTTTCTTGAAGGCTGCCTTGTTTAGCTGACGTCATTAAATATTCAACGATGAATAAACTATGTTTGATTTTAAGCACCATGGAGCGACAGAGACACGTATCTCTCCGTCCTGCTCTCACGCATAGCTCTGCCCTTCTATCATTCTAATCTAGCTACATTATTTTGACTGTAGAACTCTAACTGTCATCACTTCCTGGAATATACTGGAGACTCTTATATTGCGCATGAGATCGTGTATCACCCTTTATAGGCCAGTGGTCGCATAAGAGACAAAAAAAAAGTTTGTAAACTGGACTTAATTGTTAATTTTACAATGTACTGACTCACCACTACTGAGCTTTTATGGTTCTATTGTGTGCTGACAACCTCTAAAAATTGTAAGTAGAGTTCAATTTCCAAACTCTTTACCTGGGTGTCTGTCCTATAAAGGGTTAAAACATACCAATCCTCATTATCGTCATTTTGTATCGCGCAGGATGTTATTATACCGTGTGAGTTGTAAGATCAATGACCGACTTCACAAACCCTGATGATATTTGAGTCGCCAAAGGTCTCTGACATGGCCCATTAAGGGTCCACTGGAGCTGTGACTTCCAACACAAATTAACTTTTGCGATAACTTCTAAATTACAAAACACATTTTGACAAAATTTTGTACACACAACTAGATAAGATGTATTAAGGTTCAAAATAGGTTTTTAATTGAAAACAAATACTCAATATAATGATAGCAAGTTTATATTTTCCTTACAAATTTTCAACTAACTCTATTTTTATATTGATTAATGGTTTCAATTAAAATCCTATTTTAAACGTTAATACATCTTATTAAAAAAAATTCGTAATGTGTATGGTAAGTTAAGAAGTTTTCGCAAAAGTTAGTTCGTTTGGGAAATCACAGTTCTAGGGGACCCTTAACGACTATTCCGAAGCACAAAATCATCTTAATTTTAAGGCAATCAAGTGATTCAACCTCCAAACTGGAGTAGTCTTACAAAATGATTTTTCTTTTTGTAGTGAACCCAGTAGGTGTCTAGACATCGTGGCAATAAATCTAGAGATGACGAAAGCGAACGTTTAAAAATGTATGGGATGACATAAAATGTCAAACATCATTACTTTCATTTCATGACGTTCGCTTTCATCAAATGGCATGTTGTTAAGACCCTCTGGTTGGAAAAGTAAAGAAGACCTTAGGCTGCCGCAACCAGAAAATACCCGCTTTCCGGCCTTATGTATTCAAAGCCAATCGTTCATACTCAGTGTTCGTTGGTGTAATTAATTACTCAGAATTTGGCTGCAATATTTAGCCACAGTCTATAAAACATAGTGTATAAAAGTGGAGATGTGCAAAGAAATCAAACTTGTAGCACTCAAATTTTCCAACAGGGGTTAAAATAAAAATCCGCCGGGAGAAAAGCCAGAACGGCCAAAAAACGTCATAGACTAACATCCGAGCTGGATGGTCAATTTTCCTTATGGTTTTAATTAAGCTGCGTCCACTAACCTGCCGCCATTTTTGCAGTCCCGCATCGCTCGTGCAGATTGATTAAAAGTCTATGGCCCATGCTTTATAGTCAGTTTCCATTGTTGAGTTAAATCCGACATTAAAAGTATTTTTAGGGTTCCGTACCTCAAAAGAAAAAAACGGAACCCTTATAGGATCACTTTGTTGTCCGTCTGTCTGTCTGTCTGTCTGTCTGTCTGTCTGTCTGTCTGTCTGTCTGTCTGTCTGTCTGTCTGTCTGTCAAGACCCTTTATCTCACGAACGGGTAAAGGTATCAGGTTGAAATTAATACCATATATTAGGATCCATGAACCACACAAGATCTGAAAATTTCAATTTTTTACAACGACGCAATCAAAAGATATGGCATTTTATGTCCTCATCTCCATACATTTATTCAAAAATGAAAAACCTACAGGGTACTTCCCGTTGACCTAAAATTATGAAATTTGGCAAGAAGCTAGGTCTCACAGTACAAATAATGGGAAAAGTCTGAAATCATTAAATATTACAACTTTTCTCACAACTAATGGTAACCAATTGTGGTGAGCTCCTGTTTCAAGAACATTCATATAAGAGAGGGGTCAAGTTGGATGGTTGCTGAGGCGATTTTTGTTTTAGTTCTATCTAAAAACGGGAACACTTACAAACTTGAAAATTGGTATGTTTATAGGGCACAGGCTATAAAATAACAACAAATAATAAAATTTGGTCAAGCGCGTGTCGGACTCAAAAAATCTAGCACATTAACTTACTGAAATTTCAACTAATACAATTATGTTTATGTGGTGGTACGGAACCCTCAGTGCGCGAGTCCGACTCGCACTTGGCCGGTTTTTTTTATTAAAACATCTAGCTATGTTCTTGTATGTTACTAAAAAAATTATACTGAACAACGTTCCCGCAAGAAAAATAGGCCGTAAAATGAAAAAAAAAAAACAATAATCCCCGTACAAAACCTTGCGTCGTCAATACGGGGATTGTTTCTCAGGGAAAGTTGGTCAGATTCATGTACACTCGACAGCACATCAGTAGAAACTCTTTTCAACCTTACGGCGTGGTAATAGAGTTGAAAAAGTTTCTACCGACGAGCGGTTGACCGTACTAGAGCTGATACTTCGAGTTTGAAACAGTAGGTATTTGAATATTGTGTTTGAGAGAGTGCATTGTAGCGTGAGAGAAGAAGTAGTGAATGGGGATAATATATTTTGGTCATGTCAAAGAATGAATTATTTCATCGTAAGGCGATTTTAATTGTAGGAAATTATAAGTATTCAACGCAACCAGCCAATAGCGTAATAAAAGTGTCGGGATACCATACATTATCTTGATTATCCCAAAATCTTCAATCACTAACTATTTAGTATAGTCTATTTGGCAGAAAGAATAATATTGCTTTAAAAACATAGATTTATATAGTCAAGATAGGGTCTTGGGAACAAGCGGTTCAAAATTTCCCCATACAAGAAAAAATTGCGCAATCTGTAAAAAACCGGCCAAGTGCGAGTCGGACTCGCGCACCGGTTCCGTACCACCACATAAACATAATTGTATTAGTTGAAATTTCAGTAAGTTAATGTGCTAGATTTTTTGAGTCCGACACGCGCTTGACCAAATTTTATTATTTGTTGTTATAGCCTATGCCCTATAAACATACCAATTTTCAAGTTTGTAAGTGTTCCCGTTTTTAAATAGA
The DNA here is from genome assembly GCA_947532105.1 of Athrips mouffetella. Classification (NCBI taxonomy): domain Eukaryota; kingdom Metazoa; phylum Arthropoda; class Insecta; order Lepidoptera; family Gelechiidae; genus Athrips; species Athrips mouffetella. The sequence continues at coordinate 7,468,526 of OX383959.1, forward strand.
ACTAAAACAAAAATCGCCTCAGCGACCATCCAACTTGACCCCTCTCTTATATGAATGTTCTTGAAACGGGAGCTCACCACAATTGGTTACCATTAGTTGTGAGAAAAGTTGTAATATTTAATGATTTCAGACTTTTCCCATTATTAGTACTGTGAGACCTAACTTCTTGCCAAATTTCATAATTTTAGGTCAACGGGAAGTACCATGTTGGTTTTTCATTTTTGAATAAATGTATGGAGACGAGGACATAAAATGCCATATCTTTTGATTGCGTCGTTGTAAAAAATTGAAATTTTCAGATCTTGTGTGGTTCATGGATCCTAATATATGGTATTAATTTCAACCTGATACCTTTACCCGTTCGTGAGATAAAGGGTCTTGACAGACAGACAGACAGACAGACGGACAACAAAGTGATCCTATAAGGGTTCCGTTTTTAGGGTTCCGATACCAAAATGGTAAAAAAAAGGAACCCTTATGGTGCCGCTCTGTCTGTCTGTCCGTCTGTCTGTCACACCTCTATATCTCAGCAACCACTTATGCTATCAACCTGAAATTTGGAATAGTTTTAGAATATAGTTGCCCAACTTAATTGCACAAGAAAAAATTTTGAAAAAAGTATGATTATTAATATAAAGGGGCCAAAATAGGGGGGGGCCAAATTTCAAATTGTCGCTACTAGGTCGAGTGGGGTATCATATGAAAGGGCTTTACTTGTACATTTTAAAATATATTTTTGTATTTTTTAAATTTCTTAGTTTTAAAGTTATGATGAAAAATGTCAAGAAAAATACCATTCCCCCCCCCTTATCTCCGAAGTTTGAGTAAGGAAAAATCTGAATTAATTACAGTTGACAGAAGTTTATATAAACTTTACAGCAAAAATGAAACGATCTTTCTAAGTTGCACAGTTTTTCAGAAATCTGCAAAAAACCTTTACAAACAAATTTAGTTTTGCGGTCCTGAAAATGGACTTTATTGCTTCGAAAAATACTATAGGTATATCGGAACCCTCGGCGCGCGAGTCCGACTCGCACTTGACCGGTTTTTTTTCTTTTGAGGTACGGAACCCTAAAAATCGCGTGAACTACGTTGTGTAGTACTTCGGTCGGTGCTAAATACACGGAACGGAAATAATATGGCGGGAAAAAACAAAACAAACTTTTTACTGTTTATATGTGATTTAGGCCTGGTTTTTCAGTTTCATTATTTGGATTATAGTCAAAAACAATAATAAGAAATAACAACAATAATAATAAGAGTATATTGTTTCTACAACTAAGAACATTCCATTTTGTTGGTAAGTTTATTTGCATCCAATGTTGTTAATATGACTGACAACGACTGACGTTTGTTGGTCCTAAACGTCAGATTTCGGACCAACGAATTGGGGAAATTGTAACGTGCCGATGGGCTACTACTTATAATTAAGTAAATGTTTAAAAACTTGTTTTTACATCTCTCATATTCGGTAAGTAGGTCCTAATTACCCCCAAATGGGGCTTGTAGGTGACCAATTAGCGCTCTAGGGTATTGATGTAGCTAGAAAAGCCCTAGGGCGGTAAGTTATTAATTGGGCAGCACCTCCAACTCCACGCGCGGCTCCGCCTTAGGCGGCCACGCCTCCAGCAGCGGGGCGGCGGACGTTTTAATTACTTACCGCCCTAGGGCTTTTCTAGCTACATTATTACCCTATTGCGCTAATTGGTCACCTACAATTTGGTGGTAATAAGGACCTACTTACCTCACAATCTAGATGTAAAGCAGAGTAGTTAGCTCGGGTGTAAGCATCAATTGCACCCCAGAAGTATAGGCGCCCTCGCTGCGCTCGTGCGCCTAAATATCTCGGGCTGCAATTGATGCCTTACAGCCCTTGGCTACTAATCTACTATTTCTGACAGCTTTACGGTTTGCTTTTGACATAGCTGCAAAATGTGTTGGTAAGCGTTGCACTAAACGAAATATAAATGGATCACACGATACGCTAATGGTCTTCGAGGGTAGGGCACAATTGCATACCGGGCTCTCTTTTCATCCCCATTTGTGCTTAATACATTAAGGGTGTAAGGGACGGTGTACCGAAAACTGGAAGGGCGTGCTCAGTCAATGACACTGAACAACTTTCCCAAAGAAACATCTCCATAAAAATTGCCCACTCTGGTCGAATAGTTTGTATGGAGAGGTCAATTTTTTTTTTCATTTCCCAACATATGTTTCTTTGGGAAAGTCGTTCAGTTTCGTTGACTGAGTGAGCACGCCCTTTCAGTTTTCGTCACCGTCCCTTACACCCTGCATAACTAACTGCACCTCACATTTCCTATGCGGAGGCACCGGCACCTACTTCTTCTAAAAAGCGGAATGTTTCAGTTTATGAGTAGGATCTGGTGGGGTATGATACGATGACCGGTCGTCTCGCCTCCAACATTAAATAATGAAAGGAAACTAAAGAAAAGATCTCCATGGTGGGGGTGAATGGAAATATTGAAATGGCAGGCCCTTGCGGACATCTCAAGACTGAATTTAGGACTTTTCGAATACAGAAGAAAGTAACCAACGAGCTTGTATAAATGGGTTGACGGGAGGAGGAGAAGTGAGGGAACTAATTCATGGTCGTATCAGGGAAAAGAGGACCCCACCCCAATGTTTATACGAGGTGAACCCAACAGAAAGAAAGGGTATATCAACCCTGAAATATGTTAATTTGCCCATCAAACTGAAAAACTTCCTCAACAACATAGGTTGACTTAAGGTAACAATATTTTTATTGAAATTTTTTTTTTCTTATTTTGACCTTTAACCCATGGGAAAAGGTTTAGTTTAATGGACAGATTTACGTGGTTTGGGATTCTTATAATGTATATATGCTGGGCCAAATTATTTTAACCAAATAATTTTGGGTGTCATGTCAAGTGGACATTCTGCATCATTAATAAGTTGTAGAAAGCTCTTTATTGTAGCAATATGTTTCCCAATGCTGGGCAAAGGCCTTCTCTCTTCTTTTCCTCTGTTCGCGGTCGAGTTCGTACTTCACGATCTTCACAAAATGTAAATAAAAAATCTTCGGCAGACAATGCGCACAGTTCGCGGGTTTGTAACGCTTAAGCAGCACCTAATTTATGGTTGAGGTGGGCTCCCTGCCCGATAGTTAAGCCTGTGCTAATCTAACCAAACATATAGCTTTATTTAGACCTTCTCTACATTAAAGTAGGTTGAAAATCCCACTATAAGTGCGTGGCTTAGCGGAGCCTGCTTCCACATCAATATTTTTTAAAATATCCGTTTGTTAACATTCAATTTTTGTGCAGTTTTTATGGGAAATTGCATTTCTTTTTTCGTATATTACACTCTGTTCTATGGGAAATTAAGTAGTGCAGTATTATAGGCAGAATCACACCCTTCAAGGTTATTATTTTTGCTAGACGTACCTAATAATTCACAGTGGCATTGAATTATGACGTCATCATTCCACTTTCGTGCTTCATTCGTCATAGTCATCAGTCTGTTTCTTGACACTTACCATGCACTACGAGCAGAGAGAGATATTGGGGTAAACAATAAACATATAAGTTAGACTATACATCAGCTTTTCTATACGTAAGGACTCTATTACGATATGATCATTGTAATAAAAGATGTCGTGCATTGTAAGGAAATTTTGTAGGTCTAATTACTTTTCATATCAATTGAAGGATACGGGTCTCCTTCTGCAATTTGTATTTTTTAACCCCCGACGCAAACAGGAGGGGTGTTATAAATTTAACGTGTGTTTCTGTATATCTGTCTGTCTGTGTACCTGTCTGCGCCATCGTAGCTCCTAAACGAATGAACCGATTATAATGTAGTTTTTTTTTAAAAGGTCATTTAATTAAAGTCGATTTTAATTTTTTTTGATTAAGATCGGTCCAGTAGTTTAAAAGTTATGAGCTCTTTTCCTGATTCAGTTGTCAAAAAATAATTAGACAAACCAAATATTTCCGAGCTTTTGAGATGAAAATAGAATTGTAGTCAAAGTACCTATCTAACATTCTAAAAGCTACAAAAAAAAAAATTCAAATTTAAAGACCTGTTTCGGACCCGGTGTCCGAACGCGAGCGTCCGAATCACCCACTAAGCCAAACCCCCGATAAACAACGATCCCCTAAAAAGTAAAAAAAAATAGGTAGTTTACACACTTGCTCACTTTATGATACTTGTTATATTTTGTTGTATTGTTTGTGAGCAATAATAGTAGATTGTATCACTAGGCTGTAAAATAATATTTTTAAGGCGAGGGCGCTATTCTGAATCCAGAGCGAAATGAAGGATTCTTGAATAGGATCCCGAGCATGGCGAGGGATTCTAAAGTAGAATCCTGAATGCATCGAGGGATTCAATACGTCGCCCAAGGTAAAAATATTTTGGCAGCCGCGTAATACACTCTACTTTTCATCTCCCTCTATGAGAAAAGAATAAGAGGCTCATTGAGACACACGCTCATAATTAAATTTTAAATATAAAATACCATTACAATATAATTAGTTGATGAAACAATACTAAAAATCATATTGAGTATTATTTGTTACAACTGAAAATGTTATTAACATTTTTGTATCAATAAGGAACAGAACCTCTTTGGTTGGTAGTCTTGTTTACATTTCGAGCGTATTTCTTTTTTTTATATTCTTTTTTTAAATAATTTATTTGGCAATCGTCAACCCATATTTGGGGACATTTCTGCCAGTGTCGTGTTGTAGAACATTGTTCAGTTTTTGTAATTTCTTCACTTTTTAGAAGTTTAAAATATGGCGAACCGCCAGTCTCGAGTGGGGAAATTGTTCATTGCTCCCCCCGTAAAGCGATAGTGGGCTTTACGAAGGAAATGTCCATGACTTTTTGAGAAAACAAAAACTGGGTTCAAACACGAGATCACTTGAAATCTTCATTAGCTGCGCACTCCGTAGCTAATTTACTGCATAAAACACTATCTTTATTATCCACTATATACACAAAACACAAGAATTTCAACCGAGCAGGCAAGAGCCGACGCCGAGTTCGCCAAAAATTCTTTTTTATATTCATAATAATATTAAAAATACAACCGGCCAGTATAATTTTCCCTAAAATATTGTACGATCCCTATCATATGGTGGACCTAAATTCATGTTCGAATTTTAAATCCCATTTTTACCCGCTACGAAAGTCCAAAGGCCTAAGGGTCATTTGCACTAAACTTAAGAATCGCCCCTAACTTGTTTAGGACACTCCTACCAATAGTTTGACGGCCCTTAGGCAAGAACTTGGGTGATTCTTAAGTTTAGTGCAAACGGCCCTTTGTTTTGTAACTTATTTAAAGAAAAGTCTGGTCTAGTACGGATTGACTAAAGTGCTCAAAGACAATGTACACCTTCTTACTTAAACAGAAGCATGATTAGTATTCCTAATAAAGTTTATTTCACAATGAGATGCTTAGTATAAAGAGATTGTTCTTTGTAAGATGGGTTCACACCAAGGAAGCAGCACGAGCCATTGTTGTTAGGATATTTGTTTGGTAGAGAGTGAAGACAAAAGCAACCTTAGTCTTTATTTTGTTAGAATAGAATAGAATAGAATAAATTTTATTGTTCACTGTGTACAGTATGAGTTCTTAGAAAACAGTTTTAGTTACAACAGTGTGCCCCTTCCGGGCGTACAACGTAATACAGACATGACAAAAATACAAAACACAAATGATTATGAGTAAAAAAAACCGGCTAAGTGCGAGTCGGACTCGCGCACCGAGGGTTCCGTACCAACACATAATCATAATTGTATTAGTTGAAATTTCAGTAAGTTAATGTGTTAATTGTTTTGAGTCCGACACGCGATTGATCAAATTTTATTATTTGTTGTTATTTTATAGCTTATGCACTATAAACATACCAATTTTCAAGTTTGTAAGTGTTCCAGTTTTTAAAATAGAACTAAAACAAAAATCGCCTTAGCGACCATCCAACTTGACCCCTTTCTGATATGAATGTCCTTGAAACGGGAGCTCTCCACAATTGGTTGCCATTAGTTGTGAGGAAAGTTGTAATATTTAATGATTTCAGACTTTTCCCTTTATTTGTACTGTGAGACCTAGCTTCTTGCCAAATTTCATAATTTTAGGTTAACGGGAAGTACCCTGTAGGTTTTGCATTTTTGCATAAATGTATGGAGATGAGGATATAAACTGCCATATCTTTTGATTGCGTCGTTGTAAAAAATTGAAATTTTCAGATCTTGTGTGGTTCATGGACCCTAATATATGGTATATATTTCAACTTGATACCTTTACCCGTTCGTGAGATAAAGGGTCTTGACAGACAGACGGACAACAAAGTGATCCTATAAGGGTTACGTTTTTTTCTATTGAGGTACGGAACCCTAAAAAGAAATAATTCCAACAATTATTGCATTACTTTTGTTAATCTTTTAAAGCGAAGCTGCTCGTGTACACTTTTGTGACCACAGTACACTCACAGATTATAAGCTGGAGGATGGGCAGCAGCATCCTCCTTTGTATCTTGCATCTTACTTAGCGCGGTCACCTACGCTAACAAGCGAGGTGACTGTGGTACTTCCCCTCTACATTTTTCCAGCAAAAGCTAGAATTCTGGAGGGAGCTCCCTGTCCTGTAGCGGACGTTTCGTGGGATGTTACGATGAGTCCGGTCACCTATCCGAGTTGATGAGTTGATTAACCAGCTTGTCCTCGTGATTATAGAGCTAAGCGTTTCCCGGGGATTTGTTATGATCGCAATAATTGCGGGCATCCTGGCGAACGATTCTTAAAATATGTCGACGACAATAGTCTACTCATGCGTAATATAATATGCTGAAAACTAGATGAAAGTTGCGGAAACTTGCTGTGTTTATGCGCACCGCACAAGACCGATATAAGTGAAAGTAAGGAGGAGGAGGCTTCTGTGTACCTACATTTTTAGGGATCCGAACCAAAATAGAAGAAACGGTACCCTTATGGTGCAACTTCGTCGGTTTGTCTGTCTGTCACACCTGTTAAATTAATTCAGCAACTACGCACGCTATTGCCTTGTTTGGAATAGTTTTAGAGTATTTTAGATTGTCGTTACTAGATCAAATATGAAAGAACGAATCCTAATAACTATAGACCTATCGCGTTGATCCCTATCTTCTCTAAATATTATAGAAAAATTAGTTCACTACAGAATCACATCTTTCATTAATAAATATAGCATTCTTAGACCGGAACAAAATGGCTTTCAGAAGGGTAGGTCAACTACTTTAGCAGCTTTCTCTCTCGTGGATAGGATCACTCGCAGTATCAATGAAAGAGAGAAAACTACAGCAGTGTTCTTTGATATGAGCCGTGCTTTAGACTATGTTTCCCACGAGTTGCTTTTAGAAAAATGTGAAGTGTATGGGTTGCGTGGCCGAGTGCGATATTGGATACGTATTTATCTAACAGGGAGAAATCAATTGACTCAAATATCTCGAATAGGTCTAAACAATGTAGAATAACTTGCACACTCTACCAAGCTAGTCAATCAGTTTGGGGTTCCTCAGGGAAGCATCCTGGGCCCACTATTGTTCCTTCTGTATGTGAATGATCTCCCTTTAGCCACAAAGCATCCTTGTGTGCTTTATGCAGATGATGTTTCTGTAATAATTAATAGTCAAAATAATGACACTAATGAATATAATTCTGAAATCAATAACACAATCAAATCTGTTGCACATTGGTTAAAGACAAATAATCTGCATGTCAACATCAGTAAGACGAATTATATTCAATTCCATAATTACAAAGCAAAAAAACTAGTTCTTGATATACGATATGAGGATAAAACAATTAACGAAGTAGAAAAAAAAGTATTCTTAGGGTTAAATTTAGACGAACATTGTAACTGGAAATCACATATATAAAGAGTTTGCAACAAAATTAATAGGTTTGTCTATGCACTTTGGAAACTAGTGAAAATAAGCAATTCAGATACTGCTGTTCAGGCATATCATGCCTATGTAGCATCCAATCTCAGGTACGGCATACTAATCTGGGGAAATTCAGTCGAGATAAATAGGGCATTCATCGCTCAAAAGAAATGTGTTCGCGCTATCTGTGATGTTGGTCCCATCACCCCATGTAAGCCTTTGTTTCAAAGATTACAGTTGTTATCTGTACCATGCCTCTATATATACGAGGTATGTTATTTTGTTAAACTACACCCGAGACTGTTTCAGATAAATAAGGATATTTGTGGTTTTAATACAAGGTACCCGAACAGATTGGTGCTTCCAAGTCTTAGATATAATATATGTAGTTTAAACTGTTACGCAATGTCAGTTAGGATCTATAATCGTTTACCAGTGGAACTAAAAAACTTGCCGTTACGAGGATTTCAATCCCAGCTGAGACAATGGTTGATATCGAAATGCTTCTATTCGGTTAGAGAATACCTGGAACATGTTCAAAATCTTATTTTATAATTTTTATGACAGAATAATATGTGACAATTTACAACATTTTATGACATTATTGAGATTATTTCACGCTTAATTATTATATTTTTGACTGGTAGATTTAATGAATTTGTAATCTTATTTTGAATATAATTAATGTTAAAGAAATTTGCATGCCAAAATATAGGCTAGGTATATGGCACTCTACATATTGTACCCTTTATCTACATGTTACCATATCTATAGCAAATAAAACCATTTCATTTCAGAACTTTACGAACTTTACTTGAAAATTCAATAGGTTTTTATATTTTTTTACTACTCTGTGTTTTCAAGTTATGTTGTAAAATGTCTAAAAAAATACCACCCAATCTTCGAAACTATCTAAACAAAAAATCTGAATTAATTGTAATCGACAGAATTACTGGAGAAATAAAACGAGATTTTAATCTTCGAAGTTATCTAAAGGAAAAATCTGAATTAATTATAATCGATAGAATTACTGGAGAAATAAAACGAGATCTAGACTCAGCTCAGTTGCTTAGAAATCTGCAAAAACATTTACAAACCAACTTAGTTTTGCTGTCCTAAAAATGAACTTCTTTTCTCACTTCAGGGCAAAAGCCTCCCCTTCCAACCTTAGGCTTTTTCATGTTCCACCCCGGCGGTTCTTATGGTATCCATAGGGTGATTACTCTCGTCTCGTCTACCACTGCGAATTAATTCGGCTTACTTGTCCAGCTCAGTCCCAATTGTTCAGTCTGGCTATTTATCGATTAACGTAAGCTCATTAGCCATTCCTGTGTTGAAACCTAATATTCTGCACACCTTTAAATAAATAAAAAAACAGGCCAAGTGCGTGTGGGACTTGGCACACTTAGGGTTCCACTGGGTTGTCATAGGAAGAATGAGGGAATTAAAGACCCTGAAAATGAACTCTTAAAGATAATCAATATACATTATGAAAGTGCGTGCGTGCCGCTAAAACTCAGAAATGAGTCCCGGTAAGATCAAGGCAGTTCTTTGGTATGGTAGGACTTTATCTCCCCTCTATGAAAAAGGTTCCCGTTTTTACCTGAAGAGCGTGCTTTTGAAGATATAAGGTTGGAAGAGTCGCTCTCTAGAAATTTTTAGAACAGTCCAGAGAGTGTTCGAGAGCATTCCACAGCATTCTGGAATGTTGTGGAATGTTCGGGAACATCCCAGATCATTGTGAAACACTTCAGAACACTCTCAAATATTGTGGAATATTCTTGAACATTGTGGACCATACGAAACCTTTTTTGTACGAGTGGAGCTACCTATTGATAGGGATACGAGTATATAACACAAGATCCGTCGTAGTTTCGAACGTTCCAGAAAATTTTGTATTTTATGGAATGTTCAGGAATAGTCTGGAATGTTCGGGAACATCCCAGATCATTGTGGAATATACCAGAACACACTTAGTTTGTGTAGCACACTGTCGGAAATTCGAAAAAAATATACATAATTGTAAGTGTTGTTTACAAACAAGTATTACTGTAAATAAAAGTATTGACGTTAGAATATATATATTCAATAAAAAAAAAAATCTCATATAACTATTTTAAAGTTTAGTCTTTTATTCCAACTACCACACAATCTCGTATCAGCTCCCTGAGCGAAGCCGGGTACCCCAGTAAGTTAAAAATAAAAACGAAAACTGTAATAAAATATTAATAAAAAAAATTGCGAGCGTCGTGCTGATAAATGTTAGTTAGACAGATGAATATAATAAAATAGATCGATCGAAATCATGCATAAAACCTTATAATATTCTATGACGATTTCAAAGCTTGTATCGCGCATGAATTTTATAGTTATAATTCGTCTTTTTTTATTTGCGCTACAAGCTTTCTAATCGTTTGATGTCATAGAATATTATAAAGTTTTATGCATGATTTCGATCGATCTATTTTATTATATTCATCTGTATTATGAGCACGACGCTTGCTTAATTTATTTTTATAATTTTAGTACAACTGAATTTTTTATAAAAAACTTAAAAATAATATATATTTATATTTTAAACTTTTTAGTGGTGACATAATGTGAATGTGAATACCGTTACTGCCAAACTCTGCCTGGATTGAAGGTATATCCGTTACATAAAGCTGTACCTACTCACCGACATCGGGGCCAAATTATTTTGGTCCGTCCGTCCGTTCGTCCGTTTAAGAGTTACTATAGTCACCTTCCGACTTCATCATCTGGACCCGATCAACTAGGACCAAAGTTCTTGGGAATACAAGTCTAACGAATCCAAACTCGACGGGTCTGTCTTGTTTAATTTAGGAGTTCCTATGGCAAACTTCTGACTTCATCATCAGGACCCTGGTGATCATCTGAGACTAGATCACTTGAAAAGACAAATCCAACGAACCCAAACTTAACGGGGTGACGTTGTTCCGTTAAGAAGTTTCTATGGCCGCTTTCCGTCTCCATCACCAAACTAGATCAATGGTACCATTACATTGTATTGTCACCAAACTAGATCAATGGTACCATTACATTGTATTGTCACCAAACTTACATAAGTATGCCAAATTTCAGCCTAAACGAATAATGATAACTGGTTTAAAATTCAGTTACAAGATTTGTCCCACACATACTATAACAGGGCAAGTTGAATAGAAGCTTGTAAAAAGCTTATGAAAAATTACGCGCTGACAAAACGGTTTCAAAGATCGTCCCCTGAGGCGAGGTCCATTCCTTCCTCATTAACAGAACGGGTGCATGTGACAAGTTCCGCCAATCATGAATCACTCTTCTTTGGGTTTTCATTCTTATAATATGGCGTCGCAGAATAAAAATGCCACGGGTTGACTTTTGTCTATGTCTGCGTCAGTGTTATAATAGGTGAAAGAATAAGATGACACTAGTTAATTACAGAAAGGAAAGACAAGGAAAAATAACGTAAATATCTGTATAAATATAACTAGTAAATTACACGCCGTCCCCCTTTATATGTCTGTGGTACACCCAACAGCACGTCAATACAAACATTTTGCACTCTATGGCATAGTAATAGAGTTGCAAATGTATCCATTCACATGCGGTAAGGTAAGGTGAAATTAGGTAGTCGACATCCAAAAACAGCGCCTCAAGTATGGAGTAGAAATACTACAGTATCATACAAAAGTGATTGCTACATCTTGCATCTTGCACGGGAAATTTAGTCGTTGCTTTGTATGTAAAAACGTAAAGAAATTTCTCCAAAAAGCCTAGTTGTTTTTTCAATAAAATATTACTGCAACGTGGTAGGCGTGAAATACCATCATCCCCTGGGGATGGGGTTGGGGTGCGATAGGGTTGAAATATCTAAAAATCAATATGGGTGTCGTTTGTATGATTTATCGGGTCGCTGATTACGAAAACTACAACAATTTTGAAATCTAACGTGGTGGACGTGAAATACCACTCCTACTAATATTATAAACGAGAAAGTTTGTAAGTATGGATGGATGGATGGAAGGATGTTTGTTACTCTTTCACGTAAACACTACAGAATGGATTTTAATGAAACTTTACAATAATATAGCTCATACATTAGAATAACACAGGCTACAATTTATAAACCTGCGCAGACGAAGTCGCTGGCACCAGCTAGGTTCTCATAATTTGTATATTATAATTTTAAGGTTATTAATTCTTAGTGTTTGTTGGTTTTTATTTGTGTGTTAAATTTTAGAGAATTTTTTAATTTATTTAGTTTTGCAACTTAATTAATTATGCAATGTACTGTTTTAGTTTTTAAGGATATTCAAACACAATGTAAATTGTTAATGAATTTAATAAATGAAATGAAACAAATGAAATGAAAATGTAGTTTAAGCGCCTTTTCGAAAGGTTTACTAGCATGTCACCGCTCCCATTCTCCCCACATGCTCATGAATTTATCTTACACCCAACACGAATCCTCCATCAACGACATCACATACTATTCCAAACAGACAAGACGTACGCACGGTAGAAAGCACGAGAAATAAAACCAGTGTAAGCTGATCTAGCGCTACGCTACAAACGCCCGCAACCAGAGACACTCAAGGTCAATGTGTGTCCACCGATGTGCGGCCGTGTGTACAAACTAATACCGTCTTCACAAGTAGCCATCAAATTCAAAACTGCTTTAACAGTCTAAAGACTGTTAGTTCGGTAATCGATACGAGGTAAATATTCAGGCAGAAGTTTATTTCAATTCTAATCGATTAAAAAAACAATTTCCCTGGATGCGGCCTATACTTTGTTACGTTATCTATGTGTGTGTATTTGCCACGCTATTGAAGAGCTAATCTTCAGTCTGCTAACCCCCCTTTATATGTCTGTGGGCTGTACGTAGAAAAATATCTGAAACTAGCTGTTGCCCGCGGCTTCGCTCGCATGGATTTCGTATTTTATGTTGTTACCGGTTTTCCGTAGGAATGAGATATTTTCCCGTCAAATTCCGGGTAATTTTAAACTAAAAAAAAACGGGACTTACAGTGCGTAAGTCCTTCAGTACAATTCAAGATCCAGCTGAATTTTATATGATTTACAGACTTTACTCTAAATTACTCAAAACAGAGGAACTTAGCCGTATAATTATGCCTTAAAGTTGCCACTTAACCTAACTAATGTAGAGAGTGAGATGAGAGACTCCTTTATGTTATTTCAAAACAAAGCTAATTTGTAGATGTAATTGAGAAAAACTATAACTATTGTCTAGGATGGAAGTACTGTGGCTGGTAAAAAAAGAACTATATGTGATAGCTTTAGAGAAGTTGGTCAGTATTAAAATGGTTTCTTAACAGATAAACCAAATTCAGTTTACTTCATTAAAAAAATCTACTCTTTGCCAACCCCATCCTACCCCTATCCCTACCCCTATATTCCTACCCTTATCCCTACCCCTGTCTCTACCTCTATCCCTATCCCTTTCCCTACCCCTACTCCTATCCCTACCCCTATCCCTTCCCTTAGCTCTATCCCTTCCCTTACCCCTACCCTAACCCGTCCCCTATTCCTACTTCTGTCCCTATCCCCATCCGCATCCCCGTCCGCATTTCAGTCCGCATCCCCGTCCGCATTTCCGTCCGCATTTTCGTCCGCATTTCCGTCCGCATCGCCGTCCGCATCTCCGTCCACATCCCGGTCCGCATCCTGGTCCGCATCCCGGTCCGCATCCTGGTAAGCAACCCCGTCCACATCCGGGTCCACATCCTGGTCCGCATCCCGTCCGCATCCCCGTCCACATCCCGGTCCGTTGGATTTCAAAATCGTTGTTGTTTTCGTAATCAGCGACCCGATTAACCATATAAACGACACCTATATTGATTTTTAGACATTGCAACACTAACGCACCCCAACCCCATCCCCAGGGGATGATGGTATTTCAAGTCCACCACGTTGGATTTCAAAATTGTTGTAGTTTTCGTAATTAGCGACCCGATAAACCATACAAACGTTACCCATATTGGTTTTTAGAATTTTTCACCCCATTTCCCTCTTTTAGGGGTTGAATTTAGGGTGGAATTTTAATAACAGTATTGTACGTTCCACAGAATTACAACCCGAATGCATAAATAAGAAATTTAGTAGATTTTACTTTGAAAATGAAGGATTTTCATCTTCATCCCCCTTTTCACCCCTTAGGGTGTAGAATTTTCAAAAACCCTGAGACACGTAATACTTTTTTTGTAGTCGTCAGCCTAAATTTAAATTTTGAAGATCCTAACTTCAAAAATGACGGATTTTCATACAAACTTTCATCCCCTATTTCACCCCCTTAGAGGTGGAATTTCGCAAAATCCTTCCTTAATGGATGCCTACACTGTATAAGGTATCTACGTGCTAAAAATTTCAAGTCTCTAGGTCCAGCCGTTTGGGCTGTGTGTTGATAGCTCAGTCAGTCAGTTTGTCCTTTTATATATTATGATTTGGGCTCGCCTGATTTTAGGGTGTGTAGATAGTTGTTTTTTAGTATTTGACACACAGACCTAGCAAAAGCGCTAACGCTTACTAATTTGACATCATAAATACAAAGAAATAAATTAATGGTAAAAAACAGTTTTTACAACAAGCTTTTATAAGATCTAGAAAAAGAAGTAAAATCATAGTCTCATATTTTCAAATAAAAGCGTGTTACATTATAAAACAGCAAGAGAGAAATAAAAAAGACGGTGTAAACTTTTTTTTTTTTTGAAAGCCTGAGACTATGATAACGTTTTAGTTATATTTCTACATCTTATAAAAGTTTGTTTTAAAAACTATTTTTACCATTATTTTATTTTATTAACAGGTACGCCAACAACACAGTCATAAATAATTTGCTACATTTAATAATCTATGATTGCGTCACTTTGTAATGATCTTAGCTCTTAAACTATTAAGATGTATGTAAGTGTGTGTAAGTTTAAAAGTTTATGATGAATCTGTAGTGTAGGGTAAGGTGCTCTAAGAGTGCGCGGTATGTAAGAGTGCGCGGCTGATGTCAGACGGGTTCTGTAAGACATTAGTTGCTAACTTTAGTTGTGTTTTGGTGCTACACTGAACAGGAACACCCTGCCAAATAATTATTTAAATTCTTGCAAAAACTTAGATTCCAGGTAAACCTATAGATTTTTACTCGTTTTGATCTTATTTTTTTGTGTTTTGCGATTATTGCTATCCAAAAACTATGCAGTAAACAATAATGGGAACTTTCTCAACTCACAAGGTGTTATATGGTCTTAAGAGAGATAATGGCTATGTTTCGCTAGAGATGTCGCCTCCAGTCCTTTATATTGCTCCTGGGTGAGATTACTAAGAGTGCGCGGTGTGGTTGCGCTTAAGAATGCGCGCGCACTCTTACATACCACTTGATTTCAGTGTTGCATTTAGTTTAAGCTTTGTTCCAATTACATACTAAACATAATGACATCTTTATTTAGGGCTAATCGAAAGAACTGTACACCCGAAGTACTTAAATAAGCTCGGAAGCTAATAAAAAGGGACAATCGACATAGGTATGCAGCTCACGCTCTTGGTATGTTGGCAGAATCTTAAAAAAAAATTTAGCTGAAGAGAGGTGAAATTAATTGATGATTTGATTTTAAATTACATTAAGGTGGTCAAAGAAGAATATTGTGAATATATTAAACACATGAAGATGTTCATTGGATTGACATCAAAACGTTTGATGGAGTTAGCTGATAATTGTGCCGTACAAGATAACATTAGTTACACTACAGCACATAGATTTTATAAAAGGAAAGAAAACTAGCAAGCAAAGCATGGTTAAAAGGATTTTTAAGTTGCGCACTCTTACTCAACCAGTAGGGTAAGAGTGCGCATTTCTCTTTTTTTATTTATCTATTTGTGCCAAAACTGATTGGATTTGAAGTGGAATTTGTTCGGTGTTTTGTTACAAGATATATAAAGACTTATTAAATATAAAGTTAGTTTTCCTAGACCTAATACTTTTTTTCTTATATCATTTCAAAAGTGCGCACTCTTGGAGCACCTTACCCTATATCTGTATGTTGTAATATCTAAACTTCTAACTAAACTTAGCTGTACCTAAAGCGAACCCTAACTATTGACCTAATATTACCTAGCGCTTGTCCTGAAGTTCCTAAAGCCTATTGGTTTGTCTCTGTCCAATAAATGGCCAATTAGGTGTCTAACAGCTCGTAGGACATGGTGAAGTGATCCGCGAGTAACCCTAAATCCTTTTAGGTGCGGACTGATATAAAAGTTGAATAAATAAAGAATTTCTTAGAGTAAGTGCAAAGATTAATACAAGCCTAAGTTTTAGTAAACAACCCGTTGTGTAAAAGGAAGCAGGCAGATCAGACGGCTGTAAATGGTATAGAAATCATCAAAATAGTATATTTAGACTTCTCCAAGATCGATATTTAACTTTCTTCAAGAAAATTTTGTTTATTTTAAAAGTGGAATGGCGTGAAATTCATCCAGTTCTTTTAGCTCAGTTTGCTTATACAACGTGTTAATGGAATAAGTGAAACCCTCATACACCCCAACTGGTTTTTATAAAAATAAATCCATTCCCGTAAAAAAAATACTTAAAAAAAGTCTCATCATTTTTCTAGTTTCGTCGTTGTTCTAGTCCACGCACCCCGCGCACGCCACGCCCACTTCCCTCCCCTCCTCACCGCTCATGAACCGCGGCCATGAATAGAATGAATAGAATAGAAGCGGCAAAAATTTAAATAATAAAAAAAAAATACCCCTATCTAAAGCCCGTGAAATAGAGTCTACTCTCGATTCTGAACAAACTATTTTCTCAGTTTCGCTTATTCCGTTAACACGTTGTATAGATAAAGATATTTTATTACTTTCTATGTGCGAGATGACTCACAAACTGACTTTCTGTTTGTAAATTGCAACCCCGTGTAGGATGTATCACAATAATACTATAAAATTTATACCTACCAGTTGAATAAAATCAAAAGATTTGTAGTAAGATCAACTTGGATAAGTACAAATGCATCTTTTACGTGGGGATCAAGAAGGAAAAGCGTTCCGCAAAATATGTTTCAGTTAAGTTCGAGTTCTGTTTTTTTATAAAATCCACGCGGACGAAGTCGCGGGTAACAGCTAGTAAATAAATAACAATGATATTTCTTTACAAAAAGTAATTATATCCCATCAAAAACATAAATGTAAAAAATGGAAGCCAAGTTCAATCATAAAGAATATATGTGTGGTTGTTGACTTCACCGACAAAAGAAGTGATATCTAAATGGATGCCAAGTTCTGTTAATAATCTTAAATGTGGTTTATAAGAACGTACAACATTCTAAAGTAAATGAACAGCACATTTTTTTACTTTTTCTATTAATGTTTGTTATTTCAAAAATATAACATTCGAAATTTTAAAAGTCGAATTATTTACACAAGGCAGATAAATTAGGATAAAATTAAAGTTTAAGATTTGGCTTGGCTAGTTTTTACCACCTAACTACAGAAGAATAAGGTACAGTTTTGCAATAAAAATAGTCACTTGCATAAGAATTAAATAAAGAAGATGAGTTGATTAGCCAACTAAAAGATAGCATTAATATAAAACTAGCCAAGTCAAAACTTTAACTCCAATTTTATCCTAATTTATCTGCCTTGTGTAGATAATTCGACTTTTAAAATTTCGAATGTTATATTTGTGAAATAACAAACATGATTTTTGTAGTAGAAAAAATAAAAAAATGTGTGTTAAATTCATTTTTGAATGTTGTATGTTCTTATAAACCACATTTACGATTATTAACAGAACTTGGCATCCATTTAGATATAACTTCTTTTGTCGGTGAAGTCAACAACCACGCATATATTCTTTATAATTTATTGAACTTGGCTTCCATTTTTTTACATTTATGTTTTTGATGGGATTTATTATTACTCATTTTAAGGCTCTTAAAATTGAATGTCCTTTATTATATTCTTCGTGTAATTCCGTGTCGTAAGAACACATTGAATGGGAATATAACGCTAACATTAAACTAAAACAAAATGGATATAAGCTCGCAAAAGTAAACTAAATTAATAAGAATAACAAAATTTTGGATAACCTTAAAACTTTATTTTTGTTCAATAAACAATTTAAGTGTTTGATTAATTCCATATTTTATAAAAGTCCCGGTCAAGTTCGTAAAGAGATTGTTTTATTTTTTCTGTAATAAATATTACACAACAATCTCTTTAAGAAGCATCGTTTTTTAGAAATCTGAAAAAAAAACCTTTACAAACAAATTTAGTCCAACTCGAACTTGACCGGGTTTTTTTTTATAAAATATGGAATTAATATGTTTTGTATGCGTTTGCCGTAATATTCGGCAATTTCATATTCTAAAACTGTTCTATATATTGAGTAGAAATATCATATCTGGTTGAATATGTTTTGTTTGCGTTTGCTGCAATATTCGGAAATTTAATATTAAATTGTCGAATATTCCAGCAAACGCAAACAAAATATTCAACCAGATATGATACTCCCACTCAATATATAGAATAGTTTTAAAATATGAAATTCCCGAATATTGCGGCAAAAGCAAATAACACATATTCAACCCCTTCTTTTTTTTGTTGTTGTTACTGTAGTTGTTACTCCTGGACTCGTCTTCCTTTTAATAATCGGAAACGCTAAATACTTTCCAATGCCACAAGCTTTTTTACCGCGGATCAATCGAAAGTAACCATCTTCTCCCCATTTCGATCCCCAAGAGTTTTTCAAAATCCAGTAATCCTTCTTACCTGAAACAAAAACATAGCTGCAAAATGTGTTGATAAGCGTTGGAATAAACGGAAAAATAGATCATAGTATACATGGTGAAACTCCACATGAAGAGGAAGTTACTCTCGGTAAAATAGATCATAGTATACATGATGAAACTCCACATGAAGAGAAAGTTACTCTCGGTAAAATAGATCATAGTATACATGGTGAAACTCCACATGAAGAGAAAGTTACTCTCGGTAAAATAGATCATAGTATACATGGTGAAACTCCACATGAAGAGGAAGTTACTCTCGGTAAAATAGATCATAGTATACATGGTGAAACTCCACATGAAGAGGAAGTTACTCTCGGTAAAATATTCCTTTATTCCTTTTCTACCTTATAATACAGGGTGTTAATTTGATTGCGTGCCACAGCTCAGAGGCGGGATTAGTATCAGTAACTGAACAACTTTTCCCAAGGAACATAGGTCAAAATACGAAAAACCAAATTTGACCTTCCATACAAAATGCGCTATCAGCTGATGCAGTTTCTGTGGGAGGTTAAAAAGTAATTTTCGTATTTCGACCTGGGAAAAGTTTTTCAGTTACTGATACTGATCCTGCCCCTGAGCTATGGGACGCAATCAAATTAACACCCTGTATAGTGGATTTCGGATATAACGACGATGAAGGGACCACTCTTATTTCACCGTTATATCCGGCAGTCGTTACAGGCGAAGACAAAGAGATATAGGCACAGTTTCTATTCAGAATATCACTTCTCACTTTCAAAACGCATACGCTTATCTACCTGCCTGGCTAAATCTTTAAACACAAGGTAAGGTCACCACAGTTGCTGACCATCTGTGTGGATGTAAACAAAAGCTAAGAAAGCTCTTTGTGTCCTTAGCGGACAATTCCGGCCGCAATATCTGCATGGGATTCCTAGGAATTTGTTACAAATGATTAATTAAAAACAGTCGGTACACCCGAACTCGGCGTTCCATCCAAAGTCGCTATAGCTACATGAATTTTGTACCAAAGAATGCTTTAAATTCAAGGAACTTAGATTTAATGTCGTAATAAATGAAATCCTTGTATTTTATTGTAATATAACAACCCGTACTTTTGTGTATGAACGAGCGATAAAAAAATACTTACTTGAATCAGTCCCGTAACCAACAATCACTACAGCATGGTTTTCTGGTTTGTCTGGGTCACAACCGTGACCAGTCAGTATGCCCGACTTATAATGTTTTAATCCCTCTGATACCAAAATTCCTGCAACGAGTTTATTTAGGCAATCAGTATTATCAGTAAAACCTTACAAGCTAGGACGTTTAACCTAACATTTGGTTCTTCAACTTATGCAGATTTGTAAAATAAATACTTCATCTCACATGATAACAATAAAATTAAATTCCCTGTTTGGCTGAATCGTTGATATGGACGTAAATTTTACGTCTATGTAGAAAGATCTCGTGAAGCTCCCACCTACGTCCACTCACCACACCGCCTGCCCCTTACCGCCCCTCCCTCACCCCCTTCACCCTCTGACTAATCCAAAGCTCGATATAGTACAAATTATTGTCTTCGAGGCTAACCGCCCCTCCCTCACCCCCTTCACCCTCTGACTAATCCAAAGCTCGATATAGTACAAATTATTGTCTTGGAGGCTAACCGCCCCTCCCTCACCCCCTTCACCCTCTGACTAATCCAAAGCTCGATATAGTACAAATTACTGTATTCGAGGCTAACCGCCCCTCCCTCACCCCCTTCACCCTCTGACCAATCCAAAGCTCGATATAGTACAAATTATTGTCTTGGAGGCTAAACTCATTTGTGATCATTTGTTACTCGTCGTTATCACGAAGTCTTCGGGGGGTTGGATTAGACAGTTCCAAAATACCTTGTGTGTGTATTTGATGCGGCCGTAAGTTTCACATGGATACGTCTAAGTAGATTGTAGGTTTCATATTTAATATTTAATTTATTTCGTAAAAATTATAATTTGTGTCGAAATAATAGTTTAGCTACAAATAAAATTAAATCAAAATTAAAACTAATTAAATTAAAATCAAATTAAAATAAATTTTCACATTAACATTTAATATAGTAGGCACAGTCAAGAGCATGTAAAGCTCCCTCCCACCTCCCCTGTCAGCCGCCCTCCCTTTGACTGATCCAAAGCTAGACGTAGTACCAATTATGGCCATCAGAGGGCCTATATCCACTTTTCAAGGAATGACCCCCCAAAAGAAAGCATAGACGTATCCACGTCAAAAATCCCGGACGCTTGTTTGAGGAAGGCGGCTACCTGCAGTGCGTTTTCGAATGGTTTTCGACCTTGAACAAAGGGGAGATAACGCTCATTTCCTTTCGGGTTGAGTGTATGCTCCGAACAGTGGTTTGCAAGCCCATTGCCTACGAAACAGAGACCGACCTCATCTCTGTCTTCAAGACTAGATCGAGGTCAAGAGTAAGCCCAATTTAAAAAAAAAAAAAAAAAAAACTATTTCCTTTTCTTTCCTACGACACCTAAAAAAATATGGGATAGATAACTAGGTATTCCTACTTATTCTAATTCAGGTATCACACGGCAGGGGTCCTTTTTAGGGTTCCGTACCCAAAGGGTAAAAAACGGGACCTTATTAAGGCGATTATAGCCCTCAAAGCTACCCGATCGTATATGCTGACAATTGGTACCTATGTTTATAGTGCATAAGCTATAAATAAAAAAAATAATGAAAACTGGTCAAGTGCGTGTCGGACTCGCGCAAATTTAAGAGTATACCTTTCTAAATGAACTTGAGAATGAATAACTTCGTAACCTCTTTTTACAATATATATAGCATATTTTATCCTAACAGAAAAATAAACCGATTAAGTGCAAGTCAGTCTCGCGCGCCGAGGGTTCCGATATACCTTATGTATTTTAGAAGCAATTAAGTCCATTTTTAGGACCGCAAAACTAAACTTGCTTGTAAAGTTTTGATACGGATTTCTAAAAAACGGTGCTCGTTTTTTTTCTTGTAATATTTACATAAACGTCTATCGAATATAATTAACTCAGATTTTTCCTTTAGCAAACTTCAGAGATAAAGGGGGGGAGGGGGTATGGTAAGTATTTTTTTTTTAATTTCATCATAACTTGAAAACTAAGAGATATTAAAAAATATATATGAAACGTATAAATGAAGCCCTTTTATATGATACCCCACTCGGCCTAGTAACGACAATTTGAAATTTTGACCCCCCTATTTGGGCCCCCTTTATAATAATAATATTTTTATGATTCTTTCATTTTCAATAAATTTGGGCAACCATATTATAAAACTATTCCTAATTTCAAGTCGACAGCATAAGTGGTTGCTGAGATAATGAGGTGTGACAGACAGACGGAGAGACAGACAAAGTCGCACCCACGGAGCGAAGACACCATAAGGGTTCCTTTTTTACCATTTTGGTATCGGAACCCTAAAAACGTAGTAACAAACAAGATATGAGAAGTGATGAGGTCGAGATAGAATTTTAATTAAATTTAAATAATTGAAGAAAAGATTCTAAAATGACCCTTATTTTGTCCATTTCTTCCCATTTGTAACCATTTTACTGCTACATTTTTTATCAAAAGTCACTATCACTACAAAGTATAAAGTCGCCCAATGTCTGTGTGTCTGTTCCGATGTATGCTTAGATCTTTAAAAGTATGCAACGGATTTTGATGCGGTTTTTTCGTTTTTAACGAATAGATAGTGTGATTCAAGAGGAAGGTTTTTATGTATAATACTTGCATAATATAGTAGAGAAACACTGATAATTTTAGAGGTTTCTAATGTGATGTCATAAATAAACACATTTTTTTGCGCTTACATTGCAAACGCTGGCTGAACCCTACGATATAGATCAAAACAATGTACTACAGTATTGTACACGTTAAAAAGGTCTACAAAAAAGTCCGCGATGGCACATTTTTTATCCTTCGAAAAATATTGGCTTATTTACGAAGCGATTTTAAGCAATACATCATTAATCCTTATCCAATTAAGTACCGATTTAATATAGATCAAATATGGCCCTTCACAGCAAGTAATTTAAATGAATAATTTCGAAGATATTACAGATTTCAAATGCAGGGACATAGCGGTTGCGGCGGTACCGGTCGATTTTCCAATTTAAACGCCTACAATTTCCGGTAAAGATTTTTTGAAAAATTGCAGGGTCAAACTTTCAACGTTGCAGGTTTAGATTTGAGCATTGAGTGTTTTTGACATGACCAATTACATGTAGCTCTTTCAGGAATAACCTCTAAAGAAAACGCGTTTGTGTTGTCTAATGACAAAAGAGCTGTGAACGTTGTATATAAAGACATTCTGTAGTATATTTCTTATCAGCATTGCACCCGTGCGTAGCCGGGGCGGGTCGCTTGTAAATGATAATTTACAATATTTCAGACAAAACAATGTTTAATGATGTGGTTGTTTTACATCCTACTAATATTATAAACGCGAAAGTTTGTAAGGATGGATGGATGGATGTTTGTTACTCTTTCACATTAAAACTACTGAATGGATTTTAATGAAACTAGGCACACATATAGGTTAGATTCTGGAATAACACATAGGCTACTTTTTACCGTGGGAAAGCACTTCATTCCCACGGGAAAACGCATTTAATGTTAATGAAGAAGGTGACTGACTCACTGACTGACATATCAACGCACAGCCCAAACCGCTGGGTCTAGAAATTCCAAATTTGGCATGTAGGTTCCTTATGAGGTCTAACGGTGTACTAAGAAAGGGTTTTACAAATTTCTACCCCTAAGGGGGTAAAATAGGGGATGAAAGTTTGTATGAAAGTCCGTCAGTTTTCAAGTTAGGATCTCAAATTTTGTATTTAGGCTAACGCCTAAAAATTAATATTTACATATCTCTGGGTTTTTGAAAATTCAACACCCTATAGGGTGAAAAGGGGGATGAAGTTGAAAATCCATTATTTATAAAGTAAAATCCACAAAATTTATTATTTAGGCATTAAGTTTGTATTTCTATGCAACGTTTATCACTGTTATTGAAATTCCACCCCAAATTCAACCCCTAAGAAAGGGAAAAGGGGTGAAAAAGTCTAAAAACCAATATGGGTATCGTTTGTATGGTTCATTGGGTCGTTGATTACGAAAACTACAACAATTTTGAAATCCAACGTGGTGGACGTGAAATACCATCGTCCTCTGGGGATGGGGTTAGGGTGCGATAGGGTTGAAATGTCTAAAAATCAATATGGGTGTCATTTGTATGGTTTATCGGGTCGCTGATTACGAAAACTACATCAACTTTGAAATCCAACGTGGTGGACGTGAAATTGGGGTGCGATCGGGTTGAAATGTCTAGAAATCAATATGGGTGTCGTTTCTATGATTATATGAAGATAGGGATAGCGGTAAAGATGGCCTTAGGGGTAGGGATAGGTGAAGGGATAGAGGGAGAGGAAAAGAAAATACTTTTCTACCTACTTTACTCTAATTTATGTAAATCGTAACAGCCAAGTTGCAAGGCACGCTTATGTGAACGTTATTGACGTGGAAATGAGGTCGAAATTAACATTGACGAGTTTGTAGCTGCTAATTTTAGGGAAGGTGGCGTGACCGCGCGTCCATAACTAAGACGGTATTTTTACTTTAGTGGTACAGAACCCTCGGTGTGCGAGTCCGACTCGCACTGGCCGGTTATTTTTAGTTATTTTACCTGTGCTTATTGGACCGAACTCATTAATAGCGCACAACAACTCGTATTCATCTTTAACCGACAAAAGTGTATAATTGACGATTTTTGCTATTTTTCTGTGGTCAGGAGCCTCTTCCTCATGGTCTTTACAATTCCAATCCAATTCGAACCCATCTTCTTCGCCTGGTTTCATCCTGAGCAAAACTTCCGTTTGTAGTAGGCCTCTGTTTGGTTGAACAATTAAATAAAAATGGATAACATTATTTCTTTCCAAAATAGTTAAGATGCCCAGTGATTCTACTGATGATAACAAGCAAATTTTACTCGTAATTTTTTTTTATTTCCCATAGTAAAGTGGTCACGAGAACGACTCATTTTGTATGAAATTAAAAACCGGCCAAGTGCGACTCGGACTCACGCCCTAAGGGTTCCGTACCTATCTACCATATGATATACTAAAAGCTTTTGCTCTTTGATTTCAAAAACTCCGCGACCATCCAACTTTTTATAGAAAAGTTCTTGAAACGGGACCTTAATTGGTTACTATTAGTTGTAAGAAAAATTGAAATATTTAATGATTTTAGACTTTTCCCTTTATTTGTACGGTGAGACCTAGCTTCTTGCCCATAATTTTAGGTCAACGGGAAGTAACCTGTAGGTTTTGCTTTTTTGCATAAATGTATGGAGATGAGGACATAAAAAGCCATATCTTTTGATTGCGTCGTTGTAAAAAATTGAAATTTTCAGATCTTGTGTGGTTTATGGACCTGTTATTAATTTCAACCTGATACCTCTTCTCGTTCGTGAGAAAAAGGGTCTTGACAGACAGACAGACAGACGGACAACAAAGTGATCCTATAAGGGTTCCGTTTTTTTTGTTTTGAGGTACGGAACCCTAATAATGTTTTTTGAGTAAAAAGCTTTTCTTTAGGAAAGTTGGAAAGCTGCTTGTAGTCATGAGTAGTCATTGGGCTTTGGGTGCTTCGGGAGCAAAGCCAATGAAAATTCACGCTACCTATATACGTCATGTCGGACGAATGGGTACCTACAGATTATGGCCAAGGGCTGATTGAACATTGTAATTATGACTAGAGATTTTCTTCAACTATAGTTGAAATAATGTAGCTTGATTAGAATGACAGAAGTGTTAGAGCAGGACGCAGCGATGTGCTACACAGTGGAGCGACAGAGACAAGTATAGATCCGACCTGCTCTCACGCATAGTTTTTTCACCTGTCATTTTAATCAATTATATTATTTCGACTAGCTGACAACCATCTTAGCTGCCCATGACTGTTCATACCAAAAAAATTTGATGTCATCAAAAATCACAATGTATACAACATATGTTTAGAAAATATTTTCAACCGTTAAAATCACAACAAGTTACAATAATCCTATAAACTTTGTAGATGCAATGAACGCGTCGTTCTTTTAATTTGGTAGGATGTGATCATTGATGATTTGACATGGCATGAGACGTGCTCGCAGTTGTCATCCCATACTGGAAAAAAAAACCGGTCAAGTGCGAGTCGGACTCGCGCGCCGAGGGTTCCGATATACCTATAGTATTTTTGGAAGCAATAAAGTCCATTTTCAGGACCGCAAAACTAAATTTGTTTGTAAAGGTTTTTTGCAGATTTCTGAAAAACTGTGCAACTTAGAAAGATCGTTTTATTTTTGCTGTAAAGTTTACATAAACCTCTGTCAACTGTAATTAATTCAGATTTTCCCTTACTCAAACTTCGGAGATAAGGGGGGGGGAATGGTATTTTTTTTGACATTTTTCATCATAACTTGAAAACTAAGAAACTTAAAAAAATACAAAAATATATTTTAAAATGTACAAGTAAAGCCCTTTCATATGATACCCCACTCGACCTAGTAGCAACAATTTGAAATTTGGCCCCCCCTATTTTGGCCCCCTTTACATTAATAATCATACTTTTTTCAAAAAATTTTCATGTGCAATTAAGTTGGGCAACTATATTCTAAAACTATTCCAAATTTCAGCTCGATAGCGTAAGTGGTTGCTGAGATATAGAGGTGTGACAGACAGACGGACAGACAGACAGACAGACAGACAGAGCGGCACCATAAGGGTTCCTTTTTTTTACCATTTTGGTATCGGAACCCTAAAAATAGCATGGTTTCATCTCCGAGCGAAGCAAGGAGGTCTTTGTTCTGAGGTTCATACTCATCCTTCTTCTGTCAGATCCTTGGTACTCAACTTATGTGCAATACTCGGCTTGGTTCACTTCCTGTTTGTGTAAATGCCCAAGGATATGAGTATCTTGAATGGCCAAAGATATGAGTATCTTGGAGAATTTTATCCTATCGTTCTGTCTAACCTCTAAAGAGGATGTAATAAAACTAGCTGTTCTATGAAGTATAACTAATACTTACTCAAACACTTGATGTGGCTGCCCATATGGTTTGCTGTTACATGTCTTACGCGGTTTCGTGCAGTCATACCCTTGCTGGTATGACATACGGCCAATTCTGGGATTTCTTGACTCCTTCAATATTTGAACTTCAATGTTATCTGGAAAAGCAATATTTTAAAACTTTACGACACTTAAGAGAAAAAATTTACTCAAATTTCGCTTATCACTATAGGCTCAGAGTTTTGTCTCTAATTATAAGATATCTGTAATAATAAAAACCATACAATAAGTGACCGATGTCGATCATGACCTGCGCTCATGTGTCGTTTGCCTACGTGGCCCCCAGAAAACAAATTGCGAGTTATAAAAGCGCTTCTTGTGTTGCCTGTGGTACGCTTGCAACGTGATCTCTACTAACATTTGAGCCTTACGTGCATCAAAAAAATAATGCAAGACGAGTTAAGTAGTTTTTTAGGGTTCCGTACCTCAAAAGGAAAAAACGGAACCCTTATAGGATCACTTTGTTGTCCTTATGTCTGTCTGTCACGACCCTTGTTCTCAGGAACGCGTGGAGGTATCAAGCTGAAATTCATATCAAATACTCAAGGCCCTTGGAGCTGTGGTAAAATCAAACTTTTAAGCCAACGCCATCAAAAGATACAGCAGTTTATGCCGCAAATTTTTGAGATTTTCGACACTCGCAAGGGAATCAAAACCTACAGGGTATTTCCCGTAAACTCAGAGTCTTGAAATTTGGTACGAAGCAACGCCTTATAGCACAGATAAAGGAAAAATTGCTAAAGGCATAAATTTTTAGTTACATCATATAATAAAATTATTTTTAATAATTTTAAATTTACTTCCCTATTCCTCATGAACGCGTAAAGGTATTTATTTGAAATTCATATCAAATACTCAGGTCTATAATTCCTTTAAGCTGTCAAAAAATAAAACTTGTATGTCAACGCAATCAAAAGAAATAGCAATTCAAACCGCATATTTTGAAACTCGCAACTACTCGCAAGGGAATCAAAACCTTTAGTCGACCTAGAATCTTGAAATTTGGCATGAAGCTACGTATGAAGCATGTATGAAAGGATTGATGAAAGTAAGGAAGCAAGGGAAGTATGTCAAGAGCGTAGCAGGTGGAGAACTGTGGTCTCTGCCTACCCCGACGGGAACAAGGCTTGATATTATGTATGTAATATAAAGGGAGTAATATAAAGGGAGTTAAAACTGCGTTGTTTATTTTAAATCTTTCAGATCATGAAACAGCTCAGTCAATAAATTTTCAAATAAAAAATAAACAGATGGCATTTACGTCCTGGTTTGAATTTAAACGTGATTTTAGTCCAGAAAATTTAAAAAAGTTCTATGGTTGTATATCATCACTCTCATTTTCAGAGGTCATGAACTGTACTAACGTAACGGAAGCTTTTAATCAGTTTCACGAGATACTGCTTCTATTTTTCAATCTGTGTTTTCCAGTGATTAAAGTTAAAATAAACAATAGAAATTCAAAACTAAAGTGGCTAACAAATGGTTTAAGAAGATCATGTAAAACGAAACGCAAACTACATCTTAATAATCAGATTAAAAAAACATACATTAGAAAATATAACAAAATTCTAAAAAAAAGTATACAGATTTCTCAGCAAATAAGCAACAAAAAATATATCAAAAATAATGGATATAGTTCTAAAGCTATCTGGAATACGATTTCAACGTCAATTTCAAACAATACTAATAAAAATGACATTATTTCATTAAATTATAAAAGTTTGACTGTACATGACCCTAAATTGATATGTGACATTTTTAATAATTATTTCATACAAATGGGGAAAAGTAACAATAACAACCCAAATTTAAATAGTACTCAGTCACACCGAATACCCAGTTTGCCCCACACGATCTTTCTGAAGCCTGTGGATATTTCAGAAATATATAAGATAATTATGTCTTTAAAAAATAGTAAATCTTGCGGTTACGATGAATTGACAACAAAAATTATTAAATTTTGCGCTGAATATTTGTCTGCTCCAATAGCTCACATAGTGAACTTGTCTTATCTTGAGGGTCTATTTCCAGAAAAACTTAAATTTTCAGTAGTCAAACCACTATTCAAGAAAGGCGATAGACTTGACACAAATAATTATAGACCTATTACTCTCATACCCATTCTGTCAAAAGTACTGGAAAAATCAATGCACAGTAGATTAAGCGATTTCCTTGCGAAAAACAATATACTCAGACCGGAGCAATTTGGTTTTCGCAAAGGCAGCTCTACAACATTGGCATGCTTCAATCTTATAAAACTAGTTACAGAAAGTATGAATGAAAAAACTCCTATCGTATCTCTTTTTCTAGACATGAGCAAAGCCTTTGACCTGGTAAATCATAAAATATTGTTAGGTAAATTAGAAAATTGTGGGATCAGAGGTCAGGCTTATAATTGGTTACAGAGTTACTTAAGGAATCGCAGACAGTGCACGGAAATATCAAGATTTGCAATAAATAGTAAAGTAGTTGTAAAACAAAAATATAAATCATCTGTTCTGATCAATAATAACGGAGTACCTCAAGGAAGCATTTTAGGCCCGTTGCTTTTCCTTATATACATAAACGATCTCCCTCTAGCTACCCCGCAAGATTTAATTTTGTTTGCTGATGATACAACTCTTTTAATTAAATGTGATGAGAAAGCTTCATATGAACAAAAGATAAGCAAGACCCTTTTAGACGTTATTAGTTGGTTAAACACAAATCATTTACAAATAAATATTGAGAAAACTAAAATCATGCAATTTTTATCCTACAATTCTAACAATTTATCATTAAAAATCGAATATAATAATAGTGCAATAGAAGAGGTATCCACATTCAAATTTCTTGGTGTAATTATTGATTTTAATCTAAATTGGAAGAGTCATATAGAGTATATGTGCAAAAGAGTAGATAGATACGTGTTTGCATTAAAACGCCTAAGACAAACTGTCTCTATCGAAGCAGCTTTGACTGCCTATCACGGCTACGTAACATCAATACTCAACTACGGAATAATATTGTGGGGAAATTCCGTTGAAGTTAACAGAGTCTTTGTTTTGCAAAAGAAATGCATACGTGCTATTTGTAACTCCTGGTTTTTGGATAGTTGTAAGCCGCTGTTTAAGAAGCATGGAATTCTTCCTTTACCCTGTATATATATACTCGAGATATGCACTTTTGTAAAACTGCACTCAGAGTACTTTAAAAAGTTGACCGAAACTCGCACTAGGGAAGTAAGAGCTATGTATGTACAAAAATTATATCAGCCTCCTAGCCATAGATACATATATGAAAAGAATGTATATAATATGTGCATTATGATTTATAATAAACTTCCTGATAACTTTAAAACTTTGAAAAATAATATTTTTAAGAATAAATTATATAATTGGTTACTTGACAAGACATTTTATAGTATTAAGGAGTTTTTAGATTTTAAATGATGCATGCTTTAATGTTATTATTATCAATGAAATTTGATTTTTGAACATAGTTTGATTGACATGTTTATATTGATTTTATTATTTTATTTTCTATATTTTAATTGATGTAATTTGAGATTTTAGTTTTAATTTGATTTGAGTTTGGTATTTTTACTAATAATTTAATGTTTAAAATTTGCACACCTGCCCGCAGGTTATACACAAGGTACAGATATGTAATCCTAACAACTTATTTTACTGTGTTATGCAAATAAAGTTATGATTATGATTATGATTATGATTATGTGTATGTAAGCTACGTTTTATAGCACAAATAAAGGAAAAATTCCGAAATCTTTAAATCTTTAGTTACATCACATTATAATTTTTTTTGCAATAAAAATACCGTAACTTTTTTAATTTTGTACGGAACCCTCGGTGCGCGAGTCCGACTCGCACTTGGCCGGTTTTTTTTTTCTTCAACTCCGCTCCGCACTACCCGTTTCTCTGGAAGTGCAGGCAAGGAACTGCTTCCTGCACCCCACAACTAAATTCAAAAGACGTCATATAAGGTAGGTAAGACAAAAGCAGAAAAAACCGGCCAAAAGCGTGTCGGACCACGCGCAGTATAGTATTCAAGCATGTTTTGATTAGGTTCTAGCGCCTGATTGCTATTATTTGTTATTTACAGCTATAGCTCATTAACCTGTGAAGCCTGTTTAGCTGTGATAGTTTTACTTTTAACTTCATCGTTACACTGCTAATGTAAATTTTTTCAGTGACAATAACATCTGTTTAGTTGGCAGGAATGTGGGGGGGGGGGGCACTTCTTGACTCCAACAAAAAATTGCGCTGTTAAGCTGAATTTTTCGTAAACGGATCCCTAATTCAAATAAATGGTACAGCAGCACTGCACTTACTTTCTCGCGATATACGAGAGTCATCAATTGACAGTGTCCCCACCGGGAATCGAACCCAGAACTTCCGAATCAAGAGCCGAATGCTCTAACCACTAGATTATAAAGGGCTGCGGATAGTAAAGAGTAAATAAAGACCAAGTGCAAACTTAAGTTTGTAATTCCATACAAATAATATGGAAATACAAACTTACCCATACTAGATTTATGTAAAAATGTTTAAATGAAATATGCAGTCAGGTACATAACCAATTAATAATTCCAATTTGAAGCATTAAAATAAGCTCATTGAAACCAATTTTGAGTAAATCACATTTTAAATTCGAGTACTAAGGGAACACCCCTTATATGAACTTCCACAGACCAATGAATACTGCCGAAAGATACCTTGCATGGAGAGTCTTGGTCATGCAAAATTTCATCAAGATCATTTGAGCCGTTTTTGAGCAAATCGCATTTTTTCATTTCCATTGTATGACAGCTACCCTCAAAAAGAGAGCCAGCAAGAAACTACTCAGTATCCTCCGATGAATTTACAAGAAAAAAAATATGGTGTCAATCGGACTATTCGTTTAGCCGCTAGGCCAAAGCGTGACGGACAGACCGACCGACGGACCAAACTACCGACCGACCGACTGACGGACATTTTTGGGAGACTTGCTTTTTATGATGTATAAGTGATATACAACACATTTTTGAGAAAATTAGAAAAACTTTTTTTTTCACGAATACAATACCTTTCTCGCTCCGCTCGAAAGTAAAAATGGTCTTTGCAGAGTCACATTATTTTTGAAAGACCTTTCTAACGACACCCTACACAATGGGTAAGTTAGATAGAGTTAACGTAAACTGGATTGGTCCTTATCCTGATCAAACGTTGATATTTTATATGTCACAGATTGATCGGCAATTCAAATTTTCCTGCGGTATTTTTAAAGACAAACGTTCGTGCCATCACCCATGCATAGTGGCCCAAGCACGGCGAACGTCAAATTAGTACTGAATTTCCGTACCAATGTGGGTTGTCAATTTTGGACGTTGAAGTTGGCAGTGATGGCTTTATTTAGATCGTTAGGTTGGTACTACTATTAACAATGGCGCTTAAATGGGCGTCGTGGTATGTTTCAGTTTAGCCAACGCGATGCAACGCGAAGGCGAGGCCGTAATTTTCAACAGCTCATTCTTGTTCGAAATTTCACCATGTCAAGTTCTAAAGTTGATAGTTTTCCGCACGCAATTGCCCGAGATGGAGTTTTTTATTCTGAAAGCCTGCAGCAGCTGGAGGACGAGCCATAACGCTTTTATCGACAGCTAAGTGTCACCATACATTTATCTTATTACAGCGCGTTCAGGACATGTCTGTCTATGACGGTTATTTTCTGCGCATGGGTAACAGGCGGAGAGCCAATGAACGATTCGCTCGCCCTCTGGGGAGTGACTTTGACTTCTGTGCATTAACGGTCACCAACGGAGTTATTTTATAACCAGCTATGAAGTGAAATTATAATACGCGATTACCTACCTACTTTGTGAGTCAGACACGCTATACGGTGGGGTTATATCACGTAGATAAAACGATTGGATTAAAAGCCGCCAATATATTTATAACTTTGGGGCTGACAAAGATGTGGCGTTTAGTTAATGTTGAATTTACAACAACAGGTAGGACAACGAAACCTGCACACCGCTGTGGTTACCGAGGAACAGAATGGCTACGAGCGGTGAATGGCAAGTCAGGATGAATGATCGTCATGTAAGTAAGTCACAGTCGAATGAATTAGGCGATTGCCGAAGATGTTATCGATGCGTAGTACCTATAGTTCGGTCAATGTTATATTTTCGGCTTTCCTAAGGCTGTTCTATAGCAATCTCTTTTTCCATTTACATGTCGTAGAGCGACTCTCATTTCGAATTTCCCGCGGTATTTCCAAAGACAAACGTTCATGCCAGCAGCACCCATGCAGTGGCCCAAGCACGGCGAAGCTACGCCAAACGTCAAATTAGTACTGAATTTCCGTACCAGTGTAGATTGTCGATGTTGGACGGTGATGTTGGCACTGATGGCTTAGCACTAATAATTCACAGTAATATGTTGTAACACTTATTGTTAATTTTTGCTCTGTAACTATGAGGGTGACGTGTTCAATACTGAATAAACCCTCTATAAATAAATAAAGATTTTAAAATAAATTATGGCTTTATTTAGATCGTGAGGTTGGTACTACTATTACGAATGGCGCGTAAAGGGGCGTGGTTTGTGTCAGTTTAGCCAATACATAGCAACGTGAAGACGAGGCCGCCATTTTCAACAGCTCATTCTTGTTCGAGATTTTACCACGTTAAGTTCTAAAGTGATAGTTGGCCGCGAGATGAAGCCTGCAGCCGCTGGCAGATGAGTCGTGGCAATTCTGCGATGACAGGAGCGACCCTTTAATCGAGCTAAGTGTTTATGATCTTTTCTGCCTTAAACTGGGAGATTTTAGGTTATGATACGCGAATACCTTTTGTGATAGTAAAACACGGTGCACTGTGAGTTTGCTGTAGTTGAACATGTGGATAGATTCTTATGAAAGCCTCTAACTTTGGGGTTGACAGGATTGTGGCACTTAGTTAATCTTCTTAAAATAAAACAACAGGAGGGACGACGAAACCTGCATACCGCTGTGGTTAACGACGACGTGATAGAAGAGAAAACCGTATGAGAGGTCAATGGCAAGTCAGGATGAATGATCGTTATGCAAGTAAGTTACACTCGATTGAATTAGGTGATTGTCAAAGATGTTATGTTATCGATGTCCACTACCAATAGTTCGGCCAATATCGAGTTCTCTGCTATTCCTGATGATCCCTTGCCCACATAGTGCCATCCCTCTTCATCCCCAGTCGTGTCTTCGACATACATATATTATTTTCTCTTATAGCATGAAAAAAATAGAAAACGTTAACTTACGTATAGCACAGTATAGAAAGTGTATAGGACAGTCTTGAGGATCATCTAAAGGTTTCAGAGGTGGATATTTACGATATGCACTCCAGTTCAAGTAAACTGGGTAGCTCTTTATCCCAATCACATATGGTACTACTCCATTCGGTAGTTTTGGGTCAAATCCTGTGTACTTTTCTGTGAACTTTTCCAGTGTAAAGTGCGTGAACTCATTTATTCTAAAGCTTGCGGTTGGGATATCTTCGCTCAGAACTTTAAACTTTAATATATTTTCCTGAAAAATTTCTTCATTTCCAATTTCTTCATCCTCAATAAACTCTAAACCATAATAATGCTTATAATGCTTCCAATATTGTTCTAGTTTATCATAAGTATTAAAGATTTCTGATATTGTTCCTGGATCAACGTCGTAATCAGGAGGTAATGATTGAGCATGACGATAAAAGTCAATGTTAACAGTATACTCGTAATTTGCATCAAAGTATCTGTAGTCTCCATAATGTGCTGTATGGTGTTTTGCCATATTAGCGTCAATTACTGTAAAGAATGGATCGGGAAAAAAAGGGCGTTCATCTTTAGTAGTACGCTTTGTTCTTGTTGTTGCCTCGGTCGTTTGTGTTGCCTGGCTTGTAGGTTTTGGTGGTGTAAAAGAAGATGGCCACGTGGCAGCGCTTTTTGTTGTGGTGGTTTTGGTTGTTGATCTTTTTGTTGTTGTTGAAAACCTTGTTGGAGGTTGTGCGGCTGTATCTTCCATATATTGCACCAAAAAGAGAACTAACAGCACTTTATCTAACACTTCCATTAAAACTTAAATAAATGTCACTCTTTTCTTTAATTTAACACTACCGGTGGCGAACTTTGGGCTGTTTTAATTTTCAGATAAGAACTGTGACAAAACATAATTCCACATTCACGCCAATCTATTTTAAGATAAATGTTTATTAATCACGATTAAAAATTATTTTTTCTTTGTTTAACACGCAGTATATCTTTTACAAAAATGTAAAATAAGTTGCCATGTTTTCACCGTAGTAAATTATAGTAAACGCCTTTGAAACCAGTCGGTACTACGATATCAGGACAGATAATACTCACCTACGGCGAGAATAAAACTAAATAAATAAATCAGAATGCGATTTGATGACTTGAGTAGTCTGACAGCCAAGTTGGCAACAGAACTAATCATGTTCAAAACCTTTCATTGGGGTCGGACCTGCCTTATGGGTCGCAAAGATCATGGTAGCCTAAAAATCAGTGCCCTAGTCAAAAGGGCCCTTTGGCCGCCTACAAAACCAATGCTACGTAACCAGTTTCGTGTGAAAAAATTTTTTTCTTCTTACGAAACTAGTTACCTACAAAGAAATTTATTTCTTCCAACGAAATTAGTTACGCACGACCTTCTACGAAACCAATAAGCTACGTAACCAGTAAAGTGTGAAGATCAATTTTTATTTTAAAGGAATGTTGCGCAAATGTCCATTGCTGGGCAAATGTCTACTGCTAGGCAAATTTCCACTGCCGGGCAATCAACCACTGTTGGACAAATGAACACTGCTAGGCAAACGTCCACTAAATTTCCAATGTTGGGCTAATGATCATTGTTGGGCAAATGACATTGTTGGGTGCCTGACGATGTTAACTCGAAACCGGTCGCATTCTATATAAATTTTACTAAATAAATAGTGGAACTAGTGTGAAAATGGTGTTTAATTACATAAAGACCACTGATTGGTAAATATTACCAATGGACAATTGGCTAATAGTGGTGATTGCCCAGCAGTGGACATATTCCCAGCATCGGACATTTGCCCAGCAGTAGACACTAGTCCTATAATGGACATTTTTCCAGCAATCGATATTGCCCAGCAGTGGTCATTTGCCCAGCAGTGGACATTTGCCTTACAGTGGTATTTGTCCAGCAGTAGACACTAGCCCTATAATGGTCCTTTTTCCAGAAATCGACATTGTCCAGCAGTGGTAATTTGCCCAGCAGTGGTCATTTACCCAGCAGTGGACATTTGCCCAGCTGTGGACATTTACCCAGCAGTTTTCATTTGCCCAATGTCATCACTCGTCCTATAATGGTTAATCGCCCAAAAATGAAGCAGGAGCTCAAGGCCCACGGAAGCACTTCTCTACTTTTATCTCGTTATTTCGTCGAAAACTGCTGTAAACACAGGGGCCAGGAGATATATTTTTTCTTGCTACGAAACTAGTTTCGTTAGAAGAAATAAATTTATTTATAGGTAACTAGTTTCGTAGGAAGAAAAAAAATTCTTCACACGAAACTGGTTACGTAGCATTGGTTTTGTAGGCGGCCGAAAGGGTCAAAACGACTTCGTAAAATAAAAACAAAATAAGGTGACTATTCATCATTATCATCAC
Source organism: Athrips mouffetella (assembly GCA_947532105.1). Taxonomy (NCBI): domain Eukaryota; kingdom Metazoa; phylum Arthropoda; class Insecta; order Lepidoptera; family Gelechiidae; genus Athrips; species Athrips mouffetella. The sequence goes on from OX383959.1 coordinate 7,505,005, forward strand.
TATATCAGCCGAAACGCGTCCACTGCTGGACATAGGCCTTCCCTAAAGATCTATGACGTCCGGTCCTGCGCTGCTCGCATCTAGCGGCTTCCCGCGACCTTGACCAGATCGTCAGTCCACCTAGCGGGGGGCCTGCCTACGCTTCGTCTTTACGCTCCATCGGCCATCGGTTCGTCTTGCGATATGCCCTGCCTGCCCACTGCCACTTTAGCTTAGCGATTTTTAGGACTATATCAATTACTTTAGTTCTTCTGCGGATCTCCTCATGTGTGATTCGATTCCGCAGAGAGACTCCGAGCATAGCCCTTTCCATAGCCCTTTGGGTGACTTTGAGCTTCCTGATAAGCCCCATCGTGAAAGGCCACGTCTCGGTGCCATAATTATGTCATCACTGGCAACACACACTGGTCAAAGACGTTCTCTCTACTAAATGTATGGGAGTGCTTAATGACAAAATTTTGGATATTTCTCGTTTTATTTAAAAAAGTTATTCATGTCATTTTAGTGATTTGGTAACGTGCTTTCGATATTTAATAGTTCAGGAATAATCGCCTGGGCACACTTATGCACCCTGTATATTTTTTTTAACTCACACGTTTCGAAAACTACTACATCAAGCAAAACAACTTTGCTCGGAAAACATTAACAAGACAGAAGATGTGAAAGAGCAGTACATTTAAGGAAAGTACAAGAATAACGTGTTACTGAAATTAAATAACGTTTGTGCCATTTGAAAACATACAGAAGAAATCCTCTGCTACAAAATTTTAGATTTTAGTTTCGAGCGGAGCGAGAAAGTATTATATATTCCTGAAAAAAAATTTTTTTCTAATTTTCTCAAAAATGTGTTCTGTAATACTTAAACATCATAAAAAGCGTAAAAAGTGCATAAAAAGAGCCTCCCCGCGGCGCACCCTGGAAACAGCTAGACACGGTAATGCAGTGTCTAAGCTGGCCAATCTTTTTACCACGGCAAATGGGCGATCCATGCGATTACCAGCCCTTTCAAGGGCCCAAAAGGCTCTTTTCAGAGCCAGCTCTGACTGTCATCACGATTAATATCGAAGGCTTTTCAGATGACAAGCTATTTTACTATCAAGACTGTCAGAGGCATTCATGTGACATTTTGTGTGTACAAGAAACTCACCGTGGTTCTGAACAACAAAGACCACAAATAACAGGCATGCTCCTTATCGCTGAAATCGAACACAAAAAGTATGGCAGTGCAGTTTTTGCAAAACCATCCATTACAGTTCTTTCAGCCGATTGTATTTCAGAGGGATCAATTGAACTCATCACCGTCGACTTAGGGAACTGTACAGTGACCTCTGTCTATAAACCACCAAATGAGGACTTCAGATTCATCAAAACCAAGAACTTTGATAATCACCCCACTAAACTAGTACTAGGCGATTTTAATAGCCACAGTACCACCTGGGGCTATGCAGCCAGTGACCGTAACGGAGAAGGTGTTGAGCGATGGTCAGATTCGCACGACTTGGAACTTGTCCACAGTGCCAAACTCCCTGCATAATTTTACAGTCGCCGAAGGCGTCGCAGCTATAACCCGGACCTAGCTTGCTGCAGCACGAACATTAGACTACAATGCACCAAGCAACTGTGTTCGCCAATACCTAGAACACAGCATCGACCTGTGGTGATTCAGGTGGTAGCTACTGTGAGACCTTTACAGGTCCCATTCAGAAGGAGGTTCAACTTTAATAAAGCTGATTGGACCAGTTTTTCTGAAAAAGTGGACCAGAATCTTCTCGACCTACCGCCTGAACCTGAAAACTATGATAGGTTTGTTGAGGTCATTTGGAGGTGTCGAACATCATACATTCCAGGCTTAAAATCAGATGCTTCGGCTCTATTCACAAAATATGAAGTCCTCTTTGCAGAGGACCCCTTCTCTGAACAGACCATCTTGATTGGAGAAGAGCTTTTGAGATTGGTAGGTGACAGTAGGCAGGAAAAGTGGATAAATACCGTCACGACCATAGATATGACGCATAACAGCAAGAAAGCGTGATCCACAATACAAAAGCTGACAAACGATCCGCCCCCTCCTTCATTGCCGGGTCAAACCACAGCCAACCAAGTAGCTCACCAACTGATACTAAATGGTAAGCCTACTGGAAAGCTACCCAAAATGCCAAAACAAGCCCAACAGGCCCAACAAACGTGTAACAACATCAGCATGCCTTTCACGCTCACTGATATCATCACAAACATAAAAGCACTAAAAAACGGGAAATCTGCTGGGTTGGATGATATTACAGTCGAACAGCTGAAACACTTGGGACCAGTGGCTATATCCTGGCTGCTGAGCTTATTTAACAATTGCATGACATCAGCAAAGATCCCGAAATTGTGGAGAAAGTCTAAAATCGTAGTCTTACTTAAACCAGGGAAGTCTCCCATCTGACCCTAAAAGCTATAGACCAATTTCCCTCCTATGTCATACCTTTGATAGATTATAATACCTGAAAATATGTCTAAAAATATTGCTAAATGGCTAAATTGTATTTCAGAGATAATAGATAGTTAGGAGTAATACATTTTATTGTAATAGTATTGATTTCATCTCTTTCCTAACGGAAGTTGTAGAATGTAATTAACTAAAGTATTGTATGAAGTAAAATCATAAAAATGACATGTGTTGCAAGGTTTATAATGTGTTCAAAATATTGTATTAATATTGTTATCGATTCATCTAGTAAAATATACCAAATCGTATGTAAAAGTAGTAATTTTGATGCTGTTCAATGTAGCTCATTGGCTAATGTAACTAGAATGATTTGTATTGGTTAATATGTGGCTAATATCACTCACCTCGTTCCTGATTGGATAATTGTATTGCTCACTACCTGTACAAACTTCATTTCATATTGTATGATAAAAAGCTCCATCAGAGCATTAAATCTCTCTTATATTAGTGTCGGCGAAACTGGAAGTATCCTTAGTCCTGAGTTAAGTAATTTTCTTTAATATTTAAAATATGTTGTTGTAATAGAAGTAAATCTCATTGTAAACGTGTTATTTTCTTGTCTTTAAATGTAGATAACTGTATTTTCAACTCTGCTTGGATTAGTAACTGTTTTACTGCTGTTTCTTTGAATAATGAAGTACATTTATAACTACCATTTATTTCGTTTATCATTTGTTCTAAAATTCCCTTCCTATGTAGCTATAATCCACGAAAAGGCGTGGTTAATTTAGGTAGGTAGTACAAGACAGCTTGGCTGTATCCTCGTATTTTAGAGCACAATAGGTAAATTACTCAAGACCTAGTATTCCTTTAATAGAAAACTCATATTAAAAAGCTTTTATTTGTAACTGCACGTGTCTCTATCCTTAAAATTCTAACATCAGAAGTGGGATCCTACCCAGCACTGCAGTTAAAATATTTTTCTGTAAACAATTCCAGGATGGATGCGGCTGCCTAGCGACCTCTTCAAAGCGATCAACGATGCTGCGCCTGATGTCCGGCCAGGGGAAAGATGATCCAACTACAAGCAACTGCTGCGCAGAGTAACTACTGGTCCACCAACATCGAGGCACATCAGAAAATCATTTGGAGCAGCATCGTTATTGTTGCTAAGACAGGTAAGGCCCCAACAAGGCCTGCTTAACTTTAGTTAAAAACCTGAAAATTTAAAACTGAATTTATATCTAGAAGTAAGAAATATTTCGTGTACCTAAAATGTCTGATTCAAAACAATATTCAGCGTTCCTACCTAACATTTTTGCAAGCTCAAATAGCTAAAAGTGGTCTTTCAAATATTAAATGTATTTAAACCGTCATTTAAAAGTAAAAAGTTAAAGAAAATTTTGACTGTGACGATTGATAAAATTTACTAATCACCCTTTTCTTTTTTTTACGACCTACATGTAACCTGTCTGATCTAGTTAAAAACTTGTGCAGAAACCGAATTCTATTCGGTTAATTTAGTGTACCAACATAAAATTTTTGTTTTCTATCTTTCATCATCTTATCGTGGGTGTTGTAATGTAAGATCAATGACCTAACTTCTACAAAATCTGGACTATACCTGTCTACTTAGGTTTCTTTAAATGTTGTTTGTCTGGTTCCCTAACTCAGATACGGTTTTGTAGATAACTAAATTCTCTCTCCAACATTCAAAACTTGGGCTACAAAACATCGGTCACAGTGGCATGTCCTGTATTTGCATTTCATTTTTGTTTAAAAGTAACGTAAGAAACGAATAAAACTTGGTCAACATATATTCAATAATGAATGTGTTCGACACTAAAAGTTCACACAATATTTCCTCGCACTTCCCGAAAACCGAAAATTTTGGGTGGGTAGATCAGACTTCTAGTTATTTTGCGACAACTATATTTGTCTTTTCACAATAAGCCTAAAGGCTTTGCAATTTCAACACTGTATTTTGCTCAGTTTGACCGTCTTATGAATTAAAATAATTAATAATTAATCAATAAATTAATCTATTCTATAATAAATAAAAAATTAATCAATAAATTGACATGAACAATGATATCATCATCCAACTCGTCTGTTCCTGTTTCTGACAAGGCTGCTCTGGAAAGTGTGTCGGCTATAAACATTTCAGTGCCTTTTTTATATTCAACATTGAGATTGTATGCTTGAATTTTCATCATCATCCTTTGAAGCCTTGTAGGAACATCAACTAATGGCTTTTTGAACAAAGTTATGAGGGGACGATGGTCGGTTTCCACTGAGACAGTTTGACCATAAATAAATTGGTGGAACCTGACACAAGCAAAAACAATTGCATATACTCGTAGCTCTTTCTCAATTTGGGCCATTTTTTGTTGAGACTCTGTAAGTGTTTTTGAAATGTAGTATACAGGGTGATCATTTTGCAAAAGGACAGCACCGACAGCTGTGCTTCGAATCAACAGACAGTTTGATTTTTTCTTTGACATTAAAATGTGACAGTACAGGGGCTTTGCAGATTAAATTTTTTAGTCGATTAAAATATATTCATAAGTAGAATTCCATACAAAAGTAGAATTCTTTTTCAGAAGTTCTCGGAGAGGAGCAACTTCTGTGGCCAAATTATTTATGAATGGACTTAAATAATTAAGCATTCCTAAAAATCTTTGAAGATCTTTAGTGCATGTCGGCGACGGCATTTCTTTGATTGCACGTACCTTGTCTTGATCTGGTTTAATTCCTTGGCCTGAAAAAATATGACCTAAGTATTTGACTTCAGTTCTGGCAAATGTGCATTTTTCACGGTTGAATTTGATATTGTTATGGACAGCTCTTTCAAAGATTTGTATGAGACGCTCATTGTGCTCTTCAAGCATGTTTCCACTGACAAGGATATCATCGCTGTAGACACTGACTCCTGGTATATCACCAAATGTTTCTGTCATGACTTGGTGAAAAAATTCAGGTGCGCAATTTACTCCATAGGGTAGCCGTTTGAATCTGTAGCGACCAAAGGGTGTGTTGAATGTTGTCAAATATGAGCTTTCTTCGTCAAGACGGATCATCCAGAAACCACAACTTGCATCAAGCGTAGAATAGTACTTGGCTCCTGCTACTTTGGAGCGTACCATGTCGACTGAAGTTATTGGATAATGTGTACGTTGTACAGCTTGATTATGATTACTAGGATCAAGGCATAGCCTTAACTGACCATTTTTCTTTTCAACTAATAGAAGACTACTTACCCATTCTGTTGGCTCCGTGACTTTTATAATTACATCCATATTTTCCATTTTCTCTAGCTCTGCCTTCAGCCTATCATGAAGTGCAAATGGTACGTTCCTCGGTGCGTCGATTTTGGGTGGGACACTCGGGTCTACAATGATGTGGCATTCACCTGGTAAGCAACCTAGACCACTGAAAATTCCTTTATAAAATGTTAAAATTGTGTCTAAATTTTGACTTGACAGTGACTAACTTTTTGACTGAATTTGACTTGACAAAGTTTTACTATTTGGTTGTGCCTGACTTGACATAATGTTATATTTGACCAAAGATTTTGGAAACTACGCCAGGGGGCGCAGCGTTTTTTCTTACGTCAATGTATTTGACTGACTCATTTTGACTGACTGGCTGAATTCAGACTCTATACTATAAACTCTCTTAACAAGACCTAGTTCTGTAAGTGTATCTTTGCCTCGAACCTCGAACAGTGCGAGAGTTGACATCGGCAATGATGAAATTAACTTCTTTTGTAATTTCCTTGTTATTAATGTTGAATGAACACAGAAGATTTTGACAACCTAATACTTTTATAGGATTATTTGTGTATGACTTGACCTTAATATTGCATGGAGACAAAGGTACATTCATGTTAATTGAATTGTACAAATATTTAGGCATAATATTAATGTCACTTCCAGTGTCCAGCATGCACTCAAATACCTGATTTTTTATAGTGATGTTAAACACCCAATCGTTTGTAAAGTTCTCAGCACTGACACTTCCAACAAACAATTGATCTGATGACTCTTCTTCAGCATGAATATATCTGACTGACTTTTTAAGGCGGCAACAAACTTCAAAGTGAGTGAGTAGAAATTGTAAAAAAATGACAATTTCTACATCTTGCGTTTAGAGCTGGGCAGCAGACACGATGTATCTGTCCACATCGGTTACATGACTGACGTCTTGCTGGCGTGCTGCTACGACCATGTGACTGTGACCTTGACTTGGAGGTAGAGTGTGTTCTCTGCCTAGGCCTGAAGGACTCACGTGATGAAACTTGGTTCACTGACGATGAACTTTCTTGTTGTAATTGTTGTGCCTGCGACCTCGATCTTGTGATAGTTTTAGCCATCTCTAGGGCTTGATCCATGGTTTGATCTTCTTGTAGTAAAAGCTTTTCTTGAAGATATGCATGTGTCTGGTTTAAATTGCAAATAAATATAATTTTGCATAGCCTGTCTTATAGACTTTCAAACTTGCATGCTTAAATAAGTGTTTTTAAGTTACAGGCAAATTCTTCCAGCGACTCTTGTGGACCTTGCTTGTAGGTAAAGAATTTGTAAGACTCATAGGTTAAATTTTGTTTTAGGACAAAATATTCTTAAAATTTTTGCACTAACTCTTTGTATGTGACTTCATCCTCACTTTTCTCAAAGGAGTTGAATATTTCTAGGCTTTTTTCACCAAATATTGCGACTTTTCGCTTGTCTGTTTCGTTTTTTAACGAAGATGCGCACAGATACAATTTGAAGGTTTGGTACCACTTTTTCCAGTTTACGGACAAATTTCCTGTAAACGACATTTGTTCACAGTTTCCCATGTTGCCTTTCTTAGAATTTGGCGGCGGAGGCGGCGCGGCGGAGGCGGTGGCGTAGACATGACGAGACACGATCACACGACTGACTTGACTGAGAGCTATTTTGTGCGTTGGACTTCTTCTTTTTGGACTTCTGACACCATGTGGTTGTAGCAGTGGTCCAGGCAGGCTGACATAATAACAACACAAGCTCCGGGACACAGATTTATTGTATTTTATAAGAAAATACAAGGATTCAATTCAATCTTTGATGAGTGGCTTTTGTGTGTTCACAATTCCGCCAATGTCACGTAGTGAAGTGAATACACGATGGAGATTCGCAAAAAAAAAAAAAAAAAAAACCCGGATATAGAATCCATTGAATAATCCTTTAGAGTACAAAACATCACAATATGTACAACAGAACAAGATAGTTATTATTAAAAATAATTTTCATAAATAGGAGAACATTAGAGTTTAATATGATTATAACTGATGAATTTTGACAATAAGAATATAAAAGGAGAATCAACAAGGGATAATAAATATTTCATATTAGTGGGCAAAGGGATCTCAGGAGGGAGGACATTATATAATGAAATAGAAAGTTTGGGACAGTTAAAAAATATATGATCTATATCACCTTCGTCTATTCCGCATTCACACAGGGAGTTATCCCGAACCCTAATCTTATTTAAATGAACCGGGGTGCTGGAGTGACCTAATCTAATACGACAGATTGTTGTTATAATAGGTCTGGGAATTTTACGAAACTTGAAAAACCACGGTTTTATTGGAATTTCAGGTTGGATGTCACCATAAAATTTACCCTTGATGAATTTAGATGAAGACCACAGGATGTTCCATTAAAATACAAGGATCTAGTTGTAGACGTGATCAATGACACATGACAGCTGTTCTAGCGGGAATAGTGATGGGACACTACTTAGACTAGTGTTGTACCTATACACAACAACGGCGATACATTTATGCCGATGACCTTGCACTAACTTGTCAGCATAAGAGCTTCGAAACCGTGGAAAGCACACTGAATCTTGCCTTGGAGAACCTTCATAAACATTATGAGCATAACGCTCTAAGGCCCAACCCAAACAAAACCCAATCGTGCGCTTTCCACCTACGCAATCAGGAGGCAAACAGGGAGCTGAAAATTTACTGGAAGGGTGCCGCCATCCAGCACTGCAGTTGCCCTAGATACCTGGGAGTGACACTGGACCGCTCTCTGACATACAAGACCCACTGCAGAACTTCAAAACAAAAAGTTAGTTCCCGTAACAACCTGCTGCGCCACCTCTCCTCCACCAACTGGGGAGCAAACCCAACGGTTATGCGCACTACGGGGCTAGCTATTTTTTTCTCAGCAGGAGAGTACCCGTGTCAAGTGTGGGCTAGGTCAGCTCACACCAGAGAGGTGGACGCGGAGCTAAATGACAGCCACATCGTGACTGGCTGTCTCAAGCCAACTCCTGTCGGTATGCTGTTCCCTCTTGCGGGAATAGCTCCTCCCAGAGTCCGTAGAGAAGTGACCTGTTCGCTAGAAAAACAAAAACAGGAAAGCGTCCCGAGTAGTGATGTGAACCGATTACAATTTTTAACACCGGTATATACCGATTAGTTATTTTAAAAAACCGGTTTTTAAAGGTTTTTTTAGGTTTTTTTTTTAAATACCAGTATTTATTTAAAGGCTTAGTATTTATTTTTCTTCACTTAATCAGGTACAATTACAATACAAAAAAGGAGTAGTCATCAATCAGAAAATAAATGAGCAGGAGATTTTATAGTTCGCCGGTTTCTAATTAATCGTAGTTTTGATTTATGAAGCAAATTTGGTCAACAGCATCTGCCTGTAGCCTGCTCCGTCTAGAGGACAATATATATCCTGATTTGGAAAACATCCTCTCTGAAGCTACCGATGTCGCTGGTATGGCCAAATACTTTAGCGCTATTGTATTCAGAGGCGCCAAGTGTTTATTGCTGGACCAAAAAGCTCCCGCACTTTTAGCTGCATTTGTGATCTCGGCTTCTTCGCTTCGTGGATAATGGTCTATATACATGCGTAAAATATTAATTACAGAAGCAGTTGAACTAGTATTGGGTCTTCTTTGTTTTAAGAAATCCAGTAGTCCAGGTTTTTTCTGTCCCGGCTGCTCCTAAGTCGCTGGCTTCTCTGAAGTCGATGGCATAGAGCTATCCACGGAATCTTTTAAGCAATGGGATGATTCTTTTCTTACCAACTCTTTCGCCGACAGCATGTTTTCTGGGTGACGAAATGGTGTTCTCAACACTGGATGCAAATATGTAGATATTTGCGACACAGTTCTTGTTTCATATGCCAAGAGTCTGTTACTTATGTGTCGCCTCACTGATGAGTGAAACATCTTGCCTATATCTGTTGTGAGGGAAATTTCAATAGTGTTAAATTTTTCAAATAGTCCACATATTAACGGAATGACTAGTCGGATACTGATCAGCGCTAACGAGTTTTGTAGCTTCCTCGAATATTTCCAAAATGTTGATAACTTCTCTAACTGCTTCTTCTTCGGAAGCAGTTAAGTAGTCTGGCGCCTGAACTAATTTCCTACACAACAATGCGAGAACGTCACTTAACTGTAGTATTCTCATTAACATGTAAAACGTGCTCTTCCATCGTGTAGAAACTTCTTGTATCATCTTCAAAGGGGTAGAATCGGGTTTTCTTTCTTTCTGAACTAATTTAAGCGCTCGCCAACCTTCAGCTGATGACTTTTTAAAGAACTTTACAATGGATTTACATTTGTTAGTTAATATCCTCCACCTCAGAAAGCTTCATAGAATCGTCCAAAGTTAAATTAAGCGTATGGGCAAAACACTGCACGTGCCTTATTCCCAGCAAATCACACATCTTTACCATGTTAGTACCATTATCAGTGACAATAGCAGAAATTTTTCCTAATATTTTCTATTCTGTTAGTAAGTTAGTCATAATTTCAGCTAGATTTTCGCCTGTGTGCGAAGTTGGAACATCACATGTAGTTAATTCGTAGCTTTTTAAAATGTTTTAAAAATGTATTGTGACAGTAAGGAAACAATCCATGTTTTGATTTGACCACATATCAGCGGTAAGTGCAACACTCTTAATATTTTCAAGCATGCTAGCAAGCCGTGACTTGGCACTCTTGTAAAGTTCTGGCATTGGAAGTTTATAGCTTGGATTCAATACTTCAACCAGCTTCCTAAAACCCTTGTTTTCACATACTTAAACGAGGCATCGGGGACTCTCCTAACATAGACAACATTTTAATCGGAACAAGACTTATTTTCGGATGCATATCTAAGATTCGGATATATGTTTTGTGGTTGTAATCGGTTTTTAATGTGAACCGGTAATTATCGGTTTTAACAAAAACCGGTTTTTTGTAGGTTTTTATGAAACCGGTTCACATCACTAAACACATCCACTCTACGGGCTCTCTCCCGCCGCAGGTCGGTTGCGAAGCCGCAAAAGATTCCTGCGATCCACACAGCCTACCGACCAAAACCCTTCCGACGTGAGGTGCAGACTTTGGGCAAACTAGTACCCACATTCACAGTACCCCCCCAACGAAAACCTGCCTCCTATAAGGAACCTTGGCCAACCTGGAGAAGTCTAAATAGGCTGAGGACCCAAGTTGGCCGAAGCAAGGATAACCTATGCCGGTGGGGGTTCCTAAGTAGCGCAGACGCCAGCTGTGAATGTGGAGAACTCCTGCAAACCATGGCACACTTCACTAATTGTCTCGCGTGCCCGACCACCTGCTCGCGTAAGGACTTACTTGACGGTAACTAGAGGGCTACCACGGTAGCCGCTTTCTGGACAAGTATGATTTAGCCTGTGTTCTTGCCGACACGAAAGAAGAAGATCATAAAAAGCAAGTGTCCTAAAAATGACCGTGTGTCGGTCGGTCGGTCGGTTTGGCTGTCTGCCACGCTTTGGCCTAGCCTAGTGGCTAAACTAATAGTTAGTTCGTCGACATTTGTCTAGAGAAGAGTTGTTGAGAGCAGTGGGAATGCTCTAGGCTGGTGCTTTTCAACATGACATCGCTACTGCAGTAGGCAAGGCACTAGGCAAAATATGATTTAGAAGTTGTGGTCACGCTACCGTGACAGAGGGATATCCAGGACCAAGCCGCATTACTACACCCAGACAAGACCGCTTTTTGCAAAATGCTGCAAGAAGTGTACGGAAAAACCTAACTAGGTTTATGCAACACTGTAAAAAAAAAAAAAAACCTTATGTAAATTCTTTTGTAATTTTCAATAAATAAATAAATAAAGGCAACCAAATGTTACGACGATGCAACTGGTCCAACGGCTACAGTCTGAAAACCGGGTGCTTGTGAGTGACCAAACTGTGAGTAGAAGACTGCACAACCTTCATGCTCGTAGACCACTTCGGGTTCCAGCTCTAAGAAGAGGAAATCCTGGACGAAGACTGCGATGGGCCAGAGAACACGTGAACTGGGAACCTCATCAACGGTAATTGGTGCTTTTCACCGATGAATCCCGATTCGGCTTTCACCCTGATTCAAGGAGAATACGGGTTTGGAGAGAGCGGCGCTTGGTACTTTTTTTGATGGGTAAAAAATGTTAAACTCGCATCAGATGTCGCGTCAGATCTCGAGTCAGATCCTTAGCCTGATCAAAAAAGCGTCAACTGTCAACTTTATTGTTATTACCATAGACTATGCAGCTGCCATTATTCATAATCCCACCAAAAACATAACTGTTAAAAAGGGGGCCAAGTTCCTATCGGCTAATTGTTTGCCTAAAAAATGGTTTAAATCCGATCCAATGCCAAGTTTAGATGCACTACCATACACCCAACTTAAAATATGGTATAGCTGTGAAAATACGCACGGACGTTGAAAATAATATCTAAAATGAAATACTTCTAAATTTGAACTTGGCAGGTTTTTGTGCTGTAAGTAACACTTTATTAATTGTGTAATAATTTATATATTAAATGCCAAATACCAATGTCATAACATAAAAATACAATAAAATTAGGTCACAAATAAAATATTGTGTCAAGTTCGTCTCCTCGAGGCGGCATAGTCCCTAGCAGACAGGCAGCGTTCCCACGCTGAACAGCAAGGCTTAATCTTAGCGCTAGAAAGCTGCCTGCTCTGCGATCGCCGGAAACCTCGATGAGACGTGTGGACAAGTCCCCAATAAACCGTTTAGCCTCAGAGCCCCAGGGTCCTGATTAGATTGTATTAGAATGCAATTAAATTTATTTTTTATATAATTAAATTAACCTGCCATGTTCAAATTCAAAAGTATTTCATTTTAGATATTATTTTCAACGTACCTGCGTATTTTCACAGCTATACCATATTTTAAGTTGTGTATATGGTAGTGCATCTAAACTTGGCATTGGATCGGATTTCAACCCTTTTTTAGGCAAACAATTAGCCGATAGGAACTTAGCCCCCTTTTAAACAGTTATGTTTTTGGTGGGATTTCAATACTTTTTGATCAGTTTGCTATATTATATTTATAGTAACTATCGCAACGTTGTTTGTATTTTCATAGTTTCGTTAAAACATAGGTACTTGTTTTCATGCATGACTAAGTCTGACCTTCTAGAAATACTACTTTTTAATATTTGGTACAATATTTTTAGTCTGACTCGCACTTGACCATTTTCCATTTTCCAAATTTTTCCTTTACTTTAATGCTAACGACTACCCCGATGCCAAAATTCAGATTTGTAGGTCTCACAGAAGTATGACCAACAATTTTATGCATAGTAATGACTATATCCTGACACGCACTTGACCAATTTCGCATTTTTTCGCACCGTGATCAATTCCATAAATAGTGCACGGCATGCGCGTGGCCTATTGCGGGAACTTGGCCTAAGGTTATTACAATACGGGTTTTTGTACAGTGACATCAAGGTACGCGAGCAATGGCGCGATTGACCCTTACAAAAAGCATAATATTCAAAAATGCAAGTTTTCACTTCGGCCGGCACTCCCGGAGTGCAACCCGTCCTTTTTTAGGGTCCCGTACCTCAAAATAAAAGACGGAACCCTTATAGGATCACTTTGTCGTCCGTCTGTCTGTCTGTCAAGACCCTTTTTCTCACGAATGGGTAAAGGTATCAGGTTGAAATTGATAATGAATATTGAGGTCCATAAACCACACAAGATCTGAAAATTGATTTTTTTTACAACGACGCAATCAAAGGATATGGCTTTTTATGTCCTCATCTCCATACATTTATGCACTAAAGCAAAACCTAGAAGGTACTTCCCGTTGACCTAAAATTATGAAATTTGGCAAGAAGCTAGGTCTCACAGTACAAATAAAGAGAAAAGTCTAAAATCATTTAATATTTCAATTTTCTCACAACTAATAGTAACCAACTAAGGTGAGCTCCCGTTTTAAGAACTTTTCTATGAAAGAGGGGTCAAAATGGATGGTCGCGGAGTTTTTAAAGTCAAAGAGCAAAAGCTTTTAGTATATCATATGGTAGATAGGTACGGAACCCTTAGGACGCGAGTCCGACTCGCACTTGGTCGGTTTTTTTATTTAGTTTCAGGGTTTTAACAAAACGAATTGTTACTATTTTTATCAAAAAGATTGATTCGCACAAATTAACCACCCGTCTATTTTCACTTCGCCCTGCGTTTCACCAAAACTCCAAGGTATTTCTTTAAACTAACATTTGAAAAACTGGACGAAGATTGCTTTGCAGATTATGAACATTCATTTGTGAAGGTATTCGTCCTGAGTAGTTCCGTCTGAGAATATTGCCACCCTACTTGTCTCTCTCTCCTCGTGAATGTCGAAAAGGGCGACTAAGAAATAGGAAGCAGCGTTCTGCTCTTTAATTCTGTACAGTCAGCCCCACGTGTGTGGTTGTTATGATTACCTTGAGCGGGTCTTTAGTTTCTAGAGTACCTACCAGTGGTTTTGCTTTTACTACTTTTGTTATGTTACCAATACTGCAGTCGAACTTGCCATTATCCAGACTCTAGTCCAGGGGCGGATTCAGGATTTTTTCTGAGAAGGGCACAAAATGCACCCAAATCAAAAAGCAAGAAAAAAATTGAGATTTGAGAAAAAAAAATCTGTTCATCTTTCTTAAGTAATGGACAACATGCGATATACCCTTATTTTCGGTGCTTTATGTTGCCATTACGTAGACTCGGATGCTTGGGCAATTTTATTAAAGCAGAATTTTTTTGTATGATTTGTTATTTTAGTTACTGTTTACGCTCTATTGAATATGACCACAGTAGGTATCCAAAGTACTTCTTTTTTTATATAAGTCAATGACTATGTCATAAGTTCATAACATTACACGAACATCGTAGTCCTTACTTTAAAACAACAATCAGAGGTAATTTGTATTGCAATTTAATAACACGTTTTCTCCGTCAAACTTTTGATGTCTCCCTTTATATTCCTTTAATACGAACGAAATACATCCCATTCAAAAGTCGTACCCTACCATATAAAGCAAGAGCTAAGGACTAAATTACTAAATGGAAAGCAAAAGTAAATGAAAATGTAAGTTGGTTTTTGTTAAACAAACTCGTTGCCTAATGACATCACTGAGTGATACCCTTGAGGGTTCGGGTTGTTCCTAGCCCGCTAGTTTTGAGCCAGAGTTTCCAACATAGTAAAAAGAGCTACTATTTATAGAATATTTAAACAGAAATCATCTATATTTTATTTATTTTACGCAATATCTTGCCGTAGATTATTTCTAAAACATAATTATTTCTCTCTAAAATACAAATGAAACTTAAAATTTAAAGTTTGTCATAAGTTGTAAACGTCTCCTTAAATGTAAATTTTGTCGTAGATAACATCCGTAATACCATAATACGAATAACAAACTTTACGACATTTTGAATACCGCTAAATAAAAACCATACTACGAAAGAAATGGTTTTACTTTGTCAAACATATAGTTCTATGTTGTCAAATCACTCTGCACGATATTAAAAACATTGCTGTACCTGTTTAATGGTCTGCGTTAACATTTGTATTTTAATAGCACGTGACACGTGAATTTATTTAGTTTGCGGACCGAAAATAGAAAAGTTTATTTAAAAAACCTTTTTTGTCTACACAGTCTCTTTTCACAATTTATTGTAACAGGTTTTTTAAAAGTGAGTTCATTTATTCGCGTCTGTGATAAAACGTAAAGTGTTGAACTTGGGGGCACAGGAGTTCATTCGACAGAGCAAAGCGAGCTTACTTACATTTTTGCTATTTAGGTGAAAGCGGGAAGAAACCTTTTACTTCCCAGAATTAAAATGATAAACGTACCCTCTATCAAGTATGGAAATCTTCAAATTTATTATATGACAGGTCATTTTTCTATTAGTAAACAAAATTTAGGGGTTAATAGAGTCATTCAGGGTTATTAGCCTTATAGGGGGTGAGTTTTGACGGGTGCTTTGTTGTTAGTATTTCGGATACATGTATTTAAAAAAATTACATATAGCGCAGAATAAAGAGGAAGACAAAATAAAAAATATTACAGAATGAGACTTAGACAAAATAAGACTTGGACTCAATGAGACTTGGGCAGAATTTCACGGTTGGATGAAATAAGACTTGGACAAGTTGGTACCTAGTCCAATTAGATAGAGGGAGATATTTATACCACACCTACACTAATTTTCAGTGAGCTAGGTCCCGGATGGGTGTCTATTGACGTTACGATAGTTTCTGAAAGCACGATAAGCCATTAGTAGCTGTAAAGCTAGTGGCAAGCCTGCTTTTAAGGGTTTTCAAGCGACCAATTAGCCTCTGATAAGGTTAATCCACCATTACAACAGTTTACCGTGCCTTCTATAGGGTGACTTTTAAATAGTTCTTGATAGAAAACGGTATGAACGTACTCATGATACTGAAAAACTTTCCCCAAGGAACATAGGTCGAAATACAAAAACCAAGTTTTGACCTCCCATAGAAACTGCATCAGCTGATAGCGCATTTTGTATGGGAGGTCAAATTCGGTTTTTCGTATTTCGACCCATGGTCCTTGGGAAAAGTTTTTTTTTTTTATTGAAAATGGGCTTACTCTTGACCTCGATCTAGTCTTGAAGACAGAGATGAGGTTAAAGTTATTCAGTATCATTAATACATTCATATGTTTTGATATCAAGAACTAATTAAAAGTCACCCTATACAAACTAGCCACTAGCGGTGAAACGAACGTGGTTTAATTTTCGTGATCGTAACTATTTGTTGAGTATAAATCGCAATTGAAATTCAAAAGTACGCTCCGTAGCAAGTACGTAGAAACAAAACCAGTATAAGCTGAATCAGCGCTACGCTACAAACGCCCGGAACCAGAGACCCACTCAAGATCAAAGTGTTTCTACCGAAGAACGGCTGTGTGTACCTGAATAAGACAAATCGGAGTCTCACTTGACCTTAATTTTACTATACTTAGCTGCACAGAGTACGGGTCGGTAGGTATTTCGCATACATTTTTAACCAATAATTGATTCAAAGTAGAGTCAATCGAATACGAAATGAATCTGATTAGTAAGATGTTATTTATTTATATTATTAAACTTTAACAACAATTTTTTCAAAACACACTTGCATCTAAAATGTCAAGAAAACTGTTGAAACGGACTGTTATTTTTTAAAAGTGATGGCACTGACATTCCTGGATAAAACGTATAAATACGTGGTTACTTGCTCAGTGTTCCTGGATAACGTATACAGGTTGAGTGTATCTTCGTCAGACACCTCATCTAACAATCTCATATTTTTAGGGTTCTGATAACAAAATGGTAAAAAAAGGAACCCTTATGGTGCGACTTTGTCTGTCTGTCCGTCTGTCTGTCTGTCACACCTCTATATCTCAGCAACCACTCATGATATCGACTTGAGATTTGGAATAGTTTTAGAATATGGTTGCCCAACTTAAATGCACATGAAAGAATTTTGAAAAAAATATGATTATTAAAGGGGGTTTAAAGGTAAATATAAATTGTCGCTACTAGGTCGAATGGGGTTAAAAAATTAAACGATATTTCTAAGTTGCACAGTTTTCTAGAAATCTGCAAATAACCTTTACAAACAAATTTAGTTTTGCGGTCCTAAAAATTAACTTGATTGCTTCCAAAAATACAAAAAGTATATCCGAGAGTCCGACTCGCACTAGACAGTTTTTTTTTAAACATATTGATGCTTAGGTTTGACCCCATCGTTGCACAAAATCTACTGACCCGTTTTATTTGCATTTGAGTGTAGTTTGCATTGTATTTAAAGCCATACGACCCTCATAGATTATTTCTTACCTATTTATTAACAAATAATAATTTGTTTAGTCAAAAATAAGCTATAAAACTCGCACGTGGTACAAACGTATAATTCATCAAATATTTCATGAACCAGAAACATTGAACGGGACTTGGCTATTAAAAAATCCAAATTCAAACAGTTTAGGGCACACGCTGGTGGTACCAGGGGTATAAAACTCGATTTGTTTCATAGCCACCAGGAGAGTTTTTATATAAGAGATAGAAAATCAAACGAACTTACCTGTAAGTGAAGTTCGATAACTATTAAACGATGTGATTCGCGCGAGAGATTGTTATGCTATGCATACTATTGCAACGACCCGAAGTCATTCTTTCAAAGTTTATATGGAGGGGCAACCTGTAGGTCCGGGCTAAGAATAGGGCTCGGTACCCACTACCTGTCGTAA
Organism: Athrips mouffetella; assembly: GCA_947532105.1. Lineage (NCBI taxonomy): Eukaryota > Metazoa > Arthropoda > Insecta > Lepidoptera > Gelechiidae > Athrips > Athrips mouffetella. Next base: position 7,522,990 of record OX383959.1, read on the forward strand.
GAGGCGACTATAAGAAAACCTTTGGACACTGGACACAGACTACTATAGAAGCCCTAATACCAGGCCACTCAGAAAGTATTGCGAAAAATACGTGGGACACTCAGAAATATTTGCGACACTAAAAAAAATTGTTCTACAGGTACATATATTTTTATTAAATCTTTTCAAAGTACTCTCCACCAGCCTCTATACAAAGATTCATGCGTCTGAACCAGTTTTCAAAACACTTTTTCCAGTCCGCCGTAGACACCTCGTTTACAGCCTGCTCGAACGCAGCCAGCGCATCTTCCGGCGACGAAAATTGTATCCCCTTGAGCTGATTTTTTATTTTTGGAAATAAAAAGAAGTCACACGGTGCTAGATCAGGGCTGTAAGGAGGGTGACCCAGGAGTTTGACTGGTGTGCTGTCCAGGAAGTCCCTCGTTTTGAGCGCGGTGTGTGCAGGCGCATTGTCGTGGTGGAGCAGTAGTCCGCGGAGCCCTGTGTTTGGTCGCTTGTTGCTCACAACAGAAAAAACTTCTGGTAAACATTTGGTAGTATACCATTCGGCGTTGATGCTTCTTTGATCTCGTAAGGGAATTGAGGCCAAGTGGCCAGTCAAATTAAAAAAGCTGGCGATCAAAATCTTCCCCCCGCTTCGAGATCGCTTCACTTTGGTAGGCGTTGGTTCATTTTGAAACACCCAAACTGTCGACTGGCGCTTGGTTTCTGGATCGTATTGATAAATCCAGGACTCATCACCTGTTACGATGTCGTAAACACGCCGAGACGAGCCTGCTTCAAATTTGTTCAGCATATCACGGCACCATTCCACCCGGGCCTGCTTCTGAGCGTCGGTGAGGTAGTGCGGCACCCAGCGCGATACTATCCTCCTCACGCGAAGATGCCCGTGTAGAATCTCGTGAACGCTTCCCGATCCAATCTTTAATATGTGCTGAATCTCCTGATATGTAATTCGCCTATTATCTTGGATTAAATTTTTCACTGCTAGCACGTTTTCTTCCGTAATAGCCGTCAAAGGGCGACCGCTTCTTTCTTCATCCCCCAAGGTTGGTCGACCGCGCCTAAATTCGTTATACCAACGATACACGGTTGCCTTGGAGGGGCCTTCATCCATAAATGCCATTTGAAGTCTATCGAACGATTCATCCGGTTTCAGGCGACACTTGAAATCGTAAAAAATCATAGCTCTAAAATGTTCCCGGCGCAGATCCATTTTTCAGTAAGACACGATACTTTGAATTGGCTCGCAAAAAATGTGGAGGGAAATTTTGAAAATGGAACACACATATTTTTACTTACAAGTAATCATATTTTCGAAAAAGATTCTGACCGGCCAGTCTCCCATATATAAAAACTATTTTTCGCAATACTTTCTGAGTGGCCTGGTAGTTTTTATATATGGGAGACTGGCCGGTCAGAATCTTTTTCGAAAATATGATTACTTGTAAGTAAAAATATGTGTGTTCCATTTTCAAAATTTCCCTCCACATTTTTTGCGAGCCAATTCAAAGTATCGTGTCTTACTGAAAAATGGATCTGCGCCGGGAACATTTTAGAGCTATGATTTTTTACGATTTCAAGTGTCGCCTGAAACCGGATGAATCGTTCGATAGACTTCAAATGGCATTTATGGATGAAGGCCCCTCCAAGGCAACCGTGTATCGTTGGTATAACGAATTTAGGCGCGGTCGACCAACCTTGGGGGATGAAGAAAGAAGCGGTCGCCCTTTGACGGCTATTACGGAAGAAAACGTGCTAGCAGTGAAAAATTTAATCCAAGATAATAGGCGAATTACATATCAGGAGATTCAGCACATATTAAAGATTGGATCGGGAAGCGTTCACGAGATTCTACACGGGCATCTTCGCGTGAGGAGGATAGTATCGCGCTGGGTGCCGCACTACCTCACCGACGCTCAGAAGCAGGCCCGGGTGGAATGGTGCCGTGATATGCTGAACAAATTTGAAGCAGGCTCGTCTCGGCGTGTTTACGACATCGTAACAGGTGATGAGTCCTGGATTTATCAATACGATCCAGAAACCAAGCGCCAGTCGACAGTTTGGGTGTTTCAAAATGAACCAACGCCTACCAAAGTGAAGCGATCTCGAAGCGGGGGGAAGATTTTGATCGCCAGCTTTTTAATTTGACTGGCCACTTGGCCTCAATTCCCTTACGAGATCAAAGAAGCATCAACGCCGAATGGTATACTACCAAATGTTTACCAGAAGTTTTTTCTGTTGTGAGCAACAAGCGACCAAACACAGGGCTCCGCGGACTACTGCTCCACCACGACAATGCGCCTGCACACACCGCGCTCAAAACGAGGGACTTCCTGGACAGCACACCAGTCAAACTCCTGGGTCACCCTCCTTACAGCCCTGATCTAGCACCGTGTGACTTCTTTTTATTTCCAAAAATAAAAAATCAGCTCAAGGGGATACAATTTTCGTCGCCGGAAGATGCGCTGGCTGCGTTCGAGCAGGCTGTAAACGAGGTGTCTACGGCGGACTGGAAAAAGTGTTTTGAAAACTGGTTCAGACGCATGAATCTTTGTATAGAGGCTGGTGGAGAGTACTTTGAAAAGATTTAATAAAAATATATGTACCTGTAGAACAATTTTTTTTAGTGTCGCAAATATTTCTGAGTGTCCCACGTATATGTGTTTGCAGGGGGCTTGTTCCTCAGATGGTAAGTTCCTGAAAGTAACCCTAGCAAAGAAAACAATAAAGTAATTTCAGCTAAAACGTTTCACTATTGGATCAACACATCAAATTATATCACATACTTAAATCAAACAAATCACTCGCGAAGCTAGCACATTACATTTATTTATAATACGACGCTTATATGATTCGCTACCAATCGTATAACCACGTATAACATAAAACGGATCGCCTGTATCGCGGTCCTCAATAGAATAAAAGCAAATCGTCCGATGAAGGGAAATTTGAAAAAAGTATAAGATTTTCTGGTAAAAAAACTACCATAGAGTTATCATAACTATAGTTTGAAACCTTTACAGTACACACTATTTTGAAGAGGTGGTTATTCAGAGCGGGGGCTCGGAATAACCAGGAAGCGACTCCGAGCTGGACGGCACACAGTGGCCGAGTGCTGAGTGGCGCTGAGACGGTGCTAAGCAGAAGCCTATCGAGGATATATAGAGGTTCCCTGGGGTGCTCTAAGCGAGGAACCAACGTAGTATGCCTGTGGCGATTTCTGGGATCTCTCCCCAAATGAGTTAGAGTTGGCCACCACGGGGTTTCAGTCAACAAGAGACTGCCGTAAGACTGCACTGTCGTTTCCCCAGAAGGCAGTGTGCCATGAAGTATATTATGACGGTTTCCACAACGTTTCACAACGAAAAGTTGCACATTTCGAGCTGCTAAATGGCTTCTGCTCTAACTTCCGCTATAGTGTAGGCAACGAAGCAGTTGACCCCCGCATTAATTCCTAAGTCGATGAAACTTTGCTAGGGTATATGAGACAAACCTTCTATTAAAAATCCAAAAAAAAATCGTAAATTTTTTTTTTTTCATACTTTTTTTGTAATTTTTGTGTGGAAAAATTAAAAGTACCAATTTTTTTTTGGATTTTTTTATAGAAGATTTGTCTCATATAGTGTAATACCCCAGCAAAGTTTCATCGACTGAGGATTTCATGCGGGGGTCTTCATACAACGATCCGCTTCGTTGCCTAGACTACTATCTGTAGCGAAACAAGCTGAAACAGTTACCTGCTATATGGTCTAATAGACTACGTGGTGTAGTCGTTAGATGTTTGGCTCTGGATCCGGACGCACTAGGTTCGATTCCCGGTGGGGACACTGACAAATAAAACTTCCTTTGTGAAACTTCCCCAATTTGCTTAGGATATTGCAGGATGAATCACCTGACTGTCCGAAAAGTAAGATGATTGCGTGCCTCGGAAGGCACGTTTGGCCGTTGGTCCATACTACGAGTATAGCAGTAGGGACCACGATATGACTATAAATACTATAAAAACTAGTAGGACATGACTACCAAAAAATACCAAAACAGCAACGTAGATAGCTACGGAAGTAATCGTCAATGAGCCTTAAGTCCCCATACTGAACAATACTGCCACCAGGGTTAGTAAGGTCGGTCATCGACCTTCCTTTGACTTCGTGATCAGAAATAAGGCTGCGAGTGCTTTCTACAAGTAGTAACCCTTCGTAAACTTCGACCGTTTCGTTCGTAACGGTAATTCACTTCTTGTGCAAACACATCCAAGTCCGATTTTTAAATGTAAAACGTGGCCGGCTATTATTATGGGCAATATATCAAAATATTCTGGAAATAGGGGTAATTCCGCTCATGTTTGTTTGCCTGGCATGCTCAAATATTTGCTGGCTATTGTGGAGTAGGGGTTTGAAGCAATGTTGCCCTCTACTTTGTCATTGTTGCTCAAGTTGGCCTATTTATTAAATACATTGTATATAAAAAGTAACGTAGCTGTTTTGTTATTGGGTCGTTGCGTGTATGTTTAGTTTGGGCATCCTCAATAAGGTTAGGCGTTACTTCACTACTGGACAGCTTCTAGTTTTATATAAAGCCCAAGTCCGATCGTGCATGGAGAATTGCTGTCATACCAACTTGCAGCACTTGACTCGATAGATCGCAGAGCCAAGAAGCTCTTTGGTGATGAGATGCTGGTGAAAACCAAGTTTCACAGTCTGGCCCACCGACGCAAAGTTGCATGTCTGTCGGTCTTCTACAGATTGTAATTCGGAGAGTGTGCTCTAGAGCTCCACGAGCTTATTCCACCATCTCCCTTCTACCATCGGGAGTCCAGACGCACCGCAGGATATCACTCATACTTGGTTGATATTCCGCACATTCGCACAAAGCATTCTCTGCCTGCGTCTGTGTTCCCGAGTTCATATTGGGTGACTTTTAATTAGTTCTTGATAACAAAAGGTATGCATGTACTCGTGATACTGAACAACTTTTCCCAAGCAAAATACGAAAAACCAAATTTGACCTCCCATACAAAATGCGCTATCAGCTGATGCAGTTTCTATGGGAGGTCAAAACTTGATTTTCGTATTTCGACCTATGTTCCTTGGGGAAAGTTGTTCAGTATCATGAGTACATTCATACCTCTTTCTATCAAGAACTAATTAAAAGTCACCCTATATAACCCGAATCTCTTCAAGTCGCGAGTGAATAGGCTACTTCTGGGCAAGCTCGTTCCATCGTTGACCTCTCATCTCTGTCTTCAAAACTAGATCGAGGTCAAGAGTAAGCCCATTTTCAATAAAAAAAACCCACTTTTAGCAACTCTCATATTGTATTAGTACAAGTCGAGAACCGTTATCTGTCCAAAAGGGGAAACAAAGAGTACCTATATAGTACGGAAACCCTGTTTTGCGCAAAAAATATCTTTACAAGATACCATTATTATTATTAGGAGCCTGTTGTGTCCCACTGCAGGGCAAAGACCTCTCTCCCATCTTTCCATTTTCCCTTTCCTTGGCCAACTCCTTCCAGTTATTCGCGCGATTGGATTGGGCCTTATTGGACATCCTTCAGGGATCCCCATTAACGCCTTAATTTCACTACTGGCACACTGCTGACACTACATACATCAAGTGACACCATAGATTTATTTCTTCGCGCGTGGCGCTTTTAACCAGATTGCGCTCTTCCAAAAATTATGCGAGCAGAGTAGGACGTAAGATGAGAGGAAGGTGTCCCTTTCTAATAGATTTTGCATGACATTTTGTTTATGTTGCCATGACAACATCAACAAAATGTCATGCAAAATCTTTGTTAAAAATCATTTTACCAAAGAGTTTTTAATCCAGATAAATCAAAAGAAAATTATTTTCAGCATTTATATTTATTTTATTATATTATTTAATATTATAGTTTTTTTATATCTATTATTTTTTTAATGAAAACTGAGAGAGAAGTTTGTACTTTGCACGTTGAAAATTATTCAAATAAGTATTTAAAATTACGTATAAATAAAAAATTGTGGATATAAAACTTAACTTTTTGCACGGAAATTGTGCAAACTTCATTAGTATGGCAATAATTAGAAAGGGACGAAGTACATCGACTATGATGTCTTGCTCTGCTCGTTTTGCCTCTGTACAAATTGTTAAGAGTACGCTATCATGGTATATGTAAGATCATTGAGTGACACCAACACACAAGGTTCATTTTTATTTGCAGGTCGCAACTTTTCAAACGTTTGACAGCTGTCAAAATGGACCTATTACGATGGCCCAAGGAGGTTTTACTACGCTTCTCTTGGGTTAAAACCTCCTTGCGATGGCCTTACTTTAACTCGAGACGTCTAGCGAGTCGTCATGTCTGTCACTTACTAAAAACAAACCGGCCAAGTGAGAGTCGGACTCGCGCACTGAGGGTTCCGTACCTATATAATTGTATTAGTTAAAATTTCAGTAAGTTAATGTGCTAGATTTTTTGAGTCCGACACGCGCTTGACCAAATTTTATTATTTGTTGTTATTTTATAGCTTATGCACTATAAACATACCAATTTTGAAGTTTGTAAGTGTTCCTGTTTTTAAAATAGAACTAAAACAAAAATCGTCTCCGCGACCATTCAACATGACCCCTCACTTATATGAATGTTCTTAATACAGGAGCTCACCTCAATTGGTTACCCTTAGTTGTGAGAAAAGTTGTAATATTTAATGATTTAAGACTTTTCCCTTTATTTGTACTTTGAGACCTAGCTTCTTGCCAAATTTCATAATTTTAGGTCAACGGGAAGTACCCTGTAGGTTTTGCATTTTTGCAGAAATGTATGGAGATGAGGACATAAAAAGCCATATCTTTTGATTGCGTCATTGTAAAAAATTTAAACTTTCAGATCTTGTGTGGTTCATGGACCCTAATATATATTATCAATTTCAACCTGATACCTCTACCCGTTCGTGAGATAAAGGGTCTTGACAGACAGACAGACAGACAGACAGACAGACAGACAGACAGACAGACAGACAGACGGACAACAAAGTGATCCTATAAGGGTTCCGTTTTTTTCTTTTGAGGTACGGAACCCTAAAAATAAAACAAATTCTTGTCGTTCATTCATAAGCAACCCTAATGGGATTACAAAACGCGACAAAACTACTTAACTAAAACAAAACAATATCCTTTATTAAACGTTCGCTAGAAGAAGAGTGACAGGCCTTGGGGAGTCTCTGAAATTATTTGTTTTCATAATGAATTAGAAAAAGACTCTTCAGACGTGTCTGCAGAGGTGGCCGTGGTGATGAAACATTTCCTAATATTTAACATTTTGTGATAACCCTGATTTGATTCCGAAATCTAGTGATTCTACAAATGTTAACAAGCAACTTTTCCGTAGATTTTTTTACGTGAAATCTTTTAAAAATCCATATCTAGCTAGGCCTGATCTTTGGAAAAATTCGTATTCTCCGTTTTTTTTTAGCATTTCTTGCAAATAGCGCGTTTCAGAAAGCCTAGAGTGCCATCTGTTAGCGGGTTTTGGTTAAGACTATACAGAGCAAAGCTCGGTTACCCAGGTACTAAACTAAGACCTAGCAATTACCTACCATTTGGTTACAGCATTTTTACTTTCGAGTGGAGCGAGAAAGGTATTGTATTCGTGAAAAAAAAAAAGTTTTCTAATTTTCTCAAAAATGTGTTCTATATCACTTATACATCATAAAAAGCAAGTCTCCCAAAACTGTCCGTCCGTCGGTCGGTCGGTCGGTTGGTCGGGCGGTCCGTCGGTCGGTCTGTCCGTCACGCTTTGGCCTAGCGGCTAAACGAGTAGTCCGATTGACACCATATTTTAAATTTAAGATTTTTTTGTAAATTCATCGAAGGATACTGAGTGGTTTCTTGCTGGCTCTCTTTTTGAGGGTAGCTGTTATACAATGTAAATGAAAAATTGCGATTTGCTCAAAAATTTCTCAAACGATCTTGATGAAATTTTGCATGATCAAGACTCTCTATTCAAGGTATATTTCGGTCGTATCCATGGTCTGTGGAAGTTCATATAAGGGGTGTTCCCTTACTACTAAAATTTAAAAATGTGATTTACTCAAAATCGTTTTCAATGAGCTTATTTTAATGCTTTAAATTGGAATTCTAAATTGGTTATGTACCTGACTGCATATTTCATTTTAATTTTTTTTCCATAAATCTAGTATAATAGAGTTTGTATTTCCATAATATTTGTATGGAATTACAAACTTCTTGGTCCTTATTTACTCTTTGCTATCCGCAGCCCTTAATAATCTAGTGGTTATAGCATTCGGCTCTTGATCCGGAAGTTCTGGGTTCGATTTCCGGTGGGGACACTGTCGAATGATGACTCTCGTATATCGCGAGAAAGTAAGTGCAGTGCTGCTGTACCATTTATATTCCCTGTAGTCGCCGCGTTAAGTTGAGTAGACGCATAAGCTGCCTGACTGAAACTTGTCTTACCCAAACAACTTTGATTGTTTCATCAAGCCCTCTTAATAAGCAATCTGACGCGTCAGAATAATTAACGTTATAATCAGTTTTAAGTGATAATAATGACAGTGACATGCGGGCGAGAACGGTTGAAATTAACGGGACGGGATGTTTGTTTTTTGTTTGACGACCGTTCACCCCTACTGGGCATTGTTTACTGTAAGTATTGCGCAACCTATTATGTTGTATTGTTGTTTTTACTATCAGTTTACGTTTAACTCTTTGAGTCCGTCAGCAATAGCGTAGCGTAATGTAGAGAGTGACTAGATATTGATTAAATTTATTTATTATGATCACCAACAGAGTTTACAATGACAGGTACTTCAAAATAATATATATGGACAATAGTTTCATTGCAACTCTAATTAAAGATAACGACGACATACACATAGTTTAATGATTTAAGTACAGTTTGAAAATCTAAAACAGAGAAAGAAAGTTTTTTAGGCTGCCCACGATACAGGCTTGACCTAGTGTGGGAGTCAATGTATTGCACATTTTTGTTACTTTGTGTGTTAAGTTTAATGATGCTAAATGTAAATCTAATGTTATTGTAACTTTTTGGGGAATAAATAAAATTAATTAAAAAAAATAATTAAAAAAAAAAGCGAATTTAAAATGACTAATATTAATGGCGAAGGATGATATACATAGGTCCTAAAACTAATTAACTAACAAGTTTTTTTGTATTTAATAAACGATCTACGATTAAAGAAAATATCTCCAAGGCGGGGTTGAATAGATGATGTAGACTTTGACGTGACGTGAGACGTGATAGATGTAGGCTTCTTTTAGGCAAGCTGACCCCTTTGTCGACCTCATTTCTGTCCTCAGGGCTAGATTGAGGTCAAGTTTAATGTTCATTAAATAATAAATAAATAAAAAACTTTATAACAAAAAAATTAAACCGCCGAGAAAACTGAAACGCAAAAAATAATAAAACTTTTTTATTTAACCCTAATAACAAAGTTCTTATACCAATGTAAGTATACCCGAGTAATTTTGAGTCGGTGCCAAACAAGCAAATTAATTAATTACGTAAAGCGTGATGCACGGCGGCGGCGGCGCCGACTTTGAATTTTTGTGACTGTAAATTTTCCCACCCTTAGGGCAAATCGGACTACTCTGTAAAAAGTTATGCGTGGTCATACATTACAATCAGTCAGTGAACAATCAATCATCCCCTGTTTTCCTACCCTCAGGGTTAGATTTTTTTTCCAAATTTATATGGGACCAAGTTCGGGGTATACCCTTTCCAATAAAAAAATAATTTTCAAAATCGGACTACTCTTTAAAAAGTTATGGGTGGTCATACATAAAAAAAAACCGGCCAAGTGCGAGTCGGACTCGCGCACTGAGGGTTCCGTACCACCACATAAACATAATTGTTTTAGTTGAAATTTCAGTAAGTTAATGTGCTAGATTTTTTGAGCCCGACACGCGCTTGACCAAATTTTATTATTTGTTGTTATTTTATAGCTTATGCACTATAAACATACCAATTTTCAAGTTTGTAAGTGTTCCCGTTTTTAAATAGAACTAAAATAAAAATCGCCTCAGCGACCATCCAACTTGACCCCTCTCTTATATGAATGTTCTTGAAACAGGAGCTCACCACAATTGGTTACCATTAGTTGTGAGAAAAGTTGTAATATTTAATGATTTCAGACTTTTCCCATTATTTGTACTGTGAGACCTAGCTTCTTGCCAAATTTCATAATTTTAGGTCAACGGGAAGTACCCTGTAGGTTTTGCATTTTTGAATAAATGTATGGTGATGAGGACATAAAATGCAATATCTTTTGATTGCGTCGTTGTAAAAAATTTGAAATTTTCAGATCTTGTGTGGTTCATGGATCCTAATATATGGTATTAATTTCAACCTGATCCCTTCACCCGTTCGTGAGATAAAGGGTCTTGACAGACAGACAAACAGCATTTTATGTCCTCATCTCCATACATTTATTCAAAAATGAAAAACCTACAGGGTACTTCCCGTTGACCTAAAATTATGAAATTTGGCAAGAAGCTAGGTCTCACAGTACAAATAATGGGAAAAGTCTGAAATCATCAAATATTACAACTTTTCTCACAACTAATGGTAACCAATTGTGGTGAGCTCCCGTTTCAAGAACATTCATATAAGAGAGGGGTCAAGTTGGATGGTTGCTGAGGCGATTTTTGTTTTAGTTCTATTTAAAAACGGAAACACTTACAAACTTGAAAATTGGTATGTTAATAGGGCATAGGCTATAAAATAACAACAAATAATAAGATTTGGTCAAGCGCGTGTCGGACTCAAAAAATCTAGCACATTAACTTACTGAAATTTCAAGTAATACAATTATGTTTATGTGGTGGTACGGAACCCTCAGTGCGCGAGTCCGACTCACACTTGGCCGGTTTTTTTTTTCGTCGGTTAAAAATTTATTTAATCGCTAACACAATACTCGACAATATTAAACAATTTAATGATAAATTACAAGAGTGTTAAGTTTAAATTATTTTAGTGCTGCATTGTGGTAGCGAAAAGGTAGCCTGGCTCAGCATGGGCCACAATTGGACTGTGAGGCTGTTATTCTGCCAGGCCAGGACCTGCGCAATGAAATAAGCGGTTTGGCGGCTGGTAAACTTTGATGACACGGTAAGTCGGGCTTTTTCCATGTTAGCGATACTGATATTAAGATTGGTTTGATTTTGTCACCTTATTTCTGAGCTTTACTGATTTTCCATCCGTATAAATTTTTCAAAGATTGTTCGCTATGTATATGGAGAGTATCTATAGTCACATCAATAGCTCATTGTTAGATTTTTTTATTTTTGGGTAGGTGAAGGGTCTTTCATGTATTGTCTTTTTCAAATATGTGAAATCTTATTTTTAGGGTTTCCACTTCGGCCTTGAATTGTTAGTTTTCCTCCACAAGCGGCTTTATAACCATAAGGCAATATAGTATATTCATTAAACTTGATTAAATTTTAAATTTTATAATTTAATTAAAACTTCAATTTCACACCTTTTTGCTAGATAAATTCTAAACTGAGCAAAGATTAGTTGAAACCAAGACAAACTACTAGTAAATCCATTTGAAGTGCAAATCTTTTAAACTTCCGTAATTAAAACGGTCCGGTCGATTCAGCCGGTCATTTAGTTCCCTCGTTCACTCAGTTCGGTCAACTGGTCAATGGCGACCGCTGAGAAACTGAAAATTAAGGATTTTTCCTGTTGTGACCATTTTCTTTACATGACAATCCATTTCTAAAAAGAAAGAGAGTCGAAAATCAATCTTAGTTGAAAAGAGTCCTAAGAGTTTAAAATTTGATTTTTTCAAGGTTGCATTTAAGTTGCACATAAATTAAAAATGAAAAAGAGCTACTCACAGCAGGGGTTCCCAAACTTTTTCAGTGCGTGGCGCACTTACAGGTTTAGTGTTTTGTTTCGACGCCCTAAATGAAGCTAAGTTTGTATCACATTTTACTTACAGATTACTTACAGATACCTACTGACCACATAGGGTTATAAAGACTCGAGGCACACTACGTTCAGTCGCTCGTTTTCGGATTCTTAGCCTGCCAAAGCCTTATCTAAGATTGGCAAGCAACCCAGCGAGCTTATAGTATGACTAACTAACTTGCATAATTCAATTTCCGATAGCTGATGATATCATTGTTAGTTGCCGCCCTGGAGGTTGGCGGTGAAAATGAACAAGATGCAGCTCGTAACTACATAAAGCTGAACGTTGCAGGGTGTCTACTCTCAAAGTCCGATATATCGAAACGATATTATTCGAAACATGCAAAGTGAAAACTTCGTGCCTTGACAATAGAGTAGAATATTGGTTGGATGCTAACTACTGGCAGTTTGAAAATTCATCCAACCAATATTCTACTGTATTGTCAAGGGACGAAGTTTTGCATTTGTATGTTTCGAATAGTATCGTTTCGATATATCGGACTTTGAGGGTAGACACCCAGAGCTCAATTGAAGAGATCGATGCCAATGTACTCTTTACGTGGCTGACTTAATACCTACAAAAATAATATTGCTGAGACAAAGAATAAGAGACAAGAGCTTACTGGTAATTCTGGCTTGGGACTATCCTTGAGAAAGCCTTTTTTACAGCAGTAAAAGTATGTTGTTATTGAATGATTACCAAGGATTTTCGGGAGCTGATGCTGATTCAGGGTTGTGAAAAACTAAGATAAGACTAAGTATCAGCTTTGCAAACGTGTCATATTGGAATTGCCACGGTAACATAAAAATGTATTTTTGAAGACTTCGAAACCATTCTTCATACAAAAAGTCGTTGCAAAGAGTGGCGGCGCAGCGTGCCTTGTGTGGCCCTCACTCGACTGTCGGCTCCATGGTACACGCCCGATAAAAAATAAATAAATGTAGAGGGATTAAAAAACACGTGTTAAACGCGAATAGACCAGTTAGAAAGTGGAATCAACTCGCTCTAGATCAACTAATTACATGTTATTCTCACTGATTAAAGCACAGCTTGGGTCTAATGAGTGACTCACATGTCTATTGGTTTGATGAGCATTTATACTATACGATATTGTCACGATATCGTCTCCACGTGTTATTGTTTATGTGTGCAAATTACTCGCCTCTTGCGGAGATGAAGGAGATAAACACGTATTTGGATATCTCGTCTAAATAATCATTATTTGCCACACAATCACGCGTCATATCACATATGGAAAATCATTATTCGGATATCTGCTCCGGCAGCAAATAGAACCCGGAATATTATATATTCTTTGGGAACCTTCGACATACTCGTAGCAGGCAGCAGCGCTAATTTCTATTAGAGTCGGGAGTGGATAGGCTTCTTCTTGGTGAGATAATTCCAGTATGTAAATATAAATAAATTAGCAGTCATTCGTTAGCTGGTCAAAAATATCCACACGTTTAATAATACTTTAAATTTTTTATTTTATTTTAATTAAACATTTCTTCTTGGATCTTTCAATCTTCTTTAATAATTTTACCAGGTTAAGTATATATATTTTCAAAGCATCGAGTGATTTTAAGATTCACAAAAATTTAAGAACAGATAGACTCGTAAATCACATTCTTCACTTTTGAAAGAAGGAAGCTTTGATTTTGATTTCTCGGGTGATGGTTGTTGTATCATCCAATGACAGTATTTAGGAGATGATCCTCTTCTGTAAAGCGTTAGTTGTAAAGGCCCTCACAGTCTGCAGTAGTGGTTCTCACAGCGCCGTCATCTTTCTCAATCAGCACCCATCGGGGCACGATTTTTATTGTTTTCATTCAATTGCTACGGGCTTTTTTAATTTCCCGCCCAAGAACTCACGATTGGATAATTAATTTTACAACCTCTATATTAACTTTAACGGTCGTAGCTAAAAATCATCTAAAATCGCCTTTTGTGTGTTCCTAACTGGGTTTTATTTCAATAGCCTCTTTTTATTGCGAATAGATTGGCCTTTGTGGTTTTTACTATTTTTGTCGTGTCGTAAAAACATTATTTCTAGTTTGATAGATCTATGTTCTTCAATAAAGGATTTTAAAAGATATTTTACAATCACCATTACTATTTATGACAACAAACGTTATTGTTAAATCATATTTTTTTTTAAATTTAATTTAATTACATGGGTAAAAATAGGTAAAAGGACTCTTTTGCATAATACAGATGAAAAAACCTTTCAAATTCGACTTGCGTTTGTACAACGAGGTTAACGCAATTTGATGGCTTTTGTGCAAAGTCCGTTTGAGAAAGTTCACCCCCTTGCTTTTTTATGCCGTGAAGCAGCAGACTTACCATCTTAGTTCTCAGGGTGGGCAACGCGCTTTGCTGTCTTGTTAGTGTCAATTATGGTACTATTAAGACAGTGGGCGCTATGGGGCTATGGCCGGTAGTGACCACTTACCATCAGGTGGCCCACAAGCTCGCTTCCTCACTTGGGTTTCTTTTTTTAACCACTTTAATCAGAACCCCAATAATTGCATTCTTTTGATTACTATAAATAACAATTTAATAAGAGAAGTAAATCTCCCAAACACCGCATGTCACAGTTCTCGTTGTGTCATCAATCATAGTTGATAGATCCCTTCATGCGCAGGAGCATGGGTAGAAGGCGTAAAAACAATCGAGCTCGACTCACATTAACGATTTATTAATTACTACAATCGGTCGACGAATACCGTATCCTGCGCAGGGCAAAGAGTGTTTAGAATCAGAAAGGACAACATTTTTAAGTGTATCGATACGATACTAATGCGATACAGTCAAATTCATTACTTCGTTCACTGACAATAAAGTAGAATATTAGTTGGATGAATTGTCAAATTGGCAGTGATTAGCATCCAACCAATATAGGGCCTGTCCGCACAGCGAATTGTTGCACCGCGATTGTTTGCTATTTCAAGCACGGGATAAATTCGCGCGAGTATATCGCGCGGTGGAAATTCGCTGTGCGGACAGGCCCTAACTCTATCATCGAGGGAAGAAGTTTTGAATTAGCATGTTTCGAATAGTATTGTATCAATATCGAAAATTGAGAGTAGACACCGTGCTTTCTGAGGGATTTGAGCGTGGTAAGGGCCGGTCAAGACCTTCGTAATAAATGCCAGATTAAAAGTACCCTAAACCGACGAGCATGCATGAAAGGATTGATGAAAGTACAGGAAGCGAGGGAAGTATGTCAAGATCGTAGCAGGTGGAGGACTGTGTATTGAAAGAAAGTATGCCGCTCCGCAAAAGGCGCAAAGCTAAGCCAATATCCTCACAATCCCTTTCTCATCTTTCTGCTTTTGCAAGAACCTGATTTGCTTTTAAATCTTTAGTAAGTATAAGCAGTGCTAGATAAAGTAAAAATTGTAAATATGTTTTAGAACAGACTAAAATATATATATTTTTACTTTCTGAGTACAGTATGGGGTTTTTAGGTATATTTAGTTCTAATAGGGTGCCCGGTCCAGACGTATTTTTTTAATAGGTGCGTGCTACAGAATTCGCCTGGCAGCGGACATCTTGCGTCTGTGCCATCATAATGATGTCCCATCTACACAAACTCCGTGCGCTTGATCTCTGTCCTCAGTTGCGTGAACTTGCGTGTGCGCACATGCGGGCCCCTCCACAGTTTATCTGCCGATCTGCTGTCGGCGGACAATTGGTAAAAACCTTCCCGGCACTAAATTTAACGTAAATTGCTAAAACTGACTTTACGATTTTAGTTAAAGATTGCTCTTTTATAAATGCGGGCTTGTGGATTTTTTTGTTTCTGATTTTTATTGATATGTTGCTGTAAATAAGATGTATAGGATAATTTATTTCGCGTAACGGTTTTATGTTTTATTTTGTGTGATTATATTTCCACTTCTTCTTTGGTGTGTCGCAAAAGGCGACAAAAGTATTTTGAACGATAGAATGCAGCAGCTTCTTTCTGAAAATTCGTACAGGCAAAAGCGTGTCAAGCGTGATACATTTAAGTTTCTACAGCGCTTATCTTAGTCAGTTTAGAGACGAAAATCGCACTGAATCGCATCGCACGAGTGTCAAACTTGACATGCTTCAAACTGTACCAACGCGATCTTCACCGACTGCCCACAAGTTCATGTCATGTCCGCAATATAATCCTCTGAATAGAGAATAAAAGTGGAGGGTTACCTTACAAACGGTCCGGTAACTCAACATTTTGGTTATGTTGTCCAGTCCAGGATGGTTAGTTAGAGTTTAAAATGAAAAATGCACAATTCCCCCCCTTCGCGCCCGCCGCGATATTTTTGGCTGATATCTTCGTTTAGGTGCATTTTAGCAAAATGTTTAGAAAAATGTTCTGCACAATGTTGTAGAAAATTAAATTTCATATAATTTACGTTTTAAATGTAATTAGGTTTGTAAGGTAACCGTTCTAACTTACTAACCGTTTTTAGGATTCCGATACCAAACAGTAAAAAAAAATTTGGAATTGTTTTAGAATATGGTTGCCCAACTGGTTGCACATGAAAGTAATAACTAAGTAATAACTTAAAGGGCCCCAAATAGGGGAGGCAAAATTTCAAATTGTCGTTACTAGGTCGAGTGGGGTATCATATGAAAGGGTTTGACTTGTACATTCTAAAATATATTTTTGTATTTCCTCACAGCTCTTAGTTTTCAAGATATAATGAAATATGACAAAAAATACCATTCCCCCTCTCTTTATTTCCAAAGTTTGTGAAAGAAAACATCTGAATTAATTAAAGTCGATGGAAGTTTATGTAAGTATTACAGCAAAAATAAATCAATCTTTCTGAGCTGCACAGTTTTTTTAGAAATCTGCAAAAAACCTTTACAAACAAATTTAGTTTTGCGGTCCTAAAAATGGATTTTGTTGCTTCCAAAAATACTAAGGGTATAACGGAACCCTCGGCGCGCGATTAACGTCCGACTAGCACTTGATCGGTTTTTATAAGGAGAAATAGTAAAAAATGCTCTAGATCATACGTTTATTGCGTGATTACTGATGAGGCGAATCCAAGGACAGTAAACGTTTGATCTGAGCATTCTTTGGTTTGTCGCTGTGGGAAGGAACCTTCTACCTTCGTCTCGCGTAGCGGGAAGAAAGTACGCGCTTTTCTCCCCGGCAGGCACGAAAAAATATATCCTGTTAGTTAGAAAGTTTGAAGATCTGAATGAAACCACAGTTTCAATTTTCGGAAGATGTCTTTTTGAACCCTGTTTTTAAATTATTATTATTTTTGAATACTTCCTTGTGCTGGGTTTAAACAATATAAAAACACAAAATATTACCTCCACGGAACTTGAACCCGGGTAAGATTATGAAGAAGAAGCAAGTTCGCATTCTGTCCATAATTTGTTAAATTAGGTAGGTACTCGTACATATCGACTATTTTGACTTCCTCTAGAAACTCCATCACGTTCGCATTTTACATTTTTAGTTATTTTTTCGTCTTTCGACCTATTTTTATAACAGGAGAAGTAACATTCTGTATACTTAGCTGGATACTACAATCTTCACAATAATGCCATATCTGTTTCATACCAGCTTTCCACGTCTTTGTTTCACTGAAAATTTCCAACAAAATTTCAACCTTGCAAGCACCCTCCAACCGCGTAGGGATTAAAATAAACAAAAAAAAAAGAATGTACGAAAGCAGTTGGTGAATTTCACAAAACGTTTAAGAATGGATAATCGTCGTAAAGAGACTTGGAACAGTCGCAACGATCATAAAGTTTGAGTTTATCGTGGTTTCGGAACGCCACGTAAACTTTTTTTATGGCACGTTATGAGATGAGAGAAAAAAAGCGAAAATTATCGCCATTGTGTTTTGTTGGTCTGAAATTTGTATTTTGAGAAGTGCGTATTAACGTATGGTTGAGTAGGTAATTTTTATTCAATATTTTTACCTAAGGGCGTAGTCAGACTAGCGATTTACTCTATTCCCACCGCGTTATCGTGGCGATAAAAACGCTAGTGTGCACGCGATGTTCTTGTTGTTGTGACAGAGCTGTACAGCAATCTATGGTCCATCTCCTAATCTGCCCCACGTGCCCCGTTACATGCATTAAATAATTCGATAAAGCTTTCGATAAATAGAGTTGCTCTCTCCGGATGGTTACTTGCAGTGGCCGATCTGAAAGTCCTTTAACCGTCTGCAGATCCAAGGTGGCTGCTGCAAGAAGAACCTCCATCGGTGAAGTTATACTTAATACAACAGATATTCTTATAGTTGTGTCAGAGTTGTACAACAATCTATGGCCCATCTCCTAATCTGCCCCACGTGCCCCAATACATGCAACAGAAAACGCTTGCATGTGGAAATTGGGCCATATAAAATTTGGAAAAATTTATGTAACTACCGAAACGCAGAGAAGTATTTCTAAAAACTTATTCCGGTACTATGACTTTCCTTGCCACCGGTCTGGATCCAGTTATACAATTAATTTGCACTTACACACTTCGCACGCGCCGATGTTTCAGCGATGTACAGTCAAGAGCACATTAACCTTTACACCGTTCTTATTTTAAAAGACGTACGGGCAAGAGTCGCGCTGCCAGTTTCAAGCTTGACCTATCGTAGACTGTACAAAATTACTGTAATTAATTTAAAGAAACAAAACTAACACATGCACTTGTTTAGCTCACATTTTTGTACGTCGAGTTTTCCTCGTATGTTCTTAAAATCACGCAAAGACGCAGTACATAATGACAAAGAACGAAGCAAGGAGGTTTTTGTTCTGAGCATAATGACAACGTCTTCCGTTTTCTGTTTTACCTATCCATTCATTGACAATTTAAACATCTCAGACACAGAAATCAAATAAACTAAAATAATACGGTACGCAATCCCAACGATTTAAGGAACATCAAAAGCGCAGTAAAAGAAACTGTACAATAAAATCCACCATTCTTACCTGCGTTGTTATGTATAGAGGATATGTAGTTTAAGTGTAGGTACAGTCCTCTTACCATTCAAGAAAAAAAAACGGCGTTAAAAATCACGCATAAAATGGCTATTACAATTCATTTACGCTTCCGTTCTTAGTATTAATGTCAATTCACAAGTAAAAAATATAACTGTCGCAAACAAAGTTTAGCTAAACCATTAGATTATTAAAGATTACTTGATTTTTGCAAAACTTAACCGGGGTTTTTGGTCGACTAGTCATAGTCGACTAGTAGACGTTTTACACTTCATTACCTCATACAGACTATTTATATGACGGACTCTACTTTACTCTGAGTCATGGACTGTATGTATGTTGACAACTAGCTCGTATAAATCTTTTCATCCCACCTCAAAGGGGACAACAAAGAACCCCAAAAACGTAATGAGACGACAAGTGTTCCAGTTCGCAGGGTTCCGTACCAAAACCTCATAAATATGTATGAGGCGGTTCTTTTCCTTTACTTATCAATTATGGGTCTTTAAGCGACACGGGGCTGGAGAGGGAATGTGCCGCCGTAAGGGTTAACTTGTAAAACAGGCTGATGAATGCGCCTTGGGGCTTTTGAGCTGAATGAGAGACATCATATGATATCGTCTGTGTTCTATAATATTTAAATGCTTTGATTTTTGAATCAAAACTGTTTTTAAGCGTAATGCATAAAGCTCTACATTTGATTTTTATCAGTTATCTTCAACCCATTTCAACCCAAAAAAACAGTCAGAGAAGGAATTACTGCAAGTACAATGTCACTGGAAGAGATGGCTCTCAGCGATAAATAAAAGTGTCTTTGCCTATTTTAATTTAACAATAAAGGATTGAACTATAGGGTACAGTTTTACTGTAGTCACCGCGTTCGTGAGCATTGCGGCTTGCAACAATGGTACTTAGTGAACGCAGTTTGGTGATATAAAACGTACGCACAAGGAAGGTCCCTGACGTTCAAGTTCCCATGGTTCCCTTTTATGTCTCAGAGGAACTATCACTTGAAAATTAACAACAAAGAAAGTGTTCCGTAGTGTAAAGACTTTTTATAGTAAAGAGTATGTATCGTAGACAGTACAAGCCACCTACATTGCTTCAAAATCCAGTCATAATAAAGTTTTATCCCTATTTACAAGGTACAATCACCTGGAAATTGTCAACTTTTAGTGCGCCAGTCGTATCACAAAGTACAATCACTTGGAAATTGTCAACATAGAGAGCGCCAGTTGCATAGTGTTGTAAAAACCTTCTAAGCGCTCGTAGCTTAAGCTACCTCAAACGCTAAATATCCACCACTGTTACAATAGGTCTTATCTTATCCCTATTTACAAGCAACAATCACTTGGAAGTTTTTAACATAGAGAGCGCCATCAAGCTAACTTGGACGATACAAAATCCACCACTGTTACAATAGGTCTTATCCCTATTTACAAGGTACAATCACTTGGAAACTGTCAACAAAAAGGGCGCCAGTTGCTTAATGCGTAGGTAACCCTTAAACGCCAGAGCCGGGGGCGACCCCAAGTTTAAAGCAACAGAGGGTTTTAGTGATTGGACCATTTGAGTTGATTCTAAATTCAAAATGAGTTAGATCAATGATCAATTCAATGAACCGTGATCTGATCGCTTGGAGACCATGGTATAGGCAAAGCTAGTAGAATAAAATGAAAATGTACGGGGTTTAGCTGTCATGTAACATTTCGTTAACTTATCCAATCTCATACATTTTGATTCTATTTTAAAGCCAGTTGTCTACTGCCTCTGTTGACTCTATAAGGTTCTACTGAAATAGTGAACAAAATTTTAGTATGTTACTCATTCCATGAAACTGAACAACTTTCCTCAAGAAACATAGGAAAATCAATTTTTGAACGCCCATAGAAACTGCATCAGCTGTATTATATTTTCTATAGGAGGTCAAATTTGGTTTTTCGTATTTCGACCTATGTTCGTTTTGGAAAGTTGTTTAGTTTCGTGGTCTAAGTAACTTCCTAAATTTATGGTTATTGTTTATTTCACTGGGATCCTATATAGATAAGCTACAAACAAGTTATCAAATCATTTGACTGCAACCTTATCAGATCGTAATCCAGAAAACTCTTCCTTACTATAACACTCTTCAATTTAAGTTCTACCGTAATTCGTTAATCTTATATAGTTTGTTAATCTTGATTCTGCCATATACTTGACATATTACTGGACCCTGAGTGAGTCAAGTGGCTTTCTACAATCGCAAACGCCAGTAGAATAGAATGAAAATGTATGGGATTGACATTAGCTAACGAAATGTCACTTGACAGCTTATGTCAAACCCATAGAGTTTTATTCTACTCGTATTCTATAGCGTTTGCGATAGTAGAATGCAACTTGACTCAGGGCCCTGACACGACATAGACTTATTCCTGGAACATTTTTCAGGCCTTTCGGTCAAGTCTTTCTCTTCCTCCGTTTTATTGTAATTTATTGATTCCACAACCATAATGATTTATGAGCCAATCACCACAGCCCAGCCCTAAAATTTTATTGCAAAAAATAACCGGCAATTTTCCGCAGCAGTCCCTGTGTCCCCAAGGTAGTTTCGATTCAGACTCGATTATGTTTAGGGTTAAACGTCATTGATATTGCCGATCGGTGCCCACGGAGGGTTATTGAATTTTTTTCTTCTATTTCTAATTTGGCTGGACCACTGGGGCCCGATTCGTAACGCAATGTTTATTGATGGAGGTTTAATTGAATTTATTGTTTTTGATGTTCCATTTTGGTTGGTTTATTTTAAATTCTAAATGAGGTCCCCGTTATCAGTTGTATCTGTTATCGGCAAATGCCTGGGCATTCTATATAATGCAGAGCTCGTCCAGGCAATGGCAATCTATCTTTAATAATTGTGCACATTGCCTAGTCAATGTATAGAATGCCTAATCATAGTATAGAATGCCATGTGGAGATCAGGTAAAGTATGAAATAAGACAAATAACATGTGTTTTTAACTAACCTAACCCCACTTACTGCGTATTCTATACATTGCCGGCTAAACATTTGGCATTGTATAGAATGCCTAGGCAATGTGTAAAACAAATTTTATTTAATAACGTTTTAGTCATGGTTTAGAATGACTAGGTATTCTATAGAATGCTGGATTTGACACATCGCCTGTGACATATCTAAAATAATAGGTTTCCAGTGCTCAGGAAAAACCGTGCTTAAAAAATCTGAACACGGAAAATGTAACGAGTCATGTTTTTTATGTCCTGCATAATGTAGATCGTTAAGCCATTTAAAAGTCGTCACAATTTTCTAAAAGATCGATACATGACGAAAAACGTTATCAAAGATCTAGATCGCTTATCAATTGACAGGTGCTTTAGCGCATAAGGATCAATGGTCGCCGAAAGCCGCTGGTTGGCTAAAATTGTTATCGATCACAAAAATC
This sequence comes from Athrips mouffetella, assembly GCA_947532105.1. Taxonomy (NCBI): domain Eukaryota; kingdom Metazoa; phylum Arthropoda; class Insecta; order Lepidoptera; family Gelechiidae; genus Athrips; species Athrips mouffetella. The sequence goes on from OX383959.1 coordinate 7,545,327, forward strand.
AGCAAACACAGATTAAAATTGCAATTCACTATTTTGATATGTACAGGGTGAGTAGTTTTCTCCACCCATGGTAAAAGATTCCTTAAATATTTTAATGACGGCTATAGTAATGCAGTATATTATTGTTGTCTATCTCTCAGTGTCAGAGTTTAATAGAATGGTTTTAAGAATAAAGTTGGTTTTTAAAAGGTTTAACATGATCGTGTTATAAGAAAACTAGCTTTTACCCGCAGCTTCGCTCTTCTCTTTAGTCTTTGTGTCATCCTAGTTAGTGTCTCATCTGTCTACCTACGAATTTTTAACTAAGTTTTTCCAGTACACATATTCAGAACAATATTTCAATTCAATTTAATTATCCTACAGGAACCATCCATTTTTTCAGGATAAATTGTAGCCTATGTGTTAGGTGCTTAATCTATCTTCCTCCCTTTCATCGAAATCGGTTTAGTCGTTTAGGAGTGATAGTGGAACAAACTTATGTGATAGTGGTACTTTCGCATTTCTAATATTATGAGATAGCGATAGTGAGATGAGATACATAACGTAAAATGAATAAATACGACGCAATTTTTTTTATTTCATGACTAATATTTTTCTTTTTGAAGCACATACAACTGTCAATCGGGTTATAAGTTTTGTCGCATATTTAAATTTCAGTGTGACCTACGTAAAATTAATCCCACTGTACATAAGTACTTACATGATTTTCTCAGAGTTTCGAAATCTAAGCAAATGTTTAATTTAGGATAGAATCTCTTGTCAATTTAATCTACTGCTCGCTACAAAGCGTTTGAACAACTTAGTAAATATATTGAATCAAATAAACGATAAAAACTCTATTTAGGAAGTCATGAGAGTAGTCGTCTAAACACAGTTCGCTAAGAGACACGCAGGATTAAAATAATTTAGATTTTTGTTATTTGGAGCATAGGTACATACCTACATCCGTTTTTGTTTCCGGACTTTTAAAACTTCGTAAATATAATTTTAAAATTTATTCTAATTCAATTAATCAGTTGATTAATATGAAGTATGGACAACGAAAACGTTTTTTCTGAATTTTCACCTCTAAAAATTTAAAAGTAACCTTCAGTAGTTTACACGTTAACTTTATTTGATTCGTCTAATCCATCACTTTGACGCACCACGTTTTATGTTGGTAAGTAATTTGTTTTGAATTTTAAATACCTAGTAGTTATTGTGTAGGAATAGTCAGCTGAAGAAAAACAGAGGGACATAAAAATTACATCATTACCCATTTAATTGAGCCTCTATCTACTTCATAATATTCCTCGTTTACCATAATGAATGCTACCATCATAGTCCTATAGTACCAACCCATCTCTAACCGTGGGTGTCGTAAGAGGCGACTAAGGTTTAATGAACCAGAGGATCGGCAGCAGCATCTTTCTGTATATCGTATCATCTTACATTCTGCGGTCACTTACAACCGCGGTCCATACTGCCAGCCGTAACGCTAACAACCGTTTTCACACATTGTTTCTGCAAAAACCGGAATTTTGGAGGGAGTTCCCTGTTCTGTAGTGGACGTTCCGATGTCATGATGTTCATAATCCTACGACATAATTCCCTTTAATGTCTCTCAGTTTCCCTCAGTTAAGAGCGTTCTTGCTTCTGGCTTGCTTCGCGCCTGTAGCCTGGTGTACTCACTAGCTTCTCGCCAGGATAAAGCTCTGACAGCTCTAATGGTGAGTCGCTCAGAGTGTTTACTTTTTTTTATGTGACAATTGAGCAAACGAGCAGGTGGGCCACCTGATGGAAAGTGCTCACCACCGCCCATGGAGCCCGCTGTCTTATTAGTGGCATAACCTGACACTAATAAGGCAGCAAAGCATGTCACCCACCCCGAGAACTAAGAACTTATTGCTCATCTGCTAACCTAACTACTCACCGGGCGACTAGCCAGGGGCTAAGTTTGCAGTGAGAATCCCGAACGTTTGTATGTTGAACCTAAATCTAAGGGACTCACTGGGCTCTAGGCGCCAATTAAGCCACCTGAGGTGAAAACTTTTTTTTTTAATTTGACTCCTATCTCACATGATGGTAAGTGACGATGTGACGATGGAGTCGAAGTTGTAGCATGTATACCTAGAGGATGCTTATTCACTCTTTCCTTGAAAACGTCCAGATTGTATTGTTCGGGGAACAAATCTGCAATGATAGAGATCCCCACTCTTTAGCTTGCACATTTTGAAAGATGAAGCAAAGAACTTCGTCATTCGTGCGAATGGATGGTATATCAACGACATAAGCGTTGAACCTTAGAGTCTTAGATAAATGATTCGCAGCAAATCATTTATCTAAGCTTAGAGTATACATATAAGCAAGCTATAGAGTGCACGTCACCGAGTATGAACCGTAAGCACGGGTATAAATAATCCGGAAATTTAAATCGCATCCAGTTTAGTAAAAACAGTTTCCTGCGCCGATATTTCTCCCGAAAAATATTAACAATTTGTTAGTAATCATGGTATAATGTGCAGAAACAAGATATAAAATCAATTTACGTGATTTTTATTACTTTTACGATCTAAAATCAGCGTCCATAGAAAAACCTGGTTACGCTTGACATAAAAGGCCTTTGAGCGTTGCGCGCGCTAGTGGACAATGTACAAAGCCCATATTGATAGAAAGCCGCAAATCTATGTACGGGATTGCCGTTTGGTACACAGGTACTTTAGGTTACAACACTCATTTTTTCCGGCAGCTCTTAAAAATACTCCCGGGGTGGGGGTAGCTATGACGTCATAATTTTTTTGTATGTGATTTGAATTTTTTTTGTTTAGAAACTTATCGTGTGTGATATCAAATGAAAAGGCATTCATATGCCGGTTCCAAAATTATACTACACCATTACTTTTCGGCCACCTGTTTTGTAAAAACCTTAGAAATATTTCAAAACAAAAATTTATGACGTCATAGCTGCCCCCACCCCGGGAGTATTTTTAAGAGCTGCCGGAAAAAAATATTGTTGTAACCTAAAGTACTAAATATTGTATATTGTACTAAATTAAAAAATATTGTACTAAATTCGTCAACATAAATTGCCGTTCACTCAAAATTATTCATCAGAACATCCGTAGTGTAAATAAGAATCTAGATAAGTTATGTGTTTTGCTACGAACGACAAATATTTACTTAGATATTATTGCGTTAACAGAGAGTTGGCTTAGTAAAGTTGATAATATCCCATGTTTACCAGGATACACGTCATACATGACCTTAAACAACAGAAATCAAAACGAAGGCATTGTGGTGTATACTAAAAACGGTCTTGATATTATAATTTCCGAACCTGCTTTCCAGGAAGCAAATTGTTTACTTGGCACGATAGGTAATAACAGCACTGCTATAATTATAATTTACCGCTCGCCATCCTACAAAAATCTAGACATTTTTTATAGCGAACTAATTAATCTGTTGTCAAGTCTCTATAGTTATCAGAACGTTGTAATAATAGGAGACATAAATATTAACATCACAATGGAGGACGACAATAATGATCCACATCGAGACCAATATCTAACCTTATTATCCTGTCTTGGTTACCTACCAGCCTATCACTCACCGACTCGACAAAAAGCCTGTCTTGATCATACTCTTCTCAAGACAAAAAACAAAAACAAGATTACTGTAGTGAAATTAGAATCAGAAGTAACTGATCATATGCCGGTGATAGTTTGTTTAAATTATCTTAAAGTTAGAACGGGTATAAATCGTGAGTCAGCTAACTGCTCGGATACACAGCGTTCTCCATCTCGCTCACGCTCGTGTGAATCACCTAGAGCATCGATCCCGAGCGATAAGGGCAGCGCTGATATTCCGGCTACGGAGAAGACTGTATGTACAAGTAATAAGGTGCATTCTTCTACGCCGAAGTTAACAACGAAACCTAAGACGATAGCTGAGATCGTGGGTGAAAATTGTGAACGAAAATCGAAGAAAGGGTCTTCTAATGAGGACTGGATACTTGTTCAGCGTAAAAGGCATAGCAACCGTTTTGATGTGGTCCAAGGAAAAGCCTCTACGAACCCAGAGGAAAAGTTTAAGGCTGCAGATATAAAAATACCTTTGTTTATCAACAATGTGGACCGAAACGCAAAGGAGGTAGACATTACCAAATATATTAACAGCAAAACACAGGTCAATGTTAACTTGAGAAAAGTGAATTCCAAAGAACAAAAACAATACAACGCCTACATTGTTTATGTGCCGAAAAGTAAGTTATCGTTATTTTTAAATGACGGTTTGTGGCCTGAAGGAGTGACGTTTAGACGTTTCATTGATTTCAAGAGGAAACCTAGAAACGTAAGTAGTAATTTTGAGAAGAATAATATAAATAAATAATGGATAATAATAACATGACGAAGTTTACTACTTTCAACTGTAGGTCGATGGCTAGGTCTATTGACTGTATTAGATCATTGTGTCAGTCGTCAGACTTAATTGCCCTTCAAGAAACTTTTCTCCTGCCGCACGACATCCCATTGCTGGGCACCATTGACAGGGACTTTGACTACACTGGGAAATCGGCTGTCGATACATCAGTGGGAATCCTCCGTGGACGTCCATTCGGTGGAACCGCTATTCTCTGGCGGAAAAATGTATTTCGTTCCGTAACGGTAGTGCCGTGCGCTAGTGATAGGCTCGTAGCCGTAAAGATATCTATAGCGGGTTGTTCATTTCTAGTGTTCTCTGTGTACATGCCTACTGATGACACTATGCATTTAGTGGAGTTTACACACTGCTTGAGTGAAATAAACGCCATTATTGAGAACTGTGATGTTGAGTATAGTTATATCCTTGGGGACTTTAATGCGCACCCGGGTAGACGTTTTGGTAATGAACTACAAGAGTTCTGCTCTGACCAGGACTGGATTTGTGTGGACTTGGAATTACTAGGTTTAGATTCAGGCTCTTACACCTATGTGAGCGACAGTCATGGAACTAGTAGCTGGCTTGATCATTGTATTGTAACCCAGGCGGCTAGGAATACAATTGAAAGTGTGTCAATTAATTATAATGTGTTTTGGTCAGACCACTTTCCCTTAGAAATACAGTGTAACCTCAATATACTTAGAGCGAAAACTGTTTACAACAGTTATAACATTAATGCTATTTTATGGGGAGAAAGGGATGAAGTTCAGGTCTCAAAGTATACCGAATATTGTAATGACAAGCTAAAACTAATTGATTTTCCGTCTGAGTGTTCAGAGTGTGCCTATTCAATGTGTAGGGACCCTAATCACAGTCATGTTTTAGTAAATTTGTATGATCGTGTTGTAAACGTTTTAAAGGAGGCCTCCGTATACAGCTTTAATATGAGAAAACATAGCAACAAAAAGAAATATGTTTGTGGCTGGAATAAACACGTGAAGGCCGCGCATAGTGAAGCGCGTGTATGGTTTCAATACTGGGTTCTGTACAACAAACCGCGGGAGGGGTATGTGTATACTAAGATGTGTGTTTCTAGAAACGTTTTCAAAGCCAAATTAAAATGGTGTCAAACTAATGCACAACAAATTAAAATGGACATTTTAGGTATGCATCACTCACATAAAAAGTTTTCGAGTTTCTGGAAACACACAAAAAGGCTTAACCCAAAGCCAAGTATTCCAGTGAGTGTAGAGGGGTTAAATGAACCTTCGAAGATAGCGGAAATGTTCAAAGAGCATTTTCGGGTACAGCCACCAGTAGGTTTTGCCAACTCTGCGGATGTTTCTAGTGGCAGTAATGATAACTGTCTAGGTAAAAAGGCGGCGGTGATTACAGCAAAGGAGATAAAAACTGTGCTGAAGAAGATGAGTCGAGGGAAATCTCCTGGACACGATCATTTAAGTGTTGAACACCTGCTGTTTGCGGGTGTGCATTTACCTCGAGTTTTAGCAATGTTTTTCTCTCTTTGCTTGAATCACGGCTACTTACCAGACAACATGTTAAAAACCTTAGTCGTACCTATTGCTAAAAATAAAACAGGTGATACTGGTGACAAATCAAATTACAGGCCAATATCCTTAGCAACCACTGTCGCTAAGGTGCTGGACAGACTGCTTGACCAACAGCTGCAAACTCGTGTAAAGCTACACGATGCACAATTTGGCTTTAGACCCGGTCTTTCTACCGAAGCTGCAGTTCTTTGCCTCAAGCAGACTGTCCAGTACTATATTTCGCGGGAAACACCTGTATATGCTGTATTTTTAGATTTGTCAAAAGCATTTGACTTAGTTCAATATGAAGTCCTGTGGAAAAAGCTGTATGATGACACCGATATGCCTCATGAGTATATTTCGGTATTGAAGTACTGGTACTCTCATCAGAAGAATTATGTTAAGTGGTCAGGAGAGCTTTCGAGCATGTACAGGTTGGAAAGTGGAGTGAGGCAAGGTGGGATAAGCTCGCCAGCACTTTTCAACCTGTATATGAACAAACTGATCGGTGAGCTCAGCGGCGCCGGCGTCGGTTGTTCTATTGACGGCACCTTTGTCAACAACATAAGTTACGCCGATGACATGGTGCTGCTGTGTCCATCGATCAGTGCTTTAATTAAGCTTATTAGCATCTGTGAGCGGTATGCGTTGGCCCACGGTCTCCGGTACAACACTGCCAAAAGTGAGCTGCTTGTTTTCAAAGCTAAAAATAAGACCTACAAAGTTCCAACTGTTAGGCTTAATGGCGCTCCTCTCAAACAAGTGCAGAGCTTTAAGTACCTGGGACATTGGGTCAACGAATCGCTCAAAGATGATTTAGATATAGAGCGGGAGCGCAGGGCATTGTGCGTTAGGGCGAATATGCTTGCCCGCAGGTTCGCACGTTGTACACAACAGGTAAAGGTTACACTTTTTAAAGCCTATTGTAACTCTCTGTACACGTGCAGCCTGTGGACAAATTACACCCAAGGAGCTTACAGGGCTCTGCGCACGCAGTATAATAATGCCTTTCGGGGGCTGATGGGGCTGCGACGTCACTGCAGTGCCTCGGGGATGCTAGCGGAAGCTGGTGTTGATAGCTTCTCAGCTATCGTAAGAAAACGCATAGCATCCCTGATCCATCGGGTGCGGGGCAGCTCCAACAGCCTCCTGCAGACTGTTGCGGCGAGACTGGACGTGGACAGTGCTATCATGCAGCACTGGACCCGCGTCCACCTCGCCAAAGAAACTAAAATTAGTTATAGGGTTTTAGATTTTAATAATTACTAATATAGATATAAGAACATACTAACACGCTATGGGCAATGCTCGAAATAAATTGATTTTATTTATTTATTTTATTATAATTCAAAAACGCAATTTCATAAACTATGACACTTTGATAACGGACCTTAAAGAAATAGACTTCTCTTCTATATTGGACTGTGTAGATGTTGACCAAGCGACTAACCTTCTCGTGCAGATGATCTCTTCATTAATTCACAAACATACTCGCTATATAACCGTCTCTAGGAGTAAAAACATCCTAAAACCATGGATCACCCCGGGTCTTTTAAGGTGTATTCGGCACAGGGACAAGCTACACAAAAAATCGAAAGCTCAACCAAATGATAACATCCTCAGAATAAGTTACACCCGATACAGAAATTTCTGCAACCAGTTATTAAGAAAAATTAAAAGTGATTATGAGCGAAAAGAGCTAGCAAAAGCCAAAAACAGCCCTAAAGCTACTTGGAACACATTGAAAAGAATTGCCGAAATTTCCACCAACCCATCGAATGTCAATGATTTCCTCAAATTAAATGATAATCCCGTATCATCAGTTAATGCCATCAACGATTACTTTGTTAACATAGGTAGAAATTTAGCCGAAAAGATCCTTTTAAGTTCGACCCCTACGCCTACAACCACAACGACTGCTGGTACAGTCTCTCAAAAAAGTTCTATGGTACTATTAGAAACTGATGAGGCTGAAATTGAGTGTATTATCAAGAACCTCCGCGTCGGCTGTGCTGTTGGCTTTGACGGTATTTCTGCCAGAGTTATTAAAAGCTGTTGTAACTCACTTGTCACGCCGTTAACTCATATCTGTAACCTAGCGCTTTCTACTGGTGTTTTCCCCAAAGCGTTTAAAACTGCTTTGGTATACCCAATATCCAAAAGCGATAAAACTGATACCATTAATAATCTAAGGCCGATCTCAGTACTACCTGCGATGTCGAAGATCTTGGAGAGGGTAATCAACAAGAGATTAAATAAGTATTTGGAATCCCATAACATTATCTCACCTAACCAATTTGGGTTTCAATCTGGGCTATCAACCGAAGATGCTATACTCAAGTTTACTAATAATGTAGTCTCAAAACTAGATGCCAAACAGAAATGCACTGCTATTTTTCTAGACCTCTCCAAGGCCTTCGATACCGTGTCAGTGCCAATCCTACTAAATAAATTAGAAAAAGTTGGTGTCAGAGGAATATGCCTGGATATTTTCCGAAGCTACTTGACTGATAGGACACAAATGGTGAAAATTGATGAACATGTGAGTGACGAAATGGCATTGAGTTATGGCGTCCCACAAGGGAGTATTTTAGGTCCAACGCTGTTTAAAATTTATGTAAATGATCTCTGTCAATTGAATATTCCTAATTGTGACACAATCTGTTATGCTGATGATACGGTTTTGATTTTATCTGGACCTAACTGGGCTGTACTAAAGCAACAGGCTGAAAGCGCGTTAAAAATAGTGTTGGGATGGTTAAAACAGAACTTGTTAACACTAAATGTCGAAAAGACAAAGTATATGGTGTTCGCTGTGAGAGGCTTAGATAAACCCCCTGAAACCTTTTGTATTAAAGCGCACACTTGCTCAGTGTACTCTCAAGTCTGCTCATGTTCAAATGTTAGTAGTCTGAAATACTTCAGATATCTTGGAGTGTTAATTGACGATAACCTTAACTGGCATAAGCAAATAGATAATCTATGTGGTCGAGTAAGGAGACTCATTTTTGTAATGAAAAGGCTTCGCACTTCAGCAGATAGGTGTACTCTTAACATGGTATACGATGCCCTTTGCAAATCTATTATAAGTTACTGTATACCAGTATGGGGCGGTGCAGATAAAACCACCTTGCTGAAGCTCGAAAGGGCTCAAAGAGCAGTTTTAAAAGTCATGACCTGCAAGCCTATCAGACACCCAACTGTTCAGCTTTATAAAGAGTGTAAAGTCTTGACAGTGAGGCAGATATTTCTCTCGCGGATCATATTGCGGCACCACTCATTTGTAGTTTTTCCTCAACCTAACATAAGTACTAACCAACGTCGCAGACCTCAAGCTTGCCCTATCGAAAATGCTAGAACAGCGTTCGCAAGTCGCCAATACGGATGCCTTAGTTTGTATTTGTATAATAAGGTTGATAGGATTCTTCAAATTGTAGCACTGAATAAATTCGAACTAAAACAACGTGTAAATAACTGGTTAACAAAGCTAGATTATTACCAAACTGAGTTTTTATTAGAAAGAAGTGAAGTACAGTTTCGCTACGACACACAATAAGTATTCATTTTCGCTCATAGATACTTAAAATAATTAGGAACTCAATCTTCAATCATTATTTTCCTAAATATTTAATTTTATGGTTCATATCAAAACAAAAAGCCAAATATATTAGTGTTTATTTAACATTTCTTTTAAGTCATACTAAGCTATAATTATGAATGTGGTCTAGAATCACTGCCTCCCATATTACAGAGGATTCTAGTTTGGGTGGCAGAGGAGTTTGTAGTAATGAACGTATTTTATAGCCTTAGTTTTAAGTACTTTTATATGTATATGCTGTTTTTTGATAGGCTTTTGAATAAATGTTTTATTTATTTATTTATTTATTTATTTATTTACCTGTGTACCAAACGGCAATCCTGTACATCGAAATGCGGTATTATCTTTCGTAGGCTGACCACTAATAGCTTGCTTATGTATACTCTATGGGTGGAACTCTAACTGGCGGCGTCTAGTCCCATGAAGATGGAAAGGAGAAGGTGGAATACGGTTGAACAATTTAGATGACGCTCTCCGAATGTATTTTTTTTATGTGACAACTGAGCAAACGAGCAGGTGGGCCACCTGATGGAAAGTAGTCACCACCGCCCATAGAGGCCGCTGTCTTATTAGTCGCATAACTTGAGCAAAGCACGTTGCCCACCCTGAGAACTAAGATGGTGTGTCTCGTGTGCCGGTAATTTCGCTGGCTCCATCACCCTTTAAACAGCAACGAAAACTGCTATTTCACGGCAAAAATAGGCTAGGGGAGGTACTTCCCCTGACGGACCTTGCACAAAAGCCCTACCACCTCCTAAAAAACAATAAAAAATCCTGTAAAATACTGCAGCTTTGCTTTAGAGTCCCATCTCCCATAATCTTCCTGACACGGATGTCACTTTAGTCTTACCATTTCAATATAAATTCAAAAGTTAATTTAAAGTCAAAAGGAAAAACAAATTAACCTTATTTAAGCTGAAGCGTTAATCAGTAAGTTTCACGATTGAAAAAAATGTTGTACATCCGCTGGCTTCATTTCATTAAAATGTGTTTGCTCGCTACAATTATAAGCAATAATGAATGAAATCATGCGCCCGCGCGCATATTACGGTTGGCTAACATGTGTGCCACAATGAGCGCTTCCGCTCCGTGGTGATGTGTTATTTTTGTTTGACGGACTGATGATTTGTTGGTTAAGCAAGTGATGATTTTTTTGCTTTGCTCTTAATAAAATAAAACTGAAAGGGCTTACTCTCTGTAGACAAAAATGGAAAACTTTTCTAATGGAACACGTGTTGGGAAATGATAATGAATGAATTTTCCTTACAAGCTGCTTGTACACACGGCCGCACATCAGTAGACTTTTGGACATTATGGCGTGGTATTAGAGTTGAAAAAGTTTCTACCGACAAGCGGTTGACCGTACAAAGCGGTGTTGTATGGAGAGGTCTTTTAGCATGTTCCAAGATGTGTTTCTTTTGATTACATGTTTAATGTTGTTTACTGAATAAACCCTTTTAGTTTTCGGTACACCGTGATTATGAAATGTCTGACTATACTTGAGTATGGTACTTAGGACATAACACTGACCAACTTTCCCCAAAAAACATAGCTCAAAAAATGTGATTTATTTTTGGTCGTTCCTAAAAAATTCCACTATTGACGTCGCAAGGTTTGTATGGAGAAGCCATAAAAAAATCTCAGTTTTCAACCTTTATTTCTTGGGGAAAGTTGTTCAGTCTCATGTGCTTAGTACACAAGTATCGTCAGAAATTTCATAATCACGCTGTATAATTTTCAATGATTACTCAACCACGACTGTAAAATATAGGCAACTACAGATTTAAATTAAATTAAAAGCCTTATGAAGTACACTCAACAGCACGTCAGTAGAAATACTTTTGGACCTTAAATCGTGGTAATAGAGTTGAAAAAGTTACTAGCGATGTGCAGTTGAACGTAATGTGATTTCGTTATAGCTATTATTTTACTATTGTCGAAGAAAAACCTTCCACTAACTAGATGTCCCGTGTGGTGCCGGCAAAGAATAGTACCAACCCATACATACCCGTGGGTGTCGTAAGAGACGACTAAGGGTTATAAACTGGAGGATGGGCAGCAGCATCCTCCTGTATATCATACCTTCTTACTTACTGCGGTCTCCTACAACCGTGGTCCATGGTGCCAGCCGTAACGCTGACAAGCGAGGTTACTATGGTACTTCCCCTCCACATTTTTCCAGCAAAAGCTAGAATTCTGGAGGGAGCTCCCTGTCCTGTAGTGGACATTTCATGGGATGTTATGGTGGTGGTGGTGGGAACTAGTCTTTTGGCTTGATTGGTAGCTAACCTAGCTACTTATACGGTTACGATACGGTTACGATTCCAGCTCAGGACAAATATTGTGAGATCATGAACTTAAATAATTGTTTACAGGGTATGAATTTATTCGGTCAGTTCGTCAGTTTTTTATATATTTTTTGTAAATTAAATGTTTTTATTTGCCAAATATGTTTTATGAATGTGTCCGATGATGCCATATTGTGGATTTGTCGTTCATTCAGTTTCATCGTAACATTCGTAACTATATGCAGGAGTTACAATGATAGACAGGACAAATTTAGTATTCAGATTTTCTGTAATATGTAAACCTTTTAGAACTGGTATTCTAGATTCAACAGCAGCTAACGAGAAGAAATATAATTAATTATTATGTTCTCAAAAACCGCTCCATTCACTCGATTTGGACATACCTACAGACTTACAGGGGTTTTCCGGGTAAAAAAATTGATCTAGCTACGTCATATTGCCTGGGAAAAACCATTTTCTCTATTGACGTGGATACCTTTATGCTTTCGTATGGATATAGGCCCTATACATTTAACCTTGTATACAGAGTGTAAGGGACGGTGTACCGAAAACAGAAAGGGCGTGTTCAGTCAACGAAACTGAACCACTTTCCCAAAGAAATATTTTTAAGAAATTAAAAAAAATATACCTCTCCATACAAATTGCTTACTTTCATCGAACAGTTTGTATGGAGAGGTCAAAAAGTTTCTTCATTTCCTAAAAATGTTTCTTCGGGAAAGTTGTTCAGTTTCGTTGTCTGAGCAACCCTTTCAGTTTTTGGTACACCGTCACTTACACCATGTATTTAACCTACTTGTTCAGTAAGTGAACATCAGTATCAAGAACTCGCAAGAATGCCCGTCCATGGACAGAGAAATCAACGTCTGTGATGTTTACTTGTAACAAATACTTTAAATCAGCCTCTAGAAATACATAGCTCTACCCCTCTTCTAAAACCTACATCTACCACTTCAGTGTATAGTGTGAACCGCAACTCGTTCCATATCATTAACTTAGCAAACATGTGTGGACAGGACACAGACAGACAGACAGACGGACGCGAATCTTTCAGTTGCGTAACTCTTCGTCAATTGAAACTATTTTTATATCTTCGCAAACATGTGCGGTTTAACGAATTTCCGCTTAGCAAATATGTATAATAATAGTTAATTTAGATTTCAAATGTTGTTTTTTTTTTCAGTTGAGGTTTGAGGCAGAAACTTTGGACGCTGAGGTAGAAAAGTTCCATTCATCAGAAACGTTGTTAGACCACCAGTGAGGTAGGTACATCTTTCTAGGATGCACGATCACGAAGATCTATAAAAGTTGAAAATTAAGCGTAATGCCATTTAGGTCTTAGGTCGGAATGAAACGTAATCCCTCAGTTATAATTTTGCCTGTGTAACTTTAGGATAGTTAAGACTTCTAATTTTGTAAGATTTTTTTAGACGAGCTGGTTAGTTCTCGCATGGTTTTTTTTATCCTTTCATTGTCCCTCATCTACTAAGACATCTCGTTTTCGCCTTGAATATCACGTCAAGAACCAAGGGAAAAAGTTCTTGGCTTACAGGAATTTTAACATTAAATTAATTTTGTTAAACCTTTCACAGCGATTAAATTTTTATCAAACTGAAACTGTCATGCTGTTAATAAAACTTAATTAAAATTATGCACATGTAAAATAATGGCATAAGAACAACAAATGCGCGTGAGAATCGTCACATATCGACTTAGGGTTCATTCACACGGCACTAGGACATCTAGACTTGTAGTAATTACTTAGGATTAAAAAAAGTTTATTGTTGACAGATGTTTGCTGTTATAATGAAACATTTTCGAGTTTGTTTTGTCTAGTCGATTTTTAGATACTTACTATAAGTAGGTACTTCGTGAAAAAAGAGTGAGCTCTTTAATGTCACTTTAAAAAAAAAAAAAAAACTATTTATTTAGGCATCTGTGACCCACAAATTTAAAAATACATATTTAAAGCACAACAAAATTAAAATTCAGAACCACAACATCAAAAATAAAAATTCAATTTGTCTAATTTTATTAATTATAAAATTCAAAAATAAATCAAAGTAATTAATGTCTAAATTAAGGTAAATTTAAAATCACATTTAAATAAATTTTGCCTTTTGCCTGAGAAATATTATCCAGGGTACATCAAACATTACATTGGAAACTTTTTATACATTTTGGATGTTCGAATATTAAATTTTCGTCTTTCTCAACACACTTGGTAGAACTACAAATAGGCATGTTCAAGACTGACTTGACTTGGGAAATTTCCACTTCACGATCAAAATATGAGTAACGACCTCTTGTTACCGGCATTCATCTGTCTGCCAATAGATATGTTGCAGGCAAGCTGTATAATTCGTCGTTCAACATTATGCCTTGGCATTCTACAAAATGCCAAAAAAAATTTAATTCTTCACATTACATAATGCCGCGGCATTTCTCAAAACAGCTTGTAATTTGTTTCCGGCATTCGTTGTGGTCGTAATATAACCTAAGCTAACCGATGACTGACTAACGAACCTGAAACCAGTAATCTAAACCCGTTTACAATCTGCCGGCGCCGTTTTACAATTTGCCGACCGTTTGCAGTTTGCCCGCCGTTCGTAAACGGCGAATTATTCGATTTGTCGCGCTATACCGTGTACAGGTTAGGACGGGATAGGACATAAGAAACATTTTATTTTGGTTTTATTTTAATGTATATACTCGTATATATTCTTTATTGTGCACAAATTACATAAAATTGTAGTCAACATAAAATTTGTTTACAAAGGTGAGCTTATCTCTATAAGAGATCTCTTCCAGCCAACCTAGCTGGTGTGAAAGAATGACATGAAAAGGGGCACAGGAATGTGCATTTAGAAGTGTGAAACGAGAATTAAAAAAAAAATACCTACCTAGTATAGCTGAAAGTCACTGATTTCTTCGTAGACGATATTAGAGTAAAAAATCACACTAATTAAGTAAAAGTGGTCTACCTTTACAAAAGAAAGTAGACACATTTATTTTCTTGTAAATCAACTTAACTGGAGCATCTACGTTTTAATTAAGGTAACTTTTTCAGATCCACAAAGCGCCTCTAATTTGAGTGGCAATGGCGGTCAGCTCAGAAAGATACCCCCTTCTAATGTCACATCTAGATGCAAATTGTTTCGGGCCGGGGTATTTATTTTAACTCTAATTTTGCCCCGGTAAATACCACAGAGGTTAACCGTTACCCTTTCAGCGGATGTGACGCTTTTTATAAAAGTTGAGATCGTTTAGAAACTCTGTCGTTCCAATTTCAAAAGTTTAACGCTTTGAAAACGAGTTTTTTCTTCAAAAAGTTTTTTCATGAAGTCATGACTAGTTGAATCATTTATTTTCAATAGGCAATTTTGTATGACGTATGTCAACTACATCTTTTATGTGTCGATAGGTGGCATGCTCATCATTGTTGGTAATTTCTGTTTTAATGGCTCTTTAAAATAAATGAAATCTTTTTAGAAGAAAATGAATTACATATATTCGGCTGTATCAACCAAACTTATTTATTAATTTTCGTACCGGGTTACCGTTTAGTACAGTCAAGAGCAGGTTAAGCTTGACACTTGCAGCGCGACTCTAGCCCCTATGCTTATTGGAATAAGAACGGTACAAACTCCAATGTGTCAAGCTTGGAGTGAGTAGTAGCGAGTGAGTAAACTTCTTCTGGGCAAGCTCGTTCCACCGCCGACCTCATCTCTGCACTCAGGGCTAGATCGAGGTCCATAAAAAAAAATGACTTAATCATTTTCATACTGGGTAACCGTTTAATATCTGAATTTCCATTCTCCTTACGATGATCAGCAGCGCCATCCTGTTGAACTTTCAAAATGTACTGGAAAACACCCTATTTCGCGAAGCTTAACTACAGAGCATCATAATTTTAGTTATTGTTTCAACTGTTCGTGTGGATTTTGCAACCCTAACGGATATAGGTACTTCTAAACTGAACAACTTTTCCCGTGACAAAATCAACTTTCTTCAGATACCACGACAGCCGATAATGCATATATTTTTTTTTGTTTTTGCCCTATGTTCGTTAGCAAAAGTTGTACAGTTTCATTGGCAGATTTTCATCATTTAGGTTTGTTGTTGTTTTTTTATTTCTGATACGTTTAAGCTAAGACTGAAACTCGAAATGCCAAAATCTGAATAATATTCCATTTGTTCATAGTTCACTATTCTGTTCATACAAATAGCTCAACTGAATTTAGCATAATAAAGCGCTTTATTCGCTTATTTCCACAAGGTATTTGAAATAAAATTTTGACTGTGGATTAAAAGTAAATATTACGACTGGGGTAATTTTGTAAAACACAGACAAAGGCCAAATGATTTTTGTGCAAACTACCTGCTTGGAGTAACGCTTTGGGTTAAATGTAGGGCCACGAAAAGGCGGGTAGAGTAGCTCTTATCATCAGGGTGCGTATTCCGAAGTTTTATCGAAGCTCCGATATTATCAGATTGACAACAACAATTACGTTCGGAAATTTACTTTGTATGGGAATTTCTTTGTCAAAGGCCGAACCATATACTATCGTAGTTTCACTTCGGAATACGGCAGCAACTAATGTTAACAGCCTCCTTAGTCTCCATCCGGAGGTTCTGGATTCGGAACATCCAGAGGTTCTAGGTGGGAAAAATTACAGAAAAAACAGTTTGAATCACCTGATTGTCTAGAAAGTAAGATGAGCCTTTGCTTCTGGCAATTTAACTAGATCAAGGCCACCTTATGTGGTGTGCTATATTGTCCGGTGCGTGGTCGCTTCGGAGTGAACTATTATAATGTACAGATTTTTACAATGAAAAAAATGATTTGATAAGCTGTACTTGCTTTGGAATTCAAGATCTCACTTCACGTCAAAATCATTTTAAAATTAAAACTTAGTGGTTCATTATAATGGAAAAATTTATCGGTGTACACTGTTTAACTAAGTTATGTTGCTTTGTAAACCGAGTAATTCTACTCATAAAATAAAGCAACTTTTTGAAAAAATAAAGCGTATTTTATTCAAACCCTTACATTTCCACAATGCTAAAACAAAAATAAAATTATAATGAAATGGGTGGCGTTTTTAAGAGTAATTTTTTTTTCTGGTCTACAAACGCTATTTTCCTGGCTTCAATCTTAATGTTTTGTATTAATTAACTCAGCATAATGGAAGTGTGCGAACTGGCCGGGCGTACCTTCGGCTGTTTCAACGTACTAAGCTTTAATTGACACTCCCTTAGTTAAGAGCCAGTTAAAAGTAACGATCGCGTACTAAATATGCACTGAATTTATAAAACCAGGATTATTGAGATCATTTCTGTTACCCAAATTACAGGGCTTTTATAAATTTGGCTCTCCAACATCATCAGCGGATCGAGAAGAATTAAGAAGTCGCTAGTTTGTAAAATCAATAAGCCGTACCAACATAATATTTAGCATCCTTTAAAAGGAACTCAATTCGTCCACGTTACCAATCGAAATTAAAATTTTAAAATAACCTTAGTTGCTTACTTAAGCAATTTTGACCTCCCATGCAAAAGCAGAAAGCAGTCTCTATTTGCATTGTATTCTGCATGTCTTTCAATAAGTATTCTGTAAATAATCTACATTCAATAAATTAATCTAAAATCGGAAATCCTGCTTATAAGTTTAGAGTACGACGTAACGAATTCCAGTCGCGCTGAATTTTCAAATCAGGCGTCCGAGCCAGGAATTACAACAATGATTAATTAGTTACCTATCTAATACTGTCTTTTCTTTTCATCAAATCAAATTAAATAAAATCTGTGGGCACGGTAGTGCCTCCGCCAAGACGAGCCAACCGAACCGTAAGGGCACTGACTACCTTTTTTCGAAGCGCTTCGTCGTTTTTAGGGTTCCGTACCTCAAAAAAAAAAACGGAACCCTTATAGGATCACTTTGTTGTCCGTCTGTCTGTCTGTCTGTCAAGACCCTTTATCTCACGAACGGGTTAAGGTATCAGGTTGAAATTAATACCGTATATTAGGATCTATGAACCACACAAGATCTGAAAATTCCAATTTTTTACAACGACGCAATCAAAAGATATGGCATTTTATGTCCTCATCTCCATACATTTATTCAAAAATGCAAAACCTACAGGGTACTTCCCGTTGACCTAAAATTATGAAATTTGGCAAGAAGCTAGGTCTCATAGAACAAATTATGGGAAAAGTCTGAAATCATTAAATATTACAACTTTTCTCACAACTAATGGTAACCAATTGTGGTGAGCTCCCGTTTCAAGAACATTCATATAAGAGGGGGGTCAAGTTGGATGGTCGTTGAGGCGTTTTTTGTTTTAGTTCTATTTAAAAACGGGAACACCTACAAACTTGAAAATTGGTATTTTTATAGTGCATAAGCTATAAAATAACAACAAATAAAAAAATTTGGTCAAGCGCGTGTCGGACTCAAAAAATGTAGCACATTAACTTACTGAAAATTCAACTAATACAATTATGATTATGTGGTGGTACGGAACCCTCAGTGCGCGAGTCCGACTCGCAGTTGTCCGGTTTTTTTGAACCTTTATTACTTTGGTTTGGATTATACCAGATAAACAAAATTTATAGAATATGATGTCAATAGTTAAATTATTTAATATGTGAAGTTTCAGTTGCATAGCTCGTATACTTTAGATTTTATTTATATCTAAAAACCCCGATTTCGCCACTGACTCACTCACTGTGGTCATCAAAATTCTTAGGGTACTTTCTGAAGTCCTAGAAAGCTGAACTTTCGTATGTAAGCTAATATTAGTACACAGCCCCGGAGACATAAAAGATAATGCCGAATTATTTCTGAAACAAAACATAGAAAACGTGAAATATGGAATGAAGTGGAAACCTACTACTATATTTGAAGTCGTCAAAATTGTAAAGAAGATGAAGAACATAAAGTCATGTGGATACGATGATATTTCCATTACAGTTATCAAAGAAAACATTGACATTTTGGCAGAACCATTATCAATTTTCTTAAATATGTGGTAAGAGCAGAAAGTTTTTCCACATCAGCTGAAAATAGCTAAAGTCATTTCAATATTTAAGAAAGGTACAAAGACAAACTTGAAAAACTACAGGCCGATATCTCTTTTACCAACTATTTCAAAGATTTTGGAAAAGGTACTTAAAGTAAGATTGTATTTTATTTATCGTATGGCGTGTTCTCTACTTAAAAATTAAAAATTAATAAATATATTAGATTTTAAATATGTTACTGCGTCCGTTGTAAGTGACAGGAGGTCCTCCTCATTCCCGTCAAACTTAGTAAGCGGGCAGTCAAACACAATGTGGTGCACGGTCTGTTCAGGACACCCGCACTGACATGCAGCCGACTCGCACCAGCCCCATTTATACCGCTGAGCAGCACAGTTACCAATTCCCGTTCTGATACGGTTGAGAAGGCACCACACCCGCCGGTGTTCTTCAAAACCTTTTGGCCTCTGCTTGGTGTTCAGCTTAAATAATGCGTTGGGGTGTGATTTGAGATCGAAGTCAGCAGACTAAGCTTTGTGGAAGTCGGCTGGCTGTTTGTCATGCACTTGAAGCGCTGGGGGGTGTCGGGATTTCAGCCTGGTGGCTTGGAACTCGTTGAGGTCGTTGTGGATGGGCAACGCTTTGTTTCCTCGGATTTTGTCCAACTCAAGGCTAAGGCACTTTTCTCTGCGGAGGTGCGGTGGCATAATGTGACTCAGCGCAGGTAGCCAATGGCAGGGGGTTGGTTTAAGGCAGCCAGTAACAGGCCGCATTGAGTGGTTCAATTGAACATCAATAACGGGTGTATGGGCACTTCGCAGCCAAGCCGCAGCGCAGTATTCAGCCGCCGAGTATACTAGGGACAGTGTCGAGGTTCGCAAGGTGGATGCGCTAGCTCCCCAGGAGGTGCCTGTCAGTTTTTGAATGATGCTGTTACGTGTCTTCAGCTTCGCGGAAACTTTTTCTTAATGGTTTTTGAAGTTAAGGTTTCTGCCCAGGGTGACACCCAAGTATTTGGGGTGGAAGTTGTGGGAGAGATGGGTGTTCCTAAACTTCACATGAAGTTCCTTCTTGGCTAACTTGTTGTTGAGGTGAAAGCAGGAGATTTCGGTTTTGGAAGGGTTAGGGCAGAGACGCCAACGAACGAAAAAGTCATCCACGATCGCCAGGTCCGCCTCTAGGACCGCTTCTGAATTCTCCAAACTTCTATCCTGCGTTAGAAGAGCTAGGTCATCCGCGTAGCCAAATTTTACGACAGGCAGTATCAGGAAGGTTGATAAATCATCTCGAAGATTGATAAATCATCTCGAATCAGAAAAAAATACTGAATTGAAGACAATTTGGCTACCGAGCTAATATTGGCACTGCTGAAGCAATAGACACTGATTCTTTGGTAGCCTTTCAACGTTGGTTTACCGCTAATAATCTTACATTAAATATATCGAAGACTAATGTTATGCTATTCAGAGCGACAGCAAGATCAAAGGAAAATTTAAATATGTCACTAAATGGTACAAAAATAGAGCTTGTAGAATCTGTAAAATTTTTAGGAGTGCATATCAACTACTATCTTAACTGGAAAGATGAATCGCAGAAAATTTAAGCTAAGGTGAGTTCAGCATGTTATGCAATACGCAGCTTACGGGACGAATTAACCATTACACACCTCAGGACTGTGTATTTTGCCTTAGTAGAGTCTCACATTAGATAAAGCATTAAATTCTGGGGAAACAGCTATGCTTACAACCTAAACAAGGCATTTGTCATGGGTGCGCATCATTTCGTATAAATATTTATCGTATATCAACGTTTCAATAACATTCAATTGATATAATAAACGTTTCATATAACAACTTATAGTATAATTTTGTTTGACATAACGTACCTTTACTATAATGAACGTTTTCTATACTAACATTTGGCATAACTATCATTTCGCCTAAATATCTTTCATATAAAATTTATTTCATATAAAATTCATTTGATACATTATTTTTTTATTAATTTACTTATTTTTTATTTAATTTATAATAATAAAACAAAAAGTAACATAATAATCAATTAGTTAATAATAAAATTGTATAGTTATATGCTTATTTAATTAAAATTATTTAAAAGCGAAACGATAAGGCTCAATTAATTTGATCATAGGCGAGCGAAGCGAGCAAAAGAGTTCGGGGCACCCCGACACAGTTGGTTATGTTCGAAGGGTATGGCGGAATTGAGCGGAGCGAGCTCCGCTCCGGTATGGCGGAATTGAGCGGAGGCGAGCGGAGGTAGCTCCGCTTCATTCCGCCATACCCTTCAGGTAAGGTTGACATGAATGTATGCGCATGTCTGCTTGCCTGCATGCATGCATGCTTGCTTGTTTCTTGCTTGCTTGCATGCATGCCTGTTTGCCTTTTCTTGCTTATTTTTGCACAATGCATGCTTGCTTGTTCATTTACTTATTAATTAATGTGGATATTATAACTAACCAATGAAAATAACGAACTGATATTATATGAAATGGGTATTATACGAAATGATGATTATATGAAATATTTTTATAGGAAATGTTTATTATACGTTTTGAAATTATATGAAATGAAAATATGTGAAATGTCGATTATACGAAATAATTATTATATGAAACAAAATTATATGAAATGTTGTTATATCAATTAAATGTTATATTAAAAGTTGTTATATCATCTATTACACACCCATTTGTGATACAAAAAAGGGCTATAAGGACTTGTGCGTATCCCCCAATGGATATCTTGTAAGGACTATTTTCGTAGCTTAAGAATATTAACAGTCCCAAGTTTGTATATTTTGATTTTGTTGACTGATCTGGATAAACGACCCGGGAGGTACGAACAAGCTGAAGAAAGAATTCTCAGATAGACTACGCGTAGAAAGGATATACCTATTGAATATTATAGCTCCAAATTTAGAAGTGGTGAAGCACAGTACGAGGTTTCAAACTGTTAAACTATTTAACCATATACCAAATGACATATAAACTATTAATGACCCAATGTCATTTGGTGAAAGGTTAAAGCGTCTGCTGCTGGAGAAGTGTTGCTACAGCATTAATGATTTTATAACTTTGGTAGATTGCTAATTATTTTTGCATGTCATTTTAGCTGTGTTTAAATTGACTTTTAATTATTATTTTTTTTGTTACTAAACTATGTATGTGTATTGTGTGTTAGCGTGAATGAAATACAGCTTTCTAATACTAAGAGTACGGACATGACGAAACTATAAGGGTTCCCTGTTGTTTACGGAACCCTAAAAACCGTGTTTGAGCGTTACTTGAACATCAACCCCGAAGGGGGTAGAATAGAGGATGAATTTTTGTGGGTTTAGAAGTCCTTCATTTTCGAAGTAACAGATATACAATTTTGAATTAAGGATTTTGTGAAAACTAGAGAAACACGTGTTTGAGCGTTTCTCGAAAATCATTCTTTAAGGGGTGAAATAGAGGATGATTTTTTATCGGTTTGTTGGTCTAGAAGTCCTTTATTTTTGAGGTAACAGATATAAAAATTTGGATTTGAACTACATACATACATAACATCACGCCTTGTTCCCGTCGGGGTAGGCAGAGACCACAGTTCTCCACCTGCTATGATCTTGACATACTTCCCTTGCTTCCTGTACTTTCATCAATCCTTTCATACATGCTCGTCGGTTTAGGGTACTTTTCGTAAAAAAATAAATTGTATGTACTCAATCTTTTATAAAATTCATCCCTTACGGGGATGAAATGTTTTTTGGAACTCTGAATTTGCTGAAGTTAGAGACACGAAATTTGGAGGTCGTATTTTTCATGCTACTCGTATAAAGGTTCGCGGTTAGTAATGATAAGAAATTCATCCCCTAAGGGGGTCAAATGGGGCAAAAGTGTTTTGTATGAAAGTCCCTTGTTTCTGTAGTAATATTCATACGGATTCAAGGTTTAGGTAAATTATAGAGAAACAAGTTTTGAGGTTGAGTTTGGACAAGGGATTAGATTTGTGCGTTTGTTGGTTTACAAGCCTTTTATTTTTGAAGTTACAGTACAAAAAAAATCGGTTTCTCCATACAAACTGCCCGATCAAGTTTCCAAATTTGTATGGAGACGCGGATTTTTTTTTTCGTTTCCTGAAAGTTTTGTTCACTGAAAGTTGTTCAGTGTCGTTGACTGATTCAGAAGGCTGTATTCAGAAGGCTGTCCCTAACACCCTGTATATTCTTTATTGCATCACAAATAAAAGAAGAGACAAATGAAAAACAAGAATATTATCTCTATCTGTTATTGGGCTTTGGTCAGCTTTCGCCACAAAGAATTAGTACCTAGCTAATAATATTGTCATAAAAACAGTACTTTGTGATGAGAGAAATAAAGATTTTTTTATTATTATTTTTATTATAAAGAGAGTTCAACTGAAAAACAAGTCTCTCATCAACAAGGCTCTCGCTCGATCCGGAGGTTCTGTTAGAATAAAAAGTACGTTTTTTTAGCTTTTTTTAAATTCGTCGCTTAGGGGAAAATATTGATGAATCCGGTGCTGAACCTTGCAGGATGATTTTTCAAGAATCGCTTAAACGCAAGTTTCTGTATATTTTCGCAAAAGCAGAAACACATACAAAAATAATAAAATATATAAAAAGGCCATACAACCCGTGCGAAGCCAGGGCGGGCCGTTATCTTTCTATAAATTAAGTTTTCTTAAAATTTTCCCTAAAAAACGGAATACAATGTATTTTTTAGGCGGCAGTGAAGTGGGACCATTACACTATAAAATTATCTGCCAGTTGCACAAAGCATATTTAAAGCTAAATCTTCTTTAAATCTACCCCATCACTTCATTTGTCATTACATAGAAAGTGACAGCAATTAGACTTAACAGAGCTTGACATGTTTGTCTATGTGCCTGTATATCATAAAAAAACAAGAAAGACCAGACTACCTCTCAACAAATTTGACACAAACTGGAAGCTGTACATACTTACAATGTTTTAATACTTATCATACAAAATTCTATACAATAACATTGAACCCCCGCAACACCTCAATCCAGAGGATAATCAAAATAATGGGATTTCCCGGATAGATTAAGCCGGGATTATTTTATACAGAATATAGCCCAAAAAATATTTTCCCTTATTATTTTCAATCAAAATTGCGCTCTATGGCTTCGGTAAAAGAGTGGTATATTGCGTAATGAGGTAGGAGAATTTCATTTTGTCCTGAATAAAAATATCCCATACGACGGCTTTGCTTTATCATTGCGAAGCGGGTGTAATTAGTTTTCGCAAAGCATTCCGGGTGGGGTATTCTGGAATGGAAGAAAAAAATAACATATTATTTATTAATAAATATCATACAAATGGTTACATGATATGATTTACATTTCAATTTTTATATTGATCATGCCAAACACCTGTAGTTCATCCGCATTAAGAATGCAGTAATTCATTAATGCAAATGCAGGGTAAACGTGTATTCACAATGGAGTAAAAAAAAAATTGTTTAAAAAATATAGTTTTTTAGGTAATACACAAAGGAAACCACCGCTTCTTACGAAGGTTTGCTTTCAAATAGTAATTGTGCATTTGACGTTATAATTTTAAGCGACCTGATTGGTTACGGGGCTTGGCTACCAGCGGTGAAAAGCGATGACTCACTGCGTTCTTAAGATGGATGAACTATAATAAGCACAAAATACATACATTGTTTCTCAATAAATACCAAAAACTGTGACATACTATATTATACCTATATATTATGTGATATTTGATGATGAGATATTTCTTGCTGATATTTTTTTCGTTTTCATAGTAAAAGAGAAAACTTGGTTGCGAAATTTGCAATACCTTTAAAAGAAAAATCGGATAGTGTACTTACCTATGATATCGGATTCTTAATGGACTAACATTGTAAAATAATGTACCTAGTCCTGATAATATCTTATCCTTTATTCTTCAAATCAGTTACTTACAATGAAATTGAAAAATACATAATTCTTATCGCCCAAAAACATTACATCTACCTAAAGAATCAGTAAATTATAATCTGCTCACTTTAGATTGGGAAAGTGTACGTAACGTAATCTACGGAGCTATCTAACTTCATTTTATATCCAGATATCTAGCAGATATCTAACTACATTATGGTATCCAGATAAAACTTTAAATACGTACCTACTTATAACAAAGATAGCTTATATAGAGCAATTTTTTATGAAGCTCCTTCACTTCACAATAACGCGAAAGTAAGTTTTCTACTGGGTGTGCAAATTTACAGCAATACACTTATACAAGCAGAGAATAAAAAGTTATTAAACAACTCTATTGAATAATATTCTAACTACACTTATAGAGTTGTTCTAAAACTATATTAATTCCTTGCTTGTATACTTTTTACGCGTCTTATTAGAATCAGACCTAAGCAGTTACCTACGAAGTGTTTGTACGTCAATTTAAGTAAAATTTTCGAGAAACTACCATTTAGAGCCTAAGATTTTTAAGGGATTGAAGACAATGTATATTTTTATGAACATTACACTGAGCGTTTTAGTAAGATCATCGTAAAAGATCTTTTTTTTTACTGTGTATGAGCTTACTTGTGACCTCGATGTACTTTTTTTATCGTATTGAATTTAAGTGGAAAAACTTTTTTTAGACTATTTTTATGCGATGAATAAAAGAAACAAAGTCGCCCTTCTATAGAAAATAAATCGAAATATGAACGTAACTTGAATTAAATCATTCATTTTTTTTTACAACAACAGCAGTTTTTAGTTTGTTAATATATTTACAAACTTATTGCAACTTGTATTCAGGATGATATTGATACCAAATAACCATAAAAAGCATCAGAATAGGGCTGCAGAGCACAGGGCCGGATTAGCGCTGCGTTTCGGGGACTGCCGGTGAAAAATTGAAGCGTTCATTGTTTTAAATGTCGGCACGTGACGGTGGGTCCCGGGTTTAATTCCCGGCCCGTTTGAGGGGCATTCTGTTATCTCTACATTTTTTAATTTCAGCGCGTCGTGCTTTATTTTATTATAATAGATAAGTTGTACAAAATAGAACTTTTGATGTATTAATTCCAAAGTGTTAATGTGAGTTATTATAATAATAATTTTATGTTATGTTATGAAAAATATTATTAGATTTGAAATCATTTATTAAATTCTATTCTATCATTACTATTAGTTTTTGTAGTAAAATAATCTGTAAGCAATTAAATTATTTGCAAATACTTATTACATGAAGACAAACCCAAAGAATCATTTTACCAACTTTGTTAAC
The DNA here is from genome assembly GCA_947532105.1 of Athrips mouffetella. Taxonomy (NCBI): domain Eukaryota; kingdom Metazoa; phylum Arthropoda; class Insecta; order Lepidoptera; family Gelechiidae; genus Athrips; species Athrips mouffetella. Next base: position 7,571,492 of record OX383959.1, read on the forward strand.
ATTTATAGATTAAAGAATAAATAAGTACAAAAAACTTAACATCAAGATACGAGTATCGTATGACAGGTCAATCATTTCAAACGTAAAATTTTGAGTATAAGGATATTTTTTTATAATTATAATTACTAAACAAGAATTCAAGCGACACCAAAATGGTTTTTTTGAGTCAACTACTGTACTTAAAAAGAATATTGAACATAACTTAACACACTCATATTTTTATTCAATTGCTCGCGAACAAATGCATCGGTAGCACAATGAAATCCATCACGAATCATATTATTGTGTTAGCTATACAAAGTGATTGTCACTCGAGGCACATGGCGGCGCGAGGGACGCAAGGGGCGGGGCGACTCAAGCCACGCCCAAAGAAAAACGGCGATAGCGATAAGGTCGAAATCAGTATGAAGATTCGAGAGATTTTCGGCTTTAGCGAACAGAAAGCCGGTGGAGTGCAAGCGGAGTGTGTGACGGCTTTAATACATACTCGCAGCCCGCGCCGCCGGTCGCACGCTCGCGGCCGAGTCATTCGAATTCGGATTTCGAACATTCCAAATTTCGGTTTACTTTTTTGTCAGTTGCCAGTTCGGTTATGCGTTGAATGCATTATTTTTAATTTATTAGATTTATTTTATTTAAAATAATGGAAGTTAGTGCTATACCGCCAATGCCCCTGGACTTTTCTATGGTGAGGAGTGGAAGTGGATCTCCTGGAAGCAGCCTTCGTGAAAGTTCACCAAGACCTGTCTCAAATAGCGCCTTTAGAGTTGTCACACCTAAAGGTAAGAAATAAACTTGTTCAGTTTTGTTTACTTAAGAAAATAAGATTTAATTTTTATCTCATGGTATGGGTTCAGATAACGCATAAACTAATAATAATGATAACAATAAAGACACAAATATTCGTTTTTTATTTTTTTTAACAGCCACTTGATATAGACTCCTTAGAAGCACAACAGACGGCAGACTTTTTGTTCTGACAGTCAGCCAGTGTGGCTGGTGTTGCAATTATTTTCCTATTATTACAGTCATTGACATAAGAAAAACGCTCCGCTTCTATGCGCGTATTTTCCAAAATCTTTGGTTTGAAGGGAAAACCGCTTGAATAATTGTTTAGTTCAAAAATTTATTTAGTCGAAAAGGTTGTTCAGATTGATTGTTATTTAGTTTAAAGCTTAAAGCAATTGTTAAAAATGATAAGTTTGAATTTTATTTAATTATTTATTGTACACATAAAAAGAACACACAAAACATAGAATAAGAAAAACGACACAACAGGTACTGCTTTATTGTGATAAAATCTATAATTTTCGCAATACCGGCCACGATGGCGGACAAAGTCCATGACTACCCGCCCGTGTCGGCCCGGCTCTCGTCTGCTGAGCCTCTTACAACCCAAGAAACTCACACAAAAAGTTGTGTTTCTTGACTCTTACTCCCAAATAGTTCCTCCCTTATCATAGCAGTAATCGCCCCCACTGTCCTATGAAATATGCTTGCATTTCAGAAGGGCTATTGATGGAATTGTCTGACAAATTAAAAAATATAGCTTCGATGTTTACCTAATATTGTAATAAATTTAACCATAAAAATTTTAATATTTCCTTATCAAAACTAGAACAAATAGAAGAAAACTAATTTCATAGTTAATTTAACTACAACAAAAATAAATCAGTAGGTACAGTAGTGATTACTAAGTTGATGAATATAATAAGTGTAATAATACAAACTGATTTCAAAATTTTACTTTATTTTGTCCTCATATCCATGAATTGGGTACCTATTCTAATAAATAACTATATCTGCCAAGTTGGGGATAATTTGTCATGAAAAGGTTGAATTGAATAGCAATATTCGAAAAATAAATTTTATGGATGTCCAAAAACATTATTTTTCGATTTGTAAATTGAAATATAATATGAGCCAATCATTATTTCAGGACAAGTATAATGTAGCGCAAAATAGCCAAGTGCGTGTTGGGCTACGCGCAGTGTACGTACAGTTTCGTAATTGCTTTAGTTCTACTTAATATTTTTTTTTTCAAAAACATTTTTTATCTTAACGCCCAGCGTAGTCCAGCAACTGATGTAAAGGCTATTATATTTGCAATTTGGTATACCAAATTGCTATTTCTATTATTTTATTTTTTTCCACTATTAGCCTACTTAGCTGTGATAGTTTTCTTTCTAATTTCGTCATATATCTTTTTTAGGGTTCCATACCTCAAATGAACAAAAAACTAAACCCTTATAGGATCACATTGTTGTCCGTCTGCAAGACCCTTTTACACCCGAACGGGTAAAGGTTCGAACTTGAAATTAAAATTAAATATTAACCTCTTTGAACCCTTGAAGTTGTGAAAATTTCAAGATTATGCAACAACACAATCAATAGGTACGGCTATTTATGTCTCCATTTCCTTACATTTACGAAATAAACCAAAATGTTCTGAGTACTTCCCGTTATCATTGGGCAAGAAGCTAGACCTCATAGCACAAACAAATGAAAAACTATAACATTATTACATATCGCAACTTTTCGCACAAGTAATCACAACCAATTAAGGTGAGCTCCCGTATCAAGTACATCCATAAAAAAGAGAGGTCAGGTTAGAGTGAACGCGGAGTTTTTAAAAGCAAACGGAAAAAGCTTGAAGAGTAGATGGTGGATGTATACGCAACCCTTAGTTCGCGAGTCCGACTCGCACTTGGCCGGTTTTTTTTTACATTTCCATTAACAACCGTTTAGCTGGCACAGGGTAGGGATATTTGACTCTAATAAGAAAAATATGTGCTTTTAAGCTAAATATTTTTCAAACAGATCCTAAAATCTAAAAAAGATCTATGGCAACTCACAATATTTTTAAAGACCTATTTGACATTACCCTGCACTATGGGGTAGACGAAATTTCACTAATGGCTCCCTTCTACTCCAAAACGAAACACTGCTGTTCAAATACTGCTGCTTTACGGTAGAAATACGTAAGGGATTGGTACATCCCCAGGCGGACTACGCATTGTAATCTTTTTGTGTGTTACTCAGACTATATAAAACTGAACAACTTTGCTAATAACTAAAAAGCAAGAAAAATTTTGAACTATCCAAATTCAAATTGCAAATTATTTGTTTTCCTTTTTAGAATAAAAAAAAGTTTGTTCATAAAAGATGTTTCGATATCAATTTGAAGGTAAGTAAAAATTGTGCATTGATAAGAAAGTCTTCATCATCATAAAATCAGGGAGCTATGTATCTCCAAATTCCAGCTTTTGCTGAAACAATGTGGAGGGTAAGTACCATACTCACCACGCTTGTTAGCGTTACGGCTGGCACCATGGACCGCAGATGTTGGTGACCGCAGAATGCAAGATGATACAATACACAGAAGGATTCTGCTGCCCATCCTCTGGTTCATTAACCCTTAGTCGCCTAAGAGAGAGGACACCCACTGGTAGAGATGGGTAAGTACTATTTTTTGCCACAAGAAAGTAGTAAGCTTAATTTTACAAAGCACTTTTATTACCTCTTCCTCTTCGTCATCGATCCTTTGCTGAGCATTTTAGGTCCACTCTATATTCGTGGAGAGACTATTAATTTTCTGATTGATCAAAGGCAGTTCAATACCAGATACAGATACAAAAGAATTGATACCGGAACGATGTGCTACTGTAATATTAATTTTCAATTTCCTCCCTGAGCACGCCCCTGGATTATTTTTTCTTTTTCTGAAATCTCCCCAACAACGGCTCGCTTTACAAATCAGGATAAAAGCTATTTTTATTTTAATGTTTTGTTATTATTTGATAATTAGCGACCCACCCCAGCTTGGTTCGATAAGTTTTTAAGGCCGGCGTCGAAAACTTGGATTCCCTAAAAAAAACAGAACATTTCTCTTTTTTTTTCTTTACACACAAACATAAAATTCCAAAAGAAACTGCGTAATTTTGTAAGGGCGTGGCGTGGCTCAACTTGCACTTTGCCTGCTATTTTGTCCTTTTAAACCGACTTCAAAATAAAGGAGATCATCAATTCGACCCGTATATTTAATATTATCAAAAATACACAATTTTCGCGTACATAGTACCATAATTAGTTTACATTATGTTGTTTCATTATTAAGGACCATGTAAAAGGGAATTTTCTTACGAAGGAAAAAATGCTACATAGGTACGTTAACATTTACTTAAACAAGGCCTTTAGTAGCTACAAGTATCTCTGCAAAACCTCTCTCTCTGATGGTTGCTCTACTAATAAAAGTGAACAACTGGAAATAAGCAAATTTTTTAGATTAATAAAGCTCTCCGAGAGACCTCCATATCTAAGGCTTCCCGCACACGACCGAGAATTACCTTCTGGCCTTAAGGCCTAGAAATTCCTTATTACTATAAAAACAGTGCTCTAGTAGCCACTTTGTCAAATTTAATTTGAGTGAAACTTTATTCATTAATTTCAAATTGTGTGGAAGTTTGTTATATATTAAAATGCATATTCTAAATATGTTCTTTTGATAAATAAACGTATGTCTTATACTGGAGTTCTAGAGGGAGCTCCCTGTCCTGTAGTGGACGTTTTATGGAATGTTATGATGAGGTCTAATTAGTTAGATATAGACCTATATAAATATGTATAAACAAAAATCATCATAAAACAGCCTTAAATCTCAAACAAATACAACTAACCAATTAATAAGAGAGCAGATAATCCTGATTGGCAATAATTTCTCGTACTCTGCTCAGACATCTGATCCCAGCTATAATCCGATTTGCCTGATCGAACGGCCGTTATTCGATTTACCAGTATTTTTGTACGCCATGCAACATATACATTGATTTTAATAAGATTTCATGTCGTTTTGTTCATATTTTGCTTTTGTCGGATATGTGAATTTTTTGACATAAATAATATAAGCCCATCTATAATAACCACACATACTCTTGAGACCCATGTGATCTATGAAAACACACGTGACAAAAAAAGGTATTACAGGGTTATTATTTATATCACTGATTATTTTTCTATGTTACTCAGAAAATAAACCACATTTATTTATATCACTGATTATTTTTCTATGTTACTCAGAAAATAAACCACAATGAAACTGGCCTTTTCCTAATATTTAAACGCGTCGGCCGAAAGTCGAGATAAGTTTTTAGTAGACAAATAAAACTCTCTATTGAGGGCGCAAAGCTTAAGAAAACAAATTTTTGCAAATACTTTCAATTATTATTCACAGAGTTGACAATTTCATTGTATTTTTGATAAGTATATGATGAATACAAATAGTTTAATATTATATCCTTGTACGGATTCGTTATACATTGGCTATAGAGCGTTAATTTTTATTCGTTTTCAAACCCGAAGCCCAGCGATTCTACTCATGCAAACAAGCAACTTTACCGAAGAAACAAAAAGGTTTACTCGAAATAATTCACCTTCTCATACAAAATGAGTCGATCACGTAACCACTTTACTATGGGTAGAAAATTTTTTTACTCGAAAAAAATTTTTCTTCGGGAAAGTTGCTTGTTTTCATGAGTAGAATCACTGGGCTTCGGATTTAAAAAGCCGGCCAAGTGCGAGTCGGGCTCGCGCACCGAGGGTTCCGTACCACCACATAATCATAATTGTATTAGTTGAAATTTCAGTAAGTTTATGTGCTAGATTTTTTGAGTCCGACACGCGCTTGACCAAATTTTATTATTTGTTGTTATTTTATAGCTTATGCACTATGAAAATACCAATTTTCAAGTTTGTAAGTGTTCTCGTTTTTAAAATAGAACTAAAACAAAAATCGCTTCAACGACCATCCAACTTGACCCCTCTCTTATATGAATGTTCTTGAAACGGGAGCTCACCACAATTGGTTACCATTAGTTGTGAGAAAAGTTATAATATTTAATGATTTCAGACTTTTCCCATTATTTGTACTGTGAGACCTAGCTTCTTGCCAAATTTCATAATTTTAGGTCAACGGGAAGTACCCTGTAGGTTTTGCTTTTTTGCATAAATGTATGGAGATGAGGACATAAAATGCCATATCTTTTGATTCCGTCGTTGTTAAAAAATTGAAATTTTCAGATCTTGTGTGGTTCATGGATCCTAATATATGGTATTAATTTCAACCTGACACCTTTACCCGTTCGTGAGATAAAGGGTCTTGACAGACAGATAGACAGACAGACGGACAACAAAGTGATCCTATAAGGGTTCCGTTTTTTTCTTTTGAGGTACGGAACCCCAAAAACAAATGAAAATTCCCGCTGTATAAACTGTATTACCACAGATTAATTAATAGTGTATTACCTATTTTTTATTTGAATAAATAATATGTGGTAGAAAACAGGAAACTATGCGGGCTAAATCACCATTGCAGGAAAAACCGTTGAAAATTTAATATAATTCGTAACTACTTTCCATGCTTATTTCGATTTATATTGACTTCAAAATTATGAAATAATCAGAATCATATTTGTAATATTTAATTCCCGATAATCGAAATAAAGCTAGGGCGAAGAATAGTAAAAATTGGCTAGTAGGTTATGCAAAAAAAATATAGTAATCGGTTTCTCGAAAACGGCTTTAACAATTTCGATGAAATTCACCATGCTGGGGTTTTCGGGGGCGAAAAATCGATCTAGCTAGGTCTCATGTCTGGGAAAACTCGTTTTCCCCGTGTTTTTAAGCTTTGCGTTCAAGACAAAAACCTACACCGCAATCTGTTGGCGGGTAGCATAGCTTGCTCACCCGATGATATTTTAATGTTGAGGCGGCTATTATAGAGCGAAGCTCAGTCGCCCAGGTACTTTAATACTAATTTCAACGTAAAAAATTTGGACCTTCTCAAAATAAAAACAGAGCTACCTAATGTGTCAATAATGTATTTAATTTTCACGCCCTAAAACAATAAAAATTATCTAAGTAATGCAAACAATATTAGAAATTAACAGGTATATTACAGGTATAGTAGTAGTACAGGTATAGTACAGGTATAATTAAATTACTTATATTTAAATAATACAATTAATTATGAAGACACCTCTGCGTAGAAAAAATCTGTGAAAGTTATTTTGAAGAAAAGATCTTTTAAGACTCAGAAAAACCCAAATACTTAGAACATTCAACAAGCAATCAACGTTGAGGTTAATTTCTGATCGTGAAAAATTTAAAAAAGTTTTTTTTAATGATACCGTGTTGGGTCGTATCAAATGAATGGGATTAATGATCACATTTCAAATACAACGTCCTAATGAAATATTGAACATAACTTTAGTATTTTACTCAAATCATGAAACTGAACCAGTTTCCCCAAGAAACATAGGTCAAAATATGAATACCAACTATTGACTTACCATAGAAACTGCATCAGCTAGCGCATTTTGTATATTGTGGTCAAATGGCTGATATTATGATGATAATGAGGTAAAATTTGGTTTCTCGTATTTCGAGCTGTATTCCTTTGAGAAAGTTGTTCAGTTTCATGGTCTGAGCAACATGCTAAAATTAGATTTACTATTTATGTGGGTTTATATGTATAAATATGTACGTAAATATCAGAATTCCCTCAAATAGTACCGGAATAGCTACAAATCGGCGAGAGTACGTTGAGCGCGTGTCGTCGGTAATTTATTTAGGGGTCGGCAGTGCCGAATGCGCAAATTGGGTTTCCATCCGGGATGACGGATCGCCACGGCTGTGCCTCACTCGCACGTCTCTAATCTGGACGGAAATCAGAAATACTGCGAAATTCCCTTCAGTTAGAGTAGGAACTTCAAACAGCTTTTTTTTGTTACTGTGTATGGGCTTACCTACGCTTGACCTCGATCTAGCCCTGAGGACAGAGATGAGGTCTACGATGGAACAAGCTTGCCCAGAAGAAGCCTATTCACTCGCGACTTAAATAGATTCGGGTTATGAAAGCTCGGAAACGCAGACGAAGAAGGCAGAGAATTCCACTCCTTAGCCGTGCACATTATAAATGATGTTCAAAGCTTTTCACCAAATACAGAATTTGAGAAATCTCTTTTATGCACCAATTTATTTTTATTTTGTGATATTTTTTAACCGTAATTAATTTCGTACAGTGCCACAATGTTGAGTTCGCAAAATAATGAATTGGCAAATTGAGTATGATTGGGTTATAATTTCATTTCATATAAATAATTTTAAAGTTAATAAAATAAAAAATAAAAGAATAGTAAAAGTGTTTTCAAGGCGGGGAAACACACACTTAACTTACCTACCGCAAACGAAGTTATGTGTAATTTTGTGAGTTTGCAACTAACTTGTCCTCCAATTTGTATGGAAAATAAACTCTAATTTAAGAAGTATATCTATCGTATAGCTGCTTTCTTTTATCCTTAAATCCGTTAAATTAAAATCCTTCATCTTACACTACATCCTTTACATATGGCACAGTTGTAACCATAAAGATTTTAGTTTTTATTTCGCGCCATGATTTAATGGCATCGAGAGTGAGAAGTGGGGATCGGATGTGGCCAAGGACTCGAATCGCGATTAATTTTATTTGCCTTTTTGTCGCAAACACCATCTGTGTCTTATGAGTTTAGTTCAGAACTTTTTCTTACACTTTTGATATGATGTTTTGAGATCAGATGAACCGCAAAAAGATTTCGTAAAAAAAATGTGAATAATACAGGATATAAAGAACACCTCTCTCGAAAACCGTAACAGTTAATCCTGACCATGAAACTGAACAACTTTCCCCTAGAAACGAATGTCGAAACATGACAAAAATCTATTTCTCATTAGAGACTAGGTATTAGAAACACAGAATATAAATAGTGAACAAGTTTACGTAGAGCAATGCAAATAATTTATATGAACCTACCGGTCTTAATATGTCGATGGAGCAATGCATGCGGCGACAGGATAATTGTTTTTTTTAAATTTTGACCAATATGTTTCTTACAGTTGTTCAGTTACATGTTCTGAATGCAGGTTTCAATACAGGTTTTTAAAGCTATAGACCATAAAACTAAACAACGTTCCCCAAGCCTGAAATTAATAGAAAAACAGACCTGTATACAGCGTGATTTTTTATTCACCAGAAAAAATTAAGGGTTGATTCTTCCCATGAAACTGATCAACTTTTCCCAAGGAACATAGGTCGAAAAAAGAAAATATATTTTTGATCTAGTGCATTTTGTATGGCAACTGTTTTTTTTATTCATATAATTAGAATAATTTTGTATGGGAGGTCAAATTTGGTTTTTCATATTTCGACCTTATGTTCCTTGGGAAAAGTTGTTCAGTTTAATGGGCAGAATCATCTCTTAATTTTTTTCTGGTGAATAAAAAATCACGCTTTATATAAAACTAATTATGAAGAGGTCATAACCTGATTTGATAGTTCATTCTTATAAATGGAAGTTCCTTTGGCTAGTAAAACTGAATAAAATAACTTTACACTCGAAACGTAAATATCAACATTACAAATTCAACATACAGAAAATCTGCCGGAATCTGTTGAAGGACGAGAAAGATTCCAGGGTTGCCATTAGCCTAATGACACGCACGTGGCGGCCTAAATCCCTTCTGCGAGCTGAACCGATTTGCAGCCCAAATTCATTATTAATGACCCTTTGATGCGGTGGCCCAACAAGCAGATGATTAGTTGATTGCGAGATTTTTGAAACAGTGAAAAGGGTGGTGTTTTGGGCCTTATTCAAAATGCTTTTAGTTTGCAAGGATGGGGCAGGGCAGAACGCGTCCTACCTCTCGCTTTATTACAGAGACAGAAAGATAGATAGACTGTTTTGTGTGGTCCTGCGCTGTCTGCGTCGAAGCTTACGCCCACCATGACACGCTTGCTCGTATCTTTATTATACAGGGTGTAAGGAATGGTGTACCGAAAACTGATAGAGCGTGCTCAACTAAACTGGACAAAATTCCTACAGAAACATTTTTGGGAAATGAAAACAATTTTTGAACTCTTCAAACGAACTGTTTGATCAGAGTGAGCTATTTGTATGGAGAGGTAATTTTTTTTTATTTCCCAGAAATGATTCTTTGGTAAAGTTGTTCAGTTTCGTTGACTGAGCACGCCCGTTCATTTTTCGGTACACCGTCCCACACACCCTGTATTGGTTTCGTGAATTCTGCTTAACGAATCGTAGACGTGATTGTGGTACTTTTGGTGCACAGGCAGTGCGAAAGTAAGACAGGTTATTCCAATTTTAAATTAGGTGCTTCGTTATTAAAATTGAAATACACACGTAAAAACTTGGCCTACGAGTATAACTATTTGTCAGAAGCAAGTAGATCCTTTACATAGTAGGTACTGCTGTAGAAAAGAATATTTGTTAATTTTCTATCTAGTAACATCCCATGAAACTTCCAGTTAAGAACAAGGAACTTCCTTTAGAATTCCAGCATAAACGCGTGGTGCAACTTGTAAGGGAAGTACCAGTGACAACGCTTGTTAGCGTTGCGGCTGACAATATAGACCGCGTTTGTTAGTGACCGCAGTATGTGATCGGCTATAATCTTTTAGTCGATTCTTAAGACTCCCACAGGTAGAGATTGGTTGATACTATTCTTTGCCGGCACCACACGCAGGCAATCTTAAATCTTATACTTAATCTTACTAAAGTCGAAGATATTAAATAAAGTAAGGCCGTAAAAACATGATTAAGGTGTTTTTCAAACGAAAAAGGAATACTTAGTATTTACACCAAAACTATAACTGTCCTAGTATATAACATCTGGGTAGGGAGCTAACTATCTCATCAAAATTTTTACAAGATTTTAATAACAAAACGACCTATTCATGTTCTAGTGACTCTCTGTTAACTGATGTCTATTAAATTCACCGTTTACTTCTGAATTCTCAGTACTCCGTTGACCCGAAAGCTTAAATCTTAACCCTATTAGAATCTTCCTGCGTACGTCGGTTGCGAAAGGCCGGCTTCTTCAAACGACGGCGGTTGACTTTAATGAGACCATGGCACTTGTATGAATCATTGACGTCGATAGAATTGATTGTTTGTAACTCGCTTCTGTGAGGTCCTAGATTCACTTCCTGTGGAAGATGTGATTGATTCAATTTTTCCTGAAATATTTGAAAATTTCGAATTTCAGTTGTTATTTCTCAGATGGTGATGATGAATCTACAATATTAGTATTTATACCTACTAGGGACTTAAATAACCGTTAAACCTAGATAGAGCTACTTAAACCTTATTTTTGAAAGATTTAATGTACTAATGCTACTTACTCCTATGAAAATGGTTTCATCACTCCCCATACACTATCACACACTACATACATCGAGCACGAATTTGAAATTGAAAGGTGTGTGTGTGTAGGCCCGCATATTCAGTACAAAGACCTTCAGAAGGACCACGAGAATCTCATAGGCAGGTGCGTCCGGCGTTTCGGGGTGGATTGCAGGGGGGGAGGAGAGTATCCGTTCTGTATGATACTATCTATTACTTTATTCTGTGGTTTCAAAGATATTGCGAGTTCTCATCATAGATTTGATGCATTGTTTTACCGATGTGTTTATGGTTGCTAGAAGAAAAAACATGTTCATTTATATTCTATTTGTGAACTTTGATTTCAATAGTCATCGAAAAGCATGTTAATTTGTTATGGTGCGAATGTAATGGCATCTAAGCGTAACGACTTTGACCTCATTTCGACTTCGCGGTGGTCCCACGGGCATCAGTTTCAGATGTGATTTTATTATTCACTATTAACTCAGTCCCTGACATTGTACATGTTAATGACGACAAGATTTACGACTTTGAAAGAGATGTTGTTTCGGGCAGCAAAGATTTTTTTCTTACAATTTCTCCTTAACTTTATATATTTTTTTACGTTTATTCCCTGGAATTTCTTGTAGCTTCCACCTGCCCTGAAATAATTGGATTTGCAGCAATATTATTGATGTTAAAAGGCATTACCATCTATCGTTTGCAGTTAATCCTAATGATAACACAACATTCTACGTCTTGCGAACTTTTAGCGAAATCAATAATTTACTTTATTTCAATATCATCACAAGGTACCGTGTCTATTTGTATTAGTTAAGAGACGACATGCTTTAACAAAACATTGCCAACTATCACAATCATTACTACGTAAATCATCTTTCAGCAGAGGAAATAACCTCATTTTCGGACCATCTTTCAACGGCCAAAAAAATCCATTCACGAAACGTCTGGGCATCGTCTAAGATGAAGCAAGTCACTGCCTATTCATCGGGAAGTAGAGTAGAGCGATTCCCACGGCAAACAGCCACGCCACGCCGCCTACGCGTGCTGACTCACAGTTTGTCATCTGCCACTTTAATTGATCTAGGAGATCTAGTTGTAAATTAAATCGTGGTTCATCAATGCCAGCTCTTGTGACCAGTTCTTGTGTCTACTTTACTACAACCTTCAAATGTGTTGCACGTGGGTGTTTATCACTGCTGAATACCATTGCATCTTTATTTGTATGTACATTATGCATCGATGTACTTTCTTGTTTTCTATCATCTCTTTGTCTTTATTTCGATTTAGCTATAGTGCTTATTAAACATATGTCTCTAAAATGTCTTACATTTTTTAAACTTGCGATTGCTTTTGTAAAAATCCTCAAGCAACAATTGCGTCCAATTGAAATTCTGCCCTGAGAAAACATTCAATCTCGCACAATTAACACCTCTTAACCCGATCCGTCGTTCGCACGACAATCAACGCAGCGGATTCTACACTTTAATCACCATCGTCTAAAGCTTTAGTCTTCATGGTCTGCAATGTAATCTGCAGAATATTAAAACTATTGTAGGGATATATCTATAACGAAAAGGAGATAATTCTCATGATTTCCAAAAGTAGGAAGTATGTAAAGATACTAAATCAGTAAAAGCTATTACAAGATTCAATACTATATGTTTTTTACTGTAGGCCTGTTGTTTTGTGTCCTACTAAATAAAATATGAACGAATAAAAAACCATGCTCGCAACTTCTTTTAAGATAATCAGACCGACACTGCCTGATCTTAGATTTAGGCTTTCCCAACTGGAAAACGTGCAGAATTTACAATAGCTAATACACGTAACACAAACGTTTAAATATCTAATAGTAGGACATTTAAAAATAGTTTACAGTATAGTGACTTATTTCTATAAATCGTTACAATAATTATGACGCAAAAGAAGTCAAAACGATAACATTTGAACGGAAAATAGCACTTATAATGAATACCTTCTTAGGTGCACCATGTCATTTGAATAAGTTTAATAATTTGAATATTTATAACGACTTCTAAAAATGTATACTGTACTTATCAGGTATTCGGTTGCACTGCACATGATTTATAAAAATCAACTTGTTATTTTTACTCAAAAAACTTCCTCTCCGCCGATTAGGTTCACAGAAAACATAACAAAATTTTAATTAGACGACATTATCGCGACAAACATATTAATAATCAGAATTTTAAAAGTCAGGAAGCTGTGGCCTGGCCTGACCTCGAGCTGCTATGCGAATAAAAATGAAAGAAACATTATTCTTCTAAAGTCAAACACTGAATAACATAAAGAGTATTTGTTTGAGAGAGATAAATGGTGGATGGCAGACTGCATGTCACCAAGATAAGCTGCCGAATGCTTCTCTTATGTATCTTAGTTTGCGGCAACATTATTGATCTTAATGACAGAAGCATTAAACTCATTAAGTAAGTTTTGAATATATTGCCATGCCTGATTAAAGAAAATAAACATGAAGGATTTACAATGTGAAGTACCGTCTGGGGAAGTACCACCCCCTTGCCTATTTCTGCCGTAAAATAGCAGTGTTTGCACTGCTGTGTTTCGGTTTGAAGGGTCAGGGAGCCAGTGAAATTACCGGCACAGAAGACATATCATCTTAGTTCTCAGGGTGGGTAACGCGCTTTGCTGTCTAATAAGTGTCAAGTTATGGCAATAATAAGACAGTGGGTGTCATGGGAAGTGGTGATCACTTACGATCAGGTGGCCCACCTGCTCGTTTGGCCACTTACGACATTTAAAAAAATGAGTTTGATTTTCAAACTGAGAAAAACCTCTAAAAGATCCAGTATGGTCACGTAATATGCGCCTGATTCTTGTTATTGATTTCCGTTCAGAATTCTCTTGATTGTCCACTCTCAGTGGTTCGTTATGCGCAATAATCGTCTACTGTACAGATGACCACCCAAGTTCGTAATGTGACACCCGGATTAGGAACTGAAAGCCATTGAGTTGATTAGCGTACAAAGTAACACTACTGTTCAAAGCATTTTGAAAATTAAATTATTTTTTTAAATTTCAAACCATTTGAACTTAAAGTATTCCAACAACCGTTCTGTTTAAATATATGAGCGGAGAGATTTCTGTTATTTTTTTAAGAAAGAAAGTGAGATTATGACTTAGGATAGGCCATAGGGAACTTTAAATTAAATTTTCATATAACGCCTTACTTGGGAAAAGTTGTTCAATTTGATGGGCAGATTCTTAAAGGGCTTAAACGTTGTATGAATTTGGCTTATTTTTAACATAAGGAGTATATATTTCGCCTAAACTATTATCCACTTAATACTCTATTCGGTAGGTTTATCTTTTATAGCTTATCACCGGATACTACCTCCAGCGAATGCCTCAGCAACAACTGTTACAATTTCATTTGTTCATTCACACTACAAACAATTATAGTGTCAGCTTCTCCACGCATCCTTTGTTCATTCTTGTATCGACCGATTTGAAGTACATCACTCGCTAATAATAATCCGAATGAATGAATGACCGTCCCATTGAGTAATGAAAATGCTGTATTGTCTTGTGACATCTACTGCTAATTGGTCATCGGCGGCAACTTTGAGCTTGATAAACAAAGTCTATGTTGGTGGCATGTCCTTTGTAAGGTGAAATTTTGTCGTGACTGTTTTTTCTCGTTTTCTGTAATCTAAACTGTCTTTTTAATTCATATATGGAACTGTACTCCATTTTCGTGTAAAGTTGGCATGACGATTAATAATTAAATCTATCTTTCATTTTATGCTCAAAATTAGAAATTTTATACGTACACTGTCCTGATCATGAAACCCCAATTTTATGAGAAATGGTCCCTACTAACAACAACGCTTGAGTAGGTTAGTCTAAACTCCCCAAAATAAACCATTTTTGTCCAGCAGTGGACCTCTGACTTCTTCTTTCGCCCCTTATCCCTTTATTCGGGATCGGCCCTTCGCGTGTATAGTCTGTCTGTCTTGGGTTGTCTGCTCATCCACCAGTGCCCGTTCTGCAGTGAAGATGCGGTGCATGAGTAGCGATTTTATAATTTGTTTGACTAGGTTTGATAATCACAGTTGAAAGAGCAACGGTGAATATCAAACCTAGACTAAAAATATCACAACTGCCTATCTGTCGTTCATTTGTGTACCTACCCATACCATCCATGAATCTATAAACGTATCGGGATTAGCTCCCGTCAAATCAACTGCTATAATAAACTCAACATCAATTGGAAATGCAATTCACACTGGGCGCGCCGGACTAGAGGGCGCCACAATACAGGGTGTTTTATCATAACGTGCACCAGAATGATTATTATTGGATTTTATTTATGCGGTCCAGCTACTAAATTAGTAAAAATATATTTTATCTGTATTGTGTAATTTATCGTCGTCACTTGCAAGTGTAGAGTTTCGCGGGATATAGAAAATGGTGCATTCACACTACATCTCGTTGCTTTTTTAGTTAAAATGGGAATAAGTAATTTCGTCAGATTTAACTTGTTTATAGGGCATTAACTATTTTTTCCTATTTCGGGATTTTTGACCAAAAGTACATCCTTTATACGGCGCCAGCGCAAAGAAATAAGATTACTTGCTTTTGTAGTACTATTTATTGAGAGTAATGTGGCGTTGTCAGTTTCCGATTTCATTGGTTCAAATTACATGATTGGGGGGACGAGTATCAGGATCTATTAAGAATCAATGGTCCGTATTTTTGCTTTGAGCCAGTTACTGTTTGAATTTCAAACTTCAAATATAAAAAACAGGGAACAAAATTTTTTCCAAAAACTATACTCCTGAAACTAAACAACTTTTACTTAAATCCTTTGATTGATAAAAAAAAGTTGACTTCCCTTTAGGGAATGCATTACTTGATAGCACATTTTATTAGTGTTTGTGAAGGGAGATATTTTATAAATTTATCTTTTTCTTGTGAAAAGTTAATCTGTTTGATGGTCTGCATCTACCATTTCAATGATCTGAAAAATGGCTACAACTAGACAAAAGTCTCGATCAAGGTTCTTTGCTACAAGATGGTGGCAAACATCATAGCCGCCACGTTTGGTAACCTAATTAAGGTTTCCTTAACCGTTGTTTTTATAACTTTCATGATAAAAAGACAAGGCACCAAACCAATTACATTATAAGAATCTAAATGAGCATGATATCTGAAAGATAATGTAGTATGTAATATATTTATAAGAAAGGGGCATCCATATGATTACAATAATAAACAATAAATCCCGGTTTCATTTCGACTTCGACAAATCAGCACGCGACACTTATGTTTTGGTTCAAGTCATAATAACACCATATGATTATGATAAAATAAATAAAATGTTAACGAAATTAAAAACACCCGCTCTATTAATTTTCGATACTGATATACATCAACTAGCAGTCAAATAGTTACTGTGAGATATACAAAATATTATGAGCAATTGCCATGGTATAGAAATATTAGGAGAAGAGAAGACCACCAAAAAGAGTGATGAGTATTGATGTGGATGTTATTATAAACTATCAGATTATCTAGAAGAATTCTAGAAGGCTAATTCAAATTGACTTAGGTATGTTTATTGTATCAACCCTGTTATTTATAAGAGTGCGTGGGTTTTGATTGTCGCTTCTTTTTTCCCCACCATGACGTGTTTGTGAAGCGATGTAGTTAAGCTGACGTCATTAAGAGATTTTAATATCGAACAATGATTAAATGATTTGAGTTTGATGAAATGAGAGCGCGAAGTAAAGAGAAGGAAGATGATACGAGAAAGAAAGAAGTGAATGTTGAGGTGACATAGAGAAAAGGAAGCAATCATCATGTTGAGCGGTCCCCAAATAAATTGATACAAAATTTAATATAAATAATAATAATGATGACATAAATAATAATTAGAACTAGGAAGATCTGGGCGAACTTACTAGGCTAAATCAAGGAGAAGGTTGAAGTCGCGTCGTATCATCTAAAGCATCTGGCGGAGAAAAGAACAGACTAGAAGTTGCTCCACCAAAAAAAAAGCATGGCTCTTGAGTTGAAGAAGATTAGGTCGTTTATTGCATTTAAAGTAACTCCTGCCCCTCAGGCAGCTATAGTATATAAAATGATGTATGTATAGGTGTCGACGACGGAGGTTGCCTGCTAGCCTGATGCTGGCAGGCTTCTGTAAATATGTATATTTAAACTTAGACGTAAGCAAATTCCAAATTACGACATTGATTTAGTTTTGGCAGTCTCTCGGTCTCTACTTGATTTACTTATATTTACTGTGTGTTTTACCGTTTTTAAATTATATTTTATTAACCAAAGGAGCCGTCTTCTAATTTCGCAGCCAACCAGCGCAAATCAGTAATAATAGGGTTCTCAATAATGAGCATACGCTACAGATGTTACCGATCCACTTTATCTATCAACCATTGGGAGTACTGACCACACGAAATGGTGCAATCACTAATAAAATTATATAGGGTGAATTTAAATTAGTTCTTGATAGCAAAAGATATGCATGTACTCATGATACTGAACAACTTTTCTCAAGGAACACAGGTCGAAATACGAAAAACCAAATTTGACCTCCCATACAAAATGCGCTATCAGCTGATGCAGTTTCTATGGAAGGTCAAAACTTGATTTTCGTATTTCGACCTATGTTTCTTGGGGAAAGTTGTTCAGTATCATGAGTACAGTCATACCTTTTTCTATCAAGACCTAATTAAAAGTCACCCTATATAAAAACCAATATTTGCTTCCTTTAATGGACTTTAGACATAATGCAGCGATATTTTTTTAACACCCCGGATATTTAAAAAGGTGGTTCTTCCCATGAAACTGAACAATTTTTTCCAACGAACATAGGAAGACAAAAAAAAATTGACCTCACACACAACATGGGGTGTCAACAGATGCAGTTTGTATGGCAAGATTTGACTTAGAAAAAGTTGTTCAGTTTCATGGATAGAACCAACCACATCTTAAAATATCTGGGTAAAAAATAACGCTATATTATGTCTTACTCAAGCTGAACAACTTGGTTTTGTCCATCAAATGAAGGAAGTAATGGTACTTATATAATTAATTAATTACTTATAAGTTAGACATAATATAATAAACTAAACATATTGGGTATTCCCGTTCCGCTTGATCCTGTGACTCGTGCGCATCCTGAGCACAGGAAGCGATGGCACAATTGGCGTTGTCAGCGGCAATTTAGTGATGGACCCGCGGCCGGACGACGGTCATTGATTCCTGCGTGGCGCCGCCGTTCGGCCGTCTTTTGTTTTTAACTTCCACTATTCACCGGTCATAGTTCAGATCAGAAACAGTTGAGTCATAGGAGTCATAGTCATGGGCCGGATGTAGAGTCTATTAATTGATAATTTTGTTACGTTTTGGAGCCTAATATTGGGGAAATTTATAATAATTTTGTCCGAATGCATAGTATACAGTGTCGAGCACGTGACTAGCTTGAAGAGCCTTGTTGTCATAGTTTTTAAACATCCGAAAGGCCTAACATGCCTTCCAAAAATAGTAGAGAAAAAAAATACGTAGTCCAATTAGCAATGCATGCATATTTGCTTCTAAATGTACATATATCTAAGTTATTGTATTTCAATTCGAAAACAGTAACTGTTCTCGTATTATTTTGAGTTCAAATGGGTGTCCCGTTAATATGCTATATCAGAATCAGAATCAGATATATTTATTATTTCTGGAAATCACAACACAACACATAATACAACATAGAAAAAGGAATATAACAATTACAAATACCAATATAAAATAGAAACAAACAATATGAAAAAAAAAAAAAGTTTTGTCTCATGTGCTGTGACACCCAATAAATAAAAGGGCCTCACTCAGCAAAAGCCGCAGCATAAAGCGCGTTCCAGAAACCCTACTGCGCCATCTGTTAGTGGAATTTGGTCAAAATTCTACAGAGCGAAGCTCGGTCGTCCAGGTACTATTTAATAACAAAGTAAAAGTCGGTGAAGGTATCACCAGGCGAAAGCATTTTCCTCGCTAGAGATGTGAAAAATGGCAAGATTCGCTCGGCAGCAAACATGTTTCACGCCTTGTGCCTTGAATGCCTCGCTACGCTCCTTCTTTTGAGTCAAGAGCAAAGCGAGTCAATCCTAGGCCCGTATTGATAAATCCCTCTCAAAATCTTCCCCAAGACGATGTCAGCTGACTTAATTATCAAGATGCAAAGAACCCTGCTGAGTAAGGCACGGACGATAGTGTGTACAAAATAATTACAAACAAATAAATATGTAAATAACGACCCATATATCTGCACGTATAAAACAAATCTTCGCAGCGGACGGACACGTTTAAGCAGGATAAGGACTATAAGCGGCAAGGACAATCAGTGCCAAAGGAAGAGAGCGATTCGGTGGCGCCACGGCGTCGAATGCTAATCCTCATGATGATATGTTTTATTGAAGCATGACCAAGGCAGTTAAAGAGTTATGGGTCGTTATCGTGATCTTTTTCAATGTCAACACTTCCGCGTTGGATAAATGCAATCTCAAAAATTACAAAAAGTTCTTAGGCACGATAAGTATGGACAGTCCTAGGTTTGGTCTATCATATGGAATGACATGGTGCCAGGTTTGTGGTAAGAGAAAGTAGCACTTTGAAGAGAGTCGAACTATAATACAGCCAGTGAAATTATCGGCTCATGAGATATTAATAATCTTTACATACATACATACATACATAACATCACGCCTCTTTCCCGTTGGGGTAGGCAGAGACCACAGTCCTCCACCTGCTACGATCTTGACATACTTCCCTTGCTTCCTGTACTTTCATCAATCCTTTCATACATGCTCGTCGGTTTAGGGTACTTTTAACCTGGCCTTTATTCAGAACGTCCTGAATTTGGTCCTGGTACGTTCGCCTAGGCCTTCCCCTTCCAACGTTTCCATTCACTCTCGCCTGGTAGATCTCTTTCGTCAATCTTCGTTCATTCATCCTCTCTACATGACCAAACCATCTCAGCATCCCTTTCTCGATTTTGGTCACTACGTCTTCTTTTACGCCACACCGTTCTCTTATCACACTATTTCTAATCCTGTCACTCAATTTAACACCAATCATACTCCTTAGCGCTCTCATTTCCACTGCATTAATTCTACTTTCATGCTTCTTCTGCCATACCCAGCTTTCATCAGTGTTGGTACCAAAACTCCCCCATGAACAGCCAAACGAGCCTTGTGTGACACCTTCTGACTCCTCATAAAGGCGTGCAGGGCACCATTCACCATGTTTCCAGCATTCACTCTTCTTTCAATATCACTTTCACACTTTCCATCTCTCGTAAACTTTGAGCCCAGATACACAAACTCCTTCACTTGTTCGACTTGTTCACCATCTATTAATATAGTACACTCTGTCATACATTCTTCTCTTTCAAGTAATAATCTTTATTTATTTAATCTTTAGATATTTAGTCAAGTATAATCTTTAGTTATTACTAATTATGTAGGTTATGAATATCAAAAACTTTACAATAAAGACGAATAGTGACCACGTATCATCAGGGGGTCTAGACCAAAGAGATTTGAACCTCGCTACGCTCGGTCATAGAGGGATCCGAAAAGTGTTGGCTATAGCTTGACTTTTTACTCATATTAAGAGTCATATTAGAAAAAAAGAGATAAACATGTTTATGATTATCTACTTTCAAACGTCGCTGTAACGCTTTTTGACCAGCTAGAGATGTGCAGGCACTCGATATGACGAGTGCGATAATGTAGTATTTCGACTTTTTTAAAACGAAAGTATTAACATTCACACATTAAATATTGACGAGGCTTTGAGCAGATGTTAGACGCTCATGATGAATTCAAAATTTTGTGACATTTAAAAAAATCGTCTTGAATTCTAATGTTTTGTATGCTATTTACAATAATGATCTTTGAAGAGAAATCAAATGAATAGAACCAACATTTGTCGTTGCACTTATGTTTATAAAAGCGCACCCCGAACAATTCATACATCAAGCGCGAAACCACAAATCGTCAGAATTTGAAAATGACAGAGACTTACGCACGTCCACGCAGTACAACTAGGCTCGATAAAGAACCCGGCAATCGCGCGGGCGCGGGTCGCGTATGGTGAAGATGTCTATTCCAAGGGGTGCGTAGAGTGTCTTTTTCGCATTTCTGTATTTAAAGTTAACATTATAAAAAAAAGGAATTCATCAGAAATGAATTAAGCTGCTTTATTTATTCTCTCATTTAATTCAAATGAAGAGTAAATGAATAAAATTACAGAACGTTACGAAGTATATTTAAAAAGTTATGAATCTACTAATAAAGTTACCTACTACCTAAAATAAAATTACAGAACGTTACGAAAAATATTTAAAAAGTTATGAATCTACTAATAAAGTTACCTACTACCTAATAATAACTCTTATTTTCGTCACCATTTTCACTCAAGTCTCTCTGCAAGTGTTGTTTATTTAGTAGTTTTACTCGTATTGCCTAGTTGCAATGCCGCTGCTATGCAGTTCTACTTTATCTTTAAAACTTGAAGGGACCTGAAAATAAATAAATATTGACTACCGATGATATAGTACAGTCAAAAGTACGTCAAGCTTGACACATTGGACGGTGTACCGATCTTATTTCAATTGCTGTAGAAGCTAAAATCACGCTTGTAACACTCACGAGTTGTTTAGTGATAAAATAGCCCACAACAGATTAGCATGGTGTCAGGGCATGAAGACCCTATGTACCTATTGGTGATGCCAATCATTACTCCGAGTAAGATGTTTTTAAAATAAACATTATTGAACACCCTGTATTATACAAGTTTTGTCATTCGTTTATTTGACACAGAATTTGAAATAATGTCTTTTAAATCAATTAATTTAATAATAATAAAATCACACATTTCCTGAAATTTGCAAAGGTCAATCCTTTTTTTCACGGAAACCGATTTTTTTTGGTGCCATATCAAAATACTTTAGTGATGATTAGGTCTATTATTTGACATAGGTTTCACGTATGTTCAATACTTTTCAAATTTTTTGGCTAGAGGTCTAGGGAAGAGTCGCATTGTCTTTGGTGATAATGTTTTTTATTAAATATATTTTACTAACAAATAGCAATATATTGATGAATTAGACAACACAACGGAACCCTAAATCTACCAAGTTCGACACGCACTGTGGCCAGTTTTTATATTACTCGGTAGATTAACATGAAGCGATATAACCATTTACAGAGACCGTACTAGAATTATGAAGTGAGCATCTGATTTAATTCGATAATTTTTTAGACATTATCGATAACCACTATTTACATCTCTAATGGTGGATAATCAAAATCATTCGCGTTATGTAGATATTCTTGAATTTTTCTTGTAATTTGCAGTATATTTCTTTGTGGAAGGTTTTTTTAAATTGATTTACCTAATCTTTAATATAATTTGTTGTCATTTTAATGAGTATTACACATTTTTTTGCAAAAATTAGCTTTTAAATATTACTTACAAATGAAAGCATAAGAATTCTTCGATGTCCTGTTTCCTAGAAGAATGAGATCCGCATGCCGGTACGATTTATGTATTGTTCAGCATTTAGGCTTTTGTGTACAACACTTATTTGATTAGATATAAGTATTTTAATAACAGTAAAATTATAAAAACTACAGAGCCGGTTCGCTCACGACAACATCAAAACAAATAGTTTCATAGACGACTTAAAGTAAAGACAACGTCATACTAGTTGTCAAGAGAACAATCAGATAACTTTTTAAATTAGCAGAAGTGTAAAAAGAACCAAAACAAACCTGGTTCCAACTTGACGTTTCAAAAGTGCAACACTTGACAAGCCTTCAAATCCCTCTATGACCGAGCGTAGCGAGGTTCAAATCTCTTTGGTCTAGACAACGTGCCATTTAACGAAAGCGAACGTCATATAATGTATGGGATGACATAATATGTCAAATGTCATCCGATATATTTTATGACATTCGCTTTTGTCATCTCTAAATTGAATAGCATGTAACACTACACTCGCAGGTAGATTATCTGTCTAAAATATACAGGGTGTTTGGTAAATGTCTGGAAACCTCTCAGGTCAAAGTCAAAGTAAACTTTATTCATATTAGGTAGGACTCTTTGATCACTTTATGACGTCAAGTAATGACGCTGTATTACTTTTTTCTTACTAAACTGATTTGCATACCAATTGTAATGGTTTTATGACAAATAAATGATCTTAATCTTATCTTAATTAAGCTAAAAGATACTTCACTTTACAAACAAAGTGACACCATATGGAAAAAAAAGTGAGTGGGTGAGCTAGCTACCCAAACAACTTTTCCTAAGGAACATAAATTTAATTACGAAAAATATTTTTGACCTCCCATACAAAATGCACTGCCTATCAGCTGGGACGTAGAGATTCTATGGGACATAGAAACTTTTTCCTTATTTCGACCTATGTTCCTTAGGGAAAGTTGTTCAGTTTCATGGCTAGAGCAACCACCTGAGAGGTTTGCAGCCATTTACTAAACACCCTGTATAGTTCATTAGACATTTAAACGGATAAGAGTATGCTCGTATAAATTCATTTGAATCACCCATCGTCTTATCTCTACATATCAAATCATACGAAGATATTCGTCTCTACTAAGCAAATACGACTTAAAGTTCCTTGATGGATGGTTTCTGTGGTATTTTTGATGATAAATAGATAACAGAATCATACAGTATTCGTAATCAATGTTTATGGAAATATAATGTGTCCCGTGAGTTTTTATTGGATTTGCTCCAGAAGCACAGTGATTCTTTTCGAAATATTATTTTCAATTATATAATAAATTGGTCACGTGATCGTCTCAGTTTGTATGGGAAGTCGAAACATTTTTTTGGATTACTTTTTTTTTGGGAATGTTATCATTTGACTAACTTTCTTCACATGCCAAAGTCTATAACTGTAAAATCGATAAATCTGTAGGAGACGTTGAAATGGTAATATAACTAATTCCGCTCGTTTGTGGAATATTTGTCTGTCTGTACGCTAATAACTCACAGACAGGCGAAAAATATTTTCTTTTGAAATCACAGCTGCAAGTACACACTCATTAAGATCTTTAACAGCATCTAAATCCCCTGCTACCGATAAATGTAATTACAAGCAAATTTATCTTATAACTAGTAGCAGTGATTACTTAAATACATACAACGTACGCTTGTATTATCTTTTGGATTATACACTACCACACTATTTTTATTATAATTAGGGCAGTGTTTCCTTCTTAGTTGGATATTGTGCGTCCATGAAGGTCTTCAGAATAGACTCATAAGTAACCTTAACTCTTAAGTAAGGAAAAACAGAGAATTTATAATTTATCAAATGGGATGCATAAGTCGCAGGTACACTCAACAGCACATCAGTAGAAACACTTTTGGACCTTATGGCTTCGTAATAGAGTTGAAAAAGTTTCTACCGACTAGCGGTTGACCGTACAATGTACATTATTCAGCGTTATTTTTTTAACATCCAGGATATTTTAAGAGGTGGTTCTGCCCATGAAACTGAACAACTTTTCCCAAGGAAAATAGGTCGAAATACGTAAAAAACATTTCGACCTTCCGTACAAAATGTTTTGTCAGCTGATGCAGTTTGTACGAAGAGTCGAATTTTTTTTTTTCGTATTTCGACCTATGTTCCTTGGAAAAAATTGTTAAGTTTTATGGATTGAACCACCTCACCAAGGCATCCGGGTTGATAAAAAGACACGAATTTCACAGGGCACTGGATGGTCGCGCGCCAAGATTCTGTGCTCTGTAGCCGCAAGATTAGGAAAGTATCTGGAAGGAGGAAAATTTTGTTCATATTTCTGATTCTACCATAATTTTGTGACATATCTCTTTTAATGTGTTTTTCTGTTTTTCCTTCTCTTTATATGTTTGTGTAGGTAGTATCCGCAGAAGAACTAAAGTAACTGACATAGCCCTGAGAATCGCTAAAGTGGCAGTGGGTAGGGCACATCGCAAGATGAACCTATAACCGATGGGGCGTAAAGGCAGGCCCGACACAAGGTGGACCGACAATCTGATCAAGGTAGCGGGAAGCCGCTGGATGCGAGCAGCGCAGGACCGGACGTCATGGAGATCTTTAGGGCAGGCCTATGTCCAGCTGTGGACGTCTTTCCGCTGATATGATAATAATGATGATGATGTTACTAACAGTCAAACTTTGCATAGTTATGTGCTAGTGATTACTATTTATGTAGCAATCATACGACAGATTCACGCGACTTCGTACCGATCAAGTCCGAAGAGCAATGTTGGGGCGATGGGCATGAGTCAGGCAAATCAAGACGGACCACTTCATTGATAAGGCAAACATTCAATTGAACAATTTAATGGAGAACAGAGACTTTAAGATGTGTAATATTAAAGTACAATCAAACGCACATAATATAGAGGCCATGGGCTAAAAATAACAGCTGTAATGCTTCGTAATAAAGGCATTATTTCAAGGTCAGAGTTCTTGAGTGACTGTAGAGAGAGACCGTTGACAATGTCTCAAGTTTTCTTAAATGTAGATAATAGTGTAAGTGAGAATTACTTACAAAAGGAGCTTCCAAACTAATAAATACCATAAAAATTTAATTTGACTTGAACCTTGTTTATGTAAATTACTATCTCCAATCCATACCATATTGTACACGCTCCTGTACTGTTTGAGTTTGTTATAACATTGCTTATTCTAGAAAATAGCAATAAAATGTCACATTTGTAAAATTGTTGCAGGTGTATCAGCCAGCGAGGCATTACGGAGTAGTCTTTGTCAATCTCTGTGGGGAGCCTCAGCAAGCAGGGCTGAACCTAGAATAGCATCTCCTCCACCGGTGCAAAGCCAGGATACTTATACTGCTAGAGGTAAGGCTGACATTATTTTTCAAACCTAAATTGTGGTTACTTATTGTGAAGGCTTCGATGAAAAAGAAGAAGAATGTAAAGGCAATAATAACTCTTTATCACTCGGTACTATGGGGAGCGTCAACGAGTTGAGCTGAAACTAGAATTATAACGTCACATCAACCAGTGCTAATCTAATATACCTTAGGTTTACATTGATAAATAGGCTGCTTCTAGTAGAATACGTTTCATCATTAACCTCATACCTGTATTGGGAGCCTCAACAAGTCGGGCTGAAGCTAGAATAGCATCATATCTTATGAGCTAATCTAAGATACCTTAGACTTACATTGATGAATAGGCTGCTTCCAGTAGTCGTTTTCACACCTCCCTCCTGTCCCTAGCCATTTCATTGAAGTGCTAGCCAATCCATAGTGAGTGTATAAAAAAATATATAAAAAAACGTCCACTAGAAAAATAACAGCAAAAAGTTTGGTGTTTTGAGAGAAATTCCATTGTCACTAAACTTAAAGTGTTGCCTTTAGGACAATAAACTGGAAGACCCTACTGTCCATCTTCCTCTCAATAGGATGTCAAGTGTGTAAAGAAAAAATAGAACAGTATGAAAAAGATGCTGCTCAGATTAGCAGCATTTTACACCAAAAACCTCATAGAGAAGACATTCCAAGTATTTTCATTATATTATATGACCTTAACAACGACAAATCAAGTATAGCTCCGTGCCGTGAGCGTAATCGGATTAAGAATAAAATTTAAATTATCGTATAATTACGGTATGGTTCGATATTATAATCCCTAATCCATATATACTAATATTAATGTGGAATCGTAAGTCTGTTTGTTTTGTTCTAAGTAACTGTTAAAAGCAAAGTTTTCTGAGTCACATAAAAACGCAACATTTTACAGAAGGACTTTTTACCTACCTAATAAATTCGTCCTATGATGGAATGAAAGTAATAAACAATTATTGATAATTATTGATGCAAAGTTTCATGTTGATTAGAGGAGGAAAATTGTTTTTTCTTGGTGACTCCAAGAACTAATTCAGAGGGAATATATTCTATTCGTTGGATCAGACTTCGTAGATTTTTGAAACTATAATGTTGAAGTGAAATTTAATGAATAAAAGAACTCCACAGGTAAGCTTCCTAATGCACCAAAATTCCCAACACAAACACTATCACGTTTAACAGAATTCCAATAACCACCAATCCCACGGCATCAGATTTGGGTGGTATCTTATCAGCTGTCACCCATATCGCTGGCAAAATTACGTTTGTTTTATGACTTTGATTTGCTGTCGGCAGCCACAAAGGCGAGATAGTTTATCGCGTCGACAGTTTATACACACCATGTTATGATGGTTGTAATTTTGGTATCGAACACGAATTTCGATAGCGATAACGGTAGAGTTAGGAGAATCAATTTTGAAAACTACATATCTACTACGTTATTTTATAACGCCCGGTTTCATAGGCGTACGAGCTCTATCAGAAAAAGATCATTGGACCTCGAAGTATATTAGACATGAGTTGCGTATTGTTGCTTAGGTACTTCTTGCTACCAAGTGTCGCTTTGTTAGTGAAGTAAGGGATCTTTCCTTGACGTTTGTCAACTAAGTTTTTTTATGTGTCGATGTATGGTACGCTGATCACTGACGGTAATTTGTTTTTTTGAGGCTTAGTAAAATGATGGGAATCTTTTTACAAGAAAGAATGTTATAGGCATTTGACAGCAGCTATCAAACTGAGTTAATCACTTTAATACTAGTTACACCTCGGGGTTACTCGGTACCATCATCATGATGGTTTTTCCTTATGGTGATTAGCAGCGCCATCTAGTTGAGCTGTCCAAAGTTATTCGAAAACCCGCTATTAAAACAGCGAATTTAAGAATAAACCAAATTGGCTGCTAAGTATGAAAACGCTTATATTACATGACATCATCATCATTACATGACATGACATAAGCCTTCATAATACGCAAAAATCTCTAGAATTTTAAACAGTAGTAGATACTTGTACTCCATAATTTTTTCCAACTATAATTTAGCATACACGATTTTTTTTGTCAAATTGTTCTTTACAGCTTTTTTCTGCTGACGCTCCGTTTGCCCTCGTCTTGTAAATCCGATTTGGACATATGTACGCTTGTAAGCAAACATAGTCCGTAAGATAACGTTCTGTGAATGTTTGAATGTATAGATTCTCCTGTCCATATTTGACACTGTTTCTCAAAATTGTGTCTGTGTTAGGTTGACTCATCGAGAATTTGTCTTATGTAGATTTTATTTTAGATAATCGTTCTTGCTTTTTCTTGTTATAGCTTTTGTAAGCTAAGTTTTGTAAAATTTGATGATAGATGAAACAAAAATTTCGAACTCTCAGATTGAAGGTGATAGGGCTATTATGCAAAGTCCTTCTGTACTGCTTGCACCGCTGTGTTTCGGATCGAAGGGCAAGGGAGCCAGTGAAATTACTGGCACATTAGACATACCATCTTCGTTCTCAGAGTTGGCAAAGTGCTTTGCTGTCTTATTAGTGTCAAAATTTGCCACTAACAAGACAGTGTCTGACAGTGGTTGCTACCGTCAGGAGGCCCACCTGCTCGTTTCACTTGTAACTTTTAAAAAAACATTTTAAAGCCATTGCTGGTCCTGCTACTATCTACAGAAGTAGTCAAGGGGTCTAGATAACGGGCCATTAAATTTTGAGATGACAAAAATCGAGCGTCATAAAACGTATGGGATGACATAATATAACGTCATAAAACGTATGGGATGACATAATATAACGTCATAAAACGTATGGGATGACATAATATAACGTCATAAAACGTATGGGATGACATAATATAACGTCATAAAACGTATGGGCTGACATAATATAACGTCATAAAACGTATGGAATGACATACTATAACGTCATAAAACGTATGGGATGACATAATATAACGTCATAAAAAGTATGGGATGACATAATATAACGTCAAAAAACGTATGGGATGACATAATATAACGTCATAAAAAGTATGGGATGACATAATATAACGTCATAAAACGTATGGGATGACATAATATAACGTCATAAAAAGTATGGGATGACATAATATAACGTCATAAAACGTATGGGATGACATAATATAACGTCATAAAAAGTATGGGATGACATAATATAACGTCATAAAACGTATGGGATGACATAATATAACGTCATAAAACGTATGGGATGACATAATATAACGTCATAAAACGTATGGGATGACATAATATAACGTCATAAAACGTATGGGATGACATAATATAACGTCATAAAACGTATGGGATGACATAATATAACGTCATAAAACGTATGGGATGACATAATATGTCAAATGTCATCCCATACATTTCATGACGTTCGCTTTCGTCACACGTTGCCTAGACCCTCAGAGGCCTATGACGGTTCAACAACTATGACATCACGGTTCGGGAGGTCAGCAATCGATCTTACAACCCCAATACAACCCATATTAGGATGAATGCAAAAGATAGCTTATTGCAAAAGACCTTTTTGTTGCATGAAATAATTCAATTGTATCCTTAATTTTAAGAACTTTAATGCAACAAATAAATATTTCTTTCTTTCTTTCTTTTTCTTTATTTTCTTTCTATATATTTTTCTGAAATTTTCTGTAGTTGTAACCATAATATCACTGAAATTGACAATATCCCTGCGGCACACACAACCCATCGTAATAATTTTAGGACAAGAATATGTGCGAGTGGTGCCAGCTAAAGTAGAGCCAACTCGAGAAGTTTGTTTTGACGTTTTCTTATCACCAATACACAGGGTTAATTTTTCTTTGCAGGTCTTAAGATTGACAGCTGTCAGAATGGACTTATTACGATGGCCTTACTTTAAGAGTAAGCATCGTTCGTTGGGTGTAGTAAAATGCGGAGACCTACCGTAAAGCTGTGCGATATTATAATATTTAAATCATCACCCAGCTGTCATTTATGTATACTTATACCACATGAATTTTCATTGATTTTGCTCCCAAAGCCCAGTGATTCTATTCATCAAAACAAATAACTTTCCCGAAGGAACAAGATTTTACTCGAAAACAATTTTTCAACTTCCCATATAAAATGAGTCGATCACGTGACCATTTTTAGTACGGAGTCGAAATATTATTTTCTTCGGGAAAATTCATTGTTTTCTAAAATACAATCCCCGTGTCGTGCCGGCAAAGAATAGTACCGACCCATTTTAGGGATCGCGCACACGACCGAGAATCGGTGGGCGATTATCGGCCAGGACAAGGACGGAAGATTCAGGTGATAACACGTCAGAGCGGGATGCCGACAAAAAATCGGTCACCGATTCTCGGTCGTGTGCGGGATCCCTACCCCGTGGGTGTCGTAAGAGTAGCCCCTGTGGCCGCAGGGTGTAGCGATTCTGGTGTCTTTACTGGTGTCTTGTTACGGACACCAGTGGCGCAACCAGTCGCGCTACCAGTGTCCCAGTGAAATACCGGCCTAAGGGTTAATGAACCAAAGGATGGGCAGCAGCATCCGTTTGTGTATCGTGTCATCTTACATTGTCACCAACAACTGCAGTCCATGGTGCCAGCCGTAACGCTCACAAGCGTGGTGACGGTGTGTCTCCTCCATATTGTTTCAGCACAAGCTGAAATTTTGCAGGGTACACTGTCCTGTAGTGGGTGTCGTTGTCGTTTCCTGGGATGTCATGATGAATATAATCACTAGGCTTCGGGAGCAAAACCAATTTATTATTATTTTATTTAATAAACAACTAAAAAACTGATAAGTGAGACAAGCGAGACATTGATCGATCTCGTATACTTACGAAAACATAAAATCGGCACTTTTGTAAACTACGATTAGATTGATACATTCTGAACAACTAAAGTGTAAACAAGTCAATTGTACATTTGATGGATGGCTATGTACGAGTATGTATGTAGCAGGCAAATCGTATAATTCGCCGTTTACAAACTGCGGGCAAACTGTAAACGGTCGGCAAATTGTAAGACGGGTCCGGCAGATTGTAAATCACGGCTTATTATTTTCAAGGCTACTAAAAAATAAAACGGCAACTAACAGTTTGCATCTAATAAATTAATCTGGCAGCAATTAAATATTTTTGCAACAATTATATTAGTTGAGCTTCAAAATGCAAGGATTTATATAAACTAAATAATGGCTGATTTTTTAAGGTAGCAAATATATTAAACAGGGGCAATGAAATCATAGGCGAGGTACTATAAATAATGACTTGGCGACTAATATTAACAGTGGGATAACAAAAATTGTATTACGAGTATTGGCAACAATAGGCTCCCATATAATAATGCTGTAAAAATTAAAACATGTACTATAATTAAGTATTTGGATTTCAGTATTTTGTTTGTAGAATCATAATTTAATGATAACGGTGACAAGCGACATTGCGCAGTTAAGGGGTTAGATCGTTAGAATCTAAGCCTGTGAACTCTGGTGTCCCACAAGGCTGTGTGCTATCACCTACGCTGTTTCTTCTGCATATCAATGATATGTTACTAACTAGTGGCATTCATTGCTATGCGGACGACAGTACGGTGGATGAGTCATACCACGGCCACGCTAACCTTTCTCAGGCATTTGTCAGCGAGTGTCGGAACAAACTTGTGTCTGAAATCGAAACTAGATTAGACCTTGTTTCGAATTGGGGTCTTTGCAACTTGGTACAATTCAACCCCAAAAAGACGCAAGTTTGCGCGTTTACCGCAAAGAAAAACCCCTTTGTTGCATCTTCTCTGTTTCAGAGCACTTCCCTTGTTGCAAAGCCGAGTATTGGGATTCTCGGCGTCGATATATCGAGCTCCGTCCAATTTCGCGGTCATTTGGAGGACAAGGCCAAAATGGCCTCTAAAAAACTGGGTGTCCTTGGTAGAGCAAGACGGTAGTTCACACCGGCACATCGCCTTCAACTTTATAAGGCTCAAGTTAGGCCACATATGGAGTACTGTTGCCACCTTTGGGCCGGGGCGCCTCAGTATCAGCTCCTTCCTCTTGACCGCGTTCAACGTCGAGCGATCCGAATCATTGGCGACGATGTCCTCACCGGCCGTCTTGACCATCTAGCACTGCGAAGAGATGTTGCATCTCTATGCATCCTTTATCGCGTGTATCATGGGGAGTGCTCTGAAGAATTGTTCGAGCTAATACCTGCTGCAGAATTTCACCACCGCACCACTCGCCAGAAGTTAACATTTCATCCTTACCACTTAGATAACTGGCAATCTTCCACCATACGTTTTACAAGAAACTTCTTACCACGTACGACCGCACCGTGGAATCAGCTTCCTGCGAAGGTATTTCCGGACGGGTACAACAAGGCAGCCTTCAAGAAACGAGCCTACAAATTTCTTAAAGGCCGGCAGCGCACCTGTGATCCCCCTGGTGTTGCAGGTGTCTATGGGCGTCGGTGATCACTTACCATCAGGTGACCCGCCTGCTCGTCTGCCTCCCTCTTCTATAAAAAAAAAAAAAAAAAAGTACTGGTGCATTTTAGGTTAGTTAGTTAAGGAAAACCCAACCTAACCGATCCCGAACGAACATCGGTTAGGTTGGATTAGGTTATCTTACGCTCGGGAGCGGCCGTCTAGTGCCAGAAACGAAAACGCGTCGTTATGTAAAAGCCGAGGCATTATGTTAAATGACGAATTAAAAAATTCTCGGCATTTTGTAGAATGCCAAGGCATAATGTAAAACGACGGATTATACAATTTGCCTGCGACATATACATTCTACAAAACGATAGAATGGGCATGACAATATCATCAAATCTCAGTTTGGAGTCGGCTACTTGACCAAGGGGATTTAACGAGGGAACTGGTTCTGGAAATCAAAAACAATCTTTGATTTGGCTTTGCCAGGTTAGTGGGCACCCTCACTGTCAAAGTTTTCAAGCCCCTATTGTCCGTAATACTATCAGTGACAATACCTGGGGTCAAAGGTTTAACGTGCTTTCCAAGGCACGGAAAACGCTCCTATTGCTTACTACTGGCGGCCATCTATACAGCTTATGGCCACGACCGAGATAATCGGAAAGAAAGGGCAACTAGCACTCGACAAAACTAGTGGTAAGAGATGGACTATAGTGACTATGAGGGCTGTTAACTCAATACGAAGCAATTTACTCAATATAGTCCGGTCCCTTAATGTCTTATATCGCCAAATTCACCAAATTGCACCAAATTTTTTCCAGGTACTAGTTAGGTACATAGCTCTCAATTTTTGATAGGAGCCAATTCTTGAATTTTCTATGGAAATTTTTTGAAATTCAAGAATTGGCTCCTATCAAAAATTGAGAGCTATGTACCTAACTAGTACCTGGGAAAAATTTGGTGAAATTGTAAATCGTGTCTACGTGAAACAGCTAACTGACCGCACTAATAAGCTACTTCCATACCAAAACACTTTTTCTAACCCTGGTGTCCATATCAAGCAAAACAGTAACAAAGTAGACAACAAACCGTAGGGTAACCACAAAGCTCGATCAATCAAAGGGTACCGTTGCACGCACGTCAATATTTGCAGGTGACCACGCGGTCACGACATCGCAGGACGGTCCTGTTTACCCTATTATTCACGTCTCTGTTTGGGTAAGTAAGGACGCAAGGGGATGGACTAAGGCTTCATAAAAACTGCTTAGTGTAAAATATATAAAACGAATGTTAATAAATATAATACGAATAATAATAATATGAAGTGAAACTAAGCAACAGTCATATCGGAAAAGTTAGATTCGGTTAGGTACACGGTTCTGTATTATCCTGTTAGTCATACCTTGTAATACTCGTATGAAACTTAATTGTAAAATTTTGTAATTAATATCTTTTTGACAGATAAGAATTTTTTTCGCGGGATATAAAAAAGACTTTTTTCTAACTTTTAACTATATACCTATTTTAAAATCTAGTTTAGGGTTCCGAACCAAAATGGTAAAAACCACCAGCACCACCTTCCACACCGCTGCCTGCCCGATTACCTGCTTAAATAAACGCAAAATCTAGAGGTTTCAAATCCTGAATACATCCCTGTTGCGCTGAGCAAAGTAAGCCAAGCCACTCAATAACCTTGTGTTTAAAGTTCGCGTGACTTTCAGCTATGACAATTGAATTTTGTGTCGGTCTGTTTGTCAATTATTCAGGAGATTGTGATTGTCGCTTTGCCCGCCCTAGTAATGGCGAATAATGTTGTTTGCATTTAAGTCTCTAATGGTAATTAGTCAGAGTTACGCGATATTCTAATAAACGAGAATAGATTACGGTAAACGTAATTTTTAGGATTCCGAGCCAAAATGGTAAAAACGGAAACCTTATGGCGCGATTCAGATTCGGATAATTTTATTCAATATAGATTCTTTACAGAATACTTATTGAATGATGTCGATGTCTGTCACACCTGTTTATCTCAGCAACCACTCATGCTATTGACTTGAGCTATGGAATGGTTTTAGAATGTGGTTGCTTAACTTCATTGCAAACAAAAGAATCCAAGAAATATTATTATTATTACTAAAAAGAGGGGAAATGGGACCATGTAATGGGTAATGTATAATTTTAAATTGACATGACTATGTTTAGTGGGGTACCATATAAAAGGGCTTTACTTGTATAATTTCAAAATTGATTTTTATATTTTTTTAAGTTTTGATGAAAAATATGAGAAAAAAAAATCCATTCCCCCATTATCTTTATCTTTTATTCCCCCTTATCTTTGATATTTGCAAAAGGAAAACTCTGAATTAATAATAGTCGATAGAGGTTTATGTTAATATTACGGCAAAAAAAAAAGATCTTTTTGAGTGTGCTCAAAAAGATCTTTTAGAAATTGCAAAATACCTTTACAAACAAATTTAGTTCTGCGGTTCTAAAAACTGACTTAATTGCTTCTAAAAATACTATAGGTATATCGAATTACTCGGCGTGCGAGTGCGACTCGCACTTGACCGGTTTTTAGGGTTCTGTACCTCAAAATGAAAAAAACGGAACCCTTATAGGATACGGCACTTTGTTGTCTGTCTGTCTGTCTGTCAAGACCCTTTTTTTCACGAACGAGAAGAGGTATCAGGTTGAAATTGATCACGAATATTAAGGTCCATAAACCACACGAAATCTAAAAATTTTATTTTTTTACAACGACGCAATCAAAAGATATGGCTTTTTATGTCCTCATCTCCATTCATTTACGCAAAAAAGCAAAACCTACAGGGTACTTCCCGTTGACCTAAAATTATGAAATTTGGCAAGAAGCTAGGTCTCACAGTACAAATAAAGGAGAAAGTCTAAAATCATTAAATATTTCAATTTTTCTGACAACTAATAGTAACCAATTAACGTGAGCTCCCGTTTCAAGAACTTTTCTATAAAAGAGGGGTCTAGTTGGATGGTCGCGGAGTTTTTAAAATCAAAGAGCAAAAGCTTTTAGTATATCATATGGTAGATAGGTACGGAACCCTAAGGGCGCGAGTCCGACTCGCACTTGGCCGGTTTTTTTTTTATAAATTTAACACGGCAAAAAACGGAACCCTTATAGATTCGTCATGTCTGTCTGTCTGTCTTTCCGTCCGTATGTCACAGCCACTTTTTGCCGAAACTATAAGAGCTACACTGTTGAAACTTGGTGAGTAGATGTATTCTGTGAAGCGCATTAAGATTTTTACACAAATATAGAAAAAAAAATTTTGGGGTTCCCCATACTTATAACTGAAACTCAAAATTATTTGTCTTTAAAAATGATATTGAGGTTTCTAATATCATTTTTTTCTAAACTGAATGGTTTGCGCGAGAGACACTTCCGAAGTGGTAAAATGTGTGTAAATGTAACTTCTAAAATAAGAGAAAAATAAAACTAAAAAAGATATATGATGTAAATTACCATGTAAACTTCCAACGAAAATTGGTTTGAACGAGATCTAGTGAGTAGTTTTTTTTTAATATGTCATAAATCGTAAACCGCATTTTACCTTTCATTCAATCAACTCAAATATAAATTTTAGTTACTTACATCACATAATAAAGTTTTTTAGCAATAAAAATACCAAAATTTTAACTTTTATACGTACAGGTTTGTACGGAACCTTCAGTGCGCGAGTCCGACTCGCACTTTGCCGGTTTTTTTACTCTGCTTCTTGTACATATAAATCTTCACATAATTTCCTATTTGACCCATCATAGCTATTTATCAGTTGTATAAGTCAAATTCATAATACGCTTTATTTATAGTGCTCATTAAGGACATTTTTAATACAAGGTGAATTTTCATCTATTCAAATCCAGAAGCCCAGTGATTCTCCAAATGAAAACAAGCAACTTTTTTGACTTCTCATACAAAATGTTTACAAACGGCAGGCAAATTCGTCGGTAGATTGTAAACGGGGTTAGACCACTAGTACATTTTAAGTTCGTTTGTTAAGACAAACCCAACCTAACCGACAACGTTCGGGATCGGTTGGGTTGGGTTAGGTTATCCTTTGACCAAAACGCACGAGCCGATCGAATGCCAGAAACAAACTCCGCGCCGTTATGTTAAATGCCGAGGCATTATCTAAAATGACGATGTAAAAAATCCTTGCATTTCGTAAAATGCCAAGGCATTATGTGAAGCGGCTAATTATACAATTTGCCTGCGACATGTTGGTCACTTGACCACAACTTTACTTTAGACTAACTGGGCTTCGGGATTAAAACGAATGGAAATTCACCTTCATAGTGTGAGAAACAAAATCACAAACTCTTGACCCCATAAAGCCGTAATTTCTTACAAATCTAGGCACTGTTGACTGTAAATTACCAAATGAGCACCTCAAAGGCACCGCATGTCATTTCGTCAATATTTGACAACCACGTCAAAGCAGTTTTAGCGTTTGTAGAGTTCTTATCATTCAAAAAACGTCATAAACGCATCGGAATAAAGACTTTGAGTTTTAAGATTAAAGTGCAGTGTGATACCCGTGCTGTTATTTCGGTAAATAATTCTAGGAAATGAGAAAGAAACCAACACATGTATAAACCCCGTTATTGCTGTAAAGAGACCATGATGATGGGTTGTACAGTTTGAAGTTATTTTTAAATTAATACCTTTTACTTAAAATTGTATGTACACATTGATTACTAAGAGTACAGCGATAATAATATATGAAGAAGCGATACAATGATGCTGCTGCCCATCCTCCGGTTCATAAGCTCTTAGTCGCCTCTTACGACACCTACGGGTAGAGATGTGTTGTATCTTTGCCGGCACTATACGGACGAAGCCAATAGTAACTTTTTTTTCGTTTAACACAACACAAGTAACCATATCCTAACAAATCAAAAATTTTGGTCATCTCATATAAATTCCAGGTTTGAAATGGGAAAAAAACTTCTTTTTCAGAACGCCAAACAAAATTGCCAGATAAAAGATTAGGCCCATAATACGCTTTAAAAGGTGGATATACGGTGGTGTGACGTAACTGATTCTTTTGACACTATCACATCTCTATACAATTTCCAAAATAATCCCATTGGATTCTCATAAAAACAAAGAAACGATTTTTTTTATCGCGTGTCTAATCTGTGACGTAATTAATCCGTTTAGTATCCTACCTAAGTAGAGCAAGGCGTGGTCACCCTAATCCTAAGAGATATCACCCTAGCCTCAGATCTCACCGGTTAAGTCTTGATTTATCATTTTTTATCAGAGAAAACGTTCTGTCAATGCTTTGAAACGGATGTGATGAAACCTATGAGATTTTTGACAAGGAATTAGTGTTGGAATTTCCTGTCATGTTAAAAGTTTGTGGACGGCCTATTTTGATACCCTGGATTTTAGTTGCGATTTTAGGCGATAAGCTCTATTCGAAAGTATTAAAAAAAAAAACAAATTACATACTTACGCCTAATAAATAAATGATAATAATTATCCTTAGTTATACTGATGTAAATAAATTTAATAAAATTGAAAGACCCTTTTTATACCGTCAGCATTATAGGTAAAGTATGTTCATCAAAATCATCATCATATCAGCCAAAAGACGTCCACTGCTGGACATAGGACTCCCCTAAAGATCTCCATGACGACCGGCCCTGCGCTGCTCGTATCCAGCGGTTTCCCGCGACCTTGACCAGATCGTCGGTCCACCTTGTGAGGAGCCTGCCTACGCTTCGTCTTCCAAAAGACGTATCCATATACAAGGTTATTCTTACGGTTCCGTACCTCAGAATAAAAAAAAACGGAACCCTAATAGGATCACTTTGCTGTCCATCTGTCTGTCTGTGTGTCTGTCTGTCAGGTAGGTGTGTATATCATATGGTAGATAGGTACGGAACCCTTAGGGCGCGAGTCCGACTCGCACTTGGCCGGTTTTTTTTTCTAAATTTAACACGCTTCATCAGTTTTGTCTGACCGACCTCTTTTTTAGGGTTCCGTACCTCAAAATAAAAAAAACGGAACTCTTATAGGATCACTTTGTTGTCCGTCTGTCTGTCTGTCAAGACCCTTTTTTTGCGAACGAGAAGAGGTATCAGGTTGAAATTGATATCGAATATTAAAGTCCATAAACCACACAAGATTTGAAAATTTAAATTTTTTACAACGACGCAATCAAAAGATATGGCTTTTTATGTCCTCATCTCCATACCATACATTTATGCAAAAAAGCAAAACCTACAGGGTACTTCCCGTTGACCTAAAATTATGAAATTTGGCAAGAAGCTAGGTCTCACAGTACAAATAAAGGCAAAAGTCTAAAATCATTAAATATTTCAATTTTTCTCACAACTAATAGTAACCAATTAAGGTGAGCTCCCGTTTCAAGAACTTTTCTATAAAAGACGGGTCAAGTTGGATGATCGCGGAGTTATTAAAATCAAAGAGCACAAGCTTTTAGTATATCATATGGTAGATATACCTATCAACCTCCTACCTATCATGGTAGATAAACCCTTAGGTAACGAGTCCGACTCGCACTTGGCCGGTTTTTTGTACCTGACATCCTCTTGCCCCCTTATTATTGAGGTCAAAAGCAACAACCTTTGCTCTACGACTTTGCTAACAACTCACAATTTTTTTTATCTTCAAACTAAGTAATGTAAGCAATCAACACATTTAAAAAAAAAATTGCCCGTGTCGTTAGCAGTCGTAGAAAAAAAGTTGTTCCTTTTGTCCTTACTAATAACTGCACAAACGGATGTCAGGTACTATTGTTATACGTATACAGGGTGTAACACAAAGAGTATATCAACCCTAAAGGATGTGGTTCTGCCCATAAAACTGAACAACTTTCCCTAAGGAACATACGAAAAATCATTTGACCTCTCATAGAAACTGAATCAAACTGAGTCAAAATTTCTTTTTTGTATTTCGATCTATGTTCCTTAGGGAAAGTGGTTCAGTTTCAAATGCAGATTCACATCCTCCAGGATTGGTATACCCTTTTTTAGGGTTCCGTACCTCAAAAGAAAAAAACGGAACCCTTATAGGATCACTTTGTTGTCCGTCTATCTGTCTGTCTGTCTGTCTGTCAAGACCCTTTATCTCACGAACGGGTAGAGGTATCAGGTTGAAATTAATACCACATATTAGGATCCATGAACCACACAAGATCTGAAAATTCCAATTTTTTGCAATGGCGCAATCAAAAGATATGGCATTTTATGTCCTCATCTCCATACATTTATTCAAAAATGCAAAACCTACAGGGACTACTACTACTACTTCCCGTGGACCTAAAATTATGAAATTTGGCAAGAAGCTAGGTCTCACAGTACAAATAATGGGAAAAGTCTGAAATCATTAAATATTTCAACTTTTCTCACAACTAAATGTAACCAATTGTGGTGAGCTCCCGTTTCAAGAACATTCATATAAGAGAGGGGTCAAGTTGGATGGTCGCTGAGGCGATTTTTGTTTTAGTTCTATTTTAAAAACGGGAACACTTACAAACTTGAAAATTGGCATGTTTATAGTGCATAAGCTATAAAATAACAACAAATAATAAAATTTGGTCAAGCGCGTGTCGGACTCAAAAAATCTAGCACATTAACTTACTGAAATTTCAACTAACACAATTATGATTATGTGGTGGTACGGAACCCTCAGTGCGCGAGTCCGACTCGCACTTGGCCGGTTTTTACACCTTGTATACAAATCGCGACTCTAGCCCCAATGCTGATTGAAATATGAACGGTACATACAAAGTCGTGATCTTGATTGTACATGCCGCATGTCGGTGAAAAAAAAACACTTTGACCTTGAGCGGGTCTCTGGTTTCGGGCGTTTGAAGCGTAGCGCTAGTCCAGCTTGTACTGGTTTTGTTTCCACTTTCTTGGTGCCATGCGTACGCGCAGTTTACGCGTGTTTTAGGAACGCCAGCTTTTGCGTTTGGAAAACTTAAGGGTAATCTTTCTTGAATAACCTTGAGACTGAATAAATTCGTAACTACTTTTTACATTCAATAGGGTATTTAAATTAACAAAAAAAAACGTAGTAACAAACAAGATATGAGAAGTGATGTGTTCGAGATAGAATTTTAATTTAATTTGAATAACTGAAGACGAAAAATTCTAAAATTACCCTTATTTGGTCCGTTTTATCCGATTTGTAACCATTTTACTGCTACATTTGTTATCAATGAAATATAAGGTCCTAATGAAATAGTGAACATAATTTTAGTATGTTACTCAGACCACGAAACTGAACAACTTTTCCCAAGGAACATAGTTCGAAATACGAAAAACCAAATTTGACCTCCCATACAAAATGCGCTATCAGCTGACTCAGTTTCTATGGGAGTTCAAAAATATATTCGTATTTAGACCTATGTTCCTTGGGGAAAGTTGTTCAGTTTTATGGTCTGAGTAGCATACTAAAATTATGTTCACTATTTCATTAGGACCTTATATATGATAATTTACAATATTTTAGACAAAACAATATTTAATGATGTGTTTATGTTTGTGAAATATTAGGTCTTTACCTATGAAATTGCCGTTTTGTATGGCGAATTTTAGGTAAACTCAATTTTCAGTACTAACATTTTTGCATTTTTCTTAGGAATTATAAATCCAATTATTTTAATTTTTTTAAGCATCTTTGGGAAGACATTAAGCTAACAGAAGCTTAAATTTAATTTTCGAAAAATATTATCTGTAAAAAAATATAACGAATCTAATGATGAAATCGGACGACATTTAAGACGAACAATTTTCAAACCTTTAATTTTATATATCAAACTAAAAATAAAAACTTTATTTTATGCGTAAATTGATAACCTTGAAGTCAACTTTCAAATATAAATCAAATGAAAAAAATAGCATTATAATTATAGGAATTATGATCTCATTAATCTGTAAGAAAATTTCGGCAATTTCATAGGTAAAGACCTATTAACATAGAAAAAAAATACTTTTC
The DNA here is from genome assembly GCA_947532105.1 of Athrips mouffetella. NCBI lineage: Eukaryota > Metazoa > Arthropoda > Insecta > Lepidoptera > Gelechiidae > Athrips > Athrips mouffetella. Next base: position 7,613,102 of record OX383959.1, read on the forward strand.
TCTCATTTTTGTGAATTTCGGGGTCACCGTTGGTCGTAACAGCTACGTTGCAAGGCACGCATAATATTATGTGAACGTTATTAATTGACGTGTAAATGAAGCGGAAATTAACATTGACGAGCGTGTAGCTGCTAATTTTAGGAAAGTATAGCCTTAAGCGGCCAATAGGTAATTATGCCATTTTAGTATGTAACTGCGTATTTAGCAAAACATTTTCATACAAAATATCTGCATTTAAATCACATTGTAAAGATAACGGAATCAGTATTGGCTACGTAACGATCAGTAATAAAATAACTAGACCTTCAAAAATTCAGTTTTGATTATAGTAATCTATAGAAAGATTAGCGTTAAATAAATCCATTGCGATTACTGATTAGACCCGAGGTTTAGCGATAAACATCGTGAAAATGATTTTTTTATTACACGCGGGGGAGGTGAGGGAGGAGGTGGTGTTATAAATTGGTGTTAGGTTAGAAGTACAATGAGGTACAGATAACAATATTTTTAAGTGACTTTTGAAGAAAATCAGAAATTACTTATATTAAAATAATTATGATATTATAGTGAAATTTTTATTTCATATTTCGACCTATGTTCCTCCTTTGGTGTTAAATTGAGTGACAGGATTAGAAATAGTGTGATAAGAGAACGGTGGGGCGTAAAAGAAGACGTAGTGACCAAAATCGAGAAAGGGATGCTGAGATGGTTTGGTCATGTCGAGAGGATGAATGAACGAAGACTGACGAAAGAGATCTACCAGGCGAGAGTGAGTGGAAATGTTGGAAGGGGAAGGCCTCGGCGAACGTACCAGGACCAAATTCAGGACGTTCTGAATAAAGGCCAGGTTAAAAGTACCCTAAACCGACGAGCATGTATGAAAGGATTGATGAAAGTACAGGAAGCAAGGGAAGTATGTCAAGATCCTAGCAGGTGGAGGACTGTGGTCTCTGCCTACCCCGAAAGAGGCGTGATGTTCCTTAGAAATAGTTATTCAGTGTCATGGGCAGATTAACATCCTTTAGGGTTGCTGTACCCTTTTTGTTGCACCCTGTATACTCGACTGTCGCTGCCTAAGATAAGCGCGGTACAAAGTCCAATGTGTAAAGACTGACGTGCTCTTGACAGTACACTATTATACAGCAACTAACAACAACTAAGTTATCATTTTCGACCCCACCTTACTAAATTTCTTTATAAATATACAGGGTATAAATAATGGTGTACCGGAAACTGAAAGGGCATGCTCAGTCAACTTAACTGAACAACTTTCCCAAAGAAACAAAACAACTTTCCAAAAGAAAAATACGAATTGCTTAGTCTGTTCGAACGGTTTGTATGGAAAGGTAAAAAAAAATCCATTTGCCAAACATTTTTTTTAAGTTGTTCAGTTTCATTGACTTAGCACGCCCCTTCAGTTTTCGGTACACCGTCACTTACACCCTGTATAGACAGTTTCGTATGAAGAGACGATATCGGCTATAGTTCAATAAAATGTTGTTTAGAGACGTTCGCTCAGCTTTCCCTCTTATCTTCCCCAACTACCTAATCAAAACCAAAGCTTATAACTTTAAATAAAACTTATATTATGTTGATATCGGCTATAGTTCAATAAAATGTTGTTTATAGACGTTCACTCAGTTTTCCCCCTTAACTTCAGTTTCCCAACTACCTAATCAAAACCAAAACTTATAATTTTAAATAAAACTTATAATTTTAAATAAAACTTATATTATGTTGATATCGGCTATAGTTCAATAAAATGTTGTTTATAGACGTTCACTCAGTTTTCCCCCTTATCTTCAGTTTCCCAACTACCTAATCAAAACCAAAGCTTATAATTTTAAATAAAACTTATATTATGTCGATATCGGCTATAGTTCAATAAAATGTTGTTTATAGACGTTCACTCAGTTTTCCCCCTTATCTTCAGTTTCCCAACTACCTAATCAAAACCAAAGCTTATAATTTTAAATAAAACTTATATTATGTCGATATCGGCTATAGTTCAATAAAATGTTGTTTATAGACGTTCACTCAGTTTTCCCCCTTATCTTCAGTTTCCCAACTACCTAATCAAAACCAAAGCTTATAATTTTAAATAAAACTTATATTATGTCGATATCGGCAATAGTTCAATAAAATGTTGTTTATAGACGTTCACTCAGTTTTCCCCCTTATCTTCAGTTTCCCAACTACCTAATCAAAACCAAAGCTTATAATTTTAAATAAAACTTATATTATGTCGATATCGGCTATAGTTCAATAAAATTTTGTTTATAGACGTTCACTCAGTTTTCCCTCTTATCTTCAGTTTCCCAACTACCTAATCAAAACCAAAGCTTATAATTTTAAATAAAACTTATATTATGTCGATATCGGCTATAGTTCAATAAAATTTTGTTTATAGACGTTCACTCAGTTTTCCCCCTTATCTTCAGTTTCCCAACTACCTAATCAAAACCAAAGCTAAATGAAAATGATGATGAATGATGATTTTAAATGAAACTTATATTTATTTTATTAATTAGGCTTTCCAACAACGAGTGCACATTGATTACATAGGTTGCTTACAATTTACAAGTCTACAAGAACAGGTGCCTCATCACTTACAGGAGAGTACAGCATGCACAAATATGTCCAACGAGTTTAGGAACAAGAGAAGAGCAAATTTAGGTAAAAGTAGGTATTTGATTGACGAGGAGTCAGAAGGTGTCTCACAAGGCTCGTTTGGCTGTTCATGGGGGTGTTTTGGTACCAACACTGATGTATGGCAGTGAAAGCTGGGTATGGCAGAAGGAGCATGAAAGTAGAATTAATGCAGTGGAAATGAGAGTGCTAAGGAGTATGATTGGTATTAAATTGAGTGACAGGATTAGAAATAGTGTGATAAGAGAACGGTGTGGCGTGAAAGAAGACGTAGTGACCAAAATCGAGAAAGGGATGCTAAGATGGTTTGGTCATGTAGAGAGGATGAATGAACGAAGATTGACGAAAGAGATCTACCAGGCGAGAGTGAATGGAAACGTTGGAAGGGGAAGGCCTAGGCGAACGTACTAGGACCATATTTAGGACGTTCTGAATAAAGGCCAGGTTAAAAGTACCTTAAACCGACGAGCATGTATGAAAGGATTGATGAAAGTACAGGAAGCAAAGGAAGTATGTAAAGATCGTAGCAGGTGGAGGACTGTGGTCTCTGCCTACCCCAACGGGAAAGAGGCGTGATGTTATGTATGTATGTTGATTGAGAGGACATATATTATGTGGTTTAAGAATAATTAATTACTTACTAAGAAAACAATTAACGGAAAATACGTCAATGACTCTACAAATTAATTATGATACTATTTATTGCGGTTATTTCTGGCGAAATGAAGTCCCATTCAGAACGTGGGACCTGGGAAAGTCTTGATTTTTGTCTGACCATGTTCTACCAGGATTAAAATTCAAACCCAGAACCTCCAGGGCCGATCTAGACCACGGAGGCTGTTAAAGCCAAGTGTGTCACAATCTTTAGTAAAAATAATATTACACGCATGTTAATATAAGTAATGTTTTCGTCATTTACAATCCAAGATTCGATTAATCCGTTACGATAAAGTGGATTAAAAAACATTAAACCGATCGATAAAAGAAATTAAATGCGAATGATAACATTTGATTTATAAATTATTTGTAACAAAATATCCAATCAATCCTTAGATTGTGTCAAGTTTTTTTTTTCAAGGTACCTTTTTAGGGTCCCGTACCCAAACGGTGTTAACGGGACCCTAAACCTATCACTAAACCTACGTCGTCACTCGTCAGTATGTCTATCTATCCATCTGTCTAGTAACCGTTCGACCTTCTTAAACCCTAACAGTTAGCTGGTTACGATATAAAAACAAACTAACCATACAAGAACGGACACATGGACGAACAATAAGAAGAACTGACCATCCCCTTTTAGAAACCGTAACCCGGAAAAATATAAAACTAGATGGCACTAATTAATACTCCGGGAAGTTATTATAATTTATCGAGTAATCTGCTAAAATAAAAAACCGGTCAAGTGCGAGTCGGACTCGCGCGCCGAGGGTTCCGATATACCTATAGTATTTTTGGAAGCAATAAAGTCCATTTTCAGGACCGCAAAACTAAATTTGTTTGTAAAGGTTTTTTGCAGATTTCTGAAAAACTGTGCAACTTAGAAAGATCGTTTTATTTTTGCTGTAAAGTTTACATAAACCTCTGTCAACTGTAATTAATTCAGATTTTCCCTTACTCAAACTTCGGAGATAAGGGGGGGGGAATGGTATTTTTTTTGACATTTTTCATCATAACTTGAAAACTAAGAAACTTAAAAAAATACAAAAATATATTTTAAAATGTACAAGTAAAGCCCTTTCATATGATACCCCACTCGACCTAGTAGCGACAATTTGAAATTTGGCCCCCCCTATTTTGGCCCCCTTTACATTAATAATCATACTTTTTTCAAAAAATTTTCATGTGCAATTAAGTTGGGCAACTATATTCTAAAACTATTCCAAATTTCAGCTCGATAGCGTAAGTGGTTGCTGAGATATAGAGGTGTGACAGACAGACGGACAGACAGACAGACAGACAGACAGAGCGGCACCATAAGGGTTCCTTTTTTTTACCATTTTGGTATCGGAACCCTAAAAACCGAATTTCAATGTTAGCTTTTCTTTACATTGAAACTATGTTGAATTTTTGAATGATTTTTAGGTAGAATACTCGGTAGACCATAATTAATTTCCAGATTATTTGAAAGCGCCATGCGCCATCTAGTTTCCATGAGTTTTATGCCTTTCCGGGTTACGTTTTCTGTATGGGGATTGTCAGTCCGTTATTCGTCCATGAAGGACGGAACCCTTGGAGCGTGAATCCGACTCGCACTTGTTCGGTTTTTAATCAGTTACACCTCATTATCGTCCTTATTCACTCGACATAAGGGTTAAAATACGACTCGTCGTACTGGAATTTACCATGAATTGTTTTATCATGGACTAATAAAATTTATGTTATAAGTTCGAAGTAATAAAATAATGTTTTGTATGTGACATGCAACCAAAGCATTATAAACCGCTCTGGAAGAAATCCGTAATCAGACGTTTACTTACTGTTGTAATCATAGGACGTTTGTAAATCGAGACATTTCATATTACTACTACTACGTTGACTCAGCGACCCCAAGAGGATCTTGGCCTCCGACACGAGAGTTCTCCATTCTTTCCTGTTCTGTGCCGCTTCTTGCCAATCGGCTCTTTGGAGGGCATCCAGGTCTTTCCGCACTTCGTCACCCCATCTTTACCTAGGACGACCGACTGGCCGACCGACCGATTTCAAATTACTCGGTTTTTAATCAGTTACACTTCAGTATCGTCCTTATTCACTCAACATAAGGGTTAAAATACGACTCGTCGAACTGGAGTTCACCATGTATTCCATGCATTCATATCTAGGGCTCCGAACCAAAGTGATAAAAATGGAACCCTTATGGTGTGACATCGTCTGTCTATCTGTCACACCTGTTTATCTCAGCAAACGCGCATGCTATCGACTTGAATTTTAGAACGGTTTTACAATATGATTGATTACCCAACTTCATCCTATCCTATCCTACTAATATTATAAACGCGAAAGTTTGTAAGTATGGATGGGTGGATGTTTGTTACTCTTTCACGCAAAAACTACTGAATGGATTTTAATGAAACTTGGCACATATATAGGTTAGGTCCTGGAATAGAACATAGGCTACTTTTTACCGCAGGAAAACACTTCATTTCCACGGGAAAACGCATTTAATGCGGGTGAAACCGCAGGCGGAAAGCTAGTTGCAAAAAAAAGAATCATAAGATAATTATAATTTCAAAGGGGGAGCAAATATTTGTCGAGTGGGGTATCATATGAAAGCGCTTTACGTGTACATTCTCAAATAGATTTCTGTATTTTTTTTAATCTAGTTTTCAAGTTATGATGAAAAATGTCTAAAAAATACAGTTCCTCTCCCTTATCCCCGAAGTTCGCAAATGAAAAAATGTGAATTAATTAAAGTCGAAGGTAAATATTACAGCAAAAATAAAACAATCTCTCTAAATAGCACAGTTTTTTATTAAATATACAAAAAGTTTTGCGGTCCTAAAAATGGACTTTATTGTTTCTAAAAATACTATAGGTAGCCAAAGCCCAGTGATTCTACTCATGAAAACAAGCAACGTTCCTGAAAAGACAAAAACTGTTTACTCGTTTTTCGCTTTTCCATTCAAAATGAGTCGATCACCACCAGTTTATTATCGTCGAATACATTTATTTGATTAAAAATGTTTTTTCACTTCTCATGCTCTGAAAGTGCTTATTTGTGCAGGATATAGGCTGCACAAAGTCAAATTTTGTGCACTAGGGCAAAAAAGTAATCGCGGTGGTGTACGCCCTGCGCGCGGGCCTGCTGCACCGCCCCGCGCCGCGCGCGCGTCAACATATTCTTCACTAAAGCAGAACAACTCATTCTTCAGTTACATTTAGAGAGTAGTTTTACGTTTTATTTCCTCGCAATCAAAGTGAAAAGCAGAGTTTATAACTCGTCCACAAAACCATTTTATCCTCGACATTACTATCAGCCTTCGCCTTCGGCTCGGGCTGCTAAAAGTCTCGGAAAAATGGTTCATTTTGTGCACTTGTTGTAAAATCTACTATTCTTCTGGATAGTTGCTTGTTATCATGAGTAGAATCACTGGGCTTCGAGAGCACATCCAATAAATATTCACTGGTTCTTTCGGGAGTACGCTTTATAACTTTGCAGCTGGCTAAAATGGACCATGGTTCTTGGTAACCGAATTTGATGGAACGGTACAAGAACCTCCGATACAAGATCTCTTTTGTCGCCTTTTACGATACTCAAGTAAAGAAAGAGACATGACATGAAGGGCTAAGCATAAGTGACCAACGGGATGGGAAGTTGAATTCATTTCGAATTTCGACCTACGTTTGTTGAGCTAAATATCTCACATAATTCTTTCTCATTTGCAGTATTTAATTTCTAACCTAGAAAACTTGCAAATTATTGCCAAAAAAGAATCAAAGTCTCAAAATCAAATAACCATTAAACCCTCAATCCCTCGCATTCTGAACTCAGTATATTAAAGCAGCAAATTTGTCACGGGCCCCATATGAGCTATCATTATTGAAGTTTTATTATGACTTCTAATCCTGACAAATTATTCAATCGTGACATCACATTCTTAGTCAGTTTTGTTCACTAAACTATTTATTAATAGTATAGTAGTAAAATCATCTAATCTAAATACAAGATGTTAGGGACAGCCTTCCGGATACTGAAGGGGCATGATCAGTCAACGACACTAAACAACTTTCAGTGAACAAAACTTTCAAGAAACGAAAAAGAAAATCGACTTCTCCATACAAACTGCCCGATCAAGTTTACAATTTCTTATGGAGACGCGGATTATTTGTATTCGTTTCCTAAAAGATTTTTTCATTAAAAGTTGTTTAATGTCTTTGTCTGATCATGCCCCTTCAATATTCGGGAGGCTGTCTCTAACACCCTGTAAGACTATAAGAACAAGACAGCCTCCGTGGTGTAGTGGTTAGAGGCTCTCGATCTCCGGATCGGTTCTGTTCCGGAAGGGCAGGGAATATTATGTCACAAGCAAATCCTATAATTCGCCGCCGTCGGCAATTTGGAAAACTGCGTCGGCAAATTGTAAACCCCTGCTGCATTTTAGTTTCGTTAGATAAGGTGAACCCAACCCAAGCCGATTTGTAAAATGCCTAGACATTATGTTAACCGGTGTTTTATACAATTTGCCAGCGACACACATTTTCTGGAGGATATTCCTTGTCCAGGAATGGTGGTTTTATTGGGATAATATGATGATGACATCTCGAAACTTTGACAGGAAATTACAAAGATTTTGTAACTTTCCAATGCAATAAATGTCCCCGAACCAATTAGTAACAAAAATAGCTCACATTCTACTCTCATGTTAAATAATGATAATGTAAGCGTTCCCGATTCGCCCGGATCGAACTCGGATTTCGCTCTATCACGCTGCAAATTTGCACAATTTTATATGTAAATTCCGAGCTCGGGTCCGCCGCAAACGCGTATTTTTAATTTGTTAAAAGCTCTCGGAAAAATAACAATCTGAATGCAGCTGCAATTAGTGGCGCGCCTCTTATAATTAAAATTGCATTAGGCAACAATAGGCGGACGTTAATGACTCTAATGCACTGTTTGCATAGAAAAATGCAACTGTCTGACGTTTTGTAATCCAATTTCTGTTGAAAAACGCCTTAATTCGGTTCTGAGTTCGCGTAGTTGAGGCTTTACGCTTCAGATGGAGAAAGTTAAACACATTACTCACATCCCATCGTTTTCGTTGACGTTGTGTTTTATATACAAAAACACGATACTTTTCTATCTATACAGAAAACACAGAATATATTTTCTGTTTATAGACATCCTATACATACACTTTTAATTACATATATCAAAATAGTTTCAAATAATTACTATAAACAGCATAATGAAGTTCAATTTCGTTGTACCATCAAAGGGTCCTTTTCAATATTTCGCACCGCTATAAATTCGAGCATACGAGTACTGCACACCCGAACAATGAATCTAAATAACCATTAATATGTAATAAATACTATGGGGTAATAAAAGTTTGTCGCGTAGGGGACAAATAAACAAGTGTACAGAGGCAACCCTTAAACGCTGGCCCATTGTTGAAAGAGGCTCGGGCGTGAAATGTTCTCAATGTTCCAATGTCCCTACAGACTCTAGGTCACAGGTTCTCAAACTTGTTTCGGCCAACCCACTTTGGGAACAAAACTTTTCTAGAGCCTTCAAATATGTTTTAGCTGTCCATCTATTGCGAATTTTAAAACAGCTATTTCGTTTGTCTTTCTAAACCTATTATCGTATATGTAAGCCGAGCTTAATTTCAAATTATTCTCAAATATATTGACGGCGCTTTTTGCAGTATAAGTAGAATATAAATTATACTAAAAAGTATCTAATAACAAAAAAAAATAGCTTTTCGCCACTTTTTATCAGTGTCTTAAAATTTTCGCTGGACCGTCTATAAATCGATTGTATCACCCACTTTGAGGAAGACTGCTCTTGGGGACGCAGTCATTGCCGAATCCTGCCGAAGGTTTCGGATTGGTTCCGCTCCAAATGCCGACAGCTGCTGCATTTCAGACATAGGGGTCGCTCTTCATTAGTGTAACTTGTCTCGCTCAGAGATGGATGTTTGTTTTTGGACAGCGTGAGGCTGCGCCGATGGTTTCTTGATGATGTATGAAGTTTTATTGGAAGGGACATCGGTGGTAGTGATAGTTCATTTTTGCTTGCTTATCCTTTTGTAAATGCTTTTAACTATACATTGAAGACAAATTGAAAATCGCTGTATCCTTTCCCCTTTCCAATAATATAATAAATAATTTTACTTCTCATGTGACCTTAAAAGCGACAATAATAAACAAATTTTTCCGAGCAACTGCACCACAACAATATTTATTCCGCACATTTGGTCAATATTGATTTTAACACTCCCAAATTCATAGATCTAACTCTCCAACAATAGCGACAATACATCAAGCACCAAACTAAACAAAACTGATCAACAAAGCAGTAGTTTCGTTTAGTCGCGCCCGCGGATTAGTGAATTGTAAAAAAGATTGGGGTCGAACGGACCCCGACGTGTTAATTACGGGGGTTGGGCTGGAGGGTTAACAGATGAAAGTCAATTTGCTGCTGCGACATGATACGGCTCATTTCATCGACGGCGCGACAAGTGGAGCACCTGCGCTCTTTGTCCAAAAGGGCCTGCGAATGCCCTTTGTTGAACAAACAATTGGCAAATTGTATCCGACGATACAATCAGAAATAAACTGTCACACATTTTATCCAGGATTAAGGAAAATAGTATCTAATTTGAGTGTTTTCTTTTGCAGACGAAATCACGTTTGGGATCAATCGCTTAGTCGGAGAACGGACAGACGAGGAAGAGGATGGCCATCAGAATAATGAGACTACAAGGGAGGGAACTTCACCGGCGTCTCGTTGTGGAAGCCCATGCTGGATCCCTTCACCACAATCCCCAAGATCAATCCGCTCAAGCTCTCCTGAACTTGAAGTCGATTCTCCTCCTTCTTCTCCAAGAAGGCCACCCGACTCTTCACCTCCACCAAAAAGATCTGAGGCTTTCTCTGTCTCTGCTCTGTTACGACCAGACGCTCCAAGAGTTCAGCCTCAAAGACCGTTTCTGTATCCACCATTACCCTTCGCGGAATTCTTAAGAGATGCCGGTGGACTTGGTCTACCCGGATGGGGTGGATATAGTAACCTATACCTCCATGCTGTTCAGGCAGCAGGACCCGAGTTTTTGCGACTTAGAGCCGCAGTTTTAGGAGCTCCGGGGCCATTATCCAGGCCTCTGCCAATAGGAGACGTATATTCATGTGTTAAGTGTGAGAAGATGTTCAGCACGCCACACGGACTAGAAGTCCATGCAAGAAGATCTCATAATGGAAAGAGACCTTTTGCTTGTGAACTGTGTAGCAAGACTTTTGGACATGAAATTAGCCTCAGCCAACACAGGTAATAAAAAAATTAATACTTTTTATATGCTATATACCAGTTTGCACTTATGTTAGTTGTGGTATACTAATTTGTCCTCCCTTTCAGGGCGGTCCACAGTGTTGAAAAGGTCTTTGAATGCAAGCAATGTGGCAAAACCTTTAAAAGATCGAGCACTCTTTCTACCCACCTTCTCATTCATTCTGACACCAGACCATATCCCTGCCAGTACTGTGGAAAGCGGTTTCATCAAAAATCAGACATGAAGAAGCACACCTATATCCACACTGGTAAGTCTTTTACTCATTTCTGTTGCAACTAAGATATATAAAAATACAGTGAGAGCGTGTTGAGCGCAACTAGATAGAATTAAAATTTTATTGTATTTATTAACTCATTCAATTTATTTAAAAGTTAGGAGCTATGCTCTTGTCAGTACAATAGGATTGTAACGACCCAATCTCCAAACTTGTAACTAAATCCAAAACAGAATGTCATCTAATGACAATAACTCAAGCCGAACTTCCTTAGCCATAGCAAGACCATTTACTTACCCAACATAATTCAAAGAGGGAACTCTGTCAAAACATCTTAAGCCGTAAGCCACCCTCTCTCATAATTAATGTACATTAACACCTAAGACGAGCTAGGTGGCGTTTTATAATCTCATGATACTGAGAGAATGAGAGACGTTTGCGGTTACATTATAGGGGCGATTGCGTTACACATACACACAGTTATAGGCGATGATAAACAAGGCCATATTGATACTCTTGACATGGCCTTCTTCTTGATACTCTATCGGGTGAAACTGATCTCAGTATGGTGCTTGAGTCGCGGAGGACATCACAAAATGGTTTTACTATCATCATCACACACACACACACACAGACACAACTTTTCACACTTTCGATAACACTTTATTGCCCTGTAGGTAAATAGATAAGTTAATTTAGATTAATTTAATTTGTTAGTGGTGGGTCACTGATGTTATTAACTTTAATATGTAATTTTATATTGTGAGATCTTTTCATTGGCAAGTTCAGTGTATTATGGTTGAGTTTAAATACAATTAATGCTGTAAGACTTCCTTAATAATTAAATACTTGTACGAAGAGCTTAGGATGAATTTGGGCTGAGTTGACTTTTCTTAAGTGCTTTACCGCAGTCATTACTTTCTTTCTTTCTTGCAACAATTTAGTTAACGGCCGGTGGTGCACAGTGAATGACCTATTATCTAGAACCATCAGCTTAGTTGTAACTTCCGTACGTTTATTGGACATTCTAAGTAACCGTATGTTTCATAGCCAGGCCCTTCATGAATATAAGATGTTGCGGTCGGCAGCTCGTTGTCTCGCTAACACTCAAGTCTGCGGATAAGATTCGGGACCACACTCTTAACCCTTAAGTGTTACTATGATTTTAACCCATTTGCTCTGTTTACCACAACATACTTTCCTTGGGTCTAAGTCAAAGTTTACAGCCTTCTTTTCGCACACTGTCTTTAACTGACATTGACATCCTAATTAACTATTTATCTCTATTCTTTTGCATTAATTTCGATAGGATAAACATTAGTTTTGTAGCATATTAGACCTAGTGAATTATATTGCGAATCGATAAACTAAACAAAAACTTTTACAACACTAAAACGTTTCAATTTCGTTCCAACAATCACAGTAAAACACCGAACACATCTGGCATTTTCAGAAAATCTATTTAGGGAAGTAATACTAAGACATTTCAGCGAACCCAAGGCTTTATACCTACCTACAAATGTACCTACAGCACACCCCAGTTCATTTAAGATAAGGGAGGGGATCTATCGTCCGTGATTCAGACCCATAGATTCGCCGTTTTCATTGCTTTGACAGTGAGTGCAAGAGGGAAAGCTATATAAGATTCTACAAGACTAAAAGAGATGAAGGACTGAAGGGTTGGGTTAGTTATTGAGGCACATGTTTCAAGAGGTAGGTAGTAATGGCGGTAGAAATGAATAAATTTTAATATTTTGCAATGTTAGAGCAAAGATGTACTTGCTTTGGTTAAATCTTTATATTTAAGTAGTCTAGAGTCTCAAAAACAAATAGAAACTTTTGACTTTAGTCAAAAGTTTCTATTTGTTTCTGTTTGTTTCTGTCTGTTTACAGATAATAAACTTTGGTACAGACTTATTTGTAATATTATTTTTGTTCAAATTACAGGTAGGTAGTTTACTATTACTAGCATCAACCATGTGACACCTGATCCAACTGTAAAACCCCCACGTGTAAATTATCTACAATATCAACTTACCAAATAGTTGCGAACGGCATTTTAATCAGTGTCCTAACTTCTTGATTAATGTGCCCCAAACAATTTATCGTCGAAATTTTATTTATAATTACTCCCGCGAAATTAAATGCTCGAACATTAGTCAACGTCAAGACGTAGGAACGCGGCCCCCGATTTGTCACCTCACCAGAACCGGTTTAATTCGACGCTAATTGAGCCCGGAAGTTTGTTACCCCTGAACTTCTGTACCTGTTAGTACGGCAATTTCCACTTTGTAGTTACCAGTTAGTTTAGAACTGTTGAGGTAATTAATATCAGTTAGCGCTCTGAATTATTCATTTCGGGTCTAATGATACAGAATGGGTTCAGAAAGCTTAATAGTAATAAAGCAAGTTGTTAATCTAAAGTAGGTTCACTTTGTACATTCAAAGAAAGTTATCAGTCTCAACACATACCCCTGAGGTACGGCAAACTTATATTTTTGCACTCAAAATGTCACTAAGTTATGAATTTTTTAATTAGAAATTCAACTGACTAGACAAAACAAAACAAACATTATAAAAGCGAAGATCGTAAAAAAATCGTTTAAAACTCTGTTTAAAATGCTTCGTGGTCCATCTCATGAATGTTTGATTTACCAAAAGCTTCGTTCGAGGCATTTTTTAAAAACTCTTCCTTCTCTTAATTAGTCAGGGAATAAACAAGTGGCACATTAGCTTTCCGAATAATTACACGGCGGTTGATTCCAGTTCCTTTTTTAAATTTTGCATTACTTCCCCAGCTTCGGGTTGTGGTGAAGAATTTAAAAAGCATTTGTAAAATTGGTTTGCATTTTGTGATGCGATTAAAAACAGTGCGTTGGTCTAAACAGATCTTTGTTTTTTTATAAAAAGTTATTATGGACAAAATTGATCCAGAGAAAGACACAAATTAAAAGTTAAACTGAAGGACAAAAGCTGAAAGGAAGGAAGAGTGTTTAGTTAAAACCGGTTCCCATCGGGAAAAGATTGCAAAGAACGAAATTAAAAGTATAAAACACTTCATAATTGCCATTCTCGGGCCAAATGTCCCAAACTTTCTGTTCACAGCCCCTCTGATTACTTTTTAAAGCCTTTTCTAACTTAAAAATAGCAGAAGGCATCTTAAAAGCAACTTCAGTCCAGTAATTGGATTCTTCAGGCAATTTTAGGTGAAAATGGCAGCAATATGCAAATAAGGTTTACAAATATCCTCGATTTAATTTAAATCCTCTTTAATTTATCATATATTTAATAGGTAAATAGATAAAGAGAGGATATACTGCTTTAGATTTTTCAAATTAGGATTTAATAGGCCAACCCCGTTTTGCATGATAACTAAAGTCTACCGACTTTCATAAAATAATCTTCCCCTTTCAAACTTTTTAAATGTTCATGTATTGTAAAAACATTTTGCAATAAATCAAAAACAATGTATTTACACACTTGTTTTATGTAAACAAACAGTAACAACTTGCCCCTTCAAACAAAATCCATAGAGCAAAACAAACCCAAAAATAGACCACGAAAAACCACTAGTGAAACTAACAGACCAATCTCTCAAAACCAATTCACCGTACAAGATTCCAGACTTCAAGTATTCCGTCCACACAACCTAGGGGGGCAAATCTAAGCGGTCCATAAGGAAAGGGGGAAGAGGTGAGGGTATGAAGTGGGGGGTGGGGCTGTCACTGCCCCGGGGGGACTGAATCAAGGAGTGCTACGTGCCTCGAGTTTAATTAAGGACTGCTCAGGATTGTTCGATTTTTAGTGGCATCTCCTTAATTCGTTAAACACGTCCTTTAGTGAAATGGGATTTCTGGTGTTGATAGCTTGAAAGGTAAGGTAACTGATTTAAAAGTCTGCAATGCTGTTTTGCTGACTTTCATATTACTGTATAAAATCCAGTGCAATGATGATAACGTCGTCAATATACAGCGTGTAATAGAAAGGTGTGATTATACTAAAGGATGTGAATCTGACCATGAAACTGAACAACTTTTCCCACAGAACATAGGTCATAGACGAAAATCAATTTTTGACCTCCCATAGAAACTCCATCACTGACAGCGCATTTTGTATGTATGGGAGGTCAAATTTGGTTTTTCGTATTTCGACCTATGCTCCTTAGGAAAAGTTGTTCAGATCAGTATATCTCTTTGACAAACAAACAACTGTGTGTGTTAAATAGTTTTCAAAATACACTGTATTGAAGATTAATGCCAGTAAAATAAAAAAATGCTTAGCTTTAAAGCATTTATTGGGAATAACGCAGGTATACAATTTGTAACAATACTAATAGATTCATTCATATAGGTGTACCTGTAGAAGGTACTTCATCGCGTTTTCACGAAACAAAGGCAGCGAACGAAAAAGGATATCACAAACCAGATTTATATTTTATTTTTCCTACACGTAACGCGATCTCACTTGGGATGGCAACAGAAATCAGTTTCGAGATTTTATTCTCACGCGAAAAAATGACAGTTGAATTTGTATGCTGGGTTGTCTGCCGCTCTCTTCGCTCCCATATAATATTAGGTGGTCCCAGGAGGGAAGAATAATTAAATTAATGTCCACAGCCCTCTTGGCCCCACGTTTCGTTGCTAGTAATTCGACACCTGCATTGTTTTTGCTCGGGATCTACTTGGTGTTTTTGTTATTTTCTGGAAGATGGCATTTTTTAGCTAGAGAGAGTTTCATCATTGTATGCTTTAGGATAGTTGAAGTACGTCAAGAAACGACGCTGCAAATTTTACGCGCTGCTTTTTTTAATGGACTGTACCCTGACTATTTTATTCGTCCTAGCCTAAAATCCCGCGCTTTCTTATTCTAACCCCTTTCTTCAGCTGTAATCCTTATTAAAGTTTTTCCCGCAATTCTAATATTTAGCAGACGTGTGAATGTTATTACTGCCATCCAGTTTTACGCTAATGCCCAAGCTCGACCTACTTCTTTGGAAACATTTTTGTTATCCTATTTATACCGACAATTTCGCTCAGATTTTACTGATAGCAATAAAAGAGCATACAGATTTCCCACATTGCCTCATCAAAGTCAAATATTACCGCATGAAATCACTGGGGCGCACCTTATGATCACCCTAACTAGTGATACCACTTAGTCGATCTCTTCTCTAACTAGAAGCAACCCATGTGCAACCGGAGATCGCGTCGCACGCGCCACCTAATTCAATAAACACATTATCGCGATTAGCTAGCGGGCCCCCTTGCTGAGCGCGAAGTGCCCCCGAGAGCCATCGAATACTACCGAGGGATGCCGAAGTGACCCGAATGAACACGAACTATTCCCGAAGGACCACACGTCAGATTTCGTCGGGTGATTTCGGTGATATTAATCATTAGTTCTTTATTCAAATTGGGTTCGTTAGGGTCGAAAATTATAAAGGCGAGTTTTGATTATTTTAAATGAGGCTTTTTCTTGATATTGAAACTTAATAGGGATACTTTAGGGCTATTTATGTTTATAGGTATATTTTGATGTTAATTTTGCCCTATAAATTAATTATGATACTTGTGTTGAGTTACCTCAACATGATTTATCTGTACTGTGACTCTATTATCCTCTGTAGGGCAAAAATGCATTTAAAATGATAAGCACAACAAACGGCGCTTCCATGAAACAAAGTTGTACATTTTTATCGTCGACTCATATCCTTTTCGAGTAAAACCATTAATTTACAACATATTAACGCTTGTTAACAAATACCTAACTATTTCCTTTTTAACCACAAGCTGGAAACTGTATAAAAAACTCATTTATTAAGCTTTTGGGGACATCCCAATACGTGAGTCATTGCTACCACCCGCATGGATTTAAAACACACCATGTGTTTGATGGGACAAGGATCAGAACAGGGGAAATCGCATTAAAGTTGGTGCGTTAAAAAAGCGTGTAACTTTGGCCTTCGATTCTAATAATGATGAGTTGAATTAGGGTGCTCCTCCAACCAACTACCCGATATATTCACAAGCACGTGGCTGACGCGTGTTCTAAGTCTCGGCGTGATTATTTAAACAATAAATTTAATTGTAAATCGGTTTTTAGCTGGTGGATCAGAATACAAGGATCTCATTGCTATAGAGATATTATGAGTGCAATAGTAATTTGATGGCATTTTCTCGTCAATCAAGATTTCGTAGCTATTAATTTTCAATCCCTATTTGGAAATTTTGTTAAAAGGTTACGGCGCTTCAACATTTGTTTTAGATTGTGTTATGTAAAACAATTTGTAAACTTTACGTCCTAAATTGTCATACTTCGAATATCAAAATAATTAATTTTACTTTCAGAATATAGTAAAAAAATTTGAAAATCCTGTGTAACATATTTATACAGATACACAATCTCAAATCGCACTGTATAACCTCGAACATTCATTAATTTGATGCAATCTCCTGATTGGTACTCGTCGAGTGGCGGGCGCGGTAGTCACGTGTCTTTCAAACGTATTCCATTTTTTCTTTTTGTAATTTTGGTATTAGAGGGTGATCGTAATTACACTCGGATTATCTTTTCCCAACTCTGAAATTTTGGTCCCTAAGGACAAAAAGTCAGGTTCCGTCGAGATTTGAACTCAGATCGCTGGATTCAAAGTCCAGAAAGCCAACCATTACACCATGGGTTCGATGATAGAAGAGCCATTTTGCCATTACACAATGGAACCAACAGAAGAGATTTCTTTATTCTAAATCGCGTTTCCTTTCAAAAGTTTCAATAGGTAAGTTTGTTTACTCAAGTGTTATTACAACAACATCAAAATTTATAACATCTTCATTAAAAATATTGTGTTTCACAATCATCGGTTCCATGGTGTAATGGTTAGCACTCTGGACTTTGAATCCAGCGATCCGAGTTCAAATCTCGGTGGAACCTGATCTTTTACTACTTAATTTCTTTGACATGCTAGTTAGTTACATTATATCTTGTGTTGTCCATATTTTAAGAGGCTGTTTGCCGTTGATGGTTTTTAAGTCTGGACTCTGGAGATTTCCATTTATCTAACCATTTTAAGGTTTTGAACTCTCAACCCACTTTCAAGTGTGGTTTTAACAAATGCACACAGTTAGGGTACAAGTGCAATTGATGTGCACAAAATCCATTAGCAAAAGCATTTTCAACCTTATTGCTTCTCCAATAATGGTCACGAACATAACCAGACCGTTCTGCCAAAACACTTGAACAACTGGTGCTATTGTCGCGTTCGCCAATGAAAACACTCAGAAAGCGCGCGAAGCGAACACCGGCCAATCAAAATAGGAGTAACTTGATTATAGAACCTGCTGCGGTTTGTTTTCGATTTTCGATCATGAGTGCGTGTGGGTAATTTTGCTGCGTTTATTTATTTGATTCTTGATCAAATATTTTAATGAAATTCGTAGGTACATTTTTTTTTAAATAGCTCTACATTAGAGTTTACAAATTCTTAGCTATACAGTTGGTTGGAAAAGGGAGTCGAAAATTAAACAGTAAGCATTGACTGCAAAATACCTGTAATACAGAAAATTTATTAATTATAACAAACTAAATGTCTCAGTACATTGCACCAAAGAATACACGAATTCTTATTTGAGTTATAAGTATCACCACAATCATCCGAACATAATATGGTTTTAACCATTTTGTCCGAAGATTTTCCATTTAAATTTACTTATTTATTTACTTATTAATTTATTTATTTATTTAATGTTTCTTTGAAAAAGTTGTTTAAAATTGCAATATCGTCTCTTGTATCCAGCATTATCAACACATTTCATTACATTCAAAATCCAGTTACGTTACAGCATGTGGCGAAAGGGGTTTATCTCATAGTTTCACTATTATTATCTGTTTTGATGGATCTAATATGACAGCTTTTAGGGAGTGAGTTGGTTTTGCATATATTGCGGGAAGTGGGGATCATTGGTTTTCTATCCTCTTTTACCGAGAAATTACATTCATGTTTTCATAATTTGTTTTATCATGCACTGAAAGTTGAATTTGAGTTCGTGCTTTGGCAATGCTGACAGATATAATAAAATTTTGACATTTGATCCTTCCTTGTATTGCAATTTTTGCGAAAATATGCCTTATTGCGAAAATAAGTACAGTTTCTTTTCGATTCTTTCACGTTTAACACAGTGCTACGGCGGTTAATGTGTTCAAAACTTCTTATGAACTAATTAACTCTATGTTTGAAATTAACTGATTGGACCATATTTTGTCTAGAAACTTTATGTTGGATGTCAAAAAGCAATCCCTATAGGTGCAACGTCATCACGGGGCAAAATCTTTTTAATTTTTTAAAAATAATGACTATAACTTTACTTTAGTAACCTGGAGTTAGTTATAAATTATTGTTGAATTGACCCGCTTGAATTTTTGTACACCAGTTTTAAAAAACGGCCACGGGCTACGCCCCGCATTTTAGCGGTAAAAGTCCCGTACACCTTATAGATTATTTGCTACTTGACAATATTTAATAAATATATTTCCTACAAAATTGATGATTCTTTGAATGTTAGCGATGTAAACACGCCCAGAATACCCGAGCAGAATACTATCATTAAATATAATCCGACCAAACGACTGCCCAACCCTTGTCCTATTGTCTCGCACGCATTGAGTGGCAATTTATTTGTCATAGTATTATATTGGATTTGACGTGTAATACCAAGCCTTCGGGATTATACAGTGTTAGAACATAAATCATGTAAATTATTTAATTTTATGAGATAAATTGTTAGATTATAGTTATTTGATGGTATTTGATATTGGATTTCTCGAGGGTCAAGTTTCAGTGAAATGAATGTCAATAAATTATAGGGTGAAAGATGGTGAAGGATAAATATAATGAAATCAGATTATTCTTTTACGTAACTGAAGATGTACAAAAAAAACCGGCCAAGTGCGAGTCGGACTCGCGCACTGAGGGTTCCGTACCACCACATAAACATAATTGTATTAGTTGAAATTTCAGTAAGTTAATGTGCTAGATTTTTTGAGTCCGACACGCGCTTGACCAAATTTTATTATTTGTTGCTATTTTATAGCCTATGCCCTATAAACATACCAATTTTCAAGTTTGTAAGTGTTCCCGTTTTTAAATAGAACTAAAACAAAAATCGCCTCAGCAACCATCCAACTTGACCCCTCTCTTATATGAATGTTTTTGAAACGGGAGCTCACCACAATTGGTTACCATTAGTTGTGAGAAAAGTTGTAATATTTAATGATTTCAGACTTTTCCCATTATTTGTACTGTGAGACCTAGCTTCTTGCCAAATTTCATAATTTTAGGTCAACGGGAAGTACCCTGTAGGTTTTTCATTTTTGAATAAATGTATGGAGATGAGGACATAAAATGCCATATCTTTTGATTGCGTCGTTGTAAAAAATTTAAATTTTCAGATCTTGTGTGGTTCATGGATCCTAATATATGGTATTAATTTCAACCTGATACCTTTACCCGTTCGTGAGATAAAGGGTCTTGACAGACAGACAGACAGACAGACGGACAACAAAGTGATCCTATAAGGGTTCCGTTTTTTTCTTTTGAGGTACGGAACCCTAAAAAGGAAAAGAAAAACTCGGTATAAGTAGCCATATTTTTTTATATGTTTAGGACGGCGATTCTGCAAATGCAGTTAAGTTTTAATTTTTGTTGACTGTCTGGACTGACTAGTCTTCGCCACATCAATAATGACTGTCAGAGTGGCCAAGCCATTAAGTAGCTAGTCCAGTAAAATTACGAGAGCATTGTATGGCGAAACGGAAATAATTGATAATAGCCGTGATTCTTTTTCAGATCGATAGATTATATTTCTGTGTAAAGCTTTTTAATGGAATCCACCTAAATTTACTTTATTTATTAATTTATTTTGCCGTCCAAACATTAAAAAAATATGGAATTTCAGAAAAAAATGTTAATAGATTTTTTTTTTATTTACGGCTTGCTATATATTCAGAATTTCATATTATACTTGAATCCACCTAAAAATATTAGCTTTTTTGTATTATTTAACTTTTATAGCACGAAATTTAAATAAAGCTTATCTTCGCAACCAAAAATAGTA
Source organism: Athrips mouffetella (assembly GCA_947532105.1). Lineage (NCBI taxonomy): Eukaryota > Metazoa > Arthropoda > Insecta > Lepidoptera > Gelechiidae > Athrips > Athrips mouffetella. The sequence continues at coordinate 7,634,083 of OX383959.1, forward strand.
ATAGATCCGTTTTGCTTTCTAATAATTTAAATAGTGCTATATAATCACATTTTTGGCAAATCCAACATAAATGTTTACAAAATCATTGTAAACCAGCGATTACAATTTTTTTTATTTTATTTAGTATGGCATTTTTGTGAATATATATAAGAATCACTTACATTTAAAAAGGTTAAGTTTAGCTCAGTTTATTTCTATTATTTGACCTCGAATTTATTGGAACTAATATGTAAAAATAAGTGGAGATTTTATATTTTGAAATAAATTGATATTTTTAAATATATTTGTGGTGGATTTTGATGCCTATATGTAAAGTATACGTTTATCTATGATATAAAGTATATAATTGTCTATTACTATTTTTGCCTTAGCTGTTATTCGAAAAAAATATTCCGCTTTAAATTTTAGGTGGATTCGTAAATATTGCGTCTTAACATCATATTTAAATACGATATACACAAAAAAGTAGCTATTAACATTTAATGTTTTGCAAAACCGTATTTTTACTGGAGTAAGCTTGCAACTTGGCTTACGGACTTTTATCAATAAAAATGAAGAACTCTGACCACATTGAATGCGCGACCAATGGCTAATAAGTGCATTCAGTGGGTGACGTCCAAGTTTTTCACCACTTGACCCTCGCCAATGCTTTTCCGCCGGCCATTCGTTGCTTAACTTTTGTGAACGAAAAGAAACAGCACTCAAGACTACGAAAGCTTCTAAAAGCCACACGGCCGCACCTCAGTAGAAACACCTTTGGACCTTATGACGTGTTAATAGAGTTGAAAAAGTTTCTACCGACAAGCGGTTGACCGTACCGGCAGGCCGGCAGCCAAATGGCCCAGTTACCCATTATGCAAATTGATATTAAGTTTTCACACTCCTGGACAATCGACACCCCGCTGTGTCATTGGTAGGGGGTTATCATGTGATGTGATAATATATAAAGCTTTACAATTTTAGATTGATAATTTTTAGACTCTTGCATTTGTAAGTTATGAAAATATTTATTTATACGAGTTGTAACAAAAAGGAAAAATAACTCTGAAGGTTTTTTTTTTCTGTCCATCTGTAAAGAAGAAGATGTTAGGTAACTGAATAACTTTTCCTGAAGAACATAGTTCATAATATGAAAATAACTTATGACCTTCTATAAAATAGGCACTAACCTCATGCAGCTTCTGTGATTTAAAAATAAGTATAATGAAAATCCGTATTTCAACCTTTGTCAAATGGGAACAGTTTTCAATTTAATTTAGAGTTATATCCTTTTTTTAAACACCTTGTATATGGAGCTAAAGAAATTGCCGAAATTTTCTTACAGATTAATGAGATCATTATTATAATTCTAAAGCTATTTTTTTCATTTGTCTTATATTTGAAAGTTGACTTCAAGGTTATCAATTTACGCACAAAATAAAGTTATTATTTTTAGTTTGATATACAAAACAAAAGGTTCGAAAATTGTTCGTCTTAAATGTCGTCCGATTTCATCATTAGATTTGTTAGACTTTTTTTACAGATAATATTTTTCGAAAATTTAATTTAAGCTTCTGTTCTTCTTAATGTCTTCCCAATCAAGCATAAAAAAAATAAAAAAATGTTAGCACTGAAAATTGAGTTACCTGAAATTCGCTATACAAAACGGCAAATTCATCGGTAAAGACCTAGTAATGAGTCATAGTTACTTGAAATAAATAAATGATTTGATTTGATTATTTCGAATGATGCTTTTGAAAATGTAAGTTGTAAGTTTCAAAGGTGGAATCCTATCCTTTAGGACCCCCCGATAAACCTTGTTAAAAGTACGTTTAAAAACTTTAAAAGGGATGAAAAGGGCGAGGGCTTAAACAAAACATTGCGACGCTACCCTTAAAATAACAATTATTTTCTTTTAATGTCACCCTTTTTAAAAATACAAATCGAATGGTTAGTTCACTTGTGGTTCACTCGTTGACTGACAAGTGTGTTGTCAAAACACTCGGGGCAGATTAACTAGAGTACACTTGAATAAAGTGAGCCAAGTTTACAATAGAGCACTTGAGCTGAACAACTTTGTTGAGAAAAAACTTAATCATTCATCGTGCTTTTAAGGACAATTTTATCATGAGATTTTTTTAGGAATGCGGTTGAAGGTGGAGGAACTAACGATAGAATTATTTAAAATACAAATAAAAAAAACGCACAAGGCCTTGTGTGTTTTTTTTATTTGTATTTTAACACCGGTGTTTGTGAAGGTGATTTAACGAAGCGTCAATATCTTACCTAAATTGAATAAAAACACAAATCTGATTGATGAGGTCTTTAGATAAGAACCTTATTAACAATATTGTCAAAGGTTTGGTATATCTAAAATGTTGAAGAAAACCCGTGCGACTCTTAAAACATTTTAATTCGCTAAATGTAAGAGATTTCTGACAAAACGACGTATTTTTTTTCTGAACGATACACGGAATTTCCTGGATACCGTGCACAGGTCTAATCTTCAAGAATCGGTAGTCAGACACCTTATTTAATGATCTCACTGTTTATTCCCGGATATTTATTTCGTTTAGGAAATATATTGACGCTTCATTTGACCCCTTATTACTTGTATGAAAATGTACGACAGAAAATAGACCGGCCGGTAATTTCTGCCGGTGAGTGTACAAAAAATTCGTTCTTTCTTTTTTCTTTTTTTTTTGTTCTTGTCAATTTGTCAAATACTTTCTTAAAATTGATTAATGGGGATTATAGTTTATTGTTACTACCCAGTGTCTATGCAAACTAACAATGAGTTACAGAACACTTCTCTTAAGTCAAAGCTCCTGTAAAGAAACTTTTCACCTCCAAAGCTCGGAAACATTTGTTTTGTCGGTTAAATTCTGCAACCAAAAGCGATTTTTGGCCCCTAGCGGACAAAAGGTTTTTAAAATTCGAACGCGATGTGCTTATTATTTTGTAGTATGCTGCAGTACTGGCCGCTTGTAAAACCAGCCACGCACTATCGTTTTAAAGATGAGAAAGAGGGATGCAGCTATAGGAAAGAAACAAATAGTATTATGAATAGTGAATGCCTGGTGGGTAAGGAACTGGCTGATAATAAAAAGTAAATTTAAAATTCGATCGCCTTTTTTTTGTTCTCTTGCCCAGATTAATGGACTTGCCCTTTGACTTCAAATCAACGCAATACAAAATAGATTTGCCTGCCACTACCTATCCTCAGTCTCCAGAAATCCAATGAAAATTAACCTCTTTCTGCAAATTTATCAAGTAGTTTATAGGTAGAGTCATGAACATAAGCACAACAGTCCCAAAAATAATAATAATTTAATTATAGTGATTTCCTTTTTAATGCCTAGTATTCTTAATGTATACATGGCCACTCGTCCGTGAAAACTTTTTGACCTTGAGCTGGTCTCTGGTTACGGTGGTTTGTAGCGAAGCGCTCTGGTTCAGGTTATACTGGTTATGTTTCCACTTGCTTGCTGCCGTCAGTACCATTATGTAGGTATTATGCCCTTACGTTAGAACGTATGAGTAATTAATTAAACACTTATTTATTATATTTGAATTGCTTTTCTTGCATTATGTTAACATTTCCTCGCTTTAATGAGGTGAAAAATTTTGTGTTTCGCTCGGCAGCAAAGTTATTTTGCGTCTCTTACCTTGAAACCTTCGCCACGCTCAGGATTCTTATTTTGAACCACTCGCTTCGCTCGTGGTTCAATCCTAGAATCCTTCGCTTGCTCAGGTTTCAATACGAGGTACTCGCGCCAAATAAACCTTTTGCTGCCTTGCATAACAAATAACTATTTTTGTCATCAAAACAGAGTGACTCAATAAATAATTTGAAGCTACATATTGAAAGTTGGATTTCGCAAGTCTGAAATAGTCAAATAAAAGCAAATCTTGGTTAAGCAAAGCATGCTTCACCAGGTCAATTTGAATTATGTGCAAAAAAAAACGTCATGAAATTACTCACCAAAACCGTTATTGAAATAAAAACAATGCTGCTATTCATTAAAAAAAAAGTTGCATTACAAATTGAACACTGTATTAAGAGGATACCTAACCGTTAGATTGAATGCGACTCCAAAACAAAGGGCAGACTGGAGGGAGAGAACTACAAGCATCAATTGTCACCGAGCAATAAGCGAGGTGACTCTCACATTCCTACCGCAGTCCTCTCAGACTGTACTGCTGAACTGCGAACAATGAAGTTTAGTGGATGTGACAACTTTGAAAATACTAACCAACTTGATTATCTACCTTTGCTTAAGATCTACCTGGGCGGTCCCAGAAATATTCGACCTTACTTACTTACTGGCAGTTTTTATTTGATTAAATACTCTTTTTAGGAAGCGTGAACATTAAGAAATTTAAATTTGAATTCGAATGCGCTAGGTCATTTGGCATTTGTTCTGAAGCATACTTAGTGAATGTTGTCATCGAATTTTTCGATAATGGATAAAATTGGTGTTCGTTACGTAATTCAATACTTTTATTTGAAAGGTCTCAGCCCAACTAATATCAAAGTGGAGCTTGATTCTACTTTGGGGGAGTCTGCTCCTTCATTTACAACAATAAAATATTGAGTGGCAGAGTTCAAGCGCGGCCGCTCGAGCTGCCAAGATGAACATCGCAGTGGACGACCAAATGAGGTGACTAATCCAGAAATAGTAAAAAAAATCCACAAAATTGTACTGGATGACCGTCGACTGAAAGTACGCGAGCTAGCAGATATGGTAGGCATTTCAAAAAGTGCAGTCCATCGTATTTTAACAGAAAACTTGCACATGAGAAAGCTATGCGCAAGATGGGTGCCGCGATTACTCACAGTAGAACAAAAACAGCGCCGTGAGGATGTGTCAGTCGAATGTTTAGCAAAATTTCGCAGCAACAAAGCCGAGTTTTTGCGTCGATTTATCACCATGGATGAAACATGGGTTCATCACTTTACACCTGAGACTAAGGAACAGTCAAAACAATGGACTGAAAGAGGAGAATCAGCTCCAAGGAAGGCAAAAACAGTTCCATCGGCAGGAAAAGTCATGGCTTCAGTTTTCTGGGACGCGCGTGGCATAATTTTTATAGATTATCTTCCAAAAGGAAAAACCATTAATGGCGAGTATTATGCCAACTTATTGCAGCGTTTGAGTGAAGAAATAAAGAAAAAAAACCGGTCAAGTGCGAGTCGGACTCGCGCGCCGAGGGTTCCGATATACCTATAGTATTTTTGGAAGCAATAAAGTCCATTTTCAGGACCGCAAAACTAAATTTGTTTGTAAAGGTTTTTTGCAGATTTCTGAAAAACTGTGCAACTTAGAAAGATCGTTTTATTTTTGCTGTAAAGTTTATATAAACTTCTGTCAACTGTAATTAATTCAGATTTTTCCTTACTCAAACTTCGGAGATAAGGGGGGGGGAATGGTATTTTTCTTGACATTTTTCATCATAACTTTAAAACTAAGAAATTTAAAAAAATACAAAAATATATTTTAAAATGTACAAGTAAAGCCCTTTCATATGATACCCCACTCGACCTAGTAGCGACAATTTGAAATTTGGCCCCCCCTATTTTGGCCCCCTTTATATTAATAATCATACTTTTTTCAAAATTTTTTCTTGTGCAATTAAGTTGGGCAACTATATTCTAAAACTATTCCAAATTTCAGGTTGATAGCATAAGTGGTTGCTGAGATATAGAGGTGTGACAGACAGACGGACAGACAGAGCGGCACCATAAGGGTTCCTTTTTTTACCATTTTGGTATCGGAACCCTAAAAACGGCCTCACTTGTCAAAGAAAAAAGTTTTGTTTCATCAAGACAACGCTCCAGTCCACACATCTGGCATTGCAATGGCTAAAATCGAAGAATTAAAATTTGAATTGCTTCCCCATGCACCTTATTCACCAGATTTGGCCCCGTCAGATTATTTTCTGTTCCCAAACCTAAAAAAATGGCTCGGCGGGAAAAGATTTTCGAGCAACATAGAGGTTGAGTCGTTGGTTAATGGCTATTTTGAAGAGTTTGACAATTCCTACTATAGACGTGGCATTGAAGCTATAGAGCACCGCTGGGAAAAGTGTATCGAGCTACAAGGAAGCTATGTAGAGAAATAAATATAGTTTGTCCCATTTATTTTGATTTTTCTTGGTTAGGTCGGCTACTTCTGGGACCACCCTCGTACTATCTTGTTATCATGCTTTTTCACAAAGATGATTTTTTTTAACTTTGAGCTATAGAAGTCCACAGTGAGTGACTTTGAGCTATAGATGTTAAATTGTCCATGTTAGGTAACTGAATAACTTTTCCTAAAGAACATAGTTAAAAATATGAAAATAACTTGTGACCTTCTATAAAATAGGCACTAACCTGATGCAGCTTCTGTGAGATAAAAATAAGTACCTATAATAAAAATCCGTATTGTAACCTTTGTCACATGGGAACAGTTTTTAATTTAATTTAGAGTTATATCCTTTTTGTTAACAAATTGGTATGAGAAGTTCAAAGTGTCGGCCAATAATAGTATCACCCCATCTCTATCCATGGGTGCCGTAAAAGGCGACTAAATGATTTTCAATCAGGGGATGGCCAGCCAAAAAGCGTTCGTAGTAAATGACTAATTAAAGTAGGTACCTACCTTAATGACATTAATTAGGCTACTTGATCTTCATCTTGGTTTAAAAAGCTGTTCTACGTATTTTGTTATATTATCACATAACAATCGCGCCAAGACCCGATCACTTAATAAAACATGATCCAAAAGTGTAACCACAGATAACTTAAAGCATAGCTTCATAATGCCTTATCTACCAAGTCTTTCTTAAACGTTTTCACAGCTTAATGGCAAGCCAAATATTCGGGAACAATCTAGGGTACAGACTACCTTGTATTTAGAACTAAAGTCGGGCGACTCGGGCGGTCTGTCGACTTAAGTACCTTCTACTTTGTTACTTCATAGTGTTTTCTGTGCTACGTATACGTTGATGATTTCTTTAGGTTTTAATCAAGTTTTATCTTAGCAACTCACTGGTTTTGTTTTTATTTGTTGTTTTTTGTATATTAATGAAAAACGAAACCTAAGCAATTTTCTGGAAATAAACTAAACAAAAAAAAATATGTGAGCCTTTTAAAAATTTGAGCAGGTTTTCGTCCCATTCATACACACCAGAAAGATGATTCAGTTTATACTGTCAAATAAAGTAGTATGTATATGGGTTGCAGGCAAAAAGTATAATAAGTTCGCCGTTTACAACGGTTGCAAATTGTATACAGCCGGCAAATTGTATACGGCCGGCAAATGTATACAGCAGACAAATTGTTTACAGCCGGCTAATTGTAAAACGGCGTCAGCATTTTGTAAATGGGTTCAGACACAGACTGGTGCAGTTTAGGTTCGTTAGCAAAGGAAACCCAATCTAACTTCGGGATCGGTTAGGTTGGATTATGTTATCTAGCGACCACGAAGTAGAATTAGGAGTAGTAGGCCAGAAAGGAAAACCAAATTACGTGCCGTTTTGTAAAATGCCTAGGTATTACGTAAAATGGCGTATTTAAAATTTTCTCAACATTTTTCTAAATACATCCTAGACATTATGTAAAGGCGCGAATCACTCAATTAGCCTGCGACATATGCAAAAATACACAAGACAGCAAGAAAGTGGTAACAAAACCAGTATAAGCTGAACCAGCACTACGCTACAAACGCACGGAACCAGAGACCCGCTCAAGGTCAAAGTGTACCACAGACGGACTGCTTTGTGTACCTACATCTTCTTCTAAGATGTAAGTTTTAGGCTCTTTAAAAATCAGTCTTACATCAAAATATGAATTAACATAATAAGTATATATTCATTTAGTAATAAGAGTTATTCATTTAGCAATTAGACGGCGCATCATAAACTACATACTTTTTAGTAAAAAAAAATTCATTATAATGAATGAGTGGGTGGAAATTAAGCTTTGAGACTATTTTGAAAACTGGTATTTTGTTTGTGTATTTGTCACCAGAAATTATAAGTATCGTAAGTTGATCAATTTTCGAAAAACCATAAACGGCAGATGAAATGTATTATTTTACGTATAGATTTCTCAATTTACGGAGTATCGCTGTAAATTGATCCGATGAACGCTAGGTGTACGCTGATTGATTGAATGTCGATTTTTAACTCTATGAATAAACTGCTTGCCATTAATGCCATATCGACCAATCAGAGAACAGTATATTATTTTACGGGTGTCAGTTTAACGTAAAACTATACGCTGAGGAGGGATTGGTCCATACATGTATGATTTGACGTGTAGCAAAATCGTTAGTTTATCAACTTCCCGCCAAGAAGCGTAAGTTGATCAATTTGCTGTAATTTAGGTACTGCGTCAAATAATACATTTCAACTATCGTTTATGATTTTTCGATAGTTGGTCAACTAACTAGGAAATTGATCAACTTACAATTCTTATCAATATCAGTTGACAAATACACAAAATAATACCAGTTTTCAAAATAGTCTAAAAGCTTACCACCCACTCATGTCGGACATCCACAAGGCGGTATGCGGCAGATTGCTCCCCAGGATTGCCGAGGCCCGGAATGTTCCAGTCACTTCGCTTATTGCGATGTATTTGTGACCGTTATACGGGCGGGAATTCGGGATTTTCCACCGCCACTACACGCCACGCGACGCTATCCCATTACCCGTGACGAGCTCTTTACAGATTCCTTGTTTTAGTTTCGTTTATTGTCACCCTAGTGTGAAACGGGCTGTGGTCAGTAGGATATTAAACGAGGCTGGAAAATACTGTTTGTATTATCTGGTCCTTTGTGGTGCCGGAAAATTTTTTTACTAACCCATATATACCCGTGGGTGTCGCAAGAGGCGACTAATGGATTATGAACCGAAGGATGGGCAGCAGCGTCCATTACCATCTTACATACTGCAGTCAACAAACAATAGCGGTCCATGGTGTCAGCCGCAACGCTAACAAGCGTGGTAACTATGTCTACTTTCCCTCCAAAATTGTACCCTGCTGCGGTTTGATGGAATTTTGGAGGGAGCTCTCTGTCCAAATCAGGAATATAGTCAACAAAGCGATGAAATCGGTGCCCAGGAATTTCCAAAATTTAATCAAGGAACCATACTATTTCCAAATTACAAGCTTACTTACCTTAGTGGTATGGAACCCTCAATGCGCGAGTCCGACTCGCACTTAGCCGGTTTTATATATTTCTTTACATAGAATACACGATTTTCGCGCGCAAAGCCCGGATGCGCGGTTTGACGCGTTGCTCTAAGATTTCTTTATCATCAATTCAATTCGGAGAAATAAAAAATTGAATTCTTTTATAAACTTCGAAAAATTAGGTATAATTGGCATAATATTATAAGCCAGCAATAATTTCATTGTTGCCTTATTTTGTGCGAAAATATCATCAGGAGGGTTTCGATTCTCATATCATGTGAGCCTGCTATTCTACTTAATCTTTTATAACCACGATATTTTTACAACTGGCTGTAGTCTGTACCCTCACATTCGGGTCGCAAAACAGGCCGAGGGCATTTCACCCAGACGTTTACGATTTGCTTCTCTCAAAGATATGTTGTGTGTAAACGCCACTTACGACAAAGATTTATTGTGTATGTACGGTGTAGAAATTATTCTGCCTTAAGGGGCTGATAAGAGCTAAATACGCTTCACTTGAGCAGATTTTTAGCGAAAAGTGATGAACATATGGCAGTGAAAAAAAATGTGATAATTGAGCATCTTTACAAGAATATGGCCGACTCTGAAACACGATTAAATAAATTTTGTACGCCATAAAAAAAATCCAAAGTTACCTCTGCTTTTTGCTTACCCATTAATCTATGATTCCAAAACTTTTACACACTATTCAATATATTATGCATAATAATATACGAGTAGCTGTTTTATATATGTTTTATAATTAATATTATAGGCACAGATTTTGAGAAAAATGAGCGAAAAACGTTAAATAGCGCGAATCCGCTCCGTTCTAGCACGCGCATTCTGCCCTTTGTTAGAAAGGGAGGTAATTCAGCTCTTATCAGCCCCTTAACATTGTACAGATTGTAACGATAGATTTAAATAAGAGTAGAGCTCAAGATTTATAATGGATTTGCTTGTTTCACTTTGATGAGGCACTTTTTTATTGAAGTTACTGTTTATTTAAATTAAGTATTCTTTGCGACCTACGAGTACAAACTCATAATTTCTTGCTGTCGTTTTTATGAACTAAATACATAAAATCACGCCTATTTCCCGTCGGGGTAGGCAGAGACCACAGCCCTCCACCTGCTACTATCTTGACATGCTTCCCTCTCTTCATTTACTTTTTTCAACCCTTTCATACAAACAAATATATGAATATGCTATATGAACTCCTTAACATAAAAAAATTTTAAACTCTAATATACCCTATCCATCGTGACGCTATGGAAATATTTTTGGTTAGAGAACTAAACTGAATCTGAGTTTAATTGAGTCTGTTTGAGAAAAAGATTGAAACTGGCAACGATGCTGTTTGCTTCAAGATCGTTATATCGTATGAGCGAGGGTCAAATAAAATTGCCGTCATTTATGACTCCCTTTCTTGCGATGACCATGAACCTGTTGTCAGGCAAGGTATTAGAAAAATTGATATTTAGAGTAAGGCGCTTCTCAATCAAATATTTAATGACGATAAATGCAAAAAAGAAAACGGTCACAATTTTTCTATAAGAGAAAAATCATGATCAAAACACGTGAAGCAATTCAGAGGAACATTACTGGAATAACTGAGGGAATCATCGGAATAGCCCCTCGGAACTAATAAGGTCCCCGCACTGTGACAGGTGACAAATACGTTAATTCTGGGGTGGTCTGAGCAAATCGGAGTGGAAAAAATGTCTCAAACGTTATCGGTGGTTTAGAGAGACGGTTTTCAAAAGTATCTTCAAATAATGTGCTATGCATGTATGATTATGCTTTAAACAATTTTTCGTCTGGAGTTATGACATTATTTAATAATAATAATGGAGTACACAATGAACTATTATTCGTACATAGTTCATTGTGTACTCCATTATTGCGACACCCTCAACAGGAGTGTAAGTACAGCGGTCACCTTGACCGAAAAAGGTCGGATGACGTGATGATGATGATGAGTTTGAAAAAGATTCCGCTTGTGAATAGAAAGTGGAATTTAATGAAATGACCCCCATTGAAAAATCCTTTGATAAGTTCAGTTCACATGAAAATAAAAACCAACCTTCTTATATAGCTGTATTGTCTTCCTCAGTTTATAGATGTCATTCCTAAAGCAGATTTTGACAAAAGCGAGAAGTGGAGTTATAATAATAATAAAATTGTCGGCTGTTTTCTCACCGAGATGATGTTTGCAGAGCTCTCGCAGCAAGATTGTGCTAATGTTGTGCCAACCTTCAGAATTTCGCGTAATAGGGATGTCGTTGCGATAAGACAGAGATAATCTTTATCTAGCCTTTTTTATGTCACAAATGAACAAACAAGTAGATTTGCAACCAGATTGAAATTTGCGATCTTTTTATAGCTCTTACATTACTTTGATAACTAAGAAGGAATGTCTCATGGTTTTGAACCCTGCTACGGGAGAAACAGGTTTTCTTTTGTAGGAAAATCGTGGAGCAAACAGTGGAGCTCGACTTCCCGTAAGAATAAAAATCATGCTGAAAGGCTCGATGTCATTATGCAATGTGTAACGGAAAGATATGATAATACTAAAGGGTGTGAATTTGACCGTGAAACTGAACAACTTTTCTCAAGGAACGTAGGTCGAAATACGAAAATCAATTTTTGACCTCCCATAAAATTGCATCAACTGATAGCGCATTTAGTATATGGGAGGTCAAATTTGGTTTTTCGTTTCTCGACCCATATTCCTCGGAAAAAGTTGTTCAGTTTCATGGGCAGATTCACACCCTTCAGTATCATCACATCTTTTCATTGTGGCGGGCTTAAAAATGTATTTGATAGAATCAAAACTTGATTGAATTTTATTGCATAGTAATGTAAGTCGATTGTCATATATGAAAATAAAATTGTGTCCTAAAAACACACGTTTTTTGCTGTATTGCACGCGTTCATACCTACACGTATTAATATTTTCTGACGAGTTCTTACAACTTTCTTAAAGTTCCCGATCCTGATACATCGGGTAATTAGGAGAACATGTTGTTTGTGCCCAAAAATTCTCTATAAGAAATAAATAAAATATAAAAAAGTTTGACGGAAGTCTTGCAACGCAAAGATCCCGTCCCATCACTACTCCAGTTTCCATTTTCCATTAGCAAGGAGTGTTGTTACAGGCTGACACAAGATTGAATCGTTGTCGAATGTTGCCTCGCCAGTGGTTTGTTTACTCAATCAAAATTCTACAGATTGCACTACACCTTTTGAGTTGAACAAGTATTTCGTTTTGATTTGTTTCAAGTCTCTTCTTGGTGTGACCGTTTTATTAATAGTCATCCGATTTGCTATCAAAAAGTCCATACAAATAATTGAAAATGACATCAGTTGCTAAGTTTGTGGCAATTCTTCTCAAATATCGATCATTGTGTGTAGACTTCTTGATCAGTGATAGAGGAGCTTTCTCATACACTAACTGAAGGTTCCGTGTTTGATTCATTCCGAGGCAGATATTAAAATTATGGATTTAATTGCTTTTGTATCTAGTACATGAACCCGCGTAACACAGAATTTTTCTAAAGTAGAGCTTGATCATTGTAGTTGTTTTGAAGTTTAGGACTGACAAATCAATCCCTGGTATGAGAGTTGGTACATATCTGAATAATAACTAGATACCTAGACATCTTATCAATGCAATCAACAACTATCAAAGACGATGAATAGACCATACCTTATATTCAGTGAGGGTATGGTGATATGCTTATTTAGTCGCTGCCTTACTATAAGGATGTCCAATGCTCTACTCATTTATTGGTGGTTCCATAGCAAAAGTTGTTTGTAATTATGAGTAGCGCATTCGCGTGGTGAGGCAGACATCTTTTAGTTCTTAATGCAAAGGTAACATAACTGCGTTATAGAAAATCGGGGTTATTTATTAAGGTAGTTGTTCGCTCTTTTTGAAGCAAGTGAGAATACATCTCGTCGCATGTTGAGTCTTAAATTTTCTAAGCATTTTTAAAATTATGTAATTTCTCTAAGATATTATATAGGTAAGTGTATTCGCACCGTACTTTGCCATTTGTAAAGGGCGCTAGACCAAATAACGCATAGTCATGGAATCTCTACATGCAGTCGAATACAATAAGCAGATCTTGGCAAATAACATTTAATTTCCCAATCGTCGTCGGTAGAGCCTACAATATTTTTAAAAGTCCACAATAAGTAAATAATGGCCTAATATTCTTTCTATTACAAAGAAAAAATTACTTCGATAAATCCCAGGCATGAGCACCACATTCACCCAACGACATTCAAAGATAAATCGAGTCCAGTCCACTATGTTCCCAGCAAATCTTCTATACAATCTTGGTATACTTATGGTCATCCCACCCTGGGTGGGGGAGGTAGGGGTGAAGGGGGGAGGGGTAAGGCACGCGGGTCGTAAACTGGGATTCTCTTCGGGAAAATCCGCACTTCACTAGAACCCCGGTAATCACGACGTCTCAGGCTGTGTGTGGATTTGTTGATATGTATACCGCCGCCCGTGGCCTTGTAGCTGTTTGTATATGTACATGTACCTATGTTGTGTCGGTAGATTTCAGCGCATATCTCTTCCTTGAGGGATTTGTGATGAGATTTTCGTAGAGAATTGTCGGATAAGAGGTGTTCCATATTATTACATCCTGTACTAACTCACAACTCTGTTATGATTATGATACGTTACAAAATTACTTAATTGCTTCAGAATTTTTTATATGAAACTTAGAGCTAGAACTGTAGCTTATTACAGCCGGATACCAGCTTTATTTATTTATTTATTTAAGCATTAATAGGGAAACATACAGCTATAATAAATACATAAAAATTAATGTTACAGGTAAGCCAATTAAGTACGTATTTAAGCATAGAAAAGCTTGTCTCAAAACATACCAGAAAAAAAAATCACGATTTTTAATGTAAAAATAATACCACCATAGCGGAAAACGAGGATCTTTCTACAACCCCCACAAAATACCCACAATCAAAACCGGTACCCCAAAAAACCGGGACGACCATAACAATAATTTAACAGGACTACTCGCGCCGCATTAATAATTCACGGTCTTATAAAAAACGGCGCACAAAATTGGGGGCGCCTCATGAATACACCTTGAATTTACATGTTCATTGGTTATTCAGGTTTCTATCTTGAGCTTGAGTCGGGCTTTGTACACGGTCCTTTTCCTCTGATGTTTCTACACTTGTTGTAAACTATAATATGGCTAAATTCTGAGCTAAATTAAGAGCGTATATAGCTCTTTTGGAAGAAGCACCTCTACAAAAATAAAAAGATAAGGAATGAAGGTTTAGTTCATGACTGCCTGAAAACGTAACAGAAATCTGTTAAAGTTTTAAGCTAATGAGAAGCTAACAGCAATTCCTTTTTTTATGAAATCTGCTTTATCATCAGGATTTATCTCAAAACTTTCAACTTTAGTTTCTGAACTGTGGATAGTTTCAGTGCCTGAGGGTGTAAGTACAGGATGCACTTAGTCGAAACCAGGTGTGTATTAAAAGTGCAGGTTTTAAGGAAACTCTGTAATATGACTTGGTTTCACAAGTTTTACGTTTAAAGAGAAAACGGACACTTTCGTTTAGGAGCTTTTGAAGTTTGAAGGAAAAGCTGTTAAGGGTTGGGCCACATTGATCGACGGCGATCGACGGTTTGCCTATACAAAACGAGCGCAAAGTATGGAAAACCTTTCGCATCGACGTGGCGAAAGGATGCGAAAGGATTTCCATACTTTGCGCTCGTTTTGTATAGACAAACCGTCGGTCGCCGTCGATCAATGTGGCCCAACCCTAAGACCCCTATCCAAACTCCATGATGTTCATCATAACATCCCATAAAATGTCCACTACAGGACAGGAAGCTCCTTCCAGAATTCTGGCTTTGCTGGAAAATGTGGAGGGGAAGTACCATAGACACCTGGCTTGTCAGCGTTACGACTAGCACCATGGACCGCGGTTGTAGGTGACCGCAGTAAGTAAGATGGTATGACACACAGGAGGATGCTGCTGCCCATCCTCCAGTTTGCAACCCTAAGTCGCCTCTTACGACACCCATGGGTATGTATGGGATGGTACTATTCTTCGACGTCATTACGATATTTGTCGTACAATGAATAAAGAATATTAAGATTTATTAATTTTTTTATAAATAGGAATAAGTAACCAAAACCGTTTCTTAATTTCCGATCCATGTTTCTTCCGAAATGTTGTTCAGATTTACGTTTTGTCTGAGTAACGTATACTAAAATTAGGCTTGGAATCCAGAAAGTTACTGTGATCTATATGCATTAAATTCTTCTTAAATTAAGTAATCTTCAAACTCCATCCATTACCTATTTGACTTTAAATTATATTAAAGTAAACCTTACCAGCCAGAATTGCTTGTGATAGCTGCGTATACGATTTTCAAAGCGCGATGCAATCACAAACACATTCTAACTACCAAGCCTGCCCATCCATCCTCCACCCAGGCCATATTTCCCAAAATCTTACCTCGGAAGCACTCTAAGTTCCTACCGTCGTATATTTAATTCAAAAGCCTAAAGTACGTCCCCATAAAAATCCAGCACTGTGATACTGTGCAGATGAGCATACCAGGGCCGGAATCAGGCGATAATTTAATTTTATTAATGTCTGTTTTATTGCGAATCTCGCGTTTAGTGCCTCGATAATGGGCCGTAATGATTTTGCCAGTAATCTGGAATCTGGTGGCTGTTAATGGCTGTTATTTTATGATATTTTTGGCTTGTTTAAGCCATTTATAGTAGAGTGTAGGAAAGCCCTTTCAAAAATGTGCAGTCATTAAAATAATAAGGTAAGTTAAAAGATTAATACTAAGGTGCGTGTGGTGCAACTAAATAATAGTACCAACCCATCTCTCTCTACCCGTGGGTGACGTAAGAGGCGACTTAAGGATTATGAACCGGAAAATGGGCAGCAGCATCTTTCTGTGTATCGTACCATTTTAACTGCGGTCTTCAACAACAGCGGTCGCCAGCCACAACGGTCACAAGCGTGGTGACTATTGTAAATCCCCTCCTAAGTCACACGTACTTGCTGGAGGTCTGGAGGGAGCTCCCTGTCCTGCAGAGAACGTTTCAAGGGATGTTATGAAGGTGCGTTATAATATTATATTTACTAACTGTAAGATTCTTCCGCGCATTCATATCTTTTGTAGGTGCCTAATCACAAAAAAAAATTACTTAATATATAAGTGTGTTTCTACAATTCAATAGATACTAAGTTCTAATTAGAACTTATATCACAAAGTACTCTGTAAAACAGTTTTTTACGCTTTTACAATTTATTTATCCGGTCCTGTTCCAGTTTTGCCGGGTTTCCGGGATTTACGGTTATCGCTTACCGGGATGCGTTCAATCACAACCGGGAACTTAATACTTAACGCCAGCTCGCTTCGTTTCAGCCTCTGTTCTAGTCCGACATCGATTTTCTGGAATATCGGGAGCGCAGGCTAAATTAAAACGTGTTCGGATATTGTAGAATCTCTACCTTTTTACTTTCGAGCGGAGCGAGAAAGGTATTGTATTCGTGAAAAAAAAAAGATTTTCTAATTTTCTCAAAAATGTGTTCTATATCACTTATACATCATAAAAAACCAGTCTCCCAAAAATGTCCGTCCGTTGGTCGGACGGTCGGTCGGTCGGTCGGTCCGTCGGTCGGTCGGTCCGTCGGTCGGTCTGTCCGTCACGCTTTGGCCTAGCGGATAAACGAATGGTCCGATTGAAACCATATTTTGAATTTTGGAGTTTTAAACAAATTCATCGAAGGGTTTCAAGTGGTTTCTTGCTGGCTCTCATTTTGAGGGGAGCTGTCATACAATGAAAATTAAAAATTGAAATTTTCTCAAAAACGGCTCATAGAATCTTGATGAAACTTTGCATGACCAAGCATCTCCATGTAAGATATCTTGCGCCAGTATCAATTGATCTGTGTAATTTCATATAAGGGGTGTTCCTGTACCACCAAATCGTAAATATGTGATTTACCCAAAATTGGTTCCACTGAGTTTATTAAAATTTTCTATATTAATCCTGGATTGGTTGTCCACCTGACTGGATATTCTTTATGATTTTTTGAATAAAATTTAGTACACAGGATGTACCAAAAACTGAAAGGGCTTGCTCAGTAGACTAAACTGAACAAGTATCCATAAGGAACATGTGTTGGGAAATCAACAAAATCTCCATGCAAGTATCCTACGGTAGTATCCATTGATCTGTGAAAATTTATATACAGGGTGTTCCAGTACTACCAAAAGTTAAACATGTTATTTACTCGAAATCGTTTGAGGTTTTTTTTTATGTTTGACAATTTGAATTCTGAATTGATCTGTATATTTCATTCGAACACTTTTTTGGAAAAACGTAAATAAAAGTTTGTATTTCCATACTATGTGTATGGCATTACAAATTTAAGTTTGCGGTTGATAGTTTTTCCTTGAGTATTGCGAGAAAGTAAGTGCAGTGCTGATGTACCATTTATTTAATACAGGTTTCATTGATTAGGGTTTTAATAAATTTGTGAAAGCCGCGCTTATTGTGGAATCTATGTATTGTATAACTAGTATAACTACTTTTGTTTTTAGACTTTTTGAAGTATCTTTGAATCACATAAATATTTTCAGACCACAAAGCACGGAATATCGTCGCGCGCCACAGGGCGCGAGATTATATTCTATGCTCCACTTTTCAGATCATATTACCTATATAAGGTGTTTTTTAATTAGACCCAAATATTTTTAGGGGTGGTGTAACTATGATAAATAAAAAGGTTTATCTGTTTTAGAAAAATCCCCCCGCTATTTTTTGTTTATAATTTTCCAACAACAAAATAATAATGATTTGCAATCATCCTTGCGAGGCGAGCGACCGTACTAAGAGCCCGAAACCGAGCCGAAACCGCCCGAACCGCACACTCGGCTTGCGCGTGATTGGCTCACGACTCCGCGCTGCCGCCTGTGCTGATACGGAGTATTCATTTTACGATATTTAACGGTATTGTTTTTAGGATTTTTCTCGAAAACTAGCGTATAGAAATGTAAAAAAATAACACCAATAGTATTCATTTAGGTACTTAAGGTAACCCTAACAATATTTGGGTCTAATTAAAAAACACCTTATATATAAGAAGTGACCTGTCAGGCAGGAAGCGATTTTATAATTTAAGAAAATTGAAAAGTTTTGTGTTAACTGTTTTGTTGTATTTATTTAGGTTACAGTTCAATCGCAAAATTAGGTAGCTTTTCTTATCCTTGTAGTGAATTACATTAAATTTAGACAACAAGCAGAACTAGATTCAAATAGTTTAACAGTTTAATAAAATAAAATACTCAAACGAGCCAAGCTATTTCCATCTAAATCTGCTTAAGGCGCTGACCTACTAACCTTAACACATCTTACGCCCACAAGCCATCTTTATCCTCAACAAATTTAGCCCTTAACAGTCCCTATAAAAATCTGTGAATGAGCCCATGAAGGTTGTATTAACCATAACGTAGTTTACGCTCCCGTTACCGTACAAGTATCTACCTACGTTAGATGGTTTGGCCTGTAATAAACGATGGTATTAGAGATTTAAACATACTTAGGTACACTCGGTCACACGTCAGCGGTCAAAAGTTGTTCAGTTTAATGATGTTCACAATTTCTGAAGGACCCTATAAATTAATTGCCAAAAAGTAGGTAGGTACATCATTCCTACTAAGACTTTTATCTAAATAAAAGTAAAGTAAGTAAGTAGTTACTTTAAAGTTTGTAGTAAGTTTCCACCAAAGAAACCAGTTCCTAGTATACACAAAAATCACTTATCAGCCAATAAAGACACGCACCCAATCTATCTAAAACAGTAAAGCAAGAAATACATGGAAAGATTCACAGCCAAATCGAATTACTCGTACCTATCGTACCTTCCTCCAAAATCGTAAGATTCTGTTCAATAAATCAATAATCCACAAGAAGAGCTATTCAACTCATTCAAACCCTCGAAAACAATTAAGTGTCACCCCTACCTACGCCCCATCATCACTTAGCAGGGATGTCACATAATTTAAAAAATATTAAATTATAATATGAGAAAAAAAAATATCGTTTGTCGGTATTTTTTTTTATGTTGTTCAGATTTACGTTCGGACTAACTTTGGCTTCTTCTCCTTATATTTGTGAGCCTCGCTTTTGTCGGTGGAGCAATCTCCAATCATTTCTGTCCTCTGTCAATGATTGACACGACTCGACGTTTACCGTTTCTTTTATTTGGTCAAGATAAATGTGCCTTGGTCCTTGGTTGTTTGGTTTCTCCTCCTCTTCTGCCTTCAACCTTTCCTTCAATAATATTCTTCATAAAAGTATCGTACCGTATCATAATGTCCAACCATCGTCCCTTTTCTATTTTCGATGGTCCAAAAGTATCCCAAGGTCCAAATAAAGACGTAAAACGTAAGGTATGGTCTATTTTAAGTATTCCAGAAATCATCATTAGCTAAATAATTTCTTCATTGAGTGTAGGTAAGTGTAGGTAATGAAAACGAACAAAATAAAGAGAAAAACATAAAAAGGCAAACTATAAAATTAAGTTTAATTTATTAAAAAAAAATCGTCAGTAAATAGAATTGTCACAATACAAATTATTGAACTATCGACTCAACATTTATATGTTTACTTCCATTTCATATGAAACATGAAAAACGTTACACATTCTAGAGCCGTAGCAGCCCTGACCCCCCTCCTAACACGCCGCAGTAATTACGCTGTTAAGGGACGCAGCGGAAGATTTTACGCACTTCCGTAACGTCTCTCCGTGCGCTTACAAACGCTTCCTTGCGCGTTACCGCTTGTAATAAGTTCGCGTAATTCGCCTCTTGACAATGAGTTGGTCGAGTTATTTGAAAACTTAAGATGTATTTAGATGCGAGTTTCATAAGTAGGTATTTAGATTGTTGAATTGATAATACTACTCGGATTGTATTTTATTAACATAAAGGTCGCTGTTTTTATACAGGATGTACAGGTAGGCGGATTTTTCAAAATTTTCCGGTTCTTATGTTTTTGGAGAAAGTTATTCAGTTTCGTAGACAGTTTTGGCCTACTCATCCGCTATATACATCCTGTATATTAAACTGTGTTAAAATTTTATACCTACAAAAAACGAAACACAGCAGTATGATAAAGTACAAAATAAGAGATTTCTCATGAAATAGAAACCCGTTAAAAAGGTTTTCCGCAGCAAACCTTTCTCGACCGTAAATCCCGTTTCACGATAATCCGCTCTGGGATTCTCCGTGTCTAAAACACACGCCTATAACTATAAAGCAAAACTAAGCTTCACTCAACGTATTCACGTCTCGCGGCCTCAGCGCCAGGCCAACCGTAACGTTAAGGAACGCGGGGAAAGCAAAAAAGAGGCCGACGAAGGCAAACATCACAATTTGCTAGCCCCACAAAGGAAACATCTTTCTCTTACGTACGGCAGTAAAAATCTGCGAGGGTAGTATCGCGAAGATGGAGAGAGCTAACGAGCGGGGCTCGCGGCGAACGCTCTGATTTCCAATTCAAAGGAAAATTGCGATCCATAACGTGGAACGGGTGGTGGGAGGTGGGGTGGGGTGCCCCCCTCCCGTTGCTACGCGACGTGGGGAGGAGCTCCTGCAATCACGGCCCAATGGCACGACGGATATAAATTGCTCTCGCGTCGCGACACTAATGCTAGAACGAGAGGGTGGCGGTTGTCTGAACGTCTCTCGCTTGCTCTAATGAAGTCGCCGGTCGCCGGACCCCTTGATTGACGGACTCTCGCGGCCCTTTTTCGAAAGCTGTGACTGTACCTGTGTCGTAGCTAGTTAGGTGGTATCGATGCAGTGCCGTGCCGTGATTTGTGTTCGTAATTGCCTACGACGTCTCGTATTGGTCGCGTATTACTTAGGTATATTGTTTCCTTATGTATAATAAATACAATGATTAAGTTCAATAAAAAATAAGTACACTCTTTATTCAAACTGGAAAGAAGTGCATTACGAAACAATGATTAAACGAGTACAAATAATTATGTATTTTTAATGCACAAGGTGATTTTTTTTTTGGTTTTTTACCGAAGCTTATTAGTGATTCTATAGGTACTAATAAAATCAAACAACTTTTCCAAAGATTTTTATTCTGAAAGTGGTCACATGATCGACACGTTTTTTTTCAGATCATTTTTCAGGTCATCGAAGTCATTTTTTTTTGGGAAATTTAATTTTCTTCAAAAAAGTTGCATTAGCAGAACCACTGGACTTCGAGAAAAAAACCAATGAAATTTCACCTTGTATACGTAGCAATATTATCGCACCCTACTGACTATAAAATACGTATAGCTACTCTAACAGATAGAGCTTGTAGTCATAATACCCCATCATGTATGGAGGATACTTATACAGAAATGCGTAGACAGTGATAGGTCAGTTGGGAATGATCCTGATTCATATTCATGAGTTGGTGGGTTCGAACCCTGGCGCAACCGAGGTTTGGGTATGCGGATTTGCTGGACGGGTAATGAATATACGCAGGTAAAAGATTTTTATCGAATACTATGAAATAATCCAATTTTGTTTACAAGGTAGGGCTTTGTTCAAATTCGGTCTGGGAAAGTACCACCTCTTTGTCTCTATTTTTACTTGCATGCAATAAAGTAGTGTTTGCACTGTAGGTATATCCTTGAAAAGTTCAGTTTTACAGACTGCATTTTTTTTTACTTCACCTGCTTGGAAAGTACCTACCTTAATCCTTTTTAAAAAATGAGGAAGAATGTTCGTCATTGCTATCGCGTCGCACAAATATGCGAGATGAAATATTGTATGTAAATCCATTTCTGACATGCTTTTTTTTTTAATTAATTAAATGTCGGTCGGTGGCCTCCTTTTAATATCATAACGCCTAAAGCCATAAGTTTTTATTTATAAGTCCGCGAAATGCACTTTTTCAAAATTTTAAAACAAATAAGTATGTATAAAAAACTTTTTTTACATTGGCGAAGTAATCTTAAAAAAATGTTAAAAGAAAATAAAATTGAAGTTCTGAATCTTCAATTTTTTGTTTTGATTTTGTGTCCTGTTTTCCTAATAGTTGAAGTATAAAGCACTCTGCATCACTCGAAAGAAAGTACGATTCCCATTTCGGGTGTATTGAGACCCTCGGCTACGCCTCAGGTCTCAAACAACACCCTCGTCGGGAATCGGTCCCTTTCCCTTCTCGATAAGCAATGTACTGTTAGTACCCTGTATATGACAAGCAATCTCTAACAAAGGCTTGGCTGTGATATAATACGTCAGTAATAATAGCAGTAAACTGCTATATTAAATTCCTCAGGCGCTGGAATCACGATTCTCATAAAGTTTAATACTTAGGGCCCGGGTTCAAGTTCGGACGGTTATTGATTCGAGCCAGCCAGCGTTTGTAACAGACATCTACGGATACCGTGTTATTTTTTATATCAGTCATTGTTTTTTTTTTCATGTTACCTAAGTTTTTTTTATGTTACAAGTGATTAAACGAGCAGGTGGGCCGGGCCACCTGATGGTAAGTGGTCTCCACCGCCCATAGCACCCACACTTATTAGGGACATACTTTGACGCTAAGCAAAGCGCGTTGCCCACCCCGAGAACTAAGATGTTATGTCTCATGTGGCCCACCGTCGCAAGGTTGCATGTCTGTTGGTCTTTTACAGACTGTACTTCGGAGACTGTGCTCTAGAGCTCCATGAGCTTATTCCAACATTCCCCTTTTATCATCGGACGTCCAGACGGACGACAGAGGATATCACCCACACTTGGTTGATATTCCACACATTCGCACAAAGAGCTTTGAAGCATCTTTTATTATATGCGCACGGCTAAAGAGTGCGGAATTCTCTGCCTGCGTCTGTGTTCCAGAGTTCATATAACCCGAATCTATTCAAGTCGCGAGTGAATAGGCTTCTTCTGGTAAGCCCATTGAAAATAAAAAAAATCTCTAAAACTGTCCATTAAGTTGCAGCAATCTGTAAGACCAGCCAAAAAGTGTAAATCCGAGGCGGTCGCGGGACGAATACATAGAAGATTCGAATCTAAATCTTCTTACGTCAGTACCAGAGATGCTTTAACCAACTAGGCTAGACCCTGCCTGATATTAAACCTCTACAATAAAATTGAATTCAAGAAAATTCATCAGAACTTTACGTTAAGTCGCAGCTATGTGTAAGACCAGCCATAAAGTGTAAGTCCGAGGCGGTCGCGGGAAGAATCCGTAATGCGACGGCGACCCGCACAGATTACGCGGACGTGTATTAATAGCTGCCCACTGGTTGGTCTTCCCTGGCTTCTGACTCAATAATTTCAGACGTGCTTTCCACATTAGCAAGAACGTTTTGAATTGCAGTTATTTATCGGCATCGTACTTCAGCTCAAAATATAACTAGGTTATTTCTGAACACCCAGCCAAATTTTATTTTTTAGGAAAAAATTTCAGTATCATATTCCGAAAATATCCAATAAAAAGTATGAAATATCCAAAAATCCAAAAATAACTCTGTATACTTTTTACTTTCGAGCGGAGCGAGAAAGGTATTGTATTCGTGAAAAAAAAAAGTTTTTCTAATTTTCTCCAAAGTGTGTTCTATATCACTTATACATCATAAAAAGCAAGTCTCCCAAAAATGTCCGTCTGTCGGTCGGTCGGTCGGTCCGCGGTCGGTCCGTCGGTCGGTCTGTCCGTCACGCTTTGACCTAGCGGCTAAACGAATAGTCCGATTGACACCATATTTTAAATTTAAAATTTTCTTGTAAATTCATCGAAGGATACTGAGTGGTTTCTTGCTGGCTCTCTTTTTGAGGGTAGCTGTCATACGATGGAAAGGAAAAATTGCGATTTGCTGAAAAATGGCTCCAACGATCTTGATGAAATTTTGCATGACCAAGACTCTCCATGCAAGTTATCTTTTGGCAGTATACATTGGTCAGTAGAAATTCATATAAGGGGTGTTCCCTTACGACTAAAATTTAAAAAAGTGATTTACTCAAAATCGGTTTCAATGTATTTAATCGTATGGCGAATACAGTTAATTGTAATACAGTTAATGAGCTTGTTTTAATGCTTCAAATTGGAATTATAAATTGGTATACCTGACTGCATATTTCATTTTAACATTTTTACATAAATCTAGTATAAGTAAGTTTGTATTTCCATAACATTTGTATGGAAGTGCAAACTTAAGTTTGCACTTGGTCCTTATTTACTATTTACTATCCGCAGTCCTTTATAACTTAGTAGTTAGAGCATTCGACTCTTGATCCGGAAGTTCTGGGTTCGATTCCCGGTGGGGACACTGTCGAACGATGACTCTCGTATATATCGCGAGAAAGTAAGTGCAGTGCTGCTGTACCATTTATTTCATCCTTAATTTGTCTTACCAGGATGCTAAGTGGTCACTAATCTAACATTTAGTATTACTTAAAGAGTTAGAATGTAAAGCCGAAAAAAGCACGGACTCTTTTCAAATCCTTGTTTCGTCACATCCTTGTTTTGTCACATCCTTGTTTCGTCGAATCCTTGTTTTGTCAAATTCTTGTTTCGTAAAATCCTTGTTTTGTCAAATCCTTGTTTCGAAATCCTTGTTTCGTCAAATCCTTGTTTTGTCAAATCCTTGTTTCGAAATCCTTGTTTCGTCAAATCCTTGTTCTGTCAAATCCTTGTTTCGTCAAATCCTTGTTTCCATTCCGGAGCCCGGTGTTCAGGAGGCCATTGTCTGGAAACCAAAAAGGACAGAAAAAACGTGATCTGATCAACTTTCACTCTACAACTTTCGATAATACACAAATAAATTGGCTTCTTTATAAAAATCGATCTGCTGACCGACCCAATTTGTATAAAAAAGATTTTTTTTTGCAATTTTACAAAAGTCGTAGAATTAAAGTTCTTCAGTTTCATGTTCAAAACTTACAAACCCACCCAAGAAGTCTTGCTCAATTTACTTTACACCCTGTAGTTTCATTCTGTTACAACCATCTATAATATCCAGGGTCCCGACAGCTTCTCTCTTCGGATTATCAATACAAGACAAAACCCAAACAACTTTCCTCTTTTTTTGCCAACAGGTGAGAAACCCCACAAGTGCCAGGTCTGCGGCAAAGCTTTCAGCCAAAGTTCGAACCTGATCACTCATTCCAGAAAACACACTGGGTTTAAGCCCTTCGCCTGCGACCTATGCGGACGGGCTTTCCAGAGAAAAGTGGACCTTAGGCGACACAGGGAGACCCAGCATGCGGACTTAAGACCTCCACAACCGCATATGCAGCCGCCGCATACGGATGTCCATGCTATGCACTCACAGGAAATGCACGCGGTTGCTGAGAGGCGAATAGGTAAGGATTTTCAAAAAAAATGCTTAAGAAATAGTGAACATAACTTTAGCATGCTATTCAGACCTTGACATTGAAAAACTGTCCCCAAGGACCACAGGTCTAATCACGAAAAAAATAAAATTACCTCCCATATAAACTGCATCAGCTGATAGCGCATTTTGTATGGGAGGTCATATTTATTTTTTCGTATTTCGACCTATATTCCTTTGGGAAAGTTGTTCAGTTTCATGAGCAGAATCACATTAGTCAGGGTAGTATACCCCTTTTGTTACACCTTGTTGGTTATAATGAAATAGTGAACATAATTTTGGCATGTTACTCAGACCATGAAACTGAACAACTGTCCCCAAAGACCGGTCGAAATATGAAATAAAATTTACCTCCCATATAAACTGTATTCCGTGTGGTGCCGCAAAGAATAGTACCAACCCATCTCTACCCGTGGGTGTCGTAAGGGGCGACTAAGGGCTTATGTAATGGAGGATGGGCAGCAGCATCTTTCTGTATACCACCTTACACACTGCGGTCACCAACAACAGCGGTCGCCAGCCGCAACGCTTGCAAGCGTAGTGACTATGGTAAACCCCCTACAAAGCACCACGCATTATTGCTAGAGTGCTGAAGGAAACTCCCTGTCCTGCAGAGGACGATAATATAAATTGCATCCGCTGATAGCGCATTATGTATGGGAGGTCAAATTTGTTGTTTCGTATTTCGGCCTATGAAGTTAATTAGTTTCATGCTCTAAGTAACATGCTAGAATTACGTTCACTATTTCATTCGAACCCTATATAGAAGTTAACAAGTAAAATAAAAATTACTTCTGTTCATAGTATGCACGGCTGGCAGCAATAATGCTGCCAAGTTCGACAAGGAAAATGGGTCGTGCTTGCAAAAGGTCGGGTCGTTCTGAATTTGTCATATGTTGTTAAGACCTAAACCAATATTAAAAAAACAGATTTGCAATTTCCAAAGTTCTGTGGAAGCGGCGGTGTGACCAAAAAACCATGGAATTTTCGGACCTTTTTCAGTTTTTGCTCAATATCTCAGTGAAGCAAGGGTCTGACTGGCAAAGTCAGTATACATACTTTAAAGTAGTCTTAATTTATTACAATTTGTGATCAGGACGAGCTCAATACAGCTATTGGTTCCCAAGATACGGTTCTTTGAAAATTGTGGGACAAATGTACGACAAGGTAGTAATAAAATGGAAAAACAAAGTTACCACTCTGGCTTCGATCACCTCATCCATTAAATTGCCGAGCAAAACAAAAGAGTAGCTGTAGATCCACTCACAATTTCACAGCGAGTGTTTATAGCTTAGATTATGAATAACGGCAATGGTTTATAGCAACAGGATTTACAGGATAACTTCAAGTATGAGTTGGCCCTCTTCCCAATGTATCTGTTTGTGTCTCGATGTCAAAGTATGTACTTTTAAAGAAGACAAAGTTTGCTACAATTTGAGACTAAAGCGAGCTCAATACAGCTATTGCTTCCCAAGATACAGTTCATCGAAAATATGCCATTTTCTCCAAAAAGTAAATTTTTGTCTAAATTGTCACTTATTTTGTGATATATCTTCTTAAATACGCATTCCACGTCAAATATGATGAAAATGAAATTTTTGTAAATTTAATTAGCTTTCATTTAAGATTAGATTTGTACCTTTAAGCTCGACGGTTCTTTCAAAAACGGCAGATAAACAAAAACAATCACAATTGGGTTTTGCTTTCATTCACTTCGGCCCAAAGAATAGAATAGAACAAGGTTTTTTTTTTCTGGACTTGTGAATATCTAAAGAGAAAAGTGCGTTGCGTACCTACAGCTTTCTGGGAAAACTGGATATCCAGCATATCACTCTCGCACCGCGGGATTTTTGGCGGTTGGTTCTCCATGTATTCTATGGGTTCTCCTATAGTCGTCCAAGGTAGAACTGGATGCAAAAGGACGCCTAGCAGATCGGCTTTTTCTTTTGAATTGTGGGCTAACGAATCATCTCCCTTGCGCAAAGGTGGAAAAGATGGTTAACAAAAGTTGCCTTCGATAGCTTTGGCGAGAGACCAGAATGCTCGCGTTCCCGAGGGAAGTCGAGCTAGTCTCTCGCCTATTCTGCATTTGCTATGGTCATAGCTCTTTTGAGGGATCTGAAGGCATAATTATGCTCCTTTTTTAAGAGAGAACTTTTGGATTCTAATTTATGCTGCGTTTGTCCAAGTTTGGTACTTTTTCTGTTTTTGTCGGGAAGAGGAAATTTGTCCTTATACTCGTAGTAGTTACCATGACGTTTGTACAAGCATTTTAGTATATAAGTATATAAAACAATGTTTGATGATGACGTAATTTCCGATAGGTATTATTGTCTTCTTTTATTCACAATAAAAATAAATAAATAAATTGTAACTGTTTGATGAATAAAACTATAAAAATTCGTGAGAACAGTTTACTTGCATTTCTCCCCACTTATGATTGTTTTTCGTTAACTGCCGTTTTTGAGAAAACCATTAGGCCTACAGGTAAAAATCTGGTCTTAAATGAAAGGTAACTAAATTTACTACAATTTCATTTCATGTTATATTTGACGTCGAACGTATTTTAGAAGATATTCTACAAAATAAGTGACCATTTCGAAAAAAAAGCACTTTTTGGAGAAAATGGCCTATTTTTGGTCATCTTTATCTTAGGAACCAATAAATTTATAGATCTCGGTTTGGTGTCACATTGTAGCAAATTTTATCTTCTTTAAAAGTATGTATACTGAGTATACCAGTCAGACCCTTCCTTCACCGAGATATTGAGCAAAAACTTAAAAAAGTCCGAAAATTTCATGGTTTTTTGAGTTTACTGCTGCTCCCACAGCCCTTTGGAAATTGCAAATCTGTTTTTTTTATATTGGTTTAGGTCCTAACAACATATGAAAAAATCATAACGATCCGACCTTTTGCAAGCACGAACGTAGATCTTGGCTGCATTACAAGTACTAAGTGTCAAAACCAGTATAAGCTGAATCAGCGCTACACTAAAAAGCTCTAAACCAAAAACCCGCTCAAGATCAAAGTGTTACCATTAACGTGCGGCCGTGCATACCACTATAATGTACTGCGGTTACCAACCACTGCGGTCTATTGTACTAGCCACAACGCTCACAAGCTTGGTGACTTTGGTGCATTCGCAAAATATACCACGCGATTGTACTGTGAAATTCAGGTGTGAGCTCCTGCAGTAGTGGACCATGGGTTCAGTAGTGGACTTTTCTATTAAGGACGCCTGAAGCTCAGACTGACAATCTATTTTCTTTCTACAGAGCTTTGTGCACCCCACGAAATGCGGCCTCAACACCCAGACTTCAGGAACCCCCATTTGACCAGCTCCGTACCCCCCTTGCAGCCTCTTCCTTCCTGAACCACAACTGCCTTCGCGCCCCCCACATGGCGTTGAGGCTTCTAACTTGTAAGAATAAATAATTCGATGTTTCCAATTTCAAATCATTTGATTGTGATATAATTATGTCATTTATTACTAATTCAAGCCATGCTGACTCGCCCCACATGTTTTAAAGTTTTATACAGCGCTATTTTTATCACCCCTGATATTTCAAAGAGATTGTTCTGTCCATGAAACTGAACAACTTTTGTCAAGGAACGTGGCGTTGGTCGAATCTATTCAAGTCGCCAGTGAATAGGCTTCTTCTAGGCAAGCTCGCTCCATCGTAGACCTCATCTCTGTCTTCAAGACTAGATCGAGGTGAAGAGTAAGCCCATTTTCAATAAAAAAAAAATCCGAAAATTGCGACCTCTCAAACCGACAGACAAATCAAGTCGAATTTTTATTCGTATTTCAACAGATGTCTCTTGGGAAAAGTTGTTCAGTTTTATGGGCAGAACCACCTCTTAAAATATTCGGGGTGATAAAAACATAACCCAGTACAGAGTGTAATAAAAAGGGTTTACCAACTCTGAAGGATGTGAATCTGCCCATGAAACTGAACAACTTTTCCTAAGGAACATAGGTCGAAATATGAAAATAAAAATTGACCTCATATAGAAACTGAATTACAGAGAATGAGAGGTCAAAAATTTTTTTTTCGTATTTCGTCCTATGTTCCTGAGAGAAAGTTGTTCAGTTTCATGGGAAGAATCATATCCCCCAGGGTTGATATACCCTTTCTGTTACACCTTGTATATTGCTTTCCACATCATCTGATCAGGAGAGGCCGTAGGGCCGTGTTCTAGCTTCTTTATGAAATATTTGTGGGGCTCGTCAGCTTGAATTGTTCTGGGTGCGAAATATTAATATAGTAACCAATTGCACAAATCTATTCCAAAGTATGAGATTGACCTGGCATTGTTTTCTACTAATTTAGTGTAAAGTAAAAGAAAGAAACCTTCGTGAGTTTTGTGATCTCATTAAAAAGACACGTTTCTATGTTGATGTAAAGAAACCAGTGATAAATTATATTTACGTAAATATTTTTAAATAAAGTATAAGTAAGCTAAATTGAGATGGTCACTACTCGTTCACTTTATGAATTCCATGTTTTATTTAATTGCACATTCCTAAACACGCGCTTGATTTTTAAAATAGAGCATTTAGTGTACTTGAAAAAAGAAAAAGTGAAATTTACGTTAAAACCTTTTGCTTTGTCATGATTTTTTATAATTTTGAAAAAATTCATCTCCAGAAAATCGATTTTCTATAGGATAAAATACAAATAATGAATAAACAGAATGCCCATAGAAGCTGCATTATGTATAAAAGTTGAGTTCACGGTATAAACTAAATCAGTAATATCAGTTTTCGGGACTTCTCCGTCACAGGTTTAAAAAGCATGCCAATCGATATGTGCCTTGCACTAAAATATGCTTTTTGCTTTACGAAGTTAAACACATCAATTAAATAAATTTAATCGTTATATTCACGGACAAATATTATTTTTCGAAAAAATACAAAAAAGTTTATGTGCACATAGATTTAAAAACTTGTGTCATCATATCAGCCGAAAAACGTCCACTGCTGGACAAAACAAAACTTGTATACGCCAACCAAATCGTTATTGTCATCAAAAAATGGAACAAGTTTAAAACTCTTTAAAATGACATAACGGATCGAAGTAAATTATAAAATTTAACTATATAATTAAAAAGTAAAAAATGATAAAATTACACCTGGCCGATCTGCTATCGATCAAACATTGTTCGATCATCGATATGACAGTACAAATTATACTCGATACATCGATATGACAGTATATTACACTCTGACATTTAAACAATCTATGTTAACCTAAATTTGATTATATGAAATAAATAAAATCTAAATCTATCAAAATCTAACAATCACCTTTAAATGTCGATTTATCAACTAGACTAGCACATGGTTGTTTAATTCGCAACAAAAACCTAAATGTGGTCATTCAAGGGTCAACTTTTTCGAACACAAAAAAGCAGTTAACCTTTTTTTTTTTTTAAATATCGATTCTTGTATGGCAGCCTTATCTTGTATTGCCATAGACTTGAAAAAATCGGACAAGTGCGAGTCAGAGTCGCGCACCGAGGGTTCCGTACCACTACAGTAAAATACCGTCTTAATTATGAACGACAAGCACTTGACCAGTTTTTATTATTTGTTATAATTCCATAGCTTATGCAATATACAAAGGTACAATTTTTCACACTTGTAAGTGTTCCAGTTTTTATGATAGAGCTAAAACAAAAATTTATCAATAATTGTCTAAAAAAAACACGTTCTTAGTAGGGAAGCCCCCCTTAATTTATAATTCGTATATATCGATCGCGTGTAGATCGTGCGGATGTAAAAACACCCTTATTCACACTATTTGGACCCTTGGAGTTAGGAACTAAGTGAAATCCATAATGCCAAAGACCTTCATGAGATTGTATATAATATGAAACAGACAATGTCAATAAACGCAGCGTTCTATTTACCGCTTGAATTATTGTGCCATATTATAACTATTTTGTTATTCAATTACATTATTATTAAGATATGCTGCGGTTATGTTATCATTATTGTCTGTAGATTCATATCATGGAATGATTTTGAAGTGCTAGAACCAAATAATTATGTTAATATTACTTATGTACAAATGAAAGTTTTTGTAGGTACTAGCAAATTAAAATACTGCATTTTTCTTATTCCAAAAATAGTACAATAAATTTATTTTTATTTTGCAAAGCATCTAAATGTATTTTTTTTTTAGTTTATTTGTTATAAGTTTAGTATGTAAAAATATAATGTATTTTGAATATTAAAATACGTATAGGTATACCTACTTCTCTCATTTATAATCACTGTAAATATTGTAAAAATGTAGGGTAGTTTAATGTAACGAATCCAAAGACAAAATGTGCAATCCTAATGTCATTACAATATTAAAGTTATTATTATTATTATAAATTGTCACTTCAATAAAATGATGAACATTAAAATGTGTTTTTTACTAGGTGATTTAAAAAACTGCCTTTCTCCAGAAGTAGAGATTTTTTAGGACGACACACAAACTGTGATGTGCCTTAAGGGGCTGATAAGAGCTGAATTACCTCCCTTTCTAACAAACGGCAGAATGCGCGTGCTAGAACGGAGCGGATTCGCGCTATTTTACGTTTTTCCCTCATTTTTGTATTTTGCTCAAACTCAGTACCCATAATATTAATTATCAAATAGCTATATTATCATGCACAATGTATTGAATAATGTGTAAAAATTTTGGAATAATAGATTAATGGGTACTTGAAAAATGGTTTAAAAGCAAAAAACAGAGGTAACTTTGGATTTTTTTATGGCGTAAAAAATATATTTAATATAGTTTGAGTCAGCCATATTCTTGGAAAGATGCTTAATTTTCACATAAATTTTTTTCACAGCCATATATTCATCACTTTTCGTTTAAAACCTGCTCAAGTGAAGCGTATTTAGCTGTTATCAACCCCTTAAGAATAAACAATAAATTTATACTTCTACAGCTGTGCATCCCAGATTAGTAAGTATACAGGGTGATTGGAAATTCGACGTATTCCTGAAAGGGGATTGTTCTGCAACTCATAAGGAGCAAATTTGCCCATGGAACTGGTGGCCGAGAATCAGTGGCTGCGGAGTCATACGAAGGTGTATCTTGATGGAAATTCCCATCTTACTACATTAAAAAGCAAAATTTAAAAAATTCTGATAGAGGATAAATGATTGATTCATTGTAACGTAATTTATGCCTAATAACTCCGATAAATACCAAAGTAGGTAAATAAATTCTAATCTCTCAGATATTTAATCTTTCCGATGCGGAGTGTTCCGTTCACTACGCTCGCAATGCTTTTTCGTGTACACACTGCCGCACATCAGTAGAAACACTTTTGGATCTTATGGCGTGGTAATAGAGTTGAAAAAGTTTCTACCGACAAGCGGTTGACCGTACCTATGACACATCTGGCGGAATTACCGCTGGCGTCATACTTTTTTTCAGTTGCGGAATGAACGAAACTAAAGGTTAATAAAATAATAGTAAAAAATAATTTTAAAAACAAGCTTTTAATAGACGTAGAAAAAGAATTAAAACGATAACACAGTCTCAGATTTTCAAATAAAAGCGTGTTACATTATAAAACAGCAAGAGAGAACTAAAAAAACTGCTCTAAAGACGGTATTTTTTTCTTAGTGGTACGGAACACTCGGTGCGCAAGTCTGACTCACCCTTGGCCGGAGTTCTTTCTTTCTGTTTTATAATGTAACACGCTTTTATTTCAAAACCGGAGCCTGTGATAACGTTTTAGTTTTTTCAATACATTTGCTCGAAAAACGTACTTACAAGGACGTAAACATTGCTCGTAAGTAGTTACTTACCGAACTAGTGCAGTAAGTAAAAAAAGTATACTACCAAGGAGTTTTACACTCTGAAAATGGTAAAAAAAAGGAACCCTTATGGTGTAACTTTGTCTGTCTGTCTGTCCGTTTGTCTGTCACACCTCTATATCTCAAATTTGAAATAATTTTACAATATAGTTGCCTAACTTAATTGCACATGAAAGCATTTGAAAAAATTATGATTATTAATGTAAAGGGGGGCCAAATTTCAAATTGTCGCTACTAGGTCGAGTGGGGTATCATATGAAAAGGCTTTACTTGAACATTCTTAAATATATTTTTGTATTTTTTTACGTTTCTTAGTTTTCAAGTTATGATGAAAAATGTCAAAAAAAATACCATTCTCCCCCCCTTATCTCCGAAGTTTGTGAAAGGAAAAATCTGAATTAATTACAATTGACAGAAATTTATGTAAAAATTACAGCAAAAATAAAACTATCTTTCTAAGTTGCACAGTTTTTTTGTAATCTGCAAATAAACTTTACAAACAAATTTAGTTTTGTGGTCCTAAAAATGGACTTTATTACTTCCAAAAATACAAAGAGTATATCGGAACCCTCGTCGCGCGAGTCCGACTCGCACTTGACCGTTTTTTTTATGTCGTTTACCTAATTTTACCATACCTTACGTACGGTCAACCGCAAGTGAATGGAAACATTTGCAACTCTATTACTATGCCACAAAGTCCAAAGTGTCTCTACTGACGTGCTGTTGGGTGTACGTAGAAAAATATCTTAGGTTTGGGTTTGTCTAATTCTAGGGTGTATAGATAGTTGTTTTTTAGTATTTGACATCATAAATACTAAAAAATAAGTAATGAAATTATGATAAAAAATAATTTTTAAAACAAGCTTTTATTAGAAGTAGAAAAATAACTATAGTAGTTTAAGACACAAGTGCCGTAAGTAGGGTTATTACAAACGAGTTGACGTTTTGTAAACCCGAGACGAAGTCGAGGGTTTACCATCGGCACGAGTTTGTCAAAACCCTTACGGCCGTGTATCTTACGACGTTTTTATTAAATTTAATTTATTTAATTTATTAGGTCACCAACAGAATGTACATCAACAAATTCTTAAAAATGAACATTAAAGTTAACAATTTAAATGTCATTCTAATTATAGGTGACGACGGCATTCACAAACTTAAGTAACTAACTGAAAATAAATTAAGAATAATAAGTTAATATCTAAACATATTTTAAACTACCTACTCATAATATAAAAAAATATGAATTAAAAACATTTATGTGAGATTTATAAAATTTTACATTTGAAGGAATACTGGTCATATTAGGTTATGCATGGTTTGAATAACTTCCTTTTTGTACGTTAAAAGAGAATTAAAAATATCAAGACTATTATTTTTTTTGCTGAGATTGTTTCAATACATTTGTGAGAAAACAGGTACTTGTTAAAGGAATATCAAATAAATTTTATTGCTAAGCAACTGATAAAATC
This sequence comes from Athrips mouffetella, assembly GCA_947532105.1. Classification (NCBI taxonomy): domain Eukaryota; kingdom Metazoa; phylum Arthropoda; class Insecta; order Lepidoptera; family Gelechiidae; genus Athrips; species Athrips mouffetella. The sequence continues at coordinate 7,669,001 of OX383959.1, forward strand.
AAGACCAACATTAAAATCACAAATATTAGTTGTTAAAATTAATAGTAAAATTTGAACAATTACAGAAATTTAATTTAATTTTTTGTATAAAATTTAAATAATTTTATGATCAGAGTGTAAAACTCCTTGGTAGTACCTATACTTTTTTTACTTACTTCACTAGTTCGGTAAGTAACTACTTACGAGCAATGTTTACGTCCTTGTAAGTACGTTTTTCGAGCAAATGTATTGAAAAAACTAAAACGTTATCACAGGCTCCGGTTTTGAAATAAAAGCGTGCGTTCCAAGCTAGTTTAAGAATAACAATATTTCTTTATTCATATTATGATTTAAATTACATCGCTTCACAAAGTGTTGCCATGCAGAAAAAAAGCAGGGTCAAATATCAAAGTCAAAGTCAAAATCGTTTATTAATTGTTGGATATTAAAATATCTTAATGACGTCAGCTAAACTACATCACTTCACAAACAATGTGGCGCCATATGTTAGACTACTTATATACAATATACTGTGTGTACAGACATGGTCGATATCTTCATGGAAAATATATCAAACACCAGGCCCTTAAGTGTTCCCTTAAAACCAAAGACAGTAATTAATTTGGAAGCTGCGAGGGATCTTAATTTGATTCCTCCATTACTGCAGAAACCCGATACTTCGCGATTGGAGTCAAGGAGAAGAGTGACTGCTCAAGTTACTTGCTGAGGTGACAAATTTAATTTCTACTAAGAAAAGGCTTTTATTTAAATCAGCAAGTAGAATGAACAATAATGGATGGCTAAGGTTTCAGATTTATAAATTCACCAAAGTTCTCACAAATATTTGTGAGAAATGAAGCTATATAAGGTGCTTCTAAAATATATGCCACCGCTTCAAGGGGTGTTTCTACTCGTGAAACTGAACAAATTTCCCCATGGAACCCATAGTCAAATCCAAGGTCCAAATTTTGACTTCCCATACTAAGTTGACCGATCAGCTGATCGAGTTAGTATGGGAGAGCGATATTTTTTTTTTTTAGATTTAACTATGGGTTCCTTGGGGAAAGCTGTTCAGTTTCACGAGTAGAAACACCCCTTGAAACGGTGGAATATATTTTAGAAGCACCTTATATATTATCTTCATTGTGTTTAATTTATACGTACACATAAGTAAATTATTTCAGTCGTTTTATGGTAGTTTTGAATTTAAGAATAATTCTTATCGCTTCACAGGAGTCATAAAAGCAAAGCACCAATAAAATATCCAATATTACATGCAACGTTATAGAATTCGTCTTGTACACAAACACTGATTTTCTACAGGCGTTGGCATATAAAAAGAAAAATGTTGATAATATATTTCTTATGAATTGATTAAAAACCAACAAACGTAAACATGACTGTGATGTGTATAATTTTAGTGATTTTCGGTGGTGCCGTTGCCAAAAAAGAGCTAGGCGATTTACCCGATTACTACCCAAAAGTTAACCCAAACCCAAATAATATAGAAGATTTAAATTTGAAGGACATAGATATGTATTTTGATATGTTTAATAAATTTCACGAAATTCAATACAAAGATGATAAACATCGAAACCAAAGTTTTGCGATATTCAAGGACAACGTAAAGCGGATCATTATTATGAACAAGTTTTCAAGGGCTGCAAAATTTGCCATCAACGAATTTTCACACATTACATTGGATCAATTTATTCATAAATATACCGGTTTTAATGACACAGAAACTAATGAGGACAACGTCAATCCCTTTGATTATACTAGTACTCAGGGAGCGCCTGCAAATTTGGATTGGAGGTCATTAGGGCTACCCTCATTGGTAAAACATCAAGGGCCATGCAAAAGCAGCTACGTTTTCAGTGCTATAGGTAGAGACTATGTTCTTAATTAATATAATTCACAATTACTTCTCCTCATAATTTCAAAATCACCTATTTCTTACTCACACAGCTAACATAGAGGCTCAAATTTTGAAAAATTTCAACAAGACTATAAGACTCTCAGAACAGCAGGCCTTTGATTGTGAACCTTCAGGTACTTGCTTGTATGGCGGAATGCCTCATAAAGTAATGAAGTAAGTTAAAGTATAAATAGCTATTATTGTAGTTTTTGAATGGCATCGTAGTTGTATTGAATATAACATTGACTAATATGTAGCAAGTAGTACTGATGACTGTATTGTTTTTAGAACTATAAAGGAAATGGGAGGTATTGAAGAACACGTGAGTTATATTAACGACCCAAAAGACCAAAGGGTATGTAAAGCTAACGAAACGCTGATGGTTGTTAAAGTCACAAATATTTTACGCTTTAAACCTACTGTTGAATCAAGTTTGATTGCTCTTCTGGCTTTGTACGGACCTATTGTAATCAGTAAGTACTTCGAAATATAAGATAATATGTAGTATGTAATATCTGTTATAAAAAGAAAAAAAATTGTCGTTTAAAATTGACCTCCTTACCTTAGGCAGTAAGCCAGCATATTGAAACTGCGTTGCTTTTTTAGTAGGTCTAGCATTTTCAGTAGGTTTGCCATTGAAGGACAAGCTAATTACAGAAAATATTTAATGTTTTATTTTTTATTGGATTAAAATAACAGCTACAGTTGGCTAAATAGGCTCTGAATTTGTAACAGTTTGTAGACAAGCTCTTCAGATCCAAGCAAATACATAATAAAACGATGACAAAATTTACAAAATTGAATACTTCAGTCGTCACATGCAAATATATCTACATCGAAACCTGTTTTACAGCAATGCATGTTTCCGAATCAGTCAAAAACTATCATAAAGGAGTTCTATGGCCAACCGATTGTGATAAAAAGCCAAACCATGCTGTGTTGCTTTTTGGTTACGGAGTCACAGGTAACTAGTTTATTTAACATCGTTTACTGAGATTCACTTTTATTTTGTATTCATGTTCTTATTTTTGTGATCTAGAGGATTCTATACCGTATTGGATAATAAAGAACTCTTGGGGTATGCTATGGGGAGAAACTGGCTACATACGTCTCATAAGAGGAGAAAACGCTTGTCAGATAGGCTCTTACGTAGTTACAGCTATAGCAGAACCGATTGAGAAAGACGCCTCAGAGAGTCTTTCACATTTGAAAGAATTCAAAAATCATATATCGGGAGCTATGAATGCTCAAATATCAACTGAAACTACAACGGAAAGTGAAAATGGGCTTGCTCAAAGCCAAGTATCTAATGATGGATTTACGGATGAAAATACGACCAAAATGCCTATAACTCCAACTCAAGATGATGAATACGATATTAATAAGGAAGCTACAACTACAACTCAAGACGATGAAACAACAGAAGTTAAACTAAAGGGACACAAGAAAACAGTTAAAAAAAAACACAACACTCTACCGGATGCTGCAAAGTCGTCAGAATTGTCCAAAAGTAATGAGAGAAATGCAGGAATGGAATCAAGAGAAAAGTCTATTATTCAAGAAAGGCTAATAGAAATGGCGTCAAAGTCAATTGAATCAGAAAACACGGATATTGAAATAGTAGTACAAGATGACAGACATGAAGGAAAGAACGAACATGAAAATGCCAAGTCGGCTGATGAGGACGAACTTCAAAATGAAAAGCCTAAAAAATACGAACGATCTATCCCTTCGATAGATAACGAAGAATCGGTTATAGGCTCTAAAGTTACACAGGCACTAGAAGAGTAACAAATTTCACGTCGAAGATAAGCAATAAAATGTAATAATGTATATATTATATTTATTTTTACTTTTCCAAACCAACTTTGATTAATGTAGGTATAGAATAGAATAAGGAGAAAGACTTGGACTCGACAATGACTGTAGGATCTACAGAGCCTCACTACATGGCAATACTTTCGATTAAGATTACCCATCATCATCCTATCATCCACACAGACATTCTTCATCATCACTATTATCAGTTAAAATGATTGGTAACTGACATCGAGACCCAACGCCTTATATGGTATTGGGTAGGTTGGAGCCCGAACGCGAACTTACAACAACTGGCGAAGAAACTTACTACCACTGTCCTTCTTCTTCTTCTTCTTCTTCTTTTCGTATCAATGGCAAATGATTTTATAGTAACTTAGCCCAAAATGTGGCTACAGCAATAGTTCTTTGGTTGCCTTCAAAAAAACACAATGGCAAGAAACCACTGTCCTACCTAACACTACGTGATCCGAGAGCACAAGCAAACAACCAGTCGTCACTCCACGTCAGAGGTATTGACTATGATATCTTTCCTAATGCTTTCCTAATATTTACTACACTGATTACGCAAATAATGAACATCAACCACCACCATGATAACAACCTCCGTGGTAGTGGTTAAAAGGGCTCGACACTCGATCCGGAGGTTCTGGGTTCAATTCCCGGTGGGTACATTGTCAAATAAAAATCTTTTTGTACGACCTCCCTTGTTTGGTTAGGACGTTGCAGGATGATTCCGTGCTTCGGAAGGCACGTTAAGCCGTTGGTCCCGACTACTTTTTACGGATGCAGACGTTGATGAGCCATGTCAGAGGCATTTGGCGTGAATGGAAACATTTGCAACTCTATTACTATGCCATAAAGTCCAAACTGCTTCTATTGACGTTCTGTCGGGCGTGCGTAAAAAAATATCAGGTTTGGGCTCGTCTGATTCTAGGCAACGAAGCAGTTGACCCCAACATAAATTTCGCAGGCATATTTTATTTGACAGGATGATAAAGAATCATGAATTAACTGTAAATTAAAAATAGCCAAAAAAAAAATTACAAAAAAAATTTCATGCATTTTTTGTATGGAAAAATTAAAAGTACCGATTTTTTTTTTATAAAAGCTTTGTCTCATAAGTTTCATCGACTGAGGATTTGATGCGGGGGTCTTTATACAACATCATAAATACTAAAAATAAATAATAAAATAATGGTAATATATAATTTTGAATACAAGCTTATATTAGACGTAGAAAAACAACTAAAACGTTATTAATTGCTAAACGTTTATAATGTAACACGATTTTATTTGAAAACCTGAGCCTGTGATAATAACGTCTTAGTTTTTTTTCTACGTCTAATAAAAGCTTGTTTTAAAAATTCTTTTTTACCTTTATTTTAATTTGACTTCGAAATTAGGTTGTAAAATCGATAAAAGACAAATTTCTAAGCCTGAAATTATGGAACAGATATAGTCATTAGATGGAGAAGTATCTACATATCCCTAGTAATTCAAACGAAGAAATTAATCCAATTAACCGACATACCTGATTGGATCAATGTTAGCTATGAGTACAGTTCTGTTTGCGATGCTATGATCGATTGGTCATCAACCTAATAGCTTATTCGAGGTAAACTAGTAGAAATCAATCATGGGGAAAAAATAGCTCGTAATACCTCGCAGGTTAGACCACACTCATGCCTGAATTTTAAAACTTTACGAATTTGTAGGGTTACATTTTATCATTTTGCAAAAACATATTTTAATTCTCATTCAACAAAAACTGAATAATGTTTTCTATGAATTTAGATCCAAAAACGATTGAGGATTACCATACAAATCCTTTTTATTTACGGCGCAATTTTTTACGCCGCCGTGTGATTTGTTGTTGTTTCCCTATTAAGTGAACATGCAAAAATTTTTCTTTTCAGTCCGTCGCGCATGGGTACCGGTAGTACCCAAAGCCACTTAAGTAACCTAACGAGCAACCTAAACTAGCTTCAAGTGTTATTTCTTCGAACGCAGGTCCTAAACCACTTTTGATTAAGGTATCAAGTAGCTGAGTTCCAGCATACCGGCTTGGGCCCCGGCTCGGAGTGAAATTTAGGCGTATTTTGAGAAAAAGAATGAGCGAAAAAGTTTGGGTACCACGGGTACCCATGAGCGCTCGAGTGGAAAGAAAAGTCATTTTCTTTTATTGTCAAAGTAACATGTTTAAATATTTTTTTCTTTATGAAGTGTTAAATAATAACCATATGAAAAACATAAAACCGTCAAAACCAAAGAACTACGGAAATGAGAAAAACAAGCGCCATAGGTCTCGATTTCGATTAATTTATTGTATTTATATGGAACAGCAAACTGTAATAAAACTTTAAAATAAAAGTAACTATAGTAAAAAAATGTAAGATTAAGCCAACTACACTATTCACAAGACAAATCGTAGATTGATAATTTTTTACTGAAACGAATTAGATTTTGGACACGACCTGTAATTCCCGCGTAAGAGAGAATTTATCAATATTTTAAGATTTTGTAATTTATTATTCCCACCGAGTATAGTAGAGTCCGTCATATACATAATCTGTATGAGGTAGTGAAGTGTAAAACGTCTCCTAGTCGACTATACTATAGTCGGTCAAAAAACCCGGTTAAGTTTTACAAAAATAAATAAATCTTTAAAAATCTAATGTTTTGGCTAAACTTCGTTTGCGAAAGTGAAAATATATCTTTTTTTACTTGTGAATTGATCATTAATACTAAGAACGGAAGCGTAAATGATCTGTAAGAGCCATTTTATGCGTGATTTTTAACACTGTTTTTTTCCTAAATGGTAAGTATTTTCACCAGAGAAACTAAGACAAAATATGTGACTTGGGACTAAACAATTATTAGTCCCAAGTCACACATTTCTCAGAGCGAAAGATAAAAATTTCACGTTTTTAGGATTTAATAAAATTCATACATTTTAGTATAGAGATCCCTTGTAAGAAAAGGATACGCTCATAGGTCCATCCTTAGCAGAAAGTGCTGCTACTTAAACATCCTTGATTATTCCGTTTGTGCATTCCAAATTCAAATATCAGAATAGCTCTAGGATTTTCTTCAAGTACCGTGCACAGAAAAAATCCTGTTTGAAATATTCAGCGGGCCCTACTTGATTACGACGTGGATGCGGACCGACGGACGGAACAATGTTAGATTTAGACCAGGGCCCGTCTCCAGGGGCGGCCGACGCTAAACGCCTGTTAGCACGCAGTCGGGGCCACGCGTATTGTTGCACAGAGAGGAACTTAGACTAAAAAAACTACGACGACAATCACAAACCCACGGAGCAATTCTTTGCTCCGTGCACAAACCCAAATTAAAAAGATCCTGAATCGTGGTACGTTGACGATAAACCCGGAGTAAGTAAAGAGTAAGTATTGTTTAAATTGTCAAACTGCAGATAATTAAACTACTACTAACATTTTAAAGTATAATTGTAGTAGGACTTTTATCATACTTTAAAGCTTTACAAATTCATAATGTGCTGATTGTATCCGCAGTCAGTCACCGCTTCTTCTAGGATTTTTACGACAGTGCAGAAGCTGCTGGGCGACAACTGTACCTACTGAGGAAACTAAAATATAGACAACCAATATAAACTTAAATTTATCATAAAGTTAAAGTCAAAGTATACTTATTCATATTAGGAATATTTGATCACTTTATGACGTCAATTAAACTAAAAGGTACGTCAATGCACAAAAAAATAATTATATGCCTTCACTATTTTTTTTATATTTTGGAAGATTTTATGATCCATGACCGCGTTGGTTGGGTACCGCAGTATAGTGTTGTAACATATACTCACATTGACTATATTATACATGTTTCGTTAATATACATACATACATAATATCACGCCATGTTCCCGTCGGGGTAGGCAGAGACCACAGTTCGTTAATATATTTAAATTAATTAAATAAATATATTTTTCTTCCTTAATCCTTCCCTGCCTAGGTCAAAATCGCCACTCATTTATTATTAAAGAAGATCCACGTGCGTCTCCAACGCAATCAGTATTGTGAATAATAAATGCGCGCTGCCCCCGCGTGTTGCGATGATTGCGCCCCGCGAGATTGCTTGAAGATTTCCTTGGTCCGGCTCTGGTGGATTTATATTGTCGTTATTGTGACTAGTAGTGGATTAAATATTTTTATTAATATTAGGCCTTGCAAATATTCTTTTTTAAGAGACAACTCGCATATTTTTAAAAACATGTAAACAGAATAAAAGTAAAAAAAAACCGGTCAAGTGCGAGTCGGACTCGCGCGCCGAGGGTTCCGATATACCTATAGTATTTTTGGAAGCAATAAAGTCCATTTTCAGGACCGCAAAACTAAATTTGTTTGTAAAGGTTTTTTGCAGATTTCTGAAAAACTGTGCAACTTAGAAAGATCGTTTTATTTTTGCTGTAAAGTTTACATAAACCTCTGTCAACTGTAATTAATTCAGATTTTCCCTTACTCAAACTTCGGAGATAAGGGGGGGGGAATGGTATTTTTTTTGACATTTTTCATCATAACTTGAAAACTAAGAAACTTAAAAAAATACAAAAATATATTTTAAAATGTACAAGTAAAGCCCTTTCATATGATACCCCACTCGACCTAGTAGCGACAATTTGAAATTTTGCCCCCCCTATTTTGGCCCCCTTTACATTAATAATCATACTTTTTTCAAAAAATTTTCATGTGCAATTAAGTTGGGCAACTATATTCTAAAACTATTCCAAATTTCAGCTCGATAGCGTAAGTGGTTGCTGAGATATAGAGGTGTGACAGACAGACGGACAGACAGACAGAGCGGCACCATAAGGGTTCCTTTTTTTACCATTTTGGTATCGGAACCCTAAAAATAATAGAGAAGTCGAAGGCAACTTCATATATGTTTATCTTATTCCGGGTCTTAGCGCGATACTAATTAGGCAAAATACCAAACCTTTTACCTTACTATTCCCAAATAGAATAATAATTAATATCGCTCTAAGACCCGGAATAAAATAAACAAGTCGAAGGCAACGTTACGAAAATTAACAAATAATATGTAAGTAGCAATTATTCTTTCATTGAATATGAATTACGTGACTTGCATGTGGTTTTTGTTAATGAATACTTTATAAAAAAATGTTTTTTCAGAACTATAAACCACCTGCTCCTTTGCTAACTTATAACATAAAGAACCTGTCAAGTGCGAGTCGGACTGGCGCGCCGAGGGTTCCGATATGCCTATAGTATTTTTGTAAGCAATGAAGTCCATTTTGAGGACCGCAAAATTAAATTTCTTTGTAAAGGATTTTGCAGATTTCTAAAAAACTGAGCAACTTAGATTTATTTTTGCTGTAATATGTACATAAACTTCTATCGACTGTAATTAATTCAGATTTAGTATTTTTTTTTACATTTTTAATCATAACTTGAAAACTAAGTCGTAAAAAAAAAAATTCAAAATGTGCAATAAAGCCCTATTATATGATACCCCACCACAGATTAAATAATATTAAACTACCCCACTCTACCTGTAACGACAATTTGAAAATTTCCCCCCCCTCTTTGGGCCCCCTTTGCATTAATATCATAAGTTTTTTTTAAATTCTTTCTTGTGCAATTAAGTTGGGCAATCATATTCTAAAACTACTTATTCCACATTTTAAGTCGATCGCATAAGTGGTTGCTGAGATATACAGGTGTGACAGACGGACGGACGGACAGACAGACAGAGTCGCACCATAAGGTTTCCTTTTTTTTACCATTTTGGTATCGGAACCCTAAAAAATCTGCTTTTAATACTATAAAGTGGTCACGTGATCATTTTGTATAGAAATTCGTTTAAATTAGTTAAAAAGTGGTCACGTGATCATTTTGTATAGAAAGTCGTTTAAATTAGTTAAAAAGTAATTATTTATTCAATATTGATTGAATTTACATTCAAACAAACTGATTACAAACACCAATCTTGCACCATTCTAGCATATCAAAATGCCAGCCGACCTTTCACCAGCAAGACTCATCTACTGACCCTAAAACGTGACTTTTCTGACGTCATTTAGAAGGTGCAATGCTCAGATAGACTAGAGCTAGCGAATTTGCACATCTATCTCATACGGTTCCATGGTGTAATGGTTAGCACTCTGGACTTTGAATCCAGCGATCCGAGTTCAAATCTCGGTGGAACCTGACTTTTGGAAAATGAATGTTGGCTTTTACGTCATCAGTTGGCAATGTCACTTGGAGCGCTAGTTGTAGAAAAGAAAAAAATTGCATAGGTACCTATATAAAAGTAGTTTAATATACATGGCTCATAATTTGATTGTTGTTGTAATCGTTTCGAGATGGTTACAAGTTTGTTTATGACTCACCGAGTATCTTAAGACATTTTCATTACATTTGTGACAACTCATAATCCGCAAGTTTACAACACTAGTCAATTGAGCTACTCTTTATTGAACTTCAAAACAGAAATCTTCCATAGATTTTGTATGAAGTAAAAAGATTTTGTAGGAAGATTCTGAACGATGACTTCATTATTTTTTTCACTAAATTAATTATAGAAAATTTAAAACTACATAAATTTTAAATTATTAGATTTTCATAAATTTTAAAAGATTAGTTTCTTAGATGCAAACAGAATTCAATTTAATTTTTGACCTAGGATTATAATTTTACACCAAAACTCAGACGAATAGCATAATTGTACAAAAATGGCAGGCTTTTATAACTTTTCACTTTTTAAAACAATTAAAGTTCTTAAAATCTGCTGCAATTAAATAACTTTTATAAAAAAGATATTATGACTTTCCCAGTTTCTTAAGGACATTGAAGAATGAATCATCTGATTGTCTGAAAAGTAAGATAATTCCTTGCTACGGAAGGCACGTTAAGCCGTTGGTCCCCGCTTCTATCTACGGTAGTAATCGGTAGATGAGCCATGTCAGATGGTTTGGGCGGCTCAACATCGATAGTACAACCCGCACGATGAGACTCTTGCACATCGCGAGTAAGTAAGTGCAGTGCTGCTGTACCATTTATTCGTGTTTCTCTTTAATTTAGTCACACAAACAATAAAATGACAAAACACCTTCAATTCCTTCTAAATGGCAATTTCGCAAACCTTTTGAACCTCTGCTAAAAGGAAACGGATGTTATTTTGAATGGAATAAGGATCGTACATTGCAGTGTGTCGTATTGACTCTATATTCAGCATGTACCATCAATTGATACTACACCTTATGTTAAATATATATAAGCTAGAATTTCGAGTGTTTGGTAAACAAAAGCAGGTGACACAGGAGTGCGGTGGCGACATGGTACAATTTGAATAAATTTGATCGCGCTCTGTCGTTTGGGGGTGGAGAGAGATATCGAAAAGTGATATTTGGCGTGATGAAATTGGGCACGACTTGCGGATTATCAAGCCTTCTATTTGAATCGAGTTTATTGTTTCAAATCAACTTTTATTGAAGAGAGGTTTGGACAGGGGTTAAAAAGAATAGGCTCAGTCGTCCACTTGCAGCTAACTTCACATCTAATATTTATGTAGTCAACACGATCGTTACGTAAATACGTATACCAATTCTTAATTATTGTCTTGTTTTGTTGTTTATTCAGATGTGAATGCTTACAATTAAAACTATTTTTCTACAACTATTATTGGTATTATTACAAATTGGGCTGGACATTTTGATTACTGTTCTCATCGGTTCCATGGTGTAATGGTTAGCACTCTGGACTTTGAATCCAGCGATCCGAGTTCAAATCTCGGTGGAACCTGAATTTTTAAAAGAACTACGATTATAATTAGCTATCATATAATTAACTAGCTGGTGCCCGCGACTTCGTCTGCGCTGGTTTATAAATTGTAACCTATGTGTTATTCTGATGTATAAGCTATATTATTGTAAAGTTTCATCAAAATCCATTCAGTAGTTTTTACGTAAAAGAGTAACAAACATCCATCCATCCATACTGACAAACTTTCGCGTTTATAATATTACTAAAACTATTTTGATTACTGATCTCATCGGTTCCATGGCGTAATGGTTAGCACTCTGGACTTTGAATCCAGCGATCCGAGTTCAAATCTCGGTGGAACCTGAATTTTTATAAGAACTACGATTATAATTAGCTATCATATAATTAACTAGCTGGTGCCCGCGACTTCGTCTGCGCTGGTTTATAAATTGTAACCTATGTGTTATTCTGATGTATAAGCTATATTATTGTAAAGTTTCATCAAAATCCATTCAGTAGTTTTTACGTAAAAGAGTAACAAACATCCATCCATCCATACTGACAAACTTTCGCGTTTATAATATTACTAAAACTATTTTGATTACTGTTCTCATCGGTTCCATGGTGTAATGGTTAGCACTCTGGACTTTGAATCCAGCGATCCGAGTTCAAATCTCGGTGGAACCTGAATTTTTAAAAGAACTACGATTATAATTAGCTATCACATAATTAACTAGCTGGTGCCCGCGACTTCGTCTGCGCAGGTTTATAAATTGTAGCCTATGTGTTATTCTGATGTACGTGGGACACTCAGAAATATTTGCGACACTAAAAAAAATTGTTCTACAGGTACATATATTTTTATTAAATCTTTTCAAAGTACTCTCCACCAGCCTCTATACAAAGATTCATGCGTCTGAACCAGTTTTCAAAACACTTTTTCCAGTCCGCCGTAGACACCTCGTTTACAGCCTGCTCGAACGCAGCCAGCGCATCTTCCGGCGACGAAAATTGTATCCCCTTGAGCTGATTTTTTATTTTTGGAAATAAAAAGAAGTCACACGGTGCTAGATCAGGGCTGTAAGGAGGGTGACCCTGGAGTTTGACTGGTGTGCTGTCCAGGAAGTCCCTCGTTTTGAGCGCGGTGTGTGCAGGCGCATTGTCGTGGTGGAGCAGTAGTCCGCGGAGCCCTGTGTTTGGTCGCTTGTTGCTCACAACAGAAAAAACTTCTGGTAAACATTTGGTAGTATACCATTCGGCGTTGATGCTTCTTTGATCTCGTAAGGGAATTGAGGCCAAGTGGCCAGTCAAATTAAAAAAGCTGGCGATCAAAATCTTCCCCCCGCTTCGAGATCGCTTCACTTTGGTAGGCGTTGGTTCATTTTGAAACACCCAAACTGTCGACTGGCGCTTGGTTTCTGGATCGTATTGATAAATCCAGGACTCATCACCTGTTACGATGTCGTAAACACGCCGAGACGAGCCTGCTTCAAATTTGTTCAGCATATCACGGCACCATTCCACCCGGGCCTGCTTCTGAGCGTCGGTGAGGTAGTGCGGCACCCAGCGCGATACTATCCTCCTCACGCGAAGATGCCCGTGTAGAATCTCGTGAACGCTTCCCGATCCAATCTTTAATATGTGCTGAATCTCCTGATATGTAATTCGCCTATTATCTTGGATTAAATTTTTCACTGCTAGCACGTTTTCTTCCGTAATAGCCGTCAAAGGGCGACCGCTTCTTTCTTCATCCCCCAAGGTTGGTCGACCGCGCCTAAATTCGTTATACCAACGATACACGGTTGCCTTGGAGGGGCCTTCATCCATAAATGCCATTTGAAGTCTATCGAACGATTCATCCGGTTTCAGGCGACACTTGAAATCGTAAAAAATCATAGCTCTAAAATGTTCCCGGCGCAGATCCATTTTTCAGTAAGACACGATACTTTGAATTGGCTCGCAAAAAATGTGGAGGGAAATTTTGAAAATGGAACACACATATTTTTACTTACAAGTAATCATATTTTCGAAAAAGATTCTGACCGGCCAGTCTCCCATATATAAAAACTATTTTTCGCAATACTTTCTGAGTGGCCTGGTATAAGCTATATTATTGTAAAGTTTCATTAAAATCCATTCAGTTGTTTTTACGTAAAAGAGTAACAAACATCCATCCATCCTTACTGACAAACTTTCGCGTTTATAATATTAGTAAAACTATTTTGATTACTGTTCTCATCGGTTCCATGGTGTAATGGTTAGCACTCTGGACTTTGAATCCAGCGATCCGAGTTCAAATCTCGGTGGAACCTGAATTTTTAAAAGAACTACGATTATAATTAGCTATCATATAATTAACTAGCTGGTGCCCGCGACTTCGTCTGCGCAGGTTTATAAATTGTAGCCTATGTGTTATTCTGATATGTATAAGCTATATTATTGTAAAGTTTCATTAAAATCCATTCAGTAGTTTTTACGTGAAAGGGTAACAAACATCCATCCATCCATACTTACAAACTTTCGCGTTTATAATATTAGTAGGATTAGGTTTATGTGTTTTCTAATCAAATGCGAGCCTAGAGTATGTTACTCGGACCTTATAACTGAACAACTGTCCGTAAGGAACAAAGGTTACGAAATTTAAATTTCAACATCCAGAACTACATCAGCTGATACCACATTTTGTATGGGAGGTCCAAATATTATTTTCGTATAGACTTATTTCTAGAAAGCTGTTCATAGCTCAATGGTTCGCAATTCATTAGGCAGCACCCTATATAAAAAAAAAAATTACTTTAGTAAGTTTTTCTTACAGCTAATAGCAGGAGCTCCCTTTTAAACATAAAGGTAATGCTTGTACCATTATTGGCAATTGATTAGGAAGCATCCTATATTAGATGTTGTTAATTTTTGGAAGGCATCAGATTTATAAATAGGAATGCCATTTAGGCTTCTTCTGGGCAAGCTCGTTCCATCGTCGACCTCTGTCATCTCTGTCCTCAGGGTTAGATCGAGGTCAAGAGTAAGCCCGTACAAAGTAAAAAAAATATATATAATCTTAAATTGCACCAAACTGTCCTCTTCTAATGAATCTTGCGCCAGAGGATGTGCGGGCAGCAGCTTCTTATATGGGGCGTAACTGTGAATATGCCCATTAAACTACTCAATTGTTCCCAAGAAAAACAGGTCGAATATTCGGAATTCTGTGCCTGCGTCTGTGTTTCCGAGTTCATATAACCCGAATGTATTCAAGTCGCGAGTGAATAAGCTTCTTCCGGGCAAGCTCGACCCATCGTCAACCTCATCTCTGTCCAAGACTATTACGAGGTCAAGAGTAAGCCCATTGACAATAAAAAATAATACGATAAAAGTTACATCCCATACCGCATTTTTATGCGTCCACGGTTTAAATTTTTTTTCGTAAGTATATCGACCTATGTTTTTGGAAAAGTTGCTCAATTTCATGGGCAGATTCATATTCTTAAGGCTTGTTATATCTTCTTTCTGTTACACCTCGTATACTTACCAGCCCCAACGCTAACATGCGTGGTGACTATGATAAAATACTAAAATCTTTTCTATGGAAATTTCGGAATTCTTGTCCGCAGATATTTTTTTTTATAATTCACCGTGTTACATAATGCCTAAGCATCTTGCAAAATGCCGAGAAATTGTGAAGATCACTATACTTTACACAATGCCTGGGCACGAATGTAAAATGCACCAGTGATTTATATACATTTAGAACCTGCCATCGCCGCCGTTTTATAATTTGCCGACCGTACACAATTTTCCAGCCATGGCGAATTATACGATTTGTCTGCTACACATATATTATAACTACAAAGAGCATCGAAATGGTTTTCATTGTTAGAAATATTATGTACATAGATATGAAACATTTTACATACAAGCCGAGATAAGCACGAAGACTCAATAATGCGACGTATCGACAAAATTTCCCTTGAAAGCCTTAACAAATCAACTTACACACGGATCTTGTACATTTAAAACCCTGTCACGGCATCAGAAGCGAGATGTCTTCGGAGGGTACTGTACAAACTTACATTTTCACTCATCAACTGCGCTACCATCCAGGAAATTGCTTGAATTTGTAAAGAAAAATTGTAGTTCGAAGTTTTCCCGTCAGCAAAGACGTGTTGGTGAAAGAATTTACATAAAGATGGAGAGGTGCTGGAGTTTGAGTCGCATCGGAATCGAGTTAAGGGGGTGGGACAGTTTAAAACTAAGCGACGGTTGAGACGTCGAATCCGTTTAGAGTTTTCGGGAGTTTCAAAGGACGGTAGAGACGGGAAAATTACCAATTTATTTTATAATGTGGAAAGTGTGACATTTTAAAATGTACGTGTCGTTTTGCATAGAACAATTATGTACTTACTACGACTTTACTTTTGCCCAAGAGCTCCGCCATCCACCTTCTACCATCTGTAATCCAGAGACACCGTAGGATATCATCCATACTTGGTTGATATTCCACACATCCACCCAAAGCGTTTTGAAACATTTTTTATAATGCGCACGGCTAAGGAGTGAAATTCTATGCCTGCGTTTGTGTCCCCGAGTTCATAAAACCTGAATCAATTTAAGTCGCGAGTGAGTAGGCTTCTTCTGGGCAAGCTCGTTCCATCGTCGACCTTATCTATATTGAACACAATATGAAACCTGAGGACAAAGATGTTCTCTGTTTACCGAACTTTGTTCTGGCCGCCTGCTTCTCTCGTAATAACCGAAACGGTGGAGCATGCATAATGGTTAGGAGTAGTATGAAATTCAAAGTTATAGACGAAATATCAAAGTTTGCGGTTCCGAATGTTATTGAATGTTGTGGTGTCCATTTAATAGACCACAATATTGTTGTCATATGTATGTATAGAGTTCCAAAAAATAAGAATGTTTCTAATAACTTTGAAGTATTTTTTAATAATCTGAATGATATATTAACTTTGTTTGCTTATGATAATAAAATTATTTTATGTGGTGACTTTAATATTAATATATTACAAAAATATAAATACTCAACTGAATTTCAAAATATTCTTTTAGGATTTAATTTAAAATTATCAATAAATAGCCCAACTCGACTTGATAGTGGTACATGTATTGACAACATCATTCATAATATCCGTGGATGTAAAAGCGAACTACTTGAGTTTGGTATTTCTGATCACACAGCTCAATTATTACATTGCCCAGTCAAAAAATTTTGTTCCGTCTCTGCCTGGTATAGTTTAAGACGAGACTACTGCGAAGAAAACATGATCAAATTTGCTAAATGTCTTGAGAGTCTTACTTTCAGTGATATGTTTGAAACGGATTGTCCTAATGAATCATTTAATATATTTTATGACCAATTTAAACTTTTTTATGATCTTTGCTTCCCCTATATAAAAGTAAAACATAATGTCACAGTTCGACCAAAATGGCTCTCGAAGGGTATAAGATCATGTTCTAAACGTAAGCGTCAACTTCTTTGGAAATATAGACTCACACGTAACAAAGTCAATAAAAAGGCGTTCAAAGCCTATTCCAAACGGTTGAATAAAATTATTAAACTAACACAAAAATCACAGAACGATAATTTTATTTATACAGCTAAGAACAAATCTGCGGCTACTTGGCGTATTATTAACAAGTCCAAAGAACAATTTCCGAAGGAAAGTATTTCACCAATCTACTGTAATGGTAACCTAATTAGTGATCCAAGCGAAATTGCTCAAGCATTTAATAATTATTTTACTGGGGAATCCATGCAGTCACATATTAATAAAGCTGGATATAGGACAAGCTGCTTACATAATAAATCAAGTTCGTTATTTATGAACCCAATAGTACCGGAAGACATTTTGCAAATAATTGGAGAACTTAAAAACACTAATAGCACAGGCTATGATGACATTATTACAAAAGTGGTAAAGTATGTCCGTGTAATTATTGCCCCATTATTGACCCACATTATTAATCTGTGCATTTTGAAGGGTATTTTTCCGGAAAAACTTAAAATAACTATAATTAAGCCAATGTTTAAAAAAGATGAAAGAGAAAATATGAAGTCCTACAGACCTATAGCCTTAATTCCTGTGTTCTCTAAAATTATTGAAAAATTTGTATATAATTGTCTTTATAACTACTTTGAACATAACAATTTACTCGTACATGAACAGAATGGTTTTAGGAAAAACAAGAATATTAATATGACTGTTTACGGAATGTTGCAAAATGTGTACTCTAGGATGGACAAAAGATTACCGATTTTAGCTTTATTTATGGACATGACTAAGGCGTTTGACAATGTTAGCCATCATATACTACTTCAGAAATTAGAAAGTTATGGTGTAAGAGGAAATGTAAATGACTTACTTAAGTCTTACCTTACAGGCAGGACACAAATAACTCGTCTAACAAAACTCTGTTCTTCCACAATGACTGAAATTACATATTCATCGAACCCTAATGTTGTCCATAAAGGAGTCCCACAAGGTAGTGTTTTGGGTCCTCTTTTGTTCCTAATATACATCAATGACATTACAAGATCAACAAATCATCGGATGGTCTTATTTGCAGATGATTGCACTGTGCTTTTTAATACTAATAATGAAACTGACATTTGTAAAAGTATAACTAAAATTAATGACTGGTTAATAAACAATAAATTAGAATTAAATCTGCATAAAACAAAAATTATAAATTTTAAACAAAGGAATAACGGAAATGAAATTAATAAAATTTTACATCAGGGACAAAGTATCGATAGCACATGTGTAACAAAATTTCTAGGGTTATATTTGGACTGTAACATGTCATGGAATACGCATATTAATGAAATATGTAGCAGATTAAGTAGTTGCTCGTATGCACTGTACAGAATTAGTAAAACCGTAAATCAGAAAGCTGTTATAATGGCGTATCATGGACTAGTTGCATCTGTACTAAGGTACGGTATTTTGTTTTGGGGTAATGCATGCGGAGTTGTCGCGGTGTTTAAAGCGCAAAAACGCTGCATAAGGGCCATATGCAACTTGCATCGAACGGATAGTTGCAAAAAATATTTCAAAATATTGAAAATTCTTACAGTACCATCAATGTACATATACGAAACTGCTCTTTTTGTACATACTAATAAACACCTTTTCACACGAGTTGAAAATGTTCGGAGAAATAACCAACTGCGCCTTAATCCGTGTAGAACCACACTTTTTCATAAAAGTATTTTTGCTATGGCCCCGAAAATATACAATGCCCTTACAGAGGAAATACGAAAAATAGATAATCTTAATATCTTCAAAAAGAAACTACAAACATATCTCATTGAAGAGGCATACTACAACGTAAAGGATTTTCTGGAAAAGAGCTTTTTACGTAATCAACAGCATCAATGACTGTCCTTTCCGTTGTCTACTTTCCGCTTGTTTACATTCTGACGGGCTTATAGCAATTTGTTTTTTTCCTTATTATTTACCATAGAATAAAAAAAGGGATAAAAAATTGTTGATGTGTTGATTCTAAATTTTTTGACAATGTTTGCACGAACTTTCTTTGTTTTGTTTTTTTTTTATGACATTTTATTGTATTTACATTTTAACGGATTTTGACAATGTTTTGCATGAGTTTAAGTATGTAATGATGAACTTATCTAATTTTACTTTATATGTTTCATTTAATTTTTTGGGATTGTATAATTTTTTAATTGTTAAAATAAAATAATTTGTATGCTTAATGGCAGGTCACAGCTGAACTTAATATTGTTAAACATCTCTGCTTGTACTTACCTGTGTTCCACAAATAAATTGATTGATTGATTGATTGATTGATTGATATCTCTGTCCTCAGGGCTAGATCGAGGTCAAGAGTAAGCCCACAGTAAAAAACCGGCCAAGTGCGAGTCGAACTCGCGCGCCGAGGGTTCCGATATACCTATAGTATTTTTGGAAGCAATAAAGTCCATTTTCAGGACCGCAAAACTAAATTTGTTTGTAAAGGTTTTTTGCAGATTTCTGAAAAACTGTGCAACTTAGAAAGATCGTTTTATTTTTGCTGTAAAGTTTACATAAACCTCTGTCAACTGTAATTAATTCAGATTTTCCCTTACTCAAACTTCGGAGATAAGGGGGGGGGAATGGTATTTTTTTTGACATTTTTCATCATAACTTGAAAACTAAGAAACTTAAAAAAATACAAAAATATATTTTAAAATGTACAAGTAAAGCCCTTTCATATGATACCCCACTCGACCTAGTAGCGACAATTTGAAATTTGGCCCCCCCTATTTTGGCCCCCTTTACATTAATAATCATACTTTTTTCAAAAAATTTTCATGTGCAATTAAGTTGGGCAACTATATTCTAAAACTATTCCAAATTTCAGCTCGATAGCGTAAGTGGTTGCTGAGATATAGAGGTGTGACAGACAGACGGACAGACAGACAGACAGACAGAGCGGCACCATAAGGGTTCCTTTTTTTTACCATTTTGGTATCGGAACCCTAAAAAGAACTTATTTTTCAAAAAACAATGAAATAAAACAATAGCTTTCCGAAAACTGTAAGGGCATGTTCAGTCAACGTAACTGAACAACTTTCAGGGATTGAAACTCTCAGGAACTGAAAAAAATTATGGGCCTCTCAATTCAAACTGTCCCATCAAAATTACAATTTTGTATGGAGAAGCCGTTTTTTTTTTCATTTCTTGTAAGTTGTTCAGATTCTTTGACTGAACATACCCTTCAGGTTTGGAAAGCTGTCCCTTACACCCAGTATACAGGAGTCAGCCGCGTTATACAACTAATTGATAATGTGGATAAAGTTAGAAATGTTTTATCTTATCTTTAGAAGAAAGACCATTGTAATGAATTTCTTCGTTTTGTCATAAAATATGTAATGAATGAGTCTGAGCGAGCGTAAAGGCCACGTAAGCCAAGATATTTGTGACCGATATCACAAATCTATCGACACAACGTCCCACCTCTAATTCATACAGGCGTCCAAGTTGCGTATTCAGTTACCTCCACAACACAGGACCGAATCGCATCACGATACGTACTTACTTAGTCTTCTGCCGCAGCGATACCAAAGTGAGTAGGTCTCCGAAAGGAGAGTCCACCACTGGTCCAGCCAGATCTTGTGAGGGGATTCGTCAGTCGCAAGCTTGAATTAGGACGCTACCAAATTATTTTAGCAGACCAGCTGGCTGGGTGCTTTTTGATCAAATTCAGGACGTTCTAAATAAAGGCCAAGTTAAAATTACCTTTAACCGACGAGCGTGTAAGGACTGATTGAAAGAAGTAGAGAAAGCTAGCGAAGTATGTCGAAACTGTCGCAGGTGAAGGGCTGTGGTCTGAGCCTACCCGACGGGAAAGAGGCTTGAATTTATGTACTTATGTATGTGTGTATGGTCATAGTTGCATTGCATAATCGTACCTTAACCGCTTCAAAGTTCGGACTAAGAGGCTTCGTAAGAGTAAAAAAATGTACATTTGATTTAAGTAACAATGGAAACTATGGAGTTTACTACTCTTGGAAAAAGAAGGCGATCGCAGTATTACCAAAGTATCGGCACAATACAAAAGAAGTAAAGGCTGTTGTCGAACTATTGGTTTAGGTTTTCTCCATAGAACAGAAGAGATCTATCTCTCTTATATTCTATGGTTTCTTCAGTCGCCATCTACGACAACCATGGGACAAGACGGTATAGTGGTACTTTTCGTAACCGACAACATACGTTGTCGTGGTAATCTTAACGTACGAGTAACAGCCCCTTCTGGGGTGTTAAGAATATGTGCTGCGTCCTTCCAGAAGGACAAAATAAAATTTTGACCAATTGAAGAAATTAATTTTAAAGTAACTTAAAGTTAAAAAAATTTGAAATTCACCTTTTTGACGGCACTGTGTCTGAGACAAGTTAAGGATTTATGTCTAGAAAGTCTTCTATAGTACAGAAGACAGCACATCAAGCGTAAAGCTGCTGAACTTTAAACTGAATACATTCCATCGTTTCTTTGCTCAAATATGGAGCCTCCTTATCCAAAGATACGAATCTGCCAGCCCTTTTGACACCATGACGAGGGATTTTATAGGGATGCTCTATGGAAGAAATACGAGTAGATATTGTAGAAAGAAATAGAGTTTTCCATGTAAGTAGCTATTCGTTGTCATTATAACAACCAATATTAAAAGTAAAAAAAGTCCGACTCGCACTTGGCCGGTTTTTTTTACATTTATTGAAAATGGCGCGTTTCAGATCCTTCAGTGATATCTGTAATTTGTCTTTGGTTAAGGTTATACAGGGTGTTAGGGACAGCCTTCCGAATACTGAAGGGGCATGATCAGTCAACGACATTGAACAACTTTCGTAACCAAAACTTTCAGGAAACGAAAAAAATATCGGCTTCTCCATACAAACTGCCCGAACAAGTTTACAATTTTGTATGGAGGCGTGAATTTTTTTTTCGTTTCCTGATAGTTTTGTTCACTGAAAGTTGTTCAGTGTCTTTGACTGATCATGCCCCTTCAGTATTCGGAAGGCTGTCCCTAACATCCTGTATAGAGCAAAGCTCGGTCGCCCATAGGTACTAAAATTTAAAATATATAATGTACTATTGTATTCAAACTCTCTTGTCTCTTTTATCTTCTTGTACTTACTCGTATATCAACATTGATCGTTATGCAAACGATTCTATCTCCTACTTGAACCTTAATTCCGACCTGTTTAACGCATTTCCTACCTTTTGCAAGGAAGACAACATAAAAAAACACGTACTACAATATTGGCTCACATTCTATCACATGCGCATTCTTCGATAACAATTCTATCAGCCAGGGGCGTACTTGGGGGCGGTATTTGAATGAGGGCGTTAGTAATTGATTCGTCGCAGCGCCTTTTGAATTTCAATTGGAACGATTAAATTGATATAACTCAGCAGCGCGGTGTTCCTACGTGACGGGGAATAGCCGTAAATCAAATCGAGATGATCCCACTATGATAGGTAGATGCAAATAAGGGGTGTTACGAAACATACACTAGGCTGAAAGGTATCAAAATCAAAAATCTTAATCAATATCGTTTATTCATTGTGAGATGTTAAAATCTCTTAATGACGTCAGCTAAAAAATATATATCAGACAGATTGGACCTTAACTTAAAAAGCTTTATTTTAAGTCTTTCTTTAAACCCAGTAGTAATAAAGTAGTAGTAAGAAACAAATTGAAACAAACGTTTATTATTTCCGTAAAGGAATCAAAATGAGCATCTACCTACCTATAAAACTTATCTAAAGAGTCGTAATTCACTTTAACCTAACTGAAATTTAAAACTGTCTACTAGTTGAATTTGGTAACTGTGATTATACTTCCGGTATAAACCTTCTTAATTATAAATGGTCGCTCTAAATAAAGATTATTTTGTAATTCAGTTCAGTCTGGCCCACCGTCGCAAGGTTGCATGTCTGACGGTCTTTTACAAATTGTACTTCGGAGAGTGTGCTCAAGAGCTCCATGAACTCATTCCACCATCCTCCTTTTACTATTGGAAGTCCGGTCGCACCGCAGGATATCACCCACACTTGGTTGATATTCCATAAATTCGCAAAAAGCGCTTTGAAACATCTTTTATAATGCGCACGGCCAAAGAGTGGAGTTCTCTGCCTGCGTCTGTTCCGAATCTTTTCAAGTCGCGAGTAAATAGGTTTTTTCTGGGCAAGCTCGTCCCATCGTCGACCTCCTCAAGACTAGATCGAGGTCAAGAGTAAGCTCATCGACAATAAAAAAAGTCTCTACTCTGCATCGAAAACAATGTCCATTGAAGTTTATCAATTTTGTGACTTTAAACCAAGCTCTACTAACAAATAAATCACACCAGTAGACGTAGCATGTCAGAGGCCAATGCAGTCTCGTCCTGAGGGAGCAGTATGGAACCACCGTATCGTATCAACTCATATGGGAGTGTGCATCAATTATTACCACTAACTACCTCCTTTCCGCGGTGTGTAGCGATAATTGCCGCCGTGTATATCTATTTGCACCCTATAATAGGCTATTCCTATTAAGTTTTTATGCACCAAGTGGAGTATTTGTTCAATCTATGATACAATAAATCCTAGGTTTTTTAGGGTTCCTTACCTCAAAATAAAAAAACGGAACCCTTATAGGATCACTTTTCTGTCCGTCTGTCTGTCTGTCAAGACCCTTTTTCTCACGAACGAGAAGAGGTATCAGGTTGAAATTGATAACGAATATTAAGGTCCATAAACCACACAAGATCTGAAAATTTAAATTTTTTACAACGACGCAATCAAAAGATATGGCTTTTTATGTCCTAATCTCCATACATTTATGCAAAAAAGCAAAACCTACAGGGTACTTTCCGTTGACCTAAAATTATGAAATTTGGCCAGAAGCTAAGTCTCACAGTACAAATAAATGAAAAAGTCTAAAATCATTAAATATTTAAATTTTTCTCACAACTAATAGTAACTAATTAAGGTGAGCTCCCGTTTCAAGAACTTTTCTATAAAAGAGGGGTCAAGTTGGATGGCCGCGGAGTTTTTAAAATCAAAGAGCAAAAGCTGTTAGTATATCATATGGTAGATATGTACGGAACCCTTAGCGCGAGTCCGACTCGCACTTGGCCGGGTTTTTTTTTATGTAACAAGTGAGCAACCGAGCTTGTAGGCCACCTGATGGTCACCACCGCCCATAGCGCCCACTGTCTTATTAGTAGCATAATTGACACTAACAAGACAGCAAAGCGCATTGCCCACCCTGAAAACTATGGTGGTGTGTCTCATGTGCTAGTAATTTGTCTGGCTCCCTTGCTCTTCAAACCGAAACACAGGAGTGACACTGCTGCTTTACGGCAGAAAAAAAGCAAGGGTTTGGTAGTTCCCCAGACGGACTTTGCACAAAAGCCCTAACATCTTCTATAATGGAAAATTGATGAAATCTACCTATTTTACGTTTAGTTTCAAGATTTTTATGTAAAGAAGTTTATAAACTACGACGCATTATACTCAAATTTCATACTAAATCCGTTTTGACTTTTGAAAGTAGCGGATTATAGAGATTATAATTAATTTCCCGCATGATGCCGGCAAAGAATAGTACCAACCCATCTATACCCGTAGGGTCGTAAGACGCGACTAAGGGTTTATAAACCGGAAGATGGGCAGTAGCATCTTTCTGTGTATCGTACCATCTCCATCTCACATACTGCGGTCACCAACAACAGCGGTCGCCAGCCGCAACGCTTACAAGCATGGTGACCGCGGTTAGTTAGGTTAGTTTATGCTGGATTTCTGGAGGACCCTGTCCTGCAGTGGACGTGTCTTGGTATGTTATGATGATAATGAAGATGACGTCTCTAGACTCTAGCTAGACGTATCAATCACGTACAAAACGCCTTTGAAAAAAGGTGCGTAAAGAACTAAGTACGTACAGCTATTGCTATAATTTATTTGACAGGCACTTAAATACTTGAGTCAAACTTCATCTGAAAAAATTCTGTAAGTATCTCAAAATCCTTAAAACTTTTACAAATGATTTCGCCCAAAAATATTCACCTTTTTAGATATTCAATATTGTTATTCTTGTCCTTTCCCATCAAATATTCAAAGCACATTGCGTACAATTCTAGTGAAATTCAATACCTACCAATCGTTCAGAATTTTGCATTAGCCAAAAATACTCTCCGCATATAAAGTATGAGACGAGAATGATTGATTCTACGTAGCTGGTGTCACATAAAATATTGATGTTTGGTGTCATAAAACGGGACCCTAAAAAGAACCCCTTTCGGGTTTCGGGTGCCGTTGACCATCAAAGCTTTTTGCATAATTTTCTGCCTCTACGCACCTTGATTCTCAGGAGTGTACGTAAACATTTCGCTGTGAGTGTGTTTTTATAGTTTTTTGATGTTAGAAATACGTTTGATATTTTGGTCGACCGCGGATTGGTAGATTTCTAGATTAAAAAATTTCAAGTAATCTTCTTCTACCTACTTGCTTAAATGACATAATAATTGTAATATTTATTTAATACTTATTTGTTTTTGAGGAAATTTATTACAACGGAAAATCGTAGTTTCTTATTGGAATCGTCATTATAAAAATAATGTTTTCTTTGTCACAGTCAACAAATCCCTTTTTTATTCATATCAAAATTTTTTATTTTCTTGTTTTCTTAACGTAGGTATTATTATTAATCTAACAGCCCAATATTATTAGCAGTTGAGCATAACGGGATTACTTTCGGAACATGTCTGTAAAAATAAAAAAATATTTTTTGTTTAACCAAACTCCTTGAAGGTGGTAGGCTTTTGAAGGTGGTAGGGCTTTTGTGGAAAGCCCGTCTGGGGAAGTACCACCCCCTTGCTTTTTTATGCCGTGAAGCAGCAGTGTTTGCACTGCTGTGTTTCGGTTTGAAGGGCAAGGGAGCCAGTAAGACACGGCACGTAAGACATACCATCTTAGTTCTCAAAGTGAGCAACGCGCTTTGCTGTCTTATTAATGTCAAAATATGCCATTAATAAGACAGTAGGTGCTATGGGCGGTAGTGACCACTTACCATCAGGTGGCCCACCTGCTCGTTTGCTCACTGTCTTGTAACATAAAAAAAACTCCTCCGAGCTGAGAAATGTGCGAAAAATTAAAACTGGCTAGAAAACTCACTTTATAATTTAATTACATATTGTTTAACAATTAAAATTTCCTCCAGATATCCCGATCGATTGTATTCAGAACCTCAATTTTAAGAATCCAGTTCCTGACCACGGACCGGTTCTAATGTAATGGTATGTTTTGTGTTGGTAGATAGAATATCGATAATATTGCTTTTATCAATTCATTTAAGTCCTTTCTTACACTACTTCATCTACCTCTTCAATACCTACCATACTCTATATAATAAAGCAATAACTTAATAATCTCAAATGTATTGGATTGATACAGTTATATCTGAATATTATTAGATCTCATGACGCACGGTAGAATAAATTTTATCGTCCTATCACTTAGTCTCAAATTGCATGTCATAAATATAACCAAGGTTTGTCGTATCGGAGACATATTCGATATTGTCGTAAAATGGTATGAGATGCGATCGACTTTTTATGAGAGTAATCCTAATCACATTTCATGGGTTGTAAGGGCTGAAATTTGTATTTTCCCAATTAAATGGAATGGCAAAAAGATAGGAACCTAAAATGTTTTTGAATTTGAAGATGGCAGGTACATCTTGATTTGTACTTTTGCAAGTACAAATTATTATTATTAATTATTCTTTCACGGTAAACGAATTAGTAAAAAAATTAACGGGTTTTTGTTGATTTGTTGATCTTGATTTGTACTTTTGCAAGTACAAATTATTATTATTAATTATTCTTTCACGGTAAACGAATTGGTAAAAAAATTTACAGGTTTTTGTTGACTGTACAAAACGTGCCAGATTGCGCCCAAGCAACCCTGTTTTTTTAGACTCACTTTTTCATTGCGCACCAGCCTAGATAGGTGGCTTTTTGGTGTTGGGTTAGGGTTGCCAACAGCCCGTTCTCCGTCTATTAATCAATAACTAATAAATAATCTTTACAAATAAATCAAAGTCAAAATCGGTTATTCATTGTTGGATATTAAAATCTCTTAATGACGTCAGCTAAACTACATCGCTTCACAAACAATGTGGCGCCATAGTGGGGAAAAAAGAATAATAATAAAATAAACCAAACTAAACGTAAAGTCTAGTTTATTTTATTATGATCTAGGGCCTAAGGTGTATCAAAAAGTGTAATGGAACCCATTCAGGATATTTTTTAATCTTTTGTTAGTAACTCCCAAGCCACTCAACCGATTACAACTATGTTTTCAGGGTGATACTTCCCCAGCCGGATATGCACAAAAGTCCTACCACTCATATAATATACATGACTCGAACCCTCTCCTCAAAATATCCAGCATGGCACTTCTTATGGGATGATTTTAAGTCGTCATCATCATCATAACATCCCATGAAACGTCCACTACAGGACAGGGAGCTCCCTTCAGAATTCTAGCTTTTGCTGGAAAAATGTAAAGGGAAAGTACCATAGTCACCTCGCTTGTTAGCATTACGGCTGGCACCATGGACCGCGGTTGTAGGTGACCGCAGTAAGTAAGATGAAAGATATAAAGGAGGATGCTGCTGCCCATCCTCCAGTTAACCCTTAGGCGCCTCTTACGACACCCACGGGTATGTATGGGTTGGTACTATTCTTAGACCTTTGCCGGCACCACAAGGGACGGGATTTGAAGTACTAGAAATAAACCACTAAAAGCTGTAACTACCTGTCATGACACAACCTAATAAAATCAATTTTGCAAGTTAATTGCGTACTTTTCCCTCACAAAAGGAGCAACAAATCAATGTGCCAAATTGTCTTACAAATTAGAGAATGACTATCGGGGTGAAATCTCCTTCTTCCGGTAAATCTTCGTTAGATCCAAGATGGCTTTCGGCACGCAACCAAGCTAAGTCAGGTAAATCTATTGTTCTTAGGTTATGTAGAACTTGTGTAAATTAAGAAAACAACGGTTTTCTTTACATACCGCCGTCACATTATATGCCTGACCACATTTTTAGGGTTCCGATACCAAAATGGTAAAAAAAGGAACCCTTATGGTGTCGCTTTGTCTGTCTGTCTGTCCGTCTGTCTGTCACACCTGTATATCTCGACAACCACTCATGCTATCGACTTGAAATTTGGAATAGTTTTAAAATATGGTTGTCCTACTTAGTTGTACGTGAAAGAATGAAGAAAAAATCATGATTATTAATGTAAAGGGGGCCCAAATAGGGGGGGGGGGGCAAAATTTCAAATTATCGGTACTTACGCGATTCAGACAAAAAAAGATATTAATGAATAACCAAATTTAAATAGAACTTGACGTCTTTTGTACAAACTGGCAAGAGCAGGCTCTTAATAGGGACGAATGGAGAAAAAAGAGGGAGCCAACAGCCTTTGCCCAGCAGTGGGACAGCAACGGCTAAATAAGAAAATAGTACGTACAACAGTATATAGACCTATTTCATAAACCAAGAACACACTGCTCAAACGAATAGAAAACGAACTATTATAAGAAAAAATGTTTATTCATAAAAAAATTAACACTCCTGTGTTCGGATAATTTTGACAAGGCCGCTGCAAAAGACTTGTGTCCCAGATTTAAGAGAATAAATAAAATTAATATAGAATAGAATAAATTAAATCAACATGATTTTTGCTCGAGAAGTTTTGTAGGCGTTCTTGTTATCAAGGGTTTTATTGATAACAAACATCGGTAGAACGAGCTCACTAAGTGTAAAGTAAAAAAAATAAGTAAAAACAAAAAAATCGTAGCTGAAAAGAGAAAAGCAAGCAAGGATATTAAAGGATGCTGATTCTTTTTTCATGAAAGTTTCATTTAAGTAAAACTAAATATCCTATTAATTTTCGGAAATCAAACCCTTACACTCTGTTTATTGAGTAGTTTTCAGGTTTACTTACGCTTATGTAAATTTTTCAGTTTTTCAGGCATTTTTTATATAAACATACTGAGTTATTTGCCTTAATAGTTAGAAATTAAAGCTACAACTTGGTTACTTTTAAGTAAACTGTTCCTCATCCCACCAGACTTGCTTAAACCAATAAAAGTAGACTTATATCGCATCCAAATCGAAAGCAATACGCTTAATGGCCTCAGTACTTCTGTAGCGGCATATAAAACTAAATTTACTTCACATTTAAGGTAGAGCATCGTTCGTGTCGCTTACGACGCCTTTGGGTGTCGTCGAGTCGCATATAGGCGATAATTATCGAACGGTTACCGCCACGTTGCCGCTTAAGATAAGTCTCGTGACTTGAAAGGACTTTTAGAACACGCGATGGAATAGAAAGAGAAAATGTTGATAGTAAAGAAAACTTTGTCATCTGATACAACTTAGGGCATCTGATACAACATAACAAATTCTTCCAAACCATCATAGAGGGAAAAATTGAGGGAAGGAGAGGTAGAGGCAGGCCTAGACGTTGCTACATGGACCAGATTAAAGATTAGTGGAATATGTCGTATCAAACAGTCAAAAAGGAAGTTTCAGAAGATAGGGAGGTATAGAAATCACTCCATCGACAAGAGCGTAGCTCTTAAATAAGAAGAAGAAAGAAAAGTTTAGGGGCGTCTGGAGCATTCACATTGCGAGGAACCATACACAACTGCCACGCGAGGCAATCAATGTTTTGCATCGTTTACATAGAGAGGCATAGGAGTTACTCTACGAATAAGAGAGCAGCTCTTAAATAATTAGAAGAGAGATGGTTAACATCATTGGGCGGCTCCACAGACCGAGCAGCCTCGGATGCGAGGTCCGTCTTCTCACTGACCAAGCCTCGTACCTCGTAAGGCTGTTGGATCTGAGGAAACGCGACTGGATTTGCATGCAAACTTTATAACTGCCATATTCCTACATATTCTTAAAACTTGGTTGGGGTAAATCTCTTAAGAATGTAAGACTGCTGGCTGACGGGTCAATTTCTTGTGAGTCTAACAATTAGTTTAAAAAAAAACTTTATTTGGACATTAAGGTTGATACACATGACACTGACATAAAAATCGTATCGAAAATATCAAACTCTACCCGCAAAACCCTTAGGCCTTAGTCGTAAACGCTCACGTTGACGTTATAGGCTATAAGCTCTGCCATAAGGTTTAGTGGTTGTTTGCATAAACTTGCAGCCTACCACTATCCTATGCAGTTACTGCACTGTAAAGGCGATAACTTTATATTGACATTCGATAGTCAATTTAAACATATCGCTCCGTTAAAACTACACTATGTTTTTGTGTTTAATTTATTCAAATTATTTATGTGAAAAGCAGAGCCATAAAAACTACTTTTCAAAACCGTAAAAGTTCAAACAAAACAACAGTTCGGTCCATTACACAAACAAATACCAATATTTGAACAAAAACCTTCCCCAAATGGCAACAAAAATAATAATCTTGTTATTAACTGGGTACAATGAGATCTGTATAAATAAAAATTCACTCAAATATACCACGCATAGTCGTTGTTCTTAAACAAAACTCGCATTAACTCAAAAAAGTCATAAAAGTCTATAGATTTCGTTTAAAAATGAACTTTATAGCTATAGCGAAAGAAATTAAGCGAATGCGACGAAATACACAGCTTAAAAAAAGGCCCTACAATTTTGCTACATCGCTAATATATTTAAAATTGGAACTTCAATCTGGGGAATAGAACTGTATTTCTTTTACACTCAAACACGGTTAGGGGCGCGCAAAGCCGTAGGCCTATTTGCGTCGGTTTCACACTTACAACAATAGTGTCATGATTCGTGATCCCGGATTATCCCAGTACAATCGCCGGATTAGGTCGCGTTGCGGCAAACAAATGGAAGCGGGACACCACGGGATCTTTGACTAACGAGTGGAACAAGTGCACATCACTAATGGCCGTTCGAATTTCAAACATAATTTATTTTTGTTTCTTTTATGCTAATTGTACTTTTAAGGCTAGATTCTCGATGGCCATACATGATTTGTTTTTACTTCTTCAATTTGTTAAAGCAAAGTGTTCACAGCTAATACAGCCACGTCTTATTTTGTCTTAATTTATTGTTAAACAACACAATTTTTTATTTACGGGACAATTAGTAGAAACTATTAAATATTTCTGTATAATGTGGTGACATTAACAAAATTCTCAGTTAATCATTCGTGCATCTTGAAGGGTTGGTCCCATTATCAAGCTTAATTGTCTCCTCTTGTTCCCTCTGGAACTCCGGCCAGAGTCGCGGTAACTTAGGGGATGCAACCAAAAGTTTAAGATCTACCTACATAAACAAGAGTCAGTTTAGATCGCTCTTAAACATATTTTTTTAACTATACGCATATACACCAAAGAGTGGAATATCATTGAATATAGTCAAGAAGCGAGTCAAGAGGCTTTTCTGGGTAACTTCCTTCTATCGTCGACCTAATCTTTATCTTCAGGGCTATTATAGAGAAATAATGTAAAACGGAAAGTTTAAGACTTTTATCTACTCTCATATCGTTAATCCTCAATAATGCGTTAAAAAATTGTAGGTTAACATCTTCATAATGTCAATCTGTGCTTAGAAACACTCTTAGCAGCATTTTTTTATCTGTGGGAGTACAAGTATTGAATTTACTAACAGTCAATTTTTATAGGCGCGCCATTGACAGCTTGATGCGTTTGTAGTCTGTGGCTGCAAGGAGGTTTCATTGCAATAATGGAAAACTCAGCAAACAAAAGTTGTAGTTACATAATTTTATTAGTTTTGTAATGAAATAAGTGATAAAATCGTTTACGATTTGCCTTTGAGTGTTTTTAAAGCAGCTATAGGAACTTCGCTTAGCAGTTATCACCGGAAAAAGAGAAAAAATAAAGGTTTGTTTTTGAACACATTATTTTAGGATGCACGATATGAGAGTAGATAAAGTTGTGTATGCAACTCCACATAATTAGGTATAAAACACTCGTGTCTTCTATTATGGAACTTGGCTCGCTACGCTCGCCTGCGTCCCATAAACCGACACTCGAGTTTTATACCCCTCATTATGTACCGTTGCATAAACTACTATTATCCATAGTTGAGACCTTATTAAGACATTAATGGTTTCGTTCCTACTGAATAAGGACGACTCTTTCTTTTACAACGTTGTTTCGTTTTGCTCCCGAAGCCCAGTGATTGTAATAATGAAATAAGCAATCTTCCCAAACAAAAAAAATCTCCATACTGTGTAGACGAAAATAATGTTTCACCTCACGCTCGGAAAAATTTGCTTTATCGCTGGAAATCTGTGTGCAAAAGTCATTTTTGGCCGCTAGCGGTGAATAGGTTTTTCAAATTCGGTTGAAATATATAACAGTAATTTTTGGTCGCTAAGAAGAATCCTGAGCGTAGTAAAGGTTTCTAGGCACGAGACGCAAAATAATTTTGCTGTCGAGCGAAACAAAAATTTTTTCACCTCATTAAAGCGAGGAAATGTTAACTTAATGCAAGAAAAGCAATTCAAATATAAGAAATCAGTGTTTAAATAATTTATTTATGCATATTATCGTAAGGGCATAATACCTACATATTGGTGCGCACGGCAGCAAGCAAGTGAAAACAAGACCAGTATAAGCTGAAATAGCAATATACGCTACAAACCCCTGAACCGGGACTGTAATGCTTATGTTTGTGACTCTACCTTTAAACAATATGATAAATTTGCAGAACAAGGCTCAAGGATTCCAATGTGGAGACAGAAAATACAGCGGATTTGGAAGTTATAGGGAGAGTCCATTATTCTGAGCAAAAGAGCAAAATAAGCAAAAGCCGATCGAAATTTGAATACTTCTTATTATCAGCCAGTACCTTATCCACCAGACACACACTATTCATACCACCATTTCTTTCTTTCAGATAGCTGCGTCCCTCTTTTCGTTTAAAACGGTAGTGCGGAGCTGGTTTTACTAGTGGCTAGTACTGCATGGAGGTTTGCATACTACAAAATATTAAATACGTCACGTTCGAATTTCAAAAACCATTTGCCCACTAGCGGCCAAAAATCGCTTTTGGCAGCAGAATTTAACCGAAAAACCAAATATTTGCGACCTTTAGAGGTGAAAAAGTTTTTTCTCCGGAATGTACTTATTTTGATTAATAGAATCACTGGGCATCGGTGGCAAAACCAATGAAAATTCACCTTGTTTTTTTTTAACTTTGATCTGACAAGAAGCTGCTGCCATTTTCATTCTCTCCAAAAATTTTATCAAATAGTTTTATAAACAGTTATTACTCAATTATACTGTAGGAATACTATGTCATCATCATCATCATTATATCCCATGAAACATCCACTACTGGACAGGGAACTCCCTCCAAAATTCCAGCTTTTGCTGAAACAGTGTGGAGGAGAAGTACCATAGTCACTACGCTTGTTAGCGTTACGGCTTGCACCATGGACCTCACTTGTTTGTGACCGCAGAATGTAAGATGATACGATACACAGAAGGTGCTGCCCATCCTCTGGTTCATTAACCCTTCGTCGCCTCTTACGACACCCACGGGTAGAGATGGGTTGGTACTATTCTTTGCCGGCACCACACAGGGTAGGAATACTACTTATGTATTTTTTTTTTTATTCGAAATATGATTACGAAGTTTATTGGTTTAATCTTGTCTATTATAATGTATAAAAAATAATTACCACATGTATTATTTTTGTTGTTTGTAATTTTAAGAACAATGTTTGTAGAGAAAGAAAAAAATTTGAAAAGTTTCCCGGAAAATCTACCGAGTCGGGAAAAATTTAAGGCGCTTTTCTACGGGATTTTGTATAAAGGTTATAAGCGTGCGAAGCCGCAGAGCAGAACGCAAGTACATACAACACCACACCACAGCCCATCGAAGTAGACCGTCAGACTAAAGAGCTCAACTTACACTGGTCGCGTCTGTACATAGTAATTAATCAAGCTAAATCGGCTGCGACAATAGAATTAGGGTCCATTGTACCTGGTTTACCTGATCCTCTGCAGGTGTTATGTAATGGAGCTGGATTTAATGCTTATTGCTTCTGTGTTTATGGTAAAATATGGATTAAACCAAGTTTAGTTTAAATGTACATTAGTATTTGGTTTAAAAGTGTTTAGATTATTGATTAAGCTCTCTAAGAATACTATGTATTACTTATGGTTTTTTCTTCTGGTTGACGGTGAACAGGTTTTAATGCGTTTTTATTATTTGTTAGTTTTGCAAAACGAGAAAAGAAACGGTTCACTGTCATGTTAACTTATATTGCTACTTTATTATTGTAAATGAGCCTGCTTTTAAACTTGATCTAACGCCTTAGCGACGAACGAAATGAGGTCAACGACAGAACGAGCATGTTCAGAAATTGCATATTCACTCGCAACTTGAACATATTCGGACTGAGGAATTTGGGAATCTGTACACCGCAGGCAGAGAATTCTACTCCGTAGCTGTGAATGTAATTAAAAATACAGGCTTAATTATTTTTATTAGGCACAAATACGTGTATAATCTTTTAGAAATCACCGAGTAATAACGAGATTATAAAAATAAACAAAGCCCTCGCCCACAGTCAAAAGTAACGAATTATCGAATAATTTGATAATTGTGAAATCGTGTTTGAAAAATGTACAAATATCCTCCTCCAGAGCTTTTATCAATTTTAAAAATCTTTTTAGTCACACACCTACAAAGCTTAAAATAGTACCAATTATTGCCGTCAGGGCCTATATCTACGATTTTTATAGAGTTGAAAAATTTACATCCAAATCGTTAATCCGAAATAACATGAACCTGCAGTTAAAGAGTTAACTCCCGATTATTTTTTGGTCGTTTAATGTGTACAGTGGATTTAAAAAATAATTCTAGGTTGTCAGGTTTTAAACAAGTGTTAATTTTTTTTATGAATTCTAGTTTTATGTTTATGTTACTCAATATTGTTGCATACAGTGTTTAATTCACTTTTTATTATCATCATCATCATAACATCCCATGAAACGTCCACTACAGGACAGGGAGCTCCCTCCAGAATTCCAGCCCCTGCTGGAAAAATGTGGAGGGGAAGTACCATAGTCACCTCGCTTGTTAGCGTTACGGCTGGCACCATGGACCGCGGTTGTAGGTGACCGCAGTAAGTAAGATACAAAGGAGGATGCTGCTGCCCATCCTCCAGTTTATAACCCTTAGTCGCCTCTTACGACACCCACGGGTATGTATGGGTTGGTATTCTTTGCCGGCACCACACAGGATAAGAATACTTTGCAATTTTTTTCAATGTCAATTTTTCTTACTAAAGATTAACTTAAGATCATTCAGACACAATGTAAATTGTTAATGAATTTAATAAATTAAATTATAGACAATATTGTTTTGAAGAAAAAAGTTTTGAAACTTATCTTTCTTTCTTCATTGAATTTCTTGGCGCACTGTACCATGATATCATTATGTTATAAATTGTTAATACTCTTGTTAATAAACACAATTGTTAATAAACACAATGCTGTTACTATTTTATTTGTTTGTTTTTATTTTATTAATAAATTCACTAATTACTCGTAAAAAGATCAGCCCAGTCAAACCCAAAATCTGGTCGAACTGTAAAGCAGTCAACCAAAACACAACACGGTCAGCCCTAATTAGAAAACAAATCACCCAGCAAGCCCTTTTGCCGACCAAAAAAGGGATTTTGAAACAAATCCCTTATTCGCTAGGGCCCTGAAAAATAAATTCGCTGTACCGATTTTCATTAACCACGTAGAGTTCATTTTGAAACACATTTCTAGATTTCGTCAGTTTTAGCGTTTGTACGTTGCAGTTTAGAATTCTTTTTGTTATGTGATGTACCATGTACCGGAAGACAAAGCATAGGCAGGCCCCCCACAAGGTGGACCGACGATCTGGTCAAGGTCGCGGGGAAGCCGCTGGATGCAAGCAGCACACCACCGGTCATCATGTTGATCTTGAGGGGAGGCCCATGTCCAGCAGTGGACGTCTTAAGCCGATATACTTTTTGTTTTTTGCTACGGCTTGCTACCAGGCCGTAGCACTAATCTTAAATAAGCCCACTGGATGGGAAACTATCAGTCAAGGTATTCGTGCCGTTTTGGTGCTGTACGCTATCTGTGTATCGAATTATTGTCCAAGAAACTAAACTATATTCTGTACCAATTGGTGGCGTTTCAAATTAGAATTAGAGACCAAAAGTGACAGAAACGTAGAACTTACTGGTAAATAAGGTATGGATATTATTATGTGGATTACCCCAGACCCTTTGCTACGGCATGCTACGGCGCGTAGCAAACCGTAGGGCGTAGCGTAGCGCAGCACACAACGGGAAGTGAACACGACAGAGACAACGTGAAAAATACGACGTGATCTGTCTCTGTTTGTGGAAATTTATTAACAAGCTTTCATTTTGTTTTTTAACAAGAAGATTCACAGACTCACATCTTTTTTAGAGCTTGTTGATTTGGCCTGTACCTTCTTTTCCTTACCTTATGAAATCGTCTCTCCTTACAAACTGCTACAATTCAATCTCTTTTCTCTTTCGTTGTCATAGGGAAGTGCGTTCGCTATCTCTTTCACACGTAGTGTGAAATCAGTCTCACAAATTAAATCCCGCCTCAGATTATTACATAGCTCAGTGACTGTTCATAAATAACCCTAAGGGAGAAACGCACGCAGTTTTCGCAACCTAAAATGCAATAAAAAAGATATTTTATAGTCTAGAAAGTGTTATACATACAATGTTATTGTTTTGTATCTGACATCCTTTTTCCCACTTATTAGTGAGGTCAAAGGAACTACTTTTTTCCAAGACTTTGCTAATAACGCACAAAAAACTTCTCATACAAAATGTGTTGGTCACTAAATTACGTTTTTGTATGAGAAGTTGAATTTTTTTTTATGTGTTGTTAACAAAGTCGTAGAACGAAAGTTGTTCCTTTGACCTCTCACTAATAAGTGGGCAAACGGATGTCAGGTACAAAAATACAACCTAGAATAAAATTATAATAGCATTAATGACTAAGTTTCACAAAACTTCTTGGCAGCACAAGCCTTTAAAAAATATTTAAATGTTATTGACCGTTTTAATAAAATACTTATATTTTTTCTTCTTTATATATTTTTTTAACTCTATGACTGATTTTAATTTTTGCAAAAACTCGCGATAGAAACCTTTTTTCATTCCAACAACACTGACTGGCCACCAAATTCAAATTCCGAACTCCAACCGGGCAGCGTCCGAACGCAATTCAAATTTGGAAGCCCGCTGGATTTGGAGCGTGCATTCCCGCGACGGCGCTCGCAGTTATATTATGTCCCTGATTTATTGCATCGAATTCCCGTCGGTAATTAGTGCGTGCCACCTCCTCCCTTGAATGAGGGGTGGGAGGACAGGCTGGTATTGCCAGATGAAGGAAAATAATTAGGCGTGGGTTAATTTAAAGTGAGGGTAAGGGCTTTGGATTTGTCAAAATTTGTCACTCATTAAAGATGAGACCGATCAACGACTCCAAAAATTTTGACACCAATTAGATTTCAATTTATAAGTGCATGATGTCATGATTATGTAACAAAAAAGGTGCAAATATGATAGTAAATGAGTTCTAAACAACAACATGAAACAACATCTCAACATTAACCAAACACAAATGAAAACATCACACAAACAAACAAAACATAGACACCAACAAACAAAAATATGAACAAAACATGATGAACATGAACACCAACAATAAAATGAACTTATTTATTGATTTATTTATTTATCCAAAACATATTATAAATTACAAATTATACTTTAAGGTCGTGCGACGGAAGCTGTATAAAGCTTATCTGTCGCAGACGAGTTCTATAGTACAAATACAAATATTCTTTGTTAATCAAACATTGCATATTTTCTCACTAAACGACGGATAAACTCACGTTGTATATGCCGTCAATATAAAAACTGAGTTTATCCGTTGGAGTAGATACATAATTCAACATTGTATAGTTATCTAAATCTCTCTACTACTTTTTTATTTACGCATTCAGTTGTATTTAAGTCAAAAGCTTATTGTAGCCATCAATTAGCACTAAAAAGGTCTTTTATAATATTTCCAATTTCTTACATTTATCTTGTCGTCACGATAATTACCTACATCCGTGACAAACCAAAGGATTTACTCATTCATTTTGTCACAATCATTTTAAAATATGCTATTTCGATTTTCAATTATCATTAGTTTCAATAATGATAGTTGATGAAACCCGCCCCGCGCGGATTACAGGAGATTGAGTTTAATCGGACGCCCGGGACTGCCATTAATAACGGAGTCCCGTTAATTGAACCCCACTGCCGCCGGCGATATTTCAAATTATAGAACACTCGATAAAATGCCGGTTAAACGATCGCTGTGCAACTCGGCTTGTGGTTGTATTGGAGGGTAGATTGCTGATGGCGATTTCTAATCCTTTGACCACAGACTCGGGAATTTGTCAGAATTTAAGATTTTAACTAAAACTTGAACAAAACATTGTTATGCGTAGTAACAAGGGTGTTAAAGTCGGTAGGTCCGTTCAGCATTAAAAGTCCATGATCAAATTCAGATTTCTAAAATCACTATTCAGTTTATACCTATAGATTTTGGAAATCTGAATTTGGTCATCGACTTTTTGAAGTGAAAACTTCTTTAGCGGCGCTTAGCACTTTTTTAGATGGGTAAAAAAATGTTAAACTCGCTTCAGATGTCGCATCAGATCCATAGCCCGATCGAAAAAGCGTCAACTGTCAACCGTATTGCAATACGGGTTTTTATTCAGTGACATCAAAGAAGTACGCGAGCAATGGCGCGATTGGCCCTTACAAAAAGCAAAGAGGTAATATTCAAAAATGCAAGTTTTCACTTCTGCCGGCACTCCCGGAGTGCAACCCGTCCTTTTTTTTATGCTGAACGTACTCGAACTATCGTTCCCCAGAAGTGACACCATATCATCTTCTTAGATATTTCCTAAGTGAATAGTACCTACGGTAAAATGAGTAAACAGACTACACATATGCTAACAATAGTTTCAAAAAACATTGAACTAAAAATCCATCACACTCTTGGGAAATTTGTACGAAGATGTTACTTGCGCGTACAAGACAAGTACCTATATCGAGTGTAGTATACCTTCTCTCAACAAGATGGAGGCTCCCAATCCATCGAAGCAAATCTTAATCCAATACAGCGCGACAGCGCATGATTTATACAGGGACTACGATCATCGGGGGCGGTAAAATGTTGCTGGGTGTATAGTGAGAATGTGGGAAAGGATTGGAAAGGGGTGGTGCAAAACTTAGCGGAAAATTTATAACTTAGGTAGTTATGTAGCCATTATGTAGCGCTAAGTGCATGACCTGATGCGATTGCGTTGATATATCTATAAGCAAATTAGAATTTTTTTTATCGCTGTGACTATTATTGGAATGTACTTAATAATTATTATCTTCTGTAACACCGTGTCAAAATTGAAGGAATAGAAAAGGAAATGTAGTTATTTACACAATAAGGTATAATTTCGCATAAATTACAATACACTTTACATGAATTTTCCAATTTCCGGAAACTCTATGGAAAACAGCTATAGATAGGGATCAAATGTCAAAATTTGGCAAGTCCCAGAGGTCTTGCCAAAGCCTTCAAAGGTTATTATAATATTTTAAGTTTCCGTGAAGCGCTCTTTTACGACAAATTGCAAACTAATACCATTTACTGCTGTCAAACCTTTTTGACGAAAACAAACATCTGTCAGCAAAGATTTTTAAGGGAGGTTGATTTCAGTAGACGTACATTGCTCACTGCACTCGACATTTTAACTAACATATTAAACAAGCAATGTATTTGTACTGTCTCCGTGTAAGTGAAGCGCTCTTTTACGACAAATTGCAAACTAATACCATTTACTGCTGTCAAACCTTTTTGACGAAAACAAACATCTGTCAGCAAAGATTTTTAAGGGAGGTTGATTTCAGTAGACGTACATTGCTCACTGCACTCGACATTTTAACTAACATATTAAACAAGCAATGTATTTGTACTGTCTCCGTGTAAGTGAAGCGCTCTTTTACGACAAATTGCAAACTAATACCATTTACTGCTGTCAAACCTTTTTGACGAAAACAAACATCTGTCAGCAAAGATTTTTAAGGGAGGTTGATTTTTGAAGCACTACGACAGGTAATTGATGGGGACGGTGATGGGGACACAAAGTTCTGTCAGATTCAGATTCAGGTTATTTATTCATAACCAGCTATACACGTCAAGTATTAAATTGTCAAAATTGTCAATACTGCATTTTCATTTTAAGGACTAATAAAGCAAGTTTTTAGCGCTCCGCATGTGTCCGCAATACACTCAACTTGCACACACCTGAGCGCAATCACATTATCTAGCTTCTCGCTCATGCTGAGAGGATTTTTATACTATAGATTTTGTATAGGGTTTCGAAAATCGCCATAAAACCTTAACTAGCACCGAAGATACCTGCGCTGCGTAAACCCTGAAAATTATGATCTTGTGTCATCAAGAAGATTGAAAAATCCAGTGAGTTTTTTAATACTGTAAGAGTGCCTGATAAAAAAATTGTGTCTTTTCAAGGACTTCTACACCATTTACAACTTTAAGGAGACTGCATTAAAAATATACTTAACCATTGTCAATACTTAGATGAAGGGTTCAATTGTGGATGTTATTGTCTTATCATGGCAAATTAAATAAAAACTAAAATATTTACAGCTCGAGAATTTTATTTGAAGATTCAATTATTAAGACTGTTCTTGGTAGAAGTTATCTACGCTGAAATAGCTATTCTAAAAGTTACAATAAACAAAAAAAAAAAAAAAAAAACAATGAACTTGCAAAATGCAATGCACGAGAGTTTATGAGGTCGGTCATCGACTTCCTAACCTGTTCCTTCTATTCTGACCTTCTGCCCACACGATATGATGATGGCATAGAAAACTTTACAACGAGACA
Source organism: Athrips mouffetella (assembly GCA_947532105.1). Lineage (NCBI taxonomy): Eukaryota > Metazoa > Arthropoda > Insecta > Lepidoptera > Gelechiidae > Athrips > Athrips mouffetella. Next base: position 7,710,057 of record OX383959.1, read on the forward strand.
CCTTTGTTTATACGATAATAGCGTTGAGACACAGTAAAGAGATGGGTTGAGACCTGTAGATAAGATTAACATTTTAATTCAAGCATTTGAGTTTTAGGCATCTAGTTTCAATGAGTTTTATATATTTCCGGGATACGTCTTCTAGTATGGGGATTGGTCCATGGTTTCAAGGGAAGAAAGTACCCAATCAGCTTTAGCAACAAAGTCTGCTTGGAAAGAGACAGCAAGACTGTTAAAAGAACATCATCAAATGCAGTTGGACTGTTACAAATCGAGCGAGCACTTGGGAATTGGAACACTGCTAAAGTTGTGATCCAAGCAGGGAGGGATTAGAGCTTAACAATAAGACCATTTTCACAAATGAACACAAAATGCACCTACTATATAGGGTGACTTTTAATTAGTTCTTGATAGCAAAATATAAGCACGTACTCAGGATACTAAACAACTTTTCCCAAGGAACATAGGTCGAAATATGAAAAAACAAATTTGACCTCCCATACAAAATGCGCTATCAGCTGATGCAGTTTCTATGGGAGGTCAAAGCTTGATTTTCGTATGTCGACCTATGTTCCTTGGGGAAAGTTGTTCAGTATCATGAGTACATTCGTAACTTTTTCTATCAAGAACTAATTAAAAGTCACCCTATATATAGGTACATCTTAAACCTTTAAAAAGATACAACAAAAACACGTTTAACATAGAAAACCTAACCTTTTGAATTGGTTTTAACAGGACAGTATTTTGAAGAAAAGTTGTATTTTTTCAGATTTCAGTGAAATTTTATTTATTAGAGACATACAACAAAATACAATTTAAAAATATTACATTACATAAAACAGGTTTTAAGGCTAATTGCATTCCAAAAACGCATGTCTACAGCATGTCAGTGGTTATACAAGCAACAATAATTTAAAAGGGGAAAACAATCAAAAGAATTATACAGTTAAACTAATATATTTGACAAATATACTTATTTATTTATTTATTCATAATTGCATGCTACATGTCATAAAATCTTACATACTTACTAGTGTTAGTAAAGACAATGGCATGTAGCGCCGTGTTCGGGCACTGCAACTTAAACCTATGTTAGTAATTAAATTCATTAAATTAAAACCGAAAATAATCAATAGATTAAATGTATTAAAATGTCATATTAATTTATAAATTATTATCATTAATGAACTCAGCAACAGTATAATAACATTTAGAGATTAATAGAGATTTTAAACTATTTTTGAATATTTGTATTTTACTTTCAGACTTTATGCTTCCAGGTATTTTATTAAAAATTTTGATAAATCTGTTATATGGACTTTTACTAAATATCGTCAAGTTGCTTTCAAGTGGTGCTAGTCTGTCTTTATGTCGTAGGTTTCGGCTGCAGACATCTGTCATTTTTTTGAAAAGGTGCTCATTTTTTCTTACAAATAGACCGACTTCTAATATGTAGATTGACGGAAGCGTTAGGAGCTCGTTTTGAATAAAATGCGGTCTGCAGCTCGCTCTAGCGCGGATGTTAGCAAGAATTCGGATACACTTTTTTTGCATAACGAACACGTCATGTACGTTAGTGCTGTCGCCCCATAGAATTAACCCATATCGGAGCCATGCATAGGCGTATCCGTAGTACATTACAAACTAAATATACCTACACTAATATCACTTAGTGTTGCAGGTTAAGATGAATGAGATGGTTCGAGAACAATGGATTTAGCTGTTCGAGAAAATTTGATCAAAGTGCTACTATAAATATCTAGGTCAGGGTTATCGGTCATAACGTCATTACAGAGTCTACACATTCTTACAATCGGATTATAGAACGAAGTATTATTTTTGTATACCTGTAAGGCAAACAATTTAGGCTTTCACACTCTGCGCATAGTGTTAAGCTGGATTCGGGAGAGAAGGTAGGGCGAATCAACGTTGGAATAACAAATCTTATATTAGCAAATTAATTAAGTTTATAAGTGTTTTAGTTTTATTTTGTAAAACAACGGGACTGTGATTTCGGGCAAGTTCAACCACGAGCAAAGAGTTAAAATCTTAGGCTCTATATTGATTGATATGATGAGTTTATGATATCAAACAATTGATGTCGTTCCAAATCTTGATAAAACTTTCTTACAATTGTTTTGAAGGGATCATCTTAAAATTTACTAGATCCCTCCCTGGATTCCCACTCGCCATTGTCTCCCCACGTAATCTGTCTCGGTCTCGGCGTACCACGTTAATATTGTATTAAAAGGGCGCGAGTTTTTCGCGCAACCATCAGTCTTGTCGCGCAATATCGCGACCCAGACGGCTGAACAAATCGTTTAGTGAGCGACTTTTATGAACCTTTTGCTACGTAGGACACCTAAGTAGTTTGATTTTATACAAGGTTAGTTACTAAGAACACAAAAAAAAGATTCTAGCCTCCTCACGAGTCCTTACCAGGCAGGTGGATAACCTCTCAGAGACTTTTGCTCCCATATGACCACTGGGCCCGACGCCCAGTGAGAAACTGTTCGAGATAGGAGGTCACCCTCACTACCCGCTCCTGCGTCTTTATATACGGACGTAGAAGACCCAGCTGGTTGGCTACAAGGTTAGGCCTCCGACATGCCGCCGGGACTGATCAAAGTGCTAGCATTATTCCTAAAGGGTAGGAAGTTTGCATTAGCAGTGCAAAGGACGCTTTCAGTCCCCAGGCCCATAAAGGCCACAATCAAACATATTTAAAAGAGCGCGTGGGTTTCTATTGTCGCTTCTTTTCACCATGGCGCCACCTTGTTTGTGAAGCGATGTAGTTTAGCTGACGTCATTGAGAGATTTTAATATCTAACAATGAAGAAACGATTTTGAGTTTGAGTTATCGCCCCCTACACAAATGATATCGAGAGGGGGAAGAGGACATAGAGCTCGCGCTTTTCGCGGACGATAGCGCCTATTTCGCCTTGTCAAGTCGATCAACTATTGCTGCTAACAAGATACAACGTCTCCTAGACATCCACCCTAGCTGGTTAGACCAGTGAAGAATGGAGGTTAACGTGGGAAAGACAGTGCCCCTCCTCACCGGACTTCAAATTAAAATGCCGCTAATTGGAGGTAAGAATTTAGCGCTAATAAAAAATGTTCGGATATATAGCTTATGGAGCAACTGGTAAGCAAGTGTCCATTTCTGGGACCGATTGGATCCCCTTATTAATTCATAATCATCGAAAAAAGCTACAGAATCCTTTATTTTCAAGCTAAGTAAATAAGCACTAAACAAAAGAAAGGACCATAAATAAATGTCCAAGAAAGAAAAAAACGACAAGAAAGAGCGGAGATGAACGGTAGTCATGTCCGAACTCCATTTGTCGCGCCCGTAGATTACGTTTCAAATGAAAAGTGGGTAGATGCAACTTTTTTCTGTCTACCCTCGGTTGTAAATACTTGTCAGTAGACAACCGTTGCGAATGCCAACCCCTTTGCTGATTTGCATTGAAAAATGTACTATTATTGACTTTGGGATGCCACTTCTTTGAGGCAATGGTTTTTTTTTAATAGGTATGTATTCTTCATCGTAATCGTCCTATGATCCCAGATATGCTGGCTTAAAAAATCTTAAAAGTGAACTGATGAAACGAGACACAACATTAGAAATATACAGTTAGATAACAGAAATAAAAACCAGACAATGTATCGGCAATATATAGCGTCTGAAACTGCAAACTTTTGTTTTATGCCACTTCGTACTCCTTTTGTTTTAAATAAATTATTTTAAGATTCTGCTTGATGTCGAAAAAAAACTACCAGCATTTATGATACAGGTTAAAGAGTGGAATTCTCTGCCTGCGTCTGTGTTCTTGAGTTCATATAACCCGAATCTATTCAAGTCGCGAGTGAATAGGCTTCTTCTGGGCAAGCTCGATCCATCGTCGACCTCATCTCTGTCTTCAAGACTAGATCGAGGTCAAGAGTAAACCTATTTTCAATAAAAAAAAACATTTGGGTATCGGAACCCTAAAAACAACACAGTCGGTAAAATATCGAAAATAACATAATAAGGAATGTGCCACTACATCTATACATATATGTATGTATTATACCAGCAAATACCTATTACCTATCCAAACATCAAACGCCAGAATGCATGTCAACCAAAAGCAGACCTCACTCAAAATATTTCAAAAACTTTTCTTTTGAATACGTAAGCAGGTACCCAGGGCAGCTCGAGTTGCTACCGCAAAGGAGTTGTACTGAAATATTCACAACATCAATCAATATTGTGACCAAAACCGGAATATGGGTGGAACGGCGTACGTTTTTATATTCCGTATTGCCACCTAGCTTTTCATCATAGACTGGGAGTCGGATGTTTGTATGTATAGGTATTAAAATCACACTACATTGTAGGTGTAATCATAGGAACCACTGACTGAACAGTGATAATGGTAATTTAAACGATATTACCAAAACAAAAACGTTGGCCTAAAAGTTTATGTTAAGGTGGTTGCTGAGCAGAAGTGCTGCCACTTTGAGAAATAAATTTATTGCGTCATAAATACAGAACATTTAATAAGGATTGTTTGATTGGCGGCAATTTGGGGTAGTTCTATATTTTATTATCCATCACATCACATCTTAGCTTATCGTGAATAGCTTTGTATTGTAAAACTGCCAAAAACGGCCACTTTTAGCACTTTACCAATACAAAGCTATAAATGATAAGGTAAGCTATGATGTCATGGGTTATAACATTATATAACTACCCTATATTGCCGCCAAACGAACAATACTACTGAAAAGTTTTGTATTTGCGACGCAATAAATTTATTTCTAAAAGTAAGGTGCTGCCACCCAGCAACCGCCTTAAGCGATTCGGGCTAACATTTTTGTTTTAATAATACTGTGCACTTTTGCCGCGGAAAAACATCTCTTTCTCAAGGGAAAACGGTTAAGGCAAAAGGCAAAAGAAGTCTTTTGGCGTATTTTTTGTTGTTGAAGGCACTGCAAGTTATCCTACGATATCCAGTACAAGAAATTTGCAGCTTTGTTGCAAGAGATGAGATCCATATGAGATCCTATAAGATCCATATTACGTTGGTCTGCCAATGCGCAGCCAGGCAGATTCTGTACAGTTGGAGAGAAAAGTGGTTGAATAAAAAAATTAATTGAATGGATAAGTACATGAATGGAACCTGTGCGTATTAATAGAAAGTACCTATATAGGTACAACAGGTCTGCCTTTCATCTTATAGGCAGTTTTGCTAGTCGGACCACCAAATGTGGATGTACTAGTGAAACTGTCAAGAGGATGAAAAGCAGACCTGTTGTTTTCTACTTATACAGGCTGTAACGATCATATCCAACGTAATATGGATCTCATAGGCCACTACTCTCGTAGCAAAGCTACAAATTTCGTGTACCAACGTAGGAGAATTACAGAAGTCGCGAATGTTGCAGATGTAAATAAAATCGACAATAACTACTAGAAGAGAAAAAATGCTGAAACTAGGAAGCTAGTTGTGAAACGGGCCCTAAACCTTAATCAAAAGACCAACGAAGCGAAGAAATGTTCGTCAAAATCAATGGAAGAGAAAAAATGCTAAAACTAGGAAGAACCTTACAACCATTTGTTTTATATACAGGAACAGTTTCGGATATACAACAAATATATTATGTTGTAATTGGTGAGACTATAAACTGAATACACTTATTCAGGGAGTAGATGTAGCATTTAAAACTATACAAACAACTGGAGCACAGTATTCTGACGAATCCTATCTCGTTTGTGACAAGAAAAATGAAGTGTTATTCTCCTGCTCGTCTTTAAAAACCATTGATTTTGACGAACATTTCTTCGCTTACGAAGTCGCAACTACCAACCAAAATGTATACAACTACTCTCGTAGCAAAACTACAAATTTCGTGTACCAACGTAGGAGAATTACAGAAGTCGCGAATGTTGCAGATGTAAATAAAATCGACAATAACTACTAGAAGAAAAAAAATGCTGAAACTAGGAAGCTAGTTGTGAAACGGGCCCTAAACCTTAATCAAAAGACCAACGAAGCGAAGAAATGTTCGTCAAAATCAATGGAAGAGAAAAAATGCTAAAACTAGGAAGAACCTTACAACCATTTGTTTTATATACAGGAACAGTTTCGGATATACAACAAATATATTATGTTGTAATTGGTGAGACTATAAACTGAATACACTTATTCAGGGAGTAGATGTAGCATTTAAAACCATACAAACAACTGGAGCACAGTATTCTGACGAATCCTATCTCGTTTGTGACAAGAAAAATGAAGTGTTATTCTCCTGCTCGTCTTTAAAAACCATTGATTTTGACGAACATTTCTTCGCTTACGAAGTCGCAACTACCAACCAAAATGTATACATAAAATATAGTGAACTTCTACAAAGTAGTATAGTGAACTTATTGCATCTGTCACGAACACAATTACTATTATGCTTGATTTGACAAAATTTGTAACACTTCGTTGGTCCTTTGATTAAGGTTTAGGGCCCGTTTCACCGCTAGCTGACAAAGCTTCCGTTGGTAAAAAAAATAGGTCTAGCAGAATAACTAGCAGATTGATAAGCTATCTAGAAATTTTGCCCCCTAGTCTTGTATAAATTACTCGTTGCTTTAGTTCACCATTTATAAGTCGAAATATTCTTGACTTCACTATAATATTTAGGACCATCATTTTTTAGTTAATTTATAAGTTGATAGTAAGTTAATTTAGATGGTTACAAGGATTTGGCGCCAATTTACGAAATTATTTTATTGGAATATTGAAAGTTATACATAGGTAATCTTTATTCAGTTTCAAAATTATTCGTGGCGTCATCTCTGCAGAGCACTATGTTACTTAAAGCTTATTTGAATGCGTATTTTTTGATGTTGAAGGCACTGCAAGTTATCCTACGATATCCAGTAAAAGAAATTTGCAGCTTTGTTGCAAGAGCAGTTGCCTATGAGATCCATATTACGTTGGTCTGCCAATGCGCAGCCAGGCAAATTCTGTACAGTTGGAGAGAAAAGTGGTTGAATAAAAAAATTAATTGAATGGATAAGTACATGAATGGAACCTGTGCGTATTAATAGAAAGTACCTATATAGGTACAACAGGTCTGCCTTTCATCTTATAGGCAGTTTTGCTAGTCGGACCACCAAATATGGTCGGATGTGGTCGTACTAGTGAAACTGTCAAGAGGATGAAAGGCAGACCTGTTGTTTTCTACTTATACAGATCAGTCTAACGATCATATCCAACGTAACATGGATCTCATAGGTCACTACTCTCGTAGTACAAATGTCTTGTACCAACGTAGGATAACTTGCAGTACACTCAGGTGGAGCGCTTCAATAATGCGTCTCCTGATCGTCACCAACTTACCTCATCACATGGATTTTCAAAACTCTAAGACATGTGGTGCCAAGAGTAGTGGCTGATCCAAAGTGCAAAGCGAAAGATCTCCTTAAGCAGATATACATAGCACTAGTTCAGTCCATACTGATTTACTGTATCTCTATATGGGGAGGTGCAACTAAAATAAAATTTCTAGAGTTAGAACGGGCTCAACGAAGTTTACTAAAGGTCATGTATTTCAAAAAACGTAGATTTGCTACGGAAAGCTTATATCAACTGGCAAGCGTACTTACGATTAGGAAACTGTACATCGTCCATGCTGTGTTAAGGAAACACAAGGCCCTTCCCTTCGACAACAGTATCATGAGTAGAAGAAGATGTGATTTGGCGGCTATTGTGCCAGGATCAAACACCACTTTCGCAAGCAGGCAATTTAATAGTCGCTCTGCTAAATTATATAATCTAACAAACAAAGAGTTGCAAATTTATCCAAAATCGCTATCTGAGTGTAAAAAATTGTTAACTCGTTGGATAGAAACTAAGTCATATGACATGACGGAAGGGTTGTTGAATTGATGAGTAGCTAGTGGAAGTTGTATATACATCTGACCGATCCCAAGACCTTGTCGTAGGGCTATCTGCTCTTCAATTTAGCAACCCCGCACGTAGGCACGTATGCATGAACTTGTTCATGCCATACTTGAGTAATAACTTGCTTTAGTGCACACACCCCCACGCACACACACCCACACCCCCACACACACACACATACACACACACACTCACCCACACATACACACACACACACTCACCCACACTCGCACCACTCAATCAGTAATAATCTAACCTTACCTTTTTCTCTTTTGTCATAAATTATATTTTACTTGTTTGAATTTAAGATACAAGCAAAGTAGGCTTGACATCGGGCCTGTTACCGTTATTTTTCATTAGTTGTAGAGGCTAAAGTCGGGCCATCTGTCAAGCTTGACTTATTGTTTACTTGTATACTGTAACTACGTAGTCGGTTATGGAAGAGCGGAGCCTCCTGACACAGGCATAAAAAGCTTAAAAGGAGGCTTCGGCAACTAGATGGTAAGCACACTTCTGGTTAATGAAATAAATATTTTGTATTTTGTATTTTTGTATCGTATACCAGAAAGCGACCTGTGTAGAAGCTAGTGCACAAAGAAAAGGTAAGTCTTAAAAACAGGGTTACCTGGGCGCAAATTTGCACGTTTCATACAGTCAGTACATGCAAAAGTACTAGGTACTCAATAAGTACCGAAACATAGACGGTTGCCCTGCCTTATTCCAGGTACTATAGCGAGTTACGATGTAATTTTTAGGTTATAACAATCTTGTTGATTTTTAGTACTTGTGCATGTAGTACTAGTTATGTTCTTACTTGGTACACGATTTGGTGAAAATACAAATAGTTTTTGCTAACTGTACGAAACATGCCAGGTTGCGACCAGGCAACTCAATTTTTTTTACTGGCATATTTATTGTGCACCATTCAAGGCAGGTTGCTTTTAAATATAATATTCTTAGGGTCGCATTTGATTTCATACTCGACATTTAGGAATATTTTTTTTAAGTTTTCGACATAAAAAAATACTTAATTATGGTCATAATAGGCTTGCTTCGAAACGCTTGATTTTTTATTATATTGTGAACTATGCGCTGAAGTATAAATTAGATGTCACTTTATAACAAATTAAAATAGTCTGTGTTATGTTTGGCCAGTTTCTACACTTAGAATATGCCATTGTATGTGAATTACTTAATAAATATAATATGTGTAATGTGTGTAATAAATACTTAATAAATATAGTATGTGAATTACTTAATAAATGATTGATAATTCTTTATAAGTACAATTTTCTTTTCTAATTTACCTATAAACCTATCTAGTTTATTTATAAACGTATCTGTTCAGATAGGAAGGTTATTAAATTTAGATATTTATTACAATCAAATCTATCATCAAAGATGATTTTTTAACTTTTATGCTATGTAATGTCATTCAATTTTATCTGAAGAGATTGTTTTTGTAGATAAACTGATCTAAACTCAAAGAAGACTCTTTTTTAAATATCATTAAAGGTGTGCTTGTTCTATCATTTTTTGATTTTATGTTTCCTGTAAGTAGGTAAAATGATTGTAATTTTTTTGTAATTATTGTGATTGTTTTTATATCTGATACTATCTACAGGTTGCTACTACTTTAGTTATTCATGCATTTCGCGTTTGTTTGGTCAGCACAAACTTATGTTTTTTGTTAGTACCTAGGTAAAATTATTGTATTTTTTTGTAATTATTGTGATTGTTTTTATATCTGATACTATCTACAGGTAGCTACTACTTTAGTTGTTCATGCATTACGCGTTTGTTTGGTCAGCACAAAGTTATGTTTCTTGTTAGTAGGTAAAATGATTGTAAATATTGTGATTGTTTTTATATTTGATACTATCTACAGGTAGCTACTACTTTAGTTATTCATGCATTACGAGTTTGTTTGGTCAGTACTAACTATAAGGGCGTTTCTCCAGTCACGCTGATCTGCGTCCGCGTTTGGATCTGGTACGCGTGCTTGCCGTCCGTACTTGATCATTTCATACATGCTTCCTTTCTTTCGCGTGCCATCCACATGCATGATGCGGAAGCATGTATAAAATTAATCTAGTGCGGACGGCACCCATACGTGCTATATCCGCACGCGGATGCAAATCCGCGTGACTGGAAAAGCGCCCTTACGTTACAAGCTAAATGTTAAAACAGCAAGATAAAGTAACAAGCTACCTGTAGATATGACAAGTACACCATGCAGATTCAACAAGATGACACACCATGCAAACTGTTGATTGAACAAGCACATAATGTACTGTCAACAAGATAAAGTAACAAGCTACCTGTAGATATGACAAATGCAGCATGCAGATTCAACAAGATGACATAACATGCAAACTGTTGATTGAACAAGCACATAATGTACTGTCAACAAGATAAAGTAACAAGCTACCTGCAGATATGACAAATGCACCATGCAGATTCAACAAGATGACATAACATGCAAACTGTTGATTGAACAAGCACATAATGTACTGTCAACAAGATTAAGTAACAAGCTACTTGTAGATATGATGAGTACACCATGCAGATTCAACAAGATAACATAACATGCAAACTGTTGATTGAACAAGCACATAATGTACAGTCAACAAGATAAAGTAACAAGCTACCTGTAGATATGACAAATGCACCATGCAGATTCAACAAGGTGTCATTACATGCAAACTGTTGATTGAACAAGCACATAGTGCACTATCAACAAGATAAAGTAACAAGCTACCTGTAGATATAACAAGTATACCATGTAAATTCAACAAGGTGACATAACATGCAAACTGTTGATTGAACAAGCACATAGTGCACTATCAACAAAATAAAGTAACAAGCTACCTGTAGATATAACAAGTACACCATGCAGATTCAACAAGGTGACATAACATGCAAACTGTTGATTGAACAAGCACATAGTGCACTATCAACAAGATAAAGTAACAAACTTCCTGTAGCTATAACAAATACACCATGCAGATTCAACAGGATGACATAACATGCCAATTGTTGATTGAGCAAGCACATAATGTACTCTCAACAAGATAAAGTAACAAGCTACCTGTAGATATAACAAGTACACCACGCAGATTCAACAAGATGACACAACATGCTACTGTTGATTGAGCAAGCACATAATGTACCATCCACAGAAAAAATGTCGATTGAGTTGAGTCGACAACAACATGTTAAGATGTTGAAATAACGTGCTGACTGTTGATTTTTGCGTTTGTTGATTCAACAAGTTACACTTAACAAGTTTGAACTTGTTGATTCAACAAAAGAGCAGATAGGCGCTAATATAACCACGCGGAATGTTGTATCCAACAAGTTTTTTGTTGAAATTTCTCTCAGTGTGTGCTTAGTCAAACAACTGAACTTTTCCAAAGAATCATGAACATGGTAGGTTTATAAAACAGATTTGCCATGAGCTCTTTTAAAAAACAGCACTTCTTCCTTGAAGTTTTACATAGATTTTATCATAATAATATTTTTCGCCACAAAAAATAACTAAAAGATATTTTGTCCAAATAAATTAGAACTAAAATTATCTGTAAGATATTTACCGCGTTAATTTTATTTTAAAACCTGACATTTTGTTTTTGTTAAGGTTTAGGTATTTCCTAAAATAAGTAGGTTTTGATGTAGGCTCTCGGACTGTAAACTTTTCCCTGTTCGGATATTGGCAAAAAACAATATTTTATACCGGTCGCTAAGCGCCGTAGCAAATGTATGCCCGTGGACGCGGCAACGGGATATCTACGGCGGGTGTATACGGGAGTAACGACACGGGACTTATCTTGAGACGTCTATACCAGTGTCTATACTATCAAACGAGCAGTATTTTTATATATGTATTTGTAAAAACTACCGTATGGGAAATTTACCATACGGTTGTTTTTGGGGGCGAAAAATCGATCTAGAAAAATTTGTTTTGCCCGTTTTTTAAGCATTTTTTTAAATACCACGCTTTAGATAGAAACATACAGCGCCATCTGTTGGCGTGTAGTATAGCTTTTTTTATGTAACAAGTATGTAAGCGAGCTTGTAGGCCACCTGATGGTAAATGGTCACCACCGCCCATAGCGCCCACTGTCTTATAAGTAACATAATTGGCATTAACAAGACAGCAAAACGCGCTGCCCACCCTGAGAACTAATGATATTTTCAGGTTTAGGCGGCTATTATAGAGCGAAGCTCGGTCGCCCAGGTACTTTTAAATAACTTTAGCAATAATATTTCGATGCAATCTGTTCTAATTGCGATGACTTTGAAGTCTTCATTTTTCGGCACTATTATATACTATACTACATATAATCTAATTGATAGCAAAAGATATGCATGTACTCATGATACTAAACAACTTTTCCCAAGGAACATAGGTCGAAATACCGAAAAACCAAATTTGACCTCCCATACAAAATGCGCAATCAGCTGATGCAGTTTCTATAGGAGGTCAAAACTTGATTTTCGTATTTAGGCCTATGTTCCTTGGGGAAAATTGTTCAGTATCATTAGTACATTCATACCTTTTTCTATCAAGAACTAATTAAAAGTCACCCTATATAATCTGTGATAACAAAAACCGCGACACTCTCGGCTATTGTATAGGCCCCGATCTCAAATGTACTAAAACAATGTTCTCCAAAAGCTAACAATAATCAAAAGTTATGGTCGAATTTTTGCACACTTTTTGGTACCACCTGACTAAACCCTGTTGTCAAGAGTTAGTCGCGAAATAGCAAAGTGAAGAAATAAATTAGGTTTCCAGGTTTACCTACCTACAGTTTCCATATAGCAATTTTTTTTTTTCACTATGGGTAAGGCCGCGTTTCTTTTCTAATGAAAAGGTCCATAGGGTTAAAACAACAGCAACCGGGAACTATATGAATTTAAATTCTTCATGATAAAATAGATGTCGTTACCAGTTTAATATAGCTTGGTTAGTGTTATTTAATAAGTGAAAATATCAATAGATTTTGAAATATTGGCCGTTGCCGCAATTACACCGTTGAAATTCTAGCCCCGACTAACCTTACCAAAATTATACTTTAATTACCAATGTAGAGGTGTTTGAGGTACTCTTTACACAATACAGAACTCTTTGACTTTTTAAATTAATTTGTCCCCATGCCACGTCCACACAACTCAACGATGAATGTAATTGGCAGGTAAGTTAAAATTTATGGTCAAGAAATCATCATCTCGTGTGGACCACAATTTTCTGGGCATCACATTAAATATTGACAAAATAAAAATGTAGAATGCGAGCGTCCGCGTATAACGGAGCGACGTCGGGACGCGAAGGAGCCATTCCATTTTCAAACGTTTCAGTTCCCGCCAATAAATATCTTATCGAGTTACAATGAGGGCTAACGTAGCGCCTTGGGACCGCTCACTGGCGTGGCATTTAGAGCCTGAAGTATAGAAGGGTTGAAACTGTTACAAATTTAGAGTGACCAGTATTTCTGAAGTTTTAGGGTAGTCATGGGCGGATAATTTAAGAGCTGCATAACATTTATTACTTTGTGTGAATATCAGCTACTTAGTTTATGTATGCCTACTATTCTAACACTTACATCTTCACATATTATTGACCTAGTTGCACCTTCAAATACAAATGTTTTTGATACTTAACTTATTACAAATATTCAAAAGGCAAGTCATTAAAAGCGATCGAACTCTTAAAAAATCCTTAACAATCATTGAATTATATTATACCATTTCCTATTACAAATGTTATAAATGCGAAAGTAACTAGGTGTGTCTGTCTGCAATGCTTGCACGCCTAATCCGCAGGTCCGATTTTGATAAAATTTTGTCATGAAGATAGTTGGAAAGATAGTAGGAAAGGACTAATTTTCTTGAATCCCACTCGTACGAAGTACCAACTAGATCATAATAAATTATCAAACACACCTTTTCTAAAGCAAGACAACTAAACACAAAACTCCATTAGTAGAAGAAGGACAGATTTGACGGGGCGTGTTTGAACGACACATTTCCTCCAGAGACAACCAGCCTGTGATATATTAACCTCGATAGTAAAACCTCAAAGTGGTTATCGCCATTTAACCGAACCACACCCTTGAATTAACTGATTACGTTAATTAAAAAAGTAACTCTTTCGTTCGCTACCTGAGTGCCTTGGGAGTCGCGTGGTTTGTGGATTAAAATCTATGTAGAGCCGGTTTCACAAAATATATATTTAACATAGGTTAATCCCACAGGGTGAAAAAAAATACCCCCCGAAAGCTAAAACTGAACAACTTTCCCCAAAACATAGAAAAAGCAATACGCTGAATATAAATTTTGTAACAGTGATTTACGCTCACGTAAGTGCCTGCATAAAAATTTATACCAATTTGTTTGTTCGGTTCGTGCGATCTCGGAAAAGTTAAAGTTTCAAATAGGCACCTATAAGTCTTCGCGGGTGCATTTCCACTCAAGGTGAGAATAACTGAGGCTTGAAAATTTTGAACAAACAAACTGCGTGAAATCGAGAGGCTGGTTGCAGTAGTGGTGTCCCCGCTTCGCTTCTCTCTGCCGCAGTGGCTCCAAACAGCGTGAATTTTCATTCGTTTTAAAGCTGAAGCCCACAGATTCTACTCATGAAAACATGCAACTTTCCCAAAGAAAAAATTTTTTTACTCGAAAAAATTTTTTCGTGTCCCCATGCCCCATAGCACACGGTTATAGGTCACGTGATCGACTCATTTTGTATGGGAAGGCGAAAAATTTTTTTCTTCGATAAAGTTGCTTGTTTTCATGAGTAGAATCACTGGGCTTCGGCTTTAAAACGAATGAAAATTCACGCTGTATAGGCCAACTACGAGTAAGTAAGTGAGAGTATAAGTGGTTAACAAAAAAAATTTTTGATTCGGTGAAACTGTCCCTCCAACCCTTTCCCATCGCGATGTTATCTGCGGTGTCTATCGCACGCGCAGCGGACCACACATTACCTGTGAATTATTATTTCTGATTAATATATTGCATGTCCCTAGGGAAGGTATACAGTGTGGACATATAGTTTCTACAAGGTGTAACAGAAAGGGTATATGAACCCTAAAGAATGTGATTCTGCCCATCAAACTGAACAACTTTCCCTAAGGAACATATGTAGGTCAAAGTATCAGCTTGCATATCACACAAGCAAGCACATCTTGTATTCGAGGTTATTTTCAGAATCTCATCTTTTAGGGTTGATATAGGTACCCTTTCTATTAAATAAAAAAACAATAAAAAAGTAGAGACATGTGTAGGTGCTTGGTGCCTACTTATTACAAAATGTTTGAAAACTGGTACAGACAATTGCAAGTAAAGCTTGACATTTGCAGCGTAAATTTCGCTCTTATCGGCTATTTAAATGAGAACGGTAAATCGCACGTCAGTGGATACAATTGCATCTCAATTTCCACACCATAAATTCCACAGTGTTGCTACTGACGTCCTGTTTGGTATTAAAAGTTCAATGTGTCAAGCTTTACGTGGGTTTGACTGTACGGTACGATACATCTGATTTTGTCATTGTCATAAAGTTGAAGGACCTGCCCCCTTAGCAAGATGCCCTAGCTAGATAAATATGATGGCTAAGGCCAAATGTCATATTATGACTTTAAGTCTGTGGAGCAAACGTCAAAAAATTACGTTTGACATTAGATATAATTTTAATCTAGGGCATAGTGCTGAGGGGGCAGTTTTGTCTATGAAGGTAATTTAGTCTTTTGACTTTCTTAATGTCGTTAGAAAATATGCGTTAATTCACTATCGTGAGAGACACCATAAAAGTAAAGTAAAATAAGAGCAATACTTACGATCAAGGTTACGGCAGAAAAAAAAAACTGCTACGAAGTAACAAGAAGCTGTCAAGGTAATAACCAACTAAGTAAATATTCCTTTTTATGAAATATAAATAAAATAAAACTTATTTATCCACATAACATACTTCCTCTGCCCATTCTTAGTCCCCAGGCGACCTAACTTTGGATTGGACTACGCCCAGAAAAATTCAACCCTAAAAGCTGTCAGTCGTCAATAAAGCACGCCCAAAACGAACCCGAAGGTGTGGTGTGTGGTGGTCCCCTAGGAGAACTAGACGGTAATGAAAAAAACATCGAATTTCATCATTGATAAGTTTATGAACTAGTTCATGGTAGCACGCAATCTTTACTCTACTAAAGGCTTTAGAAAATAGCTGTCAAGTGAAACAGTCAATCTCTTCAAGCTGTGGCCATCGGGTCAGACTGTGGACTCAGAACACTGAAAAACATTCATTCCCAATAAAAAACGTCGAAGCAAGGTAACATTTTAATTATTCCAAAAAACTCCATTACAAGGTTTTATGGTAGAATAAATAAATGGTACAGCAGCACTGCACTTACTTTCTCGCAATACTCAAGGAAAAACTATCAACCGCAAACTTAAATTTGTAATGCCATACACATAGTATGGAAATACAAACTTTTATTTACGTTTTTCCAAAAAAATGTTCGAATGAAATTATCAAACATTAAAACAAACAAACATCAAACGATTTCGAGTAAATCACATGTTTAACTTTTGGTAGTACTGGAACACCCTTTATATGAATTTCTCAGATCAATGGATACTACCGTAGGATACTTGCATGGAGATTTTTTAAATTTCCCAACAAAATATGTTCCTTATGGATAATTGTTCAGTTTAGTCTACTAAGCAAGCCCTTTCAGTTTTTGGTACACCCTGTGTACTAAATTTTATTCAAAAAAATCAAAATTAATATCCAGTCAGGTAGACAACCAATCCAGGATTAATATTATAGAAAATTTTAATAAAATCAATGGATCCAATTTTGGGTAAATCACATATTTACGATTTGGTGGTACATGAACACCCCTTATATGAAATTACACAGATCAATGGATAATGGCGCAAGATATCTTACATGGAGATGCTTGGTCATGCAAAGTTTCATCAAGATTCTATGAGCTGTTTTTGAGAAAATTTCGATTTTTCATTTTCGTTGTATGACAGCTACCCTCAAAATGAGAGCCAGCAAGAAACCACTTAGAACCCTTCGATGGATTTGCATAAAACTCCTAAATTCAAAATATGGTGTCAATCGGACCATTCGTTTAGCCGCTAGGCCAAAGCGTGACGGACAGACCGACCGACCGACGGACCGACGGACCGACGGACCGACCGACCGACCGACCGACCGACCGACGGACGGACATTTTTGGGAGACTTGTTTTTTATGATGTTTAAGTGATGTAGAACACATTTTTGAGAAAATTAATAAAACTTTTTTTTTCACGAATACAATACCTTTCTCGCTCCGCTCGAAAGTAAAAAAAGCTTGTTTCGACTTGTTTCACCTTGTTGTTCAGATGTGTGTTCTGAGGGATCCAAAAATAACCCAGTAAGTTGCGAATACAGTAATTGCCCGAAATGTTGATGAAACCAGTAAACTTTTAAATAAAACTGCACAACAAAAAAATCCCGAGGTTCCACCGAGATTTGAACTCGGATCGCTGGATTCAAAGTCCAGAGTGCTAACCATTACACCATGGAACCAAATTCGGTGAGACTCTGTGTGCGAAATTAGCGACCACTATCTCCACGCACGATTGCCGAATGACGTCACGCGAATGTCGAACAAAATCAGACTGTTCTTCATTCGCCATACAATTAACGACTTTAATGTTGTGGAACTAGAATTACTTCACATTATTTTGTTTTTATCACTGGTTTTTATTGCCTTTAGTTTGACAAACATTAGATATTTATTGAATCACTTACTTACGTATAATTATTACAATACACGACAAAATGTGAAAATATTATTCCTTTGTAGGGTTCCGTACCCAGAAGGTGAAAAACGGGACCCTATAAATATGCCTCCGATCTTTGCCTCCGATGTCCGTCTGTCTGTCTGTTAGCGAGATATCTCATGAACCGTAATACAGTTGAAATTTTCACAGATTACGTTTTTCTGTAGCCGCTATAACAACAAAATAATAAAAAATAATAAAAATCAAAGGGGGCTTCCCTACTACAAAATATGTGTTTTTAGGCGATTTTTATTAGATTTTTTGTTTTAACTCTATCGTGAAAACGGGAACACTTACAAGCATGAAAATTAGTGTACTTATAGTGCAAGCTATAAAATAATAAAAAAAAACTGGTTAAGTGCGTGTTGGCATCGCGTGAATTTAATACAATTCTATACGACTATGCGTTCCTGTCTTTATAAGACGGTATTTTACCCCAATAGTACGGAACCCTCGGTGCGCGAGTCCGACTCGCACTTAGCCGGTTTTTGTTTTGGTATTTTATAACTTTAACAAAATGAACTGGGTTTAAGCAGTTTCATAGAATAAAGAAAATTGGCACGCACACGTTCAAATTAGTTACAGTCGCGTCGCCATAACAAATTCAACACTTGTCCAAACATTTATTGAAAACTCTTGTGTTTTCCAAGTATTCAAAACATATTTTTGCATTCCCAAGAAATTACTGCGCAGCAATTTTGCAGAAAGTTTGAAAATTAAAGTAAAGTAAATGTAACACGAATATAAAATGATAATATCTGTTTCCGCTGTTTGTCAAAAATTATATTCTAATACGCAAAATTCCTTGTCCCTTGTGGTGCCGGCAAAGAATAGTACCAACCCATACATACCCGTGGGTGTTGTAAGAGGCGACTAAGAGTTAACTGGAGGATGGGCAGCAGCATCCTCCTTTACATCTTACATCTTACTTACTGCGTTCACCTACAACCGCGGTCCATAGTGCCAGCCGTAACGCTGACAAGCGAGGTGACTATGGTACTTCCCCTCCACATTTTTCCAGCAAAAGCTACAATTCTGGAAGGCTCCCTGTCCTGTAGTGGACGTTTAATGGGATATTAGGATGATGATGAAATTCCTTAACTTATTTCATGCCTATAAGCGAATGATCTTAGTGACGGTTCCCACTTGTCGTGTGTCGGATCCGTTTAACAATCGGAGGTTCCAGTGGCAGAGCATTTTATATGAAGCTATTCACACTCGTCTGACAACGATTTTAACTATTATTAATGCAAAATAGAAGTCTAATCTTGAAGAAAATCTTGAAGTTTCATCATGATCATTGCTCTAGCTATATTCCGTTTTACCAATGGTTTTTACGTAGTCGGCTACCTAACCTAGGGGATTTGTAGAGAGTGACTAGTAAAGTTAAGTAGAGAGTGACTTAACAACTTGTGGGTCGAAATACGAGAAAAATTGGTCGTCCCATACAAAACCCTTTGTTGACGGTGTCGTCGCAAGGCCTGTATAGGAAATAAGGTCTCTAAAATAAGAACTCTGTAAGCCACAGCACGCCTATCCCATTCTGAACAATCTCGCTACCGATCTTAAAAGTTTTAACTTTTAAACAATACTGAATAGAAACAAACAAGTTTTTCAGAGATAAGAAAATTCCCCTATAATTAGAGGGCAATATACATCTCAAATTGAGGTTGTTATCGGCTAGAGCTTTGTAGATAACCGAATTTCATATGGCAAATGGACAGTTTTCAACTAATCAAGTCAGCATACTAGTACAGATGAGTACAAAAGAGATCCAATTTCAAATTTAATAAAATCAAATAATTATGAAATACCCGTGTATTATATTAAAACAAAAAGTAATTGGGAGTTTTCCATCACCTTTTTAAGTTCAACTAGATGACACTGATCAGCTTCCACCATAGAGCCACAATGTAATCAGTATGAATATTAAGACGTCAGATTTATTAATGCTGTCCAATAGGTATGTCTGTAATAATTTTTCGAAAAAATAAATTAATTAAAAGATTAAATATATCTCACAAAACAAGACTTTATCAATTACTGATAAGCCTACCATTCATCTATACTTAAAAATAAATACTTACATTAGTTGATAAATGTCATGGAGAATTTCCTATTAACTCAATGGATAGTTTTATAACTTACATACACGTAAAGGAAAAAATACATCTGCTTACATAAAGTACCTATTATTATTATTATAAAGTAATTCATACTATTGTTAGTTAGGTAAACATATTTAATTTTATACGTTTTCTTATGCAGCGTGGAATGAAGTAGATAAGATAATAAACGTCTAAAAACATGCAATAATAATTAAGGGGCTGATAAGAGCTAAATACGCTTCACTTGAGCAGGTTTTAAACGAAAAGTGATGAATATATGGCCTTGAAAAAAAGTTATGTGATAATTAAGCATCTTTCCAATAATATGGCCGACTCCAAAACACGATTAAATATATTTTGTACGCCATAAAAAAAATCCAAAGTTACCTCTGCTTTTTGCTTTTAAACCGTTTTTCTTAAGTACCCATTAATCTATGATTCCAAAACTTTTACACGTTATTTAATACATTACGCATAATAATATAGCCATTTGATAATTAATATTATGGGTACAGATATTGAGAAAAATGCAAAAATGAGCAAAAAACGTAAAACAGCGCGAATCCGCTACGTTCTAGCACGCGCGTGCTTCCCTTTGTTAGAAAGGGAGGTAATTCAGCTCTTATCAGCCCCTTAAGCCGCTCTTTTGATTTCTCTCTCCAGTTACCACAGCTCCGAATACTTTAAATATTAATTATATCTAAAATTGTAATTATTTTGCCAAAAACCTTGAATGTATTCCTTAACTCCGAATAAAAATTAATTTTTAGCTCACTTTTGTGCTCTCCAGTACTGTATCAAACCATTTCACGAGCAATTTAATTGTTGGTTAGTATGTGACATCAAATATAGGGTATGGAGTAGGACCGTGGAACGTCCGAGTGTTTCCTACCCATTTACCTAATAACCACTAACAAGCACTGTAGGGTGACACTACTGTTAGTTTTAGGGTGCCTTTTCATAAGAGCTGTGCTATGGGAAAGAGTTGCCGGAATCGGTCCCCGGCAACAGCCTTGCCTTGGTAGCCTTACGTGTTTCGTGTGTAGAGCCTTCCGTTCCCCAACCGTCCGGTGAAGTTGTGACAGCCACTACTAAAAACAGGAGTCCACTATAAAAAAACCGGTCAAGTGCGAGTCGGACTCGCGCGCCGAGGGTTCCGATATACCTATAGTATTTTTGGAAGCAATAAAGTCCATTTTCAGGACCGCAAAACTAAATTTGTTTGTAAAGGTTTTTTGCAGATTTCTGAAAAACTGTGCAACTTAGAAAGATCGTTTTATTTTTGCTGTAAAGTTTATATAAACTTCTGTCAACTGTAATTAATTCAGATTTTTCCTTACTCAAACTTCGGAGATAAGGGGGGGGGAATGGTATTTTTCTTGACATTTTTCATCATAACTTTAAAACTAAGAAATTTAAAAAAATACAAAAATATATTTTAAAATGTACAAGTAAAGCCCTTTCATATGATACCCCACTCGACCTAGTAGCGACAATTTGAAATTTGGCCCCCCCTATTTTGGCCCCCTTTATATTAATAATCATACTTTTTTCAAAATTTTTTCTTGTGCAATTAAGTTGGGCAACTATATTCTAAAACTATTCCAAATTTCAGGTTGATAGCATAAGTGGTTGCTGAGATATAGAGGTGTGACAGACAGACGAACAGACAGACAGACAGACAGAGCGGCACCATAAGGGTTCCTTTTTTTTACCATTTTGGTATCGGAACCCTAAAAAGAGCTGTGCGAGGTAGCTTAGCTGTGAGCTGGAGAAATATCAATCAATAGGAATGCTCCATTTTCCTATCTTAGAGCTGCGCTGTGCTTAGCTAGAAAAAACCGGTCAAGTGCGAGTCGGACTCGCGCGCCGAGGGTTCCGATATACCTATAGTATTTTTGGAAGCAATAAAGTCCATTTTCAGGACCGCAAAACTAAATTTGTTTGTAAAGGTTTTTTGCAGATTTCTGAAAAACTGTGCAACTTAGAAAGATCGTTTTATTTTTGCTGTAAAGTTTACATAAACCTCTGTCAACTGTAATTAATTCAGATTTTCCCTTACTCAAACTTCGGAGATAAGGGGGGGGGAATGGTATTTTTTTTGACATTTTTCATCATAACTTGAAAACTAAGAAACTTAAAAAAATACAAAAATATATTTTAAAATGTACAAGTAAAGCCCTTTCATATGATACCCCACTCGACCTAGTAGCGACAATTTGAAATTTGGCCCCCCCTATTTTGGCCCCCTTTACATTAATAATCATACTTTTTTCAAAAAATTTTCATGTGCAATTAAGTTGGGCAACTATATTCTAAAACTATTCCAAATTTCAGCTCGATAGCGTAAGTGGTTGCTGAGATATAGAGGTGTGACAGACAGACGGACAGACAGACAGACAGAGCGGCACCATAAGGGTTCCTTTTTTTTACCATTTTGGTATCGGAACCCTAAAAATGAATTGGTTGGAAGTTTGGAACTTTTCCAGCTCACAGGTATGGAAAGGAACCCTTACTATCTAAAAAACATAACCCTCTTTTTTGCCGTAGTCTGGTAAAAATAAGCCGACCAAGTCCCAGTCAGATTCACGCACCAAGGGTTCGAACACTACACAATACATAAGAAATACCATATTGCTTTTCACAGTCGTAAGGTGCGTCACTTTTATTATGCTTACAAAATTATTTACTGTTAGATAAGCCTAAAAATAGCCCTGGACTTGAATGAATGACTTAGATAACGTCTTCAAGATAATATGATATTTACCTAATAGAGTTTATTTAAAATTGTGAGTAGAGTATTTTACTGGTCTGTTAAATGAAGAAGCACTTATGACCTGAGCGATTGCTGTTTGCGATTTAAAAACAGCTAGAACATGGCTAGAACACTTCAAAATTAAATAGTCTCGATTTTAGGAAGACACGTTAAGTCATAGAGCATTGTTTGAGCGGTCGTTAACACTATTATGAAAGCAGTATAAAGCATTAAAGTCGCTGGTTAATCCTATCTACTGCCATAGACATGAGACGGGCTCTAGAGTGGCAACCATGAACCACAAGATGTAGCGTGGGCAGGCCTCCCACAAGGTGGACCAATAGCCTGCCTGGTCAGGGTCGCGGGAAGACTGGATGTGAGCAGCACAGGACCGGTCGTCGTGGAGATCTTTAGGGGAGGTCTATGTCCAGCACAGAACGTCTATCGGCTGATATGATGATGACTGCCATAGAGTAGTTGACATATGACTCCCATACAAAGGCTATTTGGCAGCAAGAAAATTGACAACGGTCTTAGGACGCTCACCTGCCCTAGCTGACGGTACCTAGCCTTGTCCGTAACATTGTGAAAATGATGGTCACCCCAAACTGTCATATTCGGCAGTTACCTTCACTTCATGTAATTATTGTGAATGTGTTAACTAGGAGGGTTAAATTGCTCAGTGTCACGTAATGTCTTAATCCTTGAAAAGGGGACTACCCCGGGACTCGAATCCTCATTTAAGGTAGGTGTAATTTTTTAGGGCAGCGACATTTTGATAAGGGCTCCCGCACACGACCGAGAATCGGTGGGCGATTATCGGCCGGGACAAGGACGGAAGATTCAGGTGATAACACGTCAGAGCGGGATGCCGACAAAAAATCGGCCACCGATTCTCGGTCGTGTGCGGGAGCCCTAAATGATACCCGTAAGTAACAACTGTTGTTGACAATAACTGTTCATTTTATTTAATTATTATAGTCCAATTCTTGAGAATCAGAGGTCATAAAATATCCTGAATTCGAAAAATTTTAAATCGCAGGAATTTCCTTTCAAAATTAAAATAAATTAAATTAATATTAAATTAAATTAAATTTCCTTTCATATAAGGTAGGGTCGCCGAAGATCGGATGTAGCCTAAGACCGGATACATATAATTTTACGCAAATTAGCCGTTATTTTTCATTGATAGCAACTTTCTTTGTGACGCCATTTCATTCTGCCCCTCCCCTCATACGGCGGTTGGCGTTGAGATGAGAAGGACGTGCGTACTCGTGCTTGGAAAAAAGTGTGTAATTTTTCAACGAATTTCGAGGATCCGGTCTTTCGTCCCAAAGTTTTTTGGGATATTATGGTAAGTATTTGTCATTTTATTGCTATTTTGGTAGAATTTTACGTGGAATTAGGAAATGCCCTGTAGATTTCTATATTTTGATTTCGCCTAGGATGTCTGTAGTCCTAGATCCGAACTTCCCTCCCTTTACCAAACATCGGACTAAAACCATCCGATCTTAAGGTGCATGAACAAATGCAGTGGTTCTCAAATATTCACACAGCATTATTAGATAAAGTGTCGGTCTAGGTGCATATTAGAAAACCGTCCAAACTATAAGTAGGTAAATTACCAACTGTCAAATTCAAAATACCTTAGAAACTTTGAGGAAATATTGCTTTCATTCGGAATTTTAAATTTATGTAAATAAACATCTCCCAAAAACTGAAACTGTATATTCAAACTATTAAACTGAACAACTTTCTCCTCTAAATATAGATCATTTTGAAAGACAATACGAAATAGTTTTTTGTATATTACCTATGTTTTTAGGAAAGATGTTTAGTCTCATGAAACCCGTCTACAAACCGTCTTCCAAAATCTGATTAGACTTGCTCAGTGGACAAAACAGAACAGCTGATTGAACTCTGCTCGAGAATCATATAACAGGAAATGCTTGTGTATCTATGTTACATACAAACAAAACTGTAAACTGAATTTGAAAGTTTGTATCAAAAGGCTGATTCCTTAATTTATTTATTTTTGTTTTATAACTCAAACTAGCTGGTGCCCGCGACTCCATCTGCGCAGGTTTATAAATTGTAGCCTATGTGTTATTCTGATGTATGAGCTATATTATTGAAAAGTTTCATTAAAATCCATTCAGCAGTTTTTAAGTGAAAGAGTAACAAACATACATACATCCATCCATCCATACATACATACTTGCAAGTTTTCGCGTTTATAATATTAGTAGGTTGCAATTTGTCATCATAAATACAGACATTACAAATACAACTCACATCGCGACATCGTACCCAGGATACTAGCAGCATTTCTTCTCTGATTAGTTAGTCTAATTCTTGAAGCCAGGAAGTTGTCAGTCCTACGGTTTACTTTATTTAGAAAATAGTTCAGTTTGGTATACTAAGCAGGACCTATCAGTTTTGTGAAGACTTGTTTTGTAATATCAAAACATACCTTTACCTGTATTAACATACTTATATTAATTTATGTTACTTTTGCTTAGAGAGCATGTACGGAAACAATAAACTACATTTATAGAATCAAACATGACATCATTTTCTCGCACTTCGCTGGTGCATCGACATAACCGTTAAAGTTACCTTAAATAATTATTGCATTATTAATTACAGATTAATCATGCCCACAAAATATCAAAGGACTTCATTTCGAGCGACCGCTTATACGGAAAAAGACTTAGAAACAGCCGTGGAAAAAGTTAAAAATAAGGAAATGACAAATTATGCTGCCTCTAAAATGTACGGGATACCAACATCTACCCTGAACGATCGAGTTTTGGGGAAAACTGGTATAAAAAGTCAAACTCTAGGAAGGGCACCAGCCATTCCCTTCGATATGGAAGCTAGATTAGCAAATTGTCTGCGCACACTAGAAAAATGGGGATGGGGTCTCTCTAAAGAGGAAGTCTTGGATCTCGTTAAAGCTTTTATAAAAAAGAATAACTTAAAAACCCCATTCCATGATGACAGACCAGGTACTAAGTGGTTCGTGTCTTTTAAAGAGCGACACAAGTTGTCAATAAAGAAGCCCCAAGCTGTAGAGGTTCTACGAAAACGAATGACGGACCCTTTTGTCATCGATGAATATTTTACTGTATTAAAAGAAATACTCACACAGTTAAATATAGATGACCCGCGAAGAATATGGAATCTAGATGAAACGTCCGTTTCATTAGACCCAACGAAGACTAAAGTTGTAGGTGCAGTCGGATATCCATGTACTAGGACAACAGCGGGTACAGGAAAGGAAAATATTACAGTGTTAACAACAGTGAACGCAGCAGGTGAAAAACTGAATCCTTTAATTGTATTTAAGGGTAAAAACGTCTATAAAGAATGGATGCTAGAAGATGATGACAAATTCAACTTTGAACTGGCTTATGCTGCGAGCAAGAGGGGGTGGATGGAGGCAGACATTTTCTTTAACTACATGAAAGATCATGTAATTCCCGCTTTAGGTACAGAGAGACCCCAACTCATGATATACGACGGCCATGTCACGCACGTGGATGAGAGAGTAGTATCTTTAGCCGTAGAAAATGGTCTGACCATAATAAAGTTACCGGCACACACTTCTCATCTTCTACAACCGCTAGATTTGGCGGTATTTAAATCATTCAAAAGTATTTGGGACATTCAACTTGTTAATTGGCAGCGAGAGAACATTGGTTCAAAAGTGCGCAAGCCAGCTTTTGCTCGCATGTTTGCTGAAGCTTGGCAAAAAACCAAACCAGAATATATAAAAAACGGCTTCAAAAAAGGAGGGATCTACCCATATAACCCGACCGTCATTCCAAAAGAGAAGTATGATCCTGCGGCCTATAAAAGATGGCAAAAACATAAACTTCAGAACACTATCTCCAAAGAGACTTGTGTCAAGACTCTTGCACAGTTATGCACGGATATTATAAACAAAGCTATCCACAAAGATCAAACTGTTTTCAATGTGAATGACGGCGTTAGAAATCTTGAATCTTCCAATCCAAATGAAAAAATATCTTTTGAAGAGCTTTTACTTGAAAAAATCAAACAACAACCACAAAACACAAGCAATAAGACTGCGAAAAAACTGACTCGCGTAGCCAAAGGAGCGGAATGTATTACACGTTCATATTTAGAGAAAAAAAAAGAAGCAGAAGAACAAAATTTTATAGAAAAACCTATTGATAACGGAAAACCTGGACCATCTGGAATACGTACACAAGGCAAAATTTCAAATGATAAATCAAAAAATGCTACGGTAAAAGGAAAGGGTATTGGTAAAAAGACGAAGACCGGAAAACAAAAAACGAGTAACACAGATCCAGTTATCAGTATTTCAGACGACACAGCACAAAATAAATTGACTAAAAAAATAAAAAGTACAAAAGATTCAAAAAATGCAAAATCTAAGAAACATTCAGCTAAAAAAATTAAGAAGCCTCTAAGTATCGCTTCAACACCTGAAAGTGCAGAAATAAGCTTACATAGTGACTCAGACCTAGATAATTTACTTACAGACTTCGGTAGTGAGATGGAATATTTCTCAAGAGAAGAAGAGATTGAAAGAATGATAAAAGAGATATACGAAGAAGAAAGAGAGGTTGGTAAAAATAATGTCAGTAACAATGGTGAAAAGGCAAACGTAAATGATAGCGACGGCGAGAAAAATAATGAAATAAATAAAATGTCACAAAAAAAGAACCAAGACAATAAAGAAATTCAGAAAAAGTTTGACAATAAAAAAGGTAATGGGCCAGATGTGAATGTTAGTGTAAAACAGGAAAGGATTGAAATATTTAAAATGACACAAGAAATCGTCCAAGACAAAATAGAAATTGCGAAAAATTACGATGGTAAAAAAGGTGATGAGGCAGATGAAAATAATAGCGAAGGCAAGGAAAATATAGAAATCAATAAAATTACACAAGAGAACAACCATGAGAAAAAAGAAAATAATATAGGTTCTCGTTTTACAACACCAAAAGTAGATTACACCTTAAAAAAGAAAATTAATATTATTTCTTCAGTTCCAATAACCACGAAAAATTTTACAAAAGTTAATAAATATAACTCCCAAGGCTTAAACAGAATTGATATAAATCATGACTTGCATCTGCTAGCAAAACAAAGAAGTTTTGCTGCAGACGTTCAAATGAAAGAAGTTAATAACTTGCAGAAATACAATGTTGGCGAGTCAATCCTTACGCGATACTTTACAAGAACTTGGAAATATTTTGTAGGTATAGTTGAAAGAATAAATTTCGAAGAAAGAAAATACACCGTGTCGTATTACAAAGCTATCGGTAAAAACGAAAATGTAAAATTTGTTATTCCTAAGCGTAAAGATGTAGATTGTATTCCTGACGACAACATAGTAAAACAGATTGAATTGCTTCAGATAACCGAAAACCCTCCTCAGTTCGCACTAATGAATGATGAAGACGCAGTTTATTTTTAAATGTGCCACAAAAAAAATGTTCACTTAAAAGATGCTAATAATTATTTAGTAGAGAATGTGATTTTTATTAAAGTTAAGAAAAAACTTTAATATAATAGATTTATAATAATACTATAGATATCTAGTTAACACTCCTGTTATGTAGTACTTACTTGCCATATTTTGTGGCCATTGTTTTAAACTTAACATTTTATTAATTTAACCAAGGCTGTCTACGACATAGGTACTGGTACTATCAGTAAATAGGCAATAAAAAGCTGTTAGAATTATTAATTTTGTTTTTATGAGGTAAACGCCGAATGCGTTAATTTTTATTTTGATACAAAATTCGCGTTTGTTATGAGCACTTTTATTATACTACTATTATCATAAAATATATTTTTTAAATTACACTAAAGTACAAAAAAGAGTGTTGATTTGTTAAGACTGTTCAAGTTGTTAATGAGTAAGTAAGCTCTTAAGTTAGAATTATTAATTTTGTTTTTGGTAAACGTCGTAGCAAATGCGATTTTTTTTTTATTTTGATACAAATTTCGCGTTTGTTATGAGTCTTATGAGCATATTTATTATACTACTATTATCATAAAATATATTTTTTAAATTATACTAAAGTACAAAAAAAGACTGTTGATTTGTTAAGACTATTCAAGTTGTCAATGAGTAGGTAGGCTTTTAAGTTAGAATTATTCATTTTGTTTTTATAAGATAAACGTCTTAGCAAATGCGTTTTTTTTATCGAGATACATAAGTCGCGTTTGTTATGAGCATGTTTATTATACTAATATTATCGAATATTTTTTAAATTGCACTAAAGTACAAAAAAAGACTGTTGATTTGTTAAGACTATTCAAGTTGTTAGTGTTGTCGGCTCTTAAGAGTTTAAATAAAAGTTGATTCAATTATTCGTTTATTTTGATGTACTTACGATTAACCTCCCTTACCTTAGAAGAAAAGGCAACAGAAACACCAGCCTACTAATTTGACAGATCTGTCCGGTCTTACCTCATCTAGCCCAGAGAGCCTTCTACTGAGTAAATAAAGTTTGAGAAACTCAATTTATCTTTAAGTAGCTTATGGAGGGAAGACCGGACTATTAAATAAATAAAAAATAAAAAATCTTATACCAACGATACCACGTGGTATGTTCAGTAGGTTAAGTGATATGTTATTGTTAACCTAAGTCCGGATGTTTTTCTTTTGTAAACTCTAATAACCTAGCTGCAGAGGCGAAATTAGACTATAGTCCGAACTTTGGCTACGCTCGTTTTTTCTGTAGCATACTCAAGGAAAATATGTCGTCACTTTGATCGTGTGTCGTGCTTAAATTGTTCGGTTTACGAAAACCAAAAAAATTGCAGCTATATAATGTTTTACTGTGAACGATTTACATAACAGTTCATTTCGAAATCGTTGGCAGAAAATGAGAGAAAAAAGTTGTTGCAACTTGCTTCCAACCCACTCAGAAAGCGTCCGATCTTCGGCGACCCTACCTTACCGAGAAAGTTATTTTCACATATTTAGATTTACCTACCGTATTTGAATTCTATTTTAAAAACTCATAATTTATATTTTGTCAACCTAACCATATGATGCTGATATGCAAGAATTGAATCCTATCTATACATTACGTTATGCCATTATGGCGTAGGTAGAGTAAGAGGATCGCGGCAAAAGTACGTTAAAACGTTATTATAACAAATAGATTAAATTAATAACTACTGTAATGTTATAGGTATATTATTTGGTATTTACTCAAGTAACTACCGTCACGTGAAACAAAATAACAAGTCACAGAGACTACAATAAGTTATTGAGTAAGACTACTACCAAATTTTAAGAAATTAAAAACAAATCGTAGGCGTAAATTTCGCATAAAATGCTTGACATTTTTCTTATATTATCCATTTTCCGTGAGCTCTATGGAAAAATGCTAATAGGGATCATAATAATATGTCAAAATCAATATGTTAGGATTTGGATGTAAGGATTTAGGATTTCAATATACAACTTGATTTTGTAATGTCTGACTATACTCTGAACAACTTTTTCCAAGAAACATAGGTTGAAAATGAGATATTTTTTTGGTCGTCCCATACAAATTCCAGTGTTGACGACGCAAAAATGTTGGCTTCCCCATACAAACCTTGCGCCGTCAACACTGGAATTTGTATGGGACGACCAAAAAATATCTCATTTTTCAACCTGTTTCTTGGAAAAAGTTGTTCAGTTTCAAGTACAGTCAGACATTACAAAATCACGTTGTATAGGTACAGTCAACGACAGGTCAAGCTTAACACTCGCAGTGCGACTCTACCCGTACGTCTGTTGAAATAAGAACGGTACAAAGTCCAATGTGTCAACATTGATGTGCTCATGACTGTACCTGTAAAAAGTACCTACGCCTGAGAGCGATACCTAAAGTGTGTTCTACAGGGTGTTAATTTAATTGCGTGCCATAGCTTAAGGGGTGCTTCAGTTACGATAAAGGAACTCAAAATAAATATAAAAAAAAATTCTACTGAAAAAAAGAACTGAAACTCCATTGAAACTTAACTAACGCGGAGCACCGCGCTATCACCGAGCCAGTGCGCGAGAATCAGTGGATAAGGTAGGCATATACATAACTGAAACTCTTTCGCGCGCTTTTGATAGAGCTGTGCTCCGGGTCATTGCCCTCCGCTTTAGTTTAGTTTCCATGGAGTTTTTTTTATAAGTAGGATTTTTTTAAATAATTTTTTGAGATCTTTATCGTTACTGAACCACCCCCTAAGCTATGGCACGCAATCAAATTAACACCCTGTATAATATGTAAAATGATAAGGAGACTGATTGATCGACGTTATCAACGCACTATAAGAATACTGAATCTAGAATGCTGAAATTTTGCATAATGTAGGCACTTACTAAGAAAAGTTTTAGTGAAATTCTCATAAGAATCAGAAAAAATATTATGACATTATTAAGTTTAAAAGTACCCTAAACCGACGAGCATGTATGAAACGATTGATGAAAGTACAGGAAGCGAGTCAAGATCGTAGCAGGTGGAGGACTGTGGTCTCTGCTCTGCCTACCCCGACGGGAACAAGGCGTGATATTATGTATTTATATATGTAAGTTTAAATTCGTCATGGTGCCCATCGTTGATTTGGCCTTATATTACGCGATGGTCAAAAACGGGGAAGAATTTAGACTTTCGGGTAACGATAAGTAAATAATTAACTTTTTATTTTGTTTTTCTCTTTGTTTTTGTTCTTCCTTTTAACTTTTTTGGACTGATTTCGGAAAATTTTCAATTCTCTCGTCACGAGTAAAGAAATTCTATACGTATAATAGGCGTTCGGAGCAGTGAGGCATAATGTTAGTTTTATACACTCTCATGATAATCTTATCACAAGCCAAAAATTCCAATGACTCAGTCTGTTTCCATGAATCACACTTTCTAAAAGATTTAGATATGTTATGGTTCCGGAAAATCGTACTGGCGACCTTCCAAGATGATCGAACATTTCACTGAAACCCGCTTATTTTTATTAATTCTGAAGTGATACTTTTCGTACTCAACAAAAATAATACATAAGGTGTCAAAAGACGTGTCCCGAAAACAAAACGAGACTGAACAACTTTTCTCAAGGAATGTGAACTGAATCAGCTGCATTTTGTATGCGTAACGCAGTTGATTAGATAAGGAAGCGCCCTATTCAGGGTGTTTGATATATATATATATATATATCTGCAAACCTGTCGGGTCGTTGCTCCACCTATGAAACTGAGGTTTCCGTAAGGAATATAGGTCAAAATATAAAAAAAAAAATGGCCTCTCATACAAAATACGCTATCAGCTGATACAGTTTCTATGAAAAGTTGGAAAGCTTTTCGTATTTCGACCTTCCCCCTCCTCGAGAGAAGTTGTTCAGTTTCATGGTCTAAGTTACATGCTAAAATTATGATTATAACTTCGTTAAGACCTCATATCAGAAAACAGGCCTTGAGTGGCTCTACTAAACATCGCTAATATTTACATAACAAAAAGTAAGTTCATTGACAGAAGTGGTCACACTGTTCATTACCAGTTGGTTTTGTTTTGATTCGTCAAGTCTTTACATTATTAGAGTGTGCAAAAACTAAAATGCCGCGATGATCTTGAACTTGGAAGACAAGAAGCGACGCAATTAGTGAAGGAAAAACATTTTAAAATTCATTTACATCTCTCATATTCGGTAAGTAGGTCCTTATTACCCCCAAATGGGGCTTGTAGGTGACCAATTAGCGCTCTAGGGTAATAATTAATTACTTACCGCCCTAGGGCTTTTCTAGCTACATTATTACCCTAGAGCGCTAATTGGTCACCTACAATTTGGTGGTAATAAGGACCTACTCACTTCACAATCGAGATGTAAAGCAGAGTAGTTAGCTCGGGTGTAAGCATCAATTGCACCCTCGAACTATAGGCGCCCTCGCTGCGCTAGTGCGCCTAAATATCTCGGGCTGCAAGTGATGCCTTACAGCCCTTGGCTACTAATCTACTATTTGTGAATATAAAATTATTATCATAATCATAAAATCCCATGAAACGTCCACTGAAGGACAATGAGCTCCCTCCGCGCGTGGTGATAAAATTATTATCAT
Source organism: Athrips mouffetella (assembly GCA_947532105.1). Taxonomy (NCBI): domain Eukaryota; kingdom Metazoa; phylum Arthropoda; class Insecta; order Lepidoptera; family Gelechiidae; genus Athrips; species Athrips mouffetella. The sequence continues at coordinate 7,742,813 of OX383959.1, forward strand.
AATCATAAAATCCCATGAAACGTCCACTGAAGGACAATGAGCTCCCTCCGCGCGTGGTGGCGAACACGGCTGCAAGTGATGCCTTACAGCCCTTGGCTACTAATCTACTATTTGTGAATATAAAATTATTATCATAATCATAAAATCCCATGAAACGTCCACTGAAGGACAATGAGCTCCCTCCGCGCGTGGTGGCGAACACTTTGAACTTTATGGCATGGTAGTAGAGTTGTAAATGTTTCTAACTGACGTGCGGTTGACCGTACAATTTAGAGAAGTAGGTACATTTGTCACGCTTGTTAGCGATGCGCCTGGCACCTACAGCGGTTGGTGGTGACCAGAGATATGGCTATATTATATACTAACGTCCTGTGTGGTTCCGGCAAAGAATAGTACCAACCCATACATACCCGTGGGTGTCGTAAGAGGCAACTAAGGGTTAACTGGAGGATGGGCAGCAGCATCCTCCTGTGTCTTACATCTTACTTACTGCGGTCATCTACAACCGCGGTCCATGGTGCCAGCCGTAACGCTAACAAGCGAGGTGACTATGGTACTTCCCCTCCACATTTTTCCAGCAAAAGCTAGAATTCTGGAGGGAGCTCCCTGTCCTGTAGTGGACGTTTCATGGGATGTTATGATGATGATATACTAACGTATAGACCAGAGATATGGCTACAGTGAGTAGGTTTTTATCTGAAGTGGTGATCGCAGTATGAAAGATTGTACGATATATACACCGAAGACGCTGCTGCCCATCCTCCGGTTCATAGTCCCTTAGTCGCCTACTACGGGTAGAGATGGGTTGGTACTATTCTTTGCTGGCTCCACTCCGGCAATGTTATATATATTGGGCTTAAAAAAATATTGGTGTGAAACCTTTTAAGGTTTCGCAAAAAAAATCGACTTAATTTTTTTGCAAAATTCGAAAAGTAGAACAAATTTAAATGTTGTTGCCATTTAAAGTAGGGCCAACGTAAGAAGTTCGTTTTGATTTTTTCTTATCACCTACGTACATGGTTCATTTTTCTTTGCAGGTCGTAATTTTTCATATGTTTGACAGCTGTCAAAATGGACCTATTACGATGGCCTTACTTTAGTCCCCAGAATAAGCCCTTTAAAGGTTTTACGCTAATTTTAAAGACCTGTATTAGGTGCCGATAGTATACTTAAATGTATTCGTATTTGTTTAAGAAAAAAACATAAACAGACGTATTTTACAAAACATTTATTTTCTATTAAGCGTCACACTTCTTCACATAATAACTAGTTTAACAATACTATAAGAGAAACACCTGCTCATTAAAACTGAACAATATTTTCTTAATAACAAAAGATAGCCTCCTGTATAAACTACGAGTATCCTAAAGAGGAACCACAAACCCAACAACACGTCAGTAGAGAAACAAGGATTTGACGAACGTCGGTGCCTTCGTAGAAACACTGAACTCTATGACAAACAAATAGAGTTGCAAATGCTTCCACTAACGTGCGGTTGAACATACCTATAATAAAGCCTCTTCATTTATTTACAAAATCCAAGCGATAGGAAACAGGAACACTGGTTAAAAAACTGGTCCTATGGCCGAACCAATAAAGAAAATTGAACGCACTCGTTCTCAATTAAAGCACAAAGTCCAATCGAGAATCACTTCATCGCATCACGAATGAGAAAAGTGATTCAATCACGTCATCCAAGTCTTTGCTAAAGGGTGATAGCTGAGCTTCGTAAGATGGAGCTGATTTATCCTTTCCGTCGACCATAAGGTGGCAAGCAGGTCCACATAGCTGGATATTGTCACCTTGCCATCTCTTGCTGATTACCACCATCCCGTTTCCACCAACGTAGTTGATCACTCCGTAGTTGTCGGTCACTTCAACTTTGCAATCGTTGCCGATCACTTCTATATCGCCGTGGTTAGAGGTCACTCGAACTATGCAGCCGTTGCCGACGATTTTCAATTTACTGTAGTTGATATCCATTGTAACTTTCTTCTTGTTTCCGACGATTGAGTACTTCTTCATTTTAGTTGTTTAGATTTGGTACTTTCGTTTTAGAAATATATTTTTTTCTTACTACTTTCAGATATAATAGAAAGTTTTATATGAAATTAATTTATTTTAAAATTTCTGTTTAAAATTTTAATTTCTTCAGTTTCAGTGGTGCCCGCGCTAAGATTCGCTCAAGACTGGTCTGAATTTACACGAGCGCGGCTTATAAAGCGCACGCGCACGCGTCGTGTATTATGCGATAGTAACTCCCCTATTGAACGTAGATGCGTCATACTCATTCATGTTAAACGTATCAAATCTGTTTGTCTGTATCGACCGGTACATTGTTGATTGATGCTATTGAAAATGTTATTCCCCGTACAGGTTAAAGGCTTGTTTAGTTGAAAAAGGTTTTATTATGTGACATTCCATTTCCGATAAAGGTTAAAACATAAATAACATAGGTAATAACAGTAGTTCCTAAACACAGTTCCTTATAGATGAAAATTAGTATGTAAGTAGGAACTTAACATTTTGATACGAGGATTGTAAATGAAATGAAGTGTAAATAGAGACATTACAAGAGGACGACTTAGAAGAACATCATCATCATCATCATATCAGCCGAAAGCCGTCTACTGCTGGACATAGGCCTAGAAGAACATACCGCAACCAAATTCCTGACATTCTGCCACTAAAAGACGAGATCAAAAGTGCGGTCAACCGCACGTCAGTGGCAACATTGTTAGCTCTATTACCACGCCATAATGCCCAAAGCGTTTTTACTGACGTGCTGTTGCGTGTAGCTACCCCAAAACCGACGAGTTTGGTGCTAAAGAAGTGTGTCAAAAAAACTAATGCTGGTTATACTGGGTTATTTTTGGACCCCTGGCCAAATTTTAGTATGTTGCTCAGAACATGTATCTGAACAACTTTCCCAAAGGAACATGGGTCGAAAAACGTGAAAAATTATGGTCCTCCCATATAAGTCTCGTGCCGGCTATTGTGGGATGTTTTTCGACCCATGTTCTTTTGGGAAAGTTGTTTAGATTCGTGTTCTGAGTAACATACTAAAATTTGGATAGGTATGTTGTATGCAAGGCATACCAATTATATGTATAAGTACCTAGATATTCTGTAAAACTACCAGCACATAGGAACATCATAGGAAGGCTACACCGACATAACAATGATAATTATTTGGAATCCGATGCATACAGATAACAACAGTGATATAAGAGGGCCATTATGGTCCTTGACTACAAAATAAGTATGATTGCAGTTGGTTTAGTTATAATAACGTTCTGACGTCAAAGGATGGGACTTTACCTTGCAGATTTAATGCGAAGATAAAAGGGTACAGTCAACGACAGGTCAAGCTTGACACTCGCAGTGCGACTCTAGCCCGTACGTCTGTTGAAATAAGAACGGTACAAAGTACAATGTGTCAAGCTTCATGTGCTCTTGAGTGTACCTGTTGAGATAACTTTGAAAAGTGTGCATAAATTATCATTTAAACATACGACATTTTAATGGTAGAGACAATTTTTAAGCATCAAGTGGAAAAAATCAAAGTGATTAAAGTCATTGACACATAAACCATATCACATTTGATTTAATGTCCCACTGTTGGGCAAATTCCTCCATCAACGGATGCAAATGACAACATTTGTGCAATTGCGCACTTTATTACGGCGACAAGTCAAATACCTATACTTTTTTAGAATTCTTACTTAGTTTGAAAGATTGATAATTACATAAACCCGTATATACATAGTCCAGGTGCCACCAGTGATGGATGAATTACCTCTCTGCCAGGAATCCATGCTTCTACAATAAGACAACAAAGTTATCATCACCACATCCCATGAAACTTCCACTACAGGACAGGGAAGTCCCTCAAAAAAATTACAGCTTTTGCTGAAACAATGTGGATGGGAAGTACCATAGTCACCACGCTTGTTAGCGTTACGGCTGGCACCATGGACCGCGGTTGTTGGTGGCCGCAGAATGTAAGATGATACGATACACAGAAGGATGCTGCTGCCCATCCTTTGGTTCATTAACCCTTAGTCGCCTCCTACGACACCTACGGGTAGAGATGGGTCGGTACTATTTTTTGCCGGCACCGCACAGTTTCAATAAAGTTGTACATGGTATAATTGAATATCATCATACTTGTTAATGTTGTTCTCAGTCCGACAGCTCATAAAGGATAATGATTATAATTAGAACCACATATCTTTACGAAGGTATGGCACATGGGTAACTTACATCTACCTTTTTCCCAGCATGCTATGGAGTCAGTGCAATAAAAGCAAATAGAAGATTCACTGATTATTTTATAGATTTTTTTTATGTGACAAGTGAGCAAACGAGCAGGTGGGCCACCTGATGGAAAGTGGTCACCACCGCCCATGGAGCCCGCTGTCTTTTTAGTAGCATAACTTGACACTAATAAGACAGCAAAGCATGACTGTAGATTAGATGTAAACGTGTAAATAATAATATCTAAGTAATAAATAAAGCTTTTTCAGGTCTATGCTGGGTCAGAAAAACCTTACTGCGCTCTACAACACAAATAGCCGCCGTAGCCTATACCACCGCCAAGCTCAAATGGGACTGGGCAGGCCACGTGTCCCGTATGCCGCAGGACCTATGGGCGAAGACCACCACCACCTGGCAGCCGCAAACCGACAAAAGAGCGGGATTTAGATAGGGACCAATGGAGGGATGAGAGAGAGGCCTTTGCCCAGCAGTGGGAAATTATAGGCTAGATAACATAAGAAGAAGATAAGATAAGAGTTTCTAGTAGCAGACATATCACGTAGGCGTTTAGAGACGTTTTATTGGCCCTGATTTTGCCTATAAGCTCATGACGTTACAATAAATTCTTGACCTGACCTCTTAAAACAGGACGCATGACTCTACATTTGAGTCACATCTCATCATATTGAAATTTGGGAATACCCAATAATTTCGGGTTGTTCAGTTTTACGCACAAGAACTATAAAACCTTGCTTAAGTGTGTCAAGTTGAGAAACGATTCAATCTTGCTCAACAACAAATCGTAGCATCGCACGTCTAAACTTTGAACTACGTATCCATCCACCCACTTTTTATTCATTGCGTCATTTCCAAGATCGAATGTTCACAGTTCATACAAAAGCTTCAATGAACAATCAACAAAACCGAATGTTAAAGGTCACCCAGTAGGTGGCTCACAGGGGACTTTACCGTTCTATTTCCGGTTATTAAGTTGTCCTTTCCGCTATTTAACACAGTTTTCCTTCTAATTATGGGGTTTTAAATGAGGATAGGTACTTGATCAAGTTTTGGACATCCTAAATAACGAGGGGAAGTACCTGCCTGCAGGCACAAAAAGATCATTTTCGAAATTTTGTTTTCGAAGGTAATACGGAGCGAAGCAAAAAACCTCTTGAGGTATTTAATATTTAAAAAAAATGGCACGTCACGTCAGCTGTAGCATTTTTTTACACCTTAGTTGTTATTAGATAATTATCGTAATCATCACTCGAAACAGATATTTTATGCGAGATGACGCTTGATGCTTTTAGCGTAATATTATATATTCTTTAATGGTGTGGTTGATTGTAACTCTGCCTGCTAAACCGAATGTCCCGGGTCTTAACGTAAGATCTGGATTTTTGGGGCTCCCGTAAATTTGGACCAAACCAATCATAATCATTTACCATTTAAACCATTTATTTTATTTTTTATCAAATAATGTAGATGATAGATATTCTATAGCGTTAGGCCTGGGCCAAGAGTCAAGCGGCTTTCTACTGTCGCGAACGCTAGTAGAATAGAATGCAAATGTATGGGATTGACATTAGCTAACGAAATGTTGCGTGACAGCTAATGTCAATTCCATACATTTTTATTCTATTCTATAGCGTTTGCCAGCCACTTGCCTCAGGGCCCTGAAGTTAAGTGGTCACCACCGCTCATAGCATCTACTGTCTTATTTGTAGCATACTTTGACACTAATAAGACAGCAAAGCGCCTTGCCTAACCTGAGAACTAAGATTGATTGTCTCATGTGCCGGTAATTAACTGACACTCTCACGCTTTGAGCTGAAACACAGCAGTGCAAACACTGCAATTTTACCGTAGTAATGGGCAAGAGAGTGTCCACCATCCCCCTTTTACCATCGGGAGTCCAGACGCACCGCAGAATATCACTCACACTTGGTTGATACAAGACACACCTTCGCACACAGCGATTTGAAACATCTTTTATAATGCGCACGGCCAAAGAGTGGAATTATCTGCCTGCGTCTGTGTTCTCGAGTTCATATAACCCGAATATATTCAAGTCGCGAGTAAATAGTACTAGATCGAGGTCAAGAGTAAGCCCAATGACAATAAAAAAAAAGAGAGTGGGACTTCCCCAGACCTTAAAAACCCTTTCAATGCTGGTGGATACAAGATTAAAAAAATAACGAGACTGATTTATTAGCGCAACCAACATAGCTTTCGGCTGAACCGGTTTTATTTATTCGACGAACTGTTTCTATCTGCCGTTTATTTTAGTTTTTGCTCATCGACAAACTAATTTTGGGTCAGAATTGAGTTCATTGCTCTGATATAAAACTGGCTTTACCATAAATTAAGGCTGGTCTTTCTTGCATAGAGGTTGAGGTTCGGTTGATTTAATAGCGACTGTACCTGGGCGACCGAGCTTCGCTTTATAATAGCCGCCTCAACCTGAAAATATCATCGGGTGAGCAAGCTATGCTACTCGTCAACAGATGGCGCTGTAAGTTTCTGTCTAAAACGCGTAATTTACAAAATGCTCAAAAACACAGGGAAAACGAATTTTCCCAGACATGAGACCTAGATAGCTAGATCGACTTTTCGCCCCCAAAAACCCCCGTATGGTAAATTTCATCAACATCGTTAGAGCTGTTTTCGAGAAACCGATTACAAATATACTTATAAGGTCCTAATGAAATAGTGAACATAATTTTGATATGTTACTAAGACCACCAAACTGAACAACTTTCCCCAAGGAACATAGGTCGAACTACGGATATAAATTTTTGACCTCCCATAGAAACTGCAACAGCTGATAGCGTATTTTGTATGGGAGATCAAATTTGGTTTTTCGTATTTCGACCTATGTTCCTTGGGGAAAGTTGTTCAGTTTCATGGTCTGAGTAACATACTAAAATTATGTTCACTATTTCATTAGTATACATATGTATACAAATATTGCTCGTTTAATCGGATATGAGGATTTGTTGCCTAGACTAGAGCCAGAGAGAATGGGTTAACTTTGTCCACGGCGAAATAACAATGAGTTGTGAATCTCAGATTATAGGTAAGAAAACTAAATAGGTACCTACGTTGTTTTTAATTATTTAACTCAGTACCTACTTAACTTGACAGCCGCCGTGGTGTATATTATAAGTGGTTAGAGTGCTCGGCTCTCGATGAGGTTCTGGGTTTGATTCCCGCTGCGGACACTGTCAAACAAAAAATCCCTTTGTGTGACCTTCCTAGTTTGGTCAGGACATTGCAGGATGAATCACCTGATTGTCCGAAAAGTTAAATGATTCCTTGCTTCGGAAGGCACGTTAACCTGTTGGTCCCGACTACTATCTACGGATGTAGTCGTTAAGGAGCCATGTCAGAGACCTTTGGCGGCTCAACAACTCTGACACCAGGGATAGTGAGGTCGGTCATCGACCTTGCAACCCACACGATATACTTGACCTGGATCTGTAAATGAGACTATTTGTTTATATGTTACAGCAAATCGGTACTATTAGTCCAGTAAAGCAGGTCACAACACAATGTTAATATGCTTCCTACATTGATTGAATATCAAAAACAGACATTTGCACATTTTCCTCGTGCTTTTAATGTGTAATGTAATTTCTTATGTTTTTTCCGTCTTCCGCACTTCCTTACAGTTACTAATATTTTCGTACAGGTAATTACATTATATTACCAAGAAACGTTATCGAATCAATCGATTTCATGTGTATCACAACTCATAACAGTTATCAAAAGTGTTGAATCATATTACTATATCAGCTTTTTTACATTTTGCATAATCGTGAGAGACGACTTGTATGAGTCATATGGACTAGGCTCTTACCTAATTGATGTAAGGAATGCCTTAACCGAAAAGGTGACTCACGTTTGTTTGATTCAAGCTCTACACTCTGATTTTTGTCGTGCATAATAGCAGACATTTCGTATCCATTGCTTGTTTCGTACGGGCGTTGAATCGTTTAACTCTCAATGGATTAGCAATGGAATTGGTGCTGTGTCAATAAATATGCATGGGCAGTGATGATAGTGGGATCGAATACCGGCATCTCCAGACAAACTCGGGCGCGCATTTCTCGGTAGAGTAGATGACGAGCAGACAGGAATATATTTAGAGAGTAAAATTTTATTAATCTAGTTCCCGTAATAAACCATAGGTATAGTGCGGTCCCTTATAGTCTTGTATCGCCAAATTCATCAAATTGCACCAAATTTTTTCCAGGTAAAAATTTGGTGAAATAGTAAGGCGTGTCTACGTGAAACAGCTAACTGACCGCACTAATAGTGGGATCGCTGTGTTTCGTTTTGGGGATCAAAACTAACATCTACTATGGGACACACTCTGGAAGAACTGACGGCTGAAAGGGCAGAAGTAGTAAGGTGAGGGTAGTTGTTGCAACTTGCCCTAATAGTAGGGCACCGATGCCGATGATGATCGAACAACGGTTGCAGGAAATCAATGGAATAAGACAACTCAGTACCAAGATTGCAGTAGATAACAAAAACCAGAATCAGACAGCAGACACTTAAGGGCAGAGGCTTTTAAGGCGTGAGTATGTTCATAATCCACCACCTTCACGCCTTTATGCCGTCAAATCTTTATAAAAGAGTCCAAGCCCCTCGATTCAGACCCATCTAAGGCTAGGATAGAGCTGTGGTCAAAAAGGTACCCTCTTGAAAGCCTTTACATCCCAATTGCCAAAAAGCTGCCACCAGGACACGATCTTCCCTGGTCTGGAAGTCTCTAAAAAGACTGCGATTGGGCGTTGGCAATGCGGGGAACTTAGGATGAGGTGGGGCTTCTCTGACAACGACAAGTGTGAGTGCGGCGTTTTGCAATCCACCCTTGCTGTCGTGCCCTCGGTGCCCTTCTTGCACTCGGTGAGACCCTTTTGAAGGCAACTAAAAAGCTATGGCTGTGGCCACGTTTTGGGCTAAGAATTTGTAGTTGGCTCATTATTTATTCGTAGGTAGTTGGTAAATTTTTGCCGTTGACTTAAAAATAAAAATTCGAAGTATAGGTCTCTAAAGGAAGTCCTTGTCCAGAAGAAGGAGTCTTAAAACTGACATGACGATGAGAGTTATTCAATGGCTAGGTATAAAGATATTTTAAAAAGTAAAGTTTTAAAATACGCAAAGTACTAGTGTCTCCACCTACCTGTGTTTGTGGGTTGGGTTAGGTTAGTTGTGTTGTACGGTCAACCGCACGTCGGTAGACACTTTTACCATGACATAAAGTCAAAAAGTGTTTCTACTAAGGTGCTGTTGAGTGTACTAAGAATATAATCACTATGTTTTGTGTTATATTTTTTGGCTAAGTGTCTATCATACGTTTATTTTATTCTATGACCCATAGCGAATAATGATATCCCCGCCTTCTTTCAAGACACGCAGTGAGTCATGCCATGCGCGATGCGTACACGCATGCCAAAGCAGGTGCACTCTGGCGCAGGTGAATACCTACACTGTAATTTGAATCGATCAGGTTTCGGTTCTCACAGAGAAGCCAAAACATTGATGATTCATCATTAAACTGAATGATGACAAACTAAAACTTTAGTTTGATAAAACATGTTGTCTAGAAACGTATAGAAATTAAAAAGCTGCATGTTGACTGCGGCTTGTCGGTTGGTTGTGTGAGCCACCGCGCACTAGCGATTTATTAGTTGGCCGATAGTTTGATCGGTCTCGGAATCAGTATGGACCCTAGTGCGCGCATTTGTCGATTTAAAGTTGGCGATTTGTCTATGGAGAACGATTGCGACTAAACTGTCGGCCAACTAAAAAATCGCTTGTGCGCGGTGGATCTAGTCCTCGTCTCCTCCCGCGTGGGTCGCGAGAACGCCCGCCCATGACGAAAATTTGTTACCAATGAGTTTGAAACTCTGTTTGAAACCTCGCTGCGCTCGTTTGATACAAATCCTTTATATAGAACCATTTGATTTTCTATTCATTTACGTGAGGAAAGGGAACGCGCGGAACATTTGTTGTGCACATTCAACGCTTTTACAAAAGTATGAAGATTCATGGTCAGGCTTACCCGACACCAGAAGACTACAAGCTCCTTCAATCAAAGCTCATAACGAGCACATTTAAAGACAGCGGAAGATCACAGGAGCAATAAGGCAGGGGAAGCACAAAATATCCCATAGGATCGAAGTGATAAGATAGTAGATACTTATGTTGACTTAACATCACGTTTTAGACACTTTTGAAAAGATGAGTACCTAAAGGTAAGTAAACAACTTATGCTGTTATGGATAACATAAAGGCTTCGATAACGTTTTCGTTATGTAATTGACTGCGGGGATTTTTTTACACCAGAATCAATAGCCGATACTGTTATCCGATCAATCTGTTAGCCCAGATAAACTATTTATCATTGGTAGTTTCCCGTTCTTCGAGGCACTCAGTTTCAAAATCTTTACTATTTATACTGTCTAACGCTGAAATACCAAACAAATAAGTAGCTACACTAATCTCTAGTTACTAAAATTGTTTTTGTCTGTACACTGAAGTTTATAAAAAAATTATCACGCTATAATTCCCCTGAATGACGTTCTGAATAAAGGCCAGGTTAAAAGTACCCTAAACCGACGAGCATTAATGAAAGGATTGATGAAAGTACAGGAAGCAAGGGAAGTATGTCAAGATCGTAGCAGGTGGAGAACTGTGGTCTCTGCCTACCCCGACGGGAACAATGCGTGATATTATGTATGTATGTATAAAAAAAATATATATATGTTTATTTTGCATTTAACAAAGTATTTTGAAAATAGGGGCAGGTGTCTCCTGCTAAGCTTATCGCCTGTGTTAGGAGGCACCGCTCTTCCAAGACTGTATGCAAATAACTGTTTTTTTTTGTGTGTTAGTTTATTTGTTCGAGCATCACGCAAAAACTACTGAACCGATTTTAATGAAACTTTTTTATTTGATGGCTAATAGTTTGACTTAAACATTGGTATACTTTTTTTTAACATGCTACCGAAATTGTGGGCAAAAGCTAGTACGAATAAAATAAAGGCGGTGTTGAGGTCACAGTAAAGAAAAGCTTTGTCGTTTATTTCAACGGCCTTAAGACCTATAGTCATAACTGCACCAAATGCACCATGAGCTTATTCCACCATACCCCTTCTACCATCGGGAGTCCAGACGCACCGCAGGATATCGCCTACTCTTGGTTGATATGCCACACATTCGCACAAAGCGCTTTGAAACATATTTTATTATGCGCAACGGCTGAAGAGTGGAATTCTCTGCCTGCGTCTGTGTTCCCGAGTTCATATAACCCGAATCTATTCAAGTCGCGAGTGAATAGGCTTCTTCTGGGCAAGCTCGTCCCATCGTCAACCTCATTTCTGTCCTCCATCGAGGTCAAGAATAAGCCCATTGACAATTAAAAAAATCTCATGGAATGACTATTATTATTTTTGGTTCTACCCTGTCCTATTTTATAAAGCATACACCTTATAAACCCAAACTTCCTTTAAAACTGATAACAAACGGAACTACCTAGCTAGGTGATATGGATAAGATAACAGATGGTATTATCTTCAAAACGTGAATAATGAATAACATGCATTGCATGAATAATTATGTTTGCTTTAGTATCTGCCTCTTACATTACCAAATATGGTTATAAAGCGACAGTTGGATGACGATTGAACGATTTTTTAGCAGATTACTTCAGATGTGACTCCATGTTTTAGGTACATCTAGTATGCTTTAGTCCCCAAAGCATACTAGATGTACCTAAAACATGGGTCCATAACCTGATGGGGTAAAACCGTAAAACTGTTATTCTGCGGGTGTAATAAATTGGGTCCCGTGTGGTGCCGGCAAAGAATAGTACCAACCCATCTCTATCCGTGGGTGTCGTAAAAGGCGACTAAGGGATTATGAACTGGAGGGTGGGTTGCAGCGTCCTCCGGTGTATCGTACCATCTTACATACTGCGGTCACCAACAACCGCGGTCCATGATGCCAGCCGCAACGCTAATAAGCGTGGTGATTATGGTATTTCCCCTTCTAACTATACTTACTTACCACGCGTTAGGAACCACTGATGTAGATCACTGGTGCATATTAGATACGTTAGCCATCTTACGACTACAACACACGAGCCGAGCGAGCGAAACGAGCGTGCCGCGGCAGCGAAAACGAATTACGCGCCGTTTTGTGCAATGCCGCGGCATTATGTTATATTCTAAATTCTTGGTATTTGTAGAAGGCCAAGGCATAATGTAAAACGAAGAATTATACAATTTGCCTGCGACAGTACAGCAACATATGCAAGAAAAAAATATCAACTGCAAATTTAAATTTGTAAATCCATACACATAGTACGGAAATACAAACTTATATATATATATATATATATACAGGCTGTTAATTTAATTGCGTGCCATAGCTTAGGGGGTGTTTCAGTAACCATTAAGGAACACAAAAAAAATCCTACTTATTTTTTTTTATTACCAATAATAAATAATTTTCTTTTTTATCACGAGTCACACACAAAAAGAAAGACTACCTTTACCACTGATACTCGCGCGCTGGCTCGGTGATAGCGCGGTGCTCCGTCCGGGTCATTGCCCTCCGCGTTAGTTTAGTTTCAATGGAGTTTGTTCTTTTAGGAGGATTTTTTTAAATATTTTTTTTGTGTCCCTTTATCGTTACTGAAACAGCCCCTAAGTTATGGCACGCAATTAAATTAACACCCTGTATATAGGTTTTAAAAAAAATTCTCATGCAAATCAATTCAGAATTCGAAATGTTAAACATTAAAAGAAGCTAACCGTAAACTATTTCGAGTAAATCACATCATATCACATGATTAAATTTTGGTAGTACTGGAACAAACATTTATAATATGAACTTTCACAGATCAATAGATACTACCGCAAGATACTTTGCATGAAGATTTTTGACATTTCCTAATTTCCCAACACATATTTCTTGGGGAAAGTTGATCAGTTTAGTCTACTGAGCAAGCCCTTTCATATTAAATCTAATTTTGGGTTGTTAGCGAAACGGCAGTGCAAAATATAACAACAAGAACAATATGAGAGCAATTAAATGAAACAAAATTTCATAGCAATAATAAATATATTCCACGAGTAAACTTAACCTAAAATAAATTAGCAAACAGTCATATAATATTATCTTTTTATACTTTGTACGTTTAAAAAAATCGTATTAGTGTAAAAATTCGAGTAATAAAGTTTTGATATTTAGTGAATGATACAAAATGCGAGTAAATATTACAAAATTTGACACAATCTTCACAAAAACAAGTCAGTTGTTCAAATTACAGATGCTATAAATACAGGGTTATTTTTGAACCCCTGGCCAAATTTTTGTATGTTAATTGGTCAGAACATGTATCTGAGCAACATTCCCAAAGGAACATGGGTCGAAAAAAGAGATAAAATTTTGATCCTCCCATTCAAATCTTGTCCTGACATTAGTAGGATTGAGTGGGGTTTGAGTTAAGAAATATACTCAAATTAAAACCTCTATGTGAATCATAAAGGTGCATTTTTTTTAGAAAATACTTACAAAAATCATTAGCCTGAAATATGAAGCATATAAAAATGCTTAATATTTTGTAAAATAATAATGAATTACACAGCCCTCCAATTCGAGTGAAACACGATCTACCATTTTAATATTACCACTTATTAAATAAATTGAACTAATAATATTAAATAATTGAACTAATAAATCAGTTGAACCATGGACGAATAATAATCCCCATACTAGAAAACGTAACCCGGAAAGGCATAAAACTCTTGGAAACTAGATGGCGCTTTCAAATAATCTGGAAATTAATTATGGTCTACCGGGTGTTCTGCTAAAAAATTTCAATGTTAAGAAACGCTAACATTAAAATTCGGTTTATTTAGCAGAATACTCGTAAATCATAATAACTTCCCGGACTATTTATTAGCGCCATCTAGTTTTATACTTTTTCAGGTTACGATTTCTAAAAGGGGATGGTCAGTCCTTCTTATTGTTCGTCCATGTTTGAAATAATGCTTTGCACTTACCACTAATAAGCTATTAAGGCGGTTGCTGGGTGGCAGCACCTTACTTTTAGAAATAAATTTATTGCGTCGCAAATACAAAACTTTTCAGTAGTATTGTTCGTTTGGCGGCAATATGGGGTAGTTATATATGTTATAACCCATGAGATCATAGTTTAGCTTATCATTTATAGCTTTGTATTGATAAAGTGCTAAAAGTGGCCGTTTTTGGCAGTTTTACAATACAAAGCTATTCTTGATAAGCTAAGATGTGATGTGATGGCTAATAAAATATAGAACTACCCCAAATTGCCGCCAATCAAACAATCCTTATTAAATGTTTTGTGTTTATGACGCAATAAATTTATTTCTCAATGTGGCAGCACTTCTGCTCAGAAACCACCTTAAATAAATAAACTGATTATATTTGAACTAAACACACCGACACAAGCTTTTTTTATCACATTTTTTTTAGTATATTCCGTGAAATTGCGTAGTTTAGGATTATCTCTTTTTTTTCACATACATCATAACATCGCATGAAAAAATAAAATTAACCTCACAGAATATTTGGATGTTATTAACTTTGTTAAAGACATTCTACCTAGGTGTACTAAGCCTCTTTTAAATAAAGTTGAGTACATCAAAAAAACTGATAAAAGTATTTATATTAAGAAGGCAACTCCTAAAACTATTCATAAAATAATTAATAGAATAAAGACGAATAAAGCCCCTGGGGCTGATGGAATTAGGCCAATTGATATTAAACATATATCAGACAAAATTGTAAACGCCATAACGCATTTCATTAATGTAAGTATAAAGACTGGTCTTTATCCCAATAAACTTAAGGAAGGCATTGTTAGACCTATTTACAAGACAGGTATTAAGAATGATTATGGTAACTATCGTCCGATTACTATCTTACCTATTCTAGATAAGATAGTAGAAAAATATATAAGCACAGAAATTCACTCTTTTTACAAAGAACATAAGATTCTGTCTGAACAACAATACGGGTTTCAACCTGGGAAAAGCACTACGCAGCTGCTTTCCAAATTCACCGATCATGTCAATGAATGCCTTAATAATAAAAAGCATGTGATGGTTATATTTATAGACTATAGTAAAGCTTTCGATACCTTGCGTCATGAGACGTTGGCTGAGAAGCTGGATAATAGTGGCATAAGGGGACCATTATTGCGATGGTGTGAAAGTTATCTCAGTAATCGCTCTTATCGTGTGAAAGTTGGTGAAAGTTTCAGTGATTCAGTAGGCGTCACTCACGGTACAGCACAAGGCTCTGTTTTGGGACCTTTGCATTATTTGGCTTATGTCAATGATTTGACAAATGTTATCAAGAAGTGTACAGTTTTTCAATATGCTGATGACACGTGCTTAGTATCTGACGATAAAGATATTTTCGTTGCTATTCAAAAGTTGCAAGATGATTTTAATTCTGTGTGCAAATGGTCTCATGATTCAGGGCTAGTTTTAAATGCAGATAAAACAAAAGTGTTACATATTCACTCCAGTCACATCCCATCTTATGATGGTTTTAAAGTCATAGCTCATGAGCATTACTGTCATCACGCAGGAAACCAAGTCAACTGTCAGTGTAAGGCAGTGGAACAGGTGAAGCAACAAAAATACCTTGGTCTAATTATTGATGAAAGATTAAATTGGGGTCCTCATATTGAGTCAGTTGTTGGAAAATTGCGAGCGTTATTAGCAAACTTTTCTTTACTTAAAAATAAAATACCGTATATTATTCGGCTTCAGCTATATAAAACTTTAGCAGAAAGTATAGTATGTTATGGCCTTTCTAGCTATGGGCGGACGTTTAAAACCTATTTAGATCGAATACATAACTTGCAAGTTAGACTACTTAAAAAGGTAGTACCTTGGAAGGTGCGGGAACGGTATCGTGGGGTAGAGGACCAGTTGTTTCAACATTGTAATGTGCTTTCAGTTAAAGAAAAAGCGGATTTCCTTCTTTTGTCTGAAAATTACTTAACGTTCTGTAATAATATTATTAAATCTGCTAAAGAAACTCGACAAGTTTTTTCTGGTAAACTGGCTACAATCAGAGCGAATAATTTTTATGGGGAAAGAACAACTCATTATTTGGTACCGCGCTTAATCAATAAAAAATTACCATTGGACATACGGAAAACAATCTCTTGTAAAAATTATGATCATATACTTAAAAACGTATTTTATAAAAAAATCGGGACCAACTAAAAATGGAGCAACCTGTAGGGCGTTGTTTACTCATTCAATTTCTGTCCTTCGTCAGCGTGGATCTCGGTTGGAATGTGTCGTACCGGCACTGAGCCGGGCCCGTGATGTTATTGTTTGTGTAACTAGTTTTTATTGTATTACCCTCATCTTGTTTTATTAAAGTCGTTAGTGTTTTTTAATAATAAGTAATTTGTAGTATTTATGTCATGAGAAGTGTGCAGCACTTAAAAAACCTATGAAGGTTTATAGTGTTAAGTTCCGAAATTGTAACATTAAATTGTGAGTAAATAAATAAATGTACCCGTGTACAGTCAACGACAGGTGAAGCTTGACACTGGCAGCGCGATTCTAGCCCGTACGTCTATAGAAATAAGAACGGTACAAAGTCCAATGTGTCAAGATTTATGTGCTCTTGACTATACCTATGGTATTGAGGTCGATGATTTTTATTTTAACACTTCCTGTGTTCGGATAAATCAACAAAGTAGAAAATCGCAAATTTTCACAAACACCGGCAGGATTCGAACTTGCGCCTTCTGCGTAAGTACCGCAGACGCTTTACCAACTAGGCTACTGTGGTCCTGCCTGATGTTGTGAAAATCAGCGACCTCTATACGCTTTTCAACGTTGCGTTTGTGCTGCCACCTAGTAAGCATTAGCTGTACTAGCTCAACTAGTCGACCCTTGCAGACACGTATGATTGAAAATGTATTTCGAAGAAGACGCAGGTTCGAATCCTGCCTGTGGTTGTGACATTTTGCGATTTTCTACTTTGTAGGTATTGAGGTCCTCTAACTCCTTCGCTGGAACAGGTGTCCTGTGACACCGTGTATATAAAACATTTTCTAGTATAGATCTGTAAGTAGGTACAGTCTGGCAACATCGATTCACTTAATCCAAATAAGGGAGCAGGCAATCGTCCACAATAGTTACATTCATATGCCAGTTGAAGTGGTTAACCCCCGGGATGGTGACTAAGTGCAGTTTGCCCTGGCTGTCCAGAGTTCGGAGTCCGATGCGGTCCTCGAGGTAAATCTGTTGTTGTCTCATTTCTATCACAGTTTCGTTGTTCACGTCGTAGTAGCCGAATTGACTGGAATATTAAAGAAAAACTTATTATTCACTTGTTGTACACGGTCAAAAAGAGAAGATTTTTCGTCCATTAGATTTCGTCCATATCCAAGATAATATACAGGGTGTAAAGGACGGTGAACCAAAACTTAACGGGCGTGCTCAGTCAACGAAACTGAACAACTTTCCCAAAGAAACATTTTTGGGAAATGAATTTTTTTTTAACCTTTCCTAACAAATTGTTCAATCATACATACATACATACATACATAACATCACGCCTCTTTCCCGTTGGGGTAGGCAGAGACCACAGTCCTGTTGTTCAATCAGAGTGAGCAATTTGCATGTAGATCAATATTTTAAGAAATGTACCCAGGACAAATTACGACCGAATAATTTTTTTTATGGAAGTGTTCCTTAGGTCCCTCCAAACATATCTAGAATGATCCCTGGCGATCCTATGTCCGCTCCCCCCTCCCCCCTCGAACGGGTCCCTAATTTTAGTTTTTTCTATTTATATCTAAAACGGTTGAAGTTAGGAGAAGTTCGACAATGTATGACTTGATTGTTATAAAATTACCAATCCATAGACACCTGTTTTATTTCGATGTGACCTGAAATATAGCTATAATAAATATGATGTACCTGAAATATAGCTACAGACAGTTCACCAAAAATTAAAAATTATCTTTAAATGACTATTTGTACTAACTATTAACAAAAACTACTGGAGTTGTGGCAAAATTATGTAAGAGCATGTAAATCTTGATATATTTAGGAATAAAATGAGACATAATTCATCAATTTTGCAGCACTGGTTCTCGATTTACAGCGAGTTACATCAAACACCCTGAGATAATTTTATAGGATGAAAGAAGTAGGAACAGTGAAAATGTCGTTGCCTTTCAGGATTAAATAATGGCACTTAAAAAATGCGTCCTTTACTACCAAAAGTAATTTACGAGGCCGTAGGCCGAGTTGTGAGGCTGAAGGCCGAGCTCCGCGTAGGGCGAAGCCCGAAGCGTCCCCCCCTGGCCACCATCTTGATTTTTTTGTCTGGACAGATTGCGTTCAAAATCGAAATCTGAGGATCCTAGCGGTCTCCAATACCCGATCAAATGTCAAAATTTGAAAAAAAAGGCCGACATCTTGAATTTTTCAATTTCTTGACCGATTGCCTTCAACATCGATATCTGAGGTTCCGAGAGGTCTCCGATACCCAATCAAGAATAACATTTAAAAAAATGGCCGCCGTCTTGAATTTTTTGTTTTTGGGCCGATTGCCTTCAAAATTGATTTTGACAATTTACAACAGTCACAAATACTTACTAATCTGGGGTCACAACACCACACGCGGGCAACACCACACCACAAATTTTCTTTTCATTTAAATATTTAAAAATTTTGCTTGACGTTTTCGCTTAAACAAACTATTTTTGTACAAAAATCACAATCAAACAAGGACCAAATATCAGAACTCCTTGCGTCGAAACCACATGTTTGATGTAACTCGCTGTAAATCGAGAACCAGTGCTGCAATAATGATGAAATATGTCTCGTTTTATTCCTAAATGTATCAAAATTCACATGCTCTTATATAATTTTGCCACAACTCCAGTAGTTTTTGTTAAAAGTTAGTACAAAAAATTATTTAAAGATAATTTTAAATTTTTGGTGGACTGTCTGTAGCTATATTTCAGGTACATCATATTTATTATAGCTATATTTCAGGTCACATCGAAATAAAACAGGTGTCTATCGATTGGTAATTTTATAATAATTAAGTCTTACCTTGAAAACTTTCTCCTAACTTCAACAGTTTTTGAGATAAATAGAAAAAACTAAAATTAGGTTCCCGTTTGAGGGAGGGGGGAGGGGGGAGGGGGGAGTGGACATGGGATCTTCAGGGAACATTCTGGATATGTTTGGGGGGACCTAAGGAACACTTCCATTAAAAAAAAATATCGGTCGTAATTTACAATACAATACAAATATATTTATTTCAAGATTTAGTTTTTACAATAGTTGAATTGACCATGGTCCCCACACTAGGCAAGCCTGTATCGTGGGATCCCAAAACAAAAACGTTACATTATAGTACAAGCCTCATAATCTAATTGAAAATTTACCTTATAACAACTACAAACACAGTTTACAAGTAAGAAGAAAAATAATTTAATTTTATGACTATCAGTATTACCAAAAATTATACGATAAAATAATAATGTTATCTTATAAAATATGTTTCACATTTTATACAAAAATATACATAGACACACATACATATACAAACAATTACATACATATGTTTATATAATAAATATGTACATACAAATGATATATACATCATATCATGTTATAAACATCACATACAACAATATAAGTGTTGCGATTCATTACATTACACTAACGGTGCAAGTAGCGCTTCTGTTTCAGCGTAACTTTTTTGTACTAACCAAGATTTAATTTTCTGTTTTGCATCTACTTTGGAACATTTAATAATCTTACAGTGTTTCTCAGCTTTATTGTACAAGAAGGCTGCAATGTACGGACTAAAACGTCGGGCAAAAGTAGTACGTATGTTGGGAACTGGCGTTTGACAAACACGACGTTTTACTATGTTGTCGTAATCATCGGACTGTAACACGGAACCGTGTTTTAGGAGTGTTATCCTAAGTATAAATAATTTCCTAACGCTTAGCACTCCAGCTTCTCTATACAACTCTAAAGTTGGATACCTGCGTGGTTTTTTTAGCATGGTCTTAATTACAGCTCGTTGAGCTCTTTCAAGTCGTATATTATGTGTTTTTGCAATGCCCCCCCAACTAGATATACAGTACGTTGTAATAGACTCACAAAGTGCGTAGTAGGTCATTTTCAGAATATCCAGATCCGTAGAATTTCTGAGTTTCCTCATGATATTAATTATTCTTCTTACTCTTCCCGATAGGCATGCAACGTGTTCCTTGAAGTTTAGCTTCTGATCTACAAGTACACCCAAATATTTGATAACC
This sequence comes from Athrips mouffetella, assembly GCA_947532105.1. Lineage (NCBI taxonomy): Eukaryota > Metazoa > Arthropoda > Insecta > Lepidoptera > Gelechiidae > Athrips > Athrips mouffetella. The sequence continues at coordinate 7,763,463 of OX383959.1, forward strand.
TCAGTTTTAGTCAAGGTTTCACAACTGCATGTCATATTTGCTTGAAAGTCACAAGAGTGTATTTTAAGATCTGGGAGTAAGGGCGGTTCCGAAGCTTTAGTTTTGTGAAAATACATGCTTTTAGTTTTTGTTACATTAAGAGTTAGGAGATTTTGAGACAACCAGCCATAGACCTGAGACATACCAAGTTCCGCATTTGAGTGTGCCTGAGACCAGCTCTCTCCGTGAAAGACCAATACAGTGTCGTCTGCGTAGCAGATTGTTGCTGAATTTTTAAGAGGCAAAGTGTGAATGTCGTCCATATACAAAATAAACAGGGTAGGTCCTAAGATGCTACCCTGTGGCACTCCGAAAAGTACAGGACGATAGTCGCTGAAAGTTTGGTCGACCCTTAGACACTGTCTCCTGTCCGTGAGGTAACTTTTAAACCAGTTGAGGGCTACGCCTCTAATGCCAGCTTTTTCTAGTTTGTTTAAAAGTATCGGAATGGAGACAGTGTCGAATGCCTTCGCCAGGTCCAGGAACACTCCAATGCAGCATTGAGATTTGTCGAGGTAGGATGCCACTGTAGAAGTCAAGAGGTTTACGGCGTCCTCCGTGGACTTGCCCCTACGAAATCCAAACTGATTGTCTGAAATTAGTTTGTTTGACTCCAGGTACTGAATAAGTCGCTTATTTACTATTTTTTCTAATAATTTTGAAAACGCACCCAAAAGTGATATTGGACGATAATTATCAGGTATATCTTTTGCACCATTTTTGTGTATCGGGCACACTACCGCCAATTTCCAGATTGCTGGGAAAACTCCAGTCGATAAACTCATATTAAAAATTTTTGTAAGGGGCTCAATTATAGCATTACGGATACTTTTGATAAATGAGTTGCTAAAACCATCAATACCAGGAGCTTTGTCCTTCTGCAGAAGATTTAACAGCGCCTCCACTTCACCAGTGTCTGTAGGCCTCATAAATTTGTCCTGGGTTGTCAAAGAACATCTGGATATTATTTTCCCAAATTATTTTTATTTATTTTTTATTAATATTAGGTCTTTACCTATGAAATTGCCGTTTTGTATGGCGAATTTTAGGTAAACTCAATTTTCAGTACTAACATTTTTGCATTTTTCTTAGGAATTATAAATCCAATATTTTTAATTTTTTTTAAGCATTATTAAGCTAACAGCTAACAGAAGCTTAAATTTAATTTTCGAAAAATATTATGTGTACAAAAATATAACAAATCTAATGATGAAATCGGACGACATTTTCGAACCTTTAATTTTATATATCAAACTAAAATTAAAAACTTAATTTTATGCGTAAATTGATAACCTTGAAGTCAACTTACAAATATAAGACAAATGAAAAATATAGCATTAGAATTATAGGAATTATGATCTCATTAATCTGTAAGAAAATTTCGGCAATTTCAAATATTACAAAAAAAAAATTTACTTTGCACTATTAAATCTTGGATGATTTGTATGAGTGGTACACAACTAATTCTACAAATTTAACTACAATTTGATAGTTTAAAGAAAGTTTTACTCTCATACAAAAACCAAATTAGTATTATTATTATTTTATAATGTTATTAATTAAATGCAAAATTAACTCGGCCTGTCTGTTAGCTTTAACGGAAGATAGTTTGAGCCATGGAGAAGGACATAGACAATTTTTGTCAAATTCACGCGTGCGAAGTCGCGGGCAACAGACAGTGTGCTAAGGGAAGTTGATTTTTTCGTAATTCGACCTATTAAGAAAACTTTAGAAAACCTGTTCTGGTTTATGAGCAGAGAAAAATCATTTTTTTATATCACATTGGCCTACATGGTAGGCCAATTGATGGTAAGTGGTCACCAACCGCCCATAGCACCCACTGTCTTATTAGTACCACAATTTGACACTAATAAGATAGCGAAGCGCGTACCTAAGAACTAAGATGGTATGTCTCTTGTGTCGGTAATTTCACTGGCTCCCTTACCCTTCCCTTACCCTGCAAACCTGCTGCTTAACGGCAGAAACAGGTAATGGGGTAGTACTTCTCCAGACAGGCTTTGCACAAAAGCCCTACCACCTTAAAAATTCCAGAGTGACAATAAATAAGCGTGTATTTTATAAGTTCAGTGTTACCTGCTCTGCCAGGGCGTGATGACATCATCATCAGGACCACCTATCAGGACCAGCCTCTTCAATTTCACAATATTCGACCTGAAATCTGTTGATTTTGCCGACCTGGAAAATTAAAAAAAGATTGTCTTTTAGTACACGGCAGCAAGCAAGTTGGAACAAAACCAATATAAGCTGAACCAACGCTACGCTAGAAACGCCCGAAACCAGAGACCAGCTCAAGGTAGTGTTTCCACCGACGAGCGGTCGTGTCTACTTATGTCCGATTTATTCCCTAAAATTTACAGCTACACGCTAGTCAATGTTAATTTCGACCCCATTTACACATTATTAACGTTCAAATAAGCGTGCATAGCAACGTGGCTGTTACGACAACGGTGATCCCGAAATTCACAAAAATGAGAGAAAAGTATGTTTTTTATTATGTTATTTCAAAAATATCATAAAAGTAAAAAGATCACATCCCCCCCATCATCATTACATATTGTTTTATCTAAAATGTTGTAAATTCTCATATATTTTTGATAAAACATGTAGTGCAGTAAAATGGTTACAAGTGGGAAAAATGGCCAAAACAAGGGTCATTTTAGATTTTTTTTTATTCCTTTATACAAATTAAATTAAAATTCTATTTCAACCTCATCACTTCTCATATCTTGTTTGTTACTAAGTTTTTTTCTGTTAAGATAAATGTCATATATTTAATGTAAAAAGTGGTTACGAAGTTATTCAGTCTCAAGATCAATCAGGAAGGATTGCTCTTAAGGTGATCCGTTTTCCATACAAAACTTCAAATGAATTGCATTCTTACGCGGGACATACAATTCTGTTGAAAAACGAACGAATACTGCTATTTTTAGTTAAATTAATACAAAAATACAGTTAATGTACTGAAAGTACTATTTTTGTTACCATTTTTTGGTTCAATATTACGATTGTGGGCGTGCGGTCAAAACTGTACGGTTGTGCTTTGTGTGCATGTGTGAGTGATCGATCGTACTCATGTAAACACGGACTGACGAGAGTAATTGACTTTAGTGGACATATGGAGATATTTTTCGTATCGAAATTGTTGTTAGGCGTTGAAGTTGCACGATGAAATTTACGCGAATCAACTTTTTGCACATATATAGTTGGTAATTATTGCATTAAAAAATAAAACCTTACATTTGCAGCAGTGGCTCCATCTAGTTGCGTTCGGGACTAAGCTGGCCGCAATAGATCACCTTAACGAAAGAGAGCAGGGTTGCAACGATATGAGCAAGGATAGAAGAATACGTTTCACAAAATTTCGTGTGCAATAAAGAATATTGTATTGTATTGTACGTTGTAAGAAGGAAAATCTAGAGTCATATGTGCAAGGACGGTATAACAGAGTATGTCTTTTGGTAGTGGCCTGAGTTCTACGCCGCGGACCGCGGGTTCGATCCTCGCCCAGGGTAAACATTTGTGTGGTGCACACAAGTGTTTGTTCTGTGTCTGTGTTTTATTTATCTATTTATGTATGTATATCAGTCTCTGATTCACTTAGTTAAGGCTATGCTTAGTTTGGAATCAGATGACCTTGTGAGAAAATATGTCCCCAATATTTATGAAGTAATCGTCAATCTCTGAGAATCGAAGACGGTCTAGTCACAAGGTCGCGAGAAGCCGTTGGATATGACCAGCGCAAGACCGGTCTTCGTACATTGTGGAGATATTTAGAATTGTATTGATAAATCTCTATAAGTCTGAAATTGGACTCAAGATGTATGATACAATTGTATGTAAAGTGCATCTTCAGACCAATTTCACAGTTGAAAGGGAATCATAAAGAGGACCCTTAGAGGAGGCTTATGAACAGCAAGTCAAGTCTTTCGGCCGATTTGATGATGATAATTTTTTCGCTGATACAAGCTACAGCGCGTTCAGAACAAGTCTGTCTCTGACGGTTATTTTCCGCGCATGGGTGACAGGCGGAGAGCCAATGAACGATTCGCTCGCCCCCTGAGGGGAGCCGCGCTCACTCATTTTTTGACTTCTGCGCATTAACGGTCACAGACAGAGTTATTTTGTACGCAGTATAACAAATAACTAGAATTTGGATGAATATACTCTTCTCGCTTGTTCATCCCAGTCCTCGTTTTATTTTTGTTTCCTACTTTAAGAAAGTTGTTCAGTTTTGTTGATTTAACATTCTCACTATTATTATGATAACCGAAAGACCACTGTGAGGCAAAAGCCTCTACAAAAATCTTCACAACAACTGACTAATATTTTGATTAGGTAATAGTAGTATTTACCTGTATATATTTATAGATAGAGATATATATATATTTATTTATTCTTATACTTACATTATATGTTTACATTATTTATTTATATTTATTGTATTGCAGTAGTATATTAATATTATAAGTATATTGGCACACTACTACAGTTTTCATTCAAACTTTCCTGCATGCAAAGGTTGTCTGGAAGAGATCGCTCCTAGCGATAAGACCGCCTTTGTCACCCTAGATTTAAGAGTCTCCTTTTATTGTTAATGTGTTTTGTGTGTGACAATAAAGTATTTATCTATCTATCTAGGTATCTATCTATCTAGTATCGAGTATAAGTATGGTAATAAGTACTTATTATAATGTAACGTTCATTACAAAATAATCGTCTTGATAAAAGCTGCATTTTAGATAACACTTTAATGAATAATATTGTTCAATCATTTGTAAGATAAAACGGAAGTTATGTTTGTACTAGTTAATATGACGTTAATACCATTATACTTATCTTTTGATGATAAGATAAAATTTTAAATAAACATCATCAAGATAAGTAGTTACTCAATTTGTGAATAATAAGATATAAAAAAGTACAAAATAAAAAAGATCAGGTTCCACCGAGATTTGAACTCGGATCGCTGGATTCAGAGTCCAGAGTGCTAACCGTTACACCATGGAACCGCTTGGCTAATTTGCGAAAATAAGCATCCACTTTCTCTTGGCAAATATTCAAGATGCATACTGACTGACTGAGACTTGACCTCAATTTTATTCACGATTTTTGTTACATCTGCTGACGTTGCTATAAAGATAGATTTTAGAAAAATAGATAAGTATAGGTATAGCTGCCACGTTTAGGCCCTTTTCCGAAATGCGAAAGTTTGTAAACATTGGATGTATGTTTGTTACTCTTTCACGTAAAAACTACTAAATGGATTGTAATGAAACTTGGCACATATGTGTGCCAAGTTTCATTACAATCCAGGTTAGGGCCTGGAATAACACATGGGCTACTTTTTACCGCGGGAAAACACTGCATTTAATGCGGGTGAAACCGCAGATTCTGCGGAGACGAAGTCGCAGGCACCAGCTAGTAATAAATAATATTGGCATTGTTTAAGTTTTCAAGAAATAACCGCTAACAGCCTCAGTGCTCTAGTGGTTAGAGCGCTCGGCACTCGATCCGAAGGTTCTGGGTTCGACTCCCGGTGTTAATTTTGTCAGGACATTGCAGGATGAATCACCTAATTCTTCGAAAAGTTAGGCGATTCCGTGCTTCGGAAAGCACTTTAAGCCGTAGGTCCCGACCACTATCTACGTATGTAGTCTTTAATGAGATAATATGTCAGAGGCCTTTGGCAGCTCAACAAAACTAATACCGGGGTTTGTGAGGTCGGTCATCGACCTTGGAACCCACACGATATTATGATGATGATGGTCATGGTTATTTATTCGTAGGGTCATGGTAAAAAAGATAAAAAAATCACTTACTGAACATGATTGTTGATATAAGGCAGGTACACACTGTATTGCTCATATAGAGTCTGATGGTACGGGTCGTTCCAGTAGTTTCCTACCGACGTGTGTTGCCCCACGCGGGAGTAGAACAGCTCATATGCTGACTCCTTTACGAGACCCGGAAATATTACGTGGAGGAAGCCGGCTGAAAGGCGAGATAAAAAATAGTGCTTTATGATACAAGTTCCGTAATGTAAGGAGGTTATTGCAAACTCGTTGAAGTTTTCGTTTGATGATTTCGAGACGTACGAGTAGTCGAGCGGTTTACCTTTCGAGACGTAGTCGAGGGTTTATCACGAGTTTGCAAATAACTTTTACCATGGACGCATTATATAAGAATAGTACTGGTCATCAATAAGTTGCTTATTTTTATCAAAATGTAAAACTCATTGCTTGTATACTTTTTCATAAAACAGTAAGTAAATCGCACTATAGTTTAGTAAGCGACTACTTACGAACAATGTTTATAACCTCGTAAGTACCTACATTTTTCGAACAAATGTATTTAAAATACAGTTAAATTCAACCACCGTAAAAGGAATCGTAGAGTTTGGGAGCAGTGAGCGGAGCAGGCGTATATAAAGGGTGTTCAGCGGGAAATTTTCAAGTTTGAATTTTGACTGCTCAAAAACCAGCGGTTTGAGGTGAACGACGGAGGCATCGTTAGATGCATATAATTTGCGGTTTTATTAGTTGCAATGATTCACTGGTCAGGAGCACATCGCGCGTTTACTAATGATCAATATTGAAAACACGCGTCGCAATCTTTGCACGCACTTCAATATTCGCAGACTAAGTGACGGGTCGTGCATGCAAAGGTTTAAACAACAAGGGACAGTGGTAAACAGAACTCCTCCGGGTCCATCAACATCAGCAGCAACACCGGAACATGTGGCTCAAGTTCGGCACCAAATCATGCAAAATCCACGTATACGAAAGCACTGAAGATAAAGGCCTCTCCCGGAATAAAAAATCAGCAGTGCACGTTATTTTGAAGAAAAATATTTAGATGCACCCACACAAAATGCAAATCGTGCAAGGTCTTTATGAGAATAACTATCCTTTTCGCGAAATATTCGCAAAAACAATTATGCTCTGCGTTTTCGAACAGCACAAACGCTATATCCATGGCTAAGTAAACAAGTAGAACATGCGTTATTGTTGCCTGAGCAACCCTAAAGAAAGCCATTAAAAGCGTTTGCATTGTTCTAAAACCAAAGTGTGGTGCACGATTTCTTTCCGCGGATGGTTGGCCAAATGTTAGGGTCTGGCTGTAAGAGTGCCTAGGAACAAAAGGGCGTCATTTATACTATATTGTTATTAAAAATTTAAATCCGCAACCTGACTGTTTAATAAAGCAAAATAAAAAATTAGTTCAATGTTTTCCTCTTTTATTTATTTAATTTCAAACTTGAAAATTTCTGGACAGCCTTTAGGAATCGTGCATTGGCTCCCTGGTAGTACAGTCAAGAGCACATCAAACTTGACATATTGTACTGATCTTGTTTCAATAGACATAGGAGCTAAAGACGCATTGCTAATGTCAAGCTTGACGTGCTCTTAACTTTAAACATACGCAGGAAATAACTGTCACTGCTGTAGTTACACAACCTTGCAATCATATTACAACATTCCTTGATGAGACATCCACTGCAGGACGGGAGCTCCGTCCAAGCTTTCGCTGGAACCATGTGGAGGGGAAGTATCATAGTCACTACGCTTGTTAACTTTGCGTCTAGCACCATGGACCGTAGTATGTAAGATGGTACGTACGATATGGTACGGTTTGTAATCACATATACGCCTCTTAGGCACTCACGGGTGAGCATGAGATGGGTGGGTACTATTTTTTGCCGACACCACACCACACACACGGCTGTAATTTCCAAGTAGTTTTGAACCTCGCTCTGAGGTAAATCCAATCACCATAGATTTTTTGTATGAAGATCCTGATTATATTTACTTCAAACATGCAAAGATGCGTTTTGAACTATTGCAAGTTAAATACAGTGGATTTCTTTGTAGTTGTAGCGACCATTTGGTTGGATGAATATAAAGCATTCTTTGGTACAAAATTCTTGTGGCTATAGCGACTTTGGATGTAACGCCGAGTTCGGGTGTAACGACTGTTTTTCGCAGTGGACGTCTTTCGGCTGATATGATGATGATGATGACTGTTTTTAATGAATCATTTGAAAAAAAAATCTTAGGAATCCCATGCAGATATTGCGAACGGAATTGTCCGCTAAATACTCAAAGAGCTTCCTTATCTTTTGTTTACATCCACACAGATGGTCAGCAACTGTGGTGACCTTTACCTTGTGTTTAAAGATTTAGCCAGGCAGGTAGATACTCGTATGCGTATTGAAGTTTTGAAAATGAGAAACTGTGTCTCTGCCTTAAAAAAAAACTCTTTGCCTTTGCCTGTAAGGACTTCCGGATATAACTGTGAAATAAGAGTGGTCCCTTCATCGTCGTTACATCCAAAATCCACTGTATCTATTTTTTTAAATTCACTATTCACATTAAAGTTGACAACAGTACTTTTTTGTTGATTTCTAAATAAAATAGGTGGTAGTTTACCTCCATATTGTCCAGCTTGTGGTGAACTTAATGAAATGAAAGTGTCGACAGTGATATTTGGGAAGGTCTGTATGATGCCTCGTGCAACCAGTCCACCTTGAGAGTATCCTGGAAGATGCAAGGAAAAAAGTAAGAAACAATTAATTACAGTAAAAAAATAAAGTGAGTAACAGATTTTAATTAAGTATTTCATAATGTTCATTACATATAGTTTTAACGCCTTAATGCTCAGCGAGGTCCTAGCGCCTGATTACTATTGCTATTTTTATTATTTACAGTTTTTATGCTCTAGCTCATTAACATGTAAAGTCTACTTAGATGTGATAGGTTTCCTTTTAATTTCATCATATATACTACCACTGTGAACATTTTCACAATTCCATTAACTTTTTTGTTGGATACTCAATTCCAACAAAAAATTGCGCTTTCAAGCTACATATTTCGCAAACGGATGCCTAAATCGAAAAATTATATTTGCACTTACATTATTTAAAAAAAAAACTTTCTAACGACTCCCCACACGATGGGGTAGACAAGAAAAAAATGATTCAATTATTCACCCCTACTTTACTTGTAGGGGGAGGTACCCAAAAATATTTTTTCATGATTTTATTGTACCACTTTGTTGGCGTGGATGAAATGTATATCACTACTTAATTTAATTACAGCTTTCTAGTAATAATGGTCTCTCAGCTAAGCTGTGGACAGACAGATGGACATGACAAAACTATAAGGGTTCCTTTTTGACTGTTTTAGTTTCTTTTCAGCAGCATAGGTAGGTAGATAGATAGCATTTGTCCATTTGTTCCAGACATGTTTATACAACCACTAGTCCACTACTCGTACTGCTCACACTATTACGAGTTTACCAAAATGTTTTTTCTATTGTTATTGTTTTTTTTTTAATCATTATAGATTTTGACCCGGGAATAATTAGTTCTTGTGTCTTTTTTCGTAGGTCCCTCGGTGGGGTCACTGAGAGTGTAAATTCAAAATGTAGACTGAATCAGGCTCTTGTGTATATTCGAAAAATGTTTTTTTTCAAAAAAAACTGTTTTTCTTGAATAACTCGGCCATTTTTTGATTTTACAGTAAAACCGTGAATACAAAAATTGTAGGAAATTAGATTTTTTACAACCTGAAAAACGCGACAAATTCAAAATATTATCATTATCTCCTATGTTCCACGTTTTACGGCATGAATGAAGAGAAACAAAGTTGTAGAGAATAAAATTTTGAACAATTTTGGTCCATAGCATTTTTCAGGTTTAATTTCCAAAATATCGATCCTAGAAGAAAAATTGTAAGGACCAAACTTGTAGAGAATCAAATTTTCTACAATTTTTGTCCTCATGGTTTTAATCAAAAATGGCTGAGTTTTTCAAGAAAACCCGTTTTTCGGATATACACAGGAGCCTGATTCAGTCTACTTTTTGAATTTACACACCCAGTGACCCCCCCGAGGGACCTACGCAAAAAAAATCCAAGAACTAATTATTCGCGGGTAGGTTCGGTTTTTTGGATATAATGACTGAACTACCTGGACTATGTACGGTAAACACTCAGCATGTCAGTGGAAACATTTGCAACTCTGTTACCAGGCCATAAGGTCCAAGGTGTTTCCACTGATCTGTTGTTTAGTGTACATTACAAATGTACTCAACTTGTAAGAAGGAGTAAAAGCTTCCGTCCAGCAGTGGATGTTTTAAAAGCTGCAAAGAAGAAGTAGGGAACTGAATAAAACATCTTACCTATAACATTGATGCCATCAGGATATTTTGAGGATATGTTTGCTACATCTTGGCCTATCTCTAGAACTTGATGCCACATGGTCTCCAAACTGGACCAGCTCTCAAACCTGTCCACATTGTAGATTTTTGTGCCAGGATGTTTCTGAAAGAAGGTAAGAAACTTATAAAGTTTCAACAGAAAAGATTGGCTAACAGTAGGGAACGATACACAGAAGGATGCTTCTGACCATTTTCCAGTTTAAAATCTTTTAGTTGCCTCTTACGACACCCACAGGTAGAGATGGGTTGGTACTATTTTTTGCCAGCACCACACAGGCAACAATCCTATGGTGCAAATACAAGACCCTACAAAAATATTTTTTTGAGTAAGTGTAAAGTGATTGATTTGGGTTGGTGAATTTGGATGTAACAACTGATGTAGGGAACTTAAAATAATCTGCATATTGCACCAAATTCATACAAATTAGTCACAGGAAAGGCTTACAAAGATCAAATCAAAATCAAAAAATCAAATCAAAAATGTTTTTTTTATTTGTTTATTTTTTTTATGATTATTTTTATTTTAATGTTTTTTTTTATGTCTTAATATACAGTTCTGGTTTTGGGAACTCCCTGTATATTAATACTTGTGTTGGGAGACTCCACTCTTCCTAAACGTACGTACTAACAAACATCAATTTAGTTAATATTAAACGGAATGAATGATATTATGTATGTTTCGAGATTTATGATTTTTCTAAATGAAAAAGGAAACTTAAAAAAATAATTTCCTCTGAAACCATACAAATAATTACAAAGTATAGTAGGTAGATAGGTGAATCTAGGCAAAATATTTACTCTCGACCCCAACAGGTCAATTCCATTTTACTGTATTATCTGAATAGGTATGAACGGTCAACTGCATATTCATGGAAACTCAATACCTATCCATTATCAGCATTATTGCTACGGAATAAAGGCCATATCAAGTTCAGTGCTTGTACCGATGACGAGCGACGTTGACTGTCGAAATTAAAGTAATATTCAGAATATTAATTTACATATTTTATTCATTAGTAGTTACGTACCTCTTGTATTCTATGCCCGATCATTTCCATGCTGCCAGCTCCAGTCATGATACCATGAATTAAAACTACAGGCTTATACGTAAAGGTAAAGCTTACAAATAGCGAGAGAATTAGAAACACGAGATTCTTGGCCATTTCAGACTATTTATCGATGGCACAGAATAACCTATAACAAGTCAAACAAAGAACTTGGACGTTCACTGTTACAGAATTGATTATATATTGCCTATTGAGTATATTGCGAGGTTAACTGATTATATAAAGTATTTAAAAACTACGCAGTTTATTGGATATCAATAAACATCTGTATTCGCAATTGTTGATAACAAAGAAGGACATTCATTTATTTGCGTAAATACAAAAGAAAAATAAACAAACAAAACGACCAACTTTGGGTTGCGTTCCGAATCGGGTAAAAATGACCCTGACAGCAGGATAGCGTTATATGACGTCCATCGGTGTGGTCGAGACAGACTGCTGTCAAATGTTAACCCACTATTACCGTTGTACCGTTTTGGAACTCACTCTGGGGGTAATCAAGGTTGCGTTCCGAATCGGGTAAAAATTACCCTAACAGCAGGATACCGTTGTATGACGTCCATCAGTGTGGTCGAAACTTAGACTATATAATACGAAACCAAAGATTTTGAAACTACGCCAGGGGGCGTTTATAGATATGCCATATACTCGGAAAAAGCGTGCCACGTTAAAGTAAAAGTGAACCTGACCATGGCGGTGTTTAGTAGTGCTGTCTAACTTGTAATCGATATTTTATCGATATGCGGGCTGGCAGACGACGTCGGAGACGTACATGTAGACATAGATAGATAGATTGCTGACAGACCAGCTCACTCGCCGCGCCATCAGTACTTTTATCTCCTAGTACTATAACTCTAGCCCGTACGTCTATTGAAATAAGAACGGTATAAAGTACAATATGTCAAGCTTGATGATGTGTAAGGGCTTATGAACCGAAGGATGGGCAGCAGTATCTTTCTGTGTATCGTATCATCTTACATACTACGGTAACCAATAACAGCGGTCGCAAGCTGCAACGCTTATAAGCGTGGTGACTAGGGTGAATCTCCTTCAAATAACCAAGCGTTTTTTTTTTTTTAATGGAGCTCCCCCCTGTCCTGCAGTGGATGTTTTATGGGATGTTATGATGATGATAAAAAAAATATTTGTATTATATTAATAATTATGTAACTCGAGTTTCATAATTAATATTATTACACAATGTAATTTTTGTAAATGTAAGTAATGATATAAAAGCGCTAGCATTGCTCGTAGAAAAACGTATTATATATATCGGCGCAGGAGGCCATAATATCATAATCACAAATATATTGGGTTCAGGTATAATCATTTATGATCTAATTATTGTCACGTCATGTTACGGGCTCCGGGTTTGTGGTGAGGCACCCGGACCCTTCTGGCTCTGTTTGACCCTGGATAGTTATTACAGTTAACGCTATAATTGTACGTCTTGTGCTGTAACTTTACTAATCATATCTTCAGGAATTTAGACAAATAGTCAGAGCTAAAAGCACGATCACAATTCAACCAGATGACGTGTTGTGTTGTGTCGCCCTTTCACCTTGACGCTTCATCAGATCGACAGCTAACTAAATACTCAGCTGCCAGTCTATTCCTGAAGCAAGGAGGCCTCACTCGGTGTCGTTAAGAAGGTGCTGCTACTAATGTGCCTACATATACAAAATCTCATTTAATTAATTTGTTTATTCAGGGTGTTCCAGGGAACCTGTACCAGCGAATATACCTCAATACCTATTCAATTAAACCCCATCCAAGGTCCGCCAACTCCAGACCTTCACTAGTACAAGTTTCCTGAGACACCCTGTATAGGTTTCATACCAAAATTCAGGAAATTACAGTAAGGCCTAATATGAAATAAAACAAAAAACAGCTGAACCCATTTCGATAAAACTTTTTATTTGAAAGTTTATATCTAACATTAAACATTATATTTTACCAAAAATAAATAAAATTTTCAACTGAGCATAGTTGAGCGTAACCAACACGGGATTAATCTTGTAAAAAAATACTATTATTATTAATTGGTTACTCAGATCATGAATCTTAACCTTTGGCCCACAAATACTATGCAGTAAAAATTATTATTAAATAATACAAAAACTCTACCAAATCAACAAAAATCCTCTACATTATAGGTGTAACTTGAAACTGAACAACTTTTCTCAAAACAACACAGATCGAAATACGAAAGCAAATATACAACACATTTTGTATGAGAGGTAATACTTTTACTTTTTTCTTATTATGGCGTACCATTTTATAAGCAAAAATTTCGTTCGAATTATGACTCTTGCGACGAAGGAGGACTTGTTCAGTTGCATGAGCAGATTCACATCCTGCAGGATTTATTTCCCTTTACCCTCATGTATAGGTATTATACTTTATACATTTAAATACCAAATTGCTGTACAAAAAAATTCAACACATTTGCTCATAACACAGCTCTATTTGCACTGTATTAAGTTCCATAATCTAGCTTTTTAAACACGCGTGCTTTTTCCATTATATTACTGCACTAGTGTTTTTTTTTATTTCACTTACTTTACTTTTATGAGAATTTGAGAATATTGTAACATCGATATCAGCTGCGCTTGATTACATCACTATGTGTTTACATCGTTTGTATGTAAATATTTTGTAATGAAATAAAGCCGAGGCTTGAAAACATAAAATAAATATCAATTAGTTTACTTTATAGTTGAATACCGCTACACCTAAAAATTTGATCAGACAAATATGTGAAATAGTAGTCAAAAAGAGAAATAAACACCAACTGACTTGTGTAAAGATAATTGTGGGTTATTCTTGTTTCTCCTTGCACCACACCACACAATGGAACACTTAGGCATCCTGCCAAAGCCTGCAATATAAAGAAATCAAATTATATAAAATACTCTGAAACTAATTTCTTTGTTTACAATAATAAAATCTTCGAACACGTATACACGGATCTGACAGCCCACGTACTGTCGTATACCGTTTACTTTAAATGAGTATGTACTTACTCAAACACCATAAAATGTCGACTATAGGGAGATTATCCGATTTACCTTGGACAAAACGGGCTTCCAATTTATTATACATTCTTACGATTAGAAAATTTACAGCATGGTATATTGCCTAGGAATACTTTTTATCACATTTTTTATGTGTAATGAACAATTCAATAAATATAATAATATTAATTTACTCGTTTAAAGGGAACAGATTCGCCCAAAACGCTACATGTAGTTAGTAAGTTTGCGGATTCGGTCCTAGTGACGTTATGCCATTACCGCGCGGGGGCTTGGTGAGCTCACAAAGCGGTGAGCTTGGTCGGTATTTTGATCATAACTTCGTCAACTATCGTCGTAGAAAAAAAATTGCCACAGAAAAAATTGTTTTTTCAGTTTTATTTTTTCAATTACTATAAAACTGCATTAATAGTTCAAAGTGTTACGGATTGTCATTGTTCATACGGTTGACAGCCGTCAGAAAAGACCTATCACGATGGCCTTACTTAAATTAGCAGCTCTTTCTGCTAAGGAGGGAGCCATAAGCGTTATTAAGCGTATTACTTTCTAGCGAGGGACCTCCATACTAAAATGTATGGATTTTTATCAAATCCTAAAAACGTAAAATATTTATCTTTCTCGGTGAGAAATATGTGACATGGGACTAATAAATCCTACTAACACAGTTTTTCTGGTGAAAACACTTACCATTCAGGAAAAAAACGGTGGTAAAAATACATACATACATAATATCACGCCTTGTTCCCGTTGGGGTGGGCAGAGACCACAGTTCTCCACCTGCTACGATCTTGACATACTTCCCTTGCTTCCTGAACTTTCATCAATCCCTTTATACATGCTCGTCGGTTCAGGGTACTTTTAACCTGGCCTTTGTTCAGAACATCCTGAATTTGGTCCTGGTACGTTCGCCGAGACCTTCCCCTTCCAACGTTTCCATTCACTCTAGCCTTGTAGATCTCTTTCGTCAATCTTCCTTCATTCATCCTCTCTACATGTCCCAACCGTCTCAGCATCCCTTTCTCAATTTTAGTCACTACGTCTTCTTTTACGCTACAACGTTCTCTTATCACACTAATTCTAATCCTGTCATTCAATTTCACACGAATCATACTCCTGAACGCTCTCGTTTCTGCTGCATTAATTCTACTTTCATGCTTTTTCTGCCTTACCCAGCTTTCACTGCCGTACATCAGTGTTGGTACGAAAACGCCTCTATGAACAGCCAGACTAGCCTTGTGAGACACCTTCTGACTCTTCATAAAAGCATGCAGAGCACCATTCACCATGTTTCCAGCATTCACTCTTCTTTCGATATCACTTTCACACTTTCCATCTCTCGTAAACTTAGAACCCAGGTACACAAATTCCCTCACTTGTTCGACTTGTTCACTACCTATTAATATAGTACACTCTGTCATACACTCTTCTCTTTCAAGTACCATTACTTTCGTCTTGCTTACATTTACTTTCATTCCTTTCCTATCAAAAGCCACATTCATCATTGTTACCATCTCCTGTAACTCGTCAGCAGATGACGCAAGTATAACTTGGTCATCAGCGTAGAGAAGACATTTGACAAGTAACTCATTCATTCTCAGTCCAAAGATACTCTCTTTCAGATCAGTCCAACAATTATCCATGAATAGGATAAATCATGCATAAAATGGCTATCACGGATTATTTACGCTTCCGTTCTTAGTATTAATGATCAATTCACTAGTAAAAAAAAGATCTATTTTCACTTTAGCACACAAAGTTTACACTAAAACATTCGATTTTTAAAGATATCTTGAATTTAGTAAAACTTAACTAATTTTTTTGACCGACTTGCATGGGCGACAGTGAGAAGCTTTACACTTCACTAGCTCACACAGAATATGTATATGGCGTACTCTATAGTTTTTAGGGTTCCGATACCAAAATGGTAAAAAAGGAACCCTTATGGTGCCGCTTTGTCTGTCTGTCCGTCTGTCTGTCTGTCACACCTGTATATCTCAGCAACCACTCATGCAATCGACTTGAAATTTGGAACAATTTTAGAATATGGTTGTCTTACTTAATTGCACGTAAATGAATTAAGAAAAAAGTATGATTATTGATGTAAAGGGGGCCCAAATAGGGGGGGCCAAATTTCAAATTGTCGGTATTAGGTTAAGTGGGGTATCATATGAAAGGGCTTTACTTGTGCAATATAAAATATATTTTTGTATTTTTTTTCAACTCTTAGTTTTTAAGTTATGATAAAAAATGACAAAAAAAATACTGTTAAAATACCACCCCCCCTTATCTCCGAAGTTTGTGAATGTAAAAATCTGAATTAATTACAGTCAATAGCAGTTTATATAAGTATTACAGCAAAAATAAAACGATCTTTCTAAGTTAAACAGTTTTTTGAAAAATGCAAAAAACCTTTACAAACCAATTTAGTTTTGCGGTCCTAAAAATGGACTTTATCCCTTTACCGCATACTGGATCATATGAGTACCGCACCGGTTTTTGCAAAAAATCTTCTTCGAAAGATGTTTTTATCCTTAGAAGCATGGTGAGGCATAAAGGGTACGTACTGTTTTCATTCCAACGTCAAAAAACGCCATCTCTTGATACTGACCTGTACTAAAATTTGCCACTTCAAATGCGCGGGTTGCGAGTTTGGATCACTTTGCCTGCAGTGTGTTTTTAAAATTGATTTAAAAATAGTTATCGGAGGTTTCTTTCAAGGAAAAAAATACACAGAGTTTTCAAATTGAGTAAAAAATCCAGTTGAGTTATCGTTTTATCCTAAAACTGATATTATTTACATAAAATGTTATTTTTTGTGTATGTGCCAAAAGTGTCACAGCATGCATCTAAGTAATTTCACATAAACCATATGTGTACCACTATGCAGAAATGTCATCTTGGACAGATGGCACATATATGATACAACATGCAAATAATCTTGTTAGTGGTTTTACTATAATATTCGAAGTGTTTGTTGTATGTTTATTTATAAGGTATAATCCTTTTATAAAACTTTTTAATATTATTATTTTTATTCCTCTCCTCCAAGTTCATTCCCGAACTCTATACTAGTGGAGTTGGGAGAAACCACTAATGAATATCATGCTGAACCCAGCTTTCATGCATGTTGTTCCAAATGTGGCATGGCTGAAAGTTGAGACATAGATGTATACTGTGCCATATATAGAACTAATATATTTTCGTTATTTCAATAAAAACTAACAATAATAATGTAAAAGCACGAAATACGTATATTTTGATTTCTTTTTTTCTATTACATATTTTTTTCTGTTGAAGAAAAAAAAAATCATGCGGTAAAGGGATATGCTTCCTAAAAATACTTAAGGTATATCGGAACCCTCGGCGCCGCGAGTCCAACTCGCACTTGACCGGTTTTTACTCTGAGATACAGTCCGCGCGACGAGTTTAGGCCACTGGGCGGAGTGGAGGGGATATGCGCAATTGCAATATTTGTAGGAAAAATATTACTGCGCATACTCCCTCCACTCCCGCCAAGCGGCCTAAACTCGTCGCGCGGACTGTACCTAGTGTTAGCAAAACGGTAATAATTACCTTATGACAGCAGTTTTTCTCGACCACACCGATGGATGTCATATACGTCAGTATACTGCGTACAAAATAACTTTGTCCGTGACCGTTAATGCGCAGGTCAAAAAATTTGTCGCGGGGGTGAGCGCGGCTCCCCCCATCCCTGGAGGGAGCCGCGCTCACCCCGAATCGTTCATTGGCTCTCCGCCTGTCACACATGCGTGGAAAATAACCGTCATGGACAAACTTGTTCTGAAGGCGCTGTATCATCAAACTGTGCGTTCCATATTGCACTAACAGACTGCTTTAGAGCACTGTGAGCGCGCTTAAGTCGGTCCAAATTGACCTAAAGCTCTAAAGCACTCGTTCGTTCACCGCCTTACGTCATTGATGACGTCATCGTTTCTGCTATCAGTGCTTTAGTCAAATAGGTGTAGCAGTGAAAGCGCTAATGTCAAAATCGATTTGACATATAAAATCCCACACATTTGCAGCCAGCTGATGTCTCTTAAGTTTTGATTTTAATGAGTTTGTCTCTAATGGAAATGAGAGTGGATTTGGCGCACATTTTTCAGCGATTAGCTTAGGCTTTGTTAAAGAAAATAAAAACAAAACTGACATTTTGACAGATGAACACGTGAGCGCGCTTAAATCCATTCCAAATTGACTAGAGCCATTAAAGCAGTGATAGCTTTGTGAGCGTGCAAAATCAATTTGGACCGTCCGTCAGTACTGTATACGCTTTTAGCAGCGTTTGTACAATTTGGAACACAGCCTAAGTAGTCTGTGGATGTCATATGCGCTATCCTTCTGTCAGGGAAATTTTTACCCGATTTGGAACTCAACCTTACTAATCCAGCAGTCTGTCAGCTGTCTCGACCACACCGATGGACGTCATATAACGCTATCCTGCTGTCAGAGTAATTTTTACCCGATTCGGAACGCAACCCTGGGAACGGAACGAGACGACTGACAGCCCTCTACATATATATACCAAAGGGATTTGAACCTCGCTACGCCGATCGCAGCGAGGTTAAAATCTCTTTGATATATACTAATCTGGGACTTTTTGGCGGGAACTCGACATGGGCGTTTGCCTGCTTTATTGAAATTTTGGTTTTTTGTGCATTTAGTGATTTAGTGGATAATAAAGATAGTGTGTTATGCAGTAAATTTACTACGGAGTGCGCAGCTGATGAAGATTTCAAGTGATCTCGTGTTTAAGCCCCGTTTGTGTTGTCCCAAAAAGTCACGAACATTTTCCTTCGTAAAGTTCACTATCGCTTTACGAGGGGAGCAAAAAGAAAGATTAGACATGGCTGTATGGGCTTTGTACTCTTTGCCTTTCCGAAAGGAAGAATGAAACCAAAAAAAATATACTAATCTGTGGTGGACGAGTCGACCGACGACGGCCGACTTACCTATACTGTTTTGTAGGAGTTACACTACGGATTGTTTCTTGAAATCAACGCACACATCACATTCACTGAATATAGTCGGTTTATTTCTATATGCGTGCATTCGTCGAATATCATCGAATACAGTTTTAAACCAGACTAGAGCGCGCTTATGTCAATGTCACTGAGAAAAATTAAAAGTTTGATTTTGTTTTGCGTTTTAAGAAATTATTGAGAGATAATGATTATTCGATAAGATAATTTAATCTAAAACCCCAAAAAAAGTTGAATAAAATCTCTCGAAAACGAGATTGATGACAAATGTCTTATGAATTTGACGTTTCGCACACGCTGCACTACCTCATTTTCGTATGCAATGATAGCGAGCTAAAGTGACGTCACTGATGACGTCACGTCGCTTAAACGAATGAATACGAGCAAGTTTTGAACCGACTATTAGCGCGCTAAAACCGCACACAAAGCTCATGAGCAGGTTTTAATCCGTACTGTTAGTTAATCTGTGGCGAGGCGAAAGTGAATTGACAGCTATACATACATGTTTACGTACATATATACCACGGTCATTTCCCGCCCTCGATTGGTATATATAAATTAGTTTTTGAAGGGAGGAGGCCTGAAACACCTAGGACCTAGCGGCTAGCTAGGTCTAAGGTGTTTTATTTTTGTGAAATATGTATTAAATGGATTTGAAAATAAAACAACATTTTGTTCATTTATTTTGTTTATTTTTTATTATTTTCTTTTGATATAGATTTAATGCCATCGTGTGAATAAATAAGTATCTAGGCTGAACAGCTCACTAATATAAAGCACAGGAACTGTTAGAGCAAAGACAATGTGATACCAATGTGACATGTTGGTTTCTAAGCAACTGTTGTTTGTTAGATTTTTGATTGTCACTTGTGAATGGACTTTTCTGTAAATTTGTACTAATATATTGTTTATTATTTGTGATCATTACTTTCTCTTATAAACACTGCTGCACTTACTCTACTATCAGTTTTAAGTGGTTATGGGCCCAGCACGCTTCCACTGCGTACAAAAGTACAAATAAAAAAGGCAGTAAGAAACCCAAGGAAACTGCTTCGAAGAAAAGTTTTAAATGCCATTTGTGTAAAGAAACAGGACATTTTAAACGGGACTGCCCCAAGAAGAAAGATGGAGGTAGCAGTGCCGCAAGCACCAGTATGATGCTTACACTGGTTAATTCAACGGACTCAAGAGTTGATCGTGTGAA
This sequence comes from Athrips mouffetella, assembly GCA_947532105.1. NCBI lineage: Eukaryota > Metazoa > Arthropoda > Insecta > Lepidoptera > Gelechiidae > Athrips > Athrips mouffetella. The sequence goes on from OX383959.1 coordinate 7,784,048, forward strand.
CTGGTTCGTGGATAACGGAGCCACACACCACGTCACGATGAGAGAGGATCTCTTTGAAGACTTTGAACATTTCGTTGAGCCTCACACAGTAACCACGGCAGACGGGAAGATGGTGACAGCTTCTGGAAAAGGCTCCATCAAGATGAAAGCCGAAGGTGGAAATATTTTCTTTCTGAGGGATGTCTGGCTAGTACCTACTATTAGCAAGAATCTGTTTTCTGTTTTAGCTGCACATGACTGTAATGCTAAAAGCCTGTTTGAGTCACGAGTAACTTCATGTATTATGAAGATTAACGGCAAAACCGAGGTGACAGGAATCCGAGAGAGAAATGGTGGATTATTTAAGTTGAAGTGTACTCCCATAGTACCAGTACGAAGCGTGAATTGTACTGCAAATACGCTGGATACCCTACAGCTTTACCATGAGAGGATGGGTCATCAAGACAAAAGGCATGTGAAACGCCTTATAGAAAAGGAACTGAATGTTAAAGCAAAGGACAATGGTGATTTGTGTGAAGGCTGTATTTTTGGCAAAGCACATAGACGGAAATTCGGAGTGAGAGAGAAAGCTACCATGCCTGGAGAGCGGATTCACTCTGATGTGTGCGGTCCTTTCCCATATTCATGTTCAAAATTAAGATATTTTGTTCTTTTCAAAGACGAATTTACTCGTTTTCGCTATGTCTACTTTATGAAACAAAAGTCCGAAGTACCTGAGAAACTTCGACAAATGCTGGCAGAAGCTAAAGTGGCAGGCCATACAATAAAGGAATTTTTGAGCGATAACGGTGGGGAATTCGATAACGAGCAAGTAAGGAAAGAGCTGAAGAAATATGGAATTCATCAAAGACTGATTATGCCCTATACACCAGAACAGAATGGCTGTTCAGAGAGAGAAAACCGTACAATTGTAGAGGCAGCTGAATTAGTGCAGTCGGCCGTTTATATCTTAAACAGAACCGGACCAACTAATGTGGATCTTAAGACTCCGTTTGAACTGTGGTTGAAGAAGAAACCCCAGATAAAACATCTTAGGATTATAGGCTCGAGTTGCTACGTGCATATTCCCAAACAGAAACGGAAGAAAATGCAGAGGAAAGCAATAAAGTGTGTACTGATTGGCTATGATAATGATGATGGTTACCGACTTTGGGATAAGAAGTCGAATTCTCTTGTAAGGTCTAGAGATGTGAGCTTTGATGAAATGCCACTTAAATCCAGAATGGATACAGAGGATTTAACTGAGCAGGATGAAACCAATGAAATGGAAATTCCTCTTCAAGTTCGAAAGGAATATGAAGTGAATGTAGAAACTCCCATAGCAATACAAGAGGCTCCAGTAAATAATGAAATCGTTGCGGAAACTTCATCAATAGGTGAATACGATGATGCATTATCGATTCATGAAGAATCTATTGAATTAGAGGAGGATAATGTAGAGGTCCATCATGAAAATGAAGAAGCTGTTGGCGACGTTGATGAGAACAATGACACAATTGAAAACTTAGCCAATGAACAAAGCATCAGGATTCTTAGAGATCGTTCATTATTGAAACCTCCAGCAAAATTCAAAGATTATGCCATGACAACTGACGGATACGTTGAGCCTACGTGCTACAAGGAAGCCGTATCTTGCAAAAAGAAGGAACTCTGGGTAAAGGCGATGGAGAGTGAAATAAATTCGTTAAAGGAAAACGAAACATGGGTTTTGGAAAAGTTACCAAAAAACAGAAAGGCAATAGCATGCAAATGGGTCTTTAAAGTTAAGCTGAATGCTGACGGCACAGTCGATAAATACAAGGCAAGGCTTGTGGTAAAGGGATTTCGCCAGAAGAAAGGTGAAGATTATAATCAAACTTTTAGCCCTGTAGCAAAACTATCAACAGTGAGAGCAGTTTTGAGCATTGCAGCGTCGGAAAATTTGAAGATGTGCCAATTTGATGTTTCAACTGCATTTCTTTATGGGTCGTTAGATAACGAGGAAATTTATATGAAGCAACCGGAAGGCTACGACGATGGATCTGGTCGAGTTTGTCTTCTGAGGAAAAGCTTGTATGGATTGAAACAAGCTCCAAGATGTTGGAATAAGAGAATTCTTGATTTCTTTGAAGCAACTGGTTTTGAAGTTAGTGAGGCTGATCCCTGCCTCTTTAAGAAAGAGAACAAGGGTGGCAAGCTGATCGTAGCCCTGTACGTTGACGATGGATTGGTAGCTGCCACTAATCAGAAAATTATAGATGACTTTCTAAAAGAACTGAAACAAACTTTCAAGATAACTACAAAACCTGCAAGTTACTTCCTTGGAATTGAGATTGAAAGCAGAGAAGGTAATGACGGAATTGTCATTCATCAGACATCATATGCGAAAAAAATTTTACGCAGATTTGGGATGGAAAATTGTCGTCCAGTTTCTACGCCCATAGTAAAGGAGGATGTGGTACAGAATGATACGAAGTCGGATGAGTTCATTCTACAGAACTACAGACAGGTAGTAGGAGCACTAGCCTATCTCATGGTCGGAACGAGACCTGACATTGCTTTCGCAGTGAGTGTCGTATCGAGAAGTCTGGAGAACCCAAGTCAAGCAGATTGTGTAAAAGTAAAGCGCATATTGAGATACATACAGTACACTCTTGATCTTGGTATAATATACAAGAGGAATTACAAACCAGGTGTAATCGAGTGTTACAGTGACGCCGATCACGGTGGTGATGTTAGTACAGGAAGATCAACAACTGGAGTACTATGTTTATATAGTGGCGGTGCAGTTTCTTGGTTTAGCCAGAGACAGACTTCAGTGGCTATCAGTACAACAGAAGCTGAGATTGTGGCTGCTAGCGAAGGTGCCAGAGAGTCAATATGGTTATTGCGGCTCATTGGATATCTAACGAAGCTGAAGGATGTGCCTACACTACTAGTGGATAATGAGGCTGCTATTAGATTGGCTGAGAATCCAGAATTTCACCGACGAACGAAGCATATAAGAATTCGTCATTTCTTTGTCAGAGAGTTGGTGACAAGTGGTGAATTGTCAGTCAAGAAGACGACAAGTGAACTGCAGTTGGCGGATCTTCTAACGAAACCTATGGCCAGGCCAAGGCTCCGGAAGCTTATGGATAGCATTGGTCTGAACATTGAGAGAAGGTGTTAGAGCAAAGACAATGTGATACCAATGTGACATGTTGGTTTCTAAGCAACTGTTGTTTGTTAGATTTTTGATTGTCACTTGTGAATGGACTTTTCTGTAAATTTGTACTAATATATTGTTTATTATTTGTGATCATTACTTTCTCTTATAAACACTGCTGCACTTACTCTACTATCAGTTTTAAGTGGAACTAGGCAAAATAAGAGTCACTAGGCTGAAAAGTCTCTAGGCTCACCAATTAACACAAGAACAAGACACAAAATACGAGTCTACGCTAAAAAGTTAATAGGCTCAAAACACAAGAACAAGGCATAAAACACGAGTCTCTAGGCTGAAAAAGTCACTAGACTCACAATTATTTGGTAAAACAACAAGATATATACCAAATAGACGTTATTAGGCTCAATAATATTGAATTATCACAAATAAACAACAACAGCCGGCAACGAACGAACTAACAAAAATTACAAAATGGTGGACAGACCACCGCGGGGGAGAATGGTAGTGAGCGGAGGACGCGGTACACTTTCGCCCCGCCGCTCTATGCCAACTTTTTTTATAGGGAAGTGAAACAGGTGTGACCTAAGCCGACGACACGTGGTTGGTCATAGTTTTGTGTTGTGGGTTGCTCGTTGGTTTGTAAAATTAGTTTGGTTTAGTGGTGCTACATAACTTTCAAAGTCATAATAAAGCTTGAGCTTGCATTTTCGTTCGTATTAATGACTATTGAGTAAGTGTTTCACTTTTTTCAAAGAAGTTTGTTAACTGTTCAAAGTCAGGTTATGTTATTTCAAAGTTCTGATCATTTATCGATGTTTCATTTACTTTTTCAGCTAATTTCCTAACAATGGCTGCGACATCCTTAGCTGAGCAGCTTCAAAAACTAACTAATCCTCAGTGGTCACTCTACAAAGATGATAAGAAAAAGGCATCTTTACTTTTTGACCCTAAGGAGGCCGCCGCAAAAGACCGCGACACATTCTACGAAATTGGTCTTAGTGGTATTCATGAACTGATTTCATTGTATGAAGGCTTTAGAATATTTGAAGACACTCTTTTCAGTCTATCTTCAAAAGATTTTGAGCGAGCGGTTCATACTAAAGAAGTAAACCAAAATCTCGACCAGACAATAGAAAAGTTTTTACTGCAGTTGTCTCCTTATTTATTACTTCAATCATCGCACAAAGCGTTGGAATGGCTCGTAAATAGGTATCACATTCATGAATACAACCAAGATGCTATTATGGCTTTGATACTGCCATATCATGAGACAAAAATCTTCATCCGGTTTGTTCAATTGCTGAATCTAAAAAGTGCAAAAAGATGGGGCTGGTTGCGCCCTATTCAGAAAAAAGGTACTCCTCTTGCAAAACAAGAATTGTACAACCAATGTGTTTCCAATCCTGATGTACTAAAATTTATAGCAAAAATGACTTCAAAATATGTCACAGAATATGGTGAAAGAGCCTCACAGTTAAATGCAGTTTTTGCATTCTTTTGCTCAGCCTCAATTGGTGCTATAAATACAAATAAAGTAACAGAAGGACTCATGAGTGCACTGTTGCCGATAGTAGTAAAAGCTTTGGAATCACCTATCATAGATTTCAGATCATCCGCTTATGTTATAATAGGCTTCCTTTCAACGAAAGCTACAATTAAAGAGGACACTCTTAATATAATCATTGATAAGATTCTTGCAACAGAATTTGACTTGTCCTATGACATGGTTTTGCTTGTAAACTTACTGTATACCTACCAACCTCATGTGATGAAATTGTCTGAAATAATTTTAAATGACATATCCATAGATTTGATGAATGACCTATGCAGTCACCTCAAGAAGCTTATTGAGCAAAAGATCTCTATTGAGCCTTTCGCATTGGCATTTTTGTCAAGTGTGCTGTCTCTAATACAGAATGACACTGAAGAGTTTCGTAGATATAGCCAGTTGGTCGAGATATTTATTGATGAAGTGGATTTGAAAATGCAGAACCCAGAGAAAATAATTACGTAAGTACACAAAATTATACTAATCTAATAAGTTCACAACAAGTTCTATGGTTCCCAGATTAATTAGAGTTAAAAACAGTAATTTAGGCTGTTAATTATTTAATTTATTTAAAATAAAGGATGTTCTGAATAAAGGCCAGGTTAAAAGTACCCTAAATCGACGAGCATGTATGAAAAGATTGATGAAAGTACAGGAAGCAAGGGAAGTATGTCAAGATAGTAGCAAGTGGAGGACTGTGGTCTCAACCTACCCCGACGGGAAAGAGGCGTGATGTTAAGTATGTATGTAAAAACAGTAATACACCAGCCTAGATAGGTCACTCTTTGGTGGGCGATGAGGTAAGGTTGCCAACCACCAGCTCTTAGCCTATGTACAGTTTACTTAGACAGTAGGATTTCCATGTTCTGTAAGGCATCACACATTCATAAAAGTCATCACGTAAGAAGAATTTTTTGGTATTCTTAAAAGTAATTACACTTCAGTCATAGAATAATAATATCTTTATTTATTTCATCACAAAGTATAGTTTTTATGTGTAGTATAATATTCTTCTTCTTCTTCGTAGAAGAAGTTCACTGTAGTTATAGATATAAAAACAGCTAAAAGTGGCCATTTTTCGCACTTTTTGTATCTGTATCTACAGGGAACAATATTTTTCTAGGATACCTTTACTTTAATTTTGTAAGTCAGTTATTCAATAAGTTTTGTATTTAGTGAGTAATATTTTTTTAACTGATGGGGGCGCTAGTTGGCTGGGGGAAAGGCCTTAAGGCTTCATCATCACTTTTTGGCTTCACTTTTCCATTCTTTTTTACAATAGATTTTTGTATTTTTTTACGACTAAGTTTTCAAGTTACGATGAAATAAAAAAAAAATACCATACCCCCTCCCCTCCTTACCTTATCTCCTAAGTTTGCAAAAGAAAAAATCTGAATTATAGTCGATAGACATTTACGTAAATATTACAGCAAAAATAAAACGATCTAAGCTTCAGTTTCTTAGAAATTGCAAAAAACCTTTACAGCAGAGCATAGGATCACAATACTTTTACTAAAAACCTGTATACCTACAAATTATGATTTTGTACTCACCTCATTAGGAGTGAGTTCCAAAACGGTAATAGTGAAAATTTGACAGCAGTCTGTCTCGACCACACCGATGGACGTCATATAACGCTATCCTGCTGTCAGAGTAATTTTTACCCGATTTGGAACGCAACCTAGATATGCCATACTAAAATGCTGGCTCAGCGACCTGAAGAGCATCTTGGCCTCTGACACTAAATGTCGTATTGATAACTCCCTCTTGTCTGAGATTGCACTCAAGATCAATAATTTGTATGTGTAAAGTAAATCTTGAAAGCAATCTCACAATTGAGGGGAATTTATCAATACGACCCTAAGAGTCTATAATTGTCTAGATCTAGACTATATAATAGCTAGACTATTATCATTCCATCATCAATTGAGGGGAATTTAGAAATACAACTAGTCTACATATAACTATTATATAGTCTAGACTAATATAGACTCTCAGGGTCGTATTGATAAATTCCCCTCAATTGTGAGATTGCTCTCAAGATTTACTTACAATAAAAAAATAAATAAAAAAGTTGCCATTCTTCTCTGTTGTGTGCAGCTTGCGGCCAATTTGGCAGTTTGATGCTCCCTACGATGCTCCAACATTTTTTCTTTGACAGGTGTCTTTGACAACTTTTTGTCGATAAATCGGAGGGGCGTCTACCAGTAGGACGTCTAAGACATGTTCTTACTAAAAATATGATAGATATGCTCTTAAAATTTTTACCTTTCCTTAAATTTTCCTTTTCTCTGCATTTCAGATGCATCCTTGAGTCATACCACCTGAAAGTAGATGAAATAGTTGCTGATGGAGATGAGAGTGACATCGAATTTGTTGTAGAAGAAGGAGATTTTACAGGCAATATGCTCATTTGGTATTCTACTTTGCTTAAAAACATTGAAACCAAATACCCTAACGCATTTGACAAAGTAGTTACAAAAGAGATGAGCTCAGAGAGCAAGATGCCTGCAAAAAAGAGAAAAGCACTGTCCAAAGTTCTCGGCTTCAAACCTGCTGTTGCTCACAGAATTGGTGGAGCATATCTATTTGAAAATTTAAACCATGTCAATCCAGAGTTGCGTGTTCAAGCAGTCAAGTACATTGCTAAAGAGTTTGAAACTCTAAAAGCACAGAACATTGAGTTTGTAAAAGACTCTCTTATCAGTAGATTGGGTGATGATAATGTGACCGTGGTGTCAGCTGCATTGGATGTACCAACTAAATACTTAAAGCAAATACTTACTGAAACAGACCTGACTAGCTGCTTTGTAAAGATAATTTCCAAGGCATCTAAAAAATGGATACCAGTAATCAAAACAGCCATTTCGAAATTCTGTACTCTTGATATTTTGCCAGTTAATCAGGATACTGTCTTGGCATTAGTACCTTATTTGTTTCCTTATGATGAAGCTTCAGCTGAATTAACATGGAAGATAATACACTCTGCATGGGGAAAGAAATTCGAGCTGACAAAAAAACTAAAGGGCGTGAACCAATCATTCAAAGATAACGCGGAAGTGTTGAATCAGATTATGTTTAAAGCATTTTTTGAAGATAGAATTTCATCATTTGATGTTATACTTGATGTACTGCAACTTAACAAAGATAAGATTCTAGATGTTTGCTTCTTTTTGCTTCTGAAATCTTGCTCATTTCAAAAAGTAGGTGTTGAAGAGATTACTCAAGTACTCAACTTACTTTTGGAATCTGTTGAAAACGGAGTTATACTTCCAAGTGCAGAGAGCCAACCATTTTCAAAAGATATCATGCCAGAGTTTATCACGCTGGCTAGACAAGGTACAATGTTGTTTGAAGCAATGGAGTACATTTTCTCAAGAATAATTGAAGACATGAATGTAAAACCAATATCCAAACCCTGGTGCAATGTTTGTGACTCAGCTGATACTATACTTGTTAGAAGATTGTATGAAATTTGCGTCACTGGTTGCGCTATTCCCAGCTACGGTGAAAATTACTCGAAGCTATTACAGAAATTACTTAAAAAATGTTTTGCAAACCCGAAAGAAAAGTTTGAATTTATTGCAAATGTTGCTTGTGGACATATTCTTTACGCAACAGATCCTAAAGATGTCATCAGCCCAGAGTTGCAACTGAGAAGTCTTAAACTACTTATAAATTTTATAGCAGTGCAAGAAAATGCTAAATGGCTGTATGAGTCTGACGTCGTCGTTTTAATGACTCTTTTTGATTTGAACAATCCAGTAGCTGCTATCAGACAGTGTGTGATAGATTTTCTCAATGCCTTACTTTGGGAGGACCATGATAAAAATCTGGCCTATGCAAAGCTTTTGAAAGAAATACTTACTCACAAGGAAGAAGTACTTTTAGACCATGAACAGATCATGCATATCATTAACACGATTCTAACGCAACATACGCCGGGAAACAAAATGTTTAGAAATGATTGTCTGAAGAAGTTTTCTAACATTTTAACTGGAGATACACCAGCTCATGTAAAATCAAGCTTGCTGAAGATTTTTTCATTTTATAACAATGCAACTTCGTTCCCTGTTATAATTTCGTCAATAAATTCTGTGGAGAAAGTTATGAAAGAAAAAGACAAAGATGATAAAATGACATTGAACATCTATGAGTCTAACTTGTTGAAGAGTGCCTATAATCACATAAATAGTACAACAGTGTCTGCTTTTGCTGAAGATAAAGTTTGGAATTCTGTGAAAATTGGGTTGAAAGAATACAGAGACTGTGTATTGCAAGAAGATCAAACTTTCACTAGTCCTTGTGTATCGATACTAAAGCAAATCGATGAAGGTGTTTTTAAAAAGATGCCTGAAACAAGGATAAAAGACCTTGTTACTCTTATCGCTTCTGCTGGCGCCTTCGGAAATAACCCTACTATATCCAGTGCTGCATCAAAAGTTATGAAAAAAATATATCTTAACTTCGAGCATTTCAAGAGTATGCTAGAAGGAATGCTAAACGCTAAAGATCCAGCTAACGCTTCCAAGAAAAAGAAATCTACAGTTCCATTGCTGTCTTACGAACTGACTGAAACAAATGAATGGAAATTAGGCGTTGCTTTGCTTGAGTATCTTCAGACTAAAAAGAAAATGAATGTTGACAATACTTTTGTAACAATTCTTTTCCAGCTGTTCAAGAAATGTCTGAGATTCGAAGATCAGTCATATGTTGAGTATACAAAGCAGTTAATCTTGTCGTCATTATGGTACTACTGCAAAAAGTTTGTGGGTGACACTGATAAAGATCAACTTAAGAATTTCAAGTCAGTGTTTGAAGTTGATGTTGTCGTGCAATGCATCAGAGGCACCCAGAACCCTCAGACTCATCACCATGCTTTGATACTCCTGTCACATGCTGCTTACATGATGCCTGAACAAGTTCTTCATCACACCATGGAGATATTCACTTTTATGGGATCATCAGTTTTACGACACGACGATGCTTACAGTTTCCAAATCATCATAAAGATAATAGAAACTTTAGTTCCAATCCTGGTCAAGTTAGACAGGAATGTGGAAGATTATACTGAAAAAGAACTGAAGCAACTACAGAATCGTGTTGTTCCTGTTTTGCGTATTTTTGCTGATGTGGTTCTTCATGTTCCTGAGCATAGACGACTGCCTCTCTATAAGAAACTGATTGACACATTGGGTCCAAATCAGTTTCTCTGGGTTTTCCTTGGTTTGTTGTTGGAGACTCACATTGCTCACTTTAAAGATCCGAATTCTAAAAAAGATGACAGAACCAAGAGAAGAACACTAGCTGAACAAGAATCCCCTATAAACAGATTAGATTTTGGACAGAGTTTGATGCTAGAATTTCCACCAGAAATTGGTTTAGAGAATTTCATTAAACTTATCATTTACATTAAATCTTTACCAATGCAGAAAGACAAAAACTCTATGGAAACTGATATCGATCAAAGTGACATTTTCAGCGTAAATGGCCATTCAGCAGTCCAGCTACGTCATTACAAGTACGTCATAATTACTTTCATGAACTCGTGCTTATCCTCATCAAGATTTATCCACCATTGCAATATGGCAACTGAAACCAAGATCATGGAGGGTCATTATAAGAGCCTTATTGTCAACGTATTGACGTTCATTCAAAGTATTTCCAAAGTAAATGATGACAAGAATAGTTATTGGAAAGTCATGCTGCACCATAGTTATGATTTGCTTGATCACACTAACAATTTACTGTCACCGCCGATGTTCGTCTCAGTGATTCGAGGATTACTGAAATATACGCTGGTTAGCGTCAGAAGAAAATCTATGGAATTGTTGAATTCTAAGATCCAGTTCAGTCCGGAAATGTTTGAGAAAGTCGACAAAGAGCTGTTGTACTCCTTGCTGCCCCCTCTCCTTGACATAATCAGGACAATTGACACAAAAGACCAAAGTGAAGATGACCAAGCTACTCAAGAATTGGAACTAAATCAACAAACTGCTCTTCTAACACTGAAGTTACTCACCAGAATGCTTGCAACTGAAAATCCTGAGCCATTTAAACCTGTTTTGGAAACCATTACGGAATACACTTGCAATCCTAATATTTCTGGTCCTGTTATGGCTTCAGTTGTTCTATCTTTAGCTGAATTATGCAGCAACTTGAAGGCACATGCTCTGACTAGTCTCCGGAAATTCATGCCAGCTCTCATCAAAGTCTTGAAGAAGCAGAGGAAAGTTAACACTCCAGATGTGGTGTTACTGAGTACAGTGACAGCGATCACGAAGATCATTGAAAGTTTACCTCTTTTCCTCAGCCCGTATTTGCAGAAAATTTTGTACGAATATTCAATATTGTTAGCGAAATGGCAAAAACAAGATCAGGAATGCAGTAAAGTATCAGCTATTGTAACGAAATTGATGAACATAAAGAAAAAGATAGCTAGCTCGATTCCGCCTCGAGTATTAATTCCTGTTGCAAATGAGACTCATCACTTGCTGTTAGAAAAGGAACAATTTGATGGTATCGGTCCCGTTATGGGTGTTTTAGCTGATAGCTTCGGTAACGTGACTACAGCAGACTTCACTGCTCTCCAGCAAGACTTGACTTCATTTTTCCTGGCCGCTTTGCAGTTGCGTAGTGATGCTGTAGAAAAGAATGTAGACACTGAAGATATAGACAACGCAGAAGACGAGGTGGTGAACGCTTTGGTTTGTCTAGTGCTGAAGTTATCTGAGACTAGCTTCAGGCCATTCTATTTCAAAATCTACGACTGGGCAATAAGAACTAATGTTGATGGACATAAAGATCGAGCTATTACCTTCTACAGGTAAGTTTAAAAGACTACTTATTTATTTAGCCCCATTTCCAAGCTTCATAGTCTTTTAGTTTTCTTTTCCTGTCTTTCTTGGTTTCTCTTTTGATAAAAGCCTTCTCAAAAGGCTTTCTCTGTGTTTTGCCTCTCTCCTCTACAATTGTCCGCTGCAACTTCTTTTATCCCATCCTCCCATCTTGTGATCTGTCTACCTATTTTCCGTCCCGTGGGTACCAGTCTGTTACTGTTCTTGTTCATCTCTTGTAATTGAGCCACATAACATGCCCAGTCCATCTCTTATGACCCTCGTTATATCGTGGACTTCTTCTTTTTAATTGTTGCAAGTTTAACCTTGTCTTGATTTACACTTTTAAAATAGTTAATTAGTTAATTGTAATCATCAAAGTTCAACTTAAACTTTTATATTATGACTATGGACCGTTCAGATTGTTGACAAGAGCAGTTTGTAAGAATTGATCGGTTATCAAAAGAACAAGCCTAAATAAAATGTCGCATTACATTTGTCCCGTGTGGTGCCGGCAACGAATAGTACCAACCCATACATACCCGTGGGTGTCGTAAGAGGTAAGAGGCGACTAAGGGTTATAAACTGGAGGATGGGCAGCAGCATCCTCCTTTGTATCTTACATCTTACTTACTGCGGTCACCTACAACCGCGGTGCATGGTGCCAGCCGTAACGCTAACAAGCGAGGTGACTATGGTACATCCCCTCTACATTTTTCCAGCAAAAGCTAGAATTCTGGAGTGAGTTCCCTGTCCTGTAGTGGACGTTTCATGGGATGTTATGACGATGATGATTATTTACATAGTATACTGGAGTTCACGATTTATCATCACGTTTTGTTAACAAAATTATAACCTTAAATTCATGAAATATGTCAGATTTTTGATATTTCGGATTTTTCTGTGTGTGTATTGTGGTTACAAAAGTGTACCTTGTGTAATTGAATAGAAACTCTTTTCTAACAGAAAAATCTTTACTTACAAAACGTGGCGTTCTTTCGTGAACTCTACTATATGTCTGTACCTGTTTTTTTTTTTTTTCAGATTAAGTTGTGCCATAGCAGACAAACTAAAGGGTCTCTTCGTCCTTTTCGCCGGCCATTTCATCAAAAACGCAGCAGAACTTCTAGACTCTTGCAACAACAGCCAAACCGAAAACTTATTTTTCGACTCTGAAGAGGAATGCATTACCTTGATCAATTATATCATCAAAACCCTTCACTGCGTGTTCTTATATGACAGCCAAAATTTTATTAACAAGGAACGTTTTTATTAACAAGGAACGTTTTGATACACTTATGCAACCAATAGTGGATCAATTGGAGAATACTTTAGGAGGAATTTCGAATCTTAAATCAAGAGCAACAGAAACCCTTATCCCGTGTATATCTCAGTTGGCTGTGGCGATAGCTGACGATTCTCTATGGAAACTATTGAACTATCAAATACTGTTGAAGATCAGGCATAATGATGCTGAAATCAGGTTAGTGTTCTTTTACTCTTTGTCAAGATTGTTGCTAGATACACATACCAAGGCTGATCGTTATAATAAATAAATCATTCTATTTCTTTATTCTATACTATTAAAAATATTTGTGTAATAATCTGTAATCCGTTTCTCAAAAAGGGCTCTAATAGACTTTAAGGGCACTGCATGTTATCCTACGTCATCTAGTACAAGAAATTTGCAACTTTGCAGCGATAGTAGTGGCCTACTAGGTCCACAAAACGTTGGTCTGCCAATCCGAAACCTGGCAGGTTTTGTACAGTCGGAGCGAAAAGTGGTTAAGTGACAGATTACACGAATGAAATCTATTCGTAGAAATAGAAGGTACCTATATAAGTAAAAAACAACAGGTTTGCCTTGCATCCTCTAAGCAGTTTCGCCAGTCCGATCAAATTTGTGGTCCAATCACATCTGACCACATTTGTGGTCCGACTAGCGAAACTGCCAATACGATGCAAGGCAGACCTGTTGTTTTTTACTTGTATAGGTACATTCTATTTCTACAAATAGATTTCATTCGTATAATCTGTCACTTAACCACTTTTCGCTCCGACTGTACGAAACCTGCCAGGTTTCGGATTGGCAGACCAACGTTTTGTGGACCTAGTAGGCCACTACTATCGCTACAAAGTTGCTAATTTCGTGTACTACATGACGTAGGATAACATGCAGTGCCCTTAGTCTATAATGATTTCAATAAAATTTATTATGCGGGGGTTTGTGGGGGCGAAAAATCGATCTAGCTTGGTCTCGTGTCTTAGTGTAATGATTTACACGGGGCAACGTTCAGGCGCCTCTGAGGTATGCAGCTATACGAAAGAAAGAAACAGTTGAATAGCTTTCTCATTCTTTCGTATAGCTGCATCCCTCAGAGGCACTTAAATTTTACCGTCTTGTGAATCCGGCTTAAGATCCAAATTAAATAGAGGGTAGTGCCGTCGAAGTTCCGCCATAGCGACTACTGGTATGTATGTACTTGTCAGGCTGTTACATACGAAAAAAACTTTTTGACCTCTCATAGAAACTGAATTTTGTATGGGAGGTCAAATTTTTCTTTTCGTGTTTTGACCTATGTTCCTTAGACCCTGTCCAGAAAGGGCGAATTCGCCGCGATTTACTCGCGCGTGTTTCGCGCGTTCAACTGGACGTAAACACGGCGCTCCTAGTATCTCGACTCGCGCGAGCCGAGAAAATTCGCGCGATGCATTTACTTATATATAAGTACTAGCCCATCGGCACGTTACAATGTCCCCAATTCGTTGGTCCGAAATCTGACGTTTAGGACCAACAAATGTCAGTCATATTGTCAACATTGGATGCAAATAAACTTACCAACAAAATGTTGTTCTTAGTTGAAGAAACAATATACTCTTATTGTTATTATTGTTATTTCTTATTATTGTTTTTGACTATAATCCAATTAATGAAACTGAAAAACCAGGCCTAAATCACATATAAACAGTAAATAGTTTGTTTTGTTTTTTCCCGCCATATTATTACCGTTCCGTGTATTTAGCACCGACCGAAGTACGACACAACGTAGTTCACGCGATTTTTCACAGATGGCGCTATTTTTTCTTGTATGGGGAAATTTTGAACCGCTTGTTCCCAAGACCCTATCTTGACTATATAAATCTATGGCGCGATGCTTGTGGACGCAATGTATTGACACCCAGTACCTCGCCTACGCGCGTAGAAACTCGCGCGTAACAATTCGCGGCGAATTCGCCCTTTCTGGACAGGGTCTTAGGGCCCTGAGACAAGTGGTTTTCTATTATCGCAAACGCTATAGAATAAAACTATGGGTTTGACATTAGCTGTCACGTGACATTTCGTTAGCTAATGCCAAACCCATACATTTTCATTCTATTCTACTGGCGTTTGCGTACTGGATTTAATCAGTGGAATTCCGAAACTTGTTACTCCGTCTGACCGATTATCTGCCAGTAAATAATGTTATCTTTTGCACTTTGTCATTGGCGGAATCATCGTTAATAAAAACGATGGAAGCCATCAAATATTTAAAAGAAGAAGATAGTAGAAAGCCGCTTGACTCTAGGCCCGGTTTCATGGGCAAAATCACATCCATTGGGGTTGATATACCCTTTCTGTTACACCTTGTATATGGACACCTAAAATGCTTAGATACTTTTGATGCTAACTGCTTTAATTTTTTCAGGCTAACGGCTTTAGAATGCCTTGTATCCATGGCAACACAGCTTGGCCCCAGTTGGCTGCCACTCCTGGCCGAGAGTGTACCATTCTTAGCTGAACTTCTAGAAGACGGGGACTCCAGGATAGAGGCAGCAACCAAAGACGCCATCAGAAAACTGGAGACCATATTGGGAGAGCCGCTGGAAAAATATTTTTAGGTTTAAATAGGTATACTTAGTATATTTTTAAGTATAATTGAATAAATGTTTTATATCTATGTTAAAAATCTACTTACTGGTCTTATTATGAAGTTCTTTAAAACGCCATCTATCTGTGTTTATACGAAACTAAAAAGACTGCCGTATACATGCATGCGACTCTCGCAAATAGAACCCACTGGTGAAGTACAGATGGCATTACTTGTTGTCATCCTGGTTGTTTATCTTATCATAAACCAGTACAGTCAAGAGCAAGTCAAGCTTAATAACTGCAAAACGATTTATTAAGAAGCTATAAATCCCATATGTCAAGCTTGATGTGCTCCTGACTGTACGAAACGCAAACAATTTTCCATTCGTAAGGTGCATTCGGGTAATTTCGAAATGTTTTTAGATAAATTGACAGTGTGACAATTTATAACTGACTAATAAAAATGTGGTTGAGTTTTTAGTATCATACCTAAAATAAATGGGTTCTTGAATATGTATACTAAACCACAACTTGAAGATAGTTTCCAAATATTCCCCAGTAAGTAGATAAAAATGTTTTAAAATTTGGTTTTCATTTCATTGCACGAGTTTAATTCCGAATGAATCGCGGAAAATTCCGAATGACACTCAAAAGTCGTTTTTATTCTATTGTGGTATAATGAACATATTGCTTTTTCATTCATATTTAGACTCCCAAAAATATTTAATTGTAACTAGTCATTGAACAGCTTAAACGTATTTATATGATATTTATAATTCGGATTTACCCGACATGAAATCTGTGGGGAAAATCTATTGTTGTTTTTTTTATTGTCGCTTCTTTTTTTCCTACTATGGCGCCAATTTGTTTGTGAAGCGATGTAGTTTAGCTGACGTCATTAAGAGATTTTAATATTCAACAATGAATAAACTATTTTAACCTGACTTTGACTTTGATTCGGAATTACCCTTGTCGGTTTAATCCGAAAATAACTAAATATCTTTGGCTAGACCGGTCTGAATCCATTTACCAATGCAATAAAACGAAAATTTTGCAAATGTAAAGACAATCAATTTAAAAACTTACCAGAGATAGAAGTTACCGACGTCCGGGTAATTCCGAAAATGCACAAAACGAGGGAAAATTTCGGTCGAGGACTAAATGGCTCGTCATGAACGTACGCTCGCGTTTAGCAACCGGAGTCAAGTGAAGCGGGGGAGCGGGTTAAGATGGCCGCTAAGTAAGGGAAGCCAGAACAAAAAATAATGGCGCATTTTATAGAAATGAGACATTATTGGAATTACCCGATCTTCGGAATTACACGAATGCACCTTTCTTAATATTAACCTACCTGACAAATTGGTTAGTGTTTGCATCCAAGCCTAGAAGAGACTATGGTCGCACTCATGTTTAAATTTTTTATTTAATAAAGGTAGAACTAGCCCCGAGATACGCGCATTAGTGCAATTGCATTGCCTGCACTGGATTATATGAACTTTAGTTCTATAGATAGACAAACAGGTAGTTGCCGAAAGCTTTTTAAAGTTAAAGCTCTGTTAAATCTACCTAATGTTGTCACTTTCTGTTTTGATGACAAAGAAAGTGACAGCATGATTTAAATGAGCTTTAATTTTAAAGCCACTTCGTACAACATGCAGTAAGTTTTTAAGTCCTTACGCCGTCCAGTGGCGTCCCCATCAGTTAAAAAAAATATTACTCGATGAATACATTTAATCGAAAATCCGGTCAGACAGAATGAAGTGAGTCTGTTTAGGCGATACCAAAAGTACCTAAACGGCTACTTTTAATTTTTTATCAAAAGTCGCAAAAAATATATTTTAGAATGTACAAGTAAAGCCCTTTTATTTGATACGTCACTCGACCTAGTAACAACAATTTGAAATTTTGCCCGGAGCACTAGGTATTGCATTTTGACGGTTCTAAGATGTGTAAGCTGCCGTTATTCATAATCTAAGGTTCTAAGCATTAAAGTATGAAGGGAAAACTGGAGTCACACACAAAAAAATAAAGATGTGCCGCGGTGCTCCGTCCGGGTCATTGCCGTCCGCGTTAGTATAGTTTCAATGGAGTTTGTTTTTTTTAAGTTAGGATTTTTTTATATTTTTTTTGGGTTCCTTTAACGTTATTGAAACACCCCCTTAGCTATGGCCCGCAATTAAATTAACAGCCTGTATTATAACAGTAAACAAGTAAAGCGGATAACTTCTTCTTAGATAAGGAAGGCGCTTAGCCTCAACGACTCCCTCCTCCTTCCACCTACTTCTAGCTATCGAAACTACAAGCCATTTAGCGGCTTGAAAACTTGACAACTTGTAATAGTGAAATAGGCTTGACATCGGCTGACTTGAGGATGCCTAGAGAGATGATAACTATAATTTCCCTCTTGGCCACGAGAAATGCAGTTTTATTTTCTTTTACAACAAGCCAAAAACCCCTCCGGACCCACCGTATATCAAAATATTTTGCCATCTAGCTCCCAGCGGCTTCATTTCTTATTTCTCGTCATGACACTTCTTTTTTTTTTTTTTTTTTTTCCATTGTATGTTTGCTATCTGTGATCAGTTTTACAACTATAAACAGATCTGATCTAGTTTCTATGGCGTTTTGGAATGAAGAGTCCGTCGACCCTCCTCTTCCTTCATTTTCATGCTTATGTGGCTTTCATAAAATTCTGCGCTTCTTAAGACGACTTGTACAATCTTCTTGTGCTGGTACTAATGAGCGAGCAAGTGCATTCTTATGGCATAGTAACTTAGCTTTGTAGCAATCTTTTCGCGCTTTGATCTCGTCTCGAATAGTGGGGATATGTTCTTCACACTTCTTTAGTTTCATTTTATCTAATTAAATCATGTTTCACTTTGTGGACACAAAATAAAGTAAGAAAAAAGATGCCTTCACCAGCACAGTATACACACATAGAGTGCTATAACTAGGACACTAGTCTGACTAGACTGGATTTAATTAAATTTATACAACGCTGTTGGCTGTGCGGTGTTTCTGAGAAATACCTGCAGTTTAATATTAACAGAATACGTGACATAGGGTGACTTTTAATTAGTTCTTAATAGCAAAAGATATGCATGAAGGTAGATACTCATGATACTGAAAAACTTTCCCCAATGAACATAGGTCGAAATATGAAAAATAAAATTGAATCTTCATAGTAAAACAATCAGCTGATTGGCAATGTACTAATAATAGTCTGACCGCAACCGCTGTACCGAGCCTTAGGTATGCGCGGGGTGGGGGAGTGGGGAGGAAAGAGCAAGAAGTAGTTGCCGCCGGGAGCGATGACGAGCGATAGCAGATCTTGCCGTGAGCATACCTAAGGCGCGGTGCAGCGGTTGCGGTCGAACTATAGTATGTGGGTGCCAATTTTCTCGGATTTTGACCTATGTTCCTTAAAAAAAAAAAAAAATTTAAACTGTTTATTTCATGCAAAAAAAAACTTAATTTATCTTTACAAGACTATGAAATCTTAACAATCAAAGATTATTTTTAGTCCTGCTTAGTTACTCGCTAGCTTACATTTTAATTATTGTGATTTAATTATATTATTAAATAGGCAAAGTAGGAAATTAAGTGGTACTAATAACATTATATAGGTATAGACGTAGTATTATTACAGGCACTAGGATCTGAGTTTGCAGTCAGATGGATGTTAAATAGTTGTAGGAAATGTTTCTTTAAGATGAACTTAATAGATTTCTTTTTCTTAGTAACTTTTATTTGTTGTATTACTTGATCTGGCAGGCTGTTAAGTACCTCCGGAAGTCTGCAAGTCCAGACCCTCCTGCCATAGATATTGTTACATTTAGGTATTTTGTAAGTTGGTAAGCAAGATAGATGTCTTAGGTTTTTTTGTCTAGTATTTTCCTCCAAGAGTTCAATACATTCACTGTAATCTGATACCATTGCAATATTAGCTTTACTGAATACATCAACAATTTTACAATACTGGAATAAGTTTTCATAATTATCCCTAAATTTGTATTTGACCTTGGTAGGAACTATTGCTTTTAGCAGTCTTATCTGCAATTTATAAATCTTCTGAAGGTAAGTTTTATAGGTTCTACCATAGCTTGATATACCGTAATTGATGATAGAATCCGCCATTGACACCTTGACACCTTGGGGAAATTTGTTCAGTCTCATGAATAACTGTATACATTCTTTCGCTATCAAAAACTAATTAAAAGTCACTCTATTGTAAGAAAAAGGATATACCAACTTTGAAGGATGCGAATCTGCCACATCTGCCCATGGAACTAGCTGGGAATTGCGATGTACCCTGCGTTTTGTGAGTTCATACCTGCAACACAGTGATCATACGTACGGTTAACCGTTTGTCGGTAGACACTTTTTAGGGTTCCGTACCTCAAAATAAAATAAATGGTACAGCAGCACTGCACTTACTTTCTCGCAATACTCAAGGAAAAACTATCAACCGCAAACTTAAATTTGTAATGCCATACAAATTGTATGGAAATACCAACTTTTATTTACGTTTTTCCAAAAAATGTTCGAATGAAATATTTAGATAAATTCAGAATTCACATTGTCAAACATTAAAACAAACAAACCTCTAACGATTCCGAGTAAATCACATGTTCAACTTTTGGTAGTACTGGAACACCCTTTATATGAATTTTCACTGATCAATGGATACTACCGTAGGATACTTGCATGGAGATTTTTTAATTTCCCAAAACATGTTATGGATAATTGTTCAGTTTAGTCTACTGAGCAAGCCCTTTCAGTTTTTGGTACACCCTGTGTACAAAATATTATTCAAAAAAATCATAATATATCATAAAGAATATCCAGTCAGGTAGACAACCAATCCAGGATTGATATTATAGAAAATTTTAATAAAATCAATGGATCCAATTTTGGGTAAATCACATATTTACGATTTGGTGGTACAAGAACACCCCTTATATGAAATTACACAGATCAATTGATAATGGCGCAAGATATCTTACATGGAGATGCTTGGTCATGCAAAGTTTCATCAAGATTCTATGAGCTGTTTTTGAGAAAATTTCGATTTTTCATTTTCGTTGTATGACAGCTACCCTCAAAATGATAGCCAGCAAGAAACCACTTAGAACCCTTCGATGGATTTGTATAAAACTCCTAAATTCAAAATGTGGTGTCAATCGGACCATTCGTTTAGCCGCTAGGCCAAAGCGTGACAGACAGACCGACCGACCGACGGACCGACTGACCGTCCGACCGACCGACGGACGGACATTTTTGGGAGACTTGTTATGGTTCCGTACCACAAAAGAAAAAAACGGAACCCTTATAGGATCACTTTGTTGTCCGTCTGTCTGTCTGTCAAGACCCTTTATCTCACGAACGGGTAAAGGTATCAGGTTGAAATTAATACCATATATTAGGATCCATGAACCACACAAGATCTGAAAATTTAAATTTTTTACAACGACGCAATCAAAAGATATGGCATTTTATGTCCTCATCTCCATACATTTATTCAAAAATGAAAAACCTACAGGGTACTTCCCGTTGACCTAAAATTATGAAATTTGGCAAGAAGCTAGGTCTCACAGTACAAATAATGGGAAAAGTCTAAAATCATTAAATATTACAACTTTTCTCACAACTACTGGTAACCAATTGTGGTGAGCTCCCGTTTCAAGAACATTCATATAAGAGAGGGGTCATGTTGGATGGTTGCTGAGGCGATTTTTGTTTTAGTTCTATTTAAAAACGGGAACACTTACAAACTTGAAAATTGGTATGTTTATTGTGCATAAGCTATAAAATAACAACAAATAATAAAATTTGGTCAAGCGCGTGTCGGACTCAAAAAATCTAGCACATTAACTTACTGAAATTTCAACTAATACAATTATGTTTATGTGGTGGTACGGAACCCTCAGTGCGCGAGTCCGACTCGCACTTGGCCGGTTTTTTTTTCACGAATACAATACCTTTCTCGCTCTGCTCGAAAGTAAAAACGGAACCCTTATAATAGGATCACTTTGTTGTCCGTCTGTCTGTCTGTCAAGACCCTTTTTCTCACGAACGACAAGAGGTATCAGGTTGAAACTGATATCGAATATTAAGATCCATGAACCACACAAGATCTGAGAATTTCAATTTTTTACAACGACGCAATCAAAAGATATGGCTTTTTATGTCCTCATCTCCATACATTTATGCAAAAAAGCAAAACCTACACTTTCGGGTACTTTCCGTTGACCTAAAATTATGAAATTTGGCAACAAGCTAGGTCTCACAGCACAAATAAAGGAAAAAATCATTAAATATTTCAATTTTTCTCACAACTAATAGTAACCAATTAAGGTGAGCTCCCGTTTCAAGAACTTTTCTATAAAAGAGGGGTCAAGTTGGATGGTCGCGTAGTTTCTAAAATCAAAAAGCAAAAGCTTCTAGTATATCATATGGTAGTTAGGTAGGTACGGAACCCTTAGGGCGCGAGTCCGACTCGCACTTAGCCGGTTTAATGACACTATAATTGTAGTACACCCAGCCGCACATTGGTAGAAACACTTTTGGACCTTACTTATGGCGTGGTAATAGAGTTGAAAAACCGGCCAAGTGCGAGCTAGCATTACTTTCCTTATAAATCGTCATAAAAAACGAAGTGGGACTTCCCATTGTGGTAATTCCCATTACGCACCAAAATGGTGCGTTGGGACTAGGGCATGCAAAAACCGGGTAGAAAAGCAAAACCGGTTTTATCGGGTTTTCTGTATTAAAAAAACCGGTTAACCGGGTTTTTCGGTTTTTTCGGGTAATTTTCATGTAAGTTCTTAGACCGAGGTATATATTGAGTTTTACAATGAAAAGCCAGAATCAGATAAATCAAAATTATTGTTAGAATAGCAGTAACAGTTCTTTATAATGTAAACAATTAAAAATCGAAAAAAAAAGAAAATTATGTCTAACACCCTTGTTGTACCCACTTTATTTAAAGTTGCATCGCTCGAAGTTGTCGATGAATACGTATACCTGGGACAAACAGTCCAGCTGGGTAAATCCAACTTTGAGGAAGAGGTCACTCGTCGAATCCGACTCGGATGGGCACAGTTCGGGAAGCTCCGCAATAACTTCACGTCTAAAATACAGCAGTGTCTCAAGACAAAAGTCTTTGACCAGTGGTGTTGCCAGTGATGACATATGGCACCGAGACGTGGCCGCTCACGGTGGGCCTCACCCAAAGGGCTATGCCTGGAGTCTCTCGATCGAATCAGAAATGAGGAGATCCGCAGAAGAACTAAAGTAACTGACATAGCCCTGAGAATCGCTGAACTAAAGTGGCAGTGGGCAGGGCACATCGTAAGAAGAGCCGGACCTCCTACATGCACTACAGAGTACGTAATTTAATAAAAATGTATCCCCCGCATTATCTTAGTTAACGTCAATTCGAAATTAGGCGGGCGTTGTAACAAGCTAAAAAGCGAGAAAGAGTTCGCGGTTGCGGTTCGCAGATTTTAAGAAAATTGAGAATGTTGTAGAAATCCTCAACAGCATTTACTTTCTGCATCCTGCTGGTGAATAGAGCAACAAAGTTGCAATTGTTTTCGGGAGTGATAAAGCTACTCTGCAGATGGGAATGATCGATTTCCAAGAAAACACAGTTTCATAACACAAATTTCCAGTGAAAAGTTCTGGATAAAATTTGTGTGTCAAACTTCTTATTTTGTTTGGGTCAACATATATTTGTGAATTTCGAAGATTAAACAAAATTACACATAAAGAATAAATTTCGATCTCGACTTACTGATGAACATCTCCAGGATTTAATGTCAATAGCTTGCACCAATTTTACTCCAAACTTGAGACAGATAGTCCGCAAAAAAAAATTACATTTTTCTAATTGATATGTAAAAAATACCTTTGTTTTTTCTGTGATTCTATTTGTTTAATAAATATTTTTTTTCTATAAAATGTTATGCGGACCGCGATGGTCATTTCATTTTTTAAAACGGACCCCGAGCGAAACTAAGTAGTGACCCCTGTTGTATCCTATGTGTTAATCTGATGTATGAGCTATATTATTGCAAAGTTTCATTAAAATCCATTCAGTAGTTTTTACGTGAAAGTGTAACAAACATCCATCCATACTTACGAACTTTTGCGTTTATAATATTAGTAGGAAGTATGATAACGAGAAGAAACACAACGTTGAATTGAATACGAGTATACCCCTACATTTATATCGTTAAGATTTTTGTAGTAAAAAGCTAAGTATTTATTCTAAACCTTATTATCCGAAAACCCCGGTTTTATCACATTGGAAAACCGGGTAGCAAAACTTACGGTTAACCGGTTTTTTCGGTTAACTGGTTTGCATGCCCTAGTTGGGACCCGTGGTTGGGACATAGGACGTAATGGGAATCACTCGGGAGACTGGAGCCTGAGCCTGAGCTAGGTCACAAAGTGGTAGCTGACCAAAACACAGCCAATCCATGAGTTCAAATGCTACCCAATAATTTAAGGTTTCAATTTTTTCTTTTCACAGAGGTTTGTGTAAAAAAAATACGATGATCCTTCAAAGGGATGATTCTACATCACTAATATTTAAAGGAATGCTTGTTTTAAATATTTTTATTTTGGGTGATCATGTAATTTGATATTCCTTCGAATTACATTAGGTACCTACAGTATATTATTGAAACGGATACCTACTGAGGTACTTGCTAGTGGCTGGATATTATAACAAAGAACAACTTTGTCTGCATCACCAGCCGAAGGAGCTTCACTACTTCTTGAGCTAAAAAAAGTATTTTTTTTAGACAATTTATTAATGATGTAGAATCACCCCTTAGAAGGATCATTGTACTTTTACATTATATCCTGTATATAAGGATGTTAATTCAATGAATGACATGCTGTCTCTATCACAGCTACGAGTATGGAGGAAAGGCACTCTAAGCGTCAAATGTAATCGCCCACTGCTTCACATTTTGACCCTCCAGATCATGTTAACCTGTGACCCGTAGGTACTTACCAAAAATCCTTCCCGTAACTCCTGCCTCAAATCGTAAACACAAATGAGTTTATAAACAGTATCACTGTATCAAGTTTACGAGTGCGACCATGAAAAGTTACCGCAGCCCTTGGAACGTGAAAGCATGCTGAAATATTCACGAACGTCGACATTATTACTCGTTATGTCTTGGCTTATGACTTAAGTCGTAATGTGTTTAGGCCACTACTAGCGGAACTCACTGCTTTTTATACAGAGTGTTAGGGCTAAACACTGTGATATTTGAAACTGTGCATTCAGACCGTGAAACTGAACTGAACAACTACTTACTAAGGAACTTTTACATAGGTCGAAACACGATAAAAAAAATTAGGTACCTTCCATAGAAACTGCACCAGCTGATTGTGGATTTTGTATGGGAGATGAAAAATAAACAATATGTATTTAGACTCTTTCTCTTAAAGAAAGTTGTTCAGTTTCATGGTCTGATAGCACAGTTTCAAGGATCACAGTGTTTACATTCCGCGAAAAATAAATCGAAGGCGAGAATTTTTTTTTTGGTGATAAATGCAAAATGAACCAAAAAAGTAAAATTTTGGCTATACTCCGTGCCAGTGAGTGTGTAACGGAACAGGTGTCTTCCGTACAATTTCACTCAAAACTTTGGTTATACTTGAAATCATTTATAACATTTTAAGATACTGAATCTTGCTTTATTATTATCATGATTTATTTGAACTACGGAACTCTAAAAATTTGAATTTTGAGGGCGATATTTTCAAAATTGTGCTTCATAGCTCTAAACAAAAGAAAAGCGATGCTATAAATAGATTTGACGCAGATGTTTTTGGATTATTGTTCATTTGATTTTACTCGCGGAAGTGCTCCTTTTGAGCTTACGTTTTCCAAGTTTTATTAGGTAATATTTAAATTTTTCTAAGTTATTTTTGCTGTGTAAAATCGAGAGTTGTTTGTTCTACACCTTTAAAGGATTTGTGTGCGATGGCTTGTTCCAAAATCTTGCCCGTCTGTGTAAAGGAGGACGGAACAAACCCATCATAGGTAGTATTTCAAGGGAATTTTGGAGAACCGCCTCGTAGACCTTTGTGAAGAGAAATGTTTTCTTAGGAATCATTTCGATTCATGGAGAGGTCTATAGCCGCATTTGCAATTTCCCAGGTTAAATACTTCACCTAGCATGAATAATTTAATGGTGTAAAACGTGGGTTGCTGGGGTAAATTAGAATCGGTGTTATATTCCTCTCGTGAATTATGGCATCTATTCTGCTTAGGAGTGAGTTAGGCACTGGAAGTGATTCTCCAGTGGGATTTCATGATGTTGGAAATCTCAGTGAATCTCTTCAATTTTATGTCTCTATTTCGGTAGCAGGGGCATGTCGAAGTGTGTCATGGATGTCATTCCTTCCTGCTACTTCATCAGAGGTATATTTTTGAAGAATAGGGATTGTTGGTTAGCGAAATCCATTTACCGAACTGAGTGATGGGGGTGATCACGGCGTGTGGTGGATTTCTTAGGATTCTTCGTACACGGCTTAGGGTACTAGGCACTCATTGGATTATGCCAAAATCCGTCTGTAAGGTAAATTCTTTAGCTTAGGGGTCGACTCCAGTGAGCGTGCTGGCTTAGACAAATCACTACACACCACGAATTTAAATTTACACCCGAGACTCGTGTCTCTTGTTTGATTTACAACACTGTCTTATAGGTAGTATTCTCACAATTTATTTTCTATAGATTTACTCAATCTTTCGCAAGCTCAGGGTCTCTACCTTCCATCTGGGTGTGGAAGTGGCCAAACTCATCACGTTTAAAGTAAATTATTTATTTATTTATTTATTTATTCTTCTAAATATAATTTTACAGTTATCCAATACATTATATTTATCATCGTAAATGTGAGACCGGGTTCTCTAGTTTGAATAAAAATACACTCTAGATTAGGAAAACAACAGTAGAATCAAAGCTTTTTTCCATCAAAATAATAAAATAATAATGTATAAATCTTGCTGCAAAATTCATTTACTTGTATATAAGTACTAGCCCATCGGCACGTTACAATGTCCCCAATTCGTTGGTCCGAAATCTGACGTTTAGGACCAACAAATGTCAGTCGTTGTCAGTCATATTGTCAACATTGGATGCAAATAAACTTACCAACAAAATAGATGTTTTTATTTGAAGAAACAATATACTCTTATTATTATTATCGTTATTTCTTATTATTGTTTTTGACTTTAATCCAATTAATGAAACTGAAAAACCAGGCCTAAATCACATATAAACAGTAAAAAGTTTGTTTTGTTTTTTCCCGCCATATTATTTCCATTCCGTGTACTTAGTACCGACCGAAGTACTACACAACGTAGTTCACGCGATTTCTCACAGATGGCGCTATTTTTTCTTGTATGGGGAAATTTTGAACCGCTTGTTCCCAAGACCCTATCTTGACTATATAAATCTATGGCAAAATTACTATAAAAATTATAAACCGACTTTCAAAATGTTGCAGACAAAAATATATTTCGCTCATTTATAACTGACCTTTTTAATTCTTTGTACGTCAGATAATTTATTGCAGTTTTATTGATTGATTTGCATTCTAAAGATTGAGAAGTTTTGTTATTAAATATGGTTTTGTTAGTTCAATTTGCTATATCAAATATGAAAAATAGCATATTTAAAAGAACTCATTTATAAATTATCTTATAGAATACTATAAATAGCTTACGAGCAGTATTCTTTATACAGATTTCATATAACTTGCAAACCGGCTAAAATTATGGCTTGATGGTTAAAGAAACTGATAGGGAAACTAAAACCCTAGAATTTGATGATATACCTTATGGAGTCATTACTTTCACTGTGTCAGTTTAATGTATCATCTTCTTGTTACAAATTTCTGTAAATAACATTTCCTTTTCAAGCGAAATGAGTTGAAAAGCTAGAAAGGTAACAGATTTTCTCATTTGATAGAAATAACTTAAAATTTTCGTTGTCAAAGATATAAAAGTTCAAATAAAGATGCTGACCGTTTGACTAAAAGATGCTGACTGTTGATAAAAAAAGTAAGGTTATTTTCGACTTTATTTCCCTGACTTTTAAATGTAAATTGTCTAAGTAGGTAGTCAATGTCCCAAGGCACTTCCCAATAAACTTTGTTTTGCTGAAAGAAATGATCATATTATGTATATGTGTATATATTTTATATTCTGGTTTTCGGGACAGTCCAGAATTTGAATCCTTCTCCTGTCTGAAGATTGACAGTACAATTTACTAACTTACTTACATTCTGAATAAGACTTGGATAAGATAAGATTCCCCAATTTTATTTTATAAGGTTAAAAAAACCTGAATGCGAATTTAAGCATATGAGTGCAGTCTTGGAGGATGACCGTCCGCCACTGGTCTGAGGTCAACTGAGGGGTTCGGCGGAGGGGAGCTCCTCCCCTGAAAAGGGCCACATAGACTAAAAGAAATACTATATTAAGTTTTTATTTGATTTTCTTTACAATACTTTCCATAATCTATCATATAAAATCATAAAATACTAAGAAATAACTCAATTTACCCATTTCCTTAATATCTTCTTGACTATAAGACTTTCACTGACTTATCTTATTTACCACTTTCTGTTATAAATTGGCTCAGGACTTATACTTCTTCCAAGTACATTATAGTAAGAACTAATAAAGACGGTTAGAATATTTTCTTTTCCATATTAGGTAATCAAAAATTTAATAGGTTGTCTGGAAGAAATCACTCTTAGTGATAAGTCCACCTTTTGCAACATTTATAAGCTTTTGTGGGAAAAAATAGATAAATTTAAATATTTAGGTATTAGGACGGTTCTGACTGAAAGAATTTTAGGGTTGCTTAGGCGCGGTACATAAAGTAGGGTTTTATAACTACTAGACGTTTCATTGGCCACTTTATAGATCAAAGCAGACTTATTCAGATTTTAGGAAGTTAGGTAAAGTATTAGGCAATATTAGGTCTTTCTTAGTTAAAATTAGAATATTCAAATAAACTACGGTTCTAAAGCTAACTAAGTTAGGTCTTTAGGTACAGATAGGTTAGATATTAGAATAAACGTGCGGGTTACATGGGGGGGGTTGTTACAAGTGTACCTACATAACGGGTCCGTTTCAGAAAAGCCTTTTAAATCAAACCTCCTTTAAATCTATGCTGACCGCTGAAATTCTTGTAAATAAAACAATAAGCCCGTATCATCATCATAACATCCCATGAAACGTCCACTACAGAACTGGGAGCTCCCTCCAGAATTCTAGCTTTTGCTAGAAAAAATGTGGAGGGGAAGTACCATAGTCACCTCGCTTGTCATCGTTACGGCTGGCACTATGGCACCGCGGTTGTAGGTGACCGCAGTAAGTAAGATACAAAGGAAGATGCTGCTGCCCATCCTCCAGTTAACCCTTAATCGCCTCTTACGACACCTTCGGGTATGTATGGGTTGGTACTATTCTTTGCCGGCACCACACCCGTATACTACCTGTTACTCAAAGCGACTGTAAAGTTAAAGATCCTTTAATTCTGTTGCTGTCACTGTCGTGATGAAAAAGTGATACCAATAGATGTAACGGAGCTTTAACTTTGATGCTTTGTGCAATTGCAAGTTAGAAAACGTAATAAAACATTTGTATGAAAGGTATTGTTAATTTAAACAAAGCACATACTAAACAGTAATAAAAACATATTTATTTAGCTTTTTAACAATTTGAAAAAGTAATACTTAGCCTATTCTGTTACTGCACTTATCTTGCTAACACCCTCTCGCATCACATGCACATGCTCTCAATTCACCAAGGCAGTATAAATGAAGGAAAACAAGAAAAAACAAAAAACAGGAAATCATTTATCACCAGAAATTTTCGCAAACAATTTGGCATTTTTCATTAAGTATACAAGTAACTACTTATTTTTTTGTGTTCCATTTATCACACCTGGATATGGTACGCAATTCAATTGACATGCTGTAGGTATACTCTTTCACATATCTCTCTTTACTCTTTTCTTTTTGAACAATATTTTTAGACTTGCCAAATACAAAAAAAACTTTCAGTATCAATGAAGGAACACAAGAAAAATACAAAAAAAAAGAAAATCATAAATCACCAGAAATTATCGCATCAAAATACTTATACAGTTATACTAGAAAACACAAAAAACTTACCTACTTGAAGTACAGTCAGGATCACTTCAAGCTTGCAACATTGATCTTCGAACAGTTCTTATTTCATTAGCCACCCTACGAGTGTCAAGCTTGACCTGTTCTTGACTGTATATATTTAATTTACAGGCCGTTCCACAAAGCTTCTTAATTTTTTTTTATAGAAGAGGGAGGCAGACGAGCAGGCGGGTCACCTGATGGTAAGTGATCACCGACGCCCATAGACACCTGCAACACCAGGGGGATCACAGGTGCGCTGCCAGCCTTTAAGATATTTGTAGGCTCGTTTCTTGAAGGCTGCCTTGTTGTACCCGTTCGGAAATACCAATCACTATTAAACTATACCTCTAAACTTAAAGAATGCTTTGTAAAACTGTCTGTTAAGTATAAAGACAACAAACAATAATGACATAGGGCTGGCTTGACCACAGATTCAAAGCTCTCAAACTCTGATTCAAAGGGTTATGCACCCAGGTTATTAAGCAAACACAAAAAACTTACTTGACTTATACTGGCAGGCAGCAACAAATTAATCAGATTGTTCTGGCATAACTACAGATTTAAAATACAGGAGCTCTTGAACTTAGATTCAAAATTAAGAGCTCTCGAACTTAGATTCAGAAAGTAAGTTTATCCACCAAGATTATTGAGCAAACACAAAAAAACTTACTTAACTTACACAGACAACAACAAATTAATCAGATAGTGCTGGCTTAACTACAGATTCAAAACTCAGAGCTCTCCAACTTAGATTCAAAAAGTACTTAAGCTTATGCACCAAGATCATGGAGCAAATACGAAAAACTTATTTAAGTTATACAGACAACAACCAATATAATCAGATAGTGCTGGCTTAACTACTGATTTAAAATTCAGGCGCTCTCGAACTTAGATTCAGAAAATAAGTTTGTGCACCAAGATTATTAAACAAACACAAAAAAAAGTACTTATATACACAACAAAAAATTAATCAGATAGTGCTGGCTCAACCACAGATTCAAAATTCAGAGCTCTCGAACTTAGATTCAGAAAGTAAGTTTATGCACCAAGATTATTGAGCAAACACAAAAAACTTACTTAACTTATACACACAACAACAAAAAAGGGCTGATAAGACCTAAATACGCTTCACTTGAGCAGGCTTTTAACGAAAAGTGATATATATATGGCAGTGAAAAAAATAATAATGTGATAATTAAGCATCTTTACAAGAATATGGCCGACTCCGAAACACGATTAAATAAATATATTTTGTACGCCATAAAATAATACAAAGTTACCTCTGATTTTTGCTTTTAAACCGTTTTTCTTAAGTACCCATTAATCTATGATTCCAAAACTTTTACACATTATTCAATATACTATGCAAATAATATAGCTGTTTTATAATTAGTATTATGGGTACAGATTTTGAGAAAAATGCAAAAATGAGCCAAAAACGTAAAACAGCGCGAATCCGCTCCGGTCTAGCACGCGCATTCAGACCTTTGTTAGAAAGGGAGGTAATACAGCTCCTATCAGCCCCTTAACTACAGATTCAAAACTTAGAGCTCTCGAACTTAGATTCAGAAAGTAGTTGGGTTTATGCACCAAGATCATGGAGAAAATACAAAACACTTATTTAAGTTATGCAGATAACAACAAATTATAATCAGATCGTGCTGGCTCAACCACAGATTCAAAATTCAGAGCTCTCGAACATAGATTCAGAAAGTAAAGTTATGCACCACGATTTTTGAGCAAACACAAAAAACTTACATAACAAAGTAAACTTTTGCACCAAGATTACTGAGCAGACACAAAGAACTAACGAACTAAAGGAAAAATTAATCAGATAGTGGAGACTTGAACACAGAATTCCGAGTTTTTGAATTATAATTCAGAAAGTACCTACACTTTTGCACCTTGATTCTTTAGCAAACACAATAATATTACTTATACCGATCACAACAAATTAATCAGTGCAGGCTCGAACACAGAATTCTGAGCTATCGACTCAGATTTATAGCGCAAACTCATGCACCAAGATTATTGAGCAAATACAAAAACCTTACCTACTTACCTTCTTAACTTATAAAGACAATAACAAATTAATCAGATAGTTCTGGCTTGACCACAGACTCAGAGCTC
Organism: Athrips mouffetella; assembly: GCA_947532105.1. Lineage (NCBI taxonomy): Eukaryota > Metazoa > Arthropoda > Insecta > Lepidoptera > Gelechiidae > Athrips > Athrips mouffetella. The sequence continues at coordinate 7,815,778 of OX383959.1, forward strand.
TCGAACTTAGATTAATAAAGTAAGCTTGTACATCCAGATTCTTAAGCAAACACAAAACTTACTTGAACTAAACTGACAACAACAAATTAATAGATAGTGAATAAAGATAAGATAAAGATATTTATTTTCTGAATTCTTAAACAAATATAAAAAACTTTCTTAACTCATAAGTATAGATAATAACAAATTAATCAGATTCAGAATCCTCAAACTCAGATTCACAGCTATCAAAATCTGATTCAGATAACGAGCTAAAGAACACAGAATCAGAACTGTTAGAGGTTTCCTCGTCTTCTGAACTGCCTGTTATGTTCGGTTCTGTTAAATAGTAAGCGTCGACTGCGTCATCTATTTGATGATCCATTGCTGCCATTTTTTCTTCTTTCTTTATTACTTGCTCGACGCTATGTTTCCACTTATCCGATACTATCTGTGCTAAGCCCTCTTTTACCAATCTTTTAACATCCGACATTTTAAATGTGGTATTGTGTTTAGAAACATAAACTTTCAGGTCCGCCCATATTAGTTCGAAAGGGTTGAGTCCACTGTGATAGGCTGGTATTCGCATAACTGTCACTCCTTTAGCCTTGGCCATCTCATCTACTGCATAAATTTCATATTTATCTTTCAAGGATTTTACTTTTACAACTAGCTCAGCATGCGTATCTGTTTTATCAAAGGGAATGGACCGTGCCTTAAGCCAATCTTTGATCTCCTTTATTTTTGACAACACTGTAGGTGTTTCTTCGGTGAGCCTGTAAAAAATAAGCTTATGTTAATACAGGTGTCCCAGTTTATTGGTATTTTTTTTTAATTCTGTACCCAAAGAAAGGGTGCCCAGAGGACCGTAATACAAGCATGTCTCCCTGACCGACTATAATAATAATAATAAATAAATAAAATCTTTATTAATCCAAGCCTTATTGCATTACAAACTTGTAACTAAAGAAAATAAACTACACAGAATAATTGTAATGCAAACTCCCAACCTAGAATAATCTGTAATATGGGAGCTAACGTACTTTCGAGTGGCATTAGGAAAAGGGTCACACAAAATATGTTTAACTTTTCCAAACCAAAATGATGAAAACGGAACCCTTATGGTGCGACTTCATCTGATAGTCCGTCAGTCACACCTGTATATCTCAGCAACCATGCTGTTTTGTTAGAACAGTTTTAGAATCTGATTGACTGAATTGATTGCCCAATTTTATCGCAAACGAAATAATTATAAAATTATTATTATTATTATTTTAAAAGGGGCCCATAAATGGGGGGTCAAAATTTTTAATTGTCATTACTAGGTCGAGTGGGATATCATTAGTTGTACATTCCAAAATAGATTTTTTATATTATATTACAACTTAGTTTTCAATTCATGACAAAAAAAATACATACAGTGGAACATAGAACCTCCTCCTTTTTTGAAGTCGGTTAAAAATGTCTAAAAAAAATACCATTCCCACTTTTATTTCCGAAGTTTGCGAATGGGAAAATCTGAATTTATACAGGGTGTTAGGTAAATAAAGCAAAACCTCTCGGGTGGTAGTGACATGAAACTGAACAACTTTTGTTCTACGACTTTTGGAAATTCAAAAAAAAAAAAAAAATATTTTGCTTTTTCATTCAAATTGGCTCGGTCAGCTGGTCGATTTGTATCATCATATCAGCCGAAAGACGAAATTTTTTTTGCGAATTTCCGAAAGTCGTAGAAAAAAAGTTGTTCAGTTTCATGTCCAGAGCTACCACCCGAGAGGTTTTGCGTTATTTACCTAACACCTTGTAGTCTATAGATGTTTATATAACACAAATATACTTTATTGCACACCACAGGACAGAAATTTACAAAACAAGAAACATTAAAACAAAAGAATGTACAAAAGGCGGCCTTATTGCTAAGGTAGCAATCTCTACCAGGCAACCTTTCCGGTGTTGAAATCTGTACGGTGAAGAGTGCTAGGTTGGTGGCTACTTATACAATAAACCTACATAAAAATTGTATATACATAAAATACTTATTTGACATACATTACATGTGGTATCACTACATAAATATCCTTACTCATACAATAATATACTATAATAGATATAATAATATGCATGATAGATATAATAATACCATTATTTACTATATAAGAGAGGAAATATTGATAAAATCATGAGGAGAGGGAGTTGAGGAAGTGGGCTTTGACGCGATTCTTAAAGCAGTCGGGTGACGGAGCCCGCCTGATGGACTCAGGGACGCTATTCCATAGGTTGATAGCTTGCACAGTGAAGGATTTTGAGAAGAAATCAGTGGAATGGGAAGGAATGTCAAGGGCTAGGTTATAATTCGACCGAATGTTTAGAGTAGAGGAACGGTAGACGAATAGGTTTTTTAAGTAAGAGGGAGAGTTAGGATTGTTGAGGATAGTTAGTGTACAGAAGAGAAAGGATGTGGCAGTCCCTTCGTCGGTGAATAGGCAGCCATTGAAGTTGAGAACGGAAATAAGAAACATGGTCAAAGAATATGAAACGAATACAAACATTCTGTAGACGTTCCAATTTATTCATTAATTCTACAGTTATGTCTGGATAGCATACGTCAGCATAGTCTAATATAGGCAGGAGTGTGGAGTGAGCCAGGGAGATTTTTGTTTTTGTTGGCAACAGATTTTTGTTTTTTTTTGGCAACAGATTTTTGAGACGTCTTAGCGAGCCGTACGCGGCAAAGATCCTCCTACTGAGCTCGGAGACTTGAGGCCTCCAAGTAAGGTTGCAGTCAAATATTATGACAAGGTTTTTAACCTTGTCGGAGAAGGGAACTAAATACAAGCTCTTTTATATATTTAGATTACAGGAACAATAAAATGATGTCTCTAAGTAGCACCGTTTTTAGGGTTCCGTAGTCAACAAGGAACCCTTATAGTTTCGTCATGTCCGTCCGTCTGTCTGTCTGTCCGCGGCTTAGCTCAGAGACCCTTCGTACTAGAAAGCTGAAATTTAGTATGGATATGTATTTCATTCACGCCGAAGAAGTGGTAAAATAAAATCTAAGAAAATATATTTTTTAGGGTACCTCCCCTACAAGTAAAGTTAGGGTGATTTTTTTTTCTTGTGTACCCCATTGTGTGGGGTATTGTTGGATAGGTCTTTTAAAAATAATGTGAGTTTGGGAAGACCATGTTTCGATTTAGAGATCCGTTTGCGAAATATTCAGCTTGAAAGCGCAATTTCTCGTTGGAGTACAGTGTCAGCCCCCCTGCCAGCTAAACGGAAGATAATGGAAATGTGAAAAAAATCATAATAATAGTATATATATGATGAAATTAAAAGGAAAACTATCACAGCTAAGTAGGCTTCACAGGTTAATGAGCTATAACTGAAAAACTGGAAATAATGTAAATAGCAATCAGGCGTTAGAACCTCGCTGAGTATTAGGATGTAAAAATTTATGACATAGTTAGTCAACACCTGCTTTGCGATAAAAATCGTAAAAAAACTACGGAACCCTATATTGCGCGTGGCCCGACACGCACTTGGCCGGTTTTTTTTTAATACTGCTAAAAGCCTTTACAAACAAATTTAGTTTTAAAATCCTAAACATGGACTTTATTGCTTCTAAAAATACTATTTTTATATCGGAACCCTCGGCGCGCGAGTCTTGACCGGTGCTTTTTTTTACAACATAAAAGCATGGCATAAGCATAAATTTTGGTATAATTATTGTAGTACAGTCAACGACAGGTCAAGCTTGACACTCGCAGTGCGACTCTAGCCCATACGTCTATTGAAATAAGAACGGTAAAAAGTCCAATGTGTCAAGCTTGATGTGATCTTGACTGTACATAGCAGGGGTGGAAACTGATTCCATAGCTAAAAATACTGATTTTACTGACTAAAACACTCTGAAAAACTGACTATTTACTGACCATCTACTGACCTTATTTCTAGAATAATGACCTTCCGTCGGTTAATTTAGCATCGAAATACGTATTTGTTACTAAAGCAACTTAATAACTCAGGAACAAGCTAAGCAGCAGTTTAGCAGTTAGGGCTTAGTGCTAGGGCCCCTCTATCTTACACGTTATCTTACACGTCACGTTTACCAGTTCACCGACGATTCTTACCTATTATTAAGCCCTACTTCAATTGAAATCAAGAGTTCACATTGTTAGATAAGTGGTCTCATGACATGCTTATAGCAGGTTAAAACGAAACGTGAATTTTTAACGGTTTTTACAAACTAATGACAATTTTTTTTATAGAAGCCCTCGCTAAGGTCAGGATTCTATTATGAAACTTCTTACTTTCAAACAATAACTTTGCAACCTTACATAAAAAATTTTGAGTATGTTTTTTTTCGCAAAATGCAGACGCCACTTCACTCGTTTACATTCTGATGGCAAGGATTGTGCTTGTGAGCACCTCGTATATAGGTATCAAGTACACAGCCCGAAAATACAAAGAGAGACAGAAATTTGGCATACCAGCAAGTCTTGAGAAATTGTGCGCCTGAGTTGTATCGTGTGCTGGCTCGTTTGTATCGCCTCTTTCTTAAAACAAGGACGGTGCCTAAACCATGGAAGGTTGCCAACGTACAGCCAGTGCCCAAGATGGGTAGCCGTGCCGACCCCAACAACTATCGACTAATCGCACTCACCTCCATACTCTGGATAAAGTTATGGATATGGTACTAAATGGTAAACTGCTGACATACCTAGAGGCTAACGACCTACTCAGTGATCGTTAGTATGGCTTCTGCCGGGGACGATCTACTGGGGATCTTCTAGTGTACCTATGTCGCGCATTGCTAGGAGGCCATCGAGAAACTGCAAAGCCCTTGTCGTCTCACTGGGCATCTCGAAGGCCTTTGAAAGGGTTTGGCAAGCAAGTTGTTCTTGGATTTCTGACTTCCAGAGTGAACGGTCGATCCAAGTAATCCTCGATGGCAGCTCCTTTGACCTCATGGCTATTGACACCGGGGTTTTTCAGGGGTCTGTTCTCCCTGCGACACTTTTCCTGCTACACATTAACGACCTACTTGTTCCTGGTATTGTTGGGTACGCAGATGACAGTTCTGTGGTGGAGAGATAAAGCGCAAAAGCCAGCGGTGACGAAGTACGTTCTTTGAGAGTGGCTATGGTAGAGCGATTAAATTCAACTTTAATTCTTGTCTCCGACTGAGATAATAAAAATTTGGAGAGTGACAAATCCACCAAGACACAAGCGTGTCTGTTCACCGCCAGAAGGAGTCACTCAATCTGCCTCCTACTTTTCGAGGTACAACTGTACCGGTTAACGACAGTCTCGAGATTCTTGGCGTGAAGTTGTGTGCAAACCTGAACTTTGGCGCCAACATTGAGTCAAAAACCCCAAACTGCGGCAAAAAAACATGGTTAAGCGTTACTTCACTCCTTAACGGACAGCTTCTAGTTTTATAAAAAGTACAAGTTCGATCCTGCAGGGAGGATTAGCCGCACTTGATTCGATAGGTTGCACAGCCAAGAAGGTCGTTGGTGATGAGATGCTGGTGAAAACCAAGTTTCACAGTCTGGCCCACCGCCGCAAACTTGCATGTCTGTCGGTCTTTTACAGGTTGTACTTCGGAGAGTGTACCCAAGAGCTCCATGAGCTTATCCCGCCACCCCCTTCTATTATCGGGAGTGCAGACGCACCGCAAGATATCACCCACACTTAGTTGATATTCCACACATTTGCACTAATTGCTTTGAAACATCTTTTACAATGCGCACAGCCAAGGAGTGCAATTCTCTGCCTGCGTCTATGTCACCGAGTTCGTATAACATAACCTAAATTTATTCAAGTCGCGAGTAAATAGACTTCTTCTGGGCAAGTTCTTTCGATCGTCCTCCCTATCTCTGCCCTGAGGGCTAGATCGAGGTTAACAGAAATCGAAATTCTTAACAATTGAAAAAACAAGACACGTAATTACGAGGGCCAAACCGAAAAGATCGGGAATAGAATACTCAGGAATAAATTAGATTAAAACCTTTTTGGTTTATGACATGTAGTATTATTTCAAACACAATTCCATTTTTGAATTTTAAAAAAAGTAAAAAAGAAAAGAGTAGTAGCCATTTGAATTTGACAAGTCAGTGGGGAAAATGGAGCTTATGCGGGAACATTTCCGTGCCATAATTTTTCACAACTTTCGTCGAGGTTTATCTCAAGAACAATGTCTCGCCGAGCTTGTTTCTGTTTATGAACTTGAAGCACCCAGTAAAACGACTATATATCGTTGGTATTCTGAGTTTCGTCGTGGACGTTCCTCTCTCACGACAGTTACTTCTACTGGTCGACCAAAAACAGCGGTAACACAAGATTACATCGATGCTGTGCGCCAATTAATAAAAGAAGATAGACATGTGACATACGAGCAGATTCGGGCTTCTCTCAGCATTGGTATGACAGCGATTCAAACTATTTTACATGATGAACTGGGTGTCAAGAAGTTAGTTTCCCGCTGGGTGCCCCATCGTTTGACCGAGGAACAAAAGTCGGCTCGTGTTAATTGGTGTCGGTCTACTCTGCAACGGTTCAATAGAGGGAGCTCAAATGCAGTTTACAATATCGTCTTTGGTGATGAATCGTGGATTTATTCATATGAGCCCGAAAGAAAACATCAATCGGCTGTTTGGGTCTTCGAAGGCGAGGTCAAGCCAACAAAAGTTGTCCGCTCTCGTAGCGTGTCGAAAAAAATGGTCGCTTCGTTTGTATCGAAAACTGGTCATGTGGCTACGATTCCTTTACAAGAACGCAGAACGGTTACTGCTGATTGGTACACAATAGTTTGTTTGCCGGAAGTCATAAGAGAACTTCGTAAAATTAATCCGAATCGTCGCATCATTCTTCACCAGGATAATGCGAGCTCACATACCGCTCGCAAAACGATCGCGTTTTTAAATCAGGAAAACGTGGAGTTAATGGACCATCCACCGTATAGCCCTGACTTGAGCCCCAATGATTATTTTACATTCCCAAGAATTAAAGATATGCTACGTGGTCAACGATTTCAAGGCCCAGAAGAGGCAGTCGAAGCTTACAAATCGGCCGTTTCGACTATATCCACTTCAGACTGGAATTACTGTTATACTCGTAATAATTGGTTTGATAGAATGCAAAAGTGCATCGATTGTCATGGAGAATACTTCGAAAAACAATGAAAGTAAATATTGTTGTATTATTTTTGTACTTTTTTCTATTCCCGATCATTTCGGTGTGGCCCTCGTAAATGGACAAAAACCACATGTTTTCACCTCATTTTATAGAAAATATACCACTCTGATGAAAGAAAGATGATGTCCCTGATCTTAAATCCTCAAAATACTGACTTTACTGACCATTTTTCGAAAAAACTGACTTTTACTGACCTTATTCAAAAAAACTGACTTTTACTGACTTTACTGACCATTTTCCACCCCTGACATAGCCTATAGACGCCCAGTATTATATTACTCTATGCTATAGTGAAACAACAAAAAAGATAATGAATGCAAGTGCGCGACCTACCATAAAAAAGTTGTCTAACACATAGTACTGTGTGGTGACACGGAACCCTCTGTGCGCAAGTCCAACTCACCCTTGACGGGCTTTTTTAAGTAAAAAGTATCGAGACAACTCATTGGAGAAAACTAAGTTCTGATATCTGAACTTACTTTTTAAATTACTATGCACCAGAAACAAAAATAAGTAAAAAACTTAATTTTAATTTTTTCCTTAGTGACAATGCCTTCTACCTTATATTTTTCTTTGGACAACTATAGCTGGGTCACTCTGTCTATTTTTGTTTAAAAAGTAAGTAGGTACCTGGGCGACCGAGCTTCGGTCAATAAGGCGACCGAGCTTCGGTCAATAATAGCCGCCTCAACATTAAAATGTCATTGGGTGAGTAAGCTATGCTACCCGCCAACAGATGGCGTTGTAGGTTTCTGTCAAAAACGTAGTATTTAAAAAAATGCTTCAAAATGTGGGAAAACTATTTTTTCCAGACGTGAGACCTAGCTAGATCGATTTTTAGAATAGTACATTCCATCAAAATTGTTATTTATAACCGTTATTTATAACCAATTACAAATACCTTTGCCTCCTCGCACCTTGGTCGTACCGTCAGAGAAGCTGGAGCTGCTGCTGAGAGCGCGGCGGTTAGGAAGCGGGACAAGTACGCTGCGTTGGAGACAAATTATGTCTTTGTACCATTTGCAGTCGAAACCGCGGGCTGTTGGGGCAGTGAGGCCAAACATTTCGTCGCCGAGGTCGGACGGCGCCTTAGAAATAAGGGTTGTGACCCTCGCTCTGGATCATATCTGGTGCAAAGGTTGTCCATTGCCATACAACGTGGCAATGCTGCCAGTGTCATGGGCACCTTTGCACCAGGGATGGCGAGGGGTGGTTTGTTTAATTAGGTTCTTCTTTTCTTTTCTTAAGTTGACGATGTTTTAACATTTATAATTCTTATTTGAAATGATTTAATAGATAATTTAGATTTGTCAAAAAATTACAAATATATTTACAAATACTGCTTGTTTAATAGTATAGAATAAGAATATAATTTCTTTACCTTGAGTGGTAACTTGTATTATCCATGACAAGGACATCATTGGGTTGCAAAATGCTTAATATTTTTTCGAACCACTTTTCGAATGTAGGTGCATCCATGATCTCCTGATTATCATTTGAAGTGGATTCAAAGATCCACTCGCCCTCCTTTAAAAAACCATCTTCATTACCAATTTGGGCAATTATGAGGCGTTTTCCTTCAGATGTAGGGGCATTTGCATCAATGGTGAGCCCATCTGCCAACACCTGACTAACTGAGACAACACTTTGGTCTTCAGAGGTTTTGTCCATAGTGGAGTGACCTAAAATAATAAAGCATTTTCAAAGATATAAAGATTATAATATAATTACAAATACAAGGAATTTAATTGAATAAAGTGTGGATAGAGCTTGGCAGAGTTGGCGCCGCGGATTTTTTTTTTATACAGATATAAAACTTTTATCAATATTGTATGTTTTGTGACAGTATTAAGTGGCTTTATATTTTCATAAAATTTTTTTTTCTATCTATGTATGTCTAAAATAAATATTTTTAATTGTTTTATTTTAAGTATTTTATTGTACACATGAGTCAAGAATTATATGTAAAAATAGTATGTCAAGAATACAAAAATCATTTATTTATTTGTAACTTATTTGACATGTTTTTAATGTCAAGAATTATATTATGTAAAAAACAGAATTCCCTCGTTGAATGGCGAGACTAATCCTTTGCGTCAGGAAGCTACCCGCTCTGCGGTCACCAGACGGCTCGATGAGATAATTCAAATTTTTTATTCTTTTTATTTAATATGAGTAATAAATTACATACAAGTATGCAAAACAGTAGTTTATCAGTCTAGTTATGTAAAAAATATAAGTGTTTAGTATGTCTCTGCAAATCTCTCTACTGAGAGAGAGAGAGAGAGAGAGAAAACGTTTATTCCATAAACACTGGTTGCTCTACTCATGAAACTGAACAACTTTTCTTCTATATTTTCTACATGATAAAGGATTTTAGAAACATAAAACTACCCACATCTCAAAGCATTCATTTGTGGATGATTTTGTTTGTATTTATGGTACAATTTTTTTTTTATTAGTGAAACAAAGTAGGTATACACACTTTTTAACTGGTTACCTAAGAACATGACACGAAACTGAAAATCTGAATATCTTTTCTGATGAAATATGGGTTGAATAGAAACTGTCAAAAATCATATTTGGCCTAACTGAACAAACTGAACATATGTGTGTGAGGATTTTGTATGTAGATGTTTATTTGTTAAAGCTAATTTGTAACATGATCCAAGTCACCCCTATACTATTTTACACCTTGACCTTGTAGAAATTATGAATAGGTAGAAAAAAGAAATACCAGCATCCACCCAAGTTTCATCCAGGTAAAAAATTCGCCTTTTTTCCTTTCTAAATTTCTCCATATCTCTTAGGTAATGAATCCTCCAAATAGCCATTTTAGTTCTGTCCATCACCAAACTCGCCTTAATTTTGAATGTAAATTTTAAATGTCTCAGCACTCTTTTCAGCGAGGTCATTGAAAAGTTGGGTAAGTTCTCATCGTTATTTAATGCCTTCAGAAGCTTCTTCAGAAATGGTAGCTCTCCATTCAAATAAAAATTATGCACTTTTTGTCTTATTGCGCATTTATCATTGTCATTCAATTGGACCAGAATATCCACTCTTTTTCTTTTTACATTAAATGGCTTCACTTTGTGCTCAGCGAGTACTTTTTTGATTGTTTCAATGCTTATACCAGTGATGTTGGATGTTTCTTCAATTATATCTACTTCTTCACCAGGCCCAGTATTTTTAACAAAATTAAAGGTATTAATTAAGAGAGCCTTCTCATCGCTGGATGCGTTCTCATAAATAAACAGATATTTACCTGGAAGAAATATTTGAATTTAATTTTATTAAGACTGCATCGTGCACAAACTAGCGCCCTCATCAGCATTTCATTAATTTCTCTGAATTGGAGACAAAAATGAAAGTGAAAGACTCATAAAGTGTTCACCGGTAATTATTAGTAATTTTTTATTTATGTATCAAGTGGCTAAATGAGCAGGTGGGCCACCTGATGATAAGTGGTTACCATCGCCCATGACACCCACGGTCTTATTAGTAAAGTACTTTAACACTAATAAGACAGCAAAGAGCGTGCACCCACCCTGAGTAAAGATGGTACGTCTCATGTGCTAGTAATTTTCCAAGAAAAAGAAAAAGGTAAGAGGGTGGTACTTCCCCAGACGGACTTTGCACAACAGCCCTACCACCATTAAATCAATCAACTAATCGCATTTACTGTAACATACAAGCAAGGCAGGTATTACAGGTGTCATTTCCGTTAGCTTCCTGATGGTTTAGCCTGGAGTTGGATAAAAATGTTTGAAGGTAGGTATGAAAAACTGCCTTGATGTCAGTTAGGCCCTTTCGTTAGAAAAGCGACGAAATCGCAGCCTCTTTAGGTGCCAAAGCCGCGCCAATATTCGTGTAAAAAGCTTGTCCTGATCCTGACCTATTTACTTGATGTGATGAGTTAGAGAAGCAAGACATTTCAAAGCGGAAATTTCATGACCCGTAAGGTACCTACTACCTATTTACTGACCTGCATTTATTGCCTTTTGTTTCTTCGACGAGGAAGACATTCTCCTAATTGAAAGGCCAAGCGAGGCAACCAAACCAAATAAAAAAAAGTACTTTGTAGAGTTTCTGAAACGTTAAAATTTAAAGAAATCAAAGAAATAGCTAGAACAAAAACAAGTGAACGAAACAAACGAATGAATGATGAACGAAAACGAATATACTAAATCTCATTTTTTTTTTCCTTTCGGAAAGGCAAAGAGTACAAAGCCCATACAGCCATGTCTGATGTCTTTAATCTATCTTTCTTTTTGCTCCCCTCGTAAAGCGATAGTGATTTTTACTAGGGAAAATGTTCGTGACTTTTTGGGACAACACAAACGGGGCTTAAACACGAGATTACTTGAAATCTTCATCAGCTGCGCACTCCGTAGTAAATTTACTGCATAACACACTATCTTTATTATCCACTAAATCACTAAATGCACAAAAAACCAAAATTTCAACCGAGCAGGCAAACGCCCATGTCGAGTTCCCGCCAAAAAGCCATATATATATATATATATATATATATATATATATAATCTCAACTGTCAATGTGATGACAGCGAAGCAACAGCGAACACGGAATAGCGAAGCCCTACGCTATTGATGCGTTCATGAAAAATGACGTTATAACGAAATATATTATCGTTATTGGCCAAACCTTAGGGTACGCGCGCTTAATACGATTTATATCGGTCGAATTTTTCGCGATTATTTTACTTGTCATCTATTTCTAATGTAACAAAAATCAATTTTAACAAAAACTAATCACCTTCAAAATTTTATAAGTAATCAATTAGCACTAAAAAGTAAAAAATAACCATAACAGTTAATTACCAGTGACTTAGTGAAATAATAGAATATAACCAAACCTATGTTTTTTTTTATTTTCACTATAAATTTACAAAAATCACTTCATTTTGGAGTCGGTGCCAGCCAAGAAGTTGCATTGCAGGGAACAATATCTTATCCAGTGTTTTTACTACAGAAGACGTTGAACTGCTGTTTTGTTTACTGTCGAGGGGATCTGGGGATCCCATATTAGATTGTCAATGGTAAAGAGGATAGTTGTCTAGAAGCACATACTTCAACTGGTTTTGCGACTTGGCTGGCACCGACTCCAAAATGAACTGATTTTTGTAAATTTATAGTTAAAATAAAAATATCATAGTCTTGATTATATTCTATTATTTCACTAAATTACTGATAATTAACTGCTATGGTTATTTTATACTTTTTAGTGCTAATAGATTCCTTATAAAATTTTGAAGGAGGTGATTAGTTTTTTTTTAAATTATTTTTATTTTACAAGTTTTAGTGGTAATGCCACCAGGTAGTTGGTAACCCTGACTGATCCTGTTGTACAACTGTTACAACCTCCTTTCTCCTTTATTTAGTTTACTGGCTGTACGCTGTATGTCATAGATACCACGTCAACATTCTATCAAGTTCTTTGTTTACGATCTATGTAAATAAAAACACAATATACTTTCCAAGTGAATATTATCGTATTTATTGCATATTTTATACTTTATAAAATTGGCGACGAGATGTAAAATGGATCAAGAACAATTCGCAACATTTCTCCACGTTCAACAAACGCAACAACAACAGATCACACAACTACTACTACAGCTGCTGACAACAAGAAGCATTGGCAACAACGATGCTACCACCAGCTCTACGAACAGTGAAAAAACAAGCAGTGGAACAGATATTTTCAAACATTTCGACAAATTTTACCCTGAAACATGCCGCGCAGAAGATTTTGTAGACTATTTTGAAACGAAATGCGTAATACACAGTGTATCGGTGAGCGATCGACGGAATCTTTTCCTTAATTGCCTAACACCAGAAACCTTCCGTGAAATTAAAATTGCACTTACTCCTAAATTCGACTCCAGCACTTACGACATCCTGAAATCCAAACTCATGGATCTACATCACATAAAAAAAACAAGGTACCGTGCTTTAACTGAATTTTGGAAATGTATAAGAGAAAACGGCGAGACAATGGAACATTACGCCAATCGTCTCAAAAACCTCAGTCTTGATTGCGGGTATGAAGATGCATTTCTAGAACGACAGCTCCGTGACCGTTTTGCCACGGGTCTAAACCACAGCGAACTAGAAACTGACCTGAAACAGAAATGGCCTGATCTTCAAGAATCCCATGAAGGGGTACTGAAAGAAGTTACATTTGCACAAATATTTGCCGTAGCACAATCCAGAGAACAAGCAGAACGTGACACACCAAGCACAAGTGTCAACAAAATTCAAAGAAAACAGAGGATACAAAACACATCAACAAATAGGAACTTCTCGCCCCGGAAAATTAACAACAATCATTGTTTCCGTTGTGGCAAGCATGAGAAACACACATTTACTAACTGTGCTGCAAGAAACCATGTATGCAAAGAATGCAACGTGGAAGGACATTTCGAAAGGTGTTGTATCAAATCTGGAAGGGCTTATATCTCGACAGCAAAAAGAGAAACAAGACAGAAACCAAAACAAACGTACAGAGTTTCGAGCTCCAGACACACTTCTTCAACATCAGACAACCACTCTAATGATAGTTTTCAATCAAGTGATGAGGACGATAACAATTTTGTCTTCAATGTAACAACAAAATCACTCAAAGACTGTAAAAGAATCGATGTTAACATTAACGGCATAGACTGCACGATGGATTGGGACCCTGGTTCTTCGTACTCTATCATTAACACAAAATTCTGGCGAAAATTAGGCTCACCACCTTTGACACAAGCCCCAAAATTGAGAGCATACGGTAACAACAAACTTAAACCTAAGGGCATAACAGACGTCACAGTCAAACTTAGTGGAACAAAAAAAATATTACCAGTCGTAGTCTTACAACACGCAGACCCTATGCTTTTTGGCCTTCATTGGAGTGAATTATTTGGAATGCAGTTCCCAAAACCTGTCTACTCTATCAAAGATAGTCCTCATACACTCAAACAAGTACTGAATAAATACAATTCCTTATTTGATGGAAAACTGGGTAAAGCGTGCAATTATCAAGTAAACATACATATTAGATCCGACGCTAAGCCAGTTCATTTGCCAGCAAGACCCATCAAATTCAGTATGAGAAAAAACATTGAAGTGGAACTAGATCGCCTTGTTAAAGAAGGCATCATTTTTAAAGTTGACCCTAACGTAACCCCAATAGAATGGGCCACACCTACTGTTAACCTCGTTAAACCTACAGGCCAGATCAGAATATGTGGAGATTACCGAAGCACATTGAATGCAGCTCTGATCAAACATCTACACCCCGTACCAATATTCGATCGACTTCGCCAAAAACTTGCAGGTGGCAAACTATTTTCTAAGATTGATTTAAAGGATGCCTACTTACAGTTTGAGATTGCCCCTGAATCAAAAAAGTTTTTAACCATATCAACTCATAAAGGATATTTCCAGTACAACAGAATGCCTTTTGGGATTTCAACAGCACCGTCTATATTCCAACACTACCTTGACGAACTGCTCGCAGACATTCCTAACGTAGCTGTCTACTTCGACGATATTGCAGTAACTGGGCGGACGATGGATGAACATTTGAACACCCTATCCACTGTCTTTGAAAAATTACAAACAGCGGGCCTCAAGGTCAATCTGAAGAAATGTACTTTTCTTGAAAAAGAAATCGAATATCTCGGACACACAATAGACAAAAATGGAATACGACCAACAAAAGCTAAAATTCAAGCCATCAAGGACGCTCCTCAACCTTCAAATGCTAAGGAACTGAGATCTTTTTTAGGACTGGTTAACTTTTACGAACGTTTTGTCCCACACTTGCATGGTTTATGCTCAGACCTGCACGAGCTCACCAGCGGACGTCGAACATGGCGTTGGACCGAACACGAAAACCAAATGTTTGAAACTACCAAATCTTGCATTGTATCCTCAAAGCCTTTAATTGCCTTTGATGAAAAACGTCCACTGTTCTTAGCATGCGTTGCCTCGGAAAAAGGCTTAGGAGCAGTACTTTTTCACAAAAATGGAAATGTCGAGCAACCTATAGCATTCGCATCACGGAAACTCCGACCCGCTGAAACAAAATATTCTGTAATTGATCGTGAAGCCCTCGCTATTCTATTTGCTATAACGAAATTTGATCAGTATTTGCGAGGCTCAAAATTTACTCTTGTGACAGATCATAAACCTTTGATCTATATTTTGGTTCCACAAAGGAACCTCCCAAAATTAGCTAACAATCGGCTAGTTAGATGGGCTCTTATAATTGGCAGTTACAATTACGACATTTGCTATAGAAAAGGAGAGCACAACATATTGGCGGATTGTTTATCTAGACTGCCTAATTCTAACACAGAACCGTCAAAACCAGAAATTGGCGTTCACAAGATTGAATCACGCCTAATGGGCGTTAAATTGCACGATCTGCAACTGTCAGAGAAACTTATACGTGAAGCAACAATAAAAGATTCAGCCCTTAAAAAAGTTATACAGTGCATTAACACAGGATGGCGAGAAATTGATTATGACCAAGCAGAAATTAAACACTTTTACAGAAAACGCAACGAACTTTCAATACAAAATAAAATTCATATATGGCAGGGTAGAATGATGATTCCGGTCTCTCTTCGTCGATCAGTCCTAACCTTTCTTCACCGTGGTCACCCTGGCATATCAGCCATGAGAGCACTCGCCCGATACTATGTGTGGTGGCCGTCATTAGAAGACGATATAGATAGTTTTGTTAAAAATTGCAATAGATGCCAACAAAATCGTCCTTGTAATTCCGAACTTCCTGTTTTCTCTTGGTCAATTCCAGAAAGTGTTTGGGAACGCATTCATATCGATTTTGCTGGACCATTTGAAGGATCATATTGGCTTGTATTGTGTGATGCTTTATCAAAGTGGATTGAAATAAAACCGTTAAAACACATCACGACCCGAACTCTGTGCTCAGCTTTAGATGAAATTTTCTGTACCTTCGGTTTTCCTTCGATGATTGTCTCTGATAATGGCCCACAATTTACATCACACGACTTCAAAAATTACTGTGAGAGCCAAGGTA
Organism: Athrips mouffetella; assembly: GCA_947532105.1. NCBI lineage: Eukaryota > Metazoa > Arthropoda > Insecta > Lepidoptera > Gelechiidae > Athrips > Athrips mouffetella. The sequence goes on from OX383959.1 coordinate 7,832,036, forward strand.
TTTTACACATCAGATCCTCTCCGTATCACCCTAGGACCAATGGCCTAGCTGAGAGACTAGTTCGCACCTTCAAATCAAGAATGTCTTCCTCAGAAAAAGATCCGTTACGCGAACGATTATTAGAATTTTTATTCACTTACCGGAACACACCACATAATATAACAGGAAAATCACCAGCAGAAGTGATGTTTGGTCGACGACTTAATTGTCTTTTGCGAATATAAGGCCTAACAAAAGAAGAAATTTACAATTCCAGCAAGTACAAGCAAACATTTCGTCAACTGCACCTACTTATGCACCCGGTGATCCTGTATTCGTTCGCACACGTCAGGATAAAACCTGGGAACCAGCTACTATATCCGCAAGGAAACATCTTTACTCATATGTTGTTACTACACCAGCAGGGGAAGAAAGACGGCGTCATGCCGATCATATCCGAGCTCGATTGCCTTCTACACTACCACCTTCACCTACCCTACCTTCAACCAGGCACACTGCTTCGGAATTTATACCACCAACACAGAGACTGGATTCTTCACTGTCACCTTCACATTCCCTACTTGCAAACAATCAAACCGCTGCGGTGTTTGTACCACCAGCAGAGAGACCATCGCCTGTACATTTGGAAAATACACAAAGTTCATCACCTCCGTATTCGGAATCATCGCCTTTTCGAACACCATCTCTACACACTGCCTCGTCATCATCGTCACCATCACCATCTCCACCTGCTACTTCAATCCGTCGTAGCCAGCGGACCACCAGACCCCCTCGCCGTCTCATCGAAGAGTTGTAGGAGCTGTATATGGGGGGGACGAATGTTACAACCTCCTTTCTCCTTTATTTAGTTTACTGGCTGTACGCTGTATGTCATAGATACCACGTCAACATTCTATCAAGTTCTTTGTTTACGATCTATGTAAATAAAAACACAATATACTTTCCAAGTGAATATTATCGTATTTATTGCATATTTTATACTTTATAAAAACAACCATGACCTGATGATCACTCCTTAAGAGTGGCTAGGCTAGGACATACGATTTTAAAGGCCTTGTAATCTTTTGATACACAAAAAACGCGGTGTTGTCATGTCACTGTTTACAATGATGATGTCACTAATAAGCCAAGAGCATTTCACGGATAAATCTCTAACTCTAAAATTGACGATCAGTAAAAAAAAGAAATTTTGAAAATCGTTCGTTTAATCGTGGTTGGTATTATTCTTTGCCGGCACCACACGGGCTACATACTTGTATAGCTTTGAGAAATATATGAAACACGTAAAAAGCGACACAGAAGAATGCTGCTGCCCATTCACAGGGTTATTAACCCTTAGTCGCCTTTTACGACACTCATGGGTAGAGATGGATTGGTAATATTTTATGCCGGCACCACACGGGCGACACAGAAGGATGCTGCTGCCCATTCTCTGGTATTTAACCCTTAGTCGCCTTTTACAACTCCCACGGGTAGACACTATTAACCCTTAGTCACCTTTTACGACACCTAAGGGTTGGTACTATTCTTTGCCGGCACCATACGGGCTATATACTTGTACTAGCTGTTGCCCGCGGCTTCGCTCGCGTGGATTTCGTATTTATGTTGTTACCGGTTTTCCGAAGCAATGAGATATTTTCCCATCATTTCGGGGTAATTTTAAACTAAGGAAAAACAGGACTAACCCTGCGCAAATCAATGAGTATAATTCAAGATCCAGCTGAATTTTATATAATATACAGACGTTACTCATAAATAACTCAGAACAGAGGAACTTAGCAGCAGTATCCTAACAAATGTAAAGAGAGAGATGAGAGACACCTTTATGTAATATTTCAAAACAGAGCCAATTCGCAGAAGTAATTGAGAAAAATTAAAACCCTCTCCCTCTCTCTCCCTCTCCCCCTCCCTCTGTCTCTCCCCCTCCCCCTCCCCCTGTCTCTCCCCCTCCCCCTCCCTCGCCCCTGCCCTTCTCTCTCTCCCTCCCTCTCTTTTCATCACCCCCTCCCCCTCCCTCACTCCCTCCCTCTCCCCCTTCCCCTCCTTCTCCCTCTACCTGTACCCCTCTACCTGTCTACCTCTCTTCCTCTCTACTTCTCGACCTCTCTACCTCTCTACGTCTCTACGTCTCTACGTCTCTACCTCTCTACATCTCTACCTCTCTACCTCTCTACCTCTCTAACTCTCTACCTCTCTACCTCTGTACCTCTCTACCTCTCTACCTCTCTACCTCTCTACCTCTCTACCTCTCTACCTCTCTACCTCTCTACCTCTCTACCTCTCTACCTCTCTACCTCTCTACCTCTCTACCTCTCTACATCTCTACCTCTCTACCTCTCTACCTCTCTACCTCTCTACCTCTCTACCACTCTACCTCTCTACCTCTCTACCTCTACCTGTCCCTATCCCTACCCCTTACGCCAATTTAACCGCTATCCCTAACATAGAAATGACACCCATATTTATTTTTAGACATTTCAAACCTATCGCACCCCAACCCCATCCCCAGGGGACGATGGTATTTCACGTCCACCACGTTGGATTTCAAAGTTGTTGTAGCTTTCGTAATCAGCGACCCGATAAACCATACAAACGACATCAATATTGATTTTTAGACATTTTAAACCTATCGCATCCCAACTCCATCCCCAGGGGGATGATGGTATTTCACGTCCACCACGTTGGATTTCAAAATTGTTGTAGTTTTCGTAATCAGCGACCCGATAAACCATACAAACGACACCCATATTGATTTTTAGACATTTCAAACCTATCGCACCCCAACTCCATCCCCAGGGGGATGATGGTATTTCACGTCCACCACGTTGGATTCCAAAATTGTTGTAGTTTCCGTAATCAGCGACCCGATAAACCATACAAACGACACCCATATTGATTTTTAGACATTTCAAACCTATCGCACCCCAACTCCATCCCCAGGGGGATGATGGTATTTCACGTCCACCACGTTTGATTTCAAAATTGTTGTAGTTTTCGTAATCAGCGACCCGATAAACCATACAAACGATACCCATATTGGTTTTTAGACTTTTTCACCCCATTTCCCTTTTTTAGGGGTTGAATTTGGGGTGGAATTTCAATAACAGTGATGAACGTTGCATAGAATTACATCATTAATGCCTAAATAATAAATTATGTGGATTTTCCTTTAAGAATAAAGAATTTTCAACTTCATCCCCCTTTTCACCCTTAAGGGTGTCGAATTTTCAAAAACCCTGAAACACGTAATTATTAATTTTTAGTCGTCAGCCTAAATACAAATTTTGAAGATCCTAACTTTAAAACTGACGGACTTTCATACAAACTTTCATCCCCTATTTTACCCCCTTAGGGGTGGAATTTTGTAAAACCCTTTCTTAGTGCACCCCTAGGCTTTATAAGGAACCTACATGCCAAATTTCGAATCTCTAGACCCAGTGGTTTGGGCTGTGCGTTGATATGTCAGTCAGTCAGTCAGTCAGTCAGTCACCTTCTTCTTTTATATATATAGATAGCTTTGAGAAATATATAAAAAACGTAAAAAGTGCCTATAAAATTTGAGGGTTGTCCTCGATTTCACTAGGATCCCATCATCAGATCCTGACTTGGTGACAATGAGACCACCTCAAGAGTATATACCCTTTCGGTTGAAAAAAATTTTTTTTCAAATCGGTTCACAACTTACGGAGTAATCGGTGAACATACATAAAAAAATACATACAGTGGAACATAGAACCTCCTCTTTTTTGAAGTCGGTTAAACCTAAAGTATTTTTGGAAGCAATAAAGTTCATTCTTTAGAACCGCAAAACTAACTTTGTTTGTAAATATTATTTGCAGATTTCTACAAGACATGCAAATCCCCAGGAAAACTGTGTATAATTGGTATAATTATATGGTTTAATTTAATTATTGGTATAATAAATATTATTGGTACCTATTTAAAAGAAAATTTTCAACACATTTGCTCATAAAACAGCTCTAAGGTCCATAATCCAGCTTATTAAACACGCGTGGTTTTGTCATTAGATCAGGGGTCGGCAACCTTTTGCTATAGCAGGGCCACATATGTTGCCAGAGTTGATACTCTGATACTCTCTCTCGCACTGATGTGCGGGCCGCACTTATTTTTATATTTATATGTTCGGGCATGTTTTTTTAATATTTGAAATAAAACGCATATATATTCATACAATCATGTCTATTTTAATTGAATTACTAAACTAACATAAAAGTAAGAACTAGTGAGATTTTTGCGGCTGCATTTGACTTGCAAGTTTTTTAACGTCTGCTTTCATTTTAGTAGTAGACACGCGCAGTATCGCGTCTAAATGTTCATCCGTTAACCGCGAACAATTTTTATTTTTGCGGTAGTTGAGAATTGAAAAAGTCTGCTCACACAAATATGTACTACCAAACATAGTTATTATCTGCTGAGCAAACTTTTACAATTCTTTGAAGTTTTCAGAACTCAAACCTCCGTAGAACTGTATCAGTGCTTTCCTTAAATGCCGTTTTAAGTGTGCTATTACTTTGCAAATCTACTATGTTCATTTGCAAATTGCTTGGTACCGCACTAATATCAATTGCAAAAGGGTTTTGGAATATTTCCATGTTAAGGGAGCTCTTTTTAAAGTCGGTGAATCGATTTACAAACTCAGTTTGTAGTTGTGTTAACACGTTTCTCATTGTAATATTTTGCCACACAAAATTATCTCCAGCTTCTTCCACGGCTTTCTTGCAATTAGGAAAATGGTCAAGCTTTTTGTCATCAATATGCTTGATAAACAGTTTCAGTTTCATCTCAAATGACTTTACATCTGAATACATATCGCAAATCAATTAATTTTTTCCCTGCAAGCGTTTGTTGAGCTGATTCAGTTTCTTAGTCAAATCAGTCAAAAAACCAAGATCGATAATCCACTGTTTGTTCGTAAGCTCTTCCACTGGCTTTCCTTTCATCTCCATGAAGTTGCCAATTTCTTTCCTCAAATCAAAAAACCGTTCCAAAAGGGCACCTCGACTGAGCCGGTGCACTTCACAGTAGTAAACCACGTCACCATGATCAGTTTCCAGATCTTCCAAAAACTTTTGGAACTGACGGTGTGTGAGCCCATTTCTTCTTATAAAATTAACAGTGGATGTTACAGTATCCATTATTTCTTTCCAGGACATAACCTTGGAGCACAATGCCTCTTGATGGACAATAGCTACAGTGAAAAATCAATGGCACAGTAGATCCAGAATCTTTCACTTTGCTGATGATTCTCCCAACAACACCTTTGTTTTGACCGCTCATGTTCTTGCCTCCATCGGTAGTGACACTTGTTAACTTTTCCCAGCTTAATTGCAATGAATCCAGAGCTTGTTTAACATGGTGAAATAAATCTTCTCCCGTAGTTGTACCTTTCAAACTGCACATTTTCACAAGCTCTTCGTAAACAGTAAAGTTTTCGTCAATGCCGCGTACAAATATAAGTAGCTGTGCTGTATCCGACACGTCCGTACTTTCATCCATGGCTAAAGAGAAGCAGTCAAAAGACTGCGCCTTATCCCTGAGTTGTTCACACAAATTAGCACCCAAGTCTTTAGTACGTCGGGTGCAAGTTCTCGCAGAGAGACTAAGACTTTCAAACTTTTTTTTTCTGCTCTGGGCATATTTCTTCTGCGATAGCTAAGACACACTCTTTTACTAATTCACTATCGGTAAACGGACGTCCACTTTTTGCTAGAATCTCTGCTACCCTGTAACTGGCACGAACATTCGATTCGCTGTTGTCTGCCACAACCTTAAATATGTTTTGTTGATTTTGTAATGACTATTTCAAAGTGGAAATTTTCCTTTTTCGTATTTCTCCTTCAAGACAGTCAAATTTAGCTTTGTGCTCAGTAATGTCGCTTCAGGTTTTATTCCTTTACTACAGAAATACTCTTTTGACAAATCAAGCATACCGGTTTTCCTTTAAGCTCGATAAAAAAGTATAATTCTGTCCATAATTCGTTAAAAACTCTTTTTTCTTCTTCTATCTTCCTTTTTCTTGAAGCCATGTTTATATAATTATTCTGTAACAATAATAAAAAAAAAAATTCGTTGTAAAATTATATGTTCCAGTTAGCACCTACAAATTCAACTCCACATTCAAAAAAAATATTAAAACATGACATACTCGTAACTAACTTCATGTCATGTAACTACTATCCCCTTCCTTATAACATTTACCCATCAATCTGAAGGTTCACATAAACAAGCAGTAAATAAAATAAAACAAATTGTTCGCGAGTGCATACAACGTACTTACCTCATACGTCGTGCGCGAGAAGCTATCAGCGAAGGGAAGAAAGGTGAAACGAAACGCGTAGCTAGCAACCAGATGAGACATGAGTTTCCGGCGAATTTTCACAACCGAATGAGGCGAGAGCTGCGCGCGGCTGTGATTTTTTTAACTAAAGGTTAGTATTATATAGTCTAAGCTAAAGCCGGTCGCTTTGAATTTGTTCGCCCGAGTAGTATGGCAGAGTTTCGCATATGCTATGTCTCTCTCTAGCACTAGCTAGATTTCAATGGTTGTGTCCTTGTCGGTATAGTTTCGCAAGGAACTCCGAAATGGCTGGTACACCGACGCACTCGTGCCGCAAGTGATCTACTCCGTGGATATTTCGCATCGCACTGCGTCTCACAGATGCGATCTGTGGGTGAGGACAGATTTGGACAGTGCTGCCAGGTCATTTTTGGAGGAAATCGTACAAAAAGAGCAAAAACTATCGTAATTCCATACAAATCCTAGCAAAAACAAAAAAAAAAGATCGTAAATTGACATCTAAAAAGTCGTACTTCTATACTAAGTTACCAAATCTGTGATCGTACCGATGACCAAATCGTAGGATTACTACTTAAATCGTACATCTGGCAGCCCTGAAAAAAATTAGTTTTTGACGTCTGAATCGTACATCTGGCAGCCCTGAAAAAAATTAGTTCCGTGGTCTACGAAAATTATAATGATATTTTCATTGCGAAACTTAGTACACCGACGCATTCGCATGCGGCGACGAAATCGCACCGCAGCTGTGCCGCAGCAGTTTCGCTGACGCATGCGAATGCGTCGGTGTACTAAAGGCGTTACTACGGTGTACTAAAGAGGTCAGTGGCGTTTATTTCGTTTTTTTTTTAATTAGCCAGGAGCAAGGAGTTTTTATGCTTATTATGTTACTAAAATTTTCAAACTGACTTTGAGAAAATATCATAAATAAATGTTGATTTTATGAAATTATTTATAGTAATTAACTAATTAACAATAAATTTGTCATTTACGTAACAAGGTATTCAATTTTTGATAATTTATTTCAAGGTTAATGGAATAGGATGTTTCGGTACCGAGTGACAATTAATTTTTTTATAGCTTGGTTACTAGATTGACTAATAATTGATAAAAGATTGGTGGTGTAAGAAAACACAGTTGGTAATGTTTTGGGGCCTCCTCATGCGATGTATAATCTGTGCCCGCTGAAAAAGAAATAATGCGCGCCATTTTACAAATATTTGTAGTGTTTATTATTGTAATTATATCTAATAGTGTCGACTTCTACAAATAAAAAACTGTTCCTGAACCGTCTAAAACACTCATACACTAAATACAATTTTGAAAGCTGGTAAAATTAAAGGAAAACATGAAAATATGCAGCCGATTATATGTTCCGGTGGACGTGCGGTGGACGTAAGGTTAGCAAACTTTAGTATTTTTAAAGGTAACCAATTTGATTTGTTTTTATTAGCAAATGTGTTGAAAAACGTCGTAAAAAGCTCGTGCGCATTGGAGATTACACCCTCGGCTCCATTACGCCCTCGCCTGCGGCTCCGGCTGCAATTTCTGGATCTCGGGTGTAATATCCAAAATAGCGCACTTGCATTTTAATGTACTATTATTGGTATAATATTATGGCCTTTGTCCAGCAGTGGACGTATTTCGGCTGATTTGATGATGATATGGTTTAGTGCTTGTTTAGAGCTTATTGTTCTCAAAACAATTCGATGGCCATAATACAAGCAAAGGCTTGGTAAAATTTATTGCAGGCGAGTGAAACGAGCTATGAAGTTCAGGATACCCCGTTAACATAGATGAATGCGCATGTTTGCTTGCTTGCATGCTTGCTACTTGCTTGTTGTTTGGTGTCAGTATGGTGATTATGGAAATCTGAATTTGTTCAACGACTCAAATACTCATTTATTAGTAACAATTTTATGCAAAGTCCGTCTGGGAAAGTACCACCCTCTTACCTATTTCTGCCGTAAATCAGCAGCGTTTGCCCTGCTGTGTTTCGGTTTGAAAGGTAAGGGAGCCTGTGAAATTACTGGCACATGAGACATAACATCTTAGTTCTCAAGGTGGGCTTGTGCTATTAGCGTCAAAGTAAGTCACTAATAAGACAGTGGGTGCTATGGGCGGTGGAGAACACTTACCATCAGGTGGCCCATCTGCTCGTTAACTCACTTGTAACATAAAAAAAACCTGTCAAGTGCGAGTCGGACTCGCGCGCCGAGGTTTCCGATATATCTATACTTTTTTTTTTTAGAGTAAGGTTTTTTGCAGATTTCTAAAAAACTGTGCAATTTAGAAAGATTGTTTTATTTTTGCTGTAATGTTTACATAAACTTCTATCGACTGTAATTAATTCCGATTTTTGCTCTCACAAACTTCGGAGATAAGGGGGGGGGGAAGGTATTTTTTTTGACATTTTTCATCATAACTTTAAAACTCAGAGTCGTAAAAAATATAAAAATATATTTTAGAATATGCCAGTAAAGTCCTTTCATATGATACCCCACTCGACCTAGTAACTACAGTTTAAAATTTTGCCCCCCTGATTTGGGCCCCCTTTACATTAGTAATAATATTTTTTTCTAATTCTTTAATTTGCAATTAAGTTGGAAAATCATATTCTAAAACCATTCCAAATTTCAAGTCGATAGCTAGAGTGGTTGCTGAGATATATAGGTGTGACAGACAGACAGACGGACAGACAGTCAGACAGACAAAGTCACACCATAAGGGTTCCTTTTTTTACCGTTTTGGTATCGGAACCCTAAAAACACGTCATGATGAATACAATAGAGGAGTAACTTAGCTATGAGACACCCTATAACATTTCGGAGCCGGCGACTGACAAGTCTAAAAAGCCCAGGTCACAAGTTTATATGTCACTCTCGCGATGGTTACGACGTTATTAACGTTCCTTTGTGTTTTTATTAATATCTCGATTATTGTGACGCATAACAGAAAATGTATGTCATGACTGAATAAAACTACATAAAATTTTAAATTTTTAAAATATGTAACAAGTTCTTCGCTAGATTCAGTACTTTAAGAGATGGAGAACATGGGAAATTGATTTTTTTTTCATGGGAAGTATTTTTATGTTATTTTTTAATTATAAATATGTTTTATGAACTTTATTCTACTTACACAACATGTGGTTAAAAGGAAATCGGTACTTTTCCTTACCCGCTGTATTTAAATATATGTAAAATAGGTACCTAGGTGTATTCAAAGATTTCGGACCTCCTTGCTTCGCTCGAAATAGATACCTTGCTAATTTATTTTACTATGGGATGACATCTGCCAACATGTCCCAAATTTTTATGTCAAATCATCAATGATCACTAGGAAATATTCAAAATAACCCGTCAAATCCATAGAACGACGCCTTCACTGCCTTGTGACGAATTATTTCTTTAATCCTCCTTCTAATTACCCTTATTTTTCTGTGGGTGTATTAACTCTTATTTAAATTAACTTTTTGACTTTCGATGCTAACTGTTCCTAAAGTAGGGCCAACGTAAGAAGTCCATTTTGACGTTTCCTTAACACCAACACACAGGGTTCATTTTTCCTTGCAGGTTATAACAACTTTTATACGTTTGACAGCTGTCAAAATGGACCTATAACGTTGGCGTTGGCTTTAACCAAAAAGCAAGGAGGTCTTTGTTCTGAGGCTTTAACTACTACTTGTAAACAGGATGTTTGCTGCTGGTTGCCTCTACTCATGAAACTGAACAACTTTTGTTCACCATCTTTTTTTGTAAAGTAGAGCAATCATAGTTAGCAGAGACATACTAAACACTCTGTGTCTGTGTAAGAGAAGAGTTCCTACATAGAAATCAACACTTCTTGTATTGTTACAAAAATCTGTTAACCCGCTCAGCAATTCCCTATAGCCATAAATACCCAAAAAACCCGCGTACGCGAAGTTTATCAGTTCAAATCGTACCTTCATAAATAAGCTCGTTGCTTCGCTTGCTCAGTAATCTCATATATTTCACCGTACGGGTTTGATTCCTGCGAAACCGGATACGAGCGGATTTTTCTGGCTATCCGGCTGATGAAAACCGGTTCTGAAATGTAAAGGCGGATATTAGCATTTATATTTTCGTTGCTGTCCGAAATAGCCGGACGAGGCGAGCGTCGCTATCTTCGAAACAAAAATCTGTTGATTTGACTTGCCTTTGATCATACTTTTCCGAGAATTTTTATCTTTAACTATAAGGATTTTCTGCGTAGAACGAACTAAGTAATAAAAAAATCATACCTGGGAAAAGGTATTTTATTTTAGTTTTCTTTAATTTATCTGAGTAAGACTTTCCTATGTGGGGTGTAAGGGACAGCCTTCCGAATAGGTACTGAAAGGCCATGCATGATCCGTCAACGTAAATGAACAACTTTCAACCAATAAAACTTTCAGGTAATGAAACACTTTCAAGTGCGTGTCGGGCCACGCGCAGTATAGGGTTCCGTAGTTTTTTTACGATTTTTTATCGCAAAGCGGGTTTTGAGTAATAAGTATTTCATAAAGTTTATAACATAAACTTTTTACCTACTAATGCTCTTAGGGCCGATTGCTATTGCTATTTTTTATTATTTTTAGTTTTTCGGCTATAGCTCATTTACCTGTGAAGCCTACTAAGAAAAATTATAACCTCTCCATACAAATTGCCCACTCCGGTCGAACAGTTTGTATGGAGAGGGCAAATTTTTTTTCATTTCCCAACATGTTTCTATGGGAAAGTTGTTCAGTTTCGTTGACTGCACACGCCCTTTCAGTTTTCGGTACACCGTCCCTTATACCCTGTATGTTACTACTGTGAATTTTTTCGCATTTCCAATAACAACCGTTTAGCCGGCAGAGGGGGACACTCGACTCCAACAAAAAATTGCGCTTTCAAGCTTAATATTTCGCAAACGGATTCCCAAATCGTTAAATGATATTAGTAGACTTACATTATTTTTGAAGAACCTATCTAACGATACCCCACACTATGAGGTGGACGAGAAAAAATAATTTCATCCCCACTTTACTTGTAGGGGAAGTAATCTTGAAAAAAAAAAATCAAAACTATATTCTACCACTTTGTCAGCAAAGATGAAAAGTATATCCGTACAAAATTTCAGCTTTCTAGTACACTCAACAGCACATCAGTAGAAACACTTTTGGACTTTATGACGTGGTATTAGAGTTGAAAAAGTTTCCACCGACGTGCGGTTGATCGTACTAAGGGTCTCTGAGCTAAACCGCGGACCGACAGACGGACAGAAGACACGGACATGACGAAACTATACGGGTTCCTTTTTGACTACGGAACCCTAAAAAATCGGCCTCTCCGTACAAAATTGCAAACTTGATTAGACAATTTGTATAGAGAGGTCGATTTATTTTTCATTTCCTTTTTTATTCGCTGAAAGTTGTACAGTTACGTTGACTGATTATGCCCTTTCAGTATTCGGAAGGCTGTCCTTGCATAACTAGCTGAGTAGAAGTAACAGGGGTATACGCTGAAGTCATTTTACTTTTAGGGTTCCGTACCTCAAAAGAAAAAAACGGAACCCTTATAGGATCACTTTGTTGTCCGTCTGTCTGTCTGTCTATCTGTCTGTCTGTCAAGACCCTTTATCTCACGAACGGGTAAAGGTATCAGGTTAAAATTAATAATATATATTAGGATCCATGAACCACACAAGATCTGAAAATTTCAATTTTTTACAACGACGCAATCAAAAGATATGGCATTTTATGTCCTCTTATCCATACATTTATGCAAAAATGAAAAACCTACAGGGTACTTCCCGTTGACCTAAAATTATGAAATTCGGCAAGAAGCTAGGTCTCACAGTACAAATAATGAGAAAAGTCTGAAATCATTAAATATTACAACTTTTCTCACAACTAATGGTAACCAATTGTGGTGAGCTCCCGTTTCAAGAACATTCATATAAGAGAGGGGTCAAGTTGGATGGTCGCTGAGGCGATTTTTGTTTTAGTTCTATTTTAAAAACGGGAACACATGCAAACTTGAAAATTGGTATGTTTATAGTGCATAAGCTATATTTCATATTTCATATTTCATTTATTGCATTCAAATGGTATAATATAACAATGGTCTTACATGTAAATAGTCTCACATTTGATACCTTTGTAGGTGTTGCATAAAAGTCCTTTAGTACAATTTAAAAAAATAGAGTTTAATTTAATATTAGTCACATAGTTAAATAATCAATGTTAAAATAGTACAATTAAAAACATATTATATATATACAAAATGGATTCTAAATAATAATGTCAAAATTTAAGGTTACGAATAGTCATGTTATTACAATAATTAAAATAATAAAAAGTCAAAACAGTGCAAAAACATTTGAAATGTCACAATATTACAATTAATTCGAGATGTCAATTTTAATTTTTTTCATTAAATAATTCCTCAATCTTATAATATCCACGGTCGATTAAATAATCTTTTAATATTTTATAAAATTTATCATATTCTGTATATATATATATATATAAAATAACAACAAATAATAAAATATAGTCAAGCGCGTGTCGGACTAAAAAAATCTAGCACATTAACTTACTGAAATTTCAACTAATACAATTATGATTATGTGGTGGTACGGAACCCTCTTTGAGCGAGCCCGACTCGCACTTGGCCGGTTTTTTATTTTAAAAAACCGGCCCAGTGTGAGTCGGACTTTAGCTTGTGCCCTTTGTAAAACTTTGGTCGCGTTGCATCTCATGAATGCATGGGCAGCTAAAACGCCTCCGGTGCAATCGTTCCATTTTCCCGTTCGATCCACTTTTCCAAATGGTCAACTTGTCCATTTCCTAATGCGTCCACTTTCCCATTTGGTCACATGACCTCTCCTTAAAGAACTCATCTTAAATTGGTTATTGGTCATATAGGTAAAGGAAAATCTCGCAAGTAATCGACTTTTTCCTTTACCTACTAGTGGTGTGAGAAGTAAGTATCCCATAGGTCCGAGGTTTTTGGTTTGATTCATAAATGTATGAAAATGGGGGCATAAATGGCCTTACCTTTTGATTGTGTTGGCTAAGCAGCTTGAAGTTTTCTTACTTTCGAGTGTTCAGATATTTTGTATTTGATGTTAGATTGCTGTAGTGCATACTACCCCATCTGATTTGGCCCAATGCTCATAATCCATTGCGCGGGCTGTTTATACTTATTTTAAAAGGCTTTCTTCTCTTTCCCGAGGTTATTACTCCAAGTAACAAAGTTATAATGTAAACTGTAAGTTCGCCGTCGTCATTCGCGTGCGGTGAATATCATAAAAAGTCAGCTAAGTGCGATTCGGAGTTTCAGGAAAGCAAAACAGTATTATTTTTAAAAAGCAAGTTTTCCGCTATTTTCATCGTGCGCTCTTTAAAAATATATATAAAAAGAAGAAGGTGACTGACTCACTGACTGACGTACTGGAAGAGGGAGAGCGAGAGGGAGAGGGATGGTTTGACGGACGAATGGACAGATGGTTGGACGGACGGGCGGAAGGGTGAATGGTCAGATAGATAGATAGATAGAATCGCTCGCGGACGAAGTCGCGGGCAACAGCTAGTTATTCATATACAGCTTACACAAAGTAAAAGTCGAAGAAGTTTTCGAAGGTATGAAAAACAAAAAAGGTCCCACATGCTCTATATAAATGCTATTTCATGCTTTAAATAAATGATGTAGTACTTGTAGGTATGTTTGATTTATTTCCGATCACGAAAAGTTAATTCCTCCCGGCTTGGTGTCCGCTGTCGTTAGGTGAACGGTTGAGCCACTGATTTTATTTCTTCTACAAAATGCGTCATCTTCATAACATTCCACGAAACATCTACTGCAGGACACGGAGCTTCTTCCAGAATTCCAGTGAAAACGTGTTGGTGACCGCAGTAATAAAGATGGTACGATAAACAGGAGGACGCTGCTGACCATCCTCCGATTCATGATCCCTCAGGCCTCAGTCGCCTCTTACGAGACCCACGCGTAGTCAAGGGTTGGTACTATCTTTTGCCGGCACGGGCCAGATGCGTACCTAGGTACTTATATTATACAGGGTGTTAATTTGATTGCGTGCCATAGCTTAAGGGGTGGTTCAGTAACGATATAGAAACTTAAAAAAAATATTTAAAAAAATCCTACAAAAAAAAATTTAAACTCCATTGAAACTAAACTAACGCGGAGGGCAATGACCGCGCGAATGGGCGCGCTATCAAAAGCGCGCGAAAAAGTTTCAGTTATGTAGTCGTCATGGAGATCTTTAGGGGAGGCTTATGTCCAGCAGTGGACGTCTTTCGGCTGATATGATGATGTTGTGCCTACCTTATTCACTAACAATCGCGCGCTAGCGACGTTGCTTCGCGTTGGTTTAGTTTCAATGCAGTTTTAGTTTTATTTTCAGTAGGATTTTTTTTATTATTTTTTTTGTGTTCCTTTATCGTAACTGAAACACCCCTTAAGCTATGGCACGCAATTAAATTAACACCCTGTATAACTCTGTCTGTCCGTTACTTTTTCTTGGCTAATCCGCTTTTACCTTATGAAAAAAAAAAATTGAGTCGAACTCTATCATAGAACATATCTATTTTATCTATATATCCTAGCTTTATGTATTTATGTTTAAACATGGCGGATGGTGACGTAAAAAAACGGATACGGTTACGGATGCTTGCGGATCCCTACAAAAGGATAAACTTCATCTATCTAGGAGCACCGCGTTTATCTCGGCATTATGAAGGAAGTTGTGAGCCTCTATAAACCTTTATAAATACGTTCAGACTGTCACACAGGTGCAACAGGAAGGAAAATGGAATAAACACTTTAGAAGCGGGAGGTGGGTACTTAAACCTACGTACGTTTTATGAAACAAATAGTGTGCGTGTTATGCTATTTTATTTATGATATGAATACAAGGGCTATTAATTAGAATACGTAGACGGTGGATGCGAGCAACGCATGGGTAGGTGCTAGTCAACGAAAATTCTCTTCACTTTTCGATTAATTCGATTATTTAAACAAAAAATACATATAGTGGAATCCGAATATAGAACCTCCTCTTTTTTTGAAGTCGGTTAAAGGCTATAGTCAGAAAAATCTATGTTTCTACCTACGAATAATTTATGCGTAGGTTTCTACCGATTTCAAATTAAGAAAAATCGAGCTGAAAACCGAAAAGTAAACTTAGTTTTCTTATAAAATACCATAGCAGAACCGGTTTCTCTTTCTCCCTTTTGAACTAACCTATAGTATCAGTAAAACTAGCAGTTTAAAATGCGGACAACAAGATACAGTGCTGTCTGGTTCCCCTGTCTAGCCAGCTAGCGATCAGTTATTGCCGCGGCGGCGCACCAAGTCCAACTTGGTACCACGGAGTATATAACACTAGAGGAAGAGATTATGTACAAAAATGTAATCACGTAGTATCTGTATCAGAAGTAACTCAAATTACAGAGACCGAGGATGTATGGCGCTGTCTGCTTTTCTAGATTATAAAAACAGGCGTAAGCACGATCGGGTCGTGCCTCAATTTTTTTAAACACCCTTCTACTTTTTACCCGACTGCGCCAAAACAGGAGGGTTATTGACGTAAATTCAAAAAACGGTGACACGAAAATTGTGTACTTGAGACGAGTAAAACAGACCCTTTTTCTTGTCACACTGAATTTCTGAGGTCTCGTTGGCTGGGTTTTCTTAAATCCAGCTTACACTGATTTTTAACTAAATCGAAACCTTATAGACTTTTCTCTGTTTTTAACTTTATTTGCTTCGATTTTTGATATATTACTCTTAGTATTCTTAAATTTTGGGCGCACCATAGCTACATATTAGCGAAACTTCAACAACTCATGTTCCAAAGCTCACGAAAAATTTAAAACAATATAATATTAATAGTTTTACTTATTAGCGCATTTTACAACAATACCTCATTTATTACTATAGTACAATATTTAACAAAGTTATCTGGGTTTGAGATTTTACTAACAACGATTTTTTTTCTAAAAAGTCACTAATTGTATGCGATGATCGATGACTGATAACTTGTGACGTCACTATCGTATACGAAATTAATTAGTCTTTTTGTAATTGCGCAACTTTTTTCTAGCGACAAACACCTTTAGCTCGGTGCATGGCTTGCGCGCGGATACGCGTACTTACGATTTGGTGTCGGTTTTTGCCGGCGAGGTTCTGCCGACCGAGCGTGGAAGAGAGGGTTCCCTGTAAAAAAAAAATAATAAAAAAATAATAATAATAAAACTGTTTCTGTCACTATTGCATCCAGTGCACTGACCTCTATATATACAAGTATAGAGGTCAGTGATCCAGTGGGACCAAATCGGGACACTGCCAAGCCAAAACAGCATCTTTACAGTTTCAACTGAACAAATTCGTCAAAGTGGTCATACCTAATTGAGTAATGGCGGTAAATAACTATAAAATAACCTATGCTCCTTCCTCTTTCTTGTGTTACATATTTCCTGGATCGAACAAATTAATTTACTGCGAGAAACATTCTGCCAGGGCTGCCAATTAAAAGTTATGAGTTTTCCCTTGTGGAAATGATTAGTTTTTAATAGTTTGATTCAGCTTTGTTTTGTGTTATGTCCATTTTCTTGTTTCAGATACGGACTGGAGAGTATAGCAGTAAGAAAGGAATCTTAATGTAATAGTCCTATAGCGACGAATTAGATGCATTTGTGTCTGACTGGCAGTTAGCATCATAGGACCGTGACGGATGACGAAAAGAGGGGTTAACCTTTGCCCAGCAGTGGGACACGCTACAGGCTACATATAAACAAATATCAATAGATTTTTATTTACGTCACAATATGTGAGCAAACGAGCAGATGGCTACCTGATGGTAAGTGATCTGTCCCATATTAAGTCTTATTTGTGGCGTAGGTACTGTACAGATCTGAAGTCCCTTCCAATAGGATCCTCAAATCAGATACGTGAAAGTTTTGGCCAAGGTTGATCGTCTAGAATAATACCCTTTTAAGAATATTATATCTTTCTCTGAATCCTACGTCATTCCGTTTTATATATTTATAATATCTTGTAATTTACAGATTCTGCTCGGTGGAGAGTGGCAATAGAAGAATGAAAAAGAAACACCTTTGTTATTTTAATACTTATATTTGAATATAAACCTAATCTTTACATGTCTAATTTGAGTTATTTATTTTATTTTATATCACTATTTATTTAAATTTAGTCTCATATTGTTTGGTGTAGTTCATCTGAATTCATGTAGATTCATCAATTTAGGAGAGGTTTCATCTCTTTTACAATGCAATATTATTATAGCCGTTAAGTTTCTGAAAAGAAACCTATGTTAATATAAACGAAGTAATAAAAATAATGTGGGGACAATCCCCAGGTTTGGAGCACCACCTTCGCCCCAAGCAGCTCGTCCTAGGCTTCCTCTACCCTAAGTCCTAGGTCCGAGGCATATCATCACCCAGCTCACGATGACATGACGCTAAACTACCCTAACAATCCAACTGGATCGTCAGGATTCTGATCATCCTCGCGGAGCTGGAAATCCCATCGAAAACTTAAACTACAGTAAAGACTAGGGTTAATGTATGTGGAGAGTGGAACTAACTAACCACAGTACAACCCAGACGGTGATGATGTCTCCCCCCGGTATGTTCATGCCCCGCGTCAAAACCCGACTTCCACGTGGCCCACCTTTAAGGGACGATCACTGACTCATCCAGGGTTCACAGGGTATTGACTATTTCTTTTAGTCACCCATACCAGAGCTGGTCACCGAGCCCGCCAGGCACACGAAGCATACAGTCTTCCTTTAGGAAAACAAGGCACTCCTACAAAATGAGCTCTTCCTGTAATCCCTCCGGGCAGACAATGATCGACATCATCGAATCCCTTAGTTTGTTTTGAAATAAGTTAAACTGAAAATAATTAGCCAGCTCCACACGACCAAGTGTGAAGTCTGTACTAGATACGGGTATAGTATTATTGCTTGCATGGCCAGCCTAGATCAATAACGGTTTTATAACGAGAGACATAAAGAGTTTGAAGGGCAATTTCCCTCCCCCCAGTCACTGAGTGACTTTATTGCACCAACAAGGTCTCCGTATATCCTTCATAGCTCTCACTTGTGATGCGTAGCTAAATCTCTTTTCCGTTACCAATCCACGCAGGACAAGAATTATGTAGAGTAACCCCAGTCTAAACACTCATTTAAATAAAATGAAAAGCATCTAAACTATAATGGGATTACCCAGCATATTTCGAAGAAGAACATATAAGAAGTAAGTATGACAAAAGATTACTGAAGGTAATCCTTAAATAAAAGTGAAGTATGATGACCAGAACCAAGAAGATACGGGATAGTAGTATCTAAGCTAGGTTGGGTCAAACATTTATGATTTAAGATCTTAAGGGAAAATCAAAAAGCATCGAGTATTCAAAACCAAGAACACTGGGAGAATTTAGCGTAAACAACACTAGCTAAAACTCGATGTTCTTTTAAAAGAGGACTCAAAAGAAGTATAAAAATGGGAATATTGTATATACTTAAATATTCGAAACTTATCTACAATGAAAGAAACTAAACATTATAATTTCTGTTCCATTATTGTTTTCAAGAATCTATTTAGTAATATTAAAGGTGGTTTCACACTGAGTCAAAGTATAATTTTAAGTATGATAAATTATGACAAGTTTTATTAAGGAAAAATAAAACTTAGAATCTTATAAGGTTTAGATTCCTGTATGATTCAATGAAGATTAAATAGAATATTTAACTACTTTAGGATGACACACATAAAGTTCAGAGGTCCCCCAAGGTCAGTGTCGTACAGCCGTCGCAGCCTTGCGGGCGAACGTCGTCAACACACTTTACAAGAAGCAACCCACGAACGAACGTAATGTCTCCATCAAGAATATTCTTCCTTTTGATTCAAGACAATTCTAATTTATTCCTTATAAACAATTTAATGTCATTAGACTAAACTAGAATGTCCCTTCACAAAAGAAGAAAGTTTTAGACTATCTAACTACTCTACATTTGGTAAACCAACGCTAAGATCAGGAGGTCCTCCCGTGGTATATGCCACTCAAACGACGCAACCAATAATGGGCCAGCGTTATCAGCACATAACACAAGAAACCAATTCCAAAATCCAACGTTAAAACACCTTGCTAATATCCTTCCATTTGTATTGGAATAACACCAATTCATCCCACACACACAGAAGAGGGAAATCAGGATGAATCAGCGAAACCTCACACAAATAGAAAAAGAAGAACTCTAGTGTCATACTCTTTTAGGCTTGAGGGCTCCGGCCCAAGAATGATTAAAATAAATAAATCCGAAGGTTGATATTATCAGATAAACTTAGACAGATACTCCAGTGACACGCGACATACATTTGCCACAACCAATATAGTGGACATCGGGGACACATGTCACGAGGGCATCCATCCATGCTTGGTTGAACTAAATAAACCTGAGAGCAGGTATTTCTTAATCTCAAAATCTGGGACTCCTATAGAATGATAGTAAAAGAAAAGATAAGCACCTCCTATGAACATGAGTACTGAAATGTAGTAATGTTCTCAGCATGTTCCAATTTTGGGAAATTGAGGCAAAAGATTCTAAATCACTATCAAAGCAATTTATTATTATTTGAAATAATATTATTTATAATATTCACTCTACTTAAACTTACCCTTTATTTCACAATAAAATGTCACAAACTATATCCAAGTTTTAGTTTTCAGATATATTATTTTAAGATTTTGAATTGACGTTCTAATTCTTTTGATCTGACGGAATATTTTTAAATTTTATCATATGATGACACTAGTATATTAAAAACTGGAATTTTGATTTAGGGCCAAAGATTTTATATTATTTTCTAAAAAGGTAATTATTTAATGTATTAATATTTTCTTCCATTTTGATTTTGGGTTTTGATTTATTTTTAGTTAAAGAGATAAAAAATTTATAAAGATTTCAAAATAGCGTCTAGCTTTGAGTAAAACTAAATCAAAAATGATTTATTTGTTGACTATTTGACAATAATGTCAAATAGACAATTCTACCTAAAAAAAGTATAAAAAATATACATCGTCTAAAGTCTCCTTGAAATGATGATAATAATATACATCGTCTAAAGTCACTTTGAAATGTTGACAAAATAAACAACATCTAAAGCCACCCTTGAAACGATGACAAAATATACATCAGAGTCCAGTTTCTATGATTTCACCAAGGACTATTTTAATCAATTTCTCTGTAAAGGAAAAAATTAAACACAATGAAATTTACATTACCTTTACAATCCAAGCAATACCTTTTTTAGCCTTCACGTTTTATCATTTGTGGTTTGCTTTTCCATGTCTATAATGTTCCTTGTAATTCCTGTACCTGTTTAGAAATAGAACATTATCCTGCCTAGCTATACGCGAACAAAGACATTTGCAGAACTAGTTTATACTTAATTATGGGAAAAGGAAATCTTTATTACTATCTACAAATAACGACTCAGATTAGAAACACAGTATGTTATAATTCCCGCAGAGTTATTAATGTTTACAAAAGAAAATCATTAAGAGGGAATAACAATTTACTTAAAGTATCACACAGTACAAGCCTCTTATGATCCCGCAGGTAGATCTGTAAAGCTGCAAATATTCTCCATTCAACTCTTCCTCTTTTGACATTGAAATCTGATTTTCTCAACGTTATTTATCTCACACAACCTGGAAGAAACTATAAATTTCATTAAGTCACATTTCACCTTATCTCAAATACACACAACAACTTTGAACCGAAAATAAATAAAAGATGGAAAACCACAAAATTGAATACTTACATAACGTTAGTTTCACTCCACTTATTCTTTACACTTTGGAATCAAACCCTGAATGTTAGCGTCTTGAAAATATGCGCAAATAAACCTTCCTATACTATATCCTACACGGAGCAATCCCTATCATTATCTCAATTGAAGGAACCCACAATCCAGGATCATAGCCTCCTTCAAAAGATTCGTCACATCAGCTGCATGATGTCTATTTTTCGCGAGCTACAAAATAAAAGATTATAACTCACAGAAATCCAGTTTCCTTTCGATTTTCCAAAAATGTGGAACGCTTCACGAATTTGCGTGTCCTCCAAATTTTCCCTTTTCACCAAAATTTTCCCCTCTTGACGGCCCCAATTCTCTCACAACTGTCACGCCTTGTCATATTTTTCTACTCCCCGTTTCTCGCTACACTTCTTGACAGTTCCTCTAAATAGTATTTTATGCATTTAAAAATTTTTTTGGGTTCCGCAAGTGCACAGCCTCCCCCAAAATTTTATTATTTCGAAAAATCTAAGAAAACAATTTTTTTTGATTTTTTTTTTCGAGAATTCTAAAATTTTCAATTTTAAGTTAATTTTTTTTTTATTATTATTATTATTATTTTATTATTTTATTATTATTTTTTAAAATAAAACCTCCTATATTGGCCCTTAAAATTTTTATTCACAAATACAATAAACAAAACAAATAACTAAACTACTAATATTATAAATCATTAAACTAAATTAATTTTTATTCAAAATTATTAAAATTATTTAACATGTTTATCTAAATTTAGATTTATTTCAGTTCAACCCTGATTATATAATCAAATTAAATTTGTATTAAATTATAAATTATTATAGTTCATTATATATTTTTTTTAAAACGAAGTCAATTTAATAATGCCAGTCAATTCACTAACAAATTGGCTCACTATATACTATAATCAAAATAGTCTTCTAATATTAATTATTAAATTAAAACTAATAAAACTATATTAATTAGGTTGTGACCAGGAATATCTCAATTCCTCTAAAGTTAAAATTTATGAAATAGTCCCGTGAAAATCTCAGTAGCTAACATCCTAAGTATAATATTTAGCCAAATGGACTGCATTATAAACTCCTTTGACACTTTGAGTTTCAGGGTCAACAAGAATATACACATTAGCATATTTTATTCCTCCAATTCGATATGGTCCATCATATAATAAATCAAACTTCTTAGTTTTATTTCGACTAGAATCCGATTTATTAAGCCTCCTTAATTTTACCAAATCACCAACTTGAAAATCTATCAACTTATGAGTTCTATTGAATCTATCCTGCCGCTTCTGACTCGAAAGTCTAAGGTTTTCTCTAACTTCCTCTCTAATTTGGTCTAATGTTTTATTCGTGAGTGCCCGTGGTAGAAAACGGTCTACTTTAAGTTTCTCTGAATTTCCAAATAATATTTCATTAGGAGAAAATTTCGTACTCTCGTGGAACGTATTATTATACAATTCCTCAATCTCCAACAAGTAATGATCCCATCTAGTATGGTCATCATGACAATAAATTCTAAAGAATTTGTTTAATTCTTTATTCACTCGTTCTGTAGTGTTAGGTCGAGGATTACGAATAGTAGTATACAAAGTCTTAATTCTCAAAGCTCTGAGTCCATTTCTCCACTTGTGACTAATAAATTGTTTTCCGTTATCTGTCATAACAGCCTTAGGTTGTATTATTTCAGTGAACACTCTCATACAATAAAGCACTGAGTCTGCTGAAGCTCCACGAAGTCCGAAAAGTTTAATAAATTTACTAAAAGAATCCTGTATTACAAAAATGTAAATATAACCAGCCTCAGTTTTAGGTAGTGGTCCGAAGATATCAGCCATTACTAATTCACCCGGGTTTTCAGTTAAAATCGATTTACATTTCCCTACCCCTTTTATATAGTCAGGTCTAGAAAGCTGACAAACATGACACTTCTGAATACAAGACTTCACTGTCTTACCCATATTTACCCAATAACACCTTAATTGTAAATATTTCAAAGTTTTATATGCGCCAAGATGACCCATCTCTATATGTACCTGTTTACAAATCTCTTCTTGTAGAACCTTGGGCATAAACAAAACGTAATCTCCACGTACAGTTTTAAAATAAAGTAGATCATTATTGACAATACAACGCAAAGTTATACGCGTAAATCTATCTGTTCTTTCGGGAACTCTAGAAACATTTATTCTCTCCTTAATCCCACATATGACGTTGTCAAGCCGTTGGTATTCCATCATACGTTGTAATTTATTTTTCAAGTCACGGTCAGTAGAAACACCTACATACATAACAGTTGGATACCACACCTTCTCTTCTTGCAAAACTCCCCCTGGCGGATATCTAGATAAAATATCTACCCCAATATTTTCTACACCTTTTACATGTTCGACTTCGAAGTCAAATTGTTCAAGAAATAAAATCCAACGTGTGACTCTACTGTTGTATAATTTCATTTGTTTCATGAAAGTTAATGCCTTATGATCTGTACGGATAACAAATTTCGCTCCTCTTAAATAAGTCTCAAACTTTTTCACAGAATAAATAATAGCCCACAACTCTTGTTCAGTTACAGTCCAACGTAATTCAGAACCCCGTAGTGCACGACTACAGAATCCCAAAATTTTAACCTCACCATTATTTCCAATCTGAAACAATGATCCGGCTATTCCGATCCCTGAACTGTCGGTCTGTAAATAATATAATTTATCCTGATTAGGATGGCTCAATAGAATCGTTGTAATAAATTCTTCCTTTATATTATTGAAAGCTCGATCTAATTCTTCATCCCAAAACCATGCTTGGTTTTTCTTTAATAACCTAGTTAACGGAGCAGTCAAAATACTATAGTTCTTAATAAAACGTCTATAATAATTACAAAGTCCCAAAAATCCTCTTAACTGTTTTTGTTTCTTTGGAATAGGGAATTCCTTTATAGCTTTTATTTTATCCGGGTTAGGTTTAATTCCCGAAGTTGTAACTATATGTCCTAACATTTTTACTTCACTGCAGAAAAAGTTGCACTTTGCAAAATTACAAGTCATTCCAGCTGATTCTAAGCGATCCAAAACTATATCAATATGATCCAAATGGTCTTGCCAAGTCCCACTCGTTAGAATTGCAAGATCATCCAAATAATTGACACAAAACTCTCTAACACCAGGACCCAATATAATGTCCATTGCGCGACAAAAGGACCCTACTGATGTCTTAAGTCCTTGCGGAAGCACGTTGTATACGTAAGACTTTCCATTGACTGTAAATCCAGTATATTTTTTACTATCCTCAGTCAACGGTATTTGAAAATAAGCGTTATTTAAATCAATCAATGTTATAAATTTTACACCAAGGAAAGCATTAAGTATGTCAATCTGTAAAGGCGGTGCTTCTACTTCTGGAACCATATATTTATTGATTTCCCTAGCATCAAGTAATATTCTAACAGATCCATCGGGTTTTCCAGTGAAAGTTAGAGGACTACAAAAATTTGTAGTTTTTCTCGATATAATCCCTAATTCTTCCATCTCCCTCAACTTTTCTTCTACTTTTGCCCTATGTGCATATGGTATAGGATAGGTTCGTTGTATCCTTGGAGTACCCTCAATCATTTTAATGTCATGAGTATAACAGTTTGCCCTTCCAAGTTTCTTTGTAAAAACTTGCATATGGGTTCTCAAAACATTAAAAATTTGTTCCTTCTCTACATCAGACAAATCCATTCCCAACCGAATACTTTTAAACAAATCTAATAATTGCTTTTCTTCACCGCCTTCCTTTTCGTTTTGTTCCTCTACTCCAGATATTAGATTTATTCGATTCTCTTCTAAAAACCCACTAGAAAGATTTCGAAACGGAATAGTAATTTCTCCTTGTCCAACGATACCCAATTCTAATGTTTGTGGTTCTTTTAAATGCAAAACAGCGTTGTGCGCAACTAACCAATCTACCCCAAGGATAGCAGAACAAGTTAATTTAGCAATCACTAAAAATCCCGTATCAATATCAAATGAACCACACGTCAAAGGTATAGAGACTAGTTTTTTTATTTGGAGACTCTTTTGTCCAACGGCTCCCCTCACACATATTGGTCTAACTGGTAACGCAGGGAATTCTAACTTTAATTCTCCTTGTAAACTCTCTAAGAATTCTTCCGAAATACAAGTTACTTCACTTCCAGTGTCTACCAAGAGAACTATAGATTGTCCCAAAATCTGTAACTCTATTTCTGATTTAAATTTGGGCCCCTCATTTTCAAAGCAAACCTCTTCATCATATAAAGAGTTACCTTCATATTCTTTAATGAACTGGTTATATATTGGTTGATTTTGTTTAATCACGGAAACGTCAAAAACTTTAATTAAATCTAAGACTGTTTGTTTATTATTATATTCTTCTGAAGAATATCCTAAACCTTCTCTATTATATTTCGTTCTAGTATTATTCGGGGAAACAGGATATAAGATCCCTTCTTGATCACAACCCAATCCTACCCCTGGCTTCCAACCTTGTTTTAGTAAATATTTTACAGGAAAAAGATAATTTAAATTTTTGTTAATTGCAGCCACCTCCTGCTTTTTGGAGATGGCCCCAACTAGTTTAAATCTTCTTCTTGAATTATTTCATTAGTGATCCTTCCCCTTGAAGTCTCCCCCTCGATGTGAGCCACCACTTTTGGTTTTTTATAAAATGGCTTGTCTTTATTTGAAACGAAAGGACTTTGACGTTTTGTTCCCCTATCAGCTTCAATAGTGGAGTCAAAGGAAGAAGATCCACATTGTTTATTCACGTCATCCAATTCACGAAGAAACTCTGTTGCCTCAATCAAAGTATTTCCTTTCTTCATCCGTCAAGCATATTGTACATCCTTCGGGAAGTGTCTCATCAAATCCTCCACTATTTGCCACTCAGGAATTGAGGCATGGAATTTACAAATGGGCTAAGTGCCAGAAAAACCAAAATTTAATTTTTACCTTTCATAGGAGCTATGTTGTACAGCTATTCCATTTCAAAGGTGCAAAGTGATTTTGGTTTTTCTGGCACTTAGCCCATTTGTAAATTCCATGCCTCAATTGGTCTAGACATCATCTTTGCTTGCCCTGCTAAACTAACGAAATGTTCTAGCATTGTTCCATTTTCCTTAGACCAAGTGCCATTTACAATCATTCTTCTCAAGGTGTTTTGTTCAGCTTCTCCCCAATAAGCATCCAAAAAATCTCTTTTGAAATCCGACTGTGTAAACCATCTCTGTCTATAAATTCTGGCCCATTTTCGAACATCACCTTCTAAACAACTGATTATAGTTTCAATTGTAGCATCTTCATTAGGCATTCTCCGTAGATAATTCTGAAGATCCTCCAAAAACGACACTAGAAGTACCCCAAATCTTCCAGGAAAACGTGGTTTTTCGACTCTTGTATCAATCACCGGGCAAATATATTAATCGGTGCTTCATGCCTTCCAGACGAAGCTGATGCAGCGTTAGTTTCCCGAGCTTGCGACAGCTGATTCTCTAAACTCGACACCTTCTGTGTCAGAATTCCCATGTTTCTTCGAAGTTGGCGAAACATAGTGGAGTTGCGTAAAGAAGGTCGTGGACGTTCTTCTTGCTGACCTGTCCTTCCTAATTCATCTTGTCCCTGAGATGTTCTAAGATTATAACGAGGAGGCATTTTTCTTTTCTTTGGATACTGAAAGTTTATTACAAATTATTGGTTGGACTTTTGTTTAAATTAAAGAATAGAAAGCTTATCTAATATTCTTTCCTTAATTTCCCAAAACTGCTGTTTTATGGAGCTAATATTTTGATCTCCATCGATAATCTCTATCCTCTCAAAATCTTCCCTTATACTAGGGTTTAATAACCATTCCTCATGAATGTTGTGAATCCTCTCTATATAATCTAACGTTATCCCTGTCTCTTCAGGTCGACCACGACTTAGGGCTCTCTGATAAGAAACCATAGGGGAAGTCCTAAGATAAACTACTGAATTAATTCGAGTAACAAATTGTTCCTTGAAATAAGAATAAGTTTCATCTAAAACTGCAAACTCAGCCGGGTGCAACAATTGCAACTCTTGCAATTCCCTAATAAAACAGTTTTTGGCTGAATAGATGGAACGTTCCATAACTTTAATCTTAGTGCTAGATTCTTTCGTATGATTTTCTAACATTGTTAGAAGAACATAATTTTGAAAACAGAAACCCCACTTCTTAGGGTTTTCCGTAAATAACTGGAAGAGATTAACGCCAGATAAATTAGTCCATTTATCAATTGGTTCTGGTATTATCTCAAAATCAGAGTTGTCTCCCAAAGCTGCCAACAAAGTAGACTTCCCTGACCCTATGTTTCCTTCTATTGAGACTGTAAAGTTTCCCATCTTTATTCTGAAACAAGGAATGCATCATATTTTCTATGGTTTCCAAAACAAATAACCCCAAGCTAAAACCAATTCTAACGTCCCGCTTAACAACTTTAACTTAGATAGACTTTACTCTCAAGTTTCTTCAGTTCAAAACTCGAAATTAGTGTATTTTTCATTTTGTTTCTTTTTTTCACTCTTCAATACCTCTCTCGCTTGAAACCAGCATATCCTGGTCACGGCACCAGCTGTACAGATCTGAAGTCCCTTCCAATAGGATCCTCAAATCAGATACGTGAAAGTTTTGGCCAAGGTTGATCGTCTAGAATAATACCCTTTTAAGAATATTATATCTTTCTCTGAATCCTACGTCATTCCGTTTTATATATTTATAATATCTTGTAATTTACAGATTCTGCTCGGTGGAGAGTGGCAATAGAAGAATGAAAAAGAAACACCTTTGTTATTTTAATACTTATATTTGAATATAAACCTAATCTTTACATGTCTAATTTGAGTTATTTATTTTATTTTATATCACTATTTATTTAAATTTAGTCTCATATTGTTTGGTGTAGTTCATCTGAATTCATGTAGATTCATCAATTTAGGAGAGGTTTCATCTCTTTTACAATGCAATATTATTATAGCCGTTAAGTTTCTGAAAAGAAACCTATGTTAATATAAACGAAGTAATAAAAATAATGTGGGGACAATCCCCAGGTTTGGAGCACCACCTTCGCCCCAAGCAGCTCGTCCTAGGCTTCCTCTACCCTAAGTCCTAGGTCCGAGGCATATCATCACCCAGCTCACGATGACATGACGCTAAACTACCCTAACAATCCAACTGGATCGTCAGGATTCTGATCATCCTCGCGGAGCTGGAAATCCCATCGAAAACTTAAACTACAGTAAAGACTAGGGTTAATGTATGTGGAGAGTGGAACTAACTAACCACAGTACAACCCAGACGGTGATGATGTCTCCCCCCGGTATGTTCATGCCCCGCGTCAAAACCCGACTTCCACGTGGCCCACCTTTAAGGGACGATCACTGACTCATCCAGGGTTCACAGGGTATTGACTATTTCTTTTAGTCACCCATACCAGAGCTGGTCACCGAGCCCGCCAGGCACACGAAGCATACAGTCTTCCTTTAGGAAAACAAGGCACTCCTACAAAATGAGCTCTTCCTGTAATCCCTCCGGGCAGACAATGATCGACATCATCGAATCCCTTAGTTTGTTTTGAAATAAGTTAAACTGAAAATAATTAGCCAGCTCCACACGACCAAGTGTGAAGTCTGTACTAGATACGGGTATAGTATTATTGCTTGCATGGCCAGCCTAGATCAATAACGGTTTTATAACGAGAGACATAAAGAGTTTGAAGGGCAATTTCCCTCCCCCCAGTCACTGAGTGACTTTATTGCACCAACAAGGTCTCCGTATATCCTTCATAGCTCTCACTTGTGATGCGTAGCTAAATCTCTTTTCCGTTACCAATCCACGCAGGACAAGAATTATGTAGAGTAACCCCAGTCTAAACACTCATTTAAATAAAATGAAAAGCATCTAAACTATAATGGGATTACCCAGCATATTTCGAAGAAGAACATATAAGAAGTAAGTATGACAAAAGATTACTGAAGGTAATCCTTAAATAAAAGTGAAGTATGATGACCAGAACCAAGAAGATACGGGATAGTAGTATCTAAGCTAGGTTGGGTCAAACATTTATGATTTAAGATCTTAAGGGAAAATCAAAAAGCATCGAGTATTCAAAACCAAGAACACTGGGAGAATTTAGCGTAAACAACACTAGCTAAAACTCGATGTTCTTTTAAAAGAGGACTCAAAAGAAGTATAAAAATGGGAATATTGTATATACTTAAATATTCGAAACTTATCTACAATGAAAGAAACTAAACATTATAATTTCTGTTCCATTATTGTTTTCAAGAATCTATTTAGTAATATTAAAGGTGGTTTCACACTGAGTCAAAGTATAATTTTAAGTATGATAAATTATGACAAGTTTTATTAAGGAAAAATAAAACTTAGAATCTTATAAGGTTTAGATTCCTGTATGATTCAATGAAGATTAAATAGAATATTTAACTACTTTAGGATGACACACATAAAGTTCAGAGGTCCCCCAAGGTCAGAGTGTCGTACAGCCGTCGCAGCCTTGCGGGCGAACGTCGTCAACACACTTTACAAGAAGCAACCCACGAACGAACGTAATGTCTCCATCAAGAATATTCTTCCTTTTGATTCAAGACAATTCTAATTTATTCCTTATAAACAATTTAATGTCATTAGACTAAACTAGAATGTCCCTTCACAAAAGAAGAAAGTTTTAGACTATCTAACTACTCTACATTTGGTAAACCAACGCTAAGATCAGGAGGTCCTCCCGTGGTATATGCCACTCAAACGACGCAACCAATAATGGGCCAGCGTTATCAGCACATAACACAAGAAACCAATTCCAAAATCCAACGTTAAAACACCTTGCTAATATCCTTCCATTTGTATTGGAATAACACCAATTCATCCCACACACACAGAAGAGGGAAATCAGGATGAATCAGCGAAACCTCACACAAATAGAAAAAGACGAACTCTAGTGTCATACTCTTTTAGGCTTGAGGGCTCCGGCCCAAGAATGATTAAAATAAATAAATCCGAAGGTTGATATTATCAGATAAACTTAGACAGATACTCCAGTGACACGCGACATACATTTGCCACAACCAATATAGTGGACATCGGGGACACATGTCACGAGGGCATCCATCCATGCTTGGTTGAACTAAATAAACCTGAGAGCAGGTATTTCTTAATCTCAAAATCTGGGACTCCTATAGAATGATAGTAAAAGAAAAGATAAGCACCTCCTATGAACATGAGTACTGAAATGTAGTAATGTTCTCAGCATGTTCCAATTTTGGGAAATTGAGGCAAAAGATTCTAAATCACTATCAAAGCAATTTATTATTATTTGAAATAATATTATTTATAATATTCACTCTACTTAAACTTACCCTTTATTTCACAATAAAATGTCACAAACTATATCCAAGTTTTAGTTTTCAGATATATTATTTTAAGATTTTGAATTGACGTTCTAATTCTTTTGATCTGACGGAATATTTTTAAATTTTATCATATGATGACACTAGTATATTAAAAACTGGAATTTTGATTTAGGGCCAAAGATTTTATATTATTTTCTAAAAAGGTAATTATTTAATGTATTAATATTTTCTTCCATTTTGATTTTGGGTTTTGATTTATTTTTAGTTAAAGAGATAAAAAATTTATAAAGATTTCAAAATAGCGTCTAGCTTTGAGTAAAACTAAATCAAAAATGATTTATTTGTTGACTATTTGACAATAATGTCAAATAGACAATTCTACCTAAAAAAAGTATAAAAAATATACATCGTCTAAAGTCTCCTTGAAATGATGATAATAATATACATCGTCTAAAGTCACTTTGAAATGTTGACAAAATAAACAACATCTAAAGCCACCCTTGAAACGATGACAAAATATGATTTCACCAAGGACTATTTTAATCAATTTCTCTGTAAAGGAAAAAATTAAACACAATGAAATTTACGTTACCTTTACAATCCAAGCAATACCTTTTTTAGCCTTCACGTTTTATCATTTGTGGTTTGCTTTTCCATGTCTATAATGTTCCTTGTAATTCCTGTACCTGTTTAGAAATAGAACATTATCCTGCCTAGCTATACGCGAACAAAGACATTTGCAGAACTAGTTTATACTTAATTATGGGAAAAGGAAATCTTTATTACTATCTACAAATAACGACTCAGATTAGAAACACAGTATGTTATAATTCCCGCAGAGTTATTAATGTTTACAAAAGAAAATCATTAAGAGGGAATAACAATTTACTTAAAGTATCACACAGTACAAGCCTCTTATGATCCCGCAGGTAGATCTGTAAAGCTGCAAATATTCTCCATTCAACTCTTCCTCTTTTGACATTGAAATCTGATTTTCTCAACGTTATTTATCTCACACAACCTGGAAGAAACTATAAATTTCATTAAGTCACATTTCACCTTATCTCAAATACACACAACAACTTTGAACCGAAAATAAATAAAAGATGGAAAACCACAAAATTGAATACTTACATAACGTTAGTTTCACTCCACTTATTCTTTACACTTTGGAATCTGTTACGTGTATCCGAACGTATATAAAATTAAGATCTAAGTGTTGCCACATGTATAAAATTTGTACTATGTATTTCCTTCTTGTCATGGCCGCCTGCCCAACAATAAATGCTATGAATCAAAAGCGTCTTTATTAATTTAAATATATACGCCCGCACAAGTTACAACATGGTGCCATCGTGGGATTATTAGTCAAAAGCCCATCAAGCCGTCGATTCAAGCCACAGTCACGGATTCGAGTGAGTCAAAAATTTTTTTTTCAATATCACGCCGCCGCCGCGCCGCTGAGAAGTCGAAATGCCTGACCCTCCTCCGCCGCCGCCGCCGCCCAAGAATCCGACAACTCGTCCTTTGCCTCCAAATAACTTTAGCTTGGATGTTAACGCTAGCAATATGCCATTAGCCTGGCGTAATTTCAAGACTAACTTCGATATTTTCATGGTTGCAAATGGCCTCGAGGGAGAACAAGATCCACGTAAGGTAGCCATTTTGCTTCATACCATTGGTCCCGATGCTCTTCAAATATTTCATTCCTTTGACGTCGAGATGTCTAGCATCACATTTAAGGACTTGTTAACCAAGTTTGAGAACTATTTTGCGCCGCGTGTCAACATCTCAATGGAGAGACACAAGCTGTTTAATCGAAAACAAGCCGCAGGGGAAGAAATCGAGTCGTACGCCACAGATCTCAAGAATTTAAGCATACAATGCAACTTCGAAAGTCTTGCTGACAGTTTGCTAAAAGATATCTTTTCCTGGAACCTAAATTCTTCATGCGCGTACATAAGAGAACGCATTTTGTTAGACAAACCAGCAACATTCGAAGAAGCTGTCAGTCTCGCCAAAACATTAAGAAATACGAAGCAGGAAGCACAAGCCCTAGCATCTAATGAAATCATCGCCGCCACTGTCAGTAGTCGTCCATCGTCACGTCAGAGTCATCAAGCCAACAACGGTAATCAACGTCAACGTAGTCAAACTCGTCAAGACAATACAATTCGTCCAGGTAGTCACAGTCGTCAAGAGAGTCACCACCGTCCAAGAAGTCAAGATCGTCAATCCAGTCAACAAGCGTCATACAAGTCTAATATATGCTCAAAATGTGGTCAAGTTCACCGTCTACGCTGTCCAGCCTTAGGAGTCACCTGCAGGAATTGCAACAAGCTGAACCATTTTGCCAAGTGCTGCCGCTACAAGCAAGTAAGAATAGTAGAAGAAGAACAAACTGTTATAGCTAACGAGGCAGATACCTTCTATTTCAATTGTCTTTTTATTGATGCAGCTACTCTTAAAGATTCTTACCAAGCCAGTCTGTCTATAAACAATAAGAACATTGATTTTCTTCTTGATACAGGTGCCGACGCTGACATTTTGTCATTTAACTGTTATAAATCACTTAATCTGCCCCTGTCCAACATAAAGAAAAGCTCTTATAAGCTTTCAACACT
This sequence comes from Athrips mouffetella, assembly GCA_947532105.1. NCBI lineage: Eukaryota > Metazoa > Arthropoda > Insecta > Lepidoptera > Gelechiidae > Athrips > Athrips mouffetella. The sequence continues at coordinate 7,865,254 of OX383959.1, forward strand.
AAGTGGTGAAGTCTTACCTACAGTAGGTTATTGCAGTCTATCAGTCAAACATAATAATAAAGTTTACAATGTCAATTTTCATATTGTGGATTTGCCTTGCAAGAATATAATAGGTCGCAACAGTTGTGAGGTCCTTAAATTGATTAAAAGAGTTCACAATGTTCAATTTAGTCAATCTACGGACACTCTGCTGGTTGAATATAAAGATCTTTTTACCGGAATAGGTTGTCTTAAAGATTATGAATGCCACTTGTCAATGAAACCAGATGCCACTCCTTCAGTCGATGCTTGCCGCAGAATCCCATTTAGTCTCTTGGAACAATTAAAGGAAGAGTTATCTTTGTTAGAAAAAGATCAAATTATTATCAAAGTCAATGAACCTACTGACTGGGTTAGTTCAATTGTAATCACTTCCAAGAAAAATGGCAAACTCCGCCTGTGCATTGATCCAAGAAAACTAAACAAGGCTATAATGCGTCCACACTATCAATTTCCTACTATAGACGAGATAAAGTACAGCCTTTCTGGTTCCCAGTACTTTACAACTCTTGATGCAAATAAAGGATTCTATATGTTAAAGTTAGATGAACCGTCTTCAAAACTCTGTACTTTCATCACACCTCAAGGTAGGTATAGATTCCTCAGACTTCCCTTTGGCATAAATGCTGCCCCAGAACTGTTTCATTCTATAATGACACAAAAATTCTCTGATATCCCAGGCGTCAAGATCATGATGGATGATTTTCTCATATATGGTCAGACAAGAGAAGAACATGATTTTAGACTAAAACAAGTCTTAGAGAGAGCTAGGCAGTTAGGGATAAAATTCAATAAAGAAAAATCGAACATATGTCAGACAGAAGTCAAATATTTGGGCCACATCTTCACTCAAGATGGTGTGCGAGTAGATGATACTAAAGTCAAAGCTATTTGTGATATGCCTTGCCCCCAAAACGTAGCAGAACTACAAAGGTTCTTGGGTATGGTGACATACCTTGGTTCCTATATAGAAAATTTGTCAGAGAAAACCTCAAATCTAAGAAAACTTTTGTCTAAAGAAAATGAATGGTGTTGGCAGGACATCCATACTTCTGAATTTAATTTATTAAAAGAATGTATCACCAAAGCCCCTATTCTGACATACTATGACCCTAATAAAACAATCACTTTGTCAGTGGATTCCTCCAAGGATGCCATGGGTGCGGTTATCTGTCATGACAATCACCCGATTGCATATGCTTCAGCTTCATTAAGCCCATGTCAACAGTCATATTCCCAAATTGAAAAGGAGCTATTAGCTATCCTATTTGGTTGTACGAAGTTCCATCAATATGTGTATGGTCGTCACATACTAGTCGAAACAGACCACAAACCCATAGTCTCGCTTACTAACAAGCCAATTTACAATATTCCTCCCCGTCTACAACGAATAATGTTGAGATTACAACCATATGACCTGAATGTAACGTATAAACCTGGCAAATACTTATATGTCGCTGATACTCTGTCTAGAGCAGCCTTACCTGAACAGTCATTACTTGATCTAGATTCTGACCTAGATTTACATGTCAACTTAGTCCTCAAGTCACTGTCAATCAGTCCTCAGAGACTAAAAGATATCCAAGAACAGACCTCCAAAGACCAGGAATTGTCACTATTAATTAAATATTGCACATCAGGTTGGCCAGAACATAAAAAATCAGTTCCAGACATTATTAGACCATATTTCCCTTTGAAAACTGACTTACATACAATTAATGGCATTGTTTTTAAAAATAACAGTGTTATTATACCCTTAGTAATGAGAAATGACTTATTAAAACAGATTCATGCTGGTCATCAAGGAATCAACAGTTGTCAAAGATTAGCTAAAAACCATGTATATTGGCCTAACATGTATTCTGATATAGAAAAATATGTCAATAATTGTCATATCTGCCTCACTAACAGACGCAGTAATTCTAAAGAGCCCCTACAGCCTCATGAAGTCAAACCAATTCCTTGGTACAAGGTTGGTGTTGATCTATTTGATCTCAATTCAGATAAATATGTCATAGTCGTTGACTATTTTTCCAAATATTTTGAACTCACCAAGCTGATAGGTGGTTCCAATAGTAAGATTGTTATAAGTCAACTAAAATCTATATTTTCCAGACATGGAATTCCCAACATTTTAATGTCCGACAATGGTCCCCCATTCAACTCCAAAGAGTTTCAAGATTTTGCCTCAGATTGGCAAATACAACATATAACTTCAAGCCCCTATTTAGCACGGTCCAACGGACTCGTAGAAAGAACTATTGGCACTGTAAAAAACATTTTAAAAAAATGTTTTGCTGATAATTCTGACCCTTATCTAGCATTATTGCAGTACAGAAATACCCCTAAAGATTGCATGTATTCTCCTGCACAATTACTCATGTCTAGGTCTCTTAGGTCCACACTCCCAGTCCTAGAACAATCTTTGAAGCCTAGAGTACCTAACTACAGGTTGCTTAAAGATAAGATACAAAAACAAAATAACCAATCACAGATTTATTATGATAAACATACAAAGCCTTTGTCTTCACTAAGCATTAGTGATAAAATATACTTTAAAAAACACCCCAATAGTGTTTGGATTCCCGGTACAGTTTCAGCCTTTGGTCCACAACCTAGGTCTTACATCATCTCCTCTCCAGAAGGTACTTTCCGCCGCAACCGCCAACATATCCTGAAACCAAAATATTCTCCATTACAGTCTAGTTCATTCTGTCCCTTATCACCTCCCAAATCCAATAGTCATCCTGTTTTTCAGCCTGACGCTGATCCTCCTCAACGTTCCTCGCAGACTTCCAGTCCTAAGCTGTCCTCGCCTTCGTCATATCACTCCCCTCGTCCAGTCACTCCCGTCCAAAACCCTGAAATAATACCAAGCACTGAACCAACTCCAAACGTTCACGTAAACCAACCCAACGTTACTTATTCATCTTTTGGTAGAGCTATTATTAAGCCTCGTAGATTTTGGTAAATCATAAGTTTTACGTTGTTTTTATTTCGATTGTTTTTGTCATGTAATTTATTAGATTTGTCATAACCTCAAAATTGTATTTTTGTTCACAGATTATTGTAATGTCAAAGTCAAATTGAAGTTTAGCAAATGTCAATGTTACGTCACTTTTAGGGATGTTCGTTTCATATCATAGATAATAAGTTTGAATTGAAAAAAAAAAAAAAAAAATGTACTTACGTTCCGTTTCATGATTTGTCTTTGTAAAAGAAACTTTCTTTTTTAACAGGGAAGATGTTACGTGTATCCGAACGTATATAAAATTAAGATCTAAGTGTTGCCACATGTATAAAATTTGTACTATGTATTTCCTTCTTGTCATGGCCGCCTGCCCAACAATAAATGCTATGAATCAAAAGCGTCTTTATTAATTTAAATATATACGCCCGCACAAGTTACAACAGAATCAAACCCTGAATGTTAGCGTCTTGAAAATATGCGCAAATAAACCTTCCTATACTATATCCTACACGGAGCAATCCCTATCATTATCTCAATTGAAGGAACCCACAATCCAGGATCATAGCCTCCTTCAAAAGATTCGTCACATCAGCTGCATGATGTCTATTTTTCGCGAGCTACAAAATAAAAGATTATAACTCACAGAAATCCAGTTTCCTTTCGATTTTCCAAAAATGTGGAACGCTTCACGAATTTGCGTGTCCTCCAAATTTTCCCTTTTCACCAAAATTTTCCCCTCTTGACGGCCCCAATTCTCTCACAACTGTCACGCCTTGTCATATTTTTCTACTCCCCGTTTCTCGCTACACTTCTTGACAGTTCCTCTAAATAGTATTTTATGCATTTAAAAATTTTTTAGGGTTCCGCAAGTGCACAGTACTTTGACTAGCTACCGTTAATTTCACTGGCTCCCACACCACCTAAACCGAAACACAGCAGTGCTGCTGCTCAATGGCAGAAAAAGGCGAGTAGTTGATTTTGGCTGCACGTCAGTGGCAACAATGACTCATAAGATCGGTGACCGACCGTATCTTATTTTTCGGACTCAGTAATCTCCGGATTGAGACCCAAACGCTCTAACAACAGCTGACCCACTACAATAAAATTAACAAACATAAAAAAAAATCGTATTGATCAATCGTACTTCCATCTCTTTTTAAACGGATCAACTTGCCACCAGAATTCATTAAGGCGGCTTCAAACGTCCGCTATTTTCACAGTCACTTCACTTTCGCACTGGGCAGTGTTATCTTCCTCTGCACAGTAGCCTTTACTGGTTTTGTTTCTACGTAGTTTCTACCTAGTAAGGTCCTAATGAAATAGTGAACATAGTTTTAGCATGTCACTTGAACCATGAAACAGAACAACTTCTCCTAAGAATCGTAGGTAGAAATAAGAATTTTCACCTCTCATTAAAGAACTTTCAACTGACTTTCTGTATGGGATGTTGATTTCTTCTTCGTATTTTGATTTTGACTCCCTTATAAACTGCATTAGCTGATAATTTTGTATGGAAGGTAAAATTTTTGTTCCTATGTCGACCTATGTTCCTTATGGAACGTTGTTCAGTTTTATGGGTAGAGCGATTACCCAAGAGGTTTTCAGAGATGTACCAAAGGCCCTGTATAATTTATAGCTGGTAGGGCTTTTGTGTAAAGTCCGTCTGGGGAAGTACCACCCCCTTGCCTTTTTCTGCCGTAAAGCAGCAGTGTTTGCACTGCTGTATTTCGGTTTGAATGGTAAGGGAGCCAGTGAAATTACCGGCACGTGAGACATACCATTTTAGTTCTCAGGGTGGGTAACGCGCTTTGCTGTCTTATTAGTGTCAAATAATTTCACTGATATGACAGCGGGTGTCATGGGCGGTGGTGACCACTAACCACCAGGTGGCCCACCTGCTCGTTTGCCCACGTGTGACATAAAAAAAAAATATTGTGCTGCAGGTGTTACAAAACAGACGGATCCTTATTCTAAAGCTCTTTTTTACGAAATTAAAATAAAATTTCATCATAAATTTCACCTGTAAGGTTAATACCTTAAACGTCCCTTTTTAAATCTCTGCTACAAAAGCTGCGAAAACATCTTCTTTTTATCAAATAATAATTAATCAAAGGTCCCTGAGGCGGTCAAAGGACCCCATTTTATTTTCAGCAATTTCAGCGCTCATTATATTTCATCAAATTATCCTTTGGCCTGGAAAGCGGCGAATTATGTCTTCAGCCTACATTTTGGGATGAGAAATGGTCGTAGTGTCGTCTAATACCTATACACAGTCTTTCATACAGTTTTGTAAAGCTAGTTTTCTTAAGACATGTCATGTCGCGAGTGTGTTGAACGCGAGCAGGCGAAGGATTCTAGGAGTGAGCCGCAAGCAAAGCGAGTTTCAAACTACTTTGCTTCCAAGTGAATCACGCGTTTTTAGGGTTCCGATACCAAAATGGTAAAAAAAAGGAACCCTTATGGTGCCGCTCTGTCTGTCCGTCTGTCTGTCACACCTCTATATCTCAGCAACCACTTACGCTATCGAGCTGAAATTTGGAATAGTTTTAGAATATAGTTGCCCAACTTAATTGCACATGAAAATTTTTTGAAAAAAGTATGATTATTAATGTAAAGGGGGCCAAAATAGGGGGGGCCAAATTTCAAATTGTCGCTACTAGGTCGAGTGGGGTATCATATGAAAGGGCTTTACTTGTACATTTTAAAATATATTTTTGTATTTTTTTAAGTTTCTTAGTTTTCAAGTTATGATGAAAAATGTCAAAAAAAATACCATTCCCCCCCCCCTTATCTCCGAAGTTTGAGTAAGGGAAAATCTGAATTAATTACAGTTGACAGAGGTTTATGTAAACTTTACAGCAAAAATAAAACGATCTTTCTAAGTTGCACAGTTTTTCAGAAATCTGCAAAAAACCTTTACAAACAAATTTAGTTTTGCGGTCCTGAAAATGGACTTTATTGCTTCCAAAAATACTATAGGTATATCGGAACCCTCGGCGCGCGAGTCCGACTCGCACTTGACCGGTTTTTCACCTCAACACAGTGAAGAAAATTTTAATGAATACCGCCAGTACCTTAAACCTATTTATCTTCAAACGTTCCAATTTTAAAAAACTTTTCATCGCTAGCGGCCATAAATGACTAACACGCAGATTTAAACCGGTAAGGCAAAGTTTTCCGTGAAAATAAATGAAAGACTCTTTATCTTAAATTACTAAATCCATTAACAGCGTGTTTTAGCGAACCACGTAGGTCTTTAATAACTTTTGTTTGACTTTGTGTTGTTCTAGAATTATCCTTTCATTTAAATTACGAGCGAAATTAATATAGGAATACGAGTAATTAATTCTGAACAGCTCTATAAAGAAATATCTTAAAATCTCTTTGTGTCCAGTCTGTAATAGACAATCGATGTTTGAAAAGATCGTATGACTTTTTCGATTCTTCCAGCGTTTTTCTTACGTCAATGGATTCTTCTAAGCTCTGAGTGGCTAAGAAATAGAATAGATGTTTTTAGCTTTTTCACTATATTTTGTTTTTTTCCGAATTTTTGGCCATTGTAAAAGGACTATCGAAAGTAGTAACGTAAACAGCATCAGTACGACCATTGAAAAAAAAATTGAGAAATTATATTTGTAAGTAGATTCTTAAAAACCTAAAGAAAATACTTACTGTAAAAAAAAACCATAAAACGTCCAATGCAGGACAGGGAGCTCCCTTCAGAAAAGCGTGGTACTTTGGAGGGGATTTACCATAGTCACCACGCTTGTAAGCATTGCGGCTGGCGACCGCTTTTGTTGGTGATCGCAGTATGTAAGACGGTACGATACACAGAAACATACTGCTGCCCATTCTCCGGTTCATATGCCCTTAGTCGCCTCTTAAGATACCCACGGGTAGAGGTGGGTTGGTACTATTATTACTATTCTTTGCCGGCACCACACGGACCAATAAAATACGGTACAAATACTTATATCGTTTTAATTCGGAAAGTCCTAGTCCGAATAACTGTAATATCTCATGTACTTGTGTGAAAATATTTACAAACGTTGTTCATTGTTCGATAATTTATCGACGAACTTGGCCTCGATAAATCACAAGTTCAAAATGTTCGGCAGCTATTGTGGCGAGTTGTAAGATATTATTTCTGTTTCTACATGATAAGAATTATTATACTTTGTGATCAACAAATGATTTACTCGTAGTATGATATTGAATACGCTATGTAAAGAGGCTATGCCGCAAATTTTATGGACAGCTTGGCAGATGGTAAAGGCGCGTTAGCGTAATATTATATATTCTTTGGTAAAGTGTAAGTCTATGACCCGTGGAAACTTCTGTCGTCTGTCTACTGTTGTCAACCTTTTTGTATGAATTTGAAGATGTGCATAATATTTTAAATAATATAGCTATCGCCACTAATACGATGTTTTTATTGCGTTGATACGATCCATAACGGCTTTACAAATGACTTATCTGACAAATTTCGGTCACAAATAAAAAAAAATATGGTAGAAAAAGAAGGCATTTAAGTGAATTTGAAAAATAACATTTGGTATTATAACGTGTTAACGGAATAAGCGAAAATGAGAAAAATTTTTGTTCAGAATCGAGAGTAGAATCAATTTCACGGGTTTTTGATAGGGGTAATATTTTTTTATTATTATTTAAACTAGCGGCCCGCCCCGGCTTCGCACGGGTACTAATATACGGGTGGTGGTGCCTTTTATTGCGAATATTATGACATAGCCTTCAACTTGCTACACAATTTTCAAGAATATTTCTAAAATTTTAAAAATCAGGCTTCGGACGACCAGTCGCAACGACGTGTGTCCTCCGTGCCGTGTGTTCCCCGTCGACGACGAAGGGTTCCTGCCTCGCTGAAACTCTCGGCTACGCTCGGCTATCAACGGAAATGCGCATCGAAGATCGAGTGTGAAGCTCATTCTAGGACTTTAATTAGAGTGATTTTAAGATAGTGATATCTTCCAAGATATTTATTTAAATAACATGGTGTAAAGGACAATTTTGATCTATGTTCATTGTTTATTCTTACCTTCTTCTTACCTTAAGGGCAAAAATACGTTTTAAAACACCTTATTTTGAAAATATTTAAATACTTTTTTGCTACAAAAAGGTGGTTACTGTGGGTTATCCTTAAACGATAGACAAATTTTATTGTGGACTTTTCTTAAGAGCTCTTAGAGGGCAACAATTCTATTATACATAACTTTCATATAAATGAAACCATTTACGCAGCGCACGTCCAGAAAGCTCTCAAGGGGTACTTTTTTTTCGACTCGATCGACAAACATCATCACAGTTCAGTTAATTTGCACTAAATACATATTTATAAATTATAGCTTCAAATCTTCCTATTGAATAATTCTATCTATTATTAAAAACGGGATCAAAATCAATATAGTAATTCCTGAGTTTAGCGATCACAGACAGACATGATTGATGACGACAGAAAAACGTTTCGGGGGACTTTCTTTTATAATATGTAGTGATGATTTTCGCCGCTTCTAAATATATGTGTGGATACACGCGCGGAAGGGGGAATGTGGGCGTGGCGTGCGCGGACGCGAGGTGGACGCGAGGTGGACGCGAGGCGGACGCGCCATGATAGCTTAAAAATCTACTAGAACAACGATGAAATTTTAAAATAACAATATCTTTCTAGATCTTTCTGATTTTACGGTAATGGATTTACTTAAATAAAAATCAGTTAGGGTGTATGAGGTTTTCGCTTATTCCATTAACACGTTGCATTAAATCATTTTCCTACAGAGCAAACTTATAAATTGTTGAGGTACATAAAGTTCTTCGTACTTTATATATATATGGACTTTAGTCCAAAGCATTTTTAATGTTTCTTTCCAAACAAAATCACAGACAACATTGTTGGACACTGGAGTTAAATTGAATCCTTTTATGGGCGCGCTTCGTAGTAATTGCTACGTGCTGCTACGTGCCTCTACGGCGTAGCTGCCGTAGCAACTAAATTAAAGGGCTCTCACATATTTGAGAATTTGACAAACAAAAAATAAAGCAATAAAAAACTCGTGTACATTGTTTTACAAATAAATTGGAGTTGTTTAAATGGGTTTTAAAAAAGTTAGCTTGGTAAAAATAGTTTTCTCTACAGGGAGTAAATTCTTAAATATCATCAGTGCGATAAAATATTACACAAAAAATTCAAAATCGCAGATTTTATTTTCAAAAGTGAAAATTTATATTCGATAAATGTAAAGTAGTTCGTTTTCTTTTCGAGTCAAAGGCAATATGTGACTGTGTATAATTTATCTTTTAAAGGTCATTTAATTTCATTTCAAGAATTGAGTCCCAGAATTAACCCTGTATGGGGTAAGCACAGGTGTTAGATCAGTCAGAAAAAGCCAGCCAAGTGCGTGACGGACTTTGCACATTTAGGTTCCGTACCATCCCTTCTGTTTTAAAAATTTGACCATTTGAAATTGGTTTAGATAGTAAAAATTAGAAGAAAAATCTCATTTACCAATTTATCCACTTCATAAGATCTAAACAACGACACCGCACTCGATGGGATGGGAACGACAACCCCCCTACTTGTGTGGGAGCCCCTCTTAAAACATGAAAAAATATTATTTGACCATGCATATGACTTTGGGTCAACAAGATGCTATACTGTGAAAATTTGAAGACTGTAGCTGCAACCATTTGGCTGTAAAACCCGTGTGACAGACGACGGACGGACGGACATATGAGTGACAGCAATAGGGCTCCGTTTGGATCCTTTGGGTACCGACCCCTAAAAAGGAAGAAACATAAAGTCTAAGTGGCCTTTTATGACACCTATCTTTATTAGGATTTGGGTTGGTTCTACTCTTGTAGTCAGCACAATGGTTCACCACGGCTCGTCAGCATTTAGTGTGTGTTTTAAGATCGTTGACCAATCTAACAATCCCTGGTGTCAGAGTTGTTGAACCGCTAAAGGCGTCTGACATTAATCATGAACGACTACTTCGGTAGATTGTACCAAAGAAAGGCTTAACGAACCTTCTGAGCCATGGGATCATCTTGATTTTTGTTCAATCAGGTAATTCATCCTCCAAAGTTCTAGGTTACGAAAACTAGGTGAATTGAACTCAGAACCTACAGGATATCAGCCGAAAGACGACCGTCCACTGCTGGACATAGGCCTCCCGTAAAGATCTCTATGACGAGATGAGATCGTCGGTTCACCTTCGCTACGATGTGGGGGGTCTGCCTACGCTTCGTCTTCCGGTACGTGGTCGCCACTCTAGAACCTTTAAGCCCCATCGGCCATCGGTTCATCTTGCCATGTGCCCTGCCTACTGCCACTTTAGTTTAACGATTCTCAGGGCTATGTCCGATACTTTAGTTCGTCTGTGGATCTCTTCATTTCTGATTCGATCTCGCAGATAGACTCCGAGCATACACCTTTCCATAGCCCTTTGGGTGACGATTAGCTTCCTGATAAGGCCCATCGTGAGCGGCCAGTTAACCATAAGATAATTTATGAAGGCATTCGTTATTACACAGTCCTACCTCCATTTGACCTTTGCAACCCAAAGGGCAAACTAGACTCATTCCTAGATAAGGCTTTGCCTGGTTAGTTAGGTGGAAAACTAGACTATAAGAGTTTTACATCCACGAAATGCCTCTGAACGACTTAATTCGCTAAACGACTACTTTAAGGTGAAAGTACCGTAGCCGGAATCAAGGGCTTAAGGCCGATTTAACCTTAATCTGTTGGTTAAGTAATTATTGATTAGATAACTAACAGAATATTTTTTTTCTTGGTCAAAACCAAAAAAAATTTACGTACACACAACTCTCTGCCTGCGTCTGTGTTCCCGAGTTCATATACCTAAGCCGAATCTATTCAAGTCGCGAGTAAGTAGGCTTCTTCTGGGCCAGCTCGTTTTGACATCCACATTTGTTTGCGTGTTGAGTTCATTAAATTACGATGGGACACTTAATAATTTAAAAAGTCCATATCCATTAGCTAACCGGTCAATTAGTTAATAAACAGATTATGGTGAAATTTGGGCTAACGTGCTTTCAGAAACATTGGAAACGCTCGGCTTGTTTTACCTCTAGCGTAGCTGAGCTCTGAATTTCATAGGGGGTGATCGTGGTGATTTCAACGATATTACGGGATATTGTAAGGAAAGGTTTTTGTTTTGGTAAAATCGTTAAAATTACCACGATACCCCAGTTTATCGGAAAGAAAAAGCTCACTCAGCCACGAGCGTTTCAACTTGGGACCAAAACATTAACAAAAATCTTTCTCAATTTTCTTGGTAACCCATGTACCTGACTGGTGTAATTTGGAGAAGAATCGATTAATAACAAACGCTGTGGGAGATCGTGAAGGATTGAACGTCAACTCTGTTACACGGGAGCATTATTTACAAAGTTATCTTTAAGGGCTGCACAAGTAAGACTGGATAAGTGCGACTTGGTGTCGCGCACCAAGGGTTCCTTACTACACCATCGTACACTATAATAATTTTTGATTGGTGGAATTTTAGTGGTAGGTAAGATTACTGCGCCATAATTTTTTTTATGAAAGTATAGTGTAGGCAACGAAGCAGTTGACCCCAACATAATTTTCTCAGGCCGATTTTATTTGACAGGATGATAAAGTATCATGAATTAAATGTAATTTCAAAATATACAACGTGTTAACGGAATAAGCGAAAAAATTAAAAGTACCGATTAAAAAAAAAATAATAGAAGGTTTGTCTCATATAGTGTAATACACCAGCAAAATATCATCGACTGAGGATTTAATGCGGGGGTCTTCATTCAACGATCCGCTTCGTTTCCTAGACTAGTAAAAGAGCGAGGTGGAGGAGTGTGGTCTCTTGCTACCCCGATGGAAAAAAGGCGTGATGTAATGCATGTGTATATGAAAATAAACTTCTTTGGTAGTTTTGTTAATTTTATTTATTATTTTTAGGTCCACCAACAAGTTTATATCTTAAAAGCTAAGTAAAAGAAAGAAAATGTTGATATTTAGAACTGAAATTCCGTTTAATTCGTGGTATAGTTCTAATACAGAGCCCTCGGTTTTTCATCGATGCAACAGTTAAGTACATTGTTCAGAATACATCGTAAAGTTGAACAATTTTCCCGTTCCTCAGTAAAAAAAAAACTGAAATACGGTTTCCTTGCACACATGAAGTTGTTCAGTTTAAAATAAAATAAAATTGAGTTCAGTTTAAAATTAAAGTTAATGTATGGTAGACGCAATACAGGGTGTAACAAAAAGGATATACCAACTCTGAAGGATGTGAATCTGCCTATGATACTGAATAACTTTCCCGAAGGAACATAGGTCGAAATATTAAAAAAAAATTTTGACCAACCATCAGAAACTTAATCAGCTGATGGCGCATTTTGTATGGGAGGTGCAAATTTTTTTTTCCGTATTTCGATCTATGTTCCTTGGTGAAAATTGTTCAGTTTGATGTGCAGAATCACATCCTTCAGAGTTGATATACCCTTTCTGTTACACCTCGTATAAAATTTGGGGTCGTAATAACTAGCACAGAAACAGTATTTTTTTTAGTTTTTTGTTTGTATCTTTTTGACATCTAGAAAAATACAAGCGTACAAAATAAGTTTTTTGAATAAAAAAAAAAATATCTTGTTTGGTTTAGGTTTGTATGGGAAACCAATTAAATAATATTGGTTACGCTTTCACGGCTAATCTGCTAAGCCGATTTTGTTGAAATTTAGTGTGAAGATAGTCTGAATCATAAGAAAGGACACTGGCAACATTTAATAAAAAAAAAAACTGATAGGGGGAAAATAGGGGATGAAAGATTGAACCGATTTTATTAAAATTTGGTCAAAAGATAATATAAACGATGAAAAAGGACACAGGGTACCTTTTATTAAAGATTAATGTTTGTATGAGAACTCAGCTGTTTCAGCAATGTAATATTCTGATATTATTATTATTATTTTTTTCAAAAATACCTTAGGCACTCAGATGTATTCAAAATTTTTAATGTGGGAATTATTATCACCTATCATCACCTATTGACTTTTATCCAACTCTTCTACTACAAATTTTGTGTTCGAAGAACTCAAAGTTTTCGCATCAACGTGGTTTATGGAAGTCGGCGGGAGACAATCATGACATCACGTGGACACTTCAGCAGTTTCCCAAGTTAATTATAAAGTTCGGGTTTGGCTAGCATTTAATAATCTTTCAAAAAGAAACCTATGAAAGTACCTAATTAAATTTTTAAAAAGAGCACACGCAAGAAAAAACACTTAGAGTGAGTTGCACCATCAAACTTAACCATAACCGAATATAGGCTGACTTTTAATTAGTTCTTGATAGCAAAAGATATGCATGTACTCATGATACTGAACAACTTTTCCCAAGGAACATATGTCGAAATACGAATAACCAAATTTGACCTCCCATAAAAAAGCGCTATCAGCTGATGCAGTTTCTATGGGAGGTCAAAACTTGATTTTCGTATTTCGACCTATGTTCCTTGGGGAAAGTTGTTCAGTATCATGAGTACATTTACTATCAAGAACTAATTAAAAGTCACCTTATATTATACACGGCTTGCTCTACATAGAGTGGATACAGCAAGAGGCGTATATAGGGTGACTTTTAATTAGTTCTTGATAGTAAAATGTATGCATGTACTCCTGATACTGAACAACTTTCCCCAAGGAACATAGGTCGAAATACGAGTACGAAAATCAAGTTTTGACCTCCCATAGAAACTGCATCAGCTGATGGCGCATTTTGTATGGGAGGTTAAATTTGGTTTTTTGTATTTCGACCTATGTTCCTTGGGAAAAGTTGTTCAGTATCATGAGTACATGCATATCTTTTGCTATCAAGAACTAATTAAAAGTCACCCTATATGCGGTTATGGCATAGAATAGGTAATAAATTGTACGAGGGTCAAGTTAGATGGTGCAACCCATTCTTACCTACTTTCTTTTTTTACAACTAGTTAGAAATATTACATAACTAAACATTTTTTACACTTTCAATATAAAGTCGAGTGGATTTTAAATTAAACGTGTGTAGAACGAACTGAAGCGGCATTATATTGCCTGGACATGTGCAGATGTATAAGATAAATAGCCTCTGTCTCTATGAGCACCTGCAACTCTGCAACGACTGGTTATCCTCGCGACTCATATTTTACCGAAATCCTTTTAGACAGGACAACTCCTTCCATTTGAAGCAAGCTTACCTACCTTAATAAACGTATTTCACGAACTGCAAAGCGCAAAATGGCGCAAATGTTGTAATGTTTTACCAAAAAATAATATGTAATCTTGATAAAATTTCATTTCTGATAAAGAGCTTCAGACATTAAAAACAATTCAAGATTGTTTTCTGCCACAAACAAATTGACTGACAGTACAGTAATTGTATTTTAAAGGTGGCAGGGCTTTTGTGCAAAGTCCGTCTGGGGAAGTACCACCCCCTTGCCTATTTCAGCCGTGAAATAGCAGTGTTTGCACTGCTGTGTTTCGGTTTGAAGGGTGACGGAGCCAGCGAAATACTGGCACACGAGACACACCATCTTAGTTCTCGGGGTGGGTAACGTGCATTGCTGTCTTATTAGTGTCAAGATGGGCGGTGGTGACCACTTTCCCCTGCTCGTTTGCTCACGTGTCACATAAAAAAGAAATGTAAATTGTATAATCCCGTATTACATTATGCCTTGGCATTCTACGAAATGCCGATTTTTTTTATTTAGAATAGAATAGAATGGAATAGAATGGAATAGAATGGAATAGAATGGAATAGAATGGAATAGAATGGAATAGAATGGAATAGAATGGAATAGAATGGAATAGAATGGAATAGAATGGAATAGAATGGAATAGAATGGAATAGAATGGAATAGAATGGAATAGAATGGAATAGAATGGAATAGAAAGGAATAGAATGGAATAGAATGGAATAGAATGGAATAGAATGGAACAGAATGGAATAGAATGGAACAGAATGGAATAGAATGGAACAGAATGGAACAGAATGGAACAGAATGGAACAGAATGGAACAGAATGGAACAGAATGGAACAGAATGGAACAGAATGGAATAGAATGGAACAGAATGGAACCGAATGGAACCGAATGGAACCGAATGGAACCGAATGGAACCGAATGGAACCGAATGGAACCGAATGGAACCGAATGGAACCGAATGGAACCGAATGGAACCGAATGGAATAGAATGGAACCGAATGGAATAGAATGGAACCGAATGGAACCGAATGGAACCGAATGGAATCGAATGGAATCGAATGGAATCGAATGGAATCGAATGGAATCGAATGGAATCGAATGGAATGGAATGGAATGGAATCGAATGGAATCGAATGGAATCGAATGGAATCGAATGGAATGGAATCGAATGGAATGGAATGGAACGGAACGGAACGGAACGGAACGGAACGGAACGGAACGGAACGGAACGGAACAGAACAGAACAGAATAGAATAGAAAAAGTTTTATTCAGTAAACAATTGAACTTAAACTAAACTTAAAACTATTATATGTAACTAGCTATGTCTACTAAAAAGGCAGCCAGCTCAGCTTATGCTCTGACCACTTTTAAAGTAGTCAGGGCGCTGGTTTTCAGCTGGTACCTATTCGACTAGAGAAAAAATAAAAATAAACTAAAACTAGGAACTAGATATTTTCTGTTCTGTGTTATTTAATTACCTAATACAATTAAGTACATTTGTCATTTATTTGTCATTTAAATAATGCCACGGCATTTCACAGAACGACTCGTAATTCGTTTCTGCTTGTGGTCGTAAGATAACCTTTTTTTTTTGACGAGGGGAAATCCTACATGGATACCCGGTCGCTCGGGACAGCGGCCGGGTTATGTCAGACTTCTACTGATTAAAACCCCCCGGTGACCATCATCGGCGCATGACGAGTGACTCTGGGATCTCCTGAGGAACGCGACTAGTGTCACCCTCGCGCGGTGCTCGTGCCCTTCTTCTATTATTCAATCCTCCTCACTGCGAAGCAGTAGTAATACGAGGTCACATCAACCCAACCTAACCGATCCTTGCTTGGGATCGGTTAGGTTGGGTTTACCGTGACTAACGGTCTAAAAATGCACCGTGATCTAAACCCGTTTAAAATCTGCCGCCGCCGTTTTACAACTTGCCGACCGTTTACAGTTTGCACGCCGTTTGTAAACGGCGAATTATACGATTTGCCTGTGACGTATCTATCAGCTGATGCCGTTTCTATGGGAGTAAATTATTTTTTGTATTTTGTCTTCGTCTTATGGTCCGAGTAACATACTGAAAAGAACGCAAGTACATGTGAAGCCAGTCTTGTCGCAATTTGCATCTGCGAATCAAACACAAAGACGTCCATTCAGCTGGTTTCAAGAGCTCATCTCGACTGTACAAACGGATCCCCCACATATTACACCGGTGCACTCTGGGATCAAAGGCAGAGGGACGGATCACGAAGAATGTTGCCATCCTTTCTAGACCGTAAAACAACCAATTGGCCAATAAAAAATAATAAAAAAATTTTTTGAAGTGAAAACTTCTTTAGCGGCGCTTAGCACTTTTTAGATGGGTAAAAAAGGTTAAACTCGCGTCAGATTTCGCGTCAGATCTCGCGTCAGATCCGGAGCCTGATCGAAAAAGCGTCAACTGTCAACCGTATTGTTATTACAATACGGGTTGTTATTCAGTGACACCAAAGAAGTTCGCGAGCAATAGCGCAATTGACACTTACAAAAAGCATAATATTCAACAATGCAAGTTTTCACTTCTGCCGGCACTCCCGGAGTGCAACCCGTCCTTTTTAGGGTTCCGATACCAAAATGGTAAAAAAAAGGAACCCTTATGGTGCCGCTCTGTCTGTCTGTCTGTCCGTCTGTCTGTCACACCTCTATATCTCAGCAACCACTTACGCTATCGAGCTGAAATTTGGAATAGTTTTAGAATATAGTTGCCCAACTTAATTGCACATGAAAATTTTTTGAAAAAAGTATGATTATTAATGTAAAGGGGGCCAAAATAGGGGGGGCCAAATTTCAAATTGTCGCTACTAGGTCGAGTGGGGTATCATATGAAAGGGCTTTACTTGTACATTTTAAAATATATTTTTGTATTTTTTAAGTTTCTTAGTTTTCAAGTTATGATGAAAAATGTCAAAAAAAATACCATTCCCCCCCCCTTATCTCCGAAGTTTGAGTAAGGGAAAATCTGAATTAATTACAGTTGACAGAGGTTTATGTAAACTTTACAGCAAAAATAAAACGATCTTTCTAAGTTGCACAGTTTTTCAGAAATCTGCAAAAAACCTTTACAAACAAATTTAGTTTTGCGGTCCTGAAAATGGACTTTATTGCTTCCAAAAATACTATAGGTATATCGGAACCCTCGGCGCGCGAGTCCGACTCGCACTTGACCGGTTTTTTTTTCCGCCTGTTCACACTATCCCCACTCATTTTCAGAACCAGATTTTTTAAAATTATTTTTCAGAAAGCACTACATAGAAAATACAACACATAAACATTATGATAAAAACAAAAACAGTACTAGAAATAAGAACATGAAATAATAGACCCATGTGCTGTGATGTGACCAAAGAGATTTTAACCTCGCTGCGCAGCGAGGTTCAAATCTCTTTGGATGTGACAACCCGAAAATAAAAGGGCCTCACTCAGCGTAAGCTGCAGCATAGGCTGTCTGGAATTTTCTAACATCTACCCCTTTCAGACTATCAAAACAGTAAGACTAAAATGAGCCATCGGTTCCTTCAACAAACAAAAGAATTAGTCACATAAAAAGTGATAAAAAAATATAAAATCCTAAAATCCGCTAAAATAAAAAACTGATTTTTCATAAATTTAATACACCCAGTGTCTCGCGCTATTAAGGCCTTAACACACAGAGCAACACATCAAAATCGATTCAGCCCTTTAGTAGTTACGGGGGAACAAAGAAACGGACATTTATAAATACATACATACAGGTCGAACACAGATATTATATCATTTTGTGCTTCGCCGCAGTCACGTAAAAATGTGGATATTTCTGTTTATTTCTCTTGTGTGTTAATTCTTCGTGCCTTGTGTGAAATGGGCTTTAGGTAGACCTATCGTGTACTAACATATGATATAAGGTTAATAACCTACCATATAATAGCCAACCAGGGATTTTTCTTTTTGAGATTTAGGCATGGGTCCCACAGAGAAAGTTTTAAGTTACCTCCTTTTGCCTTCTTGAAGAAACTCACTATTTACTCTACTGAGTAAACAGTATGTTAGTCTTGAAGAAACATACTGTTTACTCTAATGCGTAAGTTAGTCTTGAAGAAACTCACTGTTTACTCTATTGAGTAAGCTAGTCTTGAAGAAACTCACTGATTACTCTATTGAGTAAGCTAGTCTTGAAGAAACTCACTGTTTACTGTTATGAGTAAGCTAGTCTTGAAGAAACTCACTGTTTACTCTAATGAGTAAACAGTAAGTTTCTTCAAGAAGGCAAAAGGAGGAAACTCAGAACTTTCTCTTTGGGACCAATGTCTAAATCTCAAAAATAAAAATCCCTGGTTGGCTGTTTCCTTGATACGGCCGTAAGTTTTACGTGGATAAGTCTATGTACACTCAACAGCACATCAGTAGAAACACTTTTAGACCTTATAGCGTGGTAATAGAGTTGAAAAAGTTTCTACCGACTTGCGGTTGACCGTACGTTGGAACAGTCAAGAGTACGTCAAGCTCCCACCCACGTCCACTCACCCCCATCCATTAACCCCTCCTCACCACACCTCCCACATCCCTTCCCGTACCTCCCCTCCCCTCACTCTCTGACTGATCCAAAGCTCGATGTAGTGCCAATTGTTGCCGGGCCACATTGCACGGAATGACCCCCCCAAATTAAAGCATAGACGTCCACATCAAAAAAGTTTCTCATACTAACTGATTCGATTAATGGATAATATGGTAGGGGTGTCCCGTGAGGTGCCGGCAAAGGTCCCGTGTGGTGCCGGCAAAGAATAATACCAACCCATACATACCCGTGGGTGTCGTAAGAGGCGATTAAGGGTTATAAACTGGAGGATGGGCGGTAGCATCCTCCTTTGTATCTTACACCTTACTTACTGCGGTCACCTACAACCGCGGTTCATGGTGCCAGCCGTAACGCTAACAAGCGAGGTGGCTAAGGAGTATGATTGGTGTTAAATTGAGTGCAGGATTAGAAATAGTGTGATAAGAGAACGGTGTGGCGTAAAAGAAGACGTAGTGACCAAAATCGAGAAAGGGATGCTGAGATGGTTTGGTCATGTAGAGAGGATGAATGAACGAAGACTGACGAAAGAGATCTACCAGGCGAGAGTGAATGGAAACGTTGGAAGGGGAAGGCCTAGGCGAACGTACCAGGACCAAATTCAGGACGTTCTGAATAAAGGCCAGGTTAAAAGTACCCTAAACCGACGAGCATGTATGAAAGGATTGATGAAAGTACAGGAAGCAAGGGAAGTATGTCAAGATCGTAGCAGGTGGAAAACTGTGGTCTCTGCCTACCCCGACGGGAAAGAGGCGTGATGTTATGTATGTATGTATGTATATTCAGGGCGAAAAAAGTGTTTGCTCATATGGAATAGCTTAGGGTGATACTAATAAACATCTTCAAGACAAGAAAGTCGGGGGCTGTAGCTGAAACAGACCAGCATGAAAATCGGGAAAACTCCTCCTGAACACGGGGCTCCGGTCTAGGAGTTCTCACGTGGTTTTAGGGTTCCGTACCTCAAAAGAAAAAAACGGAACCCTTATAGGATCACTTTGTTGTCCGTCTGTCTGTCTGTCAAGACCCTTTATCTCACGAACGGGTAAAGGTATCAGGTTGAAATTAATACCATATAATAGGATCCATGAACCACACAAGATCTGAAAATTGAAATTTTTTACAACGACGCCATCAAAAGATATGGCATTTTATGTCCTCATCTCCATACATTTATTCAAAAATGCAAAACCTACTCGTACAGGGTACTTCCCGTTGACCAAAAATTATGAAATTAGGCAAGAAGCTAGGTCTCACAGTACAGATAATGGGAAAAGTCTGAAATCATTAAATATTACAACTTTTCTCACAACTAATGGTAACCAATTGTGGTGAGCTCCCGTTTCAAGAACATTCAAATAAGAGAAGGGTCAAGTTGGATGGTCGCTGAGGCGATTTTTGTTTTAGTTCTATTTAAAAACGGGAACACTTACAAACTTGAAAATTGGTATGTTTATAGTGCATAAGCTATAAAATAACAACAAATAATAAAATTTGGTCAAGCGCGTGTCGGACTCAAAAAATCTAGCACATTAACTTACTGAAATTTCAACTAATACAATTATGTTTATGTGGTGGTACGGAACCCTCAGTGCGCGAGTCGGACTCGCACTTGGCCGGTTTTTTCTTGATCCTCCTATTGTCCCCCATCTACTGAGACATCTCGTTTTCGCCCTGAATATCACGTGAAAAACCAATGAAAAAAATTTGTCGCCTGCCGTACCAATATTTTATTTTTATATTTTATTTTTAAAATAATTGACAACACCCTGTATTATTCTGTGGTAGGGTTGGCAACAGTGATCACGTAGCTTATTAAGGTCGCGTCGTGCTCATTACGGCTCGAGACGGAGAAAGATTGTACGAGTATAGTGCCTATATGTCGCTCATGAAAAATCGTTGATGTAACGGTATACGATTGATTAATTTCGTGCTAGGAAACTTCATTTAGCTGTTTTGTGAAAAAAACGTTTCAGATTGTCGAGCGTAGCAGTTACGTTGACATTTCATTCTAAGGATTGAAGCTAATTAAAAATTTAATATCAAATAAGAGTTATATGTACCACAGAATAAAGGAATAGTACAACGGTCACTCTCCGGCCCCCTTGCAATCCACCCTGTACGGTCAACCGCACGTCAGTAGAAACTTTTTCAACTCTATTACCACGCCATAAAGTCCAAAAGTGTTTCTACTGACGTGCTGTTGAGTGTACCTCGCGCGCATATGCCCACAAGATTCTCTTGGTCCTACTGAATATGCGTGCCTACGCGACCTTCATCTAAATATATAAAAGAGCATGTCCTGACTGACTGACTGATTCATCAACGCCGAGCCGTAACCGCTATAGATACAGATCTAAAATTTTGTACACAGGTTTTATGCACGTCAAAACCACCCACTAAGAAAGGATTTTGGAAAATTCATCTTCCAAGGGGGTAAAATAAGGGATGAAAGTTTGTATGAAAGTCCTTTGTTTCTTGAGCTAGATTGACACTAATTTGAATTTAAGCTTCCGGTAAAAAATAAAGAAACACATTTTTAAGTATTTCTTAAAAATCACCCTTCAAGGGGGTGAAAAATGGGATGATTTTTTTTCCGTATGTTGGTCTATAAGTCTTTCATTTTTTAAAGGTAGAATTATAGAAATTTGGTACCGAGCTAATGATAAAAAATAAAAAAGTACGTGTTTAAGAATTTTTCAACATTCATCCCCTAAGGGGGTGAAATAAGGGATGAAAGTTTGTATGAAAGTCCTTTGTTTCTTGAGTTTGATTCACACAAATTTAACTTTAAGCTTTTGGTAAAAAATAAAGAAATACGTGTTTCAGAATTTTTCAAAATTCATCCCCTAAGGGGGTGAAATAAGGGATTAAAGTTTGTATGAAAGTCTGTCAGTTTTGAAGTTAGGATCTTCAAAATTTGTATTTAGACTGACGACAAAAAATTAAGTTCCAAGTGTCTCAGGGTTTTTGTAAATTCTACACCCTAAGGGGTGAAGGGGGGGATGAAGTTGAAACTCCTAAATTTTAAAGTAACATCCAATAAAATTTATTATTTAGGCATTATGGTTGTAATTCTGTGGAACATACATCCCTGTTATTGAAATTCCACCCCAAATTCAACCCTTTAAAGAGGGAAATGGGGTAAAAAAGTCTAAAAACCAATATGGATGTCGTTTGTATGGTTTATCGGGTCGCTGATTACGAAAACTAAAACAATTTTGAAATCCAATGTGGTAGACGTGAATAACCATCATCCCCTGGGGATGGGGTTGGGGTGCGATAGGGTTGATATGTCTAAAAATCAATATGGGTGTCGTTTCTATGTTTATATAAGGATAGGGATAGCGGTTAAGACGGCGTTAAGGATAGGGATAGGAGTAGGGCTAGGGTTAGGGGCAGGGATAGGGAGAGGGAGAAGGAGAGGGAGTGGGATGGGTGTAGAGAGAGAGGGAGTGGGAGAGACTGCACATTGTCTGAATAACACGCGGGCGAAGCCGCGGGCACAGCTAGTATTTCATATGAGCGCTCGATGTATGTAGTGCGTCCGGTGTGTGGTTGTACCTATAAACAGAAGCTTATATTCAGAGCAGTTGAGGTGATTCATTGTCCTTGCCTTAATTAATACAAAATACAGTTTTTTTTATTCAATTTCATGCACAAAGGTACAAAGGCGGACTTAAAGCCTGAAGGCATTATCTAACAGTAAACCGACTAACAGTAGATGCAGAGACAAGTTGGTAGGTGCATAAATAATTTAAAAAGAAATTTAATTAAATACAGTTGGTTAAAGGTTGACTGGAAGAGATCCCTATTTGGGATAAGTCCGCCTTTGTGCCGATATTGTTCTTTTTTAGGGTTCCGTACCTCAAAAGAAAAAAACGGAACCCTTATAGGATCACTTTGTTGTCCGTCTGTCTGTCTGTCTGTCTGTCAAGACCCTTTATCTCACGAACGGGTAAAGGTATCAGGTTGAAATTAATACCATATGTTAGGGTCCATGAATCACACAAGATCTGAAAATGTAAATTTTTTACAGTGACGCTATTTTGATAGCGTCGTTGTAAAAAATTTAGAGATATGGCTTTTTATGTCCTCATCTCCATACATTTATGCAAAAAAGGAAAACCTACAGGGTACTTCCCGTTGACCTAAAATTATGAAATTTGGCAAGAAGCTAGGTCTCACAGTACAAATAAAGGGAAAAGTCTGAAATCATTAAATATTACAACTTTACTCACAACTAATGGTAACTAATTGTGGTGAGCTCCCGTTTCAAGAACATTCATATAAGAGAGGGGTCAAGTTGGATGGTCGCGGAGGCGATTTTTGTTTTAGTTCTATTTAAAAAAGAGAACACTTAAAAACTTGAAAATTGGTATGTTTATAGTTCATAAGCTATAAAATAACAACAAAAAATAAAATTTGGTCAAGCGCGTGTCAGACTCAAAAAATCTAGCACATTAACTTTCTGAAATTTCAACTAATAAAATTATGATTATGTGGTGGTACGGAACCCTCAGTGCGCGAGTCCGACTCGCACTTGGCCGGTTTTTTTTGTTCTTAAGTGTGTGTATTTTTAAGTTTCTTGGTATAATAAAGAATTTACAAACAAACAGTATCCGTGTTGGATTATCAGTTGTTACTTCTCTACATAGTATAAAGTCACTTCCATCTGTGGTCACTTCCAACCGACCAAACCTCTGTACGCTTAGATCTTTTATACCACGCAACGGATTTTAATGCGGTTTTCATCAATAAGAGGAAGGTTTTTTCGTTTAGTTGAATACTCGTATTATTTTGTGTATTTTATTTTTAAATATGGCGATAATTGTTCGATATGTCGGAAGAAATCCAGCCGACTGAGAGCTTTCATTGAAAATGCTATCATCTGCTTTCATATTAAATTCTTTTAAAATATAACAAAATAACCATGCAATTTGCACCTGTGCAAAGCCGGGACGGGTCGCTTGTTAATTACAAACAAAACACAGCAGTAGTTATCTACGTTTCTATACAAACTTTTTCACATCATTTTATTTCTCAGTTTTTTGTTTCTCATTAATATTTGCTATTCAAAATTTTCTTGCTTTGCCTTAATACTACGGTTTTTGTCTTGAAAATTATTTTTCCCCTTTGCAGGCTGCAAGAGTTCCAGGTAACAAAGAAAGGGATGAAATGTGCCAGGTCATACTTCGACGGTTTCTTTGTGTTACTGCAGCCTTCTTCATTTTCTAAGTGCGGTGGAAAAAACTTACATAAAAAGATGTGACTCAAGTACTGTGGTATTCGTAGGCCTGTGTTTTACTGCGACGATGTAAGAAAAGAAACCTCAATGCAGGTTAACTTTTTATCTCACAGGTATAATAAAACTTTGAGAAGTAATAAACTAGGTAGTACATTACACGTACGTTCTTGGACGTGTTTAAACTATAAAAATAGTTTTGATATTGTAAACCAAATCATATGACACATTAAAAGATCGACAAGTTCATTTGAGGAGTTTGTTTTGTGGGGAATATCCTCACAAAACAAACTAATAGACAAAAAAAAATCAAAAAATTCTTGACAGAAATCAAAAAGGATCATTGTACTAACTGTACAAGTGATGTATTAAGAAAGCACCGTGCTTTGTGTTCTACAGAATCGTTGTATTTGACAACCTTGTTACAACCTCATTTACACGTTACTTTACAGTTACTAAGACAACGAAATGATAATAAAAAACTGGTCAAGTGCGAGTCAGACCCGCGTGCCGAGGGTTCCGATATACTTTTAGTATTTTTGGAAACAATAAAGTCCATTTTTAGGACCGCAAAACTAAATTTGTTTGTAAAGGTTTTTTGCAGATTTCTAAAAAACTGTGCAACTAATAAGGATCGTTTTATTTTTACTGTTATGTTTACATAAACTTCTATCGACTGTAAATAATTCAGATTTTTCCTTTTACAAACTTTATTTTTTTATTTTATTTTTTATTTGTTTAGGACAACCAGTAACAGTTACATTAGTACAAACCACAAAAACTTAGATACAAATTAAAGGTAAATGCACTGTCTTTAGGTGCCACAGCATGCAATTGGCAGTACAACATCACTTAATTAAAAACTTTGGAGATAAGGGAGAGGGGTATTTTTTGTTGACTTTTCATCTTGAAAACTATGAGTTGTAAAAAATTGCAAAAATATATTTTTGAATGTACACGTAAAGCCCTTCACTCGACTAGCCCCCCCCTCCCCTCTTTGGGCCCCCTTTGCATTAATAATCATAAGTTTATTTTTAATTTTTTCATGTGCAATTAAATTGGGCAACCATATTCTATAACTATTCCAAATTTCCAGCCGATATCATGAGTGGTTGCTGAGATATACAGGTATGTCAGACAGACAGACTAAGTCGCACCATAAGGGTTCCTTATTTTTACCACTTTGGTATCGGAACCTTAAAAAGAAACATCTACGAACACTATTATTGAGTCTCTATATTACAGTGGATCTTACTGCAACAATGCAATCAGTCTCCGCTCTTCCATGTAAAGCAGTAGCAATTTCTTCAGACAAGCATCGGGACTCGGTTTCAATCAGATGCAAGCTGCTAGTCGAAATTTACATCACAAGGGTCGTGGGTTCCAACCCTATCTGAATTCTAGGCGAGCGCATTCCAATGCATTGGTTTAGAGATTTGCTTATAAGATGATATTGTAAACTACGTTGGCGACACAAATACTTATGTCGCCAGTAGAATCTAGATATTTCTGGACATTTTAAAATACTTATATGGATTTCTTAAGGTGATCCGTTTTCCATACAAAAATTCAAATGACTTGCATTCTTACGCGGGACATACAATTCTCTTGAAAAACGAACGAATACTGCTATTTTTAGTTAAATTTTTCGCTAATTAATACAAAAAAACACTGTTAATGTACTGAAAGTACTATTTTTGTTAGCAGTTTTTGGTTCAATATTACGATTGTGGGCGTGCGGTCAAAACTGTACGGTTGTGCTTTGTGTGCATGTGTGAGTGATCGTACTCATGTAAACACGGGCTGACAAGAGTAATTGACTTTAGTGGACTTATGGAGATATTTTTCTTATCGAAATTGTTGTAAGGCGTTGAAGTTGCACAATGAAATTTACGCGAATCAACTTTTTGCACATATATAGTTGGTACTTATTGCATTAAAAAATAAAACCTTATATTTGCAGCAGTGGCTCCATCTAGTTGCGTTCGGGGCTAAGCGGGCCGTCACAGATCACCTTAAGATCGCGTATTCAACATGCCATAACAGACAAAAGAAATCACAACCAAAATAGGGGCAAATGGTGCCGGTGGTGTAAAGACCTTCGATTGCCAAGGTAAAAATATGTCCAACTTTTGAATGAAGAAAATTATAATTAAACAAGTAAATACTGTACCGTAATTTAACCGTAATTTTTAATCTTTATTCCTAGATGTGTGCAATAAAGAGTTATTCATTCATTCATTCATTCATACTGATACAGGGTGTAAGGGAAGGTGAAATGGTGTCTCAGTCCACCAAACTGAACAAGTTGATACATTTTTGATCTCGATCAGAGTGAGCAAATCTTTGTTCATTTCCCAAAAAATGTGTCTTTGGGAAAGTTGTTCAGTTTCGTTAACTAAGCTCTCCCTTTCAGTTTCCGGTACACCGTGTCACGGAGCGGGGCTGCATGCCTCGCATGCTGCCTCCTTTCGTTATCCTGGCTCTATTGTCCTGGCCCAAAATTCCAAATTCCTATTTCAAATGTCTTCTATCTCTGTTTTTCGATGTCATTCGTGTCAAAAACAGTCAGTTTTACCTTTGATTCTGGTCGTGCTCGGACGTGCCCGCGCGCAGCACGACCACCGCCTTGTATTTACCTACTTTTTCATAATAAACTCTTAACTTTATGTTGGCATTTTGGATCCCCCACCCTGAAGAGTCTCAACTTCTGCCTGCCGCTGAGTAGCTTTCGGTGACAACCGTCTCTTGCACTCTTTATTTTTTCAAATCGCCTTTTAAGACACATTTGGCGTGTTTCGTATAAATTTACTCAGTCGTCTCCTTCCAAACTTGGTGTGTTTTGAAAATATTTCTTGGGTTTTTAGAAAACAGGCAGCTGAGATATAACGACGATATTAAATGAAAGGGTTCCATGAGCCTATTTTAAAAATAAAAACATTAAAATTTTTAGAATAGGTTCATGAAACCCTTTCAGTTAATATCACAAACCATAGGTTTCTAAAAAAGAAAATAATTAAATCCATTACTTAAAATCGATTTGCAGTGTTTTATTTCGTTGACAGTCCGCTACGAGGCAAAGCGTGACGGACAGACCGATTGGAAAAATGGCTTTTTATATATATATTCTTTATTGTGCACAATAAAACAAAACAGTAGTGATAAAAGAGGTTCACAATGGCGAGCTTATCTCTATGAAGAGATCTCTTCCAGCCAACCAGAGTTTAGTGTGAAAAAGTATATGACGGGGACAAGAATAAGTACACATCAAATAAAAATAAGAAATAAGTATAAGTACATATGTAATATTATAATAATACATAGTAATAACTACATACATATACCTACAACATAATAATACATATATTATCAAGATAAGTTTGAGAAGAAGTGCTCTTTCAGCCTTTTCTTGAAAGAAGTGACGGATGGGCTGTCTTGAATATATATTTTTTTTTATGATATAGGTATAACTGATATACACATTTTTGTAAGTTTTTATAAATTATCTACCTCTACAACAATAATTGTTGTTGTCAAGAGCGCTTTAACTTTAGTGCTACCAAAAATTTGCTCAATAGTGTTCAAGCGGAGTGGCTGCGATATTACGTCAAATCTAGAAAAAGAGCTGAATTACCTCCCTTTCTAACAAAGGGCAGAATGCGCGTGCTAGAACGGAGCGGATTCGCGCTGTTTTACGTTTTTCGTTCATTTTAGCATTTTTCTCAAAATCTGTACGCATAATATTAATTATCAAATAGCTATATTATTATGCATAAATAATGTGTTGAATAATGTGTAAAAGTTTTGGCATCATAGATTAATGGGTACTTAAGAAAAACGGTTTAAAAGCAAAAGCAGAGGTAACTTTTGTTTTTTTTATGGCGTACAAAATATATTTAATCATGTTTTGGAGTCGGCCATATTCTTGGAAAGATACTTAATTATCACATCACTTTTCGTTAAAAACCTGCTCAAGTGAAGCTCTTATCAGCCCCTTAAAAAATAGAAGAAACAATCTATTTCACAAGCATTTCACTTTGAATTCCTGCAAACTTTGAAGTCATATAAAGTTCCATCCGAGATTCCTTGTAAAGATAACGCGACGCTGCTGTAAGCTCATTAAACTTGAAATGCCGGTAATTAGGCGGCGACGTGACGTCACGTTACACGGCTGGCAATACGGACGTCGACATGTGGCATTTACCTAAATAAAGGTTAATGAGAACGTTCAGTGGAATGCGTAAGTGCGTCTAATTTACGTCTAACATAACCGTATGTTTAAATATCATCAACCGGGCTATTTTGTACCTAAGGTATTTGCGTGTGAATCGTACATACATACACACATAATACCTATCACGCCTTGTTCCCGTCGGGGTAGGCAGAGACCACAGTTCTCCACCTGCTACGATCTTGACATACTTCCCTTGCTTCCTGTACTTTCATCAATCCTTTCATACATGCACGTCGGTTCAGGGTACTTTTAACCTGGCCTTTATTCAGAACGTCCTGAATTTGGTCCTGGCACGTTCGCCGAGGCCTTTCCCTTCCAACGTTCCCATTCCCAACGTTCCCTACCTATTCTATAACTTATAATATTTAAATCCAAAAATGTGTGGTTTCCTTGGGTGTCGGTTTACCGAAAACTGGACGGGCGTGTTCACTTCAGTCAATGAAACTGAACAACTTTCCCAAAGAAACTTTTTTGGGAAATGAAAAAAAAATGTTGACCTTATCATTCAAACTGTTCGATCAGAAAGAGTAATTTGTATGGAGAGGTCAAAAATTGTTTTAATTTACTAAACATGTTTCTTTGGGAAAGTTGTTCAGTTTCGTTGTCTGAGCACGCCCCTTCAGTTTTCGGTTCACCGTCCCTTACACCCAGCTTATTTTGAAACACATGGTTGAATCACCTTTTAGTTCCATACTTAAGTATTTATTTTATTTTGCACTTACCTGAAGTCCAGTTCTTGAATCTGACCGGGGACTTCTGAGTGATATATAAGGAGTTTTTAAATTAGACCCAAATATTTCTAGGGGTGGTGTAACTATGATAAAGAAAAAGGTTTATCAAAGTTTTAGAAAAATCCTCCCGCTAGTTTTTTTCTATAAACTTCAAACAAAAAAAATATTATTATTTGCAATCATCCTGTAGTAATGATTTCGACCGTACTAAGAGCCCGAAACCGGGCCGAAACCGCCCGAACCGCGCACTCGGCTTGCGCATGATTGACTCACGACTCCGCGCCGCCGCCTGTGCTGATACGGAGTGTTCATTTTACGATATTTAACGGTATTGTTTTAAGGATTTTTCTCGAAAACTAGCGAATAGAAATGTAAAAAAATAACACCAATAGTATTCATTTAGGTCCTTGAGGTAACCCTAACAATATTTGGGTCTAATTAAAAAACACCTTATATAAATATAGGGTGACTTTTAATTAGTTCTTGATAGAGAAATGTATGAATGTACCTACTCATGATACTATCAAGAACTAATTAAAAGTCACCCTATATAAAAAAATCTCTTATAAGGCAACTCATAAAACATTCTAAATTTAACAAATACTCGTATGAATGTTTACTTTTGAAGAAAAATGTGTAATATTAATTTTTTTGGGTGATATTTTATCACACCTTGATATTCGAGAATTGGGCTCCTGATGTTGTTTACATGATAACTCCTAATGAAGTAGTGAACATAATTAATCGACTTCAAAAAAGAAGGAGGTTCTATGTTCCACTGTATGTTTTTTTTTATTATGTTACTCAGACCACGAGGCTGAACACCTAGGTCGAAATACGAAAATCAATTTTTCCTCCCGTAAAAACTGCATCAGCTGATAGCGCATTTTGTATGGGAGGTCAAATTTGGTTTTTCGTATATCGACCTAAGTTTCTTGGGAAAACGTGTTCAGTAAGATGGTCTAAGTAACATGCTTAAATTATTTTCACTATTTTTGTAGGACCCTATACTAGGTTATTTCTTTGGACCTGATTTCCTTTTGCCCACCTATTAGTGAGGTCAAAAGCAACAACTTTTGTTCTACGACTTTGCTAACAACGCACGAAATATTTTCAACTTCCTATACAAAATGGGTTGGTCACGTGACCACTTTAGTATGGAGAGTCGAAAAATTTTTGTGCGTTGTTAGCAAAGTCGTAGAACAAAGGTTGTTGCTTTTGACCTCACTAATAAGTGGGCAAAAGGAAATCAGGTCCAAAAAAATAACCTTTTATATAAACTAATTAAACAATACGCAACGAATATGATCGACACGTTGTCAGCTGAGACCCTGTATATGTGTTGTTCTTTGACATAAAACTAGACTTTAAATTATACATTAAGACATAAAGACTAAATAATTTCTTCAAACAGAAAGATTTCACTTTGAAATTGTATGGTGTGAGAGCGCATCTCAAATTAGAAGTAAAAAATTTTTCCTTTAAAAAAAAATTATGTACTGGAAAAAAATTCTCGTTTTTCGACATACATGAAAAAGTTGTTTTAAATTTAATGTTCTTTTGTGGTACTCAAACTTGTTGAAAGTTGGTTTCAATTTAATGTTCTCTTCTGGCACTTTGTGGCACTTTCCTAAGTTTGGTTAGGGTTCCAAAAATAACCAGCTTAAAACAAGGAATCTATTGTGGACACCGTCATTAATTTTAGCAAAATGTAACAAGACACTTTAAAATCAATACCGTCTCAAGGGCTTCCGAAGACAAGTTTCCAATTTAACCATTAAAATCTTGCTCGGCTAACAACTGAGGCTAACAATAAGTCTTCCCCCTATTTCTAAATGGAAACCGCGAAATTGTTTCAAATTAATAGAAAAACTTGGCCAACTCCAAGTGCAAAACGATCCTTCCGGTGTTGCCACTCTTTAGAACAATTTACGACCACTCCAATCGGGTATTTACTTTGGTAAATTGATTTTAGGAAAATTTATGGTGCAAGTTATTAGGGCGCACGTGGCGCGTACTTAAAGGTGTGCTTACCGAAGCGTATCTCTGTTTTAGCTTGCTTGTTATGAAATATAATCAATTGGACAAAAATCTCTTTCCAGAGTCTTTACAACAAAGTGTGGTAAGTATATTTTGATACCAATCTTGTTAGCGTCGTGACAAGGCACGTTTGGATGGACCACAAGTTTGGTGACCCCAAAGCGGTTGGAATATGCAGAAACATGTTGCTGCCAATCCTTCCGTCCAAGATCCTTTAATCGCCTTTTACGGCACGGGTAGAGTGAGCAATCACTTAGATAGGCCTGTTCACCTCCGCCTATTTTCCCTTCATCCTAACATACTATAAAACGTCCTCTGAAGGACGGAAGGAGGAAGGAGGTAGAGCCCCAGCTAAACGCGTGGTACGGTCAACCGCTTGTCGGTAGAAACTTTTTCAACTCTATTACCACGCCATAAGGTCCGAAAGTGTTTCTACTGATGTGCGGCCGTGTGTACCTTAAATAGGATTTACGAGATCATAGTAACGTCACTACGCTTGATAACGTTGCGGCTGGCGACTACTGTTGTTGGTGACCGCAGAATGTAAGATGGTACGATACACAGAAAGATGCTGCTGTCCATCCTCCGGTTCATTACCCTTAGTCGCCTCTTATGACAACCACGAGTAGTTACGGGTTGGTACTATTCTTTGCCGGCACTACACGATATTTGCCCTTTTGGCTTATTTTTACCCGACTGCCCCAAGACAGGAGGGTTATGTTTTTCGAGTGTATGTATGTATGTATGTCGATTTCTTTGTCGCGCTCTGCAGCCTAAACGGCTTGGTAGATTTTAACATGTGAGGTGTCGTTAGGTTCGTATTCATTGTAGGAGTGTCATAGGGTATAAAAAAAAATTAAAAAGTACTAAATAAAAAAACTATTTCAAAAAATAAAATACCCGACTGAAAAGAGAATCTTAATCGGTTCCGATTGAGATGAAATTTTGCATACGTATGTGAATCGGATGACAATGCAATGTTATTGTATCTTGGAGCTGATCTGATGATGGAGCCGGAAGATATCCATACAAAGGTGGAGATATTACCGCGTTTTAGAATCCTACAGTGCCATCTGTAGGTGGGTAGCGTCGCTTGCTCACCTGGTAATATTTTAATGATAAAACAACTCTGGGAGGTTTCTTTACGAAATAGTTGAGCTTAGCTAGGCCTTTTGGAAATAAAATCACTTAGTTTTAGCATACAAAGCAATGACTAAATTTCCCGTGCAAGATGCCGCATTCATTAGTTTTGTAATATACTGTAGTTTTTCTACTCCATAACAGAGGCGCTGTTTTTATTATCGCGTTTTAGAAACCTACAGCGCCATCTGTTGGTGGGTAGCGTCGCTTGCTCATCTGGTAATATTTTATTGATAAAACAACTCTGGGAAGTTTCTTTATAAAATATTTGGGTTTAGCTAGGCCCTTTTGGAAATAATTTTCTAAGTTTTAACATATAAAGCAATGACTAAATTTCCCTTGCAAGATGCAGCATTAATTACTTTTGTGTTATACTGTAGCTTTTCTACTCCATACCAGAGGAGCTGTTTTTTTTATGTCGTCTACCCAAGGAAGTTTTAGCCCACGCTTCGCCAAAGCGAACCACCAGCGACTAAAACCTCCTTGTGACTACCAAATTCAACCAAACCTTACGTACGGTCAACCGCACGTGAATGGAAAGATTTGCAAATCTATTACTATGTCACAAAGTTCGAAGTGTTTATACTGACGTGCTTTTGGGTGTATGTAGAAAAATACAGTCAGCAGAGAGGGACTATATATCGCTTCTTAGTTTAATAAAGAACTTCCACGAAGATATGAATGGCGCTGTCGTTCCTGGTGGCATTACATCTGAGCCGTTCAAAATACGCAGAGGTGTCCGCCAAGCTTGCGTGTTAGCACCCACCCTGTTTGGTATATTTTTCTCATTGCTATTAAGAGAAGCCGAATAATGATTGCCGAATGGCAATCTACATACAAGGGCTGATGGGGAGTTCTACAACATAATTTGACTTCTTAAGTCCAAGCACCATCGCGAGGACGTTTTTATCGACAGCCTTCTATTTGCTGATGATGCAGCCTTTGTGGCCAACACTGCAGATGATTTACAAATCATCGTCGATAAGTTTTCACGGGCATGTTCCTTGTTCAGCTGAATACAAGAGTATGGCAAAACAAACATCTTACGACGAACACCAAGATGATCGTTTACCAAGCAAGGACGACGTACGCAAAACAAGAGCGACAACTTAATGTCTTGCATATGCTCTGCCTCCGAAACGTCCTAGGCATCTCCTGGAAGGACAAGGTAACCAAAAAAACGATCTTACAACGAGCACAGCTGCCCAGTTTCTTCGCATTGCTGAAGCAGAGACGATTACGTTTTTTGGGGCACGTGCACCACATGGAACCAACCCGTCTACCCCAGCGTGTATTGCTTGGTGCTATAGCGCACGCAAAAAGAAGTGTTGGTAGGCCTATGCTGCGCTTTAAAGATTGCGCCAAGCGAGACATGATCACTTTTGGTATTGAACACCTAGACTGGGAGCAGACAGCTGAGGACAGAACCAAATGGCGTAAATCATTACTGGATGGACGCAAGGTACACGATGAAGCCTGGTGTTGCGCCCGATGTGAAAAATAACGACATAACATCAGTTATTGATAACACAACCTTCACCAGCAGCGTGTGCCAGGGGGGTGATCGTGGTAATTTCAACGACATTTCCAAAACAAAAACGTTTGCCTCAAAAGTCATGTTAAGTCTTAACTAAGTGTTTTAGGCAAACGTTTTTGTTTTGGTAATATCGTTGAAATTACCACGATCACCCCCCAGGACCTGCCGCTCCCGAGTAGGCTTATTCAGCCATGAAAAACCGGTCAAGTGCGAGTCGGACTCACGCGCCGAGGGTTCCGATATACCTATAGTATTTTTGGAAGCAATAAAGTCCATTTTCAGGACCGCAAAACTAAATTTGTTTGTAAAGGTTTTTTGCAGATTTCTGAAAAACTGTGCAACTTAGAAAGATCGTTTTATTTTTGCTGTAAAGTTTACATAAACCTCTGTCAACTGTAATTAATTCAGATTTTCCCTTACTCAAACTTCGGAGATAAGGGGGGGGGAATGGTATTTTTTTTGACATTTTTCATCATAACTTGAAAACTAAGAAACTTAAAAAAATACAAAAATATATTTTAAAATGTACAAGTAAAGCCCTTTCATATGATACCCCACTCGACCTAGTAGCGACAATTTGAAATTTGGCCCCCCCTATTTTGGCCCCCTTTACATTAATAATCATACTTTTTTCAAAAAATTTTCATGTGCAATTAAGTTGGGCAACTATATTCTAAAACTATTCCAAATTTCAGCTCGATAGCGTAAGTGGTTGCTGAGATATAGAGGTGTGACAGACAGACGGACAGACAGACAGACAGAGCGGCACCATAAGGGTTCCTTTTTTTTACCATTTTGGTATCGGAACCCTAAAAACGGTGAAATCGACAGAATCTTGCTTAAATCGTCTGACATAGACGGCTAAGGCCTATGATAATGATGTATGTATGTCTAAACGGCTTGATAGATTTCAACATGTGAGGTGTCGTTAGATTTGTATTTATTGTAGGAGTGTGATAGGGTATAATATTTTAGTACGGCACCTTTGAAGAGAAAAAAAGGGTGAAATAAAATTTTTAAAACCATTACTTTTACGACATGGGTATCAAACAATAGCTGGTACATACCTGATTCTAAGGTTTAAGCAAATGTAACAACATAACTTGACGTAGCAAATCTAAAAACTAAAAAGTTTAAAACAAAAAATTATTAAATAACAAAAAACCCAACTGCTTAGCACAAGAGAGGAAAACAAGCTTAAATCTATTGGATTTGGTAACTTGAATTGTATAAGATACTGCAGGCGGGGCGAACAAAATTAAGTCGTAAACATCCACAAAACGTTTTTTCGTCCCCGCCTGCAGTATCTTATACAATTCAAGTTACCAAATCCAATAGATTTAAGCTTGTTTTCCTCTCTTGTGCTAAGCAGTTGGGTTTTTTGTTATTTAATAATTTTTTGACGTAAGTACTTTAACATTATAAACCGAATTACTTACGTACGTTGAACTTTCAACTTTTACAGTCACATCATTTTAAATTATATTACGATATAATTAGGCTCGCATTACTTGTTTTCTCGCTCTGCTAAATACGAGGAAAAATTCCGCACAAAATAATATATGTGGTTACACCGATGGCGGATGATAGATGTGTTTCTCAATATCGTGAGCTTGCGCCTGTAATGGTCTGACGATACGTTATATTGGACTTTAATGAATGTCCTGTTTCATCTTAAGCTTATGAACAGCCTTTTTAGTTTAATTTCTAGTAATAAGATCTTACTGGGCCTTAAAAATGATCTAGTAGCAGATGGTCTAAAACGTAATATTGCATAATTTCCGCCATATGAATGAAGTCAAATTAAGCGTCAATTTAGTGTAGTAAATGTAGTAGTGGTAGTCATACTACCAAGTTAAGGGTGAGCGTAAGTAGAGACGCAGTTGGCGCAGCATAGGGTAGAACGCGCCTTCCCTCTTGCTTCATTACGAAGAAAACTGAAAGATAGAATAGTAAGTATATTGCCCATCGAGAAGAGAAACGGATCGATTCCCTTTGAGGTGGGAATCGTACTTTCTTTCGAGTGAAGCATAGTGCTTTATACTTAGGCTTTATACTTCACCACACCGCGGACACTACATACATCGAGCGCGAATTTGAAATTTGAATTTGGAAGGTTGCGTAGGCCCGCATATTCAGTACAAAAGAGAATCTCGCGGGTGGGTGCGCGCGGGGGTGCGGGGTAGATTGCAAGGGGGACGGAGGGTGTCCGTTCTGTATGATATTAGTATTTATTTTGTGACTTCACCTATAAGGAAAAAACTACAAAAAATTCAAACACAAAATATCGATTCAGAATTTCATTCTCTTCTAATATTTTTTATGGCGTTCACATTTCTTTACGAGTATTTCGCCAATGAAAATAGTTTTTCATTGACTTTGTTTTTTAATTTCATAAAAGTGCAAGTGCCCCGTAGTATTTCGCGGACTTAGAAATAAAAACTTTTTGTCTTGTGGCATAATGATATTAAAAGAAGGCCATCGACCGAAATTGCGCTAAATAAAAAAAAACTGCACCTGAGAAATGGATTTTCATACAATATTCCATCCCGCAAAGTACGATTGCAATGACGTACATTCTTCCTCATAAAAAAAAGACTTAGGTACTTCTGAGCAGGTGAAGTAAAAATATAATTCTGTGCTGCTCTGCCCCGTCTGCGTCCTAGCTTGCGCCGACCCTAAGCGTTGTGAAGCGAAACAATTAGGTAGCTACCTAGATGTCGGTATTTAGCATGCTACGTTCGTGCATGGCTTCCGTTAATTATAAGTTTTAATGAGCCAGCTCGCAACCATGTTAAGGAACCCGTTATATTTCTATTTCCAGAAATATTTCAGAGAGAAACGCTTAATTACTCATTTCAGGCAGTATGTGGTACAGTCAAGAGATCATCAAGCTTGACACATTGGACTTTGTGGCGTTCTTATTTCAAAAGCTTCAAGCTGTCAAGCTTGGCCTGCTGTTGACTGTACAGTAAAGAGTAGGTAAAGTTTGACACTAATAGTGCAACTCTGTCCCATGTGGTGGCGGCAAAGAATAGTACCAATGGGTGTCGTAAAAGGCGACTAAGGGTTATAAAGCAGCATCCTCCTTTTTATCTTACTTACTGCGGTCACCTACAACCGCGGTCCATGGTGCCAGCCGTAACGCTAACAAGCGAGGTGACTATGGTACTTCCCCTCTACATTTTTCCAGCAAAAGCTAGAATTCTGGAGGGAGCTCCCTGTCCTGTAGTGGACGTTTCATGAGATTTTATGATGAGTGCAACTCTAACCCCTATGGTAATTTGAAAATGGACGCTACAAAGTCCAAAGTGTCGAGCGTGACGTGCTCCTGACTGTACTTAGGCTGATATGACGTTCCTTAATTAATTACTGGGGTTTTTTTACTTACAGGTACGTTTTACTTTTATGAACTTATGAACTTTTGTAGCCTATGTGTTATTCTGCGAAACAGAGAAAGTAGTTTGTTCATAATCGAGAGTAGAATCAATTTCACGGGTTTTTGAGAGGGGTATTTTTTTTTATTATCTTCTATTCTAAATATTTCTGTCTGTGGATACGCGCGCTGGTGGTGACGCCGCTCGGTTCATGAGTGGTGAGGAGGTGAGGGAAGTGGGTGTGGCGTGCGCAGAGTGCGCGGACTAGAAAAACGATGAAACTAGAACAATGATGAAACTTTAAAATAACAATCATCATCATCATAACATCCCATGAAACGTCCACTACAGGACAGGGAGCTCCCTCCAGAATTCTAGCTTTTGCTCGAAAAATGTGGAGGGGAAGTACCATAGTTACCTCGCTTGTTAGCGTTACGGCTGGCACCATGGACCGCGGTTGTAGGTGACCGCAATAAGTAAGATGTAAGATACAAAGGAGGATGCTGCTGCCCATCCTCCAGTTAACCCTTAGTCGTCTCTTACGACACCCACGGGTATGTATGGGTTGGTACTATTCTTTGCCGGCACCACACGGGACAACCACAAAATAACAATATGTAGATAAAAAAAATATATAAGTATTTTTTTTACGGGAATGGATATATTTTAATAAAAATCAGTTGGGGTGTATGAGGGTTTCGCTTATTCCATTAACACGTTGTATAAGCTATATTATTGTAAAGTTTCATTAAAATCCATTCAGTAGTTTACAAACATCCATCCTTCTTACAAACTTTCGCGTTTGTAATATTAGTAGAAAGTAGGATTTTTAAAAAAATAGTTTTGGCTCAAGAAGAAGTGAACCACCTATTAAATGACCTCTATGATCAGCTGGTGATGCAAACCAAAGAGATTTGAACCTCGCTACGCTCGGTCACGCAGCGAGGTTAAAATCTCTTTGATGCAAACAAAGATGTTTTTACTTTCGAGCGGAGCGAGAAAGGTATTGTTTATCAGTCTCAGAACAAAGACCTCCGTGTGTCAGTTTACTATTATTTAATCTGTGGTATTGTATTCATTATGAATACCCTGAACCTGAATACCATAGAATTATAATACACCTGAATACCGATTGCTGACCTCCAAACTTCATTTGAACATGGCACCCCATAATGATGATGATTGTATTCGTGAAAAAAAAGTTTTTCTAATTTTCTCAAAAAATATGTGTTCTATCACTTACATCATAAAAAGCAAGTCTCCCGAAAATGTCCGTCCGTCGGTCGGTCGATCGGTCTGTCAGTCGGTCGGGGTCGGTCTGTCCGTCACGCTTTGGCCTAGCGGCTAAACGAATAGTCCGATTGACACCATATTTTAAATTTATGATATTTATGCGAATCTTTATGTAAGGTATCTTGCGACAGTATCCATTGGTCTGTGGAAGCGTATAAGGGGTGTTCCTTTACTACTAAAAACCGGCCAAGTGCGAGTCGAACTCGCGCACTGAGGGTTCCGTACCACCACATAAACATAATTGTATTAGTTGAAATTTCAGTAAGTTTGACCAAATTTTATTATTTCTTGTTATTTTATAGCTTATGCACTATAAACATACCAATTTTCAAGTTTGTAAGAGTTCCCGTTTTTAAAAAAAACTAAAACAAAAATCACCTCAGGGACCATCCAACTTGACCCCTCTCTCATATGAATGTTCTTGAAACGGGAGCTCACCACAATTGGTTACCATTAGTTGTGAGAAAAGTTGTAATATTTAATGATTTCAGACTTTTCCCATTATTTGTACTGTGAGGCCTAGCTTCTTGCCAAATTTCATAATTTTAGGTCAACGGGAAGTACCCTGTAGGTTTTTCATTTTTGAATAAATGTATGGAGATGAGGACATAAAATGCCATATCTTTTGATTGCGTCGTTGTAAAAAATTTAAATTTTCAGATCTTGTGTGGTTCGTGGATCCTAATATATGGTATTAATTTCAACCTGATACCTTTACCCGTTCGTGAGATAAAGGGTCTTGACAGACAGACAGACAGACAGACAGACAGACAGACAGACGGACAACAAAGTGATCCTATAAGGGTTCCGTTTTTTTCTTTTGAGGTACGGAACCCTAAAAAGTAAAAATATGATTTACCTACTGACGGAAATGGGCTTACTGTTGACCCCGATCTAGTCATGAAGACAGAGATGAGGTCGACGATGGAACGAGCTTGCCCAAAAGAAGCCTATTCACTCACTCACTCCTGAGCTTATTTTAATATTCTATAATTTGGATTCTGAATTGGGTTATCTACCTGACTGAATATTTCATTTAAATTTTTGACATAATTCTAGTATAGGTTAGTTTGTATTTTTATATAGTTTGTATTGAATTACAAACTTAAGTTTGCAGTTGATACTTATTAGCTCTTAGAATAGAATAGAATAGTATTTATTTGCTTCAAACATGGTAGTCAAGATAGAAAATATTACACATACGTCCTCATGTTTCGCCAATACATCAGCATGCAAATATTAATAAAATATACATTACAAATCCATCGGCAGTTATTTACATATGAAATATTAATTTAACACAAAATTACAATTTTATTTATATCCATTAAATTTCAAATTAAAATTTCATTGCTAAAAAGTTTCTTACATTATAAATTATTTGGTCACTAAGCCACCTATATAGTTTTGTCTTAAATAAATTTATTACTATTCGGAGCCTCTAAAATCTAGTAGTTAGTAGAGCGTTTGGCTCTTGATCTGGAGGTTCTGGGTTCGTTTCCCGGTGGGGACACTGTTCAATGATGACTCTCGTATATTGCGAGAAAGTAAGTGCAGTGCTGCTGTACCATTTATTTGTTATAAAATCCAGTCACTAGCAAGTACCTATCCATTTTAATAAATTACTGTAATGTAGGTAGTTCAAAGGAAAATAAAATTTCACGATCACCCAAAAAAAATATTTCTTTTTAAATATTCTACAATATATTAGTAATGTAGAATCACCCTTTATAAGACGGGAAATTTACCGTGGTGGTTTTTCGACTAACCGTAAAAAATCTAATTAGTCTAATACTAAAAAAAAGTTCAGTATTCTGATTGTCATTCACTTCACTTTACTTTTCCATGTGAAGTTAGCACATAACGTAAAATTAAGTAAGTTCAGTTTTTTTTATTATTAAGCGCTTACCCATTTGTGATCCCAGAAGACTTCAATATGAAGAAGGACTATTTTTCTTTGGAATCCACCTGTCAAGCGTTAAATAAGAGTGATAGTCCCTTAACCGATAGATCTCTCTCATTGTTTGCAGCGTTACGGAATTTTGTGAGGTCTGTGGAGGGATGACGGTATTTTTCTATAATTTTCCGATTCGTGCATGAGACTATACGAGCAGTGCCCATAAGGGTGTAAGGAACAGGTCTCCGAAAAATTAAAAGCATGATCAGTCAACGTAACTGAACAACTTTCAGTAAACAAAACTTTCATAGTGCAGTCAATCTACGATATGAAGTTGCATTAAATGCACATCTAAAGAAATTAATTTTAAATAGCAATATAGGCTTGAAGCTGTAAATAATTAAATCCGGCAATGATGTAAAAACAAACTTTTTTGTAAAATTACCAGTATAAGCTGACCTGTGATACATGGTAAATATTATACTGGTTGAGTTCACCATATACTGGTTTTTAAAATAGCAACGTTGTGTCGGGGATTACTGTGGTTTCAAATTTTTGAATGTTTTTACTGGTAATTTAATAAATTATCCCCTAAAGTGCATTTAATGCAACGCTCTCCATACAAACTTTCGTAGATTGACTGGACTATCAGTAAAAGTAAAAAAAAATCGGCTTCTCCATATAAAATTGCCAACTTTAATAGGCACTTTGTAGGAAGAGGCAGATTTTTTAAATTCTAGAAAGTTTTTGACAGATCATGCCCTTTCAGCTTTTGGAAACCTATCTATTACAACCTCAATATTCAGCAGTTACGTGAAGTTGGTTGCCGTCTCAAAATTATAAATTAAATAGACTGTTTCACAAAGCTTTTTTAAAGTTAACGCCCTGACATTATGTAAAGTGGCAAATTTTTCTCAATTTCACAATTTGCCTGATCCAATTTCATTTTGTTCTATTATTAATTGTTTGCAATTCTATCATTAATTTCACAATCCGCCTGTAGCGCGACCGTAACAAAAATTACAAAAAGTAAAGCACAAAGAGACGGAATGTTGGTCAAGGGCAAGTTAAGCTTGACACATTGAACTTTGTACCATATTTCAAACGCTTTATGTGCTAGAATCTCGTTACAAGTGTGTTATGGGGCTTATTAGGATAGCTGGAACGTGTTTGCCATATGTGAACCATTTCCTTTGTAATATGAATATCCCACGCAAAGCCCGGAGTAAGCCACAATCACACCTTCCCTACTTCAGAAACTAATTCGGCTTACATTCGTTACAATGTTCGTTGAAGTAAGGATATTGCAATTAACATATCCAAGCTTCCCAGCAATGTATGCCGAATTAGTCTTTGAATTCATTTTGGTGTGATCGTGGCTGTACGCAAAAAGTTCTGACATTTTTGACTTTGGCTACTCTCTTCCGGGCTTTACGCGGGAATTTGTGAATGGTTCGCATATGGCACATACGTTCCCGTTACTCGTACCGTGATAGCGCAGCTTGGCTGTACGTATAACAAATTTTAGAAGAACTCTTTAACCGTGCTTGCTTAGGCTGCGATATATTATTATCTATAAAGCAATTTACAAGTCCGAACAGAAAAGCAGGTAAGTAGGTACAAACTAGGAACTTTTCTTTTGTATTCGAATGTTGAAACTCATAAAAACATAAGCTCCCGGAGGAAATTCATATAAACTTTCCTAGTTTCAAACTTATTTGCTTCCAATGTACGTACGTGGTTACGTAGATGGTTTTGATTGTACCTACCTAGGATAATATGATAATAGTAGATTAGTAGCCAAGGGCTGTAAAGCATCAATTGCAGCCCGAGATATTTAGGCGCACGAGCGCAGCGAGGGCGCCTATAGTTCTAGGGTGCAATTGATACTTACACCCGAGCTAACTACTCTGCTTTACATCTCGATTGTGAGGTAAGTAGGTCCTTATTACCACCAAATTGTAGGTGACCAATTAGCACTATAGGGTAATAATGTAGCTAGAAAAGCCCTAGGGCGGTAAGTAATTGTAACGCCCCCGCCCGGCAGCACCTCCACCTCCACGCGCAGCTCCGCCTTGATGGCCACCTCCAGCAGCGGGGCGGCGGGCATTTTAATTACTTACCGCCCTAGGGCTTTTCTAGCTACATTATTACCCTAGAGCGCAAATTGGTCACCTACAAGACCCATTTGGGGGTATTAAGGAGATGTAAAATAATTATTTTTCTCTAAAATGCTTGGAAATCCGATCATTATTTTGACAACCTTCATTGAAATAACTGTATTGGTTAAATACGGGCGACCGCCGCCGGCCGGAAAAGTTAGTATGAAAATCCATTACTATCATGTTTTGCGGCCGAATAATTTACTATGAAAACTCATATTTAAACGATAGTCAAAGTTGCGTGTGGTTACAAACGTGTGCCCCCTGTAATTGAAAAGAAACCTATTTAGTGACAATCGTTGTTTACATGTATGCTTTTGTATTAATGTACATATGTGTTGGTGTTACAAATGAATGCTTTATCTATCTATCTATCTTTTCTTAACTGCAAAATGCGTCCTTTTCATTCTTGGAGTGGAATATATCGTCAAAAGATACTGAATAAGATTGTTTTACATCTCTCATATTCGGTAAGTAGGTCCTTATTACCCCCAAATGGGGCTTGTAGGTGACCAATTAGCGCTCTAGGGTAATAATGTAGCTAGAAAAGCCCTAGGGCGGTAAGTAATTGTTTTGTTTTTTTTTCGTGCGCCTAAATATCTCGGGCTGCAATTGATGCCTTACAGCCCTTGGCTACTAATCTACTATTTGTAACCTCATAACATTTCCTCTCTGCAATAAATTCGCATAAAATTGGCAACAATATTGAAGCTTGGGAAAGTTTTTTCATATCGCTACACGTGTGAAGAGAGTTTATTGCTTTCCGGACGTCATCTCTAGACTACATCTGCACTAATATTACAGGAAATATTTGTATTTTCGTATGTTTGTAACGATTGAACTCAAAAACTACGGAACCGATTTAAAAAATTATTTCACCATCAAAATGCTACATTATTTCTG
This sequence comes from Athrips mouffetella, assembly GCA_947532105.1. Lineage (NCBI taxonomy): Eukaryota > Metazoa > Arthropoda > Insecta > Lepidoptera > Gelechiidae > Athrips > Athrips mouffetella. The sequence continues at coordinate 7,908,667 of OX383959.1, forward strand.
AGTAACATAGGCTAGAGTCTGGCCAACGAAAGCTGTCCATACAGAACCGCGTGAACTGCAAAATAACAATTTGATACTTTAGGTCGAAATAAGAAAATCAATTTTTGACCTCTCAAAGAAACTGCATCAGCTGATAGCGCATTTTGTATGGGAGGTTAAATTTGGTTTTTCGTATTTCGAACTAAGTATGTTCCTTTGGGAAAGTTCTTTAGTTTTATGGTCTAATTAACGTGCTAAAATTATGTTTACTATTTAATTATGACCCCTATATGTTTAGATAAATATTACTTTTTTTAATGTCACAAGTGGGCAAACGAGAAGATAGATAGATAGAAACTCTTTATTGCACACAAATTAAGAGAAATTGCTTAAGAAACCTTATATCTAATTGCGCGCAAAGGCGGCCTTATTGCTTAGAGCAATCTCTTCCAGGCAACCTTAGGACTGGGAATCGCTGAGATGGACACGAGTAGTGCAGAGTTTGCTTAACTAAGTTAGACTAATTTGAAAATAAATTAGGTACATAAAATCAAACAATAAACTTACTTACCAAAATACTTAAATACAGACATAGAATAAATTAATACACATATATACTTACATAAAATAATACACATATACACAGATGTAATATACATAAATAAACATAAAAATATATACCTTTATATATATACATACATTATATAAATAATATAACAACAAAATGCAAATAAGTGTCCTATTTTCCTACAGACAACTTTCCTCTTTCTTTAGGTAGAATTCGATCAATTTAGATTTGAAAGCATTAATGGTTTTTGCTTGACGAATGTCACGTGGCAGTTCATTCCACAATCGGGCTGACATTTTTGTAAACGAATTATAATAGAAATTAGATTTTGCGAATGTTGTGGTTAGCAAATTATCGTTTTTAGACCTGGAAGCTAGCAGCTGCGAGCAGGTGGGCCACCTGGTGATAAGTGGTCACCACCGCCCATGACACCGACTGTCTTATTAGTGAAATAATTTGACACTAATAAAACAGCAAAGCGCGTTACCCACCCTGAGAACTAAGATGGTATGTCTCGTGTGCCGGTAATTTCACTGGCTCCCTTACCCTTTAAACCGAAACACAGCAGTGCAAGCCCTGCTCCTTTACGGCAGAAAAAGGCAAGGGGGTTTTACTTCCCCAGACGGACTTTGCACAAAAGCCCTACCACCTACAATATTATGCTTATTTTATATCCCCTGAACTAAGTGCTACCCGTGCGAAGCCAGGATGGGCCTCTAGTCTTAAATAAAGTCAACCGTGAAATTACTTTCAAAAACCTTCAAGATATAAAGAATTTCGGAACATTAGTTGACCTATTTCCATGAAAACTTCAGATGAAAGAAGGTAAATCAGATTTGTGATATAGGTACTTATTTTACGGAGACCTTTGTTCGGTCTACATCGACCTTTGCAAGATATGGCAGTATAATAGAACGGTTGTAGCAAATGAGCTGCCTTGCCAGGAAGACAACTCAAGGGCCTCAAAGTCCGTACGTACCTTTATAAGTATATCGTTTTCTCTGTAGTTTCCGCATTCGGAAAAGGCCTTTCCTGTCATTGAGCTTAGCATACCTTGAAGATCAGTAGTAACTAAGAATAGTTTTATAAAATCGCGAGGAGTTTTTGGCAGATATCCTATGAATTTTGATTTAATTTCTGTGATGTATTAAAAAGTAAGTCCCGTTTGGTGCCGGCAAGTCCCGTTTGGTGCCGGCAAAGAATAGTACCAACCCATCTCTGCCCGTGGGTGTCGTAAGAGGCGACTAAGGGCATAAGAACCGGAGGATAGGCAGCAGCATCTTTCTGCGGTCATCGACCATCTTACATACTGCGGTCACCAACAACAGCGTTCGCCAGCCGCAACGCTTACAAGCGTGGTGACTATGGTAAATCCCCTCCTAAGTACCACGCATTTTTGCTGAAGTTCTGGATGGAGTTTACTGTCCTGGTATTAGGTAAAAGGTATACATAGGTATTATGAATGAATGAATGAATGTGAAAATTTTAATCGTTAAATTAGATACAAAAACACGACGGCAATCAAGAAAATTAGGGGTAAGTGTATTAACGTATTGTATATCTCACAATATTTTATTTGGAACTACTACTTGAAAAAAAAAATCATCCTGCATAAACCACGTGGTCTTTTTGTATTCCCATAACTAAAGGGGCATACTCAGATATCAAAACTTATCAACTTTCCCAATGAAAGATAGGTCGAAATACGAAAAAAAGAAGATTAACTTAAAGGTAAATTTTTTAATTTGTATTTTAGTGTCTTTGAGAAAGTTGTTCACTCTCGTTGGCTGAGCCCCTTGAGTTATGGGAGTTCAAAAAGAACACCTTCTGGATAAATAACAACGTTACATACTAAGTTATTTTAACAAGATGTTTAAGAACGCTCGTCGATGAGGAAACTTTGTAATAACTGCTCCAAGTTATAATAACGAGCGAAGCAAGGTTAAACCAAGCTCGTCTCGTGGCAAAAGCCATTTCCACAACAGGATTTCATAATAAATTGAAGTAGACTTTTTTATCTTTTCGTTCTTAAGAACCACTGACATTAATATAGTACAGTCAAAAACACATCAAGCTTGAAAGATTGGATTTTGTATCCTTCTTATTTTTATTACAATTTTATGAGGGCTACAGTCGCGCTTTAACTATCAAGTTTGACTGACTGGACTTTGTATCTTTTTATTTAAATTATACATTTGGGGATAGAGTCGCGCTTTAGCTATCAAGTTTGACTAACTGAACTTTGTATCTTTTTATTTTAAACTAGCTGTTACCCGCGACTTCGTCCGCGTAGATTTTATAAAAAAACAGAACTCGAACTTAATTGAAACATATTTTACGGAGCGCTTATCCTTCTTGATCCCTACGTAAAAGATGCATTTGTACTTATCCAAGTTGAATAAATGCATCTTACTACAAACTTAATTATCTTTTGATTTTATTTAACTGATAGGTAGTGCGGAATTTTCATTGTCAACTGTTACAGGCGAACTTAAAAAAGAAGGCAATAAAGGGAGTGAAGTGAATGGGTAGCGAGGAGGTATTCATAAAAGTAAAAAAGGTCCCTATTCCTCCCTATCTATCCTTTTGTATCCCCCCCCCCTACATTCCCACTCCCCCTCCCTCACCCTCTCCCACTCTCTCTTCCTCTCCCTCGCCCCTCCCTCTTCCCCCCCTCACCCTTCCTTCCCCCTCCATTTCCCCCCTTCCCCTCTCCCCATCACCCTCCCTTTCCCCCTCGCCCTCCTCCCATTCCCCTCCCTTTCCCCCTTCCCCTCACTCATCCTCCCCTTCCCCCTCTCCCTCCCTCTACCCCCCCCTCCCTCTACCCCCTCCCACGCCCTCTACCCCTCCCTCCCCCCTCATTTTCCCCTCCCTTACACTCTCTCCCTATCCCTCCCCCTCTCCCTCTCCCTATCCCTGACCCTACCCCTATTCCTGCTTCTACCCCTAACGCCATCTTAACCGCTATCCCTATCCATACTAATATTATAAATGCGAAAGTAACTCTGTCTGTCTGTCTGTCTGTTTGTTTGTTGCTCTTTCACGCCTAAACGGCTGAACGGATTTTGATGAAATTTGGTATGGTGATAGATGGTAACTTGGAGACGGACATAGGCTACTTTTTACCCCGGGAAAATATCTCATTCCCGTGGGAATCTACTCATACAATAATACTCTACCGGGGTTGTATCTGCTACAGCACACCGAAACTACTTAACCGATTTTGATGGGACTTTTTTTTATTCAACTAAGTATCGCTGATTACGAAAACTACTAGAATTCTGAAATCCAACGTGGTAGACGTAAACTACCATTATCCCCTGGGGATAAGGTTGAGGTGCGATAGGGTTGAAATGTCTAAAAATCAATATGGGTGTCGTTTGTAAGGTTTATCGAGCCGCTGATTACAAAAACTACAATGATTTTGAAATCCAACGTGGTGGACGTGAAATACCACCACCCCTGGGATGGGGTTGGGATTCGATAGGTTTGAAATGTCTAAAAATCAATATGAGTGTCAGTTGTATGTTTATATAAGGAAAGGGATAGCGGTTAAGATGGCGTTAGGGGTAGAAGCAGGGATAGGGGTAGGGTCAGGGATAGGGAGAGGGAGAGGGGGAGGGATAGGGAGAGAGTGTAAGGGAGGGGAAAATGAGGGGAGAGAAAGGGGTAGGGAGGGGTAGAGGGCGTGGGAGGGGGTAGAGGGAGGGGGGGTAGAGGGAGGGAGAGGGGGAAGGGGAGGATGAGTGAGGGGAAGGGGGAAAGGGAGGGGAATGGGAGGAGGGCGAGGGGGGAAAGGGAGGGTGATGGGGAGAGGGGAAGGGGGGAAATGGAGGGGGAAGGAAGGGTGAGGGGGGAAGAGGGAGGGGCGAGGGAGAGGAAGAGAGAGTGGGAGAGGGTGAGGGAGGGGGAGTGGGAATGTAGGGGGGGGGATACAAAAGGAGCGATAGGGAGGAATAGGGACCTTTTTTACTTTTATGAATACCTCCTCGCTACCCATTTATTCAACTTGGATAAGTACAAATGCATCTTTTACGTAGGGATCAAGAAGGATAAGCGCTCCGTAAAATATGTTTCAATTAAGTTCGAGTTCTGTTTTTGTATAAAATCTACGCGGACGAAGTCGCGGGTAACAGCTAGTCCTTATATAAACATACAACTGACACTCATATTGATTTTTAGACATTTCAAACCTATCAACCCCATCCCAGGGGTGGTGGTATATCACGTCCACCACGTTGGATTTCAAAATCATTGTAGTTTTAGTAATCAGCTACCCGATAAACCATACGAACGACACCCATATTGATTTTTAGACATATCAACTCTATCGCACCCCAACCTTATCCCCAGGGGATAATGGTAGTTTACGTCTACCACGTTGGATTTCAAAATTGTAGTAGTTTTCGTAATCAGCGATACTTAGTTGAATAAAAAAAGTCCCATCAAAATCGGTTAAGTAGTTTCGGTGTGCTGTAGCAGATACAACCCCGCTAGAGTATTATTGTATGTGTAGATTCCCACGGGAATGAGATATTTTCCCGGGGTAAAAAGTAGCCTATGTCCGTCTCCAAGTTACCATCTATCACCATACCAAATTTCATCAAAATCCGTTCAGCCGTTTAGGCGTGAAAGAGCAACAAACAAACAGACAGACAGACAGACAGACAGAGTTACTTTCGCATTTATAATATTAAGTATGGATATATAATTGGGGCTACAGTCGCCCCATAACTATCAAGTCCGACTGACTGGACTTTGTATCTTTTGTCTAGATTACTTTTCAGCGGTTAAAAATAGCTCGTAAAATTTGACCACACTGGCAGCATGTGGTCTTATTTCAAATTAGTTCAATTTTGACAACCGAGACCAACACACCTACAACAATGCCGACATATGCTTCCAATAAATAACGATATGCGAAATCAATCACAGATTTTCTTACAGAGTTTCCTATTTAATAACTACATCTAAGTTTGACACAAGTTTCATCAAATTAGTTTGTTAATAAATTTTATTTCAAATGCTACCCGTGTTAAAATAATTTGACATACGCTAATATGGCGGCATTAAAATAACAATGGAGGTATGGAGTAGAAGAATGATATTAAAATTTTAAGAAAGTAATTAATTAAAAATTATCGCGTGTAATAAGGGAACAATGGCCGAAAATTGGAAGCAAAAATTGTACCACTTTTAACTTTTTTGACGATTGTTTTCAAAATCTATAACAGCGGGTCCGTTTGTACTCCGATAATGAATCGGTCTGATTTGAAAAAGTGGTCTCCAAGACACAGTTGAATTCAAAACTTAATGCAACTCACAAATAAATACTTAATCACAAAAATTCTTTAAAAATTTTTCAAAGAAGTCAACCAAAAATAAAAAATACAGTCATAATACGGCTTCAGTATTTCTTTGTTGGACTTAGGAAACTTATGTACTTTGGCATTTTAAAATTAGTGATTAAACGAACTTACCTGTAAGTGAAGTTATATCGTAATTATACGAAGGCTTCGTCCGAAGAGATTAGCAATTAGGTAAATACTTGTAGTATCGATCAGTGATCGCCATTCTTGCACTATATTGAGGGTAGGTAAACTCTGTTTACATATTTTTTCTTATGTTTACTTGTTTTTATTTTTTTTTGTGACGGTAGACATAAACTTACTTCGATTGCCATTTGCGCCATTTTATTTCATTTAGTTTAGAGACCTATAATATTTTACGTATAGGGAGGGCACTAGATTTATTATTGCAACGAGTAGGTATAAGTAGTACAATACCAAAATACTCAGGGGTGGGTTGCTAATCTCTTCGGACGAAGCCTTCGTATAATTACGATAGAACTTCACTTACAGGTAAGTTCGTTTAATCACTAATTATACTCGGCTTCGTCCTCGAGATTAGCAATTAGGTAAACACTTGTAGACTTTTAGAGATAACGTAAAATATTATTAATTAAAATAAAAACTAGATTTTCAATCAGACAGTAGCTTTTATTTTACAGCTAATATTTTAACTGTGATGATCAATAATCGCTCGAGCGAAAGATTCGTCATTTGAACGATCAGTATTTAAGGGGCGATTATAAAATGTAAAGAAAGTATTAGAGGTGTCGCTCCAGCCAGCCGTGCGGCGGATGACGTCCAGGCTGACACCGAGCTGGTGCGCGCGCGAGGTGGCGGCGTGGCGCGTGCTGTGCGCGCCGAGCGCCGCCACCGGCACTCCGCTGTCTCGCAGCGTGCTGCGGATCCAACGACTTAGCGTCTGGCTGGAGACCGCAGCGTGAGGTCGCTTTAAGGTGATAAACAAACTTTTTACATTACCACGAAGAGGTGATGTTTTTTGTAAAAAACTTTGTAACGTTTTTGCGGGGCATATTTCGGGCTTTTGTTCAAAAAATGGGAGAATTAATGTGGGTTGAGCGGAACCTGGTCGCGATGTTTTGATCAAATTTGTAATTTTAATACATATTCTCGATGATGTTGTGGAAATATTGTCAATATTTATTTTTGATAGGGTTTGTACCCTGTGAGCGGTGACTAACGCTAAAAGGGTAGCAAGTTTCTTTGAGATAACTTCGAGGGATAAGTTTGTACATGGAAAAAGGGTTGATAAATAATTTAAAACTATTGAAGTATCCCATGTTGTTTCATATCTCGGCAACGCGGGGCGTAACCGAAATATACCCTTAAAGAAACGTTTAATAGTATCGTCTTGTCCTATATGACCACCTAAAATCAACGAAATCGCAGAACTACATGTATTTAGAGTTCCGTACTGCGCTCCTTCATTATATAACACAGTAAAAAAAATAATAACATTAGAAACGGATCCACAAAATAAATCAATTTGATTATCTAAACAATTATAATACCATCTTTTTAAATAAACATCGTATTGTTTAAGAGACGCTTCTGATAAAGAGACGAGCATTATATCTAGCGCTGGCGGTGGAGTGTTTCTCTTTAACCACGCCGTCCAGATAAGACTGCGGCCGCCAGGGTAACCTTGGCGTGCATATTGCGACTGCTGGAATCAACAGAAATAATGGCATTTTCATTTGGTCTAAAGTATATAATATCAGATGATACCAAGCTCCTGAAAATGGGGTACCACGGTTGAGTGGGCCACATTGGTACGACTACGACTCCGTTAGATTCATCTGATATTACTTTCCGTAACACTTTGAGGATAATCGAAAAGGGGGGAAATGCATAAAACTTAAGATGTTTCCATTTAATGGTAAACGCATTAACTGCGTGGGCCTCTGGATCTCGATGCCAAGATACGTATGTATTACATTTCTTGTTGATTCGGCTTGCGAACAGATCGATTTCTGGGTTACCAAATTTTGTTACAAGTTGCTGAAAAGCAGCTGGTGACAATTCCCATTCAATATCGGGATGTACGCGCCTAGACTCAGCATCCGCGTCTTTATTATCTGCTGATCGAATGTAGGAAGCGTACACATATAAGTTACGGCGTTCGCACCATTGCCACAACTTTTTCGCTACATCATTAAGGTGTGGATATTGTATGCCACCCATACGATTTACGTATGAGATGGCAGTAGTATTGTCTATGCGCAGTAGAACTTGACAACTACTTAAATATTTTGCAAAAATTTTGAGGCCAAAAAATGCTGCTAGGATTTCCAAATAATTTATGTGCATAGCTCGCTCCTTCTCGCTCCACAACCCGCTAGCTCTTTCTTCACCACAAGCGCCTCCCCACCCCGTTGTTGAGGCGTCTGAGAAAATCTCCATGTCATAGCTGTCATGTTTAATTTTATTAACAGAAGTTGAAATAGCATATTTCCACCATTTCAAGTCAGGTAACATTGACTCGGGTATATTCATATATTTATCATAGTTGTCATTATTATTAAGCAAATTTAAGTATTTTATACGTTCAAAAAGCTTCGTATATACCCACCCATATTCAATAGCTGGGCATGCGGAGACAAGCAAACCAACAAACCTTGCAAATTCTCTGATTTTACAGCGTTTTAATTTAAATATTTTTTCTATTTCGGACTGAATTCGAAAAACTTTTTCCGGTGGCAAACTGACATGAAGATTTTCAGAGTCGATATTATAGCCGAAAAATAAGCACACTTTGCTAGGCAAAGTAATGCTTTTTTCTTCGTTTATAATGATGCCTAAAGAAGTCAAAAGAGTTCTTGTTTGATTTACATTTTGTAAACAATCATTGTAAGATTGGGCTATAAGGAACCAGTCATCCAAATACACAGTGGATAAGTAACCAGCAGAACGCAGAAGTTTTGCCACAAGCTTCATGACTTTGGTAAACACGTAAGGTGCTGTACTAAGGCCAAATGGTAAGACGTTAAATTCATAGAGTTCGTTTTCAAATTGAAAACGCAAATACTTTCTTGACTCTGGATGTATTTTTATTAGAAAATAGGCATCTTTAAGATCAATTTTTGCCATGAAATCATCTTTTGAAATTATCTTTAAAGCTGTACGAAGATCTTCAAGTTTAAAGTGTCTCGTGTCTATGAACTTATTTAATTCTTTTAAATTGAGGATAAATCTCATCTTACCAATTGGCTTTGGAACAAGAAAAATACTTGACAAAAATTGTCCCTCGCAAGGCTGACACTGGGAAACAGCACCAATGGATAATAAATCTTTGATAGAAGACTTGAAATCCGTCTTTTCCTGATCAGAAATATTTCTGACAGAAGGAGGGGCATTTTGATAGACAGGTCGTAGAAAAGGTATGTTGTAGCCACTGATGTATGCTAGTATAACTGGATCACTCGTTAAGAGGTTCCATTGTACAATAAAGATTGCTAGTCTACCAGCATAATTTACCGGCTGTGTTAGCGGCGGGTGTGACTGCCTCGATGACTCTGCGATCGCTTGTAGGAGCTCCCGCGCTGATCTTTCGTCGCTGACGTCTTCGAGCTCGTCGTCGTCTTCGGAGCTGCTGGTTGAGCTCGAGCTGCATTGGCTCGAACTTGTCCTTTCCAGTTTTTTGATGAGGTAGACACGTTGGTTTTACTCGTTGACGGCTTGGGTGTCGGAGGCGGCTTCAATTCGGCGCCTTGTTTATTTATGGCCTTAGCTGTTTTTAAAGTGTCCGCCAAATTTTGACCAAACAGAAATGTATCTATCTTTGTGTTTTGTAGGGATTCTTTCATATCTTTTTTGACGCCAAATGAGATGAAATTTCGGCGAACATTCGTTTCGTGATGTTGACAATCGCATATAGTTTTTCCTGTGTCGATGAGCAGACGCAGCAACTCTGTGTTTTTATCTTTGGAAGATAAGACCAGCGTAATTGCCTCTCCAAGGCTTGAAATGGCTGAAGCCATTAATTTTTGTTTTTGTTCTATAACAGCGTCACGCTTCAAGACTGTTTCAGACAGCGCAGCTTTAATCTCTGGATTTAGTGCTGGCGCTCCAATAAGCTTACAATTCCCGGGGATCAAATATTTAGCTGTAATCTCCTTACGATCTTCTTTAGAAAGGCCAGTAGTAGCGGTGTGCTCAAAGCGAAGTGCAACGTCTTTCTGAATATCCTTACCAAATTTTTCTGTTTTGTTCGGGTCTACATCAAGGATTTCCATAATGTCGGTATCTAGTTCCAGCGTGTCTTCTATCTGTACCTCTGGATCTGGTTGTGTTGCCCCCGGTGCCGCTGTACCCGCGGTATCTGGGGTGGCGGCGATGGCAGGGTCAATGGCCTCTGCCTCATGGCCGGAGGAGGCACCAGGATTGTTCACGGGCTGCTCTGATTGGTTCGAGTGATTCGACTCAGGGCGGTCTGAAATAAAAATATTTCATGACGTAATCCCTACGTTTTGCAATGCTACAATATTAAATTGCTTAAATAACCTCCAGGAGTTATCCACAGTACTAAAAGACTAGGTGTGAAGAGATAGCCTCGTGAACTACACACGAACCTCATGTGAAATAAACCGATATTGCATCATAATTTATTTATAGGGAGGAGATAGCCTCAAAAACTATCCACAACCCATAATAGCGGCACGAGACAGCCTCAAAAGCTGACCACAATACCACGTGCAACATAGTGGAATAAAAAAAAGATGTTGATATTGCATACTTTTCAATAAAGTATTTATGGAGAAGAAATAGCCTCAAAGGCTATCCACAACCCATAATAGCGGCACGAGACAGCCTCAAAAGCTGACCACAATACCATGTGCAATATCAGTAAAAAACAAAAGAAATTAACCATTACTTTGTGACCGACGGGCGTGTGAATCCTCTTCCGACGACGACGAACTTGATAAAACACGTGTTCGATAACGACGACGACGTTTTGTCTTCCTTTTTATGTCTTCTTCGATCTTCTTTAACTTTTCACATAATTTATCGTAATCTTCCTTATGCACGTACTTCCGTTTCGGCATTTTTGACTTCGAGAATGCTCTTTTTTCGAAAATGAATGAATCTGCTATGAACGTGTGCGGAATGGCAGAGCACTAAATCGCGAATGAAATAAAATGGCGCAAATGGCAATCGAAGTAAGTTTATGTCTACCGTCACAAAAAAAAAAAAAAACAAGTAAACATAAGAAAAAATATGTAAACAGAGTTTACCTACCCTCAATATAGTGCAAGAATGGCGATCACTGATCGATACTACAAGTATTTACCTAATTGTTAATCTCGAGGACGAAGCCGAGTATAATTTCTAATTTAGAACCCAAGTAAATGTGGGCACTTTTCCGTTTGGAAATTGTATTACACGCTGTCTCTATAAAAATAATAATTATTTCAGTTTCTTATCCCGTTAAAATTGATTAAAAGAATTTTTTCCCTAAATGTACTTTCAGGATATTTTTTGTATATTTTCTTTCTTACTAATTAAGGAAGAAAGTCGTGATTAGATCTTGATTACATTAATTAAGTTTATTAATAGAATTAACTTCCGTTGCTTCAGCGAAAGTCGCAGTATGGTTGCTTAGAGACAGTCGCGTCCAAAAACAAAATAGGTGCCATGCCGTAAATGTATTAAACTTTTTAATTTTTTACCCGACTACGGCAAAAAGCAGGGTTATGATTTTAACTCATAACTACTAAACTACTATCGTAATTTGACACACGTACCGGAAGACGAAGCGTTGGCAGGCCCCCCACAAGGTGGACGACGACCGACTTGACTGGTCAAGGTCGCGGGAAGCCGCTGGATGCGAGCAGCGCAGGACCGGTCGTCATGGAGTTCTTTAGGGGAGGCCTATGTCCAGCAGTGGACGTCTTTCGGCTGATGTGATGAATTTGACACATAAGATATCGTTAGAAGCATCTTGATCATTCGCTAGTTATAGGATATATATAAGACATAACATTAAATTGAATGTGGCGCCCTCTAGAGGACAAAGAATAAAAAGTAAAATATTTTTAATGATGGCGTGTTGTTTATATACTACGTTATTTTTTTTGGGCCTGATATGCGTATGCCCACCTTATTTCAGAGGTCAAAAGCAACAACTTTTGTTCTACGAATTTGTTAACAACCCACGAAAAATTTTCAACTTCCCATACAAAATGGGTCGGTCACATGACCACTTTAGTATGGGGAACCGATTTTTTTTTTGTGCGTTGTTACCAAAGTCGTAGAACAAAATTGTTGCTTTTGACCTCTGTAATGAGGAGGGAATACGCATAACAGGTCCAAAAAAATAACCTTGTATAATGTTAGCTTTGTTATATGTAAAAATCCCCAAAAAAATTTAAATAAAAAATAAAAAACTAAAACCTGACTACTGAAAAATCTTGCTCTAAAAAGTATGAAACAAGAAAATATTGTAATCTGAAATCGTACGTAACAAACGAATGTATTTAATAAATATTCAGATAATAGTTACCACGCTACCTACCCTAAAAAAGCGATCATAAGCTTTGGGCGAAGTGACATTGTGGACATTAAATACCAAGGATGTTTAAGCAGCAGCACTTTCTGCTAAGGATGAAGCCATAAGCGTATCCTTTTCTGGCATGGGACCTCCATACTAAAATGTATGATTTTTAGGGTTCCGTACCTCAAAAGAAAAAAACGGAACCCTTATAGGATCACTTTGTTGTCCGTCTGTCCGTCTGTCTGTCTGTCTGTCTGTCTGTCAAGACCTTTTATCTCACGAACGGGTAGAGGTATCAGGTTGAAATTGATACCATATATTAGGATCCATGAACCACACAAGATCTGAAAATTTTAATTTTTTACAACGACGCAATCAAAAGATATGGCATTTTATGTCCTCATCTCCATACATTTATTCAAAAATGAAAAACCTACAGGGTACTTCCCGTTGACCAAAAATTATGAAATTTGGCAAGAAGCTAGGTCTCACAGTACAAATAATGGGAAAAGTCTGAAATCATTAAATATTACAACTTTTCTCACAACTAATGATAACCAATTGTGGTGAGCTCCCGTTTCAAGAACATTCATATAAGACAGGGGTCAAGTTGGATGGTTGCTGAGGCGATTTTTGTTTTAGTTCTTTTTAAAAACGGGAACACTTACAAACATGAAAATTGGTATGTTTATAGGGCATAGGCTATAAAATAACAACAAATAATAAAATTTGGTCAAGCGCGTGTCGGACTCAAAAAATCTAGCACATTAACTTACTGAAATTTCAACTAATACAATTATGTTTATGTGGTGGTACGGAACCCTCAGTGCGCGAGTCCGACTCGCACTTGGCTGTTTTTTTTTTTTTCAAACCCTACACGTAAAATTTTTATCTATCTCTCAGAGAAATTATGTGACTTGGGACTAATAAATGTTACCTATTACCACAGTTTTTCTGGTGAATACACTTACCATTCAGGAAAAAAAATGTGTAAAAATCACGCATTAGGATCATTACGCTTCCGTTCTTAGTATTCATGATCAATTCACAAGTAAAAAAAGATATATTTTCACTTTTGCAAACAAAGTTTAGGTAAAACATTGGATTTTTAAAGATTTCTTGTTTTTTGTAAAACTTGACCGGTATTTTTGGCTGACTAGCCATTGTCGACTAGTAGACGTTTTACACTTCACTACCTCACACAGACTATGTACAGTCAAGAGCACATCAAGCTCGACACGTTGGACTTAGTACCGTTCTTATTTCAATAGACGTACAGGCTAGAGTCCTACCACGAGTGAATAGCTTGACCTGTCGTTGACTGTACTTAACGGACTCTATTCTGTGTTAAGTCATTACTACAAAAACATATTTGAGTTTTACCCTGGCCAAAGTCCCAAATTTGTTTGTCTCACATCAGTATCAAAACAAAAAATAACTGCTTGATGAAATTTTTTTTTGCATCTCTATAAATTAAAAATAAATAAATCTCTGTTTTTTTTTTCAAATATCCTTGGGAATATACAATAAGCTTATATATACACCACAACAAATTCCAAATTCCTTGGGAATATTTCAATGTTCTTATAACTTAATAAGCAGTTATATAAAAAAAACTGATTGCATTTGCAGTAAATATTAATAATTAGCTGTATAGCTGCAGTCAGTCCGTGTGATATAGCCCCAAAATTTATTTATGCAAACACCGTATCAACAAAAATCAGGGAAAATAAAGAAGAAAAATATACGTAAGTAAATGTTAAAGCGAAATGTTACATAAATACTGGCACTTTGGTTTTTACAAAGCAGCCATAACATCAATCCGTCACGATCTCGTAAAGCCTCTGCCAAATTGTTTATTCACCCTGTTAAGCCAGCTTCACAGCAGATATGAAAGATTAAGCAGCATTTTATAGACTTGTACCCACGGAATGAAAACAATACTAGAAGAATAGGAATGGATATTTTTTTATAGGTAAATGTAGTGTGATAAGGGAACATTGTAGCGTTAACAAAAAGCTGATATGGTTTTGTCATATAGAGAGGATTAATGGAAAGAGACCAACGAAAGGCGACCATATAAGGATGAATGGAAGGCCTAGGCGTAAGTTCCAAGATCAAAGTCTGAATAAAACCCAGGCCAAACCAAAAGTACCCTGACCGAACAGATTGACAAGAGTAGAAGAAGAAGCGAAGAAGAGCACAGAAGTGTGTCAAGATTGAAGCAGATGGAAAAATGTGGTGTCAGCAAACGCCTACGGGAAAAAGGCGTGATCTTTACGTGCATAAAACACTGTCTTGACGTATTAAACATATTTATCAACCACTGTCAACAAAGATTGGCGATTGGGTTGCCTAAATTCCTAGCATACTTGCCACTTCTTCCAGTGTTTTATGTTCTGTGGTAGTACCTGTCGAGGAATCACGTTAAAAATGTATACTAGTTTAATATTCACGCAAACATCTCTTGGAAGCTGTAAAATTGTGCAGAAAGATGGCTTTTATAGGATAGGCTGTTGAATTTTTATACAGTCGTTCGTCATCTGTAGGGAAAAATAAAGTGTAGAACAATTTTTGTAAGGTAGGTTTACATTTGTCTTCGATCTCATCTGGTGATAGATAGCTAAAGTGGGCCAACGTAAGAAGTGCGTTTTGACGTTTCCTTATCACCAACACAAAGGGTTCATTTTCTTTGCAGGTCGTAATGTTTCATACGTTTGACAGCTGTCAAAATGAACCTATTAATAATGAACCACCAAAAAGGGGTTAAAGATAGATATAGCATGCTTGACCAGATATATGTTGGTAGTGGCATTGACAACTGCACAAAGAAAACTGAAACACTTTTCGAAGGAATCCCATTTGATAGTTAATTGATAGTAGGCCAATAATATTTCTAGGTAGGTATCTTTCTTACAGAAAGTTGTATAGTTACATAATCAAGGTAACGTATACTAAAATGTTTAAATTGATGATAAAGTAACCCTGTGTAGACGGAGTAGCTGTTGCCCGCGGCTTCGCTCGCGTGGACTTCGTGTTTTATGTAGTTACCGGATTTCCGTATAAATGAGATATTTTCCCGTCAAATTCCGCATACCCGTCCGCATCCCCGTCCGCATCCCCGTCCGCATCCCCGTCCACATCCCCGTCCATATCCCCGTCCGCATCCCCGTCCAGTTCTCCGTCCGCATCCCCGTCTGCATCCCCGTCCGCATCCCCGTCCTTGTCCCCGTCCGCATCCCCGTCCGCTACCCCGTCTGCATCCCCGTCCGCATCCCCGTCCTTGTCCCCGTCTGCATCCCCGTCCGCATTCCCGTCCGCATCCTCGTCCACAGCCCCGTCCGCATCCCCGTCCTCTTCCCCGTCCGCATCCCCGTCTGCATCCCCGTCCGCATCCCCATCCACATCCCCGTCCGCATCCCCGTCCGCATCCCCGTCCTTGTCCCCGACCGCATCCCCGTCCGCTACCCCGTGTGCATCCCCGTCCGCATCCCCGTCCTTGTCCCCGTCTGCATCCCCGTCCGCATCCCCGTCCACATCCCCGTCCACATCCCCGTCCGCATCCCCGTCCTTGTCCCCGTCTGCATCCCCGTCCGCTACCCCGTCCACATCCCCGTCCGCATCCCCGTCCTTGTCCCCGTCTGCATCCCCGTCCGCATCCCCGTCCGCATCCCCGTCCACATCCCCGTCCGCATCCCCGTCCTTGTCCCCGTCTGCATCCCCGTCCGCTACCCCATCCGCATCCCCGTCCACAGCCCCGTCCGCATCCCCGTCCTCTTCCCCGTCCGCATCCCCGTCTGCATCCCCGTCCGCATCCCTGTCCACATCCCCGTCCGCATCCCCGTCCTTGTCCCCGTCCGCATCCCCGTCCGCTACCCCGTCTGCATCCCCGTCCGCATCCCCGTCCTTGTCCCCGTCTGCATCCCCGTCCGCATTCCCGTCCGCATCCTCGTCCACAGCCCCGTCCGCATTCTCGTCCGCATCCCCGTCCGCATCCCCGTCCGCATCCCCGTTCACATCCCATATTGATTTTCAGATATTGCATCCCTATCGCACCCCAACTCCATCCCCAGGGGTTGATGGTATTTCACGTCCACCACGTTAGATTTCAAAATTGTAATTTTCGTAATCTGCGGCCCAATAAACCGGATAAACGACGCCCATTTTGATTTTTAGACATTTCAACCCTATTGCACCCCAACCCCATCCCCAGGGGATGATGGTTTTTCACTTCCACCACGTTGGATTTCAAAATTGTTGAAGTTTTCGTAATCAGCGACCCGATAAACCATACAAACGATACCCGTATTGGTTTTTAGAATTTTCCACCACCATTTCCCTCTTTTAGGGGTTGAATTGGGGTTGGAATTTCAATAACATAATGTACGTTCCACAGAATTACGACCATTATGCCTAATTAATAATTTTTGTGGATTTTACTTTGAAAATGAAGGATCTTCCACTTCATCCCCCTTTTCACCCCTTAGGGTGAAGAATTTTCAAAAACCCTGAGACCCGTGAAACTTAATTTTTAGTCGTCAGCCTAAATACATATTTTGAAGATCCTAACTTCAAAACTGACGGACTTTCATATAAACTTTCATCCCCGATTTTACCTGCTTAGGGGTTGAATTTCGCAAAATCCTTCCTTAGTTGATGCCTACACTATATAAGGTATCTACGTGCAAAATTTCGAGTCTCTAGGTCCAGCCGTTTGGGCTGTGCGTTGATACCTCAGTCAGTCAGTCAGTCAGTTTATCCTTTTATATTTTAAGAAGATAACAAAACAGTCTCACGTGGAAGTCATACGTATGCGTAATATACAGAGCCGCTAGTATACATGGTGTAAGGGACATGTTGGGGCAAATACTGAAAGGGTCAGTCAATGTAATTGAACAACTTTCAGTGAATAAAACTTTCAGGAAATGAAAAATAAAATCGGCCTATCCATACAAAATTGATAACTTGATTTGACAGTTTGTATGGAGAGGCTGATTTTTGTCATTACCTAAAAGTTTTTATTCACTGTAAATTGATTAGCTACGTTGACTGATCATTCGCTATCAGGTTTTGCCAACCTGTCTCTTACATTCTGTATATGTTCCTTTCGCTAATCTCTCGCAAAACCAATGTGCGCTGCTTCTGTAAGATGTAAGAAAATTCATGTCCATTACAAAATTAACGTTACTATGCTAACATTGGGCGAACCAGAGCCATTTATGGGCAGCTGTTTACCAAAATAATGATGAAAATAGGTTGGTATTTGAGCAAGGTCTGAAATTAAACGGGAATATTCAAATCAAACAAAGGAACGAACGTGGAAACGTAATGGCTTCTTATTTATTTAGGAACGTTTTGTTTATTCCAATTTGAATATTGCGAACTCGTAGAACAGTAACTTTTTGATATTAAAGTACTTTTATACGACGTGAATTTTCAATGGTTTCGCCCCCGAAATAAACCTAAACCCAGTGATCATCATGGAAACAAACAACCTTTCCGAAAAAAAAATCTTCAAAATATTTTTTTTACTGTGTACTATAGTGATCACGTGATCGACTCATTTAAAATTGGCATTTTAGAGAATTTAAATTTAACAGTATACAGTACCACAGATTAAATAATAGTGACATTTGCAATGAGCTCTTTTCAAGGTCATGCAGGTCACGATTTAAAAATACAAAAAGGTTTCAAAAGCTCTGACAGATGGCTCTAGTTGTACAATAAATGTCAAAATTTGAGACAGGCTGTAATCTGTATATATGACTTCGATCTCTTTGCGATAAACAATATCACTAGTAATAATAATAGAATCTCAGTTTGATTCGTTGAGTTAATATTTTGTATTTTTTCAACATGCCTATGCCTTTTTTGATATGCTCTCGTTTACTAGCTTTAGCCTTTCGATTTGAGCTTAGTGTTGTGGACTCAATTTGATTGCCTTTTTAGGGTTCCGTACCTCAAAATAAAAAACGGAACCCTTATAGGATCACTTTGTTGTCCGTCTGTCAAGACCCTTTTTCTTACGAACGGGTAGAGGTATCAGGTTAAAATTGATAACGATTATTAAGAAAGAAAGAAGAAAGAAATAATATTTATTTAGCATTCAAAAGAAAAAGAAAAACATAAGTGTAAACACATAAAAAAAACAGCTAAATTGGCCTCCAGCTCAGCACATGCCAAAGCCAAAGGCTAAGGCGCTGATTTTCAGCTGGAACCATTTTTAGAGTTCAGATGATCAAAAACATATTAAGGTCCATAAACCACACAAGATCTGAAAATTCAAATTTTATACAACGACGCAATCATAAGATATGGCTTTTTATGTCCTCATCTCCATACATTTATGCACTAAAGCAAAACCTCGAGGGTACTTCCTGTTGACCTAAAATTATGAAATTTGGCAAGAAGCCTAGGTCTTACAGTACAAATAAAAGGAAAAGTCTAAAATAATTACATTACAATAGGATAGGATAGGTTTTAAAGGTTTTACTAATTAACTAGTTTTCTGTTCAATATTTTCAAAATTGCTTTTATACAATTTATTGATGAGGATATAGCGAGACATTGGACGTATATTTTACAAAAAAATATTCAGCCGTTTTTTCCCTGGAGGAGCTCAAACTTGGTGTGTTTCGAAAATGATTGAATGATTTTGAGATAACCAGATGCTCAAATGTGACAATGTGGTATATTTCCAGAATCAGCTCCTAAAGCCCTTTCATTTGATATACAACACGATAGGAATACAATTTTTTTTTATTGAAATCCCATACAAAAAATTTATGACGTCATACCTCCTGATCCAGGCATTTGACAGCTTTCATCCCGGTGGTTTTGAAAGTGTACGAGTAATATCATGTTTAATAACATACTAAACGTTGGCATCAGAAACGTTCTGGCCCTTTGCGACCTTAAGTCGAGTCGATATGGTAGATAGGCACGGAAACCTCAGGGCGCGAGTCCGACTCGCACTTGGCCGGTTTATTAAAAAAGGCTGGCATGTTTACTTTAATTCCATAGGGAACAAAAGTATATAAATAAATAAACCGAATCCATGTGATAAATATTGTATAAACATGTTTCAAGAAAGGAAGTAAAGTAAATAACACAAGCAATATCTTTTGGAAATTTTCTAGGCATGTATAAAAGTGCAAAGATCGTCATCATTTTTGTAATAATTAACACTAAAACCATAGTTTACGTTGCCGAGGGTTTGCGTTTCTATGGAAATTCCTTGCTGAATATTTTCTACTTTCTACACTCCTCGCTCTAGGACCTCTTCAATGGAGTCTTCCCTCCTAGCACTCATCCCTCTGGGACCTTTTCTGCGAACTCTTCCCTCCGAGTTCCTCTTGCCTCCAGGACCTCTTCTACGTGCAACTTCCCTCCGAGCACTATCTTCCCTCCGAATACTCTTTCCTCCGGGATCTCTTCTATGCGCGGCTTCCCTCCGAGCACTCTTCCCTCCGGGACCTCTTCCTCCGGCACCTCTTCCACAGAGTCTTCCCTCTGTACCCTCTTGAATTACCTCTGAGGTTTCCTCTTCCTTGGGACTTTTCTTCTTTTGCTTGTTCCTCACTTTAGATCGCTTTCCACTGAACTACGGTGTAGCAGCTCGGCGGCAAACAAATTACAAATGATAAAACATACATGGATGGGTGGGATTCGAACCGACGACCATCGGCTTGGAAGTCCAACGCCCTATCCACTGGACCACGCGGCTCTTAGCTGACTCGTTGAAATTTTCATACAGTTCCTTTGTATCTATACTAAAATATCCGCTTGTTGATATTCTAGTTCTTGATCTGATAGTTGTAATGGGTCCACTTTTTCCTCTGTTTGTGTGTCCAAAAATTGAAATGTTTCAACATACTGAATTGGAGGAGTTCGAGTGTTGTTTTTTGAGTTTCTGGGAAACTTCGTCTTGTTGCTGATTACGTGCGAATATGGAAGGAATAGCAATTTTTAAATTGTTTTACGAGCATGATCTTGCTTGATAATCACGAATAAGTCTGTTCTTATTTGAATCTTGTTCGAAAGTTGTAAACAAACAAAGTGTAAAGAAAAGAATGACAAATCAAATATTTTATAATGTGGCTTGTGTCAACAAGGACAATTCTGCCATCAATCCTGTTTTTTTTACGTGACATTGACAGTTGATCTTTTGGTAAAGCCATCTATCGGCAATATAGTTTATCTTTTTTTTTCTTCACATACGTCATTTTGAAAAGAGCTATTTACAAATCCAAATTCTATAATATTTTTAAGTAAGTATGATTGGTAAGACGTTTAAGCTTACAGCAATTTAAATGTAATAAAAAAAATCTTTAAAAAGGCAAATTAAAAATAAAACAATATTTGATCCATAGATTGATAACCTTGAAATCAAGTTTCAAAGATAAAACTGAATTTTAGGAATTATGATCTAATTAGCTGGTGCCCGCGACTTCGTCTACGCAGGTTTATAAATTGTAGCCTATGTGTTATTCTTATGTATAAACTATATTATTATAAAGTTTCATTGAAATCCATTCTGTAGTTTTTACGTGAAAGAGTAACAAACATCCATCCATCCATCCATACTTAAAAACTTTCGCGTTTATCTATATCTATATACTAGGTTGATCAATAAATTCTTGAAAACGCAATGAAGCTCTAGGAAAAGTATATGTAAATTGTATTTATTTTTCAACGTAATCACCTTTTAAGCTAATACATCTTGAGTAGCGTTTTGCAAGCTGGTTTATTCCCTTAGAAAAAAAGGCTTGATAATGGGACTCGAAAAAGGCCTCTACAGCATAGATCACCTCATCGTCACCATCAAATTTTGTACCACGCAATTGCTTTTTCAGGTGAGAAAAAAGGTGGAAATCACTCGGCGCTAAGTCCGGAGAATATGGTGGGTGCTGCATCAACTGGAATCCAGCCGCTTGGATGGCAGCGCCTGCCACATCAGATCTATGGGCAGGGGCATTATCGTGCTGAAAAACCACTCCAGCACGCAATTTTCCTCGACGTTTATTCTTTATTTCTTCACGTAGTTTTTTGATTAATGATGCGTAATACTCTCTAGTAATTGTCTCTCCTTTCCTTAAATAGTCGATCATTATTATACCTTCCGCATCCCAGAAGATCGAGGCCATTATCTTTCCTGCGGACGCAGACACCTTGAATCTCTTGGCTGGCGGAGAAGACGGTCTTTTCCACACCTTGCTTTGGCTTTTCGTTTCCGGGTCAAAATGGTGTACCCATGTTTCATCAACGGTTACGAAACGAGCACAAAAAGAATCTGGATTCTCTTCAATGATAGCTAAATTTTGCTTTGAAATGTCAACTCTTGTCTTCTTCTGGGCGTCTGTTAACATTCGGGGAACCCAGCGCGCGGCCACCTTTTTGAAATTTAAGCTATGAGTTAATATAGACTGAATTGTCCCAAACGAAAGCTTTAGAACCTCAGCTAAATAACGAATGGTCACACGTCGATCTTTCAAAAAGATTTCTTCGATTTTATCAACATTTTCTTGCGTAGCGGCCGTTGTTGGCCGCCCGGAGCGAGCATCGTCATTGCAGGCGGTTCTGCCACGTTTAAATTCGGCGCACCAGTATGCTACTGTCGAATAAGACGGAGCATTGTCTGCCAAAGTAGCCTGCAATTCTTCAAAAACACATTTAGTAGAAAAATTTTTCAGGCAGAAATATTTAATAACCGCACGAAGTTCGAGCTTTTCCATTTTGTGTACGAATCGAATTCCCGCCATATAAGAAGTTCAAAAAATATTATTGTTAATAGTTTTTTTTTCTTTTTTTTTTTGGCTTTGGCTACTGATGAATTTAAGATTCGAACAAAATAGATCGCATGCATGTAACGCTTTTATAAGTATCCTCTTTCAAGAATTTATTGATCAACCTAGTATATAAAAGAAGGTGACTGACTGACTGACTGACATATCAACGCACAGCCCAAACCGCTGGGTCTAGAGATTCCAAATTTGGTATGTAGGTTCCTTATGAGGCCTAGGGGTGCACTAAGAAAGGGTTTCACAAAATTCCACCCCTAAGGGGGTAAAATAGGGGATGAAAGTTTGTATGAAAGTCCGTCAGTTTTGAAGTTAGGATCTTTAAAATTTGTATTTAGGCTGACGACTAAAAACTAATATTTAATTGTCTCAGGGTTTTTGAAAATTCGACACCCTTAAGGGTGAAAAGGGGGATGAAGTTGAAAATTCTTTATTTCTGAAGTAAAATCCACATTATTTATTATTTAGGCATTAATGATGTAATTTTATGCAACGTTCATCACTGTTATTGAAATTCCACCCCAAATTCAACCCCTAAAAAGGGGAAATGGGGTGAAAAAGGCTGAAAACCAATATGGATATCGTTTGTATGGTTTATTGTGTCGCTGATAACGAAAACTAAAACAATTTTGAAATCCAACGTGATGGACGTGAAATACCTTGATCCCCCTGGTGATGGAGTTGGGGTGCGATAGGTTTGGAATGTCTAAAGATCAATATGGGTGTCGTTTAAATGGTTTATCGGGTCGCTGATTACGAAAGCTACAACAACTTTGAAATCCAACGTGGTGGACGTGAAATACCATCATCCCCTGGGTATGGGGTTGGGGTGCGATAGGTTTGAAATGTCTAAAAATAAATATGTGTATCGTTTCTATGTTAGGGATAGCGGTTAAACTGGCGTTAGGGGTAGGGATAGGGGCAGGGATAGGGAGAGGTAGAGGTAGAGGTAGAGGTAGAGGTAGAGGTAGAGGTAGAGGTAGAGGTAGAGGTAGAGGTAGAGGTAGAGAGGTAGAGAGGTAGAGAGGTAGAGAGGTCGAGAGGTAGAGAGGTAGAGAGGTAGAGAGGTAGAGAGGTAGAGAGGTAGAGAGGTAGAGAGGTAGAGAGGTAGAGAGGTAGAGAGGTAGAGAGGTAGAGAGGTAGAGAGGTAGAGAGGTAGAGGTAGAGAGGTAGAGAGGTAGAGAGGTAGAGAGGTAGAGAGGTAGAGAGGTAGAGAGGTAGAGAGGTAGAGAGGTAGAGAGGTAGAGAGGTAGAGAGGTAGAGAGGTAGAGAGGTAGACATAGAGACGTAGAGAGGTAGAGAGGTAGATAGGTAGAGAGGTAGAGAGGTAGAGAGGTAGAGAGGTAGAGAGGTAGAGAGTTAGAGAGGTAGAGAGGTAGAGAGGTAGAGAGGTAGAGAGGTAGAGAGGTAGAGAGGTAGAGAGGTAGAGAGGTAGAGAGGTAGAGAGGTAGAGAGGTAGAGAGGTAGAGAGGTAGAGAGGTAGAGAGGTAGAGAGGTAGAGAGGTAGAGAGGTAGAGAGGTCGAGAGGTAGAGAGGTAGAGAGGTAGAGAGGTAGAGAGGTAGAGAGGTAGAGAGGTAGAGAGGTAAAGAGGTAGAGAGGTAGAGAGGTAGAGAGGTAGAGAGGTAGAGAGGTAGAGAGGTAGAGAGGTAGAGAGGTAGAGAGGTAGAGAGGTAGAGAGGTAGAGAGGTAGAGAGGTAGAGAGGTAGAGAGGTAGAGAGGTAGAGAGGTAGAGAGGTAGAGAGGTAGAGAGGTAGAGAGGTAGAGAGGTAGAGAGGTAGAGAGGTAGAGAGGTAGAGAGGTAGAGAGGTAGAGAGGTAGAGAGGTAGAGAGGTAGAGAGGTAGAGAGGTAGAGAGGTAGAGAGGTAGAGAGGTAGAGAGGTAGAGAGGTAGAGGTAGAGACGTAGAGAGGTAGAGAGGTAGATAAGTAGAGAGGTAGAGAAGTAGAGAGGTAGAGAGGTAGAGAGGTAGAGAGGTAGAGAGGTAGAGAGGTAGAGAGGTAGAGAGGTAGAGAGGTAGAGAGGTAGAGACGTAGAGAGGTAGAGAGGTAGAGAGGTAGAGAGGTAGAGAGGTAGAGAGGTAGAGAGGTAGAGAGGTAGAGAGGTAGAGAGGTAGAGAGGTAGAGAGGTAGAGAGGTAGAGAGGTAGAGAGGTAGAGAGGTAGAGAGGTAGAGAGGTCGAGAGGTCGAGAGGTAGAGAGGTAGAGAGGTAGAGAGGTAGAGAGGTAGAGAGGTAGAGAGGTAGAGAGGTAGAGAGGTAGAGAGGTAGAGAGGTAGAGAGGTAGAGAGGTAGAGAGGTAGAGAGGTAGAGAGGTAGAGAGGTAGAGAGGTAGAGAGGTAGAGAGGTAGAGAGGTAGAGAGGTAGAGAGGTAGAGAGGTAGAGAGGTAGAGAGGTAGAGAGGTAGAGAGGTAGAGAGGTAGAGAGGTAGAGAGGTAGAGAGGTAGAGAGGTAGAGAGGTAGAGAGGTAGAGAGGTAGAGGTAGAGACGTAGAGAGGTAGAGAGGTAGATAGGTAGAGAGGTAGAGAGGTAGAGAGGTAGAGAGGTAGAGAGGTAGAGAGGTAGAGAGGTAGAGAGGTAGAGAGGTAGAGACGTAGAGAGGTAGAGGTACAGGTACAGGTAGAGGGAGAGGGACAGGGAGTAGGAGGGGAAGGGGGAGAGGGAGGGAGAGAGGGAGGGGGAGGGTGTGAGGGAGAGGGAGGGGCAGGGCGAGAGAGAGGAGGGAAGGGGGAGAGGAAGGGGGGAGAGGGTTTTAGTTTTTCTCAATTACTTCTGCGAATTGACTCTGTTTTGAAATGTTACATAAGGAAAGAATTTATCTATCTATCTATCTATCTATAAGGGTGTCTCTCATCTCTCTCTTTACATTTTTTAGGATACTGCTGCTAAGTTCCTCTGTTCTGAGTAATTTATGAGTAACGTCTGTATATTATATAAATTTCAGCTGGATCTTGAATTGAACTCATTGATTTGCGCAGGGTTAGTCCTGTTTTTCCTTAGTTTAAAATTACCCCGAAATGACGGGAAAATATCTCATTGCTTCGGAAAACCGGTAACAACATAAATACGAAATCCACGCGAGCGAAGCCGCGGGCAACAGCTAGTAATATTATAAGTAGGAAGTAGGATTAATTCGCAAGACAATTTCGCCAATACCTATCGACTTATATTTTCTTCATACAGGCTTAATTTTCAAAATAAGTTTGTATGTTCTTCAATACAAATGCATGGTGTCAAAAGCAAAACCCTTCCTGATAAACTGAAATGGTGGATTCAGCCATGAAATCGAACAACTTTCTCCAAGGAAGATAGGTCGAAACACTGCAATTTTTTTATCCCATAGAAACTGTATTTTGTATGGGAGATCCTGTGTTCCTTTGAAAATAGTGGTTTCGATTATAGTCTTTGTAACCCTGTATTAACACGCGCAATATTTTGTAAGGAAAAATCATTAGATTGATTGAGTTATTACTACTTATTACATCATCATAACCTCCCATGAACATCCACTGCAGCACGGGTAGCTAGCTCCCTCTGAAATGCCAGCAAAA
This sequence comes from Athrips mouffetella, assembly GCA_947532105.1. Taxonomy (NCBI): domain Eukaryota; kingdom Metazoa; phylum Arthropoda; class Insecta; order Lepidoptera; family Gelechiidae; genus Athrips; species Athrips mouffetella. Next base: position 7,934,424 of record OX383959.1, read on the forward strand.
AATCTTGATACTTTGGAGTGGAATTACCAGAGTCACCATCGCTTGTAAGCGTTGCAGCTGGCGACCGCTGCAGTTGTTGGTGACTGTAGGAAAAATTTATCATTAATTACGGTAAAATTGCTATAGAAACTAGTTTATAAAGTAACTAACTAGGTATATGTACTAAGGTAGGTAGGTACTTCTTTGCCGACCGGGTTCTAAACGTCAATTTTCTCTATCAGATTTCATCTCAACTACACATTTCGCTGTGATAAGGGCAATAATACTATTAAAAGCATACTAGGCACAGTATAATAAAATTGTCCTCAAGGTGAAGACAGCCTTCTCAGAGTGGTTCATAAACGTGTTTACGCACTAAAACGCGTAATGTGCGCGCTTTGTCGTACAAAATACGCTTTATGTTACGCGTAAACGAGGTTTATGTGAATCTTACGCGCGGCGTGTCGTGCTCGTGACTGATTGGCGTTACGTGCGTTTTTAAATATAGGGTGACTTTTAATTAGTTCTTGATAGCAAAAGATATGCATGTACTCATGATACTGAACAACTTTTCCCAAGGAACATAGGTCGAAATGCGAAAAAACCAAATTTGATCTCCCATACAAAATGCGCTATCAGCTGATGCAGTTTCTATGGGAGGTCAAAACTTGATTTCCGTATTTTTACCCATGTTTCTTGGGGAAAGTTGTTCAGTATCATGAGTACATTCATACCTTTTTCTATCAAGAACTAATTAAAAGTCACCCTGTATAGGGTCCTAATGAAAATAGTGAACATAATTTTAGCATGTTACTTACTTAGACCATGACACTGAACAACTTTCCCTATACATCGGTCGAAATACGAAAAACCAAAAAACCGCTATCAGCTCATACAGTTTCTTCTTCTTCTCCCGAGCCTATTTCCCATATCTCTTGGGGTCGGCCCTCCTAGTCCTATTTCGCCATTCTGAGCGTTTTTGTATAATTTCCGGTTTTAAGTCCATCGTCTTCATATCTTTGGAAATAGTCCCCATCCAGGTTGTCGGTGGGCGACCTGGACGCCTTTTGGTTTGTTCAATTTGCATGACCGTTCTTGTCATGTGATCCTCGTTGCGCCTCATGACATGCCCGTACCAGCGTAAGCGATTTTCTCTTAATTTATCCGTAATATTTGCCACTTTAAACGTTCCCCTTATATGTTCGTTTCTCACTTTGTCTTTAAGGGTTACGCCCCCAGACCATCGGAGCATCTTCATTTCTGTAACGTGGAGTTTTTGTTCATCTGTCTTTCGCGTGGCCCAACATTCTGAGCCATACATTAAAGCTGGTCTAATTGCTCTCTTGTATATGTTTCCTTTCACTTCAATGGGCATCTTCGCGTCACAAAGAACTCCAGTCAAGGATCGCCATTTAAGCCATGCAGCTGTTTTCCGGTTTTCGATATCTTTGTCAATGGAGGCTGTAGATGTTAAAACAGATCCTAGATATTTGAAATGGTCAACTTGTTTTAAGGGTTTGTTATCCAGTTGTGGCACTCTGTTGTTAGGTGTTCTCCCTGAGAAGCTTGTAACTCTATGACCCTAGGTACAAATTAAGGTACTTAAAAACCATTAAACAGCTGGCTGGGAGCTGAAAAATATCTTAGAAACGCATAAAAATTGAGAAATACTACAAAGTTAATGAAAATGGACATTAAGATAGGTTAAAGGATATGTAATCATATAAAAACATTACTTAAAACAGTTAAAAGTAGTATTCGCAATGGTTTATAGGAATATCTTTCCATCAAGCATCAATTTAGAACAAAAATCTGCCTGTATTGAAATATTCATACGAAAACGGGCTATCGAAGCCGTTTTGGCGCGAAACTACGCGGTAGAATCCGTGTACAACTGCGCGATCTGTCGTTTTATATTACGAAGTATACTTATGGGGAAGACGGTCGTTGAGTAGGCGGCGGACCGAATCCAAGAAATATTGGCAAATGGATTAATCACATGAAATGTGATAATATGAGACTAAATTAATACGAAAGGCATTTCGTATAATATGTAGGCAGACGCTTAGGCCCCCTGTTCGAAAAACTGAAAAGTATAAAATGGTATAAATACTTATCGAACGCGTCTGTTTGGTTGAGTGCATGGCATGATGGAAAACTCAAAAAGTTTGGGTCTTCTTATAATTCTGACGAAAAATATATATGATCGGGGCAAGTTGGGAGCTGTTTGCGATGTTATTGAAGGAATATGGTACTGTTCTGAGTAAAGCAGAGATTGTGTTATCGAGACGTGAAAATCCGGTACACGAGTCGATGCTTGCTTGGCAGTTGCGGCACTATCGACAATGACGAGTTTACAGTTTCCTTGTGTTTTGTACGATGAGGGCATCATGTGGCGGCGCGCCTGGAGTTCGCTATCGTGAGCTGCTCGTCGGCATTACACAACTATCTTGCTTAACACTGTTCTGCTAATAGTGCGTTGAAGGATGGAAGTCCGTATCCTGAGTGCTATGAACAGTACGGCCACGGTGATGGTACGTTGGTTTCGTCATTGGAAATATCCAAAAGTATGTCTCCGATGTATCGATCACTATTTTTATTTATTAAACTGACACTTTTGGGCCGCAGCCTCGATTTCGGTCGGCTGTTGGTCCTGACTTGGAGAAATCCTCGTCTGTCCTACGGGACTCAAAATAAAAGACGACACAGACGTAAGTTGTTTCGATAGATCTTCTTATGTTTCCGTTTTCGCCATGGAGGTCAATATTTGGCTTCGGCCACCTTTTTAATTCATTAAATTGTCACTTTGGGGCCGCAGCCTCGATTTCGGTCGGCTGTTGGTTCCGACTTGGAGAAATCCTCGTCCACCGCTGGAAGCACATTAGGCTTTTGCCTAACCCTGGCTTCGGCCTTTCACCAACAATGGGCTTCGGCTCCAACAATGGGCTTCGGCTCCAACAATGGGCTTCGGCTCCAACAAAGGGCTTCGGCTCCAACAATGGGCTTCGGCTCCAACGGTGCTTCGGCACGGGCTTCGGCCCAAATCAAAAGACTGGCTAAGCCGGCATACCCTTTCCCCGTTGGGGGGAGCACATTGCGCACGTTGGTGTGTTGGTAGGTGCTCATCGTGGGCCGCGAGTGGTGGAGCGGACCATCTCTCCCACCTTTTTTATTTTTTTATTTTATTTTAAGATAAAGAATAGAAAACGGGAGAGCTATCATCTTAGGCCTCGCATAGGCAGGGCTTAAGATGAAAAGGGAATGGGGTGTGCCGTTTATAGCCTTACCTAAAACATGAATAGGTTACACTGAAGGGGCAGTGATAAGCACTTAAAAAGTGAAGCGATAGATAATTAAAGAGTTACTAGGTTGAATCCTTTTGATGGCTACAATTACACTGAAGGGGCAGTGATAATCACTTAAAAAGTGAAGCGATAGATAATTAAAGAGTTACTAGGTTGAATCCTTTTGATGGTTACAATTGCACTGAAGGGGCAGTGATAAGCACTTAAAAAGTGAAGCGATAGATAATATAAAGGTTACCTACTTGTTATGAATCCTTTTGATGGCAACAACATGATCCTCAAAAAGAGTTTGGGCTACTATTCACATGTAGTAAGTCCTACCACAAGTCGATCAAAAATTTAATGTTTAGAGGCCTAAATAAAACATTCAATGTATTTTAATTTTCAGCTTTCTCCGGAGTTGTAACGATGTTGATCTACTTGGACACCCAGATTGATTACGTTTAAAAGCGGATTTGTCGGGATCAAAGGACCAAGTAAATAGATCATTTAAAAATTAAGTGTAAGCACATCAATTGTATTGGTGTGCCCAAGCTTAACGAATTTGCTTTGTCTTCGGACATAAAACTGTCATAGTCGGTGGATATCTCTCTAATTCCGTGCGGAATAGATAATGATATAGAAATTTGAGAAAAGATCTTGTGAAAGAAACTCGCTATGATCTTATTGTGTCAGTTCAAGGGACTGCGCTGCTGGAACACTTGTGTTTTGGCTAAATTAAAACTTTCTAACGAATATCTCGGTATTTGTCTGAATAGAAAATACTTATTCTATTAAGTAAGGTTATAGGTTCAGTTACAAGCTACAGTGCATGTATTCCGTTTTGGTTCGACTCATTCTTAACCCTCTGCGTTCTAGTGCTGTGCACCATGCCATTAAGTCGGTTTGGACCTGTTGTAACGTTTCCGCTATGAGAACTATGTCGTCGGCATATAACAGTGACCAAGGGGCTGGTTTCTGAAGGTGTTCGGTGACATAGTTCATGACTATGTTGAATAACAACGGACTAAGGGTGGAACCCTGGTGGACCCCAACCCTGACCTCAAATTCTGGACCAACACCAGCAGGGCTGAGAACTCTGGTTTTGATATTGTGGTACATGTCTTTAAGAATTTCGATGTACTGTTAAGGGACTAGTTGTGCTCGTAATGCCTGCCATATAAGCTCTCTTGGAATACGATCAAACGCCTTTTCGAGATCAATAAAGACTAGATGGAGGTCCTTCTTGAGTTCCTTATACTTTTCCATAAGGATTTTTACAGTATGGATCGCATCTATTGTTCCCACTCCGCTAGTGAAGCCGCATTGGTTGGATGTAACCGTAGTGAGCTCTTTAAGTCTTTTAGCAACCACACTTTCCCAAATATTTAGGACATGTGACACGTAAGTTTGATAGCACGATAGTTTTCGCATTCTGCCACGTCGCCTTTGTTTTTGTAGAATGGTAATAAGTTGCTCTGTCTCCATCCATCAGGCATTTTCCCTTCTGTTAGGATAAGGTTGAAAAGGTTAGACAACCACAGTATACTTGACTCTCCAGCCATTTTCAGAAGTTCCGAAGGTATTTCGTCAGGTCCTGTTGCTTTGCCATTCTTCATTTTAGTAAGGGCAGCTTTCACTTCTCCTGGTGTTATAGCTTCTAGCGGGCCGTGCACTGAAGGGAGGCTGGGCAAGGGCTCCTGTGGGAACTCTTCATTTAGTAGGTGGTTGTAATACTCGCGCCATCTGTCATTGATGTCCTTATCGGAGGTTAGCAGTATACCTGCGGAGTTTTTTACATATTTATTCTGTTTTATATCTTTCGCTTGTTTGTTTCTAAATTTTGCAATTTTGAATATTTCTTTATCTGAGACAGCATTTTCCAGTCTACTATATACGCTCTCTTGCGCTATAGCTCGCGAACATGCAACTATCCTTTTGGCAAGCTTTTTAGCTTCCACATACTTTTGGCGATCCGCTTCCTCTTGCGATAATTGCCAGGTCTTAAAACACAACTTCTTTTGTGACAAAAATGGTTTTACATCATCGTTCCACCAATCAGGATCTTTACCTGGTTTCAGATTGCCTTTGCCCATGCCTAGTACTTTTTTGGCTGTACTCGTTGTGTGGTTTTGAAAATCGTTCCATGTAGTATTGACGTCTATTCCAGCTGAAGTGCAAGTTCCCATAAAAACAGCAACATCTGCCGCCAAAGCTCTTCCCTGGGGTTTTTGTAGATTAAACCATTTTATCTTGGGTACAGTTTTCTTTCTGTACATGGTTTTCCACGGAGGCATCTTCAGGCATGCTACCAATAGGCGGTGTTGTGTGGTGAGAGGTTCACCTGGGATAATCTTGCAGTCTTTGAAGAATTTTCGCATGAGGCTATTACACAGAATGTAGTCGATTTGGGATGCATTCGCGCCACTCTTATAGGTGATAAGGTGTTCTTCTTTTTTCTTGAAACAAGTGTTAACTATTGGCATATCGAAGATGCCAGCAAATTCCAGAATATCTTGCCCTTGCGCATTTGCGATTCCGTAGCCATAGTTGCCGTGAACCTCACTTCCCGCTGGGGCTTGACTACCCACGTGGCCGTTTAAGTCACCCGCCACAATCTTGTTTTCGGTAGAGGTATACTCTGAAGAACGTCCTGCAATTCCTGCCAATAGCTACTCTTTTCTTCGCTTGTGCAACCCGTCTGAGGAGCGTAAGTTGAAATAATATTTAGGCATGGCTGGTTGTCGAGAGCTAGTTTAACGGACATTATTCTGTCGCTGTATCTTTCCACGGATATAATGCGTTGTTTGTTCAGCTCATACAGTTTCTATGGGAGGTCAATTTGTTTTTTCGTATTTCGACCTTGGTTCCTTGGGGAAAGTTGTTCAGTTTCATCACGGAGTTTCATGGTCAGAGTAACATACTAAAATTATGTTCACTTTTTCATTAGGACCTTATACAATACGACAGGACTGAATTTGCAGGCTTTGGTGCAATTTCGGGAGGTACCACCCCTTTGCCTAATTCTGCCGTAAAGCGACAGTATTTGCTTTGGTGTGTTTTGGTTTGAAGAGTAAGGGGTCAGTGAAATTCCTGGCACATCAGTTTTACATAAAGCAAAGAATAGTACCGACACATCTCTACCCGTGGGTGTCGTAAGAGGCGACTAAGGGTAAACGAACCAGAGGATGGGCAGCAGCATCCTTTTGTGTATCGTATCATCTTACATTCTGCGGTCACCAACAACCGCGGTCTATGGTGCCAGCCGTAACGATAACAAGCGTGGTGACTATGGTACTTCCCCTCCACATTGTTTCAGCAAAAGCTAGAATTTTGGAGGGAGCTCCCTGTCCTGTAGTGGACGTTTCATGGGATGTCATGATGAAGTTTTACATATTATCTTAGTTCTTCGTCTCTTGTTACTCGTATGGAACAGAACATCCCGAACACTAGCAACCAAAGATTTCGGACCCCAGCAACGATGGACGAAAACCGACGATGTTTTTGGTCCTAATTAAATAGTGCATATATTTTTAGCATGTTATGACCATGAAACGAAACAACGTTTACGTTAATTTACGTCGAAATATACACAAGCTACCAAAACAGATAGTAAAGTCACGTAGAGTGCACTTTGTTAGTACTTTGTAAAGACAAACAGAATGCACTCCATTTAACACGAGTTCAATAATGTAGTGAGTAGAAATCCTTGCGTGTCTATACAATGTGTTACAGAAAGGGTATACGAGTATCAATACTGAAGGATGTGAATCTGCCCATGAAACTGAACAACTTTCCCTAAGCAACATAGGTCGAAATACGAAAAATTTGTTTTGACCTTCCTCAGAAACTGAATCAGCTGATTGCACATTTTGTATGGGAGGTAAAAGTTTTTTTTTCGTACTTCGACCTTTGTTCCTAAGGGAAAGTTGTTCAGTTTCATGGGCAGAATCACATTCCCCAGGGTTGATATACCCTTTCTGTTACACCTTGTAGAACAAGGAGCAAGCCTTATAATACAAGTAGATGTGACTGCTATCTATCTATATAAAGATACCTACAAGAGAGAAGCATCCGAGCGTGTCGGGTAAATAGGATTGCTCTGCTCATACTCTATCTTTTAATGCGATTAAAAATCTGTTGTCATATTCATACGAACATAGCTACGAAGGCCATAGAACGGGTGTAGTCGTACTAAAATGTCCTACTGGAACCCCGTGTTTTACCGGCTATGAATATTCTCAACCGATCTCTTCGAGTGCTATAAAAGGCGACTAAGGGGTCTTGAGCTCAAGGAAGGGCAGCAGTGTCCGTCTGCCTATTTTACCACCATACTGTATTAAAAATTATGTCAACCGCAACATTTACAAATGAAAACATTCGACAAATTTTGAGATTGAGTTCAGACCGCAAAACTGAACAATTTTCGCCTAGAAACATAGGTCATAGGACGAATTTTTTTTTTACCCTTTCCATAATAGAGTCAGTCAGCTGACCATACATTTTGTATGGGAGATCGAATTTTTTTTTAAGTCTTACGACCTATGTTCCTTGGGGAAAGTTGTTCAGTTTCGTGGTCTGAACTCAATCTCAATATTTGTCGAATGATTTCAAATTCACCCTGTATATGGTATTCCAAAATATACCTATCTTTTTACCTGACTGCCCCAAAAGTAGGGTTATGTTTTAGCTTTGATATTCCGGGTGGATCTCCCTGCCCAGCAATGGAAGTTTTATACTATGTCATGTAATGATGATACCTGGACGACCGAGCTTCGCTCTATCTAAGACAATATATTTTTACTAAAATGGAACTGTTCATCTTACACAAATATCTTTATTCGCTAGAAAACTGTAGTTGAAATGGCCTACCCGGTTTCTGAAACCCGTTATTTTCAAGAAATGCGCCATCTAGTATGGAGTAGAAATACTACAGTATAAAAAACGAAATTCTGCATCGGGTGATTTTTCGCGGTTGTAAAAATTTAAATAAGCCCTTACTAATAATTCTTAAAACGTAATATGTATGTATATTAATAACAATTAATATTATAATACCTTAGCAACGTTAGTTTACTATTATTTAATCTGTGCCTTAGCCGCTTTATTTTATATGAGCAAGCTATGCTACCCACCAACAGATGGCGCTGTAGTGTAGGGTTCTGAAACGCACTAAAACGTACAAGAAATAATTAAATAAAAACGGAGAAAACGAATTTTTCCAGAAATATGATCTAGCTAGATGGATTTTTCGCCCTCGAAAACCTTCGTAGGTATGGTAAATTTCATCGAAATCGTTAGAGCCATATTTGAGAAACCGGTTACAAGTATACATAATTGCTGAACTCAAAAAAACCTCAAAATAGTTTATTCATTGTTGGATATTAAAATCTCTTAATGACAAACTACATCGCTTCACAAACAAATTGGCGCCATTGTGGTGCTCGTTTAAAATGCCAAAATCAACCTTTCTTATACACCAAACGTTAAGTATCTAAAAGGTTGTGTGCAAAATATACGTCCGATGACATCCTGAAAGCGTTGTCACCACCCCTTGCGGAAAAATGCGATGTTATTTCGGCACTTGGAATATACAACTGTAGGGGGAGAGGCAACTGGGGCAAGTGTAGGCGCACACTATAGCTGGGCCAAGTGTGCCATTATTATGTGGTGCTGCTCTTAATATTCTTGTTTTATTTAATTTTAAATGTGACGCGAACTTACAAAGGCAGGGCTGATTTAGTCCTTTTAATTTCATTATGATTGATAAAAAAAAAACTTTTTCAACGTGAATGAATTGTATATCCGTACGTATTTACAGCTTAGCAGCTCAGCTAAGCTGTAAGGGTCTATGAGCAAAGCCGCGGACAGACGGACATGACGAGGGATCCTTGTTGACTAAAGTACGCTAACAAACTGTGTTACTTACAGATATTTTTATATTTTTCCTGTAATGTTTACATACACCTCTATCCACTTTAATTAATTCTAATTTTTTGTTCAAAAAATTTCGGAAATAAGGGAATTTTAAAGATATTTTTCATCATAACTTGATAACTTACTCTTAAAAGATACAAACACTAATTTTGGAATATAAAAGCCCTTTCATTGATACCCCACTTGACCTAGTAACTACAATTTAATATTTTGTCGCCCCCTTCCCTCTATATGGGCCCCATTTAAAATAATATTTAAAATATTTTCGTTTGCAGGAAAGTTGCGCAAGCATCAATATGCTAAATAATATATTAATATATTATACATCAATATAAATAGAGAGCAAGCATCAGTTGAAATTGAGATTATAATAAAAAAACCGGCCAAGTGCGAGTCGGACTCGCGCACTGAGGGTTCCGTACCACCACATAAACATAATTGTATTAGTTGAAATTTCAGTAAGTTAATGTGCTAGATTTTTTGAGTCCGACACGCGCTTGACCAAATTTTAATATTTGTTGTTATTTTATAGTCTATGCCCTATAAACATACCCATTTTCAAGTTTGTAAGTGTTCCCGTTTTTAAATAGAACTAAAACAAAAATCGCCTCAGCATCCATCCAACTTGACCCCTCTCTTATATGAATGTTCTTGAAACGGGAGCTCACCACAATTGGTTACCATTAGTTGTGAGAAAAGTTGTAATATTTAATGATTTCAGACTTTTCCCATTATTTGTACTGTGAGACCTAGCTTCTTGCCAAATTTCATAATTTTAGGTCAACGGGAAGTACCCTGTAGGTTTTTCATTTTTGAATAAATGTATGGAGATGAGGACATAAAATGCCATATCTTTTGATTGCGTCGTTGTAAAAAATTGAAATTTTCAGATCTTGTGTGGTTCATGGATCCTAATATATGGTATTAATTTCAACCTGATACCTTTACCCGTTCGTGAGATAAAGGTTCTTGACAGACAGACAGACAGACAGACAGACAGACAGACAGACAGACAGACAGACAGACGGACAACAAAGTGATCCTATAAGGGTTCCGTTTTTTTCTTTTGAGGTACGGAACCCTAAAAAAATAGCATTTTTGATGAGTAAGTTAGATTAAGGCATGACGTTTTATTTAAAATCGTGTTAAATTAAATTCCAAATTATTGTAATCTATAATTTACTCATGTAGCGCTTATGATCTTAACAATAAATCCACATATCCAAATGTGTAAGTATAACAGGAGTGACAGATAGACGAAGTTGCAACGTTATAGTTTTTACCATTTTGGTTGAGTAAATTAAAATACCTTCCATTGTCATTAATTCTCATAGAAAAATGCCCTTACGTCTGTAGTTTTATATTCCGTGTTTTAATATGAAGAGGAGAGTCACTCTTTTTGTTTGGTTGACCTGTTTTCCTAGTTTCAGGCATGCCAGTTTGTACATACAAGCAAGAGGATGTGTTTTTTAGACATATGATAATTAAATGTAAGTTAAGGTATATACAGGGTGTTAATTTAATTGCGTGCCATAGCTTAAGGGCTGCTTCAGTTACGTAAATATTTAAAAAAATCCTACTAAAAAAAACTAAAACTACATTGAAACTTAACTAACGCGGAGCACCGCGCTATCACCGAGCCAGCGCGCGAGAATCAGTGGATAAGGTAGGCACATACGTAACTGAAACTCTTTCGCGCACTTTTGATAGCGCGGTGCTCCGGGTCATTGCCCTCCGCGTTAGTTTAGTTTCAATGGAGTTAAATTTTTTTTAATAATTTTTTGAGTTCTTTTATCGTTACTGAACCACCCCCTAAGCTATGGCACGCAATCAAATTAATACCCTGTATAAGACGGTTTATGACTTCATCCGGATCATCACAGTGAAGCAGTTCAGCAAGGTTTTCTGTTTTTAGCTCTTCTAGAGCATTTTCAAAATTAATAGTTGTTTTAGTTTTACTAATAGGGTGAGATTTTTTCATTTTAGCTAAGGATAAAATGTAGTTAGGTGGCCTGTAACAGTTGTACGTAACACTGCAGTACTAGCAAAAAGTTTCTTAGTATTTATCTTTAGCATTTTTTCCCTTGTCGGTATGTTATGGCCAGGTAATATTCCGTACATGGATAACATATTTAAATAGGTAATTCTGTTTTTACGTTCGTGATAGGGTTCATTAGATTTGAGGGCTATATTTGTGGATGGATAGGATAGGATACTTAAAATTGATAAAATAATACTTAGTTAACACTATAATTTCATTACGCTACGAAGCCACGACTCAGGGTGTCTACTCTCGAAGTCCGATATATCGAAACGATACTACTCGAAACATGCAAATGCAAAACTTCGTCTCTTGAGAATAGAATAGAATATTGGTAGGATGAATTTTCAAACTGCATCCAACCAATATTCTACTCTATTGTCAAGGGACGAAGTTTTGCATTTGCATGTTTCGAGTAGTATCGTTTCGATATATCGGACTTTGAAAGTAGACACCCTGGGAACCAACGATACTCCAAAATTCAAACAGTGCAACTTAGCTGCGAATCTTTTACCTAATTTTGTTCTCGCATACCTTCTATTTGAGTAAAATGATTGTGAAAATATATTGCTTAGGTACAGTCGGCCGCACTTCAGTAGTAAAACCTTGAGCGAGGCTCTGGATTCTACGGCTTGTTAATTGTTATTAGCGTAGCGTTGGTACAGCTTTTACTTGTTTAGCTGTTTCTTTTACCAAACCACAGCCCATCTGTACGAATGGAAAACATTTTTAGGGTTCCGATACCAAGATGGTAAAAAAAGGAACCTTTATGGTGCGACTTTGTCTGTCTGTCTGTCACACCTGTATATCTAAGCAACCACTCATGCTATCGACTTAAAATTTGGAATGGTTTTAGAATATGGTTGCCCAACTTAATTGCAGATGAAAGAATAAAATAAATATGATTATTTATGTAAAGGGGGCCCAAATAGGGAGGGGGGGGGGCAAAGTGTTAAATTGTAGTTACTAGGTCGAGTGGGGTATCATATGAAATGGCTTTACTTCTACATTACAAAACAAATACCATTCCCCCCCCTTATCTCCAAAGTTTGTAAAAGGAAAAATCTGAATTAATTACTATCGATATAAATATATCGATATAAATATATATATAATTATTACAGCAAAAATAAAACTATCTTTCTAAGCTGCACAGTTTTTTTGAAATCTGCAATAATCTTTTACAAACAAATTTAGGTTTGCGGTGCTAAAAATGGACTTTATTGCTACCAAAAATACGATAGGTATATCGGAACCCTCGGCGCGCGAGGCTAACTAGCACTTAACCGGTTTTTAGGGTTCCGTACCTCAAAAGAAAAAAACGGAACCCTTATAGGATCACTTTGTTGTCCGTCTGTCTGTCTGTCTGTCTGTCAAGACCCTTTATCTCACGAACGGGTAAAGGTATCAGGTTGAAATTAATATCACATATTAGGATCCATGAACCACACAAGATCTGATAATTTAAATTTTTTACAACAACGCAATCAAAAGATATGGCATTTTATGTCCTCATCTCCATACATTTATTCAAAAATGCAAAACCTACAGGGTACTTCCCGTTGACCTAAAATTATGAAATTTGGCAAGAAGCTAGGTCTCACAGTACAAATAATGGGAAAAGTCTGAAATCATTAAATATTACAACTTTTCTCACAACTAATGGTAACCAATTGTGGTGAGCTCCCGTTTCAAGAACATTCATATAAGAGAGGGGCCAAGTTGTATGGTCGTTGAGGCGATTTTTGTTTTAGTTCTATTTAAAAACGGGAACACTTACAAACTTGAAAATTGGTATGTTTATAGTGCATAGGCTATAAAATAACAACAAATAATAAAATTTGGTCAAGCGCGTGTCGGACTCAAAAAATCTAGCACATTAACTTACTGAAATTTTAACTAATACAATTATGTTTATGTGGTGGTACGGAACCCTCAGTGCGCGAGTCCGACTCGCACTTGGCCGGTTTTTTTAATTATTGTCATATCTCTACTAAACAAAGAAATATCTTTTGGAGTAGGTATGTACTAGTTCCGTTATACGAAGTCACTTAATATGGAATTATGGATATATTATCTTCCGTGATTTGAGTAAGATGAATAGCAAACGAAGCGTATACATAATATTATTAACTAGGCAAAGCGCAAAGCTAATTGTAGAGTCGCGACGCTTTACAAAGTCTTTCCGACTTATACGTTACCCGTTGTTGCCCGCAACGTTAGCGTGGGATCTATCCGTCCATTCATACGTCCATTCGTCCATCTATCCCTCGGTCCATCTATCTATTTGTCCATATGTCCACCTATCCATCTCTCCATCAATCCATCTATCCGTCCGTCCGTCCATCCGTCAATCCGTCCATCCCTACCTATCTCTTTCTAGCCCTATCCATCCCAATCTCTTCCTATCTATGCGTATCTATCCCTATAAAAGAAACTGAACAACTTTACCAAAAAACATTCAACTTCATCCCCCTTATCACCCATTATCAGAAACGCTGAGACCCATATAAATTACACAAAATTTGAAGATCCTAACTTCAAAACTGACGGACTTTTATACACACTTTCATACCCTACTTTATTACCCGACTACGGCAAAGCAAAAGGAGGGTTATGATTTTGACAGGCTATGTATGTATGTATGTATGTTCATCTGTTCCATCATAACTTCTAAACTACTTATCATATTTTGACAAATGAGATGTCGTTAGAAGCGTCTTAATTATCCGCTGGTTATAGGATACAAGAAATTTCGTTTAATTGTATGTGGCGCCCTCTAGAGCAGATTAAGTCAAGGACTAATAAAAAAAAAATTTTAACCGTACCGTGTTAGGTATCAAATATATGTAATCTGGTCCCCTTGTTACGTGGTTCACGAAAATAGTATCGAAAGGGTGCAGAAAAAATTTCTTAAATCTCTCTGTTTCAGGTTTATTTTCGGTCGATCACTTTCCCATTATTCTGACAAGCTCCAAACATTTAATGTAATTTCGCTCACTACTAGACGCAAACGAACAGACTTGATTTACCTGCACAAAATTCTTCACTCACACGTAGATTCCCCGCTCTTGCTGTCACAATTGAATCTGAAAACTAATTATAACCTACGAAAACCAAAGACGTTTCTACTTCAAACCTACACCAATAACACATCTTACTATAATCCCATTGTCAGAATGTGTCGCCTGTATAATGAAGAATGTAGTAATAACACCAACGTTGATATTTTTGATGCTCGACTCTCAACATTCAAAAACGCTGTCACAAGTGTCCTCAGATGAGCTATCCTCTCAATTCAACACGTTTATAATTTTATTATAAATAACTTTTTACAAACATGTTTAATGTAAAATTTATCATGCTGTGTGAACATGTTTAGGGTATCAGTCTAGATAATGTAATATTAGATTTATTATTCTTGCTATGTACCGATTGTTACCTGTTATGTTCTCCTTTATTATAAAATAAAAAAAAATAAATGAAAGGGCTTAGTGAGCACATTTCAAAAATATATATATTGTTAGCTTTTTTATGTATTTACAACCCCAAAATAATTGAAATAAAAAATCAGTTCAAAAACTAAAACCCGACTACTGGCAAATCTTGCTCTAATAAAAAGTATGAAACAAGAAAATATTGTCATCTGAAATTGTTATGTACAAACTATGGTATTTAATAAATATTCATACCGATGTTCAGATAATAGCCGTGGTCATGTTATGCCACCTATCCGAAAAAAGCGATCATAAACTTCAGGGCAAAGAGGCATAACAGTATGACCACGGCTATTATCTGAACATCGGTATGAATATTTATTAAATACCATAGTTTGTACATAACAATTTCAGATGACAATATTTTCTTGTTTCATACTTTTTATTAGAGCAAGATTTGCCAGTAGTCGGGTTTTAGTTTTTGAACTGATTTTTCCCCTTAGGGGTAGAATTTTCAAAAATCATACATAGTTTATGCAACTGGCATGTAATGAGGAGTATCAAACTCGAGTTTGGATTTATGGGGCGAGGTGAGCAAAGCCATACATACACCATAAAACAAGATGCTGGAGAATTTAAAATGTACAAACCTACTTATCCGTTCTTTATTTTTGTAACGAAGTTCATAGTTAAAGTAACAATGTCACAAGTATTTTTTTAATGCAAAACAGTTCAGCATTTGACCCCGATCTCACCCGATGACAAGTGACGAAGTGACGATGGGGGGGGAACTCCATGCCAATTTGTTCGGGGAACAAATTGGCATGGAGTTCCACTCCTAGGCTGTGCGCATTAAGAATTAAGAAGCAAAGCGTTTCGTGCGGACAGCTTAACGTAAGTCAACGACATGGGGGTGCACCAATCAGTATAAAATTATGATCCTCCAAGCAAAGTGAATCCTGTGTGTTTGTGTTAAGGAAACGTCTAAACGGACTTCTTACGTTGGCTTTACTTTAGTGACAATATGCTTCAGCACTTTTTATTTCAATATTTCTTTATATCATATTTTTACTATCGTAAAGGTAGTTGAGCATTCTGCCATAAATAAAGATTTTTTCTTTATTCCTATCATTAAATTTCTCATGCTCTTTAAAGGTCATGTGGTAAGTAAACACATGAGTTCTGTGAATTTTAATTAATTTGTATATGTTTTTAATGGCTGCTTTCAAAACCTCTAAAAGGGTCGCGGCTCTACACCCTACTAACTAAGCAAGTCTTGTCAACTCGTTTATTAGAATGTTTCTATATCACGACGAAACTACATTTTGTTAGCGTGCGTTGACTTAATTAACATTATGGAATTTAGGTTGCTTAACTAAGGCGGTATTTACCATAGCAAATTAGAATTATGTATTAGGCATGTCTAAATCTGGATTATGAAAGGTACGGTTTGGTTAAGATAAGGTATAAAGTAATTACTTCAATTTAAGCGCGAAAATTATTGATATTTAGGTAATTTCGAGCCAAGTTCTTTTAATAATTTTAGCACAAGCTTTTGTCCGCGACGTTGGCACGCATTATATAGCATTTGTTTGTCAAAGCTCCGCTTACGTGGCATCTTGTGCAAGAACGACTCTACTGACCTCCCATTAGTGTAGACGTCATAGATTTATATAGTCAAGATAGGGTCTTGGGAACAAGCGGTTCATAATTTCCCCATACAAGAAAAAATAGCGCCATCTGTGAAAAATCGCGTGAACTACGTTGTGTAGTACTTCGGTCGGTACTAAATACACGGAACGGAAATAATATGGCGGGAAAAAACAAAACAAACTTTTTACTGTTTATATGTGATTTAGGCCTGGTTTTTCAGTTTCATTAATTGGATTATAGTCAAAAACAATAACAAGAAATAACAATAATAATAATAAGAGCATATTGTTTCTTCAACTAAGAACAACATTTTGTTGGTAAGTTTATTTGCATCCAATGTTGACAATATGACTGACATTTGTTGGTCCTAAACGTCAGATTTCGGACCAACGAATTGGGGACATTGTAACGTGCCGATGGGCTAGTACTTATATATAAGTAAATGGTAGACGTACTTAAAATAGGAGCTCACCCAACCAAACGAACAATCTAACAAATTAGTAAACTATAAACTTTTACGAATTAGGTACTTACATCTTGTGGATTTCTAAGTTCTTTAAGAATTTAGTAACGCACAAGATAGTTTATCTACTCCCGTATCGAAACCAATGACAGATTCGAAATTGAGGTCATTGTCCGCTATCATTTTCATTTCCACACTGTTCCATACTACGAGCAGTACGGAAATGGAGTATGGATTTTCATTCCGCAACTGTTATAATACATAATTTTCAATCTGCATAGGCTAAGGCAATACTACCACAGTACTACATACAGCCTACTTTAAAGTAATTTTGTAAAAATTCTTTTTACTGGGGTGACGACTGCCTACCTATATTTAAAAGAAAACGGAGAGTACCAGGAGTACATAAATCGACAAGAGGCTGACACCCAGATTAGTAAGTATAGTACAGAAGTACGGCTGACAGTTGGCTCGCTTCTATATAAAGTGACCGTGGCAACAAAAGAAGTGACTTGAACAAAATGGAAAGCATGTACCAGGAGAACATGAGTCTACAAGAGGCTGTCAGTAACCATATACCGGGTGTAACATGAAGTTATTGTTAAAGCAACTCCGTCCACAAGCTCTGGATCTGGAATAACGGAATGACTTTAATTAACTGTACTAGCTAACTGTCCTCTTAGTTCCATGAATTGATCATTACTTTTTAAAATTTTATTTTATTTTGTCGGTCGTAGATAAAGTTTTGTATGCAACTATACGTAATTAGTCATTTTAACACTCGATCTATACTATTTTGATACTCGGCTGCGCCTCGTATCAAAAACCAGATCTCGTGTTAAAATTACTCTCATTACGCAACAGTTGCATAAATAACTATTATAAATCTATTGGAATTTCTGAATACCATTCAAATTACAGTCAAAATTACCTCAATTTGATAGATAGGTAAGTCTATCGAGAAAAGATTATTTGATCATGTTTTCCTTATACCAAAATGTAGAAAATGTGATCGGAAACAATAATATACATATATGAAAATGTGATCCACATCGCAACTAAAAGTGTCAAATATTTTAAATAAAATGCACCCTATACTTTTAATGCTTATTTTGAAGGAGGTTAGTACTTTTTATTAATTTTTTTGTTAATATAAGTATGAAGCCGTTTCACATTTTTTAGGGCACATTCGACAGACGTGTTCAGCCCAACTCTAGGTACTAAAGTTTAGCAGTATTCTTCCCCACGTCGATAATATCATTACCAGTTTTGGATCGCAGTATTTTCTCTAGAAGGAATACCTACAGCGGTTTATCGCAGAACCTAAAACAAACCTTATTAGTGGGTTAGTAGTAATCCCAATGTAAATTCATAAATAAAATAGATATTTACATGTGCTTCTCGATTAACTTCTCTACAGACGTTTCCACCGAAACTAATTTCATTAGCTCATGTTTATTTCATATGAAAACTGAATAATATGAAGCTTATCCCGCCAATTTCACCGTACAACTCATTTGCGCGCGTCACCACGCCGCCGCCATCTTTCTGTACTTAGATGTGTCACGTTTTTGGCGCTTTACCCCAATTTGGTTAAGTACCTCGTCGCTCGTTTTGTTTGAGGACCGTACATGGAATTAAAATGTAATTTTTCTAGAAATATAATAGAACAATGCTTTACAAGACGTAGGTATATACTTAAATCTTAACAGTAGCAACTTCATGGTTGAACCTAGTCGATACTATTTAGTAAAGGCACGAGCTTCGTTGCTGCTTTGCCATGATAATTAAGTAAAATATGTCAAACTATCTCTATATAAGCTATAAAAAAGCATACTAGATGATGATGAAGTACTTAGGTAATTCGTACTTGATATTGTAGAGGTTCTATACTTTACGGTCAGAGTATAGAAACTCTGCATCATTACAGAACCGAGAGCGATTTACCTGAATATGAAGACAGACATACAAAATTAAGTTTTTTACTGTTATCATGTTTGCTTTGCTTGTCGTGTCGACTAGTGGTCCTGCCTGGATAACAAAGAGTTGGCTTTAGGTAGGTATAAAAACCACTTTTGCAATTTATGTTCAAATTCGCAATTTCGTGTGAGTTCGTAATTTTAGATTGTTTGTTTTCAAAGGTCTTTATTTGATCATAATACTATAACTAACAGAATATAATAGGTTAAAACACAACTATATCTACAAATAAAATAAGGTACTTACAGGCTAGGAATTGCCTCTTAAAGTTATCAGCATCAAAGTCGGTATTTTATGACATAACACATATTTAAGCACTACACTTTAACCACAATTGATTTATACGTAAAAACAATAGTTTAGTTTTACTTTTTGCTGATGCTTATATCTATCACTAAGAAGAACACACAGGAATAAATTACAAAACAAGAATTGAACTTGTTATAAGAAGGTATACTTAGATAACTAGTAGGTAGTTACTTTGTATTGAACCGACCAAAATAGGTGCGCGTGGAGCGCCGCCTCGCCCCCCGCATGCACTGGGCGCACGGCGAGCGAGGGGACGCACTACCGGTTCTCGACGATCACGCGTTTGGTCATCGCGCTGCTCGGGTACGTCGTCCGGTGGGAACAAAACATAGTGATGTGGAAGTTTGTAAGTGCCATATCTATCGATATAAGGTAAGTCATCTACTTTGGTTAATGCGATTGATGATATTAATGTATTGCAGTGATATTTATTTTTGGTAAAGAATCTAAGTGTTTGTTTTAAAATGAAATCGCGAATGGTTGGAAATTTAATTTCAAAGTGGAGTTTCTTAAGGTTTGTTAGAAAAGGCGTGTTGAAGGCTATTTTTATGGCTTTGTTTTGAATCACTTGCAAGTGTTGATAGTTCGTGTCGCACGTGCTACTCCAAACAGGACACGCATGTGTAATGCACGGTCGTACTAGAGTGCCATATATTCTTAGCTTTGTAGACGGGCTAAGATTACTCCGCCTATTTAAGATAGGATATAAGGATCCCATAGCTTGGGCACCTTTAACCCGTAAAGGTCCTACATGTTTGGACCAGTTTAATTTGCTGTCCATGGTTACACCTAAGTATTTAACCGATGTGCTCCATGGTATAGCATGGCCAGAGATGTACAGAACCCTTTTAGGTATTTTCCGTTGACGAGTGAACAAAATCGCTTCAGTTTTTGTAGCATTAAGCTTTAATTTCCAACTGGAGAAGAAACTATAAAGAGCTTCAAGTGACCATTGGAGCCGACTTATTATGATGTCAATATCTTTTTCAGAAGTAAATGAAGCGGTATCGTCAGCAAAACAAGCAAGGCTTGTTCTGTTTTGAATAGGAATATCGTTTACAAATAGTAGGAATAGGTATGGGCCGAGAATCGATCCTTGTGGGACACCCGCAGGTACCAATTGCAAGGAAGATTTCGTGGTACCAATGTGAACTGCTATCTTACGATCCAGAAGATAAGATTTCAGGAGTTTGACAAGGTTTAGTGGTACTCCACATTTGAGAAGTTTATGTATGAGACCTTTATGCCATACGGTGTCAAACGCTTTTTCTATGTCAAGCAAGAACATACCAGTCGACTCATGAAGGTTGAGGTGATGACTTATATGTTCAGATACTCTAGCAAGTTGCTGCGCTGTAGAGTGAGCAGTTCGAAAACCGAATTGTTCTTGGAGTAAAAGATTTTCAGTGGCTACTTTTAACCGCGCTAGGATGATTTTTTCAAATAGTTTTCCCAATGTTGGTAGCAAGCTAATCGGCCGATAGCTGGATGGTAAGCTTTCGTCTTTACCAGGTTTTTTTAAAGCTATTACCTTTGCAATTTTCCAAACATTGGGAAAATAGCCTAGGTACAAGCAACCATTGAAAATTTTTGTTAAAAATACTACAGCTTTTTGGGATAGGTTCTTCAGTAACAAGTTGTGGATACCATCCTCCCCGGGTGATTTTCGAAGTTTGAGTAATCTGAGATATTTCCAGATTTCTTTTGGTCGTGTTGGATGGCGAAGCTCAGTTATTATAAAATTATCAACTTCAGAATTAGAAGAATTAACTGCTTCTTCAATATCGGGACTAGAAGGCCAATCTAACGTAAGCATCATGTTATCACGAAACGCTTTAACAAAAGCTTCACATTGATCTGCTGTGGTGGTAGACATTGACCCATCTGCCAGCTTTAAGGAAGGAATACTGCAAGATTTGGTTTTCAGTGATTTTGCAACTCGCCAAATATCAGTACCAGGATTGTCAACTTTCGATAACTTAGTATCCCAGGTCTTGTCATTATGAGCTTTGATGTTAAGTTCGATCTTATATTGAAGCATTCGTATGACAGACCGAATATATGTTTTTTCAGCACCCCTTGTTAAGCCTATATCATAACGACGGAGCTGGTTTTTGTAGCGAATCAATCTCTTAATATGCCTGGGAAATTTTGTTACATTTGTATTTTCCTTATAGCGGGGGATGTAAAGGTCACGAGCGGTTAGAACATGCATTTGAAATTGTTCAATTGATTCATCTACTTGATCCATTGTCGTGAAAGTACGAGACGTAAGTGTGATGTTAGCCTCAATATAGGATCTAAAGCCTACCCAATTGGCTTTTTTATAATTGTAAAATTGAGTGACAGGCTTACGAGAAAGACTAGCCCCTATAGTAAAATAGATAGGTAAGTGATTTGAAGACAACGCCGGAATGGCCTTAACATTGTCGATACTACTTACATTTTGAGCCAAAATTAAGTCAGGGTTTGTAGCGGCAAGGTCTGCTCGGTAGTTAATTTGGCTTAGCAATTCAGATGAGTAAATCACGTAATCGTGATCTAACATGTGTGAGAACAGTGTTCTACCACGTGTGTTTCGCGAATTGCTGTGCCAATGTTCATGATTTGCGTTTAAATCTCCCATTATGATCACACGATTGCCAAGAGTCAGTAACAAGTCTAGGTCACTACGTAGGAGTGGGAGATTTGGGGACTGATATACTGACAGCATATAGTGATCATAACCCGATATTTTAGTTTTGATCCCTATTATTTCCATATGTTTTGTTTTTGGTGCTGGAATAGGCGAATGCTCGACATTATTCTTGACAAGAATGGCCACTCCCTGACCCCTGCCTGAAACATGCTTATCCTGTCGGTAGCATGTGTAACCAGGTGTGTCCAACTCAGCTTTACTAGAGAGTCTCGTCTCGCAAATACCAATAATATCGATAGATAAGTCACTTACCAACTCTAGGAGTTCATG
The DNA here is from genome assembly GCA_947532105.1 of Athrips mouffetella. NCBI lineage: Eukaryota > Metazoa > Arthropoda > Insecta > Lepidoptera > Gelechiidae > Athrips > Athrips mouffetella. The sequence goes on from OX383959.1 coordinate 7,956,475, forward strand.
GATCTTGGTGCGTACGCCATCCGCGTTCCACATCATTATATGCGATAATCTATCCTTACACATATTGACCCAAATGCGCAATGACCAACATAACTTTTTCTACAATTGACGAACAATCTAGAAATTGACTCTTTAGATCCTTAATTACAGACAAGATCTGCAGTATTTCTCTGGATGTTTCATCAAGGTGAAATGCGTCCGCGGAGATCCTATTGCTTTGCTGCTGCGACTTTGCACCAGGTAAGTTACTTGAAGTTCTATGACCGTCTCTTGATATTTCAGGTGTCTGCGGATTAATTTGCTGAAATGATGGCTTGTCAGTCGTGACACGTTTGGCGAACCAGGAAAATTTAGGTTGAGGAGTTGGTGGTGCACGACGTTCAGTCACCTTCTTTTGTTGTGTTTTTAGCAAATATTTTATTCGGACGTCACATTTGCTGTAATTTGCTGGATGTTCTTGTTCACAATTGCAGCATTTAGCAGGTTCATTGCGGTCTTTCTTAGGGCATTCAGCTGTAGCGTGTGCACCAGTGCATTTCACACATCGTGGTGGCATGTTGCAGTTACGAGATGTATGTCCAAATTCTTGACACCTAAAGCACTGTGTGCCCAATGTACGTTTAGGTTTATATTTCTCAATGCTTATCACGCAGTGACACAAAAACTTAATCTTGCGGAACTTCATAATATCAGTCCCAGGTGGCAGTTGCACCAAGAATGAATTTGTAGGTGTTGAATTTTTAGACTTGAGCATAGTGACCGTTGCTCCAGTGAAACCAAGCTTTTCAAGTTCAGAGGGTATCTCCTTTTCGACTTGTGCTGGAAGGCCTTTGATGACTACCTTGGGCATTTTTTCGTCCTTTCTTGTGTAAGTTAGAAACGGAGCATTAACTGATAGTAGCCCTTGTTTCGCCGCCTTGTGGGCCTCACTCGAGTAGCACACAATCGCGACCCTGTTGTTGGATCGATATTGTAGATGAAAACGGTTTGTATGTTTAGCAACCATTTCTTTTATAATTCCATGGGTCCACTCCGGCTTGATGTTTAGGATTATAGGTGGAATATGTTCCGTCTTCTTGGTCATGGTAGAAGCTTCACGATAATTGTTTTTTGCTGGATCTGCGTCAACATCATCAACAGCTAGTTTTTCGTAGCGGTTTTGAGTTAATAAGTTCCGGGCCTCATCGTATTTAGCTTGATCTTTGGAAGGTGCAGTTTTCTTCGGAAATTTCCAGGTCTCAGCTGCATCTTCCGCTGCCCTCTTCAGACTACTTGTGGACGATGACCTCGTTAAGTATCGATCCATTACGTCAATGAGATATCTTAAATATAGATGTCAATATTAAGTGAATGTGTCCCATCACTAAAACACGGATACACGATATACGGGGTAGGAACCAACAAGCCACTCGTGCGCTCAAAGCGAGCTCAGAACGACGAATGATAATGGTAATTTTAGATTAAGGTCTGGCGGTTGGCAACCCTACCTCATCATACACCAAAAAGCGACCTATCCTATCTAGGCTGGTGCACAATAAAACGGTGAGTCTAAAAAAGCAGGGTTGCCTGGGCGCAACCTGGCACTTTTGTAAAAAACTGTTTATTTTTTTCACCAAATCGTGTACCATGTAAGTACATAGTGCACGCAAAAGTACTAATTAAGAAGTACCTACCAAAACCAACAGGTTTGCTTCGCAGTCGCAGCAAACAGTTTTTTGTTGACTGTACAAAACGTGCCCGGTTGGCCTCAGGCAACCCTGTTTTTTTAGACTCACATAATTTTGCACCAGCCTACCGAATCCTGAAGTTACATATGACAGCTGCAAACGTATGAAAAATTATAACCTGCAAAGAAAAATGAACCCTATGCGTTGGTGTTTAGACAGCTGTCATACGTAACTTTACTTTACTTTCTACTTGTAGATAGGTCGCTTTTTGGTATGCGATGAGTTAGGGTTGCCAACTGCCGGCTCTCCGCCTATTTTATGAATTTACCTCTTGAAAGTAGAGGGGATTTCGCGCAGGTACAGCCTAGCGTCCCTCCCCACTTGTCGCCAAATGGCCTGCGAACTGTCTACTGCGCAGGTTAACCACGTGATCCGTCAAGGCTCTTCTTTCGTTTCGCGCATTGTACCTCACTTATCGTAATTGCCGGGTACGGGCACAGGAGGGACTTCTAAACTTGGGACTCATGCTGTTGACCCACGCAGCCAACACGTGTGCATCGTTTTTGTCCCTCATGTCTTTTTAATTTGGGTGCAAACGTACGTGCACAGATACGTTTAACATATAAGTTCAAGTAAGTAATTCATTCATTTATTTATTAGTGCATATCCGTAAACAGATTCAGATAATTTTTATTCAATCTTGATTCTTTACAGAGTATCTATTGAATGTCGTTATAACAAAATACACAGAATACAATGCAAATAGAATACTGCGTCGGAAAAGACATACAATTTCACGGTCTCCGCAATAAAACCCCTTTGTTGCATCCCCTCTGTTTCAGAGCAAGCCAACATATCGAGCGCTGTCCAATTTCGCGGTCCTTTGAAGGAAAAGGCCAAATTGGCTGCCAAAATACTAAGTGTTCTTGGTAGAGCAAAACGGTATATCACTCCGGCACATCGCCTTCAACTCTATAAGGCTCAAGTTAAGCCCCACATGGAGAACTGTTGTCACCTCTGGGCCGGAGCGCCTCAGTACTTACTCAGCTACTTCCTCTTGACCGTGTTCAACCGGCCGACTTGACTATCTGGCACTGCGGAGAGATATTGTGTCGTTGTGCATCTTCTTGGGGAGTGCTCTGAAGAATTGTTCGAGCTAATACCTACTGCGGAATTTCACCACCGTACTCACCAGAAGTTGAAATGTCATCTATTTCACCTGGATAACTGACTGTCTGGCACCGTACGTTGAATCTTTCAAGAAACGAGCCTACAATTATCTAAAAGGCTGGCAGCGCTCCTGTGATCCCCCTGGAGTTGCGGGTGGGTGTCCATGGGTGTCGGTGAACACTTACCATCAGGTGACCCGTCTGCTCGTCTGCCTCCCTCTTACATAATAAATAAAAACCGGCCAAGTGCGAGTCAGGCTCGCGCACCGAGGGTTCCGTAGCACTCAGGTAACAATACGTAAGTGTATTAATTCGCGTGAGTCAGACACGCACTTGACCAGTTTTTATTATTCTATAGCAAATGTACTATAAACAAACATACCTACCAATTTTATACTATTGTAAGTGTTCCCGTTTTTTACGATATAAAACAAAAAGTCGAGCAGAAATAGCCAAAAACATCTAGTTTTTTGTACGGGAGCACCCCTCATTTTTAAAATTTTTTGATTTTTATCATTTGTTAATATAGCGGCAACAAATTAAAACTGTCTACCTGTTACGGTTCATAAGATACAGCCCGCAGACAGACATACATCGGAGGTATATTAATAAGGTCCCGTTTTTCACCCTTTGGGTACGAAACCGTAAAAAACAGTGATACATTTTAAAACAAGGAAATGAGGTCAAATCGTCGTATCCTACGAATAAAGGCGCAGTTGCAAAGTGCCAACTTTTCAGGGGGAAGTTTTTAGTGTTTTATTGCAACACTATAAGACTTTTATGTTATGTTCATATTTCAAACATAGCCTTACTATTTCGGGGTATATATTTTAATGAAAATTTGACTTTTGATTCGCTATTTCTACTAAATTTGTCCCTTTTGTCTTTATTCGCAAGAAAAATATTGGTTATATTAGGACCAAAGTGACATTACGCCTTTTTTCGTCGGAATATGCCAGGTCGTAAGAGCATTAGTGTCTTTTATTGTTTTAATTTAAGCAGTTTTCAAGGAAAAGAAGGATCAGGGTTACGGGGTGTAAGGGACAACCTTCCGAAAGCTGAAAGGGAATGATCAGTCAGCGAAAGTGAACAATTTTCAATCAATGAAATTTACAGGAAATGAAAAAAATAATACAGCCTCTCCATACAAAATCCTATACCAGTTTCGGTCCTATAATCCGTTTCTCGAAAACGGCTGTAACGATTTCGATAAAATTATGCTTACGGGAGTTTTTGGGAGCGAAAAACCGATCTAGCTTGGTTTCATGTCAGGAAACGTTCATTTTCTCTATTTTTTGAGAATTTCTTTGGTAAGCGGCATTGGTAAAAATTATACAGAGCGAAACTTGGTCGACCAGGTACTTCCGAACTTGATTGGACAGTTTTTATGGCGAAGTCGATTTTTTTTTGTTTCCTGAAAGTTTCACTCACTTAAAATTGTTCAGTTTTCGGAAGGCTCTCTGTTATACCCTGTATAAAAAGTTAAACAGTTTATAAAAATACTTTAGTATATCAAACCGAGATAAACAAAAATAAAAAAAAAATTGAGAAAGTACTGAAATTGAATAGCATGCTACCTAAAGCTTTTTATGTAAGTTTAACAAAGTTAGGTTGTTATCAAATTACTGAGGTCTTGTTCTAAATGTTTTAGTAAATATGAAATTTCTTTTTCATTTCCTTTTGGCACTGGGGGGGGGGGGGGCACACTTTTCAGTTTCTAGCACCTTTGAATATCAAAAATATGTATATCAGATAGGTAAGTATATAAAAACCAGCCAAGTGCGAGTCGAACTCGCGCACCGAGTAAGTGGTAAGCACATTGTCGTAAATGCGAAGCCAAAACAAAAAAATAAGTTCCGTTTCTCATAATATGTTCCCCCCTTATTTTTTATCTTTCCATTGTTTTTATTTTTTGTTAGGTAATCCGCTATAATAACACGTATTCTTTGAAAAATTCAACCATAGAGTTACTTCGGATCAAAAGACAGCCAGCAAACACACAAACAGACGGTGATGATTGGACGATTGGGGTACGGAACCATAAACTACTAAAACACTTCATGGCACCCAAATATGAAAAAGTCCCTTGTTGGCTGTATCCTTAAACGTAGATATGTTTATTTTATACAGGTATGATAAAAAGCACGTCAAGCTTGCCTGAAACTAAGCAGCGGTCGAAGAAAAGTCTGTGAATAGATTGACTTCAAAATTTCAAATATGTACATTGACGGCAATGTTAATAAATTTAATTTTTTAAATAAAGGTCTACTAGGATTCCATGGGTCCGACTCCACACATTGCTCTAACAATTTTTTTTAATTATAAACGCACGATCGACTTCAACACAGTTTCCCCATAAAATGAGACCGTACCCTAGTGTAGAGCAGACGTAGCCATGATAAGCTGTAAGTGCTGTCTTTTGACTACTAAGTGTTGTAAGTTTATATAGGGCATAACTGAATCGATAATTTTTTTTACAGGCAATCGACACATGTTCCCTTCGAGCAACGCAGGCCCGCGTTGCTCGAAGCATGTTCCTTCCAATTCAGATGGGAGTCTAGAGTTATCCCACGAAATTGTTCTGTAGTACACTCAAAGATTGGTTCACCATTGTGGGTCACAGATATTTTTTGGGGTGTCCATTTACATTACAAAACTGAAGAAATTTAGTTTTAGATAAATATACAAATAAATTATTATGTTTAAGCCAATTAATAACATTATTTATTGTTTAGTTTATTTCATTTTGATAGTCAGTATTTCGAAAATTATTAATAATTATTGAAATGTCATCTGCATATAATGTACATTGATACTTAGTGAATGATGTTTTTATTTAAATATAAAATAGATAACAACAGCCCCAGAATGCTTTCTTGTGGTACCCTGAAGTAATTTTAGTAGACTCGTTTAATTTTTTTATTTCTACTTTTTGTTGTCTATCCCCAAGATATGATTTAATCCAATCAAGTGCGTGCCCGCGTATACCATAAGTTTCTAGCTTTTTCACTAAGTATTGTGACAGACGATATCATTTTGATTAGTTTTTGTTACAATAAAAAAAGGAAAATTGTATGTACTTATTATTTTTATTGCTACCAGCTATGTATATGTTGCAGTCAGAACTCATAACCAGTCAAAACTGGCATTGGTTTACAAAAGCAAAGATTTATTGCACAATTCGCTTCTGGCATTTGCCGGCTGCTACCGCGGCGGCGGCGGCTCTCTCGCTTTGCTTGCTCGCTCTACAGTTTTGAGTTTTGACTGTGATATGTATACTACGAACAATATCGTCATTCTTTTGTTTTAATGTTTCTTGTTTTGTAAATTTCTGTCCTGTGGTGTGCAATAAAGTATATTTGTATTGTATTTTATTTTTTATTTTATTTTATTTATTTAACTAAAATAAAATAAAAAATAAAATACAATACAAAACTGGCATTGGTTTACAAAAGCAAAGATTTATTGCACAATTCGCTTCTGGCATTTGCTGGCTCCTACCGCGGCGGCGGCTCTCTCGCTTTGCTTGCTCGCTCTGCAGTTTTGAGTTTTGACTGTGATATGTATACTACGAACAATATCGTCATTCTTTTGTTTTAATGTTTCTTGTTTTGTAAATTTCTGTCCTGTGGTGTGCAATAAAGTATATTTGTATTGTATTGTAACAATAATCGTATTCATTTGTGTATAACATCAAATAATTGTAATTTTTTAATTTGATACGATAAAAGTGATTGATTGAAAAATATTAATAATTACCATGGTTAGGTATTTGTGATTTATGTGTGAAAATATGATTCGATTCTTTGGTTAAAATAGAAAATTAATCACTTTAACCATTTTGGAAATTATTTATAATTAACTACCGGTAATTATTAATAATTTTCTGTTCATCACGTTTACCGTAACAGATATATGGCACTGAAACTCCAAAGTTGTAGTTGCACGATGATGCACATAAACTTCATATTAACCTTCAATTAGAAAATATTACTATATTCTGTAGATTATTTATTGGTTTGTTGTTATGACGTTGTGAATCCAGTCCATATAGGGACTGACTGCTGTATACAAAACTTGACGAATTTCTTCATTTAAACCTGTACTGCATACCCCGATTATCTTTCCCTTGAAGAAAACTGGCCCCCCGGAGTCCCCAAAGTGTGCAGTTTGTTTTCTGTTTGAACAATGCGGCCGTAAGCATATGAAGGGGGCGTCCAGTTTAATTTCGCCGTTCTCGTATTCCTGACACTTAACTATAACTGCTTGTCCAGTGCGGCGTTCAAAACCTTCTTGTACTTTTTTCTTTTCATACGTTGTCATACCAGTTCCGACGTAAGTTACGGGGTAACCAATCATACTCTTGAAATCGATTCCTGAAAGTTTCCCCATTGGGTTGACATCTAAATATTCAATCTTCAAAAGCTCTATATCGTTTTTAGAGGATGTTTCAATTTCTCGCCCAAAAACTTTGTAATTTTGTACTTCTCTAAAGTTGGGCAAGGTATGAACCGACAACACTCTTCGTGAATAATGTGATTTAGTCGAGTGTACGGTATCATTTCGTGTGGAATTGTGATTATTTTCTGTACCTATATTTTCCGCACCTATATTTTCCGTATTTATATTTTCCGTAGAATTGCTTCGTTTTGTACAGTCTTTACCATTATGCAGACCATTGGTTGCTGATGATTTAGACTCGAACAAAATAAGGGTGAATTTGATGTCTTCTGGATTTGGTCCACAGTGTGCTGCTGACAGGACCCAGTTGGGTGCTATGAGGGAGCCGGTACAAAATGTGAGCTCATGTTCGGTTGCTATTGATACAACGAAAGGATAAGTGTTATCGTGATCTTCGACGCCTTCAATCACGCGGAGTATATTATGTTGTTGTGGACGGTGATGCTTGCCGTTACATCCTGCTAGGATAAACACAACTAGCATAATAAGCCTTTCAATAACACAAAAGTTCATTGCACTATACCTAATTTTAAATTGACGGTCATTGATTTCTAGTTGATGGAAAATACTTCTTTGATTTATTTACATGTTCTAGATTTCAAAACCATTTTGGTATTGTAAACATCGATATATTGTTATTTGATAAGATTTTATTACATATGAAATGCAAATAGCGTAGAATAATATTGCTACCAATAGCATTATTATTTCATCGGTGGCTATGACTATAAAATTGTAGACGTTGTGTAGTAACAAAAGTTATTTTGTTTCATGATAAACGGCATTATTAGAACTCTAAATCTAAAAGTGTATAATACCTACGTCCTATGTATATATTACGGTTATACTTTCCTATTATTTACATAGTTTAAAAATAATTTGATTTGTTCTCTGATGGTTTCAAAAGTCTTAAAAGATTAAGGTTTATCTGTTTATAAGACAATGTTAACTTTTCTTTTCTAAAGATTTAATCTAGATAGAAATTCCCAAGTATTAAGCCACATAGCCTATTCGCCTCGAGTGAGTCTTGCCTGCGCCACAACCGCATCTATTACTCAAGTAACCGCGTACCATTTGTTCGAAAACGAACTTATAGTTATTCTGTTTATCAAGGACGCTTGTGAGTTTTACCACAGAAAAAAACCGGCCAAGTGCGAGTCGGACTCGCGCACTGAGGGTTCCGTACCACCACATAATCATAATTGTATTAGTTGAAATTTCAGTAAGTTAATGTGCTACATTTTTTGAGTCCGACATGCGCTTGACCAAATTTTATTATTTGTTGTTATTTTATAGCTTATGCACTATAAACATACTAATTTTCAAGTTTGTAAGTGTTCCCGTTTTTAAATAGAACTAAAACAAAAATCGCCTCAGCGACCAGCCAACTTGACCCCTCTCTTATATGAATGTTCTTGAAACGGGAGCTCACCACAATTGGTTATCATTAGTTGTGAGAAAAGTTGTAATATTTAATGATTTCAGACTTTTCCCATTATTTGTACTGTGAGACCTAGCTTCTTGCCAAATTTCATAATTTTAGGTCAACGGGAAGTACCCTGTAGGTTTTGCATTTTTGAATAAATGTATGGAGATGAGGATATAAAATGCCATATCTTTTGATTGCGTCGTTGTAAAAAATTTAAATTTTCAGATCTTGTGTGGTTTATGGATCCTAATATATGGTATTTATTTCAACCTGATACCTTTACCCGTTCGTGAGATAAAGGGTCTTGACAGACAGACAGACAGACAGACAGACAGACGGACAACAAAGTGATCCTATAAGGGTTCCGTTTTTTTCTTTTGAGGTACGGAACCCTAAAAATAGGGAACCTAATTCCACAGATTTTACTATTTTATCAAGTATTTCTTTTAGATTCAAGGTTAATATTTCTATGGGAGATGCTAGGTACTTCTTCTGAAGTCCAGTTTTTACAAGACTGCCCCAACAGGAGGGTTATGTTTTATTGACTTCAATCCATTTTTAGGGTTCCGTACCTCAAAAGAAAAAAACGGAACCCTTATAGGATCACTTTGTTGTCCGTCTGTCTGTCTGTCTGTCTGTTAAGACCCTTTATCTCACGAACGGGTCAAGGTATCAGGTTGAAATTAATACCATATATTAAAATCCATGAACCACACTAGATCTGAAAATTTCAATTTTTTACAACGACGCAATCAAAAGATATGGCATATTATGTCCTCATCTCCATACATTTATTCAAAAATGCAAAACCTACAGGGTACTTCCCGTTGACCTAAAATTATGAAATTTGGCAAGAAGCTAGGTCTCACAGTACAAATAATGGGAAAAGTCTGAAATCATTAAATATTACAACTTTTCTCACAACTAATGATAACCAATTGTGGTGAGCTCCCGTTTCAAGAACATTCATATAAGAGAGGGGTCAAGTTGGCTGGTCGCTGAGGCGATTTTTGTTTTAGTTCTATTTAAAAACGGGAACACTTACAAACTTGAAAATTAGTATGTTTATAGTGCATAAGCTATAAAATAACAACAAATAATAAAATTTGGTCAAGCGCGTGTCGGACTCAAAAAATCTAGCACATTAACTTACTGAAATTTTAACTAATACAATTATGTTTATGTAGTGGTACGGAACCCTCAGTGCGCGAGTCAGACTCGCACTTGGCCGGTTTTTTTCGACTATTCCAACGCTTCCCAACATATTTTGCAGCTATGTCAAAAGAAATCGGCTGAAATCTTAGAGCAACGCGTCAAACCGCGCTATTCCGGGCTTTGCGCGCGAAAATCGTGTTACTCTATGGCTGAAATTGACGGAAAAAACAAGTTTGTTATTCCTTCCGTCAAATATGTTATTTTTATTCCGTCAAATATGGTCAAATATTTTTAGTGTCATGGCTGTAAAATATGTTGGTAAGCGTTGGAAAAAACGAAAAAAAAACAATGGATTATAACTAATAGCTCCTTTGTTTTTTTTTTATAGTTTTATGTGAAAGATAGCTCTTTGTGGTTACGACACATTATACAAGGTTATTTTTTTGGACCTGATATGCGTATGCCCACCTTATTACAGCGGTCAAAAGCAACAACTTTTGTTCTATGACTTTGCTAACAACGCGCAAAAAATTTTCATCTCCCCATACTAAAGTGCTCACGTGACCGACCCATTTTGTATGGGAAGTTGAAAATTTTTCGTGCGTTGTAAGCAAAGTCGTAGAACAAAAGTTGTTGCTTTTGACCTCCGTAATAAGGTGGGCATACGCATATCAGGTCCATAAAAATAACCTAGTATTTACGAAATTTAAAAATTTTGTACATCAGTTAAGAGTTTGAAAGTAAAATAACTACCGCAAATATTGAAAAAGGCAGCCTCTGCGAACTTCCTAAGATCATATTCAGGGTTTTCCTAAACCTACGAGATCATATAGATACGGTCGGGCATGAAACAGTTGATACTCGTAGAACAAGAAAGGGAAGTATTACTTGTTGAAATATCCGTAAATTGACAAGCTACTGTGGTTAAAAAATTGAGAAAAATAATTCGAATGGACAGACAGATGAAGTTTGGTAATAAGGTTTAGTAATAAGGTTCAGTTGGCACCCTGAAAAATTGAAAAATTACAAATTTCCTAGCTTATTGACTTAAGCGCTTATATACGTATCTACGTTACGTACAGTCACAGATCGTCAAAGAAGATCAACAGCGATATATCAAGTTCTCTTGATATATCTCTGTTGGAATTCGAAAATGTCATCAAATGAATGTCGTAGTTGCAAAATAGTAGTTAATGGGCTATTGGCGTTTGTTACGTGCAAAGTGGATACCATGGACGAAGTTGCTTTAGCTAAATTAATGTGAGTAACTTTTTTGACAAGGAAATTGAAGAGCAAGAAATCAGCTTGCGAACTCCTCGGATTTACATAAAATGACCAGGCGATGTTAGGGAAAGAAGCTGGACCACGTCCAGGACATCATTTAGACAAACAAAATCAGTGAAATGGACTCCCTACCTGATTTTGTCGCAAGAAAGCTGCATACACTACCTCCAATATCATTCACTACTATCGAAACTTCTCAAAAATATTTGTAACCTGCGGCAAGAAATATCTGCAACTAAGAACAACTACGCGGAGCTAAAAAGCTACAAGAAGAAATTTCATCCATTCGGGAACAAGTTGACACTTTTTCTGAGGTAGTAGCAAGCGAGGTATCGACGTGGCTCCCACGCCAGCTTCGGAGACAGGGCCACCGCTTCCATCTGCTCCAGCTACTTCGATTGTTCTTTTCAACCCGGTTGTGACCGCGCTAGGTTCTACCTTGAAACCTGGGACTACTAAACAGGCGCCGAGGACAGGGCCCCCTCGCGCGTCTGGGGGCACTCTCGACGGTAGGGACAGTTGCCAAGACCATAGCGTCGCTCAACAGGACGTCGTTACCGCGGCTCGTACTACCCAAAGTACACAATCCTGCTTCGCGTGCTTCGCTACCGGCTTCTGTCGATTCGGCAGGTGGCTCGTCGCGCGGGATGGGGCCGCCGTCTGCTGCGCCATCTGATCTGCGAAGATGGACTTATGCAAATAACCTACAAGAAGCCGATTTGCAAAAGAGGAACTGCGACCGTGACCTCCTCCAGACTTAAGGCGGCCCCCCCAGGGAGCTCACGTCTAAATCTCACAGCTGGATCATCAGGCCATGGAGGACGACGTGAGGTACTACATTTCGGAACTACGAGAAAGCGCTTTTCGAGTCCAGCGCCGCGACCGGACGGCGGCGGACTCTCACAGAAGCTACTCTTCATTTCGTGTGACCATGCTAAGGGAGCGTGAGGATGTCTTCTTAAGTGAATGATGTTGGTCACAACATATACAGTTCACAGTATTTGAGTGGCGTAGTTTTTCCAAAAGGTGACACATAATAAAGCTAACAATATACAAGGTTGTTTTTTTGGACCTGATTTCCTTTTGCCCACTTATTAGTGAGGTCAAAAACGACAACTTTTGTTCTACGACTTTGCTAACAACGCACGAAAATTTTTCAACTTCCCATACAAAATGGGTCGGTCACGCGACCATTTTAGTATGGAGAGTCGATTTTTTTTTTAATTTGCTTTTTTTTTCTTTTTGTAATCAAACTATAATAATAAAAGTAGTACACATTTTAAATTTAACAATTATAAATTTCCACTATGGAAGCAAAGCAACTAACTACCCTAAAAGTTAGGTATTTACTTTTTAAGAGATAAATACACAATCTTTACCAGATCAAGCTTTGTTACGATCATCCCCTGTATCTCTGGAGATATATCGCACAGAGCTTTCTATTATGAGTAGGCTCTAGTTTATTTATTAGTCGATACCGCAGTAGAGTACGGCCGGCTTTTAATAAAATACGCGGTGAAATCCCGGCTTGCGGCCACTTCCATTTCAACCCAATACGAAGGTTTTTATGGAAGTTAAAATGATGAGATAGGTATAATAAAGAACTTCATCCTTTAAATAAGGATAGGTACTATAAAATTTTACATTCACGTGCAGGATTAAACTCTGCCAGGATCATAATTTTTGTAATGGCTGTTTCTTATTTTTCTTATGTGATTGTTTCTTATTTTGCCTTGCAGGTACTTACTCTGCATTTCAAATGAGAATTACAGTGGTTTGTAGCTAACTTCAAAGTGGTTAACTGCTACTACTTCATAATGATCGCGGACGCAAATTCTTAAGCTCAGTCCCATTCTCATTTGAAATAATGGTGTCGATTCTGGCAGACACGACTAAATTTAGTTAACGTGTTAAATTTCAAATTTAGTTTTAGGAACGTCAAAATGCGGTTTGCTATTCTGCGGTTTGCTATTCTGCCATTGACATTACTAAAATTAGTTTATGAATTCAACTTAGTCTTAAACGACAAAAAGCTATTCTAGCGGACAAAAACTTGAAGTTTAAAACGTAATTTTAGGATCGTCTCGACTAAATTTAATCCACACCAAAATCGTGTCGATTAAAATTAAAACGCGATTTGTTTTTCAAGAAAAGCATAAAAAAGGTGGAAAATGGACTATGTGGTGACGGCTGTGACAGATGCTGCAAGATGACAAGGGATATCATCTCCAACCCTGGCCATTTATCAGCGCCTGAAACCCAGGCTGAAGAAAACTTACACCCTGCCACACGAAGACCAGGAACATGGCAGAAATTACATTTGGGAAGTAAAAACACAAGCTCAAATACAAGGTGCTTGTATGAACACCAAACTCTGCATTAGCTACCAACAGCTGGCGCTCTGTCCTTACGGATGCGTGCGATATGGAAGGGCGGGCGCCTTTGAAAATGAAGAAATAAACCTGCATGTTTAGGGGTGAGCTCGAAGCCTTCGATGAGATGAAAGGTCAGAGATGGAGTGAATCGCAAGCCTCCTTGGTGCTTGCCCCGTGAAGAAACACAAGCAGAAATCAGTGTCATCCTCAGTTTCATGATTAATGTTTCTTGCCCCGTGAAGAAACACAAGCAGAAATCAGTTAATAATTTTAATAATGTCAATGGTAATGGCAGAATAGCAAACCGCATTTTGACGTTCCTTAAACAAAATTTGACATTTAACACGTAAACTAAATTTAGTCGTGTCTGCCAGAATCGACACAAATAAATCAATTTATACGGTGAGGTGGGGTAAGTAAAACGACGAAGGAAGTGAAACAAAAATCTTAAATAGGAAACTACCGAAGTTTGACTATGTGTGTCGATAGGTACAACAGGACCGATGAGTTTTACACAAAGACCGTTTCGATCATTCAAAATAATAAATTCCGTTTCACTTAACCCACCTCATCTTAGTAGGTCCTAAGGTCCTTATTCATTCCTAAGGAAACAATTCGTTCTTCTGTCGGATGTATTACAAGTTTCTCACTATTCTGATGAGTTTTCACTAAAAGGCACTTAACAAAGCTTCTTTGGGGCGCTATCAGCACCAACATTCACCATTATCCCCGAAGTTGCTGCTGTTCTAACCAAAATGAATGAAAGTGTGAGTCACTGAGCGGTGAGCGAGTCATTGCGGTAAACGCATGGCCTCAGTTACAGTGATTCCACAAAAATCTACGATTTTACAGACATTACGCATAGAGTAGGTTCCTGAGGTAGTTGCACCACATCCCGGACACGAGTGCGAATTTGAAATTGGAAGGTCGCGTTGGCTCGCATAATCAGTACAAAAGACCCTCAAAAGGATCACGATAACTTCGCGGGCGGGTGCACGCGGGTGTGCGGGTAGATTGCAAGGGGAGCGGAGTACTATTACTTTATTCTGTGTTTGCACGGTGCGAGAGGGGTGATGCCGGCCCTAGAGTGACAGGAACAATCTATATGTCGCAGCCAACTGGTTGAATCAGGCAGTTAATTTAATGCCTAGGCAGTTGATTGACTGCCAGCTTCCAATTGAATGGCTAGGCCGATTGTTGACTGAACTACTATCGCTCAACGTTTAACGAGTTATACGGGCTATATAACGGGCTAGCTATCGAGGCTAATCGATAGCTAGCCCGAATTAGATGGCTAACCAGCCGGGTGATCAATTTCAAGTTGCAGCAGTGCAAGCAAGTTTTAATTCGCTTCTGGCACTCGACGGTGTTTACCTTATCTAACGAACCTATGAGCAAGTTCAACGAGATGGCTTCAGGACACTTATCCATCTCATTAAACGTTGTATTCAATGTTTGGGCGATAGGTGTTCTCAAGCCATTCAATTGAATGCCGACAGTCAATCAATCGCCTTGGCATTTAAATAACTGCCTGATTAAACCAGTTGGCTGCGACATATACATCTGCACTGCTTATAGACCGTAAGGGCACTGCATGTTATCCTACGTCATCTAGTACACAAAATTTGCAACTTTGTAGCGATAGTAGTGGCCTAGTAGGTCCACAAAACGTTGGTCTGCCAATCCGAAACCTGGCAGGTTTTGTACAGTTGGAGAGAAAAGTGGTTAAATGACAGATTAGACGAATTAAATCGATTCGTAGAAATAGAAGGTACCTATACAAGTAAAAAACAACAGGTCTGCCTTGCATCCTCTTGGCAGTTTCGCTAGTCGGACCACAAATGTGGTCGGATGTGATTGGACCACAAATTTCTTTAATTTTTTCTTATGAAATACGTGTATTTCGAAAGTGAAATTTAGTAACTTTAACATTTTAAAATCTTTTAGGGTATCATTCAGAGACGTTTCGTTAGCACGGGGCCAGTAAACCCCAGGTTTAACCTTGGTCTAGCTCTGTCACCGGTCATTTACCCTTCAGGACCATCAAGTTGAATTCCCATTATGTTGAATTCTCTGAACGTTGGATTCCCATTAAGTTGAATTCCCATAGTGTTGAATTCCCACTATGTTGAATTCCCATTATTTTGAAATCACTTGTCACTCAACATGATATTTTTCTTATCACGGGTATAGACCAAGAATATATGTAGTGCTAACTTATTACCGTGCTAGCGAAATGACCCCGTGCTAGCAAAACATCTCTAAATGACACCCTGAAGGTGCTTACATATTATCAACGCCGTTCCTTGGAGTATGTTACTCAATAATTTGCCTCTATTAAAAATGTCCTATCAGCTGATGCAGTTTCTTTGGGACGACGTTGAAAATATTTTTAACCTACGGGTATGTTTATCTATTTTGACCAATGTTTCTTCAGGAAAGTTGTTCAGTTTCATTTTCCGACTAAGATATTCAAAAGAACGCACTTAATTTTTTGGAAGCACTATAATAGTAAACAAGGGGTTCAACGCTTGCAGTGGGACAGCACCCTATTTGAGTAGCACTGTGAAAAACATTATCTCGCCGTTTGCCTTCGTTCTATTGTCTTTAGAGCAGAATAGCGCTTTGAACAGAGCATCGTCGGTTGTGAAAAAAGAAACGGGTCTTTTATGATCAAATTGAGCTGTTAATATTTATAAGAAACACACTATTACGAGAAAGCTTTAGAAATAAAAGGGCAATTCGATGGTGATACTATAATTTCTTTACAATCTACGCACTGTTTTTCTGCACTGTTTTGAATTTGCTGCTTTACGGTAAAAATAGTCCCAAACTGCGCTTGCACAAAAGCCGTAACACATTCCTAGGTCCTGACAAAATCACTGTCAATAGGACGTTGTTAAAAAGTGTTGTTGTAGAAGCTTGAAATCTTTACAAGTTTAAGGGTCCATAAACCTAAATATTCGATGACAATTTCAAATTGATATCATTGAAAAAAGGATCGTGACAGGAAGACGGACAACAGATTGATTTTAAAAGGGTTCCGTTTTTTTCCTTTTGAGGAACTAAACCCTAAAAACGGTGCAACTCTGTAACAGGGCCTATTTTTTAAAGATGATGACCAGGATAATACCATTCATTGGCATCATATCATATTAAATTAAACAATATCATTGCCATAGTGGCATATTAATGAATATTTTGCATATTCTGTACGCACGAGCGAACGTTTAATTCGAATTACCCATATTTCGTCCTCATACGAAGCTTATACTTGTGTGAGGGAATTTCCATATGACATATTGAATTTTCGATTCAAGTATCGGCACCAAACGTGTTCAATTATAGATTTGCTGTACACCGTATAGATAGACCATCATATTGACGGCGGCAATTGGGATATTGAATGAAATATTTTTTAGTATATTTGCCAAAAATTCATCATCAAATCACACGTCGGTGGAAACGCTTTAA
Source organism: Athrips mouffetella (assembly GCA_947532105.1). NCBI lineage: Eukaryota > Metazoa > Arthropoda > Insecta > Lepidoptera > Gelechiidae > Athrips > Athrips mouffetella. The sequence goes on from OX383959.1 coordinate 7,973,489, forward strand.
CCTTGAGCGGGTCTCTGGTTTTGGGCGTTTGTAGCGTTTGGTTCAACTTATACTGGTTTTGTTTTTACGTGCTTGCTGTCTTGCGTACGGTACTAGTAGTAGTACAACCCCATCTCCAGCTGAAAGTGTCACCACCACACACTTTTTATGTAACAAGTGAGCAAGCGAGCTTGTGTGCCACCTGGTGGTAAGTGGTCACCACTGCCCATAGCGCCCACAGTCTTATTAGTAGCATAATTGACACTAACAAGACAGCAAAGCGCATTGCCCACCCCGAGAACTAAGATGGTGTGTCTCTTGTACCAGTAATTTCACTGGCTCCCTTGCCCTTCAAACCGAAACACAGTGACACTGCTTTACGTCAGAAAAAAGCAAGGGGGTGCTAATTTCCCAGACGGAGTTTGCACAAAAGCCCTAAGTTCTAACACCTTCAAAAACTGCGCAGGATCGTCCTTCTGCCTATCGTACAGCCAAGGGCAGGTAAAGCTTAACACTTGTAGCGCGACTCTTGAACCAACGGTGATTGAAATAAGAAAGGCACAAAGTCCAGGATGTCCTACTTGACATGCTCTTGGCTGTACCACCAAACTGCTTTCTGCAACAATCGCGGTACGTCATGTCATGACAGCCCCAACGCTATAACAAGCGTGGTGTCTAAGCAACATTTCCTTCAAAATGCACCTCGCATTTTTGCTGTATAGTCTAGGCAACGAAGCGGATCGTTGTATGAAGACTTAAATCCTCAGTCGATGAAACTTTGCTGGGGTTTTACACTACATGAGACAAACCTTCTATAAAAAAAATTTCATACAAAAATTACAAAAAAAGTATGAAAACTTTTTTTTGGATTTTTTTTTTGGATATTTTGAATTTACGTTTAATTAATGATTCTTTATTATCCTGTCAAATAAAATCTACCTGAGAAATTTATGTTGGGGTCAACTGCTTCGTTGCCTACACTAGTAAACGACATTGCCAATCTTTGTATGGATGTTGGACCAAGTGCTGCCCAGTATGGTTTAGTCGTGCATTATACAATGTGTCTGGTGACCAACTGTACAAACTTATGGGGAAGATTCTAACCATGAAACTGAAAAAAAAATCCTAAAGAATATGTTCTTCGAGCTATGGCTCGAAAGACGAAATATTTTTTTCGACTTCCCATAAAAAATGCATCAGCTGACAGCACATTTTGTATGGAAGGTCGATTTTTTTTCTTATTTTGTATGTTCCTGGGGAAAAGTTATTCTGTTTTATGGGCAGAAACACCTCTTTTAATATTCGGGTTGATACAAAAATTACGCTGTAGTGTAACCCTCAGAAATGCCATTCAAAAAGACTCGTGTGCAAAACTGTCACACTACAAAGATTCTTGATTCTTGACTTCGGCTGGTATCGCTCGTGTCTCCATGACTATCATTGTCTTTTAAACTATTTGCTGCTGGTTTGATGAATGAATTTTATTTCAATAACATAGCCTGAGAGTCAAAATTATTTCACTGTATGAAGATTCAACAAAAATTCATATCAGCATTTTTTTTGTCAAAAATTAGATTAGCTGGTCTATAAAATAATTCATCAGTAACCCACCCAAATTTGTACCAAAGTTGTAATTTGTACCGTATGATTTAAAAATTCCACAAAAAAAGGGCAAAAATGCTATAAATATTTAATTACATTTAATTACCTTTATTGATATCTTTTCTTTAAGTATATAATCCTCCCATATTTGTAAAAGAAAAACAACTAAATCTAAAAAAAAAAAATTACGTGAATCTCAAAGTTGCATTAGACCTATGATAAAAATGCTATCAGATCAGTTCTTCTATGCTTTTGTTTCATTAACGTCCCTTAACATATAGTGTACTACTGTACTAAATCCAAAAAAAAAATATGGAAATTGAAACCTCCAGAAATTTAAATTGTACCGTCCAGTTTGAAATTTGTGTGGATTCAAAAATATAGTCTTTTAAAATTGCATTTAAAGGCCGTTTACAAAAATTTGGCCTGATATGACTTTTTTCTCGCTAGCTAGCTCTTAGGGTACACTCATGTCGTAATCTTTGAATTATAATTCAAAAAGTTGGTACATAAGGCTGAATATTACGCAGAGTATGCATAAAAAATTAAAAAGTTACCATTACGTAACGATTTTTGTATGAAAATTTTGCAAAGGTGTTACGTAATTTAACTTTTTAATCATAACATAACACTTGGATAAAATTCTTCTTGAATCTAAACCTTTTTAAAGAAGACTGAATATAAGGTCTTTTAGAGAGACGGTTATAAATGTAACAGTTTTTCTTAGTAGCTGTCAAATATTAGTAGCATATTTACAAAGTGTGCCTTATAAACAACCTATTATTTTGGAGCAGTTACAGTAGCAGTTACTATAGTTACAATTATTTTATCTGTAGTGGAAATTATGCGCGCGCAGCCTGAAATTAGAAGGAAATAGATATTAGATTTGCCAAAGATTTCGGACCTCCTTGCTTTGCTCGGAATAGATACCTTGCTAATTTATTTTACTATGGGATGACATCTGCCAACATGTCCCGAATTTTTATGTCAAATTATCAATGATCACAAGGAAATATTCAAAATGACCCGTCAAATCCATAGAACGACGCCTTCACTACCTAGTGACAAATTATTTCTTTAATCCTCCTTCTAATTACCCTTATTTTTCTGTGAGATTTGCTGCCATTTTCAAATATTTACCTTTTTCAAGTTTTTTGTGCCCGTGAAAGTAATGTGAAAGTTTATTGAAAAAGAAGATAAAGTGGTGCAGTCAGGATACTGCAGTTACACCAGAAGATACTCAATAACTTATGATCTTCTCCCATATTAGTCTAGGACATTTTATGACATAACCTACAATGAATTGGGAAAGAATGAAAATCGAAAAGAAAACCATGTCTTGTTAAGAAAATGTTCTGCTTGTATATTTCAAAGAAGACCTAGCGGATATATTAAGGCGGCTTCTTCAGACTCATATCAGAACTGTAATATACATAATATAAGTTACCATAGTTGTTTACTTACTTTTGTTTAATTTTTATCATTTTTATAAGTAAAGAAACCTATCGCATGAGTGAAGATAAAGTAGTATACACAACTGCATATAATATGGTATTAAAACACTCGTTTGATGCTATTATCACATTCGGCTACGCCTCATGTGATAAACCCAAACTCGTGTTTTAATAACCTGTTTTATATGACAGTTGCATAAACTACTATTAGACTGAACTGATTATTCATATTAGAGTGCAGAATATGGTATGAGAATTTTATCTATATTGATGTTAGCTGTTCGTTTTCTGTTTATACATTTTCGTAAGTTGGATAGTTTTTTAGGGTTCTATACCTCAAAATAAAAAAACGGATCCCTTATAGGATCATTGTCCGTCGGTCTGTCTGTCTGTCTGTCAAGACCCTTTTTCTCACGAAAGAGAAGAGGTATCCGAGTGAAATTGATAACGAATATTAAGGTCCATGAACCACACAAGATCCGAAAAATTTTTTTTTTTACAACGTCGCAATCAAAAGATATGGCTTTTTATGTCCTCATCTCCATACATTTATGCAAAAAAGCAAAACCTACAGGGTACTTCCCGTTGACCTAAAATTATGAAATTTGGCAAGAAGCTAGGTCTCACAGTACAAATAAAGGGAAAAGTCTAAAATCATTAAATATTTCAATTTTTCTCTAAACTAATAGTAATCAATTAAGGTGAGCTCCCGTTTCAAGAACTTTTCTATAAAAGAGGGGTCAAGTTGGATGGTCGCGAAGTTTTTAAAATCAATGAGCAAAAGCTTTTAGTATATCATATGGTAGATAGGTACGAAACCATCAGGGTGCGAGTCCGACTCGCACTTGGCCGGTTTTTTAGGGTTCCGATACCAAAATGGTAAAAAAAAGGAACCCTTATGGTGCCGGTTCGTCTGTCTGTCTGTCTGTCACACCTGTATATCTCGGCAACCACTAATGCTATCGACTTGTTTGGAATATTTTTAGAATATGGTTGTCCAACTTAATTGCACGTAAAGGGGACCCAAATAGGGGGGGCAAAATTTCAAATTATCGGTACTAGGTTGAGTGGGCTATCATATGAAAGGGCTTTACTTGTACATTCAAAAATGTTTTTTTTTTTTTAAACTCGGTTTTCAAGTTATGATGAAATATGTCAAAAAAAAATACCGTTCCCCCCCCCCTTATCTCCGAAGTTTGTGAATGGAAAAATCTAAATTACTTACAGTCGATACAAATTTATGTAAATATTACAGCAAAAATAAAACGATCTTTCTAAATTGCACAGTTTTTTATAAATCTGCAAAAAATTTTTACAAACAAATTTAGTTGTGCGGTCCTAAAAAATGGACTTTATTTCTTCCAAAAATAAGTCCAACTCGCACTTGACCGGTTTTTTTTACTACTTGATACTTTACGACACAGTCAAGAGCCAGTTAAGTTTGACGCTTATTGACTCATTTCAAACACTAAGGAGCTAGAGTCACATTGAAAGTGGCAAGCTTAACTTTACAGTCCTGGTACACATGGCCGCACGTCGGTAGAAACACTTTTGGACCTTATGGCGAGGTAATAGAGTTGAAAAAGTTTCTACCGACGATCGGTTGACTGTACTTAGTTATTACATACATACATACATACATACATAACATCACGCCTCTTTCCCGTTGGGGTAGGCAGAGACCTTAGTTAGGCAGAGACCTTAGTTATTACAAACTCTTAAAATGCCCTCTAATAGATGTACCTATCTGTCTTCCATTTGCTTTATTCTTGGGTTGCAGCCACAATTCACAAACAATATATTGGAACATTCCTGAAAATTCTGTAAGAAACCGTCTTGTATAAAATCCTTGGGCCGTCTGCGAATAAAGAAAGAGAAAAAGAAAGCCAGAGGAAATACTGTAGGATATACCAATCACTAAACCAAATTCTTTAAGTCTTCAAGTGGAACTTTCTCTTAAATTATACGAAACCTCACAAAAGTTATGACTGGAAGCATAGTAAGGGTACAATCAGACCGAAACTTATTGATATTCATCGTAGAGTCGAACTTCATATTGATTGGGACACAATCCAATTCGTCGGATGATTTTATTGGTGTGTTTTGAGAATCGGTCGCGACGACTCTTGAATAATAAGTAAGTAATATTATCAAATACAGATGCGTTTATTCAATGTAGATATTTTCAGAATAGTAACAGCGTTTAACGGAAAGTTGTGATAATACTGAAGGGTGTGAATCTGCCTATGACACTGAACAACTTTTTCCAAGGTACATAAAGGTCATAAAACAAAATCAATTTTTGACCTCCCGTAGAAACCGCATCAGATAATAGCCCATTTTGGATGACAGGTCAAATTTGGTTTAGGTACTTATTGTATTTCGACCTATGTTCCTTAGAAAAGTTGTTCAGTTTCATGGGCAGATTCATACCCTTCAGTATTATCACACTTTTCCGTTATACGTTGTATAATAGGGCTAGTCTACTGCCGTTAAACAAATTCATCAAAACATTATAGAAGATCTACCTAGATCGAAAAATTGTGAAAAAAATCTTGGTCTGCAACAGTGTCTGCTTGGCTTGTAATACTGTACGTACAATGTTGTTTTGTTTCTTAAAAAAGTTAATCTATTTTATAGTCAGAGTAGGTAATGAACCAACTTGCAACGATGTAAAAATAGTCCTAATAGATAAGTAATTTTATTTTTTGTTAATAGGTACCAAGTTGCCTAAAGAATTGGGTATTTCTTTATGTATAGATAGACATTCCACTCACTCAAGGAGATCTGTTTATGATCGATCAGCTATAAATACAATTCACTTGTTAGATACTAAACAACATTAACACTACACAAGTAACTTACAGACAGACCTACAAATAATGCTTATCATATCATACTTTAATCATATATGTATATTTTTTACCTAAATAACAACTATTTAGTATTTACTCGTGACTACATCCCGATCCAGTGCACCAAAAGTAAGCAATCTAATGTTGTAAAATAAGTGGCACACCCTAACACAGGCCTAGGTCTATTTGGGTTGCTACATGGTTGCTACTGTAATACACTCTATAGTAAAATGTTTTAAGCATATCCGGATCTCATAAGGAAAGTGTAATTTTAAGTATGTAATTTGAAATTTAATAAATAAATAAATTCCTACGCAGACATAGAGCAAACATGACGATTTTCCTCACACAACACGTTCACCCAAAGCACTGTTGCCAACCTTCGAAAAGTAAAAAGCAGGTAATGAAGCTTAAAATAAAAACAGTAGAAGCAGTAAATTTGTCATTTCTGAATTTTATAGATCTGCTTTTGACAATTGTTTGTTTTGACTTTTTGGCGGGAACTCGGCGTGGGCCCTTGCCTGCTCGGTTGTAATTCTTGATTTTTGTGTATGTAGTGATTTAGTGGATATTAAAGATAGTGTTTTATGCAGTGAATTAACTACGGAGTGCGCAGCTGATGAAGATTTCAAGCGATCTCGTGTTTGAACCCAGTTTGTGTTGTCTCAAAAAGTCATGGACATTTCCTTCGTAAAGTCCACTTTCGCTTTACGGAGGGAGCAATGAACAATTTCCCCACTCGACACTGGCGGTTCGCCATATTTTTAACTTCTAAAATGAGAATAAATTCCAAAAACTGAAGAACGTTCTAGAACACGACACTGGTTGGCAGAAATGTCCCCAAATACGGGTTGACGATTGCCAAATAAATAAAAAGAAATTGTTTGCTGAAGAAACTTAAGGTAAGTTTATGCTCAGGCAGGAGAGCGTCGTCGCTTTAATACATAAGGTTAGATTAGCAATTATGCTGCGGTATTGACGTTGAATTGATAATTAGTGTATCCTATTGTTAGGTTTAAAACGATAAGACACCAAGTAAAAGAGTGGAAACTGAAAACAGTAAATCTACTGAATATACAACAGTAGGGTTGGCAACAGCGGTTCTGAGCGACGACGGTCGAATAGAAGTCGTGTCCTACGCCACAAACAAAAGGCACATTATTATTTTATCAGCATTTATTTGTATTATAAAACAAATAAAACTGACCAGCTTTCCTTACCTAATTAAACGAAATAGCGAAAGCTTTATTACTTTGAACACATAATTACTTGTTTTTACTTTCGAGCGGAGCGAGAAAGGTATTGTATTCGTGAAAAAAAAAAGTTTCTCAATTTTCAAAAAAATGTGTTTAATATCACTTATATATCATAAAAAACAAGTCTCCCAAAAAAGTCCGTCCGTCGGCCGGTCGGTCGGTCAGTTGGTCGGTCGTCGGTCCGTCACGCTTTGGCCTAGCGGCTTAACGAATGGTCCGATTGAGTTTCACAGTCTGGCCCACCGTCGCAAAGTTGCATGTCTGTCGGTCTTCTACAGATTGTGATTCGGAGAGTTTGCTCTAGAGCTCCACGAGCTTATTCCACCATCTCCCTTCTACCATCGGGAGTCCAGACGCACCGCAGGTTAACGCCCATACTTGGTTGATATTCCGCACATTCGCACAAAGCGCTTTGAAACATCTTTTATAATGCGCACGGCTAAAGAGTGGAATTCTCTGCCTGCGTCTGTGTTCCCGAGTTCATATAACCCGAATCTATTCAAGTCGCGAGTGAATAGGCTTCTTCTGTGTAAGCTCGTTCCATCGTCGACCTCATCTCTGTCTTCAAGACTAGATCGAGGTCAAGAGTAAGCCCATTTTAAATAAAAAAAAAAAATATTTTGAATTTAGGAGTTTTATGCAAATCCTTTGAAGGGTTCTAAGTGGTTTCCTCTTGGCTCTCATTTTGAGGGTAGCTGTCATACAACGAAAATGAAAAATTGAAATTTTCTCAAAAACGGCTCATAGAATCTTGATGAAACTTTGCATGACCAAGCATCTCCATGTAAGATATCTTGCGCCACTATCAATTGATCTGTTAATTTCATATAAGGGGTTTTCCAGTACCACCAAATCGTAAATATGTGATTTACCCAAAATCGGTTCCATTGAGTTTATTAAAATATGGTTGTCTACCTGACTGGATATTCTTTATAATTTTTTAGAATAAAATTTAGTACACAGGGTGTACCAAAAACTGAAAGGGCTTGCTCAGTAGACTAAACTGATCAATTATCCATAAGGAACATGTGTTGGGAAATTAAAAAAGTCTCCATGCAAGTATCCTACGGTAGTATCCATTGATCTGCGAAAATTCATATAAAGGGAGTTCCAGTACTACCAAAAGTTAAATTGAAGTTATTACTAGAAATCGTTTGAGGTATTTGAATTCTGAATTGATCTGTATATTTCATTTGAAATTTTTTTTTTAAAAACTAAAATAAAATTTTGTATTTCCATACTATGTGTATGGCATTACAAATTTAAGTTTATGGTGGATAGTTTTTCCTTGCGTATTGCGAGAAAGTAAGTGCAGTGCTGCTCTACCATTTATTTTAAATAATATTACTTTAATTATGGTAAAAGTTGGTTTGTTTTATGGCCTCAAATCTCGATGACATAAAAATAATAATTTATCGCAAGAGTTATATAACCATAGCATCATCGTAGAGCATGATTAGAGAGCAAACATAAAAAGCAAAATAAGACTGCAAAAAATTGACTCTTAAGTCAAGCCAGAGTATCATGGGCAACTTGAACAAATAACTACATCGAATAGAAAGAAACTATGCCAATATTATTAAGTAGCATTCCTACTTAATATACGTATAGATACTTTTAACATATGTTATAAAAATATATGCACTGATAAAATATAATAAGGCAGGCATAAATGTCTGTAACTATTCTATCAGAAAGAAAAAAATTAGTTTGGTAAACCGGCGCGGCGTCTAAACACCCACCACACGCCTTTTTGTAAAGATTGAATTATCCCTCCGGCCTTTACGTGACAATTCATACAAAATTCATATTTTAATCTAGTAAAAGCCGAGAATTTCAAGTGCGAACCGGCCCAAACTGGATTTTGCTTGAGTTCAAACGGCTCGCGTTACAAATAAAATTGTGTTAACTTAATTAGCGGAGTTAATATCGTCGTTATAAGATATAGAGATATCTAAATCTTCGGATCTGTTTCCCTTTTATGAAAAAAATCTGTGATATTAATTATTTAGTCTGAATAATCTGTCGTTGGCATTTGATCAATAAAGATCAAGAAGGTCGTATGAACACTGAAGAATTTCTAGGTTTTTAGGGTTCCGATACCAAAATGGTAAAAAAAAGGAACCCTTATGGTGCCGCTCTGTCTGTCTGTCTGTCCGTCTGTCTGTCATATCTCAGCAACCACTTATGCTATCAACCTGAAATTTGGAATAGTTTTAGAATATAGTTGCCCAACTTAATTGCACAAGAAAAATTTTTGAAAAAAGTATGATTATTAATATAAAGGGGGCCAAAATAGGGGGGGCCAAATTTCAAATTGTCGCTACTAGGTCGAGTGGGGTATCATATGAAAGGGCTTTACTTGTACATTTTAAAATATATTTTTGTATTTTTTTAAATTTCTTAGTTTTAAAGTTATGATGAAAAATGTCAAGAAAAATACCATTCCCCCCCCCTTATCTCCGAAGTTTGAGTAAGGAAAAATCTGAATTAATTACAGTTGACAGAAGTTTATATAAACTTTACAGCAAAAATAAAACGATCTTTCTAAGTTGCACAGTTTTTCAGAAATCTGCAAAAAACCTTTACAAACAAATTTAGTTTTGCGGTCCTGAAAATGGACTTTATTGCTTCCAAAAATACTATAGGTATATTGGAACCCTCGGCGCGCGAGTCCGACTCGCACTTGACCGGTTTTTTTTTTATATGTAGTATCACTACTTGATACTACATGAAAAGGGTATTCCCTTCGGCCCTTTAGGCCCTATTCACACTGCGACTTTTTGCATCGAGACAGTCGCGTGTAGCATACAAATGTGCGTTTGCATCGATACAGTCGCGATTCAGTCGCAATGCAAACGCGATGCTAAAACACCGTTGCCACAGCGTTATATATAAGTCGAGTCGAGTCGTTATTCTCATCCTCAACCTCATCATCATAGTGGTGAGTTGTTGTTGTGGTTTATCATCATTTATTATTTTTTACTTATTTATTAATTATCAACCTCATTATGGACGGGGAAGGACGAGGATAACGACTCGACTAAACTTACAAAAGTAACGTACCTATACATATCGATACGTATCGATACAGTCGCAATACAGTCGCGATGTTAAAGCACTGTATCGATGCAAAAAGTCGCAGTGTAAATAGGGCCTTAGTAGCAGTATAAAGAATAGTTTTCACTAAATTTATAATGTATTAATTACATCCTGGGTAAATGTTGATATACGAAATTAATATTTCGTTTCAAACCACCACCTTCATAACATCAAATTATGTTTAGTCAACAAAAATGGTTTACATTACGTCTGAGAGTAATTTAAGATAAACATTTGTAAATAATGTTTAGCTTTCGAATATTCTGAGATTATAACCGACAGTGCCTGGTTATTTCACTTTACAGCAGCGTTTCTTAACCTTTTTAGTCCACGGACCCCTAGGAATTCAAACACAACTTCAGGGACCTTGATAAAAACGATAAATCGGAGCATTTATTTTAAGTTCTACAAATACAACAAAAATTACGGTAATGTGAAAGTGAGCGCTGCTTTTATGCAGCCAAGTTAGTAATATATGGGTTGATGTTACAGCTACTGTTGTATTTTAAAATTGGATTCCACTTATCTAAGCGCACGGCAGTGCGCAGGCCAAGTTCCCGCAACAGGCCACTCGCATGCCGTGCACTATTTACACGAACCGTTTTGACCCACTTTTGAACCCCCTGTAGCTCACTGCCTATTGCAAGTACAGAGATAAAACTGTACTTACATAATCAGATACTAATACTGAAGCAACTAACCAAATTTCATAGATATAGCTACAGCAGATCCTGAAATATGACCCCGTGAAAATAGCTAATTTTGGCACTTAATGACCGACTGACTGACTCACTCACTGACCGGTAATCAAAACCTCCAGGCCACTTCCAATTGTCCTAGCGTTATGAAATTTGGCATTAAGGTAGTCGTTAGGATAAAAATAATGGAAAAATTCAAAAATTAGAAATTGGTCAAGTGCGAGTCGGGTTTTAGTCAAAATTATGTATAAAATGTTGGTAATACTTCTCTAAGACCTGAAAATCTGAAATTTGGCATGGGGATAGTCGTTAGCATTAAAAAAAGTATAGCAAAAACTTGAAAATTGGAAATTGGTCAAGTGAATATAGTCATTACTAAAATTTAATTATATAAGTAATAAATCTAATTACACAATTAATCAAGTGTTACTTACAGCTCAAAAACCTGCCAAGTTCAAATTTAGAAGTATTTCATTTTAGATATTATTTTCAACGTACCTGCGTATTTTCACAGCTATACCATATTTTAAGTTGGGTGTATGGTAAAGTGAATTTCGGCCAGATGAACCGTTGACGTAAAAAGGTGGCGGATAGTGGCTGGATGCGAAAGGCGGAGGACTGGATGTGGTGGCGAGTCTTGGGAATGGCAAATGTTTACTAGTGGATCAGGCTGCTAATGAAGACGATTATGACACGAACATAACTAGTTTTTATTATTTGTTGGTATTATATAACTTATGCACTATAAAAGTATAATTTTTCACGCTTGTAAGTGTTCCCGTTTTAGTGATACAGCTAAAATCAAACAAAAAACCTGCGAAGTGCGAGTCGGACTCGCGCACTGAGGGTTCCGTACAAAAGGTATATAAGTAAAAGTTATGGTATTTTTATTGCAAAAATTTTTTGTCGTGTGATGTTACCAAAAATTTTTGGTTTTTGGAAATTTTCATTTATGTGTGCTGAAAACGTTGCTTCATGCCAAATTTCAAGATTCTAGGTCGACTGGATGTATCTTTTAGGGTTTGATTCCCTTGCGAGTAGTTGCGAGTTTCAAAATAAGCGGCTTACGTTGCTGTTTCTTTTGATTGCATCGATAAAGAAGCTTTATTTTATTACAGCTTTAAAGTATTATAGATTTGAGTATTTGGTATGAATTTCAATTTAATACCTCCATCCTCTACGCGTTCATGAGGAAAGGGGTAGTAAATTTAAAACTATTAAAAATATTTTTATTATATGATAACTAAAAATTTATGCTTTTAGTATTTTTTTCTTTATCTGTGCTATAAGACGTTGCTTCGTACCAAATTTCAAGATTCTGAGTTCACGGGAAGTACCCTGTAGGTTTTGATTCCCTTGCGAGTGTCAAAAATTTGCGGCACAAAGGGCTGTATCTTTTGATTGCGTTGGCTTAGAAGTTTGATTTTTTCACAGCTCCAAGGGACAATAAATTTGAGTATTTGATATGAGTTTCAGCTTGATACCTTCACGTGTTGCTGAGAAAAAGGGTCATGTCAGACAGACAAACAGACGGACAATAAAGTGATCCTATAAGAACCCTAAAAACCAGCAAATTCGAGCAAAAATCAAAAATGTGTAAGCAGGGACGCAACTTTTTTATTTTTATATATTTTTTTATACCTGCAACAGAAGTAAATAAACTGAAAATTTCAACTATACCTATTACGGTTCATGAGGTACAGCCCACTGACAGACAGACATAGTATACATTGGAGGCATATTAATAATGTCCCAATTTTCACTATTTGGGTACGGAACTCTAAAAATATCACCTGAAATCACACAAAGACGTCTTATTTTATCTAGAAAGACCCGAATACATACAATCTGACCGGGTCCCCAGCTTTTTTTCTTCATAATTATCTACATTTTTAATCACGCGGATGGCATTTTATACGCACAGTCATGCAGAAATATATTATTATTAACTTGCACTTGGCCATTTTTATTATTTGTTGTTATTCTATAGCTTTGCACTATAAAAGTACCAATTTTCTCGCTTGTAAGTGTTACTGTTTTTTACGATAGAGCTAAAACAAGAATCGAGCAACAATTGCCTGAATAAACACGTTTTTAGTAGGGCAGCCAATCTTATTATTTCTATCATTCTATTTTTATTATTTGTTGTTATAACGGCAACAGAAATACATAATCTGTGAAAATTTCAGATATCTACCTGTCATGAGATACAGCGCCCTGTCAGACAGACATACAGACAGACATCGGAGGCATATTAATATGGTCCCGTTTTTTCAGAAATCTACCTGTCATGAGATACAGCGCCCTGTCAGACAGACATACAGACAGACATCGTAATATGGTCCCATTTTTAAACCTTCAGGTGCGGAACCCTAAAAAGTGACAGCAATACACGTTTTGTGCAAGAACCAGTGAATTTTACCAAGTGTCTTTATTTCTCGTTGTAAGGAAGCTAAACCAGCGATTCGTCCACTCCATGGCTACGCTACAAACACCCGGAACCAGAGATCCGCTCAAGGTCGATGTTATCACTGACATGCGGCCGACTGTACAAACAACAACTACGTTTTATGACCACGCAGGTTAAGCATTTAGTAGCAGGCAAGGTTAACCTAAACCTTGTTTGTTTTACTTAATTAATCAAGCGACACCTGAGGGAGGGTCCTTTGTAAACATGTTCCGTGTCGTATGACTACGACCTCGCTCTTTGTCAACACTCGGACTTAAATAAGTTTGTCTAAGACGTCTCATTATACTTGAAACGTTTATACTCGTACAGTCAAGAGCACATCAAACTTAACACATTGGACTTTGTACCGTTCTTATTTCAATACATGAACGGGCTAGAGTCGCGCTGCGAGTGAAAAGCTTGACCTGTCATTGACTGTACAGTCAAGAGCAAGTGAAGCTTGACACTTATCGTGTGACTCTAGCCTCTACTGTATTAAATAAGAAAGCCAAAACATCTAAAATGTCAAGATTAATGTGCTGTTTACTGTACAAGCTCTTAACTGTTCGTTCACAAATTCACTCAGATTACCTTGGGTTCAATATTTGCAGTAAGTACCTACCAATTTCTACATTCATACCACGTATTATTTATAAGTGCTTGTAAAATATGGTGGTTCAGCAGTTTCACCTCTCCACTGTCACGTCGCCTTTTTTCATTTTTCCAATAAAAATTTAGTACAGTTCCATCAAAGAATATATAATATTACGCTCGTGTTCCATCACGTGTGGGCAATCAACAAAGCGGTTGATTCAATCAACGGTCAGGCTAATGGCCGCTTTCGCGTTACCCTCGTTACTCTCGTTAGGTATTTGATATTCACATGTAGAAAAATTCTAATAGCTGTAGAATTTCGTCTCTTGCGGGGCCAACCGAGCCCCAGGAGAGGTCAGCTTGGTTGTAATCATTCGTAAATAAATAAATAAATAAATAAATAAAAAAATAAGTAATCAATAAAAATTTGGTTGTATACCAAATTTTACAGTATACTGCGAACTACAAGCTAACCAAGGTGTCCTTCGTCGGGACTATTCTGGCAATCGTGTAACAGGGCTTTATTGTCGTTTCATTTTAGCACACGAGTGACGAAAAAAATTACATTACGATGAAAGTAAGTGAAAAGTTGCCATTTTTTTTTCGAACAGTGAGCCGAAGGAAGAAAGTTTTGTTGATCTGTTTTCGAAAGAGCCACACACAAGTCCCACAAAAAAAAAAAACTCATCAAATACTAAATCCGCATCACAGAATGTAATGTAAACAAGTTTCCGCATGCACTTCGAAATCTACATAAAAGATTTTACTCCTAATTCTTGTACACTCAACAGCACGTCAGTAGAAACACTTTTGGACCTTATGGCGTGGTAATAGAGTTGAAAAAGTTTCTACCGACGAGCGGTTGACCGTACCTACATCTTTTGCAAAATTACTGGCATATTTAGTTTTTATATGTTTATTTATGTTTATTGTTTATTCCCCGACGGGAACAAGGCGTGATATTATGTATGTATTATGTGTATGTTTATGTGAAAGACGAATGAAAAATCGCTCGCTACATTGCCATTTATATCGAACGGGATGGAAAAAGCGTTGCACTAAAATGCTTTTAGGGACATCCTGTAATCCCCACGGCTGTTTATTTGGTTTGACATCGTTATTTGGTGCGAACGTGACAACAATGTTTGGAAATACATGGTATTGTATTTACCTATCGTGTCTGTTTTAGCGTTCCGCGAATCTAAAGGTAAAAACCCTTGTGATCACTTTATTGTCCTTCTGTCCCTCAGGCACTATTATAAGTTGAAATCACAGCTTTTAAAAAAGGTTATAATATGCTACATACTAATTCTATTATTATACTTCTAAGAGCCAAGATGATAGTAGCAAAATTGTAAAAGCTTCAACAAATACAAGTTTAAACCTCTTTAAAACATTCCGCTGAAGTAAAACCAGGGCCCTGAGACAAGTGGCTTTCTATTCTATTATCGCAAACACTGCAGAATAGAATAAAAAAGTATAGGATTGACATTAGCTGTCACCAAAGATGTTTTTATAATTGTAATATCATTGGCTGTCACGCAAAATTTCGTTAGCTAATGTCAATTCCATGCATTTTCATTCTATTCTATTAGCGTTTGCGATTGTAGAAAGCAATTTGACTAAGGGCCCAGGTAGGTAAAGGCTTATCTGTATAATCTAGCTAAGAATTTCGCTTCTCCTCCGACGCAATCATCTAAAACCGCTATCTGGCGTAAAAGCCACCAATTTATTTTCACATAGCATCTGAGATTCCTTGGCGCTGAAAAAAATTACAAACGTAAATTTTTATTACACGACTGTTGAAAAAGCTGAGCTGATCCTGTTACGAGCACACGGTTGAATTATAACCGCCATCTTGTCGAGTGAGCATTCATTTTGTTGACTTATGGACTTACTGTGACATAGATGACAGAAATAAGGGACAAACTGGATTTGAAGGCAGGGAAGTCGGAAAAGTAAAATAATTACAGATCCATGAGGTGGTTTTATTCGGCGGCGGGCAGTTGTCGTGAAAATAAATCTTTCCTCAGTAAACAGAACTGTGTTTGGACTGCTTTTCTCTGGACATTTGACCTCCATGCCGCGATTTGATTGTACTTTGATTGTAGGTACTCATGCCAGCAAGTAACTGGTAAAATTCCGGCCAAGTGCGAGTCGGATTCGCGCTCCGAGGGTTCCGTACCACCACATAATCACTTTTCAGAAATTTCAGTAAGTTACTGTGCTACATTTTTTGAGTCAGACACGCGCTTGACCAAATTTTATTATATTTTGCTATTTTATAGCTTATGCACAATAAACGTACCAATTTTCACGTTTGGAAGTGCTCCCGTTTTTAAGATAGAGTTAAAACAAAAATCGCCTATAACAAACAGGTCTTTAGTATGGGAGCCCCTTTACCTTTTTTTTTAAGTTTTAGTATTGCTGTTATAGCGGCAACAGAAATACAAAATCTGTGAAAATTTTAACTATGAAAATTTTAACAAAAAAAATATTTTTTTATTGAGTACTTTTAGTTTTATTAATGAACGACGATTAAGAATTAAATGATTTTTTTTTGTATTATTATTTTTTATACTCTATGACACACTTACAATGAATGCAAATCTAACGACACCTTACATGTTGAAATCTATCAAGCCGTTTAGGCTGCAGAGTACGACAAAGAAATCGACATACATACATTTATGCGTACACTCGAAAAACATAACCCTCCTGTTTTGGGGCAGTCGGGTAACAATCAGTTACAGTCAAGGGACTGTCAAAAATCGCGTTGTAAAAGTCTGAAAAGGCCGGCAACGCACGCAGTAGTGTGAACGCGAATATTAGGTAATGGCCAGACCGAAAGACTTATTTCGTTATATTATCTTAACAAGATAAGAAAATTTCAAAACGAAACCTTTTGTCCTGAAAAGGGGACCGTTTTTAAACATTTATAATTTAGTTTGCAACTTGTAAAGAGTTGTTTTGAATTCTCTGAAAGTTAAATTAACGCTAAAAACTTTTTTGTATCAAAGTGGGTTTCTGCGTGTTGTACCGGAATTGAATATTTATTGGTTATTATACAATTTTGGGTTCACTATGAATATTTATTGTGGAAATTTGTTGGTAACGTTTCTGGTATTATTTGGTTCGTTATGATATTGGGTAAAGTCGTTTGAATCCCCCGAAGCTGAACACGATGAAATTTTTGAACTGAGAAACGATTGTTCTTATCTAAGTTTTCCAGGAGTTTAATACGGTGAGTTTGATAATTGAACATTGAAAAACCGACCAAGTGCGAGTCGGACTCGTGCTCTAAGGGTTCCGTACCCATTTTTCCCATTGATTTAAAAATGTCCGTGTTCTAACCGGACCTGTCTTTTATATTGTCACGAACGTGACGTCGTGCTATCAGCTGTCATACGAAAGAACTGTATCAAAATTTCGAAAAGTGGTCTAGGGGATAGCGCGTTGGACAACCAAGTCGATGGTCGCCGGGTCGAATCCCACCCACCCAGGAATGTTTTATCATTTGTGATTTGTTTAGAACATTCTAGAAAGAAAGGAAAGAGATAGCTGAAGAAAGAGAGCCAATAACTTGAAAATCTAACAAAAACCTAAATTCAAAAATGAGTTTAGAATGTTTGGGAAAGAGAAGCACGTGTATATAAGCCGGGCCGTCAAGCAGCTACGCTGGAGTTGAGTGGAAAGCAAATCTAAAGAGAGGAACAAGGAAAAGAAGAAAAGTCCTAAGGAAGAGGAAGCCTCAGAGGTAACTCAAGAGAGTACAGAGGGAAGATCTGTGGAAGAGGTGCCCGAGGAAGAGGTCCCGGAGGGAAGAGTGATCGGAGGGAAGTCGCGCTTAGAAGAGGTCCTGGCGACAAGAGGAACTCGGAGGGAAGAGTACGCAGAAGAGGTCCCAGAGGAAGAGTGCTCGGAGGGATGACTCCATAGAAGAGGTCCCAGAGGGAGGAGTGCTAGGAGGGACGACTCCGTTGAAGAGGTCCTGGAGCGAGGAGTGCTCGGAGGGAGAACTCTGAGGAAGAGATCGCTGAGGGAAGAGTGCAAGGGGCGAAGACCGCACGAAGAGGCTCAGAGGGCGAAATCGGTAACGTGTAAATAAGAGGCTCGGATTGTAAAACTTACTTTGGTGTTTCACTCCAATCCCGTACCGCTAGCTCGTACCAATATGAATGTACTCGAAACGGAAGCTCACCTTAAATGGTTTTGTTTACTTGTAAGAAAAGATGTACATATTGTTTAATAATTTAAGACCTTTTACGTTGTTTGTGCTATGAGACCTAGCTTCTTGCCTAATTCTTGCCAAATTCAATAATTCTAGTTGAACAGGAAGTACCCTGTAGGTTTCGGTTTAGCTCATACATGTATGAAGATGGAGACATATTTTCCATTTTACTCGTTTATTCCAACGCTTACCAACATATTTTGCAGCTATGACACTAAAAGTAGAGTATATTTTGACGAAAAGAATAAAATTGTTTTACAAACTTGTTTTTTCCGACAGCTTTAGCCACGCAAAAAACTACAATGAACAAATGCAAATGAACTACAACCTTAAGGTGATAAAGAGGTTTGTTTTAAACTTTCGCACTTCTAATAAATGTTTATTTTATTCCGGGTTTCAGTGCGACTCTTGTAATTAGTCAAAATAAATTACCTTAGATAGACTGTCTACCCGTGACCACGACTGACGCAACTCAGCCGAAACATCGGGAGTAGAAAGGTAATTTATTTTGCCTAATTACAAGTATCGCGCTAATACCCGAAATAAAAAAAACATAGTGTATTTACTACCCATCCTACTTTCAGAATATATGGAACAAATGGAAATAATACCCATAGGTACTTGAGCTTAAACATTTTTGGTGCCACAAGCGCCTTCCAACTTTTGTAGGCAATGGTAAAGTGACAGTTAATTGGAAGTTTAACACATAACATCCATTTATTTTTGTTGGCCGATTGTACAACATTTTTAAGCATTACGCCTCTTTTCTAGACAGCGACTATATCAATCCACCAGCTACTATCTTGAAATACAAACCTCATCCCTCATTCTTAGGGCTCCGTACCACAAAAGGAAAAAACGGAACACTTATAGCATCACTTTATTGTCCGTCTGTTTGTCTGTCAAGACCGTTTTTCTCCAGAACGGTTAAAGGTATCAATTTCAAATTAATATCGAATATTAAAGTCCATGGACCATTGAAGCTATGAAAATTCCAAGGTTCTAATCATCATATCAGCCGAAAGACGTCCACTGCTGGACATAGGCCTCCCCTAAAGATCTCCATGACGACCGGTCCTGCGCTGCTCGCATCCAGCGGCATCCCGCGACCTTGACCAGATCGTCGGTCCACCTTGTGGGGGGCCTGCCAACGCTTCGTCTTCCGGTACGTGGTAGCCACTCTAGAACCCTTACGCCCCATCGGCCATCGGTTCTTCTTGCAATGTGCCCTGCCCACTGCCACTTTAGTTTATCGACTCTCAGGGCTATGTCAGTTACTTTTGTTCTTCTGCGGATCTCCTCATTTCTGATTCGATCTCGCAGAGAGACTCCGAGCATAGCCCTTTCCATAGCTCTTTGGATGACCTTGAGCTTCCTGATAAGGCCCATCGTGAGTGGCTACGTCTCGGTTCCATATGTCATCACTGGCAACACACACTGGTCAAATACTTTCGTCTTGAGACACTGCGGTATTTTGGACGTGAAGATGTTGCGGAGCTTCCCGAACGCTGCCCATCCGAGTCGGATTCGACGAGTAACCTCTTTCTCTAAGTTGGATTTACCCAACTGGACTGTTTGTTCCAGGTATACGTACTCATCGACAACAACAACACAATCAAAAGATATGTCCATTTATTATAAATTTTTTTCGTTTATTACAACTCTTACCTACACATTTTGCAGCTATGTCAAAAGCGCTAAAACCCGGAGTAAAATAAACATTTATTAGAAGTGCGAAAGTTTAAAACAAACCTTAGTTAATATACTATACTTCACTTTACCACCTTAAGGTTGTA
Organism: Athrips mouffetella; assembly: GCA_947532105.1. Taxonomy (NCBI): domain Eukaryota; kingdom Metazoa; phylum Arthropoda; class Insecta; order Lepidoptera; family Gelechiidae; genus Athrips; species Athrips mouffetella. The sequence goes on from OX383959.1 coordinate 7,993,505, forward strand.
GTTCATTTTCACATCGTAAAACAAGAAGGTCGATTTTCCCACTTACTAAAGTCACAAATACTGAACGTTGCGTTGGTCACATTTTAGTTATACGGAAGGGAAGTGTTGTCCGAATTGATAGACCATTATCTCTGCTGACCGTACGTCCTTAAGTTTGTAACATTTGGATTTACCGTTATTACTAGCCTCTGTGGTCTAGAGGTTAGAGCGCTCGGATCTCGATCTGGACGTTCTGGTTTCGTTTCCCGGTGGGGACACTGTCAAACAAAATTGCCTATGTGCGACCTCCCCAGTTTGGTTAGGATATTGTAAGATAATTCACCTGATTGTACGAAAAGTTAAATGATTCCGTGCTTCGGAAGGCACGTTAAGCCTTCGTCCCGACTACTATCTCCGGATATAGTAGTTAGTGAGCCATATCAGAGGCCTTAGGCGGCTAAACCACTCAGAAACCAGGGTTAATGAGGTCGGTCATCGACCTTGCAACCCGCATGATAATCTTATAACACTAATACACCAACCAAAAATATTAACGTTTTTCAGATGGAAACCGTTTTTTTAAATTGCTTTTCAGATGGAATCCGTTATTATTATTGGTTGGTTGGTGGTACGCGATTTGTGCATAAACCATCTGGGGAATCTGGGGAAACCATCGGGTTTTGCTGTCTTATTAGTGTCACTGTACCTGGGCGACTAAGCTTCGCTCTATAATAGCCGCCTCAACACTAAAATATCATCAAGTGAGTAAGCAATGCTAAAAAATGCTTAAAAACGCGGGAAAAACGTTTTTTTCCAGACATGAGACTTAGCTAGATCGATTTTTCGCCCCTGAAAACCCCCGTATGAAATCGAAATCAATCGTTAGAGCCGTATTCGAGAAACCGATTACAAAATATATACAGGTATATAGAAATACGTTTAACAGTAATATAAGGTAGTGGATGCTATGAGCGTTGGTGACCCCTTACCAACAAAAAAACAAAATAATGATTGAACGAGCTAGAGTCATCCTACGCGTAGAGCGCATGTTAAGCTTGACGTACTCATGACTGTATAAATACGATATGGAAATGGGTTGCTTTGACCGACCATCAAAAGGGTTCTGATGGATGTTACGACATGTCATTTCTCGCTCGAAGAAGCTCGGGTCAACATCATATCATAACCAAGAAGTCCTATATTTGAATATTTATTTGAAAAATTGCTCTCGTCCACATAATATAGAGATGTATTTTGGATATTTGTTTGTCTGCTAGCTGTTACTCACACACACTGAAAATAGATACCCAAACCAGTTCAGTTAAAAAACACAATAAAAACACAATAAATTTAACGTGTAGTTTGTTAGTTACAATTTTTTGGTAATCAGTACCAAAAATTTGGTTATTGACAGTGTGTTTTTACAGTGCATTATCCCGTATCATCCATTGTTTTCGTTTATTCCAACGCTTCCCATCGCTTTTAGGTTCTCAAGTTAGTTATGTGCTTGCTTCAAAATTCTGGTTTCAACCCTAGAGACCCATTTTTGAAGTGTTCGAACTTCAATTCGCATTCAAATTGGCAAGATTCGTATACGAATCCGTAAAATCGTAATTTTTGAATATTCATACCTGTGAATTCTGCAACGATTGTTCTCACCCACTCATTTTGCACTTCTACCAGAGAGGAGGTAATTAAAACGTAGTGATTTACCTCCTCTCTGGAGGTAATGACTTCTACCACTCGAAAGTATGGATGATCTGCAAAGAATTTATATGAACCTACCAATGATAGGATAACATTGACGTTTCCTTCACACATGACCACGGCACATGAGATTATACTGACATATCAACTGTTTAATTTGCGTTTCAATTCATTACCGGTTTTGAAAAACATTGAGTAATTGCATTCCGGTTTTTATTTATTCTGCGTAAAAAGAAAATTGTTTAAAGATTTGAATTCTGCTTTCGAATGATTCAAAATGCGTAAAATTGAGAGCATTATAAATTAAATTCGTTCACGATTCGTTTTCGTATGCGAACTATAAAGATTTACTTCGAACGCTTCAAAAATGCGTGTCCGGTTGCAGAGGTCAGACAGACGACAATATTTGTGTTAAAACCAGTAGGTACCCTCGTCAAATTTCCTAAGTTCGTTAGCCGGCTCTGTACGAGTATAAACGGAAAAAGGCCAAGACGAATTAGTCAAAAAAGTTATTAAAAATCAAAATTAAAAAGAGGAAAGCAAGCTAGGAGTAGAATCTATCATTCATAACCCTCCTTATGGGCTTTGGTGCAGTCGAGCAAAAAGTAATTAAATCTTCAATACAATACAAATATACAATAAATCTTCCTGTTTGACTGTCTATCTACAATATTATTTACTAACTTCCAAAATCACAAATACTAGCGTCTTTTTTCCTATAATGCTTTTGCAGAGTAGGTACTAGATAAATTTTTGTGCATTTTAAAAAGGTCTTAGTATTTCTTGCATTCAGCATCCAGTTACAGGTTTTATCCTAATTTATTAAAACCTTAATATCCTTCGTCGCTTGAAATCAACAAAAACTGATGAGAAATTAATTAATATAATTAAAAGAAGCCAGCTTTCCCACTTTAAACTTCCTCCTCTTTAGTCAAAGGAGTTTCGCGACCTTTGAATTCATACTGACCCTCTGATGTTTCAAAAGAGAGGTAAAAAGCAGAATATTAAATTGCTTGCTTTTACGTAAACGTAGAACGTAAACGTTAAGCTAAAGCTCAAGAGTACGCAGATTTTTCTTTCTATTGTGTTTTTAAATACATGTCGATTTGCATGAAACTTTTTGTCGGAATTTTGAATATTAAGCTGTTATTTATATTTTCGCTTTTAAGGGGCTGATAAGAGCTAAATACGCTTCACTTGAGCAGGTTTTTAACAAAAAGTGATGAATACTCGTATATAGCCGTGAAAAAAAATTATGTGACAATTAAGCATTTTTTCAATAATATGATCGACTATGAAACACGATTAAATAAATTTTGTACGCCATAAAAAAACCAAAGTTACCTCTGCTTTTTGCTTTTAAATCGTTTCTCACCCATTCATCTATGATTCCAAAACTTTTACAAATTATTCTATACATATTATGCATAAAATATAGCAGTTTTATAATTAATATTATGGGTACAGATTTGAGAAAAATTCAAAAATAGCAAAAAACGTAAAACAGCGCGAATCCGCTCCGTTCTAGCACACGCATTCTGCCCTTTGTTAGAAAGGGAGGTAATTCAACTCTTATTCAGCCCTTAATTGTCTGCGCTCTTTCACGCTTTTCTCCTTAACACGGTGGACGCGGAAGATCAGATGAAATTAAGCTAGAGATCTATAGGATTTGGTTAACTTGCATTTTACTAATACAAATACAAAATTTTATTCAATAACCATAATTTAGACCTATTATAAGTTATTACATTCGGCCGGACCGGAAACACGTTTTGTGTGGGTAAATATAATTTTGTTGGTCCAAATCCTATACAAAGTGTTAATTAAATAACGCAAAACCTCTCGGATGGTGGCTCTGGACATGAAACTGAACCACTTTTGTTCTACGACTTTTAAAAATGGGCAAAAATAATTGCTCCTTCATACAAATCAATAAACTGATCAAGCTAATTTGTATGAAGGAGCAATTCTGCGAATTTCCAAAAGTCGTAGAACAAAAGTTGTTCAGTTTCATGTCCAGAGCCACCACCCGAGAGGTTTTGCGTTATTTAATTAACACTTTGTAGATCCTCGCTTACGTAGTCGGGTTTTCCGTTTGATAAATTTTTTATTTCATACATTTTTGTTTTCAGATTGGTTTCATCAAATTAATTATTCTCAAATATTTGCTTATAGGTATAAAAGATTTGCGTATGCCCACGTTATTACAAAAGTCAAAAGCAACAACTTTTGTTCTACGACTTTTCTAACAACGCACAAAAAAATTTCAACTCCCCATACTAAAGTGGTCACGTGACCGACCCATTTTGTATGGGAAGTTGAAAATTTTTCGTGCGTTGTTAGAAAAGTGGTAGAACAAAAGTTGTTGCTTTTGACCTCTGTAATAACGTGGGCACACGGAAATGAGGTCCAAAAAAATAACCTTGTATATGGTCAAAAGATTTTGTAATTTGAACACAAAATATCAACTAAAAAATGTTGTTCTGTAACTGAAGTAAGAACAAACTTATAATTGAAAACTTACGATCAGATTTATCGGGAGTTGAAAGTGTAAATAATTTATCAAGCGCAGTCGCCAACAGCGAGGTAAAGAAGTATAGCCCATTGTGTGATGAGGGTCGCCCGGCCGACCTGTTGACGTTTATTTTTTAATGCTGAAATCTGACCCGAGTGGTATAAGTCATAAGAGATCGTTCCATAAACGCTAAATTCTAAATTTCACACTTTTAGAAATCTGCGTTACTTTACGAAAGGGTTACCAATCCTTGAAGGATGTAGCGCTGCCAATGGAACTGTTCAACTTATACCAAGGAATATAATCCAGTACAAAAAAAAAATGCTTACTTACCATAGTAACTGGATCAGCTGATATCCCTTTTATATGAAAGATCAAATAAATTTTTTGTATTACCTTTGTTCCTCAAAGATAGTTATACAGTTCTATAAGCAGATTCACAGCTTTGTGGCCCCTTCCATCAGAATAACCACAGCTTTTGCTAGGTCTGTGGTAATAACGCCAAAAATTTATCGCGTCACTTGCTCTTTAATTGTTGATATAGCTTATAAGATAAATGAGCGCAGCGAATCATATATCCAGGTTTCTAGGAGCGCGCGGAGACCAAGTAATAGTAAACATAAGAAATTACAATTATATGGACGATGGAACAGGCTTGCCCAGAAGGGGCCTATTCACTCGCTAATTGCATAGATTCAGGTTATACAAGGTTATTTTTTTGGACCTGATTTCCTTTTGCCCACTTATTAGTGAGGTCAAAAGCAACAACTTTTGTTCTACGGCTTTGCTAACAACGCACAAAAAATTTTCGACTCTCCATACTAAAGTCGTCACGTAACCGACCCATTTTGTATGGGAAGTTGAAAAAATTTCGTGGGTTGTTAGCAAAGTCGTAGAACAAAAGTTGTTGCTTTTGACCTCACTAATAAGTGGGCAAAAGGAAATCAGGTCCAAAAAAATAACCTAGTATAAACTCGGGAACATAGACGCAGGTAGAGAATTGAAATACCACTTTGATGGCCGACCACTGGCCGACCACTGGCCGACCGTGCTTTGACGCTATCAGGTAATCCTTTGTACTGACGTCAGCAGGTCGCTGGTAGTCGTGTTATTTGAAGTGTTCGGAGGTTCCGATTGACCTGATAATAGAGTTCACGAAAGAGCGAGACGTTTTGTAAACAAAATTTTTTCAGTTAAGAAAAGATTTCCCTTAAACTACACGAGGTACACGTTTCTAACCACAATACACAAAAAGTCAGAAATATCTGCATTTTAATTTGTTTTTAAAAAACATCAGACTGTTTCGTGAACTCCGGTATACCTCCACTCGATTGTTTGCTTTAATTTGATTGAAATACTTTTCATGTAAAGTTAGATAGCCAAGACTCACAAGATCATAACGCTTTTATTATTAAAAGGTTATCTTCTATCGTTATAATTATTGTTCGAAAACTATATTTTTTTATCTTTCCGAGGTCATCAGGGCAAGGAGTGAGGGGGAGGGATTTAAGAATGAAAGTTGCGGATAAAACGTATGCCAGGTACATCATTTTCAGCTTTATGAGTCAGTCAGTCAGTGACGAAATTTATCATTATCATCATTACATCCCATGAAACGTCCACCGCAGGACAGGGGAGCTCCCTCCAGAACTCCAGTTAATACGCGTGGTACTTAGGAAGAGATTTACCATAGTCACCACTCTTAGAAGCGTTGCGGCTAGCGACCGCTGTTGTTGGTGATTGCAATGTGTAAGATGGTACAATACACAGAAACATGCTGCTGCCCATTCTCTTTTCAAAAGCCCTTAGTCGCTTCTTACGACACCCACAGGTTGTGATGGGTTGGTACTATTCTTTTCCGGCACCACATGTCGAAATCTATGACGTATTTGGACTCTCTTGTATATCCATCCACAGCAAAGCTATGAGGGTTTAAAAGTGCCATAAGTATTTGAACGTACTCATGGCAAATGCTGAGTTCTGTTCCATTTCTTTGCGCGATATTTAATTGTAAGCCCTATTTTATTAGTATTGTATCGTGCATTGAATAAATTGGTTTCTTTCTTTAAAATGTCGGTCATTTTCTTCTTCCATTGGTTCCTCTTGGCGGTAAACATTAACAAAATATTCCGCTTTTACTTTTTTAAGAGCATTCAAATTAAAAGTCGTAGGTTACTTTGATGTGTTTATGTACCACCCTACCACCTCTCTAATTTGCTAGCAATGTCTTTCAGAGTATAGCTATTTGATCCATTTCATCTCGTGAAATGAATACCCACTTAATAGATCCTTAAAGAAAAGGTTCTATCAAATTATTCTGTAATTATTGGCTTATAAAATTCGGCGACACACTGCCACAAGCTTCGTCTGTGGGATAAAACATTAAAAAACCGGTCAATTGCAAGTCAGACTCGCGCACCGAGGTAAAAATACCGTCCTAGGAACGCACAGCCGCTGCGTCGCACAGAAGTGTATTAAATTCACGTTAGTCCGACACGCACTTGACAAGTTATTATTATTTGAAGTTATTTAATAGCTTATCCTTCCTACTTCCTACTATATATATAATTATATATTATAAACGCGAAAGTTTGTAAGTATGGATGGATGGATGTTTGTTACACTTTCACGTAAAAACTACTGAATGGATTTTAATGAAACTTGGCACACATATAGGTTAGGTTCTGGAATAACACATAGGCTACTTTTTACCGCGGGAAAGCACTTCATTCCCACGGGAAAACGCATTCAATGTTAATGAAGAAGGTGACTGACTCACACGCACAGCCCAAACCGCTGGGTCTAGAAATTCCAAATTTGGCATGTAGGTTCCTTATGAGGTTTGAAGGTGCACTAAGAAAGGGTTTTACAAATTTCCGCCCCTAAGGGGGAAAATAGGGGATGACAGTTTGTATGAAAGTCCGTCAGTTTTAAAGTTAGGATCTTAAAATTTTGTATTTAGGCTTACGACTAAAATTAAAATTTAAGTATCTGAGGGTTCTAAAGGGTGAAAAAGGGGATGAAGTTGAAATCCTTTATTTTTAAAGTAAAATCCACATAATTTATTATTTAGGCATAAGGTTTGTAATTCTATTTAACATTCATCACTGTTGTTAAAATTCCACCCCAAATTCAACCCCTAAAAAAGGGAAATGGAATTTAAAAGTCTAAAAACCAATATGGGTATCGTTCATATGATTCATTGGGTCGCTGATTACGAAAACTACAACAATTTTGAAATCCAACGTGGTGTACATGAAATACCATCATTCCCTGGGGATGGGGTTGGGGTGAGATAGGCTTGAAATGTCTAAAAATCAATATGGGTGTCATTTGTACGGTTTATCGGGTCGCTGATTACGAAAACTAGAACAACTTTGAAATCCAACGTGGTGGACGAGAAATTAGGGTGCGATAGGGTTGAAATGTCTAGAAATCAATATGGGTGTCGTTTCTATGGCTTTAGGGGTAGGGATAGGAGAAGGGATAGATATAGGGGTAGGAGAAGGGATAGATATAGGGGTAGGGAGAGGGAGTGGGAGAGGAAAAGGAAAAGGGAGGAGTAGAGGGAGGGGGAGGAGGGGGAGAGGGAGGGGGCAGGGACAGGGATGGTTTGACGGACGGTTGGACAGATGGTTGGACGGATGAACGGACGACAGATAGACGGAAGGGTGGATGGATGGATGGATGGATGGTCAGATAGATAGAATACCTTGCCGACGAAGTCGCGGGCAACAGCTAGTGCTCTATAAGTACCTATACCAATTTTCACGATTGTAAGTGTTCCCGTTTTTACGATAAAGCTTAAACAAAAAATCACGTTTGTAGTAGGGAAGCTCCCCTCATTTTTAGGGTTCCGTAGCCAACAAGGAACCCTTATAGTTTCGTCATGTCCGTCTGTCTGTACGCCGTTTAGCTCAGAGACCCTTTGTAAAAAAAAGCTGAAATTTAGTGCGAATATACCTACATTTCATCCTCGTCGATAAAGTGGTAAAATAAAATCTTGAACACTTTACTTGTAGGGGTACAAGTAAAGTGGGGATGAAACATTTTTTTTCTCGTTTACCCCATCATGTGGAGAATCGTTAGATAGATCTTTTAAAAATAATGTGAGTCTTTAAAGACCATTTTTCGATTAAGGGATTCATTTGCGAAATATTAAGCTTGAAAGCGCTTTTTTCTGTTGGAGTCAAGTGTCCCCTTTAACGGCTAAACGGTTGTTACGGGAGATTTGAAAAAAAATCACAAACAATCAATAACAATCAAATCACATGATGAAATTAAAAGGAAAACTATCACAGTTAAGGTTCCACCATCCCTAAAATTTGCAGCTGTGCACTCGTTAATTCAAATATAGACTTCATTTATATGTAAACAACGTTCATATAAGCGTGCCTTGCAATGTGGCGGTTACGGCCGACGGTGATCCCGAAATTCACAAAAAACCGGCCAAGTACGAGTCGGATTCGCGCACCGAGGGTTCCGTACCACCACATAATCATAATTGTATTAGTTGAAATTTCAGTAAGTTAATGTGCTAGATTTTTTGAGTCCGACACGCGCTTGACCAAATTTTATTATTTGTTGTTATTTTATAGCTTATGCACTATAAACATACCAATTTGCAAGTTTGTAAGTGTTCCTGTTTTTAAATAGAACTAAAACAAAAATCGCCTCCGCGACCATCCAACTTGACCCCTCTCTTATATGAATGTTCTTGAAACGGGAGCTCACCACAATTGGTTATCATTAATTGTGAGAAAAGTTGTAATATTTAATGATTTCAGACTTTCCCCATTATTTGTACTGTGAGACCTAGCTTCTTGCCAAATTTCATAATTTTAGGTCAACGGGAAGTACCCTGTAGGTTTTGCATTTTTGAATAAATGTATGGAGATGAGGACATAAAATGCCATATCTTTTGATTGCGTCATTGTAAAAAATTAAAATTTTCAGATCTTGTGTGGTTCATGGATCCTAATATATGGTATTAATTTCAACTTGATACCTTTACCCGTTCGTGAGATAAAGGGTCTTGACAGACAGACAGACAGACGGACAACAAAGTGATCCTATGAGGGTTCCTTTTTTTTTTGAGGTACGGAACCCTAAAAACAGAGAAAAGTATTGTTTTTAGTTTACATAAACCTTACTCAAACTTCGGAGATAAGGGGGGGGGGGGGGAATTGTATTTTTTTTTTGACATTTTTCTTCATAACTTGAAAACTAAGAAACTTAAAAAAATACAATATTTTAAAATGTACAGGTAAAGCCCTTTCATATGATACCCCGCTCGACCTAGTAGCGGCAATTTGAAATTTAACCCCCCTAGTTTGGCCCCCTTTACATTAATAATCATACTTTTTTCAAAAAAATTTCATGTGCAATTAAGTTGAACAACTATATTCTAAAACTATTCCAAATTTCAGGTCGATAGCATAAGTGGTTGCTGAGATATAGAGGTGTGACAGACAGACGGACAGACAGACAGACAGAGCGGCACCATAAGGGTTCCTTTTTTTACCATTTTGGTATCAGAACCCTAAAAATGGACAAAATGAGAGTCAATTTAGAATTTTTTTTCTTCAGTTATACTAATAAAATTAAAATTCTATCTCGACCACATCACTTCTTACATCTTGTGTAATACTAGGTTTTTTTTTCTTCTAAGATAAATATTAAATTTAATGTAAAAATGGTTACGAAGTTATTCAGTCTAGAGGCTATTCAGGGAGGCCTAGCCTTAAGTAGGCTTCACAGGTTAATGAGCTATAGCCGAAAAACTAAAAATAATAAAAATAGCAATAGCAATCAGCCCTATACGACCTCGCGGGCAGGGAAGTGGGCAGGACGAGTATGTAAACACGATACTTCTCATGCCATTGCCGCTGCCACTCGCGCTGCCACTCGCGCTGCCCGGCGCTCCCCAAAAAGGCGGTTTTTTGTGCGGAAGTCAAAGGACGGGCAGCGCGAGTGGCAGTGCGTGTTCACATTCAGCCCTGTCGCTCACTTCTCGCCGAGCACCTGGAGGAGAAAGACGTGTGTGTTTTGTATATCTATCACATAATCTCTTTAAAGGCTGTACCTAACGTTTTTTGTTTTAATAGGTTTAATGGAAACTTTAAAACCCCTACGAATTCGGATATGCATTAAAAATCTGTTAAGAAGGTTGGTAGGTACTTAAAAAATTCTATTACGATGAATAGATATCATCCACCATATTCTACGACGACGAATTTTCTTTATTTTTTTAAACACCGAATATAATTATGTATTGCAAAAAAGACACAGAGCGGCGGCTGAAATTATTTCGACGTCTGCCATCATGGAACGTCCAAAGCGATGTGAGTAGTAGGGCAGTATGTAAACACGCACTTCTCTCGATCCTGCTGCGGCATTATTCAGGGAATTATTGCCGGTAGCGCGAGGAGCAGTGGCAGGGGCTGAATGTAAACGTAGTATATGTTATAAACGTTATGAAATACTTACTCAAAACCCGCTTTGCGATAAAACAAATCGTGAAAATACTACGGAACCCTATACTGCGCGTAGCCCGACATGCACTTGGCCGTTTTTAGGGTTCCGATACCAAAATGGTAAAAAAAAGGAACCCTTATGGTGCCGCTCTGTCTGTCTGTCTGTCTGTCCGTCTGTCTGTCACACCTCTATATCTCAGCAACCACTTATGCTATCAACCTGAAATTTGGAATAGTTTTAGAATATAGCTGCCCAACTTAATTGCACAAGAAAAAATTTTGAAAAAAGTATGATTATTAATATAAAGGGGGCCAAAATAGGGGGGGCCAAATTTCAAATTGTCGCTACTAGATCGAATGGGGTATCATATGAAAGGGCTTTACTTGTACATTTTAAAATATATTTTTGTATTTTTTTAAATTTCTTAGTTTTAAAGTTATGATGAAAAATGTCAAGAAAAATACCATTCCCCCCCCCTTATCTCCGAAGTTTGAGTAAGGAAAAATCTGAATTAATTACAGTTGACAGAAGTTTATATAAACTTTACAGCAAAAATAAAACGATCTTTCTAAGTTGCACAGTTTTTCAGAAATCTGCAAAAAACCTTTACAAACAAATTTAGTTTTGCGGTCCTGAAAATGGACTTTATTGCTTCCAAAAATACTATAGGTATATCGGAACCCTCGGCGCGCGAGTCCGACTCGCACTTGACCGGTTTTTTTTATTATTAGTTGTTATATGTAGCGGCAACAGAAATACATAATCTGTGAAAATTTCATTTGTCTTCCTATTACGGTTCATGAGATACAGCTCGCTGACAAACAGTCATATTAAGGGTGATGAAGAACAAATTTCTATATGATTTGCTCATGTCTGCCTCTTTGACTGATGATAAGGAGCATCCTCTAAAACATACAAAAAATATTGGCGGACATCCACACCCCTGCGTTTTTGAGGAATTAAGTTTTAACTCTTTTGAAATTTGACAATGAAACGTACACCTGGCAGACTATGACTATCTGATTAAATACAATGCATAAAACCCCAGAAAAATGGTCGGCCACCATAATAGCCCTGCGTCGTAAAGTTACAGCGCTTCAAAATGAAAATTTCACTACTTCGTCCCGTGATAATGCAGAGCCCTGCATGTTTGCCTCTTCGATTTTCTACATCTTCAGAAGTATTTTAAACAGGAGCCACAAAGGCAGACAAAAAACATTATTTAGTATCTTATTTTTATTTTTTTTGCTTTAACTCAAAAACAACTTGAAACAAAAAAAACTTGTTAGGACCAAATCGATTCGTATTGAGCTGATCTATCATTCCTATTAATATGAATCATGAGCAAATCATATACCCAAATTGCAGCCAGCACCCTAACTAGACATCGGAGGCATATTATAATAGGGTCCCGTTTTTTCACCATTTTGGTACGGATCCCGAAAAAGGGTTGTAGTTTGTACTAGAAAAGGTAGAAAAGTCATACAAAAGGTAAATAAACGCTGGCGTTATAAAGCTAAAATGCATTTCCATCACAAAGCTCGATGCGATGCGAGGTCGAAAGTAAAGTTCTTGGAATTTTATTATATATGTGTACACCGGTATTTACAATACTAGGTTTTTTTTTTGACCTGATTTCCTTTTGCCTATTTATTAGTGAGGTCAAAAGCAACAACTTTTGTTCTACGACTTTGCTAACAATCCACGAAAAATTTTCAACTTCCCATACAAAATGGTTCGGTCACGTGACCACTTTAGTATGGAGGGTCGAAATTTTTAATTTTGTATAATAAAAACCTGGCTGATACTGCATCTAACTTATAATATGTCCCCATCCTGCTCTGGTTAAATCCTTTGACGACTAGCTAGCGGACTCACAAGGCGATGCCAAAACACAAATTTGAATAAATACAAACTTGATCAACCATACTAGATCAACTAAAGTCAATACATCTTTCGTTGTTCTGTGTGTACGATACTACAAAAAAATACCTGACAATATAGTGCAATTACCTGAGAGAGAATGTGTAAAGCAATAGATTAGATGACTATATCAATGATACAGAGGTATGGTGCTCTGATATTCCAGTGAAACACAAGTAACAAATAGTAACACAATATAATATCATTGAGAAACACACTGTAAAAAGCCGACTCTTAAAGTAGGTCGTGCTGCAGTGGTTTTTTGCCGTTTCTTTTACGCTGCCATAGCACGATCCGAAACAGCGCAGACTCGCTCCATTTGCATTGTATTCTGCATGACATTCAATAAGTATTCTGTAAAGAATCTACATTGAATAAATTTATCTGAATCTGAATCAAAGTGCATCCACACTACACAAGCAACCGCAAATTGGTTGTAGCCATATTTTTGGTCAGTTCATAACTCTACTTACATTTGGACACAAACATAATTAAGGTTCTATATTTTTTTCAATACTTTTTTCCTTTTTAAATAAACAACAAATACATGTTTTTATTCGACCCTAGTCTGTAATTCATTTGTACGGTTCGGTCAATAGAACTACTCAACAGAACTAGTGGGAATTAACGAACTGCATGTCCTTGGTACTTCCCCTCCACATTTTTCCAGCAAAAGCTAGAATTCTGGAGGGAGCTCCCTGTCCTGTAGTGGACGTTTCATGGGATGTTATGATGATGATGATGATGATGTCCTTGGAAACATTTGCAACTCTATTACCACGGCATAAAGTCCAAAGTGTTTCTTCTGATGTGCTGTTGGGTGTACGTATACCAAAGTTCACGAAAGAGCGTCACGCTTGGAAACAAAATAATAACCACAAAGTCATGATGTGCGTATTTCTGATCTGACTAGTAGCTGTATAAAATGAAAGTCTACAGGGTGTTAGGTAAATAACGCAAAACCTCTCGGGAAGTAGCTCTGGACATGAAACTGCACAACTTTTTTTTTGGAATTCCCAAAAGTCGTAGAACAAAAGTTGTTCAGTTTGTAACCACTATACACACACAGGAAAACGCTTATACAAGGTGTTAGGTAAACAACGCAAAACCTCTCGGGTGGTAGCTCTGGATATGAAACTGAACAACTTTTTTTTTGGAATTCCCAAAAGTCGTAGAACAAAATTGTCGTAGAACCAGGAGAGGTTTTGCGTTATTTACCTAACACCTTGTAGGTATAAGCGTTTTCCTGTGTGTGTATCGGTTACATAATTGAAAATAAATGTTTTCTTAACTGTAAAATGTTTGTTTACATAACGTAACGCTCTTTCGTGAATTCTATTGTAGACGTAAATACACCCAACAGCACATCAGTAGATAAACTTTGGACTTTATGGCATGGTAATAAAGTTGCAAATGTTTCCAATGACGAGCGCTCGACCGTACCTATTGAACATTTATTTTACTGCTTCCACACAAAGAACGTTTCTAAATGTTTGTTAGAGCACCTTTTTAGGGTTCCGTAGTCAACAGTTCTGTCATAACCTGACCTGATCTGTTCACGGCTAAGCTGAGAGATTCTACCCTTAGTATTAGGAAGCTGTAATTTAGTATAGAAATACATTTCATCCATGTCGACAAAGTGGAAAAATAAAAACTTGAAAATAAAAATTTTGCGTACTTCTTCTACAAGTAAAGAGGGGGTGATTTTTTTTGTTAATCGTGTCAAAATCTTACTTTTAAAGTAAGGATTAGTTTACTGGCTGTGTTTAAGTGCAAAGGTTACAAGGCGCAAAAAAGCTATTTTATTATTGTTCTTGTTAATTATGACGTAAATAAGTGAAGTAAAGCATTATTTGTTTTTAAATATTTACGATATTAGCATTTTATTTGTTAACAAAAATACAACTTGTGCCTTTAAAAATATGTTTAAATTTTGGCGGAGATTCAAATTTCTAAAGCTTTAAGAATTTGCAAAGTGGCTCGGTCGTCTTTCTCGAAATGAGAAAGGATCTCGAAAGATGAATACCAGCCATCCATCTGTCTGAAAGTCAGGCTGAAGGATATTGGTAATTCTAATTAAGGCTGAACTACTTTGAAAGATCTTTTTAACTTGAAAACTTATATAAATTTTACTTCCTCGGACTAAAATTATAGATGGGAAAAGTAACTCTGTCTGTCTGATGCTATACATGTTGACATATACAAACATAACATCGCGCTTCTTTCCCGTAGGTTAGGTTAGTTAGGTTAGGTTTACAAGGTGGTAGGGCTTTCGTGCAAAGTCCGTCTGGAGGAGTACCACCCCCTTGCCTATTTCTGCCGTGAAAAAGCAGTGTTTGCACTGCTGTGTTTCGGTTTGAAGGGTCAGGGAGCCAGCTAAATTACTGTGTGCCAGTAATTTAGACACACCATCTTAGTTCTCTGGGTGGGTAACGTGCTTTGCTGTCTTAGTCAAGTTATGCCACTAATAAGACAGCGGGCTCCATGGGCATTGGTGACCACTTTCCATCAGGTGGCCCACATACTCGTTTGCTCACTTGTCACATAAAAAAAAGGTAGCCCACAGCCTTCGAAAGCGAGAGACGTATGTATAGTACGTCTCTCGCTTCCTATCCTATGCATTCATTAGGTAACCCTTTCATACAAGCTCGTCGGTTTAGGATATTTTTAACCTGGCCTATAATTAGAACATCCTGAAATTGAGATATCTTCTTTAAACTACTGCAAGATCATAAGGCGGGCGAAAAAGCGCTTTTATTTTTTGAGTGCAAGCAAAAATGAGCGTTGATGTGGTCAGGCTGGAGTGGCTGGGATGGTATACCCAACAGGACTTTATGGTATGATAAAAGAGTTGCTTTTTGATCGTACATTCGACCGTCCAATTCTATACACGTCAGATCACTATTACGAGTATATCAATCTGTAATTGGTTTGCCGTAAATCTGTATCTGTACTCTGTTAGCTGGCATTAGCTAAATAAATCGGGCTACATGAACGTGACGTGTACCTGCTCATATAAATAATATACATTTTTATATTATAAGTGGGTAAACGAGCAGGTGGGCCATTGCATTTAACTCAACTCACAGTTCTTATATAGCATGGCGTACTTTAACACAAATAAGACAGCAAAACGCATTGCATGTTGAAATGAAATGAAATGAAATTTATTTATTTATTTGCTAGAACCCATGGTAGGAAGATGTCAAAATAATTACAGTATCTCATGGTTCACCAAATACTAGGCATGCAAAATTTTTCCTACAAAAATATATTTTATGCATTTCTTACTTACATTGTAACTACGTGACAGGTCAGTAAATTAATAATAATTGTCACGAAATATAAAATAATTCTCAATACTACTCTAAAAGGTAAATTCATTCAGAAGTCACAAAATTACATTATAAAAAATTCTTAAAATTATTTACAAATTGTTCTATAAAGTTAACTGTCAAAAAATTCATTTAATGTATAGAAACATTTTTCCAGTAGCCAGGCATAGAGTATTTTTTTAAAGCTTTTTACAGGAGCTTGTTTTACTTCAAATTTTGTTGAATCAAGAGTTGAATGACAAGCAAGGAGGTTTTTGTTCTGAGAATGACACTATTAGCACAACAAAGTGTCAACGCGCAAAAAACCCTAAGGAATAAGATGGTATATCTTATAAGCCGTAGTTTCACTGACCCCCGCATCCTTCGAACCGAAACACAGCAGTCCAATCACTGCTGCTTTACGGCAGATATAGGCAAGAGATTGGCACTTTCCCGGGCGAACTTTGCACAAAAGCCCTACCACCATAAAAAAATCAGCTTCAATATTCAGCCTGAAAGGAAAATAACCTTACAATTAACGATATTTTCCTCGTTTAACTTATTTCCCATTTAATCCTCATGCATGTTTCATATTTTTCCCTGAAAGCCTATTATCCGTGTTCATAAAATATTCACAACTGCTGTCGGCCCTCAGTCACTTGACCCTAGAGACCTTTAAATGAAAAATGCAAAGCTTGTGACCAATTGTCCTCATTGTGTGCACTTGTGCGTTATTTTAACGAGAACTTGTGTTTTGTTATTCGCTTTTGAATTCTATTTCTATTAAAACACGTTTAGACGTAAAATAAGCTTATTTATTATCTTGTGGTCCTCAAAATATTATACTTCTGGGTCTGCGTCTAGACAAAGTTAAGACGAAGTGTCATCAAATTTAGAGGTGACGAAAGTGCAAGTTATTTAGATCGGTTAATTCATGCTATTGAATTAAGTTAGGTGTGATAGCGGCCTAAGTGGGAATTGGTGTTTAGGCTTTTATTAAATAAATACTAGTATTAAATAAATACAAGACAGTTGAATAAGGTTATTGAAAATGAGCCTGCTTTATGGATAAAATAAAAGTTTGTATCAAAATTCGGGCACACGGCTACTGTCTAAAGAAACGTTTAGAAATTTTATTGTGTATCTTGCTTGCAGTAAAAGGAGAGCAAAAATACACGAAATTGTAGGAAATTGCAGACTTCTCAAGTTAAACTGCTCGTGATCCGAACCCGTGCCTTGTGATGCAAATACCGGCCAAATTGCACTGAGACGCTCGCTCGCTGGCAAGTTGGTAATAGTTGTAGACTAAACTTAAACATATCCATCGTTATAACAGAATCTATCCTTAGTTTATTATCTAACTTTTCTTTTAAACGTATTTTTTCTTAAAGAATGTCCCTTTCGTACTATTTGCTTACAAAATTTACTTTTTTTATGTTACAAGTGAGCAAACTAGCAGGTGGGCCACCTGATGGTAAGTGGTTACCACCGCCACAGTAAATATATAAGCTAAAGCAGTATGGAAACTCGGGCCTTTTTTTGAAAAAAGAACGATTCTACGTCGGAGCGTCAGGTTGTAACCAAAGATTTCGGACCTCCTTGCTTTACCCTTATTTTTCTGTGGTTGTAACCCAGAATTTTTGAAATAAGAATAGTATAATGAACTCAAATATTGGGTGCTTCTATCAATTTTGTTCCTTTCAGAATGTTTTCGGACTGTAAAACTAAACAATATTTCGTAAGAAGTCGAAACACGAAATAATATTGTTATGTCCAATTGGCAATAGCATTAGAAACTGCGTCAGCCGATAGCGCGTTATGTATGGGGGGCAATATTTTTCGTCTTTCGACTAGGTTCTTTAGGAAAGTTACACAGAAAATTAAATTTAGCAGACAGTCTTGCATAAAATGTTAAGTCAGAATTTTAAATCACTTAGTCGCCTTTTAGTACCCAAGGGAAGGTTAAGTCACTTATAGTCACCTTTATCACACAAATTGGGGCAGATCGAAACACTTAATCGCCTTTTACGACACAAGGAAAGGTTAAGTCACTTAGTCGCCTTTTAACACAAGGGCAGATTAAGACACTTAGTCGCCTTTTATGGGCCCTATACAACGTGGTAATTAAATAACGCAAAACCTCTCGGGTGGTGCCTCTGGACATGAAACTGAACAACTTTTGTTCTACGACTTTTGAAAATTCGCAAAAAAGAAATTGCTCCTTTATACATATCGATACGCTGACCAAGCCAATTTGTATGAAAAAGCAAAATATTTTTTTGAGAATTTTCAAAAGTCGTAGAACAAAAGTTGTTCAGTTTCATGTCCAGAGCTACCACCCTAGAAGTTTTGCGTTATTTAATTAACACGTTGTATGTATCTATTTGTTTGTATTATGGTTTCGCACGCACGACTTACTTCAGCGCGAAAACTGCTTATTTTCCTGTAGCGGTGTGCGCATGTGTGAGTGTGCCAGTTTTGGACGTTTCCATTCTGCTTTAGCTTATATATTTACTGTGCCACCGCCCATAGCACACACTGTCTTATTAATGGCATATTTTGACACTAATAAGGCAGCAAAGCGCGTTGCTCACTTTGAGAACTAAGATGGTATGTCTCATGTGCCGGTAATTTTACTGACTCCCTTGCCCTTCAAACCGAAACACAGCAGTGCAAACACTGCTGCTTCACGGCAGAAAAAAGCAAGGGGTGGTACTTCCTCAGACGGACTTTCCACAAAAGCACTACCACCTGCAAAAACCTAAAGCTCTCAGAGAAAGAAAAAAATTCGCGGAGCGAGGTTCCAAATTCCTTAAACTTAAGCGTCCTTTCCAGCAATGAGGGAGGGAGCTTAGCTGCGAGCTGGAAAATCTCAAACTTGAACTGGAATTGCTCCATTTGACAGTGTTTTTACAACCTATGAAAATGGCGCAATCTTATTGGTTAGAATATTTCCAGTTCACAGCTTAGCTTACTCGCTCAGCACTGGTGGAAAGACAGTCTTATGCCACAGCACCTCGCTACAATATAATAACTCCGACTGCACAAACTTAAACAGTAGTAAATAGTAGTAATACAGTAACCTAACCATGAAACTGAACAACTTTTCCCAAGGAACATAGGTCGAAATACGAAAATATCGGTTTCCCATACAAACTGCATCATTTGTTAGCACATTTTGTATGGCAGGTCGAAATCGTTTTTCGTATTTCGACCTATGTTCCTTGGGAAAAGTTGATTAGTTTCATGGTTACAATCTACCGTTTAAGTTTGTGCAGTCGGTCACCGGACACATTGCTTTAGAAGACCTCCCGGTGGTGTAGCGCTGGGCTTTCGTGACCTATATATGGTGACTTTTAATTAGTTCTTGATAGCAAAAGATATCCATGTACTTATGATACTGAACAACTTTTCCCAAGGAACATAGGTCGAAATACGATAAACCAAATTTGATCTCCCATACAAAATGCGCTATCAGCTGATACAGTTTCTATGGGAGGTCAAAACTTGATTTTCGTATTTCGACCCATGTTTCTTGGGGAAACTTTTTCAGTATCATGAGTACATTCATACCTTTTTCTATCAAGAACTAATTAAAAGTCACCCTATATTGATTCAAATTAAAAAGAAAGCAACCAACCAAATTAAACACTATGAAAAATAAATAACTTTTATAGTTCCTCAAAAAGCATAGCGTGTCGCACTCACGCGTGGCGCAAAATCGCGTGTGACTTTACGCGTACATACCAAGGCATGAACCACAGAGCTACAACCTCACTATTAAAAAGAGGACCATATACCGCATTACAACATATTGTTTTATGCCCTGCAGGCACAAACTAACTGCCATAAATGCACAGTGCGCACGTCTGGAGCCAACGTTTCGTTAATTTCTTCGATATAAGGGGACACCAGCGCCATAAATAGCGCCAATAATTAGTCTATGGTTCGGCCTTTGACAAAGAAATTCCCATACAAAGTAAATTTCCGAACGTAATTGTTGTTGTCAATCTGGGTGCGTATATATAACATCTAGCCTTGTTACCGTCGGGGTAGGCACAGTTCTCCACCTGCTACGATCTTGACATACTTCCCTTGCTTCCTGAACTTTCATCAATCCTGTCATACATGGGTGCGTATTCCGAAGTTTTATAGGAGCTCCGATATTATCAGATTGACAACAACAATTACGTTCGG
The DNA here is from genome assembly GCA_947532105.1 of Athrips mouffetella. NCBI lineage: Eukaryota > Metazoa > Arthropoda > Insecta > Lepidoptera > Gelechiidae > Athrips > Athrips mouffetella. Next base: position 8,013,617 of record OX383959.1, read on the forward strand.
AAATTTACTTTGTATGGGAATTTTTTTGTCAAAGGCCGAACCATAGACTAATTATCGGCGCGATATTATCGTAGTTTCACTTCGGAATACGGCAGCTGATAATATCGGAGCTCCGATAAAACTTCGAAATACGCACCCAGGCATTTGTCAGTTGTCGCCATGGCCGAAGACGATCAGATATTGATAAATGTCGTCCAGTACAAGTGTTACAAGCAAATAACGCGGAGAATTATTTGATTTACCAGCATGGGTTTGAAGCCGATCAAGAAGTGTCAAACGCATATACAGTAGGTACAAAAAATGAAGCTGGATCCCTTTCCTTGTTACCCAAAGAGATTTTACCCTGTACGTTGTGCAAAATGAAAAAAAAATTTAATGAATTAAAATTATCAAACACACCATCACATCTGAATCATCTTTAAATAAACATTACCTATTTAGAATCTAATTTTAACTCAAATGTTACATGTTATAAGGTTGGTTGTTTGGTTTTGTTATATGTTATTACTAAATCTCTGAATAGATACTGCTTAGTTTTATTTCTAAATTTATTTTTTGAAGCATAACTACATTTAATATCTACTGCTGGACATTATTCATAAATTGAAGGACTATTGTCCACCACTGGTAAACTAGGTAAAAAAAAAAATTTTTTGATTTTTAACCCCTCTATGAATACACCTTTACCCTGCATTGGCATTAATGACTTACTTACTGCATTCTTAACGTGGACGAACTAAACAAGGTTATCCAAAAAAATAACCTCGTAGATAATTTCATTGTCTAGCAGCTTGTCCGATCTCGTCCCTTTCTTATATCTATGGCAGCAACTCTTGCATGCGAATCAACACGCATGTCACGTCATAGCTCCGGCTTTTCATGGAACAATAATATGGCTTTTCTAGTGGCGTTTTCCTGAGTCGTATAAAGCCGATTATAGTCACGTTATTCTGTTACAGTTTTTAGTTTTAGTGGTATACGAGTAAAATAATAATTCCTGTTGGTTTAACTCTTAAAATTTTAGAATTTCCTTGACTAATATTCTTTTTTCTTAATCAAAATGGTAAAAAAAGGAACCCTTATGGTGTCGCTTTGTCTGTCTGTCTGTCCGTTTGTCTGTCTGTCTGTCACAACTGTATATCTCGGCAACCACTCATGCTATCGACTTGAAATTTGGAACGATTTTAGAATATGGTTGTCCAATTTAATTGCACGTGAAAGAATTAAGAAAAAATTATGATTAATTATGTAAATGGGGCCCAAATACTGGGGGCAAAATTTCAAATTGTACAAATCTGCAAAAAACCTATACAAACAAATTTGGTTTTGCGGTCCTAAAAATGGACTTTATTGCTTCCAAAAATACAAAAAGTATATCGGAACCCTCGGCGCGCGAGTCTAACTCGCACTTGATGTCACAAGTGCGCAAACGATTAAGTGGGCCACCTGATGGTGATTGGTCACCACTGCCCATAACATAACACCCACTATTATTAGTGCCATAATTTGACACTAATAGGACAGCGAAGCGCGTTGCCCATCCTGAGAACTACGATGGCATGTCTCTTGTGACGTTAATTTCACTGGGTGCCTTACTCTTCGAACCAAAACACAGCAGGGAAACACAGGTAGCTGCTTTACGGCAGAAACAGATGAATTAAAAATTAGCTTTCAAATATAAAACAGATAATGAAAATAGATATACAGGATGTAATAAAAAGTACGAAGATCCTTCTGAGGGGTGATTGATTCTCTATCACTAATAGATTGTATAAATGTACAAAAAAACATACATTTTCCTAAAAAAAAGTAGTTTTAGCTGAAGTAGAAGTAAAGCCATTGGGGGATTCAATGACCTCTTTGATCAGCTGGTGACGTAGACAAAAATGTTTTTTATTATAATATCCATTATTCAGTCACTAGCAAGTATCTATTCATTTCAGTAAATTTCTGTAACGTAATTACAATCTTTTGGTAATGTAGAATCAGCCCTTAGTTAGAAAGATCATCGAACTTTTTTTACACGCTGTACAGGGTGTTAATTTGATTGCGTGCCGTAGCTCAGGGGCGGGATCAGTATCAGTAAATGAACAACTTTTCCCAAGGAACATAGGTCAAAAAACGAATATCATATTTTGACCTCCCATAGAAACTGCATCAGCTGATAGCGCATTTTGTATCGAAGGTCAAATTTAGTTTTTCGTATTTCGACCTATGTTTCTTGGGAAAAGTTGTTAAGTTACTGATACTGATCCCGCCCCTGAGCTATGGCACGCAATCAAATTTACACCCTGTATAGGTAATTATATAAATTATGATCTCATTAACCCGCAAGAAAATTACGCCTATTTCGGGACGTACTTAATATTGAATAGTGTCAGTGACTTCCAAAATTGTCTATTAGTGGGTACCTACTTAACTTAAGGTACCAAAAAGAGCAAAGTAATAAGTTCGTCTGGTTCTCTTTCGAAATGGCGTGTCAATCACGCTAATGCTGACTTTTGGCCTTTTCCGAAGACAGGAGCATCATTAGTTTTCCAACAAAAGTCGGCCATTACATTTCAAGATGCCGTAAGTAAAAACAACATTTCTTCAGGAAAGTAGAGCTTTTACAGCTAGTTGCACAAAACGTCTTTAAAATTAAAGATGTCTTTAAAATTAGGTGTCGTAAAAGGCGACTGAGGTTATAAACAGGAGGATGGTCAGCAGCATCCTCCTGTGTATCATACCATCTTGCGGTCACCTACAACCACGGTCCATGGTGCCAGCTGTAACGTTGAGAAGCGAGGTCACTATGGTAGGTACTTCCCCTCCAAATTCTTCTACCATATTATGGGATGTTATGATGCTGTCACTTTCTTTTTCAGTAAAACAGAAAGAGTCTAACTTAAAGGAGCTTTAACTTTAAAGATGCTTTGTGCAATTGGCGGTTACTTAAGGATAACCAATCTTAGTGTGTTCCGGTCCAGGTTAGTACCTACCACCTCATAAGAGATTTTATCGGCATAATGTACAGCCAACTGCAAGTCAGTATAGAAACACGACTGTATGGCGTAGCAATAGAGTTGCGAATGTCTCAACTGACGTGCTGTTGAACGTATTATCAGACTGCGGTCATCAATCACCGTAGATCATTTTGCCAGCCGCAACGGTAAACAATTGTGGTGATTTTGGTACATCCCACCAAAATACATTACCACACGCCCCTTTCCCGTCGGGGTAGGCAGAGACTACAGCCCTCCACCTGCTACGATCTTGACATACCTACTTCCCTCGCTTTCTTTACTTTCAACCCTTTTATACATGCTTTCATCAACCCTTTCATACGACGCATTTTTTGTATGTTATTCCGGGGGAGCACCCTGCCCAGTGTCCAGCAGTCGACTTAGCAAGGGACGTTATTATTATTACATGTCTATAGTTAGTTAATATCTTAGATTATGATTTTTAGGGTTCCGTACCCCAAAAGGAAATAAAAGGAACCATTACAGAATCGCTTTGTTGTCCGTTTGTCTGATGGTATGTCTGTCTGTCAAGACCCTTTTTCTCGCGAACGGGTATAGGAATCAAGTTGAAGTTTTATCAACTATAAAGGTCCATGGACCCTTGAAGAAGTAAAATTTTCAAGATTCTACACAATTCAATCTAAATACGGCCATGTAATTATGTCGTCATCTTCAAACATTTATGAACCAAACCAAAACCTACAGGATAGGCACTCCCCGCTGACCTAGAATCATGTAATTTGGCAAGAAGTTAGTTCTTATAGCACAACCAATGGAAAAAGTTTCATTAGATGTTACAATTTTCTTTACCAACTTAATAACTAATTAAGGTGAGCTCCCGTTTCAAGTACATTCATATTAAAGGGGGGTCAAGTTTGAGTGGACGCGGAGTTTTTAAAATCAATAGCTTGTAGTATCATATGATATTGAGGTACGGCACCCTTAGCATGCGAGTCCAACTCGCACTTGCCCGCTTTAATCAATGTTAGATTCGCAACATGTTGCTAATTGGAAATGACTAAACTAGTTGAAATTATACCTTATAAAATTAACTACATACAATTATACCTTGCTATACTCGTAGAGTCACGTTTATATGCCGTCCACATAAAACGTGATTATCTGTAACATCACAGATTCGCTTGGGTCTTGAAATTAACATTAAAATACGTAAGAAAAGTATACTAGTTACACTTTATATGAAGACACAAATTTTGTGTCATTGATATGCTGGAGAACGGCACTCTAATTATTAATTTGCAGCATGGGCTGAATAGCTCTGAATATTGTATGAAGTTTATGTCTGTTAATGCCGTCAGTATCTACAATACTAATTACTGGTGTTCTCTGACTACAAACCGCGCTCACATCTACAATCCAAGATATAAATAGAATAATACAAAACCTCTATCAGGCAGTTGAAGAAACCTCCTTTAAAGTTGAAGCTCCTTTAAATGCGTTGCTGGAAATTTGCAAATAGCGGTTATTTTCTAGCTCAGACGATGAAATGGAAAACATTTCGTTGGTCAACTTTGAAATTTATTGCAACAAAATTTAGCTCCCCAAAATCTTCCCAACTTGAATGGAAATAGTTTTCAATGCACGGCTGATGGTAAAACTCTCCTTCCCTTCTCTGATCTCTACACCTCCCAGCTCCTCCCTCTACGGCTTCCAGTTGAAAGTCTTTAGAGAGAGCATCCAGATCAGATTCAGATTCAGATAATTTTATTCAATGTAGATTCATAACAGAATACTTATTGAATGTCATGCAGAATACAATGCAAATAGAGCGAGTCTACGCCGTTTCGGATCGTGCTATGGCAGCGTAAAAGAAACGGCAAGAAACCACTGCAGCACGGCCAACTTTAAGAGTCGGATCATCCATTACGCCATCATTGGTTGGCCTCGACTCCTGTCTCTCGGCAGTTGCCAGATGATTGTGGCCTTGTAATTGTACGATGGCTTGTTTTGCGTATGTGTGGGACAGCAAACTATTCGAGCCATCCGATTTCCTGAAGAAAACCCAGCAAGCCGGTGACGTTTCTGAGGAAGGCCAACGAGAACAAAATACTCTAAATGTGGCTAACTCCTTGCAGTCCATCCAGCATAACGTGAGCAGCTGTTTTGTCAGTCTTCAAGCAGGCTCTGCATAGAGGACTATTAGTCCAGAGTTCAGGTGGAATAACGTGGCCAGCCTAGTCCTGTAAGCAAATATTTCAAAAAATTGTTGATCTTTATACTTGAGTTATTACTAAGTGGTTCAACGCCATTCCAATAACACCTCGTGGAAAGGTTCCTATATCATCACATAGTGCGGGCAAGGTTTGAATGAAGGGGATGTCAGGGCGATAACTTTTTGATTAATCGCCCGCATGTCCGGTACACTCTACCGCCATTATCTGCGCTCGTTACTGTCACTAACGGCAGTGAGGATCCGACGAGTCTGCGTAGGGCTTTAGTGCGTACATATCTTTATTACCTATAGGTACCATACATGAATTGATTAATGAACTGGGAAGTCTGTTCTACTCGTAATAGGTCTTTACCTATGAAATTGCCAAAATTTTCTTACAGATTAATGAGATCATAATTCCTATAATTCTAATGCTATTTTTTTCATTTGTCTTATATTTGAAAGTTGACTTCAAGGTTATCAATTTACGCATAAAATAAAGTTTTTATTTTTAGTTTGATATATAAAATTCCGGGCTTTGCGCGCGAAAATCGTGTTACTCTAAGATAAAATTAAAGGTTCGAAAATTGTTCGTCTTAAATGTCGTCCGATTTCATCATTAGATTTTTTATATTTTTTTACAGATAATATTTTTCGAAAATTAAATTTAAGCTTCTGTTAGCTTACTGTCTTCCCAATAATGCTTAAAAAATTAAAAAAATTGGATTTATAATTCTTAAGAAAAATGCAAAAATGTTAGTACTGAAAATTGAGTTTACCTAAAATTCGCCATACAAAACGGCTATTTCATAGGTAAAGACCTATTATTATTTTCTGACCATTAACGTGATAGAAATACACCAAACAAGGTTTCTTTTTTGTTAGTGAGGTCAAATACAGCAACTTAAAAAGCCCGCGTCACACAGAGGCGGTAGCGGAAGCGTTCTGGCTCCGGTATTTTTTGTAAAGTATGAGTTCATATGCACATTGAAAAGCGGTCGCGGCGCGGTATTTTGTTCCCGCCAAACCGCCCTGGACCGCCTTCGCAATCATACCGCCTCTGTCTGACTTGAGCTTTATAAATAGTGTCAACTCCTCAGACAAGATGCGCTGGTCACTTACTTTTCTTTGTATGGGAAGTCGAATTTTTCTTTTTTTTTCAGTTTATGAAGGAACAAACGCAGTCTTTAAAAAAACATTTAAAATTTATACTAGAATTAAACAGACCCTAAATTTCAATAAAACAAACAAAGTAAATGTAGTGAGCACTCAAAACGAAACGCCAAAAATTACTAATAATTTTATTACTAATTATTTTATTTGTACTTTGTTGCAAAAGTCGCAACACAAGCAATCGTGGTATCTGGGGTTTTGGGGTTCTTCTTCTTAAATATAATATATTACGCATTTTGCTGTGAAATTCTGAAGAGAACTACTTTCTCAGCAGTGAATTTTTCATGCGATTTTATGATCATGATGATGACTAGCCACTTCATCATGCTTGCTTAACCAAATATAGTTTCTTTTTTACTGCTCGTTAGTAACGACAAAATCAATGCAGTTCCGAGTAAAGTAAACAGCACAGGGAAGGCAAAACATCAAACCTCGCCACGGTCGGTTTGCTCTAGCCTTATTTGCAGATGTACTAATTTCTACCGCAGACAGAGGTTTTATGTGCAATCAGCCTGCTCTCCTCTCTGCGAATTTTGCATTCAACTCGTGTGTCGTGTGCGTTGCAACTGCGGGCTTCGTCTGCCAACCATCTGTCGGTGTGTATACAACTTCTTTGATGATATATCACGGAATCAATTCTTCGGATTATGCATGTGATTTTCTAATTTGTATAAAAGGTTTTTTTTTTCTCGTATAGGTCTTAAGTTGACTCTTGATTATGCCCGGACCATTTCCAATTAAAAACGTGAAGTTATTTTGCGCTTCTTTAGCTTTCGGTTCAAGCCGCTGAATAACGTACTCGCAAATCTTTCATGCATAATATCCATCATGACGTTTGCTGTGTGACACGTAGCGCCTTGTTGCTGGAAACACATATGGTACACGTCCACATCCTACCACTCGGGCCAAAATCGGTATTAGAAAATTGGTTATCACCGATCTGTAATGCTCGCTGTCGACGGGGACGGTGGCCTCGCGAACTTTATTTTCGAAAAAAGTAATCACAGCCCAAAATCCGCACCAAACACTGAATTTCTGTGGATGGATTGCCACCTAGTGAACCTCGTGTGAGTTGGCGTCATCCCAACAATTTTGCTTATGAACATAGCCATATACATCGCTCAAATTCAGCGAGATCTACGAGCTAGACTTGAAAATTTTACTTCTCAGATCTTTGCCACTGTGACAAGCCACGGCAGAATATTGAATGATATCATATTTCACACAAAATTAAACAAGAATAATGTTATTACGTCAGCCCCAGCTTGTTTCAATTCATTTCAAAATCAACCCGTTCTTATTGAAACGCCCTTTATTAAATAGTTCTTTATCTATTATTAGTTTTTTGAAAGGTTTTTTGTAAAGCAAATACTAAAATTGAAGTGGTCAGGTATGCATTATAATACAGTATGCATTCACATACTCAGAGAAGAACAGTTTGGAAGATTTTCTCACACAGTAACCAACTAGCAGCCAATGTACAAGACAAAGAGACCGGTGAGACGAAAAGTAGCAAGAAAACTGTGGAGAAGAGCAACGCACGAAGTAGTTGAACTATATTTAAATATTGAATATTATCCAATCATAAAAAACCGCTATTCGGTTTGGGAAAATGTGGATGGCGACTCAAGTCACCTAAATCCAATTCAATCTAGAAATTTTCATCCCATTTCACATCTGATATCAACTGGCTCAACCAAAGTTAATTAATTTGATAGCCTTTGGAAATGTAATCGGAATTAAGGTAAAACGGATTCTGAAATCTGATGACAGCTGTACTGTAGGAGCTGTAATTAATATTATTATCATAATGTATTTTCATAAAATATAGGATCTTAGGGTGAACACTTGACAGGCAATGAAACTGAACAACTTTCCCTAAGGAACATAGAAAAGTTGATTGCGCATTTTGTATGGGAGATGTTTTTTTTTTTTTCGTATTTCGACCTATGTTCCTCAGGGAAATATGTTGAGTTCCATGGCTGAATGCACAATTTCAAGAATCTCAGTACCCTTACATCCGGTATAATATAATTGTATGAAGACCCATGCATTAAATCCTCAGTCGATGAAACTTTGCTGGGGTATTACACTATAAGACACAAACATATAAAAAAAATCCAAAAAAATCGGTAAGTACTTTTAATTTTTCTATACAAAAACGTAAAAAAATGTACGAAAATTTTTTCTTGGTGAATTTTTTTTGGATATTTTGAATTTACATTACATTAATGATACCTGATCATCCTGTCAAATAAAATCAGCCTGAGAGAATTATGTTGGGGTCAACTGCTTCATTTCCTACACTAAATATGATTGTGATCGAAAAGAACTTAGCCTCGGTGTTACCTATGAAGAGTTGGCTTTGTACAATACGTTTCTTGTGTTTCCTTGAAATATCAAATATTTTTCTTTTTGAAAGCTTATCTAATTTATTATTTATAATCCATTGATCTTTTACCGCCCGTTGGCGTAGTTGGTAGTAAGCTTGCCTTCTACGCCGTAGGCCGCGGGTTCGATCCCCGCCCAGGGCAAACATTTGTGTGATGAACACGAGTGTTTGTTCTGTGTCTGGGTGTTGTTTATCTATTTATTTATCTATTTATGTATGTATATCAGTGTCTGGTGCCCATAGTACAGGCTTTGCCTAGTTTGGGATCAGATGACTTTGTGTGAATTGTCCCCAATATTTATTTATTATTTTATTTATATTTATCTCCACTAGATGCTTAACTTCTATAAACGAAACGATATTGACCCTCTTTCTTCACTTGGTCAAAGTAGCCATGCCTTGGTTGATCTCTTCCATTCAGATTCAACCGCGTAACAAAACATTTCCCGATAACACGAAACAGCTGATATAAAATTTGAAATTGAACCTTTTTAAGAAATATACACAAGTCGAAAGCTTTTATCTTATCTATACATATAATAAAAGAGTAGAAACCGCGTGTCTGTACTTTTGATAAATTTATAAAAAAAATAGTGTGGGCGATAAGAAACGACTAATAGAACTCAAAAATATGTTTTCTGAACTTTTTGTCTGTCTGTCTGTCTGTCTCTCTGTCTGTCTGTATGTTTTCGATAAACTCCGAAACTACTGAACGGATTTTCTCGCGGTTTTCGCAGATAGATTCAGCTTAGCTCTGAGCAACATATAGGCTATGTTTCATTCAAATCGGTTCACTCAATCAGAAGCTACACTAATGTAAAGTATCAAATTGCCTGTACGATAATAACTCACAAACCGATTCAAACTAAGTTTTCAATTACGAGTTTGGCTTACTTTTGTGCAACATAAAAGTTTAGTTCCATTGCAAACGGTTCACTCAGACAGAAGGTACGCTAAGTTTCATGCGGCGGCGCAAATAACTCACAAACTATTGAACGGATTCAAAAGGGGATTTCAATAAACTGTCAAGCTTACTTCTTGCAACATATTAGCTTACTTTAATTGAAAACGGCTCACTCAGTCAGGTGCTCGAAATTTCCAGCGGAGGCGCCAATATCTCACAAACAACTGAACCGATTAAAACGAGGTTTTCAGTAACGTATTTGGCTTACTCCAAGCAACATGTATGCTTAGTTTCATTGCAAACAGTTCACTCAGACATAAAATACAATAAGTTTCTAGCGGCGGCACCAATAACTCACAAACTACTAAACGGATTTAAATGGGGTTTTCAATAACGTGTTTAGGTTAATTCTTTGCAATGTATTAGCTTACTTTCATTGAAAACGGTTCATTCAGTCAGAAAATGCCCGAAGTTTCAATAGGCGGCGCCAATAGCTCACAAACTACTGTACCGACTCCAACTGGCATTTTCATGACGTGCTTGGATTAGGTACTTCCATGCAACATATAACCTTAGGTTAGTTGAAAACGGTACACTTACATAGAAGTTACGCAAAGTTTCAAGCGAAGGCGCGAATAATTCAAAAACTTTTGAGCAGATTCAAACGTGGCTTTCAATAACGCGTTTGGCTTACTCCTGTGCAATAAATAAGCTTAGTTTCATTGCGAAAGGTTCACTCTGACGGAAGATACGCAAAGTTTCAAGCAGCAGAACCAAGAACTCACCTACTGATATGATATCTTTGTTCAAGTGGATTTGGCAACCGTTCATCTGTGTCAATCTATCAATGTCTTTAGTTTACCATGCTATATTTTAAAGTTGAATAAAGCCAATATACTCTTGGTTTTGTCTTTAAATATATCACCTACTGAACTGGTTCAAAGTCAAACGAGGTTTTCAATGACGCGTCGGGCTTCTTTCTGTGCAACATGCTTTATTTCATGTGCATGTGCTTTATTTCATTGCAAACGGTTCACTCGGACAGAAGGTTCGCGAAATTTTAAGGGGCCGCACCAATACCTCACAAACTACTTGAACGACTTAAACGGGGTTTTCAACAACGTATTTGGGTTGCTTTCGTGCAATATTTGACCTTTTTTTTATTGAAATCGGTTCATTCAAACAGATAATAGGCGAGATCAAAGTTTCAAGTTGTGAAACCGAGCTGAAATCAAAAAAAGCTTATAATTTTGTACGGAAAAAAGCCAAATACGGTTTGAAAATTCCGTTTCATCCGGTCCAGTTGTTTGTGTAAAAGTCGTGGGTACAGCTAAAGATTGGTAAAATCTAGATTTAGTTTTATTATAAAAATAATAAAAAAATCCTGTTTCGGCATGGCGGTGCAACAAATGCAAAAAAAAAAATGAAAGTTCTAAAGTTTTGAAAACTTAGGAAGTAGGTACTTATAAACGAAATACTTCAAAAAATAAAGACAGAAGTGAATCATTGTTTTTTAGGAATTGTCTTTTAAGGGGAGGGATAAGTTACAAAGATTGTACGGAAGTGAAGTCCAACAGTTTTGTATGTAGGTACATGTAGATTTAAAAGCATGTGAAGCTAGACACGTTGGATTTTGTAGGTACCGCTCTTTTTTCAGTAGCCACAGAAGCTGTATAAGAAATAACAAAACCCGTATCATAGTTACTCCGCGTGGAATTCGACTATGATTTTACACTTATGAGGATAGTGGTTGACCTAACAGTCAACACGTAAACAAGAGGTGTTTAATTTACTTACAAAAATCCGTATTATCGGTACTCTGTATACCTAATAATATAAAGGCGAGAACTGCACTGTCTGTCTGTCTGTTACGCTTTTATGACTAATCCGATAAACCGATTGTGATAAAATAAAATATGCTACTTTTTCTGAACCCCACGCGGACGGAGTCGCGGGCAACAGCTAGTCTGATATATTGTAGTCATCTGAAACACAATTAGTTCGATTTTTTTCGTACTAAATATCAAACTGTAAGTATATTTTATATCTTTGTTTTCTTTAGTGCTAGAAAATAATGGATATTCTTTATTCGAGACAAAAAGAAAAGAGAAAAAGGCCAAACCAAGTATTACAGCTTTGTTTCTTGCTCAGCATGTGTTTGACGCGATTAGAACAGGCACTTATAATCTTTTTGATGTTATTTCTTTGAGTATGTTTGTAAATGCTAAGAGATTTTTGGAAGAATAAATACTTGTTGGGTATGACGAAATCGAGTTATTTGTGGGTACTGTGTTGTACAGTCAAAAACAAATTAAGCTTGACTCTCGCAGCGCAACGTTAGCCCCAAGGTTGACTTTAAGAACGGTGCGAAGTCAATGTGTCAAGACTGATGTGCCTTTGACTGTTCGAAACTCAAAATCGATACGAGGGTTTTGAAAGCGTTTTCTTTATAAAAAATTATACAGCGTGTAACGGAAAGGTGTGATAATACTGAAGGGTGTGAATCTGCCCATAAAAGTGAACAACTTTTCCCAATAAACATAGGTCATAGAACAAACTAAATTTTTGATCTCCCATAGAAACTGCGTCAGCTGATAGCGCATTTTGTATGGGGGGGCAAATTTGGTTTTTCGTATTTCGACCTATGTTCCTTGGGAAAAGTTGTTCACTTTCATGGGCAGATAGTAAGTTGATTAACTGTTGAAAACTTTAAACGGTTATGAATTCATTTGGTCAAAAGAGAACCTAACACAACCCATGGAATCAGTTGGGCTGTGTTAACCTTACTGTGGTGTACAGCAGGCAATGCTAGTGGCCAGCTTGGAATGGCTGTCAACGCATCGACCACTACCGAGACCATTGGCGAGGCAGTCAGTCTCTCTGTCAGGCCGCGCTACGGTGCACACGTCTACTTGATAAAATAGTGTTATTGATTGTAGCATTGATATGTCAATCTGTCTGTCTGTTTGATTGTAATGGTGTGTTATTACTGAAATATGTCCCCAAACACAAGAGGCCCGACGGAGACACCACACTTACCTAACGGACTAATGCATCTACGAATTTCCTACGAGTTGATTTTTTTTCTAAAGTTTATGAACTGACGCGGAACTTATGATTCTTATTATTTTCTGGTGATATTGTGTTTGGACTTCACTTTACAAAATATTACTAAAACATTTTAAAAACGCATTTTTGCAATAAAACCTAAATACTGTATAAGTCTGCTTACTTCTAACATAAATAAGCATTTTAAGGGAAGTGAAAAGTGGTGCCTATACTAAGTAATGTTTCACTAACAATTTACTTTACTTACAAAAAGTCCGTCCTCAAAATAAAGTGACAAAGACATGATATTCAGGTGACTGACTCTATTGAATTTGTTTAACAGGACGTCTGAACATACGGACCGTCTGATAGTGTTGTAACCGTTGACAAAGTAAATTATCGATAACTAAGCAATTTATAATCCGTACAACTTATATCGAATCTCTTGTAATTGTACTTTTAGTGTAGGCAGCGAAGCAGTTGACCCTAACATAAATTTCTCAGGCAGATTTTATTTGACTGGATGATAAAGAATCGTGAATTAAATGTAAATTCAAAATATCAAAACAAAAAAATTACTTACCAAAAAATTTTTTCATAAATTTTTTGTAGTTTTTGTATGGAAAAATTAAAAGTACCGGTTTTTTTTGGATTTTTTTATAGAAGGTTTGTCTCGTGTAGTGTAATACCCCAGTAAAGTTTTATCGACTGAGGATTTAATGCGGGGGGGTCTTCATACAACACGATCCGCTTCGTTGTCTAGACTATTTGGCTAAAATTTAGTAAGTACATAAATGTCAGGGGCCAAAACATTTTTAAAGGTTTCTTTCAGGAAAGGCGACTAGGCAGAGTGCCGTTACGTCGTATGTTACAAGCAATATCATTCCCCGCTACTAAAGTTACTTTTATTTTATGTATGCCCCTAAAAGCTCATCTAATTAATTACCCATCTCGTCCCCATCAACATCTGTTTTCTTAGAGGACGTTCACGCATGAACTTGTTTTACTACAGTCAGCAGGTTACTACAAATGTTTGAATAGTCATTTTTTAGGTCCGCGCAGACCGAGCGGCAAAATGCTCGTGCATATTCACTCGATCGCGCTCGAGCATGCGCGAGCAGCCCGGCGGATGCGAGACCACTTCCCCAGGGTTGCCAGGTCATGTTACTAATTTGAAGCGATAATTCAACACTGGGACGTGCGTGCTTACGTGAATGTGATGGTCTGGGAAATTGTAATTAAATGTACTTTTGGCGGAAGAGGAAGAACGGAATTATCAATAAATTAAAACATACAAATATCTGAATTTATAATATAGGTGGAAGAGACTTTACAGGAGAGTTATATGTTTGGAGAATTTCAAACTTTTTCTAAGAATTTACCATCCAGAAGATTATCCATTAAGAATAATTTTACAAATTTACGAAAAAAGTGTGATTCTGCAATTTACAAATTAGCTCTTTTTGAGCTAATTACTTATGGAAAAAAATTCTAGATTAAGCCCAAAAACGGTCAAGCTAGCAACAGTGCGACCTTGTGTCAGCGCGGATGCTCGCGCGTTCTCTCGGACCCTTTATCGAAATTTATAGATAGAAAAACGCACGGAGTAAGTACTCCGTGGAAAAACGAGACATCACTACGCGTCGACACGACCCGTATTGTGGACTTAACGTGTCACCGGTTCATTGATTGTGACACAGGATATGTTCGGACGTACTAAGGGTCGTACTTATCTATACTGTGTATCATAGTATCAGTATTCAAGATATATCAATAGAATCACTGTTACAAGGTGTTGTCCCGTACACCTTGTAAGAAATTGGTTGGTTGGCAATTACTGAAAGGACATGATCACTATGATCAGTTAACGTGACTGAACCACTTTAAAAACAATATCTACTGCTTCAATCTTGAAGCAGTCAAAACATTTTTTTATGGAAACATTAAAAAAAAGAACCTGACACTTTAAGTTACATAATGGTCAAATAGGTCAAAATATTAAAAACTAAGTTAAACAAATACGAGAATGTAATTTCAGTACTTGCCATTAAAGAAAATTGATAGCAGCCGATGATGCCCTAAGAAAAACCTGGAATCTGAAAGGTCAAAATACGAACATGGGTCTTTCAATCCAAATTGGTTGAATCGTATCCAAAAATTCTCAAAAACTGTTCCAGAAGCGCCACTACAATAGCCGGAACGTGTCTGCCGACTGCCATATGCGAACCATTTCCTTTACAACACGATTCCCGCGAAAAGCTTAGAAGAGAGTAGCTATACGCAGCATTCCTCTCTGCCAAGGTCAAAGATGTCAGAAACATTTGCGTACTCACTAAACGAACATCATCATCATCATAACACCCCACAGAACGTCCACTGCAGGACAGGGCTCCAACAAAAACGCGTGGTACATTGGAGGGGTTTTACCATAGTCACCACGCTTGTAAGCGTTGTGGCTGGCGACCGCTGTTGTTGGTGACCACAGTATGTAAGATAATACGATACACAGAAAGATGCTGCTCTGCTGCCCATCCTCCGGTTCATAAACCCTTAGTCGCCTCTTACGACACCCACGGGTAGTAATGGGTTGGTATTATTCTTTGCCGGCACAACACGGGTCAAAGGGGAACCGAACGTTGCGTGGGAATTCCTGTTTCAAAGGTAATGATTCGCAAATGGTAGACACGTTTGCGCTACGTTAATAGCTCCCCAGTCCTTTACGATCCTTGTTTCAAACAGCGATATTTCATATTCATGAACACTTTGTAGCCGTCATCTATAAAGTTGCTAAGAAAAATAAGATTCTCATCTTCTTCAAAGGAAGAAAATTTTAAAACTTGGTTTTTATCGTTGTTTGTTGTCATATTCATGAATGGTTATGAATGTCATGATGAATTTCATATTGTTGAAGATATCGCTCTCAATAAACAACCAACCATAGATTATTGATATATCTTCTCGCCCGCCGCGGAGAACTATCAATAATCTAAGCAACCAACAATAATAACAGCCTCTTTGGTCTAGTCTAGTGGTTAAAACGTTCGGTTCTTGATAAGGTGGTTCTGGGTTCAGTTCCCCATGAGGACACTCTGAAACAAAAATCAATTTCTAAGACTACTACAGGATGGTTAGGACTTTGCAGGATAAATCACCAAACTATCCGAAAAGTAAGATGATTCCGTGCTTCGGGAGGCATGGCTACATTCTAATAGACTTTAAGAGTACTGCATGTTATGCTACGTCATCTAGTACACGAAATTTGCAACTTTGTAGCGATAGTAGTGGCCTACTAGGTCTACAAAACGTTGCTCTGCCAATCCTAAACCTGGCAGGTTTTGTACAGTCGTAGCGAAAAGTGGTTAAGTGACAGCTTACACGAATGAAATCTATTCGTAGAAATAGAAGGTACCTATATAAGTAAAAAAACTGGCCAAGTGCGAGTCGGACTCGCGCACTGAGGGTTCCGTACCACCACATAATCATAATTGTATTAGTTGAAATTTCAGTAAGTTAATGTGCTAGATTTTTTGAGTCCGACACGCGCTTGACCAAATTTTATTATTTGTTGTTATTTTATAGCTTATGCACTATAAACATACCAATTTTCAAGTTTGTAAGTGTTCCCGTTTTTAAATAGAACTAAAACAAAAATCGCCTCAGCGACCATCCAACTTGACCCTTGATATGAATGTTCTTGAAACGGGAGCTCACCGCAATTGGTTACCATTAGTTGTGAGAAAAGTTGTAATATTTAATTATTTCAGACTTTTCCCATTATTTGTACTGTGAGACCTAGCTTCTTGCCAAATTTCATAATTTTAGTTCAACGGGAAGTACCCTGTAGGTTTTGCATCTATACATCTATATACATATCTATATACATATAATAAAAGAGTAGAAACCGCGTGTCTGTACTTTTGATGAATTTATCAAAAAATGAGTGTGGGCGATAAGAAAGGACTAATAGAACACAAAAATATTTTTTTTGAATTTTTTGCCTGTCTGTCTGTCTGTCGGTCTGTCTGTCTGTCTGTATGTTTTCGATAAACTCCGAAACTACTGAATGGATTTTCACGCAGTTTTCGCAGGTAGATTAAGCTTAGCTCTGAGCAACATATAGGCTATGTTTCATTCAAATCGGTTCATTCTATCAGAAGCTACACTAATGTAAAGTATCAAACTGCCTGTGCGCTAATAACTCACAAACTATCAAACCGATTCAAACGGGGTTTTCAATTACGAGTTTGGCTAACTTTTTTGCAACATAAAAATTAAGTTTCATTGCAAACGGTTCACTCAGACAGAAGGTACGCGAAATTTCATCCGGCGGCGCAAATAACTCACAAACTATTGAACGGATTCAAACGGAGTTTTCAATAACCTGTCAAGCTTACTTCTTTGCAACATATTTGCTTACTTTCATTGAAAACGGCTCACTCAGACAGAAGGTGCGCGAAATTTCAAGCGGTGGCGCCAATAACTCACAAACAACTGAACCGATTTAAACGAGGTTTTCAGTAACGTGTTTGGCTTACTCCATGCAACAACAAGTATGCTTAGTTTCATTGTTAATGGTTCACTCAGACAGAAGATTCACTAAGTTTCAAGCGGCGGTTCCAATAACTCACAAACTTCTAAACGGATTTAAACGGGGTTTTCAATAACGTGTTAAGCTTAATTCTTTGCAATATATTAGCTTAATTTCACTGAAAACCGTTCACTCGGACAGAAGAAGCGCGAAGTTTAAACGGCGGCACCAATGGATCACAAACTACTGTACCGATTCCAACTGGCATTTCCATGACGTGCTTGGATTAGGTACTTCCGTGCAACATATAAGCTTAGGTTAGTTGAAAACGGTTCACTCAGATAGAAGTTTCGCAAAGTTTAAAGCGAAGGCGCAAATAACTCACAAACTTTTGACCCGATTCAAACGTGGCTTTCAACAACGCGTTTGGCTTACTCCTATGCAATATATAAGCTTTAGTTTCATTGCGATAGGTTGACTTTGACAGAAGATACGCAAAGTTTTAAGCTACAGAACCAAAAACTCACCTACTGAACTAATTTAAACGAGGTTTTCAATGACGTGTCGGGCTTTTGTCTGTGCAACTTATAAGCTTTATTTCATTGCAAACGGTTCACTTAGATAGAAGGTTCACGAAATTTTAGGCGGCCGCACCAATACCTCACAAATTACTTGAACGACTCAAACGGGGTTTTCAATAACGTATTTGGGTTGCTTTCGTGCAATATTTAAATTTTTTTATTGCAATTGGTTCACTCAAACAGAAAATAGCCGAGTTTAAAGTTTCAAGCGGTGAAGCCGAGCTGAAATCAAACAAAGCTTATAACTTTGAACGGAAGAAAGCCAAATACGTTGTTGAAAATACCGTTTGATCCGGTCCAGTTGTTTGTGTAAAAGTCGTGGGTACAGCTGAAGATTGGTAAAATCTAGATTTAGTTTTATGATAAAAATAATAATAAAAAAATCCTATCTCAAAATCCTATATCAAAATACTTCAAATAATAAAGAGAGATGTGAATCATTGTTTTTTAGGAATTGTCTTTTAATGGGAGAAATATGTTAAAAAGATGGTACAGAAGTGAAGTCCAACAGTTTTGTATGTAGGTACATGTACAGTTAAAAGCATGTGAAGCTAGACATGTTGGACTTTGTACCGCTCTTTTTTCAGTGGCCACAGAAGCTAAAGTGACCGCTCCTTAGATTTAGTTAGGCTTAGTTTTGTATAAGAAATAACGAAACCCGTATCACAGTTCATACGCGTGGAATTATACTATAATTTTACACTTACGAGGATAGTGGGCGACCTAACAGTCCACACGTAAACAAGAGGTGTTTAATTTACAAAAATCCGTATTATCGGTACTCTGTATACCTAATAATATAAAGGCGAGAACTGCACTGTCTGTCTGTCTGTCTGTTACGCTTTTATGGCTAATCCGATAAACCGATTGTGATAAAAACTTGGTACGAAGATAGTTTGAACCATGGGAAAAGTCATTAGCTACTTTTTCTGAACCCCACGCGGACGGAGTCGCGGGCAACAGCTAGTTTTTGAATAAAATGTATGGAGATGAGGACATAAAATGCCATATCTTTTGATTGCGCCGTTGAAAAAAATTTAAATTTTCAGATCTTGTGTGGTTCATGGATCCTAATATGTGGTATTAATTTCAACCTGATACCTTTACCCGTTCGTGAGATAAAGGGTCTTGACAGACAGACAGACAGACAGACAGACAGACAGACAGACAGACAGACAGACAGACAGACAGACAGACTGACAGACAGACAGACGGACAACAAAGTGATCCTATAAGGGTTCCGTTTTTTTCTTTTGAGGTACGGAACCCTAAAAACAACAGGTCTGATTTGCATCCTCTTGGCAGTTTCGCCAGTCCGACCAAATTTGTGGTCCAATCTCATATGACCACATTTAAGGTCCGGATTGGCAGACCAACTACTATCGCTACAAAGTTGCAAATTTCGTGTAATAGATGACGTAGTATAACATGCAGTGCACTTAAAGTCTATAAAGAAGTAGTCGCTAATCAGCTATGTCGGCTACCTAGGGCGGCTCAACAACTCTGACACCACGGTTTATGAGGTCATTTATAGATCTTACAAATTACAACCTGCTGATTATGATTATAGCCATTTTCAGCGGAGAACTGAATATACGCAAGAACCTTCAGCACAATTATTGATGTTATATGACACAAGAGTTGGCCTATAATCAAATCGGGACACAATCGTTCATTAGCTCGCATTGTCAGCAAACAACAGTCGATGAATCAATATAGATGTCACCGGCAATCTGTATAATTCAGGCATTATTTACAATGCCTAGGCAATGTACAAAATGCTTGGTAAGTTTAGGCGATGATGTATGAAATAGTATAATTATTATCGTCCATTTCATACTCTGCCTTATTTTATATATGCAGCGTGTAACGGAAAGGAGTGGTTATACTAAAGGGTGTGAATCTGCCCATGAAATGAAACTGAACAACTTTTTCCAAAAAACATTGTCGGATTCGCATTAAGCATCACTCGATAGAATGCCTAGGCCGAGTATAAAAACAAATAATACCTATTGCCTGTACGTTTAAGGCATTATATAGAATGCCGGAATGTACACCGTGCCGGTGACATAGATCCCTATCTGTGTTTGATTTCACTCAATTTTCTGTGGAGTTAAGAAGGTTAATTTTTATACAATGTGACAGGATGGAATTTACATTCATTAGAGAGTGTCGTTGCGTGCGTCAGGTCACGCTTCCCAACACATTTTGCAGCTATGTCGAGAACACTCGGCCATAGCTGTCAGAAAAAACAAGTTTGTAGAGCAATGTTATTATTTCCGTCTAATATACTCTGTTTTTAGTGTCATGACTGCAAAATAAGATTGGTAATTGTTGGAATAAATGAAAAAAAAAAGGATCATACAACTCATCGAAAGGAAGAAATGTGCACGTTCTGCATCTGCCGATATCTTGCTTCTCATAAGGTGTTGGCGGTGTTTCTAATGTGTTGGATCTAAACCACTTTCTCCATGTAAAAGGATCCATACATAAAATTTGAAAGTATATTCTCGTACAAAAAGTTCGATCTGGAACTAAATTGTCAAAAAGAAAAAAGATTTCCGTTAAGTAACAATGCCGAAATAAATATAAAATATCCTCATTACATCACCTAGGCTGACATGTCATTACACTCCTGACCTGTATCTGTTTATTCATTCAAGAATGATTTATCTAATTATATTATACAGGGCTTTTAAATTACTGTAAAAGTAATTGGCTAAGTGCAATAACTTTTGTAAACACAAAGAAAAATCGACTGTCTATGATCAAAATGGTTAGTAGTTTTTTTAAATGACGTAGTACAAAAGTTGTTGCAAGTCCTTTGCTGTTGTCAATAAGCCCTTATAAGGTCAAACACCAGTATTTTAAAATGCGATACATCTATTAGATATTTACTCCCAGTTGTGTAGTTGTACTTACTCCCATCTCGTATTTCGTTGGTCAGTGTGTACGATAGGTACTACAACAAAATACCTGAAAATGTAGTGCAACTACCTAAAAGAAAGTTTAAAGATCTTATAAAGCAAACTTTATGTAAAGAAGCTTACTATAGATTAGATGACTATATCAATGACAAGGAGGTATGGTGCTCTGATATTCCAGCGAAACACAAGAAACACATTGTAATAAGCCGACTCTGCAGTAGTTTCTTGCCGTTTATTTTACGCTGCCATAGCACGATCCGAAACGGTGTAGACTCGCTATATTTGCATATTCTGCATGACATTCAATAACTATTCTGTAAAGGACTGACTGATAAATAACTGAATCTTAGTTTTACAGAAAAATGACTAAATAAAATAACTGAATCTGTGTTGGTCAGCTAGGACATTACTCGTATACACATAGTTGCAAAGTGAATGCGGCATTTTGCAATCCATGACACACTTGCTTTCGTGCCCTACCTCCTCAGTTTCTTGCACCAGGGAGGACCTTTTTGAAGGCAACCAAAGAGCTATTGCTGTAGCCACATTTTGGGCTAAGTTACTATAAAATCATTTGCCATTGATACGAAAAGAAGAAGAAGAAGTTGCAAAGTTGAATAAAATACTGAATAAGTATACACTGAATAAAATAACTGAATCTTAGTTTTACAGAAAAATGACTGAATAAAATAAGTGAATCTGTGTTGGTCAGCCAGCACATTATGCACATGGTTGCAAAGTTGAATAAAATACTGAATAAATACACTGAATAAAATAACTGAATCTTAGTTTTACAGAAAAATGACTGAATAAAATAACTGAATCTGTCATGATCAGCTAGGACATTATTGAATAAATTGAATTGAATTGAATTGAATTGAATTGAATTGATTTAACGATGTTATTTTCCTTTGATTATTTTATTCTGGTTATGTATCTTTGCAAAAAAAGAATCTGTAGGATGTTAGGCTAACTTCAAGAAGATACCAGTAACTTAGTGCATTAATTTATTAACATTCGCTTGTCGAAATGTCAATTTTTCTCCCTATACCAAGCTAATTGGGTGGGTTAATATGGGAAATATTCTTGTTTTGATAAAATCTAACGTTGTTTATTATTCGTCCTGAGTTACATTAAGCCGTTATTACACCTTCCTAAATTCTGTATGGATTCTGTTAATTCTAATATCCATACTTAAACCAAAAATGTATGGAGAATTATTCTCTGAATTAAGGAAGGTGTGATAACGGCTTTACCAAGTTAAAGGAACTTAATGTTTACCCCAACACATTGTGTGTAATAGTTTATCCTCTTTCTTTTGCAAATTCGTTAAATATATTTTTTTTGTATATTTTTAGAAATATCGAAATTTTGTTAACGTAGGGTTCCAGTTAACATCACGATAGGTCACGGGTTGCATATTCTAAATACTCGTAAGTATTGACATTAATGTGTTTTTTTATTAGTTACTTGCCTTTCATGTATCCTCTTATGTTTGTACAATCATATAAGGTCCCAATGCAATAGTGAACAAAATTTTTGAACAACATTTCCCAAGAAACATATTATTATAGGTCGAAATACGAAAAAACGTTTTTGACCTCCCATACAAAACGCGCTATTACTTTACGCACTCTCTATGGGAAGTTGAAATATTTTCTTCGTATTTGTTCTACGTTCCTTAGGGAAAGGCCTTATGGGGTGCGGGTCCTATCTCCTCCAAGGTTGCGGAGGTCAGATGGCAGTCGCTCTTTGTAGATGTTGGCATTGTTCTCGGCCAATCCGCTACAAGCTGAACAGAATGACGCTAGGGCGTAATGATTAAGGCTGTTTGTCCACCGCGTCAATCCCGAGCCGATACCGATAAGAAGAGAAAAGCGCCGACAAAGTTACGAGCAAAAACAGTAAAATCGGTCAAGTGCGAGTCGGACTCGCGCGCCGTGGGATCCGATATACCTATAGTATTTTTGGAAGCAATAAACTCCATTTTTAGGACCGCAAAATTAAATTTGTTTGTAAAAGTTTTTTGCAGATTGCTAAAGAACTATGCTACTTAGAAAGATCATTTAATTTTTGCTGTAATGTGTACATGAACCTCTACCGACTGTAATTAATTCAGATTTTTTTCTTTCACAAACTTCGGAGATAAAAACATTTTTCATCATAACTTGAAAACTAAAAGTCGTAAAAAAATAGAAAAATATATTTTAGAATGAACAAGTAAAGACCTTTCATACGATACGACTCGACCTAGTAACTACAGTTTGAAATGTTGCCCCCCATATTTGGGCCTCCTTTACATTAATAGGTAATCATAATGTATTTTTTATTCTTTCATGAGCAATTAAGTTGGGCAGCCATATTCTAAAACTATTCCAAATTAAGACAGACAGATGGACAGACAAAGTCGCATCACAAGGGTTTATTCTTTTTACCATTTTGGTTCTTTTTTTTCCCACAATGGCGCCACATTGTTTGTGAAGCGATGTAGTTTAGCTGACGTCATTAAGAGATTTTAATATCCAACAATGAATAAACGATTTTGATTTGATTTGTTTTTGATTTGAACCCTAATTATTAGTCACTTATAGTATCGCTTCTATCGGCGCTGTTCCTTATCGGTATCGGCTCGGAATCGTAGCAGTGTACAAACAGCCTAATAATGTTTTTATGAAAGGTTGCTTCTCAGCCTTTTAAACTAATATGTCTTGTCTGAGTGCTGTGCGTATTGTATCGATTAAACAGTGATTTATTTTTATTTGGTTTATTAATAGAAGGTCGTAATGAAATATTGAACATAATTTTAGTTTATTACTCAGACCATGAAACTGAACAACTTTCCCCAAGGAATATAGGTCGAAATACGAAAATCAATTTTGACCTCCCATAGAAACAGCATCAGCTGATAGCGCATTTTGTTTAGGAGGTAAAATATGGTTTTTCGTATTTTGACCTAGTTCCTAAGGGAATGTTGTTTAGTTTCATGGTTTAAGTCATAATCATAAATCATAATCATAAAAACTTTATTATTCTCTCACATAGATAATAGTACAGTATGGATTAGTAAGACGTATTATATTATCTGTGGTAAGACACACTAGTAATGTTCATCTATGTGAAAGACTGGTGTCTATACTAGGAGACCTGTATGACAGAGACCAGCCTCTCCTACACTGGACCGGGAGTAGATATAGACTTAGTGAGTACTTACAAGCAGTAGGGATTGACATAAAAATGCTGATCAGGTGAGAGGAATGGTGTATATTTAGGTGTGTGTGTGTATGTATGTATATGTGTGGGTAAGTTGTACGTAAGATTGTGTGCATGTATTGGGTGATCTTGTAGAATTATTAGGCAAATTGTTAACAAAACTACTTACTAATAAAAACAGGTAAAATAATTAAATAGAATAGTGCTGAATAAAGAAAATTGATATTATATAATAAGTCAAATATTAAAGGATAGTAACGTAAGTCATCATAACATCCCCTGAAACGTCCACTACAGGACAGGGAGCTCCCTCTAGAATTCTAGCTTTTGCTGGAAAAATGTGGAGGGGAAGTACCGTAGTCACCTCGCTTGTTAGCGTTACGGCTGGCACCATGGACCGCGGTTCTAGGTGACCGCAGTAAGTAAGATGTAAGATACAAAGGAGGATGCTGCTGCCCATCCTCCAGTTAACCCTTAGTCGCCTCTTACGACACCCACGGGTATGTACGGGTAACGTAAGTAACATGCTAAAAGAATGTTTACTATTTCATTAGGACCCTATATAACAAATACCTATAAAACTGCCTTCCTACGCTTCGTATTCTGTTATTATGTCAGGCACTATTATTTCAGTTTCAGCTCGATACAATCTGAACAGCGTTTCAAACTATTTGCACGCGACTTTGCGTGTAGTCAGGTAAAACGTGGGAAAAACAAAAGTTTTAAAGCAAAAGCTTTTTTCGTAGTTTCGTGTATAGTCATTTCAAAACAAAGTGTTCAGCCACACCTGTACTAAGCAAGCGATCTAGAAGCAAATGTTCTAGAGCAGCGCTATACTTGACTATAAAATGAGATGCCGCTGCGTTTGTGATTGTGTTTGCTATCTCGCTTACACTTTGTTGTTCGAAAGCTAGGTTTTGTTTTCAGTTGAGTAATTTTCAAAAGTTTTTAAAAACATTTCATATAAAAATTGACTAGAGAGGCCTTGGCCTTGATAAAGGAGGCCTTCTATTGATCAAAAGCTTCTTTACTTAGACGTGGTGTTAATACGACTTGACGTGCTGCTCAGGATGCAGTAGCGTCGTTCCCTGTAGCGGCCAGCAGCATTCTATTTTCCGGCCGCAGGCAGGTAAAATAATTTTTAAGCTGAAAAAGCAATTCAATAAGCTTTCTCCGATAAATTTTTTAAGAATAATTTCAGGTACTAATCTTTTTACCTCCTTTTTACTCATTTCATAAAACATTTCTTGTCTCAAGTTAAATCAAATTATTGTGCAACAAAACTCTTATTTTTTATTTGAAGTAAAATTCCTGTGTAGTAAGGCATCTTTTGGTAATTTGTTGATCTACGAAAAATTATGTGGACACATCAATAAAAAATAACGTTTTGATGTTGGGTCAAAGTAGCTCGGTTTGCATATTATATTAAGTCTACAAGACTTTACCAAAAATTTATTGAGATGACTTTCATATTTTCGTAAATGCTATCATTTTATCATGAACAAAACTGTATAGTTTCATAAAACATACTCACATACTCGTACTTTGTGCATAATCAAAGTTAGATGCAACCTAATTCCGTTTTAATACCTATAGAAATATGCAAAAAAAAATTACTCTGGTCACTTATCAGCTGATCAATCTAACTGAAAGTAAGTAATTTCCTTTTTTTAGGGTTCCGTACCCAAAGGGTGAAAAACGGGACCCTATTAATATGCCTCCGATGTCTGTCTGTCTACCAGCGGGCTGTATCTCATGAACCGTAATGGGTAGACAGTTGAAATTTTCAGTATTTTTACAACAAATAATAAAAATACCCTACTAAAAACGTGCTATTAGGCGATTTTTGCTCGATTGTTGTTTTAGCTCTATCGTAAAAACGGGAACACTTACCTACCTACAAGCGTGAAAATTAACATAAGCTATAGAGTAACAACAAATAATAAAAAACTGGTCAAGTGCGTGTAGGACTCGCGCGCATTTGATGGCGCGCGCCTAGTTGTACGGAACCCTCGGTACGCGTGTCCGACTCGCATTTGGCCGATTTTTTAAATTTCATTGAATCGCTAAGCAAAAGTTGCGTTTATTTCGCCTTTTCAATTTCGTTTAGAAATGATTGGAGATGCAAACTTAAACTGCAATTAGGTACTTTTGTAAACATCAGTTACTATTCTGACACTTTTATTAACAAAACAGAAAGAGTCAGGAATAGATTTAAACGAGCTTAAAGTTTAAAGACGCGTTTTGCAGCTGGCTGATAGTTTATTATAACCATATTTACCATTGCACTATATATATAAGACCACAATAAAATAAAAATAAATAGTTAATAAAATTTTGCTGCCTTTGCTTAGAGAAACTATTGAGTTGACCTGGCTCATTCTCTCACTAGCATTGTGCTGTATAGAAGCTGACATACTTACCCATTGAGCTGTGATGCAGATAGTGAAGCAAACATTTTCAATGTAGTGCCGTTATTGTAACTATGTTCTTCAGACAGGGGCTTCAGCACCTACGAGAAATAATGGGTACGGATCTCTTCATCAGTTCTTTTAAACACGTCATCAAATCGTGTTCCAAATCGGCGCCTATCACTACAGAAACAAGCTTCAAAACCAGGGGACCAATTGTTGAATATCACCGGGTGATAAAATATCACTCAAAAAATTTTTAATCACATATTGTTCTTTTCAAAAGTTAAGATTGATCTTCGTTAAATACAAAGCATTCCTTGATTGTTAATTTTCATGTATTCTGATTTACCTTTTAACAGTTAATCAGGGTAAATGTGAATTTTTAAAGTCTCAAAAGTGATATTTTATCACCCGGTTATTTTCAAGAATCGAGTCCTAGACATTTGGCCATTACCAAACATGTATCATTTACAGCCAGTTGCATATAGCTTCTTTTAAATTAAAGCTCCTTTGACCCTATTGCTGTCACCTTCTTTGTCAACGAAACAGAATGTGTCAGCAATAGAAGGAGTTTTAACTTTAAAAAAGCTTTGTGGAACTAGCAGTTAGAGTATTAAAGCCGCGTCTCTACAATCAAAGGAAGCTTGAAAAAAACGGATTACTTACTATTTTGACAACTGTGATCAAAGCGCACTTTGACGTCCGATTATTTGGTATACAATTTGGTAAAAAAATAAACAGTTTTTTGTTGACTGAACAAAACGTGGCAGGTTGCGGGCAGGTAGCCCTATTTTTTTAGACTCACTATTTTATTGTGCAGCAGCCTAGATAGGTCGCTGTTTGGTATCTGATGAGGTAGGGTTGCCTACTGCGCGTTCTTTGTCTATAATTTATAAACGGGCTGCTCATCTAGAATTTTTATTAAACGGTTATTACATGATTGATTCAAAGAGCCGTCATCTCCAATAATGTTAATTTGCTTTAATTTTAATGGCTATTAATTTGATCTTAGACATGAAATAAGAGCTGTGATTTCAAATCTGCTATTTCGTTTCTTGATGAACTATGAAAGAGCTAAAAAATAAAAACGTTTGGCATAGATGCGTTTGGTAAACCTACCAACATACTACCAATGGTAAACATAAATTTATTAAAAAAGTTATGAGAACATCATGAATAAATTGTAAAATGTATTAAAAGTTGAGTCGTTATTGAGAACATTACAAATGTTTTAAAGTTAGGAATGACCTCGTAATTTTTAACGTTATCTGTTTCGCCTAAAATAAGCAGTTGTGAGAAAAATCATACCTCCGTCAATTATATTTTTCGTTGTGGACATCAATTTCTTGAATATCACCAAGTAGAAGCGCAGAACACATCTTAGAAAGTATTAGTAATAAGAATAGTGATGTAAATAATTTAAAACTTTTTCAAAGAAATACCTATACCTATCTGTAAAAAGTTGTTATTTTTCGGTGGTAGTTTATCACTCAATGATTAATCCTCTGCTCTATTTACACACGCACTATATTGTTTTGTGTAAAAAGTTAAAAAAGGAGAGTTCTCTAATTATTAGAGGCAGGCGTTTTCTGTATCTCGTTAGCTTTTTACCAACTATTTTCGGCCCTCCATCATTCAGTAGATCTGTCACTCTTGATTCGCTCGGGTAAGAGCTACCTGCTTAAACTTTAATGCCTAATCCAGAATACACACGCAACAATAGAATCTAACGTAATTATTTATTTATAGAACATGATAGAACGATACATTGGACTTTAGAACCAAAGAATCTGGACAGCCTTCCGAATGCTGAAAGGGCATAATTAGTCAACGTAACTGAACAAATTTCATTGAATAAAACTTTCAGGAAATTAAAAAAAAATCATCAGCCTCTCCATACAAAATTGCAAACTTGATTGGCCAGTTTGTATGGAGAAACCGATTTTTGTTTCATTTCCTGAAAGTTTTATTCACTGAAATATGTTAGCTACGTTGACTGATCATGCCCTTTCAGTATCCGGAAGGCTGTCCCTAACACCCTGTATAATATGGCACTAACTCGACAGAAATAATAGACAAGGAAACCAGAGTTAAGTTTAAGTGCTTAACGTCCACAGTGGATAACATCTTACGGAAAATATGGCTTTATTTAAAAAGAAAAATACACAAGTAAGTAAGTTATTTCTTTATTTGTTTAGAAACAAACGAAAAGCCACAACACACAGCTACAGAAAACTCGTCAAAAAAAAATTCACACTTTTTATATTGAAAACTCAGGTCATATACTAATCTTCAAATTTGTTCGCGGAATGGTCTTTAGTTTGTTGAAAAATCTTGATGTAGTAATTTCAACTTTTTTCCTGCTTGAGTGAAGAAAGGCAATTAAAAACATCTGAAGATCAGCCTCTTTCTACATTAATTATCAACAAATTGAATCAATCAGGAAGACTATTCTCGCACTCTTCGAAAAAATCTATAAATAGATACTTATTTGATAAAACTAGACTTTGTGTTGAGGACACTAAATCTCCATTTAAATACGAAACTTTCATTAATCTAAGACGTTGACATAATTTATGTCAGCATCCCTAATAGAGATTGAAAAACGATCGCTCAAGAAAGGCCCTGTCTTATAAGTTGTATGTTGACATAATTTATGATAAAATCACTAAAGTAAGGCCATCGTAATAGGTCCTTTCTGACAGCTGTCAAAAGTATGAAAAATTACGACTTGCAAAGAAAAATGAACCCTGTGTGTTGGTGTTAAGGAAACGTCAAAACGGACTTCTTACGTTGGCCCTACTTTAATATTATGTGTGTGTGTGTGTATCATTTATTCCACAGAAAAACAAACAAGTTCCAATTATTTTTACTGTGCCAAACTGCGCATCAGTTTATTTTCAGAAGACTCTCATATTCGCAGGGATGGACCTCATCAGGGGGCACGGCAGTGCCCCCGCCAAGTCGAGCGCGAAGCAAACACTGCCGTACCATCCTTTACTGGAACCATTTCGCTGCATTTTCAGGCCCCTAATTGAGAACCTCTGGATAAGACCAGAACGCAGAAATTTTCATCATCCAGTAAGCTATAATCACATACTTAAAATCAAAAATTTCAAGTCTGTAGGTCATTTAGTTCCGAAGTTAAGCGAAAGCAAAGTTTCGCATTTATGACACTCACTCATGATCATCAAAATAGAACTAGTACTTCCCATAAACTCAGAGGGCTGAAATTTGGTACAGAGTTAGGGTTTGATGGCCACATAAAGGGAAAACTATAAAAAACTAGGATAATCAAAGATCTGGAGTATCTGGTGACCCTGATTAGAAAACACAAGGGCCCAACCAAACTATTAGAGATCGACATACCGCCTTTACAAAAAATATTCAACTTGGTGGGCCGCTTCATTTGATGTCAAAAATCGAAGGACTGAAGTATCTGATGAATAACCCTCAGCTGGTCTCAGGTGTATTAGAGATATGGTAATACCCCCTTCTACTATTGGTACATAAAAAAATCGACTGTCATTGCAAAAATCCAGCGTATTTCGCTTATTATTTCGTGAGGTTTGCTAAGGTTAATTAGCAGGTTGTTATTATTACAATTCGAAGATTTGAATAGGTTAGGAATTTTATGATTAATGACGGATTACTGATTATTACTTAATTGAATACTTTAATTGTTAGTTATTTAGTACTCTTAGTTTTTTAGGTTTAATTTGTTTCTACAAAAAGAAGTGAAATCCCACAAAAAACATTCTGTAAAAAACTAGCCAAGTCTCGATGGAGCTGCTAGTTTATCACTAAAAAAAAACCGGCCGAGTGCGAGTCGGACTCGCGCACCGAGGGTTCCGTACCACCACATAATCATAATTGTACTAGGTAAAATTTCAGTAAGTTAATGTGTTAGATTTTTTGAGTCCGACACGACCAGATTTTATTATTTGTTGTTATTTAATAGCTTATGCACTATAAACATACCAATTTTCAAGTTTGTAAGTGTTCCCGTTTTTAAAATAAAACTAAAACAAAAATCGCCTCCGCGACCATTCAACTTGACCCCTCTCTTATATGAATGTTCTTAAAACGGGAGCTCGCCTCAATTGGTTACTATTAGTTGTGAGAAAAGTTGTAATATTTAATTATTTCAGACTTTTCCCTTTATTTGTACTGTGAGACCTAGCTTCTTCCCAAATTTCATAATTTTAGGTCAACGGGAAGTACCCTGTAGGTTTTGCTTTTTTGCATAAATGTATGGAGATGAGGACATAAAAAGCCATATCTTTTGATTGCGTCGTTGTGAAAAATTGAAATTTTCAAATTTTGTGTGGTTCATGGACCCTAATTTATGGTATCAATTTCAACCTAATACCTTTACCCGTTTGTGAGATAAAGGGTCTTGACAGACAGACAGACGGACAACAAAGTGATCCTATAAGGGTTCCGTTTTTTTCTTTTGAAGTACGGAACCCTAATAATGATATCTAGACAAAGTCTTGCCAAGTCTAAGGTTCCTTACTGCGATTTCTTTATTATTATAATAAATGTTGTGTGACTTGGCCGTTGAATGATACACAAGGGTACAAAACCAGGTGCTTCATCTGTCGCCAGAACCGCTACCCATTGACGATGGAAAATTGCCACTTGGAAAACGTTGATTCAATAACCAGTCAATTGTAGGCTTGATAAAGCTGCGTATTTCAATAATACTTATGTATAGGCGAGCCTGAAACAAACAATATAAAAAAATTATAATCATTGATAGAAGTCCGTCTGTACGTCTATTTTATGTTAGATCGGTGGTCGATTTGACGCTCCAAAAAGAAGAGAGCAGAAGTCAGCATTGTCAATGCTGAATGCATGTGTTGCACAATCAACAACAGCCTAAAATGAGACACTAGCGTCCAATTACCAATACCAGTATGGGCTATAATCTCGCTTAACAAACATAGGTAGTTACAACAGATAACAAAATTGACAGATAACAAAATTGACTTGTACGTGTAAACAAAATTGACTTGTACCCACTAACGTATAAAGAATGTTCAACGGCCAAGTCACACAACATTAACTATAATAATAAAGAAATCGCAGTAAGGAACCTTAGACTTGGCACGACTTTGTCTAGATTTCATTACTTTTAAGAGATAAACAACTGAAACAAGCAGGTCCATCGAGACTTGGCTAGTTTTTTACAGAATGTTTTTGGTGGGATAGTGTGTTGACATAATTTATGACGAAATCTCTAACAGTTACTAAAATGACGATCTCGGAAGAATGGCCCTTGTGTTACGACATAATTACTGTCAAAATCTGACATGACATGATGGTGACGAAAATGACTAAACTGTAAGTATTACTCTGTACATTAACTTACTAATCTGGGGTAAGTATGACGATCAAAAAAAATCTGACTGCGCAATTAGTAACTTTTTAACACAAAATTAATAATTAAAAATGTAAAACTACGTATGCCATTTACAATTACTTGCTTTTTATAAATTTTAAATTATTATTTCTTAGACGCAAACAGGATTTCATTTTTTTTCATTTTTGACCCAGGAAACTCGCGGATTCTATGAAATGCAATGTCGTCTGCGCGCCGCGAAACGTAACGCGGCGCAAGTAACGTCCCGCAAGATACGCTGCGTCTGATCCGATGCTAGTATAACTTAGAAATTAGCATCAGGTTGTTAGTAGGTAGGTACCTAAAGCCGTTTAAATTATTTAATTTAAATTTAGTTATGGGTCTATTAATTTTGAACTTATATTAACTTGCCATGTAGCGAGTTTAAGTTTCTATAGCAAGTAATTATAATTAAGCGATGTTTATGAGAGTCGCTCTTCGATGAGGAAACTTTTCGAATAACTGTTTCAATCGAAGTTATAATAGCGAGAAGAGAGCTGACTGCTCTTGTCTAAGGGAAATAGTTTTTAATACCACTGCACACCATTTTGCAAAAACGATCTAGCTTGGTCACATCATATGTCTGGATAAAATATTTACACCGTTTTTCAGTATTTCGTCGGAAAAAGAAAAAAAAAAGCGCGATTTAGGAAACGCTCCAGCGCCGTGTGTTGGTTCGATTTAGTAGAAGATTACTTCGAGACGAGCACTCTTCGATCGCTCAGGTAATCATTAAAAAACCAGCCAAGTGCGTGTCAAACCACGCGCAGTATAGGGTTCCGTAGTTTTTTTTTGTACGATATTTTTTATCGCAAAGCTGGTTTTTTTATGTTTTAAGTATTTCATAACGTACATAAAATATTTTTTTTACCTCCTAATGCTCAGCGAAGTACTAACGCCTTATTGCTAAAGCAATGTTTACTAATTCCAGTTTTTCGGCTATAGCACATTAACCAGTGAAGATTTCTCAGCTGTGATAGTTTTCCTTTTAATTTCATCATAATATATACTACTACTGTGAATTTTTCCACATTCCCAGTAGCAACCGTTTAGCTGGCAGGGGGGACACTCGACTCCAACAAAAATTGCGCTTTCAAGCTAAATATTTCGTAAACAGATTCTTAAATCGGAAATCATGTTAAGATTTCACTTTATTTTTAAAAGACCTAGCCAACGACACCCCTCACGATGGGGTAGACGAGAAAAATAAAATCACCTCCATTTTATTTGTAGGGGAAAAAAAAATATTTTTATTCATGATTTTATTTTAGAGTACGACAGACATAACGAAACTATAAGGGTTCCTTGTTGACTACGGAACCCTAAAAAACGGATAAGAAAATAATTACGCACACAAGCACAAAAACCAATACGTGTACAGGACAGGTGTAGAGAACATCACACTCCAATTCTTGTATTACTGTATTTTATTTATAAGTAATTTTAGAAATAAATAATAACCTATAGGTAAAACAATTTTTTCAACTTCCACCACTCCATATTCACACGCTTTCGGCGTCAGCCCAGTTTTGATTTACTTAAATAAATATTTCCCTTCCCCGGCAACATTTACCCCAAACCAAAAACAACAGACCTCTCATTCCTCGATAACCCTTCAATTGTAAAAACAATACGTTTGAGAATAGGGAGTCCAGTTTACGCTGGTCGTTTCCGAAGTAAAATCAACGTTATTATATCAGAGGTTCTGATGACTCTTGTCTATTGTCGGAAGTAATTTGTATTTCCAAATTGCATAAAACCACTTGCATTATGCTATGAAATAAGTATTTTTTTATAATTTTTGCGCAGATATGGATTTGTTTCATAATAATCATCTTCTCGGCCGTCTTGTCACAGAATATATTACGGCGTTCAATAAGTAATGAGAATGACCCAAATGGTAGACGACTATTGATAAATTAATAATGCACTTTTCTACGTAGCTTCAACATCTCTTTTGACCCTGAATCCCGCAGGTATCCGAAGCTTCTATCTTTGAAAAATAAAAATTTTACTTTGGTGCTACCAAAGCTCACCGTAAAGGCTTCGATTTTTCTTCCGTATCTGTTTCTCCTTCGGTGTTGGGGAACAGATAGAAGTTGTACTAGTAGATTGACTGTTAGTTAAAACATATGTAAATAGGGAGAGTGGTCAACTTGTTCAAACCCGTCTTTGAAACTTTCGTTTTTCTGAATTTTCAAGTAGCTTGCTGGATTGCCTAACTAGTATATATTCTTTATTGCACAAATTTACATACAGAAAGTTACATACAAAAGGACATTAACAGAGGCGTTTTTATCTCTAAAATACTACTATCTAACTTGACCTCATTGTTTACATTTTTTTACCTCCTAATGCTCAGCGAAGTACTAACGCCTTATTGCTAAAGCAATGTTTACTAATTCCAGTTTTTCGGCTATAGCACATTAACCAGTGAAGATTTCTCAGCTGTGATAGTTTTCCTTTTAATTTCATCATAATATATACTACTACTGTGAATTTTTCCACATTCCCAGTAGCAACCGTTTAGCTGGCAGGGGGGACACTCGACTCCAACAAAAATTGCGCTTTCAAGCTAAATATTTCGTAAACAGATTCTTAAATCGGAAATCATGTTAAGATTTCACTTTATTTTTAAAAGACCTAGCCAACGACACCCCTCACGATGGGGTAGACGATAAAATAAAATCAACTCCATTTTATTTGTAGGGGAAAAAAAAATATTTTTATTCATGATTTTATTTTAGAGTACGACAGACATAACGAAACTATAAGGGTTCCTTGTTGACTACGGAACCCTAAAAAACGGATAAGAAAATAATTACGCACACAAGCACAAAAACCAATACGTGTACAGGACAGGTGTAGAGAACATCACACTCCAATTCTTGTATTACTGTATTTTATTTATAAGTAATTTTAGAAATAAATAATAACCTATAGGTAAAACAATTTTTTCAACTTCCACCACTCCATATTCACACGCTTTCGGCGTCAGCCCAGTTTTGATTTACTTAAATAAATATTTCCCTTCCCCGGCAACATTTACCCCAAACCAAAAACAACAGACCTCTCATTCCTCGATAACCCTTCAATTGTAAAAACAATACGTTTGAGAATAGGGAGTCCAGTTTACGCTGGTCGTTTCCGAAGTAAAATCAACGTTATTATATCAGAGGTTCTGATGACTCTTGTCTATTGTCGGAAGTAATTTGTATTTCCAAATTGCATAAAACCACTTGCATTATGCTATGAAATAAGTATTTTTTTATAATTTTTGCGCAGATATGGATTTGTTTCATAATAATCATCTTCTCGGCCGTCTTGTCACAGAATATATTACGGCGTTCAATAAGTAATGAGAATGACCCAAATGGTAGACGACTATTGATAAATTAATAATGCACTTTTCTACGTAGCTTCAACATCTCTTTTGACCCTGAATCCCGCAGGTATCCGAAGCTTCTATCTTTGAAAAATAAAAATTTTACTTTGGTGCTACCAAAGCTCACCGTAAAGGCTTCGATTTTTCTTCCGTATCTGTTTCTCCTTCGGTGTTGGGGAACAGATAGAAGTTGTACTAGTAGATTGACTGTTAGTTAAAACATATGTAAATAGGGAGAGTGGTCAACTTGTTCAAACCCGTCTTTGAAACTTTCGTTTTTCTGAATTTTCAAGTAGCTTGCTGGATTGCATAACTAGTATATATTCTTTATTGCACAAATTTACATACAGAAAGTTACATACAAAAGGACATTAACAGAGGCGTTTTTATCTCTAAAATACTACTATCTAACTTGACCTCATTGTTTACATATTATGCCTTAAGTTTTTGATACGATCTTTTTTGTGAAATAAACTCCTATCAATACTCATAAACATCAATAATATTGTTTTTCATTCTCAATACTTATTAAACACCCATCGTAAAGGTATAATAGTAAACAAGTTAAGTGTGATGCCAACTGAGAATAGCACCACCTGCACCACCCCATCTCTACTCGTGGGCGTCATAAATGGAGACTACGGGATTTTGAACCGGAGGATGGGCAGCAGCGTCCTTCTGCTTAGGCTACCAGATACGTCTTATCGTACGAGATACGTCTATGCTTTTGTTTGGGAGGTAATATCGCGTAAAGTGGATAAAGGCCCTCTGGCGGCAATAATTGGTAATTGGCACACGGCCGCACATCGGTAGAAACACTTTTGGACCTTATGGCGTGGTAATAGAGTTGAAAAAGTTTCTACCGACAAGCGGTTGACCGTACTACATCTAGCTTTGGATAAGTTAAAGTGTGTGGGGAGGGAGATGAGGGCAGGAGGGTGAGGAGAGGTGAATGAGGGGGGTGAGGGGGGTATGTGAATGGACGTGGGTGGGAGCTTGACGTACTTTTGACTGTACCTACCTACACAGATGTCATCATCATAACATCACATGAAACTTCCACTACAGAACAGGGAGCTCCCTCCAGAATTCTAGCTATTGCTGGAAAAATGTAGAGGGAAAGTGCCATAGTCACCTCGCTTGCTAGCGTTACGGCTGGCACCATGGACCGCGGTTGTAGGTGACCGCAGTAAGTAAGATGTTAGATACAATGGAGGATGCTGCTGCCCATCCTCCAGTTTATAACCCTTAGTCACCTCTTACGACACCCACGGGTATGTAAGGGTTGATAGTATTCTTTGCCGGCACCACACCTACATAGATGTATCCACGTAAAACTTACGGCCGTATCAAGAATACAGGCCAGCCAACCAGGGATGTTTTGTTGTGTTGAAGCAGCTGAATTTGTATGAGTTGCACAACAAATACGAATGAGACAAAATTTTCAATATTGTCTGCTTGTAACTTTGTCTTGCGCGTTTCGACGGCTATTCATCAAATTGAGTGCATGATTCCCTAGTATTTATTTACTCACGGATATTAGGATTTAAGAACTGAGCTTTCTTGGAAACAACTTCAGTACCTTGTAACTTCGGCAACTATAGTTAAAAGTTCCATAAGTATTTTTCTTTCAAAGAACAAAGACGGAATCTACAATGCGGCTATAGAATTAAGGCAAGTACTGCACATTATTATATGATAATTTAAATGTAAAACGTGTGATTCTAAATACGCAAATCCCCTCAGGGAATAAATAGTTCTACACATGTAACTGAACTTTTAATCTAGAACTTTCGGAAAAAAAAATATTCTCTATACAAATCGACCGGATCAGATTTTAATTTTGTATGGAGAATCGTTTTTTTTTCTATTTTCAAAAGTTGTAGAACAAAAGTTGTTCAGTTACATGAGTATTTAGAATTACACGTTGTATATTATCGTCCTGTACCACCGACACACACAAATCAAACCGGATTAAATATCCCGAACCAGGAAACGAATCAAGCACCCTCAGAACAGCTGCGCCAATCGCTGCAAACATAAAGAACAACGTAATGCGTACGGACTAATTCGGTCAGGTTATCATGTTTGTAAGGGGAAGCCATTTTATTTTTTTAAACCTATGTTTCTTGGGGAAATTTGTTCAGTTTCATGTCCTTAATACTACTCAAGTCTAGTCAGAGCATTAAGGACGAGTCTAGAAAACATTGTATGGGTGAAGAAAATCTTTTTTTGAAAGGCCCGTGTATGTCGATCGTAGCAGGTGGAGGACTGTGGTCTCTGCCTACCCCGATGAGAAAGAGGCGTGATGTTATGTATGTGTATGTCATTTTGTGTGAAGTATGACATCTTTTAAATTTCCGCCGCGGCTTCTTACGGTGGTGGTACAAATCCTTGTACAAATCCGAGGCGTCCAATTGTCAATGACTCTGCCGCATAGATCTGGCAGAATGAGAGCAATGGCCTGAGTTATGTTGGTTTAAAGGGCATCGGTCGACTGCGGTTTTTTAGCATACACCTAGTGCTCATACACAGCTTGACTTATTCCACGTCAAAATCGACCATTACCTTTTTGGTATGTACCCTTAAAATGCACACGTACATAAAGAGACAGGTTGCCACAAAGATTTTGGACCTCCTTGCTTCACTCGGAATAGATACCGTGCTATTTATTTTACTAGGGGATGACATCTGCCAGCATGACACATCTCCTTTACTATGCTACGTCACATCATCATCCATGATTATGAAATATTCAATATAATCTTACCAAATTATAAAAACCACGCCTTCATTGCATTTACAAAGATAATAGGATCATGTAATTTGTTGTGACTTTACATCACACATCCCTAACTTGTGACGAATTATTTCTTTCATCCTACTTCTATAACCCTTAACGGCGTAGACTCGCTTTATTTGCATTGTATTCTGCATGACATTCAATAGGTATTCTGTAAAGAATCTACATTGAATAAAATTATCTGAATCTGAATCTTACTTTTCTTAGGGTTGCCCAAGGAGGTTTTAAGCGTGGATTAAAACCTCCTTGGGGTTGCCTGTTCTAGCATGAGCCCTTAGATAAACAGAGATAAACGCTTTAACCCCTCTCGTGCGACAAAATTGACGTTTGTTCTGTACATTAAAAGTCAAAAATGACATTTGATCTTAGAGATTAATTTTATATAAGGGCTCATTAGGCATTGTACGTCTGGGCACAGAATATATAATAGTAAACAAGTTTGTCTGGGCCTTGATGATATTTCCTTCTTCACCACTGCAGACACAATACTGACCGATTTACCTATTCCTTTATGTTGGTTAACCATGACTTACCCGTACCTAATTTGCTCGTACCGAATGCCTTTGATCATTTAGGTAATACAACAAACATAGACCGTTCTGTTCTGTCTGTACCTAACATCAAATAAACAATACCAAAGGTATAATTACATAGATAGAATAGTCCCGAAATCCGTTAATTTCCGTCCGGGTTGACTACAACATGTTGTAATTGAAGGCTGATGATAGCGCTACGGCAACTTCCGATAACTATGTTAATTAATATTATGTTAGCTAATTATTTGACGGTATGAAGAGAATTTGGTTTAAGATAAGCCGAATATCTATTGTTTACTTAATTGCAATAAATGGGGGTGTTAGGGATAATAGCATCAAGTGGAAACCAAAAGATGAAAGGAAAAATCACCCTTTTTCGTAGTTGATTATATTCTTTCGTTTTGAAATTTAATCAATTATTACTTAAAACACCATACTTAGAACGGTGTATCGAAAACTGAATTGGCCCTCCCTTACACTCTGTGTTCTAATTACATTCGTTTTCTTTCTAGTACGAGTACAAAAGGGTGATATGGGTTCGCCATAAGGTGTCCTAACATTGCACTTATACATGTAACAAGTAGCGAAATATAGTAACGTTGGGTTTCCGATTACGAACACTTAAAATGAGAAGTGTACCTAGTTTCGTAAGGCGCGATGCTGGCCTTACTTAGTGGTAGCTAAGGTTTTTTTTTTTTTCATATTTATCTTGCGCCAAACTGTACATGCAGTTTGTTGGCGCTTTGCGCTCATTCACTTTTATCCATTAATTAAACATCGTTAAGTATTTAAATTAATTATACATAAATTAAAATTAATATTAATAAATTAAAATGTTTTGAAAAAATTTAAATAGTAAAATAAAAATTAACATCGAAACTATTTGAAACATGCAATTGATAGTCAGGTAGGTACGTATTTGATTTTATGCAACTTAAATTACTATAATTGTTCAACTGTAGGTACACAACTTTTGAGTAACATCTTTTTTAACTTAGTTTTAAAAACATTTTTACTCATATTTTCTTGCAGGAAATCAATGGTGTTAAATAATCTAGGTACAATGTAATGGAGTGTTCTTTCACCATAATAATTATAGCTTCTTGGTTCAATATACTTACATCTCTTGTCCACCCTAAGGGCCTTACTTAAGATGTTCTCTGTTTTATGTACATCAGAGTTGTAATTTTCTATAGCTATTAGGTATTTAACCTTTTCTTGCACTGGTAGTATCTCACACGCTTGGTACAATTGTTCATAATTACCTTTACATTCGGCTTTTCTTTGCTTACTGATTAACATTTTTAAAAATCTGGTTTGCATTTTTTTTACTTGGCTAATATATGTAGGGAAGGTTTTACCATAAACAATCAATCCGTAGCTAATGTATGATTCTACCAGTGCATGATATACCACAAACAATGTTGACTTATTGAGTATGTACTGAAGGTTGTAAAATTTTCCAACTGAAATGTATGTCTACACTCAGACCTAGGTATTTGTATTCATTAACCATTTCTATTTGGAGACATGAACAAGTACTATTGTTGTTATGAAGACAGTCGTAGGTATGACCTACCAATGTTATATTTTTGTTGGTTTTGGGCATATAAGGCGAACGCACATGCATAATTTTTGTCTTGTTTACATTTAGTATAATTCCATTGTCGTGTGACCATTTTAGTATATTATCAAAGTCATTTTGCATCTTCTGTTCTATTACTGCTATGTCTTTATGTGCACATACTAGGCATGTGTCATCAGCATACATGTACACCTTACAGTTATTTATTACATTACTCAAACTATTGACATGCATTATGTACCCTACTGGCCCAAAAACTGAGCCAGTAGGGACTCCAGACGTTATGCTCGCCTTTTCGCCCGCCACTCCATTCACAACGGTATGTAAGGTCCTTTCACTTAAATAGTTTCTAAAGAACTGATTCATTGGACCACGAATTCCACACTCCTGCATAGCTTGTAGTAGGACTTCGTGATCCAATGTATCAAACGCTTTTTTGAAGTCAATAAATAAGATACCTACGTGCTTTCTTTCATTCAGATAGCCGTTAACACAGTCGGCAAATTCTGACAAAGCTGTCGCTGTGCTTCGGCCTCGCCTGAAGCCATGCTGTGCGTCGGAAATTAAGTTGTTTTGTTCAAGAAATTCACTTATTTGCTGTATAATTAGCTTTTCTACAATCTTATTTACGACGGACAGGATGGCCACAGGCCTATAATTACTATAGTTAAGGTGGCTGCCGTTCTTAAATATAGGCCGTATAATAGCGCTTTTTAGCATACTAGGATACTTTCCTTGAGTAACGCACAAGTTCACAAACTTTGCAAGGACTGGACTTATTTTGTTTCGTATTGTTTTTAAATCTCTTACTCGTATTTTATCCACTCCTGGCGATTTCCCTATACCTAGTCTATTTATTATTAGCTCAACTTTGCTTGGTGTTATTTTTTTTAAACGGAAAGATAAATTTGACATTTTTACATAGGTTTCTCGACTTAAGAACTTTTTGACAACCTGCGTTGATTCGCGTTCGCTGCCACGAAGATGATAGGGCTTTTGTGCAAAGTCCGTCTGAGGAAGTATAACCCCTTGCCTATTTCCGCTGTAAAGCAGCGGTGTTTGCACTGCTGTGTTTCAGTTCGAAGGGTAAGGGAGGCAGTAAAATTACCGGCACCAACTTAGTTCAGGGTAAGCAACGCGCTTTGCTG
Source organism: Athrips mouffetella (assembly GCA_947532105.1). NCBI lineage: Eukaryota > Metazoa > Arthropoda > Insecta > Lepidoptera > Gelechiidae > Athrips > Athrips mouffetella. The sequence goes on from OX383959.1 coordinate 8,054,836, forward strand.
TCTTATTAGAGTCAAGTTCTGTCAGTAATGTTCATTTGCGCAAAGAACTACCTTGGCGTAAAGGCAAACGAGTATTCAATACACTCATGTTTATTTTGTTTCGGGTCTTAGCGCGATAATAGTTATTAGGCAAAATAAATTACCTTATTATTCCCGACGTTTCGGCTGCGCTGCAACAGCCGTGGTCACGGGTAGACTGAAGAGAGGTGAACTACGTAGATATTATTGTGAGGGTAAACTAAAATTGTTATTGTCTCGCACAGGAAAGTCACGACACACAACAGTCACAACGTCCGCGGACCGGTCCGAAGATGCTACGCGCGGTTTTATGCGATCTATCACTGGGTTCCATGTCACCGATAATTTAAAACCATCTTCCGTATTGAAAGTTTTGTATTTCTTTATTTCAATAGCTTCACGGACCATTCTAGGGAAATATTGACGGTCGGTGGAGAGGAATTCCGGAGTTCAGCAGATGGTCGGCTATTGCGGATTTGTAAGTTTGTCGGTTTTTTACTGCCGTAATGTGCTCCTTAATTCTTTCGGCGATAGCGCGTTTTGTTTGGCTGATACACCAATATACTGCCTAAAATCACTGATGGGTGTGGAATAGTCAGGTCTTAACGCTCAGTATATTGAAAAACCGGTCACCGCTTAGACAAAAGCGGCAAATAATAAATCATTTACTCATTTACTAAAATATGGGCATGGTAGTGGCCAAAGCGATCGATATAGTAATAGTCTCAAGCCTGACAATACCTCAATAAATACACGAGAACTAAGTCATCCATCATCATCATAACATCCCATGAAATGTCCACTACAGGACAGGGAGCTCCCTTCAGAATTCTAGCTTTTGCTGGAAATATGTGGAGGGGAAGTACGTACCATAGTCACCTCGCTTGTCAGCGTTACGGCTGGCACCATAGACCGCGGTTGTAGGTGACTGCAGTAAGTAAGATGGTATGATACACAGGAGGATGTTGCTGCCCATCCTCTAGTTTATAGCCCATAGTCGCCTCTTACGACACCCACGGATATGTATAGGATGGTACTATTCTTTGCCGGCACCACTCGAGAACTAAGTTCTTATTAATATTTATATCATTATTCACGAGGAGCTGCGCTGATAATGAATGTGAGTTGGGGTGGAAAATGAGGCGGACGAGAGATGAATTTATGAGTTACTACCAAATTATTGGAAATTGGAATCGTTCCTGAGATATCGAGTGTTACTTCAACTCACGTTTAAATAGTGTAGGCAACACGTAGGCAACGAAGCAGTTGACCCCAACATAAATTTCTCACGCAGATTTTATTTGACAGGATGATAAAGAATCATGAGTTAAATGTAAATTCAAAATATAAAAAAAAAATTACAAAAAAATTTTCATACGTACATTTTTTGTAATTTTTGTAGTGAAAAATTAAAAGTACCGATTTTTTTTTTTGATTTTTTTATAGATTGTTTGTCTCATGTAAATTTCCATCGACTGAGGATTTAATGCGGGGGTCTTCATACAACGATCCGCTTCGTTGCCTAGACTAAAAGTAAAGTACATGCTTTTACGTCGAAAATTTTCAGGCTTTTTTCCCGTACAGCAAGATATATTCGTATAGGTATGCAGAGTGCCAAAGTTCAAGGAGAATTTATGTTATGTTTATTGTAAATATTTTGTCGAAGTAACAAATGTCAAGCCATTAAGAAGCTTAGGGCCGTTTGCACTAAACTTAAGAATCGCCCAAGTTCTTGCTTAAGGGCTGTCAAAGTATTGGTAGGAGTGTCCTAAACAAGTTAGGGGCGATTCTTAAGTTTAGTGCAAATGGACCTTAGGCTTTCAATATCGAGCTCTTTAAAAAGATCGTTATAATTGCCGTTGAATATTAAGGCGATTACGTTTTTCGTTCAGTGGACACTGGTTCTTTCTGAAAAAATTATAATATTTCTGCTTGTTATAATTTAAAAAAAATATATTATAATTTTTCCATTTTCAAAGGAATTACCCAGAATTTTCGACTTTTCTGTAAAAAATGCGGACAGAAAAGCCGCACACTTCCTGAAGCTTATCTCTTGTCTGTACTAAATCTATGGGGTCAGTTGTTTCCGAGTTATAGCGATTTAAGTTTAATAGCTGTCAACAGAAGTGAAGTGAGGTCCTGACGAGATCTAGCAACAAACATCAACAAATTCTAACCAATAGGATTGCTCTATTATCATAACTCAGAGCTGTGCTGCGCTAAGTCTGGAAAAGAAACAACATTGTTGGTTGGATTTTTTTCAGCTCTCAGCTTATAAGTTTAGATAAATAAAGGTCTATCAATAATCTTCCTCACACACCGATGGAAAACCACCAGTAAAGCAACTCGCGACTCACATTGCATCAGCGTTAGTGAAATCAACATAATGACAGTGCCATGCCAGTATATCTATAAAAAATATTATGTATGCTAGAAAGAACATTCATCAATTACCTAAAATTTGTGACAGGCATAACTTTAATACTAGAAATAAGCACAAAATTGATCAACCATTTACTAGATTAACTAAAGTCAATACATCTTTCGTTGGTCTGTGTGTACGATACTACTCGTACAACAAAATACCTGACAATATAGTGCAATTACCTGAGAGAAAGTTTAAAGAATGTGTAAAGCAAACGTTATGTAAAAAAGCTTACTATAGATTAGATGACTATATGAATGACAAAGAGGTATGGTGCTCTGATATTCCAGCGAAACACAAGAAACACATTGTAAAAAGCCGACTCTTAAAGTGGGCCGTGCTGCAGTGGTTACTTGCCGTTTCTTTTACGCTGCCACAGCACGATCCGAAACGGCGTAGACCCGCTCTATTTGAATTGTATTCTGCATGACATTCAATAAGTATTCTGTAAAGAATCTACATTGAATAAATAATCTGAATCTGTACTAGTATCCAAATATACTATAGCGGTATACGTGGGTATACCTACTAAGTACAAAATTCTGGCCCTGACAGTCTTTTTCTACGCAGGGTGTCAAGCGGACAGCCAATGAACGATTCGCACACCTCCTCCACTTGTCCCGATTACCCCTGCGACTAAGTTTTTAAGTTCTGCGCATTAACAAAGGTCACAGTTAGTTTACGTATCCTATTCCGAAATATCGAATCCTTGTTGACGCAGATGAAATAATTGTGAGAGTAACTCAGTTACTGTTCTGTACCTTGCACAAAATATAGTACACAATTCCTTAGATCTCATCTATCATTAAAATATTACCAGATGAGCAAGCGACGCTACCCACCTACAGATGGCGCTGTAGGATTCTAAAACGCGGTAATATCTCCACCTTTGTATGGATATCTTCCGGCTCCATCATCAGATCAGCTCCAAGTTACAATAATATTGCATTGTCATCCGATTCACATACGTATGCAAAATTTCATCTCAATCGGAACCGATTAAGATTCTCTTTTCAGTCGGGTATTTTATTTTTTGAAATAGTTTTTTTATTTAGTACTTTTTTATTTTTTTTTATACCCTATGACACTCAATTCCTTAGATCTCTTTATGTAACTACAACATAGAATGCTTAAAATGATGATAATTTCTCAATTGAAGCGGGTAACAAGCTTACAGCACAAACAGTTCTGTTTAAACAAGGGGCTCTGGGAGCAGCAAAAGGTGAATAAACAGAGCCAGCGAAATTTATGTAACTGTTGTACCCGAATTGGATACCTATTGTTTATTTTGTTTGTTATTGGACCTTCCTCCTTTAGTCTCAAAGGATCAGAAAACGTGTTTTTAAGTTATTTTCGTCGATTAAATGTTATTTATACCTTTTCCTTATCGAATGCTATACAGATCAACATAACTTATTAACCTTTTATGTTCTAAATAAAAACGTAAAAAAATTATTAAATAACAAAAAACCCAACTGCAACCCAGCACAAGAGAGGAAAACAAGCTTAAATCTATTGGATTTGGTAACTTGAATTGTATAAGATACTGCAGGCGGGGACGAAAAAACGTTTTGTGGATGTTTACGACTTAATTTTGTTCGTCCCCGCCTGCAGTATCTTATACAATTCAAGTTACCAAATCCAATAGATTTAAGCTTGTTTTCCTTTCTTGTGCTAAGCAGTTGGGTTTTTTGTTATTTAATAATTTTTTATTTTAAACTTTTTAGTTTTTAGATTTGCTACGTCAAGTTACTCGTATGTTGTTACATTTGCTTAAACCTTAGAATCAGGTTTGTACAAGCTATTGTTTGATACCCATGTTGTAAAAGTATTGATTTTAAAAAAATTATTTCACCCTTTTTTTCTCTTCAAAGGTGCCGTACTAAAATATTATACCCTATGACACTCCTACAATAAATACAAATCTAACGACACCTCACATGTTGAAATCTATCAAGCCGTTTAGACATACATACATACATACATCATCATCATAGGCCTTAGCCGTCTATGTCAAACGATTTAAGCAATATTCTGTCGATTTCACCGTTTTTCATGGCTGAATAAGCCTACTCGGGAGCGGCAGGTCCTGCCACACGCTGCTGGTGAAGCTTGTGTTATCAATAACTGATGTTATGTCGTTATTTTTCACAACGGGCATAACACCAGGCTTCATCGTGTACCTTGCGTCCATCCAGTAATGATTTACGCCATTTGGTTCTGTCCTCAGCTGTCTGCTCCCAGTCTAGGTGTTCAATACCAAAATTGATCATGTCTCGCTTGGCGCAATCTTTAAAGCGCAGCATTGGCCTACCAACACTTCTTTTTGCGTGCGCTATAGCACCAAGCAATACACGCTGGGGTAGACGGGTTGGTTCCATGCGGTACACGTGCCCCAAAAATCGTAATCGTCTCTGCTTCAGCAATGCGAAGAAACTGGGCAGCTGTGCTCGTTGTAAGACCGTTTTTTGGTTACCTTGTCCTTCCAGGAGATGCCTAGGATGTTTCGGAGGCAGCGCATATGCAAGGCATTAAGTTGTCGCTCTTGTTTTGCGTACGTCGTCCTTGCTGCTCCATACAACAGTATGCTTAAAATGCATGCTTGGTAAACGATCATCTTGGTGTTCGTCGTAAGATGTTTGTTTTGCCATACTCTTGTATTCAGCCGAACAAGGAACATGCCCGTGAAACCTTATCGACGATGATTTGTAAATCATCTGCAACAGGCCACAAAGGCTGCATCATCAGCAAATAGAAGGCTGTCGATAAAAACGTCCTCGCGATGGTGCTTGGACTTAAGAAGTGAAATTATGTTGTATATTAGGGTATCAGCCCTTGTATGTAGATTGCTAATAGCAATGAGAAAAATATACCAAACAGGGTGGGTGCTAACACGCAAGCTTGGCGGACACCTCTGCGCATTTTGAACGGCTCAGATGTAATGCCACCAGGAACGACAGCGCCATTCATATCTTCGTGGAAGTTCTTTATTAAACTAAGAAGCGATATATAGTCCCTCTCTGCTGACTGTATTTTTCTACATACACCCAACAGCACGTCAGTATAAACACTTCGAACTTTGTGACATTGTAATAGATTTGCAAATCTTTCCATTCACGTGCGGTTGACCGTACGTAAGGTATGGTTGAATTTGGTAGTCACAAGGAGGTTTTAGTCGCTGGTGGTTCGCTTTGGCGAAGCGTGGGCTAAAACCTCCTTGGGTAGTCGACATAAAAAAACAGCTCCTCTGGTATGGAGTAGAAAAGCTACAGTATAACACAAAAGTAATTAATGCTGCATCTTGCAAGGGAAATTTAGTCATTGCTTTATATGTTAAAACTTAGAAAACTATTTCCAAAAGGCCTACCTAAACCCAAATATTTTATAAAGAAACTTCCCAGAGTTGTTTTATCAATAAAATATTACCAGATGAGCAAGCGACGCTACCCACCAACAGATGGCGCTGTAGGTTTCTAAAACGCGGTAATAAAAACAGCGCCTCTGTTATGGAGTAGAAAAACTACATTATATTACAAAACTAATGAATGCGGCATCTTGCACGGGAAATTTAGTCATTGCTTTGCATGCTAAAACTAAGTGATTTTATTTCCAAAAGGCCTAGCCAAGCCCAACTATTTCGTAAAAAAACCTCCCAGAGTTGTTTTATCATTAAAATATTACCAGATGAGCAAGCGACGCTACCCACCTACAGATGGCGCTGTAGGATTCTAAAACGCGGTAATATCTCCACCTTTGTATGGATATCTTCCGGCTCCATCATCAGATCAGCTCCAAGTTACAATAATATTGCATTGTCATCCGATTCACATACGTATGCAAAATTTCATCTCAATCGGAACCGATTAAGATTCTCTTTTCAGTCGGGTATTTTATTTTTTGAAATAGTTTTTTTATTTAGTACTTTTTTATTTTTTTTTATACCCTATGACACTCCTACAATGAATACGAACCTAACGACACCTCACATGTTGAAATCTACCAAGCCGTTTAGGCTGCAGAGCGCGACAAAGAAATCGACATACATACATACACTCGAAAAACATAACCCTCCTGTCTTGGGGCAGTCGGGTAAAAATATCATGTCATGCTTTTTCATAGGTTTTTTTATTCCGTTCAAGGAATAAATGCTTGTGTTACGGTTAATAGTTTAATGTCAATAAAAATTCGAAAGAGGGAAGCAAAAGAACTTAAATAAATCTGTTAATTAGGAAAACTACACGTTTGTATTAAACGTTTCTAAAGTTCATCACATTTTTGAGGGTCTTTATCTACGAGTATGTAAAAGTACTCGTAATCTTTCTACAAAAAGCAAGCATTATCGATAATTGAAATCTTACAGTATCAAACACCTTTAAGAAATATTCTCTGGCTTGGCGATGGCACGGCACCAACCACGTAATTTATAATAAATTGTAAAAATATTCCTTCAGTCCACAAACTCCATTCTCGAGGACTTGGCGTTTCGCCACCGCTTACATTAGAATATTTTTTATGAGACTCATAGATTTTCCACTTAAGCTATGAAGTAAAAGCAAAAGTATTACACTTAGTAAGATTGAGGTCGAGGGTTACTTCGTTTTACTCGTTATTAGCACTAATCTTCCATTTGTATTATTAGGACGTTCTGAATAAAGGCCAGGTTAAATACTTTTAACCTGGCCTTTATTCAGAACGTCGGTTTAGGGTACTCCCTAAACCGACGAGCATGTATGAAAGGATTGATGAAAGTTCAGGAAGCAAGGGAAGTATGTCATGATCGTAGCAGGTGGAGAACTGTGGTCTCTGCCTACCCCGACGGGAACAAGGCGTGATGTTATGTATTTATGTATGTATTATTAGCACGGTATCTATTCCGAGCGAAGCAAGAGATCCGAATTTTTTGTTTGTTCTATGTTTATAGGTATTTGAAGCGCCTTCCAATTCTGTTTGTCCACTACATCGATTCGTATTCGATTCAATGACACCGTCAGTAAGTTACTCCAACCAAAGGAGGAAGAATAGTGGAAGTAATTCGTGTGACACCGTTTGTCTACCACCACGACACCTAGTTTGGTTAGGACTCATCAAAATATTTTTAAGTAATCTGAGAAACATAAACTGCAATGTAAATTACCTTTAATTAATTAATAACCTTAATTAATTAAACACTGAATTTGTTTAAAGTTTGACAGCTGTGAACCGATATAAAGATCCGACAAGATCTATCATTCATCTCAGCATACAAATCCGCTCCTAGATCCAAATAGTCTAGGGTTAGTAATTTATAGCGGTTTTAAGTTTGACAACTGTCAACCAAAATAAAGATCTCAACTAGATCTATCACTTGTCCCGGCATTAGAGCAGTCTAGGGATAGTAGCTTCCGAGTTATATTTTAAGTTTGACAGCTGTCAACCGATTTGAAGATCTCAAGTAGACCTATCATTTTATCCCAGCATAAGAATAGTCTAAGTTCAGTACATTCTGAGTTATAGCGATTCCAAGTTTGACATCTGTTAACCGAACTGAAGATCTCAACGAGATCTATCCTTTGTCACAGCATTCGAATAGTCTAGGGTCAGTAGCTTCCGAGTTATAGCAATTTAAAGTTTGACAGTGTCAACTAAAATTAATATTGTAACGAGATCATCATTGGTCCCAACATACGAGGAGTCTAGAGTCAGTAGTTTTAGAGATATAGCTATTTTAAGTTTAAAAGCTGTCAAACAAAACGAGGATCTCAACTATGTCTATCATTCGTCCTAACATAAGAGTTAGTCTAGGGACGGCAGTTTTAGAGTTATAGCGGTTGTAAGTTAGACAGCTGCTAACCGAAATGAAGATCTTAACTAGATCTATCATTTGTCCTAGCATAAGAGTAGTTAGTTTGAGAGCTATGATCGGAAAATTCCCAATTAGATATATCGTTTGTCACATCACATACATACGAGTACATACATCGGAAAAGCACGTTATCCGTGTGGTCGTTTAAGAAGCCATGTCAATTTGGTGGTCAATTACTCTCTTACTTATGGACGCGTAGTTACGCAGAAGTATATTAAATTTGCGCGAGTCCAACACGCACTTGACCATTTTTTATTATTTCTTGTTATTATTTAGCTCATGTGCTATAAATATGCAAAATTTCACGCTTGTAAGTGTGTAAAACTAAAAATCTAGCTAAATCGCCTAAAAAGCACTTTTTTAGTATGGAAGCCCCACTTCAATCTTTTATTTACTTTGATAATTTTTTGTTGTATAGTGGCAACACAAATACATAATAAGTGAAAATTTCAACTGTGTACCTACTCGTATTACCCACTGACAGACAGACATCGAAGGTATATTAAGCTCCCGTTTTTTCACCCTTTGGGTACGACACCATAAAAAGTTATTATAGTTTAAGTTTGATTAGGTTGTACGACACGACAGAGCTTTTATTCCACCTACAGATTTTGCTCTTATCATTGCCGCCTCTGAGATTCAGCCCCTCTAAGTCGTTTCCTATCCTTGTGAAGAGTAATGACAGTGTTTAGAAGTTTACAAATTGTTCATACTGTTCTTTGAGGCTTGGCGTCTTGGCTCTATAAACTAAGAAGGCTCTACATACTAACAAAAAGGGTATAAGAACATCAGCCCATGAAACTACCTGGTCAGGTGGGATGTGAAAGATAATTTAAATTTCCCATAGAAAATATTCTGGTCGTACACGCGACCGCTCATCGGTGGAAACACCGACGGTGGAAATACCTTACCTTGAGCGGGTCTCTGGTTTCGAGCGTTTATAGCGAAGCGCTGGTTCAGCTTATACTGGTTTTGTTTCTACGTGCTTGCTGCAGTGCGTCCCTTGTTCGTGTACCTGGGTAAAAGCTGTTCTTAAATTCCCATTTTCCCATTTAAGGCAGATTTTCAAGAGGAAAAAATTGGGACTTATCCCATCTTCCAAGGTTTTTGAAGGTACAGTACTTACCCTTGTTATTAATTAAACGTAAAGTGCAAAAACAAGAAATAACTTATATGACTTGTGAGAAACGTGGGTTGAAAATTAATAAAAAGAACCTACCAGAGCATGCTAAAATTGTTTACTACAAACTTTTGTCATTTTGAAGTAGTGACAGTAAAACAAAATTGCCTACTTTAATGTAAAATACAAGTATTAACGTTAACTTAAAAGCAAATACAGGGAACTCAATGTACGCCTGAATTATTACGTTGCTTTCGAGTACCAACTCCCACAGTAGGAAACATTTTATAAAAACAAAACTAGAGGTGTACTAAGGAAGGAATTATGATATGATTACTGATACACTTCAGTGTCAAATTTTAATCTTCATTATGGTTTACTTAAACAAATTTAAATGTCAAATTCGACTTGTACCATCGAATTTGCCCTGTATTTCCTTACTCTGTGCCTTACTCTAACCCTTTGTGTAATAAGCCAATTTCAAACTGTAAGATTGCTTTTCAGTTAAATCTTGATAATGAATGACATTATGATAGATATCGGATTAGCTTGTGAAAGGATGATATTCGTATACCTTCCGTTATTGGTCGTATTAACTCGATGTGAGCCCCATCTCTATTCTACACCACATCCTTTGTTCCGTTATTGTACGGACATGTTGATCCGGTGCGGAGGACCAGATATTCCTTTTTAGGGTTCCGATACCAAAATGGTAAAAAAAAGGAACCCTTATGGTGCCGCTCTGTCTGTCTGTCTGTCTGTCTGTCCGTCTGTCTGTCACACCTCTATATCTCAGCAACCACTTACGCTATCGAGCTGAAATTTGGAATAGTTTTAGAATATAGTTGCCCAACTTAACTGCACATGAAAATTTTTTGAAAAAAGTATGATTATTAATGTAAAGGGGGCCAAAATAGGGGGGGCCAAATTTCAAATTGTCGCTACTAGGTCGAGTGGGGTATCATATGAAAGGGCTTTACTTGTACATTTTAAAATATATTTTTGTATTTTTTTAAGTTTCTTAGTTTTCAAGTTATGATGAAAAATGTCAAAAAAAATACCATTCCCCCCCCCTTATCTCCGAAGTTTGAGTAAGGGAAAATCTGAATTAATTACAGTTGACAGAGGTTTATGTAAACTTTACAGCAAAAATAAAACGATCTTTCTAAGTTGCACAGTTTTTCAGAAATCTGCAAAAAACCTTTACAAACAAATTTAGTTTTGCGGTCCTGAAAATGGACTTTATTGCTTCCAAAAATACTATAGGTATATCGGAACCCTCGGCGCGCGAGTCCGACTCGCACTTGACCGGTTTTTTGAAAACGCAGATGTTCGCTCGACCAACTTTATCTGCTGTACGTACAATGGCCAGTTTCCCTGAATTTCTGTCCGTTTTCGTTTTTATCTTTTTGCACCTATTGTAGTCACTATTGTCGGTAGTTTTAGTTCCAAATACCGGTTTTTTTTAGTCTCCACACTTATCTTGTTGGCTTAAGAACTTTTTGTATAGTAAAGCTTGGTATTATCACATAAATGTATATCTTATTTATTTTTTATCCTGCAAAAGTTGTGTCCGCGACTTCTTCATGCTCTTAATGTTTTTACCGCGACTTCATACAACAAAAACATTTCCAATTTTTCATAAATTTCTCATTTTTCAGGCAATTTTCCGTTTTTACCGACGACGGAACGACGAAGGTGTATGCGTTGCGGTTGTTCGTTTGTTTTTATGTTTTTGTGTATATTTGACCGATTTAGATCTAAGCGCACGGCAGTGCGCAGGCCAAGTTCCCGCAACAGGCCACGCGCATGCCGCCGTGCACTATTTACACGAACCGTTTCGACCCACTTTTGAACCCCCTGTAGCTCAGTGCCTATTGCAAGTACAGAGATAAAACTGTACCTACATAATCATATACTAATACTGAAGCAATTTGCCAAATTTCATAGATATAGCTACAGTAGATCCGGAAACATGAAACCTGCCAAGTTCAAATTCAAAAGTATTTCATTTTAGATATTATTTTCAACGTACTTGCGTATTTTCACAGCTATACCATATTTTAAGTTGGGTGTATGGTAAAGTGAATTTCGGCCCGATGAACTGTTGACGTGAATAAGGTGGCGGATAGTGGCTGGATGCGGAAGGCAGAGGACTGGATGTGGTGGCGAGTCTTGGGAATGGCAAATGTTTACTAGTGGATCAGGCTGCTGATGAAGACGATTATGATCGATATTAAAGTGCATCTAAACTTGGCATTGGATCGGATTTCAACCCTTTTTTAGGCAAACAATTAGCCGATAAGAACTTGGCCCCCTTTTTAACAGTTATGTTTTTGGTGGGTATGGTTTTCAGTAAAGGATTTATGATTTATCAATTTATCATCAGTGATGGTTCTTAGAATAGAGTTGAGGCGTCAACTCACCAGGGGCCGCTGTAATAGTAAGTAGGAATTCTCTAAAAAGTTAAATATGAAAATTAAAAAATTCAAAATTTTGAAAAAACCCACGACGGTTGAAATTTAAAAAAAATTAAGACTTAAAACGAATTAATAATTATTAATTTTCGTAGGATAGGGAATCGCAGCCCCTACGGATTTTCTTGAGTACTTTCTGGGTAATATTTCGTTACTTTCTTCATCACCACCCCCAATTACCTAACACAAAATTATCAGTTTATGAAGTTTCTATGGTAACTTGAATTTTATTTTTCATATTTCGACCTATTGTGCGTTTTTGCACAAAACTCTGTGGGTGTGGAGCACTACCTAAAGTACACGCAGACGAAGTCGCAAGCCAAAGCTAGTACCTATTAGAGGATATTAGGACAACCAAAGTCTATTAGTTGTCTATCACAATTCACAAGACTCCATTGTCACTTTGATTAATTTGATTGATTTCGTTTGATATCGACCTAATGGGAACCTATCCCGAATAAGACCCATACTAATAAGACAGGATTCAAACAATCCTTTGTGTAACTAACGGTAACCGATAGTTGGGTTCACTATCATTAATTTACTATAGGGCGTGAATTCTCATTGGTTTTGCTCTTGAAGCCCAATTATTCTACTCGTGATAACAAGCAACTTTTCCCAAAAAAAAAATCTTACTCAAAATTTTTTTTTCGTCTCCATAGTAATCGGCTAATTTTGTACGGGAAGGCGACAATATTTTTCGACTGAAGATTTTTTTATTCGGAAAAGTTGCTTGTTACTACGAGTGGATTCATATGGGAGGAAAGTCAATGAAAATTCACGCGGTATTATAGGTATATTTATCATGTTGTGTGGGCTGTAAGACCGATGACCGACCTCACAAGGCTAGTCTATAGGATCGTGTAATCTCGTGGTGCCCGAATTTTTAAGCCGCCAGGCTCAGAGGTCTTTTTTTATAGAAGAGGGAGGCAGACGAGCAGATGGATCACCTGATGGTAAGTGATCAATCACCAACGCCCATAGACACTAGTGGACACCCTTGAAAGAACATGGTTCTTCAACGACTATAATACGTCCTCAAATATTAAGTGGGACCAACGCCTATTAAGATCACTTAATTGATCGTCTGCCCCTACCCTTTCTCATCATGATTCAATGTCCCTTTCTCAATGTCCTGCTAGGAAAACCCACAAATAGTAGATTAGTAGCCAAGGGCTGTAAGGCATCAATAGCAGCCCGAGATATTTAGGCGCACGAGCGCAACTACTCTGCTTTACATCTCGATTGTGAGGTAAGTAGGTCCTTATTACCACCAAATTGTAGGTGACCAATTAGCGCTATAGGGTAATAATGTAGCTAGAAAAGCCCTAGGGCGGTAAGTAATTAAAACGCCCGCCGCCCTGCTGTTGGAGGCGGCCATTAAGGCGGAGCCGCGCGTGTAGGTGGAGGTGCTGCCGGGCGGGGGCGTTACAATTACTTACCGCCCTAGGGCTTTTCTAGCTACATTATTACCCTAGAGCGCTAATTGGTGACCTACAAGCCCCATAAGGACCTACTTACCGAATATGAGAAATGTAAATGATTTTTGTTTGATTACTGGACATCAGCCCAGAACTTCCGTATCGGGAGCCAAACGCTCTAACCCACTGGACTACAGAGGCTGTAATATGGGCCTAAATGCGCTAGAGTAAATTTATGATTGTAACAAATCGTCGTCGTTACGTAGATGTTAGATAGGCCATTTTTGTTTTAGTTTGGATGTTTCTTAGTCTTTGACGCCTAAACGGTTGAACAGATTTCGCTTGTTTAAACTTATGGACAAAAATGGAATAAATTTACGCGTCCCACTAAGGGGAATTTTTTCTAAAAAGAACTATTAAAAAAATTATAATATTGGAGGACAGTTCACACAAAATCAACAGCCTGATACATATTCATATAAATAGATAAATAACACCCAGACACCGAACAAACACTTGTTAACTAAAAATGCTTGCCCTAGGCGGTGATCAAACCCGCAGCCCACGACGTAGAAGACAACCTCGCTGCCAACCACGCCAACGACAACGACACGGATCTGTAGCAGCTGCGCCAGAAATATGCCCTAGACTGCCCCTGCTGCAGCTGCTGGTAGATGGGGAGTACGAGTATAGGAGTAATTAGAAGGAGGCTTAAAAAATTATTCGTCACAAGCACAGATATTATAATACTATATCACAAGGTAGTGAAGGCGTCGTTCTATGGAACTGTTTCAAGGAGCCCGCATTCTTTGGGTGGATCTAATGCCACTACAGTACCCCAGAAATTTAGCATACTGCGAACAAAATATAAGAGCAGCACCCTTCTGTCATCGTGACTGCCAATATATCCTAATATCTCTATTACCTAGCTTAAAAGGTGGGCGTTTGCGGAGACGCATATGACGCTGCGCAGGAAAAACGCGTCTTCCCTTTCACTTTATTATGAAGAAAACTAAAAGATAGAAATACTCTCCTCTGTGCTGCGCTGCTCCTTCTGCGTCTTAACGTACGCCCACCCAACCGGTAGGTCCAGAAGCAAAGCCGTTAAACGAGCCACATATTTTGACTAAGGTGTAAATTTTGTGGAGTTAAGGCTTGTAGAGTTAAGGTATGTAGAGTTAGAAGCTTGGCTCTACATGAGATTTTTGAAAATGCGAGCTATATTATAATCTCGCCTTGGCAACATTTTACTCATCACAAACCCAGCCCGGTTTGGGCCTGCCCTTTCAGTTTAAAGATGGGTGAGCGAGCACTAAGAAGATTTTCTTTAATTCATACAAAAAGTTATAAAAGTTATCGATCTCAAGGCTAATTTTAAATGTTATCATTACTTATCATATATTCTTTATCTACTCTCATATCGTTAATCCTCAATAATGAGTTCAAAAATTGTAGGTTAACATCTTCATAATGTCAATCTGTGCTTAGAAACCTCAGAGTAAAAAACTATAGAGTCCGCCATATACATATTTTGTATGAGCCAGTGAAGTGTAAAGCGTCGCACTGTCGCCCATGCTAGTCGGTCAAAAAACAGAGTTATAATAAGTTTTACAAAAATCAAGTTACCTATCTTTAAAAATCTAATGTTTTAGTATGAACTGTGTTTGCGAAAGTGAAAATATATAGTTTTTTACTTGTGAATTGATCATTAATACTAAGAACGGAAGCGTAAATAATCCGTAATAGCCATTTTATGCGTGATTTTTTAACACCGGTTTTTTCCTGAATGGTAAGTGTTTTCACCAGAAAAACTGTGGTAGTAGCATTTATTAGTCCCATGCTACATATTTCTCAGAGAGAAAGATAAAAATTTTACGTTTTTAGGATTTGAAAAAAATCCATACATTTTAGTATGGAGGTCCCTTGCAAGAAAGTGCTACGCTTATGGCTCTCTCCTTAGCAGCAAGAGCTGCTACTAAAACCTCCTTGTTAGAAACACTCTAAGCAACATTTTTTTATCTGTGGGAGTGTATTATGAAGTATTGAATTTACTAACGTTACTAACAGTCATCGCAGGAGACCTAATAAACAATTTTTTAATTTTTACAGGCGCGCCATTTACAGCTTGATACGTTTGTAGTCTGTGGCTGCAAGGAGGTTTCATTGCAATAACGGAAAACTTAGCAAACAAAAGTTGTATTTACATATTTTTATTAATTTTGTAATGAAATAAGTGATAAAATTGTTTACGATTTGCCTTCGAGTGTTTTTAAAGCAGCTATAGGAACTTCACTTAGCAGTTATCACCGGAAAAAGAGAAAAACATTAAGGTTTGTTTTTGAACACATTATTTTAGGATTCACGATATGAGAGTAGATAAAATTGTGTATGCAACTCCACATAATTAGGTATAAAACACTCGTGTCTTCTATTATGGAACTTGGCTCGCTACGCTCGCCTGCGTCCCATAAACCGACACTCGAATTTTATACCCCTCATTATATACCGTTGCATAAACTACTATTATTATATTTCTATCAAAAACGTATGAAAAGGAAATAAGCTATCGTTTGTTAATATCGTCATCCGTCATGTCAATACCACGCGGTATCCGGATAATCTGCCGATTGTGTCGACAAAGTTGTGTGTGTCGCTCAAAGGGGGTTGGAAATAGGGTTACCAGTACTTACCAGACGCAAAATAGAACAACAATTTGTCAAGTGCGACAGGACTCGCGTGCCGAGGTTCCATAGACTTATTTAAATTATTACAAGGACGAAATAAAGTTCATTTCTAGGACCGCATAACTAAATTGCCCGTGTGGTGCTGGCAAAGAATAGTACCAAACCACCTCTACCCGTGGGTGTCGTAAGAGGCAACTAAGGGTTTATGAATCGGAGGATGAGCAGCAGCATCTTTCTGTGTATCGTACCATCTGACATAGGTCTGAGGTCACCAAAAACAGCGGTCGCCAGCCGCAACGCTTACAAGCGTGGTGACTATGGTAAATACCCTCCAACGTACCACGTGTTCTTGCTGGGGCGCTCCCCGTCCTGCAGTGGACGTTTCATGGGATGTTATGATGATAACTACATTTGTAATGGCATCAATTGATTTCGATTATCGCTGAGAAATCTTCGGACTAAGAGGGAGGAAATTGTATTCTTTTGTAAATGGAAAACAGATGCAAAGAAGGGCGGCCGGATCCGCCTTGTTTTTTCATTTCCGTACTGTTCTATAATATGATCAGTAAGGAAATATGAATGGATTTTTTGGATGAAATATGGATGGAACCTTAGATCAAATACCCAACAAACTGGACAAACTGACTGAGTTCTGGCAACATTTAGGGTGGCTAAATTGATGGCCACATAGGCCCACGCACAATGGTCTTTATTTGACTAAGTGCGGAAACCACACACTTTACTTAGAACTTAGACTAAAGCAGTACTACCATCATATTTCATATTTCATTTATTGCATTCAAATGGTATAATATAACAATGGTCTTACATGTAAATAGTCTCACATTTGATACCTTTGTAGGTGTTGCATAAAAGTCCTTTAATACAATTTAAATAAATAGAATATAATTTAATATTAGTCAAATAGTTAAATAATCAATGTCAAAATAGTACAATTAAAAACATATTATATATCTACAAAATGGATTACAAAATGGATGTTGTATGTACAAGATAAATAAGTAAATATTTCTTTCAAAAAACCTGTTGCTTGAAATAGAGTTCATAGAACAGTGAGATGTTTTGTTTACAAATTTGCAGTTGAGAAAAAATTATCTTCAATAACTCTAAGTACACGTTTGTAACTACAAAACACACATAGGAAACCGCTGAGTCTAGATTATTTTAGATTTTGATTATTTTGTGGTCATAGAGTTAATACCTAAACTAAATTTTTTTATGCAACTATATACACCCACTTTTAACACTCTAATTGTCTAGTTTGACATTCAGCGTCACCTCACTTAAAAATGCTCTCGTGTTAAAAAGTTATTTGCAGAAATAACTATTTCAATAAATTAAACAAAAATATACAAAATATTATAAAAACATGCTCTCGTTTTAAAAAGATTAGTTGCATAAATAACAATTTTGATAAAATAAACACCAGTATACAAAATCTTATATTGAAAGATTTGAGCAAATAAATTCACAAAATTAACAAACGGCTATAACAAGCTTTAGTCGAAAAGACCGCCCCGAATCCCAAGGTGCTGTCCCAACTCCCGTATAAAGCGCTTGGCTTCCGCTATTTTGAATTTATACTCGTACACACGGCCGCACATCAGTAGAAACACTTTTGGACCTTATAGCGTTGTAATAGAGTTGAAAAAGTTTCTACCGACAAGCGGTTGACCGTACGTATAGAATTTTTTTTTACAAAAATTTTATAAAACAATAATTTGTAGAGTTCTCTAAGACTGCCTTAATCAAACGCAGCTTGAGTTCTCAAAAAGTCAAATTGCTTGTCATTGTCAGATCAAAATCCAACAAGTAGGTATTAAAAATTCTGACATGTCAGGACCAATTCTGAAGTATGGTAACCCTAGCTGCGCCAAGAATGTCTCGGAATTTCCAATTTCGATCGTTTGGGAGATTCGCTTGGTCGCACACCTTCCTTTCCTAACCCTTTCTTTGTGTGTGGCTTGTTGACAGATACTTTAACTTTTTTAAAGTCGCATTTTCTTAAGAACCAAGTAGCAACTGTGTTCTTCGATGGTAAGCGTATCACTTTCGAACGGCGGCTGTCGGATTAGGATTTTTCTTTTGAATTTAAGTATTGCGAATAAGGTTAGTTGGCAATGGTCATAGATCAGGTAAGTTAGGAAGGGACGAATAATGGGCATAGTAAAAAAGAATCTGATCAGATCCGTGTTCTGAGTAACAATTTATTGTATGTTCTGAAACCACAAATACATACTGTTTGGCTACGGGTACAGAAATAACAAAGTATTTGTATTGATATGAATAATTAACTTGCAAGGTAGGAAACGCCACATCCTTTTAACTACTCACAAGCTACTTATGTTCCAATATCTTACGGCAGGTATTTCCAAACACAATCTTTGATTTACCGTATTGAGAAGACACGATTGAAACGTATAGGTAGAGTATTGGAGAGGAAAGGAACGAAACTAATTGAGTTCTTTGATTAAGCCCAACGGGGAGTTTATCTTGAAGTTGCACCTGTGCCTGATTAGCCCTTCGAAATTCGAATAATTTTGTTTTAAAACTGAGTTTCACTTGCAAGGTACGTTTATTTTTGTCACTTAAGTTGTAAGTTTCCTTGGTGATTAAATCTTAACCTTATTTTAAAAATGGTCCATCCGGTTTAGAAAATGGTTTCGGCAACAACCACCATTTTACTTTGTGTTATAGGGAGATCCATCCATCGAAAGAGAGAGAGAGGGCGTACAGTACTAATATAAGCTCCGTATCTAATATTATTTTAAAATACTCATAGTGAATTTTTCCGTAGTTTGAAACGATTACATAGTAAACAGTGTTATAAATATCAAGTGAAAACGTTTGCAGCAATATTAGTTTAAACTTAAGAGAAATACACAACATTAAAATTATCTCTTGTTTAAGACCACAAAGGATTACTTAATGAATATTTCCCCTATAAATTGCATTACATATAACAGTGTTAAGTGCCGAAGAATACAGACATCAACATAAATAAAGTGTAAAAGTGATTAATTTTAAATAAACGTAACGATTAACGACGAGTTTTAACGAACATATAGATAGTTGTAGGTAGTAAGCAGTGACCGTGTGAGTGAATAACAAGTGGCAACGAACTGCAACAAAGTTGTGACAATTGACCTTGAACAACTTGTGCTTACTGCTGTGTTGCTACTATCACAGCTAGCTAATGCTTATTTCGACCGAGCAAGGAATCGCATCTTGGTCTAGTGGTCAGGTTTGACGATGTGGATTTTACATTCGTGGTTCAAATCCCAGTAGGACTATATCGTTTTGTATTTTATTTTAAAGTGTTTTGAGTGGCATCTGCTGTTAAGTGGCGAAACTACAAACCGCTATCAAATATAATCCGTAAAACAGAACCCGATCGGAAGATTTAGTTTCACTGGTGACTACGAGATGGCGGAACGTTGCGCGAAATGCAACAGAAAAATTACGAATAATCAATTTTTAAAATGCAAATCTTGTCAAAAGAAATTTCATTTATTATGTACAACTGTTTCCGAAGCAAGATATTACTCTTTCTACGCATTAAATCAACAAAGAAAGGACAATTGGAAGTGTAACTTATGTCCAAAGGAACAGAATGAAATCATCCATATTTCACCTTTACCAGAAACATCAAAAAAGGTAAAAGTTGTAACAAACATTGTCTCTTCATCACCGTTACAAAGCTCATCACAGAGAAACAAAAATGAAGACAAAGATGGATCTGGAGATGATTACACTGTTAATGTTTCAACAAGTAATTCCTTTTCATCATTAAGTACCGAAAACGAAGAGGAGGAAAATTACTGTGAAGGTGTCCAAACACCAAGTAATTTAAATAGAAGTTGCCCCATTATAGAGGAAAACTATTACGAAGAGTTTAAGAGAGCTCTTAAGGTCATTACAACATTAGAAAAGAAATTAGAAAGTGCAGACAATCAAATAGAATTGTTGTTAGAGGAAAATAACACCCTTAATAAAAAACTGGAGGCATACGAACTGAAAATTCGTTACCTTAATCGTGTTTGCCAACCCTCATCTCAGACAACAAGCAGTAATAAAACTAAAAGTGCGAAAAAATCAACACATACCCATACTCATGTTGTAAACAAAGGCAATAACGAAAGTTTTTCTAATCTCAACATACCTTTACATGTTTCCAACTCTACATTGAGTAATAAGAAACAAAAACAGCAAAAAAAACCAGAAGTTCAACATTTTAAGGCAAACGATAAATTACAAAATTTTGAGAAAAACCGACCAAAAATATGCATCTTAAGCTCAAATAAAGTAAACAATATCTTATCTATATCAGAAAACAAGTTGGAAGGACACTCAATCTGTCATCACTTAACGCCTGGAAGTAACACAATCCAGATTTTAAATGGTCTCAATAAGAAAATAGAAGGCTATACGATGAGAGATTATTGCATCATACTTATCGGAGAAGAAGACTTTAAATACACAAAAAAATATATCGATCTAGTAAAACAAATTAGACAAACCTGTGAAAAGATTGACTTTACAAACATAATAATTTGCCTACCAACGTATAAATTTGGAAAACAACTAGATATGTATAATTGCCGAGTAGAGAGCTTCAATAATCTTCTGTACCTGGATAACTCTACGCACAAATATGCTTACATACTGGATTCGAATTGGAACCTTACTTGTGATTACATCATGTTTCATAGACGAAGTGGATCTCTCAACAATCGTGGTGTAAGGACTATATTTGAAGATATAAAACAACTGATAAATGAAATTTGTAAAGGAAATAAACCAGACAAACCTGTAAATGAGTTTTTTCGAGAATCAATTCAACATTAATAATGCATCTTTTGAATTATTAACAATCTTTCATCAAAATATAGCAGGCCTTTGCAATAAACTTGACTTGGTAGAGTTAGCTTTGAATGAACTTACAGAATCGAATAAATGTATAGATATTATTTGTTTTAGTGAAACTTTTGTGAAATTAGGCACTGAGAGTAATATTAGGCTTAATAATTATAAATTAGCAGCTTTTTACTGTAGGGAAACTAATAGGGGGGGGACATGTATATTGATAAAAAATGACTTGGAATTTAAGCCCTTACAAGTTACTTTGGAAGCAGCAACAAAGTTTTATTTTGAATGCTGTGGAATTGAAATTATAGGATTCAACATAATCGTGATATGCATTTATAGAATACCGCAACAATCTAAAGCTCACATTGGACTTTTCTTGCATAAATTAGAAAATTTATTGCACTATTTAACAAAAACATATAAACAGAAAAAAATTATCGTTTGTGGAGATTGGAACATTGATGTTCTTAAACAAACTTCTTTTTCAAGAGATCTCCTAAGCACCTTGCTTAGTTACGGCTTGGAAACTCATATCAAGACACCTACTAGATTAAATTCGTGTATTGATCAAATCGCTAGTAACATTGCAAACATCAAATCTCAGATTCATCATTTGAATCTTTCAGATCATGAAACTGCACAGACTTTATCTTTTAAAGTAAAAAAAAGGAACAAGTATTATACATGGTTTGAAAATAAACGGGATTATAGTATATCAAACATGCATAAATTTTCTGAATGTATTTCAGCTCTGTCCTTCTCTGATGTATTAAGTACTAATGATGTAAATGAGTCTTTTGGTTTGTTTCATGAAATACTATGTATGCTCTATGACCTTTGTTTCCCGATCATTAAAGTTAAGCTAAATAACAGGCCTAGAAAGCTAAGGTGGCTGACTAGAGGTATAAAACGTTCATGTAAACACAAAAGGAAACTATACTTGAATTATAAATGCACAAGTAATAAATATATTAAAGATAAACGTAAAACTACTTTTAAAAACTATAGTACTATTTTAAGAAAATGTATTTACAGGTCACAGAAAATTAATAATAATAAATATATTCGAAATCATAAAAATAAATGTATTGCGACGTGGAAAACCATAAACTCTACAATTAATGACAATATATTTAAAAATGACATTAATAATATTAAATATGATGACATAATATACTCTGACCCTAAAAAAATATCTGACATATTAAATGATTATTTTATAAATTTGACATATACATCAGATAACAATAATAATAACAATAATAGTAATTACTCTTCCATAAATACAAACATTAATACAATTTTCTTACGTCCAATATATGACGAAGAAACTTATAAGATTATTATGTCTCTTAACAATAGTAAATGTAGTGGATACGATGACATAACAACGAAAATACTGAAATTGTGTGCTGTTTATATATGTAAGCCTTTGACATACATCATAAATCTTTCCTTTTTGCACGGCGTGTTTCCTGACAAACTAAAGCTTTCCATAATCAAACCCCTGTATAAGAAAGGTGATAACAACGATCCTGGTAACTACAGACCGATCACAATTGTTCCTGTACTATCAAAAATACTTGAAAAAGCTATCTATAGTAGGCTCAATGAGTTTTTAACACTACATAATGTATTAAGAGCAGAACAGCATGGGTTTCGAAAGGGAAAGTCTACAACACTCGCTTGCTTTGACTTTGTTAAGCAAATATCAGACGGAGTTAATGAAAACGCTAAAATGTTCGGCATATTCATTGACATGAGTAAGGCATTTGATTTCGTTTGTCATTCAAGATTATTACATAAACTGGAGTTATGTGGAATAAGGGGAAAGGCACATGACTGGTTAAAAAGCTATTTAGACCAAAGGAAACAATGCACGGAAGTATCAAAAATTCTAAAAGAGAGCAATGACATTTTAAGTAAAAAAATATTTCGATCAGATTTCAAACTGAAAAAAACAGGAGTGCCACAAGGTAGCATCCTTGGACCCCTACTATTTCTCGTTTACATAAACGATTTGCCTATCTCCCTTAGTTTTAGATCAGTACTGTTTGCTGACGATGTAACATTAATAGTAGAGATTCCAAAAAATATGAATGCGTCTTCAATTCTAAATAAGGCTATTGGTGAGACGACAGATTGGATGAATAAGAATAAACTACATATCAATATAAATAAAACTAAAGTAATGCAATTTCTACCATATAATTCAAATCTCATACCAATACAAATACAACATAATAATACTTATATACAAATAGTAAATGACACAAAATTTTTAGGGTTAACGGTTGACAAACATCTAAACTGGAAAGCGCATGTGAGTGAGGTTTGCCAAAAGTTAAACAAATTTGTATTTGCTTTGAAACGGTTATCGCAAACAGTCTCAAAAGAAGCAGCTTTGACGGCATATCATGGTTATGTATCCTCAACATTAAATTATGGTCTTGTTTTGTGGGGAAACTGCGTGGAGGTAGACAGACTATTTAGACTTCAAAAAAAGTGTATAAGAGCAATTTGCCAGGCCGATTATCTTGAATCGTGTAAACCACTTTTTATAAGTCTAAATATCCTGCCCCTCCCCTGCGCATACATAAAAAGTGCATGTTGTTTTGTAAAAGATCATCCTCACCACTTTAGTAAATATCATGATATACATACTAGGCCAAAAAGAACTCAATATTTAAACTTACTACATAAGCCAGCATGTAATAAATATATTTATACGAAAAATGTTTTCAATATGTGTATAGAGATATATAATAAACTACCAGATGAAATAAAACAATTAGATGGAAACATGTTTAAGACACGAGTGACTAAATGGTTAATGGAACATTGTTTTTATAGCCTAAAGGAGTATAGAGAGTATAAAGCCACGAATAATTAGTGATAGACACGACTATTGCTCATTTATATAAATATTTGCATGCCTGTTTCGCAGACTAGATACTAAGACTATTTTTCTATAAGATCTGGAATTTGTATTTTGTAAGTATCTCTGCAAATAAACGTTTCTATTCTATTCTATTCTTGACACTGACCACAAAGACTATTTTATAGCTAGAACGCTTAGATGAGATAGATAGTACGACGACGCTTCTAAGAAAAAGTAGTTTATTTTAATGGTCCTGAGTTCAGTCTTTGTATTTTCGCAGGCATATGGTAAAATTAGAGACTTGGTCGAATCCCTTACTAATATCATCAAGCCCCGAGGAATGATAAAATGAGAACATTATTTTATTAACATATCCCTAAACACACCTACATAGCGATTTGATCAAATCCAGAAACTAGATTAGAGAAATGAAAAAAGAACCAAGTCAAGAAAAGAGTCAAGTGCGAGTCAGACTCGCGCACCAAGGGTTCTGATAGGTACTCGTATACCTCTAGTATTTTTAAAAGCAAAAAATTTTTTTTAATCATAACTTGAAAACTAAGAGTTGTAAAATAATGCAAAAATCTATGTTGGAATGTACAACCTAAAAACCAGAATATGAAATTTTAACCCCCCCCATTTTGACCCCCCAATAATGACTTCATTTGCAATAAAGTTGGGTAATCATATTCCCAATTTCAAGTCGATAGCATGAGTGGTTGTATTCTATGGGTGTGACAGACAGACAAATAAACCATAAGGGTTCCGTTTTTACCATTTTGGTTGGGTACCTCCTCCTGGCTAAATTGCAAGACTCTGGTATACGAGGGTTGGCCTACAATTTATTTAAGGATTATCTTACTAATCGCAAACAGTGCGTTAAAATTGACTCGCACTTTAGTGAGGCTGCATTCATTTCTTACGGTGTCCCGCAAGGTTCTATTCTGGGGCCGACTCTGTTCTTGTTATACATCAATCAACTTTGCAACCTCTCTATCCCAAATTGTGAGATCTTTACATATGCCGATGATACAGCTCTGTGTATCTACGGTTCACACTGGAACGCCGTACGGATGAATGCAGAGTCTGCACTTAGAATCGTCAGTAACTGGTTATCATCAAATCGTCTTTCCTTAAATGTCTCTAAAACTCTTTATATACCTCTTGCTATTCGGTCCCCATCACTACCACCCCCGTCATTTACCATTAAAACACATACATGCCGGACTTCATCTAACTGCACTTGTCCTCCCCTAACAAGGGCGACGTCTGTTAAATATCTTGGGGTATATCTAGACCAGAATTTGAGTTGGTAGACTCAAATTGATAAGCTGTCATCAAGGATTAGGCGCGTTATCTGTATTTTTAAAACGCTCAGGCACACAGCAGATTTCGACACAATACGAATGGTGTTCGTTGCTCTTTGCCAATCTCTGGTCTCTTATTGTATCCCTGCATGGGGTGGCGCCGCAAAGTCTTTCACGATTAAAGCGGAAAGAGCACAAAGAGCTGTCCTAAAAGTAATGCTGAAAAAACACTATAGATTTCCTACAAAAGATCTTTATAAACTAGCAGATGTCCTTACAGTTAGGCAGCTCTTTGTGCTCCGCTCAATCCTGAGAAAGCATCCGCAAGTACCACCTAAACAAGACACTAACTTACGGTCTTGTCGAAATATCTGCAAGCAGGAACCTCACTTCACCAGTTTTGCAGCAAAACAGTTTTGCACATTGAGTTGTGTTTTATACAACAAAATTGATAAGTCTCTTCAGATTCATCCGCTTAATAAACACCAACTTAAACATACACTACTTGAATGGTTAAAAAAGCTTGACTACACGGAAACGGAAAAACTACTTTTACCGTTATAGTATTATTATTATTAGTTTTGATCTTAATTTACAAACTCCTTTAATAATTTTTCAATATGCCTATATTATTTTATCGTTAGTTCAGTCACTGTTACGATCCTACCATACGCTCACACATACATATCACTCCTCATACACATCTCTCCACACACACACACACACACACACACACACACACATCCTCCTTAAATAGTCCAATTTACCTGCCTAAAGTTAAAATCATCTATTAATTTTTATTACTAGTGTAAAGTTTTAGTATATAGCTTGTACGTACCTGACAACGTCCCTTGGGAATCACTGACACCTAAAATACAGGGTTTTTCCTAGTTTAGGTGGCAGGGAAACTATAATTTGTAAATATTTGTACTAGCCTAAGAAACTTAAATTGTAAAAACATTAGTCAATAAATAAACTATATTATAAATATATTATATATACCTAAGGCCGGTATTTCACTGGGACACCACAGTGGCGCGACTGGTTGTGCGACTGGTTGCACCACTGGTGTCCGTAACTAGACACCAGTAAAGACACACTCTGCGGCCACAGTATCAAGGGCTATATTTCAATGGGAGTGGTAGCGCGACCAGCATCCGAACTGGTTGCGCCGCCAAATTGGTTGCGCAACCAAACGGACACCAGGTGAGTAACTCTCTATAGAGCTGTATACATTTTGTTGGTAGCGGCGACTGGTTGCGCTGCCATGGTGTCCCAGTGAAATACCGGCCTAAAAACAAATGTTTATGTCGCAGGTTTATGATGGAATCAGGTTTAAACCAAGGTTTTTGATCAAAAGAGAAACACAAGTGAACCTAATTTAACCTAACTGAAAATAGGTCCGTTAGGTAAAGAAAATTCAACCTAACCGATCCCGAATGGGGTCGCGACATCCTATTATGCAGAATTAACCTTACAGTGTCAGCGAGGGACTAATAGACTATAAAAGAAAGCATTAAAAAAGTTTTTGATTAAAATCTCCATCCAATATGCCTCCCCTGATAGCCCGGTTGTGTTCTCATCGGCCTCGTATTTTAATCACAAAGACTTAATGGGCTTGTACCTTGATGAAACGAGACATAGTACCCTGTGATAGTACCGTATTGTTATGTATCTTTTGATAATTAGGGTTCCGTACCTCAAAAGAAAAAAACGGAACCCTTATAGGATCACTTTGTTCATCAACTTTGTTGACCGTCTGTCTGTCTGTCAAGACCCTTTATCTCACGAACGGGTTGAGGTATCAGGTTGAAATTGATATCATATATTAGGGTCCATGAACCACACAAGATCCGAAAATTTAAATTTTTACAACGAAGCAATCAAAAGATATGGCATTTTATTACCTCATCTCCATACATTTATGCAAAAAAGCAAAACCTACAGGGTACTTCCCGTTGACCTAAAATTATGAAATTTGGCAAGAAGCTAGGTCTCACAGTACAAATAAAGGGAAAAGTCTGAAATCATTAAATATGACAACTTTTCTCACAACTAATGGTAACCAATTGAGATGAGCTCCCGTTTCAAGAACATTCATATAAGAGAGGGGCACGGAGTAAGGAAGAGGGGTCAAGTTGAATGGTCGCGGAGGCGATTTTTGTTTTAGTTCTATTTCAAAAACGGAAACACTTGCAAACTTGAAAATTAGTATGTTTTAAGTGCACAAGCTATAAAATAACAACAAATAATAAAATTTGGTCAAGCGCGTGTCGGACTCAAAAAATCTAGCACATTAACTTACTGAAATTTCAACTAATACAATTATGATTATGTGGTGGTACGGAACCCTAGGTGCGCGAGTCCGACTCGCACTTGGCCGGTTTTTTTTTTGTATACTTCTACTTTCCCCCTATATCCTATCCTATCCTACTAGTCCTATCCTATCCTACTAATATTATAAACGCGAAACTTTGTATGGATGTTTGTTACTCTTTCACGTAAAAACTAGTGAATGGATTTTAAAGAAACTTTATCATAATATAGCTTATACATCGGAATAACACATAGGCTACAATTTATAAAGATATTGTGTGAATTGCCCAATTCTGCGCAGACGAAGTCGCGGGCACAAGTTAGTAATATACCTATATACTCAGAGTAAAAAACTATAGAGTCCGCCATATGCATATTCTGTATGAGCTAGTGAAGCGTGAAGCGTCTCACTCTCGCCCATGCAAGTCGGTCAAAAAACTCAGTTAAGTTTTACAAAAATCAAGATATCTTTAAAAATCTAATGTTTTAGTATAAAGTTTGTTTGCGAAATTGAAAATATATCGTTTTTTACGTGTGAATTGATCATTAATACTAGAAACGGAAGCGTAAATAATCCGTAATAGCCATTTTATGCGTGATTTTTAACACCGTTTTTTTCCTGAATGGTAAGTGTTTTCACCAGAAAAATTGTGTTAGTAGCATTTAATAGTCCCATGTCACATATTTCTCACAGAGAAAGATAAAAATTTTACGTTTTTAGGATTTGAAAAAAATTCCATACATTTTAGTATGGAGGTCCCTCGCAAGAAAGTGCTACGCTTATGGCTCCCTCCTTAGCAGCAAGAGCTGCTACTAAAACCTCCTTGAATATATAATTTCTTTCAAACTATTTTGTCCTCAAGTCAGTCTTAATTTACATAGCTTCCTCATTATCTTTCACAGGAACTTCCATTATCATTTATCTTTTATAGGAACTTACTCATTCAAGTTATTCTTAGATCAGTAATCTAAGAAATTATTCCTCCTCACTCATCTTTATACACTATGTACCTGTAAGTCTTGTGGTGGAAAAAATCTTACTCTATTCGGTTCGGTGTTATTTTTAGCTAATGTTGTTGCGAAATATTCAAACGTTGAGACTTAGATTAAGATAGGTAGACCTTGGATGCTACATAGGTATAAATCATAGTCTAAGAATCAGGGTTAGCCGCGTTTCATAATGTTGGGGTTTAATCCACTAGAGTCTAGTGGAGACGGATTATTGCTAAACTAAGAAAGTGTTAGGTGTAGAAAAACATTGGTGATTCAGGGGTAAGTATAAGGTATCTTTATCTTAGCCGAAAATTTTGTAATTTAGTTCATATATTTTTCTTAATTGCATCTTGTAGTTTAAACATAAAAGGAGTTCAACACTAAATGAATTTTAATTTCATATTCAAAAAGTTGGTATCTGACAGGTAAGTTTTGTAAGTTCATAGATATCACGGTCTTACAGTCTAGAAATCTTGTAAATAAAAGAAAAACACGGCTAGATAAATATTATTTCTACAATTATATAATTTTTTTAGGTACTTTTATCCAAACATTCGTTGAAATTTAATTAAAAATATTTCGACTTGTAAACAAAAACTATTGTCTAATGCATAGTCAAAATTATAGGACCTAAGTACCTGGTATTTCTGTAGGCAATAATGGAAATCTGTCACATAACACCGGTCAAATTTTCAAAGCAGGTAAGTCTATTCTCTATTACTTAAATTAGACCGCAAATAACCCCTTGTCAATTAGCACTAAGCTCGATTAAGGTGCGCTCATGCTTGAAAATCAAATCTGGCCCTTGCAGCCTGACTAATGAGGGGATAAACAGGGTTACGATACCGCTATTTGCGAGGTACGATACCGGTATTATAAGGTACCGGCTCCAGTAAATGGTAAACAAACCGTATCTGTAATTCTAACCGCGCGGATACCTCAATCCTTGAACCAATCCATCTTATACGGATGACGCTTACACCGCAGCGATCAGCTACTAAAATCAACTGTAACATCTTAAGTCACAATTACTACCCTGTACTATTATTTAATATCACGGAAACCAAACGGATGGAAACAACCTTTAAATAAAATAAAAGTAGGTAGGTCAGCTGTATAATTTCAAATCATTCAACTCCAGCTGAATTTTAATCCTAGCCAAGTCTTATTTTGAGCATGTCATCATTATCATCATAACATCCCATGAAACGTCCACTACAGGACAGGGAGCTCCCTCCAGATTTCTAGCTTTTGCTGGAAAAATGTGGAGGGGTGTGTAAATAAACCACATGAAATTTTTTAGCCAGAAAAGCGAACAGCTGTAAAACAAAGTTGGACATCCTTAAAAAAATCTATGTCTGGTGTCGTGTGGGGACCTACGAAGGAAACGACTAATTTTAGAGATTACTGATCGGGACCAGGGAAACATGATTACGTAGGATAAATATTCTGCTAGGTGCAGGGGTAAGAACACAATATTATGCAGCTATAGCTGTCTGGTTTAATTCCCGGGATTCTGGGATTTGTTGAGTCGGGTATTTGTTCCCCGGGTTCGGGTGTGTTTGTGAACGAGTTTTTGTGTGCCCAGAACCCACGAACGATACAGAATTTTCTAGGAGTGTGATCCTTGTTTTTTTTTGTTTGTTACGCAACGTTGTAATAGGCAGCCACGGCTCATGTATCATTATTTATTCGGCAGGCATTAGTACAGGCTTAGACGACTCCTTGACGGATTACATACGAAAGAAACTGCGGGAAAAAGACTAAGTAGGTACGGATTACTTACTTACATGTAAATTTTTGGAATCCATGGAGGCAAAACTTTTTTGTGCGTGTGTTTAATTTTAGTGGCCTTGTATTATTATTTAATCTTGCTGTGGAATTATTTTGTAAGTCATTGGTTCGATACAAAATTGATTACTTCTTACTGGCTGGGTCGCATTTTTTGAAGAGAAAAATGCAATTGATTTTATTTTATCTCTCATAAAATTATGTCAAGCGAAATTATACATTTATGGTCGTTATGGAAGAGTGTCCCGTGTGGTGCCGGCAAAGAATAGTACCAACCCATACATATCCGTGGGTGTCGTAAGAGGCGACTAAGGGTTAACTGGAGGATGGGCAGCAGCATCCTCCTTTGTATATTACATCTTACTTTCTGCGGTCACCTACAACCGCGGTCCATGGTGCCAGCCGTAACGCTAACAAGCGAGTTGACTATGGTACTTCCCTCCACATTTTTCCAGCAAAAGCTAGAATTCTGGAGGGAGCTCCCTGTTCTTTAGTGGACGTTTCATGGGATGTTACGAGTATGATGCATGGAAGAGTGAACATAATTTTAGTATGTTACTCAGACTATTAAACTTAACAACTTTTCCCAAGGAACTTAGGTCGAAATACGATTTTTTTTACCTCTCATAGAGACGTCGTCAGTTGATAGCGCGTCGTCAGTTGATAGGTTAACAATTTTTTTTCTTGTTTCGCCCTATATTTTTTGGAAAAAGTTGTTCAGTTTCATGGTCTTTCCCCAAGGAACATAGGTCGAAATACGAAAATCAAGTTTTGACCTCCCATAGAAACTGCATCAGCTGATAGCGCATTTTGTATGGGAGGTCAAATTTGGTTTTTCGCATTTCGACCTATGTTCCTTGGGAAAAGTTGTTCAGTATCATGAGTACATGCATATCTTTTGCTATCAAGAACTAGTTAAAAGTCATCCTATATATTTAAAGACTTGATTCATAGTATTATTTTGAGATATTGCTTTTCAAATATATTTAAACAGTCAAAGCAAAGTCAAGCTTGACGCATAAGACTTTGTACCATTTTTATTCCAATCACTGTTGGAGCTAGAGAGTCACACAGCCGCTCGTCAGTGGAAACACTTTGACCTTGAGCGGGTCTCTGGTTTCTAGCGTCGTGCTGGTTCAGCTTATACTGGTTTTGTTTCTACGTGCTAGCTGTCGTGCGTACTAACAAAAAAATTTTACCTACCCCATACGTTCCTTGCAAGTACTCGTAATATCTTATTAAAAAGTTCCATAACTCAAGAACTATGAGCTCTACATGATTCCACGATTTCCACGTTTAACGACCGTTATACGAGCCAGTGCGTCCCCTTTCGAAGGATATGTCTCGTAATATCCGTGTAAGAATCCTAAACTGTTATACATAATCCTAATGTACCTACTTTAACCAGGTTTTAAAAAAGTTCGCGCAAAACTCTCATAAGTTTTCTATATGAAGGCCTAATCCAATTCAAAATGCCAAAATAAGTGCTGTAGAGGTTCCAAGCCTACGCTATGAAATCAGATTATCTACCTAGAGAGTTTCATCTACAGGGTTTTATCTAAGCAATAGGATGTTTTATACGTTTCGATTTGAACATCAAGAACATTCGATTGATGGCATTTATAGATGAGCGCGATTTCTGCGTATCTAGTCATTTCTTTTACCCTTTGCGAGTTTCTATATATCTTGTCTGTCTGTTAGTTCCTCAACGTCGAAAATACTTAAGACACAAATCACAAGTCTGGAGTAGGTATCGGGTGTACGTAGACATCTAAGGAAAAATACATAACTTGCAGTCTATTTTCGCATTTTTTTTGGAAAACTTCGTACTAAGAAGCGCGTGCCCTTTGGTTATTGAAATCTCTGCTCCATTACATCCTCGCCTGCGACTCGGCCTGCAGTTATCGAACCTGGGGTGTTATCACTATTTACTTTCTCAGAACCTAAGTTCTTAGATTAAGTTTACAACCTACAATTACGTATTAAAGTAAATATCATCGACATTCATGAACAGTGCTTAAAAAGTTGCTAAATATACCTAATAACAAATATTTACCATTGATTGACCAGGATCAAGGGCCTAGAAAATGTTTTTTTTCACCTTACAAGCTAGGAAAACTGCTTTATTGGTGCAAATGTTGTTTTTGGCCGCAAGCGTGGAAATGGTCTTTGAAATTAGAACTTAATGATGAAATAGGGTACAATGTACTAGAGCTATTCGTTAGCATATGCCTTGCCAAAGTAAGGTGTAAAATTGTGTGTTTTGCTCGGCAGCAAAGTTATTTCGCGTCTCGTGCCTTGAAACCCTCGCTATGCTCAGGATTCTACTTTTAAAGTAAATAAAGGCCCTGTTCATTATTTATTATAACTAGATACATAATAATAATGTCAAAAGGCACAAGATTACAATTAAGTGAAGCGCGAACCAAGTTTCTAATTGCAGCAGCTATCCAACTTCGTGAGGCTCGAGCAAGAAAGCTCTCATATTCCAAGAGAACCTGCAAGTCCATTTCTAGTACGAAGTTTCAACTATTAAACTAATGTACGGTCAAGTTTGTAGAAGGAATTGTTTCTTGGTAAAGGACAGTGGATTTATTTGGAATATCATGTGTAATAAGAAAATCAACAATACAATTTTATTTTTGTTTATTATTCTTACAGTACCTTCTCAGCCAAAGTTTGAAAAGAAAATGAATCTGTCGGTTTTTTGATGACAATGATGGGGCCAAAGTTATCGTCAATTCTACTCTGATTAGTAATATTTTGCTTTATAACAATTTTATTTTATATTTATCTATGCCTTTTATATATTTATTATGTATTTGATGCACTTATTTTAATTATTATCTGTAATTCTGTATATACCAGCCTACATAGTATTTTTAACGATTATTTATTTATTTTTAAATGCTTATTTATTCATCTTATTTATGTATTTATTACATAACATCTCACGACATTGCGTCACAATTTAGTATTTTATCAAACTGTCATCTAAGAACTTTATCTTGTTTAATTAAATTATTTAACCGCAGTTGTATTACCAACATACATAAAATTATATTTGTATTTATCATATGGTTCCATCCTATCAAACTACCACTGCATGTCAGGAAACTCCCTCCAGAATTCCACCTTTTGCTGAAACAATGTAGAGGTAGCGGTAATTTAAGTACCATAGTCACCACGCTTGTTAGCGTTGCGGCTGGCACCATGGACCGCGGTTGTCAGTACCATAAACCGCGGTTGTTGGTACCATGGACCGCGGTTGTTGGTGACCGCAGTACGTAAGATGGTACGATACGTGATGGATGACACAAAAGAACACTGCTACCCATCCTCTTGTTCACAATCCCTTAGTAGCCTCTTTCGACACCCACGGGTAGAGATGAGTTAGTACTTTACGGGCACCTCAAGGTTCAAAAACACGGTTCTTATATCATAGGTATATAAATTTTATAATGAAGAACGACTCCCTGTCTAGCGGTGGTTGTCTTTTGTGGGTTGTAAAGGATGTTATGATGAAATACACAGATACACTTTTCGTAGCATTATTAGTACTACGTCGTAGAACCATCTCAGTTTTCTATTTGACTACGTCGTAGCGCTTCAACTACGAACACTAATTAGCTACTGATTGGCAGTGAAGTTGAAGCTTGTTGCCTTTGACGCTTATATCTTTGTGTATCTTCTCGGTACACAGGGTTTGAAACTGCAAATCTCATCATGAAACAGAACAAGGTTTCAAATACCTATTTTTTTATTCTTTATACAAACTGTCAGGACCCACTTGTCATAAATAAAAAAACCGGTCAAGTGGGAGTTGGACTCAAGCGCCGAGGGTTCCGGTATACTTTTAGTATTTTTGGAAGCAATAAAGTCCATTTTTAGAACCGCAAAACTAAATTTGTTCGTAAAGGTTTTTTGCCGATTTCTAAAAAACTGTGCAACTTAGAAAGATCGTTTTAATTTTGCTGCAATATTTACATAAACGTTTATCGACTGTCATTAATTCAGACTTTTCCATTAACAAACTTTGGAGATAAGGGGGGAACGGTATTTTAATTGACATTTGTTATCATAACTTGAAAACTAAGAGTTGTAAAAAAATACAAAAATATATTTTAGAATGTACAAATAAAGTCCTTTCATGTGATACCCCACTCGACCTAGTACCGATAATTTGGAATTTTGCCCCTCCTATTTGGGCCCCCTTTACATTAATAATCATAGTTTTTTCTTAATTCTTTCACGTGCAATTAAGTTGGACAACCAAATTCTAAAACTGTTCCAAATTTCAAGTCGATAGCGTGAGTGGTTGCTGAGATATACAGGTGTGACAGACAGACAGATAGACATAGCGGCACCATAAGGATTCCTTTTTTTACCATTTTGGTATCGGAGCCCTAAAAAATGGTGTATTCTTAAAATTCGTAGAACACAAATAGTTAGTTTTGCAAAAATATACCAATCTCCTGCATACATTAACTTTTAAGATGAATTTTCAAAATTGATACCTTAAAACATCAGTAATTTTAGCAATATTTATTAAGAAATGATAATAATTATGTAATAATGTATTGCAAACATTTTTCTTCTTCGGAAACATCTGTTATTGAGCGTGAATTCTGAATTTCACAAACAATTTCAGAATATATTTTACTCCTCCATGTGTATAGAGTTTCATGGATTTGAAATTCATAAATTCATGAATTTCAAATTCATGAAATTCTGAATTTCAAATTCTAGAAGAAAGCTAGGACATGGAGGAGAATTTTTTTTAGCCCAACAAATTTGATTCGTAAATACCATATAAAAATATTTTTTATATCTTTATCCTTAGCATATTTAATAAAATTTTGAGAATAAGAAAACCACTTCAAGATGACTTTTTATTGAATGTTTCAAAATGCGTAAAAGAAATCCCGAAATACACAAACATGGACTCTGCATTTTCTTCCTCATGTAAATACCTAATTGGTATGAATAAATGTATTTAAAGCTCCGTAAAAAGTTCTTCAACTTCAAAGAACTTGGGTGACTTTATTGTAGACTCATCTTTTGAAAACCTTCGGAATCAATATGAGCATTCATCTTTGGTATGAGCAAAGGTATGAGATACAAATACTGTCTTTTTGCATGTAAAATTATTATAAACCCCAAGAGCTATTTTTATAAAAAAATATTGTTACTTTATTTTTATTTAAAATTTATCTTTAAACAAAAAAAATGTTACAAACATTTGACATCAGCAATCAAAATTAAGATTACATGGGGGCACTGTGGCCTTTGTCCAGTAGTAGACGTCTTTCAGCTGATATGATGATGATGACTGTGATGGTTTTTCCTTTGGGAATCTTATGCTAATCTGCAGGCAGCCCCATCCAGTTTAACTGACAAAGATGAAATAATAATCCACTTTAGAAAAAGATTTTGCGTCTTTTCTGTTACGCAGTTGGGATTTTTGTTTTGAATATTTATTTTTTTAATTTCCACGCACATTATAGTCTTATCTCATAAATAAAAGTTTCTCTGACCGACTACACTCAATAAAAAACAGGATTGGCTTTGGAAATAATTTATTGCTCAAATTGGCTGAGCTTGTACCTGGGTCTGAACTTTTAGGCCGGCTAGGCAAACAGAGCTTGATGTAGACCCCAATTCCACTGATCGATGGCTTTCGATACGATCAAGTAATGTGACCTCTCAGACCTTTTGAGCTTGAGTAAACTAACTAAGCTTATTTTTAGTTCAGTTCTGTGTAGATACACGGGTTATATTTTTTGGCTGAGATGTATATATAGGGTACTACAGATAAAGATAAGAACATATTTTAGACTATTACACTTTTCCCCGTCCTGTGTGGTGCCGGCAAAGAATAGTACCAACCCATACACACCCGTGGGTGTCGTAAGAGGCGACTAAGGGTTAACTGGAGGATGGGCAGCAGCGTCCTCCTTTGTCTTACATCTTACTCACTGCGGTCACCTACAACCGCGGTCCATGGTGCCAGCCGTAACGCTAACAAGCGAGGTGACTTTGGTACTACTATGGTACTATGGTGCTACACTCTTTGCTACACCCTTACAGGGTATGTACATTATCAATAACTGTTGTATGTACACTTTGCAATGAATAAATACTAATACTTCCCCTCCACATTTTTCCAGCAAAAGCTAGAATTCTGGAGGGAGCTCCCTGTCCTGTAGTGGACGTTTCATGGGATGTTATGATGATGATGATGATGACACTTTTCCCCAAGGAACATGGGTCGAAATACGAAAAACTATATTTGACCTCGCTTGGATAGCTATCACCTGATGCAGTATCTATGGGAGATCGAAAATTGATATTCTTATTTCGACCTATGTTCCTTGGGAAAAGTTGTTCAATTTCATGGACAAAACCACCTCTTAAAATATCCAGCGTGATAAAAAAATAAGGTAAAAAGTTACTTCAGACGAATACAAATACCTTACCTACGAGTACCTACATTCTCAAATGAATATTGTAGCTTTAACTAGACGTCGCTGTTATTGCCGAACCCGTAACAACGCAACTGTATATTTCGCATGCAAGCCATTTTAAATAGAATATTCCTTACCCTACTATTTAGAAGACAAACTATATTTCTATACCTACTATGAAACGAGCAATATTTGTAATCGGTTTCTCAAAAACTGTATTTTTAAGCATTTGTAAAAAAAAACGCGTTTTAGGCAAGAACCTACAGCGCCATCTGTTGGCGGGTAGCAAAGCTTGCTCACCCGATGAAATTTTTATGTTGAGGTGGCTATTATAGAGCGAAGCTTGGTCGCCCAGGTACTTCCATATAACACCTTACTAAGCTAAAATGCAAAGTAAAATGTAGCTAGATTAGTGCTACCTTAGTCCAGTAAAAATACGGTTTTGCAAAACATTAAATGTTAATAGCTACTTTTTTGTGTATATCGTATTTAAATATGATGTTAAGAAGCAATATTTACGAATCCACCTAAAATTTAAAGCGGAACATTTTTTTCGAATAACAGCTAAGGCAAAAATAGTAATAGACAATTATATACTTTATGTCATAGATTAACGTATACTTAACATATAGGCATAAAAATCCACCATAAATATATTTAAAAATATCAATTTGTTTCAAAATATAAAATCTACACTTATATTTACATATAAGATCCAATAAAGTCGAGGTAAAATAATATAAATAAACTGAGTTAAACTCAACCTTTTTAAATGAAAGAGATTCTTATATAAATTCACAAAAATTCCATACTAAATAAATAAAAAGTTTTTTGTAATCGCTGGTTTACAATGATTTTGTAAACATTTATGTTGGATTTGCCAAAAATGTGATTACTTAGCACTATTTAAATTATTAGAAAGCAAAACGGATCTATTACTATTTTTGGTTGCGAAGATAACCTTTACTTAAATTTCGTGCAATAAAAGTTAAACAATACAAAAACGCTAATATTTTTAGGTGGATTCATGTAAAATATGAAATTATGAATATATAGCAAGCCGTAAATAAAATAAAAAATCTATTAACATTTTTTTCCGAAATTCCATATTTTTTTAATGTTTAGACGGCAAAATAAATAAATAAATGAAGTAAATTTAGGTGGATTCCATTAAAAAGCTTTACACAGAAATATAATCTATCGATCTGAAAAAGAATCACGGCTATTATCAATTATTTCCGTTTCGCCATACAATCTCTCGTAATTTTACTGGAGTACCTACCCATACTGTGAGTTTATCGAATTGGGTATTTATTATGAAAATGAAGGTATTTTCGGTTTTTAGGGTTCCGTATCTAAATAGGAAAAAAACCGGCCAAGTGCGTGTCGGGCCACGCTTTTACGATTTTTTTTTATCGCAAAGCAGGTCTCGCAAATTTCAACAGTAGGTACCTGGGCGACCGAACATCGCTCTTTATTAGCCGCCTCAACATTAAAATATCACCGGATGAGCAAGCTATGCTACCCTCCAACAGATAGCGCTGTAGGTTTTTCTCTTTTTTTTATTTTGAAAGTGTTTAAAATTTAAGCATCTAACTAAATCAACGCAATAAGAAGATAGTGCCATGTACG
Organism: Athrips mouffetella; assembly: GCA_947532105.1. Taxonomy (NCBI): domain Eukaryota; kingdom Metazoa; phylum Arthropoda; class Insecta; order Lepidoptera; family Gelechiidae; genus Athrips; species Athrips mouffetella. The sequence goes on from OX383959.1 coordinate 8,093,100, forward strand.
TTCCCACCATTAATGAAGCAAACCAAAACATATACGGAACTTACTGTTGACCTAATGTACAGGCAAAAGTCATGGTTTTGACATGATGGACACTGTCATTTTTTTCCTGAAAGTTTTTTTTTTAGGCCAGAGGAAGCTAAACAGGAATGTACCGATACGGACTGTGTTCATATGGGCGCGTATTTATTGCTAAATACGGCCCTTAATAACGGCGGAGATGTTTATCTAAACGACTGTACGTTTGCATCGAATGTGACGCCATTCTACCGCCGACTGTACTTAAATCAAGTACACTCAATGACGGTAATGTTGGTATATTTTTTTCTTCACCCTTGCTTTGACAGTTTTGTACTCTACTCTCTGTGAAATGGCAACCACTCCTTTTTTAAGTAGGGGTACTTATAGTCCGGTCGCTTAATGTCTTATGTCGCCAAATTCACCAAATTGCACCAAATTCTTTTCAGGTACTAGTTAGGTACATAGCTCTCAATTTTTGATAGGAGCCAATTCTTGAATTAAAAAAAAATCCATTGAAAATTGAGAACTATGTACCTAACTAGTACCTGCAGCTCTCAATTTTTGATAGAAGACAATTCTTGAATTTTCAATGGAAATTTTTTGAAATTCAAGAGTTGGCTCCTATCAAAAATTGAGAGGTATGTACCCAACTAGTACCTGGAAAAAATTTGGTGAAATTGTAAGGCGTGTCTAAGTGAAACAGCTAATTGACCGCACTATTAATATTTCTTTTTATAATAGGGAAAGTGTAAGAATTACTTAATCATTATCACTCCTAAACGTCCAAAACTAAAAACCGCAATATAACCGCATGGTTTGTTTTGTACAAAACACGTTTTGGCTATAGAATTTTGAAGATATCGTAATAGGTTAAAATATCGCTAGGTGATAAAATATCACAATTAAAAACCCTGATAAACAAAAGGTAAATCATAGAACATTCAAGTTACCTATCAAACACCACTTTATATTCAACGAATATCATTTAGCTTTAAAAGTAAAATCTGTAAGTTTGAGTTTTTAAGCCGCCATCACACCTTCCTTAATTCAGAAACTAATTCGGCATACATTGCTCTTTGAAGTAAGAATATTGGAATTAACAGAACCAAACCTCCTAGCAATGTATGCCGAATTAGTCTTTGAATTTAGGAAGGTGTGATTGCGGCTTTCATGGGATATTTATCTCCCGATGATATTCAAGACTTAGACTCCAGAATATGGAACAAATAGTTCTATAAGTAAATTAATTTACCTTACCTACCTCTTTGAAAGACTTGAGATGAGCAGGCAAAGAAATAAGTAAGGGGAGGTTTCATTGACCATAAGCATTTCGCCAAGATGTTTTTCCAAAGCTGTCTAAGGTAGCTACTCGTACATACACATGTTCGAGTCGGCATGTTCTGTTCGACTTTTTCTTAGAACTTGTGTTGTTGTGAGTTGTTGTGCCGAACATGCCGAATCGAACATGTGATTAGCTACCCTTAAGTCAGCTTTGACAAACCTCTTAATATGTTCTGGCGAAATACTTATGAAGAATGAAACCTGTTACACTTTAATAACTGATTAAGAGGTCTTAAAACCTTCAACCTCCTGGTTTCGTGTGGTGCGAGCCAAGAATTAGTACCAACCCATCGCTACCCGTGGGTGTCGCAAGAGGTTACTGGGCTTATTAAACGAAGGATGGGCAGCAGCACCTTTCTGTGTATCGTACCATCTTACATACTGCGGTCACCAAAAAGAGCTATTGCCAGCCACAAGGCTTACAAGCGTGGTGACTATGGTAATTCCCCTCGAAAGTACCACGCCTTTTTTGCTGGAATTCTGGATGAAGCGTCCTGCAGTGGACGTTATGAAAACCTTTAAAACTTTTTAGGAAATTCCGTTGGACTATCGCATTTCCCTCTTAGCTCTTACAAAGAAACTGTAAGTAATCATTTATTCACTCCTACCAATGGGAATTGGGAATGGAAGTATTAAAAAGTTGCTTTCAGAGAGAAAAGTTTATTTCGCGTGACATGTCAGTATAAACTTTTGGGGTAGGTACCTACTTACAGCTTCTTTCGACTTCCAATATATAAGGTAGACGAATATACAGGTTGTTTGGAATGTGTCTGCAAACCTCTTATGTGGTTGTTCTACCTTTGAAACTGAACAACTTTTCCTGAGGACCATTGGTCTAAAAATATTTTTCAACGTCCTATAGAAACTACGAGTACAACAGCGTATTTTGTACGGGAGGTCAAAAAATTTTATTATTCATTTTTCGACCTATGTTTCTAAGGGAAAGTTGTTCAGTTTCATGGTTAGAGCAACCACCCGAGAGGTTTGCAGACATTTACCAACCAAACACCCTGTATACACAGGTTGTAGATATTGCATTGTCATCCGATTCACATATGCATGCAAAATTTCATCTCAATCGGAAACCGATTGAGATTCTCTTTTCTGTCGGGTATTTTGTTATTTGAAAAAGTTTTTTTTATTTAGTACTTTTTAATTTTTTTTATGCCCTATGACACTCCTATAATGAATACGAACCTAACGACATCTGTTGAAATCTATCAAGCCGTTTAGGCTGCAAAGCGCGACAAAGAAATCGACATACATACATACATATATACATACATACATACACTCGAAAAACATAACCCTCCTGTTTTAGGGCAGTCGGGTAAAAAAAATAGCATTCCCCCGCCCTTATCTCCGAAGTTTGTGAAAGGAAAAATCTAAATTAATTACAGTTGATAGAAAATTGTGTAAATACTACAGAAAAATAAAACGACTTTTCTTAGTGGCACAGTATTTTTGAAATCTGCCTATAACCTTTACATACAAATTTATTTCAGGACTTTATTGCTTCAAAAAATACTAAAAGTATATCGGAATCCTCAGCGCGCGAGTCCGACTCGTACTTGACCGGTTTTTTCATAGTAGTCCTAAATGCTCCACTGCTTGGCAAAGACCTCTTCCTTTCCAAAAATCACGATCATGGGCCATGTTTTGGCTATCGGCTTCTAAAGTGTCTAGATCAACGCGCCATCGTTTCCTTAGGTCTTCCTCTTTTCGCCAGCTTTCGAGGAAGTAAATAATTATTTAACTTGACAAATTTCTCCAATAAAATAACAAATGTTCTTAACGGCAAAAACTGAAGATTGACGATTGGCCATTGGGTAGAATAATTTCATAAAGAGAAAAAGTATTTCGGTCACTTTCGAGAACGTTCTTCGATATTTCTACGTTTAACTCAATGAGGTCAAATGCGTCCCTCACTCATAAAAATATTTGGTCTTTGTTACAAAAAATGTGAAGGTACTTTGCTTGTACGAGTAGCTACTTTACTGAATTGAGGCTAGGAATTCCACCTTTTTATTTCCTTTTTAGCAACAGAAAACATAATTTTATATACGTGTTTTTTCACGAGTAGCCTCGGCGTACCTATTGATACAGGGTTTTTTTTTATCACCCCGGATATTTTCAAAGGTGAAACTGAACAACTTTTCCCTAGAAACATAGGTCGAGATATGAAAAAAAAAATTCGACCTCCCTTACAAAATGTGCTGAAGTTTTTATGGGAAGTCGTAATATTTTTTTTGGACTTCGAGCTATGTTCCTCACAAACATTCACATTTCATGGACAGAACCACCTCTTAAAATATCCGGGTTGATATAAAACGAAACCGAAATATAACGTTCTCTTTGTACAACCTACAAGGTACGCACGGCAGCAAGGAAGTGGAAACGAAGCTATAGCATAAGCTGAACTAGCGCTACAAACGCCCGGAACCTGGAATTCTCAAGGACACAGTGTTGCGACTGACGTGCGGCCGTATGTGCCTACCGGTGAAACCGGTTTGAAAAAAGAACAAGGGGGTGATCGTGGTAATTTCAACGATATTACCAAATCAAAAACGTTTGCCAGCACTTAGTAAAGACTTAGCACGGTGGGGCAGGGGGTGCTAAGAATCCCCGGCAGATGCCGAGCTACCAGACGTGGCCGCTAACGATGGGCCTTATCAGGAAGCTCAAAGTCACTCAAGATCCGCAGAAAAACTAAAGTAACTGACATAGCCCTGAGAATCGCTAAACTAAAGTGGCAGTGGGCAGGGCACATCGCAAGAAGAACCGATGGCCGATGGGGCGTAAGGGTTCTAGAGTGGCGACCACGTACCGGAAGACGAAGCGTTGGCAGGCCCCCACAAGGTGGACCGAGGATCTGGTCAAAGTCGCGGGATGCCGCTGGATGCGAGCAGCGCAGGACCGGTCGTCATGGAGATCTTTAGGGGAGGCCTATGTCCAGCAGTGGACGTCTTTCGGCTGATATGATGATGAAAGACTTAACAAAACTTTTGAGGCAAACGTTTTTGTTACCACGATCACCCCCCCAGGTTTCTAAACCCTGGTTGGCTCACTATCAACCACGCTAAAGCCAGTCAAGCAGTACGATGTGAAACTTCGAAAACTACAAAATTAAAAAAAAATAAGCAAGGACAATCAACAGCGCGTCATGCTTGACACTAATGAGAGGAATTAGAAATGTATAAGGTCCACTGTGTCAGGCTTAACGTGCTCTTGACTGTACCTATAGGTTAGTTAAGTTGGTATTTATTATGTAAAACGCATGTTAGGTTAGGGAAAGCTATTAGACCGTAAGGGTGAAAAAGTCATGTTATCCTACGTCATCTAGTACACGAAATTCGCAACTTTGTAGCGATAGTAGTCGCCTAATAGGCCCACAAAACGTTGGTCTGCCAATCCGAAACCTGGCAGGTTTTGTACAGTTGGAGAGAAAAGGGGTTAAATGACAGATTACACGAATGAAATCTATTCGTAGAAATAGAAGGTACTGTACAGATCTGAAGTCCCTTCATATAGGATCCTCAAATCAGATACGTGAAAGTTTTGGCCAAGGTTGATCGTCTAGAATAATATCCTTTAAGAATATTATATTTTTCCTGAATCCTACGTCATTCCGTTTTATATATTTATAATATCTTGTAATTTACAGATTCTGCTCGGTGGAGAGTGGCAATAGAAGAATGAAAAAGAAACACACTTGTTATTTTAATACTTATATTAGAATATAAACCTAATCTTTACATGTCTAATTTATGTTATTTATTTTATTTTATATCACTATTTATTTAAATTTAGTTTCATATTGACAGGAGTAGTTCATCTGAATTCATGTAGTTTCATCAATTTAGGAAAGGTTTCATCTCATTTACAATGCAATATTAGAGCCGATAAGTTTCTGAAAAGAAACCTATGTTAATATAAACGAAGTAATAAAAATAATGTGGGGACAATCCCCAGGTTTGGGGCACCGCCATCGCCCCAAGCAGCTCGTCCTAGGCCTCCTCTACCCTAAGTCCTAGGTCCGAGGCATATCATCACCCAGCTCACGATGACATGACGCTAAACTACCCTAACAATCCAACTGGATCGTCAGGATTCTGATCATCCTCGCGAAGCTGGATATCCCATCGAAACCTTAAACTACAGTAAAGACTAGGGTTAATGTATGTGGAGAGCGGAACTAACTAACCACAGTACAACCCAGACGGTGATGATGTCTCCCCCCGGTATGTTCATGCCCCGCGTCAAACCCGACTCCCACGTGGCCCACCTTTAAGGGACGATCACTGACTCATCCAGGGTTCACAGGGTATTGACTATTTCTTTTAGTCACCCATACCAGAGCTGGTCACCGAGCCCGCCAGGCACACGAAGCATACAGTCTTCCTTTAGGAAAACAGGGCACTCTCCATCATGAGCTATAAGAGCTCTTCCTGTAATCCCTCCGGGCAGACAATGACCGACATCATCGAATCCCTTAGTTTGTTTTGAAATAAGTTAAACTGAAAATAATTAGCCAGCTCCACACGTCCAAGTGTGAAGTCTGTACTAGATACGGGTATAGTATTATTGCTTGCATGGCCAGCCTAGATCAATAACGGTTTTATAACGAGAGACATAAAGAGTTTGAAGGGCAATCTCCCTCCCCCCAGTCACTGAGTGACTTTATTGCACCAACAAGGTCTCCGTATATCCTTCATAGCTCTCACTTGTGATGCGTAGCTAAATCTCTTTTCCGTTACCAACCCACGCAGGACAAGGATTATGTAGAGTAACCCCAGTCTAAACACTCATTTAAATAAAATGAATTGCATCTAAACTATAATGGGATTACCCAGCATATTTCGAAGAAGAACATATAAGAAGTAAGTATGACAAAAGATTACTGAAGGTAATCCTTAAGTAAAAGTGAAGTATGATGACCAGAACCGAGAAGATTCGGGATAGTAGTATCTAAGCTAGGTTGGGCCAAACATTTATGATTTAAGATCTTAAGGGAAAATCAAAAGCATCGAGTATTCAAAACCAAGAACACTGGGAGAATTTAGCGTAAACAACACTAGCTAAAACTCGATGTTCTTTTAAAGAGGACTCAAAAGAAGTATAAAAATGGGGTTATTGTATATACTTAAATATTCGGAACTTATTTACAATGAAAAGAAACTAAACATTATAACTTCTGTTCCATTATTGTTTTCAAGAATCTATTTAGTAAAGTTAAGGTGGTTTCACACTGAGTCAAAGTATAATTTTAAGTATGATAATTTATGACAAGTTTTATTAAGGGAAAATTAAAACTTAGAATCTTATAAAGTTTAGATTCCTGTATGATTCAATGAAGATTAAATAAATTATTTAACTACTTTAGGATGACACACATAAAGTTCAGAGGTCCCCCAAGGTCAGAGTGTCGTACAGCCGTCGCAGCCTTATGGGCGAACGTCGTCAACACACTTTACAAGAAGCAACCCACGAACGAACGTAATGTCTCCATCAAGAATATTCTTCCTATTGATTCAGGACAATTCTAATTTATTCCTTATAAACAATTTAATGTCATTTGACTAAACTAGAATGTCCCTTCACATAAGAAGAAAGTTTTATGTTGTCTAACTACTCTACATTTGGTAATCTAACGCTAAGATCAGGAGGTCCTCCCGCGGTATATGCCACTCAAACGACGCATCCAATAATGGGCGAGCGTTGTCAGCACATAACACAAGAAACACTATTTCCAAAATCCAACGTTAAAACACCTTGCTAATATCCTTCCATTTGTATTGGAGTAACTCCAATTCATCCCACACATACAGAAGAGGGAATTCAGGATGAATCAGCGAAACCTCACACAAATAGAAAGAGAAGAACTTTAGTATCAGACCCTTTTAGGCTTGAGGGCTCCGGCCCAAGAATGATTAAAATAAATAAATCCGAAGGTTGATATTATCAGATAGACTTAGACAGATACTCCAGTGACACGCGACATACATTAGCCACATCCAATATAGTGGACATCGGGGACACATGTCACGAGGGCATCCATCCATGCTTGGTTGAACTAAATAAACCTGAGAGCAGGCATTTCTTAATCTCAAAATCTGGGACTCCTATAGTATGAAAGTAAAAGGAAAGATAAGCACCTCCTATGAGCTTGAGTACTGAGATGTAGTAATGCTCTCAGCATGTTCCAATTTTGGGAAATTGAGGCAAAAGATTCAAAATCACTATCAAAGCAATTTATTATTACTTGAAATATTATTATTTATAATATTCACTCTACTTAAAATTACCCTTTATTTCACAATAAAATATCACAATCTATATCCAAGTTTTAGTTTTCAGATATATATTATTTTAAGATTTTGAATTGACGTTCTAATTCTTTTGATCTGACGGAATATTTTTCTTAAATTTTATCATATGAAGACATTAGTATATTAAAAACTGGAATTTTGATTTAGGGCCAAAGATTTTATATTATTTTCTAAAAATGGTAATTATTTAATGTATTAATATTTTCTTCCATTTTGATTTTGGGTTTTGATTTATTTTTTGTTAAAGAGTTAAAAAATTTATAAAGATTTCAAAATAGCGTCTAGCTTTGAGTAAAACTAAATCAAAAATGATTTATTTGTTGACTATTTGACAATAATGTCAAATAGACAATTCTACCTAAAAAAAGTATAAAAATATACATCGTTTAAAGTCTCCTTGAATTGATGATAATAATATACATCGTCCAAAGCCACCCCTAATCGATGACAATATATATACATCAGAGTCCAGTTTCCATGATTTCACCAAGGACTATTTTAATCAATTTCTCTGTAAAGGAAAGAATTAAACACAATGAAATTTACATTACCTTTACAATCCAAGCAATACCTTTTATAGCCTTCACGCTTTATCATTTGTGGTTTGCTTTTCCATGTCTATAATGTTCCTTGTAATTCCTGTACCTGTTTAGAAATAGAACATTATCCTGCCTAGCTATACGCGAACAAAGACACTTGTAGAACTAGATTATACTTAATTATGGGAAAAGAAAATCTTTATTACTATCTACAAATAACGACTCAGATTAGAAACACAGTATGTTATAATTTCCGCAGAGTTATTAATGTTTACAAACGAAAATCATTAAGTGGGAATATCAATTTACTTAAAGTATCACACAGTACAAGCCTCTTATGACCTCGCAGGTAGATCTGTAAAGCTGCAAATATTCTCCAATCAACTCTTCCTCTTTTGACATTGAAATCTGATTTTCTCAACGTTATTTAGCTCACATAACCTGGAAGAAACTATAAATTTCATTAAGTCACATTTCACCTTAACTCAAATACACACAACAACTTTGAACCGAAAATAAATAAAAGATGGAAAACCACAAAATTGAATACTTACATAACATTAGTTTCACTCCACTTATTCTTTACACTTTGGAATCAATCCCTGAATGTTAGCATCTTGAAATTATGCGCAAATAAACCTTCCTATACTATATCCTACACGAAGCAATCCCTATCTTTATCTCAATTGAAGGAATCCACAATCCAGGATCATAGCCTCCTTCAAAAGATTCATCTCATCAGCTGTATGAATTCTATTTTTTTCGCGAGCTACAAAACAAAAAAAAAATTATAACTCACAGAAAACCAGCATACTATCGACTTTTCTTTCACAGACGTCTCAAAGTAACATCAAGAATATTTGGAACGTTTACCGATTCCATTCTTCCATTTTTCTCCGTTTTTCCCAAATTTTCCTTGCTTGACGGCTCAAAATCTCTCTCACCTGAAACTTTAAAACATGTTAAAATTCTATTTGAGCTCCATTGCCCTCACTATTCAACAAATCCTGATTCTTAGTTTTCTTCTGTTGCTTTCGTTTATCAAAATTTTAGCAACTATTCATTTTTATCAGCAAAAATAGCTTTTTTCCTTCATTTTCCTTTTTCGACCCTTTCCCGACCCTGTCACGACTGTCACTCCTTGTCATATTTTTCTACTCCCCGTTTATCGTTACACTTCTTGACACTTCCTCTAAATAGTATTTTATGCATTTAAAAAATTTTTTAGGGTTCCGCAAGTGCACAGCCTCCCCCAAAATTTTATTATTTCGAAAAATCTAAGAAAACCCTTTTTTTTTTCGAGAATTCTAAAATTTTCAATTTTAAATTAATTTTTTTTTTATTATTATTATTATTATTATTATTTTATTAAAATAAAACCTCCTATATTGGCCCTTAAATTTTTTTTTTTATTCACAAATACAATAAACAAAACAAATAACTAAACTACTAATATTATAAATCATTAAACTAAATTAATTTTTTATTCAAAATTATTAAAATTATTTAACATGTTTATCTAAATTTAGATTTATTTCAGTTCAACCCTGATTATATAACCAAATTAAATTTGTATTAAATTATAAATTATTATAGTTCATTATATTTTTTTTTTAAAACGAAGTCGATTTAATAATGCCAGTCAATTCACTAACAAATTGACTCACTATATACTATAATCAAAATAGTCTTCTAATATTAATTATTAAATTAAAACTAATAAAATTATATTAATTAGGTTGTGACCAGGAATATCTCAATTCCTCTAAAGTTAAAATTTATGATATAGTCCCGTGAAAATCTCAATAGCTAACATCCTAAGTATAATATTTAGCCAAATGGACTGCATTATAAACTCCTTTGACACTTTGAGTTTCAGGATCAACGAGAATATACACATTAGCATATTTTATTCCTCCAATTCGATATGGTCCATCATATAATAAATCAAATTTCTTAGTTTTATTTCGACTAGAATCCGATTTATTAAGCCTCCTTAATTTTACCAAATCACCAACTTGAAAATCTATCAACTTATGAGTTCTATTGAATCTATCCTGCCGCTTCTGACTCGAAAGTCTAAGGTTTTCTCTAACTTCCTCTCTAATTTGGTCTAACGTTTTATTCGTGAGTGCCCGTGGTAGAAAACAGTCTACTTTAAGTTTCTCTGAATTTCCAAATAATATTTCATTAGGAGAAAATTTCGTACTCTCGTGGAACGTATTATTATACAATTCCTCAATCTCCAACAAGTAATGATCCCATCTAGTATGGTCATCATGACAATAAATTCTAAAGAATTTGTTTAATTCTTTATTCACTCGTTCTGTAGTGTTAGGTCGAGGATTACGAATAGTAGTATACAAAGTCTTAATTCTCAAGGCTCTGAGTCCATTTTTCCACTTGTGACTAATAAATTGTTTTCCGTTATCTGTCATAACAGCCTTAGGTTGTATTATTTCAGTGAACACTCTCATACAATAAAGCACTGAGTCTGCTGAAGCTCCACGAAGTCCGAAAAGTTTAATAAATTTACTAAAAGAATCCTGTATTACAAAAATGTAAATATAACCAGCCTCAGTTTTAGGTAGTGGTCCGAAGATATCAGCCATTACTAATTCACCCGGGTTTTCAGTTAAAATCGATTTACATTTCCCTACCCCTTTTATATAGTCAGGTCTAGAAAGCTGACAAACATGACACTTCTGAATACAAGACTTCACTGTCTTACCCATATTTATCCAATAACACCTTAATTGTAAATATTTCAAAGTTTTATATGCGCCAAGATGACCCATCTCTATATGTACCTGTTTACAAATCTCTTCTTGTAGAACCTTGGGCATAAACAAAACGTAATCTCCACGTACAGTTTTAAAATAAAGTAGATCATTATTGACAATACAGCGCAAAGTTATACGTGTAAATCTATCTATTCTTTCGGGTACTCTAGAACCATTTATTCTCTCCTTAATCCCACATATGACGTTATCAAGCCGTTGATATTCCATCATACGTTGTAATTTATTTTTCAAGTCACGGTCAGTAGAAACACCTACATACATAACAGTTGGATACCACACCTTCTCTTCTTGCAAAACTCCCCCTGGCGGATATCTAGATAAAATATCTACCCCAATATTTTCTACACCTTTTACATGTTCGACTTCGAAGTCAAATTGCTCAAGAAATAAAATCCAACGTGTGACTCTACTATTGTATAATTTCATTTGTTTCATGAAAGTTAATGCCTTATGATCTGTACGAACAACAAATTTCGCTCCTCTTAAATAAGTCTCAAACTTTTTCACAGAATAAATAATAGCCCACAACTCTTGTTCAGTTACAGTCCAACGTAATTCAGAACCCCGTAGTGCACGACTACAGAATCCCAAAATTTTAACCTCACCATTAATTCCAATCTGAAACAATGATCCGGCTATTCCGATCCCTGAACTGTCGGTCTGTAAATAATATAATTTATCCTGATCTGGATGGCTCAATAGAATCGTTGTAATAAATTCTTCCTTTATATTATTGAAAGCTCGATCTAATTCTTCATCCCAAAACCATGTTTGGTTTTTCTTTAATAACCTAGTTAACGGAGCAGTCAAAATACTATAGTTCTTAATGAAACGTCTATAATAATTACAAAGTCCCAAAAATCCTCTTAACTGTTTTTGTTTCTTTGGAATAGGGAATTCCTTTATAGCTTTTATTTTATCCGGGTTAGGTTTAATTCCCGAAGTTGTAACTATATGCCCTAACATTTTTACTTCACTGCAGAAAAAGTTGCACTTTGCAAAATTACAAGTCATTCCAGCTGATTCTAAACGATCCAAAACTATATCAATATGATCCAAATGGTCTTGCCAAGTCCCACTCGTTAGGATTGCAAGATCATCCAAATAATTGACACAAAACTCTCTAACACCAGGACCCAATATAATGTCCATTGCGCGACAAAAGGACCCTACTGACGTTTTAAGTCCTTGCGGAAGCACGTTGTATACGTAAGACTTTCCATTAACTGTAAATCCAGTATATTTTTTACTGTCCTCAGTCAACGGTATTTGAAAATAAGCGTTATTTAAATCAATCAATGTTATAAATTTTACACCAAGAAAAGCATTAAGTATGTCAATCTGTAAAGGCGGTGCTTCTACTTCTGGAACCATATATTTATTGATTTCCCTAGCATCAAGTAATATTCTAACAGATCCATCGGGTTTTCCAGTGAAAGTTAGAGGACTACAAAAATTTGTAGTTTTCCTCGATATAATCCCTAATTCTTCCATCTCCCTCAACTTTTCTTCTACTTTTGCCCTATGTGCGTATGGTATAGGATAGGTTCGTTGAATCCTTGGAGTACCCTCAATCATTTTAATGTCATGAGTATAACAGTTTGCCCTTCCAAGTTTCTTTGTAAAAACTTGCATATGGGATCTCAAAACATTAAAAATTTGTTCCTTCTCTACATCAGACAAATCCATTCCCAACCGAATACCTTTAAACAAATCTAATAATTGCTTTTCTTCACCGCCTTCTTTTTCGTTTTGTTCCTCTATTCCAGATATTAGATTTATTCGATTCTCTTCTAAAAACCCACTAGAAAGATTTCGAAACGGAATAGTAATTTCTCCTTGTCCAACGACACCCAATTCTAATGTTTGTGGTTCTTTTAAATGCAAAACAGCGTTGTGCGCAACTAACCAATCTACCCCAAGGATAGCAGAACAAGTTAATTTAGCAATCACTAAAAATCCCGTATCAATATCAAATGAACCACACGTCAAAGGTATAGAGACTAGTTTTTTTTATTTGGAGACTCTTTTGTCCAACGGCTCCCCTCACACATATTGGTCTAACTGGTAACGCAGGGAATTCTAACTTTAATTCTCCTTGTAAACACTCTAAGAATTCTTCCGAAATACAAGTTACTTCACTTCCAGTGTCTACCAAGAGAACTATAGATTGCCCCAAAATTTGTAACTCTATTTCTGATTTAAATTTGGGCCCCTCATTCTCAAAGCAAACCTCTTCATCATATAAAGAGTTACCTTCATATTCTCTAATGAACTGATTATACATTGGTTGATTTTGTTTAATCACGGAAACGTCAAAAACTTTAATTAAATTTACGACTGTTTGTTTATTATTATAATCCTCTGAAGAATATCCTAAACCTTCTCTATCACAATTCGTTCTAGTATTATTCGGGGAAACAGGATATAAGATCCCTTCTTGGTCACAACCCAATCCTACCCCTGGCTTCCAACCTTGTTTTATTAAATATTTTACAGGAAAAAGATAATTTAGTTTTTTGTTAATTGCGGCCACCTCCTGCTTATTGGAAATGGCCCCAACTAGTTTAAATCTTCTTCTTGAATTATTTCATCAGTGATCCTTCCCCTTGAAGTCTCCCCCTCGATGTGAGCCACCACTTTTGGTTTTTTATAAAATGGTTTGTCTTTATTCGAAACGAATGGACTTTGACGCTTTGTTCCCCTATCAGCTCCAGTAGAGGAGTCAAAGGAAGAAGATCCACATTGTTTATTCACGTCATCCAATTCACGAAGAAACTCTGTTGCCTCAATCAAAGTATTTCCTTTCTTCATCCGCCAAGCATATTGTACATCCTTCGGAAAGTGTCTCATCAAATCCTCCACTATTTGCCATTCAGGAATTGGCCTAGACATCATCTTTGCTTGCCCTGCTAAACTAACGAAATGTTCTAGCATTGTTCCATTTTCCTTAGACCAAGTGCCATTTACAATCATTCTTCTCAAGGTGTTTTGTTCGGCTTCTCCCCAATAAGCATCCAAAAAATCTCTTTTGAAATCCGACTGTGTAAACCATCTCTGTCTATAAATTCTGGCCCATTTACGAACATCACCTTCTAAACAACTGATTATAGTTTCAATTGTAGCATCTTCATTAGGCATCCTCCGTAAATAATTCTGAAGATCCTCCAAAAACGACACTGGATGTACCCCAAATCTTCCAGGAAAACGTGGTTTTTCGACTCTTGTATCAATCACCGGGCATATATTAATCGGTGCTTCATGCCTTTCAGACGAAGCTGATGCAGCGTTAGTTTCCCGAGCTTGCGACAGCTGATTCTCTAAGTTCGACACCTTCTGTGTCAGAATTCCCATGTTTCTTCGAAATTGGCGAAACATAGTGGAGTTGCGTAAAGAAGGTCGTGGACGTTCTTCTTGCTGACCTGTCCTTTCTAATTCATCTTGTCCCTGAGATGATCTAAGATTATAACGAGGAGGCATTTTTTTCTTTTCTTTGGATACTGAAAGTTTATTACAAATTATAGGTTGGAATTTTGTTTAAATTAAAGAATAGAAAGCTTATCTAATATTCTTTCCTCAACTTCCCAAAACTGTTGCTTTATGGAGCTAATATTTTGATCTCCATCGATAATCTCTATCCTGTCAAAATCTTCCTTTATATTAGGGTTCAATAACCATTCCTCATGAATGTTGTGAATCCTCTCTATATAATCTAACGTTATCCCTGTCTCTTCAGGTCGACCACGACTTAGGGCTCTCTGATAAGAAACCATAGGGGAAGTCCTAAGATAAACCACTAAATTAATTCGAGTAACCAATTGTTCTTTGAAATAAGAATAAGTTTCATCTAAAACTGCAAACTCAGCCGGGTGCAACAATTCACTCTCTTGCAATTCCCTAATAAAACAGTTTTTGGCTGAATAGATGGAACGTTCCATAACTTTAATCTTAGCGTTAGATTCTTTCGTATGATTCTCTAACATTGTTAGAAGAACATAATTTTGAAAACAGAAACCCCACTTCTTAGGATTTTCCTTAAATAACTGGAAGAGATTAACGCCAGATAAATTAGTCCATTTATCAATTGGTTCTGGTATTATCTCAAAATCAGAGTTGCCTCCCAAAGCTGCCAACAAAGTAGACTTCCCTGACCCTATGTTTCCTTCTATTGAGACTGTAAAATTTCCCATCTTTATTCTGAAACAAGGAATGCATCATATTTTCTATGGTCTCCAAAACAAATAACCCTAAGCTAAAACCAATTCTAACGTCCCGCTTAACATCTTTAACTTAGATAGACTTTACTCTCAAGTTTCTTCAGTTCAAAACTAGAAATTAGTGTATTTTTCATTTTGTTTCTTTTTTTTCACTCTTCAATACCTCTCTCGCTTGAAACCAGCATATCCTGGTCACGGCACCAGCTGTACAGATCTGAAGTCCCTTCATATAGGATCCTCAAATCAGATACGTGAAAGTTTTGGCCAAGGTTGATCGTCTAGAATAATATCCTTTAAGAATATTATATTTTTCCTGAATCCTACGTCATTCCGTTTTATATATTTATAATATCTTGTAATTTACAGATTCTGCTCGGTGGAGAGTGGCAATAGAAGAATGAAAAAGAAACACACTTGTTATTTTAATACTTATATTAGAATATAAACCTAATCTTTACATGTCTAATTTATGTTATTTATTTTATTTTATATCACTATTTATTTAAATTTAGTTTCATATTGACAGGAGTAGTTCATCTGAATTCATGTAGTTTCATCAATTTAGGAAAGGTTTCATCTCATTTACAATGCAATATTAGAGCCGATAAGTTTCTGAAAAGAAACCTATGTTAATATAAACGAAGTAATAAAAATAATGTGGGGACAATCCCCAGGTTTGGGGCACCGCCATCGCCCCAAGCAGCTCGTCCTAGGCCTCCTCTACCCTAAGTCCTAGGTCCGAGGCATATCATCACCCAGCTCACGATGACATGACGCTAAACTACCCTAACAATCCAACTGGATCGTCAGGATTCTGATCATCCTCGCGAAGCTGGATATCCCATCGAAACCTTAAACTACAGTAAAGACTAGGGTTAATGTATGTGGAGAGCGGAACTAACTAACCACAGTACAACCCAGACGGTGATGATGTCTCCCCCCGGTATGTTCATGCCCCGCGTCAAACCCGACTCCCACGTGGCCCACCTTTAAGGGACGATCACTGACTCATCCAGGGTTCACAGGGTATTGACTATTTCTTTTAGTCACCCATACCAGAGCTGGTCACCGAGCCCGCCAGGCACACGAAGCATACAGTCTTCCTTTAGGAAAACAGGGCACTCTCCATCATGAGCTATAAGAGCTCTTCCTGTAATCCCTCCGGGCAGACAATGACCGACATCATCGAATCCCTTAGTTTGTTTTGAAATAAGTTAAACTGAAAATAATTAGCCAGCTCCACACGTCCAAGTGTGAAGTCTGTACTAGATACGGGTATAGTATTATTGCTTGCATGGCCAGCCTAGATCAATAACGGTTTTATAACGAGAGACATAAAGAGTTTGAAGGGCAATCTCCCTCCCCCCAGTCACTGAGTGACTTTATTGCACCAACAAGGTCTCCGTATATCCTTCATAGCTCTCACTTGTGATGCGTAGCTAAATCTCTTTTCCGTTACCAACCCACGCAGGACAAGGATTATGTAGAGTAACCCCAGTCTAAACACTCATTTAAATAAAATGAATTGCATCTAAACTATAATGGGATTACCCAGCATATTTCGAAGAAGAACATATAAGAAGTAAGTATGACAAAAGATTACTGAAGGTAATCCTTAAGTAAAAGTGAAGTATGATGACCAGAACCGAGAAGATTCGGGATAGTAGTATCTAAGCTAGGTTGGGCCAAACATTTATGATTTAAGATCTTAAGGGAAAATCAAAAGCATCGAGTATTCAAAACCAAGAACACTGGGAGAATTTAGCGTAAACAACACTAGCTAAAACTCGATGTTCTTTTAAAGAGGACTCAAAAGAAGTATAAAAATGGGGTTATTGTATATACTTAAATATTCGGAACTTATTTACAATGAAAAGAAACTAAACATTATAACTTCTGTTCCATTATTGTTTTCAAGAATCTATTTAGTAAAGTTAAGGTGGTTTCACACTGAGTCAAAGTATAATTTTAAGTATGATAATTTATGACAAGTTTTATTAAGGGAAAATTAAAACTTAGAATCTTATAAAGTTTAGATTCCTGTATGATTCAATGAAGATTAAATAAATTATTTAACTACTTTAGGATGACACACATAAAGTTCAGAGGTCCCCCAAGGTCAGAGTGTCGTACAGCCGTCGCAGCCTTATGGGCGAACGTCGTCAACACACTTTACAAGAAGCAACCCACGAACGAACGTAATGTCTCCATCAAGAATATTCTTCCTATTGATTCAGGACAATTCTAATTTATTCCTTATAAACAATTTAATGTCATTTGACTAAACTAGAATGTCCCTTCACATAAGAAGAAAGTTTTATGTTGTCTAACTACTCTACATTTGGTAATCTAACGCTAAGATCAGGAGGTCCTCCCGCGGTATATGCCACTCAAACGACGCATCCAATAATGGGCGAGCGTTGTCAGCACATAACACAAGAAACACTATTTCCAAAATCCAACGTTAAAACACCTTGCTAATATCCTTCCATTTGTATTGGAGTAACTCCAATTCATCCCACACATACAGAAGAGGGAATTCAGGATGAATCAGCGAAACCTCACACAAATAGAAAGAGAAGAACTTTAGTATCAGACCCTTTTAGGCTTGAGGGCTCCGGCCCAAGAATGATTAAAATAAATAAATCCGAAGGTTGATATTATCAGATAGACTTAGACAGATACTCCAGTGACACGCGACATACATTAGCCACATCCAATATAGTGGACATCGGGGACACATGTCACGAGGGCATCCATCCATGCTTGGTTGAACTAAATAAACCTGAGAGCAGGCATTTCTTAATCTCAAAATCTGGGACTCCTATAGTATGAAAGTAAAAGGAAAGATAAGCACCTCCTATGAGCTTGAGTACTGAGATGTAGTAATGCTCTCAGCATGTTCCAATTTTGGGAAATTGAGGCAAAAGATTCAAAATCACTATCAAAGCAATTTATTATTACTTGAAATATTATTATTTATAATATTCACTCTACTTAAAATTACCCTTTATTTCACAATAAAATATCACAATCTATATCCAAGTTTTAGTTTTCAGATATATATTATTTTAAGATTTTGAATTGACGTTCTAATTCTTTTGATCTGACGGAATATTTTTCTTAAATTTTATCATATGAAGACATTAGTATATTAAAAACTGGAATTTTGATTTAGGGCCAAAGATTTTATATTATTTTCTAAAAATGGTAATTATTTAATGTATTAATATTTTCTTCCATTTTGATTTTGGGTTTTGATTTATTTTTTGTTAAAGAGTTAAAAAATTTATAAAGATTTCAAAATAGCGTCTAGCTTTGAGTAAAACTAAATCAAAAATGATTTATTTGTTGACTATTTGACAATAATGTCAAATAGACAATTCTACCTAAAAAAAGTATAAAAATATACATCGTTTAAAGTCTCCTTGAATTGATGATAATAATATACATCGTCCAAAGCCACCCCTAATCGATGACAATATATATACATCAGAGTCCAGTTTCCATGATTTCACCAAGGACTATTTTAATCAATTTCTCTGTAAAGGAAAGAATTAAACACAATGAAATTTACATTACCTTTACAATCCAAGCAATACCTTTTATAGCCTTCACGCTTTATCATTTGTGGTTTGCTTTTCCATGTCTATAATGTTCCTTGTAATTCCTGTACCTGTTTAGAAATAGAACATTATCCTGCCTAGCTATACGCGAACAAAGACACTTGTAGAACTAGATTATACTTAATTATGGGAAAAGAAAATCTTTATTACTATCTACAAATAACGACTCAGATTAGAAACACAGTATGTTATAATTTCCGCAGAGTTATTAATGTTTACAAACGAAAATCATTAAGTGGGAATATCAATTTACTTAAAGTATCACACAGTACAAGCCTCTTATGACCTCGCAGGTAGATCTGTAAAGCTGCAAATATTCTCCAATCAACTCTTCCTCTTTTGACATTGAAATCTGATTTTCTCAACGTTATTTAGCTCACATAACCTGGAAGAAACTATAAATTTCATTAAGTCACATTTCACCTTAACTCAAATACACACAACAACTTTGAACCGAAAATAAATAAAAGATGGAAAACCACAAAATTGAATACTTACATAACATTAGTTTCACTCCACTTATTCTTTACACTTTGGAATCAATCCCTGAATGTTAGCATCTTGAAATTATGCGCAAATAAACCTTCCTATACTATATCCTACACGAAGCAATCCCTATCTTTATCTCAATTGAAGGAATCCACAATCCAGGATCATAGCCTCCTTCAAAAGATTCATCTCATCAGCTGTATGAATTCTATTTTTTTCGCGAGCTACAAAACAAAAAAAAAATTATAACTCACAGAAAACCAGCATACTATCGACTTTTCTTTCACAGACGTCTCAAAGTAACATCAAGAATATTTGGAACGTTTACCGATTCCATTCTTCCATTTTTCTCCGTTTTTCCCAAATTTTCCTTGCTTGACGGCTCAAAATCTCTCTCACCTGAAACTTTAAAACATGTTAAAATTCTATTTGAGCTCCATTGCCCTCACTATTCAACAAATCCTGATTCTTAGTTTTCTTCTGTTGCTTTCGTTTATCAAAATTTTAGCAACTATTCATTTTTATCAGCAAAAATAGCTTTTTTCCTTCATTTTCCTTTTTCGACCCTTTCCCGACCCTGTCACGACTGTCACTCCTTGTCATATTTTTCTACTCCCCGTTTATCGTTACACTTCTTGACACTTCCTCTAAATAGTATTTTATGCATTTAAAAAATTTTTTAGGGTTCCGCAAGTGCACAGCACCTATACAAGTAAAAAACAACAGGTCTGCATTGCATCCTCTTGGCAGTTTCGCCAGTCCGACCAAATTTGTGGTCCAATCACATCCGACCACATTTGTGGTCCGACTAGTCGGTCCTCTTGGCAGTTTCGCTAGTCGGACCACAAATGTGGTCGGATGTGATTGGACCACAAATTTGGTCGGACTGGCGAAACTGCCAAGAGGATGCAATGCAGACCTGTTGTTTTTTACATGTATAGGTACCTTCTATTTCTACGAATAGATTTCATTCGTGTAATCTGTCATTTAACCACTTTTCTCTGCAACTGTACAAAACCTGCCAGGTTTCGGATTGGCAGACCAACGTTTTGTGGACCTATTAGGCCACTACTATCGCTACAAAGTTGCGAATTTCGTGTACTAGATGACGTAGGATAACATGCAGTGCCCTTACGGTCTATATATAGTTTAAAAATATTAGGTCTTTACCTATGAAATTGCCGTTTTGTATGGCGAATTTTTGGTAAACTCAATTTTCAGTACTAACATTTTTGCATTTTTCTTAGGAATTATAAATCGATTTTTTTTTTTATTGAGCATTATTGGGAAGACATTAAGCTAACATAAGCTTAAATTTAATTTTCATAAAATATTATCTGTAAAAAAATATAACAAATCTAATGATGAAATCGGACGATATTTAAGACGAACAATTTTCGAACCTTTAATTTTATATATCAGACTAAAAATAAAAACTTTATTTTATGCGTAAATTGATAACCTTGAAGTCAACTTTCAAATATAAGACAAATGAAAAAAATAGCATTACAATTATAGGAATTATGATCTCATTAATCTGTACGAAAATTTCGGCAATTTCATAGGTAAAGACCTATTATCTAATATACAAATGATGTATGAGCGCAACGACTATAAACTATTGCATAGTTTGGCGAAGATTTAACTTAAAATATAGATTGTAGTTAATGAAATAAATTAATCAAAAAAAACATTTATATAAAAAAATATTTCATTGCTTGTAGTTTCGTTATACATAGTTTGGGGTATGTATTGGTTTTTCGTGAGTGTATTAATCCCAACTATGTGTTGCATAAAGGGTGTAGCCACGGGTAGATTAATTACACAACTTCGACGGCAGAGATCGTAAATCAGAGGAGATAAAACACTGTCGGGGCTCAGTTTGGCGGTGGCGGAATCGTGGTTTGAACAAACATTAGACGATGCAAAGCTAGTAGATCGAGATTAGGATTGGAGACGGAGATTAAAGCAAAATTTGAAACATAATGAAAACATCTAAGAATATTTTATTTATTTATTAATTTCCTTATTAACTATGCATAGATCCACAAAACTGTTTTCACAGTTTGACTGTGGATTTAGTACAAAAAATAAAAAAACACGAAATACAAAAATATTTATTCATATTTACAAAACTTGTGGCTGTAAGTTAGTTTAGGCAGCCTCCTTTTACGTATAAGTATTACAGACACCTGTACTAGGAGGTTCCGCTCTTCCTATTACAAAAATAAAAACTTTATATCAAATTTAAAAATAAATAAATAGTGATGGAAATCTTTATAAATTCACTGTATTTATCTTTTGAGAGCACCACCCCAGACTGATAGATTGGACAAGTGCAACATAATATCATTGATAAGATTTTAGGAGTAGAGAGTAGAGTTTTGGGACTGGGACACTCTTTGGCACCACTTAGGTTCGTATTAATAAATCCCTCTCAAGTGAGAGATTGCTCTCAAGATGTACCTTACACATACAAATTATACATCTGGAGTGCAATCTCAAACTTGAGATGGATTTATCATTACGACCCTTAGTGTCAATAATATCTCAATTACATACTTAATACTTTAAAGTAGATTAAGGTAAGATATAATAATGCAATCCATAAAATGTTTTTACCCGACTGCCCCAAGACAGGAGGGTTATGTTTTTCGAGTGTATGTATGTATGTATGTCGATTTCTTTGTCGCGCTCTGCAGCCTAAACGGCTTGGTAGATTTCAACATGTGAGGTGTCGTTAGGTTCGTATTCATTGTAGGAGTGTCATAGGGTATAAAAAAAATAAAAAAGTACTAAATAAAAAAACTATTCCAAAAAATAAAATACCCGACTGAAAAGAGAATCTTAATCGGTTCCGATTGAGATGAAATTTTGCATACGTATGTGAATCGGATGACAATGCAATATTATTGTAACTTGGAGCTGATCTGATGATGGAGCCGGAAGATATCCATACAAAGGTGGAGATATCACCGCGTTTTAGAATCCTACAGTGCCATCTGTAGGTGGGTAGCGTCGCTTGCTCACCTGGTAATATTTTAATGATAAAACAACTCTGGGAGGTTTCTTTACGAAATAGTTGGGCTTAGCTAGGCCTTTTGGAAATAAAATCACTTAGTTTTAGCATACAAACCAATGACTAAATTTCCCGTGCAAGATGCCGCATTCATTAGTTTTGTAATATACTGTAGTTTTTCTACTCCATAACAGAGGCGCTGTTTTTATTACCGCGTTTTAGAAACCTACAGCGCCATCTGTTGGTGGGTAGCGTCGCTTGC
This sequence comes from Athrips mouffetella, assembly GCA_947532105.1. Classification (NCBI taxonomy): domain Eukaryota; kingdom Metazoa; phylum Arthropoda; class Insecta; order Lepidoptera; family Gelechiidae; genus Athrips; species Athrips mouffetella. The sequence continues at coordinate 8,115,744 of OX383959.1, forward strand.
TCATCTGGTAATATTTTATTGATAAAACAACTCTGGGAAGTTTCTTTATAAAATATTTGGGTTTAGCTAGGCCTTTTGGAAATAATTTTCTAAGTTTTAACATATAAAGCAATGACTAAATTTCCCTTGCAAGATGCAGCATTAATTACTTTTGTGTTATACTGTAGCTTTTCTACTCCATACCAGAGGAGCTGTTTTTTTATGTCGACTACCCAAGGAAGTTTTAGCCCACGCTTCGCCAAAGCGAACCACCAGCGACTAAAACCTCCTTGTGACTACCAAATTCAACCATACCTTACGTACAACCGCACGTGAATGGAAAGATTTGCAAATCTATTACTATGTCACAAAGTTCGAAGTATTTATACTGACGTGCTGTTGGGTGTATGTAGAAAAATACAGTCAGCAGAGAGGGACTATATATCGCTTCTTAGTTTAATAAAGAACTTCCACGAAGATATGAATGGCGCTGTCGTTCCTGGTGGCATTACATCTGAGCCGTTCAAAATGCGCAGAGGTGTCCGCCAAGGTTGCGTGTTAGCACCCACCCTGTTTGGTATATTTCTCTCATTGCTATTAAGAGAAGCATTCGGCAATCTACATACAAGGGCTGATGGGGAGTTGTACAACATAATTTCATTTCTTAAGTCCAAGCACCATCGCGAGGACGTTTTTATCGACAGCCTTCTATTTGCTGATGATGCAGTCTTTGTGGCCAACACTGCATATGATTTACAAATCATCGTCGATAAGTTTTCACGGGCATGTTCCTTGTTCGGCTGAATACAAGAGTATGGCAAAACAAACATCTTACGACGAACACCAAGATGATCGTTTACCAAGCATGCATTTCAAGCATACTGTTGTATGGAGCAGCAAGGAAGACGTACGCCAAACAAGAGCGACAACTTAATGCCTTGCATATGCGCTGCCTCCGAAACATCCTAGGCATCTCCTGGAAGAACAAGGTAACCAAAAAAACGGTCTTACAAGGAGCACAGCTGCCCAGTTTCTTCGCATTGCTGAAGCAGAGACGATTATGATTTTTGGGGCACGTGCACCGCATGGAACCAACCCGTCTACCCCAGCGTGTATTGTTTAGTGCTATAGCGCACGAAAAAAGAAGTGTTGGTAGGCCAATGCTGCGCTTTAAAGATTGCGCCAAGCGAGACATGATCACTTTTGGTATTGAACACCTAGACTGGGAGCAGACAGCTGAGGACAGAACCAAATGGCGTAAATCATTACTGGATGGACGCAAGGTACACGATGAAGCCTGGTGTTGTGCCCGTTGTGAAAAATAACGACATAACATCAGTTATTAATAACACAAGCTTCACCAGCAGCGTGTGTCAGGACCTGCCGCTCCCGAGTAGGCTTTGAATAAGTCTACTCCACGCCATGAAAAACGGTGAAATCGACAGAATATTGCTTAAATCGTCTGACATAGACGGCCTTAGGCCTTAGCCTATGATGATGATGTATGTATGTATGTCTAAACGGCTTGATAGATTTCAACATGTGAGGTGTCGTTAGATTTGTATTTATTGTAGGAGTGTCATAGGGTATAATATTTTAGTACGGCACCTTTGAAGAGAAAAAAAGGGTGAAATATTTTTTTTAAATCATTACTTTTACAACATGGGTATCAAACAATAGCTGGTACAAACCTGATTCTAAGGTTTAAGCAAATGTAACAACATAACTTGACGTAGCAAATCTAAAAACTAAAAAGTTTAAAATAAAAAATTATTAAATAACAAAAAACCCAACTGCTTAGCACAAGAGAGGAAAACAAGCTTAAATCTATTGGATTTGGTAACTTGAATTGTATAAGATACTGCAGGCGGGGACGAACAAAATTAAGTCGTAAACATCCACAAAACGTTTTTTCCTCCCCGCCTGCAGTATCTTATACAATTCAAGTTACCAAATCCAATAGATTTAAGCTTGTTTTCCTCTCTTGTGCTAAGCAGTTGGGTTTTTTGTTATTTAATATTTTTTTATTTTTAACAGCTTAGTTTGTTTTATTTGGTTCATGTCTGATAATAGGTCTTTACCTATGAAATTGCCGAAATTTTCTTACAGATTTATTAGATCATAATTCCTATAATTCTAATGCTATTTTTTTCATTTGATTTATATTTGAAAGTTGACTTCAAGGTTATCAATTAACGCATAAAATAAAGTTTTTGTTTTTAGTTTGATATATAAAATTAATAATTTGAAAGTTGTTCGGATTTCATCATTAGATTTGTTATATTTTTTTGCAGATAATATTTTTCGAAAATTAAATTTATGCTTCTGTTAGCTTAATGTCTTCCCAATAATGTTTTAAAAAAATAAAAAAAATTGGATTTATAATTCCTAAGAAAAATGCAAAAATGTTAGTACTGAAAATTGAGTTTACCTAAAATTCGCCATACAAAACGGCAATTTCATAGGTAAAGAATTAATATCAGAGGGCAAATCGTTCATGAGGTACGGTAAATCATTAGAACACTAACTCGCTGATACTAACCAGGCCAACATGCCAGATATTGCGGCCGCTTAGTATTTCTACGTGGACACGCCTTATAAATGCACCAAAAATTTTCCAGGTACTAGTTAGGTACTCTCAATTTTTGATAGGAGCCAATTCCATTGAAAATCCAAGAAGTGACTCCTATCAAAAATTGAGAGCTATGTACCTAACTAGTACCTGGAAAAAATTTGTGTGCATTTATAAGGCGTGTCCACGTAAAGGCGATATAAGACGTAAAGCGACTGGACTAAGATGACGAAAGCGATTACGATGCGAAGTTAGCATTCGTCATCTCTACAGGGTGATTTGGAAGACATTCTACAAATTTTAAGGGTAAGTTCTGTTATCGATATAGTTCGATTTTGTATAGGTCTAAGGAAAATTGGAGTTGTCGAATTTTTTTTTGTAGGTATTGAGTTCTTGAAACTGATACCTACACAAATATACTTACCTAAAAATATAAAATAAGCATTAATGATGCATTATTATTCTTTTAGCATAAATTATGCTTATTTAATTATATTTTTTATGCAAGCTCTAATCTATATACAAGTTAGAATAATTACTACTTTTAAGAATCAGTTTGTGTCCTGCTGTGAATGATATAATGTGGCGATAATCAATACAGGCTGTGCCTAGTGTGGTTATCGCAGTTAAGCAAAATGTGAGTTTTTACTGAGTAAACAATTTTTTTTTTAAATTACAACTGCAAATATCCTTAGACTTAGAACTTACCACAGAGCAGAAACGAACTTACCTTCAAAGTCGAATGTCTTCAAAGTCACCTGTATATTTTATGACACGTTACCTAGACCTTCTGGTGCCTTGATCATACGTTACCAATGTCATGCGTTTCGAGTTTGCAGTGCGACTTGGACTTCGTCCCTATAGCTGATCTCTGATTATAACGTAAAACGAAAAATTTTTTTGTTTTCCAATAAAAAATCTACTACCATAAGTTACGCTGTAATATTTTCTGTATTCCGATTTTTAGGGAAAAGTTCATCATTTTTATACGAAACTCATATCATAGTAATATAATAAAGAGGTAAATCCTGATTGATTGGGTGACGTATCAACGCACAGCCGAAACTACTGAAGATAGAAACACAAAATTTAGAGGGTATTTTGTTCATGTTATATTTATTTAATAGACTCTAAAAAAACATTTCTAAGCGAAGCTGCTTAGAACGCAAAGCTTCGCAATGTTTTATCTAGATTAGATCCACTAAGAGATGACTGAAGAATATTTCATGACGTTGTCAGCTAATACTTCCAAATCTCTCGAGTCTCCGTGAAGACATTAGGAAAATACGAAGAAATACAACCGAATCAAAATTAAAGACAGAGCCTTATGTTTAATTATGAAAAGGATTTACTACAGAGCGGCCATCGCTCTTCCTTCCCTGCCCATCTTTAAGTAGCAGTAACCCCCCTGAGGTACCATTATGCGATTCAAAGGTATTATTTACCTTGGAAGCGTATTGTTTTAATAATAACACTATAAGGCCATGTCCCCAATTGGCTCACAGTGAGCGGCTCACTGTGAGCCGACTGACTGAGCGGCGTATCGGTCGCTCACTCAATTCGTTCCATCGGCGTAGTGAGCTGACTGAGCCGCCGAGCGGGAGCATAGTTCGCGGCGACTCAGCTGCTCACTGAATGAATCCGCAAGCGTAACGCCGTAAACTGTGTACAGTAAGCGTTAAATGGACACTCCGTTTAAAATATATAGGGAGGCGTACTGGAGGCAGACAGTGAGCGGCTCACTGTGAGCCTAGTGGGGACATGGCCTAAAGGAAGCCTACATTATGACATCAACTTATTTCTTATTGGTATATGCAGGCTGTAACAAAAAAGGACATATCCTGAAGGATGTGAATCTCCCCATGAAACTGAAGAACTGTCCCTAAGGACCATAGATTGAAATACGAAAAATAAAAGTTGACCTCCCATAGAAACAGAATCAGCTGATAGCATAATAGGTCTTTACCTTTACCTATAAAATTGCCGAAATTTTCTTACAGATTAATGAGATCATAATTCCTATAATTCTAATGCTATTTTTTTAATTCGTCTAATATTTGAAAGTTGACTTCAAGGTTATCAATTTACGCATAAAATAAGGTTTTTATTTTTAGTTTGATATATAAAATCAAAGGTTCGAAAATTGTTCGTCTTAAACGTCGTCCGATTTCATCATTAGATTTGATATATTTTTTTACAGATATTATTTTTCGAAAATTTAAGCTTCTGTTAGCTTAATGTCTTCCCAATAATGCTTAACAAATTTTAAAAGATTGGATTTATAGTTCCTAAGAAAAATGCAAAAATGTTAGTACTGAAAATTGAGTTTACCCAAAATTCGCCATACAAAACGGCAATTTCATAGGTAAAGACCTATTATTTTGTACGGGATGTAAATTTTTTTTTCTTTTTTCCACCTTTGTTCCTTAGAGAAAGTTGTTCAGAATCACACCCTTGAGGATATATCCTTTCGGTTACAAGTTGTAGAAGAAATAGATATACTCTCATACTAAATACCGCCTTCAATGGAGATGTACTCGTAAAGACAACCTGAGCCGGTGGGGCTACATAGAAGCTAGCAAAAACATCTGCGACTGCGATGTGATGCCACAAACTATGTCCCACCTCACAGCATGCGCATCATGCCCTACAATATGCTCGCTAAAGGATCTGTACAAGGCCAGACAAAATGCCATCTGCGTTATAAGCCGAATACTGGTCTAAAAGAGTATAGTGTTGCCATCGACACGATAGAAGAAGAATGGTACTTCTCGGACTATCCGTCCAACCGTCCGTCAAACCATCCCTGTCCCTGCGCCTCTCCCCCTCCCTCTCCCTTTCCCCCTCCGAAGGGGGTGATCTGCCTATGAAACTGAACAACTATTCCCACGGAACATAGGTCGAAATACAAACCAAATTTGACCTCCCAGACAAAATGCGCTATCAGCTGATGCAGTTTCTATGGGATGTCAAAAATTGATTTCGTTCTATGACCTATGTTCCTTGGGAAAAGTTGTTCAGTTTCATGGGAAGATTCACACCCTTTACTTTTATCACACCTTTCCTTTACACGCTGTATAGTAGAGCATTTAGGTAACTAGAGTAAAATATTGGATGGTAAAATAAAAGGTTACTAAATTATAACAAACATCTAATAAAGATTATGGTGAACCTATCTAATGTTTGTATCCTTAATATCTCAGGCTTTGGATATGTCGTAGGCCGATCGTTGAATTGGGCCGATCGAGATATGCCTGGGCATATCACGATGTGCCGGCATTTCGTGATCTGGCCAATTATTTCATAATGTGCCCAATATAAAATTGGGCAGATCGATGAGAGCAACCTATTTGACGATTTGCCCTACTAGTCACTTGGCCACATCGAGTTATGGCTGGGTACATCGAGATATGGCTGGGCGCATCGTAATGTAGTTCCGTTTCGCGACGCTTGTGGCGCTGTTTGCGCTGTGTGTTAGGTTTTTTTTTAATTTATTGTTCAAAACAATTTACAAAAAACATACGAAGTTTTTAATCACACCTCAAAAAAACCTGTCAGGGTTTATCTAAGAGATGAGTGGTTGATTACTCACTCACTAACATAAATTATAATAGGTACTTACTTACTGTTACCGAAGACTGAGAGACTGACTGTGTTAAGTTAGTTAGGTTAGGTTTTATTATATAGAAAAATTTTGGCGCTGTTTGCGCTCTGTTAGCTGTGTGTTAGGTTAGGTTTTATTATCTAGTAAAATAATTATTATCTAAACTTAATTTTTTTTATTGTACTTTGATCACCCTACAGAATCGATTTGCCCAAGCGTGGCCGGGCAAATCGTCAAACGTTATGCTTTGAACGATATGGCGGGTATTAGATAGGCAAATCAAGAAATGCCGGCATATCGCGATGTGCCCAGGCAGATCTCGATCGGCCCAATTCAACGATCGGCCTACGACAGATACACGGATAACACTTTGTGATAAATCAAATCAAATCAAAATCGTTTATTCATTGTTGGATATTAAAATCTCTTAATGACGTCAGCTAAACTACATCGCTTCACAAACAATGTGGCGCCATTGTGGGAAAAAAAAGAAGCGACAATAAAAACCCACGCGCTCTTTTAAATATGTTTGAATGTACAAGGTTGATATACAACATACATAGGTCAGTTTTAATTTTGAATTAGCCTGTTAGAACCGTAGTCTAATCCCATGGATTTTTCTCTTCTAGATAATCTGATATTTTATAATAACCCTTCTTACATAATTTCTGCTTGATTACAGTTTTGAATTTATCTAACGGTAAACTTTCAATATCAGTGGGTACCTTATTATAGAAGCGTATACATTAACCTTTATATGTTTTACTAATTTTGTGAATACGGCTGACATGAGAAGCAAGTTGATTCTTGTTTCTTATGTTGACACTGTGCCTGTCACAATTTTTATCAAAAATATGTATATTCCGTTTAGCATATATTAAATTCTCATAAATGTATTGCGACACAAAAGTCAAAATCTTGATTTCTTTAAATTTATTTCGAAGACATTCTCTAGGCTTCATTTTATAAATTGCACGAACAGCTCGCTTTTGTAGTAAAAAAATGCTGTTTGCATTCGCAGCATGACCCCATAACAAAAGGCCATATGACATGAGACTATGGAAATAACTGAAGTAGACTAACCTCGCGGTGTCTACATCCGTCAGAGCTCTTATTCTTTTCACTGCGTATGCTGCAGAACTAAGTCTGTTCGACAATTTATTAATATGCGGTCCCCATTGTAATTTGTTGTCTAAGGTAATACCTAGGAACACAGCTGATTCCACAAGACTCAATTTATCGTTTTTCACTAAAAGGCTTGTAGCAGTTGGCTTTACATTAGGCAAAACAAATTTAACACACTTAGTTTTCTTTTCGTTAAGTAAAAGATTATTTACGGTGAACCACTCAACTACATTAGAGATTGTACTATTTACGTCGTCAAAATTTGATTGTTGTCTTTTGACTTTTAAAAATCAAAGACGTATCATCTGCAAATAGTACTATCTCATTCTTGTCCTTTACAAGGTTTGGCAAATCGTTAATGTAGACAATGAACAGGAATGGTCCCAGGATTGAGCCTTGTGGAACGCCCATACAAATTTTTGATCCTAGTGACCTTTTCCCATTTACATCAACCTTCTGGATCCTTTCACTTAGATACGACTCCAGAAGGCTTAGAGCCTGTTCTCTAATTCCATAATGGTGTAATTTCCTGATAAGAATATCATGATGTACACAATCGAAAGCCTTGGACAAGTCACAGAAAACGCCAATGGCATCACTTGACTCCTCCCAGGCGTCAAATATACTTTGAATAAGCTCAACACCTGCATCGACTGTTGAGCGACCCCTGGTAAAACCGAACTGTTTTAGGTTCATCAAGTTGTTGCGATAAAAGTGGCTCTGAACCTGATTTAAAATTAATTTTTCAAATATCTTACTAAGAGTTGGTAGAACAGAAATAGGTCTAAAATTAGTGGGGTCTGATTTACTACCAGCTTTAAACAACGGAATAATTTTACTATGTTTCATCAAATCAGGAAAAACACCATCATCTACACATTTATTAAAAATACTAGATAAGTATGGTACAATGCTTTCTATAACGGCACTAATAATTTTAACTGACGGGCCATCTATATCGGCGGTCTTTTTCATTTTAAGTGATTTAAAGGCTTTAATTATAACGAAAGCATTGACGTAACTGAATTTAAAATCTACATTGCAAACATCTACGTGTCGTTCGAGATAAGATTTGGCAAGAGTAGGAGATGAGTTCAAGGTTTTGGTAGTTGAAACTGGAATATCCGTAAAGAAGTTTTCAAAAGCTTCAGCAACTTCTAAATAATAACCAAAAACCTGGGCCGTCTGGAAAGTTTTAGAAAGTAAATACGTGATGCACTTTGTTTGATGAAGCGCCGCGCCACAGTAGATACGCTGCGCTGCCGTCTCGATGCAAGACAAAGTTATAAACTGACGGTATTTTAAACTGTGCGTTCGTTCGTTAGTCATTTCACTTTAGACGTATATTTCTTCTTCTCAAGAACTTCGCCTATGAAATTTTCACAGCAATGCTAAGTATCTCATACAGAATGTAAGGGACAGGTTACCGGAAACTGAAAGGGCATGATCACTGATCAGTCAACGTAACTGAACAACTTTGAGTGAAATATTCAGAAAATGAGAACAAAACGGGCTCTCCGTACAAAATCGTAAACCTAATTGGACAGTTTGTACGGAAAAGCCGTGTTTTTTTTCATGCCCTAAAAGTTTTATTCACTAAATGTTGTTCAGTTACGTTGACTGATTATGTCATTTCAGTTTTTGGAAACATGTCCACTCTTACTCTGTGGGAGGATGCGCCATAGTCACTGTCTGTTACGGTTACGTCTACTGACGACCGATATTGCGGCTTGTAAAAGTCAATTAAGACGTCGGCAGAAAACCGAGGAGAGCAGTTTCTGATACCATTGAAAATTTACTGCATTTTACTTCAATTTACTTCGAAACAGAAAAGTGTTCGCATGTACTCGAGCAGTCTTCCTGTTTGATCTGAACTGAGCCTTTATTCTGCAACATAAAAAGAAATAAATGGTGTTGCGTCCGGTAGGACGTACTGTTATTTATCGGGATGCATCTAGTAAAACTAGCTAATAATGGTACGTAGGACACAGACAGAACATCCCCGCTCGCCGGCTGGCTAGAAGTGATATTCTCCCGAGTACCCACATTTATTGTATACGTCACATCTCTTCCTTTTTATATAATTTGAAATACTTTTATATATCATTCTTTACATAATACTTAATGGTCATCATAACATGCAGAATACAATTCAAATAGAGCGACTCGACTACCGTCTCGGATCGTGCTATGGCAGCGTAAAAGAGACGGCAAGAAACCACTGCAGCACGGCCTACTTTAAGAGTCGGCTTTATACAATGGGTTCCCTGTGTCGTGCTAGAATACCAAAGTACTATAAGTCTTACATTGAACCGATTTAGATACGATAGTATCATTATTAAAATTTACAACTTCGTTCATTAGGTAATTAAGTTTCTTCTAGGGACTGTCCACTTTTCTTCATTTTTCCTTTCATTTGTGGATGCTTCTTGCAACACTGAGAGTTCCAGTATTGTTGTTGTGGTCGCTGGCAGTCTAAAGTCATCTTTAAGCAGAAACTCCACCTGTGAACAATATTGCAGTATCTATATTCTCATTAAGGCGCAATTTCGCGCTTGCGCGCGATACTTAGGTAGTATTATTTATTATTTTATTTTTATTTTATTAGGATATCCAACAGCTTTCCTTATAACTAAGTTTTGAAAATACATGTTCTTACACTTATTTGTTAAAAGAACGCGTTTATTATAAAAATCAGGGAGTGAGATTTCTGTTTTCTGATGAATTGTTAGGATATTTGTTCCAAATTAATTAGAATTTGAATAATGTTTTTAAAATTTATCCAAAACATTTTATAATATCGGTTTGTGAACCACCTCTTTACAAATAATACTTTTTTTTTTCTTAAAATAGCAATTCCACAGTTATCAAGATAATCAGGATGCTTTTGGCAGTTTTTTTTAATACTATTTTAACTCGAGCATGACAAAGCATTTGTTTAGTCTTGGTTCATAAGAAACTGAACTGTCACCCTATCTGTGTGTGTGATATTGGAGCCCATTTTTTTCTTTAAGTTTTACGAGTAGACATGTGTTGCTTTGCCATGGCATTAATGGCATCAAACGACCCATAGAAAATTTATGGTATTTATAATGTTTTTCAACTCTGGAAGATTTATGGCATCTTTCAACCCATGGAATATTTATGGCGTCTTTCGACCCATCGATTATTGTGGGTCTTTCGACCCTTGTGGCGTCTTTCGACCCATCGATTATTGTGGGTCTTTCGACCCTTGTGGCGTCTTTCGATCCATGGATTATTGTGGCGTCTTTCGACCCATAGATTTTTGTGGCGTCTTTCGACAGTTTCGACCCATAGATTATTGTGGCGTCTTTCGACAGTTTCGACCCATAGATTATTGTGTTTTTTTTTTTGTTTTTTTTATCCATGGATTATTGTGGCGTCTTTAGATTATTGTGGTGTTTTTTGACCCATGGGCTATTGTGGTGTCTTTCGACTTGTGGCCAAATCAACACATGCCTTCCGACCACGCATATAAACCTTTATGGATATGAAAAGTCTTTCAAGACACGAGCAGGAATTGAACCCGCACCTTTGAACCGAACCAACTAGTATTTTTTGTATTTACATACACCAGACACCAGAAGCAGCACGATTCAATGCACTGACCACTGTGCTATCGCATCTAGACTCCCCCATTCACATGGTTCACATGCGTAGCTTTTCTTATATTAGTGATGCAACAAGTATAAAAATTATTTTATTTTTGATTGGCTAAATAATAATGACGTATTTACGTCTTGAAATACCCAATATTCAGCATATAACAGTTTCCTTATAAATACTGAATCTCTTTTTTTTTTTAGCTTTTAATTCCTTATCTGTACCTACATATTATTATGGATATAAAATTTTGAGACGCTGTTGTTAGGTATTTATATTTATTTGTGGTATTATTAAGACCTTATTTGTTTTCACAGCTAATACATGGACGAACAAACTCTTGTGACACCTGTGTATATTTCAATAGAAACAAAATATACATTTCCTTCTTCTTTTTTTCTTTTTTTTTTACTGTAAGTTTAGATCAATAAAAGAAGGTGTCTGTCTATATGTGTTTGCAACTTTTAAGGTCGAAACACAATGGAAAAATACTAGCTTGATTTCGTTGCATCACCAATATAACTGAGGATTTCAATCCATTCGAGGATTATCGTTAAAACTAACTTTTCCTTTGTTTTGTTTTCGTTAGTTTATTTTGTGGCTTTATAGAATATCAAGATTTTTTTATGATAAAAAGCAAACACACACACAAGTTGATATTTTGTTTTTACTCTGGGTACGTAAATTCAGTACTTATTACTTTCTTATCAACGAGCAACATTTGCTTTGTATAGATAAAAATATACATGTAATAAAATGACTCGAGTTTCAATGAAATTTACTATTAGTGGTTTTCGGGCCGAAAATCGATCTAATCTCATGTGTACGAAACTTTTCGTTTTGCCTTATTTTTTCAAGACTCAGGAAACCCCTGGTGCCATGTCTTGGTCTGCTTCGAGAAAGGTTATTCGGAGCAAGCTCAGTTGCCTAGGCTGTACCTACTTGTATATTATACTTTGTAGGTAATATAGAGGTGTAATAATTATTGAGCCCATCTTTTTTACATGTATTTTTTTTTTAGGATTTCATTTAATAACACTGCATCCATTACCTACCTACTTACCAAGATTTATAATTAATAATAAAAGTTAATAAGTAGTTTTAAGGTGTTTGTTAATGATGTATTAAAAAATATTTGGTAGGTAGTGCAGTGAAATAAAGTAAATTAAATAGTAAATGTACTGCAGTTAGATAAAAATAGAGTAAGAGTTAACTTACCTTAAACTAATCAAGCAAACAAAGAAATATAACACACAATATTTTAATAAAAACAGATTGACCACAGTTTTGTTGTATAATTTCACTATTATATAACCAACGTAATTAAGTTTAAATTTGATTGTACGATCGGAGATTAAATATAAATATATAATATTGTTTAAAATATTAAAAATCAACGATAGGCGTTAAAAGTAAGACAAATAAATTTTGGAAGGAATCCGCGATGCGTGCATCAGGTAAAACGCTCCGTCTATAGCTACTAGATAGTATCGCTTGGAAAAGTCTAGTGATAACTTTAAGTGGCCACCTAACTTATTACTATAGCGACTAGTTAAATATGGTCATAGTCGTACCTTCCGCAATGTATCGCGGATAAATGTTCTAAAAGTTTAAAAATTACTGCCAAAGATTCGTATCTAAATAAATCATGGCGCGTCTGGAGGCCTATTTTTGAATTTTGGGAAATAAAACTTAAAACTAATAATATAAATGAATTAAATATCTGTCATAGGTAGTAGTTGGATTTGCGCAGTTCGTGGCGTCCTCCCGTGCTGGTAGGAAACCCGCAGTTGAAGAGATGCAGCGGCAGAGAGCAAGGAGCAAGCTGCTGATGTCAAAGTCTCTCTGGAGACAGGGCTTGGCTGTGTTGCAGGTGCAAGCCGGAACCTACTGCCCGTAATCGGGCAGCTTTAGCTGCACGAATAAAAATGCGGCATAAGAGAGTGACAACCTCCCAGCAACAAAAATTACGTAAAGACAAAAATACTTACAAAATTGTAGGCAAAAATAAGACGGAAAGAAAACTGTGCATAAAAAAACTTTGCTTGAAGATAACTTTTTAAAATATATTTTGATTTGATTTTTATATGATTTATCTTGATGTATTATATAAATTTACTAAATATTCAGATCAATTTGACACAATATCTATTGTATCCAAACAAATAATAAGCACCGAGAAAGGAAAATCAAAATTTTGAATCCACTGTCAAAGAATACAAACAGCCAGTCAATACATCTAGAAAGAAGCAAAAAGTATCGAACACGAAAAAGGAATTTGAGCGATAACGCTACAGCCATCCAACTTCCCCAAAAAAAAAAAAATTAGAAGCTCATTAATTAGAAATATTTTTTACAGTGGGCTCCTAGTCTATAATTATTTTTACAGTGGGCTCCTAGACTATAAATATTTCTAAAAAAAAATTAAGGGCTGTGGGCTCCTAGACTAACAAACCAAAATACTAAGACTAAAAAAATCTAACCAACCAAAAGCAAAAAGACTAATTAAAAGAGGGTCCGACAGGTAACAGCAATCCTATCGAACAAAAGCAGAAGCAAGAAAAAATAACCAAAGAAAATTATAGAACAAATTAAAATAAGAGACTAAGAGGTAAAATTAAATTAAAACAATCTTATGCTTCTGACCTCACATCGGAGACCGGCAACCGTTAGATAACGTAGCATTGCGTACAGAGCCCTTTACGAACGAGGCTTGTTCGAAAAACCAGCGATCCGAAGCTGACAGTAAACGATGTGCCTATCAGGACATAAGAAGTGACTACAAACTAGCTAACCTAATCTTACAACCTAGTTAGCCTAACACTATAACCTAGCTAGCCTAACTAATCCAAAAAAACACCCACAATTAAATAAATTAACCTAACAATAAAACAACAAGTAGTTGAAACGCAAAAATAAAAGTTGAAAGTACTTTGCAATCAACTTGAAAACTACAAAAAAAGAAAACGAGATGGGCGAGAGCCGACAAAAGACGAACGATCTCGGAAACCACCGAATATTTCAAAGAACTTTTTCGCGGGCAAACGTGAAAAAATGGCAACTGCTCACCATATGATTTATGTCAGCATCAACATTATGACAAGACATCATGACAACATCAAAATGCAATGGTGTTTGACGCTATACGTCAAAACACTAGTTGAGTCATACTTGTTTGTTAGAGTACGCAAAAAAAGGTTTGCGAATGAGAAAGGAGACTTTAATCTAGGGTCTAGAGCGAAACAAAAACTGTGTGAATGGCAAAAACGCGGACGAAAAGACGCGCCGTCCACACACACCAAAAAAAAAAGCCTATAGTTAAATAAAAGTAAAGAGTGATACTTTTAAAAAAAAGATGTGGTTCAGTACATTTTTATATGAATAAAAATGGTAAATATGTAAAGAGTTATTCCAGAGGGAAATTTAATTCAGAACATCATTAGTATTACTGGAGTTAAAATCAGCACAAAATGAACACGCAAATGTAAACCTAAAAAATAAAAGAAATGAGCATTATATAGCACAAACGGACCATTCAAGTACGGTACCCTAAAAAATTGAAATTGAGTTTCGAAATAGTGAGGGAAGGAGGGGTTGAATATGAACATACCACGACGTGTATGACTATCAGTCAGGTACAACAAGGTGAACCACGAAATACGGAACCCTAAAAAAAACAAACTAAGTTAAATAAAGTGAAGGAAGGAGTGAGTGAGTATGAACAGACCACGAAGTGTATGACCATCAGTCTGAGACGACACGACACAAATGAACCACGAAGTACGGAACCCTAAAAAGTACAAAGATGAGTATAGATGTGGAGAGAGAAGGAGGGAATATAAGACCCGACTGCGGGATACACGACCAACAGTCTGATACGAAAATAAAAAAAACTATAGAGGAAAGTGAAGTAGACGCGTCCCGACTCTCTCCTACATGGGCGAAAAGTCTGGACATGAGCGTCCACCTAGAGTTATGAGGACTAAGTGAGGACTCTTCAAAAAAAAAAAAGGCGTTCATAGAAGAAAGAGGCGAGTGCAGGAGAAAGAGCCTGTCACTACAACAAAAAAACTACTACGAAACAAAAATTAATGAAGAGAACTCAGGAGTACTTAGCAGTAACCAAAGAACTAAGCATTCACAAAGCCACACTAACAATACTTTCCACTAAAATTCCATACCTTGACATCCTCACACCGAAACTACATTATATGAACGAGGAAAGGGTTTAGATCTACTCCAAATGGTGGTTCATGGTCACCAGTATCTTCAAACCGAATTACCATGGTCAACTACTAGAGGTACATGTTCTTCCATAATGAAGGGAAAGGTTCAGCAGGCTAAGTATACGCGACGAAAAACTGAAAGTAACCTAAAAGAAGGTCTAACTCTCACAAAAAACTCGCATAAACTAACTTACCTTTAGTACCCTATTCAAGCATTCAGACATACAAACAAAGTAACAAACTACTGAAATGAAATTCAGGGTAAAATTATATTTCTGGAGAAAATAAAAGACTTTTCCAGTTAAATGTATAGTTAATTTAACAATGAATGAAATTACAAGTTAAATTGCATTTTTAAAAAAATTTTAGTCTATACAAGTCGCGTTTATAAAACGCACATCCGCGCGGTCTTGAAAAAATGTTTCATCTAGTTAGAGAACCTGAAAAATAGCAGAATAAATCAATAATTTGAGCTCGGGCGCCATAAAATGCAGTGAAATAAAGTAAATTAAATAGTAAATGTACTGCAGTTAGATAAAAATAGAGTAAGAGTTAACTTACCTTAAACTAATCAAGCAAACAAAGAAATATAACACACAATATTTTAATAAAAACAGATTGACCACAGTTTTGTTGTATAATTTCACTATTATATAACCAACGTAATTAAGTTTAAATTTGATTGTACGATCGGAGATTAAATATAAATATATAATATTGTTTAAAATATTAAAAATCAACGATAGGCGTTAAAAGTAAGACAAATAAATTTTGGAAGGAATCCGCGATGCGTGCATCAGGTAAAACGCTCCGTCTATAGCTACTAGATAGTATCGCTTGGAAAAGTCTAGTGATAACTTTAAGTGGCCACCTAACTTATTACTATAGCGACTAGTTAAATATGGTCATAGTCGTACCTTCCGCAATGTATCGCGGATAAATGTTCTAAAAGTTTAAAAATTACTGCCAAAGATTCGTATCTAAATAAATCATGGCGCGTCTGGAGGCCTATTTTTGAATTTTGGGAAATAAAACTTAAAACTAATAATATAAATGAATTAAATATCTGTCATAGGTAGTAGTTGGATTTGCGCAGTTCGTGGCGTCCTCCCGTGCTGGTAGGAAACCCGCAGTTGAAGAGATGCAGCGGCAGAGAGCAAGGAGCAAGCTGCTGATGTCAAAGTCTCTCTGGAGACAGGGCTTGGCTGTGTTGCAGGTGCAAGCCGGAACCTACTGCCCGTAATCGGGCAGCTTTAGCTGCACGAATAAAAATGCGGCATAAGAGAGTGACAACCTCCCAGCAACAAAAATTACGTAAAGACAAAAATACTTACAAAATTGTAGGCAAAAATAAGACGGAAAGAAAACTGTGCATAAAAAAACTTTGCTTGAAGATAACTTTTTAAAATATATTTTGATTTGATTTTTATATGATTTATCTTGATGTATTATATAAATTTACTAAATATTCAGATCAATTTGACACAATATCTATTGTATCCAAACAAATAATAAGCACCGAGAAAGGAAAATCAAAATTTTGAATCCACTGTCAAAGAATACAAACAGCCAGTCAATACATCTAGAAAGAAGCAAAAAGTATCGAACACGAAAAAGGAATTTGAGCGATAACGCTACAGCCGGTAATTATAGTTGGATCAATAGATATTTATAAGCAGTTAGCACAGTGAAATTTGTTCCACATCAAGAGTTGTTATTTATATACCTGCTTTATTTTTTATTCTTGTCTTGGTATTTTGGTCCTGTCTACTGAATGTCTACTTATTAATAATAAATTGTTTACAACACGATTAGCTGGTATTGATTCATAAGCAAGTTATATAATACATAGTGCAGGTGATTCTGTTGGTAATCTTTAGTTGGTTGCCTATATTTTGTTAACGTCAAAACACACGTCAAAACGTCGTCGTACTCTAGTAAGTAACGAGTTTTATTTACCATTACGTCGGTGTCATAATAAGCACTTACGCAAGCATATAAGCACTTACGTAAAACCTCACAAACCCTGGTGTCAGAGTTACTGATCTGCCTATAATAACTAGAACAACCGTTTAAGCCTGCATCCCGAAGCACGCATTCATATTATTTTAACTGTCAATCAAGTAGCTTTATTATGCAACGTCTTAACCACTTTTGTTTGACGTGTCTCCAAGAGGATTCGGTCCCAAAAATTATGGTTCGAGAACCGCAATTTCTAAGTTAGTACAGTCAAGAGCACATCAAGCCTAACACATTGAACTTTGTACCGTTGTTATTTCATTAGATGTACGGCTGGATTCGCACTACCAGTATCAAGCTTGACCCGTTGTTTACTGCACTATAGATTACCTACAGAGGCTGATAAAAATATTTTGTTTGCTTTGTTTTTGTATAAGTATTAGGTTATTTAAATGAATTCACACACGTGTAACAATTTAGTTCTTGTGTACCTAAATAACCTGGGTAACAGAAATAATGCATCATTAAAATACGGTCAGGCAGCCATCAGCGGAAACAATTGACGAAAGATATATTTGAAACGCATTTCCGTAATTTTATTTTAATTGAGTGTGAGAAATAAGGCACAGCAAGGGCTAAAGTAATGCCACACACATGAGAGCCTAAGCGAAATTATCTGTATATTTTTCGAAACCTACTTGTAACATTGTTTGGGATGGCGGTCGAACACTTGTAAACAAACAGGGTTGCGATTCTCCTATTTTCAAAGGCTTTTGTCGACTAACCGGCGAAAAGGTTGCAAATCTTGGCTGATAAGAGATGGTGATTGATTGTTTTCTTTAAAGAATATGTTATTGCGTAATATGGAAGCATCAATCTATAGCCTCCCTTTTCATACCCAAATTTTTGGAGTCCTTATTCTAGATCATATGAAGACGATATCATTTTTGCAGTCTCACTCTGTCTGTATAGGAATCAGTGAGACCGGATAAACAATTCGATTCGTACACGGATTTATACGAGTCGTACACGGATTTCTCGAAAAGATTACGTTCTATAAGGTTTGCATTTACTTCCCCATATTCTTTTCTGAAGAGATTATATTATAAATGAGTAACTCTAAGGTAAAGTACACATAGATGCGGGAGATGTTTACATAACAATTGTGCTTACTAAAACTATCATGCGCACTATTCAAAAGGTTACCTATTAGAGAAATGCTGCCAAAGCTAAATTCAAGAAATATCCTACAGGTGAAAATAAGAGAAACAAGTTTAAAACCGCAAAAGGTAATTTTGCTGATTTTGGTCGTATAGGGCAGTTTGTGTAGAGAATTAGGTTCTTAGTATAGAAACTGGTCTAAGGGCTCATTTGGGGATGCATAGCTACAGACAAAGGGACATCACAAATTACTATTTAAACAAATACAAATAAAACAAACAACATGAGATTCTTTTTAATTTGAGTTTAGTCAATAGGAAAGATATACAACGTGCAACGGAAAGGTGTGATAATACTGAAATATTTAACCATAAAACTGAGCAACTTCTCCGAAGGAACGTAGGTCAAAATACAAAAATATATTTTTGACCTCCCATAGTGCATCAGCTGACAGCGCCATTTGTATGGGAGGTCAAACAATTGGTTTTTGGTTTTTCAGCCTATGTTACTCGGGAAAAATTGATCAGTTTTATGGGCAGATTCACACCCTTTAGTATTATCCCAGTTTTTCATTACACGTTGTATAATGATAATTTTAATTGGTTTTGCTTCCCAAGCTCAGTAGACTATTACTAAAAAGAAGAAACTTTCCCAAAAAAAATTTTACTTCCCGTATGAATTGAGTCGATAACGTGACCACTTAAGTATGATGTCGAAATTGATTTTTTCGCGAACATTGCTTGTTTTAGTGAGTAGAATCATTAATAAACCCACCGAAACCAATTAAAATTCACGGTCTTATGAAATTTCAGTAAATGCAGATAAAATCAACATAGACAGTCAAAGTGACCAACCCCAGTTGGAAATATGTGGTAATGTGTTTTGGCTGAAAGAGACCTGTGTTGAGTGAGAATACTTTTCAATCGCGAGTTTAAAGTTTAAGTTATGTATGTGTTACAAAAAATATTGTTTATTTGTTTTAAATCAACTGCGTGAAACGTTTTCAGTTTTCAACCCTGATCAGGTATTTACTTTATTTTGGGCGGGGGTGTCGCGAAAGCTTGCAAATCAATAGGGTGTTTTCAACCAGCTTTTGGAAGTTTAACTACTCGTATTAAGCGCTGCTAGTTAGCAGTAGGAAAATATAAAATGGAAACACTGATACTGAACGTTCCCCCAGTATAAAAATAATTAAATTTGTTTGATTGCTGCTGTTTTTTCTTCGAAATAAAAAGAATTTATAAACATTTAAATTAAAAAAAAAACAAGGTCCTTCATAGGGGCATACTAATTTCACCATCAAGGTCCTAGCTGCCGAATATTACACACCTACAACTAGAATACTGACAAACATAAGTAGATAATGAAAAATAAAAAATCTTTATTATTTCAACTCACAAACAAAACAATACATTCAGTGTAGAAATAATTACTAATTGGCATTCTCAAATAGTGAACACAGCATTTCAAGGGGTATACAAAAACGTCATGCAGGTACATAGTTCTAGTTTTAAGTTACGTTAAATTAGGTAGGAAGTAAATTACTAAGAAGTGAGGGGACAATTAGGTTAAATTAGGGAAGAATTAAATTACTAAGTACCATATCTTTAACTGAGGCCAAAGAACCAGTGAAGATGTCAAATGTAAAACGAATACCGTAGTAACCGGTACACATTCTGTGGACAGGACTGTGTTGGCCAATGTTGGTCCTAACCTAACATAAGGAGGGACAATAATGTTCTCCTATTTAGAAGCCTGCTGCCTGCTGTTTGGTCGTGGAATTTCAAATTGTATGGCTTGTAGAATCTCCATGAAGTCAATACACCCATTGACTAATTTGTACAGGAATATTATGTTTTCATATTTTCTTCGGATACTTGGTATTCTTTTATAGAACTTTAACCTAGATTCATATGAAGTAAGTGTTATGTCCGGTAGGACGTACTGTTATTCTTCTTCTTTGCGTGTCGATGGCATCATCATTTTAATTTTATATTTGTTTATTCCGCGGATTTTATCCTTACTCCGGGAGCAGCAAACACTGCGTTACCGTGTTTTGGGTGACAGGTCTACTGTTATTTATCGGGATGCATCTAGTAAAACTAACTATTAATGGTACGTGGGACACAGACAGAACATCCCCGCTCGCCAGCCAGCAGTCGAATGATATTCTCCCAGAGTACCCACATTTATTGTGTACGTCACATCTATTTATTGTTAGCATAAGCCAAATGATATAGAAACATTTTTGGACCCGCTCTTTACGACTGATATGCACTTGATAACATGGATTCCATGCTGGACTTGCATACACTACGCACCACACAATTATAAATAGGGATAATAACATCTGGATCTTTAAATAGGTACCTGCTTTAAATTGTCTTATTACAAATCCTTATCCAGTTAGTTAGAAAGCTTTTTTAAGAATTTCATAAATCTGGGTCCTGAAACTTATATCCGAATCTAAATAAATCCCAAGATCGCGGATGCTAGCAACTTGTTGTAAAAACTTACTGGAAATGTTTTATTTGGTAACCCATTGTTTCTTTTTCCATGAAAATTCACGAAATAGTATTTGTCACAGTTTAGCTTCATTTCATTTTCTGAACACAACTGGTACACAAAAGTGTTATTTCGCGCGAGTGCTATGTATTGAAACTTGAGCAAGCGAAGGATTCTAGGATTGAGCCACAAGCGAAGCGAGTTTGCTGCCGAGCAAAACAAACATTTTCATCTCACTACAGGGAGAAAAATGGTACCTAATTACCTATATGCACCGATACCTTATACTATAATAAATTCATCATCAGGTTCTAATTTCAAAAAGATCTTCCACGTTAGCGGCCAAAAATAATCTTAGCACGCAGACTTCAACCGAAAAAAAATTCAAAAACCTTTTCCACGCAAGCGGCAAAAATGACTTGTGCACGCAGATTCAACCGATAAAGCAAAGTTTTCCGAGCTTGTGAGGTAAAAAAGGTATTTTGCCATGGAACTCTATTTTGTATAGAGTGTGTCTACTCCTTAAAATTAAAACTTTTTTGGGCGCTGTTATGTCACTGGTCACAGACATCCCAGATTAGTATGACAGACATCCAATATGACAATGTAAATATTATGATATTCTATCTAGATTTTCATCAAAAATTCTTTACTGTAACATTATGATCGGTTTAGCTAAGTTTCAGCTGGAAGACGCCGCCAACATGTATACCTTGCCCAAGACCGTTAAACATTATCTTTGTTGGATTGAGCAAAAAATTTAAAAAACTACCGGCACTATGATCGTGAAACTACGGGCACCGATTTGTGTTTTTCAACTATAATGAACCAGGAAATCGAGCTGAACGTGTAAAAGCTGCTCTCCGAGAAAACAATGTCCTTCCGGCGATCCCAACTCTAACCCTGTTGAGCACGTATGAGATGATTTTAAGCGAGCTGTTCAAATGCATTCGCCAACTTCTCTGACCCTGTCAGAGATAAGGGAAACTGCCGGTTATGAATAAGACGGACTACCGCAATAGCTATTGAATAACTTGATCCACAGCAGGCTCAGCCCAGAGCAATATTGGATTGTTCTAACTGCTTATAGGCTTATAGGCTGGAGTTTTCAAACGGAAACGGTTTTTGTTGTTGTGCCACTAGCAGTCATCCGTCCGGGTTCTGACCATGACCAACATTGCTTATGCTTAGTGATCGGATCATTATCATATCGTGTGGGTTACAAGATTGATGAGCGACCTCACAAACCCTGGTGCCAGAGTTGTTGAGCTGCCCAACCCAAGGCCCCTGACATGGCTCATTCAACGACTACTACATAGATAGTAGCTGGAACTTGCCCTTACTAAACATTCCTGAAATGAATGTCTATACGCGCGTTTTGGCAGAGAAGTACTCGTATAGGCAAGGACAGGACTAATGTGGTTTCTCTTTCACTCATATGAAAAATATTGTTTCCATAACAAAATGTTTGATTAGTTTATAAATATAAAAAAAATATATATATTCTTTATTGTGCACAAATTACATAAAATAGTAAGTAGTCAACATAAAATTTGTTTACAAAGGTGAGCTTATCTCTATAAGAGATCTCTTCCAGCCAACCTAGCTGGTGTGAAAGAATGACATGAAAAGGGGCACAGGAATGTGCATTTAGAAGTGTGAAATGAGAATAAAAAAAAATACATATGTTTTTAATAAATAGCAAACTAGCATAAAATATGGAGAGAAAAAAAATACCTACTTATACTACACACTAATATACTTAAAATTACAATATAAACAATAAGGCATATATAAAGAAGGATAAACATCCTTTTAAAATACATACAAACATAAATACTTACATAAGCTAAAAATAATATTATAATGGTTGCGATAAGTATGCTCTTTTACTCGCATCTTAAACGATGTTATTGAAGGACTGCTTTGTATATCCTTGGGAAGTTTGTTCCATAGTCGCACAGCTTGGGAAGAGAAGGAGTTGAAAAAGAATTTGGTGTTCGCTCAAGGACACTCCAACATCGCAGTGATGCAGTCGCGCCTAGAGCGGGGATCAGGAGGTAAAAGTTTGAAGCGGGAGCGAAGATAGTCAGGGGTGGCAGGGTCATTCAGGATCTTATATAAGGTAGAAAGGATGTGCACATTACGACGAAGTCGGATAGGTAGCCATTTTAATTGAGCGCGAAATTCGGAGATATGATCATATTTGCGAAGACCAAAGATGAAACGAATAGCCAGATTTTGTAGGCGCTCAAGTTTGTTCAGCAATTCTTCAGTCACATCCAAGTAGCATACATCAGCGTAGTCAAGAATAGGAAGGAGTAGAGCCTGTGCAAGCAAGATTTTAGTCTGAAAGGGAAGGAAGTACTGGAGTCGCTTAAGGGAGTGAAAATAGTAGTGCATGCGCCTACTCACCTCACTAACTTGCGCTGACCATGACAGGTCACGGTCTATAATAATCCCTAGGTTCTTTGCTTTGTCCGTGTAGGGAATACAGACTCCGTTGTAAAATATTTTTGGCAACGCTAAGTCCCCTAACCTACCCCTTAGTCTGCTGCTACCAACCATTATTGCTTGAGATTTAGTTGGGTTTACAAGAAGCCCGAAATTTTCAGCCTATTGCTGAACAGCAGCAAGATCAGAGTTCAGAGTATAGTAAAATGAAACATTTATTTATCGTATTTTTACTAAAACTATTTATTTATCCACGAAAAATTTATCAATAATTCAAGATATTAATCTACTTGCTCCTTACAGAGACTCAAGATTAAATGATACATATAATGAAGAAACCGGCCAAGTGCGTGTCGGGCTATGCACAGTATAGGGTTCCGTAACTACGAAAAAAACTTTTTAATTTTTTTTTATTGCATATCAGGTTTTTATTTAGTATTTCATAACGTTGATAAGGCCTTTCATTAGGCCTTTGCCTAACAGTGGGACACTTAAGGCCTTTGCCCAGCAGCGGGACACTACATAGGCTAATAATAACGTTGATAACATACTCGTAAACTTTTACATCCTAATGCTATGCGAGGTCCTAGCGCCTGATTGCTATGGCAATTTTTATTAATTCCAGTTTTTTGCTATAGTTCAATGACCTGTAAAACCTACTTAGCGGTGATAGTTTTCCTTTAAATTTTTTCATATTTCCATTGGCAACAGTTTTGCTGGCAGGGGGGGGGGATACTTGACTCCAACAAAAAATTGTGCTTTCAAGTTTAATATTTCGCAAACGGATCCCTAAATCGAAAAATTAAAAGACTCACGTTGTTTTCAAAAGAGCTAGAGCACACGATGAGATCCACAAGAACAAAAAAACAACCCCACTTTACTTGTAGAGGACACACCCTAAAAAGTTGTCTTTTCATGATTATGTTTTACCACTTTGTCGGCGTGGTTAAAATATATGTCCAGTAAATTACAACTTTTTAGTACTAAGGGTCTCTGATACTTTTCTTTCTCTTTGGTCTCTGAGGTATGCCGCGGACAGTCAGACAGACAGACGGAGATGAAGAAACTATCAGGGTTCCTTTTCGACTACGGAACCCAAAAAATGAAACGAACTACGAGGTATCAACCCAGGAGGAAACTTATCATAAATTATTCCATTTAAATTCCGAACTAGCTTGCAAATAGAAAGCTATCAGAAATAAAAAAAACTGGTCAAGTGCGAGTCGGAATCGCGTGCCGAGGGTTCCAATATACTTTTTGTATTTTTGGAGGCAATAAAGTCCATTTTTAGGACCGCAAAACAAAATTTGTTTGTAAAGGTTATTTGCAGATTTCAAAAAAACTGCGCAACATACTCGTAGCAAGATTGTTTTGTTTTTCTGTAATGTTGACATAAATTTCTGTCAACTGTAATTAATTCAGATTTTTCCTTTCACAAACTTCGGAGATAAGAGGATAAAGGTATTTTTTTTACATTTTTACAACTACTACTACTTTTAAAGCTTAGAGACGTAAATAAATAAATTTTGTAATGTACAAGTAAAGCCCTTTCATATGACACCCCACTCGACCTAGTAGCGACAATTTGAAATTTGGCCCGCCCTATTTTGGACCCCTTTACATTGATAATTATAATTTTTTCAAAATTCTTTCTTGTGCTATTAAGTTGGGCAACTATACTCTAAACCT
Organism: Athrips mouffetella; assembly: GCA_947532105.1. Classification (NCBI taxonomy): domain Eukaryota; kingdom Metazoa; phylum Arthropoda; class Insecta; order Lepidoptera; family Gelechiidae; genus Athrips; species Athrips mouffetella. The sequence continues at coordinate 8,140,642 of OX383959.1, forward strand.
ACTCCAAATTTCAGGTCGATAGCATGAGTGGTTGCTGAGATATAGAGGTGTGACAGACAGAAAGACAAAGTCGCACCATAAGGGTTCCTTTTTTACCATTTTGGTATCGGAACCCTAAAAATGCCAAGGTTTATTGCGATGCGATTTACGCGAGAAACGAACTACGCACCAATTTGTAAACTGTAGGCAATTAGGCATTCTGTGAAGGGGCGAATTTCACAATTTGAGTGTGAAATAGACGATCAAAATGATCCACCATTGTCGCTAAGAATTTAGTTAATGAAGTTTTCTGCCGGTTTGGATTTCCTTGGAAGATGCACAGTGATCGTGTGGCAAGCACCACACACACACACACACAAGTACCACTAGGGCATCCAATCCCGGTATTCCGAGATCTCGTTATTCCGAGATCCTGCATCATTTTTCAGTCCCGCACAATGCGGGATTACATGCACGGGATCCCGCGGGATTTGCGGGACTGATCTGCAGCAAAGAAACACCCTCCTACGCGCGCTGCTGCGCGACTACTGACAAGCGAGCGAAAAGAGTGAATCGCCGCGGCCGTGTCGCGCCCCCCGCGCCCGCGGCGGCCGGGGGCGGCCGGCTTCCATGTTTGTTTTATTTGTTTACTTGAAGTGAAGTGACAAGTAATTATTCGTTCGTTAAACAAAATTCGTTTTCTAACATAGTTCATTGTTTTTTGCGTTTACTAACATTACTAACGAACATTACTAACATTATTTACGAACTATCGAATCGAAAATGACAAGTGCAGTGCACTTAAATGCATTCCGCCCACTAGTGTAGAAGCCGAGAGGGCTTTTTCAGCTGCCGGATATTTAGCTTCACATATTCGCAGCAGCCTGGCAGATGATACATTAGATACATTATGTATCTTACGAAAACATTTCCAAAAAAAATAATATGTCATTATAATCGTACTTCTTGCTTGATTTGATAATTAAAACTAATAAAGCTATGTTGATTTTTATTTCTTTTGTATCCTTCAATCCTTACACTATATTTACTAATATACAATTTAATGTACCACATACACACTTGCGGGATCCCGCCAATACCGAGATCCCGCGGGATTGAGAAATATCAATCCCGCAAATACCGAGATCACAAAAATGCTGCGGGATTGGATGCCCTAAGTACCACACAAGTACGCTTGTATATATAGAGGTCAGTGGTGGCCATAGATTTATTACTTCGCGCGTGGCGCTTTTAACCAGATTGCGCTCTTCCAAAAATTATGCGAGCAGAGTAGGACGTAAGATGAGAGGAAGCTGTCCCTTTCTAATAGATTTTGCATGACATTTTGTTTATGTTGCCATGACAACATCAACAAAATGTCATGCAAAATCTTTGTTAAAAATCATTTTACCAAAGAGTTTTTAATCCAGATAAATCAAAAGAAAATGATTTTCTGCATTTATCAATATTTAATGAAAACTGAGAGAGAAGTTTATACTTTGCACGTTGAAAATTATTCAAATAAGAATTTAAAAATACGTATAAATATAAATTTGTGAATATAAAAGTTAACATTTTGCACGGAAATTGTGCAAACTTCATTACTCGTAGTATGGCAATAATTAGAAAGGGACGAAGTACATCGCCTATGATGTCTTGCTCTGCTCGTTTTGCCTCTGCACAAATTGTTAAGAATACGCTATCATGGTAAATGTAAGATCATTGGTGGTGGCAAGCGATAAGGGTTTTTTTTTCTTCTGTTGAGGAACATTTTTTACTCTCGAATCCTAGCATTGACGTAAGAAAAACGCTGTATCCCCGCGAGCCACAGCAGACCAAAGGTCTGTGCCGAGCGAAGCAAGGAGGTTTTTGTTCTGAGGGTCTGTGCAGCAGACGGCAAACTTTTGTCAATGACATGAGAAAAACGCTCCGCAATCTTTGCTTTGGAAGGAAAACCTCTTGAATTGTTGTTCATACCAAAGGGTTATTTAGTCGAAACGGTTGTTCAGATTTATTGTTATTTTGTTTAAAATGTAGAGCAATTGTGAAAATTGTGGTTAGAATTTTATTCTGATAAAAACTATAATTTTCGAAATATCGGCCACACTGGCGGAAAAAATCCGTGACTGCTCGTGTCTGCCCAGCTCACGGATCTTGTCTGCTGAGCCTCGTATGATATTTTTTTTCATAATTTGAACAAAAACGTACTTGATCGTTGTATAATTTTGATAGGGTGTTCCAGATCCAGTGAACGACTTTCAAAGTGAACATCATTTACTTAGATTTTCGGATGGTTAAAAGCGGCTGTCATCATGACTCCTATTATTTCCCCTTTCAACTTATCGGAGTCATCATAGTATACAGGCCCTTGTCCTCGTGATGTGGATGTGTTATTTCGCCATAATTTTGCAGCAATTTCTTTACTTGATATTGGCGGAATACGACTTGTAATGAGATGTGATGCCATTAAATAAATATCTAATCAAACAAATCTCTTGACAGTTTCATGGTTGTCATTATGAATTAGGGTTGGGCCACACTGATCACGGCGATCGACGGTTTGCCTATACAAAACGCGCGCAAAGTATGCAAATCCTTTCGTATCGACGCGGCGAACGCGCCCTGAAGACGAAACGCGGACGACAGAGATCGACGGCGAACGACGGCAAATGACGGCGATCGACGGAGAACGACGGTGATCGTCGGAGAACGACGTCGACGGCTGACGATGGCGATAAGTTGTACCACAGTGTACAAAGTACAGTAAATCAACAAATGAGAAGTAAAATAAGATTTTATGTTTTAATATGTTTTAAGCTACAACACATTTTTATATATTTTTCGCAAAATTCGTATAAGTTAAAGATTTTTGTATTTATTGTGGGTATTTAACTGCAACATAGATACTATTGTTTCCCAGTGAAACAGTTGTACAGATAATGAAAATCATGATGCACGCACATTAAATAATTTATTACCCATTACCTATCAGTTTATGTTTATAAATTAAATAATTTTTACGTCAAAAAAAATTTCTTTACTGCAAATCAACCAATTGCTTAACAAAACTGGTACTAGAAATAATTCGATAATAAATATCAACAGTGTACTAAATTGTTTCCTCAAATGCGCAACAAAAAAGCTGACTGTAAAGAGAACATTGTGTAATTACCTATACTGTGATAAAGCAGGGAGTCCCCGCGTGAAGTATACGGCACCTTACGGCTGCGTACGGATGGGAACGCGTCCGTACAGCTGCGTATGGATGCGAACGCCTCTGTAAGCGGTGGATCGGCATAATGCGTACTAGTGTGCTCTTTTTCAATCGGCAAAGTGCATGAAGAAAAAAAAATTTTTTTGGGTGCGTAAATTTTTTTTTTCCTTCATGGCAAAGTGCGAAAGGCCGTCGATCAATCTGGCCCGACCCTTATGATAATATTTTCATATTTATTTATGAATGGCTGCCACTAAATGAATATGATAATATTTCATCATGTAATTAGTATTCCATGTTAGAGAGCATGATGTAATTACATACATACATAACATCACGCCTTGTTCCCGTTGGAATTGGATGTAAATTACCTTTTAAAAGTTTCTAAAAGTACTGGCGCAATTAATCGTTTATGTAACCGTTGTACGAGACAAACTCGCCTACAATTATGCCTACAATACAAGTCCAGTAGTCATCTGCTTAGCAAAAACCAATGATATTACTATTATATAACCGGCAAAAACGCTCTGCTCGTGAGTGAGCTTGGACAGAAGGAGGCTAGTGTGGTTGACTACGCTTCCGTCGCTAAAGAGTCTTCACGAATAATTTTGTAATTATGCGTCAGGTAGTACTCATACATATTGGGGGACATTTCACACAAGGTCATCTGATCATCTGATACCAAACTGTGCAAGAACAAAAAAGTGCAGAGAGTTGCAAGAATAAAATATTTCGAGACAAATATGGTTTTATTTTAATCTATCAACCTGTTTTATTTACAAATTAACTTCAGTATAAAAGCCACTTGTACCTATCTCGACGGAAAATAACACACAATCATAAGTTGATTTATTCCTAGTAATCAATTTCTTAGTAATTTGATCAACTTTCTAAAAATAATGAACTGTACTGAATTCGCTGCTAGCACTCGCCGCCGGCTTCTGTCGTGCCAAGGCCGCAGCTAAGGATTTGCAAAGCGTCTTATTCACACTAGTCGTTATCCACTTTCTGAGACTGTTCCCATGGAACGATGATGTTGGATGGATCTGAATCTATCAATAATCGTGGAAGCACTGTGTGTTTGTTAAAACTGTGACGACTTTTTAGGCGTGAGGGTGAATAATTATCTCTTTGTAGAGGTTGTCTGCTACCCAATTCCTTTTTAGTTTTTCCGTACAAATAGCTCAACAAGATTCAGTAGGTAATATCCACATCTTTCGAGAGAGCTGATCGCGCTCCAAAGGGATATGCATGTTCACCAGCTGAGTAGCATAGATTGCACGCTGTGTCTGCTGCTCTTTTCGTACCTGCAAATTGAAGAATGTGAGGTTGTAAAACAAGACTCATTGACCCTAGCAGTTAGATTCTTAAAGTCTTTGGAGATGAGGTTACTACTATTTTGCAAGAGCTACGACGAGAAAGATATAAAAGGTGGATACTGTTTGGCGCCAGTTTGTGTACACTTAGTAGCCGTTTACTAATTTCATAGGAAGAAAAATTCTTACTATATTCTTATCCGGTCCTACACGGATATGTAACTACTAATATAAAGGATTAGCTTATGATTTTGAGGGAGCTCCCTGTCCTGTAGTGGAGGGATGTTATGATCGTGACGGACCCACCATACCCCTGGCCATAACTGATGATGTGATTATGTTCACCACCTTTCTGACAGAAGAATATTTGTATTAGATATATCATCAGTAAATTTGTATATTGGTATCTATGATCAATATGATCATCATAGCTAGTAGTCTCTCTGTTAAGATAAAATTATAGACAGCTTTTATAGGTAGAACCCATTGAATTGGTTAGGCATGTTTAAATTTGCATTATTAAGTAGTTATTCCTTGGTTATTTCAAGCTGAGAGGCAGTTGTAAGTATGTATGTTAGGGGTTACGGAATACTGAGCGTAACAGTGGCCTCAGTCTCTTTTGACACAGACCAGCTAAAGTAACCTACCTTTACAGTCTTGTTCTTGGTTAATTTCAACAGTTTACTTACTTGGTTTATATAAGAAGCATTTATTAGCAGCTGGGGATTATTCTTTATCCCTCAGGTACAATATTACCTATTATCCTATTTTCAGAGTCTCCGACTTTGAGTGGAATGGGTACAACAAGGGCGTTAGACATCATTTTCGTCTTATCCATGTTCATTTTGTGACCCACTTGTTGTGAAACTCTACTGATGTTATTGAGCATCGTGCCACGAACTTCTTGGGTGTCAGAGCATGACTTCTGCAAAATCGTCCAGCACAGCTTTTTTTAGTTTTAATGCCTTTTGTTTATTTTTAAAAAAACCTGTGCTTGCTTCAAGCTTCATGTGATTATTTATTTCAATGTTTTTAACGAAATAGTACTCAAAGAAATTTTGTTGTTTATTCGTTGGTAATCAGTTTGACGTAAAAACTATATTTATGTCACATTTTCTTCCATCCCTTTTAGTTTCATATAAACATTTGTCTTTTCCTTTCTCTCAATAGATAAGAGCGCGCAGCGAACAACCCTACCTCATTGGATACCAAACAGTGACCTATCTAGGCTGCTGCACAATGATATGGTGAGTCAAAAAAACAGGGTTGCCTGGGCGCAAGCTGGAACGTTTTGTACAGTCAGCAAAAAACTGCTTATTTTTTTACCCCTTCATGTTCCTTTACTCACATTACTTACTTGGAACCTCATACCTAAACGGTATGAGGTACCCGATGAGGTAGGGTTGCTCGCTGCGCGACTGCGTCTACATGTTCTCCCTCTAACTGTCTTAATAAGAGGGAGAAAGGCAATGCAAATTTTGTCGTTATTCTGAGAAATCACTATACGTTGCTGTTTTTGTATGAAACCAAATTTTCATAGCTTGCACAAAATATGTTATGTACAACTTCTTACAACTTTTGTCGCCATTAGCAAATATCAACATGTTTTGAAGTTAATAATTTAGCGGAATACCAACCCAGTTCAATTTTATTAATCAATGCATAATTTAGCAAATACGTGCACGGAGACATTTTTCAGTGTGGATATGTGTCTAATCCTCCTTTTTTTCCATTGCTTGAGATGGCAAAGGTGTTTCTAATTTTTTTTTTTTTTTTTTTGCGGATAATTTGAAAATATTGTCAAAAATTGGTTTCCACTCACCACGCTTTCATTTCATCGTCGTCGCCACTGTTGCGTCCGGTAGGACGTAATGTTATTTATCGGGATGCATCTAGTAAAACTAGCTAATAATGGTACGTAGGACACAGACAGAACATCCCCGCTCGCCGGCTGGCTATGAAGTGATATTCTCCCGAGTACCCACATTTATTGTATACGTCACAAATGGTACAGCAGAACTGCACTTACTTTCTCGCGATATGCAAGGAAAAATATCAACTGAAAACTTAAATTTGTAATGCAGTACGCAAAACCTTATATTTAGGTTTTTCCAAAAAAAAATCTAATGAAATAAGATATGATGATCTGGGTGACATTTTTTATTTAGTTTAGTTTATAAGTATTATGTATGACTTGATCTGTAAAGACATGAAATAAGCAGATCAATTCAGAATTTAAATTGTTTAACATTAAAACAAACTAACCGTAAACGAATTCGAGTATACCACATGTTTTAATTTTGGTAGTAGTGGAACAGCCTTTATATGAATTTTCACAGATCAATGGACACTAACGCAAGAATGGAGATTGCATGGAAATTTTTATTCATTTCGCAACACATGTTTCGTAGCAAAAGTGGTTCAGTTTGTTTAGTCTACTGAGCACGCACTTTCAGTTTTTGGTACACCCTTGTAAACAAGATTATTTGCAAAAAAAAAAACAAATAGAATCAGTCAGGTTCGTTACGTTTTGGTAGAACTAGAAAACCCCTTATATGAAATTACACAGACCAATTGATACTGTCGCAAAATACCTTACATGGGGATGCTCGGTCATGAAAAGTTAAATAAAAATCATTGCAGCCGTTTTCCAGCTAATTTCAATTCTTCATTTTTAGGGTTCCGTACCTCAAAATAAAAAAACGGAACCCTTATAGGATCACTTTGTTGTCCGTCTGTCTGTCTGTCTGTCAAGACCCTTTTTCTCACGAACGTGAAGAGGTATCAGGTTGAAATTGATAACGAATATTAAGGTCCATGAACCACACAAGATCAGAAAATTTAATTTTTTTACAACGACGCAATCAAGAGATATGGCTTTTTATGTCTTCATCTCCATACATTTATGCAAAAATGCAAAATCTACAGGGTACTTCCCGTTGACCTAAAATTATGAAATTTGGCAAGAAGCTAGGTCTCACAGTACAAATAAAGGGAAAAGTCTGAAATCATTAAATATTACAACTTTTCTCACAACTAATAGTAACCAATTGAGGTGAGCTCCCGTTTCAAGAGAACAGAGAGGGGTCAAGTTGAGTGGTCGTGGAGGCGATTTTTGTTTTAGTTCTATTTTAAAAACAGGAACAGTTACAAACTTGAAAATTGGTATGTTTATAGTGCATAAGCTATAAATTAACAACAAATAATAAGATTTGGTCAAGCGGGTGTCGGACTTAATAAAAATCTAGCACATTAACTTACTGAAATTTCAACTAATACAATTATGATTATGTGGTGGTCGGAACCCTCGGTGCGTGAGTCCAACTCGCACTTGGCCGGTTTTTTTGTTGTATGACAGCTGCTGCTCTCAAAATGAGAGTCAGCAAGAAACCACTCAGAACCCTTAAATAAATTTGCATATAAATCTTAAATTTTAAATATAGTGTCAATCGGACTACTCGTTTAGCCGCTAGGCCAAAGCGTGACGAACAGATCGATCGACCAACTAGTCTAGGCAACGAAGCGGATCGTTGTATGAAGACCCCCCCATTAAATCCTCAGTCGATGAAACTTTGCTGGGGTATTACACTATATGAGACAAACCTTCTATAAAAAATTCCAAAAAAAAAACGTAGGTACTTTTAATTTTTCCATACAAAAATTACAAAAAATGTATGAAAAAATTAAAAGTACCGATTTTTTTTTTTTTTAGAAGGTTTGTCTCATGTAGTGTAATACCCCAGCAAAGTTTCATCGACTGAGGAATTAATGCGGGGGTCAACTGCTTCGTTGCCTACACTAAACCGTCCGACCGACAGACGGAAGGACATTTTTGGGAGACTTGCTTTTTATGATGTATATGAGTGATATTGAAATCATTTTTGAGATAATTTTTTTTTAAATGCAATACCTATCTCGCTGCGCTCGAAAGTACAAAGGAACTGGAGACGCATTTTTGAAGCGTTCGAACTTCAATTCGCATTCGAATTGGCAAGATTCGTATACGAATCCGTAAAATCGCAATTTTTGAATATTCATACCTGTGAATTCTGCAACGAGTGGTTCGACCCACTCGTTTTGCAATTCTACCACACGAAAGTATGTATAATCTGTGATGACAACGACATTGACGTTTCCTTCACACATGACATTATACTGACATATACACTTTTTAATTTGCGTTCCATTCCCTCGCAATTCATTACCGGTTTTTAAAATCAATGAGTCATTGCTTTCCGGTTTTGATTTTATCTGCGTGAAACGAAAATTGGTTAAAGATTTGAATTTAATGGCAACACTGCTTTCGAATGATTCAAAAATGCGTAAAATCGAGAGCATTAGAAATTAAATTCGTATACGATTCGTTTTCGTATGCGAACTAAAGATTCAGTTCGAACGCTTCAAAAATACGTCTCCTGATCCTTACACATGTAACTTGATTAACCATGAAAGTGAAAAGCTTTTCCCATGGAACAAGGGTCTAAATACGACAAAAAAAAAACAAATTCCCTTAAAAAATGTATCAGCTTATCAGCGAATTTCGTATGTACAGGAAATTTTTCTTTTTTTATTTCGACCTTTTTGGGAGAGTAGTTCAAATTCAAGGGCAGGTTTACATCTTTCAGGGTTGATATCCACTTTTTGTTACACCTTGTAACATTTAATAAGAGTCATATTATTAAATACTATTGACAAGCCCGTTGGTGTGGTTGGTAGTGAGCCTGCCTCTCACGCCGTGGGCCGCGGGTTCGACCCCGCCCAGGGCAAACATTTGTGTGATGAACACAAGTGTTTGTTCTGTGTCTGGATCACAGGTCTGGATGTTATTTATCTATTTATGTATGTATATCAGTCTCTGGTATCCATAGTACAGGCTTTGTCTAGTTTGGGATCAGATGACCTTGTGTGAAATGTCCCCCAATATTTATTTATTTATTCTGTTTCTTAGTTATCTTCTGAAAGTTTGCTCATATTTTTCATAATCAAAGCTTGAATGTAGTTTGAAAACACAAATGATTTCCGACACCAGACAAGGGTCGTCAAAACCTCTGTTAGAATAACGTTGATTTTGCTCTCAAATTACCAGTGGCCATTTCAGACTGAACTCCCAAGTACCATACATGCTTTTAAAGGGTTAAAGAGGAATGAGAGGTCAGCTGTTTCTGGTTTGGAGAAAAGGTTGGTGGGGAAATATTTATTTAAGCTAAAAACGGGAATATTATGAGTGTTCTGAGTTGTAAAATTTTGATATAATACGCTGTGCTAGGCAATAAATTGTAGGTTGTTGTGATTTTTTTGTCTTCCTAAACTTTCCATATTGCTGGATATTTTTATTTCAACCTAATGTGTTAAAAACACATTATACACATATCACTCAGGTTTGAAGAAACATATACTAAAAGCCATGTATTTGCAACACAAGGCTCAAGTTCTATTCTACAATTTGTCCACAGTTTTACGTAGCATTGAAAGCACAATTTTAAGGTAATTTAAAACGGGAAAAAATATACTTGGGTATGTTATCTCGTTAAAACTACCTAAGGACAAACAAGCAATGAGGACGATTTTGCATTTTTCATTGAAAGGTCAGTGGGGTCAAGTGTCTGAGGGCCGCGGCCGACGGCAGTTGCGAATATTTTATTAATCTGGATAATAAGCTTTTAGGCAAAAAAAAACCATATAAATCAGCAGGATTAAATAAATCAAAGGACATGGTGCATTACTCTGCAGCAGAGTCCTTTCACTGTCTATGCTCCACCACCAAACAATGTAAACTTTTATTCGTGTTGGTCCCGAAGTTCAGAAGCATTTTTCTCAGAAAAAATGTGGACCAAGTCACCACTTTTAGTAGACGTATGGCATTTATTGCGACTTGCATGATTCGTTTTGAATGAATGAATGAATGAATGAATGAATACATTTATTCGCTAGCATACACGGTTAAATAAACATGGTAGGTAAGTATGATACAACCTGGATACAACGTTCATGCGTGATGCGCCTCGAATCGGCATGCAAATATTAGAAATACAATTAATATTAAAATTACAATAACTAAAATAAAATAAGGAATTCATAAAGTTAAAAATATCATTAATATATCAATATCATAATTAGATTTCAGTGTCTTCCTCTTTAAACTTAAGAGCTGTACTCTTGTCGGTGGAGTAATCGCCAATGTTTCCTTGTTTCCGCCAGTTCCTTCACCTCCTGATACGACTCGACCTGTACTTTCTCTTTTATTTGTTCCATAAAGGTTCTCCTCGGTCGGCCCCTTCCCTCTTTCCCAAGTAAAAGTCTAGTTAACACATAGTAGGTACGCACGACAGCAAGTAAGTGAAAACAAAACCAGTATATGCTGATCCAGCACTATAAATTACTGAAACCAGAGGCCTACTTTAGGTCAGTTGCCATACTGTTTTCATAATAGTGTGTCCACTGACTTGAGGCCGACAGTACTTTCACGAAAGCGAGCTTTAGACCGGTAGGGCTACTTGGAATAGGCGAACTTTTGCATCGCGCTCTAACTACAATGCAAATGCATTTATACCCTCCGGTGCGATTGGTCCATTTTCCCAATCGGTCCACTTTCCCGAATGGTCAACTTGTTTTTCCTTATTGGTCCATTTCCTAATGCGTCCACTTTCCCATTCGGTCCACTTTCTCAATCGGTCCAATTTCCTTTGATACATGAAAGCGGTGAAGTTTATACAGAAATTCGTATTATTATAAATAGTAACGCACATTTTATCAAACTTTATTCTAAGTAGGTATTTACTTGGGGCACCGAAATTATAGGGTGACTTTTAATTAATATAGGGTGACTTTTAATTAGTTCTTGATAGAGAAAGGTATGCATGTACTCATGATACTGAACAACTTTTCCCAAGGAACATAGGTCGAAATATGAAAATCGAGTTTTGACCTCCCATAGAAACTGCATCAGCTGATAGCGCATTTTGTATGGAAAGCCAAATTTGGTTTTTCCTATTTCGACCTATGTTCCTTGGGAAAAGTTGTTCAGTATCATGAGTACATGCAAATCTTTTGCTATCAAGAACTAATACCCTATATATCAGCCATTTTATCCATTGTAAATTTTTTACTCACCCCTATGTAAGTATAAAATAGGGAGTACACACGGCCGCACGTCGTTGAAAACACTTTGAACTTGATCGGGTCTCCGGTTTCGGTCGTTCGTAGCGTAGCGCTGGTTCAGCTTATACTGGTTTTGTTTCTATGTCCGTGCTGTCGTGGGTACAAAGCCAAGTTGGTCCCAAAATAAAAATAGTTCATGATCTTGACTGGAACATTTGATTTCAATGTGCAGTAGAACCCTTAAAAATACCTCATAATATATCATTGTACGAGATTCCGAAGCCTGCTCCGAGGAATTTTGTCGCATATTTATCGTGGAAGGGCGGGTTTGACCTTCGAGCAGACCTCGGCGATCTATCCCGTACTGCCTGCGATTCGCAGGGCGATAATAAATCAAGTTATTAAATAAAATAAAATAAAATCATTTTTATTGCCAAATAATGACATGACACCTAGATCTTATACTTAAACTTATTATTCCGGTGTTGCGTAAAAGCACAGAATTCATAATAGCACTACAGTAAAAGCACACTTGTACAAGGAACAAGGAATGGTGAGAACGGGGTATTGAAGATGTCTTCTGGATTCTTGTCCTCGCCGGCAGTCTCCTGGTATTGAGGATTTAAAAATAATCTCATTCTCTGATTAACACAGCCCGGGAGACATCGGGGCGGCACCACACCAACAAAATTAAGGGTCCAAAATACAAAAACTTTAAACCACTTGACCCTGCAAAATATAATTTTTCAGCCCAAATCCGCATGTCCCTCAACACAGAATCCTCAGAGAAAAAAACTGCATAAAAAAATATTTTGACGCTGCCAAAAAAAAGTCATGAAATAGTCATAAATAGTCACCATAAGGAAAAAAATAGTCGCGTTACAATTCTAGAGTTATAGCTATGGTGTGCTGAGGATTATGGCCATAGGCTATAGACAGAATCCTCAGCTTTGATGCAAGCAAACCGTGGGGACTTTCGACTTGGTTTTTATTTTAAAAAATAGTCATGAAATAGTCGTCTTGACTTCCAAATTCTCGAAAATAGTCGTTCAAGGATTTCAGTGTTACAGGGGTAGCTTGCTGAGGATTCTGTGCATAGCATTTCACGGACGCAGATTCCTGCAGAACGTTAAGGTTTTTCTGTTTGATACTCATGTCAAAAAATAGTCAACAAATAGTCGTCTCAAACCATAATAACTTCGGTCTGGTTTACCTAGTAGAAGTATGTTAAAAATGCATGTTAACTTCGCCATACATTTTTTCTTTGTACAGTCGCGTACACAAAATTATTTGATATTGATTTCAAGTTATCAAAAAAAAATGGATTTTGATATTGTTAGAGGTTTTTATTTCTATATGTTATTGCAGACCCTATTTTTGTGTATTTTTATATTTTTATTAGGTAGGTTGTATTTTTATTAGGTAAATAAGAGGAAAAACCGACCTTTTGGTCTAGAAACTTATAATGTAGGTTCCACGTTTAATGAATGGTAAAACTAGGATATCGGGCTCACACCTAGATGCATACAGTAAAAAAAATACTTGAATAATAATTGGTAAGTTCACAAATATTACTAAATAAACTACACTGTTTGCCATTAAAAAAGAAAAGTGGCTTACTTTTCTTTTTTAATGGCAAAGGCGGTAAGCCATTACAGCCTTGTTTACAAAACCGAACAATCATCGTTGTTGGAAAAATGGACGAAAGTTCTATTTGTTCTTTAATTAAAATATTCGTATTCTGTAGTTAAATTAAACGTAATACTCTCGATTTAAAGCATAATGTATTCAAATTAGGAAAGTTATGAGAAAGTTGGATAAAACAAAACCTACACCTGCCAAGGGCTATATCTCGCTAAACCGGATGTAAACGGATTTTCAAAACACATTTAAACCTATTTTAACATTTTTTGAGTTTCGAGAGACGAAATGCAATAACTTTTGTATCACTACTTAAGTAAATGTTTTTCTAAATTAGCTGAAAGAAAATTGTTTTTCTGAATTCGCGGGAAGAAAATTGTATAGGAATCTAGTACATTTAATTGTCACATTGGAAAGAGTAGCTGGGGCATATTTTTCGAAGGGATATAGGTCGAAATACGAAAAAAATTGTTTTGACCTCCCATACAAAATGCTGCTATTAGTTGATTCCGTTTCTATGGGAGGTTAAGGTTTTTCGTATTTCGACCTATGTCCCTTAGGGAAAGTTGTTCAGTTTTATGGGCAGAATTACATCCTTCAGGGTTGATATACCCTTTATGTTACACCATGTATAAGTTCGCCGCCGAACGGTTAAAAATATCCTAACAAATGAGGAAGTATCATAAAGTGATTTTTGTTTGACGTGTCTTCACCGGGATTCGAACCCAAAATAACAGAGGCTGTAATTTTACTGTATAACTTACCAGCGGTTGGCCGCGACTTCGTACGCGAAGAATCAGAAAAACTTAGCCTATGTTTGCTTACAAGGTGTAAGGGACAGCCTTCAAATTGATCAGTCAACGTAACTGAATTCAGGAAATGAAAAAACAATCGGACTCTCCATACAAACTGTCCAATCAATTTTGTAATTTCGTAAGGAAAGGCCGATTAATTTTATTTCCGGAAAGTTTTTTATTTGCTGAAAGTTGTTCAGTTACGTTGGCTGATCATTCCCTTTCATTCATTCGGAAGGCTATCCCTTAAACCCTGTACAGCACCAGTAGTTTTCACAAAACATCTAGTAGAGAATATGTCACGCACGAAATTCACGAAAGTAAGCCTCCAGTAAAAGCTTGGAAATTCAAAGAGAAAAGCTTAAGAACAAAATGTGTAAGAACATACTTAATTAGGTACCTAACTCGTTCGTAACAAATGGGCGACGCCGACCTTGCTCCCATACATCTCTGATAAAACGTGGATAAAACATATTCCGCCGACATTTTACTTCAATTTCTCACAGAGAAACAATAAATTACTCCTCGAGTTATGTAGAAATTATTGCTCCCATGTAAGTTCACAACTCGATCAAAAACAACATATGTAAAGAAAAAGTCAGTACACGAGAATATATTAATAGGCATTTCAGGAACTTATTTATTCTTTATTCTGAGCAAAATACATATTGCATTGAATATAACTTAATCTAGGTACATTATTTGGAACTTTAATAAACGAAGTACCAACTAGGGACTTGACGACTACTGGACCACATTGCAGTCGTTCTTGACATCCGCGAACGACTACTCACTTCGGACAATACATACTCGTACAACGAGCGTGAGTTTGAAATTTGAAATTGGAAGGTCGCGCAGGCCCGCATATTCCGTAGAAAAGACCCTCAGAAGCACCACGAGAATCTCGCAGCCGGGTGCGCGCGGGGGTGCGGGGTAAACCGAGCTAAGCAAGGAGGTTTTTGTTCTGAGGGGGTAGATGACAAGGGGGTGCGGAGTGTCCGTTCTGTATGATGCACTGACCTCTATATATACAATATATAGAGGTCAGTGGTATGATGGTACTATTACTTTATTCTGTGACCACGCATCGGAAGATATAATTTCCGTGATCAAGTCGGACTTACAAAGTGAACCAACGATCTAGTGAAGGCTAATGTTACCGGTGCAGTGGATGCAATGTGAGCCACAGCATCCGTCTTGTCCTTCCCAAGTGGACAAATTTGAAAAACGGAGACAGAAACATTCAGGAAATTTAAAAAAAATCGATGTTTCCATAATAAGTACAAACTGCCCATTCGTGTTTACAATTTTTTATTGAAATGCCGACTTTTCGACTTTTTCTCATTTCCTGAAAGTTTCAATAACTAAAAGGTATCAGTTTCGTTTACTTAAGATCATGTCTTTCAGTTTTCAGAAAGCTGTCCCTGTATAACAAACTTGAAGATTTAAAAGCAGTGCTCCCAAAAATAAACCTCAATACTTTCAATTATTACCACTACAATTTCAATCACAGCTCCCTGAGATCCTATCAATAAACACAATCGTCAAAATCAGTAAAGCTTAAGGTACTAACAGAGCATTGCAGAGGTAGCGGTGAAAATAATTTTGTAGTAAATAATATGGATGTTTTCTAAGTCAAAATCAATGAGCGAACTAAAATACTGTTTCTGACTAAAAAATAATCATAAAAATTATAAAAATGACTATTTATATTAAGAGTGTAGTTTGTAAATGTGAAATTGTTAAGTGACAGCAAAAATAATGGTCATGATAGTTTTCGAATTTAGCTAAAAATTACATTGATTTAAGTTTTGAAATTTAATAGATATGTGGTAGGTACTTTACTTCTTATTTTGTAATGTCGCAATCACAACATTTCCATAAACATAGCTCGATCGTTTTGCGACAGAACAACAGTTCCATGTTTTTAAAACCCATCTAACATATCATTATTATAATTTGCATCTATTTAATAATTATCCACAAATGATGAAGTAGTACGCAATAAAATCCCACGAATAAATTGCGCCACCTCTGCACAGTTATGGCCTTAAGCTTCTGGATTTTTTCATACTTATCGTACTTTTGCGCGCTGAAATATTAAAATTCCCAACCTACGATTCCCAACTCATAAAATATGCAAATACCGGCTAATACTAAAGTAAATAAACGTTTTTTTCCGAGAATTTTTAAAATCTTCACCTCGATTTCGATGGCTTCCTATTTCCTTGTGTAATTAAATTTCAGTGCGAGCTTTTAACATTTAATTTTTACTTCGTTTTTGAAATAAGGAATAAACATTTAAAATTTTCGAAATTTTTGAATACTTTTAATAATTAGAATTGAATGTACGCTGGTTTCGACGAACTGCGTACCTACTGAATTAACTGTACTAAAGATTATATCCCTATATTAAAGGCTAGTTGTAAGGCGAAGGCCAGACAGAAGAGGCACGGTACGCCGCATGGCGCGCCGCGTGGTGCACCTTGTGGTACTAGTAGTCTAGTATGGACACGAGGAATTAATTTTATTTTTTTAATTCCTCGTGTCCGTACTTTTTATTTATTGACTATTTAAATCCTCCTGTGCGTTAGAGTTCAGATATGTTTTTGTCAGGGACTTTTGGCGGGAACTCGGCGTGGGCTCTTGCCTGCTCGGTTGAAATTCTGGTTTTTAGGGTTCCGATACCAAAATGGTAAAAAAAAGGAACCCTTATGGTGCCGCTCTGTCTGTCCGTCTGTCTGTCACACCTCTATATCTCAGCAACCACTTATGCTATCAACCTGAAATTTGGAATAGTTTTAGAATATAGTTGCCCAACTTAATTGCACAAGAAAAAAATTTGAAAAAAGTATGATTATTAATATAAAGGGGGCCAAAATAGGGGGGGCCAAATTTCAAATTGTCGCTACTAGGTCGAGTGGGGTATCATATGAAAGGGCTTTACTTGTACATTTTAAAATATATTTTTGTATTTTTTTAAATTTCTTAGTTTTAAAGTTATGATGAAAAATGTCAAGAAAAATACCATTCCCCCCCCCTTATCTCCGAAGTTTGAGTAAGGAAAAATCTGAATTAATTACAGTTGACAGAAGTTTATATAAACTTTACAGCAAAAAAAAACGATCTTTCTAAGTTGCACAGTTTTTCAGAAATCTGCAAAAAACCTTTACAAACAAATTTAGTTTTGCGGTCCTGAAAATGGACTTTATTGCTTCCAAAAATACTATAGGTATATCGGAACCCTCGGCGCGCGAGTCCGACTCGCACTTGACCGGTTTTTTGTGTATGTAGTGAGTTAGTGGATATTAAAGATAGTGTTTTATGCAGTAAATTAACTACGGAGTGCGCAGCTGATGGAGATTTCAGGCGATCTCGCGTTTGAACCCCGTTTGTGTTGTCTCAAAAAGTCACGGACATTTCCTTCGTAAAGTCCACTATAGCTTTACGGGGGGAGCAATGAACAATTTCCCCACTCGACACTGGCGGTTCGCCATAATTTGAACTTCTAAAAAGTAAAAAAAATCGAAAACCACGAACATTCTAGAACACGACACTGGCAGAAATGTCCCCAAATATGGGTTGACTATTATTGCCAAATAACAAAAAGAATGTTTTTGTCAATTTTGAACTAGCTGTTTGCTTTGGTTCCACTAATGAAGCCTGGCGGTGGATTCAAGTGGAGGGAATGATAGCATTTTGTAACCAAGTGCGTTCGGCCACTGGCGCGCTACGCCGGCAGGTGCGCAGAAGAGATTCGGCACTCCACAATACTCTACACGCATTTGTACACAAATTATGAAAAGGAGGAGAGCGACGAGGTGGTGTCCCGACCGGCGCGCTACACAGTACACCGCGCGGCGCACCGTGCGGCGTGCCGCGCCTCTTTTGTGTGACTTTCACAGTAGTGTGTAATTTATTGAATATTGTGAGCTATTTATTACCGTATATCACTACCTACTCGTTTAGTTTGAATGCACGTCGACGTAGGACTTTTTTAAAGTTGTTTTAGATATGGCAATATTATTTTATTTATTTAGTACAACTGAGTACAACCACTTTTTACCCATCCATCCATCTTTTGTTTAGAATTTTAGGTAATAAGAATTTGATGATCAATAAAACGTTTGGATTTAAAGATAGTGCTTTTATTTATTAAAGACAGAATTCTATCTTTCATTCATTACAGAATTCTATACAAACTTCGCCAAATACATACAAAAACATCAACAATACCGAGATGAAATCAATTCTTAATAATAAAACCCTTCAGTAAATAAATTTCTACTATGAAGCCATAACAATATCCACCTAATTGACATTAAATCGAGTGGAAATAAAGACAGTGACATATGTACGACGAAAATATATATAGGGTGCTTCCTGTAAAACTACCGTTCCTTTCAGTATGTTATTTGGACCAAAAAATCTGATCATTTTCTTAAGGAACATAGGTCGAATTAGCTAAAATTATTTTTTCGTTTTTCAACCTATGTTCCGGGTAAGGTTTAGGTTTTGGTCCAAGAAATGTACTTAAAGGAACGTAGTTGATTATGACCTTATATTATCGTGGGTTGAACAAAGCCCCATTAAAGTTATCCTTTCATTGCATTGCCTGCGAAATTTTAAAGTTTCAAGACTTGATGAGGTCGCAATGCGAAAGAAAATTTTGTCTTCCCATTTTCGAGAAATCCTCTTTTGGGAACTCCCCATTATGTTCCTATATGGAAACTGCATCACGTGATAAATATTTAGTGCATGTTGTAAGAGAAATCTAAATTATTTTTGCTTCTTGAGGAAAGTTTTTCAGTTTGGTGGTCGTAATCTACAGTTTTAGTTTACGTGAGATTTCTATATTCACTTTATAGATATACAGTTATTCTGCTGCATTTTATCAAATATATTAATTTGGACTGTAGATATACACAAAACTAGTTCTGCAGCATTTCGGCAAATGATTTAATTTACACGCTGTAGATACGAGTATACAGTTCTACACCAAACTAGTTCTGCAGCGTTATACTCGTAGCAAATAAATTAATTTACACACTGTAGACATACAGTTAAACACAAAACTAGTTCTGCAGCGTTAAAGCAAATAAATTTATTTACACACTGTAGATATACAGTTATACACAAAACTAGTTCTGCAGCGTTTTATCAAATGAATTAATTTACACTGTAGATACACATTTATACACAAAGCTAGTTCTGCAGCGTTATAGCAAATAAATTAATTTACACACTGTAGATACACAGTTTTACATAAAACTAGTTCTGCAGCGTTTTATCAAATGAATTAATTTACACTGTAAATAAACAGTTATACACAAAACTAGTTCTGCAGCGTTTTATCAAATGAATTAATTTACACTGTAGATACACAGTTATACACAAAACTAGTTCTGCAGCGTTTCAGCAAATAATTTAATTTCCACTCTGTAGATATACAGTGATACACAAAACTAGTTATGCAGTTTTCAGCAAATAAATTAATGTTGTACCTAAAGAACTACAAAATGTACTGTAGGCTTGTAATTAAAACGAGTATTTTTATACATTTACATCAGTCCCTTACTTAATTTCTATAAATCATCTACAAGAGTAAGGTCGTTGAACTTTGATCATCTCTAATTAACAAATAAATAGGGTAACTTAAAGGCTAGGGTGGTGACACACTGGCGCGATTAGTCGCATAGTCTATAGTGTTTTTTTATCCAACATTGTTCTCACTGACTGACACAGGGAGATTGCACACTGTCTCATGATAACAAAATGAATTGATTCTTAAAATATTTTTACACAAAAATGTTATTTAAACTAATTTACTGCAAACTAATTTAGCTATTTATTACAAAAACTATTTTTATTTTATCATAATAGATCCTACTTTTGACAGGTCTATCGGAATTCGTGAAGACTTTTTAGGGGATTATTCTATGTAATGCGCCAAAATACAAAAATAACGAACTAGGTTAACTTTCGGATCCGATTCAACTGGGTAACGATTGAAAATACCTGCTCGTTCGAAATAGCAGCATCACAAGACATCAGTGCGTTTAGTTTTGAGCCGAGACTTGTCATGACGATAAGCCTCATAAACCTCATTATCTTTAATATCACAAAAAAAGCTATTTTAACATATACAATCTGCGATTTTTTATTACCTAATGGCATTCAAGAATTTATTTTCAAAGATATAGGTAGGTGTACGAAGAATGTGTTTAGTTTAGATATACAATCAAGAGCGAGTCAAGCTTGACACACTGGATGTTGTACGCGTTTATTTCATTGAGCATAGAGGCTGAAGTCGCCCTACGAGTGTAAAGATTGACCAGCTCTAGACTGTACGCTCTGCTGCGTGGAAATAGCGCATGAAAGTGATTTTGTAGGTACAGAAATCGCATGTGAAAACGGTATCAATAAGCCCCTTAAAAGTTTCACCATATACGTTATATTTTACAGTGAGGCTACAAACTTTTAACCTCATACAGTGTGCAATCCTCCTTTTAAAGGTGTCATGTAAACGTAAGACTACACTGCATTTCCCGCACTGTGGACATTCCCGTTCTCGCTCAGTGGAATGGTGTTGAACTCATCGTCGAGGTCATCGGGTTTCCTGCAAATAAAAAGCTGCATATAGAACCTTTTTAGTACTCCAGATAGGTACAGTCAGATGCACGTCAGTGGTAAAACCACTTTGTGCAACCCCCAGAGGCCGTAGTCAGAGGATCCCGCCCAAGATTCTAACCTTGGGTTTCTGGTTTCTATATTATTCTGTTTAAACAGTTCTTTTTACTATTTATTCATGGCCAAGTAAGACCATCGTAAGAAGCCCATATCGTACCTGTCAAATGTACGAATAATTAAATCAAAATCAAATCAAATCATTTATTTGCTAAAAAATAGTGGTACATTTTGTTACATAATATGTTGGTCATAGAAGTATAATATATCCGACACTATTTCACCTGAATAGGTATGCAAAATTCCAGCGAAAAACAAAAATAGGTAATTTTATTAAGATCGACAAAGAAAAATGTTAGGAAATCAATGTCAAAACGGGCGTACGATGGCATTACAAAATTTTATCTCTAACGGCTATAACAAGTAAAAACTTGCGATAATAATGAAAATTAAAGATATCTTCCAATAATACGGTGCGCGATGCTACACAAAATAAGTCTCAACAATCCAAAAGGCTTGAAACTACAATTACGAAACCCTTGATATCTAGATTGTTTGTGACAAAGAGCGCTTTGTTATTGGTACCAAAGAAAATCTTTACCATCTCATGAGATTGAAGTCGTTTTGATATAGTGAACATGATTTTAGCATGTTACTCTGACCATGAAACTGAACAACTTTTTCCAAGGATCATAGGTCGACATCCAAATAAAAAAAAAAACTTCCCATAGAGACTGCGTCAGCTGATAGGGCAATTTGTATGGGAGGTCAAAACATCTTTTTTGTATTTAGACCTATGTTTCTTGGGAAAAGTTGTTCAGTTTCAAGGTCTGAGTAACATGCTTAAATTATGTTGACCATTTCATTAGGACGCTTTATGTAATAAGATACTCAGACGATGAAAGGATCAGGTCAAACTATGAAAAACACGATTTTACCTCCATATAAAATTCACTAAGTATCAGCTAATACAATTTCTATGAAAAGTAGATTTTTTCTGTATTCCTTGGGAACACTTTTTTCAGAAACGTGCATTATTTCAAAATCATTCAAAAGTATCAGCTGTGCAATTTCTATGAAAAGTAAATCAAATCAAACATTTATTTGCATGAATACAGTTTTACACAGGTCTTATAATTGCAATTCGTCCATGTACTCTACCTCTTCTCAGGCGTGCAAATATTACATATTTTTTCCTAATAAGTAGTCCTAATTGACATAAATATAAGCTTAGACCATCTTATCATCTAAATATTCTTTTACAGAGTAATGGCACTTCTTACTCAGCCATTCCGTTAGTGTCCTCCTAAACTGGTTACTATCTAATGCTTTAAAAGCAACCGGTAGCTTATTATATAGTTCTATGCTTGTGTTGTAGGCGTTTTTTTTGATAAATGTAGGTATTTGATGGTGGCTTATGTAGTAAGTACGCGTACTGTGATCTAACTATACGTTTAGAGACATCCGATATCAGCTTGTAGATTTTTTCTGTATTCCTTGGGAACGCTTTTTTCAGAAACGTGCACTATTTCAAAATCATTCTAAATATTAAAAAAAAATTAAATTTAAATACTGTGTGAAGAATTCAAAAGAGCGAGAAGATAATATTTAATTATATGTCGTAGAATATGAAAATTCCTTCCAAAAAAATCTTGTGCCTCGGGGGGGTCTCGTGCCAGCCAGCGGTGGGTAACCACATCTGACAAATCCCCTCCGTCTGTCGACGCCCTTAGTTTTAAAAATAAAACCGTCAAAAATATAAATAAAAATCAAAGTGCGTAAAGCCCTTCGAACTTTATGAATAATTTAATTAAGAAATCTCGTGCTTAATAAGGCAAATTCTTTTTAAGCCCGCGATTTATTAGATAATTCAGCTAAAACAATGTAAACTAAATTGCTAAAATATGCTAAATAAACAGAGTGGGCTAATAGCGATAATAACGAATAATGGGAATAATTTTATATACTTTCGGGCCGAGAGAACCAAACACAAATTACCAGATGAATTGCTATAATTAATCATAATAAGAACGCTAATAGAATGGAAATTAGCCAACTTTTAATTCCTCGTGAAAGTCCCGGCAAATGAAGAGAAGTTGCTAATCTTATACTTAACAACATTCTAGAAGTTGGAAATACGTTTTAGGAATAAGATTACGTAAGGAAGTAGCGAATAAAACGGTTTTAAAAAATATATCAACACCGAATCACTAGACGCATAAAGTACTGAATTATTAATGTCGGCAACTCATTACAAACTACAAGCTCCTCCAAGACTACAAACCATTTTCATACATTCTAATTTAAACCACAAAACTTAAGACATTACGTGTCACGTCACAGAGTTACTGTTGTACCAGGCCACTCAGAAAGTATTGCGAAAAATAGTTTTTATATATGGGAGACTGGCCGGTCAGAATCTTTTTCGAAAATATGATTACTTGTAAGTAAAAATATGTGTGTTCCATTTTCAAAATTTCCCTCCACATTTTTTGCGAGCCAATTCAAAGTATCGTGTCTTACTGAAAAATGGATCTGCGCCGGGAACATTTTAGAGCTATGATTTTTTACGATTTCAAGTGTCGCCTGAAACCGGATGAATCGTTCGATAGACTTCAAATGGCATTTATGGATGAAGGCCCCTCCAAGGCAACCGTGTATCGTTGGTATAACGAATTTAGGCGCGGTCGACCAACCTTGGGGGATGAAGAAAGAAGCGGTCGCCCTTTGACGGCTATTACGGAAGAAAACGTGCTAGCAGTGAAAAATTTAATCCAAGATAATAGGCGAATTACATATCAGGAGATTCAGCACATATTAAAGATTGGATCGGGAAGCGTTGACGAGATTCTACACGGGCATCTTCGCGTGAGGAGGATAGTATCGCGCTGGGTGCCGCACTACCTCACCGACGCTCAGAAGCAGGCCCGGGTGGAATGGTGCCGTGATATGCTGAACAAATTTGAAGCAGGCTCGTCTCGGCGTGTTTACGACATCGTAACAGGTGATGAGTCCTGGATTTATCAATACGATCCAGAAACCAAGCGCCAGTCGACAGTTTGGGTGTTTCAAAATGAACCAACGCCTACCAAAGTGAAGCGATCTCGAAGCGGGGGGAAGATTTTGATCGCCAGCTTTTTTAATTTGACTGGCCACTTGGCCTCAATTCCCTTACGAGATCAAAGAAGCATCAACGCCGAATGGTATACTACCAAATGTTTACCAGAAGTTTTTTCTGTTGTGAGCAACAAGCGACCAAACACAGGGCTCCGCGGACTACTGCTCCACCACGACAATGCGCCTGCACACACCGCGCTCAAAACGAGGGACTTCCTGGACAGCACACCAGTCAAACTCCTGGGTCACCCTCCTTACAGCCCTGATCTAGCACCGTGTGACTTCTTTTTATTTCCAAAAATAAAAAATCAGCTCAAGGGGATACAATTTTCGTCGCTGGAAGATGCGCTGGCTGCGTTCGAGCAGGCTGTAAACGAGGTGTCTACGGCGGACTGGAAAAAGTGTTTTGAAAACTGGTTCAGACGCATGAATCTTTGTATAGAGGCTGGTGGAGAGTACTTTGAAAAGATTTAATAAAAATATATGTACCTGTAGAACAATTTTTTTTAGTGTCGCAAATATTTCTGAGTGTCCCACGTATGTACCTGTTTTTAAAACTAAAGGTATTCTAGTAAAAATACATTTGTTATTAAAAGCAAACCTTTTAAATATCTCATTTCTCTTGACCATAAGCTTGCGTTTAGACTGTTGTATTTTGATTCTCATTATCATGTTTTAACTCGTCTCTGTTAAAAATTCAAAACAAATATCAAATTAAAAAAACCGGCCAAGTGCGAGTCGGACTCGCGCACTGAGGGTTCCGTACCACCACATAAACATAATTGTATTAGTTGAAATTTCAGTAAGTTAATGTGCTAAATTTTTTGAGTCCGACACGCGCTTGACCAAATTTTATTATTTGTTATTATTTTATAGCCTATGCCCTATAAACATACCAATTTTCAAGTTTGTAAGTGTTCCCGTTTTTAAATAGAACTAAAACAAAAATCGCCTCAGCAACCATCCAACTTGACCCCTCTCTTATTATGAATGTTCTTGAAACGGGAGCTCACCACAATTGGTTACCTTTAGTTGTGAGAAAAGTTGTAATATTTAATGATTTCAGACTTTTCCCATTATTTGTACCGTGAGACCTAGCTTCTTGCCAAATTTCATATTTTTAGGTCACCGGGAAGTACCCTGTAGGTTTTTCATTGATAAAACCTATACCTATAATTGAAGATAACATGTTCATCTTACGTTTTGTTACAGTTGATTGCTGACGTAGGTACATCTCAAAAGGTGTACAATAAAACCATAGTATAAAACTAAATTACCTGCTTAGCACATCAAGCTTGACAGTTTAAGCCACGATCACACCTACCTAAATTCCAAGACTTAATTCGGCATACATTGCTGGGAGGCTTGGTTATGTTAATTGCAATATCCTTACTTCAACGAGCAATGTACGCTGAATTAGTCTTTGAATACAGCTAGGTGTGATCATGGCTACGTACGGTCGGTCAACGTACGGTCAACCGCTTGTCGGTAGAAACTTTTTCAACTCTATTACCACGTCATAAGGTCCAAAAGTGTTTCTACCGATGTGCGGCCGTGTGTACGTACGGTCAACCGCACGTCGGTAGAAACTTTTTCAACTTTATTACCATGCCATAAGGTGCAAAAGTGTTTCTCCTGATGTGCTGTTAAGTGTACCTAAGACCAACCTCAGCTCACGCTATAGGTTGGAATAGGTACAGCGCGTTCAGAACAAGTCTTTATTTTCCGCGCATGGGTGACAGGCGGAGAGCCAATGAGCGATTCGCTCGCCCCCTGGGGGGAGCCGTGCTCACCCCCGCGACTAATTTTTTGACTTCTGCGCATTAACGGTCACAGACAAAGTTATTTTGCACGCAGTATACCTACCTACCAGCTATATTAAACGGTATAGATGGCATTTCCTACCTCCATCCTAACCCAATTTACGCTTATGTTGCATATTTCTAATTTTCAAAGCAATCCGTGATATAATTTATTTATTATAAGCAGGAAAATTTTTTTGAGTACCTATAGCATACAATCAAACGGTTCTAATTATTTTTTACCTGTGTCGTCCTAGTGGCAATCCTAGCGGCCATAATTGGTATTATCTTGAGCTTTGGATGTCTCAGAGGAAGTTAGGTTAAAAAGTCTGTACCGTGTACCTAAAGATGGCGCTGATATCAGATTATGGTTCCACACTTTGTCACGTATTAAATAAACTTTGTTTAGTAAGTATAATTATATTATAAAAGTAAAAAAAACATTAACTAATTTCTTATCTTTATTTTATTTAAATATTGACGGCGAAACCTGTAAGGTAAGCGTCTAAAAATATCAAAAACATTTCAAAAGTAAAAAAGCAAAAATTTTTAAAAATTTAATAAGCAATACCACCACCGTCCAGGCACAGTATGACCCATACTACCCAGTACTACCTACCATAATTATTATATACTAAAAGCTTTTGCTCTTTGACTTTAAAAACTCAGTGACCATCCAACTTGACCCCTCTCTTATATGAATGTTCTTGAAACGGGAGCTCACCACAATTGGTTACCATTAGTTGTGAGAAAAGTTGTAATATTTAATGATTTCAGACTTTTCCCATTATTTGTACTGTAAGACCTAGCTTCTTGCCAAATTTCATAATTTTAGGTCAACGGGAACTACCCTGTAGGTTTTGCATTTTTGAATAAATGTATGGAGATGAGAACATAAAATGCCATATCTTTTTATTGCGTCGTTGTAAAAAATTTAAATTTTCAGACCTTGTGTGGTCCATGGATCCTAATACATGGTATTAATTTCAACCTGATACCTTTACCCGTTCGTGAGATAAAGGGTCTTGACAGACAGACAGACAGACAGACAGACAGACAGACAGACAGACAGACAGACAGACAGACAGACAGACAGACGGACAACAAAGTGATCCTATAAGGGTTCCGTTTTTTTCTTTTGAGGTACGGAACCCTAAAAAGTACCTATCTACTTATCGCAATATTCGCAGGGTTGAAAAATAAAGGTATAAACGGCCAAGGCGCAGCGGAGTAGACGTGCAAAATTATAGTCGAGAAAATTCGTATGCGACCTTGGCGGGAAGTATGTCAACATCGTAGCAGGTAGAGGACTGTGGTCTCTGCCTACCCCGACGGGAAATAGGCGTGATGTTATGTATGTATGTAAGTATAGGGGCCCGTAAACAGTATTTTTTTACAATAAGTTTATTTACTGAACAAAACAAAGTACGTAAGACCTACACTTCCACAAAACAAAAATATTAAATAAAAAGAAAAACGACTTCTAGTTTAGCTGTCTAAGGATCGTGAATTCATTCATTCTCTTTCAGAAAACAAAATATTATGAACGTCTGGGCCATGAAGGTGGTGCCTTGAATCTTAAATAAGTAGGTAATAAGATCAAAGTTGTTTTGAAGGTTTAATAATTAAATCATGACTTTTTATGATTTTGGAACAAGGAATATTAATATTAACATAATGTGACGTTTTCACGTAGGTACATACGGTAATCACGTCAATATGATATAAGTGAAGAACAAAGTGTCAAACGAGGCACTTTTCTAATTCGCAAGGGAAACTTATATGTAAGGTACCTTGAAACTTGGCTCATAAACAGGAATAGGATCATTAAAGATAAAAAAAATACAAATTTTTTTCGGCCATAAATGACGAGGTTTTAAAAAAAATCGTTTTCGTCCAATATCGATAGTTCGTATGGCAGAATGTGATGAGTAGTCATTGCCTAAAAAAAAAATTTAGTTGTATAAACCGACCACAGACTACTTAGAACAGTTGTCAGTTGTTTTTTTTTAAGACTGGCCATGGCTACGTTGCATTCTGCCTTACGACCTATCGATATTTGACAAAAACGAAATTATTTTTTAACTTTATTATTTGCAACCGAAAAAAATTCGTATTTTTTATTTTTACTTATTGACCTTATCCCTGTCTATGAGCCAAGTTTCGAGGTACCTTACACATACGTTTCCTATGCGAATTGAGTACGGAATTATTCGATTATGATAACATCATTTACCTATAAATAATTAAAGTAAATGAAATGTTTGAAAATATTTAGAAAAAAAGGAGAAAAAACCGGCCAAGAGCGAGCACCGGGGGTTCCGTACCACTAAGGTAAAATACCGTCTAGTCAGTCCGTCCATTTAGTTATGACGCGCAGTTACGCAGAAGTGTATTAAAAACGCGCGAGGCCGACACGCACTTGACCAGTTTTTATTATTTGTTGTTATTTAATAGCTTACGCACTATAAACATACCAATTTTCACGCTTTTAAGTGTTACTGTTTTAACGATAGAGCTAAAACAAAAATTGAGCAAAAAATCACCCAAAACACGGAAATTAATTCTTTTTTAAATTTTAGTATTTGTCGTTATAGCGGCAACAGAAATACATATTCTATAAAAATTTCAACAGACAGACATATCGGAGGCATATTTATAGGGTCCCGTTTTTCACTCTTTGGGTACGGAACCCTAAAAAGTTCTCATGAAAACCAAATGAAGTATTTAAAAAACAAAAGGAAAAATTTTAAAACAAAATAAAATATTTAGATTAAAAAGGAGCGCATGGTCTTTCCACACGGCGCCTCTTCAACAAACGACTTACATTAATAACTTAATTTAAGCGACATATCGAATATTAATATAAGTTTTGATTTCACAATGAACCAAATCCACACTAAGAATAGTTTTCAATTTCACTCAAAGTTACCTTTGTAGCAGTAAAGACAATGGCGTATTCACAAATCAACGCTAATGGACGAGCATCCTGCGGCCACTGGTCTTAGGCTAACCGATACAATCGTACAACCGCTTTGAGACCATTCGACATCGTCTGATATGGTCACGTGTAATTTATCCGATAAGATTAAAAGCAAACAGTACAATAATAATACTCATCATCATCATCACATCAGCTGAAAGACGTCCACTGCTGGGCATAGGCCTCCCTGACGATCTCCATGACGACCGGTCCTGCGCAAGAAGAACCGATGGCTGATGGGGCGTAAGTGTTCTAAAGTGGCGCCCACGTACCGGAAGACGAAGCGTTGGCCGGCCCCCACAAGGTGGACCGACGATATGGTCAAGGTCGCGGGAAGCCGCTGGATGCGAGCAGCGCATGACCGGTCATCATCATAATACTGAGTAGAGATAATTTGGTGGATTGGGGATATTTGGGAACTCTTGAAAACATTAACATCATTGGTCAGCATCAGCATGTCCCTAGTTGTCATCTGTTGGTGTCTCTAGCTAGAGTCTACGAGTAACTAACCTTATATTAGACTCAAAGTAACCGTTGTAACAGAAAGGAGTCGCCTAGCTAAACTGACAATGGCTGACTCACGAATCAACGCTAATGGACGGGCATCCTGTGGCCATTGACGACTTGGCTGACCGATATACTCGTACCATATTAATGAGATAGACCATTTCGGGCGATTTCATAGACCATATGAAATCACTCGAAATGGTCACCCAATTAGATTAGAAGCTAACAGTACAATAATAATACTGATAAGAGTTTGTTTGGTTGATTGGGAATACTTGGGAACTCTTGAAAACATCATCATAATTACTCTAGCATGAGCTAGAGTCTAACTAACCTTATATTTGACTCAAAGTTATCGTTGTCACAGTAAAGGAGTCGCCTATTTGAACTGACAATGGTTCTCGAATCAACGCTAATGGACGAGCATCCTTTGGCGCCTGGCTACTAGGCTAACCGATATACTCGTACGACCGCTTTGAGACCATTCTACATCGCCCTATATGGTCACGTGTAACTAAATCCGATAAGAGGCAAACAGTAAACGGTTCATTTATTTATTTAATACATACATTATAATTTACAGCCGATAGCCAAAACATTATAAAGTCAAATAGATTATAAACAATCTATAGTTAAAATTAATACACAGTTTTTATCACCCACATCTAGAAACATCTACTACCTACATAACAATTTGTTAAGAGATAGGCACTACAAACTGTCTTAAAAACTTGCAATCTAGACCCGTAAAGATCGGCTTCTGGCAAATAGGCAAACAACGAATTCAGGGTAATGAGAGCTCGCTGTGTGGGAGCGGCTTCACCGCGCACTGTGGACGTGCGGGCCACTGCCAGCAGCGGTAGGTGTCGTCGTGGGTTAGCAGGCCAACCTCCGCGATTGTATGCTGGAGGTACAAAGAGTCCTACGCTCTCCACCACACTAGGGTTGTCAACTTTATTGTTGAGTACAAGGTAATAGTATACCAGGAGGGCAAGTTTACGCCTAAGCATCAGTGTGTCCAGATTCACCATGCCACACACGAATAAGGACGGATAAAGGAAGGGGTAATACCCGTATATTCGTTTATATAGTGATCTGGAAAACTTCCTCTGGATCTTCTCGACCATGTCTGTATACCTGGCCTCACTGGGGTCCCAAACTACAGCATTGTACTCCAGTCGACTTCTCACGTATGACTTGTAGAGTGTTAAGGCAACTCTGTGGTCCTTGAACGGATAAGTGGTACGCAAAACAAAGCCCAGTAATTTGCTAGCTTTTTTACATATTTCAAGAACGTGTGTCCTGAAGTTTAATTTTGTGTCGTAAATAAGTCCCAAATCTTTCATTTCCCACACGCGTTCCAGAGTCGTACCCTGTAGCTCATAGTTTATGCTAAGCGGAGTCAAACTGTTTGTAAATGTCATGATCTTACATTTCGATACATTGAGAGGAAGACGATTTGCTATGCTCCACTCTGCAACAGCAGCAATATCTTTCTGCAATGCCACAGCATCAGAGTTATTCCCTACGCCCAGGAACAATTTGAGATCGTCTGCAAAGAGTAGACATTTCGCTGTCTCAACCACACTCGGCAAATCGTCAACCATCACCAAAAACTGCGTTGGGCCCAGGTTACTTCCCTGGCTAACACCAGACCGCGTATAATAGTTCTGAGAACGATAACCAGGCACCTGAACGTATTGGCTACGATCACGGAGATAGTCGGCTAGGAGTTCGAGGAGCTTGGGAGCAATGCCTAACGATGCTAACTTGGTTAAAAGGATGTCATTGTCAACAAGGTCAAAGGCTTTCCTGAAATCAAAAAACGCAGCGTCAACTTGGCGTTTGGAATCCAACTCATTACCTACGTAGTCGGTGAAATTGATTTGATTAGATGCAGTAGACCTCGCCTCTCGGAAACCGTGCTGTGCATCATTCAGTACCCTGTTGATATTTTGCCTCAAACAATTGTCTATCATAGCCTCAAATATCTTTCCAAAGACTGATAGGACTGCGATAGGCCTATGATTTGCAACTTCAGAATCTGAAGTGTGTAAAATGTTAATACTGATTAGCAATATCTGGTGGATTGGGAACTCTTGATAGGTACATGTATATGGTATAGGTACTGTTTTAAAGAACTCGGCTACTTGAGATTTGATGAGGTTACTGGTTTTTACACAGAGCGACTGCCATCAGACCTTCACTAACCTGTACCGCTGTCCAGGTACTATTTAAAAACCAGGTATCAGAAAGACTGCTTGGCCTACTTAAAACCATCCCTTAGAGCGCTTTTTTAATCTGTGCCAATAACGTCTGGTCAAGTGTAATTAAAAGTGATTGAGAGGGCATTTAGTGGCTTGAGAGCTGACTGTAGGGTTCTGAGCTCTGACAATAAGGTGTCATATTATGGAAGTGATTGGTCAATTTATTATACCTATTCGATACAGTACCGCTTAGTCAGGTCTAATTTTACACTTGGTAGCTTGGTAACGCTTCATAAAAGATACATGATATCTTAAGTACAGCTATCATCAAGTACTGATATTTGATACCAGAAATGAGAACGTTCAGTGCATTCAAAAACTTGTTGTGAAACATTTTGTTGACTAACATATCAACGAACAACAAAACTCCGAAAAAAGGTCGAAATTTTCGAAAAACATTGTATGTATACCCGCAATTGGTGTAGGCAACGAAGCAGTTGACCCCAACATTAATTTCTCAGGCAGATTTTATTTGACAGGATGATAAAAAATCATGAATTAAATGTAAATTCAAAATATCCAAAAAAATTATTAAAAAAAAAATCATACATTTTTTGGGGTATTGTAATAGTAATACCCCAGCAAAGTTTCATCGACTGAGGATTTAATGCGTCAGTCTTCATACAACGATTCGCTTCGTTGCCTAGACTACAATACTTATTCAAATGCAACGAAAAATTACGGTAACGCAAAAAATATACATTGAATCGCAAGCTTGCTCTAACAGAGACAGAAAAAAAGACAATTTACCAGTAAAGTAGAACACAAGAAATAGAGAAATTATCTGAATCAAAATTCGATACTTAATCCAAGGGATGTTATGAAAGATATGACTTTTAAGAATCATCATCATCATAACATTCCTTAATACGTCCACTACAGGACAGGGAGCTCCCTCCAGAATTCCAGCTCTTGCTAGAAGAATGTGGAGGGAAAGTACCTTAGTCACCACGCTTGTTAGCGTTACGGCTGGCTCCATGGATCGTGGTTGTTGGTGACCGCAATATGTAAGATGATACGATACACGGAAGGACGCTGCTGCCCATATTCCGGTTTTTAAACCCTTAGTCGCCTCTTACAACACCCACGGTAGGGAGGGATGGGTCGGTACTATTATTTACCGGTACCACTATTCTTTACCGGTACCACACGAAACCTTTTAAGAATACGACATGACAAAATCAGTCCGTAACTTGCCTTACATATATTCGCCTCCATCGTGTACACAAGTAGGACACAAGCTGCAGCACAGGTACAATGTGTTTGTTCCTTGCTTTGAGCACACATGGGATTGGCTATTGACTCCCATTTAATGGACGTATTGAGTTTCATTGTCATTTCCATCAGTTAGATCTTTGATCATCAGTCTGGATTTGGTGCGATCCTAGTAACTAGTTTATAACATAGGTAGCAGAAATTTTATTTTACCGTAACTAGTTACGAACCTGCGGTTACGTACGCGGCCGAAGCGGAATATCAATCAATTAACTTTGTGTGTGCTCGTAATTTGTCTTTTATTAAGAAAGGACTTGACCTTGATCTTTTAGTAAATCTAATTGAGAGATTTTTTGTAAGTCTAACCAGCGCTTGTACGAGTATCTTGATTTCATGGATTTGTTGGAGTATCAATCAATCAACTTTGTGTCTGCCTGTAGTTCATCTTTTATCAAAAATGGGCTTGGCCTTGACCTCAATCTAGCCCGGCTTAGCACACCCAAACCAAACTTTAACGTTATGACATAAAGTTACTGAGATAAGAGTATATTATAGAGAACGAAAAAAAAACATTTATTTCTAAATAATAAAAGATAGTGAGCAAAAACAGGCCTCACAACACAAAACTAGAAAAAGAGCTAAAGATTCTAGAAGATAAAGACACACAAACATGCCCAGGAGTCATCATCATAACATCCCATGAAACGTCCACTACAGGACAGGGAGCTCCCTCCAGAATTCTAGCTTTTGCTGGAAAAATGTAGACGGGACGTACCATAGTCACCTCGCTTGTTAGCGTTACGGCTGGCACCATCGACCGCGGTTGTAGGTGACCGCAGTAAGTAAGATGTAAAATAAAAAGGAGGATGCTGCTGCGCATCCTCCAGTTAACCCTCAGTCGCCTCTTACGACACCCGTGGGTATGTATGGGTTGGTACTATTCTTTGCCGGCACCACACGGGAAAGTGCCCAGGAGTGCCCAGGACATATTATAAATTGTGTAAGAGACGGTGTACCGAAAACTGAACCGGCGTGCTCAGTCAATGAAACTAAACAACTTTCCTAAAGGCACATTTTTGGGAAATAAAAATCATTTTTGACTTTCCCATACAAACTGCTCGATTAATGTGAGCAATTTGTATGGAGTATATTCTTTGCCCAGACACACATAGACGGGCAAACTCATAGTTGAAATACTTTCACTAGAATCGTACTCGGATCCCTTGTTGTAGTGGCAGTTGTCTCTAATCCTATAGACCTCGCAGCAAAAAATGATAATCAATCCTAATTAAACTTAATTAGCCACAATGGATTCAGTTACGTGACCGTTTGTCATGGTACACTGCACTCGTGAAGGAATTGTTTATACACGAAAGAAACTTGATTTGACCTGTATTGGTATTGTAGTTATTAATAGGTCTTTATACGACGCACAAAATAACTGTGGCCCTGTCATTAATGCGCAGAAGAAAAAAACCGGCCAAGTGCGAGTCGGACTCGCTCAAAGAGGGTTCCGTACCACCACATAATCATAATTGTATTAGTTGAAATTTCAGTAAGTTAATGTGCTAGATTTTTTTTAGTCCGACACGCGCTTGACTATATTTTATTATTTGTTGTTATTTTATAGCTTATGCACTATAAACATACCAATTTTCAAGTTTGCATGTGTTCCCGTTTTTAAAATAGAACTAAAACAAAAATCGCCTCAGCGACCATCCAACTTGACCCCTCTCTTATATGAATGTTCTTGAAATCGGAGCTCACCACAATTGGTTACCATTACATGTGAGGGTTCTAGAGTGGCGACCACGTACCGGAAGACGAAGCGTTGGCAGGCCCCCCACAAGGTGGACCGACGATCTGGTCAAGGTCGCGGGAAGCCGCTGGATGCGAGCAGCGCAGGACCGGTCGTCATGGAGTTCTTTAGGGGAGGCCTATGTCCAGCAGTGGACGTCTTTCGGCTGATATGATGACTTGTGAGAAAAGTTGTAATATTTAATGATTTCATACTTTTCTCATTATTTGTACTGTGAGACCTAGCTTCTTGCCGAATTTCATAATTATAGGTCAACGGGATGTACCCTGTAGGTTTTGCATTTTTGCATAAATGTATGGAGATGAGGACATAAAATGCCATATCTTTTGATTGCGTCGTTGTAAAAAATTGAAATTTTCAGATCTTGTGTGGTTCATGGATCCTAATATATATTATGAATTTCAACCTGATACCTATACCCGTTCGTGAGACAAAGGGTCTTGACAGACAGACAGACAGACAGACGGACAACAAAGTGATCCTATAAGGGTCCCGTTTTTTTTCTTTTGAGGTACGCAACCCTAAAAAATAGCCTATTTTTGACTTCTGCGCATCAATGACAGGGCCACAGTTATTTTGTGCGACGTATACCTATGGAATTGCCGTTTTGTATGGCGAATTTTAGGTAAACTCAATTTTCAGTAGGTACTAACATTATTGCATTTTTCTTAGGAATTATAAATCCAATATTTTGTTTTTAAGCATTATTGGGAAGACATTAAGCTAACAGAAGCCTAAATTTAATTTTCGAAAAATCTGTAAAAAAAATATAGCTAATCTAATGATGAAATCGGACGACATTAACCACGAACAATTTTCGAAACTTTAATTATAGATATCAAACTAAAAATAAAAACTTTAATTTATGCGTAGATCTCATTCATCTGTTAGAAAATTTCGGCAAATTCATAGGTACAGACCTATTATATTGCTCTATGATTTTGTGGTCACGCGAACCTTAGGGCTCCCGCACACGACCGAGTTTTTGTAGGTCCGATTATCGGGCACATTTTTCCTCCGATTTTACGACCGATTTTGTGACCGACCCAACGCACACGAGCGATAATCGGTGACCGATTTTCTTGTATGACGAATGACGATAGGGAGGTGATCGATCAAAATAATATCGACACACGATGTCGATGATTTTATTTTTTGTTAGTGAGATAAGATTCCATGAAAATATTTTTTTGTAAGTCTCGGTATTATCAAAAATGCTTCTAATGGTCATTATTTGTTAATATACAGGGTGTTAGGCTAGGATACCTATACAGAATGTAAGAGTAAGTATAAAAGGTTTTAGGTTAGAACGACTAAGTACTATACATACAGGGTGCTAGGGTAAGTATACTGGGTGTTAGGTTAGGATTATTATACAGGATGTTAGGGTAAGTATACAGGGTGTTAGGTTAGGATAAATACACACGGTTTTAGGGTAAGTATACAGGGTGTTAGATTAGGATCACTATATGTATAGGGTCTTATGGTAAGTATACATGGTGTTAGGATAGGATAACTATACAGGGTGTTAGGTTAGGATCACTATATGTACAGGGTTTTAAAGTAAGTATACAGGGTGTTAGGTTAGGATTACTATACAGGGTGTTAGGGTAAGTATACAGGGTGTTAGATTAGGATCACTATATGTACAGAGTCATCTATACCCGTATGTGTCGTAAGAGGTGACTAAGGGCTTATGAACCGGAGGATGGGCAGCAACAACTTTCTGTGAATCGTACGATCTTACATACTGCGGTCACCAACAACAGCGGTCGCCAGCCGCAACGCTTACATGCGTGGTGACTATGGTAAATCCCCCTCAAAGTACCACGCGATTTTACTGGAGATCTGGTGGGAGCTCCCTGTCGTGCAGTGGACGCGTTTATGGGATGTTATGATGATATTACGATATGTACATCGTGTGGCCTGGAGCAGCGGCAAATAAAATTAATGGACCGTCCATAGGGTATCACTGATCGATTGACAGTACTTGCAGGTATCCTTAACCAATAAATTCTGCACAATAAATACAATAAACTTTTAATTCACTACCCGACTACGGCAAAGAGGAGGGTTATGATTTTGAACGGTATGTATGTATACTGGTCCTTCATAACTTCTAAACTAGTTATCGTAATTTGACAAATGAGGTACCGTTAGGAGCGTCTTGATCAACCGCTGGGTATAGTAGGTAGGACTAGGCCCGCCCCGGCTTCGCACGGGAAGATATAGTGTTTTTTTGTGTCACGGGTTACTAAAAAAGAGTAAAAACGATTTGGATTTATTTTTAATTTGGATTTATTTTTAAATTACTTAGTGGTAGGGATTTTTTGCAAAGTCCTTCTGGTGAAGTACCACCTCCTTGCCTATTTCTGCCGTGAAGCAGCAATTCGAAGGGTAAGGGAGCCAGTAAAACTACCGGCACATGAGACATACCATCTTAGTTCTCAAAGTAAGCAACGCGCTTTGCTATCTTATTAGTTTCCAAATATCCTATACTATTAAACGTGCAATATTTGTACAGTACCTGGTCGACCGAGCTTCGCTCTATAATAGCTGCCTGAACATTAAAATATCATCGGGTGAGCAAGCTATTCTACTCGCCAACAGGTGGCGCTGTAGGTTTCTGTCTTAAAGGCGGCCCCCGAACGCTCTCATATAGTAAATTTCATCGAAATCATTAGAGCCGTTTTCGAGAAACAGATTGCAAACATATAGGTATATTTGTATACAAATATTGCTCGTTAAATAGTATTTTCCCAAGGAACATAGTTCGAAATACGAAAAACCAAATTTGACCTTCCATACAAAATGCGCTATCAGCTGATGCAGTTTCTATGGGAGGTCAAAAATTGATTTTCGTGGGAAAAGTTGTTCCGTTACTGATATTGATCCCTGATCTATGTCACGCATTCAAATTACCCGGTATATATATATTTGTAAACGGTTTCTCGAAAACGGCTCTAACGATTTCGATGAAATTGACAATTTCTCCTCGATTTAGACGGAAATCTACAGTGCTATCTGTTGGCGGTAAGAATAGCTTGCTTATCCAATGATATTTTAATGTTGTGGCGGCTATTATAGAGCGAAGCTCGGTCGACCAACTACTGCCACTAATATGGGTGCTATGGGCGGTAGTGAACACTTATCAGGTGGCCCACCTGCGCGTTTGCTCACTTGTAACATAAAAAAAATGGTTTAGGTTCATAAGTAATAGACAAAGCTAGATTTCTCATCATCGTATACACTCTTTGATGCTCTACCTATGGGATAAAGGCGTGATGATGCGTTTGATTAATATTAAAATAACTTTAAACATCAAATTCCTCATAATATCTAAGAGAGCCTATACTTTAATTATTTGCCCCTGTTATGTACAGAACTAACGTGCCACACGTTGTAGGTACGAGTATATACCTAATCCGTTTCAAGCTATGGTTTCAAGAGTCAATGCCAACACTTACCAACACATTTTGCAGCCATAGAACCAGACAAACCACCAAGAACCAGACGAACTAGAGTATATTTGACGAAAAAAATAACATTATGTTACAAACTTGTTTTTTTTCTGACAGCTTTAGCTGATTATCTACTATTGATCATGGTGCACAATAGCCTTGATATAGTTAGCTGCAAAATGTGTTGCTAAACTTTGGCATTGACTCGTGAAACAGATTATATTATATTCACTAGTACCTACTCTAGCGCACCTAATGTACTTACGCAGAGCAACAGAGGGGTACTTGCGGTGAAGCGGGGGGAGGGGGGCGGGCATCGTAAATACGGATACGGAGCACCTTGTTTTAAAGGTTGATAACTAAACACTGGCTCTACACGTTGGCTGCGTGACCGCGCCGGCGTAGCCAACGTCTACTAGGCCCGTTTGCGTGAGTTTGCCGTTTGCGACCAACGCTCGCCGGCGTGCCGTCGGTTATCGGTTTTGCCACAAGCCGCAAACGGCGTTCACACGTTGGCCGTGTCCTCATTTCCAATAAGTGGAGTAGATGGACGTTTTAATTTTTTTTTAATAAGTAAAAATTATTTCATCTTATTTTTCAAATATGGTGCAGCTGGTAATAAAAATTAAAAGCACTGTAAAAGTACATTGCA
Organism: Athrips mouffetella; assembly: GCA_947532105.1. Lineage (NCBI taxonomy): Eukaryota > Metazoa > Arthropoda > Insecta > Lepidoptera > Gelechiidae > Athrips > Athrips mouffetella. The sequence goes on from OX383959.1 coordinate 8,179,194, forward strand.
GCGGCAGTAATAGTCTCCGCGTCTACGTCCATCTTGCTTGACAGACCTACACGCTACACCTACACACACCAACGTGTGAACGCTGTCATCAAGCTTGCCGAGCCAGCGCGGCCAACGGTTGGCCCAAAGTCTACTGGGGGCTAAAGGCTCATCCACATATTCGGCCATGAACGCCAAATATAAGCCAACACGCATGTGTAGGTATAAGGCATATACAGCGAACAAAATAACTCTTACTGTGGCGCAGAAGTCAAGAAAAGAGTCGCGGGAGTGAGCGCGGTAGTGGGAGAGGATGCGAGTGAATCGTTCATTGGCTCTCCGCCTGTCACCCATGCGCAGAAAATAAGAACCACAGAGCTCTGAAGTCCATCTACTTCTAGAGACGAATTCTTTATGTCATTCAATAGAAATCAGTGTCACCATTTACTAAAACTAACACGTTTTCCTTTGAGTGCGATAAACATAGTACCATTATCGCGAGAGAGTAATATGCAAAAAACCAGTGACAGCGTCTCTATGGCAACGAATGTGTTTATGATGTGCATTCAAAATAAGCACCTAGGAACATAAATTGGAAAGTATACCTATAAGGAACTATAAGTATACTATTCAATAAGGAACCAATGTTTTTTACTATATTCGCTTCTATGGGGGGGTGCGCGCGCAGGCGGAGTGGCCCTATCGTAGTTCTGTGGTCAGAACCAAACTTAAGGAGAGATCACACCTGGCTTAATTCAAAGACTAATTCGGCACAGTATATCACGCCCCGTGTGGTGCCGGCAAAAAATAGTACCAACCTATCTCTACCCATGGGTGTCGTAAGAGGCGACTACAGGGCTAATGAACCAGAGGATGTGTATCGTATCATCTCTCTTATATTCTGCGGTCACCAACAACCGCGGTCCATGGTGCCAGCCGTAACGCTAACAAGCGTGGTGACTATGATACTTCTCCTGCACATTGTTTTAGCAAAAACTGGAATTTTGGAGATAAGATAAAGATATTTATTTGCTATAGAAATTTAGGGAGGGAGTTTCCTGTCCTGTAGTGGACGTTTCATGGGATGTCATGATAATATTACGATATACATCGTAATATAGTAAAGGACCTTTTATTTTTAAGAAGATTTCTGCAACTGGCAGTAAGACGCATATTTATAGAAAAGTGCCTACGTACAGTTGACCGCACTTCAGTGGTAACACTTTGTCCATTGCGGGTCTCTGGTTTCGGGCGTCCTGTTTATGTTTTGACTGACGTGCTGTTGACCGTACCTACCTAGCTAGCTATCCAAACCTGAAACGAAACTAGAAAAAAAAAACAATGAAAACCGGTTGTTTCGGTTGTTACAGTCCAAAAACCGACCCTACCCGTAAATAATCCGTTCTTGAATTTTTTTTTCGTAGGTCCCTCGGGGGGTACTGGGAGTGTAAATTTAAAAAGGAGACTGAATTAGGCTCCCGTGTGTATTCGAAAAATGGTTTATTTTTAAAAAAAAAATGGTTTTTCTTGAATAACTCGGCCATTTTTGATTTCACAGTAAAACCGTACGGACAAAAATTGTAGGAAATTTGAATTTCTACAAGTTTAGTCCTTACAATTTTTCTTCAAGGATCGATATTTTTTTAAAATTAAACCTGAAAAACGCAACAAATTCAAAATATTACCATTATCTCCTATGTTCTACGTTTTACGGCAAGAATGAAGAGAAACAAAGTTGTAGAGAATCAAATTTTGAACAATTTTGGTTCTTACCTTTTTCCCCCCAAAATCGATATTTTGGAAATTAAACCTGAAGAACGCGACAAAAATTCTAAATATTATCATTTTCTCCTATGTTCTAAGTTTTACGGCAAGAATGAAGAGAAACAAAGTTGTAGAGAATCAAATTTTGAACAATTTTGGTTCCTACCTTTTTCCCCCAAAATCGATATTTTGGAAATTAAACCTGAAAAACCTGACACAAATTCTAAATATTATCATTATCTCCTAAGTTCCACGTTTTACGGCATGAATGAAGAGAAACAAAGTTGTAGAGAATCAAATTTTGAACAATTTTGGTTCTTAACTTTTTCCCCCCAAAATCGATATTTTGGAAATTAAACCTGAAAAACGCGACACAAATTCTAAATATTATCATTATCTCCTATGTTCCACGTTTTACGGCAAGAATGAAGAGAAACAAAGTTGCAGAAAATCAAATTTTGAACAATTTTGGTTCCTAGCTTTTTCCCCCAACATCGATATTTTGGAAATTAAACCTGAAAAACCCGACACAAATTCTAAATATTATCATTATCTCCTATGTTCCACGTTTTACGGCATTAATGAAGATAAACAAAGTTGTAGATAATAAAATTCTGAACAATTTTGGTTCCTACCTTTTTCCCCCAACATCGATATTTTGGAAATTAAACCTGAAAAACCCGACACAAATTCTAAATATTATCATTATCTCCTATGTTCCACGTTTTACGGCATTAATGAAGAGAAACAAAGTTGTAGAGAATCAAATTTTGAACAATTTTGGTTCTTACCTTTTTCCCCCCAAAATCGATATTTTGGAAATTAAACCTGAAGAACGCGACAAAAATTCTAAATATTATCATTATCTCCTATGTTCTACGTTTTACGGCAAGAATGAAGAGAAACAAAGTTGTAGAGAATCAAATTTTGAACAATTTTGGTTCCTACCTTTTTCCCCCAAAATCGATATTTTGGAAATTAAACCTGAAAAACCTGACACAAATTCTAAATATTATCATTATCTCCTATGTTCCACGTTTTACGGCATTAATGAAGATAAACAAAGTTGTAGATAATAAAATTCTGAACAATTTTGGTTCTTACCTTTTTCCCCCCAAAATCGATATTTTGGAAATTAAACCTGAAAAACGCGACACAAATTCTAAATATTATCATTATCTCCTTTGTTCTACGTTTTACGGCAAGAATGAAGAGAAACAAAGTTGTAGAGAATCAAATTTTGAACAATTTTGGTTCTTACCTTTTTCCCCCCAAAATCGATATTTTGGAAATTAAACCTGAAGAACGCGACAAAAATTCTAAATATTATCATTATCTCCTATGTTCTACGTTTTACGGCAAGAATGAAGAGAAACAAAGTTATAGAGAATCAAATTTTGAAAAATTTTGGTTCCTACCTTTTTCCCCCAAAATCGATATTTTGGAAATTAAACCTGAAAAACCTGACACAAATTCTAAATATTATCATTATCTCCTAAGTTCCACGTTTTACGGCATGAATGAAGAGAAACAAAGTTGTAGAGAATCAAATTTTGAACAATTTTGGTTCTTACCTTTTTCCCCCCAAAATCGATATTTTGGAAATTAAACCTGAAGAACGCGACAAAAATTCTAAATATTATCATTTTCTCCTATGTTCTAAGTTTTACGGCAAGAATGAAGAGAAACAAAGTTGTAGAGAATCAAATTTTGAACAATTTTGGTTCCTCCCTTTTTCCCCCAAAATCGATATTTTGGAAATTAAACCTGAAAAACCTGACACAAATTCTAAATATTATCATTATCTCCTAAGTTCCACGTTTTACGGCATGAATGAAGAGAAACAAAGTTGAAGAGAATCAAATTTTGAACAATTTTAGTATTTACCTTTTTCCCCCAAAATCGATATTTTGGAAATTAAACCTGAAAAACCTGACACAAATTCAAAATATTATCATTATCTCCTATGTTCCACGTTTTACGGCATTAAGGGCTCCCGCACACGACCGAGAATCGGTGACCGATTTTTTGTCGGCATCCCGCTCTGACGTGTTATCACCTGAATCTTCCCTCCTTGTCCTGGCCGATAATCGCCCACCGATTCTCGTTCGTGTGCGGGAGCCCTAATGAAGATAAACAAAGTTGTAGATAATAAAATTCTGAACAATTTTGGTTCTTACCTTTTTCCCCCCAAAATCGATATTTTGGAAATTAAACCTGAAAAACGCGACACAAATTCTAAATATTATCATTATCTCCTATGTTCCACGTTTTACGGCATTAATGAAGATAAACAAAGTTGTAGATAATAAAATTCTGAACAATTTTGGTTCTTACCTTTTTCCCCCAAAATCGATATTTTGGAAATTAAACCTGAAAAACGCGACACAAGTTCTAAATTTTATCATTATCTCCTATGTTCCACGTTTTACGGCATTAATGAAGATAAACAAAGTTGTAGATCATAAAATTCTGAACAATTTTGGTTCTTACCTTTTTCCCCCCAAAATCGATATTTTGGAAATTAAACCTGAAAAACCTGACACAAATTCAAAATATTATCATTATCTCCTATGTTCCACGTTTTACGGCATTAATGAAGATAAACAAAGTTGTAGATAATAAAATTCTGAACAATTTTGGTTTTTACCTTTTTCCCCCCAAAATCGATATTTTGGAAATTAAACCTGAAAAACGCGACACAAATTCTAAATATTATCATTATCTCCTATGTTCCACGTTTTACGGCATTAATGAAGATAAACAAAGTTGTAGATAATAAAATTCTGAACAATTTTGGTTCTTACCTTTTTCCCCCCAAAATCGATATTTTGGAAATTAAACCTGAAAAACGCGACACAAATTCTAAATATTATCATTATCTCCTATGTTCTACGTTTTACGGCAAGAATGAAGAGAAACAAAGTTGTAGAGAATCAAAATTTGAACAATTTTGGTTCCTACCTTTTTCCTCCAAAATCGATAATTTGGAAATTAAACCTGAAAAACCTGACACAAATTCAAAATATTATCATTATCTCCTATGTTCCACGTTTTACGGCATTAATGAAGATAAACAAAGTTGTAGATAATAAAATTCTGAACAATTTTGGTTCTTACCTTTTTCCCCCCAAAATCGATATTTTGGAAATTAAACCTGAAAAACGCGACACAAATTCTAAATATTATCATTATCTCCTATGTTCCACGTTTTACGGCAAGAATGAAGAGAAACAAAGTTGCAGAAAATCAAATTTTGAACAATTTTGGTTCCTACCTTTTTCCCCCAAAATCGATATTTTGGAAATTAAACCTGAAAAACCCGACACAAATTCTAAATATTATCATTATCTCCTATGTTCCACGTTTTACGGCATTAATGAAGAGAAACAAAGTTGTAGAGAACCAAATTTTGAACAATTTTGGTTTCTACCTTTTTTCCCAAAAATCGATATTTTGGAAATTAAACCTGAAAAACGCGACACAAATTCTAAATATTATCATTATCTCCTATGTTCCACGTTTTACGGCATTAATGAAGATACACAAAGTTGTAGATAATCAAATTCTGAACAATTTTGGTTCCCACCTTTTTGCCCCCAAAATCGATATTTTGGAAATTAAACTTAATTAATTAATTATTTACCTATTAATTAATGAAAACTTAATTTGTTCAGAATTTGATTCTCTACAAATTTGTTTCTCTTCATTCATGCTGTAAAACGTGGAACATAGGAGATAATATTTTGAATTTGTCGTGTTTTTCAGGTTTAATTTCCAAAATATCGATCCTGGAAGAAAAATTTTAAAATACAAACTTATGGAGAATCAAATTTTCTAAAATTTTTGTCTTCATGGTTTTACTATAAATTCAAAAATGGTTGAGTTATTCAAGAAAACCCATTAAAAAAAACATTTTTCGAATAAACAGGAGCCTGATTCAGTCTACTTTTTGAATTTACACCCCCAGTCCACTCCCCCCCGAGGGCCTACGAAAAAAAACCAAGAACTGATTATTCACGGGTCATAAATGACATAATGATTGAACTATTTGTTATTATCTCCAAGCATACAAACATATTAGAATATGATATATTATCTACTCATTAAAAAATCCGGCAGTGCGAGTTTAATATTTTTTTACTAAAGTTTCTAGGACCTAGCCTAGGCACCTACCTCAGTACCTTTGTACCACAAAAGATGTAAAAACAGTATAATTACAACTACCTACAAGGTACGCACAGTAGCAAGTAAGTGTTAACAAAGCCAGTAGGTACCTATAACTTGAACCAGCGCTAAGCTACAAACCCCCGAAACCAAAGACCCGCTCAAGGTCAAAGTGTTACTACCTAACGTGCGGCTGACTGTACCTACCCACTAGCGCCGCGGTTGTTGGTCAAACAAACACAATCACTCTGATGATGACTAGGTAGGTTTAGGTTACCTACCAAGAAGGTATATTATTATACAACTTGTAATTACCAATACGCAAAACCTCTCGGGTGGTAGTTTTACTCGTTCTACTCATGAAACTGAACAACTTTATTGGAAATTAGAATAAAAAAATTGAGAATCGGAATTTTGTATTTTATTTTTGTTGAACAAAAGTACCACTCGAGAACCTTTGCATACATTGTATATCTCACGGAACTGTTTAATCTACAGGGTGTAAAAAAAGTTCGACTGTACTTCTAAGGAGTGATTCTACATCGTATAAAATATAAAAAAAATATTTTGCTTAAAAAAAGTTGTTTTAGCTCAAGAAGAAGTGAAGCACAAGGGTTAAACGACGTAGACAAGGATGTTTATTGTTATTTAATATCCACTCACTAGCACATTTCAATAAATTACTGGAATGTAATTCGGAGGAAAAACTAATTTAATGATCAAACAAATCAGAAATTAAATATTAATTAAAGTATTTTTATTTTAGTATTGTACGTACAATCACCCCTTAGAAGGATCATCCTACTTTTTTTTTTACATCCTGTATTTTTCATTCGTCCACGGCTGGCAATGTTAATCGTAGTTGCACGACAATTTCTGTAGGTAGGACAAGGATTTCCAATTTCTATGAGGTAGATACTTACCAAGAGGTACTTATGTAAACCTACCTAGAAAACCAAACGTGAAGCAAATCTAGAATAAAATAGGTACATAATTTTACTTATTTATCGTCGTTCATTCGTCCGGCGGAAAACAGAAAAACGTTCGGTTTTTATTTTTGTCTGAGACTTGTCTTCATACGTTGTTTATTACCTACACGTAATACAGGAATCAAAATCTCGATGTCAATATCCATCGTGCGTGATTCAACACGCACCCCTCCCTAGCGAGTGTACGGAGCTGACTGACGAGACCGCGACGGCCGGCGACGGTGAGTCGTGTGCGTTGAAGTATAGATTTACGTATGTTCCATTTCTCACCGACAAACGGATCGGCCGTGACGGCCGATTTTATTTATCACCGAGTTTTTGTCGGTCGTGTGCGTTGAAGTATGGCAACCAGTACGTTCCATTTTTGACCTACAAAAAATCGGCCACCGATTCTCGGTCGTGTGCGGGAGCCCTTAGGATCTCGATAACAGTTGCTTGTGAAATAATTGGGTGTTTCTCAATCAGGGAACGGACGATGAGGGTTAACCCAACAAATGTATCTATCTGTTTCTAACCTATTCAAACCCGGGCAAGTTATTTTCGGTACACCGAATCATTTCGGTTAACCAGCACCTGAATAAAAATTGTTTTGTGTAGTTTCTTTGTATGGTTAGTCAGCCAACATAGATAACTATTTGTTTATTGTCTTTATATAGCAGACAAATTTAACCACTACCGCTCCCACAACTGTTAATTTTACAAAGATTAAATGTATAAAACAATAAACGGTTTACCATATGAATGGATTTTCTGTTCCCTATTATCAGTAACTTCTGATTACAATTGCTCGACTCAGCTCCTGCGCCCACTGTATTTAAAGGAGGCAAACAATCTGTAGGCTTATGAGCCGAGGCACAGATTAAATAATAGTAAACTAACGCCGCGCCGGGGATATTGAAAACGAGGCCACATGAGAAACAACCAAATAATTGTTCCACCAAATTTTAATCAAATAAGGACCAATCAAAGAGGCCGCATACTGATCGGCCTAGTCTTTCGATATTGGGGTCATGTTGGGGCTTAGTATGAAGAACTACTAATTCATAACGTTTTTATGTTCCCGTCTGTATTAGATACTTGCTGTCGCGCCCTACTTCTCTTAGTAGGTACTTTCCTGCACAATTTTTGAAGGCAACCAAAAACCTATTGATGTGGCCACATTTTAGGCTAAGTTTTTATAGTAGTTTTTACCATTTACTCCAAAAGAAGAACCTAACTTAACCAACAAACAAACTGCCGATCAAGGTTTTCGTTGGTGATAAAATTTTCTTTCCGACTAAAACCAACAACAGATTATCGGTCGTGTTTGGGTTATATTCATTTACTGCAATAAATATCGCAAAAAATATCACATCAAAATCTTTTTACAATATAATAACTAATGCAATGCAGAACGAATTCTGGATTCAACTTTACAGAAGTATACAACTACAACATTTGTGCATTAAGTATCCTGTCTAGCGAGATGAGCTAGTACAAGGTTCACAAGCAGCTAGTTGGAGAGACAGATATAGACCTTGTACGGTCAACCGCTTGTCGGTAGAAACTTTTTCAACTCTATTACCACGCCATAAGGTCCAAAAGTGTTTCTACTGATGTGCGGCCGTGTGTACGCAAATTTGTGCAGAGTAGCACTTACCACTACAAGCTCGTCTGACTAAACAGAACATAGGTATAGATAATACTAACCGTTTCCTGTACTTGTAAATGATGAGCACGATAAACGCATTCCCGATGAACAGCGCCGCTATCAGCAGCGACGGGATCACAATGTCTGCAACAAGGACGGAAGATCATTATATACGATAATAGTACATCTGACAAGGATAGCTGTATACTCATACCATAAGTCACTACATATAAACGTAATGGTATGACAGAAGTATAACAAAACAACGCCGAAGGCTGTAAATCTATCCACGTAACAGAATAACAAGAAATAAAGGTCGAAATTCGAGAAAAGGAGTTCTACTTCCCATTGAAACTGCATCACTAAGGACTCGTGCACACTCGCAATTCTCGGCGTGGCGATCATATTATTTGTATGAATTTTTATCGCCGCAACGCAGTGTGCCCGCACCCTTAGTGAAGCAGTTTATATGGGAAGGGGTCGATTCATGCGTGGTTAGTAACTTTATGCCTACAATATTGCAGGTCTAAAGTAGTGCTACGAGTATGGTAGTCTTTGAGGCTTGAATTAAGCGTTACACGGAAATCGTCCCCAATGACGGAGTTATGGCCAGCTTATCTAAAATTTGTTTTTGTATTTTGTGGTCTTTAGGAAAAATTGTTCAGTTTCATCGAAAGATTCACATCCTTCAGACTTGTTACACCCTTTATGTTAAGAGGTTACCCCCAGCCAACTAGCGCCCCCATCAGTTAAAAAAATATTACTCGCTAAATACAAAAACTTATAGAAAAATTGTCTTACAAAATTAAAGTAAAGGTACCCAGTTTATTTAGAACCTACAAATCCTGAAAAATATAGTTATCTGTAGTTACAGATACAAAAAGTGCGAAAAAAGGCCACTTTTAGCAATAGCCTTGTATTTTACATAAAATTTCTAATGTTTCCAACGAAGACGGACGGTTGAGTTTCCAGTGAAGCGAAGCGGAGAGGAGATCAAAGGTTATGAAATCAGAATACCGGTCACGCGTCACTGCATTCTGTTCTCTGATGTGTTTTGGTCAAGTCTATATAGCACATCTCCTCACCGCTCCGCCTAATTTTATATAACCAGGATGGGATACTCCTGTAGTTACTCTTATCTCGTCACTGCACTACACTTGGCAAATTCTAATGTTTCCAACAAACACGGAAGCTTAGGTTGAGTTTCCAGTGAAGCGAAGCGGAGCGGAGATCGATAGTAAATTCACTGCTTTCTGTTCTCTGACGAGATTGGTCTAATATTGCACATACAGTGCGACAAGGCTTATGATGAACGTGGCAAAAAAAGGAACTAACACCGCCACCTTGCGAAACGTCACTTTTGACAGTTCTCCTCATACAAGCCAGCGCCCCCACCCACGTTCATTATAAGCCTTGTCGCACTTTATCCTCACCGCTCCGCCTGTTCAAAAGCACGCGCGAGTTTGCCACGTTTTGTCGTACATTGCTTCATCATAACTTCCCATGAAACGCCCACTACAGGACAGGGAGCTCCCTCCAGAAAAAACGCGTGGTACTTTTAAGGGGATTTACCGCTTGTAAGCGTTGCGGCTGGTGGCCGCTGTTGTTGGTGACCGCAGTAGGTAAGATGGTACGATACACAGAAAGATGCTGCTGCCCATCCTCCGGTTCATAATCTCTTAGTCGCCGACAGCCACGGGAAGAGATGGGTTGGTACTTTTCTTTACCGGCACCACACGGACGACTTACATACGTACATTGCGTAATCTTTAATAATTTAATCACTCGCACTGCTAAACAAAGCGGCAATGTACGTGAAATCGCGAATAAAATCGCGGCGAATTCGCTCCTTCTGAACAGGGTCTAAGTGGATATAATAGTAGATCTTCATCTAACTAGTATGGAATACTTCTGTGTTATACATACTCTCAACTAGTCACTACATTACACATGGAATTTCTAATGTTTTCAACTAAAGTCTAGGGTGAGTTTCCAATAAAGTGGAGTGGATATCGGCCGCGCGTCTCTGCATTCTGTTCTCGTAAGAATGGTCTAATCTTGCACGACTGCACGTCTCCTCACTGCTCCGACTCAGTGGAAACGCGCCCTAAGAAAAGATGATACTTATTATTAAATTGCACATGATAATAATGGAATTTCTAAGTAAGTTTCGTTTTAGATAAGGATGGAACCCAGCCGAGTGAAATCATCGTCCGTCTTAGCTTTTTATCTAGATTTTGATGGAAATTCGCTCTAATTCTTGAGACACTAGTAACATTCGGCCAGTTACAAAGAAAGAGCGTCTTTAAAGTTTAACACAGAGATACTTTTTGTAACTAACTGGTAATAAGATACGTATGAGGTCCATTCGCTAAAAAGTTATACCTGACAACCAAATTCTACATAAACATTTCATACCAAAAAGTCCCATAATTATACACTTTCTTCCACGGCATAAAAGTCTTCTTATTTCGAATTAAATCCAAGGGATTTTTTTATCTTGGAACGAACCGTAAGTCAATAAAACGAAGAAGTAACTGAAATAAGAAAGAAAACAGCTAGTTATAGTACGTTCCTAAGTGGATTGAGCCCGAACTTCAATACAACTCGGATTAGGTAAATTGTCCGAGAGAAGTCGAAGAGCTGTGTTGCCAGATCTATTGAATTTTATTTTGTTAATATCTACTTAGTAATACTACTGGTACGTACGAAAGTAACCCTCTCTGACTGTAAACAGCTGAACCAATTTTGTTGAAATTTAGATTATAAAAGAAAACATTTGCTCTAAACATTCGTACTTTATCAGCATGTTTAAGCAAACGAACATGGCAATTTTTTTTTTGTAATTCCATATTAATGCAGTAAAAATTTTCAATATGGTGAAATTGGTTGGCATAAATTGTTTAACTTTATAATATTTTTAAGTCTTCTGAACAAACTCAGCCTACTGGTATTTTAGTTTTTTTTCCACATATCTGCAGAATTTTAATGGATCTTTAGAATTTTTCTAATCAAGTCTGGCAGCACTGCTGACGCGAAACTTGTTCAAGCTAACAACAGGTAGGTATTTCCCTTTCGAACAAACAACAACTCCATTGTTTTAGAGAGAATTGTGGAGTCATTAGTTCTATTTTACCAAAGAAACATTAAGAGTAAATAATATACTTTGAGGAGATTTTCGCCTCTAATAAACAAGGATTTTAAAGTTTCAATATTTCAAAGGCTCTGCCTTGAGGATAAGCGCAGTATCTTTTGTTTAAATACAAGGAAAATTTGGCTCTATACAGAAGGTAAGTTGATCCGTCCAATTTGTACAGTACAATCAATGAGAGTAATTTTGGGCGTTGTGGTAACATTGAGCCACACCGTGATTGATTATGAAATGACTTGAACAACTTTCCCCATGGAACATAGGTCGAAAAGAGAGATTTTTTTTTGGTCGCTCCATACAAATTCCAGTATTGACGGCGCAAGGTTTGTATGGGGAAGCCAAATATGTTTTTCAGATTTCAACCTATGTTTCTTGGGAAAGTTGTTAAGTTTTATGTCCTAAGTATAGTCAGACATTTCATAATCATGCTGTATTTTTTTTTATAGAAGGGGGAGGCAGACGAGCAGGCGGGTCACCTGATGGTAAGTGATCACCGACGCCCATAGACACCCGCAACACCAGGGGATCACAGGTGCGCTGCCGGCCTTTAAGATATTTGTAGGCTCGTTTCTTGAAGGCTGCCTTGTTGTACCCGTCCGGAAATACCTGCGCAGGAAGCTGATTCCACAGTGCGGTCGTACGTGGTAAGAAGTTTCTTGTAAAACGTACGGTGGAAGATTGCCAGTTATCTAAGTGGTAAGGATGAAATGTTAACTTCTGGCGAGTGGTGCGGTGGTGAAATTCTGCAGCAGGTATTAGCTCGAACAATTCCTCAGAGCACTCCCCATGATACATGCGATAGAGGATGCATAGAGATGCAACATCTCTCCGCAGTGCAATGGTCAAGTCGGCCGGTGAGGACATCGTCGCCAATGATTCGGACCGCTCGACGTTGAACGCGGTCAAGAGGAAGGAGCTGATACTGAGGCGCCCCGGCCCAAAGGTGGCAACAGTACTCCATATGTGGCTTAACTTGAGCCTTATAAAGTTGAAGGCGATATGCCGGTGTGAAGTACCGTCTTGCTCTACCAAGGACACCCAGTTTTTTAGAGGCCGTTTTGGCCTTGTCCTCCAAATGACCGCGAAATTGGACAGAGCTCGATATATCGACGCCGAGAATCCCAATACTCGGCTTTGCAACTAGGGAAGTGCTCTGAAACAGAGGAGATGCAACAAAGGGGTTTTTCTTTGCGGTAAACGCGCAAACTTGCGTCTTTTGGGGTTTAATTGTACCAAGTTGCGAAGACCCCAATTCGAAACAAGGTCTAATTTAGTTTCGATTTCAGACACAAGTTTGTTCCGACACTCGATGACGAATGCCTGTATATTTCAGTCTTTCTGCAACTCACAGAAAGACTTACTGTCACAATATAGTAACTACAAGCAGAAGCACTTTCCGAGTGGATACATTCCTCTTTACATCAATTTGCATATACCTCCGTTGTCGTAAATGCTTTAAAAGCGTTAAGTGGGGACTGGGAGCGGAACCCAACTAATAAGGAGTCACTTTGTCGGATAGTTGGCGAGACAGACCCTTTGAAATTTAATCCTTTCTATATTGGAATTTGTATGGGTTCTGTGACATGTCATTAACGAGCTATGGTTGCGATTAGGAATTCGTTTCAAATCGTAACTTTAGAATAATGTTCACGGAAAGCCTGTAAAATAGGGGTGTCAACTGTTTACTATCTGGTGGCATAGAAATTCATGGAATCGTAATGCACAAGTCATACTCGAACTTGGCTGGTATAAAACTTGACTGAACTTAAAAATAATAAAAAAAAATGTGTGATATTTTAAGTAGAAGATCGCAAAATTTCTCAATCTAAGGAAGGATTCGAACCTGCGTCTTCTCCCTCAGTACTGGAGACGCTTTAACAACTAGACTACCGTGGTCCTGTCTGATGTTGTGTTTGCGACCTCTATACGCATTTCAACGTTGCGTTTGTGCTGGCACCTAGTAAGCATTTGTGTGAAATTTTTAGATTTTCTACTTTTTAGATTTATCCGAACACAGGAAGTGTTAAAATAGAATCATTTTCAATGTGTGATTTAATTTAAATTAATCAAAATCGGTTGCGAAAGCCTCAAGAGTAAACTACTTCATTATCTTCTTCTTCGTTAAAAATGGCATGTGTTTTATTTGTCAGTACCTATTTAATTTTTAATTTCTTTCTAATTCTATCTGCCTGTATTTTTAACCTCTTCGTTTAATGTTTTAATATAAGGAATATATAGGAATGTAATATAGAGTAACAATATAATGTCCTAATGAAATAATGAACATAATTTTAGCATATTACTCAGACCACGAAACTAAACTTGCTTCGGCAGTACATATACTAGACAACTTTCCCCCATACGTCGAAAAAAAAATGCATTAGCTGATAGCGCATTTTGCTAAGCTAGAGGTCAAATGTTTTACAAAGTTCTTCAAGTTCTTGGACCCTATATAAACATTATTAAAAAAATTGCAGGGACATAAGGAACTAGGACGAACTTAATAAAAGAACAGATTTGAAAGTAAGCAGGCAGGCATGTTTATTTATACGTAATTCAAGTATCAAGTTCCAAAGTCTATTTGTTGATCCCAAAAGATACTGTGCCGAAGCTAAGAGGTAAGTATTAACTAAATAAAACTTCGCGGGTTTGATGAGGGTACGCACAGCGGCAAACAAAGGGTTACCAGACGACTACCTGTACAAAGGTATGCTATAGACTGTATAAAATCAATTTTCCCTGTCGAGTGGGTTGTAAGCCGACCTACAAAAAGGTCTGGTATTTATATCTTTATAAAGATTTTTTGATAACACATGGCACTTTTTCCTTCTTTTTCCTGGCGTAGTTTCCAAAATCTTTGGTCAGAAGTGAGCAAGCACACTGCCATAAAACGTCCACTGCAGGACATGGAGCACCCTCCATGATTCCAGCTTTTGCTAGAACAATGTGAAGGGGAAGTACCATAGTCACCACGCTTTGTAGCGCTGCGGCTGGCACCATGGATTAGTTAGTGAGATGAGCATAAGCATAAAAAGTGCTTGACATTTATTATTTGTATGAGTATTGTTTTTTGTACTGGGCGGAAAATAAACTCGATGCAGTAGCTTTTTCGCCATTTATTTTTAAACAATGATGGGGTCACACAAAGCTTCATTATTTTTCCTTTATAAACTAAATAAAATTATTGCACAGGCACATTATTGTGGAATGCAAACCGATAGTTTCGGAATCACGAGCCCCTTATTTCTTACCGTTAGACCAAGCAATCACAGCGGCGATATTTCAAGAACAAGTTGTTTATTGCAATTGTACAAATAAAAAACCGGCCAAGTGCGAGTCGGACTCGCGCAAAGAGGGTTCCGTACCACCACATAATCATAATTGTATTAGTTGAAATTTCACTAAGTTAATGTGCTAGATTTTTTTAGTCCGACACGCGCTTGACAAAATTTTATTATTTGTTGTTATTTTATAGCTTATGCACTACAAACATACCAATTTTCAAGTTTTCATGTGTTCCCGTTTTTAAAATAGAACTAAAACAAAAATCGCCTTAGCGACCATCCGAACCCCCCCGAACTTGACCTCTCTCTTATATGAATGTTCTTGAAACGGGAGCTCACCACAATTGGTTACCATTAGTTGTGAGAAAAGTTGTTATATTTAATGATTTCAGACTTTTCTCATTATTTGTACTGTGAGACCTAGCTTCTTGCCGAATTTCATAATTTTAGGTCAACGGGAAGTACCCTGTAGGTTTTGCTTTTTTGCATAAATGTATGGAGATGAGGACATAAAATGCCATATCTTTTGATTGCGTCGTTGTAAAAAATTGAAATTTTCAGATCTTGTGTGGTTCATGGATCCTAATATACATTATTAATTTCAACCTGATACCTTTACCCGTTCGTGAGATAAAGGGTCTTGACAGACAGACAGACAGACAGACAGACGGACAACAAAGTGATCGTATAAGGGTTCCGTTTTTTTCTTTTGAGGTACGGAACCCTAAAAATGACGCCCTGTTAGGGTACGCAATACAGAGCTAATTTTAAAATTATAGTAAGTTATATTAATATAGTAAAATTAGTAGCATATAACTTAATTGCACAGGTATGGAATAATATTATTTAGGTGTATTTAATATAATACTTTCAAATGCATGCAAGCTACAAATGTCGTTTAAATTTTAGTTCTGTCCACGCAATCGATATAAGCTGCAAAACAATGACCTGACAATCTTAAAATTTGCGGAAATGGCATAAGTCAAACTTTTTCTTTCCAGTAAACAGACCTAATAGGTTGTAATAGGTCAGTGGCAGCTAGGGCATCCAATCCCGCAGCATTTTTGTGATCTCGGTATTTGCGGGATTGATATTTCTCAATCCCGCGGGATCTCGGTATTGGCGGGATCCCGCAAGTGTGTATGTGGTACATTAAATTGTATATTAGTAAATATAGTGTAAGGATTGAAGGATACAAAAGAAATAAAAATCAACATAGCTTTATTAGTTTTAATTATCAAATCAAGCAAGAAGTACGATTATAATGACATATTATTTTTTTTGGAAATGTTTTCGTAAGATACATAATGTATCTAATGTATCATCTGCCAGGCTGCTGCGAATATGTGAAGCTAAATATCCGGCAGCTGAAAAAGCCCTCTCGGCTTCTACACTAGTGGGCGGAATGCATTTAAGTGCACTGCACTTGTCATTTTCGATTCGATAGTTCGTAAATAATGTTAGTAATGTTCGTTAGTAATGTTAGTAAACGCAAAAAACAATGAACTATGTTAGAAAACGAATTTTGTTTAACGAACGAATAATTACTTGTCACTTCACTTCAAGTAAACAAATAAAACAAACATGGAAGCCGGCCGCCCCCGGCCGCCGCGGGCGCGGGGGGCGCGACACGGCCGCGGCGATTCACTCTTTTCGCTCGCTTGTCAGTAGTCGCGCAGCAGCGCGCGTAGGAGGGTGTTTCTTTGCTGCAGATCAGTCCCGCAAATCCCGCGGGATCCCGTGCATGTAATCCCGCATTGTGCGGGACTGAAAAATGATGCAGGATCTCGGAATAACGAGATCTCGGAATACCGGGATTGGATGCCCTAGTGGCAGCGATGCAAGCATAAGTGATCACTAGGTTACTACCGTGCGTATGTTGTGCTGCGCTGCGCAGCGTGCAGTTTTGTTTGTCTCTATGCAAAATGCATGCAAGATCTAAGCAAGTGCAATCGTGCGGAAGTCGTGCGGCGTACGTGGACAGTGACCCTTAATGTACAAAATCAATAACCGGTGTAGTAAGCAGCTTGCCGGTTGTTAACTTTATTGGAAATGTAGCTTGGAGCTATAAATAGTAACTACATAGTAGTTAAATAACGATTCCTCATTTTGTTCGAGTCGATTTTATGATTGAAGAATTAAGTTATTTATTTGAAATAGAGGAATATTTACTGTTTATGTGGTAAAGAGCGCTGTAATACAACAAAAACTTATCCTTATACAAACTGTTGGATTAAAAGTGAGCAATTTGTATGGAGAGGTCGAAAATAATTTTCATTCCCCAAAACTGATTCTTTGAGAAAGTCGTTTAGTTTCGTTGACTTAGCACGCCCTATCAGTTTTCGGTACACCGTCCCTTACACCCGGTCTGCCTACAGAACAATCGGAACACCTAAGTTGCTATTCTGCCACCGCCTGTGGTATGGAAATCCTTTCGCCACGTCGATGCGAAACGATTTCCATACTTTGCGCTCGTTTTGTATAGGCAAACCGTCGATCGCCGTCGATCAATGTGGCCCAACCCTAAGTTAAAGTGAGGGTGGGCAGGACATTTAGCAAGGCGAAATGATAGGAGATGGACCAAGGCGGTGGCAGAATAGCGACTTAGGTGTTCCGATTGCTCTGTAGGCAGACCGGGTGTAAGGGACGGTGTACCGAAAACTGACAGGGCGTGCTAAGTCAACGAAACTAAACGACTTTTTCAAAGAATAATTTTTGGGGAATGAAAATGATTTTCGACCTCTCCATACAAAATGCTCACTTTAAGAGCCACCGCGCACTAGCGATTTTTTAGTTGGCCGATAGTTTGATCGTTCTGGAAATCAGTATGAACCCCTTTGGCAGTGCGCGCATTTGTCGATCGATTTGTCTATAGAAAGTACGATTGCGACTAAACTGTCGGCCAACTAAAAATCGCTAGTGCGCGGTGGCTCTTAATCCAACAGTTTGTATGGAGAAGTCAATTCAATAAGTCAATTCAATAAGTATTCTGTAAAGAATCTACATTGAATAAAATTATCTGAATCTGAATCTTTTTTTGTTGAGTTGTTCAGTTTTGTTGACTGAGCACGCCTTTGCAAGTTTCGGCGTGAAAACGAAAGGCCTATACCCAGCAGTGGGCTGTTTTTTTTTTAAATAAACTCAAACAAATAATTAATTAATTAATAAAAGATGATTTTTTGACATAGAGAAGTGTTAGGTAATTTTCATCGATGATAGTATAACTTAAGTAGTTAAATTGAAATAAAATCATAGTTTATTAAAATTATTATTGACATTGTTTCGAATTTAAACTTGAATTGAACTCATTATTTTTTATGTATAATTTAGTATTAGATTCCTAATGTACACTGCGGGGCAAACAACTTGAACAACAATCGCGTGGTGGGGGATGCTTTGCGTACGTCAATTTGTATGTAAAATCGACTCTGCGCAGCCAAGATAGTAGAATAGGGGATAGTTCAAGTAGTTTGACCACACCTATCTATGTATATCTTTTTTTTATGTAACAAGTGAGCAAACGAGCAGGTGGACCGCCTGGTGGTGAGTGCCTATTGCACCCACCGCCTATAGCACCCACCGCCTATTGCACCCACCGCCTATTGCACCCACCGCCTATTGCACCCACCGCCTATTGCACCCACCGCCTATTGCACCCACTGTCTTCCCTTGATATTAATTCTAGTCAGGGTGCTATAATGTCACAGCTGGGTATACTAATCTCCAAATTGTTCTAATTGTAGGATGAGAGAGGATGTGTACCACGCTTTAGTAGAATGTACCCGGGTAGAGACAGAACGTAGAGCAATTGAATTAGAGGGAGGTAGTAAGTTAACAGAGCTTGGACTATGTAGCATTATTTTATCAAATCCTCTTTCACCTCTCGTTTTTAAATTATACTCTATGACAGCGTTTCTTAACCTTTTTAGTCCATGGACCCCTAGGAATTCAAACGCAACCTCAGGGACCCCTTAGTAAAATAAACAATAAATAGGACCATTTATTTAAGTTCTACAAATACAACAAAAAATACGTGTGAAAGTTAGTGCTGCTTTTATGCAGCCTAGTTAGTGATATATGGGTTGATGTTAAGTACTACTGTTGTATTCTCAAATTGGATTCGGATATATTTATTATGGATTGTTAAATGGGACTGCGGACCCCCATACAAATAGGGTGACTTTTAATTAGTTCTTGATAGAAAAAGATATGCATGTACTCATGATACTGAACAACTTTTCCCAAGGAACATAGGTCGAAATAAGAAAAACCAAATTTGACCTCCCATACAAAATGCGCTATCAGATGATGCAGTTTCTATGGGAGGTCAAAACTTGATTTTCGTATTTCGACCTATGTTCCTTGGGGAAAGTTGTTCAGTATCATGAGTATATGCATATCTTTTGCTATCAAAAACTAATTAAAAGTCATCCTATATACATGCGGACCCCCAGGGGTCCGCGTACCACAGGTTAAGAAACACTGATCTATGATATCAAAGTTGATTAGAATTAGAAATTAAGACCTTAATTGTTAAACTTTAGTTAAGTAAGTAAAATGTCAAATTATGTTAAACTATTAGGCTGACGTAGACGCACAGCGACCAAAGCCTTTATCAATAACTATTTAAAAAAAAACAGTGTCATGTAGCATGCAATAATAAATGAAATATGAAATAATGACGATGATTATAAGCTAGTACTCACCAACTATCATGTTAGCCTCGTTGTGCGCCAGTTTGAAGTCTGTCTTATCACTCGGTACTGAATCGTTCCCACCGTCAGGGAGTATCGTCTCTTCTGAAAAGAAAAGTCAATAAATATGGCGCCCGTAATAATATAAAATTCTCGGTACGATTCTTCAAACGGAAGATTTTATTCCTAAAATAACTTCAGCAATGTGTGTTTTGATAAGGAATGTCAGGGATGTTTGCAAATCTCAGGTTTGCAATCTTTGTCAGGGATGTTATAAGTAGGAAGAAATAGTAGATTGTATCACAAGGCTGTAAATTAATATTTTTAAGGCGAGGGCGCTATTTTGAATCCAGAGCGAAGTGAAGGATTCTTGAGTAGAATCCCGAGCATAGCGAGGGATTCTAAAGTAGAATCCTGAACGTAGCAAGGGATTCAATAGGTCGCCCAAGGTCAAAATATTTTTGCAGCCGCGTAATACACTCTACTTTTCATCTCCCTCTATGAGAAAAGAATAAGAGGCTCATTGAGACACACACTCAACATTAATTTTAAACATAAAATACCATTACAATATTATTACTTGATGAAACAATACTTAAAATCATATTAAGTATTATTTGTAACAACTGAAAATGTTATTGACATTTTTGTATCAATTAGGAACAGAACCTCTTTGGTTGGTAGTCTTGTTTACATTTCAAGCATATTTCTTTTTTTATATTCATAATAATTTTAATAGTACAACCGGCCAGTATCATTTTTCATACAATATTTTGGTTCGACCTCTATGGTTGACCTAAAATATCCCTATGGTGGACCTAAATTCTAATTCTAATTTTAAATCCCATTTTTACCCGCTACGAAAGTCTCTTGGAGAAAAAAGCTATTTTGTTTGCCTTTATTGACGAACCGTTCAGCGATTTTCGAATAGATGGGATGAAAAGTAAAGTGCCTACGCGAAGTGCGAAGCTCACGAAATTATCAGCGGTCGGTTATTATATTCCGCTACCTATACACTATTAGCAAGTAAAGAAACCTGTTCGTGTACCGTTTAAAAAAACCTTATTATTATCGATTAGATGACTAAATCAATGACAAAGATTATGGTGTTCTGATATTCCAACAAAACAAATAAACACAGTGTACAAAGCAGACTCTTAAAGTAGGCCGTGCTGCAGTGGTTTCTTGCTGTTTTTTTTTATTACGCTGTCAATTGTTATAGCACTATTCGAAACGGTAGTAGAGTCAACAACTTGCATTGTATTCAATTGAATATATAATTCTGAAACTGAACCAGTTTGTTAGTGGGCGTAAGGCTGTGCTATTTCTATAAAATTTACATAAAAGTAAACATCTTCCGAGCCACCCCTTAGCGAAGGACCAAACAACATACATTGTAATTCACAGAAGGTAAATAATATAAACGTGCCCAGAAAAATAACTTCCACAAAATGATAACGAGGAAATTATACTCGGATGCCCCTGTAAGCGAAATTCGCAAAGTAAAAAGCAAAAATCCAGCAAAAGAATCTCTTCGTCTCCCGCGCTCTCTTAATCCAGCGAGATTTGTGAAACCTCGTTTAGGAATAAATTCGTTATTTTCATTTTTAGGATAATTTTACCTAATAAGAGAGCTACCTAAAGCGCTAACAAGCGTTATGAATTGACAACAAAAGCCTGTTTTGTGCTCACTAAAACATTATTCATACTTTGACATTTTGGGAAAATAATTCTGTTTGAGTGTTAAGTTTTCACAGTCATAGAGGATTTCAAACAGTTTTGCCTTCAAAATAGATATATAATTTATTAGCCTAGATAAGACAGTCCTTATGATAAATTATGGAAACACATTATTGTGTTTAGTGTTTACCTATTTAATTAGTTACGGCATAAAAATTAGTATAAGGAAAACTCGTTCTGTGCAGATATTCACTTATTTATTTCCAGTGCTTCTCAATGTTAAATCCATTCTGTTTCACTCTTTTATTAACCGACTTCAAAAAAGGAGGAGGTTCTATGTTCCACTGTATGTATTTTTTTTTCCTTAGGACTAACAATGACACAATACAATTATCTAATAGGTACGTCTACTCGTATTTGTGATCGTTGCTCCAACTACACTTGCTGGCCTTGTCGAGCCAGCCAATAAGAAGTCTGTAGTCAATAGAATTACTTTTAAAGCTTGTAAAATTAATAAATCAATAGTGGATTTTGTGCAACCTAACATTAGGATCTCTCTGTAGATAGCACAAGGGTGAATAAACAGATTGTGAGAATTTCCCGCAAGCGGGCTGCGACCAATTTAATGGTCAGCCTACGAAAGATAATACCGCATTTCGATGTACAGGATTGCCGTTTGGTACACAGGTACTTTAGGTTACTACAATATTTTTTCCGGCAGCTCTTAAAAATACTCCCGGGGTGGGGGCAGCTATGACGTCATAATTTTTTTGTATGGGATTTTAATTTTTTTTGTTTAGAAACTTGTCGTGTGTGATATTGCCGCTTCCAAAAATTATACTACACCATTTTCGGCCACCTGTTTTGTACAAACCTTAGAAATATTTTCAAAACATACCAAGTTTGGGCTCCTCCAGGCAGGAGGCAGCTTAGTAAGTTTTTGTAGAACATACGACAAATGTCTCGTAATATACTCATGTCCAACGTCAAGAAGTCAATTTTTAAAATATTAATATTTATTTACATAATTTATTTTCAATTTTTTTCTTCAATAAAAATTTGGACAGACTTTTGTCTGAATTTTTGAAAGTTATCGAACTATACAGTAAGTACTGTGCTGTTTTAATTGTGTTTTTTTCACGATTTCTTTCCCGAACCCCACTCCTTACTACACCTGTGAGAGGACCTGATGACACGGTGCGAGCCAAAAGTGAAAAGAAAGACACTCTCTTTGATCTCTCCCACTGCTGCTGCTCTCTAAATTACACAGAAGACGAAGAAGAAGACATTTAACTTTCTCCTTTCAACTTCCACTACCATAAAACACAATAACAGCCAGTACAGTAAAGAAGAGTTCGAAATTTTAATCTCAGAGATATGTCCAACATTTTACTGAAGAATAAAATTCATAAAAAATTGTAAATATTAATATTTTGGAAATTGCCTTTTTGACGTTAGACCTTAGTATATTACGAGACATTTGGCGTATGTTTCACAAAAACTTACCAAGCCGTCTCCTGCCTGGAGGAGCCCAAACTTGGTATGTTTTGAAAGTATTTCTAAAATTTTTACAAAACAGGTGGCCGAAAGGTAATGGTGTCGTATATTTTTAGAACCGGCATATGATGCCCTTTCATTTGATATCACACACGAAAAATTTCTAAATGAAAAATTTTCAAATCCCATACAAAAAATTGATGGCGTCATAGCTGCCCCCACCCCGGGAGTATTTTTGAGAGCTGCCGGAAAAAATTATTGTTGTAACCTAAAGTACCTGTGTACCAAACAGCAATCCCGTACATCGATTTGCGGCTTTCTATCAATATGAGCTTTGTACATTGTCCACTAATTTAATCCATCAATTTCTAAAAAAAAAATCAAAAACTAGAACACGACTATTAACAAATCTTCCTCCAAAAAGTATGAAATAAGAAAATATTGTCATCTGATATTGTTATGTACAAACTACTGTACATATACACATGATACATACCGGTCAAAATCATAACCCTTTTTTTGCCGTAGTCGGGTAAAAATCAGCTTTACGGCATGCGTTTTCATTTCTTATCGACCGTCAAATGTGGTTCTAAGCATGCTAACCTAATGGCTTGCGTTTTGGAAATGGAAAATAATAATGGTTCCGACAAACAAATTAACCTCCAGCGATCTGTGTCCAACTATTATTCTAATTAACCAGCGTTATAATGAACTACCGACAAAAAACCCAAAACGTGCCAAAAATAATTTCAAATTTAACTAACAAATAAAAGCATGTTCAAATTACATGTAAACTAAACTTCCGAGTAAAATTACTAAATTTCCGACTAAAATACTGAACTTCCGACAAGCGAACCGACCTATAGGTTCGTTAGGTACGGCAAAACCCTTTCGGGATCGGTTAGGTTGTGTTAGGAACTTTTGCGACCACAATGCACGAGCCGAGCGAGCGAAGCGAGCGTGCTGCGGCAGCAGCCGGCGAGTGCCAGAAGCGAATTTAGGTTCCAAAAGTTTTCAGTAGATTCGTAATTAAATCTGGTAAAAAAGTATTACAACAATATAAAGTCATGTTTATTTTTCGAAGATTTCAGTATCTCGGTATGGTCGTTACGTCATTTTTATTCGGACAAAAGTAGTCGGAAAGTTAGTATTTTAAGCAGTAGATTTTATATTTTGAGTAAGGACAATTCTTATTTTCTTGCCGGAGCTTTTATTACTAGCCTTTGGAAATTTCTACGGCCATTAAAAATTAGCCCGGAGAGCTTGAAGGAGGTCCAAGCCGGAAAGTGATATACAGGGTCTTTGGTAAATGTCTGCATACCTCTGAAGTGGTTGCTTTTCCCATGAAACTAAACAACTTTCCCTAAGGAACATGTTAAAATACAAAAAAAAAATTTTTCAATGTCCCATAGAAACTGCATCAGCATTTTGTCAAAAAATTTCCTTAGGGAAAATTGTTCTGCTTCATAGGTAGAGGTTTGCAGACATTTACCAAAGACCCTGTAGAAAAGGACAAAATCCTTATCGCACGCGAACGAGGTTTAAGAAAAAGCGTACGATATTGCACAAACGATAGCCAAATTGATAATGGCGGTTCGATAAGGGTCGTCTTAACAGCTCAAACCCACGGCGTAGGGACAAGTGGCTCTTTGGGGCCCGATTGTGTCGCTCTTCCATACTTATCTGACCTCTGATCTGCTCTGTAAGCACATCTGAAGTATGGAGAAAGAAAGATATACAGGGACTGAACTACCATAGAATGATTTTGATTTATTTGATTCTACCCTGTTCATACTATGGCATACAATACGTAAATTCGAATTCGTTTGTTTGGTTGGTTAAAAATGTAACCATGTCTTGTTTAATTAGAATTGATTAAGTTGTGTCTTTGTTTTTGTGTCTTTATTCTGTAGGTAGGGTTTTTGTGCAAAGTCCTTCTGGGGAAGTACCACTCCCATGCCTTTTTCTTCCGTAAAACAGCAGTGTTTGCACTGCTGTGTTTCGGTTTAAATGGTAAGGGAGCCAGTGAAATTAATGGTACATGAGACATACCATCTTAGTTCTCAGGGTGGGTAACGCGCTTTGCTGTCTTATTAGTGTCAAATCATTTCACCACTAAGAGTGGGTGTCATGGGCGGTGGTGAGCACTTACCACCAAGTGGCCCACCGGCAAAATGGAAGAAAATAAACCTAGTCAATTCACAAAATTTGTAAAGCAGTTATTGTTCTTCTTTGCGAGTCGACTACACTGGACAAGCCTAGTAATTTGACAAATCGACAGACTTTTCATTTGCCATATTTAGGTCCCCCACGTTGCAGGAAACAGGACAGTTGGGACACGAGAGCAAATGTTTGACACCGCAGCTGAACTTATCGTCATCCGAATAGCCCCATTTCTTCCGGTTTTCCTTGCAGATTTAGATAATTTTATTCAATGTAGATTCTTTACAGAATACTTATTGAATGTCATGCACAATACAATGCAAATAGAGCGAGTCTACGCCGTTACGGATCGTGCTACTCGCCTACACCTGCCCGGATTCGATTTAACGCTTCCCATTACACTACGCCGTTACGGATCGTGCTACTCGCCTACACCTGCCCGGATTCGATTTAACGCTTCCCATTACACTACGCCGTTACGGATCGTGCTACTCGCCTACACCTGCCCGGATTCGATTTAACGCTTCCCATTACACCCAGGGTAGTTGGTGTCCTAAAGACAGGTGAAACAGATATACAAAAACGTCAGAACTCTTTCCCGCAGGAATAAGCAGAGACCACATCCTTCCACCAGCTACGATCCTGACATACTTCACTCGCTTCTACTTTCATCAACCCTGTCATACATTTTTGATCAGACCGTCCGGTGAAGTTGTGACAACCACAAAGGCTAACAAAAGGAGTCCACTACAAAAACACGTCCAATTCAGGATAGGGAACTCCCCCCAGAATTTCAGCAAACGTTCATTCCTTTTGACACCACCAAGGGTGTCATGTCAGGGGTGTCATCACTATTTCCTTTGACACCACCGCCCAATAGAGATGACCTACCGAATATTGTTACTGACAATGAAATAAGATATTATAACATCGATAACCTGTGTTTCACAATAGTCACCACGCTTATAAGCGTTGCGGTTGGCGAACGCTGTTGTTGGTGACCGCATTAAGTATGCTGCTGCCCAACCTCCGGTTTATAAACCCTTAGCCACCTCTTACGAAACCCACGGGTTAGAGATGGGTTGGTACTATTCTTTGCCGACACCATACGAACTAAGTACTAAGTAAGCTAGGACTTACAGCAAATATTAAGCATACTATACTATAACTATTTCATCAGTTACAATTACCAAACATGCTAGAGGACACCATATTATCCTACCTACACTAAGTATCGGTTTCTTCTTTCAAGTTATTCGCGGTAACATTGAAAATAATACTTCCTCTAATTCTTTTCGATATCCAGCAGTGTGTCGTGCCGCTTCAGATTTCTTGTTATGAACAAAAAGTGAGCTACTTATTTCCAATATAGGCCAATGCAAAGCAATTTCGGTCACGCGCCTCGGAGACGTAAAAGTCCAATAAATACCTCGATTTAAAACCTTAGCACATGGGACTCCACAATTTTATTGCATTGCACCGGTTAGAATGCTTGTTTTCTAAATCATTTTGTTTTCCAGTGTTTTAATTGGATTGAAATACTCCACGAGGAATATTAACTGGAAAATTAAATTTCTGGTGGATTTTCCTAACAAAGCCGTACAACATGGCATGCTGTGCTCTCCTGTAAGTGATGAGGCACCTGTTCTTGTAAATTGTAAGCAACCTATGTAATCAATGTGCACTCGTTGTTGGAAAGCCTAATAAATATATAAAAAAAAAAACATCGCGCCTTTGTATCTCGATTTTCTTTCGTCTTTAGAGAGCCGTCCGTCTTGACATTATTAGTAGTGAAAAATTATTAAAAACCTACAATTATTTTTTTATAAGGCCAGTTTAAAAAGGGTCACTGAGCTAAGCTGCGGACAGACAGACGGAACTGGCCAAACTTCGTTCGTTCGTTGTTGACTACGGAACCCTTAAAATCATATCAATGAAATATGACGATTAGTTCCTGAGATACTTGATTTTCTAAATTTCAGCATTTTCCATCTTTGATTGGCTGTCATTTTATTCAGGTACCGCTTTTAGATCACAATCATTTTTTTAACATCCTTATAAGCCTATCTAACTATACTGAGAAAAGGATAGTAACATGGAATATTGCAGCGATGTTCAAATCTCTTTGGAATATTGGGACCTTCCAAGTATACCATTTCCCCATTTTTGGCCATCTGGCCCATGGACTAACTGCCATTTAGTCAAAAAGAAGATAAAATCAGGCTCCATTGCATCAAATACAAATTTCAGGAAAAAGAGTCGAGTAAAATAAATCCAAACTAATCAAATTAGTTTCCATCTCATTGGCTTCACTGAAAATGCGGAAATGCTCAAACATTAACAGACTCTACGACTAATTTCACCAACTCCTACACGAGGCAGAGGGCGGAACTTTCGAGCTAAATAAGTAAGAAGCAATCAACACACCGATTCTAAGTTCTAGTTCAAGACTGTTTCGAACACGGATCCAAAGCAGAGGCTTCTTGTTTGAAAGAAATGGTCCAATACATTGAAGTTTTAATGAGCGCTAATCCATGCAAATCCATAGAGGTTTTCTACCAGAGTTTTGCGAGCGATGCGAGGTAGCTAATCTGTGAGATAGAAAATTCGTTTGGACAGCGCATTTATTTTACTTTTTTTTATGTTACAAGTGAGCAAATTAGCAGGTGGCCCACCTGATGGTAAGTGATTTCCACCGCCCATACCACGTACTGTCTTATTCGTGACATACTTTGACGCTAATAAGGCAGCAAAGCGTGTTGCCTACCCTGAGAACTAAGATGTTGTGTTATATGACAAGTTAGGAAAATGGAGCAATCTCATAGGTTGGAATTTTCCCAGCTTTGCTCTCTCGCACAGCACTGGTGAACAACCACCTTTACGTCTGTATGAAACCTTAAGATTAGTTATTGAACTAGCTGTTGCCCGCGACTGCGTACGCGTGGATTTCCATGGATCGATAAGAGGGGTGAATTTCGCAAAATTCTTTCTCTCCTCTCTGATCGTCTGCAGTAAGTATATATAAGGAACCACTATGCAAAAATTTAAGATTTGGGCTGTGAGTTGATACGTCAGTCAGTTTCTCATTTTATATCACTACATATTATAAACCCTCTCCCGATCGCGTTTTTTTGTCGTCATCCATCCTTTCCGTCTGTGGTCGTTAATCTCAGAAACTACTGTACGGATTTTGATACGGTTTTCACTAATAGATTTTCATAAGAAAGGTTTTGTCCATAATTTATAAATATTTAGTGCAGATGGACTGAACTGTGATGATATTAGTCGATCAAGTTCTTTTTTTACTGGCATGCGCTTCGTAAATGGTTCAATTTGGTTTAATTAAATTTTGAGTAAAATGGATTAATTAACTTAACTAACCTTACATCCTTTGAGTAAGGAACCCTAAACATTTAAATAGCAGTTACAAAGCTAAAATGTTTTATACAAAGTTTCATATAGCTACTTTGTCGTCAGAAAATATTCTGCGATTGTTCTCAAGAGTTGTCTTAGTAAACGAGGACCAAGGACGCTTTTGAGTCTCCATTTTGTTCATTCTGCATTTAACTTTTATATTTGTACCTGTTTCATCTACGATTCGTTCTTTCAAGCACGAAATACAAAAAGAATTTTATTACATTGTTAGACTGAATTATTCATGTCTACGGGAAAAGCAAGAAATGTATTATCAGCATCTTTTATACGTCTACTCATTTCCTCTAAAAATAAAACTTTACAATGTTCATCAGTGTAACATCAAGTGAAACAACTTTTATTGCACTTCCGAAGCTCAGACGTCTTAACATTTAATAAAAGGATCTTTCCAGTAATAAAACCAATTAATGCTGTAACCGTCGCAGTTGATATAGCGGTATTAAACTCAGCGGCGCAATAAACGACATTGTACACTTTTATTGTCCTCCAGTGCCTGAAGGACCCTCTCAGAGATAATTCAGTTCACGAAGCAGAGACGCCGGGGCACATAGCTAATGTGACGCATAGCCCCTGGGGGAGTGAAAGGTTACCATATAATGGGTCTAAAACTGTGATATTAATAATATTGTCAGTAAACTGGAACATTACAAGAAGTAGACTCTGTAAAAACGTTTTTACTGTACTCTTCTACTACACGTGTCTTATAGTCAGACTAAACAGGAAAATCTGGAATAAATCCATACCTAACCAACTCTTCCATTTACTCTTAAAAGGCTTTGTCAACCTAGAATAGATTTTACCCAGAAAACACCCAAAAGGCATTAGTGAAAAGAACTTCTCTCTAGCGACAAATTGTTGGATTTTTTTGTCAATTCCTTTGAGTCAAGAGCTCTTGAAATAAATCAAACCGCAGGAATATTCCGCGTAGCGTGACTACCACGCGCAAGGAATTGCCCCTCGGGGTAAAGGGTTAACCATGTGTAGGGACTCTCATAAAAGCGATAAACTGGGTCGAACTTACTGATTTGTGTAGGTGTGAACCGTAATACTATTGAATTTTCACATGGCAAAGTAAAGAAAACAGAAATTCTCTTCTTATCCCAGTTGTTAAATGTTGAACGACGGCTTTTTATTCCACCTCGCGTTAAGAGGTTCTTAGAACAACCTTCGTCAATTTATGAAAATTAAATTCACGTTTGGTTCTTTTGTTTTTGGTTTTTCTTATTTGAAAATATATAGCTAGCATTTCAAATTTTTTTTAGCCAATACTTTTCTCTAATAGTTATAACACATGTCCGGTACTACATGAATGCTTAATAAACTTGGGAAAATAAGTTTGTACTAATCCAGAAGCTATCACTTCGAGAGCTAATACGCTGAGTAGATAAGTTTGGGAAAGTCAAAAGTAGGGCTAACTAACGATTTGGGCTCGGTAAAGAGACAACCCTAATCAATCAACGGTAGACCAACTTGATAAACTACCTTTCTTCGCAAAACTAAGTAAAGCGAAAGAACAAAGATGGCTCTTATTAGAGCTACAGAAAGTATAAACAAATCGTTAACTAACAAAAGCGTCCGAAAAAAAATACACAACCTAGGAAAAATTATTTAATACATTTTTTTGAATCTATTGGCATACGCGCAATGGCGACAAAGGCAAATCCAATATATCATTTTTATTACCAACTGCGCACTTTCATACGCCATTCTTTCCAATATCCTCTATAGCCTCATATAACTTCATAACTGCTCAGTTTTGATCTTCAATATCTTATTTTGCCACAGAGAAAATATTGTATAGAGTCTGTCATATACAAAGTCTGTATGAGGTAGTGAAGTGTAAAACGTCTCCTATTCGACTATGACTAGTCGGTCAAAAAACTATTAAGTTTTACAAAAATTAATAAAATAACAAAAAATCTAATGCTTCATCCAAACTTTATTTGTAAAAGTTTAAATAAGTGTATCATTTTCACCTGTGTTGATCATTAATAGTAAGAAAGGAAACGTAAATAATTCGTAATAGCCATTTTATGTGATTTTAACACCATTTTTATTTTTAAAAGGTTTGTATTTTTACTTGAAAAACTGTAGTAATAACATTTATTAGTCCTAATTTACATATTTTTTAAAGAGTTAACGTTAAAAATTTAACGTTTTTGGGATTTCATAAAAATTCATAAATTTTAGTATGACGGTCCCTCGCAAGAAATGGACAGTGGAAACGCTTATGCATGGCTCCCTCCTCAGCAGAAAGTGCTGCTACTTAAACCTCCTTATATTTTGCAATCTTATTTTGGGATCGCAATTATCTTTCCAATCGAAGACTTGTCAATAGGGCTAGTAAGGCTTGCCACGCACAATGCCCGCCCACGCGATAAGACATAACCAAATAGTCAATTTCTTATCCACCCATCTCTTGTAAGCGGTGCTATTTAATCAGCAACGACAGTCAACAATTGCCAATTTCGATCGTATCAGTCAGACGTAACGAACCTAAATACAGTCACCTTGTTAAGCGGTTTTGACACGACCCGACGAACTTAATTACAGCGACGACTGTACGAGCGAACAGAAATTTGTTCACGCTCTTTCGAACAGGGTTGTGAGTTTCCAAATTCCGTTTTAATGGCTTCTACTGTAATGTATTTGCTTTATGTTCCGAGATGAGATCTGTAATTTCACTGCGATTGTCTTTCCGCAGCATTAAATTCAAAGTATAAAAATTGTTTTGTATTCAGAGCAATTCGAAGAATGCATTTTATGATGATATTGAAATTAATTTCATAAAATTTATACTTCGAATTGCTTTGATTCTGAAGCAGAACATCGATTAGGGATGATCTTTTAAACAATTCTTTTGTTACGTCTTTTTTATTGTTTACTCACTTTTTGTAAATTTTTTGGCAATTTGTATTAAAATTAATTTAAGTTTGAATGTATTGTTTATGTATTTTTGTGTTTCTCAGCTACCTACTGTCGTTAGTATTGGTGTGTCCAATTGGTGTACAAATAAACATATCTTATGTGTGTATCTCTTGTCCTATAACATTGAACTTATCAAAAATATTATGCCTTTTTCTTTGTTGGTTTAAACGAAACTTTTTGTGACATCATTAAACACGCTTTACATTCAAAGCCATAACTACTATATGGTAGAAAAGGGGTTGCTACCAGGTTGCTACACACATAAACGGGCCGGCATGTTCGGTTCGGCATTTTTCTTACAACAGACAACTCGAGTTCTAAGAAAAGGTCGAACCGAACTTGCCGAATCGAACATGTGTGACGTGTGTAGCGACCCGAGTAAGGAAAACATCTACCTTCAGGTATTAACATCAGTTTGTTGTCATGAATTGTAACTCACGTTTATATGAACAAAATTTCTCCAGCGCTCACGTAATTAAGGTACTTTTATCTCAAATATACTCCGGCATCCAAAAAAATTCCTTTGAAATTGTCACGAAACTGCACCTGCCTGTTAAATTAAATGTTCCAAAAGGAAATGGGCTCGCTCGGTCTCGTGAAATGCAAAACAAAGCTATTATCCCCACGTAAACATCTAAGGCGACGCTTTGAAAATAAATAAAGGCACCTAAATGGCAAAATTTTCTTCTAAATCGAAATTCCACATTTCTTGTAAGAAACGGAAAGGGTTTGCTCAAAGAAAAAATAGCTTTTTAATGGGCAGAGAAACTAATAAATAGTATTAAAGGATTTTTTGGTTGACAGCTTCGCTTTTCCCCGCTTTTATGAAGATGTCTTTTTATTGGGGCTTTCCTTTTATCTTATTTATGTAAGATTATTAATTAAGATCATGAAACATCAAGTACTTTTTTTTAAGAAACTTGTTCACAATACAGACTGGGAATACAGACGCAGGCAGAGAATTTCACTCTTTAACTGTGCGCATAATAAATAAAAGTACCTGGTCAACCGAGCTTCGCTCTATAATAGTCGCCTCAACATTAAAATATCATCGGGTGAGCAAGCTATGCTACTCGGTAACAGATGGCGCTGTAGGTTTCTGTCTAAAACGCGGTATTTTTTTTAATGCCTAAAAACACGGGCAAAACGATTTTTCCCAGACTTGAGACCTAGCTACATCGATTTTTCGTCCCTAAAAACCCCCGGATACTAAATTTCATTAAAATCGTTAGAGCCGTTTTCGAGGAACCGATAACAAATATATATACAAATATTGCTCGTTTAATAGTACAGGATAGGATGTAACTGAAATGGTATTAATTGATGGCTTAGACATTGACATGAAAAAGAAGAAATGCAGTAGGTAGCTTGATTGTGTAGGTAGTGAAGTGTAAAAAAGAGTTTAACCTAACCATATCGGAAATGACAGTGCACCAAAGAAACATGATGGATGGATGGAAGGCAACGGTTATAATAGCAATTAAAGCGAGAACTTGTATGACGTGGTTTCCATTAACCAACATAAAGTAATATTACGTGCCAGTGAAAATAAGCCACTGCATAAATTAAATGTTATCTACCTGCAGGTGTGGCAGTGGTTTAATCCTATGAAAAGGTAATTACTTTATGTAGGTACCTAATTGGTATTCTTGGAAACGGGTGGCACGTTTTCGAACGAAAATACTGAGAATTTCAAATAAAGAAGGCTGTGGTTCATAAGAAGAAGTTCATATCTATAGATGAACATCAAGCAGGTTTGTCGAGATTGCAACTTGCAGTAATTATGCATTCACTTTAAATCGATAGACATGGTCATAATCATAGAGCGAGCGAGCGAAATCGCAGAAGTATTTCATTTATCTAGTGTAAGTTCAGTTTTTAATTAGTGTAAAATTAGTAGCCACTGGACTCGACTAGTTTTATGTAAATAGACAAATACGACCCAGCTAGAATTTGGGTTCAATCCAAATGTAATATTTTTTCAGTCTCCTATTTGGAATTGGAATCGGTCCAAAACGCTAGCATGTGGTCATGAATGATTTAAACACTTTTGAGCGTATTAGAACTGAACCAATCAGGGTGCATGAATGGTATTTCACAAATTGTACCTATTAGTTAGTATTTTCCTGAAACTAACAAGATTGCTCTAGACGAATATAATGGTAATTCATCCTTTGCGGTTTGTAATTTTAATTAGGTGTCTAAACTATGTTATTTATGTATCAAAATTACTAAGAGTCATACGATTTCATAAAAATTAATTAACAATAATTTATGTCCCTGCACAATGTTATCAGCGTTTAGCAATAGCAACTCGCATCGCAAATAGCTTTCGATATGTTTTATAATGCTCTTGTTGTTCGAATGACCCTCTTATCTGTAAGAGTACCTACCTACTTGAATTAGCCCAATGTCATTATTTCTTTATCGCTTCTAGTACTAGCCATATTATGAGAGCAACTCCATAGTCCATAATATATTTTCTCAAAATTTTATTATAATTGCTGACAAATATTTTGACGAAATATTAATCAGACGCTTTTTAGTTAGACGCTCGCGTGACCATAAAACAACTTTATCATCACATAAAACATCACGAGAAAAAAACACAGCTCTTACTCAACAAACCAATGAAAAATCCAAACACGATGAAACTTATGTTACACTTCAACAAATAATAATATTTTTAGAACACAAAATGTAAAATTGAAAAACTCACTTCGTCAACACGTGCTCTGTGAACGCGTGACACTGACAGACAAGTATTCGAATTTCAAACCCGAGCGCGACGGCTGACGACCAAAGACCGAATGAATGAACCCTTGCTGCCAGCCAGCCAGTATTTACCAAGCTGAAGTGCGAAGCCCTTTGGTAGGCCGATGAAAATAATAATCAATTATTTACATTCGAATGTGAGCTCTAACACTACAAACATAAAGTTAATGATTCTGGTAACGGTATAAACATTTTTCACAATGGATAGTGTGGAAAAGGTAACCGATGAAAAAGTGTTATCTCATTCTAATTTAAGATTTTGAAGGAATAAGACAAGGAGAGCGAAAGTACAAACTACAAACGCGCATGTGCGTGCATTTTCCCCCTCGAGTTTAAATTGTGATTAACGCCAAAAGAAGTTTTTTTAGGGGCAATGTTTTGTTGTTATCGACTACTTTGCTTCCTTTTACACGTCGTACTGCGACTAGAGGGTTTATTTGTGATAGAAATATTCGCAATGGTCCCAAATTTACAAATCAATGTTAACACCCACGTAGTGCACAGTACAAGGATCGTTATCATAGGATAAATTGTTTTGTCAATAATAAATGAAGGGACTAATGAAAGCAATTAGGTAAATACATAAAGCAATAATAAAAACATACAAAAAATTAATTATTTCATGCTCATAGATTTATATAGTCAAGATAGGGTCTTGGGAACACGCGGTTCAAAATTTCCCCATACAAGAAAAAATAGCGCCATTTGTGAAAAATCGCGTGAACTACGTTGTGTAGTTCTTCGGTCGGTGCTATGTAGTACTACTATTATTAATTCTGTGTCGGTGCTAAATACACGGAACGGAAATAATATGGCGGGAAAAAACAAAACGAACTTTTAACTGTTTATATGTGATTTAGGCCTGGTTTTTCAGTTTCATTAATTGGATTATAGTCAAAAACAATAATAAGAAATAACAATAATAATAATAAGAGTATATTGTTTCTTCAACTAAGAACATTCCATTTTGTTGGTAAGTGTATTTGCATCCAATGTTGACAATATGACTGACAACGACTGACATTTGTTGGTCCTAAACGTCAAATTTCGGACCAACGATTTGGGGACATTGTAACGTGCCGATGGGCTAGTACTTATATATAAGTAAATGTTCATGCTATATTAAAAAGCATCTGTTACTCGTAGTTATAAAGAATAGACTAGTTAAGTCACAGCAATGAATGAGTTTTAATATAGTAGCATATAATTTATTTTGCTTCAAGCTGAACGGACTCAAAAATGAAAGACTAATTTTAAACTTTATTAACTTACCAATACACAAAGGCACAGTGTCGTTCCATCTATTGTCGTCATAGCACCAAATGACCCGCGCCCTCTGCCGAGTGTCAGTGAAAACATAGTTCACGTTGCACATGTAATGAGCCACGTCTTCGTTGCGGTACACGAGGTATCCATCAGATGGCGGTGGCAGCGTTACACACCCTATACCTACAAAGTACAGCGCAATGTTACTAGATGTCGCTAAACGCTGTGGATTTTGGAATTTTAGTTCATTTGCTGCGAACAGATGGCAACACGAGTAACGAACTTACTTTTGTAATGTAACAAGACTCCTCTCTTTGGAAAAGCGCCTTCAGATTTTGATTCCACCGCAATATCAACAATGGCAGTGGACGATGTGAGCCGCATTGGTAATTCAACCTGGTCGCAAGAGGACAGCAACGCTTCACCGTTGGAATCTTCGACTGTCACTTGGTCCGTACAGTGGTCCTCGAAAGGACCTATACCTGCAGAAATAAATAATGCATTGTCAGTAGTCTGTATTGTCATGGATACTATTGACAAAATGCGAGTATTCATAATCGTAGAAGACACAAAACCGTTATCGATGAAATCATGACCCATTTGAAAAAAATAATAATTTAAAAAATTTTAGATCTATTTATTTCGTTTCTTCATCTTGCAAGCCGTAATTAAAGAAAAACGAATCGACTTGAATTGTAAGAAAAACAAGCTACTTATCATCCCGGAAAAAAATTAAGTCCGAAAATTTGTCTTAGTTGTAAAGATTGATAACAAACAAACAGGAAGAAAGGAAAAAAATAAAGAGGGAAATGGAATAAAACAAACCGTGAATCAGCACCGAGTATACGTACTCGTACACACGGCCGCACAACAGTAGAAACACTTTTGGACCTTATTGCGTGGTAATAGAGTTGAAAAAGTTTCTACCGACAAGCGGTTTACCGGACAACATAGTACAAAAACATGCTCGGGCGAGGATCTCCAAGATTATATAATGCAGTAAGCTACCATACTAGAATAGTGAACGAGGAGAATATTAAAGAAGACTTACTCCTCAAGCTAACATCGAGTAGAGTGACCCGGATCTTTTGTTCGGGGTTTGCTTGCAGTCGCCACCGGCACTCGTCGACGCCGATGTAGAAGTGCGGATATCCGGGCGTCCGGATGTAGCCCTCGCTATCGGGCCCGGATTCCGCTATCCGCACTTCCCGGTTGCAGTAGTGCAGGGAAATGGAATCTGAAAACAGTTGGAAATTGTTTATAAAGTCACAGAGAAAATGGTGACAGAAAAATGCTGCTCGCTCATCCCTTAAAGCTCCGTTAAATCTATTGTTGTTTCTTTCTGGTTTTGTACAACTGGAAGGTAGTAAGCAGATTACGTTTTTAACAGCTAGCCGCGCACTATCATTCATCAAGCTTGAGATAGTGTAGAGACAAGTTATCAGAATATTTAAGGATTTTATCCACATATCTGAAGAAGCAGTTTCGGGGTATCGTCAAAGAACAAACTAAATTTACAAGCGGCAGCGTCGATTTTGCTTTTGACAGCCACCGCTAAACCACCACAAAAAGCCTGAGGGAATGCAGACACAAGGTCCGCTACCTACTGGCATTATTAATAGATATTGCTCATATATCTGGAGAACCAAAGCAGTTTCTAAGGATCGTCAAAGAATAAACTTAATTTAAGTGTTCATTGTCAATGCAATAAACGCTTCCTTAACTCAAATAACATATACCCACCAGGCCTTTGGTGCCTTTTATGGTGATGAAGAAGATAAGATATAGGTAAATCAGAATATCAAAGTTAAAGGCAATGAAAGCATACCCATAACTGAATTGTTTGTCAATAGGGAATCGTACACTTTGTTAGGTTTACAAATTTTTTATCGTTAGTGCAAAACGGGCCAACACTTATGCTCTTTGCTTCTACATTCTACAAAATTCCGAGAAAGTTTTAATACATCATTTTACATAATGCCGCGGCATTTCACAAAACGGTGCGTAATTTGTTTCTGGAACTCGCATTGGCGCGGCGGTGGTCATAACATAACCTAACCAGACCTAGCTGATCCCTGCTTGAAATCGGTTAGGTAGGGTTTACCCTGGCTAACGAACCTAAAATGTACCAGTTATCTAAACCTGTTTCGTTTACCTACCGGCGCCGTTTTACAATTTGCCGACCGTTTACAGTTTGCCCGCCGTTTGTAAATGGCGAATTATACGATTTGCCTGTGACATATGCACTATCTGGATAAAATTTTACAAGTAAATTAGGCACGTAAAATCTGTTTTTTGTATTTCTTCTACGGCGCCCTTTATCTGACTGGCATAAAAGAGAAAAAGTCTTAAATGTGCAAACTTCACTGACCTCTATATGTACAACTTGTATATATAGAGGTCAGTGGCAAACTTAGTGATAACGAAAATGGTCAGTAAGTAATAAAAGAAGATCAGTGTGTTTTCCATCAATTTTTAAAATATTAGTAATATACATACTTTTTTATATCATAAAAAAATATTTTTAACTTATTTTCCTATTATTGAATTATAAAAGGAGTGGGGTAGATGTCACTTCAAAAGAATTTCTCTATTTCGGTTTTACGACTTACAAATGGATTGTGACAGACGACGCTAGAAAATGGATATTGTTACTTACATTTCTTATTTTATTGCCGTTAGACTTGAACTGAGACGATATTTCGCTTGTGAAGGATGTTATGTCCCTGTTATTATGTTAAGCTTAGATGTCGTCGTAAAAATGAGGATACATTTTACTAAATGTCGCTATACTCATAACAAATTAATAACAACTGTTCTTAATAATTAAATTATTTACAGACTACATCCTCACATTAAAGCCAACTATAAGTTTCAAAAAACATTAGTCTCTTTGGTGGGAAAATAATGGACAAACAGACTAGCACACAAGGAATTTAAATTATGTAGGTACTACTCCTAGCACAGGACCGGAGGGAGTAGAACAAATTATTAGACTCATATTATTGTTGGCAGACGTGGTTGACATGTAATATATCTGTTATAATGTCGTAGGTAGAAGATAGACATGTATTGCATGACAAAATTGTAGCTGCAGCCAGTCGTCGCAACCAGCAATGTCCTAACTTATTGTATCAAACCGAAAAATCAAAGGTAGGTAATACAGGGCCGCCACCCAAAAGTAATGGCCTTACTTGGATTAGCTACAATATTGTTTTTAATTAGAAAGCTGTGATTAGTTGCATATATTTAGGCCATGAAATTTCATCCATAGAGAATTTGAAGATGATGTCTCTTAAATGACGACCTCTAGAGTTAATGCACATTTTGAGCCCTATTTCTATTACTTATTTCTTGATGCATGTTTTCTTGTAGGGCTGCGAGAGACTATAGCTTGTTATCATACACCAGAGATTGTAAATAACCCCAAAGAAAAAAGATGGTACAGGTATGATTGGGCGATCTTGCAGGCCATGGCAAATAGCCAAAACAGGAGATAACACCACCTGGAAAAGCATCCCTCACTAAGTCCATAGTGTCCCTCGCTGTGTGTGCCGTAGTGCCGTCTTATTGGAATCAGCAGTGCTGCTGCAGTCCAAATGCATCCAAACTGGGTATCAAGAACTCATGTAACAATGGTTCTGTAGCGCTCGCCACTGACAGATATCGCATTGCCTGCGGCGTTTTCGTAAAATGTGGCACGATCACCTTTTCAGCACAGACGCCACGTCAAACAGTAATTTTTAGTCCTTGTAAAGGTATTAATAATTGATTATGAATGCTAGGATTCTCAGCACGACTCACGAGTATTCTGCTTATTGACCCATCCGATACATGGAAATGCGCATCGTCACTCATAATCAAATTTGAATAAAAATCACCAGCTTCTTGGATCAATTATTTAGTAGACACTATTTAAGAGACATCATCTTCAAATCCTAATTACATGCCCCAAATATGTATTTAAAGAAATTAATCACAGTAATTTTTTTTTTTAATTAATTTTGTTGAACCAAATGGTGCCATTACTTTTGCGTCACTCAGTATGAAAGGTAAAGGTAATATTAACAAACAATGGTAATGATTGACTGGTTTATTGATTGATTAATTTTGAAAATCTAACTTAAATCAACCAAAAACAAACGTAATACGTGAGGTGACCAAACAATCACTTCCCAAACCCTCCCATGTAGGTTGAAAAATATTACTTCTCGAGTTTTTATGAGACAGTAAGACCAATAAAAGCACTCTGTTTTCATTAATAGGTGGAGTTAAAGCAGTTATAACAGCGGGACGCTAATATGGTATTGTGATATCGTTTGTACACGAGTCTTTTTATGGTGCTAGCAAACCTATGATGAGTAGGAATTTTATATACTTGCAAAGAAAATAAATTGATTTTGAATAACCTGAAACCATTTAACCTTATAACCCTACCATAATAGTAGTTTATGCAACGGTACATAATGAAGGGTATAAAACTCGAGTGTCTGTTTATGGGACGCAGGCGAGCGTAGCGAGCCAAGTTCCATAATAGAAGACACGAGTGTTTTATACCTAATTATGTGGAGTTGCATACACAACTTTATCTACTCTCATATCGTGAATCCTAAAATAATGTTTTCAAAAACAAACCTTAATGTTTTCTCTTTTTCCGGTGATAACTACTAAGCGAAGTAGCTAAAACATTCGAAGGCAAATCGTAAACGATTTTATCACTTATTTCATTGCAAAACTAATAAAAATATGAAAATACAACTTTTGTTTGCCGAGTTTTCCGTTATTGCAATGAAACCTCCTTGCAGCCACAGACTACAAACTCATCAAGCTGTCAATGGCGCACCTATAAAAATAAAAAAAATGTTTTAATCGTTAGTATTATATAGTCTAAGGTTTTAATAGGTCTCCCGCGATGACTGTTAGTAAATTCCAAAGAGACTTTAACAAGGAGGTTTAAGTAGCAGCTCTTGCTGCTAAGGAGGGAGCCATAAGCGTAGCACTTTCTTGCGAGTTACCTCCATACTAAAATGTATGGATTTTTTTTTAAATCCTAATAACGTAAATTTTTTATCTTTCTTTTAGAGAAATATGTGACATGGGACTAATAAATGCTACTACCACAGTTTTTCTGATGAAAGCACTTACCATTCAGGAAAAAAACGGTGTTAAAAATCACGCATAAAATGGCTATTACGGATTATTTACGCTTCCGTTCTTAGTATTAATGATCAATTCACAAGTAAAAAACTATATATTTTCACTTTCGCAAACAAAGTTTATACTAAAACATTAGATTTTTAAAGATATCTTGATTATTGTAAAACTTAACTGAGTTTTTTGACCGACTAGCATGGGCGACAGTGCGACGCTTTGCACTTTACTAGCTCATACAGAATATGTATATGGCGGACTCTATAGTTTTTTACTCTGAGGATTTTAACCTCGCTGCGCGCAGCGAGGTTAAAATCTCTTTGGTAAATTCAATACTTCATAATACACTCCCACAGATAAAAAAAATGCTGCTAAGAGTGTTTCTAACAAGATGGTTTAAGTAGCAGCTCTTTCTGCTAAGGAGGGAGCCATAAGCGTAGCACTTTCTTTCGAGGGACCTCCATACTAAAATGTATTATTTTTTTACAAATCCTAGAAACGTCAAATTTTTATCTTTCTCTCTAAGAAATATGTGACATGGGACTAATAAATGCTACTACCACGGTATTTCTGGTGAAAACACTTACCATTCAGGAAAAAAACGGTGTTAAAAATCACGCATAAAATGGCTATTACGGATTATTTACGCTTCCGTTCTTAGTATTAATGATCAATTCACAAGTAAAGAAATATATATTTTCACTTTCGCAAACAAAGTTTATACTAAAACATTAGATTTTTAAAGATATCTAGATTTTTGTAAAACTTAACTGAGTTTTTTGACCGACTAGCATGGGCGACAGTGAGACGCGTTACACTTCACTAGCTCATACCAAAGAGTAACACGGTTTTCGCGCGCAATACAGAATATGTAAATGGCGGACTCTATAGTTCTTTACTCTGAGGTTTCTAAGCACAGATTGACATTATGAAGATGTTAATCTACAATTTTTGAACGCATTATTGAGGATTAACGATATGAGAGTAGATAAAAGAATTAGTAGGAGACGGTAAAGTTAATGCTTTCTGTAAAGACTGTCAGCAGGAGGCTCAAGAGAAGAAACCATTGGAGGGAGAGAGGGAGGTCTTTGCCTATTAGTCGGACTACAATGTAGACTTATAAATAAAACACACATAATCAGCCGCATTGTTGAAATTATAAAACTTGCAGAATCAACTACTTCGCACCCTTGGTAGTGCACCTGCATTTCACGCCGTAGGCCGCGGGTTCAATCCCCGCCCAGGGCAAACATTTGTGTAATGAACACAACTATTTATTCTGTCTGGGTGTTATTAATTTATTCATGTATGTATATCAGTCTCTGATACCTATAGTGGCTTTGTCCAGTTTGGGATTAGATGACCTTGTTTGAAATGTCCTACATTAAAAAAAAATTGTTACTGCTTTTTCATTTTGAGACACCAAAAACGGCAAACAAAGAATCTCTTAAAATTGTTATCAATATTGTTCATAATTCATGTTATAAATCCTCAACCGAAGATACTTCAGAGGCAGCAGAATCCACATTGTCATTGAGACTATTGCCTAAACTGAGAGAGACTGTCGTCATTCGTCATGATACTATGTAAAACTACTGCTAATTTAATCATTTAGACACCCTCCAGTATAAAATGTTTATATGTATATATATGTATGTATTAATATATATATATGTACAAGAGAAATAGAAAAGGTAAGAGCCGAAAACCAGTCCTTTCAGTGTTGCCCAGTGTAGCCTGGAGAGCAAAAACTGAGTCTTGCCTTTTGCTTGCAAAACTATTTCCGTTTTATTGTCGCTATATATTAGGTCTTTACCTATGAAATTGCCGTTTTGTATGGCGAATTATAGGTAAAAATGCAAAAATGTTAGTACTGAAAATTAGTACTAACATTTTTGCATTTTTCTTAGGAATTATACATCCAACTTTTTTTTTAAGCATTATTGGGAAGACATTAAAGCCGCGATTACACCTGCTTGAATTTGACGACTGAATAAGAAATCTACCTAGGAGGCTACGTAGAAAAAGACGTTTGTGAATTCAGAGTTCTAGCTAGGAAGCTAAGTATAAAAAGTGCCTACTAATACAGTTGCTGAATAGTGATGTTCCGATAGCGATAGTTTTGCTGTCGGTAGTTGATCTTGAAATACAGTAACTCTGTTGAATAGCCTTATCGAAAATAATTATTGTACAATAAAATGCTATCGATTGTTATAAAATGGCTGATACAACCTCAAGACAAATACAACCGATAATTGAAAGAAGAAAAAATTACAGACAAACTTATTTGCGGTCTTAAAGATGGGCTTTATTGCTTTTAAAAATACTACAGGAATATCGAATCCCTCGAAGCGAGAGTCTGCCTCGCACTTGACCGTTTTTTTAATATAAGTATATTTTTGTTCGATATGTTGAATTAATCATTCGCACTTGGACATCACTAAACATGCTAAGTCCCTTCAAGTAAAGGAGTTAGAAGGTTTAGTGATGTGAAAATTTTGCGAATGATTAATTCGAATCGAACAACTTGTCCATGAAAAATAAAAATAAAGCATTATCTTGGTTTAATAATAAGTACTAATAATAAACTGAAAAAATTCACTATAAAAAAATTTGTATACGACTGTACGGTTGAGTCAAGGAGTGATCACAGCGAGCTGGATTCAAAGACAAATTCGGCATACATTGCTCGTTGAAGTAAGGATAATGCAATAACATAACCAAGCCTCCCAGCAATGTATGCCGAATTAGTCTTTGAATCCAGCTAGATGTGATCGTGGCTTTAATAGGCTGACAATACATTTCCGTGATGTTTTTATTTTTATTTACCTTAAATGGACAAATGAGACCTGAACATTGCCGTGCCAAATCTTATGAATGAGAGTATTTCTGATCAAACAAAAACAATGGCTGTGGTAAATGAAGTGGATACATTTTTTCTCTTTTTCTAGTCTTGCAGGTGCACAAAGTCATTCGCCGTAACTGAACAACTTTCAGTAAATAAAACTATCAGCCTCTTCAATACTCTTCATATAAAATTGCAAATGGACAGTTTAGCCACGATCACATCTAGCTGGATACAAAGACTAATTCGGCATACATTGCTGGGAGGCTTGGTTGTGTTATTGCAATATCTTTACTTCAACGAGCAATGTATCCCGAATTAGTCTTTGAATTCAGCTAGGTGTGATCGTGGCTTTTTGTGGAAAAGGGGATTATTTTAATATTTTCTGAAAGTTTTATTTACTGAAAATTATTCAGTTACGTTGACTGACCACGCCCTTTCAGTTTTCGTAAACCAGTCCCTTAGACCATGTATTGGTCAATTTAATTTCGATGCGAACACGGAATTAAATTAAAATTAATCATTCGCACTCGGACATCACTAAACCTCCTTACTCCCTTCAAGTAAAGAACTTAGGAAGTTTAGTGATGGGTAAATTTTGCGAATGATGATGAACAACTTGTCGATAAAAAAATATTATTATTCATGGTGTAATAACAA
Organism: Athrips mouffetella; assembly: GCA_947532105.1. Lineage (NCBI taxonomy): Eukaryota > Metazoa > Arthropoda > Insecta > Lepidoptera > Gelechiidae > Athrips > Athrips mouffetella. Next base: position 8,223,252 of record OX383959.1, read on the forward strand.
GTACTAATAAAAAAATTTAAAAATTCACTATAGATTACCATCGATACTTCAAAGGTTCAGATATTTTCTATACGACTGTTCAGTAGAGTTAATAAACCTGCTTTGCAACAAAAAAAATCGTAAAAAGAACTAGGTAAAGGAGTGATCACACCTAGCTGAATTCAAAGACTAATTCGGCATACATTGCTGGGAGGCTTGGTTATGTTAATTGAAATATCCTTACTTCAACGAGCAATGTATGCCGAATTAGTCTTTGAATTCAGCTAGGTGTGATCAGTCCTTAACTCTACACTGCGCGTGGCTTGACACGAAGTACGAACTTGGTCGGTTATTTAGTATCGATTATTACCGGTACTTTTAAGAATTCGACATTCTCGATATTTTCTATAGGAATATTCGGTAGAGTTACTGTATTTTTAAAATTCAACCATCGATCTCGTTATCGCAGCAACACTGATTCAATAGTTTTCAAAATTTACGGTTCGGTTAGGTACTCAATCAATCGCCAGTTAAAGCGCGACGGAGTCGGATGTGTCCGTGTAGAATACTTGACTAGTGCAACACTGTTAGTTTTGAATATAGCGGTCTTTAATTGTTTTTCTAGTAGGAGCGCTTGTTTTAAGTAAAAAAGTATACCATCAGTTAGGCCATTATTTTTTGTTCGACAAGTTGTTCGATTCGAGTCAATCATTCGCATTTGCCCATCACTAAACCTCCTTACTAAGTGGCTTACTATGTTCCGATGTCATTTTTTGGTGGTCATTTCCTCCGAGGCGAGTTCGCCCGGTTGGGCATTTCGCCCAAAAGTATTCATTGTTAGTCGAGGTCTTTTAAAACCATATCCAAAAGATAATGAGAAACTATGGCAAACAATAAATAAACTTACATACAGAAATAAAAAATCCAAATAAGATCAATAAACTTCTAGATAAAAAGAATTGACTTCAGCATTTTGTTACTGTAAAAATATCGTTGGCCGAAAATATTTTACTTAAGACTGCACCACGTAAAAACTACCAAAACGGCAATCACGGTTTAATATTGCTTACATATTTAATATGATTTTTTTTTAAACCATTACGATTACGCCATACATTTTTAAGTATGACCGCGCGAAGTCTAATAAATAGCTCTGACACGCGGCCGATACCCACAAGAGCTCGAAGTGAGACCACGTCAGTTTGCACCGCGACACGCCAAAATTATGGATCGCGTTTCAACGTATACACATTCTCTGCTTTCATAGTGTAACAAGGTAACTTTGTTTTTTACTATTTTCTAAAGTAAGATATTTCTTTCCTTGTATTTATAAAGTGTTTGTTTTAGAGAAATGGGGAAGCGCAAAGATAAATATTATGTATCCCGTCAAAAATTCAAAAAATATCTCTTCCTTTAACCAAGTAAGTACCTTCTTATATACCATACCTAGGTAGTTTTGTTTTGTGATGGGTGACTGGTGATGAAGGGTAGGCGGAGGAAGATAGGTAGATGATGGGTGATCGGTCAAAAGGGTTATCAGAGTAATAATTTTCGGTACGTGATTGATGTCCGGACGAAGATGGGTGACCGGTGGATGATATTGATGGGTGACCGGCGGAAGACGAGTCAATGGTAGATGATGGGTGACCGGTAGATGATGGGTAATCGGCAGTGGTCGGAATAGGTAGAGCTGTTTAGGGTCGATGATCGGAAACTTGAACGTGCTGCTTGTTACATTATTTCGTCAGGTCTGTTAGATTTTCCTCTAGAGACGGATTTCCATGGCATGGCTTTTCAAAATAAGACTGCCTTTTGATCGTTAGTATGTGTCGTTTGATCTTTCGATCACAAAAACAACGAAATGTACAACGATGGCACGGATTTAAATGGATTACTTTTTTAAAAGAAGCAAACGGCGCCAAACTTAGGCAGGAAAAAGGCTACATTATTTCGTCAGGTCTGTTAGATTTTCCTCTTTAGACGGATTTCCATGGCATGGCTTTCCGAAATAAGACTGCCTTTTGGTCGTTAGTATGTGTCCTTCGATCTTTCGATCACAAAATCAACGAAATGTACAGCGATGGCACGGATTTAAATGGATTATTTTTTTTAAAGCAAACGACGCCAAACTTAGGCAGGATGATAGTTGATGACTGGATGAATGACGATGATGAAAGGATGATAAGTGATGCGCGGATTATAGTTGATGAGTGGATCAATGATGATGAGTGATGCGCGGATGATAGTTGATCAGTGGATTAATGATGATAAGTGGATGATGAGTGATGCGCGGATGATAGTTAATGAGTGGATGAACGATGATGAGCGGATGATGAGTGATGCGTGGATGAGTGGATGAATGATGATGATGAGCGGATGATGAGTGATTTTCGGATGATAAGTGATGCGCGGATGATAGTTGATCAGTGGATGAATGATGATGAGTGGTGCGCGGATAATAGTTGATGAGTGGATCAATGATGATGAGTGATGCGCGGATGATAGTTGATCAGTGAATGAATGATGATGAGCGGATGATGAGTGATTTTCGGATGATAAGATATGATGAAGATGCGCGGATGATAGTGATTATCGGATGATAAGTGATGTGCGGATGATAGTTTCTACCACCATGTCATTACGAGTAAGTCTAAAGTGTTTCTACTGACGTGCTGTTGAGTATACAAACTTGAAGAGCTGTTCCCTGTCGCCCCTCGCTTCCTCTCGAGTAACCCTCCGTTATACAATCGTTGCGCTGAGCTATATTAGTAGAGTTCATTAAAAATACCTTGAGAGAAAAAAGTTCCATTTAAAACAGTTTTTTAAAAGGTGTCGTTTCCTCCGAGCGGGCGAGAACGCGTCTCGGGTGAAATGATGCACTACGACTCCGCGTGGACTGCGCGCATGTGTGTGTTCGATCATACGCACACTACTGTTGCTTCCGACTCGACGCGAAAACTAAACAGTTTTGATCCTATACATTTTTTTATGAAAGGGACAACTGATTTAGACATGAATTGAAAATTTTGTCAGGATTACAAAGTATCTCTTTTAAGGAAGTCTAACAAAATTACGGACAAGTACAAGGTGTCAAACAATCTCCTGAAAACTTCATCGATGGACTCATACCATGAAAAATTAACGATTTTCACCATACATACATCTATACACAACAAAAAAAAATGTTAAAGTGCGAGTCGGACTCGCGCATCGAAGGTTCCGATATACCTACCTATAGTATTTTTAGAAGCAATAAGGTCCATTGTAAGGACCGCAAAACTAAATTTGTTTGTAAAGATTTGTTGCAAATTTCCAAAAAACTGTGCTACTTAGAGAGATTGTTTTTTTTTCTGAATTATTTACATAAACCTCTATGGACTTTAATTAATTCAGATTTTTTTCTTCGGAAAACTTCGGGGATATGGAAGGGGGAAGGTATTTTTTTAACTTTTTATGTCATAACTTGAAAACTAAGAGTCGTTAAAAATATAAAGAACTATTTTGGAATGTACAAGTGAAGCACTTTCATATGATACCTAACTTGACTTAGTACTGACAATTAAAAACTTTGACCTACCCATTTGGGCCCCCTTTACAATAATGATAATATTATAATTATTTCAATTGCAATAAAGTAAGACAATCGTATTCTAAAACTACTTCTACTACTAAATATAAAAGTATAAACGAGTTTTTAGCTTGCTTTTCAATTTATTTTAAGGTCATTAAAAATACTCATAGAAGCCTTTATACAAAGTATCTGAACATATCAGTCGCGCTATAAAGTGTACCAGCACAGAAAATATAGAGGTATACTAACGTATAGCACAACAAGTGACTATGTTGATGTTCCTTAATAGTGATGTACAATTATTTCAAGAAGCAACAATCGAAATATTCGAATGTATTACTTAGTACTATCCAAATAATCTTTTATCATTCAATTGTTATTTTTCATTGGAATCATTATTCGCTTTTCGTACGATTTTGAATGAAAAATTTATTCTAACTAAAAGAATGAACAAAGCTCTCAAATTCTTTGTGTTTACTTGACTGGTGCAACCTAATTTTAATTCCTTGTTTGTTTTTTAGTATACCGGTAATTCTGTGGTTTTTTTTTTGTAGTTATTCTAGTGTTTTTCTATACAACATAAATTAGCCCTTATTAATATTTTCCGTACGATGAGGTGTTCTATTCGTATTGGCCCTTCACTAAAGTTCCTTTCTGCGTTGCTTACTATGCGGCTTACTCAGTTAGTGACTTACTAAGTTCCATCTTTCTACCTTCCTTTCCTACGTAGGAGACTAACTGACTTAGTGTGTGAATTCAGTCAGGTGTGATCGGCCCTTAAGTGGTCACCACCACCCATAGTACCTATTATATTATTCCATTTGACACTAATCAGACAGCTCACCCTGGATATGTCTCAGGTGCCTATAATTTCACTGGCTCTCTTACCCTTCGAACAGAAACATAGCAGTAAAAATACAGCTGCTTCATGTCAGAAATAGGCAAGTATTGGTACTTCCCCAAATAGGGTTTGCACAAAAGCCGTGCCTCCTTCGAGAGTTCCGGTCTGGACTACGAATGTGGTGTATATCGTAAAGTCTTATAGGTGACTTCTTGGTACGGGCTTACGTTACTTATTTGTGTAAACGCAAAACTTATTCCCCGACGCGACCATAGGTGGTGTATATCGTAAAGTCTTATAGGTGACTTCTTGGTACGGGCGTACGTTACTTATTTGTGTAAACGCAAAACTTATTCCCCGACGCGACCATAGGTTTAGAAAAGAGAACTAACTCAAGAGCAGGCGCGGTTCCAGCCCTACATTTTGGGGGGGGTTATCGAGACTGAACATAACAACAATATTATTTTTACCCACACAAAAATGAGCATAGGTAGTTTTATGAGTAAAGAAAAAGAAAAACATATATCGCATTCTCAAAAATCACGTCACAGAGACACAGATAACTGAGATAACATATTGGTTGGCATTTCTATCAACTTTTAAAATATAAAAAAGTAGTTATTGTGACATAACTACAATATAGTTGGACATATGGTCTCACGAAGTTATTTTTAGATATTGATATGTTCTTTAGTATTGTAGAACATTATTTTATTCTATCATCAACAGTTTCTGTAGCGCATGCGATGAAAGACATCGTACGAGTATAACATTTTTTTTTTTCATTTTGGGTTACATTATTGAAATTTAGTAGGGAACTTTTTTAGGGTTCCGATACTAAAATGGTAAAAATAGGAACCCTTATGGTGCCGCTCTGTCTGTCTGTCACACCTCTATATCTCAGCAACCACTTATGCTATCGACCTGAAATTTGGAATAGTTTTAGAATATAGTTGCCCAACTTAATTGCACATGAAAAAATTTTGAAAAAAGTATGATTATTAATGTAAAGGGGGCCAAAATAGGGGGGCCAAATTTCAAATTGTCGCTACTAGGTCGAGTGGGGTATCACATGAAAGGGCTTTACTTGTACATTTTAAAATATATTTTTGCATTTTTTTTAAGTTTCTTAGTTTTCAAGTTATGATGAAAAATGTCAAAAAAAAATACAATTCCCCCCCCCTTATCTCCGAAGTTTGAGTAAGGAAAAATCTGAATTAATTACAGTTGACAGAGGTTTATGTAAACTTTTCAGCAAAAATAAAACAATCCTTCTAAGTTGCACAGTTTTTCAGAAATCTGCAAAAATACCTTTACATACAAATTTACTTTTGCGGTCCTGAAAATGGACTTTATTGCTTCTAAAATACTATAGGTATAACGGAACCCTCAGCGCGCGAGTCCGACTAGCACTTGACCGGTTTTTTTCCTAGTATTGTTACTCAAGAATAATGTAGCATTCTAATGATGAAAAAAAATTTTGATATCGGTCCAGTAGTTTTTGAGTTTATTGGTTTCAAACATACACACAAACACACAAAGATACAAAATTTTCCTCTAATGTTTCTTAAATATGTAAAATAGATTGTCCTGACTTAATGACTGATTCATCAACGCCGAGCCGTAACCGCTATAGTTACAGATCTGAAATTTTGTGCATAGGTTTTTTGCATTTCAAAACCACCCACTAAGGAAGTATTTTCCTAAATTCATCCCCTAAGGGGGTGAAATAAGGAATTAAAGTTTGTGTGAAAGTCACTTTTTTTTTAATTGGATTCACGTGAATTTTAATTGAAGCTTTGAAAACAATTAAGAAACACACACAATCACCTTTAAGGGGCTGAAAAAGGGTATGACCTTTTTTCCGTATGATGGTCTATAAGTGTTTCATTTTACAAGGTACTCGTAGAATTATACAAATTTGGTTTTGAGCTCTCCGTACACGTATGTCTTTACTTCTAATTATTAGCTAAAATCCAAATTTCAAATACCTCATGTCAAAACTGTAGGATTTTCATATGAACTTTCATTTAAATTCCTCATTCATTTCATCGCGTTAGGGGTTAAATTTCTAAAAATGCTAAAATACGCACTATTTTATTTTTTACGGAGAGCTCAGTACCAAATTTGTACTACCTTTAAAAATGAAAAAATAAAAATTCTACCTTTAAAAATGAAAGACTTATAGACCAACATACGGGAAAAAATCATCAAGAAATGCTTTAAAACGTGTTTCTTTCTTTTTACCAAAAGCTTAATTCAAATTTGTGTGAATCTGACTCAAGAAACAAAGGACTTTCATACAAACTTTCATCCCTTATTTCACCCTCTTAGGGGATGAATTTAGGAAAATCCTTCCTTAGTGAGTGGTTTTAAAATGCAAAAAACCTGTTTTTTTTTCAAAGTTTCAGATATGTACCTATAGCACAGATTAAATAATAGTAAACTAACGTTTACCTATAGCGTTTACGGCTCGGCGTTGATGAATCAGTCATTAAGTCAGGACAAGCTATTTTATATATTTAAGAAAGAAGAAAGGTCAGAGGAAAGTTTTGTATTTAAGTGTATTAGAATTAGAATGCTACATTATTCTTGAGTAACATAAGCTACATTTTTTACTAGTTATTAAGGGATCCCTACTAAACTTCAGTAATGTAACCCAAGGTTAAAAAAATTGTAATACGATGTCTTTCATCGCATGGGCTACAGAAACTATTGATGATAGAATAATATAATGTTCTACAGATCATATCAATATCTAAAAAAACTTCGTGAGACCATATGTCCCTTTTACTCCCAATACAGGTTAAACACTTAAAGGGAGTGTCCTAGTAGTTATAAGTTATGCACTGTAAAATTGAAATAAAAACCTATTTTATTTTTTATTTATATGTTTAAGCATTTCTAGATAAAAATAAAAGTAGCATCAGTAACACTATAACTGTATTGGGGAGTCTCCAAAGTAGCGATTCAGGGGGGTACTGAAAACCAGCAGTATTGCTGAGTATCTTGCCATTTCACCAACCATTATGTATAACAAACTTAGAATAAGCTTAACTTTTATACATTTAAGAATTGTGTTTGGTGAATAAAGTTCTTTTTATTTATTTATTTATTTATTTATAAACAAACATCCCCCAAAACTAAGTGCCTGTGCAAAGCCGAGGTGGGCTGCTAGTATGAATATAAAACTACGAGATTTATCCCGCGATACTGTACAAATATTTTACTGTGAAAGTATGTTTGATTCTGTTGAAACAGCGTGTAACGGAACGGTGTCATAATACTGAAGGGTGTAAATCTGCCCATGAAACTGAACAACTTTTCCCAAGGAACATAAGTCGGAGTACGAAAAACTAAATTTGAACTCCCATACAAAATGCGCTATCAGCTGATGCAGTTTCTATGGGAGGTCAAAAATTTATTTTATTCTATGAAAATTGGGAAAATTGTTCAGTTTCATGGGTAGATTCACACCCTTCAGTATTATACACCTTTCCATTACACGAAGTATAGTTTGGGTACCGAGTTTTCTAAATTAACGTAAAAAAAATCTGATTCGATTTCGGGGGGGGTCATGACCCCTGTGACCCTGTGACCCTGGATCCGCGCCTGCTCAAGAGGCGACTATCCTTCTACACGTTTTTGAAACAAACAAATGCACAGCAGATGCTACTTTTTTCATTAGGAACGACACCTTGATAAGCACGTTCGTGGCATCGCATTTGTAAAGCTTCCAGCAGAAGGAAGCAAAATTTAAAGAGTGCAAATTGCGTCAACCAGGTTACTCCACTCGAATCCATGTCATTGGTCACCGTACTCTCTCGTGGCTGATATCCATTTGTGTCGGTGAAGCGGACAAGCCATCATGACAACTTAGCCAATTTGCTGCAAATCTCTTGATTAAAGGAAATAAAGGAGCCCCTTAACTGAAATGTGGCCCTGTCTCAAAGCGAAAGACGAGTTATTTCATAACACTATGTTATTTTAATTTATTAAAAAATACTTTAGAGGTCTGTCCTCAAAATCGTGAAAAGGTAATAAATTATTACTTAATAATAAACCAACTAGAATGAGATTTTAAACGAAACGAGGGATCTTGCTTGACTATAACAATAACATGTATTGGAAAATACTGCTTCTCAGAGATAAGATATTTGTGAATAGCAGTCACCCTTGATCAGTACCCCGATTTGTTTGCAAACCCTATTCGCTGCCGGCTGCCGATATCGAATAGAATCGATGAAATAAATCCGTTTGATCAACATTCAGTTCAGTTTGCCTTAATTTTAAATCTCATGCTTACCCTTGCAACAAAATGGTGCTTATAAGTACAATTTGTCAAACAGTAGGAGGTTTTGTATCCATTTGGAGGTAGTGCTTTTAGAGTTCCATAGCCAAATGGCAAAAAACGGAACCCTTATGGATTCGTCATGTCTGTCTGTCCGTCCGTATATCACAGCCACTTTTTTCCGAAACTATAAGAACTATATTGTTGAAACTTGGTAAGTAGATGTATTCTGTGAACCGCATTAAGATTTTTACAGAAAAATAGAAAAAAAAAAAAATTTTAGGGTTCCCCATACTTAGAACTGAAACTCAAATTATTTTTTTTCATAATTTTTTTTGTGGGGTATATCTATGGATAGGTCTTCCAAAATGATATTGAGGTTTCTAATATCATTTTTTTCTATACTCAATAGTTTGCGCGAGAGACACTTCCAAAGTGGTAAAATGTGTGTGTGTGTGTGTCCCCTGTAACTTCTAAAATAAGAGAATGATAAAACTAAAAGAATATATGATGTACAATTGTACATTACCATGCAAACTTCCACCGAAATTGGTTTGAAATCGTAAACCGCAATTTATCTTTCATTCAATCAACTCAAATCAGCCAATTTAATTAATATAATGTGGTGGTACGGAACCTTCAGTGCGCGAGTCCGACTCGCACTTGGCCGGTTTTTTTTTGTTTTATGCTTTGGAGAGAGATTTTTAGAATGGGAACATCTAGACCGAAAATCGTCTAAGCCGATTTCTTTGTTTGGACGTCAGATTATTTCGCAGCTGCAAACAGGGTGAATAAGGACTTTTACCATCATCACTATCAGAGATAATATAGTTTACTTAATAAAGAGACTACCATACGATGACAGACTTGAAGCACTGAAGTTATGCACCCTTAAAGAGCGACGGGAGCGTGGAGATCTTAAAGAAACCTATAAAATTTTAAACGGCCACTACAATCTGAAAAATGTTCAGAAAGGACAATAATACCCGTCTAAGAGGACACCACTTGAAACTAGAAACCTGTCTCTCCCACAATAATCCTCACAGAAACTTCTTTGCTAATAGAGTCGTCAACCCAAGGAATAAACTGCCCGAAGTAGTAGTCTCAGCACTAAATGTCAACATATTTAAAAACAAACTAGACAAACACATAATAGAAATTATGAAAAAGAAAGAACTCTAGTTAACTGGATTCAGGCATTATCAGTTGTATATCGACTGCCTGCCTGCTCAAGGATAATAATAATAATTATTATTATGATTATCTTTGAAAACATTACGGAGCAACACATTATTATCTATTTCGACTTTTTTTACACCCGCCGCTTCCACTTTACAAACTTGTTTTTTCCTTTTAAAACAAAGCCAGAAAGACCCGAAATCGGGTGCAAGATATTTTGAGGAACAGTAGAAGATAACCACCAGTACCTAACATTGTGTTTCTCTTGTACTGTCCTGCAAGATATTTCGCAGACAAGAATTGTCGGGACGCCGTTTGTAAACCAATCAAAATGCCAATTAAATATTAATCGATACACATTTTCGGTAGTTATTCGGTACCGATAGGTAATAGAACTAAGAGCTAGAGTAGTGACGGAATTATAAATATTTATTCAAACGATATTTTATAACATAATAACTAATAAGCGACAGTGGAATACATCTTCTAAAAAACCAGTCAAGTGCGAGTCGGACTCGCGCACCGAGGGTTACGATATACCTATAGTATTTTTAGAAGCAACGAAGTCCATTTTTAGGAGAGCAAAATTAAACTAGTTTTTAAAGGTTTTTTGCAGATTTCTAAAAAACTGTGCTACTTGGAAAGATCATTTTAATTTTTCCTGTAATAGTTACATAAGCTTCTATCGATGTAATTAATTCAGATTTTTCCTTTCGCAAACTTCGGAGGTAATGGGGGAGTGGTATTATATAATAGTGTATCCGTCCCGTGTGGTGCCGGCAAAGAATAGTACCAACCCATACATACCCGTGGGTGTCGTAAGAGGCGACTAAGGGTTAACTGGAGGATGGGCAGCAGCATCTTCCTGTGTATCATACCATCTTACTTACTGCGGTCACTTACAATCGCCGTCCATGGTGCCAGCCGTAACGCTAACAAGTGGACTATGGTACTTCCCCTCCACAAATTTTTCAGCAAAAGCTAGAATTCTGGAGGGAGCTTCCTGTCCTGTAGTGGACGTTTCATAGGATGTTATGATGAATAGTATATCCGTTTATACCATTTTCATTCGGAACCTTAAAAATGGAGCAAACAAACACGCACTTTCAGAAGAAAACTATCTATTCCAAAAAAGAAACTACCTGAATCATAAGAATTTTACAGAAACCCTAAATCTCAACGGTTTTCGCCTACTTTCCAAATCGGATCTCGAATTCCGCACAGTGAAATCTAAAATGAAATCTCTCCAATACCGATCAGATAATTCGAGGATTTCCAGCTGGTCTGCCAAGTGTACAGTTTATTGCTGGAGGGATAGACTCTCTGTGACTAATGTACGCGATATCGGATTTATATTGATCCGATTATCAGAAACGATAATAATAAACCCAAACTCTTGAATTTATCTGAGCTTAGAAGGGTCTTTAGATCCCAATCTTCAAAATATAAATGTCGTAGTCAAATATAATAATTCGCTGTTTTACATAATGCCCAGGCTTTCTTCAAAATTATGAGAGAATGTGAAATTCGCCAGTTTACTTAATGTCTACGTACTTTACAAAAGGGTGCGGCGCGTAATTCGTATCTGGCACTCGTCGGCCGCTGTCCCGGCGCGCTCGCTTGGCTTGAGCGTTGTGGTCGCTAGATAACCTAACCCATCCTAACCGATCCCGAAACGGAATATGTTGGGTTGGTCTTGGCTTGCCGAAGCAGTTTTACAATTTGCCGAACGTATTCAATTAGTAAAGGTCGAATCATTTGATGCCTGCCACGTAGCCTGCCACATACAGATTACTTTTAAATAAATAATTATTACAGTATGCCCAAACACAGTCTGACGCGTAAAATTGTAACGATTGGCTAGGCACTCAACACTTTTAAAAGTAATTATTTTAAAAGCGTGCTTCATATCACTAGGGATCAGTAAAACCTATTTTCAAACAAACTCTGAGAGTGCTTGGACTCGTAAACTTTCAGCATGCATGCCTAAACAGTTTATCAAACAGCATTTCACACAGTCGTAGTTCACATTTTGTAAAAACTGTATTCTCTGCAGACCGTACAAAAAATCTGCACTACTATCAAAAATAAAAGTAATAAAAAAGTCAATCTACAGTAAAATATAGGGCACGTGTGCATCGAGCAAATAATGATTGGCAGCACAATGGGCCTTCCAACCTCATAATAACGCACCCTTATTATTTTTTACGGTATTTTCTAGGGTTTTATCCTATGTTGTAGCGTGACGGGATGATGTATCTCATAAATAGGCGAAACCGAGAATAAAGGAGATAAATTTTCATAAAACTAAAATATGGTAAGTACAGCTTTATTAAAATTTAGCATGGAGTACAAAAAAATTGCAACGAGCAATAATTGTCTCTTCAAAAAATTTTATACAATTCGGGTGTTTTATGTCGGTTTTTGAAATAGCTTTAAGAATATTTTGTAGTGTAATACTACGCCCAGTATTATATTACTCTATGGTAATACTGACTGACCACGTTCAATACCCGGTGGTGAATTTAGTTACACATGGTAATATTATGAACACCCCTAAATGCTTTCGGAGGCAAAAATGGTAATGAAGCCAAATAGTACATTTGTGGTAAACGACCCGTATAATTGGTAATGGTTGCGGCAATATTATTGTAATGTACAGTGCAATAAATATGGTCCACGGCTCTGATTTCCTTTATACATATAACCCGAATCTATTCAAGTCGCGAGTGAATAGGCTTCTTCTGGGCAAGCTCGTTCCATCGTCGACCTCATCTCTGCCTTCAAGACTAGATCGAGGTCAAGAGTAAAAAAAATTTAAAGTTAAAAAAAAATACAATGTTGTGCCTTTCTTCTCCAAAAACCGGCTAAGCGCGAGTCGAACTCGCTCACTTGGGTTCCGTACCTGTCCAAGATATGAAACTACAAGGTTATGCCCTTTTAATTTAATAAACTCCGCTTTCAGTCAAAATTGACGCTTCTTTAATATGAATTTAGTTGAAACGGGAGCTCACCTTAATTGGTTATAATTGGTTTTAAGAACAATTGTAATATTTAATGACTTTGGACTTTTTCCTTTGGTTGTGCTATGGGACCTAGCTTTTTGCCAAATTTCATGATTCTAGGTCAACGTTTCAAAGTAAATTAAATCTTACTTTGAAACGACTTCTAAAACAAAGAACTTTTTCAATGTTCCACCGTACCAAAGATTATTAGTTATTTTGTATCCGTCGAAAAAAAAGCAAACTATTCACTACAAATCAATGCGTAGGTAGCTGTATCTATAAGAGTACGAGTATGTAGTTGCTTTTATTTATTTTAGTACCCGGGTGACAGAGCTTCGCTTTATAATAGCCGCCTCAACTATTATAAAATATTATCGGGTGGGCAAGCTACTCTACCCGCCAACAGATGACGCTGAAGATTTTTGTCTAAAACGCGGTACTTAAAAAAAACCGGCCAAGTGCGAGTCGGACTCGCGCCCTAAGGGTTCCGTACCTATCTACCATATGATATACTAAAATCTTTTGTTCTTTGATTTTAAAAACTCCGCGACCAACCAACTTGAGCTCTCTTTTATAGAAAAGATCTTGAAACGGGAGCTCACCTTAATTGGTTACTATTAGTTGTGAGAAAAATTGAAATATTTAATGATTTTGATTTTTCCCTTTATTTGTACTGTAAGACCTAGCTTCTTGCCAAAATTCCTAATATTAGGTCAACGGGAAGTACCCTGTAGGTTTTGCTTTTTTGCATAAATGTATGGAGACGAGGACATAAAAAGCCATATCTTTTGATTGCGTCGTTGTAAAAAATTTAAATTTTCAGATCCTATGTGGTTTATGGACCTTAATATTCGTTATCAATTTCAACCTGATACCTCTTCTCGTTCGTGAGAAAAAGGGTCTTGACAGACAGACAGACAGACGGACAACAAAGTGATCCTATAAGGGTTCCGTTTTTTTCCAGGCATGAGACCTAGCTAGCTAGCTGAAAATCCCCGAATGGTAAATTTCATTGAAATCGTTAGAGCCGTTTTCGAGAAACCGATTACAAACATATATTGCTCGTTTAATAGTATAGGATATCTCTCGGTATCATGTACTTAAGCACGTGCGAAGGTTTCTTGCGAATCCATTACTGCCGCCGCCTTTGAATTCTGGGGATTCGACATTTTGGGGTAAAATGTGTCAATGTGAAAGTAAACAACACCAATTAAAACTGGTCTACCCTCTTCCCTGTTTTTGTTCAATAGGATGCACATATTGGTAGGTCAATATAAATTGGTAATTTGAACAATGGCTCTGGGCACGTGGGAATCACAAAGGGAACTGCCGTTGCCTCTGTACAGCACTTTTATAGTCACGAAGTTGCTACCAATTTAGAATAATACGAAATTAAAGAGAAATGACCTTTATTTCATGAATAAATAGACGTTATTGTTAACTATATCGAATTGAAAGAAAATGTGTTTGAAATGGGTGTTGACAGAAAAGTTTATTTGAAATTAAATGTTTGAAAACAATTACGGAGGCTTGATCAGCATACAAATATAATAGGTAGGTACAAATAAAAAATAATACATACAAATTAAAAGAAGATGAAAAGACCAAGTTCGTAGGTAGTTATTATGATGACACTAATCAAAAGGAGTCCGTTGCTATGCAAAAGCCTGGGCCAAGTGTGGGTTATATCCTGCGGTGCGTCCGATGGTAGAAGGGCAGCTCTTGGGCACACTCCCTAAAGTACAACCTGTAAAAGACCGACAGACATGCAACTTTGCGACGATGGGACAGACCTTGGCCTTAATTAAGAACATGCCGAGATGCGCAGCCTACGACCCACAGCCGTCGACTCATTTATCTCCTAACTCTAACGTGCTATCATGTGTACCCTATAAGTATCCGAGATAACATATTTTAATTTCAATGTAGTTCCACGTAAAAGCCTTTTACTTCACCTCGTTACTTTAATGAAATGAATTTGGTCTCGGGACGTTCGCCGAGGCTTGGCCGAACAGAAACCCGTAACATAAATCAAACCGAACAAGCCACAATTTGTGAGTTTGAACAACCCTGTTAGTGAGCGCACGTGCCATTGGAACGTGATGGTCCCAGTGGAAAGCAAGGAAATAAAACTGTATTTGCTTGGAACAACAAAGACTAAAATCAATCAATACTTCAATAAAGCACAAAAGAAAGATTTCCCTTGTGCTAACACAGATTACAAGCGCTTCGCTTCGTAGTACGTATCTTATCATTTATCATAATCAAGGGATCTAGGTCAGTGAAGATTAAGTTCCTACTCTCGAACAAGACTCGGCATAAGCAATATTCATGGGCATAAGAAGTTACCTACAATAACTGGCAAAACTATAAGATTGTAGCTTGTATCACAAGCTTATATCCCCCAGTATTTCATTTTCAATCCTCCCCAAAAGTTTGATACAAACATAAAACTGAGTAATCAAGAGCATATGGTCCATGAGCTATAAGAGGCGTGACGACGTCGCTACGGACAATATGAGTATGTCAACGTATACAGGGTGTTAATTTAATTGCGTGCCATAGCTTAAGGGGTGCTTCAGTTACGATAAAGGAACACAAAAAAAAATATTTAAAAAAATCCTACTGAAAAAAAAAACTAAAACTCCATTGTAACTTAACTAACGCGGAACACCGCGCTATCAGCGAGCCAGCGCGCGGGAATCAGTGGATAAGGTAGGCAAATACATAACTGAAACTCTTTCGCGCACTTTTGATAGCGCGGTGCTCCGGGTCATTGCCCTCCGCGTTAGTTTAGTTTCAATGGAGTTTTAATTATTTTAAGTAGGATTTTTTAAATTATTTTTTTTGAGTTCCTTTATAGTTACTGAACCACCCCCTAAGCTATGGCACGCAATCAAATTAACACCCTGTATAGAAAACATGAATCAATTCTATGCGTTCTCGCTGACGTGTGCCGAATCAGACGCAATGAGGGTGCGATCGATTTTAGGTCATATACTACTTACATTCTTAGCCACACCCTAGATGTCTAGGACGTTCAACAATTTGGTAATTTCGTTAATATGACCTGCGATAGTACCAACCCATACATACCCGTGGGTGTCGTAAGAGGCGACTAAGGGTTAACTGGAGGATGGGCAGCAGCATCCTCCTTTGTATCTTACATCTTACTTACTGCGGTCACCTACAACCGCGGTCCATAGTGCCAGCCGTAACGCTAACAAGCGAGGTGACTATGGTACTTCCCCTCCACATATTTCCAGCAAAAGCTAGAATTCTGGAGGGAGCTCCCTGTCCTGTAGTGGACGTTTCATGGGATGTTATGATGACCTGCGATTTTAGTAGGATTAATTCTTCAACAAGATTGAAAAGTTTGAGAAATATTTGCAGAATTTGAGCAAGATTGCTTGAAAGCCTTTACATGCTTCAAAAATTGTTTTATCATTTTTATGCAAACCAACAAAGTAGCCCAAATAGAAATTACACGCATGACTGGTTTCATACATAAACGTAAGATCACTGACGTTTCTTCAGCGAGGATTCTTGCTGCGATAAGATAGTAAGTTTTTCGCCGCAAAAGTTATGCAGATAAGAACTACTCTTTGGAAATAAATGGATTTAGAAGGCAAGTCAGCTTAAATTTTACTCAATACCCTTTCTTACGCAGTCACTGACTTAAATCTAATGGACTATACAAAAAAAACTAAAATTAAAGAAATACTAACAAAAATTAAAGAAATTGCTACGAAGAAGGAAAAAATAAATGGCAAATGATGATGCTTGACTACAATTCATTTAACAGTTCTCATATGACAAGACCTTTGGTTGCGCATTATACCTCTGAAAGGTGACTCTGTCAAAACAAGTATGCACCCTTTGATGCCGCGACATTCTTCAGCAAAGAGCTACATTCAATTTGAGGTCTTTTAAAGAACATATACACTTACCATCAAAGCAAGCGTATTTGATGAAGATCACGCCCGAGGTCCAACTGACGGCAGGTGGGTAATCCTTTGTCAGTATAAAACTACAGTGATTGACCCCCGTGCACCTGCAATAAAAAAAAAACAATCAATAAAAATAGGCTTTCGTAAATCTAATTATGAAGTCATTTATAGTCAATGAATTACTTTGGAATTAATAGACATCGAAAGTTATGTATTGACGACAAAAATATAGGTAAGTAAACCAAATCAAGGGGGGTGATCGTGGTAATTTCAACGACATTTCCAAAACAAAAACGTTTGCCTCAAAAGTCATGTTAAGTCTTAACTAAGTGTTTTAGGCAAACGTTTTTGTTTTGGTAATATCGTTGAAATTACCACGATCACCCCCCAGGTCGTCCTTAGAAACTTGCAACTTTCGTGTAGCACGCTATCGCTACGGTTTTATTTGCTAAATCCGTCCCGTTATGATGCAAAAAAAGTCACACATTGCGCTTGTGTAAGCTCATGCTTTTTTGTTGACGCGATTTGTAATTTTGTATGAGCCAACTTTAGCTTTAGTTATACGGCCGAAATACTGTATTAGATATTTTAATGGGCTCGATATTCTGCTATACAATGTTTCTTTCTTCAAGACTATCGATCTTAAAGTGTTTTACAGATATCATTAATCTTCCTTTACATCATACACTTTCAAGACAGGCTCTTAACAAAATTCCATTTTAACCGCATCGGAAATAAATGTTTCTACTACATCGGAAATACATATTTTACCGAAATGGCATCAAGAGTTGCAACTTGCAAGCCACGTCCGGACGACAAACCATTAAGGTGCCCCACTAGCTAGTGCCATTCGATTTAAACCAACACTACGAATGCAGATAGTATCAGTTAATTTCCACCTCACCCTCAATGGTTTTAACGGTAGAAGTAGACATAGCAAGGGGCACAAGCGGTGTGATTAGTGTTGTGACGTTAGAATACAGGTGTTACAAAATTTCGGGCATAAAAAAAACTTTCTTTAGCTATGCAACTTCAACCTTCCTACGTAGTCCACCCGCCATATTTGGCTTTTCAATTGAGATATATCTGAAGCAGGGAAAGTTTACCCGGACCGAAAGAAAAATAATAGCAAAGAAGAAGACAAACTGATATTCCTCTGTAAACATTTACAAGAAATTACGATTAAGTGAAATGTACTTTTGTGTATGTTTTTAACCCTAACTAACAAACAGACGAACTAAAGACCAAAGAAAATATGGACTAGATGTCATTTTATTGAGAAATGAAGGCCCCATTGAAGTTTAGAGTCTAGTAATCCTAAGAAAACTGAACTATTAAGAAATTCGAATGTTTAATTATTCAATAAGCTACGTTATTTCTGTGCAGTGTGCACATTTTTTGTTGATGAGAATCTTTATAAAACATTAACTTAGAATGTGGATAGCTGTTAATACGAGTAGCTATTTATTTCACGAGAAGTGAATGTGAAGTTTGTAATCCCTAATGAACAAAAAATATACAAAATTAATATAAAAGGTACTGTACCTATGCTCTAAAATCAAGGATTTTTGAACCGGTGTGGAACCCTCCCTTACACGTCAGCAATATTTTGCACCAGAATTAAACGTTACATCCATCATTTCAAGTGGAAGTGACTCGCTAGAATTCGTGATTACTTATTTTAATAACGTTCATGAATATTTCCATAAGTAAATATGAATATTATTCAATAATCATGTTACATTTTGATTTCATAAACGTTAAGCTTTCGTTATGATTACAATTACTGCAACAGCAGCGAAAAATTCTATTCAAGCTGTTGTTGTATTTATTTATTATTATTTATTATTTCTCTTAACCTGCATCTTTTCAATAGCGATGCTGAAGCACCCGCACGTATCGTTGTCATTTCACTCTTGATTTCACTAGTATCAACAACGTTGAATTCGTACACTAATGTCAAATGTAAGTGACGATATATATTCGAAATCAATTACATACTATTATCTAACATCAGCAAAAACCAATCCCTTACTGACACCCGAATAGGGAAGACCACCTGGTGTCTACCAAATACCGAATTTATTCAATATCACGCTCTATTGCATCTAACTAATGGGTTCATTTGAGTCACCCGCATATAGTAACCTGCATATTAATACATCAATTAGATGCAACGTAGACTAACTTCCCTTTCCAAATTAAACCCTTTAATAGCTTTTACAAACATTAACTTTAACAACTATTAACTTAAAAAATCCATATCTAAAACAATTTGTCTGTCTCTCAAAAAACAAGCATAATTATGCGCGCGCGCACCCGTAACGGGACGTAGCATTTAACAGACATGGCGCCGCTTCCGGTAATCCGCGTGGCGTTTGGCGTCACTTCCGGTTCCAGCCCTACACCGTTACACCTGAGTAGAAAGTGCTTTTGTTGAGAGTAAGTAGTCATTATTATAAGCCTTGGGGGGTCTATATGAACGGAAAACGGACAGTTCAAGAATTGATATAATTTTAAGTAGTTTTGAAGTGTCAAGTGTAGGTAGCTTTTTCGTCGAAATAGTTTTCATAAGGAAAATAACTAACGAAAAACGAACGAAAACTCACGTTCATATAGCGTATATCAAAAACTGTAAAGCGGCGTAAACACACATTTCATTTTTACGACCCCATACTCCTAAATTGGGGACGCATTTCGGCTACATTGTGGTGCAAAGCTAACACACAAGCGCGAGTGCATCCGAGCGTTACAGGACTGAATGTGTACCGCCGACAACCAGGTAAATTCGATGTCTTGGAGCGAATGTTAAGGAATAACCCTCATTTCTTTAATATACATACTTGTCGAGAAAATAAGGAAAAGGATTTCGCTATGTTATTTAAAGCATTTTTTCGGCTACTGAAGTCCAGTTTTGAAAATTGACACAGCAGTGAAAACTGCCTACTTTCACGAAACAACCATGCCTTTTTTGCAGCGGGAATTTGCAACAACAATTCGCAACGTGGGCTTATTAGGAAGCTCAAAGTCACCCAAAGGGCTACGGAAAGGGCTATGCTGGGAGTCTCTCTGCGGGATCGAATCAGAAATGAGATCCGCAGAAGAACTGAACTAAAGTGGCAGTGGGCAGGGCACATCGCAAGACGAACTGATGGCCGATGGGCGTAAAGGTTCTAAAGTGGCGATCTCGTACCGGAAGACGTAGCGTGGGCAGGCCCCCCCAAGACAAGGCGGACCGACAATCTAGTCAAAGCCGCTGAATGCGAGCAGAGCAGGGCCGGTCGTCATGGAGATCTTTAGGGGAGGCCTGTGTCCAACAGTGGACGTCTTTCAGCTGATATGATGATGATGATAAAAATTAAAAGAAGTATAATATAAGTGGTCACCAGCTAGAAATGTCAGTCATTTTTAATGACAAATCCATCGAAACACATTTTGAAATCGCTGAATGCTTATGGTAGTTTTATTAAAACCGACTCGGGCGCCGAAGTGCTTATTAGATAATTTAATAGTGGGTTCAATCTGAGTTGTAGGATTTTTGAATTCATACGGTTAATGGAGTTAATGCATTACAAGTCACAAAGATGGGAAGAGCTCAGAGGGCCTAACGCTGGTGACCTGGGAGATGGGTAGATGTCTCCTATGGTCGCATAGGAAAAGCTGCCCTGACCTGCGAAAGCATCTTCGCTCCGTTGTCTGACCTGGCCAAAACCTGCCACTTAGGAAGCGGCCCGCCTCAAACACTCGAAATACGCGGAACTGGAGCATGGCTATAAGTTCATCTCTTTCGCGGTGGAAACTGCTGGTTGCAGGGGGTCTCAAGCCAAGTGCATAGTGCATAAAATCAGGCATCAGATGTGAGACATCGGCTCTAACTCTCGCTCCGGTGCAAAGGCTGTCTGTGGCTATTACAAAAGCGTTGTAACGCGGCAAGTGACTTGGGCACTTTTGTACCGGGAGTGTCGAGGGACGGGTTATTTATTTGATATTATTGTAATTTAAGATGCATTACATTAAATTGTAAGATTTATTCTGCAGTATGCATGGAGTAAATGTAGTTGTTATGGATATTTCTTTGACACAGCACTTTATGCTTTCACGAAGCAACCATGCCTTTTTCGCAACGGGTATTTCCTTTAAAACTCTACGTATGAACTTTGGCTAAGTAGTTTTATAATAACATCCCATGAAAACGTCCACTGTAGAATAGGGCGCTCTCTCCAGAATTCCAGCTTTTGCTAGAACAATGTGGAGGAGAAGTACCATAATCACTCCGGTTCTGAGCGTTGCGAGTATCACCATAGACCATGGTTGTTGGTGAGCGCAGTATGTAAGATGGTACGATACTCAGAAAGACGCTGCTGCCCATCCTTCGTTGATAATCTCTTAGTCGCCTCTTATGACAACCACGGGTAGAGATGGGTTGGTAGTGTTGGTACTATTCTTTGCACCACACGGGTGAAATCATAAATATATGATTGAGAAAATATGTAAATACTTATCAAATAACTCGATAACCTTAGACCACGCTACACATTTCAGATCCATACCCTACTTCAGAGAGCCATTAAAAGGATTAAGAGAGCTCAGACCGGTCATCATTCATAGTGATTTATTTCAGCGCTACAATCCCGGGCCATGTTTAGTTCGCGTCGGCGGCTTTTCATCTTGTTAACTGAATGATTTAAGGTTAATTGTATAAATCATTAGTAAATTACTATACAATTAACACGTGTATACTCGTGATGGTGAATTTTCTCTAACTCGCCGCGCCGGTCACGTTATGTTATGTCACGTGATCCAACTTCCGTGTTGTTCTATTACATTCAATATCCCACACGACAATGTCACTCGCTAGGTGCAAGGACATGTTGTTTACTACTAAAACAATACTTCCTTTGGCATTTTTTTATATCATTTATATTAATAATTAAAAAAATATTATAAATATTATTTAATTAGTTATATTAGATTGAAGGGCTATACCGAGGTATGCGATAAAGACACACTGCAATTAATATTCAAACCCCTTGTTGACACCACAGGGAGTAACTGCCGAAAAGAAGTTAGCCAGGAAATAATTATGTGTGGCTTAATAAAAATGCATGTCAGTAACAAACAAAAAAACTAAAATATCAGACAGTCATGATAATGTAAAATTATCGTTAATCCAAATTTCAATCATGTTTACAAAGTTATTCGGATCAGATAATATAACTTACAAAATAAATCTCTCCAGTAGAGGTTTGAACATTGAACATAAATTATTTTACTGCATTGACAATGATATTAACAATGCATGCCTGCAGACATTATATGGTAAGGTGAAGGCAATAATATGACAAAATTTGATTTGAAATAAGTCTTAGATATATCCACACCTGCTATCTGTCCATTGTCTACTCTGTATGAGGACACAGAATTTCCAGATTTTGAACAATATTAGCAGCTTTAAGTCCATATATGAAAACAATGCTGGCTGGTCAATGGAAGAGAAGATAGAGGGAGAGTGGACTGACGTAGGGGACGTTCTTGCAAAAAGTCGAAGAAATAATATATATTATTAAAAATAAGATCTACAAGTATTGTGGGAAATCGTGAAAGGGCGTTTAGTGTGTTTATGCCCAACTAACAAATCAGGCTTTAGTTTGAGTAAGCTCAATTAGTTTTTAACACTAAATAATGTATTAAGTGTAGATCAGCATGAGTTTGGAACGGGAAAGTCAACAACACTCGCTTGCTTTTACTTTGTCAATCAAATACCCGACGGAGTTAATGACAGCGCTGAAATATTCGGCATATTTCAACAACACTCGCTTGTTTTGACTTTGTCAATCTAATACCCGACGGAGTTAATGACAGCGCTGAAATATTCGGCATATTTCAACAACAGTCGCTTGCTTTGACTTTGTCAATCTAATTCCCGACGGAGTTAATGACAGCGCTGAAATATTCGGCATATTTATTGTTTTTGTTTGTCATTCAAGATTATTACATAAACTGGAGTTGTGGAATAAGGCGAAAGGCACAATGATTGGTTAAAACGTTATTTAGATCAAAGGAAACAATGCACGGAAGTATCAAAAAATGTAAAAGAGAGTAATGTAATTTTAAATAAAAAAATATTTTGATCTGATTTCAATGTGAACAAAACAGGAGTGCCACAAGGTACCATTCTTGGTACCCTACGATTTCTCGTTTACTTAAACGATTTGCCTGTTTTCCTTAGTTTCAGATCAGTACTGTTTGCTTACGATATAGCTTTAATAGTAGAAATTCCAAAATTTATGAATGCGTCTACAATTCTAATATAATAATTATAATGATTTTTTAATGTTGTGACGTGTAATGGAATGATTATGAATAAATTATGTCTTATGTCTTAATGCTATTGGTGAGGCGACAGATTGGATGAATAAACGACATATTAATAAAAATAAAACTAAAGTAATGCAATTTCTTCCATATAATTAAAATCTCATACCAATAAAAATACAACATAATAAGATAAAAATTCTTCTCTTCTCATATTTAAGACCCGCGCTCTTGTCGGTGGAGCAATCTCCATTTCTCTCTGTCCTCTGCCAATGATTTGACATCCTGATAAGACTCGACGTTTACCATATCTTTTATCTGGTCAAAATAAGTGCGTCTTGGTCTTCCTCTTCCTCTTCTGCCCTCTACTTTTCCTTCAATAATATTCTTTATGAAAGTGTCATGTCTTATCAGGTGTCCGACCATCGTCCCTCTTCTATTTTCGTTGGTTCTCAGCAAATTTCTCTTCTCTTTAACCAAATCTAGAACTTCCTCGTTTGTCTTTTTCTCTGTCCAACTGATCCCTTCCATTTTCCTCCAACACCACATCTCAAACGCTTCTAACCTCTCTCTATCTCTTTGTGTTAGAGTCCACGTCTTACAACCATATAATGCAATGCTCCAGATGTACACTTTTATCAGTCGTTTCCGAACACTTCTAGGGATTTTAGCTTTTAAAAGGTGTTTTTTGTTGTTAAAAGCTGCTTTGGCCATTGCAATTCTAGAAACAACTTCAGGAGTGCATCTGGAGTCATTAGTAATTAAACTGCCTAAATATCTGAATTGTTTCACCGATTCTATTGGGACATTATTAAGATGAATTATTGTGTCGTTTGTTGCTGGTTTTTTCGAAACTGTTAACTTTTTTGTTTTCTTACTGTTTATTTTAAGCCCAAATTCTTTAAATATCTCGTCCATTTCTGTAACTAATTCTTCCAATTGTAATGTGTTCTCAGCTACTGCAGCAATGTCATCAGCAAATCTTATAAATTGTATATTTTTCCCGTTAATTTTGATGCCCCCTTTTTCAGAATAATTTATTTTCTTTATTGCGCATTCTATAAAAATATTGAATATTAGTGGTGAGAGTGGACACCCTTGTCTAACTCCTTGTCGTATCTTAGCTGTACTTTTTTCCTCTCCTACTTCTATTGTTGTTTCTTGTTCTTTATAAATTTTATATATTATTCTTCTGTCTCTGTAGTCTAGACCTGTCTCTTTTAATATCTTCATCATTCTTTTCCAGTTAACACATAAAAATACTAATATTAAATTAGTAAATGACACAAAATATTTAGGTTTGACGGTTGACAAACAGTCTCAAAAGAAGCAGTTCTGACGGCATATAACGGTTATGTATCCTCAATATTAAATTATTATCTTTTTTGTGGAGAAACTGCGTGGAAATAGACAGACTATTTAGACTTCAAAAAAAGTGTATCAGAGCAATTTGCCAGGCCGATCATCTTGAAACGTGTAAACCACTTTTTGAAAGTCCTACTCAAACATAAAAAGTGCATGTTGACCATCATACATACATACATAACAGGCCAAAAAGTACTCAATATTTAACTTATTACATAAACCGGCAGGTCATAAATACATTTATAGGAAAAAAAATTGAATATGTGTATAGAGATATATAATAAACTACCAAATGAAATAAAATAATTAGATGGAAACATATTTATGACAAGGTTGACAAAATGGTTAATGGAACATTGTTTTTATACATTAAGGGAGTATATTGAGTATAAAGCCACGTCTTTATTTGCTTTTTCAGATTGTTAGCGGGGATGTACAGCAAATATCTCAACCGTTGATGTCAGTAATTGAAGTTTCGAAGCTTTTGGCACGGTTGATAAAAAAATGTTTAATTCCCTACTGGAGCCGAAGCTATCGCAAACAGGACACTGTAGTTCCTCAGTGTTCTGTTTGCGATATGATAGGGTAGAAAGGCACGGGCGCTGGCCTGGTTAATCTGGCATAGATGGTGCTATCAATAGTACACATATAAAAATTGTCTCAACGCCTGGCTGCCACCATGAGGCATTTCGCAACAGGAAGTAATATTTTTCACTAAATGTTCAAGTCGTCACCAGACCGAAATATTGGACATTGTCGCCAGGTGGGCTGGGAGCACCCACGACTCCAGAATATTTCAAATGTCTTTACTGTATCTAAAGTTCATGGCCATCCGATCGGGAAGCTTGTTAGAGAAGATGGCTACCCCTAGATAGGCCGTCCATTCGATACAACATGGGTGCAAGTCAAAACAAGAAATGTTTTGGGGAGAACATTTGGGATATGGATACGAAAATAACGTCAGTTTCTTCTTAGTAGTCCTTGATAAAGATTTCCTTGCCTGTCTAGAGGCTTAGGCAACAAACTCTCTACAGTTTCCAATATAATTGTTGCTTGTGCATTCCCGCACAACCTAAGTTTGTTCGTGAAAGATCACATCGCGCTCGATGAACAACAGTACGACGAAACAGAGCCTGAAATACAGGGTGTAACAAAAAGAGTATATCAACCCTGAAGGATGTGATTCTGCCCATGAAACTGAACAACTTTCCCTAAGGAACATAGGTCGAAATACATTAACAAAATATTTACCTCCCATACAAAATGCTGATGCTGTTTCTAAGGGAGGTCAAAATTTTTGTTTTCGTATTTCCTTAGGGAAAGTTGTTTAGTTTCATGTGCAGGATCACATTCCCTTTCTGTTACACCTTGTAGAGGAAATGGACAGTGCACAGCCCAGTAGTAGCTATGAATTTGTTATGCGTAATGTAATAATTGAAAATATTTTTCTATAAATTGGAGGTAAGAATTATATGGGTCAATATTTGTACAGTATAATAAATTTGTTCTAAACCCTACTAACAGATTTTTACTTACGTCCTCATAGTTACAAAAGTCTTAAGTACCTACTGCAAGCTGATTTAAAATAAATAGACATACGAGTACATATACATACATATACAATAGGACATCATAAAATAAGGTGGTTCTTGACCGTGACTCGCACTTGACCGGTTTTTTTTTCTATATTAATTTGAGTCGGTATGAATAGTATATATTAGCAACGGATACACATTAAGTAGGTAGTTATTCGTTCTTCTTCTTCAGAAAATTAAGTATAAATTCGAAAATACGAAAAAAACCCCACAGAAAATTCTGGTCAGGTCCAATGACGAGTTTTGATACTTTGAGTCTTAAACGAAAGTTGAGACTCGTTGAACCTTAATCATGTTTTAATGACAGATAAAGTATTAGCAGGATAGATGAGTAGCGGTCCGAAAGTAGGGATTAAGAAATCAAGATTTTATACAAATGGATTCGAAACCATTAAGAATAAAATGCTATAATACTGATCAGAAATTACAAGAACATGCACCATTCAAAGAAGAAAAATTCAAGTGCACAAAAGAGAAAGAGTGCACGCAACTTTTGTTTTTTTTTGAATAATTTTGAATATTCACCCTCTGTGATTAGTGGCTGGCTGTAAATCAATCTAAAATTCTTCTGAAGACACTCAAGGCGCCAGATTTCCGACCTGATTAGGAACATCAAATCGATGTGCTCCTGAACCATATAGAAGGGAACTCAAAATCAAATCTTTAAGAAACTCCAAGCGAAGCATTAGACAGCTCCTGGTTTTCAAAAACATGAACGCTCGTTTCACTTTATAACCATCCTGGGGCCCATGTCATAAAACTACAATAATGATCATGTAAGTATATGCAAATTGGCGTCTACCCGGTTTTGTTCACGTAATCCAGTTTGGATCGGTGCCAACGAGATAACCATTTGAGAATTCACCGACCGGATTTACGAAAACTCTTTAAACTAATCATGTTCTAGTAGTTTGGAAAGTTCTATTTCATTAAAGTAGTAGTTAAGTGCGTGATTACTGAAACATTTAATATATAGTTTTAAGAAAATAAATATTACAGTGCTGAATGATGCAAAAACGGACATCTCAATTTTCCTTTGAGCCGTTTTGGAACCAGATAAGGACACAAGAATTCTGAAATAGAATAAAAGTTCCACCATTAACACGTAACGGAAGTGATTTATTTCGTTAAAGTTAGAAACTTGGATAATTTCGCCGTCGTTTGTTATTTCTTTTATTTTCTTATTGTTCTTTTTTCGAAAATACTAACTTTCCTTACTATCAAAGACAATATAATTTTAGCGACAGTGTCTTTGTTTACAAGTAATTAAATAAAAAGAAGTCCCCTTCTCGAGAAATCCTCTTTTTGTGCGACAGACCGCAGGCAATGGAAAAATGTATTTTCAAATCAACTAACTGACCCGTACATTTTACTACTGCCTCTTCACTTTTTTTGGATTGGAAACTTTCCACGATAACGGAGAAAGATCTATCGATCCATTCTTTCTCTCCCATCCTTACTCATAAAATATATTCTATCAACTCCTGGAGAAAAAATCCAGGACTCAAGTCGGCACTCATGTGACCCGTGCTGGCTGCGTGGGGATATCTCAGTCAGTTCTTCTTTTACCACTGCATACCTCATATCCACTACAAAATTCGATTCGTTTTACTACTACAGTATGACTGCTATTACCCATGTAAAAGTAAGTACATGTTTACAAAGTAGAAAATCGCAAAATTTCACAACCACAGGCAGGATTCGAACCTGCGTCTTCTCCGTCAGTACCGGAGACGCTTTACCAACTAGGCTACCGTGGTCCTGCCTGATGTTGTGAAATTTGCGATCTCTATACGCATTCCAACGTTGCGTTAGTGCTGCCACCTAGTAAGTATTAGCTGTACTAATGTTGGTGCTGCCACCTAGTAAGCATGAACTGTACTAGCCCAACTAGTCCATTATTCGAATCCTGCCTGTGGTTGTGAAATTTTGCGATTTTCTACTTTGTAGATTTATCCGAACACTGGAAGTGTTAAAATAAAATCATTTTTAAGTACATGTTCTTAAAAGTTACGTTCATGTCTTTGGAAGGTACATTTATTCGAAGTGACATGTGTAATGGAGCGGAAATAACCGAGGGAATGTTTCAGGGTCATTAAGTCGACGCAATGTAGTCATGAGCCCTCGTTATTTGCTTCTTTTAACCCTTAAGGAGCAGTCTCATTTTATAAAACCTTTTGATTCGTCCAATAGCACGGGCGTAAGTCACTACTGCCGATAAGATGCCAGTAGGTAGAGTGCTGAAACGGGTAAATAACCTAACCTAAGTAAGAGTTTTAAAAGGTGTTATTGCAAAGTTAGCAGTTTTGCATGAAACTGAACAACTTTTCCCAAGAAATTTGAGAGGCTACTTAAAGAGGCCTTTTAATTTTTTCATCGAGTGTAATTAATTTGTAACTGTGGAGATAAGAAGGATTGGTATTTTTTAGACCTTCATCATAACGATAAAAATACAAATATCCCTTGTTGGCTGTACCCATAAGTTTTACGTGGATACTACTATCTAAGGCTCCCCACTTTTATCTCCACCCGCCGCCACCCCCTTCCCTCAACCTCCGGTCTCCTGACAACCCACCCCCACCCTCTAAGTCATACAAAGCTAGAGATGTACACAATTATTACCGCCAGATGGCCTATACCCACTTTGCTCGAAATGAACACCCAAATAAAAGCATACCATATTGTGCTCCATGCATACCATGCATAGCCGTATCCACGTCAAATAGTCAATCTACGAAAGTTTGTATGGAGAGGGTAAATGCACTTTAGGGGATAATTTATCAAATTAGCAGTAAAAAACATAAAAAAGATTGAAACCACTGTAATCCCCGACATAACGTTGATATTCTTAAAATAATATTAACCATGTAGCACAGGTCGGTATACTTTTACCAAAAAATGTGTCTTTACAAAATTGCCGGATTTAATTATTTACAGCTTCAAATAGCCTATATTACTATTTAAAATTAATTTAGATTGACTGGACTAAAAAACCTATTTTATTAGGCTAAACATTTCACCGATTTCACGTAAGTATCAGACATAAAAACGATTATAAAGAAGGTATGCTTAGACTTAAAGACATTTACAGTTCCAAGTTCCAACTCAAACGCAATTATTGCCCCGACTTTAATCCCGAATTTACAAGAAACCATTTCTCAAGAGCACGATAAAAATAATTTACGTGACATGACATGATACGGATATATGGCTAAGTAAGCACTTTGCGGAGGAAATATTATGCCATGAGATGTCATTGGCCGCAACGTGTTCCGCAAAGAGATCGCCTACTAAAAACTGAGTTATAAAAGCATTAATTAAAGGTAGCACGGTAGTACTATTTCAGTGTGAAATTTTCAAATTTTCCTCAGACACTGCTTATTCTATCACTTATTGGGATTCTTATTTCAAATGCTTCATCTTTCGTCTACTCTTATTTCAAAGGCTTGTAGTTTTAGATCAGTTTAAGAGCATCTATATTTCACCTAGTTTCTTAGTACGGATAAGTAAATGTGTTGTGACTTGTGTAGTCTTTGTTACGGATGAAAACCAGGTAATAAAGTGGGTCTGCTCTTGACCCAATCTAGTCCTAAAGAAAGACGTTGACAATGAAAAGAGCTCACCCAAAAGATGCTTACAAACAGACAACAATAAATTAAGATATGAAACGAAATACCATAATTGTAAAATGCTTTCTTTCAAATTTCCTTTCACAGCCAAATTACGACGCTGATTAACTAGCACTCAGCATGTAGTCATCCATTTCGGTGTTTGTTTTTGTGGACTTACAAGAATAATAATGGACATGTGTTTCAAGGATAGTTAATTCTGTGTTAATAAAAATAAGAATATGAGCAATCCAGATATAAAACCAACACTGACTCAATATCAGCTCATAAATTCACCAGAAACGAGAAATAAAGCTGAGGAAATGTGTAATATAAACAGTTAATAAATTCGGACGATTTTTATGATCCGTCGACGGCTTGCTAAGTACATCAGAGCCAGTTCGTAACCAATACGACGACTATGATGCGTGAAACAATTTCTAAACAATTACTTAAGAAAATTGTTGCTGCGACTAATGGCTTTTTATCAACAAGCAAACATACAAGAGTTACCAAAATAACAACCAACCAACACAATATGAATAAAAGTAGGTCGCTGCAGGGAAAAACATTTCATTCGCCATCAATATAGCTCTAGGTCTCAGGATGGCGTTATATGTAAAAATATCCCACATTTCATGATAAGTAACCATTACGAGCATAATGAAATGCCTTCGTTTTGACGTCAAAGGTTAAATGGGGATGTATAAGACGTGCGGGCTTTTAGAAGATTTGATTATCTCGCTTTGTATAACAAAGGCTCCCAGTTCTCTGGTTATTATTGTGATAAGGAGACATTCAATGGGTATACTTTAAATGCTATCTTATGTAAAATAAAATCATTTCTTAGAAAGTATCATTTCTTAACACTGTCTTTTTTACTTTTTAGGGTTCTGTATTGAAAGAGTTCCAATTCCAACAGTACTCCAAGTGTCCAGTGTCTGTCCGAACTTTCTAATTTGAAGTGTTGGTACCTTTATCGTTTTACGTATTGGTTTTCACCAAACAGGCGTTGGAGATATGAAAATGCATTTTGCTTTACAATCAACCGTATCGACAACAATTACAGTAGTACTAAGTGGTCGCCATATAAATAAAACGTGCTTCTTTAGATATTTTTTTTAGCTTTATCGTAAAAATAGAAACACGTGTCAAACTTGGTAGGCATGTAGTAGACTTAACTTATAATTAAAACTGGTCCAGATCGAGTTGGACTCACCGAAATTTGACACCATAGTTTAAACGTACCACAGAAATTTTGTACTGGTAACGGAACCCACTGCGCGCGAGTCTGACTCGCACTAGGTAGATTTTTTTATCTAAACTGTTGAATAAGAATCACAATGCTTTGGATACCGTTGACAACATGGATATCTTGGCAGAATAGAATTGATAATTGAAAAGAAATAAAAGTCACTTGGCAACAATAGTTTAGAATGTGGATCAATAGTCTAGGCAACGAAGCGGATCGTTGTATGAAGACCCCCGCATTAAATCCTCAGTCCATGAAACTTTGCTGGGGTATTACACTACATGAGACAAACCTTCTATAAAAAAATCCAAAAAAAAATCGGTAAGTACTTTTTAATTTTTCCATACAAAAATTACAAAAAAAGTATGAAAAAATATTTTTGTAAGTATTTTTTTTTTTGATATTTTGAATTTACATTTAATTCATGATTCTTTATCATCCTGTCAAATAAAATCTGCCTGAGAAATTTATGTTGAGGTCAACTGCTTCGTTGCCTACACTACAAGTTTTATCAGAAATGTTCAATATCAGCGGACAAGCCATTAAAAAAAAGCCATTCGTGACCAGACCTGTTCCGGTTGGTCGGTTTCATAACAAGCAAGAGTACTTTTTTAAGCTTCCCCAATACAGAAATAGTCGCAGAGGTGTGACGACATTTGAAAACAAAGCGGACTTCCGCGCGAAACGTAAACTCCTAGTGCTATTGTGACTTCATGTTTATATTTTCCTTCCAAAAGATTTATTTTAGCACTTGGTGTTGGAACAATAGCCTTCTCATTATCCTTATCTGGTCACCTATTTCTCTTGCCAGTAAATACAACTGCAAATACTTAGGTACCCGCCATGTTATGTAACCGCTAGCGATTATAAGAACTACCTGCCAACTTCATTTTGTTTAAAATCGTCACAATAAAGTGCGTCGATACAAAAACTGTACTCATGACATAATATGACATATCACCACAGAATTAATAATAGTACTACATAATATCACATAACATACTTACTGTAAAAGATGATTCTATTGAAAATCAGTCATATGTAAATAAGGCAGGAATTTTCAAAACAAACATGTTGGTCAAAAAGAAAAAATTACTTACCATAAATCGAATTAGTTTTCTTTTCTGTGACAAAGCTTAGCAGATTTTTTTAAACATAATGTACAATGGGAAAAATTCAATTTCATTTTGGTTATGAGTTTGAAAAGTTAATAACGATATCGATCAAAGCACACACGTAACATTGACATGAATCTAGCAGCCACAGAATTTGGGTACGAAACAAAAGCAACCATTAACTTTCGACGGATCTCTTTATGCACAGTTACTGCGCAGTTAAGGACACGTGGCTGGCTGACTCCCCTCTGCCCTATATCCGAGTTCCCACAAGATCAGCGCCTTATTTATTGCTTGCAGGAGAACTAGTTGAATGAAGAAAAGTCTTTATAAAAGTTTTGCTGGGGTGTAGACAGAAATAAGTATTTTTCATGTGATAGTTAAGACTAGTAATAGTTTATAGCGCCAAAACATTACTCTCAAATTAGATATTTCTATATTTGAATATTTTCTTATATTAATTTTAATTCACGAAACATTCTATATGCGGTGCGGGGACCCGGGAGAGCGTTTAATAAGACACACGTGTGTTCCGTATGATGCAGGTTTATTGACTAATACTTATATACTAAGGTAGGAGAGGCGAGCACACTACACCTCCCCCGTAGAAAAAAAGAAAAAAAAATACTAGCTTTTTTTTTCTTATACATTTCTTATCGCACTACTTATAACTTCATTTAAAATTTTTATTACCAACAAAAATATTTTTCGATCCCTTTTTTTCATACTTCTGATTGCCAAGTGTTTATGCGTCTGAATTTTGATATGATATGATAATACTTTCAAATACATTTTATTTGAATTAGAAATAGTACCTATGTTTTCTTTTGAATTAACAAAAAAAAATTAAGTTATGCATAATTTTAAGTTTCCATCATTTGTTCGTGTACTTTGTATAAAAACTATGTTAAAAATACGTCTAAGTACCATTTAATTTTGAGTTTCTTTCCAGTGATTCGTATCAATAATATCTTATATTAAACCAAACCAAAAGTGAATTTTCTTCAACAAAGAAATCCTAAAGAATACTATTGATTGTCAAGAAATTTTTATGCAAAAATACGCTTAGGTTTTTTTTTAATACTGATTTACGTAATTTGTGTTATTTGGAAGGTAATGGACTTATATCAAATCATTATATTTTATTACCTTATTAATCATTATTTTTTATTACATCTTATAGTATGTACTGTTGGCAATATTCTCATAAACATAATTTCATTTTCTTTTCATTTTTTACTTATTCTAATGAAACTAACCACACATAATTTTTTTATAATGCATTTTGATTATATTCTTATTAACTAAAGATATACCTTAACTACTCTAGTTCAAGTCAGGTCTGTTGTCATTTTTCATCGTCTTATTTAGACTATTTCTCACAATTCCAAATTTTCATTCCAGTAATCAACAAATAAAGATTTGTTCCCTTGAAAAATTAAGCATACTAGTCATTTCTGTATTTTAATGGACTATCTATAATTTTAATAAGTTGGTTGGTAGGTAGCTAACCTAACCTTTACTAGTTCTACTCGTTTTAAACATGGGCCCATTATTTTGTCACTCATTGCATGCATTTAACATTTTAGTCATATTTATTTATTTTTTGGTATACAATTATACATTATAACATATTTATTTTTTGGGCCGGCCGGTCCCTTTATTATTTATTTAATATTATTATTGGTACGTAATATTATTAATCGACTATATTTTATTATATTGGCATTTTTGCCTTTTATGGGTCGTGCGCACGCCCTATTATTTTACGAGGTCATGTTTTAAGCCTTTTTAGACTCTAACTATTCTCACGGAGCTAACTCGTAGTCACCATGATCGAAAGAAAGATCTGACACTCAACGTACCATTTTTATACATATAGGGTCTCTCATTTAAGACATTATTTTTGTCTCCAACAGCATTCATACCGGAGACTCGTCCGACCTATGACTAGACTGAAGGATTTGAGCCCTATTGCGTACCTACTTGTGTAGGGTACCACTAATTCGAGCATTTACTTAGCTCTTCTCTAATTACTCTCTAGGAGCATTATTTGTAACTTTCCTTACACACTTTTCTTTGCCATTCTCACAAATTTCACTCATTTGCGAAACCAATCCTCTATTTGAATATTTCGACATCCATGTCTTGACTAGATAACAGACAACAAATAATCGTTTGGGTGATCAGTCCAACCGATCGTCAAGACTCTGTCTACCGAAATATTCCCATCTCATATCATACTACTCATACTAAACTTTTCGAAACAACTCTCATATCCGATTCCAATCAACATAATTACAAATCAATACTTTCATTAACATATCACATAAACAATCCATTTCATTCCATAAGAGGAAGTACCTAATTGCACGCAACAATGGTGACAAAAAAGATATTTAATACTTTCCTCCTACACAAATACAAGATACAATCCGACTTTCCTTACTCATTACAATATTACTTAAACCTTTACCAACTCTTTTGTATAAATTTTTACACCTAATATCTATTTTTCATAGCATATTTGGTGAGTCTTATATGAAGCCCGCGACTTCTCCTGTCAGTAATCATTAACGATTATTTGTCTCTATATCAGAGTGCATATTATTAATAATGCGTTTTTATGAAATGTTCTTATCTCTCAATCAAGTTTTGCTCTTAAATGTTACGTTATAGTTAATTTAAATATACTGAGTGTTTTGTGTTACTACTTATTCTAAGACCCAATATGAAAATCATCATAACATGTAATTTAATTTTTAAAACATCGTCAAAACTAGATGCAGGTAAGACAATTTGTTTGAAAAATGCTTGCATTTTACGTTGAATCGTTTCGTGTTTCATTACTGCTAAGTTGCAAGTGATGCCACATGCAGTTCCAATTTAATACCAATCCATTTCATATTTCAAACAAAGTGCTGACTACAAACAAAGTGACCGATTGCACAACAAGACCTGCATAAAGTTTTTGTTACTATGTAGGTACTTACTTCAAGACTTATTAGATTTTACTAAAACTTTTACTATAAATATGCATAAAATATTCTGAGTACTTCAAGAAAATTATTTTTATTATATTATTTAATGGATCATTGTTTATTTGTTCAGTTGTATGATTATCAAGTCATAATGATGTCAATTTGTTATTTCCTTCGTATTAAAAATTTTTTTTTTCTTTACTACATTGAACGTTTAGTTTTAGTTACTATTTATCTCACAACTTATAACAATACAACTGATTTAAAATACATGAATAATACAATTAAAACATATAGGTAAAACTTACTACGATAAAATATCAAACTATTAGGTACATTTTCCTTTATTCATAATTTTAAGACCCGTTTTATTTTTTTCACATTCGTTTGGTACATTATCTGCTTACCTGTGCGACATTGGTTCGATGCCCACTTACTTACGCATGCTGCAGTCCTATTTATATTACACTGATTCATCAAAAACAGATATCTACGAGTACCTAGTTGTTCATTTTGTATTTTCTGGATTTTTATTGATTTTAATGTTACAAGTTTTAAAGTTGGTTGGTACTGATAGCAAAATTTGAGTTTTTTTTAGAATGTACAGTCAAGAGCATATCAAGCTAGACACATTGGACTTTGTATCATTCTTATTTCAATAGACGTCCGAGCTAGAGTTGTTTCCGGTTGTCAAGCTTGAACTGTCGTTGACTGTACTAGTGAGAGTAACAAGTAGGTATCTAGTTTGTTAACAGTTTTACAAAATATACTATTAATACTATAACGCATCAGAATGAAAATAAAATCTTATGTATTATTTAGGCTTCACAGTGCATAGCTGTAGCTAAAAATTATAATTACCTTTAAACCATTTGAACCGCGTGAATCGATGCAATATGAGCTGGCGTGCTATGTCGCCGCCGATACCATGTTTGTATGTAACAAATTTTCCTAGAACTTGCTTTTAATGATCTCATCAAACTTTTCTAAAAGATAGTACTGATTAATTAATTTATTTGATTTTTACAATAAGGCTGGTTATTTAAAGCCATAATTTAAATTGGAATAGTCACAAAATAATAAAAAAAAAACAATCTTTTACAGCGTACAAAAATTTTTTTTTTAAATGTTCTTTCATACGGATAGTTTTGATAAATATGGATGAAATGTAATTTAAGAATGTTCCAAATTATATAATGTAATTATTTTTACATAAAGATTAAATACATAGGTAAGTAAGTAGGGGGGTTCAGTAATATTACGTTGATAACAACAACCAAATATTTTCCAAAAATACTTTTCTCTTCTTTTCAAAATGTTACACATTATTATCACTACATTTTTTTTAAGGTAATTAATTACACAGCACGGTGCGAATTTTCCGTAAAATATATTAGTTAAAATATTACTTTTTAATAGGTTGTAACACAAAACTCACTTTAAATTCTCGTTAGGTCTAAATTCGTGTTCTTTTTTATTTTAAACTTACTTAGTGAAAAGAAAATGATTTTATAATAAAACTAACTTATTTTTTTTTACTGATAATAAAATATCTGGAAAACATACGTAAATTTTTCTTTACTATATTGCCAACAGTAAAATGGACAGCTCACGGATCATGTAACTATTATTTTTTTTTTTCACTTTAATCATTAGGTATATTTAAAAGAAAACGCTTTAAAAAATTTAATCACCAAAATTTTATTTACATGATCTGTTGCTGTTTATTCTTAATTAACTTACGTTACGATGCTTATGGTGAGCCACTGGTGCATGAATTCTTCTTTCTTCAAAATTTGCTGTATTTTTATTTTATTTATGAACTTCTTCCTTTAATTATTTATTATTATTTGACCGAACCTAGCTAAATTTTTAATAATTTTTTTTCCGATGCCTAGCTAATAAAAAAAAACCGAAACACAATTTCACTGTATAGCCGCATCCACTTCCGACTCCAACATCTCCCGGCACCCTGCATATCACTCTTATCATCCATCTGACTCCAACAGCTCCCTGCGCCCAGCAACATTCATCATCATCATCCATCTGACTCGTTCACCACCCGGCCGCTTTGTTCACTTTACTCTTCACCTTTTTTTTTCCCATCTTCAAATTTTTTTCCGATCTTCTTTCCTATTTAGCTTTTATTTAGTATACCCTTTTCCAAATTTTTGTTTTTCGGTTGGTAATTTTTCTCCATCATTTCGACACGGTTTTTTTTTTATCCATCTTATCCCTGATCTTCCTTATATCTTCTTCTTTATTTCTGATTTATTTTCTGTCTTCTTCTTAAATTCGCAAATGTGTACATTTTTGTTCTTCTGTAATTTCTTCTTATTAAAACACTGTCTTCCTGATCTTGTCTACTTATTTTTACGCCGTCTCTTCTTCCACTACCGCCACTGACTCACTATAGTAATATTATTAATAATTCACATTTTTATTTAATTTAGAAAGTCAAATTTTATTTATTATTTTATGTTATTCATGTTATTAGGAGTACACATTACAACACATTAGATTCATAACGTCTACCGAAAAGTTCATAACGATTTTTTTTTTCAAGTTAAATTTTTAATAAATTTTCCATTACACAGCACAGCACAGTCACACTATATCGTGCGATTGCACAGCGCTGCCCGTATAAGGCAGCACTGGCAGGGTCGCCATGCGGTGCGGGGACCCGGGAGAGCGTTTAATAAGACACACGTGTGTTCCGTATGATGCAGGTTTATTGACTAATACTTATATACTAAGGTAGGAGAGGCGAGCACACTACATATAGGTATTTAAAATTTAAAAAAGAACGACAGCCTTAGCAAGCTGGGTACTAAAACTAACTAGTAATCAATTCCCTATCTGGAAGAATAAATTATTTCAACTAAATATAACTCAATCCTGAATGTACTCGAAATAACTCAAAGAATGAGAATTTATTCACAAGTGAACAAATAATCGATACGAAGAAAAACTATAGGATTCAAAACTTTTAGATCTAGCATTTCTAAGATTTGCTTCAGATCTAAAAGGTCTGTTCATCGTCTCTAAAAGGTTATGATTCATAAATCATTCCAAACAGCTCTATTTGTGTATGTCGTTTAACCCATCGCCAGGCGTACCCGGAACGGTCAGGGCCGACCCAAACTCGCGCCCTGAGCGACAGTTCATCTGTCATCTGAGGGAAGTCACGCGACTGTCACATCACAAGGTGCATGTCTGACAGTTTGAATACAAGACTACGTGGCTCCGTTTTAAACGTTTGCTACAAAGGACTATTTAGAAAGACCAAACTGAAGTGAAGTAAACGTCTTATGTAACATGTTTTTATTCAAACACTATATAAGTTTGAATCTTTTTATCGTGTGTTATATTCATTTGTCATCTGAGGAAAGTCATGCGACTGTCGCAAGCACAGAAAAATAAGGGTAGAAGGAGGATTAAAGAAATAATTTGTCACAAGGTAGTGAAGGTGTTGTTCTATTGATTTGACGGATCATTTTGAATATTTCCTAGGGATCATTGATGTTGTGACATTTAAATTTGGTACTTGTTGGCAGATGTCATCCCATACTAAAATTAATTAGCAAGGTATCTATTTCGTGCGAAGCAAGGAGGTCCGAAATCTTTGGTCGCAAGCTGCTTGTCTTCTGCTGTTAACAGATAACTTGAATACCTAAGTCGGTCTGTTTTGCTCGTTTCTGTGTTAAGGGCTATTTCAAGACTACTTAGACCATTTAAAGAGACCAATGACAAAGAACTGTAGCAAAGTTATAAAGTTCTATTTGTAAGATTTTTACTATGAAATGACATGACGTAGGAAACAAAAATTCACATAAGACCAGAATTTTACTCATTTTGAACTGATTACGCAAATGAAACTCAAAAATCAGTTTAGTGAGAAAAATTTTAATACAATGGGCTGTGATATTCCTTCTACTCCTTAAGCTACTCAAATAACAATAACTTATTGCCACATAGTCCCGACACAGACCAAGGTCTACTGGGGCTGTACTGACCACCATAGATGTTTTCAAACGCCTACCAATAATTTAGTTTTACTTAAGATGGTGTAAATCTATAAATTGTATATATATGTGTCAATAAATAAATAAACATCATCCGCGAGAAAAATGTTTAAAAGCAAACAAACATTTTATCATATTAAATATTATTAATACAGAATTATGGTGCTAATTTCTATTCCGGCTCGCGTCAAAATGTCTTTTTTCTATTTTGATCAGAGTAATAAGATGATGATAATAGATAATAAAAGAAGATTAATTAAAATATGTGTCACAAGGTATTCTGACGTTCATTCGGTCATTGTGAATACGGCACAGGCGTCGTTCTGTAAATTTTGTATGAGTACCTATGTCAAATCACGTTTGATGATTTGACATTTCAACTTGGGACACAATGACAGATGTCATCCCATAGTAAAATAAATCAGTATTCTTTCTATTCCGAGCGGAGCAGGGAGTCAGAATTCTTTGATGCAATGACCTCTTCGAAAAAATGAAATCATCCTACGTAAACATTTAAGGATATATGAAGTAGCGAAATCTCGGGAGTGCGGGCGAAATCTATGGCTACATACGAAATACGCAGCCGGGTCGATAAAAAACCAGCCTGAAGGCATAAGTCTGATTGCAAGCGCTTTCCTGGGATTGCATTCGAGAATTGGAGTAAACAGACTGAACTGAGCAATCAAACGTTACTGCCCCTCGACGGTGACAAATTGCTATCACTTTGGTGATGGCGCGTTTGGTCGATACC
The DNA here is from genome assembly GCA_947532105.1 of Athrips mouffetella. Classification (NCBI taxonomy): domain Eukaryota; kingdom Metazoa; phylum Arthropoda; class Insecta; order Lepidoptera; family Gelechiidae; genus Athrips; species Athrips mouffetella. The sequence continues at coordinate 8,263,075 of OX383959.1, forward strand.
GTGCTAGTTTACTATTATTTAATCTGTGACCGTGCGAACAGAGTGCTGCATACTCAGAGTAAAAAACTATAGAGTCCGTCATATACATATTCTGTATGAACTAGTGAAGTGTAAAGCGTCTCACTGTTGCCCATACAAGTCGGTCAAAAAACTCAGTTAAGTTTTACAAAAATCAAGAAATCTTTAAAAATCTAATGTTTTAGTATAAACTTTGTTTGCAAATGTGAAAATATATCTTTTTTTACTTGTGAATTGATCACTAATACTAAGAACGGAAGGGTAAATAATTCGAAATACTCGTAGCCATTTTATGCGTGATTTTTAACACCGTTTTTTAGAGTTCCGTACCTCAAAAGAAAAAAAAAAACCGGCCAAGTGCGAGTCGGACTCGCGCACTGAGGGTTCCGTACCACCACATAAACATAATTGTATTAGTTGAAATTTCAGTAAGTTAATGTGCTAGATTTTTTGAGTCCGACACGCGCTTGACCAAATTTTATTATTTGTTGTTATTTGTTAGCCTATGCCCTATAAACATACCAATTTTCAAGTTTGTAAGTGTTCCCGTTTTTAAATAGAACTAAAACAAAAATCGCCTCACCAACCATCCAACTTGACCCCTCTCTTATATGAATGTTCTTGAAACGGGAGCTCACCACAATTGGTTACCATTAGTTGTGAGAAAAGTTGTGATATTTAATGATTTCAGACTTTTCCCATTATTTGTACTGTGAGACCTAGCTTCTTGCCAAATTTCATAATTTTAGGTCAACGGGAAGTACCCTGTAGGTTTTTCATTTTTGAATAAATGTATGGAGATGAGGACATAAAATGCCATATCTTTTGATTGCGTCGTTGTAAAAAATTGAAATTTTCAGATCTTGTGTGGTTCATGGATCCTAACATATGGTATTAATTTCAACCTGATACCTTTACCCGTTCGTGAGATAAAGGGTCTTGACAGACAGACAGACAGACAGACAGACAGACAGACAGACAGACAGACAGACGGACAACAAAGTGATCCTATAAGGGTTCCGTTTTTTTCTTTTGAGGTACGGAACCCTAAAAACCGGTCAAGTGCGAGTCGGACTCGCGCGCCGAGGGTTCCGATATACCTATAGTATTTTTGGAAGCAATAAAGTCCATTTTCAGGACCGCAAAACTAAATTTGTTTGTAAAGGTTTTTTGCAGATTTCTGAAAAACTGTGCAACTTAGAAAGATCGTTTTATTTTTGCTGTAAAGTTTATATAAACTTCTGTCAACTGTAATTAATTCAGATTTTTCCTTACTCAAACTTCGGAGATAAGGGGGGGGGGGGAATGGTATTTTTTTTGACATTTTTCATCATAACTTGAAAACTAAGAAACTTAAAAAAATACAAAAATATATTTTAAAATGTACAAGTAAAGCCCTTTCATATGATACCCCACTCGACCTAGTAGCGACAATTTGAAATTTGGCCCCCCCTATTTTGGCCCCCTTTACATTAATAATCATACTTTTTTCAAAAAATTTTCATGTGCAATTAAGTTGGGCAACTATATTCTAAACCTATTCCAAATTTCAGCTCGATAGCGTAAGTGGTTGCTGAGATATAGAGGTGTGACAGACAGACAGACAGACAGAGCGGCACCATAAGGGTTCCTTTTTTTTACCATTTTGGTATCGGAACCCTAAAAACGGAACCCTAATAGGATCACTTTGTTGTCCGTCTGTCTGTCTGTCTGTCAAGACCCTTTATCTCACGAACAGGTAAAGTTATCAAGTTGAAATTAATACCATATATTAGAGTCCATGAACCACACAAGATCTGAAAATTTAAATTTTTTACAACAACGCAATCAAAAGATATGGCAATTTATGTCCTCATCTCCATACATTTATGCAAAAAATGCAAAACCTACAGGGTACTTCCCGTTGACCTAAAATTATGAAATTTGGCAAGAAGCTAGGTCTCACAGTACAAATAAAGGGAAAAGTCTGAAAACATTAAATATTACAACTTTCCTCACAACTAATGGTAACCAATTGTGGTGAGCTCCCGTTTCAAGAACATTCATATAAGAGAGGGGTCAAATTGGATGGTCGCGAAGGCGATTTTTGTTTTAGTTCTATTTTAAAAACGGGAACACTTACAAACTTGAAAATTGGTATGTTTATAGTGCATAAGCTATAAAATAACAACAAATAATAAAACTTGGTCAATCGCGTGTCGGACTCAAAAAAATTAACACATTAACTTACTGAAATTTCAACTAATACAATTATGATTATGTGTTGGTACGGAACCCTCGGCGCGCGAGTCCGACTCGCACTTGGCCGGTTTTTTTCCTGAATGGTAAGTTTTTTTACCAGAAAAACTGTGGTAGTAGCATTTTTTAGTCCCATGTCACATTTTTCTCAGAGAGAAAGATAAAAATTTTACGGTTATTAGGATTTGATAAAAAATCCATACTTTTTAGTATGGAGGTCCCTTGCAAGAAAGTGATACGCTTAAGGCTCCCTCCTTAGCAGAAAGAGCTGCTACTTAAACCTCCTTGGCTGCATATAAGCATTTTAAAACAGATCTATATTGAGTCATTCTAAACAGTCTGAATATTCTATTAATTTTCTAGTTCACTGATTAAGGAACCAATGAATAATACTATCTAATCTAGACATTTTTTCTATTGCAAACAGAAATGGTATGGAATACCATCGCAATGAGGCAAGTCGACCAAAAAAGGTATACAAAACAAAATAACCTTTCTGAAAAACCGATCTTACTATAATATCTTTGGAAGATTTGCTCTAACCCGACGCATGAGCACAACTAACGCGATTAACGCAAGTGGAAACAGATACCTACCAACAATCCACATTAATTAAAACTTAAGTAATCAACACTACATGACGACCACAATTAGAACGAGTATCGCGTCTATGGCGATATGGCCAAAGTAGGACGGTCATATATTTAAGATTCAACCTCTCCACATTTTTTCCAGCGAAAGATAGAAATCTGGAGGGAGCTCCCTGTCCTGTAGTGGACGTTTCATGGGATGTTTTGATGAACAATTAAAGATGTATAATATCACTAGATACTTATTCGATCCATAGACGCTATTTTGATACACCTATGTCGATCAAATAGGCACGAATACAACTTGACTAACACTGATCACATCAGTGGTAGGTACCTTATAAAGAATAATTTTATGTGAAATAACATATTATTATGTGTCTTGCTAAAATACACAGTGTTGTTGAAGAAAGCAATTCGTAAATGGCTAGATACCAGATAAATACTACGAGCTTTTTTGATTTCCCGCGGTTGTCTCACCCATAGATGCAAGTGTCATAGACAAGCTGTCAAATCTGAATGACGTCATTGGCATTTGTAAATTTGTGCAGAAAGATACCAAATTTCCAAATTACGGTGAAAATCTAAACATATTAATATGTTTTTATGTAAAATATAATATTTCAAAGCTTAGATAAGTCTGTGCGTGAAGGTGATGTGCTAGCTTAGTGAAATCTGAAGACGGAAGAATACCTAAGCCTCCGTTAGAGGTTACAAAATTATAACCTGAAGACAATTACTTATATCCTTTTTCTTTGATGGAAAGAGGGCATATGCCCCTTTTATTTAACGCTGTGCACCACCATAAATACCTATCCATTATCTATCATTTTCACATAGGTATATCATGTGTTTGTTTGTACGGTATTTATCATACCTATTCACTAAATTACGGTTTCATCATTCATTTAATGTTGTTTAAAGAAAGGTTGAATGCTGTTCTTTAGAAACTTTTTATACCTACTGACTTCCATTAAAACGCTGTCAAAACTGCAGACAGATTGTACCTAATTAGGTACCTATTACACCTAAATTTTCAAGAAATTAGGACAAGAAAACTTTTCACTCACGTTCATATACAAAGCAAGTCCAGGATTATTGACATAACAGTTTATAAAGTAATGAATTGCTTTGCCTCATCTAAGACTAAGTGAGTACTAACAAACTGCTTACTAATAAGGATTGATTTTATTATCAGCAATGCTATCACTATAGAACAAGTTGTAGCTGGTATATCCCATGCTTTACTGTATCAAAAACGGCTGTAAAGTCAAAGATCAAGGCCACAAAATAATAAAGTATTTATAGTCAGAGCATCAGAAAATGGAGATTGATGCGTATGTATTTTGGGTAAGTAGAATTTTGTACTCATTGCAGTTTCCATAGTTTCTCACAATGCTTCTCCTCCTCCTCACAAGAATGCATAATAGTAAAAGGCATTAAATCCTCTTCCTTCGGGTAAGGGAGGGGAGTGGGGGGGGGGGGGCACAGACATGGCTGAAACCCTCTGCTTCCATGCAAGCCAAGAAAAATGCTTCTTTTCAAAAGAATCTTTAAGATAAAAGTTCTTAAGATTCATAAACAGACAAACTGTAAATTTATGAGTGTTATTGTGAATTGTTACTTCTTTTTAAGGGTGTCAGGTTGCGGAAACTAGCCCAAACTTATAATAGAAAGTAACTGCTGATGCCTACCGTATGGCTCGGATGATGCCATGCCACAATGCAAATCTAATAGCGTGGATGTGTTTGGAAACTAATCTTATAATTTTAAACTGTACAATACCTACCTTATTTTATATCCCTATATATTAGACCACCAGGTTATAATAACTAAAGGAAAATGACTAGACACACCGCGGTGTGTCAGCCAAGTTCATGATTTCCTGTTTTTCAACTAGACGGGTTTAATAAATTAATCTCGAGTTTAAGAGACATGGTTGGTTAATATCCTATGGTATATGTAAATAAATACTAACTAGGCAATTACAGATTGGCGAATATGGCACCTCCAGCATTATACCAACTTCTGTAAGGACCAAATCATTTTTAAGAAGAAGTGTTAAGAGATAAATAATGAATTTGACTACTTCCGTGCACTTTCTTTAACTCCACGCAGTGGTAGTCTGGAATTAAGTATTTGAAATAAGTTGACCAGGTCTCGGAGACCCTTGTAGTCATCATCATCATATTATATGGGCTGTTAGGTCAATGACCGACCTCATAAACCTTGTGTCAGAATTGCTGAGCCGCCAAAGGCCTCTGACATGGTACATGTTTGTAGTCGAACAAAGGACTCATATGTTGGCTGACCGGTGGTCGCGGAGACTACCAACTCCTATATCGCACTTGCTACCCCTAACTACTGCGGAGGTATTGGGGCGGGGCCAGACATTGACCTGTTGGCTTCAAGGTCGCTCTTAAAATAAGTTATAGTGCGGGACTGTTTTGTTATCTAAACTTAAGAGAATCACTGGCTCTAAAAACCTGAAACCGAGAGAACTGTTAAGTATACCAAAATAAACCCACTTGCTTAAAACGGACAGAGAGTGTTGGAAGAACGAACATGGTGTCAAGACCTGGTTGTTGTTATTTGAAAATACCCATGCTGATAGGTTATTGGTAAGAAACCATTTGTGGGAGTAAATAAACTAATTTTATTATTATTAAAGGTGTGTACGGATTAGAGGCAGCCTCAGGCGAGGCATGCCCCACCACGCACGGCTCACTACGTGGCGGCCTCGGTAAAACAGGGCCCGTAGGGCTTGCACAACTTTTATACTGACCCTGTCCTTAGTGCGTTGGTAGTTATGGGCCAGTGAATGAAGAAAAAGTTAAATCTTACTGACACCACACACAGAGAATGCAGTCAGGTGCACGCACCTCAATAAGGGCCTAATCAACATATTAGGAACTAACCGAGCAGCTCAAACCAACGCTGTCGGCCGCTTACTTATAAATCAGTCAACGGAAAAGCGGATTGCCTTTAGGTCGAGAAATCGACCAGCTCCAAATTGTTACCTGTTACCTCAGGCTGCGGAAGCCTGCTAAAAAACCTAACCTAATGATTTCAGCTTACCAGGGAAGGTCTGACGAAATGGTGAATCATCAGCAGTCGACAAATCGATAATTCGAGTGGGACCTATGGCTACGGAAGCCATTACATATATTTATAAAAGTGAGCGTGCTCTGGTCTAGTGCGGAACTTGCCCACGTTCAAAAAACAACTCAATGTGACTATCAAACCTTGCTTGAGTTTATTTTTCTTTTCTCTTTAAAACTTTGAAATAAATAGTATCAAAGACGAATATACCTACATACATACTTAAAAGTATAATATTCCCACATATCTGAGCGGAATCAGTGCTATTAGATGGCGGACGTCTAGACACTTTGAAGAATCCATTTTAGATATGGTCTTATGAATTATCCTAGCGGAATATTCTTTACTGTTCCTACAAGTGTGAAAACAGACGGAACTACTGAAACCTAAAGTAGATACTAGTAAGCAATAGTTGACGGACATCTATTCTTACTACATTGTAGTTGTGGACATTATAGCACAACATGGATTTATTTGTGTCATAGTAAAGTCTGCCTCAAAACAGTGGTAACACTTTGGCCTGGAGCGGGTCTGGAGCTCCGGAAGTTGTCGAGTGGCACAGGTTCAGCTTACACTGGTTTTGCTATCAGTTACTTGCTGAGATGCGTGTCAATAAAATGGTGTTATACCTACTGCGTGCAAAATAACTCCGTCTGTGTCCGTTGATGCGCAGAAGTAAAAAATAATAATAATAATAAATGGCCTAGGCCCGTGAGCATTCATACTACCGGTGAATATTTAGAATTCGAGCTGAATCAAAAAACAGAACACTCAATAATAAAAAATAAAAATAAATTAGGCGCGGGGGTGAGCGAATCGTTCATTGGCTTTCCGCCTGTCACCCATGCGCAGAAAATAACCGTCATAGACAGGCTTACCCTGAACGCGCTGTACTGATTTTTAAAATTATTAACTTGTAGAATGTGTATCTTACAAATCACATAACTATACATGGAAACATATCGATGGGACAACCCATTTAATACACTACATGTCATTTAAATTCTACTATAATTTTACGAGTGTTTCAGAAACATCCCAAAAGAACTTTAAGCGACTCTTGAAAGTATTCTGTACGGTACCTAAAATAAAGGTGTTTACTGTTGGTTAAAAACAATAAGTACAAAGTTTAGAAATGCTATTGATTATATCAAGAAAAACTGTACAATTCCTTTTCTTCGCCTTCGGAAGGCAAAAACAATCGAATTTTACCTGAATCCCAGGCATTTCCAGGTAGAAATACCATGTACCTACATAGATATTTATCATTACGGCAACCAATCTAGTAAATTCAGATCTAAAGCAGACTCCTACGCAAAGGATATCAGGACCTACAAATATGTACGATAGAACAAGTAAGCAAACTTTGACTATGTACCTACAACATGCACCAGTTTGGATTACGAGTCCAACTTGGATCGTTTCAATTAACCGATAACTCGGCGTCAAAAAGCTGAACAAAGAATTTTGCCATCGGAAAAGACCTGAGCTAAAGTACCTACCCGGGAAGTGTCTGAACATTTCGAAAATATTATAATGATCTTATAGTAATTTAAGATAATTCACCAGATTGCCATCTCAGTAGAATTTAATGAACATTAAATACAAGAAATAAAGAAAACCTCTTATTTTTTCCTCTTATCTTCTTTTGAACATATTTTCACTGTGGAATACTTTCAGTCCATCATGGAACTATCCATTACTTGCTATAAGTATCAGAACATTGCAAAATCTTTGAAAAAATAATATTTTAAAGCCCATGCCATGGGACTATTTAACAGGTTAATTAATGACCTTAATCACAGATTTTCTACCTTCAATTGATTATTAAAATATATAACATTCTTTCATTTTATCTCTTGATTTGTTTTGCTAGTCTAACATCATTAAGAAATAAATAAGTTTAAGATTCTTACTTTCATCTAAAATTAGTATCACACTGAATAAAATACACTACCTACTACAAGTGGTTCATACATAAGTGTTGCCTTTATTGTATCGTTTGTTTATTCATACGTGGGGCACCTTATTACCACTAAAAGTTAATTATTCACATTGGCATTTGTATTTGTCTCACCAGCAGATATCAAACAGGTCTTCAACAACACTGTGTATTTTAGCAAGACACATAATATAAATGTTTTGCATTACAACAAAACAGTTATTATGTGTCGAATAAAATACACAGTGTTGCACCAAAGGGCCTTGCTGGTCTATGAAGACAATGACGTCATTCAGATTTGACAGCTTGTCTATGACACTTGCATCTATGGGTGAGACAACCGCGGGAAATCAAAAAAGCTCGTAGTATTTATCTGGTATCTAGCCATTTACGAATTGCTTTCTTCAACAACACTGTGTATTTTATTCGACACATAATAACTGTTTTGTTGTAATGCAAAACATTTATATTATCATAAAAACCTAAACAAGCGCGTTTTGAGTTCAGTGAGACACTAAGCCATTTTTCTGCAGCGTATTGTCCAATTAAACACTAAGGGTGTCAGAGACATTTTGCTAGCACGGGGCCAGCAAAACCCAGGTCTAACCTTGGTCTAAGTCATTTCGCTAGCACGGTAATAAGTTTATTTATTTATTTCGGAGAAAAAACAGCTAGTAATGTATAAAAGACACTTCAGGTACTGATAACAGTTAACTATTATCTAATCTGTGGTACTGAGTAAAGTAGATGCTAAACATTACTTCCATATAGCTAGACCAAAGTTAGACCTGAGTTAGACCTGAGTTTTGTTGACCCCGTGCTAGCGAAACGTCTCTGAACGACACCCTTAGTTTGCAATGTAAGGCATAGCGAAGAGAAGGTGGAAATTCGCACCATAGAACTGAAACTTAAACTTAAAATTAAACCGTAGGTACACAACTTCAATATATTCTCAAAAGAGCAAATGCTCAACGTTGTGCAAGCTCGTTTCAAAGTGAGAAATGTTGGAATCAGAAAATTCCACAGCTATATGTTACTGTCTTTGTTGAAAAATTCTAGCTGACTTGAAACATCTTGTTTTAAAGTTGTGCCTTTCGCTTAGAGTTTGTTTAAGATAAGTTGTTCAAACTTGACACATCTGTACAAAATTACAGTGCATCTTCGCCCTTTGACCCAAAACGAAATAAACAAAACCACATACATACAAACTTTAATTTACCTAAGAAATTTAGTTTTGAAAGACAAACAAAATTGGCATTTATCCAAAAAAACTATCTGCAAGGCCGCAGGAGCGAATACCCAAGATTTATTATATTTTTTCACCAAACATTCAAGAGAGAAGGTCATTCTTATGTGGCAGAACACATAATAGTAGTAAATATTTTCACATGACTACACTTACATTTGCTTCTCTGTGGAAAAACAAATTATATCAGACGAAAACAAAGCCTAGAGCTTTGACCGTTTTAAGAAAATCATGCCTTATGTCAGACAAGACAAAGAATCTATGGGTGTACCCACAGTGGGGCAAAGTAGGGATATGCACCACCCTCCACACTGACAAGAACCTAAAAACAATGAGTTATTAAGTCACAAACAAAATTATTAATTTTGTAAAATGTTAAATTACTCGTAGGTAATGCGCGAAACAATGCACTATTTAGTGCAGTCGAAAAGTTTACATTTGCTTCATCGAGCACACTATACAGGGTGTTAATTTGATTGCGTGCCACAGCTCAGTATCAGTAACTACACAACTTTTCCCAAGGAACGTAGGTCGAAATACGAAAAACCAAATTTGACCCTCCATACAAAATGCGCTATCAGTTGATGCAGTTTCTATGGGAGGTCAAACATTTATTTTCTTATTTTGACTCCCCTCACCCTCTGACTCATCTTAAGCTCGAGGTAGTTCAAATTATTGCCGCGAGAGGACCTTTATCCACTTTTCACGCTCAAACGAAAGCGTAGATTTATCCACGTAAAAAAATTCTACCTATCCGCGAGCGGCTTGTGAATAAACAATGAGAGTCAGTATAGGTGTAGCAAATTCAATAAACCAAGTATCCACGTTATTTTTTAATGGGTCAAGAATGATATATATTTTTGAATTTTCCAAATCGGACATTTAATTACGAAGATATTAAGTAATAATCATAAGCCGTTTATGCCGCTAAAATCAATGATCGCGGGTGCGTCTGACGTCACTGTGACGGAACCGAGCGCAGCGGGCACTATATTACTTCGAGAGAGCGGTGACGCGGATGACACTAATATTTGGTAATTTATGTAAAATAAGTGTTGTTAGAGTTTAATTTTGTGATATTTAAGTAATAAAATTTACATAATATTAGAAGCTGGTTTTATGCAAGCTCAATCAAACTTCCAAGATAATAAATAAGCTGATTCAGGCATAGTGAAACTTTTGGGAGTATTTCTAAATATTTCGTAACAGAAATCTCAGAGGCCAACCTTTAAAACTAAACAACCTTCCAAAATTAACAACTTTGCAAACTGAACAATTTGACAAACTGAACAACTTATAAAATAAAGCTGAACAACTCTTCAATCTGAACCACTACAAACCAAACAACTTCTTCAACTGAACAAGCTCGTGAACTGAACCAACTTCCAAAACTTGCACTAAATCAACATAGCTTGCTTGTTCAGTTTTTGAGGTTGTTCAGTTTGGCAGGTTATTCAGTTTGGAAGGTTGCTCAGCCTAGAACGTTATTTCGTTTGAAAGGTAATTCAGGTTGAAACTTTGTTCAGTTAGAAATGTTGTCCAGTCTAGAAGTTGTTTAGTTTGGACGGTTGTTCAGTTTGAAAGTTTGTTAAGATCGGATGGTTGTTCATTTTGGATGGTTGTCCAACTTGGGAGGTTGTGCAGTTTTAAAAGTTGGTGGGTTTAAAAAGTAATACAGTTTTAAAAGTTGTTCAGTTTGAAGAGTTGTTCACTTTAAAGAGTTGTTCAGTTTGGAATGTTGCTCAGTCTGTCAAGTAGTTTAGCTTAGAAGGTGGTTCAGTTAAAAAGGTTGTTCAGTTTTTGTATTTTATTACGAATTTTAGTTTTCAAGTTGTGATGAAAAATTACAAAAAAAATACGAAGTTTGTAAAAGGAAAAATCTGAATTAATTACAGTCGATAGAAGTTTATGTATACATTACAGCAAAAATAAAACAATATTTCTTAGTTGCACAGTTTTATAGAAATCTGCAAAAATCCTTTACAAACAAATTTTGTTTTGCGGTTCTAAAAATGGACTTAATTGCTTCCAAATATACTATAGGTATATCGGAACCCTCGGGCCGCGAGTCCGACTCGCACTTGACCGGTTTTGTCTTATTCATCGCACTTGGACCGGATGAAACTTGGACCATTTGAGACTTGGACGGTATGAGAGTTGGACATAATAACACTTGGACTTAATGAGACTTGGACAGAATTTCGCGGTTGGACGAAATAAGACTTGGACAAGTTGGTACCTAGTCCAACTGGGCTTACCCGGGAAGATCAGAAAAAAAAATCAGTTTTAAACTTCTGCTACAATACAAATTTATGTATGACCCCACCCTTTACAAAATGTCAGAACGCCTTTAAAAATTCAGTGGCATAAAAGAATTTATGACTAGAAGTTTGTGGTTGTTTAGGTGTTTGTGGTTCCACAAGTTTTTTTTTTAATAAATGATTGTTAGACATTTGGTTTTTAATTGGGAAAAATGTATAAAGCAGTAATAAAGTATTTTTACCTGACTACGAATTAAGCTGAACCATAGCTGAACCGTCCTTATTTATGCGTAATTTAATATTAAGGTATAATAAACATAAACTTCTATTGGACCTCCGAAGTCTCATGCATGAAGGTTTAATTAAAATTTCTTCTTAACTACGGTTTGAGCGAACACAAAGTTTGCGAGAAATATGCACTGCTTCAGAGCTCGTGCCAAGTTCTCAAAGTCCGTCTGGACGGGAACTGCACTGATCCCGTTTTTGTATTTTTACGCAACTTTCCAAAGATATTCCAATTGTATCGGTTGAACGACCTACTTGGCAGAAAGATTTTGTTTCAGCGACGTTTTAAAAATACTTTTTGCTGGGAATTGCTTAATCGTGCCAAATAAAATAAACAATGCGCTGCATCGACCAAATTTAGGTGTTTCAATTTGGCATCATACTACAAATAGCTGGCTATTCTATTTTACAGGGCAACTAACGAAACGAAAACAAATCAACTAGGTATTCAGAAACAATCTAGTCAATTTAATATTTTGTTCTTTGTTTCTCTCAAAAGTTCACAGTTTTTGAATATGTACTCGTATGTGTGTACCCATTTAGAAATTACACTTAATAAAGTTCTCAGTTTTTGAATATGTACCCATTCAGATTAAGAGCGGAATTCCCTAGTACGCAAGCATTACCTTTATGTTTAAAAGAAAGCTCCTGCTACTGGCTGTAAGTAAAATCACATTTGTAATGAATTATAGGACGGTTTTACCGTTTATGCGGTTATGAATTTATAGAGGTAGCAATTCACATAAATTATAGAGTCATAATTAAATAGAGAAAATGAAAAAAGAAGAACAGAACAACAAATTCGACAGGAAAAGGAGCCGGATGACGTTGCTAGTGTGCTACCCTTAAGTCGCTGACATCTGCTGAGTTACGAGTATGTCTTACATTGCTTACTCGTGAACTCAATTCGAATATAGGTTACTCAATTACTTTTCCGCAAACCCACTTACGACTGTAGAAGCCATATAAATGACCAATCAATAGTCGTAACTCCAACCCTCTGCAATTTCAATATTAGCAGTAAAATTCTTCGACAAGCTGTAAATTCGCATCTGAAGTAGTAAAACATTATACAATTTCTAGTTGTAGGTAAGTGTGTTATTTGTTGCATCAGTTGCAAGTCTAGTCTGTATGGTACACGCTATAAATTTAACACAATCACATTTATTTCTGTCATCTCTCTATCTATTAATCACGTAGTAGACGACTAAAAGGTACTTAAACCGCAGGTTTAACCTCACAGATTTCTTTTTATTATTGTAGAAAATTGCTGCCAATCGTGTTGACTATGGCGATTCCTCCAAAATATTTAATTTAATATTAATTTAATATTTCGGGGGACATTTCACACCTGATTCCAAATTAGGCAAAGCCTGTACTATGGGTATCAGAGACACATAAATCAATAGATAAATAACACCCAGACACAGAACAGACACTTGTTTATGTTGATCACACAATGTTTGCCCTGTGCAGGGCCGAACCCGCGGCCCACGGGGTGAAAGGCAGGCTTACTACTAACCACACCTTGTCAAAATAAGTCGTTTGAGATGGCTCTTGGAGAAGGGCCTTGGCCAGTAATGGATTTGTGAACTCATTCAGGCATTGAAGTATCGGAATCGACTGACGGAATATCGTTTAGATTTTTGTGATCCGTTTTAAATTTTAAAATTATACCTGATTAAGAAGACTTTCCTTTAAATATTTTATAACTTTTCTGTGACTACTTTGAGATAAGTTACTCAAGTACTTTTCGTTATTCATATTTATTTCAGTCTTGGCTTGGGTTGCTGATCCTGCAGTGACGCTGGTTGAGTAGCAGCTCGTTTCTTTTTCAACGATGTTACGATATTTGTTTGTTTCGATAAGTATTAGCGATATATTATTGTATGCGATATATGAAGTAATTGTTTGAACACACCAAGAATTTATCAGGCCTCAAAGCTATTACCGCAACGTTGCGGTTCTTTCGACCTCGAGTGGAATGCAAGGACTTAGACATTCTAATTAAAGTAGATAATCATAAAATTGTACACTAGTATTTTTATCTTTAATACAGCAACTTGGTTGGTGCCACCAAAACCTTAAAAATCGACATTGCATTAAGAACGCTATGATTTAATATAATGTCAAGCAAAAATAAAGTTTGTCCGCAACGAAGAAATGTCTGAATGCAAAGTTTGCGTAAGAACAGTTTTCGAAAAAAAAATGTATAGCGTCAAATAGAATCGGTCTATGTTTTAGTTTAGGACGTCCTTCCTGCTGAACATACCTAAGAAATAAAAATAAACAAAACAAATAAACTGTCCGTGTGGTGCCGGCAAAGAATAGTACCGACGACCCATCTCTACCCGTGGGTGTCGTAAGAGGCGACTAAGGGTCCATAAATCAGAGGATGGGCAGCAGCATCCTTCTGTGTATCGTATCATCTTACAATCTGCGGTCACCAACAACCGCGGTCCATGGTGCCAGCCGTAACGCTAACACGCGTGGTGACTATGGTACTTCACCTCCACATTGTTTCAGCAAAAGCTGGAATTTCGGAGGGAGCTCCCTGTCCTGTAGTGGACGTTTCGACGGATGTCATGATGATGATGAAACAAATAATGACATCAACTAATCTAAACTTAAAAGAGATGTGTGAATTAAAATCTGCTGTTGCAGTATCTCAAATATGAAAACATCGAACCAATAACTAACTAATTTTAAAATATTGCAACTAATTAAATTAAATTCCCAACTTTATACGTGCAAAATGGTTAAAATATCATTCCATTTGTGTAAATATTACAGACAATCATTCAAAGAAAACTGGACATTGTACCGTGGCAATAAAGGATAAAAGAAAATATTTTCTGTAGTGGACATAAGATGGAGCGACACAATAGAATGTAATGAATGGACGCTACTCAGTGTCGTCAAGGGTAGCAAGTGATATCGACATTTCATATTAAGATTTAAGACCCTAAGGCGGATATACGGACATAAAGTCAGTGATTTTTATTAGGTAACTATTGAACATTATTTGAAAAGACTTAGCAACGAGAAAGAACTTATGGATTTAGGACGACACAAAGCAAATAGACATGTCAGAGGCCTTTGGCGGCTTAACAACCCTGCCACCAGGATTTATGAGGTCAGTCATTGACCTTGCAACCCACACGATATGAAGAGGATAAAGACGAGACAATATTAAAAGTACTGTATGGTACTGTTCTGAGTATTGTCAACTTTCTTTCACGGCAAATAAAGGCTAGATAATTGCCCCCATTTTCGACTTCAAAACCAGTACTTGCTAATCAACACAAAGCTTAAAAGGCGATCGTTAGTGACATGACACTTTGCGACATCATTTTTCAAACTGTGACACGTTTTCCCTCCTTATGAAGAAGCTTTAGTACCGATCACACCGAGCCCTTTAATAGAGTAGCGGTAACGGGAACCGTTTCGTGACCAAACCTTTGACACAAAATATAGCGACAATCGAACGTTCTATTTCCTTACCACGTTCGTACCCTTTTACAAATTTGACAATTCAATCACTGATATAGTTTTAGAAAACTTCAACCAGCAATATGTTAGTAGTTTAACTCATCATCATCATCATCCTGTCGGGTGATGACCGACCTCACAAACCCTGGTGTCAGAGTTTAAAATCGTGTGATTAAATTTTAAAATACACTATGCATTACTGGCTTTAGCACATATAACTTAGATGACAATACATGTGTACTTTTCAACAATAAATTATTTATATCTACTTAACATAATATTATCGTCTTTTTCTTAACCTTTGCGCGGCTCGACCCCCACCCACAAACAACAAACCACACGATATGATGATAATTTTCTTTTATTAAATTTTCAAGGATGGGGTAAAACGAGACTAACCCATATAGAACACTAGCTACTTACTTATTCACAAGGTTATTCGATATTTAATATTCTGACTTGTGCTGTAATGGTATCATAAATTTCAGCAGGATACTGAATTAAACCCAATCATCTTTACAGTACTATCTCTTGAAACAACATCCATTGATGTTTAATTTTATATCTTTAACGTACTTTCTATTTTGAGCCGACAATGTACTAAAAATAGAACATTGTTATGTTCGTGACGTACCGAGCTCCAGTTTAAATCTGAGGCTCGCTATCTTAAAGTAGTTTCAAAGGAAATCCTGCTATGTTCCCGTAACCATAAGGTTAGTTTTAAGACATTTGTACTAAAGCAATTACAGCTAATAGAGCAGTCAAATCACTCATGATGTTATCATGGGAAGACCCTTGGGATTAATTGCAGATGACTGAAACGTATTAAGTACGGACAATTTGATTTGTTAAATTAGATGAACACTGTTTTGATTTAGGCAATATGACTTAACCGCGAAGTGGACCATTTGATGACCTACGCCTTGTATTCCGGCGTAAATAGGACAACAGATATTGCATAAAAAAATAAAACTTATTGAAACCCAAATTAAGAACATCACCAGCACCAGATAGTATAAAGGACAGATTAAATGATCTAATTGTTCTTCGGAAGGAACCGTTGGTCTCGGCTACTATACCTACGGAAGTATTATCTACTATACTATCTATGGAGGCCAGGCGGCTTAATGTCTGTTCTTGTAAAAAGAAGAGTAATATCTGTTGATACCAGGGGATAGTCCAAAGTCTAACTAAAGGTCTATACTCGTACTATATAACCCGCACAATATGATGAGTGATGACTATCGAAATCGCATAAGTTTTACGAACGAATAAAAGTTTTCTTTTATATCCACTTGATGTACTTCTCTATTACGTTTATGCTTTTAGAACAGGAAGATGATAAAATGTAAAAATATATGAAGCACTACAAGTTGCATCACCAAATAAAGCGTGCAGGAACCGAATTTTACGACTGCAGCTACCAAATAAAGTGATACTATTCGTTGACGACATACTAGTCTTATGGGAGAAAATAACTACAGAATGAAGACTTAAAGAATGCCTTGCTAGACTCACTTTAGATAAAATTTGAGAATCAAGAAATTTCTATTCCACTATCCACCCACATTAAGTACTTTATGTTATGATAATATTGGAGGACCAAGTATTTTTTTGTCTCCTCAAGACATAAAAAAATGTTATACGTTCCATCCATTATTAATATTCTTAGAAGGGCTTTGTTTCTACTAGCATAATACGATATTTATTATTGTTTAGAAACGTTCAAAGCATCCATAATTGAATAATAATCAACTGACTTTTTACAAATAATTCTTGTTTTTCTGTAGTACCATAAAAAACCATTAAACTAAACCAAACTAATATCTGAAACTGATTTATGATAATGAATGTTTGGTCTAGTTGAGCTAGAAACCGATGGGTCTAGTTGAGCTAGAAACATGAAATTTAAAAAAAATATCTCCTAAGGGAGTCAAATAGGGGATGAACATTTGTAAGGAAAGCCAGACTCTCGGCTACTTAGTTGTACAATAATTGACTTACATTACAATAGCATGGCAGAACATTTAGAATATTGCTTCCGTGTGCGTGACACGACCCAATTTTGCTAATTTCCGTAATTTCTTTCACCACCACACGCACGACAATTAAAACATCCTGACTGACGAAAAATATGATCACACTTAACTATTCGAAGCTGTATGGTGTAAAAGCTTAGACAACAGGGTTATAGTAAAACTGGTTGAAAGATAATGAAATTTTGCATTCAAGGTGTTTCGGTAAGCTCAAATAGTTTCCAAATTATGGGGGTAGGAACTTGGCAGTTGCAGTATTTCTAGATAAATATTAAATACTTTTTCTATTTGTATGGTCTTGAAAATACCAGGTGGGTTCATGGTTAAAGATATGTATTGCAAGCCTTCTAATGTTATCTTTCTTTCATCCTTTTTCTATAACCTGCTATTTGTCGCACAATAAGCTTAACACTAAGCAATAAAGAGTAAAAAAGAAAATTGACCAATTGAGTCTGCGTCTCCTCTCCAATTTTTCTATTCATTTATACCGCTTTTAGTACAGTAAATTACCCGGTATTGTACAAAAGAGTGGAAGTAATTAAAAGCACGAATAAAATGTTTTCTTTTTGCACTATATGGCTTCAAAATAGCCTTTTAACAAACTCAAAATTCGCAGAAGGATGACATTTTTTAATATCCATAACTCAATGGGGGAAATTCTGACAATTGGTGCAGTTGCACATATTCTTTAAACCATTGTTATCTACATTCGCACCAAGTATTTTTTTAAATCTGACTTACGGAACACCACAAAAATATAATATTCATAAAATAAAAATAAAATTATATTTTGGCTCGGGGGAAATTATTGCACTTGGTGCAAATTGACAAGATGAATAAAAAATAGTTCAAATATATATACGGATTAGCACCTGCGAGAGTCATATGGAAGTTATTTTTTCGTGTTGTTTTGAAGTGTTCCGGTGTTCGCAGAAGGAGTGCAAGACAAGACTAACAAGTGTTTATTATACCTATAGAAGGCCTGTGTAAGTTTGCACCAAGTCGTCCGAGTCACAAATTTAAAAAAACGAATTGCTAATGATTTCAACCGTGCACGTAGTTTTAATTAAAACTCTTAATGCAGTAAGACAGTCTCTATATGCAGCAAAACTTGTATCAAGTACAACTTGCCTATTCAAAATTTACGCCCACTCAAAGTTTCAATCTAATATGAAGGAGCGTTCCATATGCACCAGAAACGGTGCAAATCTAGCATGAACTCCTCTTTTCGTCATTTACCGATTCCATGAGAATTTGCAACTGTCAGAATTAATTCCACACTTTTTCGTATTTTGACTGGAATATTTATAGTTCTAAGTTAAGTGTGTGGTTTCCGCTAGATTATTATACAGGGTGTAAGGGACGGTGTACCGAAAACTGAAAGGACGTGTTCAGTCGATGAAACTGAACAACTTTCCCAAAGAAACATTTCTGGGAAATGAAGAAAATTTTTGACCTTCCCATACAAATTGCTCACTCGTATGGAGAGGTCAAAAATTTTTTTCATTTCCCAGAAATGTTTCTTTGGGAAAGTTGTTCAGTTTCGTTGACTGAACATGCCCTTTCAGTTTTCGGTACACCGTCCCTTACACCCTGCATATTCTGTGCCTTAGTCACGTAAGGACCATGAAAACCACTTTTATTCACTTTTATTGACTTTAATTTTATAAGGCTCTATTATTTAGGCTCTGCTGTTTGTGGCACAGTAAGCTTAACAATAAGCAATAAAGGCTAATAAAGAAAATTTACAAATTGATTCTGCGTCACTGCTTGTTTCCTTCTGTCGCTCCGAATTTGCTATACGTTTATACGGCTTTTATTTATTTTTTCGAAACCCAGAAAAGCTGGGTACGGTAAGCAAAGTTGAAACGTAGACCAATTATGAGAGACAGGCGGAGAAATAGACTATAGGATAAGAAAAGCTGGGTACGGTCAGTATCATCTGAACGTAGACCAATTACGAGGGATAGACGCGACGAAACAGACTATTGGACAAGGCAACCTCGGTATGGTTGACGACATCTAAGCGCAGACTATTTACGAGGGACAGGTGAAGAACAAGAACACTCGAGAGTATCAATTTTGTATGACTTATCTGTTATCGTGATAAATGGTAAACATATTCAGAATACAATTCTGCGTTCTCATGAATTTCAAAGGTCTAATCTCATAATATAATGTAATACTCAGTCACCTTTCAAAAGCTTTTTAAAAGTTCAAAGGCTCTGTTCAAGGGAACCGAAAATTTTGGATTACACTTAAAATCTTTTGACTTCAAATTAATTTTCTCAGCATTCATTGTATACTCTGTCGACGTCATTAATTTTATTCTTCTAACTTTTAGAAAAATTTCCGACAGCTTTATTCATTAACTTTCTTCTTTCTCGTTCTCAACAAAAGCTTCTAATTTGGAATTATTAAGTAAGAAGTAAATTAACTTGAAACTTATTTTATTACTATTACTATAAATAAACCAAACCCACTTACATCTAATTATGGCTAAATGGTTCCGACAAAGAACGCATAGTATCTATTGAAAGAATCTGTTGCACGCACTCCTATAAGATCGGTACCGCCCATTTTTAAAGCGAAACACGGAAATGTTTTAAAACGAAGGCGCTAAAAAAAATCTACAGATACCCACGTTCATACAATGCATTCTATTTGTAATGTACTAGAACTTCGCTGAATGATTGATATGCATTGCCATGCGGAAGTTAAAATATGAGAAAGAAATGATTCCACAATTTTAAGTACAATAAACACAAACCTATAGAATTTTACTGTCGGTTTTTTATTGTCGCTTCTTTATTTTTTTCCCGTATGGCGCCACTTTGTTTGTGAAGCGACGTAAATGTAACTGACGTCGTTAAGAGACTTTTAATATCCTACAATGAATAAAGAACATTTTGACTTTTCATTGTTTCCATGGCTCCTTTGTTTGTTCCCAAACTTAATTAGTATCGGGACAGACGAATCGTTGGCCTAAATTTGATTACCCTCTTTCTGTGCCTCGTTAGCATGCTATCTGCATGAAGCGTACGATTTGTTTACAATATGTTGTGAAACTTATGTTAGTACATGACATTCGGTATTCTTTAGAACTACAGTATTATCGTATAGTAGAAAGAGAGTATAATTCCATGATCGTACAACACCTAATTAAGCGTGTCATAGGAAAATATTTCCTTTTAGGAGTAACGTATAGGGTGACTTTTTATTAGTTCTTGATAGCAAAGGATATGAATGACCTCATGATACTGAACAACTTTTCCCAAATAACATAGGTCGAAATACGAACAACCAAATTTTACCTCCCATACAAAATGCGCTATCACCTGATGCAGTTTCTATGGGAGGTCAAAACTTGATTTTCGTATTTCGACCTATGTTCCTTGGGGAAAGTTGTTCAGTATCATGAGTACATTCATACCTTTTTCTATCAAGAACTAATTAAAAGTCACCCTGTATATAACATTTGTGAGCCATACACCTCGTTAAAAGTTTGAGCAATAATTTTCAGTAACACCGCCAGCACATAGCACGCAGAAAAAAAATATCTCTTAAAACAAGAACGCAATATAATAATACATTTATTTACCAAAGATCAAGTTTTTACAAAAGTTTTCCTCTAAGTCCTCTTATAGCCCAGGCGTAACGGTCCAGAGGTTCAAACAAATTCCTAACAGTTTAATTGTTAATTTAAACTATACTTACACAGGTCCTCTATCTTTTAAAAAAGATCCCGATCTGTAACTACAGAGCAACTTAGATTTTTGAAATATCGTAAGACTAGCGGTTCGCCCCGGCTTCGCACGGGTAGATATAGGTTCTTGTTGCATCGGGGGTTACTAAAGAAACCAGCCAAGCGCAAGTTGGACTCCCACCGAGGGTTCCGTACCACTAAGGTAAAAATACTGTCCTAGTTATGGGCAGTCATACCATCTTAGTCACGCAGAAGTGCATTAAATTTGCTCGAGCCGACACGCACTTCATCAAAACCATCATAACATCCCATAATACGTCCACTACAGGACAGGGAGCTCCCTCCAGAATTCGAGCCCTTGCTAGAAGAATGTGGAGGGGAAGTATCTTAGTCACTACGCTTGTTAGCATTAAGGCTGGCACCATGGACCGCGGTTGTTGGTGACCGCAGTATGTAAGATGGTGCGATACACGGAAAGATGTCGCTGCCCATCTTCCGGTTTGTAAACCCTTAGTCGCCTCTTACGACACCTACAGGTTGAGATGGGTTGGCACTATTCTTTGCCGCTACCACACGGAACGACACGCACTTGACCAGTCAAATTTTTCGTGTCTATTCTCTGTTGTAGATAAAACCATTACAGTCACTTAGGGCGCTGTTTCTTTAATTTCAATTTTGATAACGATTACACTCATGATAACTTTTGAATGGTATGTCCGATTTGAATAATTCAAAAAGTTATTTACAGTTACTGATATAGCCTTGAATACGAAATCATTTATTTGGATAAGGATTAATAGGTACGAATAATGTGGCCTATATAGTTTGTACCGGCGTTACTATTACATATTTTAACATGAAAAAGTAGTTATTGTGACATAACTGTAAAAGTTAGACATATGGTATCCCGGACTTTTTTGTAGATATTGATGGCTTCTATAATTCTGTAATACAGTACTTTGCTCTATTGTTAATAGTTTCGGCAGCGTACTCGATATAAGGATGCTATTTAGTATTTTTTTCACACCTTGGGTTACATTATCGAAGTTTTCATACGGAACCCTAACTTTTTTTAAATTATTTTATAGCCTATTTTCATCCCGGATAATGCAGGTTTCTAATGATGAAAGAATTTTTCAAATCGGTCCAGTAGTTTCGGAGCCTATTCATTACAAACATACCTACAAACATACAAAAATAGGTAAAAATCTTTCCTCTTTATAATATTAGTGTAAGTGTATGTATGTATGTATAGTGTATAATATTAGTGTATGTAGATGTAGATATGCGAATTTCTAACAAATTTTTACCAAATTTAGACGTAAATTTTGTCTCAGAAGCAGAAACAATACTAAAATAAATGTTTAAAGCGCAAGGAATGCGCTAATTATGGCATCAGTATTAATTATATTAATATCATAGGATCGAAGGGTCGCACGCACGGCTAGAGATCGTGTTTCGATTATACCTACTCCTATTATTTATTGTGAGTTCAAATTATGTCTACCAAGCTTGATAAACTTAAGTAACTTGATAATTTTTCCAAAGTGGACCTAAAAATGAGAGAAGCTTTCTAGGTACAACTAGGGATTTTTTAATATATATTTAGAACACCTATGCAAACACAAAAAAGCAGAAAAGAAAGTGTTAGGAATTCGTTTGACCCCCTCCATACATGAGCGTTCTTTTACGCCTGAGCTATTAGTAGGAATACACCTGTACCGTGGGTGGCCTTAAAGAAAGTAGAAGAGATTTGATCGTACGATTTTGGTAAAAGGAAGATATAACAAAAATTTTATGTTAAGGTGAAAACAAAAGTAATACCTACATGGAAAACCTTATTTCAACTTTTATTTAAATTAGTTTCATTCTTGGTGTGATGGATTTGGTGTTTTGTGAGGAGATTTGTCTCCAAATCAGCATAATAATAGGTATTTTACTATGAAATTGCCGAAATTTTTTTACTGATTAATGAGATCATAATTCCTAAAATTACAAAGCTATTTTTTTCATTTGTCTTATATATGAAAGTTGACTTCAAGGGTAATCAATTTACACATAAAATAAAGTTGTTATTTTTAATTTTATTTATAGGGTGTTAGGGACAGCCTTCCGAATACTGAAGGGGCATGATCAGTCAACGACACTTAACAACTTTCAGCGAATAAAACTTTCAGGAAACGAAAAAAAAATCCGCGTCTTCATACAAAATTGTAAACTTGGTCGGGCAGTCAGTTTGTATACAGAAGCCGATTTTTTTTCGTTTCCTGAAAGTTTTGTTCACTGAAAGTTGTTTAGTGTCGTTGACTGATCATGCCCCTTCAGTATTCGGAAGGCTGTCCCAAAACACCCTGTATAAATTAAAGGTTCGAAAATTGTTCGTCTTAAATGTCGTCCGATTTCATCATTAGATTTGTTATATTTTTTTAACAATATTTACAATTTATAACTTACATAAACCTTATAACTAAAAATTTCTTCAAGGGCGTCCCCACAAGACATGGTTCCCAAAAGGCTAGCAGCGTTGCCCCTTTGAATAGCGAGACTCAGCCTTTAAGCAAAAAAGCTGCCAGCCCTTCGGTCACCAGGTCTCATTGAGACGCTCCGAGAGATCCTTGATGAACTAGATAATATTTTTTTATTAACTATATAGATAAACTAAATATTTAACTAGACATATTTTTATTAAAAATTTGGATTTTTAATTCCTAAAAAAATACAAAAATATTGGTACTGAAAATTGAGTTTACATAAAATTCACCATACAAAACGGCAATTTCATAGATAGATAAGATAGATAAGATAAGATAAGATAAGATAAGATAATGGTTTATTTCATAAATTGATCTTATTTATACAAAGCATAAGCTTATATGTAAAGGGTAAACATTGAGCCATCTGCTGCCGAACTAGGTAAAAACCTGTGTTTCAGCATTCAGTGCCTCTCCTCGAATCTGACTGGTTGTTATTAATTTCACAAAAATATAAGAAAAACTGTTACAAACCTGTCATAGTTAAAGACCCAATATATGTTCAACTCAAGTGAAATGAAATACGTACTAAAACAAATCCCTAGTCTCTGAATCCAATACTGAATAATGTTTAATATATCAATCTTTGTCATAGGAAAAGGAAACACAATCGACTTTAGGGAACTTATCAATCCACAAGAGCAGGTACCAAAGGATCGGAGATTGCGTCACATATTCGTAATCTGTCCAAAAATACCCGAGGCGCTAGCGACATTATGTGATTGCTTTCATTCCGTGGATACGCCAGCCATTTTCTTATTTGATCTTGGTACGATCGACAAAAAAAGTTATTCTTTATCATATTTCTAAAAATAACTTTATTTAAGGATATTCTTCTGGCATGAAAAAGGATAATGAGTGAAGAATGGTATGTAGGAATTCTGTTAACAAGATAAAAACGCATTATTTTAAGGAAAATGATAGAAAACTTCCTTAATGTTCAAGCTAATTCCAGCAAAGACAACGGAGGATAATATAAGTATACTTCAATCTATTCAATCTTCATACTATTCAATCAAATTATAAGTATGTAAATAAAAGGAGAAGTAATACAATCATCATAACATCCCATGAAACGTCCACTACAGGACAGGGAGCTCCTTCCAGAATTCTAGCTTTTGCTGGACAAATGTGGAGGGGAAGTACCATAGTCACCTCGCTTGTTAGAGTTACGGCTGGCACCATGGACCGCGGTTGTAGGTGACCGCAGTAAGTAAGATGTAAGATACAAAGGAGGATGCTGCTGCCCATCCTCCAGTTAACCCTTAGTCGCCTCTTACGACACCCACAGGTATGTATGGGTTGGTACTATTCTTTGCCGGTACCACACGGGACCAATACGATATGTCTATTATAACAGTTTCGTCACTTTGTGTTATCAAAGAAGTTACAAGGAAGTCGTATAACGTTCGATCACAAATTTTGATGGTTAGAGTAAAGCATCATATTTTTTTTTTGATAAAAATACCCCACCGACTGTACTAGTTATTGTTACGACATCCATTTGATATTGGATATCTGCTCCATTTGTTATTTGAGCAGCTTTTGGCGAATCACAGGCGAAGAAATAAGAAATTTGATTAGGTAACGCAAATATTTTACTAGCAAGTATTGTTTTTTTTTTATGAAAGAGAGGTTCTAATAATATGGCTGTTTGTACATTATAAAAGACGTCAATTATTTTATGTTTTTGACGCTAAAATCAGAAGATTCAATGTCCAATTAAAGACATTGTATACATCTGAAAATTAGTTTGTTTGATGGGCTTATCTTTGGAACTAGAATTATGGAACCGATTTGTGATATTCTTTCAATGCTTCATCATCATCATCATAACATCCCATGAACGTATTTCTTGGTGTGCAATAAAGTATATTTGTATTGTATTGAGTTAACATAAAACTACAACAGCCTTCATTGGGTGTTCTTTAACGTGGGAACGATTTTCAATGGGAAAACTGTTAAAATTAAACAAAGTTATGGACAACCGCTAGTATCAAATAAAGCAATAATAAGACACTTTATTCGACGCCTTTATTAATTAATGACAGCAATAAAACCCATTCAGATATTATCTAATCATGGAACACTAATAAAATAGCTATCAGATAGATAACTAATAATGTGATTCGTAAATTATTATAGCTTTCGATGACACATCAATACAAAAAAGCAAAAACCGGTTAAACATTTTCAAACAATGTAAAATTGCATAAAAAAATTTACGTAAACGGTTTCGACAAAGTACTATTGTATGAGTACCGTCGTCGCAAGAATAAAGTTAGATGCTATCTGGAGTATGCGTGGTTTCATTGTCATTACGTTCGAGTGATTTAAGAGAACGTTGTGGCGTAAAAGAAGACGTAGTGATTAAAATTAAGAAAAGAATGCTCATCATGTCGAGAGGAAGAATGAACGAAGATTAACGAAAGAGATCTACAAGGCGAGGAATGGAAACATTAGAAGAGGAAGGCCTCGGCGAACGTTCCAAGACCAAATTCAGGACGTTCTTAATAAAATCCAGGTTAAAAGTACCCTACACCGACGAACTTGTATAGAGGAAAAGGTTGCTGCAGGTAGTACGATGAGGACTATGGTCTCTGCCTTCCCGTTGAAAAGAGGCGTGATGTTATGTATATATATAACAGTATGTACAGTGATAACAACGAACGTAACTGTTTATTAAAAAGCACTTTCTTTATCTGGCGCCCGAATGGACGATAACCTTTGCCACTGAGATGACCAAATTACAAATCAGTTTATGAAGATTTATAGACTGTCATTGCATTTGACACATAAAGTATATGAATAGTCAAAGAAAAGCTTTTTAATGTCGGAAATATTCGGTCTAAATTGGCGTTTAGTTACAAATCCAAGTTTATTAATTTGTTTAATGAAGCAGTTTTTATCATCAGTAAAAAAAATAACAAATCTGATTCTGAAAATGGTGGACGAAAAATGTTTAAACCTTTAATTGTAGATATCAAACTAAAAATAAAAACAATATTTAATGTGCAGATTGAGAACCTTGAAATCAACTTTAAAATATAAATCAAATAACGAAAATAGCTATTGAATTATAGAAATTATGATCTCATTTATCAGCAAGAAAATTTCGGCAATTTCATAGATAAAGATTCAAATATGAAGTGTTTATTTTATCAAATGTAACTGACGTCATTAATACATTTTTTATATCCTACAATGAATAAAGAACATTTTAATTTTTATTTGATTTCGAGTAAATCTTAAATGGTTAAACATGAAAGAAAATTATTGAACATACATTTAATTTGAAATTTCAGCAACCTAACAACATTGCCAAAGCAAGCAGCCCACACAAATAAACTGGATGTTCTCATGGGAATGTCACGAGCCAATGTTTACCCGAGGGAATATTGGAATAATTATATCAGGCATTAGAAGAGACCATAAAAATAATACCATCTCTTGGGTATTTAACGTCTTGAATGTAGTCCTGACTTGAATGATATGCGCTTAGTGGAAATAGCTAGTATCCATTATGGAAATGTTATTTGAAATTTAATGTAGGTATAATTTCAATTGTAAGCGTTTTACAAATAGATCAATAACGATAATAAATACAGCTACTGCAAAAACATTTAATCTTATGTTATTGTTGATTTTAGTCTAACATATATTATATGCTATAATTTTGTTCTCTTATAGAATTTGTCAAAATAACTAAGAGAAAAACTTCAATAACAATGTTAGGATAGGAATAACTCTTTTTAGTTTTAAATGGTTAAAGAACTGAAGGAGTCACTTATTCCTGATTACAGAAAACGAAACAAAATCAATCAAGATTAGGAATTAATGTGGAACGTGTATAAACAGATAAAGAGGATTTTATTATATTTTTATACCTCCTGCTTGCATACACCCTACATAGATAGACCATACATAACCCTATACATATCGTTGATGAAGTTATAATAGTAGCTTGAAGTTATGCTTGTAGTATTATCAATGTAGGTAGCGGTACAAAATGGTTTAATAAAGTTCTTGAAATTTTACTATATTTACTAGGTATATATGTATTATGTATCTACCTATACAAAGTATTTTAAGTAAAGCAAAAGACTTGGTTACATAAAACGAAACTAATATAAAATAAACAATGTAAGGGGTAAGTGAATTTCTTAGTGAAGTTATGTTAATCATAACAAAGGGTTCGGCTGGCAACAGTTTTGTGAGACGCGCGATGACGTAATTGGATAATTTTACGACGGATAGACACGCAAGCTCCAAGAAATAAACTCCTTAAATTATGCCTTTTACCAAGACGACCGAGACAGATAAAGTTATTTGTTGTAGTTTTCATTTTAGTGTATAAAGAAACGATTAAATAATTAAAGTCATCTTCTATACTGAATCTAGAAAATTTTCGATTGATGACAGTCGTTCCGCCCGTGGTGCATGCAAATATAGGGTCCTATAGAAATAGTGAACATAATTTTAACACGAAATGTACTATGCAGTTTCTATGGGAGGTCGATTTGATTCGTATTTCGATCTATGTTCCTTGGAGAAAGTTTTTCAGTCTCATTGTATAAGTAACATATTAAAATTATGTTCACTATTTCATTAGAACCTTATATATACTTACATCGAAATATTTTTATATGTTTTTGAAATTCTATGTAAACTTCATTTTCTAGCAAACTACTAAACTACTATTCTATTGACAAATTAAAGCAAAACTTACTTACCTATAACTAACAGGAGCTCTCAAATTTATAGACAGACTTCTGTCTGGTATCCATCTCCGCTTGTCGCCTTCATGCCAACTTCCGTAACTTCTCGCATACGTAGGCACCCCACAACCTTCACTAGTGTTCGAAAACCCTATCCCAGGATCCAAAGGGTCCGAATCGTTCAAAAACCCCAAACTATCGTTCAGGAAGACAGCAGAACTGTTCACATTACTAACGTTTTCAAACATGGAATGGTTTGTCATCTCGTAGATGCCGTTATGTTTTGGACTAGAATAAACGTAAACTTGATCTAACTCGGAATCGTTTTCAGTTTTAATTTGTAAGGCTTCTGGTGGACGGCTTGTGTTCGAAAGCCGATGGTAGTCCTCTATTGACGTAAACCAGGCTTCGAGAACAGCTATGTGACTGTCTAATTCTCGACAGGTCAGACGGAATTCGTACTCGTGGCATCGTTGCTCCTCCACGATTTCTGGAAGAAAAAATATGATGATTAGTTCTTTTTAAAGTGCCAATGGTCAAGATAGATTGCGGTTCTTCTCTGATTGTCAATGTTTACCAACACTGGCACGTGTGAGGCTTAGCTATGTCTGTGGTCGTTGGTGGTGAACATTTTTATATTTTTCATTCAATTTAATCTTCGTCAGTCGTTAGATCATGATATACGGATACGATAATTTCGGCAATATGATTACTAAGGCGGTAAAAACACAAAATAACAAGTAAAATTGTTAAGACAAAAGACAAGATATCACTCGAGAGAGTTCTCAAGGAAAACGTCACGGTTTAGAAGGAAACAGTTTGCCCCAGCAGGAATTTGTTCTACGTATAATGTTCCCACGAGAAAAAAGTCGCAGTTTTTGTCAAAAGACTAATATAGCCACAAGATATTAGACGCGCACGTGCACTGACTACAAAAAACCGAGACAAGTCGCAATGCGGCAATCTAGGTAGTTTCGCAATACTGGGCAAACCCTAAACAAGTTTGAAAAAGTTGTAAATCGGGCCGGATTGGTCATAGTACGAATTCTTGATAGATATGATAGCTAAGGAACTTTATTCAGCAAATTGAAGCATACATTTAAATAAATTCAAACTTTGGCCAACGCATAAAACTGTAAATACTCGTAACAGCGGTCAACCGGCGCAAATTTTATGTTTGACATGCTTCAAATATTTATTACTTGTGTTATTTTTTTTTATTTCGTCAACGGACGCAATTCTTCCTCTGGGCAAGCTCGATCCATCGTCGACCTCATCTCTGCCCTTAGGGCTAGATCGAGGTCAAGAGTTAACCCATCGACCATAAAAAAGGTACGTAAGTTCTTTTCTTTCTACAATTTTTTATGTAAACTTGATAGTTATACCATTTGCAACGTAGCTAAAGGCAAGGATGTTTTGTGCTACCCTTGCCTTAAAATATACACAATGAAAATAAGAACTCAACAAGCTACTGAATTAGAAGAAAATTTATTACTAGCATAAATAATAAATTTATCTGTTAATCTTCCAAATTAAATAAAAATAATGTAAAGGTTGAAAGTTTTCTATTATTATTGACGTTAAAACAACGTTATGTTATGGTTTGGAACCACTTAGAATATTTAACCTAAAGACGACCCAATTGCACATCATTAAAACTTTTGGTTTATTATCAGCTAATTAAAAGTCGAGTCACGATTTTCCTGCCACTCGGTATTCAACAGAAATGACAACAAATAAAATAGTTTTACGTTCACAACCTGCTAGATGACATGCAGACGATTTGATTTAACCCAATGTTAAAAAGTCAAAGAGCGTTGAACAAAATAACGTCAATCCTACAATTTTTGTTGATATGACTGCATTTGACAACAACCACAGAAACCCATCTAAGGAAACCAAAGTACCAGAATTTCATTTTATTTAATTTTTATAACCGGTTACCGGACTATTATGCTGCGACTGATTGAAGTACAAAGGACAACTATTTAGCGCATTTTGACATGTTGTACTTTTGATTTTCTGCACTTTTAACATTTTGCGCATTTATCAATTTTGCGTATTTGACATTTTGCAAATTTGACATTCCGCGCATTTGACGTTTTGCGCTTTAGGCATTTAACGCTTTTGTTTTGCACAAATAACACAAACTTGTTAAATTAAAATTATCGTGTTGTGTTGTTGTTTCTGTCTCCTGCTAACGACTTGACACAATTAAGGTTTATTACGAGCATAGTAAATGTAGCTTTTTCATGAGAATGGTCAACGAGTTCTTTTATTGGACGCCATGATGACAGTTTAGTTTTATGATCAACTACTTTTATAGGGCTTATAAGGAAACATGTTATTTTTCTGCTCCACTAGGTTTTATAGCAGCCGAAATGGGGAAAGTTAAATTAGTTTATGTTTACGTATAACTCCGTGTATAATTAGCTTAGGCACAAGCACATGTAAGCCCGGATTATGATGTAATTCGAGCAGATGAAAAACTGTAGCTTTAACAGATGAAAATGCTTGTCTATTCAATGAAGGCACGAATTTTCCGACTCTTTAGAATAAACTCAATTAAACACATCAACTGGTTTATCAATGAATCTTTCTATATTACAATAAACCGAGTGTAAAAACTTTCGAAGATTCCAATAAGGCAAGACAGAGCAGCCAAACTAAATTTTACGTGCCGAACTAGTTTTCAAAGCATTATCCTTGTTTATTCTAGACGCTAGACAAGACGCTAGCATTATCAAACCTCTCATCCATCTTCAACAGACTCAAGTACGTCTAGAGTTTTCAAAGTTATTTTAAGATAAACCCTACGATAGTATTCTTTGTAAGTAGGTGGAAACACTTTTACACAAGGTTATAGAGAAAAGTTTATGGAATATCTGCGTACCTAATCAGGGAAAGTACTGTGTGATATATGCTATATTGACCATCTTATGTAACGTAATGTACCACTATTTTTGATTTCGTTCGACAACACTTTAGATATGCATTAGCTTACAACTGCAGAGAGGAGATACTAGAAGGGATATTATGGACAGTGAAGACGAACATGTGAAGCTGCCTTTTCCGTTTTGCTAGTATAGTAACAGTTTTGTGTTTCGAAGATTTGAAAGTGGAAGGAGAGGCCGAGGTAAGGTTTTCCATTTTCAATCTGAAGGAGCATAATCATTTATTTTAATTTAAAAGTGTATTTTAAAATTTATTTCCACGTATATTAATGCACATCCCTGTGCCCGCTTTATTGACATTCTTCCACACCTGATAGGTTGGCTGGAAGAGATCTCTTAAAGAGATAAGCTCGCCTTTGTAAACAATTTTCATTTAAAAGCCTTGTTATTTGTGCGCAATAAAGAATATATACAGGTTGTTAGGAACAGCCTTCCGAATACTGAAGGGGCATGATCAGTCAACGACACTGAACAACTTTCAGTGAACAAAACTTTCAGGAAACAAAAAAAAAATCGACTTCTCCATACGAATTGCCCGATCAAGATTACAATTTTGTATGGAGACGCGGATTTTTTTTCGTTTCCTGAAAGTTTTGTTCACTGAAAGTTGTTCAGTGTCGTTGACTGATCATGCCCCTTCAGTATTCGGAAGGCTGTCCCTAACACCCTTTATAATCATGGTAGGTATAAAATATTTTTTTTTTGTGTTTACGCTAAAGTGTAGTATATTTTTAGAATTAGCTCACGAAACCGATTCGTTTGATACCCTTCCTACACAACAGGTTTCAGAAACACAAAGTGATAAAAATAATGATGTGATATTTGCGAATGGGCTTGCATCTTACGGGTTTGATTTAAAAGAATTACTGAAAGCTGAGCTATCATCACGCGAACAATTTTGACCCTGCCCTAAGCAAAAATTTTTTTTTCTTTTACTTTCTCTACTTCAAAGCCATAACGGCAAACGCCGTAGTTGTAGCCCTAGTTAACATATCTGTACCTGCGCATAAATTAGCGTAGTCACCTTGAACCGAAATAGTAATCAAATAAACTAAATATACTTTTGATATAGGAAAAGGGCTTATTATTTTTGAGGCAACTAACAAATGAAACGGCAACTAACAGTTTGCATCTAATAAATTAATCTGGCAGCGATTTAATATTTTAGCAACAATTATAATAGATGAGCTTCAAAATGCAAGAATTTATAAAAACTAAATAATGGCTGATTCTTTAACGTAGCAAATATATTAAACAGGGGCAATGAAATCATAAGCGAGGTACTATAAATAATGACTTGGCGACATATTTTCACAGTGGGATAACAAAGATTGAATTATTGGCAACAATAGGCTCCCATATAAAAATACACTTTCGGGCTGCGATTTGTAGGCAGCTGTAAAAATTAAAACAGGTACTATTATTAAGTATTTGGATTTCAGTATTTTTGTTTGTAGAATCATAATTTAATGAAAACGGCGACAAGGTTACAAGGTTAGGTTGAATAGAAACAGAGTGCGGGTTGAATATATTTAAAGATTTTATGTTTTTTTGTGCTGTGAGGGTCTCCTATTTCTGTTTGCGAGGGGTGACAACGGAACTTGGCCTTGGAAGATGACCTTGGAGCATAATTATAAATTCGCTTTAATTTGTAATCAATTAGTCATACTTCCGCGTGCTTCCGAACCATTTTACAATCATCATCATCATGGGGTGCCATCTTCGAAATGAAGTAACAGGACTACTGCTTTTCTCCAAATGACCACTACCATCACGAAGCTGGGGGACGAGGGGGCGCAGCTCCCCAGAATGGGGGGTTCGAGGGGTGGAGCCACCCGCCATCAAAAAACAAACTCCAAACAGGACGACACATACACGGTAGGTTATGTTAGGTTCCCTTGTGACCACTCGCAGACAGAAATAGGGGACTCGCACAGTGGGTCCCCGTCGAATTAACCTACATTCAAGGGGATTTTAATGGAGCTTTAATTATTAACAATGAACTAAGAGGAACACTCAGCTTTGCATAAATAAATAAAAATTGCGGGTTGAATAAATAAAGACAATTATTGTACCTTTATACCTTTTTCTCTTTCGCCATTGTACGAAAATTTTAAGCCATAGAATAAAAATTCTAAGTTAAACAATTTTTTATGCATGTCACTATTTGCTTTATTTAAAGCTCTCAAAATGTGGCACAAAGTATGTTTTTCATGACCATGTTCAAATTTTATAACACCTTAGTTAACTTTATATACAACCTCATTGTATTATTTAAGAAAGCCTATTTTCTAGTTTTTATCCGCCGTTAAGTGTTCGCTTAACAATAAATACAGTTACCAAAACAAAAAATCGATGCCAGTTTAAATAAAAACAAAGCTTACAACTGATTATAAAGCTGCCATTTTCTGCTTAAAACGATACTTTACTGTAGCTGCCAACCTATTATTTTTGCTACCTGCTTTAATATTTTTTGAAACCCTAATTCAGATTAATTTGTCGCCGCGTTAAATACATGCCTGGGAAAAGTACCACATCTGGGACGGGTCAAGGAGGTGGAGGCAAAGGAAAGAAAAATAGGGAGATCGAAGAGCTAGTGCCCGAACCTAACATCATGGGCGAGACCAAGGCTGCAAGGCTTCGCTGGCTCAGCCACGTGGGGAGAATGGGAGAGGATCGGGCCGCTAAAAAAGCTTACGTGGGAAGGCCGAGTGGAAAACGACCAGTCGGTTGTCCCAGGTACAGATGGGGTTACGAAGTTCGGAAAGACCTGGATGCCCTCCAAAGAGCCGATTGGCACGAAGCGGCACAGAACAGGGAAGAATGGAGAACTCTCGTGTCCTCTTGGGGTGGCTGCGAACCAGAGTAGTAAATACGTTTGATGTGGAGCTGAAAACAAATTTACCTGCGTTGTTAACTCATACATACATACATAACATCACACCTCTTTCCCGTCGGGGTAGGCAGAGACCACAGTCCTCCACCTGCTACGATCTTGACATACTTCCCTTGCTTCCTGTACTTTCATCAATCCTTTCATACATGCTCGTCGGTTTAGGGTACGTTTAACCTGGCCCTTATTCAGAACGTCCTGAATTTGGTCCTGGTACGTTCGCCTAGGCCTTCCCCTTCCAACGTTTCCATTCACTGTCGCCTGGTAGATCTCTTTCGTCAATCTTCGTTCATTCATCCTGTACCATTACTTTCGTCTTGCTTACATTTACTTTCATTCCTTTCCTGTCCAAAGCCACATTCATCATTGTTACCATCTCCTGCAACTCGTCAGCAGATGACGCAAGTACAACTTGGTCATCAGCGTAGAGAAGACATTTGATGAGTAACTCATTCATTCTCAGTCCACACATACTCTCTTAACTCACGATTGTTAAGATTGAAAATGTCGGTAATAATATAAGAAGGCGAAGTAAAATTCTTTAAAGCTGAAATTGCATGTATTATGAAACTCCTCTCTGCTGTTGGCTCGTCCTATAAACTCATACCCGTGTTCAAATAAAACTCATAATAATTAATAAGGTGCCAATTGCTAAACTAAAATAAACTGTAAAATTAATTTATAATAAATAAATAAAGTTAGCACAGGTAAACCAAATTTTTTCAGAGACTGTTTACTAGACTTAAATAAAAAAAATATTTTATATGCCTCTGTTGACTAGGAAGACTGCAAGCAAAGCCTTTGCCGTCGTGACGTAAGACTCGGGTATTTTATGGCTGGCATCCGACGAAGGGGTGCACAAAACAAAAAATATAAGCGTCGTTATATTCTACAGGTGAACTTCTGTGTTACAAATGTATATGATCTCGATTGTTCAGCCTATAAATGGCCTATAAATACATTTTGCAATTTATTATTTATTTCATATTTTTTTATACATTTCAGAAAGTGTACATAGTGATAATTGTAATATCAATGACCTAGTGCAGGTAATCTAATCTACGCTAAAAACAGCCCAGAAGGATCTTGTGGATATAGTAAAGTTTGAGCGGCAGTTCGGCCATATCAAGAAGATGGGGAGAAGAAGATGCGAGAGCAGGTAATATTTTATACTATCATTACATTTGCTAGACTTTTAATGGATTAAACTGCATAATTCAACAATCTTTGGTTCGTCACTGTAAAGTAATACTGGGATTTCTGAAAAGGCGACAGCAAAAACTTTTTTGAATCCCTACTTCGGCTTAAAAACTTCATAGAAGCAAGCGGTCCAAATCTCTTTGGAAGTAATCATGGATTATTCACATAGAATACTCTGTTTCATACTCGTATATTCTATGATTATTCATGATTCAAAACAGTGCATTTTATAGAGAACTGAATGGCGCGAATTATTTTTTGTTTCGCTCGCGCTAGAAAAAAGGCAAAATTGGTGATTGATTAAAAAAACTTGATATTTTTTTTAAATTTTATAATTAACGTGCAGGTGATCTACGCTAAGACCCATAAAACAGCCCAGGAGGTGAAGGATCTTGTGGATATCACGAGGTTTGAGCGGCAGTTCGGTCACGTTCAGAAGGGGATTTTTGTAGAATTTTTTCCGAAAACATCGAAGTTGTAGAGCAGAAATTTTGCGTCATAACACATTTTGAATCATTACTCTGAAGGTTTTACTAGACTTTGATACTATCCATTAACAAATATTTTCTCATTGTTTGGATTAATTTGTCCGTATCCTAATGATACTTTTTTTTTTTTTTTTTTCGTAAGCATACAATTCTAAACAAAATTACTGTATTCTCCCAAACTTCGTAGAAGTTTATCGGGAGAGTTGCTGCGCACAGTTTTTCATGTATACTTAATCCTTAAGTGCATATAGAATTAATTAAAATAAATATTTAACAGCTTACATTACTGGTTTTTATACAATATATGTAGCAGATCTAGAAGATTGATAAGGAGAGAAGCTAACCTGACTATAAGTTATCATTATCTAACAAATATTTTTTCATTTTTCCCTTAACTATACTTATAGATCCTACGATGTTTCTTAATTCTAGTGGTAATTTATTAAATATATTAGGAATTATGTAATGTTTTGTCCTTCTACCATATACGTTATTTGTACTTAAATAAGCACATGGCGTAGGTACTTATCAAATTTTGAAATCCCTACATAAGCCGTTGCATAATTCATCGTGCCTACCCTACATTCCAGCACGGCCCTTATTGTGATGCATACGATATTGTAGCAGCACCTTTCGGCATCGGTAAAACGTGAGCGAACCCAAAATTTCGAGGATCGAACGAATAATTAAATCGGTGCTTTGTCCGGTACAAATTAAGCCAAAGCTTTGTTGGATGTGTAAAGTCGTATTACAAAATTTACTTCATCATAAAAAACTATTATACAAAAACACAACGAAATTCCTAAACTGTTTTGGAATTTACATCTATCCTTGCAGAAAATAAATGTACGTTTCAAAATAGTGAATATCTGACAATACTGACCATAAAATACTTGCATTGCAAAAAAAAATACAAATATCGAAACGGATATCACTTTGACTTGTTGTCGTCGGCACTGAGTACAGCTCTACGAGTAGAACGAGCGGAGAGAGCCGAGAAGAAATCGACAGAACTGGAGAGAAGTAGACAGAAGAAGAGAGGGATCATGTCCAGGATAAGTTACTTGGAACTCTCTTGAAAACGGAGGAAGTGAGATAAAGGAGGAGAAAGTAGAAGTTGTGGAAGAAGAAGTCATTGGTAAGTTTATGTCTCAATAAAATATGATTTATTACTACCATCATTGGCACTGTCCGCTTAGGCAACTTTTCCCTCCGACTGTATCGAATTATTACTTCGTAGAGTCATGGGGTCCCATATTCCGTACAACGGTTTTTTCGACGGAGTAAATAGCCCGAATTCATTTGGCCCTTTTGTTTCTAATAATTAAACCAAATGTTACTACTAGGTTGGTAGGTAAAGGTGTAAACTATGACATTAATTCAATTTTAACATCCAGATATCAATTTATTCTAACAAAATACCTTATGGTAAAAATAGCCCGAACAATTTTCGGCACTAATTCGTTCTATGACGTGAGGCATCTGTACTAGTATAGTATTATATTATCGGTGGTAGTGTACACCTAATGAAGCCTGTTTGTAGTAATGGAATTAAATTAACTTAAATAAATAATAACAAAATCCCAGGTTGGCTGCATCCTTGATACTGCCGTAAATTTTACGTGGGTAGGTACATCCAAGAGCACGTGAAGCTAACCTACGTCCTCACCCTTCCTCCCCCGTATCGCTTCCCCTCAAGCCCCTCCCTCGTCCATCTCATCCCCCTCCTCTCACTATATGACGGTAGTACCAATTATTTTCACAATTTTTTTTTTTTTTTATTATATCCACTTTGCACGAAATGATCGATGACGCTATTTAGTTTAGCTGATGTCATTAAGAGATTTTTAATAGCCAACAATAAGTAAATGATTTAGATTTGTTTTGACCGCCCCTAACGAAAGCATAGACGTATCTACGTTAAAAACAGGACTGCCTTACATCCTCTTGACAGTTTCGCTATTCGGACCACATCCTGAAATGTGGTCCGTACTACGAACAGCTTTCATAATTTCATTCAAGTGCGCCATGACGTAACAACTTTTCTCCCCGACTGTACATTACCGAACCTGCCAGGTTCCGCATTGTCAGACTAACGTTTGTAGATGTGGCCACTACTTTCGCTAAAGTTGCTTATTTCTTGTACTCGAAGATGCAGGATAACGTGCAGTACCCTTCGAACCAAACTCGGAAATAGAAAAAGGGGTGATACTTCCCCAATAACGTAACCTTACTTACGTGATTTGACAAAGGCGCAAACATACAACTCATGATTGTATTTCTTTTCTTTTCAGTTGAAGAAGAAGAAGATTTCCGACTCGTAAACGAGGACAGCGAAACAATGAATGTGGAAGGTAAGCCATACGGGGGTGTTTTATTGGGTCCTTACCTTACCTATGAAGTAAGACACTTTCCGTTGAATGTTCCACAAACATACAACTCATAATTGTATTTTCATCCCATCTATTCGAAAATCGCTGAACGGTTCGTCAATAAAGGCGAACAAAATAGCTGTTTTCTGCAAGAGACTTTCGTAGCGGGTAAAAATGGGATTTAAAATTAGAATTTGAATTTAGGTCCACCATAGGGATATCTTAGGTCAACCATAGAACTCGAACCAATATATTGTATGAAAAATGATACTGGCTGGTTGCACTATTAAAATGATTATGAATATAAAAAAACCGGTCAAGTGCGAGTCGGACTCGCGCGCCGAGGGTTCCGATATACCTATAGTATTTTTGGAAGCAATAAAGTCCATTTTCAGGACCGCAAAACTAAATTTGTTTGTAAAGGTTTTTTGCAGATTTCTGAAAAACTGTGCAACTTAGAAAGATCGTTTTATTTTTGCTGTAAAGTTTATATAAACTTCTGTCAACTGTAATTAATTCAGATTTTTCCTTACTCAAACTTCGGAGATAAGGGGGGGGGAATGGTATTTTTCTTGACATTTTTCATCATAACTTTAAAACTAAGAAATTTAAAAAAATACAAAAATATATTTTAAAATGTACAAGTAAAGCCCTTTCATATGATACCCCACTCGACCTAGTAGCGACAATTTGAAATTTGGCCCCCCCTATTTTGGCCCCCTTTATATTAATAATCATACTTTTTTCAAAATTTTTTCTTGTGCAATTAAGTTGGGCAACTATATTCTAAAACTATTCCAAATTTCAGGTTGATAGCATAAGTGGTTGCTGAGATATAGAGGTGTGACAGACAGACGGACAGACAGAGCGGCACCATAAGGGTTCCTTTTTTTTACCATTTTGGTATCGGAACCCTAAAAAGAAATATACTTGAAATGTAAACAAGACTACCAACCAAAGAGGTTCTGTTCCTAGTCGATACAAAAATGTCAATAAAATTTTCAGTGGTTACAAATAATACTTAATATGATTTTTAGTATTGTTTCATCAAGTAATAATATTGTAATGGTATTTTTTGTTTAAAATTAATGACGAGTGTGACTTAATGAGCCTCTTATTATTTTCTCTTAGAGGGAGATGAATAGTATAGTGTATTACGCGGCAGCAAAAATATTTTTACCTTGGGCGACCTATTGAATCCCTCGCTACGTTCAGGATTCTACTTTAGAATCCCTCGCCATGCTCGGGATTCTACTCAAGAATCCTTCACTTCGCTCTGGATTCAAAATAGCACCCTCGCCTTAAAAATATTATTTTACAGCCTTGTGATACAATCTACTATTCTTTTCCTTTCAGTTGAAGAAAAAGATTTTAATTTTCACCTCGTATACGAGGAAAATGAAATAATTAATGTGGAAGGTAAGCCATACAAGGGTGTTTTATTAGGTCCTTACTTTACCTACGATGAATGGACGGTCACTCGGCGCGTCATAGCATGGGCGCCAACAACCTATATATGATTACATTAGATTAGATTTCTTTATTTCATATTATCACATTCAAAATTACATGATTGTTCAGATGTCAATGAATAATATGATCGTCAATAATATTGGAAATTAAATAAAAATAATTCAAACAAAATAAAAGTATGTCAAAATACAGGTAAAACAAAGCAAATTCATAGTAAGTAATTACAATATTTAATGTCAAAATAAATGAAGAAATTAAAAAAAATTAAAAAGATGAGATGAGATGGCACGCGGTGTCTCTCGGGTGTCTTCATTGGAAACTTCAACACTTTCTCAGCCGAAACTAGTTTACTATTATATATTCTGTGGCCGATTTAGACAGTTACGAAACAGTGAAAATGGCAGATAGTTAACCCGGACACCGACCAAACCATACATGCAAAAAACTGCCAATTTGCATCAGTGTTAGGGCAAGACACGTTAGTATTATATAGTCTAAGGGCAAGACAAATAAACAAATTGGGCTGGGCACACACGTTCAAAAGGCAGACTAATGCAATTTGCAATGCACAGGAGCAAGTGCGCTGTGCAACATTCACCCCTTTTTCGCCAACTCCCTCACACATGCACATTTTAATATTTGCATTTCTGTCTCGCATAGACTCACCCTATAACTTTCAATTTGGATTAAGCGTTGCCATGACAACCGCCCAAAACAACCTTGTTTGGATAAAGCGCCAGAACATATTGATCTCTTAGAACCCTTCGATCAAGGTCGGAATATTTGAGGACTCAAAATTTTAAGGGTCAAGGGAAATTGGTCAACGTCTGGCTGAAGGCGAGATTAACAATGTTCTCTCTATTAAGGAAAATGAAACGTTAAATGGACGGATTAGGGTGTAATTTAAAGTAATTAATGATGTAAGGTGCGAGTGTGGGTTTTCCAGGGTATGGGGAGATTTGTCTCGAGGTAGTTTATGTTTATTGCCATACTAAAGTATGGGGAAGGTTTCAATTGTTTTGGTGGCCGTAGAGTGGTTGGCAAGAGAGCAGGTTACGAATGTTAATATTTATGTTGGCAATTCGTAAAAATAATCCATTGATTTTCTGAACAAATCATTTTTGGAAATTATACTTTCAAGGAATAAATAGTAATAGTGAGTAAGCAATCACCCATCTCTTGCATAGACCGTCACAGATATTTTAGGAGTTCTTTGAGATGTGTAAGTCTTTTGTTGTTATAACTATGAAAAAAAGAACAACTCCAATATTTTTCCTTTAATCTAATTTTGTAGTATTATAATTATAATTTCTTTAAAGTACTAAGGGCGAATAAATTTAAAGAAAACAATAGACAGCACCGAGAGGACCCATTTCGGCATTATGATGTCAGAAATCGTCGAGACATTGTTGAAGGGAAGCTGAAAATCAATTCACTTGACAACAACGCCGAGGGGAACACACTTCGCACGTTAAAGAAAAAGAGGGTAGTTTGTTTTCATAGATCTACCATTATTCATCTCATGCACATATTTTTCTTTTCATCCTACATGTAGGATGGAAAGAAAAATATGTGAATGGGTCTTATATAGGGTGACTTTTAATTAGTTCTTGATAGAAAAAGGAATGAATGTACTCATGATACTGAACAACTTTCCCCAAGGAACATAGGTCGAAATACGAAAATCAAGTTTTGACCTCCCATAGAAATTGCATCAGCTGATAGCGCATTTTGTATGGGAGGTCAAATTTGGTTTTTCGTATTTCGACATATGTTCCTTGGGAAAAGTTGTTCAGTATCATGAGTACATGCATATCTTTTGCTATCAAGAACTAATTAAAAGTCATCCTATATACGATCTAGTCAGAGATATACTTCGAATGTTTGAACTAAGTATATCATGAAGATGGTGGAAAAGAACTTACCACATATGACAGTACCTATCAAGAAACTTGCTTTAGGTTAAGGCTCATATTACCTTCGATTCAGTGACATAGAAACTGATAGGGCCATAATTGAGTGACGATAGTAACAGTTGATGACGAACTAGGCATACAGTTTTTTCCAAGTAACATGTCAGAGATTATTCTGGAAGTCAAATACAAATGACTGTTTTTAGTTTTATTAATATATTACCAAAAATCTTGATATAGATTGAATAGATTAATTGAATAGATTGCATCTGAACATCTGAATTTACAACGAGTCAAGAATACTGCGAATGAGAAGAACATCACATACAAATTTTGTACATACTCGTAGATAAAATTCAATTTATTAACTACTGAGTCCAAGTATAACTAATTGGGAGAAAGCAAGTGAAGCTAGCGATGCCGTGACCAGAACAATAAAGACAGAGAAAATCTCTCAAGGACCGGCCGTTGTAGATTCTTCGATAAACACGAACGGTTTTATTTCCAGCTTGCTGAAACCTACACAGTACGTAAAATTGCAATTTCGCAAAACAAAATTATATGGTAAAGTGCTTCCAAGAAACCATTTGACCCTTTAGCTATAATCAACTGACGACCATAAACGATAAAGTTACAGAGCCTTTGTACTCTAAAATCTCTGAATCTTCAGATTTACAGCCGGATCAATTTAACAAATAACAAGGCCTAAGACATTACATTGAAGACGACATTACCACATAAAACAAGAAAGGACAAAAAAAAGGATCTGGGCCAAAGCAAAGGTCATAGCTTTAGAACTACATTCGAAACAAAGCTGGTTTAATCATGTTAACATGTTCTCGTCATGTCCCAACAAATGAGGATAAGGGGAGTGTGATATATTATTTAGCGGATATTCCCGTCCACTTTTCCAGTGACCTCAAAAGACGCTTATATTCGGAATTTTATGTATTGCTT
This sequence comes from Athrips mouffetella, assembly GCA_947532105.1. Lineage (NCBI taxonomy): Eukaryota > Metazoa > Arthropoda > Insecta > Lepidoptera > Gelechiidae > Athrips > Athrips mouffetella. Next base: position 8,305,490 of record OX383959.1, read on the forward strand.
TGACACAAAATGTTACAATAAGAAATTTCTTGACTCACGGCAAACGATGTCAATATTAATCATTATCTTCATTGCTTCATATGTAACTTTGTTTTACTTTGTTGCTTTTACGTTACTTTCTCTTATTTTGTTGTTTGATTGAGATCGATCTCGAAGAGGGATCTTGAAAAGGGCTCACCCGAAAGGCCGGACAGCTGGTTTAAAAGTACTCTTCCCTCATGTGTAAATTAGAGCAAGTGCCAAAACAGCCATTGCCTCAATTCCAACTCCATTCCCTTCCATGGCACCCTAGAGACGCTGAATCAGGTGCGGCTCTGTTTGCTACGAAACCTACTCTATTATTTACCGATATTTTACGAGCACAATCGTCTGACTTGAATTATAGAGAGGGTGTAGTCGACTAAGCAAGCTCTGAAGGCTTTCAAGTAAAACTTGGTGCAATATAAAACAAGACTTTTTTTATAGACAATGAGCTTGCTCGTGACTGATTTAGCCCTGAGGTCAGAGATGAGGGCGAGAAGGGAACTTGAATAGATTAGGGTTACATTAACTAGGTATTCATAAAATTTATCGTTTTGTTAGTATTCATAAGTACGATTTCAAGATGTGTTTTCATCTGAGTCTTTTGGACAGTTTACTATTATAATCTTTGGGTGGGTGCCGGGGGTGGCGGAGTAGGTATTTACCTGCGAAGTGACATCTCGGCTACCGTGGTCAGTACTTCTCCCTCACAATATTCTGGTTCTCTTGAATATCTTTTCCTAGAAGTCGTTCTTCATCATAGGAAAGTAATGCTTGGTGTGGTGTATAGCCCTAATGATAAAGTTGACTACTTTAGTTCTTTTGAATCAACACTTGAGCATCATAGCACTCTCTATGAACACTTTATTATAATGGGTGACCTAAATACTTGCATTCTGAAGGACGACCATAGGTCACGTAAACTAATGTCACTCTTATCTTCTCTTAATTTAAACATCCTCCCACTGTCACCAACACATCATTTCCCAAATTGCAGACCTTCCATGATAGACTTAATTATGACTTCGAAACCTGATTCCGTCATATCACATGGACAAATGACAGCTCCCTTCTCTTATCATGACCTCATTTTTCTTTCTTATAAAGTACGTCCTCCCAAAATTAAAAGTAAAGTTATTCTTCAGCGTAATTTTCGCAACATGGATTTGGATCGCTTGAGGGAGGACGCTGAGAATATTGAGTGGTCCCCAGTTTTGAAGGCCGATAGTGTGGATGCCAAGGTAGCTGCTTTTGAAATTATACTTACCAAACTTTTTGATTCTCATGCTCCGGTGCGACCTGTGCGTGTGAAGCATGCTCCTGCTCCCTGGCTGACGCCAATAATTAAGAGGGTTATGGCAAAACGGGATAGGGCTAAAAGTCGATATAAAAAAGATCCTAGAAATGATAACCTGTCAGCGTACAAAAAGCTTCGTAACATCTGCAACAGGATGTGTAGGGATGCAAAACGCCGCTATATCCATTCTACTCTTGAAAACCTATCTCAGGCTCTTACCTGGAGGTTCTTAAAGTCACTTGGGGTAGGTAAGGCCATGGATACTTGTAAAAGTACCATGGATGTTAATGATTTAAATAAACATTTTTCAACTCCACCCGTAATTCTAAATGACAACACTAAGTTATCTTCTCTCATATATCTTTCGAACCTTGCTCTACCTGACTGCACTCCATTCTCGTTCCAACCGGTCACTGAGGATAACGTCAAGAAGAGTATCCTTTCTATATCCACAAAGGCAGTGGGTGGCGATGACCTGAGTCTCGATATGCTTAAACCTATCCTGGAAGTTGTCACACCTCCTATCACACACATCATAAACTCTTCTCTGGAGGTTAATGTCTTTCCTTCCACTTGGAAAAAGGCTTATGTTATCCCACTGCCTAAAGTTTCCACTCCAACTTCCCTTTCTCAATATCGTCCCATCTCTATCCTACCGGTACTTTCGAAAGTTCTCGAAAGTGTCGTTCACAAGCAACTTTACTCCTATCTCATATCCAATAATCTCCTTTGTCCATTCCAATCCGGATTCCGCCCTTCCCATAGCACGGTTAGTGCGTTGCTGAATGTCACAGAAGACATCCGTTATGCTATGGATAATACTAAGTTCACGATTGTCACTCTCCTGGACTTCAGCAACGCATTTAACTCTGTTGATTATGATATTTTACTTGGTTCCCTTCGCTCTCTTAACGTTGCTCCTCCTGTGGTCGAGTGGTTTCGTTCCTATCTTCAAGGTCGCCAGCAATGTGTTAGGACCGACGACCAATCCTCGGAATGGTTGAACCTAACTTCTGGCGTACCTCAAGGCGGTGTACTTTCTCCTTTATTATTTTCTATTTTTATAAACAATATTTCTCGTGTTATCTCTTCTCCCTTCCACCTGTATGCAGATGATTTACAAATCTATAGGCACTTCTCTCCATCTGAAGTCAATGAAGCTGTGAGTGCAGTGAATTCAGATCTTGCTGCTATTCAGCTGTGGGCTGATAATTTCGGGCTTCTAGTGAACCCAAACAAGTCGCAGGCAATGATAGTTGGTAGCAGCAGACTAAGGGGTAGATTGGGGGATGCGTTGCCAAAAATATTTTATAACGGAGTCTGTATTCCCTACACGGACAAGGCAAAGAACCTAGGGATTATTATAGACCGTGACCTCTCATGGTCCGCGCAGGTTAGTGAGGTGAGTAGGCGCATGCATTATTCTTTTCACTCCCTTAAGCGACTCCAGTACTTCCTTCCCTTTCAAACTAAAATCTTGCTTGCACAAGCTCTACTCCTTCCCATTCTCGACTACGCTGATGTGTGCTACCTTGATGTGACTGAAGAATTGCTGAACAAACTTGAGCGCCTACAAAATCTGGCTATTCGTTTCATCTTTGGTCTTCGCAAATATGATCATGTCTCCGAATTTCGCGCTCAATTAAAGTGGCTTCCTATCCGACTTCGTCGTAATGTGCACATCCTTTCTGTCCTGTATAAGATCCTGAATGACCCTGCCACTCCTGACTATCTTCGCTCCCGCTTCCAACTTTTACCTCCTGATCCGCGCTCTAGGCGCGACTGCATCACTGCGATGTTGGAGTGTCCTAGAGCGAACACCAAATTCTTTTTTAACTCCTTTTCTTCCCAAGCTGTGCGACTATGGAACAAACTTCCAAAGGCTATACAAAGCAGTCCATCAATAACATCGTTTAAGATGCGATTAAGAGAGCACTACTTATCGCAATCATCTTGAGTAATGTATTTATTTTATGTATTATTATGTATCATTATATAGTATGTCTATGTATTATTTTTATGTATTTTATAAGTAAGTTTATAATTTTATATATGCCTTAATATTAATACTGTTATTAGGAATATAAGTATATTCGTGTGTAGTTTAAGTAGGTTTATCCCTATTATATATTACACTGTATTTTGAAATTAATTTTAATTTAAAAATGTATTTTAAAATTTTTTATCACGAATATTAATGCACATTCCTGTGCCCGCTTTAATGACACTCTTCCACACCTAATAGGTTGGCTGGAAGAGATCTCTTAAAGAGATAAGCTCGCCTTTGTAAACAATTTTCATTTAAAAACTGTATTTTATTTGTGTGCAATAAAGAATATATCTTTGCCAGAACACAAACGAACGAAACCGATACCAAAAATGCTACGATTACTATTGAGCATAATCCAAGCGAAGCTATATCATCAATTAGGGCGATGATGGTTTCAAACGTAGTATTACAAATCGGAAGGTTACAATTAATCATGATACCCCTGATACACCCTCTAAAGTGAGGTAGGTGTAGGACAGAAGCCCCCGTTTTAAGTCGAATGACAAGGTGTAACTTATTGACGCCGTGTATTGTGTTACATTATTGATTGATGGGTTCTGTAATAATCTATTATACCCCGCGTTAGGGTTTTCAATGTGGATACAATAACCCTTATCAACTTACTCTTCTTCTTCGTCGTTTCCTCATGGCTGAGGGTCGTGACCACCAAAAGTAGCCCTACGGGTTAGGGCTCTCCAACTTACTAGCGGCAGATAAATCAAACGCAAAACTTAACACAGCCACAGACGCATTGTACTACACCTACACTTACATAAACAGAAATCTAAACATCAATTTATTTTTATTATTTATTTGTACCAACCCATCTCTACCCGTGGGTGTCGTAAGAGACGACTAAGGGCTTATGAACCGGAAGATGGGCAACAGCATATTTCTGTGTATCTTATCATCTTACATACTGCGGTCACCAACAACAGCGGTCGCCAGCCGTAACGCTTACAAGCATGGTGACTATGGTAAATCCCCTCCTAAATTCCACGCGTTTTTGCTGGAGTTCTGGTGGGAGCTCCCTGTCCTGCAGTGGACGTTTCATGGGATGTGTCATCATTTATTTACAATAGGATTGCTCTTGAGACCTGAGGACAGAGATGAGGTCGATGGCGGAACATGCTCTTAGAGTTGTTAAAGTCATTTCTGTCCTAACTATCGACAACACTTTCATATAGCTTTGATTTCGCAGGATTATTCTTAGTAGTTTCTTATTTCACTTCAGAAACTTATTGAAGACCTGATCTGGTATTTGAAAATACGAAGACAAAATTGTAACAAAAGCAAAGTGACACAGATACAGGCGAAGCAATATCAATGTTATGCGGTCACAAACATCCAACGTATATCGATAATGTATGGAATAGACGCAGTTTGCAAATAGTCGAACTTGTCATTCAATTGTGTGGGTAGATTCGTTGGATCTATTGAATCGAGACACAATAGAAACTCTCCCTAGCATTATCGATTTGGGTATAGCCAAATTATTCCCTGCTACTTATGGGGAAAAAAAGTAGGTGAAGAGCGGGTATCGACTACACAGAGTGGGTTCCGTAGTTGAGACGAAAATAAGTTTAAAGTTAAGTATAAGTTTAAAATGGAGGATATACGGAAGGAGAATTGAAAGAGTACCAGAATTCAGAAAACCCCAAGGATTTACATAATAACCACTAACATCTGTCTAAATCTTGGAAGTTCGAGTTAGAGCAAGCAATGAGATATTCAAAACACTTAGCAACTGGATGGAAGTCGAAAATTCTCTAGACATGCATAACAAAAACCTACCCAATGAGTTTTCGTTGCCACACAAAGAACCCAAATAAAATCAACCCCTAGAAGTAGACTAATGGCCGTATGTCATACTTTTAGAGAAAATCATAGTGCGTACGATCTACCCAAAAAATGAGCATTATAATAACGGTTAAGGGTTACAGAAATAGGGTCGAGACTATTTGTCAAAGATGTCGTCACTCTCGAACTAAATAAATTTTAAATTAATGATTCGCAAAAAACGACAGTTGTGAGATGTCCCTAAGGATTTGTTTTATATGAGAACAACGTCATGAATTTTTAACAATGAATAATGATAATAGATAACTACAATATTAAAAATGTAGTTATAAAAAGATATAATATTTTTGCCCTGAAGATAGTTATGAAACCGGTCCCATTCATGATTAATATATCAGTATGAAATTTGAAATTGACTTATAATTCAAATAAAAATATACAGACACTAGAATGATTTTTTATGTTAATCAGACCAAAAAACTGAGCAACTAAAACATAGATCGACAATTGCATCGAATTGTAAAAACAAGAATTTCTTTAGGTTTTCCCACACAAACCTTAGTCCGTCGATAAAGTTTTTTTATACGACCAAATAAATTTCACTTTCCACGACCTATTTTTCAAGTTGTTTAGTATTATAGTCTCATTATTATAGATACTATATATTTTTTGCAGTTATATCAAATAAACTATACAACCAGTAATTCAATAAGGGTAGAACACCCCTAAAGATGTTTCGTGGATTCGTTTCCAGAAACGGAACCACTTTTACCATAGCAAAAAGGTCAATTTACGAAACGAAATATTCTATCATCAGCTAAAAGCGAATTTATTATGGGAGGCGAAAATATATACTTTCGTATTAGGACCTATTTAGGAAAAGTTGATTTGTTTTTGCGGCAGATTCACACCCTTTAAGGGTGTATAGTGTACCTGTCTGTTACATCTTATACAGGTACTAATACAGAGGCGAATATGCGTCTAAATTATAACTAAAAGTTATTTTATGTTATTTAAACAAATTTGTATACCTATGAGTCCATCCACCCCGCAGAGACACAAAATCCACAGCAGAAATCCGAAATACGTGCATCGCGCCCCGAACGCTCTCAACATTTTTCCAAACTCACATCGTGCCCCCCATGCATTTTCCACAAAAACTCGAAACTCTACACTGAAAATCCTGCCACATATTAATTACTAATCACAGGATTATTTCATTAAATTGTTAATCGGTCAGACTTTACATCCGTAGCTTTTTGTAATTGGATTTAAGGTTGAATGACAGCGAGCGTAAACACGTGTGGAGAAAATTGGGAACCGCGACACAGCCGCCCCGTGTGAAAGCTCGCGCGGTACTAAATACAACAAAGCGAGCGAATTTGAGACTACTGGACACGAGTAGAGAGACTTTAAAGTGGGGTGGGTGCTTCGTAGGCGCCACGGCCTTAAACGTGCTCGTAGCTCGTAGCGGAAAAGCCCGTTCAAATTGATCGTGTTGTGCAAAGTAGAACGATAACGTTAGAATAGTATAAAATGATTCGTTCATGATTTTGTAATGCAATACGAATGCAAATACAACTTTGTACTCTTAAAATCCCCACCCACTTTTGAAAAATCAAAAACACGATGTTGCAATACCTGAACTTTACCCAGTGCGACTTCACCGACTGCGACTAAAGTTTAACCCAGTTATTCACATCATTGAACTTTAAACTTTTGAGTTATTCGCATCATTACTTTAATAAACTCAAGTCTTGCGATTGTGAAATTTTATCTTCTTTCTTCGTTACCACCTCACAATTTTATCCTGTTTGAGTTTTGCGACTTCGTTTAATTCAAGTTTATTTATTTCAATTTGTAATTCATCATTATCATGGCTCAAACATTCGTTACAAGCTGTAATGTAACGAGAACGGAATATCTCATCTATTAAAACCCTATTTTCAAATATAGGCCCACAATTTATTTTAGCGGTTACAAATCCATTATGACCGCTGAAGGTATGACAATTTATAAATCGGAAGGTGCAAATAGAAAAATTGTATTAATGTTTCAAAAAACGTGATCAATGTTTTATATAGCCTGGTCGAGAGCTACGTCTTCATTCTGGACTTTTTTTTATCATAAATTCAAATACTCGTATGTTTTATCCACCGTCTGAAATGTCGGAAACAATTATTGCAGTTAGTATTGAAATGGAAAGACTGAAACGAATCAAATTAGTACCATATTTCCAATTTTTAAAAACACCCAGTCATTACGATACATTTACCAGACATCATAATAGACCTTATTATTCTTTCTTCCCATGCCGCACTGTTTGTCGATACTTGCCATGAAGACTCTTTTAAACTTGATGGTTATGATAAAGTATGATCCAGCAGTAGCTAATGGTTGGGGATCTGTCGCATATGTACGTCACAATCTTATAGATTCCGTGACAAATGAATCACGTGAAAGGTATGTTTGGATGATTTTTTTAACATCGATTTGATTGAAGAAATTCTCTGCTTTGGCCTCAGAACAAAAACCTCCTTGCTTCTTTGGCTTGGGCATTAGAACTACTGGTAACAAGACCACGTACTTGTATTTGTATTGTATTGTTTTATTTGGTAATAATAATTACATGTCATAAAGTTGAAAATAATAATAACAAAATTAACAATTAAATATAACAAAATAGGTACCTATATTACTATACTTAAATAATATGAAATTAGCATTTAAAGGCTAAAAAGTCCTTTATGTTATAAAATGCCTGCTCGATCAGCCAGCGCTTTAATTTAATTTTAAATAAATTGTCACTGTTGACCTCCGTTATAGTTTTGGGTATCCGATTGTAAATTGACGGACCCAGCTCATGCGTTACTTTAGACGATTTCGCCAGTCTGTTCAGGCTAGTGATCAAGTTCGTCTTATTACGCGTATTGTATGTGTGGATATCTTCATGTCTCTTATAAAGACTGTGATTTTTTCTCACATACAATGCCGTGTGTAAGATTACTAGTGACGGGAGAGTTAATATTCCTAGTGACCTGAAGTAGGGTTGCGCAGAGGTACGTATCGGCACACGAGCAATTGCGCGCACTGCCCGCTTTTGTGCTCTGAAAGCTCTCTCCCACTCAGCCGCATGGCCCCACATATCCACCCCATACTGTAATGCTGAGTGTACTGTGGCAAAGTAACACTTGCGAACAATATCGGCTGCCACGACGCGAGAAAGTCTCCATAGCGCGAAGCATGCACCGCTTAGTTTGCCACATAGTTTTTCAATATGCGACTCCCACTTCAAGCATCTGTCCAATTCGAAGCCTAGAAATTTTGTAGCTTCAACCTGCTCGATCTTTGTTCCGCAGGCGTGCACTCTCAGTGGTTTCATTTGCCTTCCAGACAGATCAAAGTGTAGGAAGTGTGTCTTGGATAGATTTATTATGAGACCATTCAAATGAAACCACTGTGAGACACAGGTTGCTGTCTCGGTTAGTTTGTCCTCGAGAAGTTTAAGCGATGGTGCGGTCACTATCACTGCCACGTCGTCAGCGTACATGAAGGCGTCCCCACTATAAATTGCGTCTGGGAGATCATTAAGGAGGAGGGAGAACAGGATGTTCGATACAGAGGAGCCTTGTGCCACGCCCATATCGGTCATGATGGCATCTGACTTGACCCTACCTCCCTGTGCAGCGACTATCTGTGCTCTCGCTTTAAGAAGGCTTATAAGTAATGACCGTGCCGGCCCTTGGATCCCATAGTGTTCCATTTTTGCGGCCAACACTTTATGGTCTGCGACGTCGAATGCCTTTGACAGGTCACAGCACAGGACTGCGACCTGCTGCCGGCGCTCACGGGCACCTACAATACGGCGGATTACCTCTCTGGCAAGCGAAGTCGTGCTATGGCCCACGCGATATGCATGTTGTCGCTCTGACAATGCATTAGAGGCAGTTAGGAATGCTGTCAATCGTGCAGAGAGGCCATTTTCAAATACTTTAGCTATGATTGGGATTATTGCAACCGGCCTGTACCCGTCAATGTTCTCCCTGCTGCCCTTACCTTTGAACAAAGGTGAAATTTTGCTCAATTTTAGCGGCGCTGGGAACACTCCTTCACGCATACAACGATTGTAAATGTTTGCCAGTATAGGAGCCAAAGTAGTAGCCGCCGCTTTTAATGTTAGCACCGATATATTATAGATGTCCTTAGTGGGTTTTTGCGCCACATTGCGTGTTATAATCCGATAGACTTCTGTCTCACTAAACGAATGCAGAAATATACATCGATCGGTAGGCGGGCGTACTGCCTAAAGGTCTGTGTATAAGGCAAACCAGACAGATGCCGATCAAATTTTAGGACATTTTTTTTATTCCTCTTTTGGATTATGTCAAAAACGACCTACAGAATCATTTGACTTTTTCATTTTACTTTCGAGCGGAGCGAGAAAGGTATTGTACCTATATCACTTATACATCATAAAAAACAAGTCTCCCAAAAATGTCCGTCCGTCGGTCGGTTGGTCGGTCGGTCCGTCGCGTCGGTCGGTCTGTCCGTCACGCTTTGGCCTAGCGGCTAAACGAATGGTCCGATTGACACCATATTTTGAATTTAGAAGTTTTATCCAAATCTATCGAGGGGTTCTAAGTGGTTTCTTGCTGGCTCTCATTTTGAGGGTAGCTGTCATACAACGAAAATTAAAAATTAAAATTTTCACAAAAACGGCTCAAAGAATCTTGATGAAACTTTGCATGACCAAGCATCTCCATGTAAGATATCTTGCGCCACTATCAACTGATCTGTGTAATTTCATATAAGGGGTGTTCCTGTACCACCAAATCGTAAATATGTGATTTACCTAAAATTGGTTCCACTGAGTTTATTAAAATGTTCTATAATATTAATCCTGGATTAGTTGTCTCAAACAAATTGAAATATATATATAAATCTATAATATTAAGCCTGAATGGATATTCTTTATGATTTTTTTGAATAAAATTTAGTACACAGAATGAGCCAAAAACGGAAAAGGCTTGCTCAGTAGACTAAACTGAACAATTATCCATAAGGAACATGTATTGAGAAAATTAAAAAATCTTCATGCAAGTATCCTACGGCAAGTGTTCCAGTCTACTACCAAAAGTTAAACATGTGATTTACTCGAAATCGTTTGAGGTTTGTTTGTTTTAATGTTTAACAATTTGAATTCTGAATTTACGAGTATCTGTATATTTCATTCGAACTTTTTTTTGGAAAAACGTAAATAAAAGTTGGTATTTCCATACAATGTGTATGGCATTACAAATTTAAGTTTCCGGTTGATAGTTTTTCCTTGAGTTTTGCGAGAAAGTAAGTGCAGTGCTGCTGTACCATTTGTTTAATATTTCACGAGGGAGCAGGTGGACCATATGCTGGTGAGTGGTCACCACTGCCTAAAGCGGCTGAATTTTACGCTAAACAGTCAGCAAAGCGCGTTGTCCACACTAAGAACTAAATGGTATGTCTCATATTATATGCCGGTAATTTCACCAGCTCCCTTACCCGAACCGTAACGGGCAAGACAGAAATAGGCAAGGGGGTGCTACTTCCCACACTATTTATTTCTCCATGCCGAGACGGACTTAGCACAATAGAAGACCTTAAACTTGTCCTAAGATACAAAATTTTCGACCCGTGTGCCTTTCAGAAAGTCGTTCAGTTTCATGTTCTGAGCTACATACTAAAATTTGGCCATTGTCCAAAAATAACCAGGTAGGTATATTACCACTGCAAAGCAATGATTATCAACAAAATTTCCGCGCTTCGAAAGGCACGTTAAGCCGTTGCACGCGACTGCTATGTAATCGTTAATGAGCCATGTCAGAGACCTTTGGCGGCTCAACAACTCTTGACACCAGGGTTTGTGAGGTGAGGAACATAATCATATTCAGCCAACATTCATTCATGCCATAGTAAAATCCCATTAATCATCAGCTGCAAAAAGATCTAGTTTTAAATAAAAAAACGTTGTACGTACCCACCATCAAAAGTAGCTAACCATTTCAGGTGCCCTAAAGAAGTTTTCAAATTATGGTGAGCAATAGTAGATTAGTAGCCAAGGGCTGTAAGGCATCAATTGCAGCCCGAGATATTTAGGCGCACGAGCGCAGCGTGGGCGCCTATAGTTCGAGGGTGCAAATGATGCTTACACGGCTTACACCCGAGCTAACTACTCTGCTTTACATCTCGATTGTGAGGTAAGTAGGTCCTTATTACCACCAAATTGTAGGTGACCAATTAGCGCTCTAGGGTAATAATATAGCTAGAAAAGCCCTAGGGCGGTAAGTAATTAAAAAAAACACTTCGAAAAAACCAAACATAACTTGTATATTAGTGTTGTATAAATAACTATGGTCATTTTGAATGTGTGGATTTGGACACCTGAAATGCTTAGCTACTGATGCTGACTGTATGCTACGGAGTAGAGTACCATAGTCATCACGCTTGTTAGCGTTGTGGCTAGCACCATGCACCGCAGTTGTTGTTGACCGCAGTATGTATGACGTACGATGAGGACGCTGCTACCCATCATGTATGGTTCAAACTCCTTGTCGCCTTTAACAACATCGGTTGGTATGGTTGGTACTATTCTTGGCACGGACGACAACATTCATCCACTGAAGGGTAAATGCCTTCTCCATTATGCTGATTTACATTGAGTAAGTAAAAACCGGCCAAGTGCGTGTCGGGCCACGCGCAACATAGGGTTCCGTATTTTTTTATGATTCGCAAAACAGGTGTTGACTAAGTATTTAATAACATTCATAACATAAAATGTTTACCTACATCCTAATACTATGCGAGGTCGTAACGCCTTATTGCTACTGCTATTTAAATTACTTATTTCCAGTTTTTCAGCTATAGCTCATTAACCTGTGAAGCTTACTTAGCTGTGATATTTTTCCTTTTAATTTCATCATATATACTACTACTATGATTTTTTTCACATTTCCATTAACAACTGTTTAGCTGGCAGGCAACAAAAAATTGCGCTTTCAAGCTGAATATTTCGCAAACGGATCCCTAAATCGAAAAATGATCTTCACTAACTCATATTAAAAGACCTATCCAACTATACCCCACACAATGGGGTGAACAAAAAAAAATTCACCCCCACTTTACTTGTAGGTACCCAAAACATTTTATTTCTTAGATTTTATTTTACCACTTTCTCGGCGTGAATGAAATACATATCCATACTAAATTTCAGCTTTCTTGTACGAAGGCTCTTTGAGCTAAGCTGCGGACAGACAGACGGACATGCCGAAACTATAAGGGTTCCTTGTTGACTATGGAACCCTAAAAATGGGTCAATAGACGTACATTGCTTGCTGCATTCAAGTTTTCTCGTAAAGACAACCTATTAAACAAGCAGTATATTTCTACTGACCCCATTTTACGGACTCCTTGTAAATGTAGCCAGCTGAATTTACATTCGGTAACTAAAAACGGATCAGTAGACGTACACTGCGTACTGCATTGAGTGTTTTCGTACAGACAACATAATGAACAAGCAATGTATTTCTACTGACCCCATTGACTCCGTGTAAATCTAGCCTTATCAGTCCTCACGTTGCGCAAATCGAGTTTTTAATGGACCCTACCCTACCATTATTTCGTACCATCTACGAGAAACAATAGTACATTACTGCAACGGTCGAAAAAGCGGGTATTGAGGGACGAAAGTGATAATGTGGGCAGAGGCGTTAGCCGAGGCCCACATACGTGATTCCATCAATACCTGGTTTCAGCCAAGGCTTGTATAGCTCGTAACTGGTGGTCTCCCCACTGCTCGTCTTCCTTTTGTTGACATCCTGCCCTGTCAAGTGTGCCGAAGTCCGGACCATTGCTACTTCAACCCTGCGATTTGTTTATCATCATTATCGACGTTTTTTCAAGATCCAATCTCGATGATTGGTACAGGAAAATGAAAAGGGAAAAGGCCATAATAATTGTAAGAAAAACACGCTTACCATTTAGTTCGATATCTGATGCCTGTCTTTTCATTCTTCCTCTATTTTTAACGAACTTCAAAAAAAAAGGAGGTTGTCGACACATCTATTACCCTAAAAGGGTTTTTTTTTTCACATAACTTAAGGGGATGCTCAGTTAACGAAAACTGAATATTTTTTCCAAATTAACATGATGTCGGGTATTGAAAAAAATCGGTGTTTATCTAGGTTTCATACAAAATTAAGTAAGTTCCAATGAAATTATAACTTTGTTAAAGATGTTCAGTATTTTTTATTGAGTATGGCCCTCAAGTTATGGAAATTGAAAAAAAAACCAGCTTGTTTACAACTTGTTGCACACGTCAATAGAAACACTTGGACTTTATTGCATGGCAATAAAATTGCAAATGTTTCCACTCACGTGCAATTGACCGTACCTATTGTATGTACGTATTACGAGATGGCAAAAAATAATGTTAAGAAAATAATCGACTTGAGAAACAATAGTACATTACTGCAGCGGTCGAAAAAACGGGTATTGAGGAACGAAAGTGATAATGTGGGCAGAGGCGTTAGCCGAGGCCCACATACGTGAGTCCATCAATACCTGGTTTCGGCCAAGGCTTGTATAGCGCAAACAAACAATGCGCGGATATTCGAATTCTTACATTAATTACTACATTTAATTCTTAAATTTTTCAGTCTCTTTTCTTTTCGCCACTGCAAAAGTTTTCATAAGATTTTAAATAGCCATGACAAACATGATATTTGAGGCATTATTTATAAATTCCATTGACTTATTCATTTTATGCACACTTACAACTTAAATTACACTAAATTAAATACAATAAGTTAATATGATGTTCTCACTAATAGTTTTTCAAATAGGGAAATTATTTTTGTCATTAGACGAGTTCAAAACTAGGACCCTGCGCGACAGATCATATCTTAGACTATATAATAGATCATATACTAGTTACTACGGTCTTGCGCGAAATAAACGATGTGTGACCTCCTTGTTCAGAATTCTTTCGTTGGTTGCCATCTCCTTGGTTACCATGCTTTGGAGAAAAAGCTGGTTCCATTTTGAAATTAGATGACAGAAATGAGTTTTCATGGTAGGTTTCCCGACCGTTTGACACGGAAGAAATGGATTTTCATACTAACTTTCCCGGCTTAGATTATGAATAACGGCAGCTTACTGCCTTTCCCGGCCGCTGCTCGCATGTTTTTTACCAGTACGGATACTTCGATTTTGCTCTAAGAAGGTTGTCAAAATAATGATTGAATTTCCAAGTATGTTTGAGAAAAAACATTTTTATTTATCAATATTGAGGGTAGACGTATAAAACTCCGCGAGTCGCGTTTCAAAGCTATTTCAATTATTGAACTATTTTAAGGATTTTACCAAAATAATTCCACTGCAGCTGAGATGTCTTCACACACAACAGATACGTAGGTAAAGTGCTTACGTACACACGGCCGCACATCGGTAGAAACACTTTTGGATCTTATATCTTGGTAATAGAGTTGAAAAAGTTTCTACCGACAAGCGGTTGACCGTACCAACCAACAGCTCTTAGGAAGGAGCTAAAACGTAGGTAGGTACTATAGAAATTCAGCTATAGACTACTTCTTCGGTGGAGGTCCCGTAGAATCCCAGTCTGGAATTTACGGAATCAATCAATTCACCTAAATAAGTTTAAAAAATTACTAAATAGTAATAAATTCTTAAGTAAATGAGTTAAAAACAAAATAACAAAATAAGGTTCATCATCATGACATCCCATAAGCGTCCACTGCAGGACAGGGAGGTCCCTTCAGAATTCCAGCGGGAACGCATAGTACTCTAAGGAGAGAGGAGAGTCCTCTCTTGGGATAGGAATTACCATAGTCACCACGCTTGTAAGCGTTGCGGCCGGGGACCGCTGTTGTTGGTGACCGCAGTATGTAAGATCTTACGATATACAGAAAGAAGCTGCTGCCCATCCTCCGGTTTATAAACCCTTAGTCGCCTCTTACGACACCCACGGATAGTGATGGGTTAGTACTATTCTTTGCCAGCACCACACGAGTGAGAAATAAGGTTGTTGTACAATTTTGTCTAATTGGTTACGTATATTCTTTATTGTACAATTAAAACATAGAAATATACAAAAAACAGGACATTTACAAAGGCTGGCTTATCTCTGCAAGAGATTTCTTCCAGCCAATTCATGGTTGTGAGAGAGAATGTTAATTAGCGGGACACAAGAGTGCATTGAAAATTGTATTGGTAGGTAAGTATGCAAAATAAATTTACAAGAAATAATGTTTGTCAATAAAAAAGCATTTAAAATGAATAAATTACCTACATTCAGTAATTTCGATTCAGTTATTTCCACCGGATCATTATTTGATTTGAAATTGAAACCTTCCCAATCCAGCCCAGCGATCACTAGACAATGAAAGTCATCATCATCATCATATCAGCCGAAAGACGTCCACTGCTGGACATAGGCCTCCCCTAAAGATCTCCATGACGACTATTGACGACCGGTCCTGCGCTGCTCGCATCCAGCGGCTTCCCGCGACCTTGACCAGATCGTCGGCCCACCTTGTGGGGGGCCAGCCAACGCTTCGTCTTCCGGTACGTTGGTCGCCACTCTAGAACCCTCACGCCCCATCGGCCATCGGTTCTTCTTGCGATGTGCCCTGCCCACTGCCACTTCAGTTTAGCGATTCTCAGGGCTATGTCAGTTACTTTAGTTCTTCTGCGGATCTCCTCATTTCTGATTCGATCGCGCAGAGAGACTCCGACCATAGCCCTTTCCATAGCCCTTTGCGTGACTTTGAGCTTTCTGATAAGGCCCATTGTGAGCGGCCACATCTCGGTGCCATATGTCATCACTGGCAACACACACTGGTCAAAGACTTTCGTCTTGAGACACTGCGGTATTTTGGACGTGAAGATATTGCGGAGCTTCCCGAACGCTGCCCATCCGAGTCGAATTCGACGAGTAACCTCTTTCTCTAAGTTGTATTTACCCAGCTGGACTGTTTGTCTCAGGTATACGTACTTATCGACAACTTCGAGCGTAGAGTCTCCAACTTTGAGTGGACTGGGTACAACAAGGGCGTTAGACATAATTTTCGTCTTATCCATGTTCATATTAAGACCTAATTGTTGTGAAACTCTACTGAGGTTTTTGAGCATCGTGCCGAGATCTTCCAGGGTCTCAGCCATTACGACAATATCGTCGGCAAATCGAAGGTGTGTCATGTACTCGCCATTGATGTTGATGCCAAGTCCTTTCCAGTCCAGGAATTTGAAGACGTCTTCCAATGCAGCAGTGAACAGTTTACGAGATATGACGTCTCCCTGTCTCACTCCTCGCTGCAATTGGATAGGTTTCGAGTCCTGGTCCTGAAGACGAACTGACATAGTGGCGTTTTTGTACAGATCGGGTAAGACAATGAAAAGACAATGAAAGTAAAGCTTAATAATTAGTAATAAAATTTATAAGTACTTGAAAATGAAGGTAGGAGACATTTTTAAAGATGGTATCCTTACAGTTTCGATCTATTACAAAAAAGGAATTATGTACATCAATATTACTCAAAATTCAATCATTGCTCACATGATGATAGAATTCTGTAACGAAAACCTAAAATAATTAGCTGCAGCAAAGGATTGATAAAATGCAACGGACTCACCTACGCAACGCACTACGAGTAAGTAACGGCTCATACGTGCTAATCCTTGTAACATATATAAACAAGTACTATGCATACTCGTAACACTTACCCGATCAAGGGATTTACGTAGCACTGAAATTGGCTCAAAATTCAAAGAAGAGAAAATTAGACTCGCGTCGCAACATGATACGAAGATTGTACGTACGAAGGCACACCGCACTCCGCACCGTCAAAAACAAAATAGTAAGGGTGATGAAGGACAAATTTCTATATGATTTGCTCATAGTATGGCCAATGAGTGATCACAAGGGGTATGTGGATGGAAAAGTCGAAAGCAGAAAGTTTGACTTAAGAACTTTGTTGGGGCTAGTTAGGAGATAAACATACAAAAGTCTTTGCCCCTCCGAGGTCCGCTCGAGGGGGGGGCGGGGGGGGGCACAAAGAAGGACCCGTTTTTTTTGTTTTTTGCTTACATCTCAAAAACGATGCGTCGAACGAAATTAATAAAAGCTGATAAAATTCTCTACAACTTTGGCTTTCACACTTTTTATCTATCTCTTATCTATGCCTAACTATGAGCTTCGACAAATGGTCGATTTTCAAAAATGTTTTGACTATAGTCTTACTTTTTTTTTTTTGCTTCATAACTGTTCTCAAGTGCTACCGTAGATTTCAGGATACACATCTAAATTAAAAAATGTTGACTGTATCTCCGGTCTCATAATCTCAGCCTCTTTCCTGGCCGTTTTTCGGAGGTCATAACTAGGCAACGATTGGAGATAGATTAAAAGTGTGAAAGGCAAAGTTGTAGAAAATTTTATCAGCTTTCATTATGTAGCACAACAAAATTTCGTACGACGCACCGTTTTCGAGATGTAAGCAAAAAACAAGAAAATGCGACTTTCCTTGTGCCCCCCCCCCCCCCTCGAGCGGACCTCGGAGGGGCAAGGACTTTTAGTATGTTTATCTCCTAACTAGTCCAAACAAAGTTCTTTAGTCAAACTTTCTGCTTTCGACTTTTCCATCCACAAATTATTCGTTGCTTAAGTTATCATGTCTGCCTCTTTGACTGATGATAAGGAGCATCCTCTAAAAGATACAAAAAATATTGGTGGACATCCACACCCCTGCATTTTTGAGGAATTAAGTTTTAACTATTTTTAAATTTGACAATGAAACGTACACCTGGCAGACTATGACTATCTGATGAAATACAATGTATAAAACCCCAGAAAAATGGTCTGCCACCATATTAGCCCTGCGTCGTAAAGTTACAGCGCTTCAAAATGCAAAAAATCACTATTTCGTCCCGTGATAATGCAGAGCCCTTCATGTCCGCCTCTTCGATTTTCTACATCTTCAGAAGTATTTTAAACAGGAGCCACAAGGACAGACAAAAAAAACATTATTTTGTATATTATTTTAATTTTTATGCTTTAACTCAACGCAGCGACGCACAGAAAAACTTGTAAGGACCAAATCGATTCGTATTGAGCTGATCTATCATCCCTATTAATATGAATCATGAGCAAATCATATACCCAAATTGCAGCCAGCACCCCAACTAAAATGGAAGATTCACTAGATTCTCGATTTGCTAGCACTTGTTATCTAAAGGCCCCATTATATGTCGCTGATTCAGCCACCGCTGAATTTGACGGATGGATTGCTTGTATTTATTTTACCTTAAAAATATTTTTTGAAACTGAATGATTAGTTAACAGAAAACTATACTGGATATCACAAAAATCTTGAATTGCACTTGCGTCTCAGCTATACAGGGTGTTAAGAAAATTGCGCAAAACCTCTCTGGTGGTAGGTCTAGACATGGAACTAAACAGACTTTTGTAAATTCACAAAAAAATTGCTCTTTTATACAAATTGGCTCGTTCAGCTGATCGATTTGTTTGAAAAATCAAAATATTTTTTGAGAATTTTTAAATCATAGAACAAAAGCTGTCAGTTTCATGTCCAGACCTTCCAAACGAGAGGTTTTGCGCAATTTACTTAACACGTATAAGTTTCCAGCCCAGAGCTAGATAGCGAGCTGATTAAGCGACGTGTAAAGGGGCTATAAGGCTCTCCGAGAAGGCACTGCTCTCGCAAGGCACATTCGAATTTTTACTAAAGTTTTTATTTTTATGTTTGTTTATTTTATTGCCGTATGTACATTTAATTATTATGATGGCTATTAAAAAAAAATCTTAAAATAATAAAGGGGAATGTAAAACACAACATACTTAACATGCATACTTTTATTTGTGGCGTTTCGTTAGTTTTATTTCTTACTTAAAATAATGTACATAAATCACGAAGAAAATAATTACACCTTGCTTATTTTTTACTTGTGTTAACAAAATTAAGTTTATTTCTTAGCCCCTATGAAATGTACTGTCAAGAAATTTAGCTCCTACGCGAAAGTCGATAATATAGGAAATCTGAATTTGTACAGCGACTTTTGATGCAGACTGTACCCATACGCAGCAAACAACTGTCATCATCGGAGTTATGAGCCTGTGTGAACTGATGAAGGTCAAAGTGTTTCTACCGACGTGCAGTCGACTTTACTGTAAGACGAGGCGCGGCATTCGCGGTTGCTTGAGCGTACAGACAACAGCAAGTACATCTTGATAGTTGCAGTGCTATAGTCTCTACGGTAATGAAATAAGAACGATACAAAGTCTAGTGTCAGCTCGATGTGCTCCTGACTGTACAACTGTAGTGAGACTTCACTTTTGTACAAAAATGTACCTTATGCGACTTTTTTCACAATATCGTGGTTATTTTGTCAAACTTAACGATATCTTAAAGTTATGGTCTTATATTAACTACAATATTATTCAGTTACAGAAGTCATATTTTTTCCTACTATTCTACAAGGCGAAACAGAAAGGGTAAACCAACCCTGAAGTATGTGATTCTGAACATAATGAAACTGAACAACTTTACCTAAAACACATAGGTCGAAATTGGTCACAGCTGATTCAGTTTCTATGGGAGGTCATAATTTTTTTTACCTTTGTTTCTTGGGGAAAGTTGTTAAGTTTTATGGGCAGATTTACATCCTAAAGGGTTGGTAGACCCTTTTCGTAATACCCTGTATACAATACATATTAATTATTATGGTTTTTCTATTACATTGCTGATGCTATGGTCCTTCCTTTACCTTAAAATGGTAACTTCTTAAATATTTAAAATGAGCAAAATAATGTAGGTAAATTTTATTTTTCATGTATATCTTTTATACAGCCCTCCATTCTGCTCACGAACAATTTTTTTTTTTACAAAGAAGTAACCACTTTCAATGTGTATGACTGTATTATATTTTTACCATACAAACTATCTTGGGATCTTTATACTAACTATGAAAATAAAAAGTCACAACCACGCCACACTCACCTTAAATCATTTTTTTTTTCGTTTATTTCATCCAACACTTACCAAACTATAGATAAACCGCCTAAATGAGTCCTCGCCCGCGGGGTACAGGGGCGCGGGGGTAAGACGACAGGCGGGGGAACGAAAGAGGTGCGGGCGGCGGGGCATTCTCATTCTCTACGCGCATCCCCCCCCCCCCCCCTGCCCGCACGTGCCCCGCGGGCGAGGACTCATTTAGGTGGTACTACTACTAAAACCAGAGAACATTTGACGAAAAGAATAACATTGTTTTACAAAATAGTTTTTTTTTTTGACAGCTTTAGCCGATTGTTTTTGACATAGCTACAAAATGTGTTAGCAAGCGTTGGAATATACGAATGGATTATACGTGTTTTTGCCTAGTCTAGTTTGTGAATGGTGTTTTCGACATAAAGAAAGCATGGTTAAGGCGAAAGGTGCCCTAAAATTAATTTCTTTAATTCAATTTTTTCCAGCAAAAAAGTCATGGAATAAAATTTATAGTTCCTAGAGTTGATTTTCAGTACACGATTGAATGAATTACACGACACTAATGTTAAAACAGGTCGAGTCGCGCCTGTAGTTGTGACTTTCGATTTTTACAATTTACATACATAGTTACTTATAAATCGTATTTTGAACCCAATAATATAATTTTCAACACATTTGCTCATAAAACAGCTCTATTTGAACTGCATTAAGGTCCATAAGCCAAAACCCATATTGGTGAACGCACACATGTCAGAATTTCGGAGTGAATGAAGTAAGACAAATATTCTCGCTCGCAATCATGAAACTATATAAGAGGCTCTATTCACGATCGGATCGAACCGCTCCGAATTTAGGTCCGCACCACGTTTTTGCCCATTGGCAAAATTGTCGTTTGGGACAATTCTGCAACGCTATTGGACAAAATGGCGGTCCGGAGCTAAATTCGGAGCAGTCCGATCCGATCGTGAGTAGAGCCTCTAAATGCGATTTGGCACGCGTATTTTGAACAAGTGTGGCTGCACCTTGAAAGATTTACACTAGCCTGTCTGTTTAGGTATTAAAATAATAATTTTGCATTGAATTAAAGTTTTACAAATAAGTTTTAGCTAAAAGAAGTTTGTGGAATCCAAAATATAAAATAACATATCTCAAAATTTTGCTCGCAGACAGGATTATTAAGATTATCTTATGTTAGTTTTTAAAACATTGTTCTCTAGAATTATAACGTTGAGGATCAATTAACTTATTCCTATTTATAAGCCCAATTTTATGGTACCTTATTGTTTTCAATTAGACATCTAAAAACAACTAATGGAATAAGTATCACTGTTAAAAACTATAATACATCAGTTACCTTAGAAAAGTAATATATGTAGTGTGCAAAAAGTCTGTATTTTTATACAACCTATTAAGCCCTAGTCACACAGAGGCGGTATGATTGTGAAAGAGGTCCGGGGGCAGACCTGCTGCGGGAAGAAAATACCGCGCCGCGACCGCTTTTCAATGTGACAGGGTGCATAAGAACTCATACTTTACAAAAAATACCGCCCCCGGAACTCTTCCGCTACCGCCTCAGTGTGACTCGGGATTCAAATGATGCAGAATCACCCTCAAAAGGCTCGTCGTACTTTTTTACAACCTGTAGAACAATGCAAAACAATCGACAGATAGCCATCTTAGAGTGAGAGCATCCTGTGATGGAAGGAAGGTGTGTCTCACTTTTTTATAATAGGCAAAACAAGCCAAGAAACAAAAAGGGACGACTTTTAAATCGTCTTTAAAATATATGTTTACTACAAGTCATATTTTTATCGTAGAATCCTCATTATATTAATTTTATTCGGATATTGTAATTGGACCATTATTCTGCATTGCACATACTAATATAGCCATATTACAGCTTTTTTATGCGATATATTGTAGCAAAAGTTATAATAATGTTATATAATACTTACATCTATAAGTGACGTTAACAAAATGTTAATAAAATAACGCAGATCATTTAAGGAGGAACCAAAATGAAAACATTTAAGGTGGGTGGAAGCACTTTGCTCAAAAAACAGGTCGTAACATGAATTTATTTATTACCGGCCAGGTTATCAATTCTTCAATATCATCGAGTGATTTATGATATTAAAAATTAAAAAATCTAAAACTACTTTCCATTCAACGAACGATTTCCCTTTGATTTAATTTTTTTGGTTGATATTGGCTGCTGCTGACTGATATTCAAGAACTCAACCCCTGCCGGGCTAAGATACGCACCGCGACTTGGTCGAGTCGCGCGCAACTGTCACTTTTTATGTATGGACGCGACGAGACATAACCGGTTTAGTCTATGAAGACTCGCCAAGTCGCGGTGCGCATGCTAGACCTACTGGACCGACGTTGCTTAACTTTCTTGATCGCAAAGAAAGAGCTACCGCCACTAGGAAACCACCATCTGGAGAATACGTTATTTTATTTACATCCTATTATAAGCTACTTTTGATCAACACTTAACGTAAATCTCTAAGGTTATTGTAACCATTTTTTGTGCCACAAAGTCAGCTCAAACGATTTGAAATAGGCACTTGAAGAGTTTCAGCACAAGTCTTTAACTGCATTGGTTTCTGCTTTTCAAAGAAGTACACTTCTGGAAAAAGGTTTTAATAGGATTGCTATTTTTAGCTAATTCTATTACTATTTTTATATAAATAAGGCTAATATCTAGCAAATATATAAACTTTTTAGGTGAGAGGAAACTGATACCAGTAGCACAGAACCCCTGACGTTCTGTGACCCTCTGAGGTGAGAATTTTAATATTCGATCCCTATAGCAGTTTTTGATACGGAAGAAATTATGGCTTATTGCGTAAATAACTAAGAAAAATTTTGACTTTACATCTTTTTAAGGGATGCATTATGGTAAAATTTGGATTACAAAATGGAGTCTGGACTTCATCTTATTCTTGATTTTATCATGATGCTACACTCTTTCGAGTAATACAGAAAGATGTTTCTTAGGTCAAAAATAAAATACATAATTAATTATATACAGTTGTTGCGTTGTTACTCGTAAATACTGTTCATCTAAAAGAGAAACATATAAAATTGATAAACAAACTAACCGTTTTACGATTAATGTGTAGGGTAAAATTTCTGTACCTAACGAATTTTGTGGTAAAAAAGTTCATAAACAGAGGCAAGAATTTATGATGTCACTATGCTAGTAACTCTATACAAAATCCATAAAACGGTTCGTCCTTTTTTTCTTTTCGTCGTATTGTTTATTCATATAGATGGAGCCGTTTTTTTAAAAAGATAAATTTGTTTTCCTTTTCTTGATAGATAGCGTAGGAAAATTTAACTGTCAGCTCCTTTTGCCTATCAGCCAAAGTCAAGCTGGACACGAAGACATGAGGCTTAGCAGTAAAGAATACAAATAGTAAGAAAAAAGTAAGTTTTTGTAAAACATTTAAAAGTCTGTCACAAATTGCTTTCCAACACAATGTGAACACACAACTAAAATGTGTAGCAACAGAGAACAGAAGAACCGCGGAAGAGAAGTCAACATTATCAGTCTAAACCTAGCCTAAAATTATACTGATTTAACAATAACTATCTCATTTTTATCGCACGAAGATGTGAATAGATAACAAACTTTTACATCTGCGGCAGGAATTCGATAGGCGTGGCGAAGTTGAAGTCATCGGGGAACAGTTTGGCTGCGAACGGATACATAAGCTTGTAAGATTGCCGGATTGTGACGTCAGCCACACCGGCAATATCGCCTATCTCTTTCTGGCTGCGTTTGTCTTCTGACGCCTGGAAGCAAGAAGATATTGATATTTAAAAACCTGAAAGATATTCAATAACCGTAACCAAAAACAAATTTTGTCGTAATTGTAATTTTTTTCGCATTAACTTTGTATTTTTTATGATCAATGGATTACTTTAGATGCATGCAATGCAATATTTTTTTTCTAAACCAACAATTAACCTACGTAATTTTTGTAACTTTTCTAAGATAAATTAGGACTAAAGGATCATACCTGTGATGCCATATAAATAGCAGCAGCTGCCACTGAAATAGGGCTGCGACCAGACACGATATCCAACTCTCCAGCTTTCCTCGCAATATGCGTGGCGGCTCTCTGGACCGAATTCGGTAGTCCCAGGTTTGAGCAGAAACGAGACATAAAATCTGCTGTCGTGATAAGATCCACTGAAGTCTCTAAAGCCTTCAATATTAACTTGAAGCACCGTCCTATTTCCTTCTTGCTTATTTTGCTTACAGCGCATATTTCTTTGAATGTACGTGGGACACCCTCTTGTCGGCACGCAATGTACAAGCAAGCAGACGCAATGGCGTCGTTCGCTCTGCCTTTTAAGTTTTTTCCGTCGTGTACCTGAAAGGCAGTGGGAAGTTTGAGCAGTTGTTTATGATGAAATCAGCACGACGGGTGAGCGGATGACGTATATGAAGCTACTTCACCCATTATCCCAAGAAATGAATGGCATGGCCTGCTTTGCATTGAGCCTCAGTCAAAATATGGTCAGTCTATATGACGAGGTCTTTATTTTTTGGTTGAAACTTGAAACATACTAAATAAGGACCCTGGGACCATCTGAGAAAACACACTTGGAACAGACATAACCTTAGATCAAATACCCAAAAAACTGGACTAACTGACTGAGTTCTGGCAACAGTTACGGTGGCTTATTTGATGGCCACATAGCACAATGGTCCGTCCGCACAGGACTAAGTGCGAAAACCATACACTTAACTAAGAACTTTTAGAACTTAGGACCCTGGAGAATATCACCATCATAACATCCCATCAAAAATCCAGAGTTGAACCCCTGTCCAACTTCAGCATTTCACGGCTCATTAAATTGTATAATGTCACCAGAAAATGATAAGAATCATAAGTTGATAAATTTCCTAGTAAGTTGATCAACTTTCGAAAAATAATAAACTCGTAAGAAATTCGTAGATCCATAGGTCCGTTCATCATCATCATCATAACATCCCACGAAACGTCCACTACAGGACACGGACAGCTCCCTCCAGAATTCTAGCTTCCGCTGAGAAAAACTGTGGAGGGGAAGTACCCACCTCGCTTGTTAGCGTTACGGCTGGCACCATGAACCGCGGTTGTAGGTGACCGCAGTAAGTAAGATGTAAGATACAAAGGAGGATGCTGCTGCCCATCCTCCAGTTAACCCTTAGTCGCCTCTTACGACACCCACGGGTATGTATGGGTTGGTACTATTCTTTGCCGGCACCACACGGGACAATTCAGGTCTGTTAGGTAAAGCAAAAAAAAACCTAACCAATCCCGAATGGGATCTACTAGAAAATTGATCAATTTACGATTCCGTATTATTTTCCGCTGACATATACTTACATATTCTAGAGGGGAAGTACGCACGGCAGCAAGCACATAGAAACAAAACCAGTATAAGCTGAACTAGCGCTACACTACAAACACCCGAAACAAGAGACCAGCTCAAGGTGTTTCCGCCGAAGTGCGGCCGTGAGTACCATAATCACAACTCTAGATAGCATTGCCACTGGCACTAGACGCCATGGACTGGATATTGATGATTAGGTAAGATGGTAGAATAACCCTGAAGTCTCAGTATTCTTCTGTGTGATTCTACTATCTTGTCTATCCTCTGGTTAAAAAACTCTCAGTCGCCTTTTATGAAACCCACGGGTACTGTCGGGTACAGACAGAGTAGTACTATTACACTGAGTAACTACTAACTAAACTAGTAGATTAAATGCAGTGTCTCACATAGTAATAGGCAGTATGATGAATGTACAATGAATGAATGAATGAATGAATAACTCTTTATTGCACACATTCAGGAATAATAATTAAAAATTACGATTTTACAATAAGTGGGCAAAAGGCGGTCTTATCACTAAAAGTGATTTCTTCCAGACAACCTTTTGAGGAAATCAGCAGCGACGAAAGACTGTAGTGTAGTGCACCAATATACAGTTACATATATAAATATTTTGAAATAAATATGTAAAAAATATATACCTACATACGTATGATTAAATACAGTATTATACATATATTCATTACAAATATATATATATATTAAACAATTTTTCAAGACAATACAAAGACCGATTTTGTACAGCTACATCTAGTGTTATGTGGGTCAACTAAATAGTATATAAATATTCATTTTAACATTGCATTTACAGATCTGTAGTTCAAGTGGCATTTTATAATGTTGTTCTTGTTAGTAGCGCTACTATTTATTAGATAAAAGTCAATAAAACCAAGTGGGAGGCTATTTGATGGCTTGAAAACTCTGAATACAGTAGCAATTTTCAGAATATACCAATGGCCTGTGTATGTTTTGTTGAAGGTGGTAAGGCTTTTGTGCAAAGTCCGTCTAGGTTAGTACCACCCCCTTGCTTTTTTCTAACACTGTGTTTCGGTTTGAAGGGTAAGGGAGCCAGTGAAATTACAGGCACACGAGACACACCACCTTAGTTCTCAAGGTGGGCAATGCGTTTTGCTGTCTTGTTAGTGCCAATAGTGCTACTAATAAGACAGTAGGTTCTATGGGTGGTGGTGACCACTTACCATCAGGTGGCCCACAAGCTCGCTTGCTCACTTGTTAAATAAAATAGGTAAAGGGGCCGGACTTCTAGTTCCCAACGGCAACTGCGACCTGTGAAGATCTATCGTAGCCATGGCCTGACCATGTCTACAAAATAACTAACCAATTTTTAGCACTTGCCTTATCATTTTCTTTATAGTTTTTTGGTGAAATAAGCAAGTCTTGCAACACAAAGTCTTATCCAAATCTTAGATGGGAACCTACCTGACATTCTAGAAAGACGTAGATATAAAAGCAACATAGTTTAATTCAGTTAGGTAGTTTCCTAGATCAAAACTAAAATAACATTAGGTTCAAAACATTTACTTATATATAAGTACTAGCCCATCGGCACGTTACACTGTCCCCAATTCGTTGGTCCGAAATTTGACGTTTAGGACCAACAAATGTCAGTCGTTGTCAGTCATATTGTCAACATTGGATGCAAATAAACTTACCAACAAAATGTTGTTCTTCGTTGAAGAAACAATATACTCTTATTATTATTATTGTTATTTCTTATTATTGTTTTTGACTATAATCCAATTAATGAAACTGAAAAACCAGGCCTAAATCACATATAAACAGTAAAAAGTTTGTTTTGTTTTTTCCCGCCATATTATTTCCGTTCCGTGTATTTAGTACCGACCGAAGTACTACACAACGTAGTTCATGCAATTTTTCACAGATGGCGCTATTTTTTCTTGTATAGGGAAATTTTGAACCGCTTGTTCCCAAGACCCTATCTTGACTATATAAATCTATGGTTCAAAATCATTAAAAATAATAATTCATGTAATATCAACAATTCATCATCGTCATATCAGCAAAACCAATGCTAACAAATATCATTGAAGAACCAACCATTTTCAATTAGTGGTGTAGTTTTTATTTTTATATGCTTAATTGTCACCTACTGGTACTCCAGTTAAAAAGAATAAGGGCTTTTGATGAATAAATTTATTTCTTCTTCTTTTAAGTTATTGGCTTCCATCTTTTTTACTCACCATCAACAAGGTGCAAAAGATAACCCAAAATTACTGGCAAAGGATCAGTCAGACAGAGTCACACATTTAGGACTTCAACCGATTCAATGTATCAAGAAGTATATAACAATTAAACTTCAAAAACATAATGAAGAAAGCCAAACCAAGTCAAAATAACTAGTCTTTCAATTAAATTCAATATTTGATGGTTATGGCTCTATCGCTACTTGCGATTTAATACTCTGATTTTAATGACTCATTTTGACATTTGATAACAAGTAGGTAGTAGTACTAAGTTAGTTAAGTAGTTAGTCTACTAACTACTCTTTATTGAATGTCAAAACAAAAATCTTCAATATAATTTGGAAGAAATCACATATTTACATCATCATAGATATGTAGTCTTTCAGGGTCTTTTAAAAACAAAATTTATGAAATAAATTTAAATATGCACACAAATTTTTAAATTGTGCTTTTATCAATTTTACATGGCAACATTATTTAGTGTGCGACTCGGGAGTCATCCTTATTTAGAAAAATAAATCTTATTTTTTCTGAGGTTCATGTGACAAAGTAGGTGAAGTGTTGCAATTGAAAAAACCAAAAAAATATTATGCACATAATACAAATGATATTTTATTATTTATTATTTTACATGTACCTTAGTATGTGTGCCACATTCCTTGAGTAGCATACATAAGCCAGCAAATCTATTATGCATGGTTAAAAAATAGTTTAGATAAAAAGAAAAATTTACCTGTTTGAATAAGTTATTAGCTCTGTCCACAATAGTTTTAGGTAAATTGATGCGATCTGCCATTGTGTTGATCTCTCTGAAAGCATTTATGAGTGCTCTGTCTGTACTGCTGATGTTCCTTCTGTTTTGATATTTGGAAACACCAAAACTGTCAAATGAAGCATCACCCCTTCCTGGTCCGATGATGGTTGATAAGTCACCACCAGACAGAAGTGGGTTTTCCGGGCCACCAACACGAGATGGATCCACTCCAGACTTCTCATTGCTGAATGTACGCCATTCTGATCCCACATCGATTACTCTGTAAAGTTATGATTTGAATCAATTCATTTTGTATGCAAAATCATTTGCACTTTAGGTATGTGATTGAAACCGTCGACCTTGGATTGCTGTAGTACAGAAACTGACACAAACACAATGCATGTTCGAAACAACTGCAGAGGTCGTGGAAAGCTTGCTTTCGGGAGTGTCGTAAACATTGCAAAATATCGTGTTACCTGTCGCCGACGACGAGTCCACATTCGGAGCATATCATGTCCCCGGCACGATAGTCCTCGATAAGCGGCGCATCTGGGTGCGCATAGCACAGCACCTTATTCGTCTCAATCCTGAAACCACAAGGGAAAGGAACATCTCAATATCAACAAGTAGAAATCGACACCACCACTTAGGACAACTTTTGCAACACTTTCACACACTGAATTCACCGCCTCCAATAACTTACGTAAACTTTTATGCAACATAATTAATACTCTGCAGTATACTACACAAATTACTTCATAAAGAAGGATACAGCAAATAAAATAAATTAGAAAAACAGACCTCGACGTGCTCGCCATGATTGTCAAGAAGCGAAGAAGCATAGACAATTTTTTTATTTTTTTTACTGAACATTAGAGATGGGCATTCAGTAGTGGGAAGATAACAGAAAATTACCTTTTCGTTACCGCACGCAGCTGGAGATTCCGAAATCAAAGGAAGTCCCAACTTAAAAATTTATCGATACCAAAGGATGCTAACGGGACCCTATATCGTCTGTTTGTCAGAAGTTTAAATAATAATCTCAGAGTAAAAAACTATAGAGTCCGTCATATACATATTCTGTATGAGCTAGTGAAGCGTGAAGCGTCTCACTGTCGCCCATTCTAGTCGGTCAAAAAACTCAGTTAAGTTTTACAAAAATCAAGATATCTTTAAAAATCATTTACTTATATATAAGTACTAGCCCATCGGCACGTTACAATGTCCCCAATTCGTTGGTCCGAAATTTGACGTTTAGGACCAACAAATGTCAGTCGTTGTCAGTCATATTGTCAACATTGGATGCAAATAAACTTACCAACAAAATGGATGTTTTTATTTGAAGAAACAATATACTCTTATTATTATTATATTTATTTCTTATTATTGTTTTTGACTATAATAAAATTAATGAAACTGAAAAAACCAGGCCTAAATCACATATAAACAGTAAAAAGTTTATTTGTTTTTTCCCGCCATATTATTTCCGTTCCTTGTATTTAGTACCGACCGAAGTACTACACAACGTAGTTCACGCGATTTCTCACAGATGGCGCTATTTTTCTTGTATGGGGAAACTTTGAACCGCTTGTTCCCAAGACCCTATCTTGACTATATAAATCTATGTTAAAAATCTAATGTTTTAGTATAAACTTTGTTTGCGAAAGTGAAAATATATAGTTTTTTACTTGTGAATTGATCATTAATACTAAGAACGGAAGCGTAAATAATCCGTAATAGCCGTTTTATGCGTGATTTTTAACACCGTTTTTTTCCTGAGTGGTAAGTGTTTTCACCAGAAAAACTGTGGTAGTAGCATTTATTAGTCCCATCATGGGACTAATAAATGCTACTACCTAAATGTCACATATTTCTCAGAGAGAAAGATAAAAAATTTACGTTTTTAGGATTTGAAAAAAATTCCATACATTTTAGTATGGAGGTCCCTCGCAAGAAAGTGCTACGCTTATGGCTCCCTCCTTAGCAGTAAGAGCTGCTACTAAAACCTCCTTGATTCTTCTGATGAGCATGCTCTTTAACTGTCTACACTTGCTTGCAAAAAACATGCTCGTTACTAGCATGCTACTAAATAAGCATGCTCAAATCAAATACTCTTGACACACATGTCATTAAGTAGCATGCTAATATAACCAATAAGACGTTAGTGAAAATGGAAAATCAAGTGGCCCTTCGAATTGAACTTAATAAAATAGTATTTTCGTCGCCCCAGTGAGACATTTTTATCACAGAACACTATTACTTGTATTTTGATGCGATACACACCTGTGACAGCTTTCAACTGATTGACACTAGCATGCTCATAAGCAAACCTGTTCACACGTGCTCAAAACACACCCCCTTCCACCCGCACCGCAGGTAGCATGCTAGAAAATTGAACGACGGTAAATTTTTGACAATGACATAAGCATGCTTATGTCAAGCAAAGCGTGTACACACATGCTACTAGGTAGCATTTGCTACGTAGTAGCATGCTTTACTAGCAAGTCTATCTGTGCCCTTACTCTTTGACGTTCCAAAACACTCCCGAATGAAACCGAACAATTCACGGAAGCGTTCCAAAACAACCGGGGGGAGGGTAATTTTTACTCTGACAGAAGTAAATATTCACGCTGATTTTCTGGCGTGAATCATTACCTGACAGATGACTGAAGTGACATTGACAGTAGGAAATGTTGTGAAATCGAAACGTAATCAATAAAGCCAGGGATGGAGCCATAAAACCTTTAAAAATAAATTGAATTAAATCGTGATTGAATCGAAACTACAGTTATTATAAATAAATATAATTTATTCATAACCTAATTATGATGTCTAAAATAACATTACAGTCATTTTTCTCTATTAATTAATTAGGCTACATAAAACAAAAATGAGACAAAATAAAGACCTCTGACTCCGAAACTATTTTTAATGTATTATCAGAGTCAGTGATTTCTCCGGTTGATATTGCTTAATATTGCTCAATGTAATAAATTAAAATAACTATAAGGTAATATGTTTTGGTTTTTATGCTATGAATGAATGAATGAGTGTGTGTGTGTGTAGGTTAATTTAGAAGTTATTGCTGTTAAGCGAAATTTATATGTACTTCCATGGTCAGTGCGAATTTAAGATGGCTGATTGCCACTTTCGTTCAATTGTTGAAGTTGAAAGTGAAAATGATGAATTAAAATTATTCTTTCTTCTAGGCCAAATTCACTGTCAGTCCTTAGACTTTCGTAATCAGAGCGTGGACGAAGACTTCGAGGAGGATGATCCTGAAAGGGCTTCGTACTTGTACTTGCTCGGATCGGCCGGCACCATAGTGACGGGTATCACTCGAGAGCGTTCCAAAACAAAGATTACCCTAATACGTTTCAAAACCGTACTTTCTTTCTCTTTTCCTCCTGCATGCCATCTCTTTCTAAAGATCCGAGTGAACAAATTCTCGTTTTGGAACGCAACCTTAATAAATAAATGAAATAAAATAAATAAAAATCTTTATTTTCACCACAAAGTAAACATAAAAATAAAATTAAATAGTTGTGCACAATCTAGTTTTTCAGTTTTAAGTTTGTGTTGTGGTGAACTGGTGCCCGAGCTAGGCTACGAGGCCTGTATTGCAGGTCACCAGGACTCCACCCCATTACACGAAAGCGAACAGCTGTGCGGTGTATGCATGTGTGTAGCGAGTGTTCTGTGTGAAGTGTGTGTATGGTGAGTGTTTGTCAGTGTGTGTATGGTGAGTGTGAGACTGTGCGAGTGAGAAGTGTGTGTAGAGATAGTGAAACTATTGCAGTGTTTTTAATAACTCTTCAGTTTCTGCATAAGTTAATTGTAGCAGGTAAGTCTTGACTGTTTTCTTACAGTAATATTTATTTAGTTGTAAAAGTTTAAGGCTGTAGTTTAACTTATTATATAGATAGACCCATATAAAAATTTACATAAAAAGGAAAAAATAAAAGCAAGACAAAAAACAAGTTAAAAAGTTGTATCTTTTGAGCCGCAGTAGCTATTTGGTTGAAAAAGAATATGTGTTATCATAGTGGATAATGTAACAAATAATAAAACCAATAAACATTTATAAATAAGGAAGTTCCCATACAAGAATCGTGTTTTCTTTTTAGGTATTTTTTTGTTTTAACTTTATTGTAAAACCTCCCGGTACCTTAAAACTTGAAATGTGTATAGTGCATGGAATAACAACAAATAATAAAACCTAGTCAAGTGCGAGTCGGACTCTCACGCATTTAAGAAATGCACTTCGAAGAGACTGCTTGTCCCTGACTAAGACAGTATTTTTACCTTACCTGTGGAACCGTTGGTGCTGGAGACCATCTCGAACTTAGTTTTTAATGTGTCACGAATCAAACGACATTCCAGTCGTATCAAGTTTCACATTTGTAATCCGTTTGTATGAGGTGAAGCATAAACAAACACCATGATAATTTCTCTTGAATGAAGACCCTTTGTCTTAATTTTTCTTTTTTATGTTAGGATAAATTTCTGTGAAATAGGTATACGACGCACAAAATAACTGTGGCCCTGTCATTGATGCACAGAAGTCAAAAATGTGCAAAAAAGGTCCATTTTTTTCTTCTGCGCATCAATGACAGGGCCACAGTTATTTTGTGCGTCGTATAGGTACATTAAAATTTTTACAGCAGCCTTCTAAAGGTCTGACAGATAAACAGAAAGCCTATGACAACCTATGGTTGTAAAACCCTGAAAATAAGCTGAATTGGTCATATTGCTCTTCAAAAAAGATTAGAGAATCCTTTTTTCCAATTTATGAGAATATTATTTAAATCAAAAGTTCAGTAGCGGTAAAAAAATCCGTGTGGGTGCACATCTCTATGTTTTTCCTAGTTTTTCCTGCTATACCATAGACAATCGTTTCATAGTTCATATTAACACTTCTAGATGTCGCTAGTAGTACATTATTTGCTGACGATTTGCAAGAATTTGGTTTGTAAAGGATCGCAATCATTTTGCAAATACCTTCACAATTTATCTAATTTTGGCTAAGAAATTTCATTGTATTCTGAGGTGAGTATATATAGGGTGACTTTTAATTAGTTCTTGATAGCAAAAGATATGCATGTACTCATGATACTGAACAACTTTTCCCAAGGAACATAGGTCGAAATACGAAAAACCAAATTTGACCTCCCATACAAAATGCGCAATCAGCTGATGCAGTTTCTATGGGAGGTCAAAACTTGATTTTCGTATTTCGACCTATGTTCCTTGGGGAAAGTTGTTCAGTATCATGAGTACATTCATACCTTCTTCTATCAAGAACTATTTAAAAGTCACCCTATATGTTCCTTGATTCTGTGTTGATTTTGTGCTGGTTTAGTCCTGGTCACGCCACTCGTCAATTGTAGTAGTTGCTAGTGACTTACTCGTATATACTCTTTGGTAGCTGTATGTTCCTTGCCAACCAATGTGGAAATCCCAGGAGTTAGTTCAACATATTCTGCGGAGATAGGTAGACTAGAAAGAAAATAAGATAAATTATCCCACAACTTTATATTGCAGTTGCAGAGGGTCATAATCTGACTGAAAGCATGCTTTAGAGCCCAACAACAAATTCCAAATTCCTTGTTTAGAGCACTCGCTTGTTCACCACCTTACTTCATTGATGACGTCATCGTTTCTGCTAGCAGTGCCTTACACTACGGATTGTTTCTTGAAATCAACGCACACATCACATTCACTGAATATAGTCGGTTTATTTCTATATGCGTGCATTCGTCGAATATCATCGAATACAGTTTTAAACCAGACTAGAGCGCGCTTATGTCAATGTCACTGAGAAAAATTAAAAGTTTGATTTTGTTTTGCGTTTTAAGAAATTATTGAGAGATAATGATTATTCGATAAGATAATTTAATCTAAAACCCCAAAAAAAGTTGAAAAAAATCTCTCGAAAACGAGATTGATGACAAATGTCTTATGAATTTGACGTTTCGCACACGCTGCACTACCTCATTTTCGTATGCAATGATAGCGCGCTAAAGTGACGTCACTGATGACGTCACGTCGCTTAAACGAGTGAATACGAGCAAGTTTTGAACCGACTATTAGCGCGCTAAAACCGCACACAAAGCTCATGAGCAGGTTTTAATCCGTACT
This sequence comes from Athrips mouffetella, assembly GCA_947532105.1. NCBI lineage: Eukaryota > Metazoa > Arthropoda > Insecta > Lepidoptera > Gelechiidae > Athrips > Athrips mouffetella. Next base: position 8,340,228 of record OX383959.1, read on the forward strand.
GTTAGTCAAATCTCGGAGTCAAATAGTGTGAAATAGTCAAATCAACGAGGCCCATGTGACCCGAGAAATTCCTCAGCCAGTGTAAGTAGGTAGGTAAGGCAAGGTAATATATATTACAGATGTACCAACAAATTTTGTTACGAGAAATTAGATATTTTTACCTAAACTCAGTTTATTTACTATATCTGTGCCTAAAGCCCGAGTCACACTGAGACGGTAGCGGAAGCGTTCCGGGGGCGGTATTTTTTGTAAAGTATGAGTTCTTATGTACCCTGTCACATTGAAGACGGTCGCGGAGCGGCGCGGGTGCGGCCGGGCCGCTAGTACAACCCCGCGGACCGGGCGCGGCGCGGGGCTGAACTTTCGGCGGGAGCGGGCGCTGTATTCCATTGCGTTCAATGCAACCCGTCACACAGATCGGCAGCGGCGCGGTCCGGGCACGGACTTCAAACCGAACGCTACCGCGCCGCTGTACCGCCGCCGCGGTTTCCGCGCGGTACCTCTGTGTGACCGGTCCCGGAAAGCTTTCGCTTCCCGCAGGCAAAGAATATATAATATTACGCTAACGCGCCGCAGGTCCGGCCCCGGACCGCTTTCACCATCATACCGCCCTGTGTGACTTGGGCTTAATGCCCGAGTCACACTGAAGCGGTAGCGGAAGCGTTCCGGGGCCGGTATTTTTGGTAAAGTATTATGCACCCTGTCACATTGATAAGCGGTCCGCTTTCGCAATCATACCGCCTCTGTGTGACTTGAGCTTAAATGTGAGACCCCGCTTATAACTCTCTCAGAAAAAATCCTCAGACTGAAAATCCTTCTGTTTGCGACGTATTTATTAGTTAGGGGCGCGTTCCAAATCGGGTAGAAATTACCCTGACAGCAGGATAGCTTTAAATGACATCCGTATTAGCTGTGTGGATTTTTCGGAATCCTCCACACAACGATTTCCTCGTAGATTGGACTAAAAGCGCTCATGTCAAAAAAGCTCCCTTAGATCTAATGTTGGCCCCCTATATTTCATCATAGTTTGTTGGCGGGTACAAAAGATAATCACAATTTTAAGACTAACCGCTAGTTGCAGAAAACGTGTTTAAAGTTAAAGCTCTTTGAAATCTAATGATAGCCCTTTCTTGTACAATAAAAAAGGGTCACCAATAGCTTTAAAAGAGATCTCAATTTCAAAACTTTCCACCATGCTGACCCTTTCTAGACCTCGTAGCAGCGTCCTGTTAGCGTACCTTATGGGTTGGAAACTAAACAGACCATTCGGTGAAAAGCTTTTCGATGAAGGTATTTCGGTGAAACGCATTTCGGTGAAAGGGCAATTCGGCAAAAAGTGTTCGGTAAAACGCATTGTCGGTAAAATACTTTTCGGCAAAAAAAAAATATGAAATGTTTTCTGAAAACGCATAGGACCCGTACGTAGTACGCATAGCCCTCTACATATATACTAATCTGTGGTACGCACGTACGTTACCATACTACCCGGCACCCACTAGTCATTAGGTATGCCGGGTAGTATGGTAACATAATTAGAGGACTAGTGAACGTCCACAGTCAGGGAGCTATTTCAGAAAAAACGCGTCGTACTCAGGAGGGGATACCACAGTCACCACGCTTGTAAGCGTTGCGGCTGGCGACCGCAGTTGTTAGTGACCGCAGTATGTAAGATGCTACGATACTCAGAAAGATGCTGCGGCCCATCCTCCAGTTTATAAACCCTCAGTCGCATCTTACGACACCTACGGGTAAGGATGTTCTTTGCCGGCACCACAAGGACATCTGTCACTAGTCCTTTATTACTATTATCTAATTGTGCCTTAAGCCACGATCACACCAAGCTGAATTCTAAGTCTAATTCGGCATACATTGCTGGGAGGCTTGGTTATGTTCATTGCAATATCCTGACTTCAACGAGCAATGTATGCCGAATTAGTCTTTGAATTCAGCTAGGTGTGATCGTGGCTTTATGTTGGTTGCTGACCTAGCTAGACGGGTCTCCCTTAATTCAGAAACTAATTCGGCACACATTGCTCGTTGAAGTAAGGATATTGAAATTAACAGAACCAGGCCGGGAGGCTGGGAAGCAATGTGTGCCGAGTTCGTCTTTGAATTTAATAACCAAGTATAATAAGGTGTGATTGCGGCTTTAGTTGCACCTGCCCCCGTTCTCAAAACATCAGTGGCAGTAAGTAGCCTCCGGATAGTTTACTATTATTTAATCTGTGCCTGCGGTTTCATTTGCCCCAATTTTCATTTGCTATAAGTCTAAAGTGTTTCTACTGACGTGCTGTTGGGTGTGCCTAAAATAAACTACCTATCATTATACCCACCATACCTACCTATTATACCTACTTACTTATCTGTCCCGTGTGGTGCCGGCAAAGAATAGTACCAACCCCTACATACCCGTGGGTGTCGTAAGAGGCGACTAAGTGTTAACTGGAGGATGGGCAGCAGCATCCTCCTTTGTATATGTCGTAGAGCGACTCTCATTTCGAATTTCCCGCGGTATTTTCAAAGACAAACGTTTGAGCTAGCAGCACCCATGCAGTGGCCCAAGCACGGCGAAGCTACGCCAAACGTCAAATTAGTACTGAATTTCCGTACCAGTGTAGATTGTCGATGTTGGACGATGATGTTGGCAATGATGGTTTTATTTAGATCGTGAGGTTGGTACTACTATTGCGAATGGCGCGTAAAGGGGCGTGGTTTGTGTCAGTTTAGCCAACACGTAGCAACGTGAAGACGAGGCCGCCATTTTCAGCAGCTCATTCTTGTTCGAGATTTTACCACGTCAAGTTCTAAAGTCATAGTTGGCCGCGAGATGAAGCCTGCAGCCGCTGGCGGATGAGCCGTGGCAATTCTGCGATGACAGGAGCGACCCTTTAACGACAGCTAAGTGTTTATGATCTTTTCTGCCCTAAACTGTGATATTTCAGGTTATGATACGCGAATACCTTTTGTGATAGTAAAACACGGTGCACTGTGAGTTTGCTGTAGTTGAATATGTAGATAGAATCTTATGAAAGCCCCTAACGTTTGGGGTAGTCAGGATTGTGCCACTTAGTTAATTTTACATTAAAACAACAGCTGGCACAAGCAGTCCTGCACACCGCTGTGTTTACCGACGACGTGATTGAGGAGAATACCGTATGAGAGGTCAATGGCAAGTCAGGATGAATGATCGTTATGCAAGTAAGTTACACTCGATTGAATTAGGTGATTGTCAAAGATGTTATCGATGTCTGCTACAAATAGTTCGGCCAATATCGTGTTCTCTGCTATTCCTGATGTCTATCCCTTGCCCACATAGTGCCATCCCTCTTCCGCCCCAGTTCGTGTCTTCGACATCAGAAGTGGGATGTAATCCAGCACCCACGAATTCTGATGATACGAGTAGTGTAGTGTGACCTTTACGGTTTTGTTGGAATAGTAGTGAAGTGTAACAGGTTTTTTAGCATAGTGGTAAAGCGTTTATGATATTTTTTTTGGATGGTGTAGGTAGGTAACCTACAGTCATGCACAGTAGTCTGATAAAAAAAAGTTCAAAGTTGAAGGTAGAAAATTAATTAGTTTGTTTACAATTGACTCGGGACAGTTCTGAACCGCGTTAGTGTACCTACAATAGTTTAAATGTTTTGCTCGACGATAGGCAACGTCTACCTTCATGAGACGTGACGTTTATTTGCCTAAAATAGTTATGATATTGCGGTTAACTGTTACGATAAGTAAAATGTAGTGCTGAAACCAGGCTGAAACGAAAAAAGCATTGTAAATGTTGCTTTTGTAATAGTGCTACGATTTTCATAGTGTTTTTGATGTGATTTCTTGTTTACTTAACACGATATTTGACATTGCGCCCACGTAAGTACAAACCATAGGAAGTTACTCGTAAATATTGATCGTGTCATAACGTTCACAATATTCTTTGGTCCTGGAATAATGATTTTAGTTGTTCAAAACGTTCGTTATAGCGTAAAGATTGCGTTCATAACATAACCTTCGTAAGGTAGTTTCGAGATAAAGTTCAAAATGTTTTACAATAACGTGATAAAAGATAAACACAAGTGCTTTAGTGATTTTGGTCAAGTGATTACCAAACCATAATGATTGTTTTTTAAAAAAGGAACAGTAACTTTCAAGTGCTAGTAGTAGTTTTGTGGTCTCAAGTGAGGACGTAAGTAAATATTCGCGATTGTTTTAGAATACCATTTTGACATACCTAGTAGGATGACCGTAACCAGACTGATTCAATAGCCCAGTGAAATTTTATGCGTTAATCCTGTGACATGTTGAACAAACCCATTAATGTGATAATTTTAATTCCATTTGAGATCAAGAGAACTTGAGATTGTTTTTGTGTTTTACAAAGCTCAAAAGTAACCGGATGGAGGTTACTGGTTCTCATAATCGAATAAGTGGTTGAGTTATGTTTGTGGCCGGACGGACATCGCCGTTGTGGTGATGTGCCCGGATGGCGGATATGTTTGTGGCCGGACGGACGTCGCCGTTGTGGTGATGTGCCCGGATGGCGGATATGCGTGTGTGTGTGTGTGACTAAATCAGTTGCAACTCTGAGTCGTAAGCCGTTTCTTATTGACTTGCTCTCGGGCGGTCCAAAGCTGCGCGGCGATGAAAGTGTTCGCTCTGGTTTAGTTACGTGTGAAAGACCGGATAGAGGTCGATTGAGGTGACCGGAAAAAGGTTGCCAGTTGTGTTCGTGACCGGATGGAGGTCGTGTGAAAGACCGGATAGAGGTCGATTGTTGTGATGACCGGATAGAGGTCAGAGTTGAGCATTGTAAAATTTTACCTAGTTATTGTTGTTTGAATGAGCATGGTTTTGTTCAACAGTACAGATTCTGTTTCTAAATTGATAACATTTGCTATTGAAATTGATGTTTCCTTTAAATAACCTAAAAAAGGAGTAAAATTTTTATAAGAGTAGCGATTGTTTTTGAAAGTAAATTTGAAAATTTTAGATGATTATGTTTGCCAAGATGTGATAAACCTGAATCGCATAGCAACAGTGAGTTTAAAGACAGAATAGCTCTGGTGCGAGCAGACAGTGACGTGAGCTACCTTTACGTAAAATGTTGTTTTGATTTAACTACTATGTTGATATGACTACTGATAGTGAAGCCCGTACATCGACAGTCGATCAATGATTAAATTTCATGTTTTGTTTCATACAGTTGTAAACTGATTTATTTTGAAGTTCTGTGGCAAATTATTTAAAAGGTACTAGCCTGATGGAAGCGATGTACCCGCCGGATAGAGGCGTTCGTTTTATTTGTTTACTAGCCGGTAGGAGGCGATGTACTTGCCGGATAGAGGCGATGATTTAACGAGTGTATGGTGAATAATTTTGATTACAGAACTTGATATCAATTGCTTTAGTCTGAAAATGGATTTCACCTAATTTAGAAATTATTGATCGATGGTTTAATTAACTTTGACGTTTGCATAACGACGTGATACTGACTTATTAGAGAGTTAGAGTGACTTTTAAGTTATGAGAAAGATGCGATAATTTTACGTGATTTTAGTACCTACTAGTTAAAATTAGTTTTGATTTGTTTTTTTTAGATTTGACCTGTAGACAGTCATAGAGTTTGGAAGTTCGTTGAAGTTTTGAACATTCTTGGTCAGGAGCGGATGAGTGAATTTGATGAAATATTTTGCAGTTAGTTTTGATTCGTTTTGGTCAGGTTTGGCCGAGCGGTGTAGAAGATAGATTCTTGCAGTTATTTGGACTCGCACGAGGACGTGCGACCCGTCAGGACGGCCGTGTCGTAGAGCGACTCTCATTTCGAATTTCCCGCGGTATTTTCAAAGAGAAACGTTTGAGCTAGCAGCACCCATGCAGTGGCCCAAGCACGGCGAAGCTACGCCAAACGTCAAATTAGTACTGAATTTCCGTACCAGTGTAGATTGTCGATGTTGGACGATGATGTTGGCAATGATGGTTTTTTTTAGATCGTGAGGTTGGTACTACTATTGCGAATGGCGCGTAAAGGGGCGTGGTTTGTGTCAGTTTAGCCAACACGTAGCAACGTGAAGACGAGGCCGCCATTTTCAGCAGCTCATTCTTGTTCGAGATTTTACCACGTCAAGTTCTAAAGTCATAGTTGGCCGCGAGATGAAGCCTGCAGCCGCTGGCGGATGAGCCGTGGCAATTCTGCGATGACAGGAGCGACCCTTTAACGACAGCTAAGTGTTTATGATCTTTTCTGCCCTAAACTGTGATATTTCAGGTTATGATACGCGAATACCTTTTGTGATAGTAAAACACGGTGCACTGTGAGTTTGCTGTAGTTGAACATGTAGATAGAATCTTATGAAAGCCCCTAACGTTTGGGGTAGTCAGGATTGTGCCACTTAGTTAATTTTACATTAAAACAACAGGTGGCACAAGCAGTCCTGCACACCGCTGTGTTTACCGACGACGTGATTGAGGAGAATACCGTATGAGAGGTCAATGGCAAGTCAGGATGAATGATCGTTATGCAAGTAAGTTACACTCGATTGAATTAGGTGATTGTTAAAGATGTTATCGATGTCTGCTACAAATAGTTCGGCCAATATCGTGTTCTCTGCTATTCCTGATGTCTATCCCTTGCCCACATAGTGCCATCCCTCTTCCGCCCCAGTTCGTGTCTTCGACATATAAGTATTACATCATACTTAGGTACTGCGGTCACCTACAACCGCGGTCCATGGTGCCAGCCATAACGCTAACAAGCGAGGTGACTATGGTACTTCCCCTCCACATTTTTCCAGCAAAAGCTAAAATTCTGGAGGGAGCTCCCTGTCCTGTAGTGGACGTTTCATGGAATGTTATGATGACTTATCTATCCGCAAAATATCAAATAGACTTGTTGCACCTCTAAACGTTCGTATATAGTCGGATCAAGGGCAACCAGACCACATGGCTACTACCTATAGTACTAAACTAAAATCTTGCATGTCCTTTATGAAACCGACTTTAGTATTTAGGTTAAGTATGTAAGTAGATACGTATATAAAGCCAAGATCAGACCTAGCTGAGATCAAAGACTAATTCGGCATACATTGCTAGTTGAAGTCAGGATATTGCAATGAACATAACCAAGCCTCCCAGCCATGTATGCCGACTTAGACTTAGAATTCAGCTTGGTGTGATCGTGGCTCAAGTATCGCCTGCAAATTCTGAAAGTCCGTCTCTTTTCCGTTACGTCGGGGTAGGTAAAGACCACAGCTCTCTGCGATCTTGATGTACACACGGCCGCACATCAGTAGAAACACTTTTGGACCTTATGGCGTGGTAATAGAGTTGAAAAAGTTTCTACCGACAAGCGGTTGACCGTACTTACTTCCCTCGTTTCCTCTACTTTCATCAACCCTTTCTCCAAGGCCTTTCTCAAACTAATGGTTGTCAAGATTACCAATAAACTTTTAAGAAGATCGAGACCATATACAACGTGTTAACGGAATAATCGACACTGAGAAAATAGTTTGTTCAGAATCGAGAGTAGAATAAAATTGGGCCCCCTTTACATTAACAATGAAAAAGGCATATTTTTTAAATTATTTCATGTGTAATTAAGTTGGGTAACCATATTCTAAAACTATTCCAAATTTCAAGTCGATAGCGTGAGTGGGTGCTGAGATATACAGGTGTGACAGACGGACGGACAGACAGACAAAGTCGCACCCATAGATATCAGTAATCTGTGGTCGCACCATAAGGGTTTCTTTTTTACCATTTTGGTATCGGAACCCTAAAAAGGCTAAGACGAGGAGAACTGTTTTTGAACAATATTTCAACTGTCGAAAAGTAAAAAAAAAAAGAAAAGTAGGAAATTCGTAGATCCGTTAGGTAAGGTTTTCTTTCGACCAAACGCACGAGCCGATCGAGCGAAGAAGCGTCTGCGGCAGCATAGCCGGCGACTGCCAGAAGCGATTTCCGTACAGTTTATTATTTTTCAAAAGTTGATCAACTTACTAAGACATTGATCAACATATGATACCGCTGTGTTTTCCGGTAAAGGAGTGATCACATCTAGCTGAATTCAAAGACTTTAGGCATAAGTACATTGCTCGTTGAAGTCAAGCCTCCCAGCAATGTATGCCGAATTAGTCTTTGAATTTAGCTATAATAGGTGTGATCCAAAGAGATTTGAACCTCGCTGCGCTCGGTCAAGCGTAGCGAGGTTCAAATCTTTTTGGTGTGATCACTCCATAACATTTCCAGCCACGTGCTGACAGTCACGTGTACGCGCATAAATAAAACAAATCGCTCGGCGGAAATGTCCCCAGTTCACTGAATAAACTTAAATACACATTATTTATGCAATATCGGAATTGGCTGCCTGAATTTCCTGGTTTTGTTTTTGTACGTAAGCTGTAAACAAGGGCGCGGTACGGTCACCGTATGAATTTGTACCTATGGCTGGATAATTCAAACTGACTCAAAATCATAAGGGCGGGTTTTACCATCCAACTTATAAGTGATAACAATAACAAATCACTCATTTTGGCGGATGGTGACGAGAGATCAAAACGAGCTTAATCATCGTTATTATTAAGTGAGATATGGTGCAACCCATCCCAAAATTCACTTTGGCCCAAAGTAGATTTCAAAGAATCAAAATGACCCCTCAGCCTTCAGAATAAATTTATTAGAACCCTTTAGGGTGGGCGTATGCTGAGACGCAACGTAGGTTGCGCAGAGCAGCACAGTTTTTTTTATGTAACAAGTTTAGTGAGCAAGCAACCTTGTGGGCCACCTGACGGTAAGTGGTCGCCACACCGCCCATAGCTCTCACTGTCTTATTACTTATTTCTTATTACAGTATACACTTTGCAAGGCAGGGCACAGCAGATGTGCACGCGTCACACAGAAGAGTGCCCGGAATGGCTGACCGCTGAATGCACAGACAGTATTTCGCAGCCATCTGTCTTCGAATTCCGAAGATGGACTATCCACGGTCATGCATTCTTGGTTGGGTATTACGAGCTCGGACAAGTAATGTTCGACCTCGGATATTATTGAACGGCCAGGGAATTGGGATCCAATATACGAATTCTGAGAGTAATTACAATACTTGGCCGGCCATTCTTGTATCGGTCCAATAATGAATACGTGTACATACAAAGACTTTTTCAACACATTTGCTCATAAAACAGCTCTATTTGCACTGTATTAAGGTCCATAATCCAGCTTATTAAACACGCGTGCTTTTTTCATTACTATAATTTCACTAGTGTTGTAATTTTGTCTTTTTAGGGTTCCGTACCTCAAAAGAAAAAAACGGAACCCTTATAGGATCACTTTGTTGTCCGTCTGTCTGTCTGTCTGTCTGTCAAGACCCTTTATTATTTAATAAATAAAAGAAGAAGGTGACTGACTGACTGACTGACTGACATATCAACGCACAGCCCAAACCACTGGGTCTAGAGATTCCAAATTTGGCATGTAGGTTCCTTATGAGGCCTAGGGGTGCACTAAGAAAGGGTTTTACAAAATTCCACCCCTGAGAAATTCGACACCCTTAAGGGTGAAAAGGGGGATGAAGTTGAAAATTCTTTATTTTTAAAGTAAAATCCACATAATTTATTATTTAGGCATTAATGATGTAATTCTAAGCAACGTTCATCACTGTTATTGAAATTCAACCCCAAATTCAACCCCTAAAAAAGGAAAATGGGGTGAAAAGGTCTAAAAACGAATATGGGTACCGTTTGTATGGTTCATTGGGTCGCTGATAATGAAAACTACAACAATTTTGAAATCCAACGTGGTGGACGTTAAATACCTCCTTCCCTTGGGATGGGGTTGGGGTGCGATAGGGTTGAAATGTGAATATGGGTGTCGTTTGTATGGTTTATCGGGTCGCTGATTACGAGAACTACAACAATTTTGAAATCTATCGTGGTGGACGTGAAATACCATCATCCCCCTGGGGATGGAGTTGGGGTGCGATAGGTTTTAAATGTCTAAAAATCAATTTGGGTGTCGTTTGTATGGTTTATCGGGTCGCTGATTACGAAAGCTACAACAACTTTGAAATCCAACGTGGTGGACATGAAATACCAACATCCCCTGGGGATGGGGTTGGGGTGCGATAGGTTTGAAATGTCTAAAAATGAATATGGGTGTCGTTTCTATGTTAGGGATAGCGGTTTAATTGGCGTTAGGGGTAGGGAGAGGTAGAGGTAGAGAGGTCGAGGTAGAGGTAGAGAGATAGAGAGGTAGAGACGTAGAGAGGTACAGGTAGAGGGAGAGGGAGAAGGAGGGGAAGGGGGAGAGGGAGGGAGAGGGGGAGGGGGTGAGGGAGAGGGACGGGGAGAGGGAGGGGCAGGGGGAGAGAGAGAGAGGGAGAGGTTTTTAGTTTTTCTCAATTACTTCTGCGAATTGGCTCTGTTTTGAAATATTACATAAAGGTGTCTCTCATCTCTCTTTTTTAGGGTTCCGTACCTCAATAGAAAAAAACGGAACCCTTATAGGATCACTTTGTTGTCCGTCTGTCTGTCTGTCTGTCTGTCAAGACCCTTTATCTCACGAACGGGTAAAGGTATCAGGTTGAAATTAATACCACATATTAGGATTCATGAACCACACAAGATCTGAAAATTTAAATTTTTTACAATGACGCAATCAAAAGATATGGCATTTTATGTCCTCATCTCCATACATTTATTCAAAAATGCAAAACCTACAGGGTACTTCCCGTTGACCTAAAATTATGAAATTTGGCAAGAAGCTAGGTCTCACAGTACAAATAATGGGAAAAGTCTGAAATCATTAAATATTACAACTTTTCTCACAACTAATGGTAACCAATTGTGGTGAGCTCCCGTTTCAAGAACATTCATATAAGAGAGGGGTCAAGTTGGATGGTCGCGGAGGCGATTTTTGTTTTAGTTCTATTTTAAAAACGGGAACACTTACTAACTTGAAAATTGGTAAATTTATAGTGCATAAGCTATAAAATAACAACAAACAATAAAATTTGGTCAAGCGCGTGTCGGACTCAAAAAATCTAGCACATTAACTTACTGAAATTTCAACTAATACAATTATGTTTATGTGGTGGTACAGAACCCTCAGTGCGCGAGTCCGACTCGCACTTGGCCGGTTTTCATTTGTTAGGATACTGCTGCTAAGTTCCTCTGTTCTGAGTAATTTATGAGTAACGTCTGTATATTATATAAAATTCAGCTGGATCTTGAATTATACTCATTGATTTACGCAGGGTTAGTCGTGTTTTTCCTTAGTTTAAAATTACCTCGAAATGACGGGAAATTATCTCATTGCTTCGGAAAACCGGTAACAACATAAATTCGAAATCCACGCGAGCGAAGCCGCGGGCAACAGCTAGTACCATATATTAGGGTCTATGAACCACACAAGATCTGAAAATTTCAATTTTTTACAACGACGCAATCAAAAGATATGGCAGTTTATGTCCTCATCTCCATACATTTATGCAAAAATACAAAACCTACAGGGTACTTCCCGTTGACCTAAAATTATGAAATTTGGCAGGAAGCTAGGTCTCACAGTACAAATAAAGGGTAAAGTCTGAAATCATTAAATATTACAACTTTCCTCACAACTAATGGTAACCAATTGTGGTGAGCTCCCGTTTCAAGAACATTCATATAAGAGAGGGGTCAAGTTGGATGGTCGCGAAGGCGATTTTTGTTTTAGTTCTATTTTAAAAACGGGAACACTTACAAACTTGAAAATTGGTATGTTTATAGTGCATAAGCTATAAAATAACAACAAATAATAAAATTTGGTCAATCGCGTGTCGGACTCAAAAAAATTTACCAATTAACTTACTGAAATTTCAACTAATACAATTATGATTATGTGTTGGTACGGAACCCTCGGTGCACGAGTCCGACTCGCACTTGGCCGGTTTTTTTTAATCTATACCATTCATAATATTTTCATGAAAAAGTAAACTGTGTTCGATAATATGATAAATAAATGTTAATTACATGGAAATACTTATATTAATCCACCAACTTATTACAAATTTGTCTTTAAAGTAACAAAATATTCAATATTAAATAATTCAAGGGAGTGAGCCTCAGAACAAAGACCTCCTTGCTGAGTAAGCTGTTTGACAGGTTAGTGTTTTATTTTTGTTTTGTTTTTATAGCGGCAAGGTGTAAGGAGTTTCTATATCTATAAAATTCATAATAATTTAATGAATTAAGAAACTGTGTTCGATAATATGATAAATAAACGTTAATTAAATGAAAATATTGATTTTAATCAACTAACTAACTACAAATTTGTCTTTAAAGTAACAAAATATTCAAAATAAATTGAAAAGTAGTCTGTTTGATAGCTTAGTCATTGTCTCCTGCGCGCGCATGTATAATCTGTGTCTTCGAAAAAATAATACGCGCGCCATTTTAACAGATATTTCTTGTTGTGAAATGTGTTTAATGTAATTAAAAAATAAATGACTTCTACAAATAAGAAAAACAGTGATAAGTGTAGAACGTCGAAAATACTTGAACAAAGTCTGGTGTATAGAGTGACCTAGAAATGTGAGGAAAACGTCTACGAAATTTCCTTAGGAAAAAAAGGTAAGCGATTTTGATTTGTTTTTATTCGCAAATGTGTTGAAAAACGTGGTAAGAAGCTTGTGCGCTTTGGTGATTACACCCTCGGCTTCATTACGCCCTCGCCTGCGGCTCGGGCTGCAATTTCTGAGCCTCGGCCGTAATATCCAAAATAGCGCACGTGCATCTTAATGTACTATTGTAGCAGAGTATTAAGTTACTTCTATAAGTTTACTTCTGATTTTGCGGACGTGTTTGGTACGACCGCGGAAAACCCAGCCAATATTTTGGACCTATTTGGCTACGGATTCCGAGATCTTACACTCCATGGATGTACATTCTTGACTAGGTATTCCGAGCTCGGACAAATAATGTACGGTCACGGGTTGCGCAGACAACGAATTGTCAGCCAGTGTACACGGATTCCGCGGGCGGTCATTGCTTGGTTTCATATTCTGCGGTCGTATACCTATTCCACTTATCATTTCGTTTTCTTGACAATTATGAGGTGCAACGCAAATCAAAAGAAAAGGATCGCTATTGTATTCATGCATAAAGCTATCTCTGTCTAAAATAAGAAAAACAAGATTTGCGGGCTTACTAAACATTTTCTTCCATTAACATTTCTACGCGTTTAAGCTTTATGACGTTATTGCCCAAGTAAAGTGACAATCATCCGAGATATAATTTAGGGCTTCGTGCTAAGCCAGCAGGATAGACACATGTCTACGTTGCCTACGTTGCAGCAGCGTACGCAACTCTCGATACGTTCATGCATGACAAAAATCTGGTCTGCCCTTTCCTGCACCATCTGCGTCCCAGATTACGCCCACCCTTCTACACGGATAAAAACGATTTCTTAAAATAAGACACGTTATCTTGTACCAACATAAATTGCATTGAACCAAGAACATGGTGCTCTCATATATAGTGAAACTAATATTTACTTGCTGCAAGAAAAATATTAACTTGAATTGAAAATGATTTTCTTTTGTATTAAGAAAATTAAGACTTGATCAGAGACAATGTATCTATCATCAAGAATAATTTGTTTTCTAGTCTCAAGTAACCCAGTTCTCTTAATACAAGAGTTAATCTTAGTTCAAGAAAATCTTGATTTGTAATAAGAGTTAGTGTAACTTTTCTTAAAATTGTATTTTCTTAATTTAAGAATCCACGAATTAATATCAAGATAGTATAAATGTCATTACGAGATAATTTTTGTTTTTAGATATGTAAATATCTTCTTTTAACATTATTTTACCAGCTCCAATGATAAAAATAAAAAATCTTACAACATTACATACAAATCTTACAACCTTATTCTTACAAATATCTTACAACATTTTGCGGTTAAGAAAACCCGAGGTTTACAGACAGAGGGAAGATTACACGAGGTACGTTTGTAACTACACACAGGAAAACCCACACAGAAAATATCCACATTTTGAATACGTTTTACATCTCTCGTAGAACTCTCTCAGATAACTTTTTGTAATTTAAGCGTCGTTCATTGGTGATGCCCGTAAATAAATATTGTTCTACCGTAAAAATAATTACTTATTTTAAATGAAAAAAAAAGTAAATCGAATTCTTTTTTTCTCTCATAAAGTAAAATCACATTTTAAAATAAGAAAGATATTCAGATTCAACTGAGATACGTTTACATTATATTGAAAGTGTAATATCTCTGAATGAGAATTTTTTTTTTTGGTAGCTAAGAAGATAAAATTTTCTTGCCATAAGAACATTTCTTATTATTAAGAGAATATTCTGTGTCAGATTAAGATTTATAATAAGTTGATATGAGAAATATTGGTGTTCTTAGATTAAGACACTTTTCATTTAGTTGAAGATTGGTTTCTTTGGTTGGAACAAATATGTCAAGTAAATTTTATTATTGTTTTAAGAACGTCGTACTCTTTAATAAAATTAATATTTCTTGGACAGAGACATATTTACTTAGTTTTACGAAATATTTCAAGAAAATATATTTTCTTAGTCCGAGAAATCCTTTTTATCCGTGTAGATCAGAACACATGGTCATGATTACATAAAGACTATGAATTTCCACTTCCAGGCAACATTTCAATAGAAAAATGTGGTAGGTACGGTCAACCGCTTGTAGGTAGAAACTTTTTCAACTCTATTACCACGCCATAAGGTCCAAAAGTGTTTCTACTGATGTGCGGCCGTGTGTATATTTAGGACAAGATAAGACATACCAGGGATACCACACTTTGCGGCAGTATGGTGGTAAGATTCTCCGGACCAGGCCCAAAAACCCTAGATGATTTGTATGACGTCCAGGAGAAGAGATGCGTATGGGGCATACATTTATTCCTTTTCGGCGCTTTGTATGGGGAAGTAGGTACCAATGATGTAAAAAGTTGGTCGTTTTCCTGTGGCCCCAGAATTTGCCCCGCTATGACATTGCGCGTAGAGAATTCTTTGACATCGAATCTGTAATCCAAACAATTTGGTACTTGGCACTGCATGGTGGTTATCCTGTTATAGACAACTAAAACAACTTGTAAACTTAATAAACGGTACAGCAGCACTGCACTTACTTCCTCACGATATACGAGAGTCATCATTCCCCACCACAGTGTCCCCACCGGGAATCGAAAACCTCGATCAAGACTTGAATGTTCTAATTACTAGATTATAGAGGCTACGGATATACCAACTGCAAACATAAGTTTGTAATATCAAACAAATAATATGAAAATACAAACTTACCTAAAAACTAGATTTATGTAAAAATGTTATGAAATATGCAGTCAGGTATGTAGTACATAACCAATTCAGAATCCAAATTATAAAACTTTAAAATGAGCTCAATTGGCTTAGCAGGATTTTTAAAAGTTGCTGATATTTTATTTTATTCTTGTTATTTACTCTCTTATAATGGATTTTTTATATGGAAGTACCTCTTTTAGATGTTTCATTTGCTCAAAAGTATTTTTTGAAAATAACTTTTGAGATAACGTGTTTACCTCCGGTTGTATCGATTTAGTGCCTATGCCTAACTATTTAAAAAAAATTTTTTACAACGTCAAATAAGAGTTTGACGTTACCGCGGTTTCTGTGCGTGTGTATTTTTTTGTGAAAAATTATTGAATTTATCTCTTATTTTAACCACGGATCACGACCCTGACAGCTTTTACGACAAACGACAACACTTCGCTTCGATTACGGACCCTAATCCTTCTATTTACGACGACTTACGCTATCAAATCAGAACAGAGTTTGTGCTCCTGAGTGCTCCACACCAAGAGACAAAATGAATACTATACACCATGAATGACTACACACGAAGAGATTCATGATTTTAGGTACTACAAGATATCGCTCGATGTTTCGTAACGTCTTGTGGGAAATACAGACGCGACTGCCCAAATATGTGCCGGAATCACTAAAAGCTATGTGGTGTTTGTCACTGGACATGAACTGCCCAAAACGATTATTATATGTCTGCGAAGATCATATAAATGTAAGTATTTCTTAGGTATTTTAGTGTTTCGTCAATTTCGATTTCAATCATTCCATTCACCATAAAACAGAATGTTTAGTAAACAAAATAACCTCAATTATTATTAATAAGAAGAAAAGTGCCAAAAATGTGGATATTCCTGGCTAGTTGCATGTTAAATAAAAGTCGAACTATTTTGCTGTGCATGTATTGTTGTTGCAAACAGGTGCCTTGTGTAATCAAAGAGAAATCTTTGTTTACTAAACATCTAATTTTATTTCTTTATTTCCACTTAAAATTCTAACCCTTTTAAGTAATATAGGTAGGTTAAATGGTTCAACCTACTTACCCAAAGGATTATCACACACTGTACAAACTCTACTTTGATTACTTATTTCTACTAGACTCACAAAGTATAATGCATACAAAATAACTTTGTCTGTGACCGTTAATCATAAGAAGTGATAAAATGAGTCGCGGGGTGAGTGCGTCTCCCCCCAGGGGGCGAGCAAATCGTTCATAGGCTCTCCGCCTGTCACCTATGCGCAGAAAATAACCGTCATAGACAGACTTGTTCTGAACGCGCTGTAAAGTTTTTAAAATAATGCCTTGACAGACTCTAATAAGGTCACCACAAGTTATCCTACATCATCAAGTACAAGAATTTTGCAACTTTGTAGCAAGAGTACTGGAATAATAGATCTACATTTCATTGATCTGCTATTGCCCAAACACTCGTACAATAACTTGTAGGGCCTTCAGAGTCTATAAGCTCATCCAGAGTCATGTTGATGTGGTGTGCAACTGCCTTTATATGATATGAACCAAAATCATAATTTTGATCTATGTTGACTCAAAAGTTATTTTTTGATTATTGACTTATGCTGTTGTTTAAAGACAAAATCCAATCATTGAAGCACTGGTTCCATCATCATCACATAAATTAGTAGAGAAAGAATTTAGCTTCATCTGACTGATAGCTGCAACTTATACATTTGCAGATAGAAGAGGACTGTTTCTCAAGAGGTTCCAGGTTAATCATAAAACGAACGGCAATCCTAATGATATCAAAAACATGCTATCAAGAGGAAGGTGTTTCCAAAGTATGTATTTTGTAATTTTATAAATGAGGTGTAGGTAAATAGTAGGGATAAAATTTTTATTAAGAGGTGAATAGCATCATTATCAATTATAAAAATTTATAAAATAATATTTTCACCCTGCATTATTATAAATGATGACTGATGAGAAATGATGACTGGGTTGGCTGGAAGAAATATCTTGTAGAGATAAGCCCGCCTTTTTAAATTTCCTTTAGTTTACTTTCTTATGTTAAATGTGCAATAAAGAATATATATTATTAATTAGTGATTTTTTTTAGCCTGAGGAAACAATGCCCAGCTCATCTGAAAATACTTCTTTGCTGCAAACTGAAAAAGCAGAATCTTCTAAGGTAAGATTCATTGTAAAAAATGGTAGGAAGGTATATTTTCTTTATAGGTAGGTATCATTTCTTTTTAGGACCATCATGAAATGTATTTTCTTTGAATTACAGAAATTTATGAAATGGATAGGTAGTATGATAAATTAATTAGTACACACTAGTTACAGGATAGTATCACAAAATAACATTTATTTATCACAAGTTTATCATAAAGGACATTCATCATCACATAGTGTGAGTTGCAAGATCAACTTACCTATCTACGTAAACTACCATTATACTTCTTCCACCCTGTACATTTGAACACAAGATGTGTTGGTATCATAGGTAGATATAATTTTCTTTGGGAGTGTCTAGTTAAAAAAAGTTTTATCTACACTTGCATGCAAAAAAATCAATTCAAATAACAGTGCCTTTATTATACAATTTTACTTACTAATTGTTAGTACTTATTATAATTTAATTTTAATTTTCAGAAAAATGCTGCAGTTCAAAGCGACGACATAAAGAACTGCAACATATCAACAATGCACAAACCGTCATCAAGAAATGTAGCAGTTGGCACAAATATAAAATGGCAGTATGTGGACAACAAAATCATGCCCACTCAACCTCAGACTGACAGTGCAACCACAAGTTTCAGTTCCTCAATGATAATGATAACTTAAGTAGAGATGATGATTATTTATAGTAGGATCACTAAGGCTGGGCTTGTATGGGGTACCTTGCACCTAAACCTGCTGGGATGAAACTTGGCAGGAGTAAAGTACAAAGACATCTTACTGAACTATACTCATACCAAGTTTGACACTCGAATTACTAACCGTTCTGACGATAGAGCAAAAACAAAAAAAATACGTTTCTTGTATGGCGACCCCCCTTATTTTATTAAATTTTTATTTTAAGTTGATATATTTTTTTTACAAATGCATATTCTGTGAAATTTTCAAGCAGCTACCTATGTCCGTTCAACAGATACAATTTTCAACCTAGTGGGGAGCACCACTTCTAATATGCTACCTATGGGTATGTACTTGACTCCTGCCAAGTTTCATCCCAGCAGGTTTAGGTGCAAGGTTCGCCTTGGTTATCCTACTATTAGGACTGATAATCATTCTTACCAATATTTTTAACACGAATAAGAATAAAAATAAAAATATTCAGGTCCAAAAAAATAACCTAGTATAAGTTAATACATGTACCTAGGTGAGTTTTATTGTTTATAATCACAGTTATAATATTTGTTAGCATGGTGTGAAATAAAGAGCTGTTATATTTTACTTATTAATTTTATTAAAACGTGGTTGTTTATTTACTTCTACGAATAATGTTAATACCTTCAGAAGCAGGACAAGTTGTTTCAGCTATTGTGCTGTCTTGTTCATTTAAGTCTATAGGGTGACTTTTAATTAGTTCTTGATAGCAAAAGATATGCATTTACTCATGATACTGAACAACTTTTCCCAAGGAACATAGGGCGAAATACGAAATACCAAATTTGACCTCCCATACAAAATGCGCTATCAGCTGATGCAGTTTCTATGGGAGGTCAAAACTTGATTCTGGTATTTCGACCTATATTCCTTGGGGAAAGTTGTTCAGTATCATGAGTACAATCATATCTTTTTCTATCAAGAACTAATTAAAAGTCACCCTTATAGGTATAGTCTTCTTCTTTTCGTATCAATGGCAAATTATTTTATAGTAACTTAGCCCAAAATGTGGCTACAGCAATAGCTCTTTGGTTGCCTTCAAAAAGGTCCTCCTTGGTGCAAGAAACTGAGGAGGTAGGGCACGAAAGCAAGTGTGTCATGGATTGCAAAATGCCGCATTCACACTTGTCGTTATCAGAGAAGCCCCACCTCTTCTTCAGTTCTCCGCACCTGCCAGCGCCCGATCGCGAATATAGTAACACAATAATACTTCTTTGTGACTTTATGTTCTGGCACTACTGGCACATTGGGAACCAGTTCTCTTCAGCTCAACATATCCTACTGCATTCTCTGTATAGGTACTCCTGGAAGCCCTTGAAAGACAAACATATTTATCTAAATATTTTACCAACAATCTTAATAACCTATGACAATATTTGTTATAACTTGTACACCCAACTACAGCACTTTCTGTGATACTTTCCTGTCTGTATAGACTGGAATAAGACTTGGGGCTTGAAACTATGTTTCGGCCAAGAGAGAACGCGGAAGGTAGGTACCTACTGAATTTTTATTAACTCATAATGCTAGACTGTTTCCAGCTATTTAGGCAGCGGCGTTGGTTTCGATTTTATATCCACTTACAAATACCTTGTTGCTCTTTGTATATGTATCAACTCAGGTCCTAAGCCAACAGTCTATATCAAGTAACTCAGATGCTGACGGTTATTTCCTGAGCATGGGGAACAAATCACGACTCGCACGCCCATCCCCTCGACTTTTTTGAGTTCTGCGCATTGACTGTGGGCATCGTAGTTACGTCCCAGGGGTTGTTTAAAAGGTGTCAGGAACGCATTCGAATGACCGAACAGCAGCCGCTTGATACTTCGTACTCGCGTAGCTTCTGTTTGAGTGAACCGATTGCAAGGAATAAAGCTTACGAAAGTAAGTCAAATGCAGATTATTGGAAACCCCGTTTTAATCGGTTAAGTAGTTTTTGAGTTTTTGTTATTTTAAGTTATTGTAGCTTCGGATTGAGTGAACAGATTTAAATGAATCAGCCTATATGATGTTGCCCAGAGCTAAGCTTAATTTACCAGTGAAAACCGCGTGAAAATCCGTTCAATAGTTTCGGTGATTAGCGAATACATACAGACAGACAAAAAAATGTGATTGTTTTATTAGTCTTTTCGGATCACCCACGTATTTTTTTTATTAAATTCATCAACAAAAGTACAAACACGGTTTATACTGTTTTATTATATGTATGGTCTACTCAAACACAAGATCTATAGATCTTTTGTATGGTGCAAGTAAGTACTTACCTAAGCCAAATATATGACTGAAAGTCTTGTTTGAATCAGTTCAGTAGTTTTTGAGTGAATCGCAGACAACGGTTTGATACTTTGCTTTAAAATATATTGTGTTCGAGTGAACCGATTGCAAAGAAACAATGCCTATATGTTACAGCAAAATAAGACCAACCCATCATTGAAAACCGGTTAAATCGGTTGAGTGGTTTTTGCGTGAATCGCGGACAAAAAAACATACAAACAGACAAGAATTCAAAAAATGGTCAAAATGGGTTTTGTTATTGTTCAAGTGTCCCCCTAAAGTATTTTTTTTTTGCCAATATGTACAGATTCGCCTAATTCACGATTTTATTATATGTATTGACTAACTTTTTTGGTAATAAGAAACAAAAAAGGCAACAGAGTTGTAGCTTCCTACCTGGAAGTCTAAAATCCAAGATCTATAGAAAGTTACATTAAAGTTTTAAGTCCTATAATTTCAGCAATATTGTGCTTATCACTTGATTGAAAATATTCCATGATTATGGCCATGTTACCTTCGGGCAAATTGCGGGAATCAGCTCGTACATACTCATTCGACGAAATCATAGTAACTTCAAAAAGTTCAATACTAATAATTATTTAATATATCAAAATCCTGAAATATCTACCACTGCAATAAACCGCGAATATTCAAGAAGATTAGAAGACCGCGAAAACATTTTTTTATTTTTCCTTCCGGACAGGCAAAGATCGAAGAGCATACAACCTCTTTTTTCTTGACCGCACAACCAACTCTCTTTTTTTTTAAACAGTTAGGCAGAAGCATTAAATGTGTATGCAGCCATAGGTAAACACGTTATCTCAAAAGTTATTTTCAAAAAATATTTTTGAGCAAATGAAACATCTAAAAGAGGTACTTCCATACAAAAAATCCATTATAAGAGAGTAAATAACAAGAATAAAATAAAATATCAGCAACTTTTGAAAATCCTGCTAAGCCAATTAAACCGAAGTAAATCACATTTTTATATTTTAGTAGTAAGGGTAACACCCCTTATACGTACTTCCATAGACCAATGGATATTGCCGAAAGATACCTTGCATGAAGGTTCTTGGTCATGCAAAGTTTTATTGCTCGTCTGCCGTGCCCCCAGATTAAGATCGTTTGAGCCGTTTTTGCGCAATTTTAAATTTTTCATTTTCGTTGTATGACTGCTCGTCAAAATGAGAGCCAACAAGAAACCATTTAGAATCATTCGATGGATTTACATAAAAATCTTAACTTTAAAATATGGTATCAATCGGACAATTCATTTAGCCGCTAGGCCAAAGCGTGACGGACAGACCGACCGACCGACCGACGGACGGACATTTTTGGGAGACTTGTTTTTTATGATGTACTAGCTGTTACCCGCGACTTCGTCCGCGTAGATTTTATAAAAAAACAGAACTCGAACTTAATTGAAACATATTTTACGGAGCGCTTATCCTTCTTGATCCCTACGTAAAAGATGCATTTGTACTTATCCAAGTTGAATAAATGCATCTTACTACAAACTTAATTATCTTTTGATTTTATTTAACTGGTAGGTAGTGCGGAATTTTCATTGTCAACCGTTACAGGCGAACTTAAAAAAGAAGGCAATAAAGGGAGTGAAGTGAATGGGTAGCGAGGAGGTATTCATAAAAGTAAAAAAGGTCCCTATTCCTCCCTATCTATCCTTTTGTATCCCCCCCCCTACATTCCCACTCCCCCTCCCTCACCCTCTCCCACTCTCTCTTCCTCTCCCTCGCCCCTCCCTCTTCCCCCCCTCACCCTTCCTTCCCCCTTCATTTCCCCCCTTCCCCTTCCCCCTCTCCCTCCCTCTACCCCCTCCCTCGCCCTCTACCCCTCCCTCCCCCTTTCTCTCCCCTCATTTTCCCCTCCCTTACACTCTCTCCCTATCCCTCCCCCTCTCCCTCTCCCTATCCCTGACGCTACCCCTATCCCTGCTTCTACCCCTAACGCCATCTTAACCGCTATCCCTATCCTTATATATAAACATACAACTGACACTCATATTGATTTTTAGACATTTCAAACCTATCGAATCCCAACCCCATCCCAGGGGTGGTGGTATTTCACGTCCACCACGTTGGATTTCAAAATCATTGTAGTTTTCGTAATCAGCGACCCGATAAACCATACGAACGACACCCATATTGATTTTTAGACATATCAACTCTATCGCACCCTACCTCTACCTCTACCTGTACCCCTCTACTTCTCTACCTCTCTACCTATCTACCTCTCTACCTCTCGACCTCTCTACGTCTCTACGTCTCTACATCTCTACCTCTCTACCTCTCTACATCTCTACATCTCTACATCTCTACCTCTCTACCTCTCTACCTCTCTACCACTCTACTTCTCTACCTCTACCTGTCCCTATCCCTACCCCTTACGCCAATTTAACCGCTATCCCTAACATAGAAATGACCCTATATTTATTTTTAGACATTTCAAACCTATTGCACCCCAACCCCATCCCCAGGGGACGATGGTATTTCACGTCCACCACGTTGGATTTCAAAGTTATTGTAGTTTTCGTAATCAGCGACCCGATAAACCATACGAACGACACCCATATTGATTTTTAGACATATCAACTCTATCGCACCCCAACCTCATCCCCAAGGGATGATAGCATTTCACGTCCACCATGTTGGATTTCAAAATTGTTGTAGTTTTTGTAATCAGCGGCTCGATAAACCTTACAAACGACACCCATATTGATTTTTAGACATTTCAACCCTATCGCACCTCAACCTTATCCCCAGGGGATAATGGTAGTTTACGTCTACCACGTTGGATTTCAAAATTGTAGTAGTTTTCGTAATCAGCGATACTTAGTTGAATAAAAAAAGTCCCATCAAAATCGGTTAAGTAGTTTCGGTGTGCTGTAGCAGATACAACCCCGCTAGAGTATTATTGTATGTGTAGATTCCCACGGGAATGAGATATTTTCCCGGGGTAAAAAGTAGCCTATGTCCGTCTCCAAGTTACCATCTATCACCATACCAAATTTCATCAAAATCCGTTCAGCCGTTTAGGCGTGAAAGAGCAACAAACAAACAAACAGACAGACAGACAGACAGACAGAGTTACTTTCGCATTTATAATATTAAGTATAGATAAGTGATATACTACACATTTTTGAGAAAATTAGAAAAACTTTTTTTTTCACTAATACAATACCTTTCTCGCTCCACTCGAAAGTAAAAATCAATTGCTTGCATGAATTAAGCACACTTTAAAAAGGCAATCCCTAAATAAAGGTAAAGGCGGAAAAGCCACGATCACACCACAGACATACAAAGGGGTAAACCCCCCTTTATATGTCTGTGGATCACACCTAGCTGAGTTCAAAGACTAATTCGGCATACATTGCTCGTTGAAGTAAGGATATTGCATAATTAACATAACCAAGCCTCCCAGCAATGTATGCCGAATTAGTTTTTGAATTCAGCTAGGTGTGATCGTGGAAAGGTTATCTAGTTAAGGGCTCCCGCACACGACCGAGAATCGGTGGGCGATTATCGGCCAGGACAAGGACGGAAGATTCAGGTGATAACACGTCAGAGCGGGATGCCGACAAAAAATCGGTCACCGATTCTCGGTCGTGTGCGGGAGCCCTAAGTCATATTTATTACGTAAAATCCAAATTACGTGGCTATTTATGAATGCTAAAAGTGAAGTTTTGATGAATCATTTGCTACTTTAAAAGTGTCTAAATACATCAACGTTTTACGATACGTACCTACCTACTTAGCCTTGAATTTACTTATTGGTGAAAATCTATAGGGGATTTCCGGGCTTTATTTAATTCTACAAATATGGTAGGTCTGTCGAAATACGCCTAGACGATAATTACGCCTATGCTCCAAAAATCCTATTTACAGTATCGATAAAATCCAACTTAATATATACGCACTACGGTTAATGTGCCCCGCATCGCGAAACATGCGCGTGGCGCTCCTTTCCCGCGTCGCAAGCTATATGCCCGAAAACACAAGCTACGAGGATTTTTATTAACACAAATCAGGAAGTTCGTGATAAGTTTATATTCTTTTTAAGAGTTTTGTACAAAGATGTGAGCCTAGTTTGCTAATACAACTATTATTCTCCCTACCCGTAGTTTTTATTAGGCGTAAGGCGATCGGTTCTAATTAAAAAAAAATATATTGCTAGGATTGTTCTGGATGGGTAATTACGCCTAGGTGATTCCACACGTACGAAATGGTATCTAAGGCGCTTTTAACATCACGTAGGCGTTATTAGCCCTATGAATCAACCTCATGATTTAGGCGTCCTTATACCAATAATGCTAATAAATATTCTTTATTTATTGTTTGTATTTATTTTAGCCTTAATAAGACCTTTTTGTTGTTTTTAAAGTTGAAAATTGTATGCAAAATGTAAAACATCGTTTTAGCAGGCGTCATTACCTGAACCTTAGTATAATGACGCCTAGTGGAAAATGTTGTTTTAGAAAAAAAATTCTGTTAAAAAATCTGTCGTATGATGGCTTGCTTGAGTTTATACTATGTGCCAATGAAATTTTTTAAATAATTGGTGTTGTTGCTTAGCAATTTAAGATTATGGTTACCTGATTCTGTAGCTGTGAAAATACGTTAAAAAAAATATATTGTTGATTAAGCTAGTTCTTCTAAGACTGATAATGTTTCTAAATGAAGAAAGTTATAATAATTTACTAAGAGTAGAAAGTTATTGTAAGAAAACAATTGTAGGCGAATTTAAAACTTGTTAATTCCGCCAAAACAACTCCGTTTGAAATTTAAATTCTTTTTCTTAGGATTTTGATAATATTATTATTGTTTTTGATTAATCAAGTTAATTAATAAACGACCCTTTGGTACAGATACCTTTTAATATTTTCTCATTTATAATACCTGAGATATTTAACTCTAACCTTAAGTAGGCGTAATTCGACAGACCTACCTTAGGTATAATGTTAAAGAATTAATGTTCAAATTATAATACATTGGGATTATTGTTTTGATCTCCCTAAGTACATATTATATCGAAAATCCAAAAGTATCATACAATCTTAAAATACAGAAAGAAAAATAGTTTTATATTTTAGATTTTATTCATTTATTAGTTGTTTTATTTACTATTAATAATTAGCCTAAGACTGGTACTCTAGAGTGTCCCACTGCTGGACCAGGTATATTATTTATCATTTTAATAAAAAGTTCAGGTATGTAGTACAAACATCTACAGATTCTTACAGTGAAGATTTTTTGTGCACAAAAATATATTATCGTCAAAGCCAAAATCCGATTTCGATTTTAGACGCAATGGCGTTTAATAGGCAACACATAGGTAGTTTCAGTAACGCAATATTTCATAACAGAGAAATTCATAATAAGCTGGCAAATGGCAATGCCAACAAGCCGGCGTCCATCAAGGCCACAAATTAGTTCTAACTTGTATGCAATGCACCTAACTAGGCTAACCTCTTAAATAGGTGGGTCTAGTACAGATTTGCCAATAGAACCGCTTGCGAGCGAATCATTTTTCTTTCAGCTCATCATCGTGTGGGTTGCAAGGTCGATGATCGTCCTCATAAACCCTGGTGTTTTTGCTGGAATTCTGGAGGGAGCTCCCTATCCTGCAGTGGACGTTTCATGGTATGTAATGATGATAATGATGATTTGGCTGAATGATATTCTTTTTATCCAAACAATTTTTTAGACATTCGTTCGTTGCATACCTTGGTAGGTACTTCCAGTTTTTCGCGCTTACTGCCTACTTAGTAGCAATTTGATCTACAGATCGAAAGCCTACATATTAAATAATTAAGGTGCAACCTACGACATTGCTCGACTTAGCCCCCGGTATGACAAACTAACTAATTCCTCTCTAATTGAACGAACCTTGTTTTCCTTGGAAACCTAAACGGCTTGGGCCCTTTTGCACCCAAAGTACCCAAATAGCTTACAAAATAATCTTTAAATAATCTTTTGTAAGTATAAAAGCTACTGATGTTTCAAATAAATTATAATAGAAATCTGTGTAAAATATTGCATCAGCATCAGCAAAATTTAATGATATACTCGTAGGTTATTTTTTTACCTTGTAATTTTCAGCACTGTTTAAATGATTCAGTTCGTCTTTTTATTGTAAAAACAGGGCCTTATAAGGAGTTTTTTGAAAGAAAGTATCAGGCAACTAGCACAGAAAATATGACGGAAAACTGTGCGTTTTTTCAAGAACCTATTTTGGATAGTCATGTTTCTTTTGATAGTTATTTTTCGGCAAACAATAATTAGGAGGGGAATGTAGAAGGTGTAGACCTCGATTTAAAAACAAAATTCCATCGCTATAGCTGGCTTTCCTCTTAAAAAAATCAAACGGTCAGCTGAAAGGACGACCGCACTTAACTTTGAACTTTGTAGTGACGATAGCAAGCAGCAAATTGGCAACTCAGATGCAATTCATGCAATGCAAGGAAGGTGCACGAAACTTTTGTGCAAATCTCACGCAACAAGCAAACCGCTCAATAACCCAATCTTTGAAGACTTTTTTGTATCATGGAAAATGGTAAAACTTCAGTGTCGAGTAGGTACAGTCAACAGCAGGTCAAGCGCGACTTTGGAAAATACAAAGTATGGTGCGTAAAGCTTGCTGTGCTCTGGACTGTATAAGGTTGATATCCTATACCTACTATTAAACGACGAGGTTGATATGTTATAATATACGTGTTAAAGAAAATATTTAGTTTGTTCAGAATCGAGAGTAGAATCAATTTAAGGGGTTTTTGATAGAGGTAATTTTTTTTTATTAAATTTTTGTCGCTTCTATTCTAAATATTTCTGTAGATACGCGCGCTGGCGGCAGCGCCGCGCGGTTCATGAACGGTGAGGAGGGCGTGGCGTGCGCTGAGTGCGCGGACTAGAACAATGATGAAACTTTAAAATAACAATATCTAGATAAAAAAACTTTTTGTAAGTTTTTAGGGTTCCGTACCTCAAAAGAAAAAAACGGAACCCTTATAGGATCACTTTGTTGTCCGTCTGTCTGTCTGTCTGTCTGTCTGTCTGTCAAGACCCTTTATCTCACGAACGGGTAAAGGTATCAGGTTGAAATTAATACCATATATTAGGATCCATGAACCACACAAGATCTGAAAATTTTTTACAACGACGCAATCAAAAGATATGGAATTTTATGTCCTCATCTCCATACATTTATTCAAAAATGAAAAACCTACAGGGTACTTCCCGTTGACCTAAAATTATGAAATTTGGCAAGAAGCTAGGTCTCACAACACAAATAATGGGAAAAGTCTGAAATCATTAAATATTACAACTTTTCTCACAACTAATGGTAACCAATTGTGGTGAGCTCCCGTTTCAAGAACATTCATATAAGAGAGGGGTCAAGTTGGATGGTTGCTGAGGCAATTTTTGTTTTAGTTCTATTTAAAAACGGGAACACTTACAAACTTGAAAATTGGTATGTTTATAGGGCATAGGCTATAAAATAACAACAAATAATAAAATTTTGGTCAAGCGCGTGTCGGACTCAAAAAATCTAGCACATTAACTTACTGAAATTTCAACTAATACAATTATGTTTATGTGGTGGTACGGAACCCTCAGTGCGCGAGTCCGACTCGCACTTGGCCGGTTTTTTTTTTACGGGATTGAATTTATCTTAATAAAAATCAGTTAGGGTGTATGAGGGTTTCGGTTATTCCATTAACACGATACTAAAGGGTGTAAGGAACGGTGTACCAAAAACTGAAAGGGCGTGCTCAGTCAACGAAACTGAACAACTTTCCCAAAGAAACATTTTTGGGAAATGGTACACCGTCCTTTACACCCTGTATAGAGTCCTAACGAATTAAATAGTGAACATAATTTTAGCATGTTACTTAGACCATGAGAATCTGAACAACTTTCCCAAAGGAACATTAGGTCTATATACGAAAAAATAAACTTGACCTTCCATACAAAATACGCTATCAGCTGATGCAGTTTCTATGTGAAGTCAATTTTTTTTTTCGTATTTCGACCTATGTTCCTTGGGTTGAAACAAAACGCGTTCAGGGTTGATTTGCCTGTTACATCTTGTATATTTGGAATCGGTTTCTCAAAAACGGCTCTACCGATTTGGATGAAATTTAATATACGGGGGTTTAAAGTCGATCTAGCTAGGTCTCATGTCTGGGAAAATTAGTTTTCTATGTGTTTTTGACCATTCCTTTAAAATAGCGCGTTTCAGAATCCCTACAGCTTGCTCTCCCAGTGATACTTTAATGTTAAAGGTTTCATTATAATATGTATTATTAATTGTTATTAACACGAATTTTGTTTACGCTTTAGCAGTTTTTAGGGGCAAATTTTTAATATTTATAGAACCTAAAATCGGCCTAATTGCGGTTAGTTTTTCGTATTTCGACTTAGGTATGTTTCTTGAGAAAAGTTGTTCAGTTTCATGGGCAGAATCACATCCTACAGTATGATCACACCTTTCCGTAAATGAAAAAGACCATTAAAGCGTCTCTTGAACGGAGGAACCGAAACTTGTTGGGTTTCAAAAACATCCAAATGCGATTGTTAGTATATTTACTCAAAAAATTTTGTGCTTCTAGCTTCAGTAGTTTCGGCTGTGCGTTAATGTGTCAGTCAATCAATCAACCAATCAATCATTCAATCAATCAATCAATCAAGACTTACCTCTTTACTATACTAGTATGATGACGAATTTAAAATACCTACCGGACCGGTACATGCACGTACGTACGTTCCTACGGATTTAAGGACCACATAACATGATTCCAACTCATACTTGGCATATTTTTATAAAAAATGTTTTTACTTTAGATTATGCACTATGAACTCACCCAGTCATACGCTTGCACGTACATATATCCGTTTTTGCGATAGAGCAAAACATAAAAAACGTAAAATAAACGTAAAATAAACCCGTTTTTTGATGGGTTACGCTTCTTTCTTACTTTTCATTGTGTTTTATTATTAATAAGTATATTCACTACAGTAATACATATTTTACGAAAATTTCTATCGGTTATCTATTAGAGATCAAAAGATACAGCAGGCAGGACAATCAGACAGGCGTACAGACGGATGGCATAGACAATTGTTATTTTTTAGGGTTCCGTACCTCAAAAGAAAAAAACGGAACCCTTATAGGATCACTTTGTTGTCCGTCTGTCTGTCTGTCTGTCTGTCTGTCAAGACCCTTTATCTCACGAACGGGTAAAGGTATCAGGTTGAAATTAATACTGTAAAAAACGATTCGAAATGAAAGATTTAGATATTTTACGTGTTAGCACGAGTCCGCCATATTTATTACTACACAGAAAAAAGCATACAAAATGAGGTTTTCAACATCCTCCACACGTAACAAAATAACTTAATGTACCTTCTTAAATTCACGAACAGGCAAAGGCAAAGTAACGTATTAAATAACGCGAAAATATACTTCGTAACCTACCTAGTACCTAATCAAAATTTAAGTCGGTCAGGGATCTTAACTTCTCTTCCGTAACGTGTTCTAACTGTTTTGTCTTTTTCTGTAGTTACAGATAGCACCTCTAACTTATAAAGTTTTTGGAATGGCCTGAGTTTTATACCTGTAGATGTTTTTAATTTTGCAACTCTAGGCACTCCATCTTTTCCTTTGAATATCTCCTCCACAAGCCCAAGAGGCCACTTTAGTCTCTTCTCTTCTGTTTCTATTAACACAACTTCTCCTATTTGTAAATCTTTAGTCTTCTGTTTTTGTTTTTGTACCAAGAATTCTTTACGAAATCTTTGTTTACACCGCACAAGTATATAAGACGATCCAACATTTTGTGCCACCTCGCAAATACAATGGTCCAGCTAAGTCGACTCCTGTCACTTCAAAAGCTGCGCTACAATTAATGCGATCAAACGGTAAAGGAGCTGTTGTTGCTTCTGTACGTTTAGCTCTAAATCTTCTGAATATAACGCACTTTGATATTATTGACTTAACTAAAACTCTCATACTGATGACCCAAAATCTTTGTCTTATATCTGTAATAACTATATTACTTCCCGCATGTTGTAACTGCTGATGACGCTCTTCTATCATGCGTTTTGTAACAAAATGTTTACCAGGTACTACAACGGGTTTTTTAGTACTGTCTAAAAAATCACCGTAAGTAAGTTTTGTTTCAATTCTCATTATATTATTTTCATCACAGAATAATTGTAAATTAGAACATTTCTGTTCAATGAAACTTTTATTTTCTTTCTGTATCAACAATATTATTTTATTTTCTGCGTTTTCAAATTCATCATAACTCAATTCTCCTTTATTTTTATTGACGATTTGTCTCAAGTTATGAATAAAACGTAATATCCACGCTAAAGTGCGAACAATTTGTGTGTATTTAGAAAAATAAGTAAATCTGTCTAAAAAACTTTCCTCTAAACACACGTTTACATTGCATGACGTCTTTTTCAGTTCTTTTACAGCCTCTGATTCCTCTATATTAACATCCAATTCAGGCCAGTTTTCAGCACTGAGTAATAACCACGGAGGTCCTTCAAACCAACGGCAATCAAACAGATGTTTTGCATCGCAGCCTCTAGAAGCCAAGTCAGCCCAATTGAGTGGCCCTGGAATATGATGCCAGTCTTGAGGATTAGAATTCTCCCTTATTTCTTTAACTCTATTTCCAACAAACGTTTTCCACGGAAGTTCCCTTTTGATCCAACATAAAGTTACACTAGAATCTGACCAAAAGTACTCACGATCTATAGGGAAATCTAGTCCCTTTTTTAGTTCTGTAACTAATCGTGTTGCTATCAAAGCCGATGTCAATTCAAGACGAGGAATAGTTATTTTTTCTACGGGAGAAACTCGAGATTTAGCTGTTAGTAGTTGAACTGAAACATCAAAATCATTTTCAAATCTTAAGAAAACACAGGCAGCGTAACCATCTTTGCAGGCATCGCAAAACGCATGTAAACTCACTCTGCAGTTTTTAATTATGTCTTTATACATTCTTCTTGGAATTCTGCAGAGTTTTATGTAAGGAATATATTCATACCAGTTTAAAAATCTCGTTAATATGTCTTCCGGTAAATTTTCATCCCAGCCTAAATTACGACGCCACATTTCTTGTATAATAAGTCTCGGCACTAAAGTCACAGGACACGTGAACCCGATAGGGTCAAATACTTTTTGTGTCAAGGACAAAATATTTCTTTTTGTATATTTATCTATATATTCCTTTGGAGGTAAATCAATGTTGCAAAATAACTCATCCGACTCGGTATCCCACGTAAGCCCTAAGACAGATATTTCCTTTTTTCCTGTCTCGTTTATCGGTAAAGGAGACATAACCCACTGTCGTAAGTCAAACTTTGCCCAGCTCATTATTTCTTTTGCGTCACACATAAATTTTTGAGCCTCTTCTTCAGAATCAACACTAAATATGCAGTTATCTACATAAAACGACTTACTCATTTCTTTAGCGCAGTTTGAATATTCTCCAGCAACGGTTTCTAAATGATGGAGTAAAGTCGCTGAAAGTAGGAATGGACTCGAAGTTAAACCGAAAACCACTCTACAATGACGGTAAGTTATAATTTCTGTAGCTGATTCATCTCTCCACCACAGGAACTTCAAATAGTCTCGATCGTTAGGAATTATTGATATTTGTAAGAATGCCTTAGCAATGTCAGCAGTTACGCCAATAGCACCTTTTCTGAACCGAACTAGCAACTTAGGAATATTCTCAATTAAATTCAGCCCTTTATCGAGACATAAGTTTAAGGATTTGCCATTTTTATCTTTAGCTGAGGCGTTGAAAACTGGTATCGTTTTGGTTGTAAGCCTGGCCTCGTTTATGACCGCGTGATGACTAAGATAATGACCTGACTCATGATTGTTCATCGATGCTGAGACAGTTTCAATAATGCCTAACTGCTGCCATTCATTAAAGACTGTGTTGTAGTCAGCTAACTTACCACATTTCTCAAGACGCTTAGTCGTGCTTATTAGTCGTCCTTTGGCTAACTCGTAGTTGCTAAGTATATCTTCATGCCCTACCTTCCACGGCAACTGCACCTCATACCTTCCTTCATGGTTTAATTTGATACCGTTCTCAAAATCTGATAAAATCTGAGCTTCTTTTTCTGCAACATTTTTCGATTCCGAAGGATCTTTTATACCTAATTTCTCAAATGACCAAAAGGTGTCTAAATCTGTTGAACAAAATAAGTTATTAATATTACATGCTACATTCTTAGCACTCGTCTGTTTTCCTACTAATGTCCAACCTAGTTTCGTTTTACACGCAGTTAGTTCATTATTTAGACATATAAACTCATTGGTCATCAACTGACCGAAAAAATCCGCGCCTATTAACAAACCTATTTCGGAATTGTCAATGCCCTTGTCTGTCAGTGACACATTGTGGCTTTTTAACAAATTTGACAATTTACTGTCACTCAAATCAACACAAGGAATGTCACCACAAATACAACTTTTTGATAAAGCGAATAAATCTAAATTAAATAATTTATCTAAACTTTGCACGCTAAATTGATAAACGTTGTATTCTTCGCTCTTCGTTTGTATGCCGCCAAACAAGGAATGACTTAAAAGTTCTTTACTTACAGGTTTTAGTCCTAAGCTTTGCGCAATGGATTCTTTTATATAAGATCGTTGTGCTCCGCTATCAAATAGTGCTCTTACAGTTATCTTCTTTCCGCAGTTCACAATAGACACCAACAGAGTTAGGAGAAGCGTCACACCTCGTATCTGTGTAGAGTTATTACTGACTGTTTTGCTATCATTCGATGTACCAGCCGTTTCTTCCATCTTACCAGGACACAATATAACAGAGTGACGTTTCGAACAAATACAGCACTTTGTATAGGCTTTACAAAATTTTGCAAAGTGCCCTACTTTCAAACATATATTACAAGCTCTCTTCTTCTTCAAAAACTCTTTTCGTTGATCTACGGACATTTTCTGTAGCTTATAGCACTCAACACTAACGTGCGAAGTTTTGTCGCAAAATACACATTGTTTTACATCTAGTTTTTTAGTGTTAGCGACTAAGCATTCAGCAGAGGGAACTTCAGGGCTCGGAATCACATTTTTGGTTTCTGAGAACGTTGAGCGCGCCATATTCACTCTCTGTTCGCTATCAACTTCTCGTTTTAAAAATTCCAGTAAATTATTTAGTTCCTTATCTGAACTTTCTGCAGTGAGCTGGTGAGGTCTGGTTCTCTCCCATATCTTTAAAATATCACTTGGTATAGCCGACTCTAACATTGGAAAAATAAATGCCGAGTACTTATCTTTAGTTACTCCGAGCGACTCCAACGATCGTATTTGTGCACTGATTTGATCATACAGCGATGTCAGTGACAGACGGCTACCCTCCTTAGCTTGGAGAAGCACCAAACCCAATAGTTCTCTCACATACACTTCTATTAATAAATCGTCTCGAGCAAAACGTGACTTTAACTGCTCCAAAGCATGACGATAGTTCAAACCAGACGGAGGAAAACTTTCGACGATTTTTCTAGCATTAGTACCTGGTTCCATTGACTGCAGTAAATATTGGTACTTATCATCATCGTCCAATTCTCTGTCCTCATCTATTTTTCGGAACTGCCCCCAGAACGACAGCCAATTCTTTAAATTGCCATCAAATTTGTTCAGTTCCAGTTTCGGTAGATTATATTTTCTGGTTTGCTTGCGTTCGGCTGTGCAAGAGCTGGTAGAGCCGGAGTTTTTATCGCTGCAATTTGAATTGTACACCGACTCGTACCTTGAATATTTGCTTCTCTCCGAACTATTATCGAGTGGATCCACAATTCTGTCAATCTTTTTTCTTGTCAAAATCCACTTCATTCGGTAGTTATCCTGTTGATCGGACTCCTCGTCGATGGCTTTTTCGTCCGCCCCGCTTTCTAATAGCTGACTGTATATTATTTCGTCCAGGTTGAACATTTCTTGAACCTTTGGTTCCATGACCTCGACGGAAGCCAAAATTTGATCGGGTTCGGTATCTGCATTTTCCATCAACTTATTTAAATTATTTATTTTATTTGTAAAATATCTACGAAGGCTCGAACGCTTTTTTAAAGATTCTTCGGTCGCCATAATGTAAAAAACGATTCGAAATGAAAGATTTAGATATTTTACGTGTTAGCACGAGTCCGCCATATTTATTACTACACAGAAAAAAGCATACAAAATGAGGTTTTCAACAAATACCATATATTAGGATCCATGAATCACACAAGATCTCAAAATTTCAATTTTTTACAACGACGCAATCAAAAGATATGGCATTTTATGTCCTCATCTCCATACATTTATTTAAAAATGAAAAACCTACAGGGTACATCCCGTTGACCTAAAATTATGAAATTTGGCAAGAAGCTAGGTCTCACAGTACAAATAATGGGAAAAGTCTGAAATCATTAAATATTACAACTTTTCTCACAACTAATGGTGACCAATTGTGGTGAGCTCCCGTTTCAAGAACATTCATATAAGAGAGGGGTCAAGTTGGATGGTCGCTGAGGCGATTTTTGTTTTAGTTCTATTTAAAAACGGGAACACTTACAAACTTGAAAATTGGTATGTTTATAGGGCATAGGCTATAAAATAACAACAAATAATAAAATTTGGTCAAGCGCGTGTCGGACTCAAAAAATCTAGCACATTAACTTACTGAAATTTCAACTAATACATACTAATACTTAATTATGTTTATGTGGTGGTACGGAACCCTCAGTGCGCGAGTCCGACTCGCACTTGGCCGGTTTTTTTTTACATCGGTGTGTATTTTTTGCCTTCAAATACATATTACCTAATTTTTAAATTTCGTTGAAATGTCACCTGAGGCCAAAAAAAGTCGATTTTCAGTTTTTGGCCGCCATCTTTATTTATGTAACAAGCATGTATGCTTAGACTATATAATACTAACGTATAACATGTATGAATTCAGCAGGGTCGTATTGGTCTAAAAACACCTTAAAAATAAGAGATGTTCGTTTTGCGTCTAGACGAAAAAGATTAAGGAAATGTTTTCCTTTATATCTGTTTTTAGGGTTCCGTACCTCAAAAGAAAAAAACGGAACCCTTATAGGATCACTTTGTTGTCCGTCTGTCTGTCTGTCTGTCTGTCTGTCTGTCAAGACCCTTTATCTCACGAACGGGTAAATGTATCAGGTTGAAACTAATACCATATATTAGGATCCATGAACCACACAAGATCTGAAAATTTCAATTTTTTACAACAACGCAATCAAAAGAAATGGCATTTTATGTCCTCATCTCCATACATTTATTCAAAAATGCAAAACCTACAGGGTACTTCCCGTTGAACTAAAATTATGAAATTTGGCAAGAAGCTAGGTCTCACAGTACAAATAATGGGAAAAGTCTGAAATCATTAAATATTTCAACTTTTCTCCCAACTAATAGTAACCAATTGTGGTGAGCTCCCGTTTCAAGAACTTTCATATAAGAGAGGGGTCAAGTTGGATGGTCGCTGAGGCGATTTTTGTTTAACTTGAAAATTGGTATATTTATAGTGCATAAGCTATAAAATAACAACAAATAATAAAATTTGGACAAGCGCGTGTCGGACTCAAAAAATCTAGCACATTAACTTACTGAAATTTCAACTAATACAATAATGTTTATGTGGTGGTACGGAACCCTCAGTGCGCGAGTCCGACTCGCACTTGGCCGGTTTTTTAGTTTATATCTGAAACATGTCAAAAGTTAGTAGGTAGGTAACTTACATCTAATCTAATAAGAAATAAGTGAACCATTAGTAAATAAAAACTTAATTAATCATTTCCTTTGATTTTATTCAGTTTCATCCATCACCCTGCTGAACGATGAAAGTTTATTGTCAGAGTTAAATGCTTCATTGATCGGACTACATGTTGTCATCCATGGCTTGCTAAACGTATTTCAGTATTGTTTTACTGACGGCTTGGATTTCCTTGAAATAAAATTGACACACTGACCTCGATGTTTACATTTAAGCAGGTAATTTTTTTTTTATAGAGCAGGTAATACAGGTGGAGACAAACAAAAATTACAATTTTGGATGTTGCGGTCTGTCCCCGCTTGCAAAAAACTATTTCCTGAGTAGGGATTTTTGTTTTATCCTATTATTATTATTTCAACTTTTGTTTTTTTTTCTAAATATTTAGGGATTAAGCTTTTTTATTTTTAATAAACTTACGGGCCAAAGTTGTAACCAGCAGCGTTTAGGTTGACCGGGTTGACCTGTCCTTAAATGTACTTTCCCAAAAAATCGATGTTTAAGAAGAGTGTTTTGGATTTTAGGGTTCCGAACCACAATGGTAACCATAAGGGTTCCTTTATGGTGCGACTTCGTCCGACTGTCTGTCTGTCACACCTGTTTATCTCAGCAACCACTCACAATTGAAATTCGAAAAAAAAAATATGCTTGCGCAACTTTAAAAAGCAAACATCAAAAATTATTATTGTACATCAGACCCAAATAGGAGGGCAAGATTTCTTTATTGTCGTTATACTACGTCAAATGATTTTACATATACTTACTTACATTCCAAACGAGGTTTTTGTAAGTTTTCAAGTTATTAACTAGAAATAATATTATGCACATCAAAATTTATGACTGTGCATCAAAATTAGTGCCCCGTGTGGTGCCGGCAAAGAATAGTACCAACCCTTACTTACCCGTGGGTGTCGTAAGAGGCGACTAAGGGTTATAAACTGGAGGATGGGCAGCAGCATCCTCCTTTGTATCTAATATCTTACTTACTGCGGTCACCTACAACCGCGGTCCATAGTGCCAGCCGTAACGCTGACAAACGAGGTGACTATGGTACTTCCCCTCTACATTTTTCCAGCCAAAGCTAGAATTCTGGAGGGAGCTCCCTGTCCTGTAGTGGACGTTTCATGGGATGTTATGATGATGATGATCAAAATTAGTAACTGTGCATAAAAAATAATTATTATGCATCAAAAAGTTTTAGGTTGGGTTAGGTTGTCTTGCGACCACAACGCACGAGCCGAGCGAGCGGAGCCAGCGTGCCGCGACAGCGACCGGCGAGTGCCAGAAAGAAATGGCTGTTTGTGGCTGGGTTAGTAATTTAGAATGCATGAATAAGAAGTCTAATGGTATTAAAAATAAGTGTGTTTAATTAACACCCGTTATATTAACGTCTTAGTATTAAAGTTGTTAAGTATCATGCATAATTAGATACATGCTTGCATATCTTTTGCTATCAAGAACTTATTAAAAGTCACCATAGAAAGTGTAACAGAAAGAGTATATCAATCCTAAAGGATGTTATTCTGCCCATGAAACTGAACATCTTTTCCGAAGGAACATAGGTCGAAATACGAAAAAAAATTCAACCTTTCATACAAAATGTGATATCAGCTGATTCAGTTTCTAATGGAGGTAAAAATTGTTTTTTCGTATTAAGTTCCTTAGGGAAAGTTGTTCAGGTTCATAGGCAGATTCACATCCTACAAGTTTGGTACACCCTTTTTGTTACACCCTGTATATTACCTCATCATTTAATTTTCGAACACTCAGGAAGCTGAGTAATTTCGTGTGCGGAGTCAGCAAAGTACACAAAAAGCCCTATCTACCGCGCCCCCATTCTGACTAACAGTTACACAGAACTTAGTGGTTCGAAGACAAAGCACTAATCATGGCGGCTTATTCATGAACGGGGATAACGTGTCATTCTGGGATGTATGTGTAACCTTCACGGTAACTCATATTGCTATATGCATACATCAGCAAAGGTATAAAGCCACGATCACACCTAACTGAATTCAAAGAATAATTCGGCATAAATTGCTGGGAGGCTTAGTTATGCATACATACATACATAACATCACGCCTTGTTCCCGTTGGGGTAGGCAGAGACCACAGTTCTCCACCTGCTACGATCTTGACATACTTCCCTTGCTTCCCGAACCTTCATCAATCCTTTCATACATGCTCGTCGGTTTAGGGTACTTTTAACCTGGCCTTTATTCAGAACGTCTTAAATTTGGTCCTGGTACGTTCGCAGAGGCCTTCCCCTTCCAACGTTTCCATTCACTCTGGCCTTGTGGATCTCTTTCGTCAATCTTCCTTCATTCATCCTCTCCACATGACCAAACCATCTTAGCATCCCTTTCTCAATTTTAGTCACTACGTCTTCTTTTACGCCACAACGTTCTCTTATCACACTATTTCTAATCCTGTCACTCAATTTCACACCAATCATACTCCTCAACGCTCTCATTTCTACTGCATTAATTCTACTTTCATGCTTCTTCTGCCATACCCAGCTTTCACTGCCGTACATCAGTGTTGGTACCAAAACGCCTCTATGAACAGCCAGACGAGCCTTGTGAGACACCTTCTGACTTTTCATAAAAGCATGCAGAGCACCATTCACCATGTTTCCAGCATTCACTCTTCTTTCGATATCACTTTCGCACTTTCCATCTCTCGTAAACTTAGAACCCAGATACACAAACTCCTTCACTTGTTCGACTTGTTCACCACCTATTAATATAGTACACTCTGTCATACACTCTTCTCTTTCAAGTACCATTACTTTCGTCTTGCTTACATTTACTTTCATTCCTTTCCTATCAAAAGCCACATTCATCATTGTTACCATCTCCTGTAACTCGTCAGCAGATGACGCAAGTATAACTTGGTCATCAGCGTAGAGAAGACATTTGATGAGTAACTCATTCATTCTCAGTCCACACATACTCTCTTTCAGATCAGTCAAACAATTATCCATGAACAGGTTAAACAGCCAAGGTGACGCTACACATCCCTGCCTAACACCTTTTTCGATGCTAAACCATTCAGTGTACGCCCCGTTTATTCTGACGCAAGCACTGGAATCCTCATAGAGAGATTTCAGTGCTTGAATCAGATGACCGTTCACCCCATACATAGACAATGCCGACCACAATTCATTCCTCACCACTCGGTCATAGGCCTTTTCCAAATCCACGAACGCGCAGTAGACTTTTTGGTTTTTGGCCAAAAACTTTTCAGCTATGCACCGCAAGGAAAAGACCTGATTTGTACATCCCATTCCCTTTCTAAATCCCGCTTGTACATCCCATATTTTTTCGTCAGTATCTTTCATCACTCTTTCAATCAAAACCTTTGCATACAGTTTGCCGACGACACTGAGAAGACTTATCCCGCGGTAATTTTTGCAGTCCTGTTGTGACCCTTTTCCCTTGTACAGCGGCACAATCACAGCCTTGCACCAGTCACCTGGTACTCGGCCGTTCGTCCAACACAGGTTGAAAAGGCGGTACAGCTGACTAGCCACAATGCCTCGCCCAGCCTTCAACATTTCGACCGACACTCTATCATACCCACCTGCTTTACCTGATTTCATACTTTTCATTGCTTTCATGATCTCATCCATACTTATCTCACTTGCATTACTATCATATTCATTCTCATGCATTTCCACAGAAGACCTCGGTACGCTAGCCTCTGCTTCTCTCTCAAACAAACTTTCAAAATATTCCTTCCATCTCTTCAGCATACATTCTTCACCTTTTATAATACTTCCATCCTGGCTTCTGTTGGCTTCTGTTGAAGTTATGTTAATTATTAAAGTACGCTTATTTTATTATTTTATTAGAGCAATGTATGTTGAATTAGTTTCTGAATTAAGGAAGCTGTGATCGTGGCTTAAGGCGGTTGCAGAGGCGTCATTTTCATACAAAACGTTTGAACAATACATGCTTAGACCACAATGGCGTTAAGTTATCAAACAACATTAAAAAAAATATATAAAAATCTTGTTTCCGCCAATCAAATAAAATTTGCGTTCAATCGGATATTAACGAAGTTATAAGGCTTTGAAAGATACACAAATATTATCCGTTTTCTCTATGTGTGCGTATCAATTACACAACATAGATAAGTGTACGCTATTCACGTACAGTACGTTCTGAAATACAGGGGGGTCAAAAGTGGCTCGAAGCGGTTCGGGTAAATAGTGCACGGTGTGCGCGCGCCTGTGCTTAGAACTTGGCCGGCGCACTGTCGTGCGCTTTGATTTGGCAAGAGTGGTAGTTGAATTCAAGGACTTGGTAGTTGGAACTGGAATATCCGTAAAGATTTTTTCAAAATCTTTAGCAACTTCTATACCTATCTGTACATGATCTAATCATCAATCTTAAGCTGGAAGTCATTTCGTGGAGCTTTAGATTTTCCTTAATTTTTTGGGTAAGCAACGCGATTTGCTGTCTTACTATTGTGTGCTATGAGCGGTGGTGACCACTTACTTTCACGTGGCCCACCCTAATGTCGCGACAACAAAAATCATTGGTTGGCTTGATATCTACCTAGACTAAATCAAATTTATAATTACGAAGGTTATTCAATTCAATCAACAAAGGAGAAACTAAAGGGTTTCAGCGTTGACGAAGTTATATTCAAATTGACAGATAATACGCAAGATTTATTATGAATGAATTACTCACACATGCTCAAAATTCGCGTCTCTTAGTGTGCGTGACTGCCGATTTCGTAGATTTCACCAATACACGGGAGAATAAGCAATTAACTTACGTTAAACTATTACTAGATCGATGAAAAATCAATAAGAGCACCCGCCAACTCAAGAATTTTGTTTTAATTCAATCTCAATAAATAATCGATAAAAACCACGAATGTTGCTCCCTAGCGCCATCTAGTTCGCCATGGCTATCTCGGTTTCTTCAACGACCACCTTAAGGAAGTTCGCCTAATGATGGACCACGTTTTTGCAAATTGCTCAGCGAGGTCCTAGCGCCTCATTGCCTTTTCTATTTTTAATAATTATTTGTCGTTGTAATACAATTCCTAGGTAATATGTACAATTCCTAAAATAGAACATACTAGCTGGTGCCCGCAACTTCGTCTGCGCAGAATTGGACAATTCACACAATATCTTTCTAAATTGTAGTCTATGTGTTATTCTGATGTATAAGCTATATTATTGTAAAGTTTCATTAAAATCCATTCAGTAGTTTTTAAGTGAAAGACTAAAAAACGTCCATCCATCCATCCATACTTACAAACTTTCGCGTTTATAATATTAGTAGGAAGGATTTGTTATATTCACTTTTCCTAGGAAATTTATACTTTTCCTGAAAAGCAATTTTCGGAAACCGTGATCGGAAATATACACACGGCCGTAGGTTCCGTGCCGCTGAGACAAAAGTTCAAGAATACAAAAGTGTCTGGATCCGAAGTTTGACGTCATAATTAGGGTTCCGTACCACAAAAGAAAAAAACGGAACCCTTATAGGA
This sequence comes from Athrips mouffetella, assembly GCA_947532105.1. Taxonomy (NCBI): domain Eukaryota; kingdom Metazoa; phylum Arthropoda; class Insecta; order Lepidoptera; family Gelechiidae; genus Athrips; species Athrips mouffetella. Next base: position 8,382,058 of record OX383959.1, read on the forward strand.
TCACTTTGTTGTCCGTCTGTCTGTCTGTCTGTCTGTCTGTCTGTCTGTCTGTCTGTCTGTCTGTCTGTCTGTCAAGACCCTTTATCTCACGAACGGGTAGAGTTATCAGGTTGAAATTAATACCACATATTAGGATCCATGAACCACACAAGATCTGAAAATTTCAATTTTTTACAACGACGCAATCAAAAGATATGGCATTTTATGTCCTCATCTCCATACATTTATGCAAAAATGCAAAACCTACAAGGTACTTCCCGTTGACCTAAAATTATGAAATTTGGCAAGAAGCTAGGTCTCACAGTACAAATAATGGGAAAAGTCAGAAATCATTAAATATTACAACTTTTCTCACAACTAATGGTAACCAATTGTGGTGAGCTCCCGTTTCAAGAACATTCATATAAGAGAGGGGTCAAGTTGGATGGTCGCTCAGGCGATTTTTGTTTTAGTTCTATTTAAAAACGGGAACACTTACAAACTTGAAAATTGGTATGTTTATAGTGCATAAGCTATAAAATAACAACAAATAAAAAAATTTGGTCAAGCGCGTGTCGGACTCAAAAAATCTAGCACATTAACTTACTGAAATTTCAACTAATACCTACAATTATGTTTATGTGGTGGTACGGAACCCTCAGTGCGCGAGTCCGACTCGCACTTGGCCGGTTTTTTTTTTTGGATTTTTCTTTACAGAAACCTGTCATGTGGTGGGGTATCCAATGAAAGGGCTCCTTAAGCTGATACTAATGATAACTACCTATACTACGACTTTACTGCTTAGGTTTTATAAAAAAAATACTTTCATGACATACCAAGTTCCCCCTCAAGTTACTATTTCTTATTTTTTTGTGTTCCCTATCCAAAGAGTGAAAAATGGGACCCTTTTGATATATGCCTCCGATGCACGGAGCAGAGTGCTCCGTGCTCCGATGTCTGTCTGTCTATCAGCGGGCTGTATCTCATGAACCGTAGTAGGTACAAATTGGAAATTTTATGTTGCCAAATAATTTAAAAAAATGAAGGGGGGCTCCCAAACAGATAAAGGGGTCCGGTAAAAAATATTACCTACCCCATCGGGTATGTTGGTTGTTTAGAGCTCGTTGAGTAGATATAATACTGTGTTTTTTGTTAAAAAAATATTTAAAAGCAAAGGAATAAGACGCCATCTAAGTCAGCCTTTTTTACAAAATTTTGTTTGGGCAGGTATCTCATGAACTATAATAGGTAGCCAATTGAAATCACAGATCATCTATTTCTGTTGCTGCTATAATATGAAATACTAAAAATAAAAAAATAATAATACAAACGTGTTTTTCGCGATTTCTGCTCGACTTTTTGTTGTAGCTCTATAGTAAAAACAGGAACATTTACAAGCGTGAAACATTTTATATACTACTCAAAACAAAATAAGAGGTATTTTTTTCATATCATAAAAATTATAAAAGTAGTGTATATTTTTAAGTACGTTTTATTTAGTTTATTCTATTGTTTACAATTTGAACTAATAAATGTTTTAAATAATGCTCAGTTGAAATTTTTATCGAACTCTAATTGAAAAATTACAATGAAAGATATATCAAAAAAACCTGCTGGCCCATATTAACAATTAATAAAAACTGATCAAATGCGAGTCAGACTTAAAAATCTAGCACAGTAAGTTACTGACATTTCAACTAATACAATTAAGAGTGCACTCCGCGCACACTAGCGCCCTCATCAGAATTTAATTAATTTCTTTGAATTGGAGACCAAAATGAAAAATTTAAGAACGGCTAAGTGTTCTTTGTCAGGATAGCGTTATTTTAAACTATTACAATTAGCTTTATGATATCTTGTTTATTCAAAATCCTTAAAACGGAAATTGGTGGCCACCGCGTTCCGTTCAAAGGATTTTGAATAAACAGGATAACATAAAGCTTATTGTAATAGTTTAAAATAACGCTATCCTGACAAAGAACACTGAGCCGTTCTTCAATTTTTCATTTTGGTCTCCAATTCAAAGAAATTAATTAAATTCTGATGAGGGCGCTAGTGTGCGCAGAGTGCAGTCTTAATATTATGTAATGGTACGGAACCCTCGGTGCGCGAGCCCGACTCGCACTTGGCCGGTTTATTTATATTTTATTTTTATCTGTTGTGTGAATTATGACGATAATATTAAAAATATGTTTACGTCTTTTAATTGATATGTTTACTTCGGAGCTTATTTATTCCACACATCGGTCATTTTGCGGTCATATACGTAATTGTAGAGTTTTCCTCGTACTACTACGCATAAATATCGTAATGAATGATCTGTTCATCGAAATGTTGCGACGCAAATAATGGGCGTCTATGTGGGTAAGGAAATTTTACTTGTATTTATTAAATGGAAACCTAAGAAATGCCACATTGATATCTATTTCATTTTAATCGAACGCCGATTGGAGTCATGGAAAGGGTATACCTAGTATTATACGTATTTATAAGTAAGTACATGTTTTTGTTTAAATATCATTGTGTTTATTTACTTTCTAAATAAATAAAAATAATAGTTAATAGGGTTCCGTACCCAAAAGGTGAAATACGGGACCTTATTAATTCCTCCGATGTCTGTCTGTCAGCAGGCTGTACTCATGAACCGTAATAGGAAGACAGTTGAGATTTTCACAGAATATGCATTTCTGTTGCCGCTATTAAGCACAAGTACTAAAAATAACAAAAATAAAAATTAAGGGAGCTTCCCTAGTAGGGAAGCTCCCTTAATTTTTATTTTTGTAGTAGTAGGGAATCCCTACTAAGTACAAATTTGTAATTAGTTAGTTGATTAAAATAAATAGTACCTGGGCGACCGAGCTTCGCTCTATAATAGCCGCCTCAACATTAAAATATCATCGGGTGAGCAAGCTATGCTACCCGCCAACAGATGGCGCTGTAGGTTTTTGTCTAAAACGCGGTACTTTAAAAACACGGGAAAAACTAATTTTCCCAGACATGGGACCTAGCTAAATTGAATTTTTGCCCCCAAAAACCCCCGTATGGAAAATTTTATCTAAATCGTTAGAGCTGTTTTCGAGAAACCTATATCAAATATATATACCACAGGGTGTTAATTTGATTGCGTGCCATAGCTTAGGGGGTGGTTCAGTAAAGATAAAGGCACTCAAAAAAATTACCTATTAAAAAAATCCTACTTAAATAAAATTTTACTCCATTGAAACTAAACTAACCATAGAATACATGAAACTAACGCTGAGAGCTATGACCCGGAGCACCGCGCTTTCAAAAGCGCGCGAAAGAGTTTCGGTTATGTATGTGCCTACCTGATCCACCGATTCTCGCGCCGCGCGCTGGCTCGGTGATGTTTTAGTTTTTTTTTTCAGCAGGATTTTTTTTTATATTTTTTTTGTGTTCCTTTATCGTAACTAAAGCACCCCTTAAGCTATGGCACGCAATTAAATTAACACCCTGTATAAATAAAGCTCGTTATAGTATAGGATTAATCATGTAATTAACCTTTATCTACACTCATGTCGTAATCTTTGAATTATGATTCAAAAAGTTGGTACATAAGGCTGAATATTACGCAGAGTATGCATAAAAAATTAAAAAGTTACCATTACGTAACGATTTTTGTATGAAAATTTTGCAAAGGTGTTACGTAATTTAACTTTTTAATCATAACACAACACTTGGATAAAATTCTTCTTGAACCTAAACCTTTTTAAAGAAGACTGAATATAAGGTCTTTTAGAGAGACGGTTATAAATGTAACAGTTTTTCTTTGTAGCTGTCAAATATTAGTAGCATATTTACAAAGTGTGCCTTATAAACAACCTATTATTTTGGAGCAGTTACAGTAGCAGTTACTATAGTTACAATTATTTTATCTGTAATGGAAAATATGCGCGCGCAGCCTGAAATTAGAAGGAAATAGATATATGCCGCCATTTTCAAATATTTACCTTTTTCAAGTTTTTTGTGCCCGTGAAAGTAATGTGAAAGTTTATTGTAAAAGAAGATAAAGTGGTGCAGTCCGGATACTGCAGTTACACCAGAAGATACTCAATAACTTATAATCTTCTCCCATATTAGTCTAGGACATTTTATGACATAACCTACAATGAATTGGGAAAGAATGAAAATCGAAAAGAAAACCATGTCTTGTTAAGAAAATGTTCTGCTTGTATATTTCAAAGAAGACCTAACGGATATATTAAGGCGGCTTCTTCAGATTCATATCAGAACTGTAATATACATAATATAAGTTACCATTGTTGTTTACTTACTTTTGTTTAATTTTTATCATTTTTATAAGTAAAGATACCTATTGCATGAGTGAAGATAAAGTAGTATACACAACTGCATATAATATGGTATTAAAACACTCGTTTGATGCTATTATCACATTCGGCTACGCCTCATGTGATAAACCCAAACTCGTGTTTTAATAACCTGTTTTATATGACAGTTGCATAAACTACTATTATTTATTATATTATTATCGAACACAGTTTATTTATTCATGAAAATATTATGAATGCTATAGATATAGAAACTCTTTGCACCTCGCCGATATCAGTTTACTATTATTTAACCTGTGCCAATATAAAAAAAAAGACACTAGTGCGGCAATATAATGAAAAAAGCATGCGTGTTTAATAAGCTGGATTATGGGCCTTAATACAGGGAAAATAGAGCTGTATTATGTATGAGCAAATGTGTTAAAAAAATATTATTATTATTAGTAGTATGGACTTGTGTCTGAAATAAAGATTAATAATAATAATAATAATGGATGGGTAAGTCAAAATATTAAATAGTCATTACTCGGTCGAGCGGGTTTACCTATCATACGAAAGGTAGAGCTTCACTTGCACATTCCAAAATAGATTTTTAATTTTCTTTCGACTTATTTTTCAAGTTTCGATGATTTTTTTCTTTATTATAATCGTTGAGGTTTATGTAAATATTACAGAAAAATTAAACGCTCTCTATAAGTAGCACCGTTTTTAGGGTTTTTAGTAATCTGCAAAAACCTTTACAAACAAATTTAGTTTTGTGAAATATTCTGGAACATTGTGGACCATTCAAAGCCTGTTTTGAGTGGAGCTACTTGATAGGGATATATAAAGCAAAATCTGTTGTGGGTTTGAACGTTCTAGAATTTTCTGGAATATTGTGGAATATTGTGGAATGTTCGGTAATAGTCTGGAATATTCGGGAATACCTATCCCAGATTATTGTGGAACATTCCAGAGCACTCTCGAATTTTGTGGAATATTCTGAAACATTGTGGAAAGTTAAAGTCTTTTATTCCAACTGCCACATAAGCTTTTATTCCAACTGTCATATCAACATCCTGAGCGAAGCCGGGTACATTTGTGTTAGATACTGTTTTTTTTTTGCAAGCTACCTAATTGGTGGCCAGGTCAGGATGACAAAGTATTTCCTCGAATAGTGTCTGTTATGTTCATAGGTTATGTTATGATTCAGATCAGGTAAGCTTTGTGTTGTGTTGTGGTGCAATACATACTTTAATGTAGTCTTTGATGAAATGACTTTAGTCAACCTTGCAACAGTATAGCGTAATATTAGACACTACGACAACAATATGGAACTTTTTAAAAGTCTGTTTTAGACCAATTTTAATGTTTTTGACTAAGTACCCAGGATGATGTTTGTTTATTTGTTTTTATTTCTTTATGGTGAGTTTATCTATACAAGCAGCCATCTTGTCTTGTGCTTTTCTTGTGGATTTTCTCTAATTAATTGGCTAGATCTAGACCACACGACACACGACAGCTGTAAGTTGGCGAAGTAAAAGGGCGACATCACGTCCACGACACACCGGCGCCGGCAGCCGTGCTATGCGTATTCATAACTTTTTCTATTTTTCATGTCGTATCAAAAGCTCTTCTTTAATTATCTTTCCTCTTAACACTTATTTTAGCCTAATATTTCCCAATTTGGATAAAGACCTCTCCCTTATCGAATAGAATATGAATACATAGATACCACAATTAACTATAATAGGATTTATGGATAGGACTTGTTTATATCGTCAAAATGGCATCACAAACTGAACATACCCGTTCGTATTACCAATTAATGTGTCAAAATCTTTCCGCATACTATCTACGTAGTTATTTTACCAACATAATCTCTATGACCTTGTTTATCTATTACGCATTTTACCTACCCACATACTTGTTTTCCTTATACATTTTCCCTAAACAAACACCTACGTCCCGTGGGTACTAACACGAAACGAATCACAAACAATCTTAAAAGAAGAATTTGTGTCTCATTATAGGGGAATGTACGGGATCCTGAGTATCCTGTCCTGCCCTGACTAACACCGGCATTCGGGAACAAAGAATTGATGCATCGGTAAGGTTGAATCATCGCAACGGGACTTGTGCAAAGTTGTCCAATGTTGTGAAATAATTGCTTCAAACGTACTCCATTACCGGTTTTAGCTGGACAAGGAAGTACATGAGCTAAACGAATGAGTCATGGATATAGCTGGATGCGAATATCACAAAGTCCGTTCGCTTCGAAACTATAGGACAAGGATTCCAGAACATTTTAAACGCTAAATTGATCTGACTACCTATCGATTGCGTGATTCACATTTTTTGTGATTTACGACTAGACCTTGGTTCTGATTTCACATGATCTTATGTGAAATCAAAATCTTGGTGAATCTCGAAGCAAAACCTACAAACTTTTTACAGTCATTGTGTGCTTTTTATGAAAATTCAACTCAGTGACAGACTTAAACGATGTGGGTGCTCAAAGTGTCGATGATAGGTACTTAAACAAGTCACCTATTGACAGTCCCTGACGAAACAAAACATGATTAGTGACTACAATAATAACTATTATGCCAAATAAGCGAAACTACAACGTGTAACGCTAAAAACGCAAAACCTCTCGGGTTATACCACTTTAAAAATAAAAAACCGGCCAAGTGCGAGTCGGACTCGCGCACTGAGGGTTCCGTACGACCACATAAACATAATTGTATTAGTTGAAATTTCAGTAAGTTAATGTGCTAGATTTTTTGAGTCCGTGACGCGCTTGACCAAATTAGTTATTTAATGTTATTTTATAGCTTATGCACTATAAATATACCAATTTCCAAGTTTGTAAGTGTTCCCGTTTTTAAATAGAACTAAAACAAAAATCGCCTCAGCGACCATCCAACTTGACCCCTCTCTTATATGAATGTTCTTGAAACGGGAGCTCACCACAATTGGTTACCATTAGTTGTGAGAAAAGTTGTAATATTTAATGATTTCAGACTTTTCCCATTATTTTTACTGTGAGACCTAGGTTCTTGCCAAATTTCATAATTTTAGGTCAACGGGAAGTACCCTGTAGGTTTTGCATTTTTGAATAACTAAAATAATTGGAGATGAGGACATAAAATGCCATATCTTTTGATTGCATCGTTGTAAAAAATTTAAATTTTTAGATCTTGTGTGGTTCATGGATCCTAATATATGGTATTAATTTCAACCTGATACCTTTACCCGTTCGTGAGATAAAGGGTCTTGACAGACAGACAGACGGACAGACAGACAGACAGACGGACAGACAGACAGACAGACGGACAACAAAGTGATCCTATAAGGGTTCCGTTTTTTCTTTTGAGGTACGGAACCCTAAAAAATTGTTTATCCAGTCAAACTGAAAATCTGATCCGGTCAATTTGAATGGAGAATCAATTTTATTTTTCAAAAATTGTAAAACAAAATAATGTTGTACGTAGGTACTAAATAATTTCTAAGGATTAAATTTTCTTGTAAATAGTTATTTTCACTGAGGTTACTTACACTAATTAATCTAAATAATAAGGAAATTAAATCGTAAGTCAAATGCCGCAGTAAATGTGGCAACGTTCTGGGCTACAAAAATTTAAATATTTGTGATTGATCGACACGCTAAGCTAAGGGTCGTATTGATAAATCCCTCTCAAGTCTGCGATTGCACTTAAGATACATAATTTGTATGTGAAAAGTACATCTTGAGAACAGTCTCACACTTAAGTTGGATTTATCGATACAACCCGAAGAAGAAGAAGAAGTAGGTACCTACTTACCTCGTACGTAAATAAAGCGGCGTGAGTTACGCACGGCAGCAAGGAAATGAAAACAAAACCAGTAAAAGCTGAACTAGCACAACGCTACAAACGCCCGAAACCAGAGACCAAGTTCAGACCAGAGATCAAGGTCAAAGTATTTCCACTGACGTGCGGCCGTGTGCACCTAAACATTACATATGTACAATCGCGGACTTTGCCACCTAACCACCCAGATTTTCCTCCCATAAGAAATATTTCTTTATGCATATTATACTTTTTGATCTTTCCAAAGTAAGAAATTTCTGTTTTTCTAGTACAAGCAAAATTGGCTTAGTGTGGCTTAGTGGTGGTCAGTCAGTTGTGGCTGCGATAAGACTTTTCTTCTTTATTTTATTGTAGTTCTACAACTACCTACCAAATGTTATCAAGGACAATCTTTACAAGATCGATTTAAGTTAACAACACAAGTTAACAACAATGTATTGATGCGCTTCATTCTAGACTGAGGGAGATTACAACGGCTTATGATAAAAGTCAATCTTCGCTTCTACTGTTGACAAATAAATATGAAGAAAGTGAGCAGCGCATGCATGAAATGTTGTCATCCACAGCTGAGCTCAAGCAGCTTAATACCACTCAGCAGCAACTGATAGCCACCCTCACCAATGACAAAGAGGTTGCTTGTGGTCTAGAACAAGCGCGGACATCAAATATCAGCATGTCTTCTAGCTGTACGCCTGCAACCTGCGGTTCAACCTCAACATTTTTTAACTGGCGATTTTCAGCTCGCCTTACAAGGAAACAACGCCGCCAAAAGCGACACGCGTACAATCGACGCCAGCAGCGCGGAGACCAGCATGAGCAGACCGCTGTGAGTGACGTCATCGTGGTGGCACCACGGCAGCACATCGATGAGAGCGTGGTGACTCCGAGTAAAGACATCACCACGTCGCCAATGTCGCCAACACATGATGCCGCCGCGCGTGAGCAAACTGCTGTGAGTGACGTCATCGTGGTGGCACCACGGCAGCACATCGATGAGAGAGTGGTGACTGCGAGTCAAGACATCACCACGTCGCCAATGTCGCCAACACATGATTCCGCCGCTGGTGGCGCCACGGTGGAACAGCAGCCACCTGTCGATAACAGCACAGAGACCACGGATGGCGAGGACTTAACGTCAACTTCCAATAAAAAGAAGACCTTTGTATATTCAGACAGGATAGGAGTAGGTCTAGGGTCTATTTTTAATTACTGCCATAATCAGCAGGTGACCAATATTTGCTGTCCCGATATTACTTTCGATGGTCTTGTAAGAAAGATTGCTGTAGGCAAGTTTGACATAAACACCACTGTTGTTATTGTGGTAGGCAATCATTCTGACATAAGTAGATTAAAATTAAACAATTTTGTGACATTGTTAAACAAGATACAGAGTGAAACTAAGTGTAGGTTTATTCTGTGTAACTTTCCATACTGTTCAAATGTTACTGAGCAACACAACAAGTGTATACACAGAATGAATTTACATTTACAAAATTTGACAAGTCGTCATAGTGACATTTTATATCTTGACATGAATATTTTTGTAAGTTATTTTAGATTGACAAAGGATACTATGTATCTGCCTCTTAAGTTTAAGAAAGACCTGGCTACATTGATAGCATATAATATATCTGACTCTGTTATAGGAAGTTATACACAAAAAACTTCTATGGTTAGTAACATTACTAACACCAATTCTTTAAACTAGTTCATACGACAAAATAGGGTTTTTATACACAAAATTTTACTGAAGTAAATGAAAAAAAACCTTCTGGCAAAAAACTTCCTATAGCAAAGACAAAGGAAAAATCTAATATTTTGAAAATTTTACATCAAAATATTCAAGGTTTTTCTGGAAAAATTTTAGAATTAGAATTATTCTTAGAAAGAACAAAATTTGACATTATTTGTCTGACAGAACACTGGCAAAAAGACTATCAAATGTTGATAAATTATGAAAATTATTGTATAGCCAGTGCTTTCAATCGAAAGTCTGCTTTACACGGTGGAACACTGATTTTAGTTCGTAACAGTTTTAAGATAAAGAACCGTAAAGATATTGTTCGACTTTCGGTTGAAAGATGTATTGAAATATCTTGTGTTGAGCTGGACAAGCATGTTGTAGTATGCGTATACAGACCTCCCGCTTTTCAAAATTTTTCAATGTTCGAGTTAGTAATGGAAGATGTTTTGAAAATAGTGACAAAAGAAAATAAGTTTGTGATAGTGTGTGGTGACTTTAACGTCAATATCTTAGAAAATAATACCTATAGTAACAAACTTATAAGTCTTTTCAGATGTTTTAATTTAGAGCATGTATTTTTTGAACCTACAAGGGTGACGTCATCCTCGGCTACCTGTATTGATAACGTCTTTTGTAATTGCGATTATTTTGAGAAAAGTATCATAAACTCGCTTCAGTCTGACCACTCTGGTCAAAGTGTTACTTTTAATTATTCTCGAGTAACCCAGAATATAGATATAGAAACCAGGAGCCTAACGAGCGGTAGGTTAGAAAAGTACAAAAACACGTTGCTAGAAAAACTGCCCTGTCACAATTATAATACTAACAACCCTAATAACTCATATGAAGATTTATTCACATTGATTAATACTGAATTCAGTAAAATTTTCACTATTAGAAAAAAGCAAATTATTGTAAAATTCAAATTCAGTGACTGGGCTACCACTGGTATTCGCAAAAGTAGAGAGAGACTTTTTGAATTATATGAGCTTAGAAATTATTCAAATGACGACAATTTCATTGAATATGTCAAAAATTATTCAAAATTGTTTAAATTAGTTTGTTTAAAAGCAAAATCATTTTTTCTACGGAAAAAAATACAGTCTGCTGATAACAAAATTAAGGCTGTATGGAATGTTATAAACAGTGAAACTGGAAAAGTGAAACCGCGTGACAATCAAATCACACTTCATACAAATCGCGGAACTATTAGTTCAAACGTAGAAGTGGCTCAAGAATTCGAAACCTTTTTTACTAATATTCCTTTGAAAACAACAGAGTCACTCAATTCATCATCTTCACTTGCTAGCGATTTACTTCAAAATAATGTGGACGCCTGCGAAACTGAATTTGGGTTTAATCATGTCACCCCAAACGAAATTGTTAAAGCCTTTAAAAGTATTAAAATGAAAACCACTGAGGACCTATGGGGAATGTCAGTAAAAGTCTGTAGTGCGATCATTGATACTATATCTCCATATTTAGCTGTTATATTCAATGATTGTGTCGATCATGGTACATTTCCTGACTTAATGAAAAAAAGTAAAGTAGTTCCATTATTCAAAGCTGGTGACAAAAAGGATCCCAGTAATTTTAGACCAATATCAGTCTTACCTGTACTTAGTAAAATTTTTGAGAAGGTCATACTCAATCAAATGCTTTCACACTTCAATAGAAATAACTTACTACATGACCATCAATTTGGTTTCACGAAAGGGCGCAGTACAACGGATGCCGGGACTGCACTTTTAAAATACATCTTTTGCGCGTGGGAAAAATCTGAAGATGCTATTGGTATCTTCTGTGATTTATCCAAAGCATTTGATTGCGTAGATCATAGCACATTGTTGCTAAAACTTGAACATTACGGTGTTAAGAATAATTCACTTAAACTACTTAGGTCATATTTGGAAAACAGGATTCAAAAGGTACAAGTAAACAGGACGAAATCACTGGGATCTGTTGTCAAAATTGGCGTACCTCAAGGGTCCATATTAGGGCCATTTTTATTCCTTATTTATATTAATGACCTTCCTTCTGTGGTGAAGAATCTGTCAAAGATTGTGTTATTTGCTGATGATACTTCATTAATATTCAATGTAAGTAGGAAATCACAAAATTATAACGAAGTCAATGATGCACTTCGACAGATTCATGCATGGTTTACTGTTAACAATCTAGTCCTAAACGCCAAAAAAACTAAATGTATTAAATTTGCACTACCAAATGTAAGGTCTACTTCACATAACATAGTATTGAATAATGAACCATTAGATTTTGTAAATAGTACAGTTTTCTTAGGGTTAACACTAGACTCTAAACTTCAATGGGGCCCTCATATCACGGCTCTTTCTGGTCGATTGAGCTCGGCTGCATATGCTGTTAGAAAAATCAGACAACTTACTGATGTAGCTACTGCAAGGCTGGTTTACTTTAGCTACTTCCATAGCATTATGTCTTATGGCATACTGCTTTGGGGCCGAGCAGCTGATATACATTCAATATTCGTTTTACAAAAAAGGGCTATAAGAGCAATTTATTGCCTGAAGACTCGTGATTCCCTAAGAGAACTGTTCAAGGAAATCAACATTATGACAGTGCCATGCCAGTATATCTATGAAAATATAATGTATGCTAGAAAGAACATTCATCAATTACCTAAAATTTGTGACAGGCATAATTTTAATACTAGAAATAAGCATAAAATTGATCAACCATATACTAGATTAACTAAAGTCAATACATCTTTCGTTGGTCTGTGTATACGATACTACAACAAAATACCTGACAATATAGTGCAATTACCTGAGAGAAAGTTTAAAGAATGTGTAAAGCAAACGTTATGTAAAAAAGCTTACTACAGATTGGATGACTATATGAATGACAAAGAGGTATGGTGCTCTGATATTCCAACGAAACACAAGAAACACATTGTAAAAAGCCGACTCTTAAAGTAGGCCGTGCTGCAGTGGTTTCTTGCCGTTTCTTTTACGCTGCCATAGCACGATCCGAAACGGCGTAGACTCGCTCTATTTGCATTGTATTCTGCATGACATTCAATAAGTATTCTGTAAAGAATCTACATTGAATAAAATTATCTGAATCTGAATCTTAATAGATACCACAGATTAGATAATAGTACTGTCCGCTGTCCCGTGTGGTGCCGGCAAAGAATTGTACCAACCCGTACGTTCCCGTGGGTGTAGTAAGAGGCGACTAAGGGTTATTTTTAATCTAACATCTTACTTACTGCGGTCACCTACAACCGCGGTCCATGGTGCCAGCCGTAACGCTAACAAGCGAGGTGACTATAGTACTTCCCTCTACATTTGTCCAGCAAAAGCTAGAATTCTAGAGGGAGCTCCCTGTCCTGTAGTGGACGTTATCATGGGATGTTATGATGATGATGATAACTGTCCGTTATACCTACTACTTAACTATAGTATTGATGTTTATAGATACTTAATCTCTCAAAAACCATCACCGTCCGGCAATGGTCGTCTTCCTGACGATAACACTAAACTTTATTCTTTTCAGCAAGATTTGACAATCGAATGTCGTCTAACTTTTTTAGAATTTGTACCGTTCTTATTCCGGTTACTATAGGAGCTAGAATCTCGCTCTTAGTGTAGAACTTGACCTGTTTTCAACTGCACCTCCGCCTCCACTTGTTATTGTGTTATTGGCTGGCCCTGGCTACTGAAAGTGCAGTAATGGAGCAACTTAGAGGGTTATCGGCCCGCGCTGATTGCAAACAATAAACTAAAAACCAGCTTTAGAGGAGTCTATTCTACTAACACTGCGAAAAGTTTCTTTCTAGATAGTTTCAAGTTTCTTGTCAGAAGTCTAGACAATTGTACACCGTGAATTTTCATAAGTTTCTCTCCCGAAACCCAGTGATTCTAAGTACTCATGAAAACAAGCAAATTTCGCGAGGTAAAATAATTTTACTCAAAAAAAAAATTTTGAGTCGATACTTAAGTAGTCATGTGACCGACTCATTTTGTATGGGAAGTCGAAAAGTTGTTTTCGAGTAAAAATTTGCTTGCTTTGCCAGTTGCTTGTTAGGGTTCCGTACGTCAAAATAAAAAAAGGAACCCTTATAGGATCACTTTGTCGTCCGTCTGTCTGTCTGTCAAGACCCTTTTTCTCATGAACGAGATGAGGTATCAGGTCAGAAATTTATACCGAATATTAAGGTTCATAAACCACACAAGATCTGAAAATTTAATTTTTTTACAACGACGCAATCAAAAGATATGGCGTTTTATGTCCTAATCTCCATACATTTATGCAAAAAAGCAAAACCTACAGGGTACTTCCCGTTGACCTAAATTATGAAATTTTACAAGAAGCTAGGTCTCACTGTACAAATAAAGGGAAAAGTCTAAAATCATTAAATATTTAAATTTTTCTCAAAACTAATAGTAACCAATTAAGGTGAGCTCCCGTTTCAAGAACTTTTCTATATAAGAAGGGTCAAGTTGGATGGTCGCGGAAGAAGAACGGTTCAAAGTCTAACAAGTCAAGCCTGAAGTGCTCTTATGCTTTTGACGAGCTGTCAAATTATTAAAAATTCTTATGTAATTTCAGGAATCAACGCAAAGTATGGTCACAAGCATAACCATAAAATAAATTATTAAATTGAAAATTTACATCAATTAGCATATTAATAACTTGGTATTGCAAATTAATTAACGATTCCTGACAGAAGATGATGATTGATCTTTTTATATCATATTCTTTTATTATTATTTTTATCTCAGATTACCTTGCGTCCCAGTAGAATTGATTACAGCTCCCGAGTTAATTAAAAAGTTGTGCTTCGGTAGGCAGCCGACATTTTATACAAGTGCCTGTGTGTGGGGGGCAACCAAATAAACAGATTATGGGTTTAATTTATCTCTATTTGTATGTTGTTAAACATCGTACAAAGAAAAATATCTCTTGAACGGCAGGAATTCTTTAAAATTTTAAATTTTCTACTTTTTATAAAGATTTAGTTCAAAATGTTGTCATTATTGGTTTAACCTGTATTTTGCGCTCTTCTTGCTTCTGAAGAAAGTTAGTCCACGTTGGTTTTGGAACCGATATCCTTCCCGAATTCAGAAACTTATTCGGCATAGGATTGCTCATTGAAGTAAACTTGTTTACTATTATATATTCTGTGATTGAAGTAAGGATATTGGAATTAACAGAAACAAGCCCTCCAGCAATGTATGCCGAATCTTTGAATTTAAGAAGGTGTAATTGCCGTTTTACTAACCTACTAGAGATTTTTGGAAGGTCGTCCGGGACTCATTCACAGTACATACCTCCGTTGTTATTATATTAACCTAAGCCGAGTCAGAGCTCATTCGGTAATATGAAAACTCTGAACCCAGTTAGGTATTAATTATCTATCGAATATAGCAATGATATAGTTGCTCAATGATAATTGCCCACATCAAAACACAAGTAATTTTTACTTTATATTGTGACTCGTTTTTTCAGATTTTCATAAATGGAAGACAATCAAACATAAAGGTAGTAGGTATTATTAAACAGAAGTTTATCTAATCATTAGCTGCGTCACTCGTTTACTTTACCTCTCCAGCCTGACGTGATGTGTCACGTACTGTTTAGAATACCTAATCGGAATCAGTAATCGGCCCCATTGCTCATCCACAATGACTTACAATCTTTTCCACTGTGTCACCTTTCATGTCATAGCGTCAACTGTAATTTAATTATTCCTTCTGTTTTGTAGGTACCATTTGGCTACTAGCTGCAGTACCTACATAACCCTCATAGTGTGTCTAATAGCAATGGCACTATAATCACAGATTAAATAATAATAATTGCTATAATTTAATTTTTATAATTTAATTATGAGCAAAGGTACTACCAGGAATTTAAAAACGTCGTGAATAGGTCGAAATTCGAATGGGGTATCATATAAAGGGGCTTCATTTGCACATTCTAAATTAGTATTAATATATATTGTTAATTTTTTTGAAAACTTAGTTTTCAAGTTATGATGAATAATGACAAAAAAATACAATTGCCCCGCCCGCCCCCCTATCTCCGAAGTTTGCAAAGCGAAAAATCTGAATTAATTATAGTCTATAGAAGGTTATGTAAACATTACAGCAAAAATAAAACGATCTCTCTAAGTAGCACGGTTTTTCAGAATTTGTAAAAAACCTTTACAAACTAATTTAGTTTTGCGGTCCCAAAAATTTACATTTTTGCTTTTAAAAATATTACAGGTATATTGGAACCCTCGGCGCGCGATTCCGCCTCGCACTTAACCGGTTTTTCGCAAACTATACCTTTTCTGTGCTCTTATTATTAGGCATAAAAAAATGAGCTTACCTACAAGTGGTCAGGCGGGAGTGGCCGTGATAGTACCAACTCAATATCTAGCAATTTCCATCCTTCGCTTTGTCCAGTATTTTCCATAGCCTATAAATAAGTTTTCTTTCCTCCACTAATTTGGTCAAAGTTACCATGACTTTTAAAACCAACTTGCAAACTTAACTTTTTCTAAATAGAGATGGGTACTAGGTAGGGTCCTGGGTAGGTACCTAGGTAGTAGGTATTTACCCACCTACCTAAGAAACTAGCAAAAATGCGTCAGTATGGGTATGACCACACTTTGTTTCTGCTCTGTGGGTATGACCCATCAACTCTCATCATCATCGTTTTAGTAAGGCACCGGATGATGAATGATGATTCAATTCACTACATGATATTGCACAACTTTTCGCACAATTTTGAAAATATTTGTTGTGCAATTTTTATTTAATTGGATAACTTTATTTTCTTTTCAGTCAGTCAGTGTACGTCAGAACTTTGCTACGTGAACATCACTTTTCAGTCAAGTCAGTCAGTGTACGCCAGAACTTTGCTGTGTGAACATCACTTTTCGTTATATCTTAAATTTTTTTATCAAAAAGTTCAACGACAGCAATTTAGCCGAATATCCCAAGGTAAACAAAATTTGCATAAGTAAATACCTACCTAAATAAATAAAATCTCTTTAGTTCAGAATAAATATTGCCCTCAATAAGTATTTTCAACTATCTTTTGAAATGTCCACTGGATGGCGCTGCAAATCAGCTTGAGACAGTTTGATTGCTTCAGTCAAATGCTACATTTTACTGTCTTAAAAAAAGAAATTACCAACAGTGACTAGCGTACCATAAATCGACACTTAAATAAACGTAGTTGACAGATGTTAAGGAAAACTCCCTATTACAATTGAATTACAGACGCATTTATTCAATAAAGACGAGACACATTTTCCTGTAAAAGTTGGTCAAAGTTTAGCACAAAGATGCTTTTTCAGTATAGGTAGGTTTATCGTTCGTAACACTCTGTATCTAATCTAACTACTTGGTCACAGATGCAAATAATAGTACCAAGTTATCGTGCTGGGTAGGATTTACGAGTTTTTTTAGGGTTCCGTACCTCAAAAGAAAAAACGGAACCCTTATAGGATCACTTTGTTGTCCGTCTGTCTGTCTGTCTGTCTGTCAAGACCCTTTATCTCACGAACGGGTAGAGGTATCAGGTTGAAATTAATACCATATATTAGGATCCATAAACCACACAAGATCTGAAAATTTCAATTTTTTACAATGACGCAATCAAAAGATATGGCATTTTATGTCCTCATCTCCATACATTTATTCAAAAATGCAAAACCTACAGGGTACTTCCCGTAGACATAAAATTATGAAATTGTGCAAGGTAGGTCTCATAGTACAAATAATGGGAAAAGTCTGAAATCATTAAATATTACAACTTTTCTCACAACTAATGATAACCAATTGTGGTGAGCTCCCGTTTCAAGAACATTCATATACCTAAGAGAGGGGTCAAGTTGGATGGTCGCTGAGGCGATTTTTGTTTTAGTTCTATTTTATAAACGGGAACACTTACAAACTTGAAAATTGGTATGTTTATAGTGCATAAGCTGTAAAATAACAACAAATAATAAAATTTGGTCAAGCGCGTGTTGGACTCAAAAAATCTAGCACATTAACTTACTGAAATTTCAACTAATACAATTATGATTATGTGGTGGTACGGAACCCTCAGTGCGCGAGTCCGACTCGCACTTGGCCGGTTTTATTTTTATTTTAAAAAGTCAAAGTTATTTTCTATTGTTTAGAATAAAAGTCTTGCCCTAGGCCATGAAAGCGATATTTCCAAGGCTATTTTCTCTTGCTAGTGTAAATAAACTTGAGTCCCGTCGTAGCCCTCCCTTCCTCTTAACTTCATAGCCGTCGGAATAGAGTTTTGGTTTTACTACCCATTGTGTTTGTGGATGCGTGTTTCACTTATTTCTAGAGTTTGAGTAAGTACCTATTTTGACAATACTTTGCCGTAGTACGTATTGTAGAAAGTATAAATAAATGTAGGTAGGTAATAACAATCAATACCCATAGCGCAGAACTTATTTATTAGGTACCTAATCAAAATAAGATAAAAAATTACGTTTTATGGAACTTTGCAGTTTTTTACACGGTAGTTATGTAAGTACCCACCTTAAGTACAGCACTGACCTAGGTACCTAACCTGCCTATTTTGGTACAGTCAAGAGCACATTAAGCTTGACACGTTGGACTTTGTTATACCGCTCTTATTTCAATAGACTTACGGGCTAGAGTCGCACTACGAGTGTCAAGCTTCATCTGTCGTTGACTGTACCGGGTCCTATCCTAATCCTACCTGCCTACACACCTTTTCTTTCAAAACAAGTTAAGTCCTACCTACATAAAATAACTAAGCTTCTCGTAAAACAGGCTTTAAACAACAAGTTTTTCCTATTATTTAATTTCAAAAGTCCTCATTAAACATTAATTAAAACTAAATGTTAATTATCCAATCTTGTGAAAAATTATTGAAACAGGGTTTTAAATTATTTGTACACATTTGACATTACGTACGCTATTGCTAAACGTAAATGAATGGTCTCAGTGCATCCTTGTTTGGTTTCGCCGCGGTTAATGCTGTGGATAGAGACAGATAGTGCGTTCGCAATGTAGCTGCTAACCGCATGGTGTTCGGCGTACTACGCAAGCTGTGTGTCGACATTGGACGTTGGATCGGTTGCCGGCCCGAGGATTTTCGAACGAACCGAGTCAGTCTCGCAATGGCGTTAGTGGGATACTGTCGTGTGTTCATTTAATTTCGCAACAACCCGAGCGGACACCGGCCCAAAATATTGGCCTGTCTATTCCTGCTCGAATTACTCGAAAACCATTCTTGTAATTCAGAACACAATAGAGCGACACTCTCGCCACAACGGACAGTCAAATTTTGGTACGATATCCACTCAGGGCGAATCATTTCAAGGTTCGTACTTTATTCGCAATATCCCCGAGTTACTAAACAACTGATCGTCTCGTTTAATTTTGTAACATTTGGCAATTTTGGTTGCAGATCATGTTCATCTCATCATAGTTCCTGATAAGTGTTAAGTGTGTGTTTGTGAACTTTGTGTAGGGTGACAGTGTTGTGAAGTGCGAGTTATGGAACCGGGATCGCCGTCGTTGTTGTGGCCGCTGCGGCTGAGCAAGCCTGCGGAGGTTGGCGAGGGCAGCAAGGCTGGGGAGCGGGCGCAGTCGCCGGCGTTGGCGGAGCGCCTGTCCGTAGCACCAGCGTCGCCGCCTGCGCCGCCGAGCCCTCAAAGTCCGCAGCCCCAACAACACCACTACCAAGCCGCTCTTGTCGCTGAAAAATACCTCCTACTAGAACAAGTGGAAGGTTCATCCCTTTGTCGGTGTGTGGACGTGCGCACGCAAGAAGAGTATGTTTGCAAAGTGAGTAACTTAATTATCTTCACTATCGGTATAGGTACAGTAAAGAGAACTCTAGCTTTTAGGACCATTGAAATAAGAACGGTACACACGGCCGCACGTCAGTAGAAACACTTGGACCTTACGGCGTGGTCATAGAGTTGAAAAACTTTCTACGGACGTGCGGTTGACCATACAAAGAGTAATAAATATGTCAAGCTTGACGTACTCCGGACTGTACCTTCTTACCTAATTATTTGTACATCATATTTAAGCCTAGATAACTTAGGTTTCTACCTAGTTGAGTGATAAGACCACATAGGTAGACAGACATACCTACCACATCATACCAGCGTACCAGTTATACCTACCTAACTACCTGAGTATTAGCACAGAATATATAATAGTAAACAAGTTTGTATTACTCTTTACTCGTACGTTAGAAGAGATTAGCGTGGTACATTGAAAGTCCAATTCTTGACTGTACATGGGTTTCTACAAAGTTGACAAATCACATCACCAGCCTAATTGGTAGGAAGGTGGGGTAGGTAGATCCTAGATCATCATAATCGAGCTGCCTCCAGAATTTCGCAGGAAAAATGCGTGGTTGGTAGTAACATAGTTACCACGCTTAACTGTTGGCACACAGAGTGGCTGGCAAAATAAGTTAGTTTTCATTATCCTGATTTTGAGGGTTCCGTACCTTGAAAAAAAAAAAACGGAACCCGTATACCTACCTAGGTAAGATCACTTTGTTGCACGTCTCTCTGTCTGTCAAGATACTTTTTCTCACGAATGGGTAAAGGTATAAAGTTAAAATTAATGCCGAATATTAAGGTCCATGGACCCTGGTAGGTGTGAAAATTTCAAGCTCCTATGATAACAGAATCAAAAGATATGCCCCTTTATGTCCCCATTTTCACACATTCTTGTACCAAACAAAAACGGGTGGGTAGCACAGAATATTAGTAAAATAGTAAACAAGTTTATAGGTAGGCAGATAGGTCCCTGGATAGCTTCCCTTTGACCTAGAATCAAGAAATTTGGCAAGAAGTAAGGTCTCACAGCACAAGTAATTAATCTTTTAATCTGAAAAATCGAATATCACAACTTTTCTCACAACCAATTAAGCTGAGCTCTTGTTTCTAGTAAAAGTAGTAATAAAAGAGAGATTAGGATTGAGTGGACGTGGAGTTTTTAAAATCAAAGGGCTAAAACTTGTAGGTTGGACAGGTGCGGAACCCTTAGTGGGCGAGTTAGACACGCACTTGGCCGGTTTTTTTTTAAATGCGTTGATCAGTGATCCATCTTGGTGATACGGCTAGGACACGTAACCCGGGTCGTGTTGAAATTGTGTCGGGTTTCCACACAGCGTCATTGCGGAGCAGCTTTGTTTGATTGATATAGTAGGTACAGTCGAGATCAGGTCAAGATTGACAACACAGGCGACTTCAGAGCCAATTAACCTCCCTTTCTAACAAAGGACAGAGTGCGCGTGTTAGAACAGAGCGGATTCGCGCTGTTTTACGTTTTTCGCTCATTTTTGCATTTTTCTCAGAATCTGTACCCATAATATTAATTATAAAACAGTTATATGATAATGCATAATATATTGAATAATGTTTAAAAGTTTTAGCATCATAGATTAATGGGTACACTTAAGAAAAAAGTTTAGAAGCAAAAAGCAGAGGTAACTTTGTATTTTTTTATGGCTTATAAAAAATATTTATTTGTGCTTCAGAGTCAGCCATCTTCTTGGAAATATTATGACATAATTTTTTTTCACGGCCATATATTCATCACTTTTCGTTAAAAAACTGCTCAAGTGAAGCGTATTAGCTCTTATCAGCCCCCGACCGACGTCTATTGAAATAAGAACGTATAACTCAAGCCTGACGTGCTCTTGACTGTACGTAATCTCTTATTTACACTTGACCTTTGATCTGTTTGGTTAAGAAAACAAATCAAAACTTAGAAAATTGAGTGTCTCTAAAATTTATTTTGGGATATGTGTGAGAGACAGATGTTAGATAGGTAGGTATCGTATACCTACTGCATAAGATAAACAATCTTTGTCAAATCATGCATGACTCACATGACTTTTACATTTATTTATCTAAATGTTCAGATAGCTAACTAATCTTATCATCTTAATAAAAGTATTCTTACAATCCTATTTCATTTATTATGAAACCATTTAAAACGCCGAATAAATTTATTCTCTAATCTGAACAAATTCTACAAACTAGTCAGAACAAATTAAACTAAATCTGACTAGGTATTAGTACGGTCAACCGCATGTCTGTGGAAATATTTGCAACTCTATTACCATGCCATAAAGCACAAAGTGTTTCTACTGATGTGCTATTGGGTGTACCTGGGCGATCGAGCTTCGCTCTGTGTAATCTTCATCACAGCCCGCCAATAAATGGCACTAGGTATAATGTTTTGGAAACGCGCTATTTTCGAGAAATGCTCAAAAAATCGGATGAAACGAATTTTCCTAGATGTGAGACTTAGCTAGATCGATTTTTCGCCCACGAAAACCCCCATTAATTTCATCGAAATCATTAGAGACGTTTTCGAGAAACCGATTACAAATACAAATATTGCTCGTTTAATAGGGTAAAGGATTTCTTCGTAGAATCTGAGTCCAAAATATTATTTAAGTTTCACACATATCTCGCAAATCTAGAAGGGTTCGTATTATCCCACGGGATTGCGACCCCATGTAGAGATAAGGCCAGTCGCTATAATGAGCCCACATGACGACCCGGCTACCAACAGTGGAAAAGTTAAATGATCGACAGTGACGGGCCTTTTTTTTGACTACAATATGCTTAACGATATAAGGTCCTAATTAAATGGTGAAATTAATGTTATTTTCACTATTATACTCAGACCTTGAAATTAATCAACTTACCCCAAGGAACATAGGTCGAAATACTAAAATCAATTTTTGACCTCCGAAACTGCATCAGCTGATAGCGCATTTTGTATGGAAGGTCAAATGTAGTTTCGATTTCGACATGTTCCTTTGGGACAGTTGTTCAGTTTCATGGTCTAAGTAACATATTAAAATTATGTTCACTATTTCTGTAGGGGGCCCTATATGACGATAAAACTATCAACTACCTACTTATAAAAACCACAACTATTGGTAATCTATTTGATAGGTATTCCACACATTTGCGCAAAGACTTTTATAATGTGCACAGCTAAAGGAGTGATCACACCTAGAGCTGAATTCAAACACTAATTCGGCATACATTGCTTGTTGAAGCAAGGATATTGCAATCATCATAACCAAGCCTACCAGCAATGTATGCCGAATTAGTCTTTGAATTCAGCTAGGTGTGATCACTCCTTAAGGATCGGAACTTTCTGCCGGCGTCTCTGTGTTGCCGGGTTCAAATAACCGATATACCTAGGTACCTATCCGAATCTATTTAAGTCTCAAGATAAGCTACTGGGTGCGCTCGTTCCATTCCAGTAATCCCATTTAAAATAAAATTAAAACAATTTTCCAGTCAAATTCGTAAATTTTCCCACGCTTATAAAGGTCGTGTTCTAATAAATTTCATTAAAATCAGTTCAGCCGTGTAGGCGTGAAAGAGAAACAAACATCCTGGGTTGGTATTCCGCTAAATTATTAACTTCAAAACATGTTGATATTTGCTAATGGCGACAAAAGTTGTAAGAAGTTGTACATAACATATTTTGTGCAAGCTATGAAAATTTGGTTTCATACAAAAACAGCAACGTATAGTGATTTCTCAGAATAAGGACAAAATTTGCATTGCCTTTCTCCCTCTTATTAAGACAGTTAGAGGGAGAACATGTAGACGCAGTCGCGCAGCGAGCAACCCTACCTCATCGGGTACCTCATACCGTTTAGGTATGAGGTTCCAAGTAAGTAATGTGAGTAAAGGAACATGAAGGGGTAAAAAAATAGGCAGTTTTTTGCTGACTGTACAAAACGTGCCAGCTTGCGCCCAGGCAACCCTGTTTTTTTGACTCACCATATCATTGTGCAGCAGCCTAGATAGGTCGCTGTTTGGTATCCAACTAGGTAGGGTTGTTCGCTGCGCGCTCTTATCTATTGAGAGAAAGGAAAAGACAAAACTAAAAGGGATGGAAGAAAATGTGACATAAATATAGTTTTTACGTCAAACTGATTACAAACGAATAAACAACAAAATTTCTTTGAGTACTATTTCGTTAAAAACATTGAAATAAATAATCACAAAATAATCACAAATAAGCACAGGTTTTGTTAAAAATAAACAAAAGGCATTAAAACTAAAAAAAGCTGTGCTGGACGATTTTGCAGAAGTCATGCTCTGACACCCAAGAAGTTCGTGGCACGATGCTCAATAACATCAGTAGAGTTTCACAACAAGTGGGTCACAAAATGAACATGGATAAGACGAAAATGATGTCTAACGCCCTTGTTGTACCCATTCCACTCAAAGTCGGAGACTCTGAAAATAGGATAATAGGTAATATTGTACCTGAGGGATAAAGAATAATCCCCAGCTGCTAATAAATGCTTCTTATATAAACCAAGTAAGTAAACTGTTGAAATTAACCAAGAACAAGACTGTAAAGGTAGGTTACTTTAGCTGGTCTGTGTCAAAAGAGACTGAGGCCACTGTTACGCTCAGTATTCCGTAACCCCTAACATACATACTTACAACTGCCGCTCAGCTTGAAATAACCAAGGAATAACTACTTAATAATGCAAATTTAAACATGCCTAACCAATTCAATGGGTTCTACCTATAAAAGCTGTCTATAATTTTATCTTAACAGAGAGACTACTAGCTATGATGATCATATTGATCATAGATACCAATATACAAATTTACTGATGATATATCTAATACAAATATTCTTCTGTCAGAAAGGTGGTGAACATAATCACATCATCAGGTATGGCCAGGGGTATGGTGGGTCCGTCACGATCATAACATCCCTCCACTACAGGACAGGGAGCTCCCTCAAAATCATAAGCTAATCCTTTATATTAGTAGTTACATATCCGTGTAGGACCGGATAAGAATATAGTAAAATTTTTCTTCCTATGAAATTAGTAAACGGCTACTAAGTGTACACAAACTGGCGCCAAACAGTATCCACCTTTTATATCTTTCTCGTCGTAGCTCTTGCAAAATGGTAGTAACCTCATCTCCAAAGACTAAGAATCTAACTGCTAGGGTCAATGAGTCTTGTTTTACAACCTCACATTCTTCAATTTGCAGGTACGAAAAGAGCAGCAGACACAGCGTGCAATCTATGCTACTCAGCTGGTGAACATGCATATCCCTTTGGAGCGCGATCAGCTCTCTCGAAAGATGTGGATATTACCTACTGAATCTTGTTGAGCTATTTGTACGGAAAAACTAAAAAGGAATTGGGTAGCAGACAACCTCTACAAAGAGATAATTATTCACCCTCACGCCTAAAAAGTCGTCACAGTTTTAACAAACACACAGTGCTTCCACGATTATTGATAGATTCAGATCCATCCAACATCATCGTTCCATGGGAACAGTCTCAGAAAGTGCATAACGACTAGTGTGAATAAGACGCTTTGCAAATCCTTAGCTGCGGCCTTGGCACGACAGAAGCCGGCGGCGAGTGCTAGCAGCGAATTCAGTACAGTTCATTATTTTTAGAAAGTTGATCAAATTACTAATAAATTGATTACTAGGAATAAATCAACTTATGATTGTGCGTTATTTTCCGTCGAGATAGGTACAAGTGGCTTTTATACTGAAGTTAATTTGTAAATAAAACCGGTTGATAGATTAAAATAAAACCATATTTGTCTCGAAATATTTTATTCTTGCAACTCTCTGCACTTTTTTGTTCTTGCACAGTTTGGTATCAGATGATCAGATGACCTTGTGTGAAATGTCCCCCAATATGTATGAGTACTACCTGACGCATAATTACAAAATTATTCGTGAAGACTCTTTAGCGACGGAAGCGTAGTCAACCACACTAGCCTCCTTCTGTCCAAGCTCACTCACGAGCAGAGCGTTTTTGCCGGTTATATAATTGTAATA
This sequence comes from Athrips mouffetella, assembly GCA_947532105.1. Classification (NCBI taxonomy): domain Eukaryota; kingdom Metazoa; phylum Arthropoda; class Insecta; order Lepidoptera; family Gelechiidae; genus Athrips; species Athrips mouffetella. Next base: position 8,407,786 of record OX383959.1, read on the forward strand.
TCATTGGTTTTTGCTAAGCAGATGACTACTGGACTTGTTGTAGTTTGTAGGCGAGTTTGTCTCGTACAACGGTTACATAAACGATTAATTGCGCCAGTACTTCTTTTTCAATTTACTTCTAGAAACTTTTAAAAGGTAATTTACATCCAATTCCAACGGGAACAAGGCGTGATGTTATGTATGTATGTAATTACATCATGCTCTCTAACATGGAATACTAATTACATTATGAAATATTATTATATTCATTTAGTGGCAGCCATTCAAAATAAATATGAAAATATTATCATAAGGGTCGGGCCAGATTGATCGACGGCCTTTCGCACTTTGCCATGAAGGAAAAAAAAATTTACGCACCCAAAAAAATGTTTTTTTCTTCATGCACTTTGCCGATTGAAAAAGAGCACACTAGTACGCATTATGCCGATCCACCGCTTACAGAGGCATCCGCATCCATACGCAGCTGTACGGACGCGTTCCCATCCGTACGCAGCCGTAAGGTGCCGTATACTTCACGCGGGGACTCCCTGCTTTATCACAGTATAGGTAATTACACAATGTTCTCTTTACAGTCAGCTTTTTTGTTGCGCATTTGAGGAAACAATTTAGTACACTGTTGATTTATTATCGAATTATTTCTAGTACCAGTTTTGTTAAGCAATTGGTTGATTTGCAGTAAAGAAATTTTTTTTGACGTAAAAATTATTTAATTTATAAACATAAACTGATAGGTAATGGGTAATAAATTATGTAATGTGCGTGCATCATGATTTTCATTATCTGTACAACTGTTTCACTGGGAAACAATAGTATCTATGTTGCAGTTAAATACCCACAATAAATACAAAAATCTTTAACTTATACGAATTTTGCGAAAAATATATAAAAATGTGTTGTAGCTTAAAACTGTGCTTAAAATATGAAATCATTGGAGTGAAAAATTATTAAAACAAAATCTTATTTTACTTCGCATTTGTTGATTTACTGTACTTTGTACACTGTGGTACAACTTATCGCCATCGTCAGCCGTCGATCGCTGCGGTCGTTCTCCATCGATCGCCGTCGTTCTCCGACGATCACCGTCATTCTCCGTCGATCGCCGTCATTTGCCGTCGTTCGCCGTCGATCTCTGCCGACGGTCGTCCGCGTTTCGTCTTCAGGGCGCGTTCGCCGCGTCGATACGAAAGGATTTGCATACTTTGCGCGCGTTTTGTATAGGCAAACCGTCGATCGCCGTGATCAGTGTGGCCCAACCCTAATTCATAATGACAACCATGAAACTGTCAAGAGATTTGTTTGATTAGATATTTATTTAATGGCATCACATCTCATTACAAGTCGTATTCCGCCAATATCAAGTAAAGAAATTGCTGCAAAATTATGGCGAAATAACACATCCACATCACGAGGACAAGGGCCTGTATACTATGATGACTCCGATAAGTTGAAAGGGGAAATAATAGGAGTCATGATGACAGCCGCTTTTAACCATCCGAAAATCTCAGTAAATGATGTTCACTTTGAAAGTCGTTCACTGGATCTGGAACACCCTATCAAAATTATACAACGATCAAGTACGTTTTTGTTCAAATTATGAAAAAAAATATATCATACGAGGCTCAGCAGACAAGATCCGTGAGCTGGGCAGACACGAGCAGTCACGGATTTTGTCCGCCAGTGTGGCCGATATTTCGAAAATTATAGTTTTTATCAGAATAAAATTCTAACCACAATTTTCACAATTGCTCTACATTTTAAACAAAATAACAATAAATCTGAACAACCTTTTCGACTAAATAACCCTTTGGTATGAACAACAATTCAAGCGGTTTTCCTTCCAAAGCAAAGATTGCGGAGCGTTTTTCTCATGTCATTGACAAAAGTTTGCCGTCTGCTGCACAGACCCTCAGAACAAAAACCTCCTTGCTTCGCTCGGCACAGACCTTTGGTCTGCTGTGGCTCGCGGGCATACAGCGTTTTTCTTACGTCAATGCTAGGATTCGAGAGTAAAAAATGTTCCTCAACAGAAGAAAAAAAAACCCTTATCGCTTGCCACCACCAATGATCTTACATTTACCATGATAGCGTACTCTTAACAATTTGTGCAGAGGCAAAACGAGCAGAGCAAGACATCATAGGCGATGTACTTCGTCCCTTTCTAATTATTGCCATAGTAATGAAGTTTGCACAATTTCCGTGCAAAATGTTAACTTTTATATTCACAAATTTATATTTATACGTATTTTTAAATACTTATTTGAATAATTTTCAACGTGCAAAGTATAAACTTCTCTCTCAGTTTTCATTAAATATTGATAAATGCAGAAAATCATTTTCTTTTGATTTATCTGGATTAAAAACTCTTTGGTAAAATGATTTTTAACAAAGATTTTGCATGACATTTTGTTGATGTTCTCATGGCAACATAAACAAAATGTCATGCAAAATCTATTAGAAAGGGACAGCTTCCTCTCATCTTACGTCCTACTCTGCTCGCATAATTTTTGGAAGAGCGCAATCTGGTTAAAAGCGCCACGCGCGAAGTAATAAATCTATGGCCACCACTGACCTCTATATATACAAGCGTACTTGTGTGGTACTTGTGTGTGTGTGTGTGGTGCTTGCCACACGATCACTGTGCATCTTCCAAGGAAATCCAAACCGGCAGAAAACTTCATTAACTAAATTCTTAGCGACACTGGTGGATCATTTTGATCGTCTATTTCACACTCAAATTGTGAAATTCGCCCCTTCACAGAATGCGTAATTGCCTACATTTTACAAATTGGTGCGTAGTTCGTTTCTAGCGTAAGTCGCATCGCAATAAACCTTGGCATTTTTAGGGTTCCGATACCAAAATGGTAAAAAAAGGAACCCTTATGGTGCGACTTTGTCTTTCTGTCTGTCACACCTCTATGCAACCACTCATGCTATCGACCTGAAATTTGGAGTAGGTTTAGAGTATAGTTGCCCAACTTAATAGCACATGAAAGAATTTTGAAAAAATTATACTTATCAATGTAAAGGGGTCCAAAATAGGGCGGGCCAAATTTCAAATTGTCGCTACTAGGTCGAGTGGGGTGTCATATGAAAGGGCTTTACTTGTACATTACAAAATTTATTTTTTTACGTCTCTAAGCTTTAAAAGTAGTAGTAGTTGTAAAAATGTAAAAAAAATACCTTTATCCTCTTATCTCCGAAGTTTGTGAAAGGAAAAATCTGAATTAATTACAGTTGACAGAAATTTATGTCAACATTACAGAAAAATAAAACGAACTTGCTACGAGTATGTTGCGCAGTTTTTTTGAAATCTGCAAATAACCTTTACAAACAAATTTAGTTTTGCGGTCCTAAAAATGGACTTTATTGCCTCCAAAAATACAAAAAGTATATTGGAACCCTCGGCACGCGAGTCCGACTCGCACTTGACCAGTTTTTTTTATTTCTGATAGCTTTCTATTTGCAAGCTAGTTCGGAATTTAAATGGAATAATTTATGATAATATTCCTCCTGGGTTGATACCTCGTAGTTCGTTTCATTTTTTGGGTTCCGTAGTCGAAAGGAACCCTGATAGTTTCTTCATCTCCGTCTGTCTGTCTGACTGTCCGCGGCATACCTCAGAGACCAAAGAGAAAGAAAAGTATCAGAGACCCTTAGTACTAAAAAGTTGTAATTTACTAGACATATATTTTAACCACGCCGACAAAGTGGTAAAACATAATCATGAAAAAACAACTTTTTAGGGTGTGTCCTCTACAAGTAAAGTGGGGTTGTTTTTATGTTCTTGTGGATCTCATCGTGTGCTCTAGCTCTTTTGAAAACAACGTGAGTCTTTTAATTTTTCGATTTAGGGATCCGTTTGCGAAATATTAAACTTGAAAGCACATTTTTTTGTTGGAGTCAAGTATCCCCCCCCCCCCTGCCAGCAAAACTGTTGCCAATGGAAATATGAAAAAATTTAAAGGAAAACTATCACCGCTAAGTAGGTTTTACAGGTCATTGAACTATAGCAAAAAACTGGAATTAATAAAAATTGCCATAGCAATCAGGCGCTAGGACCTCGCATAGCATTAGGATGTAAAAGTTTACGAGTATTTTATCAACGTTATTATTAGCCTATGTAGTGTCCCGCTGCTGGGCAAAGGCCTTAAGTGTCCCACTGTTAGGCAAAGGCCTAATGAAAGGCCTTATCAACGTTATGAAATACTAAATAAAAACCTGCTATGCGACAAAAAAAAAAAAAAAGCTTTTTTCGTAGTTACGGAACCCTATACTGTGCATAGCCCGACACGCACTTGGCCGGTTTCTTCATTATATGTATCATTTAATCTTGAGTCTCTGTAAGGAGCAAGTAGATTAATATATCTTGAATTATTGATAAATTTTTCGTGGATAAATAAATAGTTTTAGTAAAAATACGATAAATAAACGTTTCATTTTACTATACTCTGAACTCTGATCTTGCTGCTGTTCAGCAATAGGCTGAAAATTTCGGGCTTCTTGTAAACCCAACTAAATCTCAAGCAATAATAGTTGGTAGCAGCAGACTAAGGGGTAGGTTAGGGGACTTAGCGTTGCCAAAAATATTTTACAACGGAATCTGTATTCCCTACACGGACAAAGCAAAGAACCTAGGGATTATTATAGACCGTGACCTGTCATGGTCAGCGCAAGTTAGTGAGGTGAGTAGGCGCATGCACTACTCTTTTCACTCCCAACCAAACCAAATTGCTGAACAAACTTGAGCGCCTACAAAATCTGGCTATTCGCTTCATCTTTGGTCTTCGCAAATATGATCATATCTCCGAATTTCGCGCTCAATTAAAATGGCTACCTATCCGACTTCGTCGTAATGTGCACATCCTTTCTACCTTATATAAGATCCTGAATGACTACGATTTTATGTAATTTGTGCACAATAAAGAATATATATATTTTTTTTATATTTATAAACTAATCAAACATTTTGTTATGGAAACAACATTTTTCATATGAGTGAAAGAGAAACCACATTAGTCCTGTCCTTGCCTATACGAGTACTTCTCTGCCAAAATGCGCGTATAGAGACATTCATTTCAGGAATGTTTAGTAAGGGCAAGTTCCAGCTACTATCTATGTAGTAGTCGTTGAATGAGCCATGTCAGGGGCCTTGGGTTGGGCAGCTCAACAACTCTGGCACCAGGGTTTGTGAGGTCGCTCAGAACAATCTAGTCGATTATAAATCGCAGTTAGAACAATCCAATATTGCTCTGGGCTGAGCCTGCTGTGTACAAGTTATTCAATAGCTATTGCGGTAGTCCGTCTTATTCATAACCGGCAGTTTCCCTTATCTCTGACAGGGTCAGAGAAGTTGGCGAATGCATTTGAACAGCTCGCTTAAAATCATCTCATACGTGCTCAACAGGGTTAGAGTTGGGATCGCCGGAAGGACATTGTTTTCTCGGAGAGCAGCTTTTACACGTTCAGCTCGATTTCCTGGTTCATTATAGTTGTAAAACACAAATCGGTGCCCGTAGTTTCACGATCATAGTGCCGGTAGTTTTTTAAATTTTTTGCTCAATCCAACAAAGATAATGTTTAACGGTCTTGGCCAAGATATACATGTTGGCGGCGTCTTCCAGCTGAAACTTAGCTAAACCGATCATAATGTTACAGTAAAGAATTTTTGATGAAAATCTAGATAGAATATCATAATATTTACATTGTCATATTGGATGTCTGTCATACTAATCTGGGATGTCTGTGACCAGTGACATAACAGCGCCCAAAAAAGTTTTAATTTTAAGGAGTAGACACACTCTATACAAAATAGAGTTCCATGGCAAAATACCTTTTTTACCTCACAAGCTCGGAAAACTTTGCTTTATCTATTGAATCTGCGTGCACAAGTCATTTTTGCCGCTTGCGTGGAAAAGGTATTTGAATTTTTTTTCGGTTGAAGTCTGCGTGCTAAGATTATTTTTGGCCGCTGACGTGGAAGATCTTTTTGAAATTAGAACCTGATGATGAATTTATTATAGTATAAGGTATCGGCGCATATAGGTAATTAGGTACCATTTTTCTCCCTGTAGTGAGATGAAAATTTTTGTTTTGCTCGGCAGCAAACTCGCTTCGCTTGTGGCTCAATCCTAGAATCCTTCGCTTGCTCAAGTTTCAATACATAGCACTCGCGCGAAGTAACACTTTTGTGTACCAGTTGTGTTCAGAAAATGAAATGAAGCTAAACTGTGACAAATACTATTTCGTGAATTGTCCAGGAAAAAGAAACAATGGGTTACCAAATAAAACATTTCCAGTAAGTTTTTACAACAAGTTGCTAGCATCCGCGATTTTGGGATTTATTTAGATTCGGATATAAGTTTCAGGACCCAGATTTATGAAATTCTTAAAAAAGCTTTCTAACTAACTGGATAAGGATTTGTAATAAGACAATTTAAAGCAGGTACCTATTTAAAGATCCAGATGTTATTATCCCTATTTATAATTGTGTGGTGCGTAGTGTATGCAAGTCCAGCATGGAATCCATGTTATCAAGTGCATATCAGTCGTAAAGAGCGGGTCCAAAAATGTTTCTATATCATTTGGCTTATGCTAACAATAAATAGATGTGACGTACACAATAAATGCGGGTACTCTGGGAGAATATCATTCGACTGCAGGCTGGCGAGCGGGGATGTTCTGTCTGTGTCCTACGTACCATTAATAGTTAGTTTTACTAGATGCATCCCGATAAATAACAGTACGTCCTACTGGACGTAACACTTACTTCATATGAATCTAGGTTAAAGTTCTATAAAAGAATACCAAGTATCCGAAGAAAATATGAAAACATAACATTCCTGTACAAATTAGTCAATGGGTGTATTGACTTCATGGAGATTCTACAAGCCATACAATTTGAAATTCCACGACCAGACAGCAGGCAGCAGGCTTCTAAATAGGAGAACATTATTGTCCCTCCTTATGTTAGGTTAGGACCAACATTGGCCAACACAGTCCTGTCCACAGAATGTGTACCGGTTACTACGGTATTCGTTTTTCATTTGACATCTTCACTGGTTCTTTGGCCTCAGTTAAAGATAAGGTACTTAGTAATTTAATTCTTCCCTAATTTAACCTAATTGTCCCCTCACTTCTTAGTAATTTATTTCTTACCTAATTTAACGTAACTTAAAACTAGAACTATGTACCTGCATGACGTTTTTGTATACCCCTTGAAATGCTGTGTTCACTATTTGAGAATGCCAATTAGTAATTATTTCTACACTGAATGTATTGTTTTGTTTGTGAGTTGAAATAATAAAGATTTTTTATTTTTCATTATCTACTTATGTTTGTCAGTATTCTAGTTGTAGGTGTGTAATATTCGGCAGCTAGGACCTTGATAGTGAAATTAGTATGCCCCTATGAAGGACCTTGTTTTTTTTTTAATTTAAATGTTTATTAATTATTTTTATTTCGAAGAAAAAACAGCAGCAATCAAACAAATTTAATTATTTTTATACTGGGGGAACGTTCAGTATCAGTGTTTCCATTTTATATTTTCCTACTGCTAACTAGCAGCGCTTAATACGTGTAGTTAAACTTCCAAAAGCTGGTTGAAAACACCCTATTGATTTGCAAGCTTTCGCGACACCCCCGCCCAAAATAAAGTAAATACCTGATCAGGGTTGAAAACTGAAAACGTTTCACGCAGTTGATTTAAAACAAATAAACAATATTTTTTGTAACACATACATAACTTAAACTTTAAACTCGCGATTGAAAAGTATTCTCACTCAACACAGGTCTCTTTCAGCCAAAACACATTACCACATATTTCCAACTGGGGTTGGTCACTTTGACTGTCTATGTTGATTTTATCTGCATTTACTGAAATTTCATAAGACCGTGAATTTTAATTGGTTTCGGTGGGTTTATTAATGATTCTACTCACTAAAACAAGCAATGTTCGCGAAAAAATCAATTTCGACACCATACTTAAGTGGTCACGTTATCGACTCAATTCATACGGGAAGTAAAATTTTTTTTTGGGAAAGTTTCTTCTTTTTAGTAATAGTCTACTGGGCTTGGGAAGCAAAACCAATTAAAATTATCATTATACAACGTGTAATGAAAAAGTGGGATAATACTAAAGGGTGTGAATCTGCCCATAAAACTGAACAATTTTTCCCGAGTAACATAGGCTGAAAAACGAAAAACCAATTGTTTGACCTCCCATACAAATGGCGCTGTCAGCTGATGCACTATGGGAGGTCAAAAATATATTTTTGTATTTTGACCTATGTTCCTCCGGAGAAGTTGTTCAGTTTTATGGTTAAATATTTCAGTATTACCACACCTTTCCGTTGCACGTTGTATATCTTTCCTATTGACTAAACTTAAATTAAAAAGAATCTCATGTTGTTTGTTTTATTTGTATTTGTTTAAATAGTAATTTGTGATGCCCTTTGTCTGTAGGTATGCATCCCCAAATGAGCCCTTAGACCAGTTTCTATACTAAGAACCTAATTCTCTACACAAACTGCCCTATACGACCAAAATCAGCAAAATTACCTTTTGCGGTTTTAAACTTGTTTCTCTTATTTTCACCTGAAGGATATTTCTTGAATTTAGCTTTGGCAGCATTCCTCTAATAGGTAACCTTTTGAATAGTGCGCATGATAGTTTTAGTAAGCACAATTGTTATGTAAACATCTCCCGCATCTATGTGTACTTTACCTTAGAGTTACTCATTTATAATATAATCTCTTCAGAAAAGAATATGGGGAAGTAAATGCAAACCTTATAGAACGTAATCTTTTCGAGAAATCCGTGTACGACTCGTATAAATCCGTGTACGAATCGAATTGTTTATCCGGTCTCACTGATTCCTATACAGACAGAGTGAGACTGCAAAAATGATATCGTCTTCATATGATCTAGAATAAGGACTCCAAAAATTTGGGTATGAAAAGGGAGGCTATAGATTGATGCTTCCATATTACGCAATAACATATTCTTTAAAGAAAACAATCAATCCCTATCTCTTATCAGCCAAGATTTGCAACCTTTTCGCCGGTTAGTCGACAAAAGCCTTTAAAAATAGGAGAATCGCAACCCTGCACCCAAATAGGTACTTAAATAAACCTCTATTAAACATGTTCATTTTGTTTGTTTGTCTTCGCGTGATCTGATTAAATGGCCAAATTTTCCTTGTTATTCCCGACGTTAAACATCCAAACTTACGTCTTTAATTAATTAGTGTGATTAATGTGAATTGTGATGTTATGACGATTTCTCACTCATCATAACTTATTAATAAAAACATAATATTAATATATAAGTTATCCATAAAAACACAAACTTTTTGTGTTACACATAACTTTCCAACTAAAGAATCTCTCATTCAGAAAACAAAGTTTCTTAAATAAATGTGGCGCCTCGCCAAATTCTCAGATCTTCAAAGTGTAACGGGTCAAATTAATTAAAATAAAACTCCGATTCATGTAATCTCGTGTGCATTGTCGATTGCAAGCGATTGCATCTCCGACCGGTGTTGGTGTCATTCTTTATATGTCACGGCCTCGCGTTGCTCGATCGCACTTGTAGGCCAACGCAGCCATCACAGTTTTTACAATGTCATGTTTGTAATGTCGCTTTAGCAATCGATAACAATAAGCCACACACTATTTTATAATTTATTATAACCTCTAAACTAAATTGAATTTAAATGGATCTCAATAAGTCCTTTATTAATACCTACCTACCTACTTGATTGTAACGATTGTTCTGTGACTACAAAATATTTACCTCTTTGCCTAAAAATTTTGTTATTTCGATCGCATGACTCACAATGACATCAACACGCGATCGTGAAACTAGTTCTGTTCTTAGGTGGGTACCTAGGTACGTCATTTCGAATTTGTTGAGTACTAATTTTAGGATTTTTAGGCAACACAGGATACATAGTTCCAGTAAACAAAGGCCTATACGGGTATTGTCAAGGCGCAGAATAGGCACTTCCCTCGTGAGAACTTGGCAAGGTTAAGTGTGGCAATGTGATCGTTGCTAAACGCCGAGCGTATTTACAACACCGATGTTGCCGACACGGCCACATTTGTATGAGTTTACGTACTCCGTGCGTTACCTACACAATTTGTCTTAGTATTTGTTTACACATAACACAACAATACGCATTTTGTTCTTTAACTTAACGTATTCGCATAACGGTGTCGGTGAATCAAAGCAACGTCACACGTGGACGCCTAACCGTGCCGAAAATAGGTGCGACCTTCTCATTGACATTGTGAAATAGACGAGTTGATAACGCGCCGATCGCCGAATGTCACTCCGAGGCTAGAGGGCCCCCTCCTCTCGGTACTCGATTCCCCCACTAGACAACAAAGCGAACGCTCGACTGATCTTGTAAGATGCTCATTGCTGCACCAACTCGGCCCGTAGTAGACTTACTCCAAACAGACTCGGAGATATGCTGCAAACGAAGCGGGGATATCGTGCGCATCTGGCAATCAATCTACAAACAATCGAAGCAATCGGTATACGGTAAACAGTCTCGCTAGCAGAACGGATGCTTCTAAATAAGGTTCGTGAAGACAATACTAAAATATGCGCATACGCAACAACTTTGATTCCTTTTGAGAGAATGAATACTTAAGTGAGATACTGCTATTCATTCGATCCAGGACTAAATTTAATCCGCGAAAATTCAATGTTTTTTTATTCTTCTCAAAAACGTCTCTTAATAAGACTGTATCGGTATCGATATTTAATATAACCTTACGGATACCCTTGCTGATATTTGACACTTGATAGTAACAGCGTAGTTTAGCAACACCTCGTGATTATAAAAACATGATAAGTATGTAGGTTAGCTCCCGTAAACCACATTGATGCCAAATATTATCAAGTGCTCTGTCAACATGGCGAACTCTTATCAATATCTTTTCGCAAACACTACGACAAATGGGTCATATTTATTTTCGGACGACGCCCAAAACTCCAGCTTATTAAAAAAAAAACGCGTCACAAAGTCTGGGATAGCTACGTTAAAATAGCTAATTTTATTTTTACAACATGAGTCAAAAAGAAATGGAATCGAAGCACGCAAAGTGATTCATCATTTGTGAGTCGGGAAATCTGATTCGGCGTTTACAATGTGTCGTTGGCATTTCGTGCTTGGTTTGTACACTTAACAGCTCGTCAGTAGAAACACTTTTGGACCTTATGGCGGGGTAATAGAGTTGAAAAAGTTTCTACCGACAAGCGGTTGACCGTACGATGGCTACAGACGTTAGGCTAAAATAACTATTGGTGCCATACTGGCTGAGCATCGTCAATACTTGCCAGGACAAACTAGCTTTAGACATTCACTATTAAACCTTTTAAGCTTTTAGTAACCCTCTCCATGCTATGTGGAATTTCTATTGAGGTCTAATGGCTGAGATTTGCGAAGGGTCAGCTCGTTTCTATTCACAAACTGTTTCTATTCTATCTCGTTATACAGATTGACTTGGCCTTTTGAAAGCTCGTTGAAATAGTCTCTTTTGAATCTACTTAACGGCAGGAACTTGAACTTTATGTACATCCCTTTATTATTGTTACTGTTAGGGCATCAATTTAGTGATTCAATTGTTTGCTGCTTTATAAATGAAACTAGTAATCTTGTTTCAAATAGAAGTCTTTATGTAAAACGATCTAATAATAGTAAATCACGCAAGCGGGTAAACTAGGTCATTTTAGTCGATTCTGCCCCATAAAACCGAGTTCATTTATTTCCATAATACAAGTTTACCGGGTTTTAAGAAAATTACGATCTCAATTTCCCGGAAATCACTTACGAATCTTCTTTCTTACATATCTTAAAGTTTATACTGAGGAAGTGAAATAACTCGCCAAGTCTTCTTCTTTTTGAGTCAACCGCAAAAAGTGACAACAAAATCTTAGCCCTAAACGAGGCCACATCAATAGCCTCTTGGTTGCCTTCATAAAGGTCTCTCCGAGTGCAGGAAACTGGAGCTGTAGGGACGATAGCAAGTGTGACATGGATTGCAGAACGTCTCACTCACATTTGTCGTTATCAGAGAAGGTTACAAGAACCTTATACCAAGCGAAGCAGGTTTTAGTTTGCCCCAAACCGACGAGCGTTTAAGAAAGGGTTGATGAGAGAAGAAAAGAAGGGAAGTATGTCAGCTCAAAATCGTAGTATGTGGAAGTATGTGGTCTTTGCCTACCATGAGGGTGGCCCTCAGGTAGCTACGTAGCACAGCATCTGAAAAGTAACTTGACTGTGTTGTTGTAGATTGTACATACAAATATGATCTTGCACAAACGTCCCTCCACTGTGTAATTTTTGTTCAAGTTGTTTAGTTGTTTCTTTTGCTTCAGGTAGTGTCACGAGACTGCAGCAGCTTACTCCAAGCGCATTATCGTTTAGACGGTCACCCGCACGTCAACCCCATACACGAAGTTTTAGTCGGCGACAAGAGAGTGTATCTAATCTTCCCGCGATCCCACTCCGACCTCCACTCTTACGTGCGGGCGCGGAAACGGCTCCGGGAACACGAAGCCCGCAGGCTCTTCAGACAAATGGCAGAAACGGTTGCAGCGTGTCACGAACAGGGCATCGTCTTACGGGACCTCAAATTACGGAAATTCGTGTTTGCGGATCCACAACGGTGAGTTTTACATATTCATTTTTTATATCGTAATGATCAGTTACATCGATTACAACGGCGCAAACTTAGTCGGGCGTGTTTCCGATTGCCACCGTGTGCTAAATTCTGGCATTGATACTGTCGCAATGGTTCCGCAGCTGCTGATATCTCCCGCGGACGCAATCGACTTGCCCCTGATCGATCGATTGCTTCCTCTAAGTTTTTTTTTTGGAGAGATCGATCGTGAGAATAAAGTTTCTTAAAAACACACGAAAAGGTCGAGAAGGAAACGGAAACGAGCATGTATTAAGTAGCTCGTCATTTCCTTTGTTAAATCGATAGCGCCTCGAACGACGCCGATAAACGGTTATCAAGCCATTCATTACGATTTACATGTACGAGCTACGTGTCGAGTTGATTATAGTTGTCGGTCTGTCCGGTTGAAAATAAACTGTGGTCGCATTAAAGGCGCCAGAGGACCACCTTGCCGCTTGTAGCTACGTAATCACATTTACAAAACACTAATTGATTTAACCACAAGTGTGTACCTTGAATAAACTCTATTGTATTCATACTAAATGTTTTCCAAAATATACGCAACTGCAAAAAAATGCAGTTCCACAATAGGACAATCGCAAGGATTACTCAACGCGTTTATTAATTACGACCACCGGCCGGTAGGAACCAGCGCATTTTCGAACTTTTGAAATGTTATCTGGCCTCCATTGTTGCGAATATCTCCGGCAATGCTAGCGGCTCAAGGCGAGCGGTGTCATTGCTGCGTACAATACTGTGCGCAGCAATCAGGTCAAGGGTCTGCGCAGTGTGCTGCGTTTGCGCTGCATGCACCGCGCAGTAGAACGCACCGGCCGGTACGATACGACCCGTATGCGGGTACCTGCCTTACCCTTATCCGATCAGGTGATCCAGAGTTACCCCTTACAAAAACTAATGAAAAGATATATTTTATGCACCCCTTAACACGTAACTCATCTCATTATAGACAACATTCTTGAAGATTTCCAATTGAAATTCCATTATTCACCTGCCCCTATCCCGTCTTTGTTCGTTTTAATACGCATACCTTAAATTCGTGTAGACTTGATTCAATTTCTTTCAAATAATTCAATTGCCAGATTTTTCTAAAATGAATTTTCATTTCGTAGAGATATAACTTAGTGACTTATTGTAAGTCAGGGATTTGGGGTGGCTTTCGCCCACGCGCGGCCAACGTACACTCAACCTTCTGAGTATTAACTTGTCCTTGTCTCTGACGTCAAGACAATTTTCGGTATTTGCGCTACGCCTACACAGCCGTGAGCTCTACATGATCGTAATATCTTTGACCTTTGTCGTCCTGTCCCTGCGGTCCCAGGACTCCGAACGAATGTGCCTTTGATGCGACCGCTAGCCGCAGACGAAACAAAGGCTGTCATATTTTACTCAACAAAGTTAATACGAGTGCTTTCGACTGGCTGGTCAGAGAGGTATTAATACTGTATGCGACGCGGATCGCGGCGCATCGTCAAAGCGAGCGTTGTCAAAAGCGTCGGGTTGCAAATTTCGCGATGCGGAACGGGAAGCACCGCGGCGACCGCGCTTCAAATGTAAAAACTTTTGCTTTACTCTTTATGTAATAGCAGAGCACCGCACCGCGCCGCCAACTTGAGAAGCCTTTGCCGAAGTTGCCGCTCAAAGCCGGAATGTTTTACATTTGGTTATTACTCCGGAACTTTCGGCAAAGGTAAACTTTAACCACATCCATATAAAAGGGAAAGAGTTGTCGTTCAATGAAAATACAAATGAGAAATATCATAATTTTACTATTTATCCGAAAAATCTGTTGAAACATGAGCGGAAGACGTTGGTCGCATTTGGCAATAATTTTATTGGGTAAATTAAAACCTTGCTGAAACGATGTCTGTTTTGTCTAGCCATTAATTTAATAAGGGAGGATATTGCAGATGGGCTTCCAGTTTTGCCATGTGCCGGCTTCAAAACGGAAATATCGCTTTTTGTTATTGGAGATATTAACGGACCTTCGACTCTAGGTCAGGTAGCCAGCTGTCGAATCTCCGCGCCGACTTGTCTCTGGTTAATGACCATGTGGTTTGCCAACTTTCCCAGAGGACTTTTTTTCAACTATCTGATTATGCATTCGGTCAGTTGTATTTACATAAGCAGCTGACCTTGCTCCGTCCGGCCCTAATAAATTCTAATGATACGCACATGCCGCGATGGTGACCGCTTCATACAGCTGGTGTTGGCTGTCGTGAGAATGGTATTGTGAAGGTGCAACCCGAGCAAGTGTCCCGCCCTTCGACCTCCGTTCTCACGTCGCGATATAAAGGCAGTTGGCACCCCTGATTATAAATTCGAGTCATCCGGCGGGACGCGTAAGACTAGCGATCTTCCCGCGATCCCGTCTCAAAGGTAAACAAGAACATTAATATTGATTCCGTACTCTCTTTGACGCTTTGAAGTGGATTTTCTTGACACTCCGCCTGTAGTTTTTCTTGTCCTTTGAGATGAAAGCGATTTTTTTCTTTATGCAACGAGCACTCTACTGCTTTTGAGGACTAGCCTTTGATATGAAAATCGAGGAGTCGAGTGTCGCTACTTCTCGTCTATCAAAGTAACACGGAGAAAAAAAACTCCACCAGAAATTACAAAACTGTCTTGTAATAGAGGGAAAAACACAGTTTTAGTATTACTTATAAAAGTTTTGCTGTAATTGCAATAATTACTATTTTTTATCAAAGGCTTAGTATTACTAAATGTAATTTCTATTATACAGTTTTAGTAAATGTAAAATATTACAAATTTTAATGATTATCGCAAATCATAGTAAATGTTGTTAAAGTTTAGTAATTCCTGCAAATCTGCTTAGTATTTCTAGAAAATTCGTTTTTTATTATCAGCAAGTGGTTTTAGTACAAGGCAACATTACAAACTTTAGTATTTTTTAATGACAACGTCCTTGTATTGACAGACAATTTGCTTGAAATCACTAAAATATTCTTATAGTAATATTACTAAATCGTTTTTGTAATTTCAAGCAACCATTTTTAAAATCTAGCGTGAGTTTTGCTTGTGCTGCGTTTGCGTCTCATGCGACGCGCTTGGCATCTGCCATTTTGAGTGTAGACGCGCTGCAAGCTGGTTGTCTTGTAAAAAAAAACCGGCCAAGTGCGAGTCGGACTCGCGCACTGAGGGTTCCGTACCACCACATAAACATAATTGTATTAGTTGAAATTTCAGTAAGTTAATGTGCTAGATTTTTTGAGTCCGACACGCGCTTGACCAAATTTTATTATTTGTTGTTATTTTATAGCCTATGCCCTATAAACATACCAATTTTCAAGTTTGTAAGTGTTCCCGTTTTTAAATAGAACTAAAACAAAAATCGCCTCAGCGACCATCCAACTTGACCCCTCTCTTATATGAATGTTCTTGAAACGGGAGCTCACCACAATTGGTTACCATTAGTTGTGAGAAAAGTTGTAATATTTAATGATTTCAGACTTTTCCCATTATTTGTACTGTGAGACCTAGCTTCTTGCCAAATTTCATAATTTTAGGTCAACGGGAAGTACCCTGTAGGTTTTTCATTTTTGAATAAATGTATGGAGATGAGGACATAAAATGCCATATCTTTTGATTGCGTCGTTGTAAAAAATTTAAACTTTCAGATCTTGTGTGGTTCATGGATCCTAATATATGGTATAAATTTCAACCTGATACCTTTACCCGTTCGTGAGATAAAGGGTCTTGACAGACAGACAGACAGACAGACAGACAGACAGACAGACAGACAGACAGACAGACAGACGGACAACAAAGTGATCCTATAAGGGTTCCGTTTTTTTCTTTTGAGGTACGGAACCCTAAAAACGACGAAGCTCTAAGTTTTGATTGAGATCTAGGTTTTTGATTGTTTTCCTTAATGACTGTGAAGTGAACCGAGGAAAAAGTGTCTTCAGACGGCGCCGACACGGCCGATTGCCAGTGGAAGTGTGTGATGTGGTTAAATCGATTTTCAAATTCATCAGATGATGTTCCTTCCATCTTTAAGATATTTCTATTTGTGTAACTTTGTGTACTTGAATAAGCTTTATTAATAAAAAAATAATTAATAAAAGTTAAATGAGTTTTTCATTGAAAACTTATTTTTTTTAAAGTGTTTCAGTTTTGGTAATTTGTGTTGTTGGTATTAAAAAACCCGTGCTTGCTGTGGCGGAGGTGTACGAGGAGATTTTACGAGTCGATTCTATCTGTTATCATGAGCAAAATAACTTAGAATCATCCCCAAAATCTCTTGCGATGCGTCTACTACAGCCAGTCTGTACGGGTTTTTGCTTATACCTACTTACTAAAACTAAAACACTTTAATTAAAATTACAAAATGAACACTAAAATAAACAAAAAATTAGTATTTACCTATGACGTCATCATTTCCGATATTATTACAGTACTCCTAAAATTACAAAACATTTAGTATTAACCTATGACGTCACTTCCGTAATGACTATTGTACTCCTAAAATTACAAAACATTTAGTATTACTTATGAGGGCCCCATTTTCGATTTTACTATTGCACCCTTATAATTACAAAACAGTATTTGTATTTAACATCGTAAATTACTAACACATTCTTGAAATTACAAAAATGTTACATGTAATATTTACTAACTGCATCAACAAAAATGAATTCATGGATATTACAGGGCATTTGTTGTCCTCGGATTTAGTAATATTTTAGTAAAAATTAATGTATTTTTGTTAGTTTTTCGCTCAGTGAACCCTAGCTTATACGAAAGCGAAATGAATTTGTATTAAATGAAATAAGTATAATTAACAAACCATTGTCTACTCTGACCTGTTAAATGCGCGTTGAGTGCTTGTCTCGCAGTCTTCCAATTAGCTGCAGGCAGGGCTTTGTGGTAGAATGTAGGTTAAGATGCCGTTAGAGCCGCTGTGTTACATTTCAGGTTAATCCCTTTCTAAAAGCGTCATCTACTTTCACTCACTATCGCCGAGCATACTTACTATGTAACCGCAATAAGATAACGCCATGTGTAACTAGAAACTGCATATTAAGAGAAATCTCGGGCGTCGCATCCGGGCGCAGACCTTGGGGTAGGAAATCGAGGCCGTAGGGCCGATAACGCAGGTAGCGAGAACTACAAAATGTAGATAAGCAAGATGCAACCATATAAAATATTTTTTTAACACTTCCTCAGTTTTTCATGCAGCTCGCTGAAATTAAATACAAGGATAGTTGACGTGTCTTTGTTGGGGTAAAGCCGGATGTTTGACTATAAACTACCTTTGTGCGGATAATGCATCCTTAATTTTGGCGTCGCCGACAGGATACGGCTACGGCGGAAGGAAATATATTTACACGACAAAATAGCCTTTGTCCACTATGCTTTCTTCTTAAAATATAATTTGCTACGCGGCTTTTTACAATAAAGAATTAGTCAAATCTCGTAACGCTACAGACAGAGCGGAGCCCGTCTCCCGTAGATACTACGAATCCTTTGTAAACAATCTCAGGTATAAAAATTGTCCTGAATGCATTGTGTAAATCTATCCCGCCTACTCCGTGGCAAAATAATAATAACTCGGGCGAATCGATCCAGGTAACGAAACAAAACCGTGTTTTTTGCGTAACGCGATGTTCAGAAGTTGGAGTGATCGAATGCGCTACAAAACAATGACGATGCTCCAGCGGCATTTTATCACGCAACCTGATATTTACAATACGAGGTAGGAGTTCAGAATTATATCAAGAATTTGATTGCGTTTGCCGGACGAGGATATTTAGCAACTCCCTCGTTGCGGGATGATGTTATTCTTAAAGACCGGTCGTATGAAGAGCAGCGGAAATATGAGTCGTTTCAATGTTGGTAAATTCGCACATCTGAGAGTATGTGGGGTTAATGGGACGGGATATTTACAGTACTGGCGCTCGTCGGCGGATGTGCCAAATCGGTTCGCGATAGACGCGCGACTCGCCACCCGGCAGACGCCGCCGCGGCGCATACCGGCCCGGCCGCCGACTGACTCTCTATTTCCACCTAAATTAGAACGTTTAGGACCGATTTAATCTTGGTATTCTAAGCCACGCAATGACTTCTCGCTGTCTCGAACGTAGCCTGTGGTGTTTGCTGATCAGCATCGGTCGACCAATGAGCGTACCAAAGCGCCTACGCTGAGTATTTTGAAAACGTTTTGAAACCCAATTGCTAAAGCTCCGTGGTGCAAGATTCGACACATTACAACGACGTATTTGCATAATGCTGGGCGCTCGGTAATCCACCCGTACGTCTCTGTTTCGACAGTTGTTTAACTCAGATTCAGGCAGAGCGTCGTGAGAGTTATTGTTACGTTTTCGTAATGACCCTATGGCAACAATTTGCACGGAGACTGTTACTGCGCATTTGGCTCGCGTGAGAGGTGCTTTCGCGCGGGTGTGGTGTGGCGTTCGCATAGGTTGGCCGCGCATCGAGCGCCGAATTACCGGTATGATTCAGGCGTGCCGGAATTCAAGTGTGGCGTTGATTCTCGTTTTGGGGCGTTTGCTGTGGCCTCGATCGCGGCGTGGTGAGGTCGCGCGCAACTGTGCCAATGTCGCGACTCGCCGCCCGCGCCTGCGCTGCACCGCACCGCCTCCTCTATCGTGCGGAACTGATGCCTCGAACGCTATCAATGATGCGTCCGTCAAATT
Source organism: Athrips mouffetella (assembly GCA_947532105.1). NCBI lineage: Eukaryota > Metazoa > Arthropoda > Insecta > Lepidoptera > Gelechiidae > Athrips > Athrips mouffetella. The sequence goes on from OX383959.1 coordinate 8,427,176, forward strand.
GACAATTACCCCTTAAATTCCTGAAAACAATGTAAATTTTTATACACCTCACAACTTAAAAGAGACAACCGCTCACGTCCAAACAAAAACCAGGAATGCTTTTAGACACTTCCTACGCTTCTCCCTCATTCTGAAAATAAATGGTTCGGCGAGGACGACGCAAACATTCGTCATGGTTATAAATAAAATGTGTTCGCATCTTTTTTGGTGGTGCGAAAACACCGGACGTCGCTACCGGACGCGGGCGATAGTGCATTGCTCTCACGCCACTACTGCCGTCCTGCCTCCAAATGGAATAAGCACAATGTGACACCTACCGACATTCTAAGAATTATTGCCGGACATCAGTGACATCCATATAAAATTGAATTCGATTGTCTGCGAGATCAAAAGCGCTAATGGCCTTATGTTTACTTACACCTTACTAAACGAAGGGGCGCATCGCACAACAGGTATTGTTATATTTGTGATACAGGAAGGGCGGAGATCCGGCCCGGATCCACTTCCTTTCCTGACTTTTGTTACAATTTGGAAGAATGGAATGCCTTCCCTTGCATGAATTACTTTGTACAATTTCCCAATTCGGCATTCGACTTAGTTGTCGGGTACACAGCTGAGAAAACGCACGACTTGCTATTAAATCGATCTGGTTGCGTAAAACAAAGGTCTGCGAAACCTTGTGCAAGCGGCGCGCCCGCGCAGCGCCGACATATCTGCGGATTTGCGTAACCGCGCACTTATCCGCCGATACGCGCCCGTGTGTTGTGACACGCTCCGTTTGCCCACATCTGGCTGCAACAAGACACCTTTGAAACCTTTATTCAGAACTCAAAAGTCAAGCTGGTGTACCGACAAGACTTATTTTCTCTCCCCATCTCTCTATTATCTGGTTCTCCGATTCGCTGTATGTCGTCAGCTCGTCTTCTTTCATCTCCTATCGTTTACCAACAATTACTTCAAAAGCTATTAGAAATAATTGTCATGTCAAGATCATGCATTCATGCAAATTGTTTCGAATCAAGTTAAGTATATTTGCTTAAACAAACCTGTTATGGTGACAGCCTTGTCCTTTCAATTACATCTCCTTAAAATGTATTTTAATAACTATCTTAATGAATAGTAGCTACATATACAGTTCTTTCCTTGAAAGCAACGGTCTACCATTGGTGTCAAGTCATGATATCAGCGCAGCGTATGACTCAACAATCGTGACTTCACGAAGACGCCGAGCTCTACAGAAAGGCGATTTGAACTGGCTTAACCTTCACGGCGAGGTCTAGAGCATAAGGCACGCTCATTAAAACACTTTGCAAAAAGTTTTTACAGTCGGTGAGCACACGCCACCTTCCCGCAGGAGATGGGTGCATTCACTTCGCCCCGCAGGCAAAAAATATGCACGTGCCAACAATTAACAAGGGACGAGTCGCGCATCGCGCCCTTCAAACGTCGCACATGACCGCTCAGCGAGAACCAAGATATTCAGAAGGAATCACAGATGAGCAAGCCGACACGCGCCCATCCATAGTACACCATCTTATTGGTTCCGTGCGAATAGCAACCAGCTTTTACGTCCTGGCAACAAGATGAAAGTTCAGTAAGAGCCCCAGTGCAAGGATTTTATTTTATTCTGCTCTATAGTGGATTTTATAACCTGCCGCGAGGGAGTCGCTTGCGTCGTTTCGGATTGCGCTCGCAATTGCATCCGCGTCGCGAAGGTCGCTGACCGCCGAAAACCACCCACCGTAAACATAGCGTCTTCACCAGATCACACTGACGTAAGACATTCGGTTCTAAATCCGACTCTACCTGGAACCCACCGTCCTGGTTTTTGTGAAGACTTTTTTTGAAACCTTAAACTGATAAGCCTGTATTGACTGGTTCATGAATAAGTCGTTGAACTCCTCACAAGCAATTTGTTCAAATTACCTGAGCCTCTGCATTACGCATAGCTATGACATTGCACAATGCGCCGTACAAATACAAAAGGAATTTTAAAATATTTTGTCCTGTGGTCCTCGGTAATGAAAATAAAAGCTGAGAGCTTCCAGAGCACAATGTAACAATGAATCAGACGCTATGACAGGGGTCGTCATGAATTCCATAAGGAGTATACTCATGCGTCAGTGCATTATGACGTCATTCAAGAGGGAAGTGAAAAATGGAATGCACCGGAGGGTGAGGAGATGAATCATAGGTTTCTACCGGGTCACTACCCTACACCCACTCCCCTGAATGCTATTTATATCGTACCCGATATACGCCTACATAACTTTCAAAATAAACATGTGGATAAATAAAGGAAAATCTATTTTGAGAAGATCCAACCAAAGTTTTCTTCTGTCAATTTCTAATTGCGTTGAAAGATTTCATGTTGAGTTTATTTTTATAAAACACAAGCAAAAACCTGCTCATGCAGCCATACGAATCTTGAAGGTGCATTAATTGCCAAGTCCATTTGCACATTGCGAACAAAAAGAAACTTGCGTGCTCAGCATATACGAGTTAAAAACCTTAAGCTTGCATAAATTGTATAAGACAAATTTAAATTTCATTTTCATTGAAACTGGCAAGTATAAAGCGTTAGATGAAACATAAACGACTTGGAGTATGCGTTTAAAAGTTTTATAATACAGGGGATTGACCGAGCTGCCGATCCAATGTCGTAAATCACGGACTTGTTTTGCTCATTTCTATCAACTCTGAAAAGTAGCCTTTCATAGCCCCTACGGTTGGAGTAGGTACTTTCTTTTTGCACACGAAGTTAATATCGCAGTACACATTCAATCTTTGCCAGTTCTGAAGTACGCACGCAGCTACCTACTCGCAATGATTTCAGCTTCAGGAATATGCGTAGGTGGTGTACGTAAAACATTCCAAATGATCATATATCTATGGAACAGTAATAACATTTCCTAAAGCCGTTTACGGGCGGGGGCGTCAGGACCAAATTGGATCTCTTTATTTTCATTTAAGTAAATATCTACTGTTTTCTGCCCACATCAAATTTGTCGTTTTGTTACAGAAAGTATTTGTGCGGGGGAGTTGTACAAATGTAATTTAATCACATTTTGTGGAAAAATCGCCGTAAAAATATTTGATGTTCGTAAAAAACTGAGGCACTTAACTACCTACATTCGGAAAACGCTTTCCAAGTCAAGAGTAAACTTGTACCCACAAGTTTCTTCAAGTTTTAAAAGAGTGTTCTTTGTAATCGAATACTTCGACTGTCGAGACCTCGGCAGCACTAAATGATTTACTGCTCGAGTCTACCGGCTTCCATGTATGTGAAGCGTTTACCTTGGTAGCCATCAAAAAGAAACAAAATGAAACCGGTCGGCGGCCAGAATCGCGATTAACCCTCAATCTGCGCGGCCTGCAGCTCGATGCGCGGCTGTGCGTGTCACTAAAAATATCACGTCCGCCTGTGAACAAAGTGCACAGCTCGTGTATTTAATTGTTTACCTCGTCGTCGCTTAACTCATGACTTCGCTGTATACGGTGGCCGTGATCAGAGTGTGTAATGTCCACTTACTGGCCTCGCTTTTCAAAAACAATGGTCGCTTATGACTTGCAAGTCACCGGGTGTCTTATGACCAGCTTCCTGTTGCATATTGTATCGATTTTTTCGACACGTTAACCTCGACTTGACACTATACCGGCTACCTCGCTGTTATCATGAATAAATTATGTTGATGGACTGTCTAATACTGTCTATCTTTAAATAATAGGTTCTATCCGGTTGCCTTAAGCGCTTTTTTTATTAACATATCCTTATAAATGTCTAACTTTGTGATTCAAGATTATATGTCTGAGTTTCCTGTATGAATAATTTAAAACTGCGTCATTCTCAGTTTTTACACTTTTGCTAGAACTTACTTGGAATTAAGATAAACTGTAATGTTTCATGTAATTAGAGCCTGCATGATGTCATTCTACAAAATTCCCCCTAAAGAAATAGCTTTTGTTTATCTTGTTACCGACTGAACAGTGACGCAGAACGCTAATTTCCTTGATATACTGTGTCATTAGTTTAACCGTGTCATGCTGGTGAGGACGCGAGGGAAGCGAAGTCACAAAGGCGAGTGTCCTCTAGATTCGGCTTGTGGGCGCATCCTAATCTCGCATCGAGGCTGACGTAACTCGGTTCACGGTCACCAGCAGGAAATGACGCAAGGCCTCCGATGCAAACAAGCAGCCAACATTACAACACAAACCAAATTTGCCAAAACAGTTCACGTGATCGACTGTACAAGCAATGATTGTTCGAGACTTGAAGTTTTGCGTTTGTTTGGCTTGACATTCAACATTCAGAGTAGCTATGTCGCAACTGATCCGTCAACCTCAAGCGCCGTAATTAAACTTCTTCGCAATCCCTACCATGTTTCAACCGACGACGTCAAACTTCTTAACTGTTTAACAATCACGTTTTTAAGTTGGGGAAATTCGTTACGTTTGACTTTTGTTTGAAGAATCCTTAGATTATTCTTGCGTAGGAGGTACGTTGTTCCTTCTCCGGAGCGATTGAGCAAAGAGTCAGAAAGTTCTTGTGAAAATACGAAAGGTAAATTGGACTAAAAACTTCATAACCGAAGCGTATGTGTTTTTGACGCGCATGCCAAATTAGGTGTTTTGTTTGGAAGCCGTGAGCGGCAATCGGGCCGTTCGCAGTGACATTGAAAAGCTGTTGCGGGTTGCGAAACGGTACTCTTCGTGTTTCGACCTCGCGCGCTCGGATTGAAGAATACGTATAGTAAATATGAGAACGGACCCGACCTCCGTTCGCGGTCACCGCTTGCGTAACGTGAGACACACAATGCCTATGAGATCTTACGTAATTAATATTTTGATTGAGATTGACAGTTGATTTATCCTCGCCTTTGGTCTACTCAAAGGCAATTGTAAAAACTATATCTTATTTCATGATTTATATTTATACGCCACTCATGCCTTTAAACTGCGCAAAATATAGCGCGATAAAACATCGCGTCAATGAAAGCGTCAATTGATTATTTCACTAACCTCCAATCACTCTCTTAACCTTTAGGAAAGTAAAGTCAATCATAAACTATCTTAATATAGGAGTTTTGCATAAAATTAAATGACCGGCCTGTTTTTAAATTGTTAACGTGAAAGCAATCTTGTTACTATGTATGATAGAGTTTAATATCCACCGTTCCCACGTGATATGGTCGTGTCATTGCCAGTGTTGTGATCGGCTGTCGATAACATGAAGTCATCGACGTATCTGTGCCTTAGAGACAATACACTGGCGTCATTACTGTACATATTATTTTCAATAATTTTACATTCCACACTTGTTTTTCTTTTTCACACTACACTGTTTATACAGATTCTCCGACAATTTGCGCAGTTAGCTCGGAGACCAATACTCGCGTGATTCGCGACGCTGATGTAATCTTGTTAAACATAATATTGTGTAGGCTTCGATCATACCTACATTTTGGTAGACGCACGATTGTTGCTTAAAAAATTGTACCTTAAAAAAAGGCTTATGTCTCTTTGCTATCGTGCTCTCTGTTGCTTTATGGCTCAGAAACAGTCTCAGGAAACTTATACATACTTAATACTTCCAATAACATACGATAATGGGGACTCTTTTTCGTTCAAATCTTGAATGCTGTGTATCTTCCTAAATTTGTGATCGAAGTGTGTAGTTAATTTGAAAACAACAAGTACGAGCGCCCCGAAAACATGTTTCGAAATAAAATCGCTTTGTAGCAGAATCTTTACAAATTAGAAATTGACGAAGAAATTATTTCTTAACAGACTTGTTTGTTCGCCAGCGGCACACGGCTGAGGTTATTCGGCGTGTTACGATTTTGACGTATTTCCCACCCACGCAGGTTGCGAGGCGCAGAAACCTTTGCTACACGTGATCCTTGTTGCTCGCAAGCGTTGACGTCACGACGAACTTTTCCCCACTGGGGTCCGATTTGTGACGCAGCTGTTTATTCTCAGTTGCTGTATTGATTAGTACCTACGTGGTGAGTTGCAAAGTGTTTGCGATGTGGATGACGTAGCGCCTAGCGCGGCACACGGAAGTGGTTACGCACCGCCGCGCGGCCGCAGTTGGTATCGATAGGTTAGCCGTGGCCAAGGACGGGCCCGGAGCATGGCCGCGCTTGCGACACCACGCGATGCGGTCATGATGAGCCGCGACTACTACGGACGAGGAGTCCAATTCGTGAATATGAACAGATGACTTTCGAGTGAAAAAAAACTGTTAATAGGTAATTCGTAGTAATATGCAAGTTAACAATCGAACACTGTATTTAACCAAATTTTCCAGTGATATTGAAGAATTGGACTGCAGACCTCGCCTCGTAATAAAAGAAAACTTATCATGTATGTTAGTATAGGGTTTTAATGAATAGGTGTTACACTTTTATGGGTGTATTCTGGAAGCCAGCCAAAGTCCAGTAGAAACACTTTAAACTTTATGGCATGGTAATAGAATTGCAATTGTTTCCACTAACGTCCAGTTGATTGAACGTATACAGAGATTTTGGAATTCACAAAAAATAATATTGTTTCGGTCTTATGTATGAGTAGACAATTTTTATTAGATTTTCTACAACGTAATTTTTTTATTACCCCAGATGTTTTAAGAGGTGGTTCTGTGCATGAAACTGAACAACTTTCTTAAGGAACGTAAGTCGAAACACGAAAAAAAAATTTCGACCATATAAAATGTGTTGTCAGCTGATGCAGTTTGTATGGGAAGTCGAAATTTTTTTTCGTATTTCGACCTGTGTTCCTTCGAAAAAGTTGTTCAGTTTCATGGACTGAACCACCTCTTAAAACATCCGGAGTGATAAAAAATAAGGGTGTAGGTAGACCAAATTCAGGATGTTCTGAATAAAGGCCAGGTTAAAAGTACCCTAAACCGACGAGCATGTATGAAAGGATTGATGAAAGTACAGGAAGCAAGGGAAGTATGTCAAGATCGTAGCAGGTGGAGAACTGTGGTCTCTGCCTACCCCGATGGGAACAAGGCGTGATATTATGTATGTATGTAGGTAGATATAAATATAAGGTCAAAAGTTTATCTCTTCTACAATAAGCCCTTTTTAACAACAATTTAGTGACGTGTGCTACGAGTACCAAATAATTGTAAATATTTCATCAGAATTCAAAATGTGAAATGAAATTACAGTCACCCTGAAAATTGACATGTTGTAATGTTGCTGGCTGATGAAACAAGCTAAAATTTTACTAATTTTTATAAACCCGACGAAACTCTTGTACAGTCATCGACAGGTCAAGCTCGACACTCGCAGTGCGACACTAGCTCTTACGTCTATTGAAATGTCCAATGTGTCGAGCTTGATGTGCTCATGACTGTACAATGTACCGAAATAAACAATAAAATACTAATATGGTATTCAATCAGGGCCATTGAATAAGAAATTACTTGTCGTAAACAGGAGTGACGTCTGTATGTCGCAGGAATACGATAAAAGCAGAGATTTCGTCAAATCCCTAAGTGATTTGATCAAAAAGCGAAAGAAGACAGTATTCCAATTCTATATTATTATGAACCTAGCTAAACAAAACATAATCTAACCTGACTTAATCAAAAGAGTTCAGGTTTTTTTATCTATTGAGACGAGGAAGGTTTTTGATAAAATTCGTTTTTTTATACCAAATAGTTAGCATTTGACCCCCTGGTGGGAGATTTCTCAAATCTCTTCGGGATATGACCAAATCTCTGTTTTCGTCATATTCCTGCGTCATGTACATGAGCCAGGGCAGGGTCGTATCGCAGCGGAAACGGCCAAGGAAAATATACCTACTCTTATGTTTTGCTCTCTGCGAGCAGTGATTAAATGCAGCCATTTCCTCAATGCAAACGTCTACGTTGTTATACGTATTACATCCTGTTTCTCGAAATCTCTGTAGTGTTAACTGTTCTGCCATTATTTATGTTTCCTCAAGTGACTGATTATTTCGTCGAATGAATCAAATGTCATCCATCATCGTCAAACGTCCACTGCAGGAATTCCAAAAAAGCGCAAACAAGTACCCTTAATCACCACGCTGCTTAGCGTTGCAGGTGTGGCATCATGGACCGCGGTTGCTGGTGACCGCAGTATGTTAGATTGTAAAGGATACACAGAAGGACGCTGCTGCCCAACCTCCAGTTCATAATCCCTTTGTCGCCTCTTATGACACCCACGGAGAGATAGTACTCGTATGGTCCTATTCTTTTCCGGCACGACACGGGAATCAAAACTAAAGATACCTAATAAGGAAACCAGTTGTTATGTTGCCCTTAGTAGTATTATCACACATTAAGCTATCATTAAACCACATAAAGAATCCGGCGTCTGGTGGCCTCCACTCGAAGCCCGCCTTAAGGGCCGATCACACCTGACTGAATTCACACACTAAGTCAGTTAGTCTCCTACGTAGGAAAGGAAGGTAGAAAGATGGAACTAAGTAAGTCACTGACTAAGTCACTGACTAAGCCGCATAGTAAGCAACGCAGAAAGGAACTTTAGTGAAGGGCCAATACGAATAGAACACCTCATCGTACGGAAAATATTAATAAGGGCTAATTTATGTTTTATAGAAAAACACTAGAATAACTACAAAAAAAAACCACAGAATTACCGGTATACTAAAAAACAAACAAGGAATTAAAATTAGGTTGCACCAGTCAAGTAAACACAAAGAATTTGAGTGCTTTATTCATTCTTTTAGTTAGAATAAATTTTTCATTCAAAATCGTACGAAAAGCGAATAATGATTCCAATGAAAAATAACAATTGAATGATAAAAGATTATTTGGATAGTACTAAGTAGTACATTCGAATATTTCGATTGTTGCTTCTTGAAATAATTGTACATCACTATTAAGGAACATCAACATTCATAGACAGTTCACTAGATGTGCTATACGTTAGTATACCTCTATATTTTCTGTGCTGGTACACTTTATAGCGCGACTGATATGTTCAGATACTTTGTATAAAGGCTTCTATGAGTATTTTTAATGACCTTAAAATAAATTGAAAAGCAAGCTAAAAACTCGTTTATACTTTTATATTTAGTAGTAGAAGTAGTTCTCGAATACGATTGTCTTACTTTATTGCAATTGAAATAATTATAATATTATTATTATTGTTAAGGGGTGGGCCCCCTGGGCCTTTACCTTTACAATGGGTAGGTCAAAGTTTTTAATTGTCAGTACTAAGTCAAGTTAGGTATCATATGAAAGTGCTTCACTTGTACATTCCAAAATAGTTCTTTATATTTTTAACGACTCTTAGTTTTCAAGTTATGATATAAAAAGTTAAAAAAATACCTTCCCCCCTTCCTTATCCCCGAAGTTTTCCGAAGAAAAAAATCTGAATTAATTAAAGTCCATAGAGGTTTATGTAAATAATTCAGAAAAAAAAACAATCTCTCTAAGTAGCACAGTTTTTTGGAAATTTGCAACAAATCTTTACAAACAAATTTAGTTTTGCGGTCCTTACAATGGACCTTATTGCTTCTAAAAATACTATAGGTAGGTATATCGGAACCCTCGATGCGCGAGTCCGACTCGCACTTTAACATTTTTTTTTGTTGTGTATAGATGTATGTATGGTGAAAATCGTTAATTTTTCATGGTATGAGTCCATTGATGAAGTTTTCAGGAGATTGTTTGACACCTTGTACTTGTCCGTAATTTTGTTAGACTTCCTTAAAAGAGATACTTTGTAATCCTGACAAAATTTTCAATTCATGTCTAAATCAGTTGTCCCTTTCATAAAAAAATGTATAGGATCAAAACTGTTTAGTTTTCGCGTCGAGTCGGAAGCAACAGTAGTGTGCGTATGATCGAACACACACATGCGCGCAGTCCACTTGGAGTCGTAGTGCGTCATTTCACCCGAGACGCGTTCTCGTCCGCTCGGAGGAAACGACACCTTTTAAAAAACTGTGTTTTGAATGGAACTTTTTTCTCTCAAGGTATTTTTAATGAACTCTACTAATATAGCTCAGCGCAACGATTGTATAACGGAGGGTTACTCGAGGGGAAGCGAGGGGCGACAGGGAACAGCTCTTCAAGTTTGTATACTCAACAGCACGTCAGTAGAAACACTTTATACTTACTCGTAATGACATGGTGGTAGAAACTATCATCCGCACATCACTTATCATCCGAAAATCACTCATCATCCGCGCATCTTAATCATATCTTATCATTCGAAAATCACTCATCATCCACTCATCATCATTCATTCACTGATCAACTATCATCCGCGCATCACTCATCATCATTGATCCACTCATCAACTATCATCCGCGCACTACTCATCATCCGCTCATCATCATTCATCCACTGATCAACTATCATCCGCGCATCACTTATCATCCGAAAATCACTCATCATCCGCTCATCATCATCATTCATCCACTCATCCACGCATCACTCATCATCCGCTCATCATCGTTCATCCACTCATTAACTATCATCCACTTATCATCATTCATCCACTGAACAACTATCATCCGCGCATCACTCATCATCATTGATCCACTCATCAACTATAATCCGCGCATCACTTATCATCCTTTCATCATCATCATTCATCCAGTTATCAACTATTATCCTGCCTAAGTTTGGCGCCTGGCGCTTTTAAAAAAATAATCCATTTAAATCCGTGCCATCGCTGTACATTTCGTTGATTTTGTGATCGAAAGATCGAAGGACACATACTAACGACCAAAAGGCAGTCTTATTTCGGAAAGCCATGCCATGGAAATCCGTCTAAAGAGGAAAATCTAACAGACCTGACGAAATAATGTAGCCTGTTTCCTGCCTACGTTTGGCGCCGTTTGCTTCTTTAAAAAAAGTAATCCATTTAAATCCGTGCTATTGTTGTACATTTCGTTTTTTTTTGTGATCGAAATATCAAAGGACACATACTAACGATCACAAGGCAGTCTTATTTCGGAAAGCCATGCCATGGAAATCCGTCTCAAGAGGAAAATCTAACAGACCTGACGAAATAATGTAGCCTTTTTCCTGCCTAAGTTTGGCGCCGTTTGCTTCTTTTAAAAAAGTAATCCATTTAAATCCGTGCCATCGTTGTACATTTCGTTGTTTTTGTGATCGAAAGATCAAACAACACATACTAACGATCAAAAGGCAGTCTTATTTCGAAAAGCCATGCCATGGAAATCCGTCTCAAGAGGAAAATCTAACAGACTTGACGAAATAATGTAGCAAGCAGCACGTTCAAGTTTCCGATCATCGACCCTAAACAGCTCTACCTATTCCGACCACTGCCGATTACCCATCATCTACCGGTCACCCATCATCTACCATTGACTCGTCTTCCGCCGGTCACCCATCAATATCATCCACCGGTCACCCATCTTCGTCCGGACATCAATCACGTACCGAAAATCTATTACTCTGATAACCCTTTTGACCGATCACCCATCATCTACCTATCTTCCTCCGCCTACCCTTCATCACCAGTCACCCATCACAAAACTAAACTACCTAGGTATGGTATATAAGTAGGTACTGTAGTGATCCTCCTCGAAAGCCTTCTTTTAGCAGAGCTGCCTGGCGAGTATTTCTTAAATTGAATTTGATTTCGAATAATGACGTCACGTTCTGAAAACAGTCGCCAGTCAACTCCTGCCCACGTGTTCGCTATAGTACTTACTTGGTTAAAAGAAGAGATATTTTTTAAATTTTTGACGGGATACATAATATTTATCTTTGCGCTTCCCCATTTCTCTAAAACAAACACTTTATAAATACAAGGAAAGAAATATCTTACTTTAGAAAATAGTAAAAAACAAAGTTACCTTGTTACACTATGAAAGCAGAGAATGTGTATACGTTGAAACGCGATCCATAATTTTGGCGCGTCGCGGTGCAAACTGACGTGGTCTCACTTCGAGCTCTTGTGGGTATCGGCCGCGTGTCAGAGCTATTTATTAGACTTCGCGCGGTCATACTAAAAATGTATGGCGTAATCGTAATGGTTTTAAAAAAAAATCATATTAAATATGTAAGCAATATTAAACCGTGATTGCCGTTTTGGTAGTTTTTACGTGGTGCAGTCTTAAGTAAAATATTTTCGGCCAACGATATTTTTACAGTAACAAAATGCTGAAGTCAATTCTTTTTATCTAGAAGTTTATTGATCTTATTTGGATTTTTTATTTCTGTATGTAAGTTTATTTATTGTTTGCCATAGTTTCTCATTATCTTTTGGATATGGTTTTAAAAGACCTCGACTAACAATGAATACTTTCGGGCGAAATGCCCAACCGGGCGAACTCGCCTCGGAGGAAATGACCACCAAAAAATGACATCGGAACATAGTAAGCCACTTAGTAAGGAGGTTTAGTGATGGGCAAATGCGAATGATTGACTCGAATCGAACAACTTGTCGAACAAAAAATAATGGCCTAACTGATGGTATACTTTTTTACTTAAAACAAGCGTTCCTACTAGAAAAACAATTAAAGACCGCTATATTCAAAACTAACAGTGTTGCACTAGTCAAGTATTCTACACGGACACATCTGACTCCGTCGCGCTTTAACTGGCGATTGATTGAGTACCTAACCGAACCGTAAATTTTGAAACTTATTGAATCAGTGTTGCTGCGATAACGAGATCGATGGTTGAATTTTAAAAATACAGTAACTCTACCGAATATTCCTATAGAAAATATCGAGAATATCGAATTCTTAAAAGTACCGGTAATAATCGATACTAAATAACCGACCAAGTTCGTACTTCGTGTCAAGCCACGCGCAATGTAGAGTTAAGGAGTGATCACACCTAGCTGAATTCAAAGACTAATTCGGCATACATTGCTCGTTGAAGTAAGGATATTTCTATAAAATAACAACAAATAATAAAATTTGGTCAAGCGCGTGTTTGACTCAAAAAATCTAGCACATTAACTTACTGAAATTTCAACTAATAAAATGTTTATGTGGTGGTACGGAACCCTCAGTGCGCGAGTCCGACTCGCACTTGGCCGGTTTTTTTTTTATATAAATTTTATATGATATCATGTTATGTACGACTATACATATAGTGCTTTGGCATTTTGCTGTCAACTATATTTGTAAATTTTAAATAAAATAACATAACCAAGCCTCCCAGCAATGTATGCCGAATTAGTCTTTGAATTCAGCTAGGTGTGATCACTCCTTTACCTAGTTCTTTTTACGATTTTTTTTGTCGCAAAGCAGGTTTATTAACTCTACTGAACAGTCGTTTAGAAAATATCTGAACCTTTGAAGTATCGATGGTAATCTATAGTGAATTTTATAATTTTTTTTATTAGTGCTTGTTATTACACCATGAATAATAATTATTTTTTATCGACAAGTTGTTAATCATCATTCGCAAAATTTACCCATCACTAAACTTCCTAAGTTCTTTACTTGAAGGGAGTAAGGAGGTTTAGTGATGTCCAAGTGCGAATGATTAATTTTAATTTAATTCCGTGTTCGCATCGCAATTAAATTGACCAATACATGGTCTAAGGGACTGGTTTCCGAAAACTGAAAGGGCGTGGTCAGTCAACGTAACTGAATAATTTTCAGTAAATAAAACTTTCAGAAAATATTAAAATAATCCTCTTTTCCACAAAAAAGCCACGATCACACCTAGCTGAATTCAAAGACTAATTCGGGATACATTGCTCGTTGAAGTAAGGATATTGCAATAACACAACCAAGCCTCCCAGCAATGTATGCCGAATTAGTCTTTGTATCCAGCTAGATGTGATCGTGGCTAAACTGTCCATTTGCAATTTTATATGAAGAGTATTGAAGAGGCTGATAGTTTTATTTACTGAAAGTTGTTCAGTTACGGCGAATGACTATGTGCACCTGCAAGACTAGAAAAAGAGAAAAAATGTATCCACTTCATTTACCACAGCCATTGTTTTTGTTTGATCAGAAATACTCTCATTCATAAGATTTGGCACGGCAATGTTCAGGTCTCATTTGTCCATTTAAGGTAAATAAAAATAAAAACATCACGGAAATGTATTGTCAGCCTATTAAAGCCACGATCACATCTAGCTGGATTCAAAGACTAATTCGGCATACATTGCTGGGAGGCTTGGTTATGTTATTGCATTATCCTTACTTCAACGAGCAATGTATGCCGAATTTGTCTTTGAATCCAGCTCGCTGTGATCACTCCTTGACTCAACCGAACAGTCGTATAAAATTTTTTTTATAGTGAATTTTTTAAGTTTATTATTAGTACTTATTATTAAACCAAGATAATGCTTTATTTTTATTTTTCATGGACAAGTTGTTCGATTCGAATTAATCATTCGCAAAATTTTCACATCACTAAACCTTCTAACTCCTTTACTTGAAGGGACTTAGCATGTTTAGTGATGTCCAAGTGCGAATGATTAATTCAACATATCGAACAAAAATATACTTATATTAAAAAACGGTCAAGTGCGAGGCAGACTCTCGCTTCGAGGGATTTGATATTCCTGTAGTATTTTTAAAAACAATAAAGCCCATCTTTAAGACCGCAAATAAGTTTGTCTGTAATTTTTTCATCTTTCAATTATCGGTTGTATTTGTCTTGAGGTTGTATCAGCCATTTTATAACAATCGATAGCATTTTATTGTACAATAATTATTTTCGATAAGGCTATTCAACAGAGTTACTGTATTTCAAGATCAACTACCGACAGCAAAACTATCGCTATCGGAACATCACTATTCAGCAACTGTATTAGTAGGCATTTTTTATACTTAGCTTCCTAGCTAGAACTCTGAATTCACAAACGTCTTTTTCTACGTAGCCTCCTAGGTAGATTTCTTATTCAGTCGTCAAATTCAAGCAGGTGTAATCGCGGCTTTAGTTCAATGTCAGTTGCGCAATGCGCAAGCGCCTCTCTTCCGCCTTCGAGCCGCACCGCCGCCCAACCGGGAACTGACGTCAACACCTTCACAAACAATTCACAAATATATAGTTCCTTATCTCTTATCGATAGTACATTTTGGGTAGTGATACCAGAAGTGATTCATAATACTGCGTGTTTAAGACATTTGCTGAAAACTTAAACGTGGGTGGGCTCAGAACATAAACTTCGGTCAGGATAAGAAAATAATAAATTGGATTCCCATAAAAAAGTACGCATACCTATCACACGTGATAGGTATGCTGCAGTTTCAATTGAAACAGTGTGAAGTATTTTTTTTCTATCTACTTTCTTTCAAATAAGTTGTTCAGTTTTTGGTCGGAATCCACGGTTTTTTTTGCGGGTAATTTCCTTTTACTCTTTATAGTAATTCTCCTAATCTAATTGATACTTTTTGGTAGTGATACCAATATTTTATTGTTGTTCTAAATATGATTGCTCATAAGATTGTTAATAAGAAATCATCGCGTCAGACGAAGCATACGTATTCACGTTCATTTTGATGAAAAACCTAATAAAGACGTGATAGAATGACGGTTATTTTGCAGATTTAGCACTTCCTCTTGTACTCATAGCGATCTGATGTAATACTTACCTACTTGATGATATTTTATTTATTTCATACAACAACACTTTACATCATCGCTGTGCAAATTATAACATGTTCGTTAATCGCCGAAGACATTTAATATTCAAGTTAAACCGGTGCATATTTCATATTAAAATAATTCTTCTTTTTACGTTGCAACAAAGTCGTAACTTAGCTTGAAAAATTACGAGTACAGTCAAGAGCTTGACAACGCAACACAACGCAGGCTCCTAGAGCTATTAAAATAAGAAAGGACCAATGTGTCAAGCTTGATGTGCCCTTGACTGTACATACAATAATTGCATACCATCCATTGGTTCTCTAGACTAGAGCCCATCCAATTTAATTCTGCACAGTCTGGAGGGATAATTAAGTTAAATACTTTTTGCCATGTGGTGTGTCGAACGTATACACTTTTTTGTCTTTTGTCTCTTCGATACAAACTTGGCCATCTGCCGTATAAATTCTGCAGCTCTATTTTATTCCAAGTCCGTTTCCGGTCCCGTTACATCCGGTCGATGAGAGTGCTTGAAGATTGAACTGCGCATACGGCCCCCTGACTTATAAAAAATAATAATTTATTCGAGTACCCTGGGAAAGGCAAGAATTTAAATAATTCTTTATTTAATCGAGTCGGTATATTAACACGGTCATTGGACTTGGGCCTTATCGTTGTAACAAATAATGGAGCGAGACACCTAGTCAACATTTTAAAGGTCACCACAATCTCTGTTATCACGTCGAGATAAAAACTTAAGGTCGCGTGCTGTGCCGCAACCGGCTTCATGTTACTTTCGTGTTCATGATTAACTATCTAAAACAGGATCTGTTCTTCTTTCATTCAAATAGAAATAAAAAAAAGACAAGGTGTTCTAAATCGTATTATGCGAACTCGTATCGGGTTAATCTTTCAACAATTACCTGAGCGACGCGACAATGCAGCAGTTTTTGTGGCCGAAACTTGCCAATTGTGAGCGATCGTGGACCAGCTTGCACAGATGTTCCAAATACAAATATAACAGCTATTGTGCTCTTCTCCTACGCATGATTTATTACACGGTCTACTCTTTGCCGAATCGATGATGGGTCTTGACAGAAAAGATCCCGACTATTGTGCAAAGAGTCCTATTCATAGCTAAGAAAAACACCTTTTAGAGGAGACAAAGAATTGCACATGCAAGCTGTCTACCTGCAAAACGCACGTGTTCACTATTCGCATTCACAAGCCATTTTTAAGACTCATCATTTCAACTTTAAGTTCATATTGAGTATAGCAGACTTTGTTCAAAGAAAGGTGAATAAGTTCGTAAATCTTAGATATCGTAAAAGCTTTTATAGAGCTATTTCTTGCGCTAATATTTTAGACTTTATTTTTATTTCAATATTCTATTTTTGCGTTCATGAATACTTACGTCTGCTATTCATCGTTTTGGCGCCGTCGTTACTGGATACAACAAAGTGTCGTTGTTCTACTACGAAACTATAAATTTCAAATTGTAAGGAAGAGAGAGTTAAAGGAACAATGATTTTAGATACAGTTTTTGTTTGCACACCTGATGACAACTCCATCGGGGTGCACACATCCCGTCATTCGATACATCGTAAGGTCAATAACGTTTCGTTACTAATGTTTATTCAAATGGACGCCTGCTAGTCCCAAAGTTTAGTTTACGACATCTGTTGCGAGGTCAATATTTGCTGTCTTTTCGATCTATCCTTTCTTTAAAGCTCCCAGGAGACATTTCCGGGGTTAAACTTTGGTAGCGGCTGTCTCGTCCAAAAGTTTCGCTTACAGCAAATGTTTGAAACTGCTATCGTTGCTCCATACAATATCTAGTCGTATTGCGTTTCTACAAAATCGACTATCTGTCGAGAGTATTGGTTTTTACAAAGAACGACTGCTATGTCAAAAGCCGCAATTACACCTTCTTTAATACAAAGACTAATTCTGCATACATTGCTGGGAGGCTAGGTTCTGTTAATTCCAATATCCTAACTTCAATGAGCAATCAATGCCGAATTAGTTTCTGAATTCAGGAAGGTGTGATAGCTGCTTAACATCCTGACGTTTGCCTAGTTTTTATTATAACAAGAGAGAACACATAACAGTTTGATTGGTCTACCAAGATATGGTTTTGTGAGCTCTCAATATTTCTTCGC
This sequence comes from Athrips mouffetella, assembly GCA_947532105.1. Lineage (NCBI taxonomy): Eukaryota > Metazoa > Arthropoda > Insecta > Lepidoptera > Gelechiidae > Athrips > Athrips mouffetella. The sequence goes on from OX383959.1 coordinate 8,444,879, forward strand.
TATTGTAAGCATTACTGAGTCTACGGAGAACGTTCAAACGTCCGTGTGTAGACAAAGATAAATTAAATGCACTTTTTTATACACATGGCTTCTATTGTATTAGTTACTAGGAAAATGTATGGAATGTAAAGACCATGATCAAATCGTTCAGTTGTAATATCCCCCTTTAGCTCAACAAACAATGAAAACTGCGGAGCTCAATAAATACGCCGACGGGATATTACGCGAGCTCACCTAATTGGTTTGCCGTTATTAATACCGATAACTGGGATTTGATTCGTTTCTCTCTGTTGTAACAAATGGAAACCATCGTAATTAATTTAACGTAGTTCTGCTGCTCAAATCAAACAAAACGGAAAAGTGCCGCTGTCATGCCGTTGTCGTTGTCAGTTGCATAAAGCCTCATTAAAATTAATGGTTCTTTAAATCTATTCCAAAACGTAGACTGAAGAATGTGACATCAAATTTAATGAACATTTCTGCATCTGATTGTAAGTTACATAAAACCGATCAGTCATATTTTTTTTATGGGACATGTGCACGGGCATCTGTCGGGACCGGTCAGATTAAAAAGGTTGGATTTTTACGTAAAACATGGAAAGAAAAAGTGACACATAGCACATGGCGTGGTAACGTCCTCTACCTGCCTTTGTTCGGGCACAATGCTGAATGCGCGTACGCACATCTGCCGCCGCCTGCGCCTATAGACGTTACTCCTGAACGCACTGAATGCCAACACCCGCTGCTTACCATGTAAACTGTATAACATCATCCATCACGTCTCATTCATCTACGCTGACTTTGCAAATTTAGATTATGCTGTCCTAGCTAGAGACCATGCTAGCGACACAGTAGCAACGCAATCATAGAAAGTAAAATGTAGATACCTACGCTTTACAATATTTTATAAAGGGGTTTGCTTAAACCTCAATCCCTCCATGACATGGAGAAAATGTTGACGATAGAACTAGCTCACATTAAGAAGCTCATTTACTTTACTTGAAACAGACCTCATTGCTTGTTTTAGGTCTTTACCAACTTTAAGTGCATTTCAAGCAACCTAAACATTAATAAACCACTTCTTGTTACGGACCTTCAGCAGAATGCGCCAATGATTAGCGTAGCAGTTAAATATTATATTATAAATCTAAGTTAGTCTATTAAACGCGAGGCCGGCGTGTTACATAAACCAACGAGGACGCAGATTGTTTGATTGTCAAAAACAAAAACCAATCAACGCAACCACCACTCATTCCGTTTGCAATTCATTTAAGTCCATACGAGTCACTATAACTCACTCACCACAAAGTAGACAGAGCTACAATATATTCACAATTTATAAACCTTTATTTTCCATGAGAGCCCTTAAACTTGTAACAATAAAATTTACCTTTATAGTAAAAACAAAGGATTGAAAATACGTGCCCGTTTGATAAAAACAATTAATCGAGTGGTCCGGACGCTGCGATGCAAATTGCGAAAGAATCGTCTATGTAGTTTCCAAACAGTTGTGTTGTGTGCTACCGCTTTTGTAATACATCTGGATCGTTTTGAAACTTATTAACCTGTTTATATTGCAGGCAGTTCTTACTGAGAGTTTCAAAAGCCTCTCAAAGGACATTTCCATTATTCAGACCGTAAGTGCTGGGACAAAGGGACACCTTTGACGATCAAGTAACTTTTGTTTGTTGGGCGCTAATTAAACAAAAGATGTCCAAGCTCCTTTGTATGTTCGTTCTAAATGTAGTAGGCAGGTGAATTACACCACCTCCTTTAGACGTTGAAAACTTTGCGGACAAGAGTAAAATATGGCCTCATTAATCATCAAAGACATTGACAGACTATGTGTCGCAGTTAATTGAAAAAGAAGTACAAAAAGTTACAAAAAGCATTAGACAAATGCAGCGGAACCAACGTGCAGTTAGCTCATGGCAACGAGCATTCGGCTTTTGGAGCGGAGCTTGCCGCAACAAATCCTTGATGGAACCTTAACCCACTTGGATGATTACGAGTGCGCTTGCCTCCGCTGAACGCCGCTAGCGCTGCAGCCGCTGTTTTGTTAATTTGCCCTTTCAGCCGGCACATATCGACATTTGCGCTACTGTTGCTTGCTTTGTTGATTAAAAACAAAAGATAGATAAAGGTCAAGCAGCAGGTGCAGGCGACCCCGAATTCCTAAGACTACCCTTCCTCGGGGGCATAAATATTCATATAGAGTGGAAGTATGTCGTGGGAGCTGCAACGGTCGCTGCAGCGGCGCAGGTGTGGCGTTGCGCCGGCGACCTTGCGCAATGGCACACATACTCGAACCTATCTACCGCCGACATGTGTATCGGAAACCGCTTGCGAGATACTTTGTATGCGTTTCGACATCTATTTTATGTTTGTTCCGACGCCTAAAACGTGCTACGATATAAAACCGTTCTCGACGATTTATTATAAAAAATTAACTTCGGTCGGACTCTGAACTGAGATCACCGTTGTGATGAGTAAATATGGCTACTAATTTGTTAAATATTTCTTGATTGACGTAAACTAGGCCGGACGAGTGCCAAGTGGGTTACGGCTTCAATGTCAGAGCTATCGTAAAATTCTTACATTACTTCAGTTTAATTATAGTCGCTTCATTAGTATCGCACATTGTCATATTTGCTTACATCAGATAGCTAAGAAAAAAGTTTGATCAAAAGATAGAGTTGTCATTGTCATCACCTATGAACAGTAGCAGCAATTACGGAGTTGTCTGTGGGGTGTCACGAGCATCATCAATCGCGGCGGTGTTGCACCGAGCGGGCGTGACGGCCCCACAGCCGAATACTGGGTCAAGTACAACGGTGCTTTGCCATTCATTGTCAACGCCCCCCCCCCCCCCCTCTCTTCCCCCCCTCTCTAGGCCCGCTAGACCCGCTGCGCCCGCGCCGCGCTGCTGTGGCCTCGCACTCGCACCTACTGAACTTGACACAACACTTTTTGGTCACTTTTTTGTCACTCATTGAGTTTATCGCAGGAGGTAATTAACCTGATAATTCTTTTTGTCTTTTAATTTTTATTATTCGTTTCATTTCGTTCACAATCGGAATCTTTTTTCGTAATTCAATCAAGTCATTTGCGATCAGCTTGTATAACAATATATCCAAACTGGATTATCGTTTGAAAGCAATGGATAATTCAACAACTCATTAAACTAGTTAAAAATTGCATTGCTTGCTATTTTCCCCCAGTTCTGCACGAATTACATCATTATAATTGCAACAAACAAGTGTGACAACACTCGTTACCTAACTGCTTGTTGCAAACTCCAATACTTACAGCAAAAAGTTGATGTAACGCCTGATGATACCTCCTCCCTTCAGTGGAGCGCTGTGGTGTGATTACGCATAACTATTTTCTCCAAGCGTTATATCACGTGAGGTCTGATGCGAATCTCGCAGCCTCCTGACATCAGCGAGGTCGACGTCCGCCGCAGCTAAAGCCTTTGCCGCAAATGATACCGTGCTAATGGACAGAGTACATTCACCGCTTTAGAAAACCTACTTCAGTTCCGCACTTTCTTCATTGCATCACCGCAATGTGATGTTTGGGCAACACTCTTCCGTCCACAGTTGTGCAAGCCCCCTGCTCCGAGGTCCGCCTCCCATACGCCGCGATTCAAATGCGTCGCCAGTTCCCATTTCAAAATCGATTGTTGTTTCATCTGGGGAAAATTGCGCAGGCACGAAACTAATTGCGAGCGCGTTCGCTTGAATTCGCTTCGTTTCCGTACTTTCTTTCATTGCATCACAACCTTTGTTTCGCTCCCCTAGCCTATGACAGGTAGATTTCGCAAGTTCACTGACCTTTCTCCGCCGCGCATCCGCAAACTGGATGCCAGAAATTGTGATATAATAATCTGTGTTGCGTCGCAATTCTGTAACTATTTTAGAAAATAACATTTCCGTACTTTCCAAGTTACATCACGGTGTCTAGAAAAAGTAATCGGAGGGTGAATGACCGAGTTCGCGAGCCGCCTCTCTTTAACTTGCTGGAGTGGAGGGAGGTACTCCATCATTGGTTTGGCATTCGAGTAGAGCGTTGATCCTTTTATGATCTCATCGGTGTAGATTTGCTCATCATAAAAAGTAGAAAAGGAAGCGTGTGCGCAGTTGATTCAAGTGGTTACCTTCCTGCCTCAACTTGGTTGGAAATTTAAATTCGTAATACTTAATTTCAATACCGGACTTATGCGTTGGCATATCGATACAGCGTATCGGTACTTTCATCGGCCTAGTATCATTTCGCCAAACGGTACTCGGCTGGCTTGTGAGAAAGTACCGCTGTGTCGTTCCACATTAAGTATTTCTCGGCAGTAAAGAGAATTCATTCCCAGGCTTGCCATTTCCCAGACGTCATCATGAAGTAGCCTGAGTAGTGAAAAGCTTGTTTAACTAAGGGCATTGTCCGTGGGTCTTAGAAGCCATCGTTTATTTACCAACCACGATCATTCGAACTGTATTCGATCCACGTTCTCGATTCACACAATCTTACGGTGTTTGAAATTCCTTCGTGTGCTTAAATGTAGTGTAAATTTAGGCTTACGATCTTTATGTCTAGTATAAAATTGTTTAATATGGATCATCAAATTGAAGATTCGTAAAAGCAAAAGCGTCGATAGCAAACGAAATTTATTTTTGTTCCAATCTATCAAATGGCAGTATTTTCGTGAAATGAATATTGAAACCCGTTCGAGACTGGTTCCATCAACTTGGTTATTTACTCGCAGTTTTCAGTGAGCGGTAACGGTACAAACTCGTTCCCGACTCGCGATTTCTTATTGCGTTTTTTATTCCACTCAGACATTTATTTACAAACTTCTCTCAAAGACGCTTTGCGAAAGATCTTATCCAACCTCTAGTGGTACACATAGAATTTCCTCATATTGTTTGGGTAGGGCACACGTATCGCTCTTTGTTTGTAGTACAACAGCACGTAAACCTGGAACTACATCAACATAAACATTTATTTCATTTGTACTATTTTCGACATCAACGCTTTTAGAGTTTTACACTGCTCTTCACAGTTGGACTTTACGCAATGTTGGAACGTGTGCCGTGTAATGTACTGCTAGCTTGGCAATAGAATAGGTTCACCGTTTATGGTAAGTATAGGGTTTTGCGTGTCTTATCGCCGTGAGTAGCTACCTGCGACGTCATTGGGGTCGTACGAGCCCCGTGTCGGGTTATTAAAACCATTGTTCCTGATTCGATATAGAGTTCTTGATAACGATCAGAGCTTAAGTATTTGAGTATTGTAGAGAGTAGTAGCGGCGAGGGTCCTATGTTTACAAACATATTCAAACTCTTAGCTATAATTTTAACCTCATATATCTAAAATACTGTAGTGCGTTAGTATGTGCGGCGTGAACTCTCAGCACGACGACATATAAATAATGTATACATGTACTGTCGCCAAGCGAATGTCGTGCACTGGTAGTCCTCTAATTTCCATGACAAATGAATTACAACAATATAAAATGTAACACATTTTCGCAACCACCTACTAATAAATAGAATATGTAGAGGATTGAGTAACTCAAAATATCAGTACCTACCAGCCAGGCTTTATTACAAAATATTTGCTTATCGTATCAGCTAAACAAATAAACAACTTGGTGAAATTTTTGGTTTTCTGGTTGGGATAAGATAACAGAGAAATGCTGATAAGCGTATTGCGATAAGTGTGTATAAAATTAAAATGAACATTTCTGTTAACTGAAATTTTTCTTTCTTGTTTTTCTATTTCAACGCTGGATTTATTATTCAATCATTGCTAACCGTCGTGTTTAGTTTCTAACAATTCTTCGTCTTTGTTTCCCGTAAAGTCTCATCATTATGTCAATTTAGATCTAATTTAATCTTTGAAATAGTTAGAAATCGTCAAGATAAATCCTATTTGTCGTCCCACTCGTTTGCAACCACGAGGCAAACTCATTTCGTAAGGAGAATCGCAACATCGCTTATTTCGCGTTTTCGAAACCATCCTGCGTCATTCATTCCTTTGGCCTTTGTACTTACTTGCTTGCATACAAGTACTGTCTTACGATATATGAATGTAATAATAAATTGTTGGCAGCTAAACGGTGGACCAAGGTGAAGTTCTTTGGAGATCAAAACATTTGGATTGCAATTTTGAACTCCGATCCCTTCATTGATGCTCAAGTGTGCGATAGGATTGATAGATAATATTTTATGGCTTTAAAAAGATTGCAGCTTATACCTTATCAAATGATCTAACATTTAATCATGTGCAATAAATGAACAGCTGTTAAGCTCAGCATATATTGCACCCCATTAGTCCACACCTACTTGCAGAGACAAACAAACGCGCGATTGTTCCGACACTTGTGCAAGCTCCATTATGAAACGGAGCGTAAGGACCTGGTTCGCGAAACCGTTTGCAAGAGTACCAGACTCTTACAAAACTAGGATTACTAAAGTTTAAGAACTTGGAGCCTTCACCGCATATAAATCACTCGTAAACTCCGAGCATTGTCTCTTTACCATATTTACATCACCACCGATCGAATACAGTTAACCAACGGTTAGCAATGCTCTGCGTTGCTTCGTAGTTGGCAATACGCTCAACTCGCTACATATCGCAAGCTCTTGCGTCGCTACAGCAGCCCAGCTCGGCGCTAATGATTAATCGTCGCTCTAATTTTCTCTCGTAATCGTAATGCAACCTTCGGACAAGCAGGGACCGAGGGCCTATTCATACAGCCGCACATTTGTGATTCGCACTTCCGACTTGCACAGAGAAGAGGAAGCAGTGGCGTGGCAGAGCGAAACAATCGTCGATTCCGGTCGCGCGGCGGAAACAGCGCGGGCGCAGACGGATGTGGCCTTACTCTTTTATTTATCGGGCGATCTAGACCGCATCTGTCGGCGACAAACACGTACAGCTGCTCCCACCTCTGCTCGCCGTCATTATCACAACCAGAGAGACCGGAGCGCACGCGCACCTGTCGCCAGGTGTCCCACCAGTTTCACCACCAGATTCGTTAGAATATCATGAGAATTCTTTTTGTGCAGTTGCGTGTCATCGTTAGCGTGAAAGCTATCATCGTAACGAATCGTTGCACGCGGCGTACCATTTTCTTTTCTCTGTGTGTCATAATGACGATGATTACTCGTCCGCGATGTGGGAGCTTCAGCTTTTTACCCGTACGTTTCCCAACACTTGGAAAAGTCAGTTTTAAACGTAACAACGAGTTATGAAAGTGAGTACGCAAACGTGCTAGTGAGCCGGTTACCCGTCGATTCTTCTGTAATATCCTGCACGACAGAATTCCTAGTTTCAAATTAGATTCGAGTTATGTGGGTGGTTGCGACATTTCGTTCGTTATGAGCAACGCGGCGCCCATTTTTTCGCTCATCATGTCGAGCGTAACTAGTAATGGCCCTTTAAAGATCAAGGGTAGAGATGTGAACGGGAAAGGTTTTTGCGCGACGCGATGGCGTCCTCGCACCGCACATGGTGACATATTGACACCGGCGAAAGTATTTCGAAACGGACATGAAGAGTGGAACACAGTTATATCGGGAAGGAGTCAATGAACGGAAGTGTTTCACGAGTGCCGGTGACATGCGGCGCGTTTATCGCGGCTTGCGCAACCTGGGCCCACTTGCCCAATCCCGGCATACGCGGAACGCTGCTGTTATGCTAAACGGCTCGTGCCACTGCGGTCTGCAGGAGTAGCAGGAATCTTGTTAGCGCATCTGTTGCAAGCCGCCCTGCGGTTTCGCTGATTGCCGTCGCCGCCGCTCGTCGGGTCGATGTACGCTTTCTACGGCGGCCCTCTTTCTCCACTGCTCCGACGGTGCCGCGTGCGGTGTGCGATTGCAAAACGCGGAGGTCGCGCTTTCTTCGTTCGCGACGCCGGAGAAATTGTTGCGACACGCCGCCGCGTACACCGACCCCGCGTTAGAAAGTCGACCACCGTTCACCGGATTTAACACTTATATCGTAACGGAATAATTGCAACGATTCGAGACGGAGAGTAATGGAATCTCAGGTACTTTTTGCGGATTCATTCTGACCGCTTTCTTTGTTACGCAACTCTCGCGTAATAGATGGGGTCGTCGAACGGTATCGCAGGTTTCGTAAACGTCGCGCTGTACATTGGGAAGCGGAGCGACCGTGCGCAATTGGCCAATTGCGTGCGGTAGTGTTTGCGCAACGGGCTCCGCACCGCTCTCTGGAGTGGCGCCCGTTCCGCAGTCTGCGCGTTGCAACACGGGATTATTTCGGCGGCGCCGCTTGGACCGCCGCCCGAACTTGCAACATGCTGCCATATCGCAACGGCTCATAATCCACGCCATTGTGACACTCCGCCCGGCCCGTGAGCGAACGCCGGCCGCCTGCCAAATACGGCCTCCGGCTGGTTGCGCTACTCGATCTCCTTCCCGCGATGTCAGCGTGACGCATGATGTGCCCTCCGGTCCGACACCGGCTGCCCATCGCTGCTATTGTCGCTGCATTTGATTTTAAAACTACTTAAAACAATTTTACAACCGATGTTTACATTAGTGTTTTCGCAAGCGGCCCAGCGCTCGGTTTCAAAACTGAGTTTGACTTGCGTTATCGCAGCTCCGATAAAGCAAACTGTGCCGGTTCCTATGCGGTTTTGAGACCTAAATTCTAGAGCATGTGCAGCGCCGTTATCAACCGCCAGTAGCGCTCGACTTTCCAAAGTACTCGCAACAGTTGCAACCTCTTAATAAGAACGTTTGAATGCTGAATGTCAAGGTAATTTCGCAAGATTTCACCACGTTGCGCTTGATTCTGCCTCATCAAGCTATGCTTGTAAATCTAACTTGATCAAGTTTTAAAATTCATCAATCGGATTTGATAAAACATCCGCTGCGTGTAGGTTGCGCAATGCGAGCCGACATATAATTGGGCATCACGGGATGGTTTCCCAACCTATCCCGGCATCTCGCGCTGTAGCAACACGCTTGCGACACCACATGTCCCTACAATGCGTGTTACGAAAACCTATGACTAACAGCTGAACGGCATAGGGCTCGGAAACTGTTCGATATTAGTGCAGACGACGAAATTACGCGTTGTTGACACGGCTATTAAAATCTTTCGCAACCGAGTTTAGTGTCACAAAGCGTTTCCTACGCTTGCGCAAGCATTCGTCATGCAGCGATATAAACTCGAGCAGGAAGTGCATGCGTGTGTGCTGCATCTGCGATGACTGCCATTGTTTGTTACGAAACTGTCAGGGTTGAGTTGAGCAATGGCGGCAGTTGCGAAACGCCAGCGCATCCCGCTAATTGTGGGCGATCTCCCACACCACGCCGTACTCACATCGATGCATTCGATGATCGAACACTTCTTTCAGACAGACCCGACGACACTGATTCCGAACATTACGATAAAACATTAATGGCATTTAACGCGACACTAAGCGCCGATCCCATTGCACGATTCATTTTATCGACGACACTTATTCAAGTCAACTTGACCAAGAAAAGGCGAGCGTTGCCCACTTACAGCGTGTAACATTAACGAAATAATATTAGTTAACTTAGTTGCGAAGTTGTAAACGTGAGTCAATTTAGTAATACGGAGTGTTTGGGTTTCGGGTACGTCACGACATGAATGTTTAGATGGGTTTCGGGCTGAATATAGTTCGGCTCGGCTCGACGGGCTACGCTGCTGCGTAATGGTAATGGTAACTAACAAGTTGCGTAAAGGCGCTCGTTGTCCTTTCGCCGCTTGTCCCGCACGCTGCGTCCGAGACACCGCGAGAATCCTTCGAGGCCACCGCTCGGAACACGCTCGGAAATCCGGCCAACCTTCCGACTGCGTTACGACACCGTATAACTTATTTACACGTTGCGAAATTCGAATCGATTGCAACTGCAGACATCGCACTTTAGCCTTGCCGCTGTAGGGATTTAATTAGGATCAGTTGCGCACTCGAGACCTAAAACGGATACGAGGACGCCCTCCGGATTCGGCCCCGCTCACTGATGGATTACAAAAAAGGGCTGGCCGGAGTGCAGTTGCAGCGTGACGTCACCAGTTTCGTCAACTAGTTCCCACAGAGATCCGCTGCGCGTGCGTCGGTAGCCTGTATAGCCGCACTTGCTTCGCCACGCGTGAACTGCACTATCAGGCCTTCTTTGTTAACCTACAGACTTACATACACTCCACAACAAAATAACAAAACATTGTATGTAAAACATATTTCAGCTTCTAATTTGCAGGTGTAGGGTTGCACTTGCGTGGTGTATTTCATGCGATATCAAGCGTTGCGTTGCGACAGTCTTAACGAGAATAACCTTTAGGTAGAGTTGAGCCAGCCGCTCCATATTGTCACGATTCGATCAATTTGTTTATCATAATAAATTGCTATCGCGTTTATCTTGTATCTCAAATTATCGCGGCAACCGCATTGCGTTAATACACGCAGGGCCTCGAGATGCTCGTAGTTGAAATTATCTCTCGTAGTGAGATCTCTATAAAGGCAGTCGTCAATTCCAGCGAGTCTTGCGTCCACAGACTATTTGTCAAACGGCTGAGACCGCAACTTGCAAGTTTTGTAACTGCGCTTTGAGCAAACTTGATATTTATTGCCTTTAGCTTTCGGAATACTTGCGCGTTCGAAACTTATATTACACGTTTATTACAAATTTATAAAAGTAATCATCGAACAATAATGTTCTTAGGTTGCGTCTAAAAATATGGTCCGAGAGCCATTTTTAATATTCATTAAGCTCACCGTTCCCCCTCTGAGTATTATTAAAGCGCTAAAAATAACCTGTGAGTATTAAATGCACGTCGATTTTGTTGCATCGAACCGCCCACCGCGCACCTGTCTCGCCTTAACCTCCATAGACTCGCCATATTACTTAGTACTTTTATTTCTTGCATTAAAATTAAACGTTCATACACGCAGCCGGAGTAGGCTTCGTTTATTTTGCTACTGCAGGGTAAACGTCGACAGCAAACGATATAAATCAAGCCAAACATTATTGCGTACAGCCAGCAGCGGCTTAAGCAAACATTTACGGGTTAAAAGCGTTCCCATGGAACCGTACACCGAAAGTCGCGTTTACCGACTGTCTCCAACTAGTTTACATTCAATAATACATCCAGCAGTACAGTTTCGAGCTGTGCATTTAATGCATTTCGAAACGATGCGGCGGCTGTGAAACACGAGGTCGCGTACTGTGAGCCTAAAGCCCGTGAGTGATGAAACAAAACCTATTGCGTCACCGAACAGCTTTATGGTGCGCTATGTAATTATTTACATGACATTACTGTTGCATATGCAGCAGAGGCGCCCTTATTGCAACATTAATCCTGGCGTGGGCCACTCTTTAAACTCTAATTAGCGGGATTCGTTAGCGGGATCCGCTCAAAGCTTTGTGCGCAAAGGGTTCCACTTCGATCACGGCCGAGCGCTCACGGTGTATTATATGACGGGACATACACTCGCGATTTATATGGGTCAGCGGTCAATGCACATCAAAAGCAATTGACCTGACAATGCATTGGGTCAAAATGTCTCGCCATTGCAAAATTGTTACGGAAATTATTTGTCATGTTCAAATTAATAAAGGCTTTCTCATTTTGTTCCAGGACAACGTTAAAGTTGGAGTCGTTAGAAGATGCGGTGGTGCTAGACGATCCCGAAGAAGATTTGCTTCAAGACAAGCGCGGGTGTCCAGCGTACGTGTCGCCTGAGATCCTCCGCGCGCATCGCACCTACTCTGGGCGGGCCGCAGACATGTGGTCGCTCGGAGTCATCCTTTATACCATGCTCGTTGGAAGGTAAGCTTACGCTTACTACTTAGCGGACCATGTAGTCCAGCATTGTGTGGCAGACATGTACACAGTTGGACATAGTGTTTTCAGTTGCCAATCACAGCGGTGCCAAACGCGTTAGCCCGACCCCAAATATCCTAGCCAAAATGCAGTATCGTAAGGACCCTACTGCGTATCGTGTGTTTAGGTTCCCTTAGCTGCCTTTTATGACAACAATGGGAAGAGATTCGGTAATACTATTTTTAGCCGGCACCATACAGACCTCTGCTTAATCTAACCTAATCTACTTAAAATGTAAAATCGTTAGGCTAAATGCGACAAGCGCTTTAAAATTTAAATGACTCGATTATCTCCCCTGAAATTGGGTTAGCGAGCGATTAACCTGCATTAATAATTACCGAGGGGTTGGTAGGTTGTAGGCGTCTTCACCTGTAGCGTGGGACTTACCGTTTCTGAAGATCGCACAGTGGCGGGGGCGAGGGTGCAATGTGCAAGTCGACCGTTGGCGACGCCAGGGGATGATCACCTGTCGGCCGTTACGCGCCAACGGTCAACATTATATCACCCACATATAAACACACCTAGTGAAATCTTCGCCGCACCTGCCTCGGTCATGTGGCAAAGACGTTGCAGCCCGAATAAAGAAAGCCTCGTTTATTGCACCTGCCGTTTGCGAGCCTTCCTTTTCTACCTTTTTCGGTCCCTCGCACCCGTAATTTATATTCGAAATCGGGATTTCGCTGCAATCCGCCGCATCACCTGTCGCCGGAAGGGTTCCAGCGTACCTGAGTTTTTGTTTTTCGGGCCACATCTGCCCGTCGAATGACAATCGGGTCATTAATTGGATCGAATCGAGTTTCGTAAAAACGTAACAATTTGTGGAGCCCTAGCCTAATGGCGATGTTAATGAGCCTATCCGTTTAAAGTAAGATAAGGGCTCCGTTTTTGTTTTGTTTTTTATACCGGCGGCGCTCGCCATTTGCGAATACATCTCATCTGAAATTCATAAAAAAGAATCTGATCGTTAATCACGTCCGGTGTAGATAAAGTTGCACGAATTAATTCTCAGTTTTCTTTGTTCTCAGATATCCGTTCAACGACAGCGAGCACGCGTCCCTATTCGCGAAGATCTCGCGGGGATATTTCGTGGTGCCGGAGTGTTTGTCGTCGCGGGGTAAGTGTCTCATCAGGTCGCTGTTGCGGCGCGAGGCGGGCGAGCGGTTGTCTGCCGCGGACGTGGTGCGCCACCCCTGGCTGGCGCGGGACCCCCGCCACGAGCTGCCGCCGCGCGCCGCCGCCGCGCTGGACCGCCGCGTGCCCGACCTCGATCTCCGCGACGACGACTGCCTGTAAGACCTGCCAGCTTCTTCTAGGCACCACTTCACACACACCGGCGCTGGCGTCGGAAACAAATCGCGCTGTCTTCGGCGAGTCGTCAAACTCGTTGTGATTTCGGTTATTTATGAATTTACTTTTAAGTCACTCCGACCTAGTTCCATGATTGTACCAAACATAGTAGAGGTCTAGGAGATTAGTGATAGAATCCGAGTAGGGGATCGCGCGGTGGCCGCGGCTGGTCCGCTCTGCCGCCGACGACTAATTTATAAAGTAGAAGTGCGAATAAACAATAAGAATCGTATAATCCGGCGGCACAGGAGAAATTGCTAGTTTTATGCGGCTTTTATTGGCAATATTCGTTTTGACTTTTACGAGCTGTGGTAATAGTCGTAACGTTCGTAATGACACAATAAGTGAGACTGATATCGCGTTCGTGTGATCCCAGACGATTTGCGATCCATCTAGCTCTGCGCTCGCGGCCGGCTGGTAGGACCATACAAGTAAAAAAAAATTACTTCAAAAAATTTAACTGTGTATTCAGACCATGAAACTGAACAACATTTCCTAAAGAACATCGATCTAGCTAGAAATATAAAAAATATTTTTATGCGTCCCATAGAAATTGCATAATTTTTTCGTATTTCGTCCTGTAGTAAAGTTGTTAAATTTTATCGGAATGAATCTATAGTTAAATTTTTCAGACCTTTTTACGTCCTCCATAAAAAGTATATTCCATTGAATCGCAGGACACTAAATAGACTCCACCATCTCTCCCATCAGTCGGCCGCGTGCGCAGTAAATTATTTATACAAAAGCATTCTGTTAACTATTACGTTATTATTCCTGTAAGCCTAATGTAATCATATCAATTTCACATCAATATAGATGGGTATATTGCATTGAAGTTGTTGCAGTAGTTTTAGGTAAATTACCTATGTATATTTTGTATTTATATAAAATTAAAGTTAATCGTGTAATTGTGATCTCCACCGATGTTTTAGCGATATTCTTTGCCATTACGTTGTTATGCGAACAGAATTGACTTCTTTTGTTATAAGACGATCGGTTGCTTCCATCATAAGAGTTATTTTATTATTATTTGGTTACAAATCGTGATTATTTGGCAAATCGACATGCGAAATTATTATTGTTATTAAATCAAACAAAATGATGTTATAAAGTGCAGTCAATTTTCAATGCGACTTACGATTGCCAACTTAATTTGCGACTGTGAAACTAAATTTGCATAAAACGATTAAGCTAGCTCATTTGCAACAGTAACTTTGTTTTGATTTAGAAACTTGTTTCTACGCTAAATCAGTTTTGAATACCTTGTTCAGAACGAGGTATAAACTGATTTCGTATGAAAAACTGATTTTGTTTGAAAGCTAGTGCTCTCTGCCTTGTCATGAATGTACGATATACAGTTCGTCTCAATAAGGGTATAACTTTGAGGGTGTTATAACTAACCTGAAGGACTTGAATTTTCCCATGAAACTGAGACACTATTTTAAAGAAATGTAGGTTGAAATATTAAAAGAAAACTTCCTAAAGGAAAATGCATCATCTGATGGCCAATTTTCTATGGAAGGTCAATATTTTTTTTAAAAACGATTTTAAAAAATCTCCAGTTTCATAGACATGTCATTCTTTAGGGACGTGTCATTCTTTAAACCCTTTTTGTTACATTTTGTAGAGTGGAACAGAGATATCCCAGTATAAAAAAGGATTACATACAATTTCTTATAATTGCTAGCAAATGAAGTAGATAATCGTAATGTTCTTTAAAAAATTGGCTGTGCACATCACCTTGTACCGAATATGGTCGTAGAATTTGGTCTGTGCCATTTATTTAATTTAAATCTAATTTATTGTTGTTATAATGTCGGTTGACGCGGCACTATCTTCCTATTCCTAAATTATTTCCCATTTGGTACTTGGTGTTGTTTTATTTTGTATATGAGATCAACTTCTTTTTAGTTTTTATTATTTTATTAATCAATTTTGTTCCAAATCAGAAATCAGAGATGTTACCATTCGACGAAATTATTTAAGTACAGCTTGGGCGAGCATAGAATAACGTGAAATATAATTGGTTTTTGGTTGGTTCCCGAAGCGTCAGTGATACAAATTTTCTAACGCAAAATGTTCCATAAAAAGTGTCGATCATGTGAAGTCGGGTCTATTTTTGTAATTTTCATTTCTTTCCACAAGTTGCTTCTTTTCATCACTAGAATCAATTGGCTTCGCGAACAAAACCAATGAAATTTCAACTTGTGTAAGCAAGTTGCATCAAAAATATTCGGTAATTCGGGCTCAAAGGGCTAACCGAACAATTATTGTACACGCCAGATACGATACTAGTTAAAATCTCGTACCCTTGAAAGGTACTGCAAGACTATTGAATCGCAAGATTTCTACTCATGATTACAAATAACGTTTAACAGCCGTTTGTCCAAAATTTTGCTGATATATTTTTGCGATTTTAGAGTTCGTCCTATTAGTAAAAGTTATTTGAAATCATGACCTTTCACAATCCATTTATTCTTAGTGCAGCGAATTTACGTAAAACTGTAATTGGATTGGATATAAATGTATTATACTACCTACATAAAAGCTTTGTGATTGTGACACATGTAACCTTCCTAAATACAAAGACTAATTCGGCATACATTGCTGAGGCGCTTGGTTTTGTTAATTCCAATATCCTTGTTACAACCAGCAATGTATGCCGAATTACTTTCTGAATTCAGGTAGGTGTGTTCGTGGCTTAAGTTTGCCTGTTGCCAATTCGCATAAATAAATAAATTCGAAGAAATGTCCATTTCTGCGTTACCGAATATTCTAGATGAAACTGCAAACTCGAGCTGTGCTTTTATTTTTAATTATTTTGTTTATTTTTCTTTTATGCACTGTTCGGTTCATGCATTCGAGTGTTATGTTGAAGTAGTCAAGTCTTTCGATAAGAAAGCGCTGTACAATAGTAGTCTATATAAAATTACTACATTTAATTTATACAAACTGTAAATAGAGCTAAGATATAATAAGGATTATCAAAAAAAGAAAGAACGATAGAGGGAATAAATAATTTAGAAAAAATATAAACCATGCTTTCATTGAACGAACCCTAAACCGAATTAGGAGGAATCGCAAAAACAGTCATATTCGAGATCAGCGGGGCTCGTATTCGAGACTCCGAGTGAATGCTTAAAATGCGAATTCTGTGAATGTTTGGCGATTTCTTCTAAATTCTTCGGAATTAAAAAACTAAGAGATTTAATGATTAATCACTAAGTATAAATGTCGAAGCAAAATAATACCTCCACATTTGAAAATGGTCCATCCATTACATAATAGTACATTAAGATGCACGTGCGCTATATTGGATATTACGGCCGAGGCTCAAAAATTGCAGACCGAGCCGTAGGCGAGGGCGTAATGGAGCCGAGGGTGTAATCACCAAAGCGCACAAGCTTCTTACGACGTTTTTCAACACATTTGCGAATAAAAACGAATCGAATTCGCTTACCTGTAATTCCTGAGCCTCCATTTTTCGTTCTCACAAACTTTTCAACATGGAATAAATACACCACAAAGAGCTAAGTTTATACTTATTCGCCAACTCATTGAAATAAGCCAAAAACACATTCTCCGAAAACGAATTGGCATTTTGCGCTGTTCTTCTATTCAATGAAGTTTTCGTAGGCAAGAATGTAGGTACCTATTTTTCCTTTGATTTTGCTGGAAGGAGACTCTCACTTGCATTTTGTGCCCCAGTAATTATTTCCTGTGGGGTTAAATTAAGTTCTTCTTCATTGCTTGAAACCGACGAACGACATTGTTAGTTAGTCACAAAAATCAAAGCAAATGAAAATACTTCTGAAAAATGGCGCGCGGAATTCTTGTTGCGCGCGCATTTCTTTTTTCAAATGAGGAGCTGTGCTGTGACGAAGCAGTGGCAATGCTCCCAAACAGCGTAGTCATTGAAAAAGTACAAAAACTTTAAATTTATTGCTTACAAAATCAATATGTTAATTTGTTGTCAAATTTAACTAATCTCATGCAAAAAACTGTTAATGTAATATATTTTCATCAACATTACGTATATATTTACGAAAATGTCATAAATATTTTAGACATTAGAACTCCTTGCTCTTTGTTAATATAAATAAAACAAAAATTATATAACTAGTGCTGTAATATACAATGAGAAAAGCACGCGTTTTTAATAAGCTAGATTATGGACCTAAATACAGTACAGTACAGTAGTTTTATGAGCAAATGTGTTGAAAATACATTTTTTGTGGAGTTAAATAAAAAAGTACATTCAAAAGCACATTGTACTTTGTACCTACCGATCTTATCAATGAAGGGGATGGACTCGTTCCCATTGAAAACTCAAGCCTGACTTGCTCTTGACTGTACCAAAGAACTACTGAAGGAAGGTCATTCCGTGCTTTAGCCCTACTAGAAAAGTAACGACACAAATAAGACAACAAAGCGCGTTGCCCACCCTAAGATAGAATGTGTCATGAGCCAGTCATTACCCTTCCAACGGAAACATAGCAGTGCAAACACTGCTGCTATACGGCAGCAGAATTAGGAAAGGAGGTGGTATGGTACTTCCCTAGATGGACTTTGCACAAAAGCCCTACCAACTTCCTTCATTTATAAAAACTTAATAATTATGAAATCTTTCATGCATAGAGGATGGGATTATTGCGGATGTTTATATTACATGGTCAATAATAATGAACAGTCAAAACATGACAAGCTAAGTAATAAAAATATCTTGTCTCTATCTCTGCTGGAAGTTTTCTAGAATGTTCCTATCTAAAGAGCTTTATACCAATTACCATATATCAGTTTCGTATAATTATATCTGCTAACCTCTCAGAGGCTTGCTCTACTCATGAAACTGAACAACTTTCCCTAAGCAACATGGGTCGAAATACGAAAAAAAATTACAACTTTCCTTATAGCAAAAGCATCAGCTGATAGCGCATTGTGTATGGGAGGTCAAAATTCTTTTTTTGGTCCGAGTAAAATAGGAACGCAGTTGATTAGGATTTTAGGAAGCACCTTATGGGCTACCTCCGGTCTACTAGCGCCCCCATCAGTTAAAAAAATATTACTCGCTAAATACGAAACTTATAAAAAATCCGGAAAAACAGATTGAAGTAAAGGTACATTTGTTTATTTAGAAACTATTTACTCTGTAAAATAAAGTTCACTGTAGTTACAGATA
Source organism: Athrips mouffetella (assembly GCA_947532105.1). NCBI lineage: Eukaryota > Metazoa > Arthropoda > Insecta > Lepidoptera > Gelechiidae > Athrips > Athrips mouffetella. The sequence goes on from OX383959.1 coordinate 8,463,288, forward strand.
CAAAAACTGCTAAAAGTGGCCGTTTTTCGCACTTTTTGTATCTGTAACTACTTACTTACAGTGTATTATATTTTTCAGAATTGATAGGTTCTGAATAAACTAGGATATCTTTACTTCAATCTGTCTTTCCGGATTTTAGATAAGTTTTGTATTTAGTGAGAAATATTTTTTAACTGATGGGGGCGCTAGTGGACGGAAGGAAGCCTCTCTTTCCGAAAACTGAAAGAAAACTTTCAGTGAACAAAACTTGGAAATGAACAATAAAATCAGCCTCTCCATACAAACTGGACAATCAAGTTTACAATATTGTAAGAAGATGCCTATTTTCTTTTCTTCTTGAATGTTTCATTCGCTGAAAGTTGTTTAGGTTTGTTGACTAATCTTTCGGTTTACAGAAAGCTGACCCTTATACCCTGTATTATTTCTTGTCTTAAAAGAAATACCGCATATATAAGGTCCTAATGAAATAGTGAACATAATTTTAGGATATTACTCAGACCATGAAACTGAACAAACATACCTATGTAGAAATACGAACACCAATTTTTGACCTTCCGTAGAAACTGCATCAGCTGAAAGCGCATTTTGTATGGGAGGTCAAATTTGGTTTTTCGAATTTCAACCTATGTTCCTTGGGGAAAGTTGTTCAGTTTCATGGACTGAGTAACATACTAAAATTATGTTCACTATTTCATTAGGACCTTATATAGCGTGTGCAGGATAAGTTTGGCCCTTACGGTAATTTTCTGCGCATGAGCGACAGGCGGAGAACCAATAAACGATTCGCATGCCTCCCCTGCCGCACTTACCCCTGCGACATATTTTTTGACTTCACTCATCAACTATCATCCGCGCATCACTCATCATCCGCTCATCATCATTCATCCACTGATCAACTATCATCCGCGCATCACTTATCATCCAAAAATCACTCATCATCCGCTCATCATCATCAGTCATCCTCTCATTCACGCATCACTCATCATCCGCTCATCATCGTTCATCCACTCATTAACTATCATCCGCGCATCACTCATCATTCACTTATCATCATTTATCCACTGATCAACTATCATCCACGCATCACTCATCATCATTGATCCACTCATCAACTATAATCCGCGTGTCACTCATCATCCTTTCATCATCATCATTCATCCAGTCATCAACTATCATTCTGCCTAAGTTTGGCGCCGTTTGCTTTAAAAAAAATAATCCATTTAAATCCGTGCCATCGCTGCACATTTCGTTGATTTTGCGATCGAAAGATCGAAGGACACATACTAACGATCAAAAGGCAGTCTTATTTCGGAAAGCCATGCCATGGAAATCCGTCTCAAGAGGAAAATCTAACAGACCTGACGAAATAATGTAGCCTGTTTCCTGCATAAGTTTGGCGCCGTTTGCTTCTTTTAAAAAAGTAATCCATTTAAATCCGTGCTGGGGGGTGGCCAGCAACTCAAATGTGGAAATTCTACAAAGATTTCAAAACAATGTTTTAAAAACTATAGCACGAGCACCATGGTTCACCAAAAATCAGGAAGTCCATGAGTATCTACATATCCCCACTATTCGAGACGAGATCAAAGCGCGAAAAGATTGCTACAAAGCTAAGCTACTATGCCATAAGAATGCACTTGCTCGTTCATTAGTACCAGCACAAGAAGATTGTACAAGTCGTCTTAAGAAGCGCAGAATTTTATGAAAGCCACATAAGCATGAAAATGAAGGAAGAGGAGGGTCGACGGACTCTTCATTCCAAAACGCCATAGAAACTAGATCAGATCTGTTTATAGTTGTAAAACTGATCACAGATAGCAAACATACAATGGAAAAAAAAAAAAAATTAAATCCGTGCCATCGTTGTACATTTCGTTATTTTTGTGATCGAAAGATCAAAGGACACATACTAACGATCAAAAGGCAGTCTTATTTCGGAAAGCCATGCCATGGAAATCCGTCTCAAGAGGAAAATCTAACAGACCTGACGAAATAATGTAGCCTGTTTCCTGCCTAAGTTTGGCGCCGTTTGCTTCTTTTAAAAAAGTAATCCATTTAAATCCGTGCCATCGTTGTACATTTCGTTATTTTTGTGATCGAAAGATCAAAGGACACATACTAACGATCAAAAGGCAGTCTTATTTCGGAAAGCCATGCCATGGAAATCCGTCTCAAGAGGAAAATCTAACAGACCTGACGAAATAATGTAGCCTGTTTCCTGCCTAAGTTTGGCGCCGTTTGCTTCTTTTAAAAAAGTAATCCATTTAAATCTGTGCCATCGTTGTACATTTCATTGTTTTTGTGATCAAAAGATCAAAGGATACATACTAACGATCGAAAGGCAGTCTTATTTCGGAAAGCCATGCCATGGAAATCCGTCTCAAGAGGAAAATCTAACAGACCTGACGAAATAATGTAGCCTGTTTCCTGCATAAGTTTGGCGCCGTTTGCTTCTTTTAAAAAAGTAATCCATTTAAATCCGTGCCATCGTTGTACATTTCGTTGTTTTTGTGTACGAAAGATCAAAGGACACACACTAACAATCAAAAGGCAGTTTTATTTCGGAAAGCCATGCCATGGAAATCCGTCTCAAGAGGAAAATCTAACAGACCTGACGAAATAATGTAGGCTTTTTCCTGCCTAAGTTTGGCGCCGTTTGCTTCTTTTAAAAAAGTAATCCATTTAAATCCGTGCCATCGTTGTACATTTCGTTGTTTTTGTGATCGAAAGATCAAAGGACACATACTAACGATCAAAAGGTAGTCTTATTTCGAAAATCCATGCCATGGAAATCCGTCTCAAGAGGAAAATCTAACAGATCTGACGAAATAATGTAGCAAGCAGCACGTTCAAGTTTCCGATCATCGATCCTAAACAGCTCTACCAATTCCGACCACTGCCGATTACCCATCATCTACCGGTCACCCATCATCTACCATTGACTCGTCTTCCGCCGGTCACCCATCAATATCATCCACCGGTCACCCATCTTCGTCCGGACATCAATCACGTACCGAAAATCTATTACTCTGATAACCCTTCTGACCCATCATCTACCTATCTTCCTCCGCCTACCCTTCATCACCAGTCAACCATCACAAAACAAAACTACCTAGGTATGGTATATAAGTAGGTACTTACTTGGTTAAAGGAATAGATATTTTTTGAATTTTTGACGGGATACATAATATTTATCTTTGCGCTTCCCCATTTCTCTAAAACAAACACTTTACGAGTATAAATACAAGGAAAGAAATATCTTACTTTAGAAAATAGTAAAAAACAAAGTTACCTTGTTACACTATGAAAGCAGAGAATGTGTATACGTTGAAACGCGATCCATAATTTTGGCACGTCGCGGTGCAAACTGACGTGGTCTCACTTCGAGCTCTTGTGGGTATCGGCCGCGTGTCAGAGCTATTTATTAGACTTCGCGCGGTCATACTAAAAATGTATGGCGTAATCGTAATGGTTTTAAAAAAAATCATATTAAATATGTAAGCAATATTAAACCGTGATTGCCGTTTTGGTAGTTTTTACGTGGTGCAGTCTTAAGTAAAATATTTTCGGCCAACGATATTTTTACAGTAACAAAATGCTGAAGTCAATTCTTTTTATCTAGAAGTTTATTGATCTTATTTGGATTTTTTTTTCTGTATGTAAGTTTATTTATTGTTTGCCATAGTTTCTCATTATCTTTTGGATATGGTTTTAAAAGACCTCGACTAACAATGAATACTTTCGGGCGAAATGCCCAACCGGGCGAACTCGCCTCGGAGGAAATGACCACCAAAAAATGACATCGGAACATAGTAAGCCACTTAAGGGCTCCCGCACACGACCGAGAATCGGTGGCCGATTTTTTGTCGGCATCCCGCTCTTACGTGTTATCACCTGGATCTTCCGTCCTTGTCCTGGGCGATAATCGGCCACCGATTCTCGGTCGTGTGCGGGAGCCCTAAGAGTGATGGGCAAATGCGAATGATTGACTCGAATCGAACAACTTGTCGAACAAAAAATAATGGCCTAACTGATGGTATACTTTTTTACTTAAAACAAGCGCTCCTACTAGAAAAACAATTAAAGACCGCTATATTCAAAACTAACAGTGTTGCACTAGTCAAGTATTCTACACGGACACATCTGACTCCTTCGCGCTTTAACTGGCGATTGATTGAGTACCTAACCAAACCGTAAATTTTGAAAATTATTGAATCAGTGTTGCTGCGATAACGAGATCGATGGTTGAATTTTAAAAATACAGTAACTCTACCGAATATTCCTATAGAAAATATCGAGAATATCGAATTCTTAAAAGTACCGGTAATAATCGATACTAAATAACCGACCAAGTTCGTACTTCGTGTCAAGCCACGCGCAGTGTAGAGTAAAGGTGTGATCACACCTAGCTGAATTCAAAGAATAATTCGGCATACATTGCTCGTTGAAGTAAGGATATTTCAATTAACATAACCAAGCCTCCCAGCAATGTATGCCGAATTAGTCTTTGAATTCAGCTAGGTGTGATCACTCCTTTACCTAGTTCTTTTTACGGTTTTTTTTGTCGCAAAGCAGGTTTATTAACTCTACTGAACAGTCGTATAGAAAATATCTGAACCTTTCAAGTATCGATGGTAATCTATAGTGAATTTTTAAATTTTTTTTTTGTACTTTTTATTACACCATGAATAATAATTATTTTTTATCGACAAGTTGTTCATCATCATTCGCAAAATTTACCCATCACTAAACTTCCTAAGTTCTTTACATGAAGGGAGTAAGGAGGTTTAGTGATGTCCGAGTGCGAATGATTAATTTTAATTTAATTCCGTGTTCGCATCGAAATTAAATTGACCAATACATGGTCTAAGGGACTGGTTTCCGAAAACTGAAAGGGCGTGGTCAGTCAAGGTAACTGAATAATTTTCAGTAAATAAAACTTTCAGAAAATATTAAAATAATCTTCTTTTCCACAAAAAAGCCACGATCACACCTAGCAGAATTCAAAGACTAATTCGGGATACATTGCTCGTTGAAGTAAGGATATTGCAATAACACAACCAAGCCTCCCAGCAATGTATGCCGAATTAGTCTTTGTATCCAGCTAGATGTGATCGTGGCTAAACTGTCCATTTGCAATTTTATATGAAGAGTATTGAAGAGGCTGATAGTTTTATTTACTGAAAGTTGTTCAGTTACGGTGAATGACTATGTGCACCTGCAAGACTAGAAAAAGAGAAAAAATGCATCCACTTCATTTACCACAGCCATTGTTTTTGTTTGATCATAAATACTCTCATTCATAAGATTTGGCACGGCAATGTTCAGGTCTCATTTGTCCATTTAAGGTAAATAAAAATAAAAACATCACGGAAATGTATTGTCAGCCTATTAAAGCCACGATCACATCTAGCTGGATTCAAAGACTAATTCGGCATACATTGCTGGGAGGCTTGGTTATGTTATTGCATTATCCTTACTTCAACGAGCAATGTATGCCGAATTAGTCTTTGAATCCAGCTAGCTGTGATCACTCCTTGACTCAATCGAACAGTCGTATACAATTTTTTTATAGTGATTTTTTTAAGTTTATTATTAGTACTTATTATTAAACCAAGATAATGCTTTATTTTAATTTTGCATGGACAAATTGTTCGATTCGAATTAATCATTCGCAAAATTTTCACATCACTAAACCTTCTAACTCCTTTACTTGAAGGGACTTAGCATGTTTAGTGATGTCCAAGTGCGAATGATTAATTCAACATATCGAACAAAAATATACTTATATTAAAAAAAACGGTCAAGTGCGAGGCAGACTCTCGCTTCGAGGGATTCGATATTCCTGTAGTATTTTTAAAAGCAATAAAAGCCCATCTAGACCGCAAATAAGTTTGTCTGTAATTTTTTCTTCTTTCAATTATCGGTTGTATTTGTCTTGAGGTTGTATCAGCCATTTTTTAACAATCGATAGCATTTTATTGTACAATAATTATTTTCGATAAGGCTATTCAACAGAGTTACTGTATTTCAAGATTAACTACCGACAGCAAAACTATCGCTATCGGAACATCACTATTCAGCAACTGTATTAGGGCTCCCGCACACGACCGAGAATCGGTGACCGATTTTTTGTCGGCATCCCGCTCTGACGTGTTATCACCTGGATCTTCCGTCCTTGTCCTGGCCGATAATCGCCCACCGATTCTGGGTCGTGTGCGGGAGCCCTTAGTAGGCACTTTTTATACTTAGCTTCCTAGCTAGAACTCTGAATTCACAAACGTCTTTTTCAACGAAGCCTCCTAGGTAGATTTCTTATTCAGTCGTCAAATTCAAGCAGGTGTAATCGCGGCTTTATTTTGTACGACGTAAACATACATCTACCTATTTTGTAATGTTATTTTGAGGGTTAAAATGGCACAAATATGCGAAAATATAATTTGCATATTACACGAGCTTGCATCATCGGAGATACATAAATTATCATATACCTACAATACTTTAATATCAACAAAGTCACTTCAAGGTTAGTTAATATCATGTTATGGAACTCGATGTGACTTGTCGCTAACAAGATGTCGGTAGTTATTTAGACAAACCGCTACTAAATCGATATTATTGGATGTCCCACTGCTGGTCAAAGACAAAAAATATATAGGGTCTGAATGATATAGTGAACATAACTTTAGGGTGTTTACGCACTACGTCCATCCGAATCCGTGAAAATAAGAATCAATAGTAAATCGGCTTCCGTCATTCGATTTCACTATTGATTCTTATTCTCACGGATTCGGATCGGACGTAGTCTTTTCCACGAGAGTCGAAATAAGAAAAACAAAATTTTACCTCTCTGGGGAAGTTGTTTTCTTTTTGTATTTCGACTTAAGTTAATTATGTTTAATTCATTAGCACTTTGCCAGTGTGAATTTTTTGCGTTTTGCTCCCGAAGCCCAGAGATGCTATAATACTCATGAAAACAAGCAATTTTCCCGAAGAGAAAAAAATTGTTGAGTAAAAAAATGTTTACTTCGCGAAAGTTGGCTGTAATCATGAGTAGAATCACTGGCCTTTGGGAGCAAAACCAATGAAAATTCACGCCGTGTAACATGCAATGGAATCTGCAAAACCCCTAGGTATCCTAGAGAAAATTTAATATAATTTTCTAGGAATCCGCTTAACGTAACATAGGTCAAAATAGAAAAAAAAACTTCTACAGGGTTGTTTTTGGACCCCTGGCCAAATTTCAGTATGTTACTCAGAACACGAATCTGAATAACTTTTTCAAAGAAACATGGGTCAAAAAACTAACTTTGTCTTTGGGCCTCCCATACAAACCTTGCACCAGCAACAGTGGACTTTGCTTCGTTTTTCGACCCACGTTTCTTTGGAAAAGTTGTTCGGTTTCATTTTCTGAGCAATATACTAAATTTGGCTAGGGGTCCAAAAAGAACCGGCTATTAGCTGATGCAGTTTCTATGGGAAGTCGATTCTTTCGGAAATGTTGTTTAGATTTATAACTATTTCAAAAGAGAACCCCTTTTCTTTCTTTCTGTGGTGCTTGTCTTTTTCGAATTGCCATTTTACGAGCGTTTGAGATACGTAAAAATTATAATGACAAAACCATGGTTGATCTCACATGTTTATTTCTAATTACAATAATTTACAAAATACCTACCTATATATAACTGCTTATACCCGCATATAAGAAATTTCAATTGATCAAATTAAATTTTTACAATGATTTTAAATGCCCTGATTTGTTTATGGGCGTATTTTTGTTTGGATAAAATTTAAAAAAGTTAAACATGTTCAAAAAAACAAAGTCTACTAAAAAAACTTGATTTATTTATTAAGACTTCAGTCAAACAAGTTGACATAAAAACTTAAATTAATACAAGTATTATTTACAATTTAGTGCATAAATGATTGCAGCAATCTTTTGCATTTACGTAGCTATTTTCCATCGATCGTACGCAGTTGCAAATATTTGCAGATCTTACACAAGATATTGCAAATCTTAATACGGAAATTTGATTAAGATCAGCATGTTTTATTTACAATTGCGTACGATCCACGGCTAATAAGGATGACGCCTAAGGCGATAATCTGATCATAATTTCTGATCACATCACATTTCTGCCAAAAATTGGTAACGCAGACGACATAAATTTCCCACTGGAACAGTAAGCATAATTTTAGCATATGTTACTCAGACCATGAAACTAAACAACTTTTCCCATATTTTCTTACTTCGACCTATGTTTCTTGGCAAAAGTTGTTCAGTTGCATGGTACAAGTAGCATATAAAAATTATGTTCAGTACCCTACATATTAGGAGGCCAAAGCAGACGTAGCGTCAATTAACGAATGTTCGTTTTTTAGGGTTCCGTACCTCAAAATAAAAAAACGGAACCCTTATAGGATCACTTTGTTGTCCGTCTGTCTGTCTGTCAAGACCCTTTATCCAAAATCATTAAATATTTCAATTTTTCTCACAGCTAAAAGTAACCAATTAAGGTGAGCTCCCGAACCCTTAGGGCGCGAGTCCGACTCGCACTTGGCCGGTTTTTTGCACGATGTCATTCGTACTACCCGTTTTTCTTCTTCGTCTTCGTCAAAATATTACAGGATGCGGTTCTATTTATGAGACTCCCTTGAACCCCATGAACCCTCACAGAATTTCTTTTGTAAGAAGATAAAATGGTATGTTATGGCAAAATTTTCGTGCGCAGTAAAGTTAAGTCGTCTGCGTTAAAACATCCCCATTTTCATCATACTCCATTATTCCATTCAAAAGCGAGAGAAAAAAGTTAACAAATATTCTTTGTTTTCTTTTCCTTTTTCCGTCAGTTGAAGAAAGCGTCTTTAAAGTTAAAGCTTCTTTAAAATTATTGCCGACTCCTCAACAAAACAGAAAGTGACAGCAATGTTTTGCAGTTGCAAAACATTTTCTATTTTCCGGGACCTCTATGGAAAACTGCTATAGATGTTAAAAATTTTTGATGTCCCGACGAATATTACTGGGTTTTAGATGGTTTTAGGTTATTTAAAAAAAAACGAGTGCAGACTGTGCCTACTCAACCTGCAAAAGTCCAACATATTCTTCACTAAAGCAGAACAACTCATTCTTCAGTTATATTTAGAGAGTACTTTTACGTTTTATTTCCTCGCAATCGAAGTGAAAAGCAGAGTTTATAACTCGTCCACAAAACCATTTTATCCTCGACATTACTATCAGCCCTCGCCTTCGGCTCGGGCTGCTAAGTCTCGGAAAGATGGTTCGTTTTGTGCACTTGTTGTAAAATCTACTATTATTTCCCATTTGTTTTGTATTTTGTTTACCTAATATTGTTCTGTAATGTTTAGGTCCAAGTTCTGTAATGCTGAGGCTTCTTCCTTTCAACCCATTGTGTATGTGTCTTTTAGTATCAGGGACGAATAAATTACAAACTCCTGCATCATTATACTTTCTCCTTTAGTCACTCTAAGGTTGACTGGTAGAGATCTCACCTAGGGATAAGTCCGCCTTTGCTTGTAATCTTTCAGACAATAGCCACTTTGTAATAAAGAATAAGCAATAAAGATTTTACAACAACAACAACAAATACAACGTGTAACGGAAAGGTGTGATAACACTAAAGGGTGTGAAACTGCCCATGAAACTGAACAACTTTTCCCAAGGAACATAGGTCATAGAACAAAATAATTTTTTGACTTCCCAAAGAAACTGCATCAGCTGATAGCGCACTTTGCATGAGAGGTCAAGTTTGGTTTTCGTATTTCGACCTATGTTCCTTGGGAAAAGTTGTTCAGTTTCATGGGCAGAGTCACACCCTTCATTATTATCATACCTTTCTGTTACACGCTGTATTATATTGTTAAAAGAGCTTTATCTTTGAAGATGCTTTGTGTAACACGAAGCAGCTATCAATAGCTGATGATGATATTGAGGTAGGTAACTAAGCGAGTTTTTCAGCCTTGCTGGGTCCGTGCTGGGCTGCGTACACAGCCATTCGGCGCTCGAGTTCTGGTCGGAAGTGGCGGATGAGACCCTGGACGGGCCACGCTGCGCCGTCACCCAGCGCGCAGATCGTGTGACCTGGAGGGGAAGAAGGGTTACGTGTTACCACAGAATAAAGCCAACCCAACCCATCATCGTTATCATAACATCCCATGAAATGTCCACTACATGACATCTCGCTCCCTCCAGAATTCTAGTTTTGCTGAAATCATGTGGAGGGGAAGTACCATAGTCACCGCGCTTGACAGCGTTACGGCTGGCACCATGGACCGCAGTTATAGGTGACCGCAGTAAGTAAGAAGGTATGATACACAGGAGGATGCTGCTGCCCATCCTCCAGTTTATAACCCTTAGTCGACTCTTACGACACCCACTGGTATGTATGGGATGGTACTATTCTTTACCGGTACCACACGGGACATCTGCTTAACCTATTTAAAAGCGAAAGAAAAAAGTAAACAAATATGTAGTCTTTTGTATGTTTGTTTGACCGTGTGGTGCCGGCAAAGAATAGTACCAACCCATCTCCACCCGTGTGTGTCATAAGAGGCGACTAGGGGCTTATTAACTAGAGGATGGGCAGCAGCATCCTTCTATGTATCGTACCATCTTATACTGCGGTCACCAACAACAGCGGTCGCCAGCTGCAACGCTTACAAGCGTGGTGACTATGGTAAATCTCACCCCAAGTAGCACGCGTTTTTGATGGAGTTTTGGAGAGAATTCTCTGTCCTGCAGTGGATGTTTCATAGGATGTTATTAACACACTTTATCCATCAAAAAACTTTCATATTTCTCGAACACTACAAAATTTGATAAAAATCGAAAATTTTTGATAATTTAATATGCCCCAATCGCAATAAAATGAATAATTAAAAAAACAATAAAAACAGGTGTTGCGAAATACTATAAAACCACAATTAATCACATTACACAATTACTCTAACCAGTTACGCAATATGGCGATATTATTGAAACAAAATTATGTATAGGTATGTGCATTGTGCATGGGTATGTGTTAACGGAAAAAGCAAAACTGAGAAAATGTTTGTTCAGAATCGAGTAAAATCAATTTCACGGGTTTTTGATATTTTTCTTATTTTTATTACATACTAGCTTTCTACTTGCGGTTTCACCCGCATTAAATGCGTTTTCCCGTGGGAATTAAGTGTTTTCCCGCGGTAAAAAGTAGCCTATGTGCTATTCCAGGACTTAACCTATATGTGTGCCAAGTTTCATTAAAATCCATTCAGTAGTTTTTGCGTGAAAGAGTAACAAACATCCATCCATCCATCCATACTTACAAACTTTCGCGTTTATAATATTATTACAAACTTTCACGTATATAATATTAGTAGGATAGTAGGATTAATTTCTTGCCGTTTCTAAATATTTCTGTGGCTACGCACTACATGAAGCGGCGCGCGGTCCATAAGCGGTCAGGAGGGGAGGGAGGGGAGGGAAGTGGGCGTGGCGTGCGCGCACGAGGCTAGTTTCAACATCTACTAGTAGTAAGGGTGATGAAGGACAAATTTCTATATGATTTACTCATGTCTGCCTCTTTGACTGATGATAAGGAGCATCCTCTAAAAGATACAAAAAATTGGTGGACATCCACACCCCTGCGTTTTTGAGGAATTAAGTTTTAACTATTTTGAAATTTGACAATGAAACGTACACCTGGCAGACTATGACTATCTGATTAAATACAATGTATAAAACCCCAAAAAAATGGTCTGCCACCATAATAGCCCTGCACCGTAAAGTTACAGCGCTTCTAAATGCAAAAATTCACTACTTCGTCCCGTGATAATGCAGAGCCCTGCATGTCTGCCTCTTCGATTTTCTACATCTTCAGAAGTATTTTAAACAGGAGCCACAAAGGCAGACAAAAAAAACATTATTTTGTATCTTATTTTTTTTGCTTTAACTCAAAAACGCAGCGTCGCACAGAAAATCTTGTAAGGACCAAATCGATTCGTATTGAGCTGATCTATCATCCCTATTAATATGAATCATGAGCAAATCATATACCCAAATTGCAGCCAGCACCCTAACTATAGAACAACAATGTAACTTTAAAATAACAATATCTAGAAAATATGTTTTGTTAAGATTTTTTATACGGGAGTGGATTTTTTTAATAAAAATATGTTGGAGTGTACGAGGGTTTCTCTTATTCCATTAACACATTGTATGGTACCTACTTCTAGTAGTTTGGAAATGAATGCTCCAAAATCCCTGGATAGTAAGTTCGAAAGCAGAAAGTTCGACTTTGGAACTTTGTTTGGACTAGTTAGGAGATAAACATGCTAAAATACCTACCCTTGGAGGCGCGGCCTAGGATAGGCGATTTGACCTAAAAATGAACTGCCATGGAACATAGGTCGCAAAACGAGAACTTTTTCTGTATACTAAAAAAATAACCTCGCGCCGCAAAGAGATGTTTTTTGTATGGTACGACCATAAATTCTAATTTTCCAATACACGTCTTTTGTAAAGTTGTTCAATTTTATGGTGCGCCTATTGTAAATATTCGCAGTTAATTAGAGAGCACTCTATATTGGCTCTTACCACTTCAAAGTACAACCGGGATTTAAAGTTTTTTCTCTTTTACCCGACTACGGCGAAGCCCAAATGGAGGATTATGTATTTGACAGCGAACTACAATACTATGGAACTCTAACTCAGAACAAATTCCACACAAAAAGTGGCCCTACGTGAAACTAAAAGAACATATATTCAAAATACGAATCAATTGGTTCAAATTCAGAACGAGAGCAGGGATTGGTTCGCGCGCGTGCTGCAATGTCAGCCAGTGGGTAGTTGAGAGGTAACTATTTTAACTCCGTCTACTTACTTGTAGGTAACTACAGTAACTTGTAGGTAACTACAGTAGTCTTGAAAGTAGAAGATCGTACATTGATGCTATCTATCTTTTCAAACTAATAAACGGCCACATCGATAGCGCTGAATTATTGTCTAAAATTGATTTCAGGGTACCCTCTCGCGTAGCACTTCGTTCTAAACAGACGTTCACTTGCAAAAGATGTTCAACAAATTACAATAAACACAGTTTCTTTCGGCGTGCATTAGACGATTATAATAAGCGTCTCATTGACATCGATATTTTCTGGCTTTCACTGGGCCGATATAAGAGTCTCATTGGTGACTGCTTATTTTTTCACTGATTTTGTGTCTAATATCGTACTAATTAAGATACATCATTCTTGTGTATTATCAGTTGGGTTTACCTTAACTTTTTCTCTTAGCAATTAACGTAAGGATATATTAGCTAAGTCTCGTCCTCAATTGTTATTAATTACCTTTATATTTTAGTTTGTGGAACTCTAGGTCTTTTTGTTTATCTTACTATTATTTCAAGATTTGTTAATGACTGTATGTTTCCCTTAATAAATAATTAAAAAAAAAAAAACTATTTTGTGGGGTCAAGTTTGAAGCATAGTTATCGTTCTATAGTATTGTAGTTCGCTGGTATTTGACCAGTATGTATGTAATTTCATGCCTTACCTTCAATTTGTTTGGAGATCTCCCACAGCATGTCAATCTCTTTTGGTGATGCGTTGCCTTCTACCATTCTGTAATTAAAATTGCATCGAATTGAATCTAAGTCATCAATTTCTTTAAGGAGGCTCATGTCCAAGGTCTGGTCCGGCTGAAATGATGATGCTGCTCTCTCACTGCTGTCATTCTAATCAAGCTAGATAGTGTGGGGATCAGTACCCAACCACTAGTTACTAAGAAAACAAATAATAAACATTTATTTACTTATTATATCCGCACATTTCTGACACACATGTACACATACTCACAAACACACATCTACACATACAAATACTTACGCATACATCTGCAATTTTTTACTTGCACAGTATTGTTATCCTCTTTTTTTAAATAATATTATTTTACTTTTAACAAGAAACCTTGTATTTAGCGGAAGAGTACTGGCAACCCACAACACAGGGTATCCTAGTGTGGGTGTCAGCTTGCAATGTAAATATGATGTAATCTTTTTCACTAATAAACTATTTTTTTTTTTTCTTTTAGATTATTTCGACAGCAAGAAGCTTTAGTAACTCTCAGAAAAGAAAGGAAGTCAACCTTGTTATTTTATGACGTGCAAATTAATTTAATTTCACATTATCAAACCACATTTTTGGCCGGCTGTACGCACGGCAGCAAGCAAGTGGCAGCCAAGCCAGTAAGCTAAATCAGCGCTCGCCGAACCCACTCGAGGTCAACGTGTTTCCACTGACGTGCTGCCGTATGTACATTTCCCAAATACACTACGATTTTTGTTGTGAAATTCTGGAGGAGCTCTCTGTCTAGGAGTAAAATTTTCATGGGATGCAGAAAGAGATTTTATTATCTACGGTGCAAAAGCTCACATACCACCCATGTATAACAATCAACTATTTCTTACCTATAAATAATCTTGTTCATCCAGGAAACTCCTTCGCGACAAGGCGTGCACTGCCCACACGACTCGTGTTGGTAGAACATGATGAGACGAGCAATAGCCTTTACAATGTCCGTAGATTTGTTCATTACGATGATGGCTGCCGTACCGAATGAAGAATTGGCTGCTACTAAAGAGTCGAAGTCCATTAGAACTGTGTCGCATACTCTGAAATTAATTTTTCATTTGTATTTTCTTCCTCTAAATGACAGAAGAAACAGTTTCTTTTTTTTAAAAGAAAATAAAAACTTCTGGATCCATCTATCCGTCGGAGAGTGTGCTCTAGAGCTCCACGAGCTTATTCCACCATCTCCCTTCTACCATTGGGAGTCCAGACGCACCGCAGGATATCACCCTTACTTGGTTGATATTCCGCACATTCGCACAAAGCGCTTTGAAACATCTTTTTTAGTGCGCATGGCTAAAGAGTGGAATTCTCTGCCTGCGTCTGTATTCCCGAGTTCATATAACCCGAATCTATTCAAGTCGCGAGTAAATAGGCTTGTTCTGGGAAGCTAACAAAAACTAGTACTTTTGGTGCATTAGCTGTATTTTTGTATTCATCATCATAACATCCACTGAAATGTCCACTACAGGCCAGGGAGCTCCCTCCAGAATTCTAGCCTTTGTTGGAAAAATGTAGAGGGGAAGTACCATAGTCACCTCGCTTGTTAGCGTTACGGCTGGCACCATGGACCGCGGTTGTAGGTGACCGCAGTAAGTAAGATGTAAGATACAAAGGAGGATGCTGATGCCCATCCTCCAGTTTATAACCCTTAGTCGCCTCTTACGACACCCACGGGTATGTATGGGTTAGGGGGGGGGGAACTATGTATTAATAAGCTAAAAATTTAACTATAAATAGCAGTATACTCGTTTTTCAACAGCATTTTATGTCCCGTATAAGAATATAAGGTATTTGAATTTAGTACATTATGGAAAACGGATCGTCTTAACTGGTTCATGAGGAGTTAATAAACGAGATAAATAAACAATTTTATTATTATTTATTTATTATTAAACTTCTCCGGCATGTTATTGAATCAGGTCATTGATTAGGATGCTCAATAATGCTCTTTTCTTCTGCATGACCAGAGTTATACCTTCCAGACAAGTATTGTCATTTGTAGCTACTTACGATTTAGGCATAAGCGGTGTAGATGATCCTCCAGGAATGATAGCCAAGAGATTATCCCATCCGCCGATAACGTCTCCCGCGTGTCTTTGGATCAGGTCTTTAAGCGGGATGCTCATTTCTTCTTCCACTGTGCAGGGAGTGTTCACGTGTCCTGAGATGTTGTACAACTTGGTGCCTTGGTTACGGGGGCGACCAAACGAGGCGAACCAAGCACCGCCACGACGCAATATTGTCTGTGAAAAAATATAAAAAAATATTTGTTGGAATTGTCTACTTAAAATCTAAATTATAACGAGATAGACGTACGATCAACTGACTTTTGAGCTGATAACTCATATGATATCAACAAAATAGTAAGGTTGTCTCCTAGACTTTTAGTATTTGAAATAAGCCTGTATGGAAATAAGCCTAAATGGGGTCAAGATTTAAATGGTTACTCAAAATGTTCTCTAAAGTTTTAAAAAATATGTCCTCTCTAACATAAAAACCAACAAACATAGGTGAACACAGGTGATGTTTGTATGAAAACAAACTCATGTCAGGTCACGAATCTGAATGATTAATAGTACACCATCTATGACACTAAAATAAATAAATAAAGCTTTTTTTTTTGTTAATGGCTTTCACATCTCATAAGGAGGGAGATGTATTTCGCCAACGTCAGAGTTACTCAACTTAACATGCACTAGGTGGAAGTCCAGTAGGTAAAATTAAGATTTTTTGTGGAGGGGAAAGACGGGCACCTAAAACAAAATTAACTGACTTTTTATACTTTTTCTTTTGAAGACTGACACTAATAACAATATTAACATGCTTGGACACAGAAAATCTACTTTTAAATGAGACAACCTGAGAATTACAAGAACATTAACTTACAGGAGCAACAGCAATAGACTCCACATTGTTTACTGTGGTGGGGCAGCCAAACAGTCCAATGTCAGCAGGGAACGGAGGCTTCAAACGGGGCTTGCCCTGCTTTCCTTCAATGGACTCAATAAGAGCGGTCTCCTCCCCACATATGTAAGCTCCAGCACCACGGTGGACGAACACATCAAAATCATAGGTAGAACAGCAAGCATTCTTGCCCAGCAAACCTGCTTGATATGCCTGGAACATACATTAAAATTTAAAAGACCTACTCTTGTAATATGTGTATGTATTATGAAAAATTAGGGCTTTAAATAAAGCAATTATCTTCATTTTGTGTAAACAGCTAAATTAAATCTTATTCTCACAAATGTAAGTTCAAAGTGCGTCAACATAGCAAATATCTTTGGTAAATATGATAAATATTAAACAGTATAGTTTTTTCCATGAAGTAAACTACTGTAACAAAATTTGGCATACATGCATACAAAGTATTTCTTAAAAACTAAATTAAAAGGAATCTTTACATGGATAAATGAAATGAAATAAATGAAAATGTCGTCTTACCTCAGCAATAGCCACTTGCAGGTTACTGGCTTCATTGTAAAACTCCCCTCTAATGTAAATATAAGCAGCACGAGCCCCAATCGCTCTCCCAGCGATCAGGCAACCCTCAATCAGCTTATGAGGGTCATGCCGCATGATCTCGCGGTCTTTGCAAGTCCCTGGTTCACCTTCGTCAGCGTTTACAACTAAGTACTTTGGACGGCCATCAGATGGTTTGTTCATGAATGACCACTTCATACCAGTCGGGAAACCGGCACCACCACGACCTCGAAGACCAGAGACCTTCATCTGATCTGTTTACAAACGGGTGAGTACTGATTTAATTAACTCTATTGTTTGCACGATGTTTAACTACCTTTTGGTTTTTTTTATTATTATATACTCGAATGCCTTTAACTTACTGATAATCCAATCTGATCCTTTAGCCAGGATATCCTGAGTCTTGTACCAGTCGCCACGAGCGAGGGCGCCCTTCAACCGCCAGTCATGTCGTCCGTAAAGGTTGGTGAAAACACGGTCTTCATCTTTCAGGGGCCCAAACTGCGTCTTCGTAGGAGCCTCTGTCTGCTGGTAACGCACCGGTACATTGCTAACATTCACAGACGGCCCGAGGAGGCCTGAAAACGTCAAAAATTATGTAAGCCAACTGCGCATCTGACAACAACACATTTGGGCAACTTTTGGCCATGTTACGACAATTCAATGGATTTATGTTGCTGTTTAAACAGTATGGTAAGAGAACAAAAATTGGGAATCTCACCTAATCGTGATTTTGAGCCCTGAGCGACCCTAACGAGCGTACCAGCCATTTTTATCGAAAATCGAAATGTCAAAATAGGGTTACCAGCCGCATACTTTGTAATATTGCAGAAACTTTTTTCTTCGACGGCGGCGGCGAGCGGTCAAAAATGGAGTACTTATAATTTTGAAGCACTTTCTGGATCAGTAACCAGTTTTTCAGTAGCTTGTATAGTTTAGAAATGATCGAGTGAGATTATTAATCGTTTCCGCCAGATGACTATATCAATGACAAGATATTACGATATAGTCATCTAATGAAATAGAGGTATGGTGCTCTGATATTTCAGCGAAACACAAGAAACACATAATAAAAATCCGACTCTTAAAGTAGGCCATGCTGCAGTGGTTTCTTGTCATTTCTTTTACGCTGCCGTAGCACGATTAGAGATGGGCGGTGGGTATTTACCCAATCTACCCATTTGGGTATTTACCGGGTACATTGGGTAAATACCGGGTAAATACTCATATCTACCCAAAACGGTGGGTAGATTGAACTCGATCCTTTTTTATCTTTAACCTCAGTTGAAAACGTGTTTATTACAATTCCAAAATGAATCCAATCCAATATCAAGAAATCAAAGTTATGTTACAGCCTAATAGCATTATAGCAAGAATGCCGGAAAATGTGCCGCATACTTACAAGTTGTGGTTATGTTATGTTCTAAAATTTGTTACTGTAAAAAAGCATATGAGCTGGATCGACTTTTTTTTATTGATATTCAAACTAGTTGTGCTAGGTTGACTATTAGAAACTTCTGAAAGGAATTATATGTTTTCTGAGATAAAATGTCGCCTATGTTACTTTCCATTACCCCAACTATCTTATAAATGCAAAAACGGTAGAGACAAAGAAACGGTACCAAAGGTACTCAAGTACGTGGGCATTTCTACGAGGGAGGTGACGTTTCCTCGTTCCGGTGAGCTTTTCCTCTTTCGATAATTTCATATTAAAATTCTCAAAATATTATCTTCAATTGAAATAATTGACTTATTAGGTACCAATACTACAAAATGATAAAATATTTCATGTTAGAAAAGGGAAAGTGAATAGAAACCACTGAATTATAAAGTGTAAATAAAATTTTTTAATGAAAAACAGAAAATAAAGACTATAGTAACAAAACTAAAATGTAAAAGAGCAAAGGTAAAATGTAAAATTTTGATCTATATGGACGAAACACAAAATTTCTGCTCTCAATTGGGTACAAAAGTCCCTTACTCAATTCGTAGTCAGTTTTTTCAATTCGTTGTGTAAAACCCCTCAGTTTTTGAGATCTAATATATTGAAAAAAACACATTTTATATCATATCACCGTATTTTTTTACACTTACAATCATTTCACAAAGTTAAGCATGATGATCAGATTGCTATTCTCTAAGTTATCGTTAACGCGAGTTCTAATGCTCTTATTTCTTGTGTGAGTGATTCTGGTACTCTCTGTTATTCAATTTATTTAATTGGAGAGATTAGGTCTGAAGATTACAAACACAATTAGAAGAATATTATTCATGATTACAAAATACGATTATTTTAACAATAGAGCTTGTAGTTCCCGAGATATTAAAAGTTTAGTGGAGTGAATAAAGTAACAACTTGGTGAAAACAGGCGGAATTATATTACATCTGGTTTGCTGAAATTGGTTGAACAGTTTGCGAGCAAGGAAGCTCGTTGGTGATGAAATATTGGTGTAAGTAAACTAAGTTTAACAGTCTTGCCCACCGTCGCAAACTTGCATATCTGTCGGTCTTTTACGTAAGTACTTCGGAGAGTGTGCGCAAGAACTCCATGAGCTTATCCGCCATCTCTCTTCTAACATCGAGAATCCACACGCACCGATATCGCCTACACTTGGTTGACACTGTACACATTCGCATTAAGCGCTTTGCACAAGTCCGACCCTACATGGAGAATTGCTGTCATCTTTGGGTTGGCTCAGCCAAATATCAACTGGCCGCACTTGACTCGATAGATCGCACAGCTAAGAAGCTCGTTGGTGGTGAGATGCTGATAAAAACCAAGTTTCACAGTATGGCCCACCGTCGCGAACTTGCATGTTTGTCGGTCTTTTACGTACTTCGGAGAGTGTGCGCAAGAGCTCCATGAGCTTCTACCATCGAGAATACAGACGCACCGCAGGATATCACCCACACTTGGTTGACACTCTACACATGCGCACTAAGCGCTTTGTAACCTCTTTTACGATGTGCACGCACAGCTAAAAAGTGGAATTTTCTGCATGCGTCTGTGTTCTAAAGTCGCGAATAAATAGACTTCTTGTTGGCAAGCTCGTTTCATTTTTAACCTCATCATCGAGGTCAAAAGCAAGCCCATCAACTATAAAATAAAAAAGGGACAGACTGAAACGAGCAAGAATCACAAATATTTCAATTTTATTTCTAATATAAAAAAGTATATGGGCTAAAACTAGAAATACAAAGATATGCCGTATTTTTTCGGATTCTTAGCTTGGGCGTACAATAGGGTGGGTCGATTTTTTTTTTTAATTTTGATTTTTAATAGTGGGCAAAACGTGACCATATAATAGACAAGAAACATAGTATTTTTTAATATTTTTTTTTACTTCATTAACTACCCGCGCATTTTCTTTGAAATTTCATAGAATTGCCTTAAATTCGCACTTTTCTAGGAGTGTTTACGTCGTAAAATAAATGTCAAGCAATAATTTTAAATGACATACATTATATTACATACAATCAAAAATCACAAATAAACGAAAATACTATGATATTCGGGTAATAACTGCAAGGGAATGAGGGAGGGGGGTAGGTGGAGCAAAGTACCGATTGCGCTCGCATTGTCTCAGTGCGCCTAATTAGATGCAAGTGACAGGTCGCGCGCATTTTCTAATTTTGTTTCACTGTTTTGGATTGTATTTGTTCGATAAGTGTCGTTGCTTATAATGGATATATCAAGTAAGACCCGTAAAGCCACAAGTTGTCCCATTTTTGGTGCTCCCGAAGAAATGAGCGAGAATCAACTACCCACTTACAAACAAGTGATGAGATATTATAATTTAATAAGATACCGTCTTAAACTTGAATATGATTCAAAAAAAGAACCAACAATTGACGAGATTTCTGAAATTGTATCAAGAAAAGTTGAAAATTTGTGGCAAAAAGCTTCTATTCCTATTTTATCGCATAATCGCGTGTTACAATTAATAAAAGTGTACCATATAAAGTGCAAGAACCTAATTAAATCTTTAAAGCGACTATCAGAATTGAAAATACAAGAATTCAACAAAAGCTCTGAGATACTGTTTGATTTGAGTTCTTGTAAGTGTAAGAGTTTTGAGTCGTGTAGTTGTTGTAAAGAGCAGAAGGTTCCTAAGGAAGAACAAGCTTTCTTAATCGACCAGAGATTGGATAGGAAAATGGTAATGAGAAATATTGATTTAATGGCTACTAAGAGGAAAAGGAAACTGTATGAGAGAAAAAATCAGTTGGAAACCTATTACGATGCTCAAAAATTATGTGAACCAGGTCCATCTCATGAAAATCGTGATATTTCCACTGCGACTGAGAGCAGCGATGAAGAAATTCTACCTCAATGTTCATCAATACAAAAAGAACCAAAGAAGCGACAAACACAGTCTCTAAAGAATCTGTCAAGTGTTTGTGACCGGTATGGGATATCCGATAGAGCTGCTGCAGCTGTCGCTTCTGCAGTTTTGCAAGATGTCAAAAGTAATGACGAAGTAATTGACAAGTCCAGATTACGACGGGCCAGACAGAAATTACGTCAAGAAACCATAGCTCAAGAGCAAATCGAAAGTATTCCTGCTTTGTATTTTGATGGGCGAAAGGATAAGACTTTGAAAATTGTAACTAAAGGTGGAAAACCATATCGATCAACTACAGTTGAAGAACGCATTTCAATTATCAAAGAACCAGGGTCGGTTTATGTCGGTTATGCCGTTCCAGATCAAGGAACCGCAAAAGGATTGGAGGTCGCAATCTATGAAACAATTAGGGAGCAGAATATATCTCTACAAGATATTTTAGCTGTCGGTTGTGACGGAACAGTGGTAAACACTGGCAAATATGGTGGCGTTATACGGCTGCTAGAAAAGCGTTTAAATAGACCTCTTCAGTGGATTATTTGTCTCTTACATATGAATGAATTGCCCCTAAGACACATGTTTTCGAAGTTCGACGGTACCACAACAGGACCTTCTACATATTCCGGTGCTGTCGGAAAATTACTAGAGGGCTGTGAAAAGCGCACTGTTGTGTTATTTGAATAGATAGAGGGCACGTTACCTGATATTACAGCAGTTGAAGATCTCAGTTCTGACCAACGTTACCTTTATGATATCACATCTGCTGTTATAAGTGGTGAGTGCTCTCCTGACTTGGCTAATCGTTCCCCAGGAAAAATGTCTCATGAAAGATGGCTGACAAAAGCTAACAGGATTTTGCGGTTATACGTCTCCACAACAAAACCAATGAAGGAACTGAAACAACTTGCCATGTTTGTAGTGAAGGTTTACGCTCCCATTTGGTTTGAAATCAAAAGACATCCGTCTTGCAAAGATGGAGCAAGACATTTCTAGAAGTTGGTTATTATTCGAGATACCTGCCAAAAGAACTAAAGACTGTAGTCGATCCTGTTATCGTACGAAATGCCTATTTTGCGCACCCTGAAAACTTGCTCTTGTGTATGCTATCTGACCAACAAAAAGAACTTGCTGCTAGGCGCATTTTAAAGGCAAGAGCAGCACCTGCTTCTGGACAGCTTCGTATATTCCAAGTACCAAAGATTAATTTAAACGCTTCGAATTACATTGATTTGGTCAACTGGCAGCAAACATATACTCAGCCACCAATATTAAGCAATGTTTCGGATGAAACTCTTCTTTCTTTAGTGGAATCAGGAGGTAATGATGAAGTCCTTTTTATGCGACTGCCATGTCATACACAGGCTGTCGAGCGGGCAGTAAAGACAGTCACAGAGGCATCTTTACAGCTATGTCACAAAGACTCAAGAGAAGCTTTGATTAAAAATAAAATTGGCTCTCGAAAACGAATGCCAAAGTTTGAAAGCAAGAGAGATTTTAAAGCTATTTGAATGTATTTTTCTCTTTTCTCAAGCATTTATGTTCAATTTATCTTTCTTAATTACAATTTCTATTCTACTTTTTGAGTATTTTTTCACTAATTACGTTTGTTCTAACTTATAGGTTACACAAATTTGAAATACTAAAACATCGTAAAAAAAATAAAAATTTCATTTTTTCGACCACTTAGAATCTTGTTTTTTGCTTCTTTTCTCATAATAAGAGGTGGGTCACGTTTTTATCGCTATTAAAAAAAAGGGACAAAAATTATTTTTTTTCATACAAGAGCGACCCACCCTAGCGTACAATCAAGCAGGTCAAGCTTGACATTCGCAGCGCGACTTTAGCTTCCTCGGCAATTGAAATAAAAACAGTAAAAAGTTCTATGTGTCAAGCTTGACGTGCTCTTAATGCACCTATTTTGTGCAATTTTCAAAATCCAACATTTATCACTAGTATCGTAGAAATTCCCATATGCTTTCCGTTCACTTTTGGTGCTGTCTGCATTTAATATAGCTTCAACTACTACCGTTAATATGACATCTTCCTACATCATAATGTAAAACGCTTTGTTAGGAAAAATATGTGTCTTTCCTATTTTAAGTTAGTAAATCAGAACTTAGAAAAGTTATTATTTTACGTTAAAACGTATTAATCCAATTTCTTCTAGTTGACATTATTGAGATTGTATCTACTCAGCATTTTGGGTACGTACATACGGGTATTTACCGGGTACGTGGGGGTATTTACCGGGTACGTGGGTAAATACCTGGGTACGTGCCCATCAATAAGCAGGATCCGCAACGGAAGTAGACTCGCTCTATTTGCATTGTTATTTGAATAAATTGATCTGAATCTAATCTGCTCTGTGCCTTGAACAACGCTCAGCAATCCGAAAATCATGGAAAATTGTGGTCTGTTAAAAATAAACGGCGTACACTGGTCGAAAACAAAGTACTGGCAATACTACACCAAAAGGATTCTTTACACGTAGTTTTTTTAATCGAAAAAAAATATATATTTTGGTTTCCTTTTTTGCGTGAAACGAACTTTTTTTTATATACGTTCTAAAGCTTAAGGGCCCCATACAAAGCCCTGCCTGCAGGGCCCTGCTTGCAGTGCCACTGCCAATCGTACTTTGTGTGGGCATGCAGGGCCGACAAAATCGCCGTTACATCGGCCCTGCAAGACCACACAAAGTACGATTGGCAGTGGCACTGCAAGCAGGGCCCTGCAGGCAGGGCTTTGTATGGGGCCCTTAAGCTTTAGAACGTATATAAAAAAAAGTACGCACTGCCAATCGTACCGTGTGTGGTTTTGCAGGGCCGATGTAACGGCTATTTTGTCGGCCCTGCATGCCCACACAAAGTACGATTGGCAGTGGCACTGCAAGCAGGGCCCTGCAGGCAGGGCTTTGTATGGGGCCCTTAAGATGGATGAAATAAAAATAATTCACACCAAAATTTAAGGTGATCCGTTTTCCATACAAAAATTCAAATGACTTGCATTCTTTCGCGGGACACAAAATTCTGTTGAAAAACGAACGAATACTGCTATTTTTAGTTAAATTTTTCGCTAATTAATACAAAAATACAGTTAATGTACTGAAAGTACTATTTTTGTTACCAATTTTTGGTTCAATATTACGATTGTGGGCGTGCGTTCAAAACTGTACGAGTACTAATAGACGATCGGATCGGACTGCTCTGAATTTAGCTCCGTACCACGATTTTGCCCAATAGCAAAATTGACGTTTGGGATAATCCGCAACGCTATTGGACAAAATCGTGGTCCGGAGCTAAATTCAGAGCAGTCCGATCCGATCGTCTGTTAGTACTTTAAAAGTACTAATAGACGATCGGATCGGACTGCTCTGAATTTAGCTCCGTACCACGATTTTGTCCAATAGCAAAGTTGTCGTTTGGGACAATCCGCAACGCTATTGGGCAAAATCGTGGTCCGGAGCTAAATTCGGAGCAGTCCGATCCGATCGTCTGTTAGTACTCTAAGATTGTGCTTTGTGTGCATGTGTGAGTGATCGTACTCATGTAAACACGGACTGACGAGAGTAATTGACTTTAGTGGACATATGGAGATATTTTTCTTATCGAAATTGTTGTCAGGCGTTGAAGTTGCACGATTAAATTTACGCGAATCAACTTTTTGCACATATATAGTTGGTACTTATTGCATTAAAAAAATAAAACCTTATATTTGCAGCAGTGGTTCCATCTAGTTGCGTTCGGGGCTAAGCTGGCCGTCACAGATCACGTTAAATGCATACAAATATTTTATCGTCGCAATGCGAAAAAATATATTTTGGATTACAGAATTCGTTTGCTTTGGCTTGGCTTGTCTGTTTGTATGTTTCGAAACTATAGAGTCCACCATATACATATTCTGTATAAGCTAGTGAAGTGTACAGCGTCTCACTGTCGTCCATGCTAGTCGGTCAAAAAACTCAGTTAAGTTTTACAAAAATCAAGATATCTTTAAAAATCGAATGTTTTAGTATAAACTTTGTTTGCGAAAGTGAAAATATATCGATTTTTACTTGTGAATAGATCATTAATACTAAGAACGGAAGCGTAAATAATCCGTAATAGCCATTTTATGCGTGATTTTTAAAACCGTTTTTTTCCTGAATGGC
Organism: Athrips mouffetella; assembly: GCA_947532105.1. NCBI lineage: Eukaryota > Metazoa > Arthropoda > Insecta > Lepidoptera > Gelechiidae > Athrips > Athrips mouffetella. Next base: position 8,488,894 of record OX383959.1, read on the forward strand.
AAGTGTTTTCACCAGAAAAACTGTGGTAGTAGCATTTATTAGTCCCATGTCACATATTTCTCAGAGAGAAAGATAAAAAATTTACGTTTTTAGGATTTGAAAAAAATTCCATACATTTTAGTATGGAGGTCCCTCGCAAGAAAGTGCTACGCTTATGGCTCCCTCCTTAGCAGCAAGAGCTGCTACTAAAACCTCCTTGCTATAGGCCGTTCCTTTGACACGATCTCACTTAGGGATGTTAGTTAACTAAAGGTGCAAGCGCATTTGGGCGGATCGCTAAGCGGATTTTGAATACTTTGTATGAAAATCTATGGAACAACGCGCACCTAGTCGCATCGCACTCTCGCATGTCGAACTCCGCCAGGCGATGCGATCGCATTATGCGCGCGGCCCGCGTGGATCGCCACGCGGCCGCACGCCACTCCGCGTGCTGTTTCAGTGCTGCCAGATGCGGAAGATGAAAACGATAAAATTGTTTCATAATATATTCAATAACAAAAACGATTCATAATTCATTTATTTGCATTCAAATGGTAATGTATAAAGGTCTTAAGTTCTAGTATAGTTTCACATTTGATACCTTATCTCAGGTGTAGCAATAAAATAATTCCCAGATACCTAAATAATGCATGCTTTGAAATAATAGTAATGTAATCAAGTCACAAAAATAACAATAAATCATAATGTCATCTTAATACCTAAAACGTTAGATTTCCATTGTCCTAAAATAATATTATACATGTAAATTTTTAAAATTAATTAATTATTGAAAATTTTATATATTATTACATTTTTATTTATTATAATTATTTAATTATTTCAATACGAATTATTTATTTAGTCATTTTATTTTACAAAAGTCTTCTATTTTATAGTAACATTGTTTAATAAGATGTTTCCTAAGTTTACAGTAAAATGTTTCATATTTTTCTATAGATTTAATTGTTTCCGGAATTGCGTTGTAAATTTTTATTGCTGAGTAGTACGGTCCTTTTCGAATTAATTCCATGTTTGAGTTTGGGAGTTTGAGATCATATATATATTGTTGTCTTATGTTACGGTTGGGTTGGATATCTTTTTTTAAAGTAAATAAGTGCATATTACGCCGCACAAATAGAGAGATTTCCAGAATGGAAAGGGAAGGTAAGGTAAGGATTTTATGTTTGATAAAGTGTGTTCGACAGCTATCTCTTTGTTTAATATTGATGAGCGCGCGAATGCATTTCTTCTGGGTCACAAACAGGTTTTGGATGTGCAACCCATTTCCCCAAAGAATAGTTCCGTATCCGAAAACATTGTTATGTGTAGTTTAGGGTTTCTGTCAGTGTAACTCTTCTAAAACCTGCTATACTTTGTATTTGTATTTCGCTTGGACGAATAAACCAAGGTATTTCAACAACATAATCGGTCAAAATAAAAATTCAATAGCCAAATTGGTAGAAATCTCCCACGTATGGTCACAGCGATACGCGCGCTGCGAGCGGGCCGCGCGGTGCGGACAGGTGCGCGAGGGTGACAGAAATGCGCGCGGCCCGCTCGCACGATCCGCCTAAAAGCGCGTTCACCTTAACACTACGGATTGTTTCTTAAATTCAACGCACACATCACATTCACTGAATATAGTCAGTTTTAAACCAGACTAGAGCGCGCTTATGTCAATGTCACTGAGAAAAATTAAAATTTTGATTTTGTTTTGCGTTTTAAGAAATTATTGAGAGATAATGATTATTCGATAAGATAATTAAATCTAAAAAACCCAAAGTTGAAAAAAATCTCTCGAAAACGAGATTGATGACAAATGTCTTATGAATTTGACGTTTCGCACACGCTGCACCATAGACATAGACAAGAAGTTACAAATTATCGTCCCATTTCGTTATTATCTAGTTTATCCAAAATATTAGAAAAAATTGTTAAAAAAAGACTTAGTTCGTATCTAGAAAAGAATCATATTTTACATGAAACGCAATATGGTTTTCGAACAGGAAAAAGTACCAGTGATGCCCTTGCAAAGCTTACAGAATATGTAGTTACAAATATAGACAATCAAAAGAAGGTAGTAGCAGTTTTTATTGACCTGGCAAAGGCATTTGATACCATTTCCCATAAACTCCTGATACGCAAATTGCAGTTGTATGGTATTACTGGTAGATCTCTTTCGTGGTTCATTAGCTATCTTGAGAATCGTGCACAAGTGGTTAAGGTCAATAATAAACATATCAGCAATAAAGAACAAATTTGTTTCGGTGTACCTCAAGGTAGCGTTTTAGGACCTATTTTATTTAACTTGTACCTTAACGACTTTTGCTCGGTTCTGCAATCTGAAAACTCGTGTTCAATCTGCTTTGCTGACGATACCGTACTTTGCTTCTCCGGTAACTCCTGGGAGTGTGTAATTAAAAATGCATCCGAAGGATTAATGGTCGCTAAAAACTGGTACGATAAAAACCTATTAACAGTTAATGAAGTTAAAACTAACTACATTTGCTTTGCCCCTACGCAAGCTGGTCTGCCAAAATTCAATGTAACTTTGAAATTACACTCGTGTGATCAGAGTTCGCGGCAATCCTGTGACTGCACTGTAATAGGCAGAGTTAAATCAATTAAATATTTAGGTGTAGAAGTGGATGATCATTTGAAATGGGACATTCATATCAATAACACTATAAATAAAATCAAGCAATTAGGTTATGTATTTTTAAACTTAAGAAACGTTATTGATCGTAAAACTATTATGTCCGTCTATTATGCTCTAACGCAATCTGTTTTACTTTATGGAATAGTAGCTTGGGGCAGCTGTGGTTTTACTCTATTAGAAAAATTGGAAAAGGCACAAAAACTAAATCTCAAAATTATTTTCAGGAAACCTAGACTATTCCGGACTGAAGAATTGTACAAAATTGCTAATGTATTAAGACCACGTCAACTCTTTATCTGGCAAACCATTACTAATTTTTCTAAACACATCAGTGAAATTCCCCAAAATCAATGCACACGATCATGTAGACGTGTCGAGTTTTACAAATATGTCATACCCTATAGAAACACCGCCTTCGGAAGACACCATGTCTCATCAATTGCACCGCGATTATATGTTAAACTACCTGAACATCTGAGAAACATAATTGATACTTTTATAGAACCTTTAAATATTAAATATGCCATGATTAGGCGATTAAATTTTGAGGCCAAGAGATATGTAAGGGAGATGCAGTACACCATTTTCCACAATATGTACCGTGACCTAATTTAATTTAATTTTGGTAATTAATATATTTCTATATAGGAAGTATATACTTACTTATTATTTTTCTTTTCTAAATAAAATATGCATGAGTTACTATATCGTTATTATTATAGGTAGGTAATATTTTTAACACGTTTTTATATACTTGTATTTATTGTTTTTTTTTTTAAATACATTATTAGAATTTACACTCCAGGTAACGACCACTCGCTCGCTTTTAAAAAGGTCTTTATAAAGTAAGTAACTAGTCCCGACACAGACCAAGGTCTACTGGGGCTGTTACTGACCACCATAGATTTTTGCAAACGCCTACCATTAATTTAGTTTTACTCATAGATTTATATAGTCAAGATAGGGTCTTGGGAACAAGCGGTACAAAATTTCCCCATACAAGAAAAATAGCGCCATCTGTGAAAAATCCCGTGAACTACGTTGTGTAGTACTTCGGTCGGTGCTAAATACACGGAACGGAAATAATATGGCGGGAAAAAACAAAACAAACTTTTTACTGTTTATATGTGATTTAGGCCTGGTTTTTCAAATTCATTAATTGTAATATAGTCAAAAACACTAATAAGAAATAACAATAATAATAATAAGTGAATATTGTTTCTTCAACTAAGAACATTCCTTTTTGTTGGTAAGTTTATTTGCATCCAATGTTGACAATATGACTGACAACGACTGACGTTTGTTGGTCCTAAACGTCAGATTTCGGACCAACGAATTGGGGACATGGTAACATACCGATGGGCTTGTACTTATATATAAGTAAATGGTTTTACTTAAGATGGTGTAAATCTAAAAATTGTATCTATGTGTTTATAAATAAATAAATAAATAAATAAATAAGCATAGAAGACCAACAATGAGTGCAAGCGAGAAACAAATCTCTTATGGTGATACTGCAAGATAGTAAAGGATAGCGAATCGAATGGCTCTGTAACCGATTTTGAATGACAGGGGGTCACTTTGAGCCACGCGAAAAACCAGCAATCCAGTTTTTTGTAAAAAATTGCATAAAAACTACATATTTATATAAAAATAAGGATACTTTTAATTATGACGGTGTGTAGTGTACTTGGATGTGGTGTTAATCACAAAAATAGTCCAGAGAAATGTACATTTCACGGGTAAATTCCTAGGACGTTATTACTTTTGAACTATATGTTCTTTTGCTTAAAATAACTTATATTTCATGTTTAAAATATAGAATAGCTTCTTCTGATTCGTATTTTGCATTGAAATAAGTTAAGTAGTTGATAATGTTCTGAATTTTAGTGTTATATTTTTCATCAATATAGCTCACATTTACGCTAGGGCTTGACTCAAATTTATCGATACCTATTTCCTTTATGTTTATAATACGAGCTCACAGACGCATTGTTACGCGTCGCGTACTGAAATACTTGATTTACCATTTTCGTCTTGAAATAAACAGAAGTAGGTTAGTCCTAACTTTGTTTTGCCATTTTGTTCAACAGTTTCCAAAGGATTCGAATATAAAAAGAAAATTGATAAGGGTGATTGGACGAGTTGGAATTCTAAAAAATACTCTCAAGTTTGTAGCAAACATTTTCTAGATGTAGGTATATAAAAGAAAATGTCGACTAAATACAACTTTATTAAAAGGAGCTAACAGATTCGGCAGCTTGGAATCGGGGTCGACTAATTTAGTTCTGATACCAATTTAAAAAAAAAAACAGCGCCGGCAGCCATTTCAGCAACCGGCGCTTTCCGATTCCTTCCTTAAAACTGACTATTTAAAAATTCTTGTTTATAAAGTAGAAAATCGCAAAATGTCACAACCACAGACAGTATTTGAACCTGCGTCTTCTCCGTAAGTACCGGAGACGTTTTACCTACTAGGCTAAAATGTGGTTCTGTGATATGGTAATCACATATCATCACGTAGTTCCCTTCCTCAACAGAATCACGTAGGAAACGTAGTGTGACATCATGTAGACGCACGTATAAGTTAGTATATAAGATCAATTAGATTAGTAATAAAGGGGGAACTTAAGCAGAGTACACTTGAGGGTTTCATTTAACTATCGAACAATATCTCATGGCGACCGTGACAGCCTTCCACTAATATTCGCCGTCGAACAATATCTCATGGCGACCGTAGTGGATAGAGCAGCGTCTTAGTGAAGTCTTCGAAGTCGGTCATCGGGAAAAGCGCCGCATCGTGGCCACCGATTTACGGGCCTTGTAAGAAGATGGCTCCAGATCGAGGTCCGTTGTAAGGCATCCAATCCATGCTGCTTTCTGGACTATGTTACCGGATGCTGCGTGTTAACGTACGACGGGTAAGATGGCAATTTCACGCAACGACGAGATGGCAAGAGGGATGTTCGCCACCTCAAACATAGACGGTGAGTGCGAAGTGCAGGGCGGCAGCGCAATGGTTATCAAGAGCTGTCGGCGGGGAGCGACAGGATGGCAAGTGCAAGGTGCAGGTCCTATCTGCATGAGTGAAGAGCACGAAGAGCCTTCTGGACAGCAACAAGTTCAACCCCGGAGGAAGCGTTTGGAAGATAGCAGTCCTCAATTTTGGGTATTATTAATTTGTTTATTTTACATAACATAAATACCTAGTTGGTTGTTTTTTTAGTCATAATAATCTATCTTTTGTTTTGAGTGGTTAATTTTTTTTAGTTATAGTTATCTTTTAAGAATGCTAAGTTCTATTAATCAATTTCAGGTTATTTTTATTCACACAGGTATATTAAAATTAAGTAGGTGTTAACAAGATCTTGGCTCAGCAATACCTGGTTTTCAGCATTCATGTATTGTAGTTCAAATAACATTAGAAAGGTTATCAAATTAATAGCGTCTATATATTAAAACGAATAAAAGATGCTGAAGATACGAACGGAAATATCAATTTTTTTTTTAACAATAACTGTCATAAAATTTTAAACAATATCTTCATTAAAGAAAAATTCACCACACAAGTTCTTAAATGTTTAGTAAAAATTAGAATGCATATAACCAGTTAATGGAAGTAAACAAACGAAGTGTTAAATAGCGCGCGCGTTTCATGCGTTGCGTTTTGGTTTCGTTTTAGTTTTGGTTTCGTTTCGATTTCTTTTCGTTTTGCATTTCAACGTGATTACGTCACGCGCAAGCATGCCTGAAGCGTAATCATGCTTAGAATCAACGATATTGTACATTGTTCACGAAATATTTTACGCTATAATATGCTGGTTGTTGAGGTATTTTTATTAATTAATAATTAAGGGTTTTGTTCGGGGTGTTTACGATTATGTTATATTAGGATAATGATTTACTAATATTAAGCTATTTGTGACGCTGCGGGTAAAATAATAAGGAAATACTAATAAAATAACAGAGTTCTAGATATCGCAGTGGAGTTGTAATCAAATGTTACAACTAATTATTACATCATAACTTGATTGACTTTGAATTATTGTTTTGCAAACTGTGCAGATTCTAGCACATCGTGGAATGTGTCTATATTTCAGTAGTTTTAAATGCTGACGTACAATTTGTTGTTTTGTATTATGCACTGCACGTGATGCGAGTGTATTTGTTTTTCAAATTTAGATCAAATTGATAATACATTCATACGGACGGGCAGACGTGATGATATGTTTGAATTTTTTTTGTGGAGTATTCCTATTCCGAGAGAATATTTAAAAATATGGTAGCAGAGATGTGTCATCTCATGCATTCTGTCTGTTTTCAAGTTACGAATAGTGGAATTAAATATGTTGTTCAGTATGGGTCTACGCTATTTCCCATTTACAAAAAGTATTTTAGAATGGAAGTATATTTGAACAGAATATCGATGAAACGATTTTGGTAGTGTTTCTTGATAACGTCTCAAAATCTCACGGACGAGTATAGTTAGGAGAAGATAGGCGATAGAGTGGTTGCGTATTAAAAATCATTTTGGATGGATGTTATGTTAATTCAACTTGGTACGGCAACTTACTGATATTGCAGCCAGATGGTCCTTGTAAGTGCAAGTTGAAATAGGATTGGGATAGAAAGGAAAGTCTATTTTTCTAGGAAAAATATAAACGTTGGAAAATCTTATGTTAATAATGTATCGTAATACGATTGGATTGATCACCCAAGAGTTGATGTGTTATTAGCTGAATGATTAGTTTGAGCATAATAGTTAGGAAGGAATGATTAGGATAAGTAAGCATTATTTAATGCAATATGTGACAAACCCATTGTCTACAAAGTAGCGATAGGGGGAAAAGGCACGATAAGGTTTCAGATCCTTCATTTTGAAGATGTTGGAGACATCCAGTTAGATGTCTTAAAATATGACCTTATACTATTTATGTTATAATGAAGTTCAGTGGAACTCAGTATTATGTCGCGACAGGTCGGTAGAAAGTGCCAAAATATTGTGCTACCGATTATGGTAATTACGGGCTGGCCAACCCGGGAAATTAGTTATATGGGAATGACTAGTATCTGAAGTTCTGAAGGCGCGCCGAGACGCAGCAGGCCTAGGTAGTTAGTTACAGACCATTATAAAATGTCTATGAGTCTGACTAAGCGCGAAATGCGTTATTAAAAGGTAATGAATGACCTTAACCGGTAATGAGGAAAAATAAGAATATGATAACTCATGCATTTCATGTAGTGTGGTAAAGGGTAAACATAAATGCTATGTTCTGATCACGAATTTTCTAAGTGAATATTATGTTTTGAATAGAGTTTTTTCCCTGAAAGTCTGATACGTAATTTTTTTTTTTTATAATTGGATAAAATATTATAATGTTATATTACACAATGGTATGAATATGAGTATCAAGAATAATGTTTTTAATTAAATTTTCTAGTATGACCGTTCGTTACATCATCGGTTAACTATAACAAATTATTGAAATAATACTTTGACTATACATAACGCATATAGCCAACAATTGTTAAAATATAGCGTCATGAATTTATAGAAATATTATTTTTCAGTATACAGATTGGTTTTTTTTAGTTCCAATAAATTCATGATATTATTTTGTATAGTAATTAGCTTACTGGATTTATTTAGTAATAATAAGATTTAGTTTGTTTGGAATTGACTTGATTCACTTGACCATAATATTTTTAAGATTGTCATTAATGTTAAAGATACGGGTTTTTTATTTTCTTCCAAGTTAAATAAAGATGAATGTAGAAAAGTGGGAATACTTAATGAAAACAATATTATGTTGTGATTTGCTTAATTTTTCTTTAAAAAAAAATATCCATATTAAAGGAAATTGTATACTTACAGTAGTTACAGAAGTCAAATTTAATAAGTATTATAAAGTATAGCAGTTCAATTTTGAATGGTTGAGAGCGCATAAATGCGTTGGGTACGTAATTTAAGTTATAAATTTTTGGATTGTATCATGATGTTTAAGTTATATTTAGTATATTTCTTGTTTATGATTGTAAAGTTATCGAAATTTAGATTAATGTAACAGTAGATTTAATGTTTTATAAAAAGTTTGTCCCTAGGATTCTCTTTTCAGGGGAGGGAAGCCTATCCTTTTCAGGGGAGGTGTGATATGGTAATCACATATCATCACGTAGTTCCCTTCCTCAACAGAATCACGTAGGAAACGTAGTGTGACGTCATGTAGACGCACGTATAAGTTAGTATATAAGATCAATTAGATTAGTAATAAAGGGGGAACTTAAGCAGAGTACACTTGAGGGTTTCATTTAACTATCGAACTATATCTCAGTTCTGTTCTGTCTGATGTTGTGAAATATGCGTCTTCAATACGCATTCCAACGTTGCGTTGCGTTTGTGGTTGTGAAATTTAGCGATTTTCTGCTTTGTACAATTATCAGCCATTAACGTCTTCCGTGGTCTAGTGGTTAGAGCGCTCGACTCTCGATCCGGAGTCCGCAGGTTCTGTGTTTGATTCCCGGTGGGGACTCTGTCAGACAAAAATCCCTTCGTGCGACTTCCCCAGTTTGGTTAGGACATTGCAGGATGAATCACCTGATAGTCCGATAATTTGGATGATTCCGTGCTTCGGAAGGCACGTTAAGCCGTTGGTCCCGACTGCTACCTATGGATGTAGTCGTTAAAGAGCCATATGTCAGAGGCCTTTTGGCGGCCTCAAATGATATATTTTGACATTTGCTCTATACATTAAAAATAAAAAAATACATTTGGCCTAAGATCTCATGCTGGTTGCACTGGTCGTGCAGTGATGAAGATAAAAAAATGAGGTTTGAATGAACAAAGAAACATAAATTACATTTCCACCGACTTTTTTGGGTTGGTACCTAGAAAAGGAACTTTCTGTAATCGTAAACGGTAGTTGCATATAATATAGCCATAGCCGTCACGCAATATTTCGTCAGTGAATATAAATCTCATACATTTTTATTCTGTACTACTGGCATTTACGATAGTAGAATTCCACTTACCAACGGCCCCAGGCGGAGAAATGGAGGATTATCGACACTACTACCTACTACCAGTGAAGCACTGCGATTGCTGACAGCGACGCTACCGCCTGAACAGACAAGTCAATGTCGCCAGGGTACACGAATATCGAACCCAAAATGTACATCACTATCTAACGCACACATTGACAAATCAAAATTGGTTACGCGTTTTCGGGCTCTTTGTTTATCTTTATACGTTAGTATTATATAGTCTAAGGTTTATCTATAGGCAGTAAGCTGCCGTTATTCATAATCTTAAACGCCCCATACAAAGCCCTGCCTGCAGGGCCCTGCTTGCAGTGCGCACTCAAAGATCCGTAGTGTAAAGCTATCCTGATGTCAGGGTGATTAATCACTGTTTGTTTTGGAACGCGACCCACAAATCCACAAATAAAAAGTCCAAAAAGTCTAACAGCTGACGAAAAGGTTGAAGTTTTTCGGCGCATATGTTCAAAACAATCCGTTTTATTATGGTTTTATTCCAAAAAATCTGCCATTGTAGCTTTACCATCTTGCTAGCCTTATAAGTTTCCGCACAATGTTATAAAATAGTAACTTATGAAGTGTAAATAAAATCTGTCCTATAGCTTTCTGTACATCTGTCTTCACATAATAGTTCATATATCCTCAGACCAACTAAATACTAATCTTATCTAATAAGCTACCTATATTAACTGCGATAAAAACTTATTTATAAATTCACAAAACAGCGAAGCACTTTTTCCTTATCACATCCATCACACACGCAACATGGCAGCAATAATTCCAGCAGTGACAAAACTTTCAAATAGAATTATTAGGATTCTAGGATGTAATCCAGGTGCTATGACGCTGCAGGGTACGAATACTTATCTCATAGGAACTGGAAAAAAGTGAGTATTATATTGTTCCATTAAATGCTGTCTTTTTTAATCTTCCTTTCTTTTAGAGAATCAATATTTTAAATATTATTATTCGAGACAATGGGCACTTGGGGTCCATCTACCAAAGATTTCATTAAGGATCTCTCGGAGCGTCTTAATGAGACATCTGGTGACCGAAGGGCTGGCAGCTTTTTTGCTCAAAGGTTGAGTCTTGCCATACAAAGGGGCAATGCTGCAAGCCTTTTGGGAACTATCCCTTGTGGGGGACATCCCTTGGAGAAATTTTTAGTTTATAAGGTTTATTTTTAAAACTTAAAAAATATATATTTTGAATTGGTAAGTAGTAATCCCAAAGATTCCCCTACAAAAAATATAAATACAAAACCTCTTTTTATTATAGTTACTTATTTTAAGATATGATTTCTGCCTGAAGACAACATTTACGATCATATATTTTTTTCTATGTTCCAGTCGTATACTCCTCGACACAGGTGATAAGGATGTGAAAGAATATCAGGATCATCTATCTGATGTAGTTCAGGTAGAATCGGTGAATATTGAGCACATAGTCATCACGCACTGGCATCATGACCATATCGGAGGTGTAGAGAACCTGTATGGAAGTATTGCCAGTATGTACTTGAATACTATCTACTAATATCTTTTTGTTTGAGAAGTAGGTATGGGATTCCAAGTAGTTCCAAGTTCATATAGACTGTGCTAAAGAAAAAGAAGTACAGATTTTAGCACACTGAGTAATTTTTTTGTAAAATAGTGAATGTTTTTCACATTTGACATTTGGTATAATGTTCAGGTTTTTTTTAAAGAGGAACTTCTATAATTCTGAAGTTTATACAACCTGAATTTATCCAAGCTGCGAGTGAATAGGTTTCTTCTGGGTTGGCCTTATTACTGTTGTCAGGGCAGTTTGAGGTCAAGAGCGAACCAATTTATTATAAAAAAAACCTGTACCTGTAAAATATTATTGTTGACGTTTGAAGCTCTTATTTTAAACTATCCCATATGAGAGTGCCAAAAATCCAATAATTTTGCTTGTGAACATAGTCCTATCAGAAGAACAACTTTAATTATAAAAATCTTGACTTGCAGTTTTGTTCCAACTCAACACAGATTGTCAGTATTTTATTGAGCATTTTTTTTTTCGTATTTATATAGGGGAGCCAAAAATATGGAAGCATAAGAGAAGTTCTGATGATGCTGAAGACAACCAGCTTCCCTCTTCCATACCGTTGCACTGGCTGACAGATGGACAGGAGCTAAAGGTTTGGAAACATAGTGGTTATTAAAATACAAGCTCTTTGGTATATCTCCGCAAGGCTGTCAGGTTTTTACTCTTCTCATGAAACTTAAAATTAAAAAATAAATAAATTGTTGCTTACTATTTGTTTATAAATATGTAATCGTTCTTGAAAACGGCTCTATTTCAATTAAATTTAGTGTGCATGTCAGAATTTGGTCGGACATCCAATATCATGCAATAATAATCTTTCTACTGTAAAAAATGACCCACAATGTTCAGTAGAAATATAATTATTGCACAATATTAGATGTCCGACAAAAGTGATTAATTTTCAAGTATTTGTTTTCTCCTGAAGATGCTAAATAGTTAGCGAAACCGATCGAGAGAAATAAAAATCGTAGACCAATGTAGAAGTGTTTTGATACAAAAAGAAAAAGAAAATAGTATGTTCTAATTAAAGACAAGGTTAAAAGTACGCTAAACCGACGAGCATGTATTAAAGGTCTGATGAAAGTAAATGAAGCGAGGGAAGTATGTCAAGATCGTAGCAGGTGGAGTGGAGGCCTGTGGTATCTGCCTACCCCGACGGCAAAGAGGCGTGATATGTATGTAGGTTATGATGATCTGATTTTCTTCACCCCAGGTCGAAGGCGCAACAGTAAAAGTTCACCACACACCAGGCCACACGACTGACCACATAGTTCTAACTCTTCAGGAGGAGAATGTATTGTTTAGTGGAGACTGCATACTGGGTGAAGGCACGGCTGTATTCGAAGACTTGTACACTTATATGAAGAGCTTGCAACAGATTTTAGAATTGAAGCCTCAAACAATCTACCCTGGGCATGGGAATGTTGTTGAAGTAAGTTTTTAACAGTTCTTTTGGAGTCGATCCTGTGTGGTCTAAAATTTGACAGGTCTAAGTGGTGTTTTTTTTTTGGGTTAACAAAGACAGCACCACTTTTAGCAGCCACTCACCTTACTTTAAATGCTTAGGTGGTTTATTCAGAAATGATATGTGAAAGGGTAATAAATAAAACGTAAACATTGTGAGAGAACAGACTAACAGTAGGTATGCATCGCGATCAAATTCAGTAGGTACACCTATCAGCAAGTCAGTAGAAACGTTTTGGACTTAATGGCATGGTAATAGAGTTGCAATTGTTTACGTTCGAGCGTCCTACCTAACAGAAGATGTCAAGAGTATTTAAATGGCGACTCAGGGACTTAACTAGTTCATGAGTTGGCTGGTATGAATGAAGGAACAAAAGAATTACCACAAAATGCTATTGGTGATTTCTTTTCTTCCTTTCTTGACAGTGAACCCGCCCTGAACTGTGTGTAATCCTAAATAAGCAAAACCCTCGGGGGGGGTAGTTCTACCCGTGTAACTGAACAACTTTTGGACATTAAAATAAAATAAAAAACGGATTCTCCATACAAATTGACCGGATCAGATTATGATTTCGTATGAAGACTCATTTTTTTTTTCGTAAATTTGTGGAACAAAATTTGTTCATTTACATGGGTGGAACAACCACCCAAGAGGTTTTGCGTATTTAGAATTAGGTACACGTTGTTGTATAGACAGTAATTATAAATAAGGGAGACTTAAATAGGATCGCCATTTATAATTCTTTTAAATTACTGCGTTATAATTTCAAGTTTAAATTTTTTATCCAACGAAATCTTACTTTCAGGACCCAATAGAAAAGATAGAATTCTACATAGCCCATAGAAACCAAAGAGAGGAACAAATCTTGAAAGTGTTGCAAGAAAACGCCGAAAAACAACTGACAGAGATGGACCTAGTCAAAATTATTTACACAGAAACTCCTGAACACTTATGGCCAGCCGCTGCTTATAATGTGAACCATCATTTGACCAAATTAACAAAGGAGAAGAAGATCAAACAAATCAAAGTTGAAAGCGAAAACCGGTGGCAGTACAATGCAGTAATTTTTAACTCGAGCCTATGATAGTGAATTGTTTAAAGACAGACTTATATTGTATAGTATTTCGACCCACGTGCTGAAATCCCGTGACACTTCCAACACTTGAACATCTCTGGGTGATACAATGTTACTTACTTATTTTTTCTTTTAGAATAGTAAAAAATTATGTTACAAATATAAAATAGTGTTTGATTATTAATTTTCATGTAATGTAAATATTTCAATTTTTACAGTAGAAGTGATATTTTATCAACCGGTGTTATTCAAGACAGCCCTGAGAATCGGAACTAAAGTGGCAGTGGGCAGAGCACATCGCAAGAAGAACCTATGGCCGATGGGGCGTAAGGCCGGTATTTCACTGGGACACCATCGTGGCGTGACTGGTTGCGCTACTGGTGTCCGTAACTAGACACCAGAGTCGCTACACCCTGCGGCCACAGTGAGAGTGGTAGCGCGACCAGCAGCCGAGCTCGTCGGTGGCGTTGGCAGGTGGACCGACCAGCTGGTGGCGGTCGCGGGAAGCCGCTGGATGCGAGCAGCGCAGGACCGGACGTCATGGAGATATTTAGGGGAGGCCTATGTCCAGCAGTGGACGTCTATCGGCTGATATGATGATGATATTCAAAAATTGGATCCTAGATAATTACTTCACAAATGTAAACCCTTTTTAATCGAGTACAGCGGTTACTCAGCTGAATTGAAACACTAGATCAATGTAAATCTTTACACAAACTTAACACGTTTGAATCAGCCTTTAACATTTTGAAGGATGGGTGAGATAGCAAATCGCGAGTTGCACGTTTTTTTTTTCATTTCCTGAAAATTTTTACATGCTGAAAGTTGTTCAGTTACGTTGACATATCATGCCCTTACAGTTTTCAAAAGGCTGTCCCTTAAACTCTGTATATTTATTCATATTGGGAGACCCTCCTTATTTTCTTAGAAACTTTTTCTGCACAAGGTTAGTAGAAATCAGATAGTACTATTTTTGTAGGCGAGAGTGAAGTAATAATAGTGATAATAATAAAAACAAAGTTGCACTTCTTAAATCTAATTATATTCAAAAATTATAAATAAAACATTATAAATTATAGCTATTTATACATATTATTTCTGAGACAATCAAAATACCTAATAATTAAGAATTACTTGTGAGCATATATCAACAATTGAATCAGTTCAGTATAACGAATTTATTTCATTTTTTTGTAAAAATAAATTATAGCAAAATTAAGAACGTATAATTTTATGTATTTAATACTTTAATTTGAATGGACACGGGGCTAAATGAAATCTAATAACCATTCTAAGGCCACTGAATAGGCTAGAAGTGCTTTCCGTGGCACGGAAACCCTGTGGTTGTTGGGCTACTAGGTAGGAGTCACATATCCTGATTATTACTTTTTTTTATTTCATTAGTTTTGCTCCCTGAGCTCAGCGATGCAACGAAAACAAGCGGAAACCTTGATAAAAGTTTGCGAATAAATTGTCAAACATTTTCGGACAATTCATATAAACAAAAAGAAGAAGTATATACAATACATGCAATCTGTAAAGTAAATTGCGCAAAACTTCTCGGGTGGAAGGAAATTTTGAAAATTTCATATAAAAATCCTTTATACAAATCGATCAGCTGACTAAGTCAAAAGCAAATTAATTTTTTCGAATTCACAAAAGTTGTAAAACAAAAGTTGTTATGTTTCATGTTCAGAGGTACCATCCGAGAGGTTTTGCGCAATTTACTTAACATCCTGTATAAGACGCGCCTGAGTTGATCTTTTAAAAAAATATAGAACGTAATTCTAAATACGTAAAACCTTTCGGGGGATAACTTTTGGAAACAAAAAATATATATATATTTTCCATACAAATTGAAAGGATCATTGTATGGAGACTCGTTTTTTTAATTTTAATTTCCAAAAGTTGTTCAGTTACATGGGTGGAAATACCACCCGAGAGGTATTGCGTATTTAGAATTACACGTTGTTTAATAGTCTACAGAATATAGCTCATTCAAAATCATATCTCAGCTGAATATTATAACAAGGAGTGTTGATAGAATTTCTGTAAAATTAATTATCTATCCCTTATAGATAAATAAAAATAATTTCTCAGTTACAAGTAAAACTTAGCTATAATGAGGTTGTTTAATGGTTGGTACAATGCCGAATAAGCAACTATACATTTTGTAATAGATTAAAAAATAAAAATGGAGTGCTAAAATTTGAATTTATATCTTTGAAGATGCCAATGTGAGAGCAGGACAGAGCGATGCGTAAGATATTGGAGGGACAGAGACACATGAATCGCTCCGTCACACCCACGCATAGCTGTCCTGTTAATGGAATAAGCGAAACCCTCATACACCCCAACTGATATTTATTAAAATAAATCCATACCCGTAATTTTTTTAAATCTAGATATTGTAATTTTAAAGTTTCATCATTGTTCTAGTTTCATTTCTGTTTTAGTCCGCGCACACCGCGCACGCCACGCCCACTTTCCCCGCCGCCAGCGGGCGTATCCACAGAAATGTTTAAAATAGAAGCGGCAAAAATTTAAATAAAAAAAAAATACCCCTTTCAAAAACCCGTGAAATTGATTCTACTCTCGATTCTGAACAAACTATTTTCCCAGTTTCGCTTATTCCGTTAACACGTTGTATAATTTCGATTGTAGGATCTGGTGGCAATGAGAAGAAATCCTTCAGGACTTTTCATTGTACAGTTGCATTATGGCCTTTTTTTACAAAACTTTATTGTAAATTAAGTTAGCGAGTCATGTAATTAGTTGTGTACCTTAGATATAGCATGGGCGAATAATAAGAGAGACGACACTATTAAAACTCGTCATCTGGAAAAGTACAAAAATAGAGGGCGCCGTCTCGTAACCTTTCTTTATAATTATTGTCTACTCTATGGGCTTACTCTTGACCTCGATCTAGTTCTAAGGATAGAGATGAGGTCGACGATGGGACGAGCTTGCCCAGAAGAAGCCTATTCACTTGCGACTTTAATAGATTCAGGTTATACGAGTATGAACTCGGGAACACAGACGCAAGCAGAGATTTAGCCGTGCGCATTATAAAATGTTTCAAAAACTCTGCCTGCGTCTGTGTTCCCGAGTTCATATAACCCGAATCTATTCAAGTCGCGAGTGAATAGGTTTCTTCTGGGCAAGGTCGTCACATCGTCGACTCATCTCTAGATCATGACTAGATCGAGGTCAAGAGTAAGCCCATTTCCAATAAAAAAAGTCGTATAACAAAAGTTGTTAATTTTGACTTCACCAATAAGTGGGCAAACGGCTGTCAGGTAAAAAAAAAAACCTTGTATAGGATTCTAACCAGGTTATGCAACAACGCTCACTCACACCTGCTCGGAGCAAAAACCAGGGCTACATGTTAAAACCAGGTTTAAACCGGTCCAAAACCAGGTTTTTTTATATCGAAACTCATCATAAAATCCCATAATACGTCCACTACAGGACAGGGAGCTCCCTCCAGAAGTCCATCTTTTGCTGGAACAATGTGGAGGGGAAGTACCTTAGTCACCACGCTTGTTAGCGTTACGGCTGTCACCAAGGACCGCGGCTGTTGGTGACCGCAGTATGTAAGATGTAGGATACACGGAAGGATGCTGCTGCCCATCCTCCGCTTTATAAACCCTTAGTCGCCTCTTACGACACCCTCGGGTAGAGATAGGTTGGTACTATTCTTTGCCGGCACCATACGGTACTAACTATAACGCTATTTTGTTAATGTATGGAGTCGCCACCCAAGTTTGAAATTTAACCAGGTTAACAAGCCTCGTTTGTCCTCTTTTATAATCCGTCCATGACCACCAGTTGCAAAAAGCATCTTTAAAGTTAAAGCTCCTTTAAGTCTAATGCTGTCTCTTTCTATTTTGCTGACAATGAAATGTGAAAGCAATAGATTTAAAGGATAACTATTTTATCACTAAACGACTCGTGAGTGTTACACATAATTATTTATATGAACGGATAATTATTAAAACGTGAGTTTATACATACATACATACATAACATCACGCCTCTTTCCCGTTGGGGTAGGCAGAGACCACAGTCCTCCACCTGCTACGATCTTGACATACTTCCCTTGCTTCCTGTACTTTCATCAATCCTTTCATACATGCTCGTCGGTTTAGGGTACTTTTAACCTGGCCTTTATTCAGAACGTCCTGAATTTGGAAATTATCCGTTAATATAACTAATTAGATTTAAAGGAGCTTTAACTTTAAAGATGCTTTGTGCAACTGGTTGGTCTACAATTAAAGATAATGTTGTGTTGTGGTTGTGTGTTGTTACCGGCACACGCGCTTGGGCGGCGGCATGATGTCCGAGTCGTCGTGGAAGCGGTGGTTGTCGATGAAGTCGAACAGACGCTCCTTCGTCACCGGGTCGCGTATACTGTCGCACACCGCTACCAAAACAAAATACGGGTGTCAGGGACGGTGTACCCAAAACTGTAAGGGCGTACTCACTCAAAGAAACTATAGTTAGTTCGTCTTAAGAATGCTGTGACGCGTCGCTTTCCGCCGCTGGAGGCCAAGCCCCGTAACGAATCAGGTCGCTTAAAATTATTAAGTCTAATGCACACTGACTAACTAAAGGTAAAATATCGAAAGAAGCGGTTGTTTCCTTTGTGTTACCCAAAAAACTAAAAAAAAGTATTTTTTCTTGCATTTTAATTCCATTGTGAATACATATTTACCCTGCATTTGCATAAATGATTTACCCCGTGAATTTTTATTGGTTGCGCTCCGAAGCCCAGTGATTCTACTCATTACAACAAGCAAATATATTTTTTTTTACTCAAAAACAATTTATCGACTCCATACTGTTAACGTGTCCAACTGTGTTAACGTGATCGACCCATTTTTTATGAAAAGGCAAAAACTTTTATCAAGTTATCTTTGGAGTATTTATTTTCTTTGGGAGAGTTGTTTGTTATTATGAGTAGAATTACTGGGCTTCGGCAGCGCAACCAATGAAAGCTGTATTGTATAACTCACCGGTAGCAGTAGTGTAGCTATTAGGATATGATTTGTCAGTCCGCTCCCTCATAAACACCCACTGGTTGTTCTCAAACTTGCACTCTACGATTTTGTTGTTGAGGTGTTTGATGTCTTTAGTCACTTTCATCACCGCGAACGGCCGGTCCAGCTGACCTACGTAAAGGTGGCCTACTTTCGTTGGAAGGATGCTGTAAAAAATACAAAAAGATTCTTGTTTGACGCGGCAAGCATGGACGTATTATGCTTTCGTTGGGGGTCATTTCGTAAACGGGAGTTTATACGCCATCTGGCAGCAATCATTGGTACAAAATAACTCTGGCTATGACCGTTAATGCGCAGAACTCAAAAAATTTATCGCGAGAGTGAGTGCGGCAGGTGGGGGGAGGCGAGCGAATCGTTCATTGGCTCTCCGCCTGTCACCCCACCCATGCGCAGAAAAAAAACCGCCAGAGCCAAACTTATCCTACGCACGCTAGTCTGCCTCCCTTTTCTATTAAAAAAATTAAGGAAAAGTTCATACGTGGCAGAAAGATGGCGCTGCTACCAGATTGTGTCATTATCTAATTTAATTTATAATCGAGCATCTCTAGCTCTTAAATAATAATAATAAGAAAGAATTTCAATGAAGGCAACAAACCCAATTGCCCGATTATTCTCTTATACCTAAAAAGCCGTATCCACGTAAAATTTTCGGCCTTATCAAAGATACAGCCATCCATGGTATTTTCGATACTGGGTTATTGGACTACTGGCCAAATTTTAGTATATTAATCAGAATATACGGGTTGAAACAAAATGGGTATACATACCCAAAAGGATGTGAATCTGTCCATGAAACTGAACAACTTTCCACAAGGAACAGGGTACCTTTACCCTAAACCGACGAGCATGTATGAAAGGATTGATGAAAGTACAGGAAGCAAGGGAAGTATGTCAAGATCGTAGCAGGTGGAGGACTGTGGTCTCTGCCTACCCCGACGGGAAAGAGGCGTGATGTTATGTTATGTTTTTATAATTGCACGCGCACGCACACGAAATTCATTTATCTCGTTCACACCTGCGAAATTACCATTTAATTGTCTCGCCACAAGCCGCTTGATGCCGGATTATGTCTTCCCATAGTTGGCGAAACGAGGACAGAGACAAAACGCAAATAATTTGAAACGACTGAAAGGGACGGCCTACGCCCTGTACTATGGAATCATAAGCCGACGATTCCAGGCTTTCCTGTGCTGTAAAAACATTTTTAGGCGTTTGTCGTAGGCTGGGCCAGGCGATTCAAAAATTTTTTGCTGTGAATATTATCGCAGGCAAAATAAAAACCATCTTATTCAATAGGAGTAAACTATGTCTTTATGTGTATTGATTTCGTTTTACTTTGATATATCTAGGTTTAAAAAGGGAAGCCGGTAGGAATCGTGTTATATGGACGCTTCGCCACTGTTATGTATGTACGAGTATGTATGATATACTAAAATTCGAAAATACCCTGGATGGCGTATCCTTGATAAGGCCGTAAGTTTTAAGTGGACACAGCTCTGGGGAAAGTTGTTCAGTTTCATGGGCAGAATGTCATCCTTCAGGGTTGAAATCTTTCTGTTACACCTTGCAGAACAACTTTCCCAAACAGAGATTGGTTGAAAAACGAAAAATATTTTGGTCGTTCCGAAAAAGACTACATTATTGCCGGAGCAAGGTTTGAATGGAAAGGCAAAAAATGTCTTGTTTTTATAGCCATGTTGCTGTAGGAAAGTTTTTCAGATTTGGGTTCTAGCTAACATGCAAAATTTTGGCTAGAGGTAAAAAAATAACCCGATATTTTACACAACGCCAAATCCAAGGCGGTCCCAAAAAATAGGATTTTAAAGCCATTTTAAAGTCAAAATTTTAATAAGCCAGTCGACATCATAAAGGATCAAAATGTTACATACCCTTGCCCTCCTTCGGTTACGATTTTCAGCTTAAAATCTACACTGTTCATATGGCTAGGCTTCCACTTTAGTACGTCGTCACATCTGCCAGCTACGTAAGGCTGAAATAAAAAAAAACTTACTTAGTGCGGATTTCGGGGATTTCGTCTCGGAGTAATGCGCAGTACAAAGTAAAATATGTCTAATTTGCCGCGTTTTTATTTATTAAAGCATAAAATTAAATAGCTTAAAATCTTATAATATCTGGCTTACGCATGTAGGGAAAATTTGACGAAATGGGGCTTCTCGGAAGCAGGGCAACTTTCTGTTGGCAGATATGCAGCCCTGGAGATCCAGGGCTGCATACAAGCGAATCAAAAGTCCGTCGAATCGGCACTTACATGGCCGGTCGATTTACCGGATAAGACCGGGACCAGTTGCAGATTCTAGTTTCAAAGGCCAGGATTATTTTTTTGGACGTAACGCCAGAGAAGTAAACTGGCTACAATAGATCTTTACAGGTCCCAGTACCTGTTGGGTTGGGAGCTTAAAACCCAAAAAATCTTATATCTGACTCTTTCACTCTCACTCGGCGCTATGCCCATGATGACTCACACACTAACAATGGTAGTTTTAAGAATGTAGGTAGCGAAATCAGTCCGCTAAAGGGAGTTGCGTGGTTGTGATCTGAGCCTCTGTAGTAGTATATAGTAAGTAACAGGCACAATAGAGTACCTACTTGCGGGAGGGAAGGTGGCGGCCCTAGAGCGACGGGGACTATAAATCTGCACTGCTTACTCCAATTATGTAACCACTCCGCCCGTGCCGTTCCACTATCGTAGGATAGTAACCTACGTGGGCAAACGGGCAGGTGGGCCACCCGGTGGTAAGTGGTCGCCACCGCCCATAACTGAAATCAAAGATGGTATGTCTCATGTGCCGGTAATTTCACTGGCTCCCTTACCCTTCAAACCGAAACACAGCAACTAATTTACGGCAGAAAAAGACAAAGGGGGTGGTACTTCCCCAGACGGACTTTGCACAAAAGCCTGTTATGAGCTATGCCTGTAAAAGGAAAATAAATTGTACCTCTTTGGACGGTTGAAAGATGAGTCCGTCAGGTTCATGAGATAGTGTCTTGGCGAACTTCTCCGCTAGCAGCTGATGCGCCATCGGGAGCTCCCAGAACTGTTTTAACCGCACGCTGAACGGTTCTCGCTCCTTCTTTATTATGCCCTCTTTCATTGCTTGATGTCTGTTGATACCAAAGAAATTTCAAGGAGGTTTTTGTTCTGAGGTTGATACAATCAAATGTTTTTTTTTTAATCATCGTCGGCGTGTGATATCAATAGTTGCATCATCATGGTATAAATTTTATAAAAATCGCTTCAGCAAAATCGTTTATAGATAGGCAGAGTAGTTTGAGATCCAACGAGGCGGACCATACCCAAAACCTGCTGGGATGAAACTTTGCCTAATTCAAGTAAATACACATTCTGTTAAATTTTCAACTAACTACTTATGTCAGTTCAAAAGATACAACTTTTAATTTAGTAAACGACATATTTTTGACTTCATGCCCCACGGTGCGCTTTTTTTTATTTACCAAAATAGTATGATATTTGTATAATTTCTGTTTTATTATGGTTATCCATCATAACCCAAGTACGAGTATATTACTGAATTGGCGTAAAAAGAGACATTGCCTAATAGAAAGTGTATTCGGTCTGAATGAAGGTTTAATAGACTAGTAGCTCACTTAGGGTTGACAATAGACTAGTGACTCACCTAGGATTGACAATAGAATAGTAGCTCACCTAGGGTTGACAATAGACTAGTGACTTACCTAGGATTAACAATAGAATAGTAGCTCATTTAGGGTTGCCAATAGACTAGTGAGTCACCTAGGATTGACAATAGAATAGTAGCTCACCTAGGGTTGACAATAGGCTAGTGACTTACCTAGGATTAACAATAGAATAGTAGCTCACTTAGGGTTGACAATAGACTAGTGACTCACCTAGGATTGACAATAGAATAGTAGCTCACCTAGGGTTGACAATAGACTAGTGACTTACCTAGGATTGACAATAGAATAGTAGCTCACCTAGGGTTGACAATAGACTTACCTAGGATTAACAATATAATAGTAGCTCACTTAGGGTTGACAATAGACTAGTGACTCACCTAGGCTAGGATTGACAATAGAATAGTAGCTCACCTAGGGTTGACAATTTCGTTCTCGATGCAGTTGAGTCGCACGGGGTAGAAGGCGGTCTTGCCCACGTCCTGCCCCTCGAACTTGATGATATCGTAGCACAGGTACCGCGGGATGTCCGCGCCGTTCACTTTGTCTATCACCATCTCCTACAACAAAAATTGGCCATGATACGTTTTTGATGTATTCCAACGCTTACCAACTCATTTGGCAGCTATGCAAGAGCAATCGGCTAAAGCTGTCAGAAAAAACAAGTTTGTAAAACAATGTTACTATTTCCGTCAAATATACTCTGGTTTTAGTGTCATGGCTGCAAAATTTGTTGGTAAGCGTTGTAATAAACGAAAAAGGACTACAGTTGGCAACTTTGTAAAACTTTAACTCACACTGGTATAAATAGTTTTTGAATATCCTTATAAAAAAGAGAGATATGAAAGTTTAAAACTGTCAATTAGACCGAGAGGGAAATATTGAACTATGACGTCACATTTCAATATCGCTATATAAATAACATGCAAAATTACGTTTTGAAAGATGTTTTTTTAATTGTCTTACTCTTAACCTCGATCTAGTCTTGAGGACAAAGATAGGGTGACGTGAGTTCACTTACGACACATGAAACGACCTATAGGTTTCATAGGCGTGTTCGAAAATCAGAAGCCTATCTTAAGTAGTTCAGCTAAATAAATCGAGCGATATATCCACCTTTGCAACAAAAGCTCGAAAAGTATGTAAGGGTTTATTAGTTTTTACCGTAAGATGGCGTGACTGCGGTCGATCGCATTTACGAATACAGCTGAGCGATCGCGTTCACGAAGGCACCTATACTAAAAACTCGATTTTGAAAAATATTGCTAACATGTACTTACACCGTCTAATAGAGTATTTCTCAAATGCCGTCTCAAATCTTTCTTATATAGGAACCTCAGACCGTAAACTCGAAACACACAGTTATCTCTGTCTAACATATACACCTCTCCCTCTCCGTCTATTAGCATCATGTATCTGAAATAAAAATAGATCTTGTATATGTCGCAGTTTATAAAACGACGTGGGCAGGTTGTAAATGAGTTTAGATTTTAGATCACAGGTGCTTTTAAGGTTGGTTAGTCCAACCGATTTACGAGAACGAGCCATGCGAAGGAAGCAAGCGTGCCGCAGCAGCGGCCGGCGAGTGCCAGATACGAATTGCTTGCCGTCTTGTAATATGCCGAATATCTAGACATTTTGCAAAATTCCTTCGCAGTATGTAAAGCGGCAAATTATATAATTTACCTGCGACATATATACATTAATTGACATAAAAAAGACTGTTGTTTATTAATGTGCAAACAAGTAATGATTTTTAAAAAGTTATGATTCTCTTTTGTTTGTTTTTGTTTAAAAGAATTTATTGTATGTTTTAGCTTTTTTTAAAACGGATTAATTTTTTTATATCCTCTATGTTCTCTTGTCAAAAATTTACGAGACATTGGCAGTAATGGCTGTATCTTGTGACTGCCGATTGACAAAAGTTCAAAGTTGAGAAAAATATTACTAACCTGACACCATCAGCTTTCCACGAAACTCGATAAGGTTTCTCGTGAAGCTTCCTCAGGTTGACCACGTCCATGGAGACAGGCTGCGAGCCGGGGAACCCCGTGCTGCCCCACTCGCAGAACTCCTGCGTCTTCTTCTGCACCTCGCTCAGCCGGGGCTGCGTGTTGAAAGGTTCCACTCCTCTCACTCCCGGCATGAATGTGGCTTTTTTGTGTGTCGTCTCTTTCCTACCTTTTTTATGTTTGTTACTGGAATAGAGAGTTTGTTTGATGTCTTATTTTTAAGGCAAGGAAGAGGCAAGGATGTGATTTTGTCCATGATAATAAACAACTTTCCCTGCGGAACATAGGTCGAAATACGAAAAGAAATTTTGACCTCCCACAAAAAACTAGGTCAGACTATTGACATTTTTAATTGCACTATGCCCGTCTTCCATACAGAAGTATTTAACCTTCTTGGAGTTAGCGTAAATTATGTTTAGTTTAGTTAACAATTCCAATTTATTTGTTATATTGAAAGTTTATTTTTATATATTCAAATGAATCAACATCACTTAATTAAATAATTAAGTGATGTTGTACTGCCAATTGCATGCTGTGGCACCTAAAGCAAAGCCTAAAGACAGTGCATTTGCCTTTAATTTATATCTAAGTTTTTGTGGTTTTTACTAATGTAACTGTTACTCACGGAGTAAGAAAGGGGAGAGGAGCTGCCCCTACGAAATTTTTGTACGACATGAAGCGTGACAGTGCGCGGGGGTGAAGATCGAGTCACGGGTTGGCGGGACATAACTAGACTCCACCTACTTATGTAAAATCCATCTAGTGGCAAATAGTGAAACTACTAGCACTTTTTGTCCTTACGCACTTTTTGGTGGTACTGCTATACTCTACTAGATGGCGTAAAAGACACTATACTACAAAAATAAATTGTTTATACAGGGTGTTAATTTAATCGCCGGTTCAGTATCAGTATCTGAACGACTTACTCAAAGGAACATAGTTCGATAAAGGACATACATTTTAGACTTCCCATACAATTATGTTGGTCACTCAGTAGGTATGGAAAATCCAAAATTATTTTTTGTTTTTCGACCTATGTTCCTTGGAAAAAGTTATTCAGTCACTGATACGGATCTTGCTCCAGAGCTATGGCTCGCAATTAAATTATAACCTGAGACTAAGAGCGGGCAGTCGGTAACCCTTCCTCGTTGCTTATGAAAATAGCGACCAATCTATACGTATAATAAAATCGCGAACTCGGCGAATCTGTAAGCTAAGCTACAAAAACTGTGTATTTTTTACAGGTCGGGTCGAATTGATAACCTCTTCTTTTTGAAGTAGATTAAAAAGATAAAAGTGGTGGCAGCTTAACACGTTATGCTCCCTCTATCTATAATAATATGAATATAGAGCCAACTATATTGATTTGAAAATTCAAAAATAACAATAGGTATTCATTTGTATAACTTAGTAATCAAATTAAAATAAGAGAGGCATTCCGCTATTCCTACTATGAGAAGTAGGTATGTTGTACACGATTTTGTTTGCGATGAGGTAAGGTTGCTGACTTCCCTCTCTCTATCTACTGGGTGTTTATTGCCAAAGTTTAGAAGATGGTTCGGTAACGATAAAGGAACACAAAAAAATATTTAAAAAATCCTACATAAAAAAAACGAAATCTCCTTGACTAACTAAAACGTGAAATTGAAACAGTTTCAGTTATGTATGTGCCTACCTAATCCACTGATACTTGCGCGCTGGTTTGATGATCTGGGTCATTGCGCTCCGCGTTAGTTTAGTTTCAATGAAGTTTTTTTTTTTTTAAGTAGGTTTTTTTTTTCATATCTTATTGTGTTCTTTTATCGATACTGAACATCCACTTAGCTATGGCACGTTATTAAATTAAGACCCTATATACTACTTACTGCTGAAATCTGGAAGACGCTTCTTGAACCTAACTCTGGCGAGTTTGTCCACTGCATACTAGGTGGCGCTACTACAAACAACATAACTACAAACTACAAATATTTCTCCAAATAAATAAAATATTGACGATATTCACGTAATTTTTATCAAACTATTGTTAAAGCTAACGCCAGAAATGTAAATTGAGTCTGTGGAAGTAAAAAGAAGGGGTGAATTTCGATCGTCTACAAATATTCCCAAAACCATCTAGCGACATAAAGCAGAACTAATGTTACGGCCTCATGCCTTCAGTATATCGATAGCAAATTTTATTGAAAAATCTTACTTATAAGTGAAAAGACACATTAAATGCAGTTTCTTTTTGCCTTTCTGACGAATTTAAACACAAAGGCACACAACACTTCATAGTGGGAGTTGTTTTTCCAACTATTTAAACAATTTTTTGCAGAGCGTGTTTCGATGTGATCACTGGTAAGTTCAAAGAGGAAATGGCGTATGCCCCGCCCCCTTTCGTGACGTCATGGCTCAATTGATTGAATCACGGCTCGACTGATATCATCATCTCCTCTACCCTTCTTTACTCCGTGCTGTTACTGGTTATCCTAAACAAATAAAATAAAATGCGCTACGAGTATCAGCTGATTCAGTTTCTAAGGGAGCTAGATTTTTTTCGTATTCCGATAAAGTTCTTCAGTTTTATGGGCAGAATCACAACCTTGAGGGTTGCCATACACTTTTTATTACATCTTACAGCTTGAAACTGCTTTCAACCAGGGCTCTGCTAGGCAGCTACTCTGTAAGCTTTAAAATCCAACCAATAGGATTGCTCTATTTTCCTAGCTTAGCGCATGCGCAGCTCTAAGCTAGGAAAATTGAGCAAGCCTATTGGTCGGGTTTTATCCAGCTCACAGGCTGGGCTTCCTATTGGTCGGATTTTATCCAGCTTCCTATTGGTTGGAATATTCCTGCTCACAGCTTAGTTTTGCGGAGGAAAGGCACCCTACAGACAAAATAATGGAGCTTGATTAGAGTAACAGCAGTGAGAGAGCAGGACAGAGCGACAGAGACACGTATCAGTCCGTCCTGCTCTCACGCATAACTGTCCTGCTATAATTCAAATCTAACGAATGTCTAAACGGAAAACTTTTAAAGGTTATGACTTACTTTGCCTGTGGTGATTGTGAAGAATTGCTTTGTGAAGGAGCATCATCATCATCAAAGTCAACTTCTTCTTCCTCTAAAAAAGAATGATTAAAAAAATAAATATTGTGTCTATCAGACTCATCATCAACATAAAGTAATTTAGGGTTAATTGCAGAAAGTTTCTTTAAAGTTGAAGCTTTTTTAAATCTATTGCTTACAAATCGCGATATAATAGCTTTCTTTCGCATCTTTTCTTCATCGCCAATTACAATAACCCTCTGTTTTACATTCTCACGTTTTACTTTATGTATTTTCTATGCAGACAACTAATATTTTTATATTTTATTAGGTTTATTTTCTCTACTTATTTTTGTACTTTTAAATATTCATAGCTTTAAAGATTTAGTAAGGGCAATAAGGAGGCGCTTGAGGCCTCGCGGTAGTGACCCCCGCGCCGGCTCGTACCTGGTCCAACAGGTATCCATAGCTGTACTGCGCGGAAACGTGGCCAGTATAATGGGTACGTTTGAGCCAGGTACGAGAGGAGGCGGGATCTTATACAGTGTCTATAATTTTTTTAATAATAGGTCCTGTGTGGTGCCGGCAAAGAATAGTACCAACCCATACATACCCGTGGGTGTCGTAAGAGGCGACTAAGGGTTAACTGGAGGATGGGCAGCAGCATCCTCCTTTGTATCTTACATCTTACTTACTGCGGTCACCTACAACCGCGGTCCATGGTGCCAGCCGTAACGCTAACAAGCGAGGTGACTATGGTACTTCCCCTCCACATTTTTCCAGCAAAAGCTAGAATTCTAGAGGGAGCTCCCTGTACTGTAGTGGACGTTTTATGGGATGTTATGATGAGGTGTATGTAATGTTTTGTTATTTTAATTGAGTTCAAATTTTCACATATGTGTGTAACTCCTATTGAGTAAGCATTAAAATTATGTTTTTTTTTTATGTTACATATGAGCAAACGAGCAAGTCGGCCTCCTGATGGTAAGTGGTCACCACCGCCCATAACACTTAATGACATATTTTAACACTAATAAGACAGCTTAGCGCATTGCTCACTTTTAGAACTAAGATGATATATCTCATGTGCCAGTAATTTTGCTGGCTCCCTTGCCTTTCAAACTGAAACACAGCAGTGCAAACACTGCGCTTCACAGCAGAAAAAAGCAAGGGGGTGGTACTTCCCCAGATGGACTTTCCACAGAAGCCCTACCACCTTCAAAAATCTTCTTATGACTAAATTAGTTTTTTGATTGTAAGGCCTCTGTTAGGTTAAAAGCATCTTCCAACTTGTGCCATTTCAGTCTATTATGGACAAGTTACATCCAATTGTTTCACCCGAGCATGCTATGACATTCCATAAAATATCCACTACAGGACAGGGAGCTGCCTCCAACACTCCAGCAAAAACGCATGGTACTTAGTAGGGGATTTACCATAGTCACTGCTGACCTTACATAGACCCCTGTTGTTGGTGACTGCAGTATGTAAGATGGTACAAAACACAGGAAGATACTGCTGCCCATCCTCCGGTTCATAAGCCCTAAGTAAGCTTTACTGTGTGACATGTTAAGGGGTTGTAATCTAGCTCATTACTTTTTTATGTACTACACTTGATTTATTCTTGATTGCTACCTGTTGTGTTCACCTAAATAAATAAATAAATAGTCGCCTCTTTCGACACCCACGGGTAAAAAAGGGTTGGTACTAATCTCTGCCAGCACCACATGAAGATTGTCTGTGATATTAACTTACTGATATTTAAGAAGGTAAATAAACTTACCATTGCACCAGTCCGGCTTGGGAGGGGCAGCCGGAGTGTATTCCACATCATCATAGCGTCTATACAACTCTTCCAAGTAATCTTGCTTGTAAATTCCTGGAGGTCTGTTGAATAAAGTAAGATTTTTTACTGTCTATAAGAGTAAAATGGGTAAAAAACTTGCATGCATTGCAAGATACCTACAATATTCAACAGTCAAGAATAAACCTCTTGTGTGTTATTGACTACATAAAAGTGTAATAAATATTACAAATAACCTTTAAGAACTTGTAATTGTGAGCACAGGAATTATGAAAACACAAAAGCTTTACAACAAAAATTTTGCTGAAACTTGAACAAAATAAATGATTATTAAAATTTATTGCCCAATTCAAACTATTGGCTATCTGCAAGCCAAACCAATCAACTTGTGGTACAATCTCTAGCAACTTTTGACTTTACAGACAATATGTTGGAAATTATAAATATTTTTTTAGAATTAACAATACACACCTTAATTTAGCAAACTCATTCAGGGCAGCTTCAACACTGCAATCCAACTGTTCCACCATATAAGAAACCAGTAGAAAGCCAGTACGATTGAAACCATGTGTGCAGTGCACTCCAATCACTTCTAATGGATTCTGACTAAGGAATCTGGTCACCAATTGGATAAATGTTCTGAAAAAAATTAATGCATCCCGTCATCAGACAAAACACACAAACACACACAACTTGGAACAAACGAGCCGGGAAAATTCCAACCAATAGAATAGCACCATTTTTGGAAAATTCCAGCTCACAGCTTACCTCCCTTGTGCAGCACTGGTGGAAAAGCAGCCTAAGTACTTCTAATAAGTAAATAAATATGAGAGACATATGCAAAGTCACTTGATCCCAAACTAGGCAAAGCCTGTACTGTGGCTACCACAGATTGATATACTTAAATTTTTCATCATTTACTCACAAGTTACATTTTGTCTGGCTCTGACCATTATATGCGCAGAAATAAAAAAATAAGTCGCTGGGGTGTGAGCGCTAGGTGGGGGGAAGCGAGCTAATCATTCATTTGGCTCTCCGCCTTTCACCCATGCAGGGAAAATAACTGTCAGAGCCAGAGTTAACCTAGGGTTATGTGTGCATGTAGTGGTGAAAAATGTGCCTTGTGCAACAAAAGTTAACTCTTCTAGTAGGCAAAAGATTTGTTCACTAAATAACAAATTCTTTCATGGCATCTACTTCAATAGATACTACTTATCTTACAAACTATGAGCAAGAGCATACTTTGTTTGATCCAGCGACGGTGTTTCCCCGTGACCACGACATTGAAGCTTCACATATTTACAATCAACATCTTCAACCTCCTTTTTGTCATAAAACCGGTTGGTATTGGTCAAATCTACCCAGAGTCCAAGTTTCACCTAAAAAACGTAAATGTTACGTACAAACAATGTAAATATAGGCTAAATAACAAATCAGCTGACGCAAACAAATGCTGACACGAAACATAGGAAAAACACTCACCTTCAAGCTTTTCATATACAAAAACAGCATAGACGGCGTGAAGCGGTTCTCTTCAGGCACTTTATCGTTGAACTGGGGCCCAAGCGGAGTCTTGAAAGCTAAGAACTTGCCAGCAACGAGCCCAGTAGCTTTCCGCGGACACTTCAGCCATCTACTTGGAACCGGTCCAGAGTCTCTGTGCGACATTTTGGTTGCTATTTCAATACACAAGTACAACTTAGTTTTCAATTCTTAACATTTGCAGACACCTTTAATCTCAGGAATAACAATTTTTTGGATATAAATTCATTTTTTTCTCTCGAAGTACGCACATATGACGGGACACACTTTTGAAATGTCAAATTCAAAAAAATAAATGTCAAAAAAGTTCTTGGTTTAATGACTTGGAAACTAATATTTTGGGAATTTACAGCACCAAAGTTGGAAAATTTCTAAAATGGAACACATTTCTTAATTTTTTTTAAAACGTGTGCTCTGAAACTTAGGGGCACTTTTCTGCCGCGCTTACAATATTAGCAGTAAGTCAGAATTTTGAATAAAATAGTTACATACAGATTCTAAATCAGCCAAGAATCAGCGCTTTGAGCTCTACATTAAAATCAAACCCCATCAATATTTGAGCTAGATCACTTAATTTCAGTAAGCATCTTAAAGACAGATTGTATTGAGCATTAGTTCATAACCACGTTTTGTCTCACTTCAACTAGAAGTGATTCATCGTAATAGAAAGAGCTAGAAATATATCGTCTGGTTATACTCGATTCTCCCCCGCCACAGGCATTTTTTGGTCGGATTATAATGATAAGCATAATCCGACTAAAAATGCAGGATCCATAAACATAGGACAAAACCCGTCCTGTAAGGTGTCACTTAATTTGGAAGGTTTATGCCTCCATTTTTCTGTCAGACTGTGAAAGTTGTTGTTTATTTGTTTACTGGTTGTTTTTGCAAAATTTTAGTATAAAAGTGTGTTTCAGCCAATGTTTTGAGCTCAGAAATTGCTCAGAAAGTTAGTGAAAAATGTTTTGTTGCGTATTAGGCTGCAATGCCCGAGAAAATTACAAAGAAAACAGTGCCGAAGTCATATCGTATCATGCGTAAGTATTTTTTAGTTTATTTTTGATAATACGCAATATTTTGCTTCACGAAATATTGTGTAGTACTCAATACATTGTGGTATATTAGGTGTATGCTCCATATCGCATTTTATTAGTAAATTTTACATAAAAATATGATGATAAACATTAATATCAAAATATGATATAGTGATGGGATTTCTTACATCGATATATTTTTATCCAACTGCGGCGAAGCACAAATCTCGTACCTACCAAATGGCTTGATATATTATATTTTAATTTTATGAGGTGTTCAGCTAGGTTTTAGTAAAATTTTAAACATTGATGCCATATTTTCAACTGATGATATTGTACATAAAATACGTTTTGTTAAAGGCTATTATGATTGTTTACCTATATTGAAAAAGACAACTGTTGGTTGTAACAATATCGTAGCCTGGGAGACCAATAAACTGAGATACACCCTTAACCCTTCGATAGCATAGTTTATAACTTATGACTTTGTACATAAAATATATTATGTTATAGGTTAATCATTGTTAATCAATAAGTACATAGTGAAAAAGACAACTGATGGTGGAATCAATATTGGAGCCTGAAAGGACAATAAAGTGAGTTATGTTTTATTAGTTTTTAACGGCAACAAATTAAATGATTCCCAAAATATTTTTTTATACCCCAATACACTTCAGACAAAATGGATGAATGTACACCAAATTGGCTGAACGTATACCAAATTTGGGTAACCGGTTCGGTTAAGTTGTGTAAGGTTATCTTGCGACCACAACGCATGAGCCGAGCGAGCGGAGCGAGCGTGCCGCGGCCGCTGCCGGCAAAGTGCCAGAAGCAAATTCGGTGTACATTCATCCATTTTGGTAGACAAAATTTGGTGGATATTATTTGGTAAAAATTTACTCAAATTTGGTGGCACGTTAATACATCCGTTTTTAACTTATGATATTGTACATTAAAATGTATTTTGTTACAGGTGTTTATGTTTGTACATTTTAAATAAGGAGAGAAAAAGACAACTGTTAGTGGTATTAATATCGGAGCCTGGAAGGCCAATAAACTGAGTTTTGTTCTAAACCCTTTAATAGAATAGTTTTGAACTAATGATGATGTACAAAGTAGAAAAACGCAAAATTTTACAACCACAGGAAGGATTCGAACCTGCGTCTTCTCCGTCAATACCGGAGACGCTTTACCAACTAGGCTACTGTGATCCTGCCTGATGTTGTGAAATCTGCGACCTCTATACGCATTTCAACGTTGTGTTTGTGCTGCCACCTAGTAAGCATTAGCTGTACTAGACTACTAGCTCAAGTAGTCTATTATTGCAAAAAGAATTCAAGTCGAAAATTGGTAACACTACGTATGATTGAAAATGATTTTATTTTAACATTTCCTGTGTTCGGATAAATCTACCAAGTAGAAAATTGGAAAATTCAATCATTTTGAATTAAACGTAGTGTTACCAATTTTTGACTTGAATTATATTTACAAAAATAGGACTTGTTGAGTTAGTACAGCTAATGCTTATTAGGTGGAAGCACAAACGCAACGTTGAAATACGTATAGAGATCGCAAATTTTACAACATCATGCGGGACCCTAAGCCTAGTTGGTAAAGCGTTTCCGGTACTGAGAATTTTGCAATTGTCTACTTTGTAGATCTATCCGAACACAGGAAATGTTAAAATAAAATATTCTTATGATATTGTACTTGACAATGCGTTTTGTTACAGATTATTATGATTGTTAATCTTGAGTACATAG
Source organism: Athrips mouffetella (assembly GCA_947532105.1). Classification (NCBI taxonomy): domain Eukaryota; kingdom Metazoa; phylum Arthropoda; class Insecta; order Lepidoptera; family Gelechiidae; genus Athrips; species Athrips mouffetella. Next base: position 8,522,596 of record OX383959.1, read on the forward strand.
TGAAAAAGACAACTGCTGGTCATGAAGAATCATGAGTGAAACCTGTACTAATAATAGCTTTTTTACATTTTATTTAAGTTTTAGTAGTATTATTAAGTATTAAATACACTGCCTAATGGAAAATAATAAAATGATTATCCATTGTCATAATGATAGTTATTGTTAAGGATACCTATTTAAGGATCTTTTTTCTTTAAGCTAAAAATAAAATTATAAACTTATATTGGCCTTTTTATTTACATAATACAAGTTTAAAAATAAGTAATCCATAATAATAAAAAAATCTGATAGTATTTGTTTTTTTTTTCACAAATTTTGTCACCTGTATCCAAAATTCATCGATATAAAAATCGACAATACCTCATCACTACTTGATTATGACAGTTAAACAGTGTGACGTCACAAATGTCAGGCGCTGAAAGCATTTGAGACGGCTTACACGGGGGGTTTGGTAAGCATAATAGCAGTAAAGAAACAAGCGCATTTAGGCGGAACGCCTCGCGGATTTTTAATACTTTGTATGAAAATCTATGGAACAACGCGCACCTAGTCGCATCGCACTCTCGCAATTTGTTGAACTCCGCCAGGCGACGCGATCGCATTATGCGCGTGGCCCGCGCGAACCGCCGCCGCTCGGCCGCACGCCACTCCGCGCTCTGTTTCAGTGCTGCCATGCCAGATGCGGAAGATGAATGCGATAAAATTGTTTCATTGTATTTTCAATAACAAAAACGAAAACATTGGTATATGTAGTTTAGGGTTTCTGTCGGTGTAACTATTGTAAAACCTGCTACATTGGACGAATGAACCAAGGTATTTATTTATTTACGAGTATTACAATATAATAGTACAGCCGCAATAAAACTAGAGTCTGCAGGTCCACAATTTAACATAAATAAAGGCGTCAAACAGGGAGATCCGCTGTCCCCAAAACTATTCACCAGCGCCTTGGAGGAAGTCTTTCGGGAAATAGGTGACATGTGGGATGGGAAGGGCGTTGACGTCGGCGGAAAGAAGCTGACCAACCTTCGTTTCGCCGACGATATCGTCTTATTTTCGTCGTCAACAGCCGAACTAGAGACTATGCTCCAAGACCTTAGTACAGCAAGCCGCAAAGCTGGACTAGAGATGAACATGTCAAAGACCAAGCTCATGACAAATAGCTCGAAGAGGGTGGTAACAGTAGACAGCGGGAGAATGGAATATGTCCACGAGTACATTTACCTCGGCCAAATGGTGTCCTTCCAGGCACGACAAGACAAAGAAGTTGCTCGACGCACCGAAAATGCCTGGAGGAGCTATTGGTCAATGAAAGAACACATGAAAGGTGACCTACCATTGTCATTAAAACGTAAACTCGTGGACATGTGTATTCTCCCAACACTCACCTACGGAGCACAGACTTGGTCTTTGACGGAAGCTCAAAGGTCCAGACTCGCAGTTTGCCAGCGAGCAATGGAGCGTAGTATGTTGGGCCTGAAACTGACCGATAGGGTCAGGAACAGCACAATACGCTCAAAAACACAAATTGCCGATGTGACCCACGCAACTGCCAAGCTAAAGTGGGACTGGGCTGGTCACGTAAGTCGCATGCCGCTGGAACTCTGGGCCAAGACCACAACTATCTGGCAACCGCCAAGTAACAGACGGCGTCGAGGCCGACCACGGCGCAGATGGCGCGATGAACTCGACGCTTTCTGTAAAGACTGGCAACAAGAGGCTCAGAGTAGAGACCAGTGGAAGGAACGGAGGGAGGCCTTTGCCCAGCAGTGGGACAGAAATGGCTAATAAGATAAGATAATAGGTACACCAACAGTAATGGTATTAACACATTTGCAACTTATGCTATATTAAGTTTGGGAACTGACACCAAAACCAATGACAGGCGTACACAACTATCGCCAAAATTGAGATCGGACAATACAGTAAGTGCTTAAATTAAATGATATTACCTACAAAAATGAAGAACGTAATACAAAACAGAATAATAGTTAGTTAAATATTATAAACAATATCTACGAGCAAGATTTGAAATAAGTTAAGTTAACATTAAATTTAGATTATTGTTTAATGTATTTAGAGGATCACAAAATATATCGAGTTCAGGGTTAAGTCCATTAAGGTCATTGTACAGAGTTACAATGCGAGTAGTAGGCGAGTTGAGACCCAAATTAGTTTTACAAATCGGTTGAGAGAATACTCGGCGCACAACACCTCTGGGATAGCGAAAAGGCACAGCGAGACCTATAGAGCTTAGGATGGAGGGAGCGTCAATGAGGTTATTAACAAGCTTGTACAAAAACAGAGCGTCATGAATCTTCCTTCTGCTGCGGAGTGATTTTAATTCAAAGAAAGTCAGACGGGACTCATAAGGCCAGCGATGAGAAATGCCATTTTTCATTCATTATTTAAGAGCCATGCTCTTGTCGGTGTAGCTTTCTCCATCTGTCTCTGTCTTGTATTAGGTTTTTCAGTTCTCCGTAAGTATTTACCCCCGCCCTCTCTTTCATCCTTTGGCAGTACTCTATTCTAGGCCGGCCGAGGCCTCTTCTTCCTTCCACCTTTCCTTCCACAATAGTTTTTATAAATGTGTCGTGCCTGATGATGTGACCAAACATTTTTCCTCTTCGGTTTTCTATTACATTTATAATTTCTCTATTTTGATTTATTCCATCCAATACTTCCTTATTCGTCCTTTTCTCTGTCCAGCTTATTTTCTCCATTCGCCTCCAACACCACATTTCGAATGCCTCTAATCTTTCTTTGTCTCTCTTATTTAATGTCCACGTTTCACAAGCATACAATGCTGTGCTCCAAACATATGCCTTAATAAATCGTTTCCTAAGGTTTAGGGATGTTTTTGAAGTAAACAGTTGTTTCTTATTTTGGAATTTCTGTTTGGCAATAGCAATTCTAGTTTTGATGTCATCTGTACATTTAGAATCTTCTGTTATTAAGCTGCCTAGGTATCTGAATTTTTGAACTTGTTCTATAGGAGTATTTTTAATTTTGATGGTGTTGATTTTGATCGGATGTTTTGCTGTTACTAGGATTTTGGTTTTGTTTTTGTTAATACTCATTTGAAATTTAGTGAAGGTGGTGTCCATAGTCTTAAGTAGGGATTCAAGTTGGTTTCTATTTTCGGTTACCATAGCTATGTCGTCTGCAAACCTAATGAACACTATCCTTTCTCCATTAAAAGATACACCCTCATTAGACTTTTCTAAAATTTCTTCTATGGCGCATTCAATGAAAATGTTAAATATGAGTGGTGAAAGAGTACAGCCCTGTCGAACCCCTTTTTTTTTTTTTTGAAATGCCATGTGATGTAAAAGCCAGCGATCGGGTAAAGGACCTTTGAATGCGTTCCAAGCGCTGAGATTGAATCGCATAGAAAGGGCACCATGCAGTCGACTAGTATTCGAGACCTCTGCAAACCAAGGCGATATATAATGCCAGTTTGACTTTTATAGAACAAAACTAACTAAAAATCTCTACCCCTCCCCCTCCTCCCCCCTGACCCTCCCTCTCCCCCTCCTCCCTCTCCCTCTGACCCTCCCTCTCCATCACCCCCTCCCCTTCCCTCTATCCCTCCCTCTCCCCCTTCCCCTCCTTCTCCCTCGACCTCTACCTGTACCTCTATCTCTCTACGTCTCTACCTCTCTACCCCTCTACCTCTCTACCCCTCTACCCCTCTACCCCTCTTTCCCTCTACCCCTCTACCCCTCTACCCCTCTACCCCTCTACCTCTCTACCTCTCTACCTCTCTACCCTTCTACCTCTCTACTTCTCTACCTCTCTACATATCTACCTCTATACCTCTCTACCTCTACCTCTCCCTATCCCTGCCCCTATCCCTACCCCTAACGCCAATTTAACCGCTATCCCTAACATAGAAACGACACCCATATTTATTATTAGACATTTCAAACCTATCGCACTCCAACCCCATCCCCAGGGGATGATGGTATTTCACGTCCACCACGTTGGATTTCAAAATTGTTGTAGTTTTCGTAATCAGCGACCCGATAAACCCTACAAACGACACCCATATTGATTTTTAGACATTTCATTCCTATCGCACCCCAACCCCATCCCAAGGCAATGATGGTATTTAACGTCCACCACGTTGGATTTCAAAATTGTTGTAGTTTTCGTAATCAGCGACCCGATAAACCATACAAACGATACCCATATTGGTTTTTTAGACTTTTTCACCCCATTTCCCTTTTCTAGTGGTTGAATTTGGGGTGGAATTTCAGTAACAGTGATTAACGTTGCATAGAATTACATCATTAATGCCTAAATAATAAATTATGTGGATTTTAGTTTAAAAATAAAGAATTTTCAACTTCATCCCCCTTTTCACCCTTAAGGGTGTCGAATTTTCAAAAACCCTGAGACACGTAAATATTAATTTTTAGTCGTCAGCCTAAATACAAATTTTGAAGATCCTGACTTCAAAACTGACGGACTTTCATACAAACTTTCATTTATTTTATTATTTTACCCCCTTAGGGGTAGAATTTTGTAAAACCCTTTCTTAGTGCACCCCTAGACCTTATAAGGAACCTACATGCCAAATTTGGAATCTCTAGACCCAGTGGTTTGGGCTGTGCGTTGATATGTCAACCAGCCAGTCAGTCAGTCAGACACCTTCTTCTTTTATATATATATATAGATGACAGACAGACAGATAGACAAAGTCGCACCATAAGGGTTCCTTTTTTTACCATTTTGGTATCGGAACCCTAAAAACGTGAATTATGCAGTAAATTGACTACGGAGTGTGCAGCTGGTGAAGATTTCAAGTGATCTCATGCATAAGCCCTGTTTGTGTTGTCTCAAAATGTGTCAAACATTTTCCTACATAAAGTCCACTATGGTTCGCCATATTCTTAACTTCAAGTTACTTTTATTCTACAAACTGAAGCATATGACACTGTCAAAAATGTCTCCAAAAATTGGTTGACGACTGCCAAATTACAAAAAAAAACATTCAGTCAGGGCAGTGCCAGTGCCTTAAAGGGCCCATACAAAGCCCTGCCTAAAGGGCCCTGCTTGCAGTGCGCACTGCCAATCGTACCGTGTGTGGTCTTGCAGGGCCGATGTAACGGCGATTTTGTCGGCCCTGCATGCCCACACAAAGTACGATTGGCAGTGGCACTGCAAGCAGGGCCCTGCAGGCAGGGCTTTGTATGGGGCCCTTTACTCCTCTGGCGCAACGAACCAAAGTGAATCTTGGCCTCCGATTAGAGAATTCGCCACTGGTCTTAATCTTGTACCACAGCCTGCCAGTGTGCAAGTCTGCACCAACTACATCGGCCAACCGGATGGCGTCCTATCGGTTGACCCTCATAGGCTTTCTTGACGTACTGGTCTTCCCCCATCCCATCCAGCCAACGGAGTCTGCTCGCTATCGTCTCTTTGATTATGTTTGGGATCGCCTCCAACTCCAGCTTCTGTCGCCTCTTTTCATAGCGCAAAAATTTTCTGAAGAATTTTCCATTTGGCAACGAGGAGCTTATTTTCTTCTTTTAGAGTTAGTGTTACCGCTCCGTTTGAAGAGGATGATATATCTCACTTAAATCAGATCGCCACTAACATACGCTGTGAACATACGCCACGCCGGCTTGGTACGCGCTATGCTCGGCCAACCAGGCGTAGGCGTATGGAAGTTGTTCAAAACATATCGTTGCGGACGATCGCCGGTGCCGGCCGATACTCCAATAGGTCCGACCTAAAGGTCCCCACCATCGACGAGTTCGTCAGATCTCTGGCGAGGAGACTCTTTGACCGTGCGGACAACGGTCCGCACCTCCACCTCCATGGAATCGCGCCCCTTCACGCACGCCCTACGGAAGGAAGAAGGCCTCTTCTCAGAGATCTTCTCAGTGCCACAACATTGTCCCCCACATAAGGGGATAATGCTCGGTCTTGCGACCCAATCACCGCTCCACCTATCAGAGTCCGCGTCCACGCAGCTGTGCAGGAGAGAGAGATACTTCTCGTTCCCCGGCAGCGCACACCCCGGCGGCGCGGCGGCACCCCGATCTGGCCGATATCTAACGATCAGCCGCCTGATCGTCGGAGCTCCAGTTCAGGGGGGAGCCATGATCAGAGCCTAGCGCCAATTTCATAGTGACCGTCGAGTTAGTATGCGCCGGACGAGAAGCTGCCCGGGCAACGAGACATAGTCTCTGACCCACGACCTGCACCGACATGCTAGAAGTGCGGAAGACCCACGTTTGTTCGTTGAAAAAAAATATTTTTTAGAAGTAGTAAAGGAAGGCCCGCTCCCCCCCGCCTCGTGATCGTGGAGCACCTTCATGGTTTGCCAGGTATCTCGGCGTCCTATGGAGGATGTTGCAAGCAGCGCTCGGCGCCCCCTAAGACTCTGTGCCCGTGTACACTGCACACACTGCACATAAGGTAAAGGCGCCCCTGGCTGAGCCTCTATACCAAGTTTTATTTTTATGACAGAATTTTTAACAAAAGTATCTTAAATCTAAATAACCTTAAGCTAATCTTAAAATAAGAGGTGTGAAGTAAACAAAAATAATTTGAATTTAATTTTTGGTACTATCTTTTTCAATTTTGTTGGTAATGTCGGAACAGTGGGAATCTAACGGTATTTAGTGATAATTATTGATACTAGGTGTAACTCATGGTATGAACTTAATTAGCTTAAGAAGAAAGTAAGAGATTCCCTCTATCCCGAAAACTATATTGAATGAAAGATACTGCTCACCTGGGTCTCTTTATGGGTTCATCTGTTTTAATCTGCTTCGCAATTATTACTTTGTCCTGGATATTGTGTATCTAGTCTTTCTGTGTGGCTCGGTTTAAGTCTGTAAATATATTAATGCACCGGGCAGGATATCGCCTTACGATATCCCACCGGTACCAAGTATGGTGCGAATCTTTCTTTACGTAATATGTATTATAAGCTTATACCTTTATGTACCCCGCATAGCTTTATGGAGCTCCACAAACGCATTACAGATCATTCGCAATTTCATATAGACAATTTTACAGCGGCAAATAACGGCACCTCAGCCGATCATCATATTCATCATATCAATCATCGCACAGCTGCAATCGGCTAACAGTAGCATACTACCGGACCATTTCCGGTTACCCTAGCCGAAACAAATGATCTGTATCATTACAGCCTGAGTCTAACGACTTACTTAGGCATCTTCATACATACAGGTTCATAAAGGGTAAGAGATTAGCAAATCAAAACAAGTTACAAAACAATTTAGAAAACAAGTTACAAAGGAAAGAAAGAAAGACTCAGAAATCAACTTACATGATACATCATCATCTCCAGGACACAAAATTATCATTATCACTGATACAACATCATCAGTGTACTTCACATTTATATTGTATAACACAATCTCTGTACAATCTATGCACTGTGTCTGCACTTAGTAACTCTCACAAAATGTCCCTTTCAGGGCTTGTATTGCCATGTCTAAATTTGTGTTGCCATGCGTAATATTCTTTCTTTATGAGGTTCGTTACATTATATTCACGTTATGGATTTATATACATTATTATTATAACATGAGCATCGTGATCTGGAATTCACGACACTCCCGAGGGCGAAAGGTTTTAGATGTGTGTAAATAAGACGCGTGTCCACTCCCTAATCTTTTCTAGGGCTCTAGTGAGCTGGTCTTCTAAGTTTCAACGGTTCAACTGGAGTGTTAACAACAACTTCGTTGTCCTCAGAGACTAAGTTTTCGCTGTTCTCATGTAAACTTTCACTTTCAACAGTTAAAGGTATATCATTATTTGTCAAGTCAGTATTCATATCTACATCAGGCAACTCCATGTCCCTTAGATCGAAGGTTATGGGACTGTCAAGTTCGCAAGTTGGATTCTGTAAGGTATTAGATTCTACTACCTCGTCTTCCTTCAGATCTTCTATTTCTAAAGGGTATAGGTGACCAATCGATCTAGTGAATTCAGAATCTCCAACTTTAACTCTAGCAACACGGCATACTCCATCTTTACTTTTGAACAGGGCTGTTATTTTACCAACCTTCCAATTAGTTCTTCCTGTCGAATCATCTTTAATTTGAACAATATCACCAAGTTTTGGACTTTTACATGATTTGATACGAGGTTGTTTTACAATGTTATTCCTCTCACGAAGACTGGGCAAATATTGGTTGATGAACATGCTCTTATACTCTTCCAATATAGTTTGACCTCTTTTCCAGCCTTCGATCAAGTTATTTTTGGTGGTTGTTGTTGATGAAGTTTTATTTTGTGAAATCGGATTCATTTCGATACAAGAACTCTGAGATAAGAAGTCGGCTGGTCGTAATATATCTTCTATATCCGATCCTACAGTGGTCAGTGGTCGAGAGTTCAGTACACACTCAATTTCTTTAATGACTGTTTGCATTTGACTGTCTGTCAGAAGATGTTTATGTAGGGTACGTTTTAGACAATGTTTGACCAATGCGACTAATCTTTTGTAAAAACCTCCTTGCCAAGGCGCAAGAGGAGTGATAAATTGCCATGCAACAGAATTTTCTTGGCAAAAAGATGAAAGTACTTCGCTTGTTAGTTTAAATTGTGCGGCGTTATCTGATACGATTTTATTAGGTAATGTTCTAGTGGCAGTGAAACGTCGCAAAGCAAGTAAACATTCTTCTGCAGTCAAATCTTTCACGAGTTCCAAGTGGATTGCTCGAACTGCTAAACAGGTGTAAAGGCATATCCATCTTTTTTCTTTTATGTTTCTTGAAATTACCATCAAGGGTCCTAAATAGTCTAGACCGGTGAATGTGAATGGTGCGCTGTAATTAACTCTTTCTGCAGGTAAATCAGGTGTGGGCGGTACTTTGTAGGGACCTCCTCCATACTTTATACATCTCGGACATTTTTTTAAGACTCTTTGAACTTGACTTTTTCTTGAGGTATCCAGTATTTTTGTCGCACGAGACTTAGTGTGTGATTTGCACCAACATGATAGTTCTTTTCGTGGATTTCTTCGATGACTTTATTTGTGAACTCGCAATTTTTCGGTATTAGTATTGGATACTTTTTGTCAAATGTCCAATCTGTGTATTTCAGTCTGCCTCTGCATCTAAGTATGTTATTGATGTCTTTGTACAAACCAAAATTTCGACTTAGGCTGGTAAGGATACCCTTTGATTCATCTGGAAAGTACTCTTCTTGCAACTTTTTGATTACTCCTATTTCAGATGCTGAAATCTGTCCTACTCCTTCTTTGTATTCATTACTTTGTTTGGTAATTTCATTCTCTGTGTGTAATATTTCATTATTTTCATTATGTTCTTGATTGTTCTTATTTTGTTCTGGCAGATCTTCTCGCATTTCATTACTTTTATTAATTTCTTGATTCATCTGCTCTGGCAGACCCTCCCCAGCGAGAAAGGATGATTCGTTTCTTGGTCTGGTAGGCCATGACTCTGGACTCTGAAGTAAGAATCTTGGTCCTTCTAGCCATCTTTCCTTATCAGTTTTTGTGCTGTTGGGTCTTGTCACGATATCAGCTGGATTCCTATCAGTTGGAACGTATTTCACTAACAGTTCTTTCATATTTTTCATTTCTGTTATTCGCCTTTCGATGAATTTTGGTAAAAGTTTGTCAGATTCATACCAATCTATCACGATTTGACTATCAGTCCACAGGTATTCTTGTTTTATGTCTAAGCGTAATGATTTACGCACATATTTCAATAGTCTACAGCCAATTAAAGCTCCAAGTAATTCCAAACGAGGTATTGTCATACTTTCTTGATCTTTTATTGGTACTAGTCGAGACTTTCCCATGACGAAGCTCAATTCACCATTATTCAAAATGTACACGACGGCTGCGTAAGCACGAGTGGAAGCATCCGAAAAACAATGTAGTTGAATATCACCTTCTTTATTGCTCAATGAATAGCAGCGGGGGATTATGATTTCTTTCAAATCATTCAATTTCTCTTTTTCATTAGTCCATTCTTCTAATAACTCTTGTGATAATTTGGTGTCCCATCCGATATTTCGCTTCCAAAGTTCTTGTAGAAATAGTTTAGCAGGTAACAGTGACGGTACTGTATACCCACATGGATCGTATATTGACGCAATAGTCTTTAGAATTCCTCTTTTTGTGTCAGTATTGAAGTCTTTTTTGTCATTCAATCTCAGCTGAATAGTATCTTCTTCCAAATTCCAGTTTAAGCCTAGTATTTTGACGATTCTGTCTTCACAAGTGTCGGGTATTTCTTCCATAACATCTTTTGAGTTTGAACTGCATTGTCTTAAATTCATTGAAATGTTACTAAAAGCTTCCTTTGCTGATTTATAAAGTTCTAAAGCTTCCTGAACTGAATCTACTCCTGATACCATATTGTCCACATAAATGTCTTCTGCTAATTGTTTAACACAAGGATGATCTGCTTGTCTCAGATGGTGCTTCAGAGTGGCGTTAAGCAGAAAAGGACTTGATATAATTCCAAATGGAACTCTAGTAAATCTCAAATGCAAAAGGTTATCTTCTGTGGCTGGTTTTGTGATATCTTTTAGCCATAAGAATCGTGTAACATCTCTGTCTCTTTCTTGCAGACCTATTTGTAAAAAAGCCTTTTCGACATCTGCTGTCATTCCAATTAGATAAGATCTGAATCTAATAAGAAGTTTTGTCAAATCTGCTATCATCGTTGGACCACAGTAAAGATTTTCGTTCAAACTTTTGTTTCCCTTTGTTTTAGCGGAAGCATCATACACTATTCTTAATGACTTTCCTGTTTGGACCACTCCATGATAGGGAATATAATGGATTGGATATGATTCATTAGATATTTCGGGAACCCTTTCAATTATATCTTGTTCCACTTGTTATTCCATTGTCTGATTGTATGCTGCGTTTACTAGACTATGCGTTTATCATCATTAATTTGTCTGTTCCTATCGACGTTTTTGGGGCGCTGTTGGTTAGTACTAATATATGTATTACTCCTTTGTAGGAAAATTCGTTTTTCACGTCGGACAGGTAGCTTACGATCACGGACGTGTAGTGCTTCAACCGAACAAACAGGGTTGTTTAGGTTGTCACCTTCTTCGGAAATCCGGTTTGCTTCCTCTTTCGCAGTAATCACGAGTTCAAATTTTTTTTTGATATCAGATATTGAATCAGATTGCATATTCATTTTTGTTTCATAAATAACTTGTTTAGGGAACTTTTCCAAAATTAAAAATCTCAAGTGATTGTGTTCTATATCCTCGCCTAAAGATTGAAGAACACGAAGGTGACGCTCCAAGTCATTAATGGTTCTTCTGCAATCTGACATTGTCTTATCAGCTGGTTTTACTTTATATAAGGCGGCGTAGTGTGCGTCTATATTTTGACTTTCTTTACCATATCGCTGTTTTAAAATGTCAACCGCAATACTATAATTTTTGTTGGTTGTTTCTAGTCCTTCAATAAGGTTTTTTGCTGCTCCTTTAACAGCGTTTTTCAAATAAAGTAATTTGTCTACGTCAGGTAGGTCACGTTTCCCTATATTAGAATTAAATTGATCCCAGAATTGAGACCAATTTAGAATATCCCCATCGAAACTTGGTAGGTCTAATTTTGGGAGATTTGCCGATATACTGGAGTTGTAGGTTTTTTCTTTAACTGGACTTGACTTTTGTTTGATTTTGGCTCTAAGTTCAGCTAGAACTTCTTCACCTTTCAGTTGAATTTCACTTAGTCGTGATACTTCGTCTGAGGATGGTTGAGTTATGATATTAAAATATTGATAAAGTTCTGATGTGAATCTCGAGATTGCAGTTTCCAATTTCGTCTTTACAATTTCTGCCCTTTCCAAATTTTGAATTTCATTTATAATTTCATTGGCCTCATTTGCAAAGGTTTCAATCTGAGAGCATATGCTATTTAGCCTTTGTAATATAATAGCCTCCATTTTAGTCTGAAAATAGATTTAATTTGAAATACTACTCTATTGAGTGATTTCATAAAAATAAGGTCTAGATTTACAAAAGCAATTAAATTTGTTTTGTTATAACAATAAATATTTACTCAAATTAAAAAGAACACTCTGTTTAACGTGTAGCATATTCTGTGTAATAAATATCAGATGTTGGCCTTTCCAGGCTCACGATAACTTTCACTTGAAATTCTTTATCAGAAAAAAATCTTTGTGTGAGACCCTGTATACGATACACGTACACTACCGTATACACGTAGCAGCACGAGGGTACGAATACATTTTCAAAGATTGATTTTTTACCCTATAATACTACTGTTTAGTTGTTTAGATTTATCGTGGACTAAACTATAGTTTCATCATATAACCTTTTAGTTTTTCATTATTTTTCAATTAGATTCTTCATAAATTAGACACTTTATTACGTAAGCATTTAAGGGAACAACTATTTCCGATTTGAATTAATAACACATACAGAAATATAAAAAACTTAAGAACAGTTTTAAGTGCATGTACTCACTAGATACGCAGAGCAATGCCCAGCTACGGTGTGTAGTTTTGATGTTCGCAGCTACTAATGGCTTTCCCCGATTCACAGTTTGTTAAAGTGATGGAATCTGTATTAATACCTAACGTTGCCTTAAGGTATAACTTTGCAATAAGACTGGTCATACTACCAACACTATAGTAATAACCTAGTTTTATAGGTCATTAAATAAATCAACAAAAAAATTCAATAACTCAATGTATCTTCCGAACTACTAAAACTTTCAATTAGTTATGTCACTAGTGAATACTCATTCATACATAATACAAAGAACAACCACTAACACCAATAAACTTTAAGGATCAATTGTACTTTCCACAAAATACGGTCAGTAACGTAAACAGATGTGAACGAATTGAATAAAGACTTCTTTGGTGAAGTCGTAAGAGCGATCGGCTCTTGCTTCGCTCTCGCTCCGGGAGTTTTGGGTTCGAATCCTGTTAGGATTATTTTTTTACAAAACTCTGTACTTTGCAAGATGTATCGCCTGATTGATCAAAACTAAGATGATTCTATGCTTCGGAAGGCACGTTGAGTCGATCGAATTGGCTACTATCCACAGGAATAATTAATAAATAGGTATGTATGATGGCTCAAAAACTATGTGACTAGGGTTTGTACAACCCACATCTTATTATGAATTTAAAATTACGATAAGCAAAATTAATAAAAGTACCTAAATAAAGTACCTTTCGATCTCCGGTTCTTTGTGTACTTCAGTAGTTCACTAAACTCAAAGTTAATTAAATATATGAAGACTTCACGTAGTGTCTGTGTCACTTGCAAAAGATTTAGTCATATTTTAAGATTTTAAAAGAATCAATTAATTAGAAAGTTTCGTACGTTCAATGACGCGCAAAAATTCAAATCGCACTTAATATTCATTTAAACAAAAGAAAATTAATCCAATTTTAACTTTTCGTAAGTATGAACCAAACTGTTTCTAAACTTCAAATGCTGCTTTAAATTTTACTTTAAAATTGTGGCGTCACATAAACCACTTGACGATAAAAATAATAGCGTGGAATCGTATTCCAAGCGAACGCATAACTTAACACTTGAAACCGCGTCACGACTACGACTAGGCGCAGCAAAAAATTGTTTGTGTTTATCGGGTAACAAAAAAATTTTAAGGGTGACGGCGGCGGCGATGCGGCGTAGCGTAGGTACCTGACTTGCCTGCTTTATTGTACAATCAATAGCGTTTTGAGCCTTACACAATGGTCTTTGTTCTTATTTCAATTCAATAGCTGTAATAACTAACGTCTCGTTAAGATTGTAGGGCTTGACTTGTTATTGACTGTACTACTTGTGCAGTAATGTTAGGTAGAAAGTCAAGTAGATGTTACCAAAACAACAAGATGTTGAATTTTCCTTTCAAATTGATACATACATCATATTATTCATGTAATTTGTTCATTTTCAAAAATTACGTAAAAACCAAATGAATATATTGAACTTTCGTCTTTCGTTCTCTCTGTTTAGAGCATTGTAACGCCATCTATTATAAAATATTACAAGTTTTGAAGTGACTTCTTTGTTCACATATATAACACTATAGTCTGATAAAGAGAACTTACATTCTGAAACTTGAAAAATATGGCAAACACATGGCAAAACAAATATTCAATTTATATTCAATTTTTATCCCAGCAGTCCTTTCACCAATGTCGGAACAGTGGGAATCTAACGGTATTTAGTGATAATTATTGATACTAGGTGTAACTCATGGTATGAACTTAATTAGCTTAAGAAGAAAGTAAGAGATTCCCTCTATCCCGAAAACTATATTGAATGAAAGATACTGCTCACCTGGGTCTCTTTATGGGTTCATCTGTTTTAATCTGCTTCGCAATTATTACTTTGTCCTGGATATTGTGTATCTAGTCTTTCTGTGTGGCTCGGTTTAAGTCTGTAAATATATTAATGCACCGGGCAGGATATCGCCTTACGATATCCCACCGGTACCAAGTATGGTGCGAATCTTTCTTTACGTAATATGTATTATAAGCTTATACCTTTATGTACCCCGCATAGCTTTATGGAGCTCCACAAACGCATTACAGATCATTCGCAATTTCATATAGACAATTTTACAGCGGCAAATAACGGCACCTCAGCCGATCATCATATTCATCATATCAATCATCGCACAGCTGCAATCGGCTAACAGTAGCATACTACCGGACCATTTCCGGTTACCCTAGCCGAAACAAATGATCTGTATCATTACAGCCTGAGTCTAACGACTTACTTAGGCATCTTCATACATACAGGTTCATAAAGGGTAAGAGATTAGCAAATCAAAACAAGTTACAAAACAATTTAGAAAACAAGTTACAAAGGAAAGAAAGAAAGACTCAGAAATCAACTTACATGATACATCATCATCTCCAGGACACAAAATTATCATTATCACTGATACAACATCATCAGTGTACTTCACATTTATATTGTATAACACAATCTCTGTACAATCTATGCACTCACTACGGATTGTTTCTTGAAATCAACGCACACATCACATTCACTGAATATAGTCGGTTTATTTCTATATGCGTGCATTCGTCGAATATCATCGAATACAGTTTTAAACCAGACTACTTCTTCTTCGTTTTATAGTTTGTGGCTGCTGCTGATTTGCAATTCAGCCAATGTCAGGTAAATCAGCTTATCACGTTTATCACAATGAAAAATAAAAAGGAAAGATTATTATTATTTAAGAAAGAAAGAACCTGATGTTTTCTGAAATAAAAACGAAAAAGACAATGTTATGGACATCACAACACAAATAGATTACTTACATAGATTATAGTTTAATATTGTTATTATTAATAAATTTTGCCAGGATAGAGAAGGACTTAACAGTGGGGATTGTTAATAAATATTTAGTATTAAGGGGGAACAAAACATCATCACATTTAAGCAACAACACATACAAAGGGGGACATTTATTATTTAAGGGGCATTGGAAGAAGATGTGATCAATTGTACCCTCGTCTTCACCACAGGGGCAAGATGGGTTATCTTTTAAACGGAATCTATATAGTTGAACTGGAGAGCAAGTGTGACCCAGTCTCAGTCTAACCAAGACACTTGTGACTCTTTTACAGAACCTGCGAAGGGCTGGGTTAAAGAACCAAGGGCGAGGAGTTATACAAGGCTGAATAGATGAGTATTGATACGTGGAGGAAGACCATTTACTTTTCCAATCGGAGTTCAAATATTTGATTGGCAAAGAGATCAAATCATGTGAAAAGTTTTGATAAAATAAACGATCACCACCAGTAACAGCCTCTTTCGCCAGGCTATCAACAGTTTCGTTTCCATTAATACCGACGTGGCTAGGCACCCAAGCCAAAATAACATCTAGATTTGAGTTTTTACAGAGGAACAGCAACTCTTTAATTTTGCATATCAATACATTTCGAGCGCAATTTTTAAAAGGATTTTGGTGTATTGTTTGTAAGGCACTGAGAGAGTCGGTGAATATTATAGACTGTTTGAGGGACTGATTGGCTACAAACATAAGAGCGCTAAGGATAGCGAGGCATTCTCCGGAGTAAACTGAAGACTCCGGGGGTAACTTGTGCTGGGAGATGTGATTCAATGAGGGGCAAAAAACAGCACATCCAACACAGCTGTCATCTGATAGTTTTGAGGCATCAGTGTATATGTAAGACCAGCCCGGCCACCTAGTGTTTACAATTTGAAGGAAAGACTGATTAGCATTTGTAGTATTTTTGTGGATACCTACGGATTCTAAAATTTTGGGCACTGAAACAAGAGCATCGAATGTTGTGTTATAAATTGGTAATTTATCCGATTTAAATATAGGAGCTTCTAAATCTTTAAGTCGGTTCCAGCTGTTGACTATGAGTGGAGGGGATTTGTGGCTCCAGTATGTTTCTGATTCAATAAGGTGGGCTAGCATATTTAATCTTGGAAAGAGGGGGTGCGTACTTAATTGGATTGATCTGAAGATGTACCGATCCGCTAGATATTGACGGCGAAGTAGTAATGGTGGATCAGCGCACTCTACCTGCAGACCAGCTATAGGGGACGACTTCATAGCCCCTGTAACTATTCTCAATGCTTTGGCTTGAATTTTATCTAAGATGGACAAGCCTGTCCTGTTACACGGTTCTAAGATGAAAGACGCAAAGTCCAGATTACTCCTGATTAAAGCATTGTATAGCAATTTTTGAGAATATGGGTGCGCCCCCCACCAGGATCCTGACAGGGCACGCAGAATATTAATCATCTTTTCACATTTATTCGCGGTATATTCCAAATGAGCAATGCCTGTCAAGCGTGAGTCCAAAAATAAGCCAAGGAATCGGACTTTATTCTGTTGTGGGATGATTTGACCTTTGTATTCAATTACGACATTAGGTGTGCGGTACGAGCGTCTAAAAACAGTGCAGACGCTTTTTGATGGGGATAGTTGGAGACCATGATCATCCAGCCACTTCCCAAGTCTGTTCAGGGATATATTCAAACAGTCAGCTGCTACGTTCGTGTCTTTATTCTCCGAATAAATACAAATGTCATCCGCATATTGCAATATTTTACAGTCTACATCTATAACGGACCCAATGTCAGACGAGTAGATATTGAATAACAATGGGCTCAGAACCGAACCTTGTGGGAGTCCCTTCCAAATGCTACGCGAAGCAACCACTTCTCCATCAAGTCTTAATTTGATTTTTCGGCAGACTAGCAGATTGCAAATGAATTGAACAAATTTATGAGGTAACCCCAAGTTAAATAGTTTATTACGGAGAGTTGGTAGTAGAACATTATCATATGCAGCGGAGATATCTAAGAATGCGCCAACAACAGATTTATTTAATGAAAAAGCTAAACGGATGTCTGTGTACAGTGTGCAATGGCTGTCTGTTGTCCCTTTACCCTTTCTAAAACCCATCTGGTGATCTGGGAGCAGTTTATTATGTTCAACGAACCAATCCAATCTATTTTTAAGGAGATGTTCAACAATTTTGCATAAGGCAGAAGATAGGGCAATTGGCCTGTATGATGCTGCTAGACTAGCCTCCTTTCCAGGCTTTAATAGTGGAATAACCAGTTGCTCTTTCCAAGCGTCGGGGACAATACCCGAGGAGAAAAAAATATTGATGATAGATAAGAAATAAGTATGAACGTCCTCGGAAGCGTTCCGAAGGAATGCATATGATACACCATCCAAACCTGGAGCCGTATTAGGTAGGTTAGAGATAACCGCGGTTAATTCGGATAATATAAACGGGCGAGACATAGGATCTTCTGAGACTGAACAAGAATAGAACATTGGAAATTCTGTAGGTATAGGTGCATGGGGGGGGGCAAGCTTATCTAGGAAATCATCAACCCATAGTGTAAGGTTAGAAGTCGGAGAGGGGGGATCTGCAACACCAGATCTATATCTCCTAATATTGCGCCAAACCACTTTAGGGTGTGTAGTCGGGGAAATAGAAGTGCAAAAGTTTGTCCAACCGTTGAATTTGGTAGATGATAATAAGCGTTTGCATTTGGCTTGAATACGTCTGAATTCCAAGAAAACATCCATGGCGCTCATATTCCCATTGTATTCCAATTCAGCCTCATTACGATCCTTGACAGCCCGGGTGCATTGGTTATTCCACCATGGGGGGGAAGGATTGTTTAGGAGCGGTTTCTTTAGGGGGATCGCGACTGAAGCGACTGATAAAATGCACTCGACATACAGATTATAAACCTCTAGGCAATTCTGGGTAGTGACTGTGCCAGGTAAGTTCCTAACCTTGTCGTCCAGTAGGCGGGAATATTGATCCCAATCGGCCTTATTTAAACAGAACTTTTGAAGAGGATTGAAAGGGATAGAGGGAGGATGGGTGAAGCTTGGCATCGTCAAAAGAATGGGAGCATGATCGCTACCGTATGTTAACGGTAAGACATTCCATAAAATAGATGAAGCTAGGGAAGCTGAACAAATTGACAGGTCTACAGCTGAAGGGTTTTGGTTGGGGGAGGTTCTGAACGTCGGGCGGCCATCATTTAGGATGCACAAATTGAGTTCGTCCAGTATATCAACTAAATGACTACCGTACGAACTACCATCTCGATCCCAAAGTCGATGGTGACAGTTAAAATCACCTACAATAATAACTGGGCCGGTGAGGTAGTTCATAATGATCTTCAGGTTATCTAAAATAGGAATAGAAGGGTGGGGGATATAAATACTCGCAATTGAGAATGTCGTAGACTTAACAGCAACGGCATATATACCACTAAAAACAGGCAGATTAATTTTGACAAATTTAAAATTATTACGAATTATTAACGCAGCTCCATCCCAGCCATTGTCTCCGTCATGACGGAGACATGAGAAACCAGGTAAAGAAAATTTATTTCCTGGTTTGAGTAGGGTTTCTGATATGGCTAGGATGGCTGGTTTGTGTTTATTTATAAGGTAAATAAGATCGCTTTTGCGACGGCGGATACTCTTAGTGTTCCATTGAAGCACTAGAGCCATTGTTGAAAAGAGAAATTAAAGCAGTTAATAATGTTGACATTTCTTGCAATTTGTAGACCACGTTAACAGGCACAGAGGATGGGGAAGGAGTACTATTTAAGAAGTAGGACATAATTTTATTGAGTTGGTCACATACTACGGATGGGTCAATATCAATAGGTTCGGTGGGCTGTGATGGGTAACCACAGCCATTGCGCAGAGGGGGGGGAGTGAATTCATTTAGAATAGCTTGGTGACTTTGACGGTCATAACCAGGCTGTAGGGGAGCGTGGGGGCGTCTTTGTTGAAATACTGTCTTCCGGTAAGACTTGTTTGGTGACGACATGTTAAGTACTGGTTGACTAGATTGACTATTGAGGTATAGTGGGTTCTCAGGTGCTGCACTCTTTGCAATGGAGGCATATGATTTTCTGAAAGGAACATGTTTTTTCGCAGCTTCAACAAATGAAATGCCTTCATCTGTCATGGTGGTTTTGATATTTCTTTGCCGAGCATGTTCGGGACAGACTTTGCTGATAGCTTCATGGTTTTCCGAGCAGAATATACATTTAATAACCCCTACCGTGCATTCGCCGCCCGAGTGGTCATCGATACTACATTTGAAGCAGCGGGGACGAGACCTGCACTGGTCTCTGGTGTGGCCAAATCGGCAGCATTTAAAACATTGAATGACCGGGAGATTGTATGGCTCGACTTTTAAGGAATTGTTCATGTAGAAAATGCGCTCAGGGGTCGTTTGGCCATCAAACGTCAGAACTATGGTTTCAGAGTCTGCTCGGGAAGTAGTTCTGCTTTCGATATCGAATTTTCGGTATTTTAGGCGCCTTGCTTTGATGATCTTTCCTACGTAGTGGAACGGAAAATCAACCCCTTCTAAGAATTCTTCAACTGATAGTTCAGTGGGAACCCCCCTGATTACACCCAAACGGGTGATGTTATATGTTGGAATAAATGTTTTGAATTTATCACCAATCGAGTTATTGAGGAAAGCATTAGCACCCTCAGCTGACTCAAATTCAACTGAGAGGCGATTCCGGCCAATCTTTTTAATACCATCAGTTTTTATGTTTTTAATGTTTCTGGAGAAGAGAAACTTCCCAAACATTATTGGGTGGACTGGGCGGTCAGACTCACCTTCCCGGACAGCATGAACAATGTAAGGGCCCTTATCACCAAGTCTGTAGTGTTCCCTACCAATGCGTTTGGCTTGGGTGCCTTGAGTGTCTTGAGTAGACTGCTGAGTTGACTGGCTTTGATGATGTGTAGTAGCCGAAGAGGTAGCTGAAACTTCCGCAGGCCGATCTGCGGGTGAAGACGAGGGGGTAGCAGTTTTTTTGGCAGGACTACTGTCCACTAAATCATCTGAGGGACGTTTTACAGTTGAGGCATCAACCTCCATCCGTGTATCACCAAAGGTCTGATTCACATTTTCCTCATTCAGTACTTGGGAAGCCAGGGCTAATACTGATAAGGGACTCTCAGGACTTGCAAAAAGGTCCGCCCCATCACTATAGGGATCGGGGGGTTTAGGTTCAGGCGGTTTATAGCCGTTCATTCTTCAGGCTGTCCGGCAACGGATAACCCAAAAAACAAAAGGCCCAAAAACCCAAATAATAAGCAAAACGGCACAAAACTTACCACCACCTTAACAATTCGTTATCACATAAGCAAAACGTTCAAGAAAAACTCAGTAATAGCAGGTTTTAACGCCGAAAACAGGGAAGTAAGACAAAACACGTGATTCACCTCAGAGTTCCCGACATCGACCATTAAACCAGACTAGAGCGCGCTTATGTCAATGTCACTGAGAAAAATTTAAAGTTTGATTTTGTTTTGCGTTTTAAGAAATTATTGAGAGATAATGATTATTCGATAAGATAATTTAATCTAAAACCCCAAAAAAAGTTGAAAAAATACTCTCGAAAACGAGATTGATGACAAATGTCTTATGAGTTTGACGTTTCGCACACGCTGCACTACCTCATTTTCGTATGCAATGATGGCGCGCTAAAGTGACGTCACTGATGACGTCACGTCGCTTAAACGAGTGAATACGAGCAAGTTTTGAACCGACTATTAGCGCGCTAAAACCGCACACAAAGCTCATGAGCAGGTTTTAATCCGTACTGACTGTGTCTGCACTTAGTAACTCTCACAAAATGTCCCTTTCAGGGCTTGTATTGCCATGTCTAAATTTGTGTTGCCATGCGTAATATTATTTCTTTATGAGGTTCGTTACATTATATTCACGTTATGGATTTATATACATTATTATTATAACATGAGCATCGTGATCTGGAATTCACGACAGGTAATACTACATTCAAACTCTAACATCTTGAAAAGTTACCAAGATATTCTTATGGCCCTTATAGATCCTCATAGCTAGAATTACTTTTTTCCATACCGGGTCCTTATTTATCATCAACACCCAAGAAAAAAATTCGTCAACAAAATTGAAGAAAATCTACACTTGTTGAGATTGAGCTATATATTAGGCGTGCTGCAGCGTCCGTCCAATGGGGCAATGTTGCCTCATGGATAATGATTTTTGTCACGCACTAATACAACTTAGTGTACTTGAGATGAAACCACTAAGGTGAGCGCGTTTTTAGGCGGATCGTGCGGGCCGCACGCATTTAAAAAGCCATCGCCGATGCTGTCACCCTCACGCACCTACCTGTCCGCACCGCGCGGATCCGCGCGGCCCGCTCGCAGCGCGCGCATCGCATGGGATGGTGTGACCATTTGTGGGAGATTTCTACCAATTTGGCTATTGAATTTTTATTTTGACCGATTATTTTGTTGAAATTCCTTGGTTTATTCGTCCAAGTGAAATACAAATACAAAATATAGCAGGTTTTAGAATAGTTACACCGACAGAAACCCTAAACTACACATAACAATGTTTTCGTTTTTGTTATTGAAAATAAAATGAAACAATTTTATCGCATTCATCTTCCGCATCAAGCAGCACTGAAACAGCGCGCGGAGTGGCGTGCAGCCGCGCGGTGATAAGCGCGGGCCGCGCGCATAATGCGATCGCATCGCAAACAAATTCCAGTATTGCGAGAGTGCGATGCGACTAGGTGCGCGTTGTTCCATAGATTTTCAAGCACCGAATACACGGTTGCCAACCAAGCGCCGACAGAGGTGACCTTGGTCGGTTCCGACCGTGTAGTTCGTGGTTGCCAACCAAATTTTTTGTGACCTTCCAACGCCCTTGGTCGTAAAAGCAGCTTCCCAAACTAAGGTCAAATAGAGGATGTTGGTTACGTCTCCGAACGTGTAGCTGGCGGTTGGCGACCGCACAGATAATAAACTGACGTTTCTTGCCTTTCCCGGTAATTAAAAACAAAAGGAGACAGCGAAATTGATAATTTTGTGACAAAGAAGATATGAAAAGTCTTGCCGTGATTGAGTATATTCATGTTTTGAAACGAACTACAAAATACAAGAACTGTCAGTGTCAACTGTCATTTTGTATCACCAAATCGTGTTTTTTAATGTATTTCAATGCTTGTTGTCAACAAGTCGGCGACCGTGTAGTTGAAAAGGACCCAAATGGTTACAAACTAAGGGGACCTCTGTCGGGAGCTTGTCGCCGACCGTGTATCCGGTGTTTCATACAAAGTATTCAAAATCAGCGAGGCGATCCGCCTAAATGCGCTAGCATCTTAAAAATTAACATGTTTATAAATAAAGAACTTTCTTGAATTAAGTTTTCGAACGAACATCAACTATTTTTGGTGTTTACAATATTGACAACATTACAACCTTAATTAAAGTATAGCTATTTCTTTTTCACCTACGCATACTTTTGATGCTAGAAAGAAATAAAAGTAGACAGAAAAAAACTTTTATTGTATTGGCAGCATTTCAAGTTGGTATTTGCCAAGAGCCTGCCATTTTGTAAGATAGAAGGGAGATAAAAAATAGTTTTATGGTGTTAAAATTTTACAAAAACTCCGTTGCCATTTGTATTAGGACCCAAAACAAATGTTTAAATGGACGCTTCGTCCATTATAACTCAGGTGTCACGGGATGACGAGCAATTAAACAATTATGGATCCGACAGAGGTAAATCTAAAACCAATATACACCTGTTACCTACTGGCATCAAATTAGAGCGAGCGTATAATGTTACCTTCTCGTAATTCTAGTTTATTTGTCTACCGTGATCATTATTGAATCGGTTGGTTATCGCTCGAGCCATCCAGTTCCGTTTGGCGCGCGTTCGTCGAGCGAGGTAAACAATCCGAACGTGTGGACGCAATAACATTCTCGGTTCAACCTTGAGGGCTCGTCTCCGGCCCACGTAGCGCGTGTGAAGTGTGGTGTGTGACGTGATGGTTGTTGCAGGGTCATCGCCGGACCGACAGCACAATGAAGGCGACGGCACGCCGGTGTCGGGGACGCCGCCGCTGGTCAGTAAGAAGGCTAGTGGGAACGGAGGATGGCTGCGCTCGCTGCTCTGCTGCTGGCGCGGCGGGCGCGGCAAGGGGCCCCCCGGCGGGAATGGCGCCACCAACATCGACGGCCGCGCCTCCCCGCCGCTACTGGTCATGTCCGACCAGGCCCCGAGGCCGCTCCTCCCCCCAGTGAGACACCAGGACATGCATAAAAAGTGTATGGTTATTGACCTTGATGAAACATTAGTGCACAGCTCGTTCAAGGTATGTATATGTTTACTTTCTATATTTCTAACTTTACCCGCTATTTTTCAGCCATGATTGTCAGTTCCTCTCACTCGTAATCTCCGTTGTTTACAAGAACATACATTATTATAGTTGTTATTATACCATTGCACTATAAAGGGTTGTATTGGGCTTATCAGTTTATCAAACATTCCACTGTTATTGTCTACAAAAGTTGTTTTATCACCTAACACATTGCAGTGTTATAATCTAAATAAATAGGAAGAAAACTGAATGGTTCAAGCCATACCAAAAGGTCTTATGGGATAGAAGTAAAATGGTATCTGTCCTATTTATTCTTCTGTGCCAAAAATCAGTAGGTTAATGGTGTACAATTGCCCTGAATGTGTGTTTACATCAACACCTATCAGTTTAAGTATAGCACTCCTAAATAGAATAGGGAGTCTAATGGCTATTTTGTGTCAGTAAATTGGGTTTTTAACTTATAGGGTATATTGCACTATTTAGTGCAAATAATTAAAAATATGCAATATCAAATACCTAGCTACAATAGATTCTTTAGCAGTCACAATTGCCCGATTACCCATTCATCCAATTTGAATACTAACAAGTGTGATTTTAAACAACTGTAGAGTAAGAATCTTAAGGCCTTAATAGCACTCAGCATTACTTGAACAAATTGAGCACTCTAATCGTATGTGCATTGTGAACGCTAAGATGTCACACGCTTACAGTTTTTGTTTGGGTTTGAGGCGGTGATCGCCCAAATACTCGGGTTAATGCACTTTTCTTTAATATCATGTAGGTAGAATAACAATAAAATATTAATATTTTAAATACCTTTATTGTGTGTAAAAATTAACTAGTGAACTTTTGCAATTTTGGAGAAATTTTGTGCTATTAGGGATGTTTTTCTAAATCTTGATATATCACCGTTTATTTTTTCTTAATGGTTGGAATGGCCATCAACATTCATTTTAATTTTTAGAGTTAGGCATTTTACCCCTGAGAAGGAGAATAAGGAGATTTCCCTTCTTCTTCTGCTTCTAAACTATTCCAAATTTACAAGTTTCTTGTTTCAAATGACAAAATTTTTTCTTACACATTGGTGAAGTCTGCATTATGTTTGTTGTGCATAATTGTACCCTGATCAGAATTTAGTTTATTTCCTTGAATTGAAAACAAAAATCTATAATACCATTACAATGTTTTCTTCATTGAAGGAACTAACAGTGAAGGTCTTTCATCAGATAAGATGAAACGGCAACATGATTTACATTTTGTATCATCTTATATAGGCCAAAACTCGCCAGCAATTTCTATTTTCTTTCATGTTAAAGTAGCTGGTTGCAGCAAATATCCTAGAAGCTACGAATAAATAAGTCAGGAACTCTAATTCAGAACAAATTCCAAACAAAAAGTGGGCCTATGTGAAACCAAAAGGACGTATATTCAAAATATGAATCAATTGGTTCAAATTCAGAACGAGAGCAGCGATTGGTTTGCGTGCGTGCTGCAATGTCAGCTAGTAGTAGTTGAGCCAATGACGCGGTAGAACAACTTCTGAAATACACGACTTTCGTATGGTCATTTTTTGAGCGCAGTTACAATTCCTGACTTATTATTTATTCGTAGTCTGGAAGTAAATAAAATTAATAAATAAAAAAAAGTAAAGCCTCCCTTATATGTTACATTTTGCTTTCAGGAACTGGCAGTTAGACATTTTATTGTAATAAAGAACACTTAGATTATTCATATTCATCTTCAATTTAATGAAATAATGATTGATCGCTGACTTTGAATTCTATTCTTGCAAAGTTTTATCATTCTTGTCATGCACAAGTTGAAATTTTATTAGCTTATAATTGCAATCTAGCCAAGATAGCTATTAAATAAGTTTTTTTTCCTGTCTGACATGAGTCAGCGTCTAGTTAAAACAATCACACAATGCTGTGTCCAATTAGACACTACTATCTTATAACTCATTGTGGATTATAATTTGTTTTACTCTCAGTTTATAGCTTATAGTTTCGTCATCTCTCTCTGTCTGTCTGCCGCTTAGCTTAGCTTAGAGACCCTTAGTACTATAAAGCGCGGATATATATTTCATTCATATTTAGTACAGTTATACATTTCATTCATGCCGACAAAGTGGTAAAATTAAATCTTGAATAAGAATTTTTTTTGTGTACCTCTGCGATAAGTTCGGGTGATTTCTTTTTCTGGTCTACCCCATCAAATGAGGTGTCATTGGGTAGAACTTTAAAAAAATATGTGAGTCTGCTAAGATAATGTTTGGATTTAGGGATCCACTTGCGAAATATTTATCTTAAAAGCGCAATTTTTCGGTGGTTGAGTGTCCGCACACCTCTGCCAGCTAAATGGTTGTTATTGAAAATGTGAAAAAAATAATCACAATAGTATTAAAAGGAAAACTATCACAGCTAAGTAGGCTTTACAGGTTTATGAGCTATACCCGAAAACTGGAAATAATGAAAATAGCCATAGCAATCAGGCGCTAGGACCTCGCTGAAAATTTGGAGGTAAAAAGTTTATGTTATGAACAATATAAAATACTTAATCTAAACTTGCTTTGTGATGAAAAATCGTAAAAAAATTATGAAACCCTATATTGCGCGTGGCCCGAAACGAACTAGGTCGGTTTTTTTATATAAATACTTCCCTCTTATTTATAAGGTTAAAGTCTGTCATCAAATAATTTTTTCGAATCTCTACAATAAGATGCATTTTGGCACAAAAAAAAAATTGTGATTAGGAAAGCACATCTATACAGGCAGGCATCTTAAGCTCTCTGTGAACCACTCGTGGACAAGATTTGGATCTGGTTTCCCCCCTGGGTTGAGGAGGTCAGATGGCAGTGCTTTGTGTAAAAACAAGTGCTTTCTTCAAATCTCCGGAGTTAAGTAACCGACTCTGTAAAAACTGCTGTATAAAAAACAGAATAAGGCTAGGATGATCTTAAACTCTATGTGAAAGTGGTGGAGATGGGCTTTATATGTACTTTATATAAGCCCCTGACTTCTCTCCCAAACATGCTTTTACCTCGGCACTCAACATGCATGCCATTATTGTTTTAGCACTAGAAAACTCGTTGTATGTGTTTTGCAACAAATACATTTAGTCTTGAATTAAAAACTAAACAATTTAATGTCATTATAACTGTGAAAATTCGTAGGCAAATACAATTAGTTTTATGATTGTTTGTTTAAATGACCCCACATTTTTTCTAATTCTCAGGAGGTAATTACTGCTTGTCTTTATATAAAAACGATGCATCTTTGCCTCAATTATTTAAAATTGACGGTAATTATTTGAAGTTGACTGACAGTTGCTTCGTCAATAATAAAGGATATTATGTGCAGAAAGTTCAAGAATGTCTTGTTGTTTGGATTTTGACTCGTTGATTGTCTTCACAATATCCCTTAAAAAGCCATTGCTGGACAAGGAGCTCCCTACAGAATTTCACAGCAATAATATTATATACCATCCCCATTCACCATAGTCATCATGCTTATTTAACCGTTGCTGTTGGGGACCGCTGTTGTAGGTGACCGCAGTGTGTAAGATGGTACAATACACAGAAATATGCTGCTGTCCATTTTCTGATGGCTGAGGCTTATGCCTTTAGTCGCCTCTTACGACACTAACGGGTAGAGATGGGTTGGTCCGATTCTTTGCTGGAACCACACAAAAATATTATAGGTGGTTTTTTTTATCGTCAATGGGCTTACTCTTGAATTAGATCTAGGCCAGAGGACAGAGTTAAGGTCGATGATGGGACGAGCTTGCCTAGAAGAAGCCTATTCACTCGGGGCTTGAATAGATTCGGGTTAAATGAACTCGGGTTATAATATTTTGGATGGCACTTTTCATTGTCACCACACACTTGCTAGCAATTTAGCTGACACGGTGAACCATGTTTGTTGGTATCGACAGGATGTAATATAGTACGGTGATGGTGCTGCCCATCCATCGGTTCAAAATCTCTTGATCGCCCTTTACGATATCCAATAGGTAAAGAAGGAAGAAAGAAGAGAAGCAGAAAAGATGATGTAGGTAGTACTTAGCCTGCATGCGAACTGCTATGTTTAGAAAAATTATTTCTTTAATGAAATGGATAAAAGTAACTCCTTAATCAAATTCCATCAGTGTGGTGCCGGCGAAGAATAGTATCAACCCATCTCTACCCGTGGGTGTCATAAGAGGCGACTAAAGGCTTAACTGGAGGATGGGCAGAAGCATCTTTCTGTTTATCATACCATCTGTTACCAACAACAGCGGTCGCCAGCCGCAACGCGTACAAGCGTGGCGACTATGGTAAATCCCCTCCTAAGTACCACGCATTCGCTGGAGTTCTGCAGGGAGCTCCCTGTCCTGCAGTGGATGTTCTATGGGATGTTACAGAAATCAAATTCATAAAATACATTTTTGTCAATTCCATATCAAATTCGCCACTGTTTACACACTACCTCAAATTAATTTGCCATTTATGATTCGAACAATTTGTCGCAATAATGTGAGTAATTTGACCACACATATACATTATGATAAGCAACAATGTAATTTTCTTGTTCCTGTATTACTTACTTGTACTATTACTTGAGCAACGTTTGTAATAGCTTCTTTCTCGAAAACGGCTCCAACGATTTCGACGAAATTTGCAATGTAGGGGTTAAGGAGGACGAAAAATCGATCTTGACAGGTCTCATTTCTGGGTATATAAGATTTTTTTTAGAAAGTAACATAGCTTCATAAAATTGGTTTAGTAGTACATCCGATATTTGCTCACATTCATAGAATGCTAATCATGTAAAAAACCCGCCCAGTCAGACGGGGAAGACGGTGGTACATACAGCACCATCTGTTGGTTTAGATTATTTCGAGCATAGCTTGGTCAGGTCACCATCGAACTTTCTAATAAAATCTAAGGAAAATGAACAGGATAGAAGAAAGTGCACTTTGAATGTGCTCTGAATATCTTCTTATTTATTTACTAAGAATCAATCAAATCACGGAACAGCACTTATGAAGGGCTCGAAGCTCGACCAATTTAGCCAATTTCTTTTTTGTGTTGTAATTTTAAGGACAAGATTTGTTTGGAAAGAAAAAATTTAAAATAATCCTGGAATAAATTTAAATACGAAAAAATCTTCAAGTGCTCATCTATGGGATTCAGTCTTTGCCGCCAGTCGCGTTATCCGGCAGTAGAATTAATGCTTCCCGTGCAAAGCCGGGGTGGGCCATTAGTTTTTAACAAAAAGGAAGAGGGCAAAAGTAATGGTCATATCATTATCATAACATCCCGTGAAACGTCCTCGGCAGGACAGGGAATTCCCTCCAGACCTCCAGCAAAAAACGCGTGGTACTTGGCTGGATTTATTTACCATACTCACCACGCTTGTGACCACTATTGTTAGTGACCTCTTTTAAGATGATAAGATACACAGAAATGCTGCTGCCCATCCTCCAGTTCATAATCTTTGAGTCGCCTCTTACGACACCGACGTCACGGGTAGAAATGGGTGTACTATTCTTTGCCGGCACCACACGGACAAGTAATGGTATCAATGTGTTGCTCAAGAATAGCAATGTTAATGTTAGTATAGTTATTAATTAATGTTAGTTTATATTAGGTCTTTACCTATAAAATTGCCGTTTTGTATGGCGAATTTAAGGTAAACTCAATTTTCAGTACTAACATATTTGCATTTTTTTTAGGAATTATAAATCCAATTTTTTTTATTTTTTTTAAGCACTATTGGGAAGACATTAAGCTAACAGAAGCTTAAATTTAATTTTCGCAAAATATTATCCGTAAAAAATATAACAAATCTAATGATGAATTCGGACGACATTTAAGACGAACAATTTGCAAACCTTTAATTTTATATATCAAACTAAAAATAAAAACTTTATTTTATGCGTAAATTGATAACCTTGAAGACAACTTTCAAATATAAATCAAATGAAAAAAATTGCATTAGAATTGTAGGAATTATGATCTCATTAATCTGTAAGATAATTTAAAGTAAAGACCTATTATTTATTATAGATGTCAACGGTTTTTTGGAACTAATGTCTGATTCAGCTGATTCGCAAGTGTTCAATCACTAACTTTACTAAGAAATGTTGAGAGGTTCAAAAAAAGATCAGGAACAGTAAAAAAAACCCGGCGCGGCGTCAATTTTGCAAGCTGCGAGCTCCTACCACCGAAACCATTCGTAAAACCTTTACGGGTCAATCAAGTGGACGATGCGCAAACGTTTACCGGTTCTGGGTGTGTCTAGTCCTGGACAAATAATAAGAAAGGACTGAAATCGTAACCCAAACAAACCGCCCAAGTGCGAGTCCTACCACTACCAACACACAATATATTTTTGATACATGAAAGTTTTAGTAGTGGTAGATTTAAAACTACTAACGAAGGGTGACCGTGTACGCGCCTGGTTAAACATGTTTAAAATGCGTAAATCAAGTTTTATGTAAGATAAAATGTCATTTTTGATGTCTATTTTATTATTATTTTTAATAGGTAGAGCAAACGCTAACTTGTTCATGCTAGGTACTGGGGGTTCCCGAGTATAGATTTTATATTTGTACCAAGACTTTTCCATGGCAATAGACATATTCCAGCGATAGCCCTTACATATCGCATGGTAAATTAAATCGAAATCGTTAGAGCCGTTTTCGAAAAACCGATTACAAATATTGCTCGTTTAATAGTATAGGATGCTATAGGATGTAACAATAAATAGTAGTAGTAATAGTAAATTACAATTAGTAATTATTTATTTTATTAGTTTAAATTGCGGTTGTTATGCTACCACAACTTTGTCAATGATAACACTGATTTTGCCATTAAACATTCCAAAATTACATTTTTGTGGTCTTGGTTGCCTGTGTGGAGGTGCCTGCTTTACTCAGAATTCCGGGTTCGATTTCCGGCAGATATCCGAATTATCTGTTGTTTGAGGCTGTGTGAGAGTTCGTACCCCTACCATTAATAAATCGTTGTTACTTAGACTATCGCAACTATCCGGCAAAAATATATGGGCGTCGATAAAAAAATATGCGCCGGTAAAAAAAAAATATAAGTACGGTCAGCCGCACGTCGGTGGAAACATTTGCAACTCCAGTGTTTCTTCTGACGTGCTGTTGGGTGAATTATTAATTAATTGACGGTTGGTAATTTTTTGGGTACTTTTCCTTTTTCCTAATTTTTTCGACGCATGTTTTTTCGCCAAAGTTGTTCAGATGGTGGTCCACGCAAAATATACTAAAACTAGCTGGTGCCCGCGACTTCGTCTGCGCAGGTTTATAAATTGTAGCTTATGTGTTATTCTGATGTATAAGCTATATTATTGTAGAGTTTCATTAAAATCCATTCAGTAGTTTTTACGTGAAAGAGTAACAAACATACATCCATACATGTTTACAAACTTTCGTATTTATAATATTAGTAGGATAATTACACATAAAAAAAAATAATCGAGTTGATTTTCTCACCTATATTTACTCGAATGATTGATAGTCTGAAATGATAATAATATAATTTTATCTCGTTCCGTTGCAAGTGTTGATAATATTTTATCGTAAATTTATTATCTCGATAACCTTGGATTGTTCACCGTTCCTTGCTGCTTTGTTTTGGTTTTTACTGTTCTAATAAACAATTAAATAAGTAATGCTTGAGTCTAGATTTCGATGCTGATTATTGTAATGACCCGTGTGGTGCCGGCTATGAATAGTACCAACCTATATCTAACCGTCGGTGTCGTAAGAGGCGACTAAGGGTTTATGAACCCGAGGATGGGCAGCAACATCTTTCTGCGTATCCTACCATCTTACATACTGCGGCAACCAACAACAGCGGCCGCCAGCCGCAACGCTCACAAGCGTGGTGACTATGGTAAACCCCTCCAATGTACCACATATTTTTGCTGGAGTTCTGGAGGGAGCTCCCTGTCCTGCAGTGGATGTTTTATAGGATGTTATGATGATGATGAATTGAATTCAGTTCTTTAAACTATAGCTGTAGACGTGTTTGAATGTTTAAATATTTTGTCTTTAGATAACAATACTTGCGGGCAACTTCACATAAAACCACGATCACACCTAGCTGAATTCAAAGACTAATTCGGCATACATTGCTCGTTGAAGTAAGGATATTGCAATTAACATAACCAAGCCGGGAGGCAATGTATGCCGAGTTAGTCTTTGAATACAGCTAGGTGTGATCGTGGTTGTATACTTCACACAGTAATCTGATACCAAACTATAGGCAAAGCCGGTACTATTGGCACCAGAGACTTATATAATAAAGGGTTAATAACACCCAGACCCAGGACAAACACACGTCTTTGTCCATCACACAATTAATGTTTGTCCTGGGCGGGTAACGAACCCGCGGCCCATGGCGTAGAAGTCAGGCTACTACCAACCACACCAACGGGCCAGTCAAAGATACAGCATATAATGTTACCAGTTATGTTTTAATACCTTGATTATTGTATGCCGTGTATATGTAAAAAAAAACCGGCCAAGTGCGAGTCGGACTCGCGCACTGAGGGTTCCGTACCACCACATAATCATAATTGTATTAGTTGAAATTTCAGTAAGTTAATGTCCTACATTTTTTGAGTCCGACACGCGCTTGGCCAAATTTTATTATTTGTTGTTATTTTATAGCTTATGCACTATAAACATACCAATTTTCAAGTTTGTATAAAACAAAAATCGCCTCCGCGACCATCCAACTTGACCCCTCTCTTATATGAATGTTCTTGAAACGGGAGCTCACCACAATTGGTTACCATTAGTTGTGAGAAAAGTTGCAATATTTAATGATTTCAGACTTTTCCCATTATTTGTACTGTGAGACCTAGCTTCTTGCCAAATTTCATAATTTTAGGTCAACGGGAAGTACCCTGTAGGTTTTGCATTTTTGCATAAATATATGGAGATGACGACATAAAATGCCATATCTTTTGATTGCGTAGTTGTAAAAAATTTAAATTTTCAGTTCTTGTGTGGTTCATGGACCCTAATATATGGTATCAATTTCAACCTGATACCTTTACCCGTTCGTGAGATAAAGGGTCTTGACAGACAGACAGACAGACGGACAACAAAGTGATCCTATAAGGGTTCCGTTTTTTTCTTTTGAGGTACGGAACCCTAAAAAACATTCAACAACAATCCAATTTAGTTTGTGAAAAGGTACCAACTCACGCTTTTTTTTTATTTTACAAAATAATTGACGTGAAATAATGAAATAAAAACACCAGTTGCAACGCTAAGAAGCGTGGTGACTATAAAATATACCACGCCTGTTTGCTTTGAAATTCTGGAGGGAGCTGTCCTTGTTATACTGAATGAAAAACGACAGCAAATAGCTAACTTTAATTTACCTCGGACCAAATGTACGGTCAACCGCTCGTCGGTAGGAACTTTTTCAACTCTATTACCACGCCATAAGGTCCAAAAGTGTTTCTACTGACTTGCTGTCGAGTTTACGTATCATATCACAATATTGTGGTTTTATCGTGTACATTGAACTGTTTGTGTACAATCAAAGTCACCTTAAACCTCAAATTTCCCAATGATTCATTCAACCCAGGCTGTCTGGACGAATCCGTCTAAAAAACACAATTTACACGTGATATCCATCGATAACTTTGATGTTAGGAACTTTTAAACCATCACAGACGGCACTGACAATATTGTGAGCGCAGGGACGTAACCAGGTTTGTTTTCTGAATATAAATGTTAGACGGGCCCAGAAATTATAGTTCT
Source organism: Athrips mouffetella (assembly GCA_947532105.1). Classification (NCBI taxonomy): domain Eukaryota; kingdom Metazoa; phylum Arthropoda; class Insecta; order Lepidoptera; family Gelechiidae; genus Athrips; species Athrips mouffetella. The sequence goes on from OX383959.1 coordinate 8,556,097, forward strand.
GGAATACGAGTCTCCGCGCTCTGAGATTTTATTTCCCGTAAAGCACCAGAGTCATAATGTCAATTTCAGAGATTGAAGACCTAAGTGTAGACAGTTATTTAAGCTGGACCAAATAATCTTTTGTTTTTGGATTTTTAATTTATTCTGGACCAAATAATCTTTTGTTTTTGGATCATTAATTTAAGCTGGACCAAATAATGTTTTGTTTTTGGATCATTATCATCATGTCGTATGGATCGTAAGGTCAATAACCAACCTCACCAACCCTGGTGTAAGAGTTTTCGAGTCGCAAAGACCTCTGACATGGCTCATTAACGACTACTTCTGTAGATATAGTAGCCCGGACCAACGACTTAACGTGCCTTCCGAAGCACGGAATCGTCGAGATCGAGAGCCATACGCTCTAACGACAAGACCACGAAGCCTGTTTTTGGATGACCTTTCGTTATATTGCTTTGTTTTGTTATAGTGTCGGCTTCTGGGGGAGGTGGCCCGTATACAAAGGCGATTTTGCTGCAATTCTGTTTACAAATTGCGTGATAATGCGCTGTAATAAAGTTACAATGTTGACGTGATTTAATATGTACTTGTTGTCGCTCCCGCGTGGATTTGGATTTTCCATTATGCGTTTTTCCGTGAGATTCGTTTAGCCATCTGTTTGCTTAAATTCAAACCTTTTGATAATAATATAGGGCTGATGCTTATTACAACCTAATCCAAACAAAGGATTTTAAAATTGCATCTTCTGGGGGGTTTAAGTAGGAAGAAAGGTTAGTTAATAGTTCAGACACATATGGTAGGTGAATAAATAAATAACAACAACACTCACCGCCATTCACTTGGATCTTTTGTTTTACGAGTAGGTGCCATGGACTTTTTTACTCACTACTCATACCATACTGCGTTCACCGATCACCGCGGTCCATGCTGCCAGCCGCAACTCGTAACAAGGTTGGTGACAATGGTATATCCCCCTTCAAACTATACCACCTATTTTCCTGTGAAATTCTGTTGGGGCCTCTACGGGGGCCTTTTTCGGCAGGAGGAAATTCAGAATTTTGTTTTTTTTTAACTAGTAGGATTTCGGCTTAACAACATTGATTTCTGAAATCTGTGATGTCCAAAACCCCATAAAACCATTGTTGTCAAAAGTGGTCCCGTTCATTTATCTCCTTCAATATATATTTTTTTTATCTTACAAGTGTGCAAACGAGCAGGTGGGCCACTTGATGGTAAGTGGTCACCACCGCCCATAGCACCCATTGTCTTATTAATGGCATATTTTGACACTAATAAGACAGCAAAGCGCGTTGCTCACTTTGAGAACTAAGATGGTATGTCTCATGTGCCGGTAATTTCACTGTCTCCCTTGCCCTTCAAACCGAAACACAGCAGTGCAAACACTGCTGCTTCACGGCAGAAAAAAGGAAGGGGGTGGTACTTCCCCAGACGGAATTTCCACAAAAGCCCTACCGTGATGATGACTTACCGTGTTGTGGTTGGACGCCATGCTTCCTAAATAAAATTCGGATGGAACCTCTCCAAAGCCAGAGTATTATTCAAATGATTATTTATTCATTCTAAGATAGTTATATTACTTTATGCCGTTATGTGGTGCGATCAGTGGTGGAACTGAGCCCCTGGCACCACTCTGCATAGTTCCTCTTCTCGGAATCCTCACCTCAAACGGTAGAGGACACACAGACAAGGAACGTCCCACTCCGTCTTAGCTGAGGATTGTTGTAAATTTTTGTTTGCTTTTTGTCTGTAGTCGTTTTACCATAAATTTAGAGTTTCTTACGGAAGGCATATGTCTTAATCACATTAATCTTGGGCGAAAAAGGGCGGGTCGCCAGTTCACGATAATGTAACGCTTCGAATCTGAGATATTGCGTGTGCAATATTCCTAAAGATCGCGTGACGAAGTAGTATCGATGTTTGAAACACCCATATAACAGTGATACTGTCGACAGTCGCAAGACCGGATTTGTTGACGTCGTAAATCTTATTCCAAGGGCACAAGGTCTCTTTTACGCGATCGTGTTTTACTATCGCTTGGCAATAGCGAAAATTATCTCTATCATTTTTTTGTGTAACGGCAGTTGGCATATTATTGGCCATTAAAAATGTATTTATCCGTTTGATCTCATCGTCATGTTTATGTTATGAATATTATTATAATCCTTGCAAATGATTCTTCTTGTTTTTATCGTTGACATTTATAGGTTACATTATAATATGGCCGCGAGGTGCCGGCAAAGTATAGTACCAAACCAGCCCATCTCTACCCGTGGGTGTCGCGTAAGAGGCGACTAAGGGATTAAGAACCGGAGAATGGGCAGCAGCATCTTTCTGTGTATCGTACCATCTTACATACTGCGGTCACCAACATCAGCGGTCGCCAATCGCAACGCTTACAAGAGTGGTGACTATGGTAATTCCCTAATCCCTGCAACTACCACGAGTTTTTTGCTGGAGTTCTGGAGAGAACTTCCTGTCCTGTAGTGGAAATTTCATGGGATGTTATGATAATAATATGAACATGTTAGACCTTTTTAGCCATGATTTGTCTCTACTATTATAAATACCAACTTATAGCCTAGTCTTGAGCGTAGTCAGGAAATATTAAGGGTAGGTTGCACCTTCTAACTTTACCATAACCGAATATTTGCCTCTTGCACTCTCCACACTATATTTCCGGAGTCGGATAGCTAACCTAACATAAGAGATCTGACGAAAGCACTGGTTACTGGACTGCCATCTTACCTTCGCAATCCAGAGGGCTTACCTGGTATATTCCACTTTGATCACCTGAACTCCCCTACCACTAGATAACCTGGGTGTTCCAATTCCACATGGTTCAATTACTAATTTTGACCTGCTTCTCTTCACTTCACTTTTTTAAAATATATGGCAATCGGGCGTTATAAGGGGCAACAGCCATTCCTGCCTCAAGTCAAAGGAAAAACACGGAAGAGGAGAGATTGACCAGTTAAAATGACCAAAAGTGTCCTTTATTCACTTTGGTTTACCTAAAACTAAAAGGAACAAAACGAGGATGTCACAAAATTACAGTAAAAAACAACACAAAAGCATTAATAAAAAGCATTGCGGAGAGTTGAGGAGGATTGTGTACCTTATAAAGTTATAAATTTATCTTATAAAATTTAAAATGGGAGTATCGGATTAATGGAGTAATGTTTTCATGTCAATCGGGCGGGGGATTTCAGGAGGTAGGATGTCATACAGGGAAATGGGGTGTAGTGGAAAGTTGAAAAAGATGTGATCTGTCAAACCCTCCTCAGTGTCACAGTCACATACGGGTGTGTTACGTACTTTGATTTTAGGAGTAGAGGAGTACAAGAATGTCCAAGGCGTAGCCATAGTTAAGCCTTTGACCCTGTCCAGAAAGGGCGAATTCGCCGCGAATTGTTACGCGCGAGTTTCTACGCGCGTGGGCGAGGTACTGGGTGTCAATACATTGCGTCCACAAGCATCGCGCGAATTTTCTTGAGTCGAGATACTAGGAGCGCCTTGTTTGCGTCCAGTTGAACGCGCGAAACACGCGCGAGTAAATCGCGGCGAATTCGCCCTTTCTGGACAGGGTCTTTGCCAGGTCAATCCGGCTGTCATTAGCAAACATCCGAATGGTTTCTGACTTGGCTTCCCGACCATTATCAATATCGTGCCTGAGTCTGTACCTATGCAGGGTCACCTGTATGTTCCTGAGTCTTTATAGTAGTGCTATTTTATTAAAAATTTTATTATTTTTGAACTGGTTTTTAGACCTTGTTACTTAGAACATAAATCTGAATAATTTTCCCATAGAGGAATAAAAAATTAGATTAATTTATGGTAATCCCATACAAATTCCACTATGACCAGAGCAAGGTTTGTAAGGGAAAGCAAAAAAAAAAGCTTGTTTTGACATATTTTTCTTTGAGAAAGTTGAGAGATAATTCATGTCACGTAAAATGTATCAAGGGTTACAAATTAACCCAGCATTTACCTATAGATGTACAATAAACGCTAAAACTAATCTGCGACGAAGAATTATAATTAGAATACGTTGTAAATACGTACTTTGTGCGCGGTTTAGTTTAGGACTGGTATCCATTTCGTTTCAGCGTCGGAATTAGAGCGTGCAACAGACGTACTGACAGACAAACGAGACGAAGACGAGATGAACTTTTTCTGGTTTTAGTAGCATTTAGCAGATTTACACGGGGCCGAGTTTTGGCACCTCGATCGCGGTTCAGAGAGATGCAGCTATAGGAAAGAAGGGGAAGATATCGACAATTTTTTTTTCTTTCCTATATATAGCTGTATCCCTCTGGATCGCGATCGAGACGCCAAATATTTTTTTGTTGCGAACAACCGACACTACTGAAATAAAAAACCGGTCAAGTGCGAGTCGGACTCGCGCGCCGAGGGTTCCGATATACCTATAGTATTTTTGGAAGCAATAAAGTCCATTTTCAGGACCGCAAAACTAAATTTGTTTGTAAAGGTTTTTTGCAGATTTCTGAAAAACTGTGCAACTTAGAAAGATCGTTTTATTTTTGCTGTAAAGTTTATATAAACTTCTGTCAACTGTAATTAATTCAGATTTTTCCTTACTCAAACTTCGGAGATAAGGGGGGGGGAATGGTATTTTTCTTGACATTTTTCATCATAACTTTAAAACTAAGAAATTTAAAAAAATACAAAAATATATTTTAAAATGTACAAGTAAAGCCCTTTCATATGATACCCCACTCGACCTAGTAGCGACAATTTGAAATTTGGCCCCCCCTATTTTGGCCCCCTTTATATTAATAATCATACTTTTTTCAAAATTTTTTCTTGTGCAATTAAGTTGGGCAACTATATTCTAAAACTATTCCAAATTTCAGGTTGATAGCATAAGTGGTTGCTGAGATATAGAGGTGTGACAGACAGACGGACAGACAGACAGACAGACAGAGCGGCACCATAAGGGTTCCTTTTTTTTACCATTTTGGTATCGGAACCCTAAAAATGGCCTGATAATGCTTTTTTCAAAAAATCAAGGGTACTAAACGGACAAAATGTATTAATTGAGGGGGCGTACAAGTTATTTTTGTACTTATTAAGGCAATAAATAAATGAATGAGTTGCATATTTTTTTAAAAATCGTTGTATATCAAAATATGTAAACAAATTGATAAATATAAACTAAAAACCTGAGTAAAACAATGCACCGTTTCTGCTAATCGAATAACGACCTTACATAGTACTTTTTCTTTTAACTGTTTAACAAAACAACGTTTTGAACGTTTATACCGTTTTTTTAGGGTTCCGTAGCCAAATGGCAAAAAACAGAACCCTTATGGATTCGTCATGTCTGTCTGTCCGTCTGTCCGTATGTCACAGCCACTTTTTTCCGAAACTAAAAGTGCTGTACTGTTGAAACTTGGTAAGTAGATGTATTCTGTGAACCGCATTAAGATTTTCACAAAAAAATAGAAAAAAAACAATAAATTTTAGGATTCCCCATACTTAGAACTGAAACTCAATTTTTTTTTTCATCAAACCCATACGTGTGGGGATCTATGGATAGGTCTTCAGAAATGATATTGAGGTTTCTAATATAATTTTTTTCTAAACTGAATAGTTTGCGCGAGAGACACTTCCAAAGTGGTAAAATGTGTGTCCCCCCTGCGCGAGAGACACTTCCAAAGTGGTAAAATGTGTGTGTCCCCCCCACCCCTGTAACTTCTAAAATAAGAGAATGATAAAAAAAAATATATGATGTACATTACCATGCAAACTTCCAACGAAAATTGGTTAGTACGAGATCTCTAGTTAGTATTTTTTTTTAATTCGTCATTAATCGTAAACCGCAATTTACCTTTCATTCTATCAACTCAAATATAAATTTTAGTTACTTACGTCACATAATAAAGTTTTTTAGCAATAAAAATACCATAACGTTTACTTATATATGTACAGGTTTGTACGGAACCCTCAGTGCGCGAGTCGGACTCGCACTTGGCCGGTTTTTTTGTTGTTTGGAAAGTCCAAACACAAACGAATCACCCTACTTCTTAAACATCCAAACTATTGTGAAAGTATCATCGAGTTATCGACGCAGATTTCACTCAACGCGCCGATAGCTAAAAAACTGACGTCTTTTGAATCCAACTTTCTATGAATATTTAATTTTCTTTTCGTTTCCAAAAAGTGTTACTACACTAAACTTAACTAAATGTGGGCAAAAGCGGCCTTATCGCTGGAAGCGATCTCTTCCAGACAACCTTTGGGAGAGGAATAATGAAATGAGTAGTGCAGTGTAGTAACAATAATCATACTTAAAATATGTTAAAAGGCGATGGCGAAGGCGATGTTATGTGTTGTGTTGATGGGAAAGTTTGAGGTCATACAAAAATCCCATTGAAAAAAGCAGTTTAATTTTTCCGCATTTTGTAAATTTTTCGGGAAAATTTTCCAGCGTTACTTTTCATCCAAACTTGTTCTGAAAATTATGAAAGAAAGAAAGAAAATTAGCAGTCGAGTCGATTCTAAGTGATTAGTAGATATAGCTAATGCATTTGTTTGTAAGCATTCCTATATCCAACTGACTTGGTTTAATCAATTACACTTAATGATGATTCTGCTAACTGCTTCTAGTAATTTTATATACCTGTTGTACCACTGACTTTGCTGACTAATTATGGGAATGTGTATTGTGGTAAAAAAAATTAAATCGGTTCATTTCATTAAAAAATCACATGCAAGTATTTAGTCAAGTCTTAACTAAGATTATGTGCGCCAGACAGGTCGCACCGCACATTGAAAAGGAATAATATTAGTAAAAAACCGGCCAAGTGCGAGTCGGACTCGCGCACTGAGGGTTCCGTACCACCACATAAACATAATTGTATTAGTTGAAATTTCAGTAAGTTAATATGCTAGATTTTTTGAGTCCGACACGCGCTTGACCAAATTTTATTATTTGTTGTTATTTTATAGCCTATGCCCTATAAACATACCAATTTTCAAGTTTGTAAGTGTTCCCGTTTTTAAATAGAACTAAAACAAAAATCGTCTCAGCAACCATCCAACTTGACCCCTCTCTTATATGAATGTTCTTGAAACGGGAGCTCACCACAATTGGTTACCATTAGTTGTGAGAAAAGTTGTAATATTTAATGATTTCAGACTTTTCCCATTATTTGTACTGTGAGACCTAGCTTCTTGCCAAATTTCATAATTTTAGGTCAACGGGAAGTACCCTGTAGGTTTTTCATTTTTGAATAAATGTATGGAGATGAGGACATAAAATGCCATATCTTTTGATTGCGTCGTTGTAAAAAATTTAAATTTTCAGATCTTGTGTGGTTCATAGACCCTAACATATGGTATTAATTTCAACCTGATACCTTTACCCGTTCGTGAGATAAAGGGTCTTGACAGACAGACAGACAGACAGACAGACAGACAGACAGACAGACAGACGGACAACAAAGTGATCCTATAAGGGTTCCGTTTTTTTCTTTTGAGGTACGGAACCCTAAAAATAACAAAAAGAAAAAAAAACAACAGGTATTCAGGGTAGAATTAAGACTTTGTATGCCACTGGTTTACAACCACTGACCTAAAAGAAAAGAGTCACTCTTTCTTAAGTTACTTTAATTGAAAAAAGTAAGGTGTTGTTTTTCAATTTTTGTAAGTCTTCAAAAAGCGGCTTCGTTACGTCAAAGGCACGTGAAGCTTGTACAGTTAGGAGCAGGTAATTCTTAACATAATGGACTTTGTACCATTCTTATTTTTGTAATATTAGATGCTATAATCGTTGGAAGGGGAAGGCCTCGGCGAACGTACCAGGACCAAATTCAGGACGTTCTGAATAAAGGCCAGGTTAAAAGTACCCTAAACCGACGAGCATGTATGAAAGGATTGATGAAAGTTCAGGAAGCAAGGGAAGTATGTCAAGATCGTAGCAGGTGGAGAACTGTGGTCTCTGCCTACCCCGACGGGAACAAGGCGTCATGTTATGTATGTATGTATAATCGCGCTACGCTTGACCTGCTCTTGACTGTATTAAAAAGTATTATACAAGGACACTCTTTTAAGCACTTCTAATGAACATTCATAATATAAAAGACTACTTGATCCCTAAAATGTGTAAAAAGCTTACGATTTTTTCTAAATAAAATCAGCGTTCGTTCAGCGTTTTCTTTGCAAGATGCTTAAACACTATTATGTTTAATAAAACTTAGTAACATTCCTTAAGAAACAAGACAAACCTTGTGCCGCCAATAGGTGATTTAGAACGGGACTGGCCACATTTCTTTCTCATTTTTGACACCACATTTCTTAAAAAAAAAAAATCTGTGTATTTCAGGCATAAAACTTATAAGTTATTAATGTTATTATTATTATAAGTTATCTTTACAAGACTGGGAATCTTAAAAATTAAAGATTATATTTAATCCTGCTTAGTTACTCACTAGCTTACATTTTAATTGTTGTGATTTGATTATATTATTAAATAGACAAAGTAAGAAGTTAAGTGGTACCAATAACATTATATAGGTATAGATAGACGTAGTATTATTATAAGCACTAGGTTCTGGGTTCTTTGGAAAAGTTATTCAGTTTTATAGCCTCGCACAAATATTTTTGCATTGATAAAAGGGCTTGCTTCTTTGATCCTCTTGTCGCTATAATCGCATCTAAATTCGGTGATCACTTACCATCAGGTGACCCGCCTGCTCGTCTGCCTCCCTCTTCTATAAAAAAAAATAATTATGTGGTATACAGTCATTCTTTGCAACGATTATTTCGAGTCACTCAGTCCCTTACGTGTTTAGCGAAGCCCTACATGCCTACAAGCCTTAGTTATCATACATATTTCCAGTAATACACAGCCCTTCTGAAGGCATATTTATATAACTTGTACATTGTAAATTGTAACCCCGATCGCAGAAGTATAGCAACGTCGGTTCCGTGACTGTGTCTACCAGATAACTCAGTTATGCTGGAAAATAAGGTTTAACAGAAAGGGTTCAACCTTGAAGGATGTGAGTCTGCCCAGACATACATAACATCACGCCTTGTTCCCGTTGGGGTTGGCAGAGACCACAGTTCTCCACCTGCTACGATCTTGACATACTTCCCTTGCTTCCTGTAATTTCATCAATCCTTTCATACATGCCTGCCCATGAAATTGAACAACATAAATACATACAACGTGGCGCTCGTTTGTCAAAATTGGTATGTACGCAAATTTCATTGACGTTGTTCGCGTTTAAAGCAATAATTTGAAGCCCCTGTCTATAAGATAGGATTGGAGTTGAGTCGTGGGTGTTACCACAGTGTTACTTAGGTACTAAAATCAATGTTGTCGGTCCGTTTAACGAGTTAGAAAGCCACAACTTTGATTTTCTTACTAGCTTGTGATATAAGGGCTTACATGAATTTACTTCATCCTCTTTCGACTTGACCGTTGAAATTTGAGCATTTCGAGCACTCGAGGCATGTTCAGCTACGAGCACAGCGTTTTGAGTAACTTGCATTAGTTCATTCCGCGATTTGCAACATCTTTATCATTACCACAAGCTGGGTTCGTCCCATCAGTCTTCTTCTTTTCGTATCAATGGCAAATTAAATCCCGCATGTGACAATTTCCTTGCAATGGCAGACCTGAGTCTGGAGTCTGTTCCAGGTCAGCCAAGACGGCTGACGGCCAGGTTCGGCGATTCCTTTTTTTAAGGACATTTTCCGGTACCAAACCATTCTGCAGCTGCATCTAAGATCAAGCTATTACAGTCACGAGCATATCAAGCTTGACACGTTGGACTTTGTAACGTTCTTATTTCGATAAATTCATGGGCTAGAGTCGCGCTGCGAGTGTTTAGCTTGACCTGTTGTTGACTGTACAATAGTTGGTTTTACAAGATTGTTTTTGCGATGAGCAACAACTATTGGAAAATAATTCCCATTTATTATTAAGGTTGCTTTGCTGTGATAAAATAAAACATTCCTTTTCGCCCGCTGCGTAGTAAGGGAGCAATTTATTATACGAACACGGCTCTATTATTTCTTCTGCTATTTTGTTGCCCAAATCCACCTTTATATCGATTCAACAACGAGTTGAGTATTGATGCCAACCTTTTGTTGATTTTCATGTTTTCCCTTTTGAAATTCAAACACGTGTAATAAAGGCTTTAAATGCTTATTCCGAAGGTTGAGGACTTTTACAACTGTTGTTCTACAATTATTTGAAATTCGAAAAAGAAAATAATTGTGGTTCTCATAAAATGATCATCATATTTTTGTGGCCTTCAAAAATTCGTAAAACAAAGCCTATTAAAACCTCGTAAGTAAACGGAGTTTTTTAACGGATGTACCCAATGTTTGATTAATAAATAGCTTACTCTAGCTTTACGTTTATAATTACTGAGCTCGACCGGTTTCGATAAATAAGCATCATCGAATGCGTTCTTATTTCATATAGTAGCATCATAGAATGCTTTCTTATTTCATATAGTAAGTAATACCTGAGCGACCGAGCTTTGCTCTGTATAATGTTAACCTTAGCCCAATAACAGATGGCGCTGTAGGGTTTTTGAAAAGCGCTTTTTAATAAATGTTCAAAAAAATGGAGAATACGAACTTTCCCAGACATGAGACCTATACTTTAGGCCCATAAGGTCCACTTCCCATAAGCTATCTAGATCGATTTTTCGCCCCGGAAACTCGTTAGAGCCGTTTTCCAGAAACCGATTACAAAAATATAAAATTATGCAAATATAACCTAACCTAAATATAGATAAAAGCTTATTACAAGATTCACTTTTCACCAAGAAAAACCAAGACGCGAAATAGTAATAATCAACGAATGAAACATAATCATACATTTGCATATTAACCTTTATAAAGGAAAAAGCATTGGAATGTGGAATGTTAGAAGATAAATCTTAGAAACAAAAAACAATCTGACCTTGAATTAAATGCATAGAATTACTACAGCGATTAGCTCGTGGCATAAATTGTAGCTTTCTTTATACCTCTATCACATCACATAATAAGAATATAGAATACCGTCTAAGAAAGCCGTTGGTCCCGACTACTATTTACGGATGAAGTCGTTAATGATCCATGTCAGAGGCCTTTGGCGGCTCAACAACTCTGACACCAGGGTTAGTGACGTCGGTCATCGACCTTGCAACCCACACGATATGATGATGATGTTTCGCGAGATCATAATTTGTAAACAAAGCCTATTTTATAAATAATAACAATCACCAAGTTATCCAGGTCACATTCATAGTCGTTTCTGTATCAAACCCAGCAAGGGCTTCGCCGCCGCAGTCAGGTTTTATTATAGTCAATATTCTATGTCTGTGAGTCTTTACTCTGAGCATAATATAATAAACGGGTATGCGATTTTAAAAATAGTCTAAGCGAATCAATATAGGAGGGCGGGCGTGTAGATTTTATATTTCCATTCCACCCTTACTGGAAGAATTTTCTAGGAACACGGTCATTTATAGGATTTAGCCTGGTTTTATTAGTGACGTTCAGCGTCTAAATAGAGTAGGTTTTCTATGCAGCTTATTTACGTCTGTTATTTCCCTGGTTTTTTTTTTATGGAAGACTACTTTTTTTGAAGGAAAGTTCAGATAACTTGCACACTATGAGTGCTTTAGGAGAAGGTCTTGTTCTCTGTGTACCCTGATGATTATAGTATTCAGTATCTGGCGACCGAGCTTCGCTTATGCCAAAGTTCACCAACAGATGGCGCTGTAAGGTTTCAGAAACGCGCTATTTTCAAGAAATATTTAAAAAAACGGAGAGAACAAATTTTATTAGACACGAGATCTAGATCGATTTTTGCATAAAGTTCAAAACACAAAAAAATAAAATTCAAAAATTTATATACACCGTGTTCTTGAGGATATTCATTAATATTAAGAGCACGTTCAGTTAACAAAACTGAACAACTTTCCCTAAATAACATAGGTTGAAAACGATATTTTTTTTTGTATGGGAGGACAATTTTTTTTTCTCTATCCTACCATGTTTTTAGGTAAAGTTGTACAGTTTAATTAACTGAACGTGCTCTTAAAATTAAAGCATATCCACACGGTGTATAAAAGTAAAAATACTGCTCGATGAATAGTATTAGCGATTAGCCGATTAGTGAACTTCACAGTATGTCATACTTTTCGTTATAATGTTTGCGTAAAATATGAACACATCGTCGACTTAGCTAGCGCGTTGTCGCATGGCGCTTCGAACAACATTGACAGCTCTAGGCCTTCTTGCGGTTACAAAGCCTTTGTGTGTGATGTTGTGAATGAACTTGCAAATACGCAAGGATTCTGTAATACACACACATCTTTACAATTATTTCTTGAATGGAGTTATTTGTTTCAGTTTTAGTTTAGTTCTTATGTTAATCCTTTGGTCTACTAACTTAAGTTCAAGACAATTTTAAGTAGCCCTTTACCCAAACCCCAACCGTATCACCCAACAATTAATCCATATTTTTTAGTGTTCTGTACCCATAGGGTGAAGTACTGGACCCTATTAGTATGCCTCCGATGTCTGTCTATTTGTCTGTCTGACAGAGGGCTGTATCTCATGAACCGTAATAGGTAGGAAGTTGAAATTTTCACAGATTATGTATTTCTTTTGCCGCTATAACAACAAATAATAAAATATATAAATTAAGGGGGGCTTCCCTACTAAAAACGTGTTTTTTTAGGCAATTTTTGTTTGAGCTTTATCATAGAAACGGGAACACTTACGAGCGTGAAAATTGGTATGATTATAGTAAATGAATAACAACCAATAACAAAAACTGAAGTGGTCAAGTGCGTGTCGGACTCGCGCGATTTAATACACTTCTGCGTGACTGCGCGTCCATAATTAAAACGGTATTTTATTAGTATTACGGAAGCCTCGGTGCACGAGTTCAAAAATAAAAAATAAATGTCTGAAAACAACACTACATAATATTAATTTTAAATAGTTAGGCACTGAGTGGGCAAATAACGAGTTCTTTGTTTTTAGATTGCGACTATTTATTTACTTAACAGTTTATTGTACACATTAACATACAAACAAAATATATATTAGGAAAAAAGACACAACAGATAGATACTGCTTATTTCAACTAGGAAATTTCTTCCAGCAGACCTAGACATTTTCAGTGAGTGCTTTTTGATAGGACATTTAAATACAGCTAAGGTTCTCAGAAGCCTATGGATAAAGACAGCACACACAACTTAGATGCTTATTTTTAGCCCAACAGACAAGAGCCTCCATTGTCGTTTGTTTCGCATGTATTGCCGAATTCGAAGAAAGGTGCTCTTGTCAAGACTTTTGTTATCTCCGTGAAGACGAAGATATATTAGAAACTTTTGAAATAAATAGCCATACTTTGTTTCTGATTATTAGGAATTACATACAGGGTTCTTATTTTTAGCCCAACAGACAAGAGCCTCCATTGTCGTTTGTTTCGCATGTACTATTGTCAAATTCCTTTCGGTGCCCTTGTCAAGACTTGTTATCTCCGTGAAGACGATATTCTAGAAACTTTCGATATAAATACCCGTACTTTGTTTCTAATTGATTATTAAGAATTATACAGGGTGTTTAGTATATATCTGCAAACCTCTCGGGTGGTTGCTCTACTTGTGGCTCTACCCATGAAACTGAACAGTTTTTCCTAAGGAACTTAGGTCGAAATATGAAAAAAAACCGGCGAAGTGCGAGTCGGACTCGCGCACTGAGGGTTCCGTACCACCACATAAACATAATTGTATTAGTTGAAATTTCAGTAAGTTAATGTGCTAGATTTTTTGAGTCCGACACGCGCTTGACCAAATTTTATTATTTGTTGTTATTTTATAGCTTATGCACTATAAACATGCCAATTTTCAAGTTTGTAAGTGTTCCCGTTTTTAAATAGAACTAAAACAAAAATCGCCTCAGCGACCATCAAACTTGACCCCTCTCTTATATGAATGTTCTTGAAACGGGAGCTCACCACAATTGGTTACCATTAGTTGTGAGAAAAGTTGTAATATTTAATGATTTCAGACTTTTCCCTTTATTTGTACTGTGAGACCTAGCTTCTTGCCAAATTTCATAATTTTAGCTCAAAGGGAAGTACCCTGTAGGTTTTTCATTTCTGAATAAATGTATGGAGATGAGGACATAAAATGCCATATCTTTTGATTGCGTCGTTGTAAAAAATTTAAATTTTCAGATCTTGTGTGGTTCATGGATCCTAATATATGGTATTAATTTCAACCTGATACCTTTACCCGTTCGTGAGATAAAGGGTCTTGACAGACAGACAGACAGACAGACGGACAACAAAGTGATCCTATAAAGGTTCCGTTTTTTTCTTTTGAGGTACGGAACCCTAAAAATTACCTCCCATACAAAATACGCTATCAGCTGATGCAGTTTCTATGGGACGTTGCAAATTTTTCGGCCTATGTAACGTCGCATTAGAAAGTTGTTTAGTTTCATGGTAAGAGCAACCATCTGAGAGATTTGCTTAAGGAGTGATCACACCTAGCTGAATTCAAAGACTAATTCGACATAAATTGCAGGGAGGCTTGGTTATGTTAATTGCAATATCCTTACTTCAACGAGCAATGTATGCCGACTTAGTCTTTGAATTCAGTTAGGTGTGATCACTCCTTTACATATACGAAACACCTTTTAGACATAAGTGGAAAGGGTTATCACACTTTGCGTACCCTAGTGTCCAGAAAGAGGCCATATCGAAATGCACTTTCATGGTTTCAAGGGTCAACTGTCAAATTAATAAAAAAATCATTGGTATACAAGTTTCTTGCCATATCCCTCTGTAATTAATTTTGCACAATTTCTTATTTTTTAATTTGTATCTTTTGAACTGTATTTTTGTATGTATAGCGTGCGTAAGATAAGTTTGGCTGTGACGGTTATTTTCTGCGTATGGGATGGCATGGGTGACAGTCGTCTCCCCTCACCTGCCGCGCTCACCCCCGCGTTTAATTTTTTTGAGTTCTGCGCATTAACGGTCGTAAGGTGTTATTTTGTACGAAGAGTAAGTAACTAACTTTTTATTCATAGCTTTGTACCGTGAAAAAGCTTTGTTACTTTTATAATGTGATTTCCGTCTAGCAACCACCTTAGCTTCGTAACGAACTATTTTTAACCTAATTGACTCTACCGGTCTCCCTTAGTCTTACTGTGAACTTTAACACGCACGCGAATAGATTTTATCTTTAACTTGATTTGAAGAAACTGAAGATATAGTCCACATACGCTTTCTCTACGCTGCTGACCAGACATAATATACTTTTTAGGGTTCCGTACCTCAAAAGAAAAAACGGAACCCTTATAGGATCACTTTGTTGTCCGTCTGTCTGTCTGTCAAGACCCTTTATCTCACGAACGGGTAAAGGTATCAGGTTGAAATTAATACCATATATTAGGATCCATGAACCACACAAGATCTGAAAATTTAAATTTTTTACAACGACGCAATCAAAAGATATGGCATTTTATGTCCTCATCTCCATAAATTTATTCAAAAATGCAAAACCTACAGGGTACTTCCCGTTGACCTAAAATTATGAAATTTGACAAGAAGCTAGGTCTCACAGTACAAATAATGGGAAAAGTCTGAAATCATTAAATATTACAACTTTTCTCACAACTAAAGGTAACCAATTGTGGTGAGCTCCCGTTTCAAGAACATTCATATAAGAGAGGGGTCAAGTTGGATGGTCATTGAGGCGATTTTTGTTTTTGTTCTATTTAAAAACGGGATGTTTATAGTGCATAAGCTATAAGATAACAACAAATAATAAAATTTGGTCAAGCGCGTGTCGGACTCAAAAAATCTAGCACATTAACTTACTGAAATTTCAACTAATACAATTATGTTTATGTGGTGGTACGGAACCCTCAGTGCGCGAGTCCGACTCGCACTTGGCCGGTTTTTTTGTATTGTTAAGGCATTATAGTCTGATCACAACCGCTGTACCGCGCCTTAGGTATGAGCGGGGAGGTGGCGGAGTGGGAAGGAAAGAACAAGAACTAGTTGCCGCCCGCCGTGAGCTTGGCCCCCCCGTCTCTCGCCGTGAGCATACCTATATGGTGGTACAGCGGTTGCGGTTAGACTATAGCCGAAGTACGACTTCATCAGAATTAGACGGCTAAAGCTAGTTACTCTATGATGCGGTTAACGTTAGGGCTAGCCTCATTACTTGCTTAAAGAAGGTGAACCCTTTTTGATATAAACAATTAATCCTATTAGAACGACGTAGATTCGATAGGTCAGGTTTCGGGACTTTAGCCGTAGCATAATATACGGTCAACCGCTTGTCGGTAGAGACTTTTTCAACTCTATTACCACGCCATAAGGTCCAAAAGTGTTTCTACTGATGTGCGGCCGTGTGTACAATAACTTGTTCTGTATAAAATTGCCTTTCTATTTAAAACAGCTTCCTCGCACAGCTTTGGTCCCTCCCTTACGCTTAATTTTAGAGTCTAAAGGTTGGAAACCGAGAGGTGGAGATAACGACTTAAAAACTGAGTAACATGTCTTTAGTTTGATTGAATCTAAAAGCTGGCAAGTGAAATGTTGTTTTCGCCATACATTTGGAGCCTAAATTTAGCATATAATGAACGCAGAATCAAGGCCTCTGTATTTTTAGAAACATGTTTATTAACCCCTAAAATAGCCGTGTTAACTTATGTGACTTAATACTGGCCAAGTATTGCCATTAAATGCGTAACAAAGAAAATGTATTATTCACGCGTATTACTTTCGGTAATGTAAAAAAGTAATGAGTACCTACGTACTTGGAATCAATCCAATTGAATGTAGAGTGTAGAATAAACAACTTTGCTTTGATTAGTAAAAAAAGTAGAACAAAAGTTGTTGTTTAACCCTTATGACCTCTTTTCGTATCGTGAACGAACGAATGTTTTGTGTTGCAGAAAAACAATTTTTTGGACTTCGCTTTCATGTTATTTTTTTATACTTTGTTTACTTTTCTTCGGCTATTTTTTTTATCATGTCGTTCGCTAGCTATGCGCAAAAGGACCCAAGAACGTAAAGCCATGGTCTTGTCAAGGTAGCGGAAAGCCGCTGGGTGCAGATCCGGTCGTCCTGATGATATAAACTTGTTTATTACGAGTATACTGTGATGATATCTGTAGTCGAATTAATGTAGCTTGATTCATCATAACATCCCATGAAACGTCCACTACAGGACAGGGAGCTCCCTCCAGAATTTTAGCTTTTGCTGGAAAAATTTAGAGGGGAAGTACCATAGTCACCTCGCTTGTTAGCGTTACGGCTGGCACCATGGACCGCGGTTGTAGGTGACCGCAGTAAGTAAGATGTAAGATTCAAAGGAGGATGCTGCTGCCCATCCTCCAGTTAACCCTTAGTCGCCTCTTACGACACCCACGGTTATGTATGGGTTGGTACTATTCTTTGCCGGCACCACACTGGTGTAGCTTGATTAGAACGACAGTATTTTTTTATGGGTATGGGTGAGCATTTGACCCCGATCTCTCCCGATGCATGCTTACCTAGATAATGCCTGTTCACTCCAGCCTTGAAAATATCCAGAATATATTGTTTGGGGAAAAGATCGGCGGGGTGGGAGTTCCACTGCTTAGGTGTGCGCATTAGGAACGAGGAAGCATTCCGCTTCGTGCGAATATGAGGTGTGGCAACGACATAGGGGTCGAAACCCAACTTACGTGTAGTCCCACGTTGGAGGAAGGGGGATGGTGGTATCAGGTCGTGCAATTCAGACGCGCACTCACCGAAATGACAAGTGACAGTCGGACGACGGAGGGATGCCTATAGTTCGTCCGTTTTAAGAATGCATTGACGCGTGCGTCGCTTACCGCCCCGTTACGTAACGAATCAGGTCGCTTAAAATTATTAAGTCAAATGCACATAACTAAAGGTCAACCATCGAAAGAAGTGGTTGTTTCCTTTGTGGGCTACCCAAAAAAAAAATATAAAAGTAATTTTTCTTCCATTTTAAAATGACTTACTGCATTCTTAACGCGGACGAACTCGTACAATTTATATGCTAAATAGACATTCCTTCCAGGCAACCGCGAATTGGCGTTATTTTTATTATATGTATTGTAATTTCCTTACGATATTGAGAAGTGACGAAGCCTGTAAGGCATCCAATAAAGCCACAGTGTGTGCATTGTAAAGCTAATCGATGTTTCCATGTGTTGCCATTGTGATTCAAGTCCTCGTGTGTGTCAAGGCTGTGGCCTTGGGCTAGAACTTAGAACACTAGAGACACGATAAGCTGATATTACGGCTGACAGCAGTATGCGCAGCGGGCATACACTGCTATACTTTTGGGTCGGTTCGTTTATTAAATATTGTCGTCCACTACGATTGTTACGTTTAATCCACTCAATATACGAGTTATAGTATACAGAGTGCTGAAGCATACTAAAAGTCCAGAGGTCTAGGACATGAGCGGGATTTGGGGAGGGGGGGGGGGCACAAAGTTCTCACTTTTGGGTTATAGTTACTGAAGGAATATTTGAGGGGCCTGCTCATGCACTCCACTTCCTTTTGGGCCGTTCGTTGACTGAATTTGTTGTAATATTACAAAGGACTCTTTAAGTGAGTAGTTTATATGTTTGACTGCCTTTTGTTACACAAAAGTGTGTGTTTGTTTTTGTTGCAAATATCGGATGTACCACTGTAGCTCCAAGACTACTGGATCGATTTCAATGTTTTTAGGGTTCCGATACCAAAATAGTAAAAAAAGGAACCCTTATGGTGCCGCTGTCTGTCTGTCTGTCCGTCTGTCTGTCACACCTCTATATCTCAGCAACCACTCATGCTATCGACCTGAAATTTGGAATAGTTTTAGAATATAGTTGCCCAACTTAATTGCACATGCAAGAATTTTGAAAAAGTATGATTATTAATGTAAAGGGGGCCAAAATAGGGGGGACCAAATTTCAAATTGTCGTTACTAGGTCGAGTGGGGTATCATATAAAAGGGCTTTACTTGTACATTTTAAAATATATTTTTGTATTTTTTTAAGTTTCTTAGTTTTCAAGTTATGATGAAAAAAAAAAAAAAAAAATACCATTCCCCCTCCCTTATCACCGAAGTTTGTGTAAGGAAGTATCATATAAAAGGGCTTTACTTGGACATTTTAAAATATATTTTTGTATTTTTTTAAGTTTCTTAGTTTTCAAGTTATGATGAAAAATTTCAAAAAAATACCATTCCCCCTCCCTTATCACCGAAGTTTGTGTAAGGAAAAATCTGAATTAATTTCAGTTGACAGAAGTTTATGTCAACTTTACAGTAAAAATAAAACGATCTTTCTAAGTTGCACAGTTTTTCAGAAATCTGCAAAAAACCTTTACAAACAAATTGATTTTTGGCTTCCATAAATACTATAGGTATATCGGAACCCTCGGCGCGCGAGTCCGACTCGCACTTGACCGGTTTTTTTAATTTACTGCTGCGTTGTCAGCGTTAGAGGTTGCGACACTGTAAATACATAGAAACATTAAAAGCGGCTTGGCCGATCTCCCCTTTCCGTTGTCTGTGGTTTAGATGGTACCGCACATCAGTAGAAACACTTTTGGACCTTATGGCGTGGTAATAGAGTTGAAAAAGTTTCTACCGACAAGCGGTTGACCGTACCATTGGGAATCAATCGTGAGACGGTAAGATGTCCCAGCGGTTTACAAGTGCCTTCAATTTGTTGTAGCCTTCTGACTGTCCATTGTCTTTACTGCCTAAGTTTTTTATTGCTTTAATTCTACAAAAAGTCTACATTATTAAAAAGATTTATAACAGAGGGCGTGCGAACATGTTCAGACTTTGTTTAAGCTCGGATTTAGTTTGTAGCTGTGGTTTGTAGTCTAACGTCTTTGGTGACATACTTCAATCATCGCCATGTCTACTTTACAAATCTAACATTAACCATATCAAAACTAGAATTTCGACCTACATTTCTCGTCCACGCCGATTTATAATGACGTACGTTTGCATATTAATCTTAGAGACCCGCCTTATGCCGCACCAATCAGATTAATTTAAAAGCTAATTTAAACTTATTATAACTAGCTCATTGGAGTGGTAAAACCTTGATCGGTTTATGCAAATTAGTTTAATTGCTTGTTGATCAACTCTGCATGTTTTGCGTGCAAATGTGACTGTATGCATGAGGGTTAGATATAATAAAATGTTACAAGTGTTTCTTGATTACCGTTTTTACCTTTTTTTTTTTCGAGGGGAAATCCATTATGGATACCCGGTCGCTGGAGGAAGCGATCGGGTTATGTCAGACTCCACTGACTAAAACCCCCCGGTGACCAACCTCAGCGCATGACGGGTAGCTCTGGGATCTCCTTGGGAACGCGACCAGTGCCACCCTCGCGCGATGCTCGTGCCCTTCCTCCATTCTTTATCCTTCCTTACTGCAAGGCAGTAGCAACACAAGGTCACAATGTGTTACTTACTACCTTCCGCTGGCCGCTTGAACGGGGTGATCAGGTTCCCCATCCTGACCACCCGCGACCGTTTTTACCTAGGTTATCTTTTTCTAACGGGTAAGATAATAAAAATTGTTGGCCCATTTAAGTTTTTGTTTTATACTAAATCATTATTGCTCTAGCCTTTTTCCGTTTTGGTGGAGCTAACTAACTAACCTAAGACATTTGACGAGGGCACTAGTTTATACACAGAGCGACTGCCATCTGACCTCCGCAACCAAGAGAGCAAACCAAACCTAAGCTTGGAGTTTAAGGAGTCATCACACCTAGCTGAATTCAAAGACTAATTCGGCATACATTGCTGGAAGGCTTGGTTATCGTTACTTCAACGAGCAATGTATGCCGAATTAGTCTTTGAATTCAGCTAGGTGTGATCACTCCTTTAGGCCGCCAAATGGCCTTTGACTTGGCTAAACGACTACTATATTTGACAGTAGCCGGTACCAACCACTTGACGTGCATTCCGAAGCACGGAAACACTCGACGTAGATGCGATGACCAAACTATGATCCGTTTCTCCCCGAGAGGTGTTGCGTATTTAGATTTTCACGTTGTATACTTCATTTGCAGAAAGTTAATGTCACATTAAATGTCATGATGTCCTTTTCTGTTTTGATGACAAAAAAAAGCCGGCCAAGTGCGTGTCAGGCCACGCGCAGTATAGGTTTCCAAAGTTTTTTACGATTTATTTTATCGCAAAGCAAGTTTTGACATAACTTTAATACCTCCTTATGCTCAGCGAAGTCTTAGCGCCTTATTGCTATTTTTATTATTTCCAGTTTTTGGACTATAGCTCATTAACCTGTGAAGCCTTCTTAGCTGTGATACTTTTACTTTTAATTTCATCATATACCGGGTGTAAGGGACAGACTTCCGAATACTGAAAGGGCATGATCAGTCAACGTAACTGAACAACTTTCAGCGAACAAAACTTTCAGGATATGAAAAAAAATCGGCCATATTATTTTTAAAAGACCTATCAAAACGGGAAATGGTGGAAAGAAGAAGAATGTGTGGATGGATAAAAGTGTACAGGCAGCTGTTTGTGAAAAGAAAAAAGCATGGTTAGATTGGTTAGCTGTTAAAGCTAATCACAGAATGCAGAAGGCCACAAGTGATGATGTTAGTGTAGCACGAAAGGAATATAAAAGAGTGAAAGGTATTGTAAAGGATGTTGTTGAGAGAAAGAAAGAAGAGTGTAAAGATGAGTTTGACAGAAGGCTTTCTGAGGATTTCCAGTCGAACCAAAAGTTTTTCTGGAAATCCATACGGACAGCCCGAGGAAAGTTTGGATCATCGGAGCTGAGTAAAATCAGAAGCCAGGATGGAAGTATTATAAAAGGTGAAGAATGTGTGCTGAAGAGATGGAAGGAATATTTTGAAAGTTTGTTTGAGAGAGAAGCAGAGGCTAGCGTACCGAGGTCTTCTGTGGAAATGCATGAGAATGAATATGATAGTAATGGAATATTTTGAAAGTTTGTTTGAGAGAGAAGCAGAGGCTAGCGTACCGAGGTCTTCTGTGGAAATGCATGAGAATGAATATGATAGTAATGCAAGTGAGATAAGTATGGATGAGATCATGAAAGCAATGAAAAGTATGAAATCAGGTAAAGCAGGTGGGTATGATAGAGTGTCGGTCGAAATGTTGAAGGCTGGGCGAGGCATTGTGGCTAGTCAGCTGTACCGCCTTTTCAACCTGTGTTGGACGAACGGCCGAGTACCAGGTGACTGGTGCAAGGCTGTGATTGTGCCGCTGTACAAGGGAAAAGGGTCACAACAGGACTGCAAAAATTACCGCGGGATAAGTCTTCTCAGTGTCGTCGGCAAACTGTATGCAAAGGTTTTGATTGAAAGAGTGATGAAAGATACTGACGAAAAAATATGGGATGTACAAGCGGGATTTAGAAAGGGAATGGGATGTACAGATCAGGTCTTTTCCTTGCGGTGCATAGCTTAAAAGTTTTTGGCCAAAAACCAAAAAGTCTACTGCGCGTTCGTGGATTTGGAAAAGGCCTATGACCGAGTGGTGAGGAATGAATTGTGGTCGGCATTGTCTATGTATGGGGTGAACGGTCATCTGATTCAAGCACTGAAATCTCTCTATGAGGATTCCAGTGCTTGCGTCAGAATAAACGGGGCGTACACTGAATGGTTTAGCATCGAAAAAGGTGTTAGGCAGGGATGTGTAGCGTCACCTTGGCTGTTTAACCTGTTCATGGATAATTGTTTGACTGATCTGAAAGAGAGTATGTGTGGACTGAGAATGAATGAGTTACTCATCAAATGTCTTCTCTACGCTGATGACCAAGTTATACTTGCGTCATCTGCTGACGAGTTACAGGAGATGGTAACAATGATGAATGTGGCTTTTGATAGGAAAGGAATGAAAGTAAATGTAAGCAAGACGAAAGTAATGGTACTTGAAAGAGAAGAGTGTATGACAGAGTGTACTATATTAATAGGTGGTGAACAAGTCGAACAAGTGAAGGAGTTTGTGTATCTGGGTTCTAAGTTTACGAGAGATGGAAAGTGCGAAAGTGATATCGAAAGAAGAGTGAATGCTGGAAACATGGTGAATGGTGCTCTGCATGCTTTTATGAAGAGTCAGAAGGTGTCTCACAAGGCTCGTCTGGCTGTTCATAGAGGCGTTTTGGTACCAACACTGATGTACGGCAGTGAAAGCTGGGTATGGCAGAAGAAGCATGAAAGTAGAATTAATGCAGTAGAAATGAGAGCGTTGAGGAGTATGATTGGTGTGAAATTGAGTGACAGGATTAGAAATAGTGTGATAAGAGAACGTTGTGGCGTAAAAGAACACGTAGTGACTAAAATTGAGAAAGGGATGCTAAGATGGTTTGGTCATGTGGAGAGGATGAATGAAGGAAGATTGACGAAAGAGATCCACAAGGCGAGAGTGAATGGAAACGTTGGAAGGGGAAGGCCTCGGCGAACGTACCAGGACCAAATTCAAGACGTTCTGAATAAAGGCCAGGTTAAAAGTACCCTAAACCGACGAGCATGTATGAAAGGATTGATGAAGGTTCAGGAAGCAAGGGAAGTATGTCAAGATCGTAGCAGGTGGAGAACTGTGGTCTCTGCCTACCCCAACGGGAACAAGGCGTGATGTTATGTATGTATGTATGTATGTATCAAAACACATAACAAAAGAGACAAGAAAAAAATATCCGTCGTACAGCTTTACTAAAGGTCTGAGCTAAGCCGCAGACAGACACACAGACGGATATGATGAAACTACAAGGGATCCTTTTGACTACGGAACCCAAAAAAGTCAGCAACAGATGTAATAGAGAATTGACCCGAGCTTATTATTATTTAATCTGTGCCCGTGCTGCTTAGCTTCCCAACTTGAAAATAATTTCTTTGAAAAATCCTGACCTTTGATATTCAGTTTATAAATTATTCACAAGGTCTAGTAACTTACTGAAAGAATGTTTATGGCACATAATATTAGTAATTAAGTGCTATTACAAAATGAGCCCTGTAATGGCATAAATATTGTGAAAAGCGCTTGAAACATTTTTATTAGGCTGTTGAAAATAAATTGTTTTATTACTTACAACAATTTCTAGTATTTGGGTTTATGAATTATAAAGAAGGTACAGTCGAACCAACTGATTCGAGACCCATATTACAAGAATTCGTTTGAAACTGTCAAAGCAATAAGATTTTCTTCTTTACCATTTTGAAGTCCAATAAATAATAGTTTAATTATGTACTATCAACAAAGTT
Organism: Athrips mouffetella; assembly: GCA_947532105.1. Lineage (NCBI taxonomy): Eukaryota > Metazoa > Arthropoda > Insecta > Lepidoptera > Gelechiidae > Athrips > Athrips mouffetella. The sequence continues at coordinate 8,580,407 of OX383959.1, forward strand.
GGCGCCTGACCACCTTTAAGTTTAGTTTCGTGTGCAGTAGTACCTCGCGGGAACTTCCGCTGGCTCCGCCTTACTAGTGTTTGTCCGCTAAGTACAAGTTTTAACTGACCAACATTTGACAGATGTAAAGAACCCAAAAAAGTCATAAAAACTAATAAAACCAAAACCGTTGTCGTCACTTCGGGGCGGGCTTAGATCGCTACATGAAAGCAACAAGGTTTAGAAAGTGGTCAGGCGCCAACTTTGTTGATAGTACGGTCAACCGCACGTCGGTAGAAACTTTTTCAACTCTATTACCACGCTAAAAGGTCCAAAAGTGTTTCTACTTATGTGCTGTTGTGTTTACTTCAACGGATAAACTCACGTTTTATATTGACGGCATCGGACCGACTGGTCCGTGAAACTTCTGACTTCCCTGAAGAAGAACCTCGATCAGGATCGAAACCTGTCGGTCCGATGCCGTCAATATAAAACGTGAGTTTATCCCTTGAAGTGCATAATTATTTGTAGCGCTCACGAGTCGTTTAGTGATAAAATAATAGCTTATTTGACTAGGTTGCAAAACAGCTTATTGAATAGTTCTTATAATAGGTCTTTACCTATGAAATTGCCGTTTTGTATGGCGAATTTTAGGTAAACTCGGGTAAACTTAATTTTTAATACTAACATTTTTGCATTTTTCTTAGGAATTATAAATCCATTTTTTTTTATTTTTGTGCATTATTGGGAATACATTAAGCTAACAGAAGTTTAAATTTAATTTTCGAAAAATATTATCTGTAAAAAAATATAGCAAATCTAATGATGAAATCGGACGACATTTAAGACGAACAATTTTCGAACCTTTAATTTTATATATCAAACTAAAAATAAAAACTTTATTTTATGCGTAAATTGATAACCTTGAAGTCAACTTTCAATATAAGACAAATGAAAAAAAAATTGCTTTAGAATTATAGGAATTATGATCTCATTAATCTGTAAGAAAATTTCGGCAATACCACAGGTAAAGTAAATACCAATTATTTCCAAGGAGATGTCTTGTAAAAGAAGAATTTTTCCTTACGTTTTGTTTTGCGTTTATATTTTATTTACTTAACCTTGAAGCAAGTTGAGCTAATATATCACACCAAGGGCAACATTTGTGGTCTTTTCCTTTATTATAATTCTTTACTTTTCTATCAGAAACATGATTGATAGTTGCTATCTGATACTTTATTGATTGGTAAATGCAATGAGTCAGTCAGTATGCAAATTTTTGTCCTTGAAATGACTTGTAACATATAAAGTTTTATGGTAACTTTTTTTATGAAAGTTTATCATGGTATCATAGTCATTTCTACATGTCCTCTTTACATCCCATAAATTTTTTATCGTTCTACCAGAATTTCACAGCAAGAAAGCGTGATATATTTGGATATACCATAGACAGACATCTTGAATGGACATGATTTATCGTTATCGTTGATTGTTGGGCACTCAACCGCGGCCAACCTTGGTTTATCGTAAAATCCCATGCAACGTCCACTGCAGGACAGGGAGCTCCTTCTAGAATGCGTGGTACGAGGAGAAGCACCATAGTCACCACGCCGTTTGTTAGCGTTGCGGCTGGCACCATGGACCGTGGTTGTTGTAAGATGGTACGATACACAGAAGGATGCTGCTGCCCATCCTCTGGTTCATAATGCCATAGTCGCCTCTACGACACCCACGGGTGGAGATGGGTTGGTACTATTCTTTATCGGCACCCACCACACAGGCAACGTTGCTTAACTTCCTAAAAAGCAACTACCACTTCTCGGCCATGAGCCCGCTTCTATATATTACAGTCGAAATAATGTAATTTTATTTTTATTTTTTTATTTTATTTTATTTATTAGATACACCAACAACAGTTTCACAAATATTAAACAATAAAATTACATCACGGTATTATACAGTGTGAACCATTCTTACTGGTGCATACAGATTACATTTTTTTTAACTAGCATGCAGTTAGTTTACTAAAATTACTTATTATAATGTTTATATTGATTTTAAAAGAAAGTTAATTGTATTTGCATTAATTAAAAATATTGTGGGATTACATTTAAGCTGTGAAACTCTAAATATACGTAGATAATCAAGACAAAATATTCTTTTTACAAACTTTGTTTTGTTAAGGTTTTAAATTTCAGAAAAGAATGCTGAAAGATATCAAGTTCAGCGGATAAACCGTTGTAGGTGTCTTTAATTCTGTTAAGAGGAGAGGATAATTTGGTTCTAAACCTTTTTTTTGAAAATAGTTGTTTTATTGGGTGTCTCGGAATACGCCAAGGAACTAAAAGATTTATCTCATTTAAAACTTCAGGAGCCTCAATAACTCCATGAATTAGCTTAAATAAGAATATAAATTTGATTAAATGACAGCTGGACAGAGCTATGCGTGAGAGCAGGACGGAGCGATACACGTCTCTGTCGCTCCAATAGCTTAGGCATCACTCAGTCTCGTCTTACACTGCTGTCATTCTAATCAATCCTAGTTAAATAAATAAAAAATAAAAAATAACGAATTAAAAACAATTGTAATTTTTTAAATTTCGAGTGTTTTTTTATTAAACTTCCATTTCTGTCTTTCCAGCCAATCAACAACGCGGACTTCGTAGTTCCCGTTGAGATCGACGGCGCGGTACATCAAGTATACGTGCTGAAAAGGCCTCACGTAGACGAGTTCTTACGGCGGTGTGGGGAGTTGTATGAATGTGTACTGTTCACTGCCTCGCTAGCCAAGTACGCGGACCCTGTGGCCGACCTGCTGGACCGGTGAGTGTGACTCTAATCCTCAAAAATATTAAACGAGCAATATTTGTACGCGGTTTCTCGAAAACGGATCTAACGATTTCGATGAAATTTACCATACGGGGGCGAAAAATCCATCTAGCTAGGTCTCATGTCTGGTAAAATTCGTTTTCCCCGTGTAAATAAGCATTTTTCAAAAATACCCTGTATTAGACAGAAACCTACAGCGCTATCTGTTGACGGGTAGCGTAGCTTGCTTACCCGCTGATATTTTCATGTTAGGTCATCATCATCATCATATCGTGTGGGTTGCAAGGTCGATGACCGACCTCACAAACCCTGGTGTCAGAGTTGTTGAGCCGCCAGAGGCCTCTGACATGGCTCATTAACGACTACATCCGTAGATAGTAGTCGGGACCAACGGCTTTACGTGCCTTCCGAAGCACGGAATCATCTAACTTTTCGAGCAATCAGGTGATTCATCCTGCAATGCCCTAACCAAACTGGGGAGGTCGCACAAAGAGATTTTTGTTTTTGACAGTGTCCCCACCGGGAATCGAACCCAGAACCTCCGGATCGAGAGCCGAACCCTCTAACCACTAGACCACGAAGGCTGTTGGTATAGGTTAGATGGTTGGTATATTTATTTGGTTTTAGGTGAGTCCGTTGCCAAATTAAATCTAATGGATTTTAAACTTTAGTTAATTTCTACGCTGTACGAGTGTGTACACACGGCCGCACATCAGTAGAAACACTTTTGGAACTCAAGGCGTGGTTATAGAGTTGAAAAAGTTTCTACCGACAAGCGGTTGAACGTACGAGGATCTTGCGTGTCAAAGATGAGGTCGACGATGGAACGAGCTTGCCCAGAAGAAGCCTATTCACTCGCGACTTGAATAAATTCGGGTTATATGAACTCGGGAACACAGACGAAGGCTGAGAATTCCACTTTTTAGCCGTGCGCATTATAAAAGATGTTTCAAAGCATTTTGTGCGAATGTGCGGAATATCAACCAAGTATGAGTGATATCCTGCGGTGCGTCTGGACTCGGAAGGGAGATGGTGGAATAAGCTCGTGGAGCTCTTGAGCACACTCTCCGAAGTACAATCTGTAGAAGACCGACAGACATGCAACTTTGCGACGGTGTCCCAGACTGTGAAACTTTCTTTTCACCAGCATCTCATCGCGGCGCAACCTAACTGGATTCATCTAGCAACAATCTCTATGGTCTGCTTTTGTTAGCCGAAGGACAAACAAACAATGTGCAAGAAAAATGTAGTCATGTACAGCTTTTATTGGGCATAGTTATCTATTATAGTAGTTTATGTAACCGTACGTACATAATGAGGGGTATAAAACTCGAGTAGTTTATGGGACGCAGCCGACCGCAGCGAGGCAAGTTTCATAATAACAACAAGAGTGTTTTCATATCTGATAATGTTGCATACTCAACGTTATCTACACTTAAATCGTGAATCTTAAAATAATGTTTAGATAATAAGTTTTTACAGTCAAGTCACAAGTTGTTTCATATCGTTGTAGATGGGGCGTGTTCCGAGCGCGACTATTCCGCGACAGCTGCGTGTTTCACCGCGGGAACTACGTGAAGGACCTTAATTCCCTAGGGCGTGATCTTCGACGCGTGGTTATTGTCGACAACTCGCCCGCTTCGTACATATTCCACCCCGACAACGCTGTAAGTAACACAATATAACCCCATCACATGCATGTCTCAAAAAGCGTTGTTGTTGTTGTATAATCTTTATTGCACGAAAAATTAAAGAATTACTATTTGTCTAAAAGATTACATGCAAAGGCGGACTTATTCCTAGGTGAGATCTCTTCCAGTCAACCTTAAAGTGACTAAAGGAAAAAACATCATACAAAATAATATGTGAGAAGGAGAATTCCCTAGTCAAATGAGAAGATGACTGGGTTGTAATTGTAAGCTCCCGGATTTGATGCTACAAATAAAACGATAAGAAGACTACAGTGATTCAATATTGTTTCCAGGTACCTGTCGCGTCATGGTTCGACGACATGACAGATTCAGAACTTTTGGACTTGATACCGTTTTTCGAGAAACTTAGCAAGGTGGACAGTGTATACACAGTGTTACGCAACTCTAACCACCCGTACAACCCCACACAGAATAACTCTCCGCCCACATAGCGGGGGACTGCACCCCGACCCCTTCAGCGTAAACGGGAATACACCAATCAGGAGCGTACCGGGCGGGAATATACCGATCGGGATAGTTTTAACTGGGGTCGTTCTAATCACGACAAAAACAGGGAAGCGAAAAATGCGAAACGAAACGCAAAACATGATAGTTTTAATAGGTATACCTACACAAAAATTAATCAGAAACTTAGTAGAAATGGTAACAATCGTAAATGTACCAATCAGTATAGCACTAACAATATTACCAAGAAAAACAGTACTGATTGGGATAGTTTTAGTGATTTAAGCAACAATCGGAAAAGTACCAATCAGTACATTTCTAACCGTAAAAACAAGAAAAACATTACTGATAGTCCTAGTGAATCAATAACCTTCAATAGAAAAAATACCAATCAGTACAGTAAAATTTATAGTACCAAGAAAGACAGTACTGATTGTGATAGTTCTAGTGATTTCAGCATCAATCCGAAAAGTACCGATTGGGACAGTCCTATCAATTTAAAATCTGTCAATCGGGAAAGTACCCATCGGAACAGTACAAACCATAGTACCAAGAAAGAAAGTATCGATTGGGATCAAAACAGTACTGATTGGCATAGTCGTAGTGATTTAAGCATCAATCAGGAATGTACCAATCAGTACAGTATTAACAACAGTACTAAAAAAGACAATACCGATTGGGATATACCTACAGATATGAATGCCGTGGTCCCGTCCCCTCGCCTCGGCACAAACTTGTCTGCATTGCTCCGATCGCTCGCTAGAAAGGGGGCGACCCTTGTCTTAAGTGCCAATTTTGCCTTCTGGATAGTGAGGACGTTATTTGTACCTATTATACAGTTTAGGTATTTCTTAGTGCGTAAGTGGTCCGTATGAATGTGATTATTCGTTTATAGCGGCCGGTAAACAACTTGAACGGAATGCGAGAAGATTGGGAGAATTTGTCCCTGACACCTGTCAAACCAAAACCGAAAGGGTTTAGGGCTTAAAAACGATATGTTGCGCTTCCAAAATATAATTTTATTTGTCCAAAAGCGGTTAAGATTTAAGGTTATGCTGCCAGTATAAAATAACGGTACCTGTACCCTTTTAACCGAAATTATTTCGCCAACGAGGGCGTTATACTATTTGTATGTGAAATGGATCCACTCCGCAGTCAAAGCCATTATTCAAGTTGTTTGCCGAAGTTCATACTTCGCGTCTCTTTGCTGTTAAGCTTGCGTGCGTACGTTTTTTAACGTAAGAAGTAATAGTTTAAAATTTAACACTATTGACGTACATTTTTCAATTTCAACATTTTTATATCGTGCTTGGGATCAAATATGAATAAGTTAGGATATTTTCATCGACAATTATTTACCGCCGTATGGAATCATCCTCGATTCAGCTTTATTATATATTTTAATTGATCGTCGCCGCTTAAACATTCAGGGTCTTATATATTTGTGTAAAATGTTTAGGAAAATTTATGAAAGGTTTTTATAAAAAGTTTAGACTTGTGAAAACTGGTTCAAATATTTTATACAAACTTTGTAAGACCCATTATAAGCTTCAAGTTTTAGAGTCAACACATACGTTCTAATAGACCCTATAGACTTGTAATATAATCACGAATTTTCAAATTCGACTGGTTTTGAATAGTAAGTCGTATCCAGCACTTTATTATAGGAAATGTGTATATAAAACTTTTTTATCGATGTAATTGTGACATGATGGGGCGTCGCTTCAATCGTATACAGGGTCTTACATTTGTAAAACCTTTTAAAGAATTCTTTTAGACAAATGACAACTTTAGACATTTTGACAAAATCTTTAAAAAGTTTTATTCTAATGTAAAACGACCTTGTATTGTTAAAGCTAACGTGGAATTAATCATAGTGTACATAAAGTATAAATATAATATTAACTTAAGTGAAGATTATTGAAATAACACTTCGTAACATGCACCTATGCAAGCTGATATTGTATTTGAAGAAACCATCATTGAAATTATCTTGTATTACTCAGTCAAAAAAGAATAAAGGATTGAAGTTGACTGCGATCTCTCGCTTACAAAATACAATGTGAAGTTTTATCAGTTTTGCTCGAAAACAAAGTTAGTTGAAAAACTAATGTGACCACTTAAGGAAGTCGAAAGATTTTTCAAGTAAAAATTGTTTCCTTCTAGAGAGTTGCTCGTTTTTATTAGTAGAATCACTGGGCTTTGGAAACAAAACGAATAAAATTTCATGTTGTTTAAACGGCTGTTGTTTAAATGACTTAGATTCAACAAATACGAAATAATCTAAGGCTTCCCATTTTTTCACGATACAGCATCATCCGTCATCTTTATCTCGTTCTTGCGTGCGATCGAACATCTCACTAGCGAACGTTTCAGAGCGAAAGAAAGAGATAGTTAAAAACTGAGCCCTTGTTCATAAACGTGGTCCATACTGTATATTACATGTAGATAGTAGAACATAGATTTTGTACGATATCAGCTTCATGTGAAGGTCTGTGCACATTAGATAGATATGTGTAATCCGCGTCATTTCACCGCTTTGGTGTGTACATACCTTATTTGCAAATATACAATAAATATTAATAGCACATACCCCTAATATTACTGATTATTATTGATGACAATAAAAAGTCAATCGCGTCGCAACAGTGTCATATTATGAATTTTGTTTAAATGTAATTTAATTAATTAAATGATAAATTAATTAAATTCAAATCATGAGTGAATGGTTCAGATCGACTTTGCATAAAAATGTTTTGAAAATTCTGCTTTCAAGAAGATTACTGATATTTAAAACGCATACAGGCTTTAAGGGACAACAGGTAGGCAAAAATAAAAAGATCATGCTTAGTCAACGAAAGTGAAGCAATTTGCCAAAAATATATTTTTTCGACACTATAACCTCATTGAAAAGATTGTTTGTATTGGCCGATTTTATGTTTTTATGTGTCACAAAAAACAAATATAAACAAAAATTCGGCCTATCCATGTTGTTTTGAGCGCAACCGAAAATAAAAAATCGGTTACGAAATTTTATACTTCATTGGACAGTTTATATCGATAGGCCGAAAATCGCCCTACTCAAAATATATCACCGGGAATTAACAATAGTTATTTGTTATACAAGGCAGCAAAAGCGTTATTTGGCGTGAGTGCCTTGTATTGAAACCTGAGCAAGCGAAGGATTCTAGAATTGAACCACGAGCGAAGCGAGTGGTTCAAAAGAAGAATCCTGAGCGTAGCGAAGGTTTCAAGGCACGAAACGCAAAATAACTGCTGCCGAGCGAAACACAAAATTTTTCACCTCACTAAAGCGAGGAAGCAGCCAGTACCGCAGCGTGGAGGTCTGCCATACTGCATCACGTTCGAATTTCAAAAACCTTTTGCCCGCTAGTGGCCAAAAATCGCTTTTGGCCGCAGAAAAACCTTTTGCCCGCTAGGGGCCAAAAATCGCTTTTGGCCGCAGAATTTAACCGACAAAACAAATGTTTCCGAGCTTTGGAGGTGAAAAATATATTGGACTGTTTGAAACATAAATGATAAATTTTCCAGTTATTCAGTTTTTATTGACTGATCACACCTTTTCAGTATTTTTCAAACTTTTCTTTTCGCCCTGTATGGGTGTAAAGGACAGATTGGCAAAAATTAAAAGGACATGGTCAGGCAACGCAACTAAACAACGTAAATGAAATAAATCTGCCTCTCCATACAAACTGTCATATCAAGTTTTGTATGGAGATGCCGATTTTTTTTTCATTTCCTGAATGTTTTTTTCACTGAAAGTTGTTCAGTTACGTTGACTGATGATGCCCTTTCAGTTTTGGCCAACCTGTCTTCTGTGTAAAGACACCCATGTATTTCGTGTTATATTATTTCGGAATTTTAGTATCAATTATGTACGCTGATTTTCTTTCTTTCTTACAAAATGCAGGCTGTTTTAAAATGCACTTGCTTGGTGCACATGCGTGTTCCATATTAGTAAAGTAACAACAGTAACGTTCTACTTAAATCGCTTTTTGAAAGCAGAATTGACAACACTTCATGTAGTTATTTATGAAAATCATTTCAGTATTAAACTAGGAATAGTGTTCGATGCCATGATTACAGGATTGTACTACTAAATACGACTATAATAATGTTGACGAAAGTATGGCGATTTGACAAAATCTTTGAATATTTCTAATAGTACAGCATCCTTTACGAATAACGCCATTTTGTACTCCATTGGTCATCTTTGCTAATGTCATGTACCATAGAAGCCATTTCATGTCGGCCTTACTATAACATATACGTCGAGTCGAAAAATAAACACTATAAAATTTTTAAAGTTAGCAAGCAACACTTTACTAAAGTAATGTAAGTATAACGCTGAAGTAGAAAATCGCTAGTGCGGGGAAGACATCAAAAAAATCTAAAAAGAATAAATTCCGAAGAGGTTGTGCTGTAAGTGGTGTAAAAATGTTGCCAGTTGAAATAATAAGAACATCTGCAAGTGTGCAAATAAGTGCCATGTCTGCCAGCTTTCTTGTCTTCCCCAAAACTTATCTAATAACTCCTCTCTATTGGAATTGAAAAAATTAACTATAGCGGTTAAAGATATATTGTCGATCATACATAAAAACTTATGAAAAAGAAAAAAACACGGAATTCAAAATTATGACGGATTTTTGTAAGAATTGATTAATTAGGTAATTATACAAAATGGTGCTTTCAGTATTAATTGATTAAGCAACTCGGAAATTGACTGTTAAGTAAATGATAGCACTTAAAAACGCACATTGGCTCTCAATTTTTTTATAAATCGTTTTCATAATCTCGTCTTCATAATCAGAGCTGACTTCATCAGCGGTCGCAAACATTTGGTTACAAACTATAAAATTCCCAACAGATATGGCTAACGCCATCTATTTATTGTTTATCCTAATTGCTTAGCAAAAGTATAATTGTTTTTTAAATTAATTATTTTTAAAAGCAGCAATCTATTATTGTTTTGGTAGCAGGCGTGTAAATAAGATTTTATTAACTTAAAAGTAATGACGATAAAAAACAACTCGTTTTTAGTGTTCGGTTTTTACGGAATCCTTATTTTGGTAATGTACATGATAGTTTGTTATTTAGTGACTACGAAGGCGTATGTATATATTTTAGTAGATGTACGCTAAATCTAGGTATCTTATCCGTTTAGTGCAGATTGCCTTCCATCCAAACCGTCTAAAATCCGTACTCTTTATATGGTCAATTTGAATTGCATAAGAATTTTTGCAGTTGCTGAGAAAGTGCTTAATATAGATGTTTTTCCTCACCTGGCGAGTTGGTCTATGTAAAGGTAGATTAATATGTGCATTGTCTATGTGTGCGTAAGACATACGTCTATCGCTTCCGTACACAAGTTATTCAAACTTGCCTTGGTGAGATAAAATATCTGTATGTAAAATTATGGTCATGATAAAGTCTCATCCATATGATATGGAGCCATTGAAATTGATAGTATAAGGAGGCACATTACAAAAAGCAACGATTTGAAACAATACGACTTGATACATTCAATTGGATTCGGACTATCTTGTTTGTGTCCCATATACCATAGTAGACAGCATTTATTTGTAAGCATTAACACGTAGGTGTAGAATGTTATAGTAATATATACGTTGATTTCTCTAGTTGTAAGCATTCTGTTGTGTAAACAATGTTTTTTTAACGTAGATCCACTAGACAGACACTCTCCCTGTGACATTAAAGTAAATCTTTATTAGGTGTTTTTGTGTGATCTATCAGTGAAAAAAAAATTAATGATAAAATCAGAAGGAAAAATGTTTAGTATCCCTGAATTGTGGGTGAATTTGTGTATAACCGTTTAGGAAAAATACATGAAGGTATGGTTTTGAAGTTGTTCACTCTCCAGTACCTATGTAAAGAATTTTTCAGGAACAGATCACAAAAAAACATAATTTTATTGTAATAGACTTCGTAAATCGTCCAACAACATTATGATTATGAATAAGAATGTATAATTGTTAATTTTATTTAAAATGCATGCAATAAATTTCTATTGATATTTTGCTAATTAAAAATCTTATTATTGAATAAATGAATAAATAAAATTTTATTTTATTAACATTAGCGAGAAATTTCTTTGTTGTATCATTATTAATATTAGATTTTTTACTACGATTAACATTGGTGTAAGATTATGTGACACAGATTATACAAGTTTTTACAAAAAGGGTGTAATAACAACCCTACAGTCGCAGTCATGAAGCTCTGGTTAGAAGGTCAGCAGTGTGAGAGCAGGACGGACCAATGTGGTACACATTGGAGCGACAGAGACACGTATCGATCTGACCTGCTCTCACGCATTATTTCGATTGTGAAGTATGTGAATCTGCTCATAAAACTGAAAACTTTTCCTAAAAAACTAGTTAGTAAAACTAGGTGAAACTACAATACAATACAAATATTCTTTATTTCACAACGAGACAAGACTAGAAATAATACAAGAAACTTCGATCAAATATATTTTTTTAAATAATATTTCGACCTATGTTCAGTTTCATTGGCAGATTCTTATCCTTAAGAATTTTGTTATATCCTACCCTTTTTGATACAACTTGTAGTAATGTTTTATGCAATAACAGTATCTAATATTGTGTTTTCCCTCAAAGACGTATTATGGTAGAACTCTTTATTTTCGCATGTTTAAAAAGCTACAAGTTTGTAGAGACTGTCGTCTTGTAATTTTTAATTACATTTTTTCTTTGCTTTGGGATTTGTTTCATTAAATGTTACTCGTTTCGCGCACTATATTTATACAGGCATACGTTCTTGAAAGATTTCTTAGTCTAGATCGACGGTCACAGTTTTTGAGTATAGCCTATATCTAAAACATTGTGTGACACAATATAAAGTTACCATTTGACACAGTAAACGACTTTTCTAACAACTTGTATGTTATATTAGAGTTCTACCAATTTATTCATGGCTCCTAATTTTGCTTTTAAATAAAGTACAAATCCATAACAGTATGGCAATTGTTATCGAACAAAGTTAAGTCGGTTAATTTGTAATTAATATAGGTTGTGCTTAATATGCTGTACCACATATCTTTCCTATGCTAATGCATACTATAAGGTCCTGTAACTCAGTCGTTTAAAAAAGTTATCGTTAGTGACAGGGATTTTGCCCTCAAACGATACATACAATAATTTTCTTTCGTTTTAATCCAGAAGCCCAGTCATCCTCATAATAATAACAAGCAGTTGGAGTGAAATTCAATAAAGTTGCTTGCATGTCTATAGAAAAATGCCTGAGCTTCGGGATAAAAAAACCTAAATGTCAAATAAGCGAGAGGCTAAGGCTAAGTTCGCACTGAGAGTGGCTTTCCACAAAGCTGTGCTAGTTCTCAATAGTATTGCTCCGTTTTCGAGCGCAGCTCTAAGCTAGAAAAACCGGTCAAGTGCGAGTCGGACTCGCGCGCCGAGGGTTCCGATATACCTATAGTATTTTTGGAAGTAATAAAGTCCATTTTCAGGACCGCAGAACTAAATTTGTTTGTAAAGGTTTTTTGCAGATTTCTGAAAAACTGTGCAACTTAGAAAGATCGTTTTATTTTTGCTGTAAAGTTTACATAAACCTCTGTCAACTGTAATTAATTCAGATTTTCCCTTACTCAAACTTCGGAGATAAGGGGGGGGGGAATGGTATTTTTTTTGACATTTTTCATCATAACTTGAAAACTAAGAAACTTAAAAAAATACAAAAATATATTTTAAAATGTACAAGTAAAGCCCTTTCATATGATACCCCACTCGACCTAGTAGCGACAATTTGAAATTTGGCCCCCCCTATTTTGGCCCCCTTTACATTAATAATCATACTTTTTTCAAAAAATTTTCATGTGCAATTAAGTTGGGCAACTATATTCTAAAACTATTCCAAATTTCAGCTCGATAGCGTAAGTGGTTGCTGAGATATAGAGGTGTGACAGACAGACGGACAGACAGACAGACAGACAAAGTCACACCATAAGGTTTCCTTTTTTTACCATTTTGGTATCGGAACCCTAAAAATTAAACAATCCTATTGGTTAGAATTTTGCCAGCTCATATGTTAGCTACAGGCCTCTGGGCGGAGTGGAGGGGGTATGCGCAGTTGCAATATTTGCAAGAAAAATACTACTGCACATCCCCCCTCCACTCCCGCCCAGAGGCCTTAACTCGTCGCGCGGGGTGTACCTAGCACGGCTCTGGTGAAAAGCCGGTGGTTTTCCATCAGTGCTGTGCGAGGGAGCTAAATGTGAGCTGGGAAAATTCCAACCAATGGCATTGCTCCATTTTCTGAGCTTGTCAAATGTGCTGTCAATTGGAGCAATCTTATTGGTTTGAATTTTCCAGCTCACAACTTAGCTACCTCGCTCAGCTCTGGTGGAAAACCAACCTGAAGGTGGCTTGCTTAGTGCGCTGCGTACTGCCTGTTTAGTCGCTTGGATATCGATTCAGCATACAAGCATTCGGTATTCTCGGAACTCTTCGCACTGCAGGCTTGGCATAGAAGCATGGCGGGTAGTAAGGTTAACATATGACTTTCTACTGACTCACCATCAGTGGGGCCACAGAATCAACTACAGGGTGAAATCTAAATCATTCGACAAAGTTTTAGGGTGAGTTCAGACCATGAAAATGAACAACTTTCCCCAAGGAACATGGGTCCCGAAACGAAAAAAAAATTCCGACCTCCCATACTAAATGCGCGCTCGGATAGGCTCACTTTGTATGGGAGGTCCAAAATTTTTTTTCGTTTCCGGACCCATTCCTTGGGGAAAGTTGTTCATTTTCATGGTCTGAACTCACCCTAAAAATTTGTCGAATGATTTCGATTTCACCCTGTAGTAACCAGGTCTCTTACCAGACTACAATCGAAATAATGTAGCTTGATTTGAATGACAGCAGGACAGAGCTATGCGTGAGAGCAGGACGGAGAGATGTGTCTGTCGCTGCAATATCTTGCGCATCGCTCCGGCGGCCTGCTCTCACACCGCTGTCGTTATAATCAAGCTACATTCAAGCTCCCTGCAGTGCGTACTTAGGCTTAGGCTGCTTGTCTACCGCGACGACACAGAATAAAGTAAAGTGCTATCACACAGAACGGACACTCTCCACCCCCCTTGCAATCTACCCCGCGTCCCTGCTCGCACCCGCCCGCGCGATTCTCGTGGTACTTCTGAGGGTCTTTTATACTGAATATGCAGGCCTACGCGATCTTCTTATTTGAAATTTCAAATTCACGATCGATGTATGTTGTGATAGGGGTGTGGGCGACGATGTCGAGCCGATACCGATAAAAGAAGAACAGCGCCGATACAAGCGACGCGACACTATGAGTAAGTAATAAGTACTGTTTTTGCTCGTAACTTTGTCGGCGTTTTTCTCTTGTTATCGGTATCGGTTGGGAATCGTCGCGGTGGACGAACAGCCTTAGGGTGTTTACGCACTACGTCCGATCTGAATCCGTGAAAATAAGAATCAATAGTGAAATCGGATGACGGAAGCCGGATCTAGTGCGTAAACTACCATAGAAATAGTTCTACGACTACTCGGATATTTCGGATCGGATACGGATCGGACGTAGTGCGTAAACACCCTAAGTCTAATAGGATCCCCGTCATTTTCAATTCCTTTTATTAAATGACAGAGTTATATCAAACCTATTTTATTTGAAATTGCTTAATTGTGAATCGTATAAAGTTTGAATAAAACAGTCTTGCCTTTAGGATAAAATTTGAATGAATACTCTGGGCTAATTGCGCTTCATAATGAATGACATACACAAATTTGGTATGCGTACAGCTTGAACAGTTTAAGTTACATTGAAATTACTCCGCGCGGGAAAAAACTATTGTAAAGTTCACTTTTTAGTTTATTCCCACGCTTACCAATGTATTTTGCAGCCATGACACTAAAACCAGAGTGTATTTGACGGTAAGAATAACATTGTTTTACAAACTTGTTTTTTCTGATAGCTTTAGCCGATTGCTATTGACATAGTTGCAAATTGTGTTGGTACTCGTAAGCGTTGGAATAAACGAAAAAATAAAAGGATCATAAGGCCCTACCAGTGCAGTGCTAGTAGCTAGAAAAAAGGATCATAAGGCCCTACCAGTGCAGTGCTAGTAGCTAGAAAAGTTCCAACAAATAGGAGTAGGACTGTCCATTTTCGAGCGCAGTTCTAAGATAGCAGCAACCCTATTGGTTGGAATTTTGCCAACTCACAGGCTAACTAAACGCCATTTAAGAAATTTGATCTATGCAGCCCTGCGTTCCGAATTGTGTGAATAGCGTGCTTATACGTTCCAAATTGATTGAAAGTGTACTTTAATCGCGAGTCCAGCACGCTTTTTGTACACACGGCCGCACATCAGTAGAAACACTTTTGGACCTTATGGCGTGGTAATAGAGTTGAAAAAGTTTCTACCTACAAGCGGTTGACCGTACAATTTGAAAAGCAGGGCAGGTAGGTATATTAACTAAGCTGGTAAAATTGTACAGTCAACGACAGGTCAAGCTTGACACTCGCAGTGCAACTACCCCATACGTCTATTGAAATAAAATCGGCACAAAGTCCAATTGTCAAGCTTGATGTGCTCTTGACTTTACCCTTATTTTGCAATAACAAGGCAAAGATGTGTTAATTTTGTATACCTACCTGTTCTGTTGAATTATAGTCTAACCTCAATCGCTGTACCGCGCCTTAGGTATGCGCGGGGAGGACGGGGAGTGGGAAGAAAAGAGCAAGAACTAGTTGCCGCCGTGAGCGATGACGAGCTATGGTCCCTCCGTCTCGCCGTGAGCATACCTATAAAGCGGTTGCGGTCAGACTATATATCCTTGATTGATATTTTACTGTGATTACAATAACCAGCTGCCCACCTAAGACACTGCTTTACTATTTAATTAATTCAAATGGCTGGTTTTAATAAGAGCGGTGAGGTAATGAAATACCTATAGAGTTTCGCTTAAAATTAGATTCACTAGCTAGAGTAATCGCTTCGCTCTTATGCTTTCAAATTCGAATATTCACTTTTCGCAGTGAAAAATTATGAAAAAATTAACCCTAAACAATGTAAAAATATTCAATCGTACCTTTATATATACCAATACGGCTTACGAAAATAATCGTGCAATAATTGTGTTTAAAATTGTTATATCCTGAATACGTATTTTGAACTTAGTCCACCTTGTTATTAAACTCGTTTTCGCTTGACAATGAATTGTAACAATAATTAGAAGATGGCGAATTGTAGATATTTTGTACAGCATTCAAGGGTTCGATTCTGGTGTTCATCTCTGTAGAAATGGGAAGAAAAAAATAGAAGTCAATAGTCGATTTCACAAACCGTGTTTAAAAGTGAAGCTCTTTATACACGATGTAAGGGATAGATCTCCGAAAACTGCAAAGGCATGATCAGTCAATATAACTGAACAACTGTCAGGAAATAAAAATAAAAATCGGCATCTCCATACAAACTTGTGAATTCGATCTGGCCGATTTTTTTTCTAACATCGTGAAAGCTTTACTCACTGAAAGTTGTTCAGTTACGTTGAATGATCATGCACTTTCAGTTTTCGGAGACCTGTCCCTTACACACTGTACCAATAGTGTATAATCTCTTTCTGAGTTTTTTACAAAGAAAGTGTCAGCTATGGATTTAAAGGAGCGAACTTGAAAGAAGTTTTGTGCAACTGGTCGTAAGCGGCGCCACACTGGACAGAACCTATTGAGCCTGTTTAAAAAAAAGAAAAACTAGTTTTAATTTTCTTGATACTCGTAGATAGCGTTGTTGTAGGAAAATTTAACTGTCAACCTATTTTTCATATCTGTTGTAAGTGTTGCCTAAGGAGGTTTATTTACTTCACGCTTCATCTATGACAGAGCCATCTATCGACACCTTTGAATACTCAGTTGACGACGCTTAGCTGCGAAACCGGCTCATTACTTCTTTTTGATCGATTTTGAACTGTCTTATAAAATTATTCTTACGGGCAGTTGCACATAGTTTATTTTAAAGCTCTGTTAAATATATTGCTATCACTTTGATTTAGTGAAAGAAAGTGTTTGCAATAGAAGAGGAGCTTAATTTTTAGACGCTTTCTGTAACTTTCTGCTAAATATAGGGTTATTTGTAACTTGAACAATTCCCGTTAAGGGCTTATGGCTATAGCCTATGCTAAATGCAACAACTTTTGTTATACAACTTTTGAAAATTACGCAAAAAAAAATTTTTTTCGTTCATGCAAAATTATGAACTGATCAATCTGATAAATATTTTTTGCGTATTAGCAAAAGTCGTAGAATAAAAGTTGTTGCATTTAGCCTTCACAATAAGCCATAAATCTAGTTACAAAATAACCAACCCCCTGTATAGTTTTATTATCTACCTCACCACAGTGATGTACAACAGAATCGTACTTCAGGACGGTATTATGAACATTTTGTACCTATCAGAGATTAGGCAAGTGAGAGGTCTATATAATAATTATATAAAATGTGTAATAGCCACCAGAACATAGGGAAAAATCACGTTTAGCTAGGTAACATTTACCTGAGACGAAATTTATATAATGGTGTACATTTTTGATATGATGTTGTACAAAAGAGACATTTGGTATGTTATTTTATAGGAATGAAATAAATAGCCTTAATAAATATGAATGTGGTATCATTTTGGTCCATAAGCATACCCTATGCGTCGTACAAAATAACTGGTCGCGGGGGTGAGCGCGGCAGGTGGGGGGAAGCGTGCGAATCGTTCATTGGCTCTCCGCCTGTCACCCCCCCACCCATGCGCAGAAAATAATCGTCAGAAATTTTGTTTGGTATGTTTTTATGAAAGTTGTTCAGTTTCGTTGACTGAGCAATTTCGACCGATTCGGTCGAACTTGACCGGTATTCAATATGACTTAAGGAGTGATAACACCTAGCTGAATTCAAAGACTAATTCGGCATACATTGCTCGTTGAAGTAAGGATATTGCAATTAACATAGCCAAGCCTCCCAGCAATGTATGCCGAATTAGTCTTTGAATTCAGCTAGGTGTGATTACATTTTAGATTAAGAATTAAAAATAACACAAAATAACTTTCTTGCGAACGTTTATTAAATATTCAATATATTAGACAAAATTCTTTTTAAATATTCAAACACGCTCAGATACACAGTAATAGATGAATTAGGTATAAATGTTAAAATTATGCAACTTTAAAAGTTGGTATTATGATATGGTACTAAAGGTACTTTGTGAATGGTAAAATTTTATAACAATTCGCTTATTATTACAACAATCTCCATATTTTATAGTTTCTAGTTATGTCGAATGAGGCTTGCAAAACTAGTGGTTCGGAATAGGTATAATTCTTTACATGTTTATATAAGTCCTGTTTTTGTTTTAAGAATAAGAGTCATTCAGACCGAGATCAGCCGGGCGCACCGCGACTTGGTCGAGTCGCGCGCAACTGTCACTTTTATGGACGCGAGAAGACATAACCGGTTTAGTCTATGAAGACTCGCGAAGTCGCGGTGCGCTTGCTAGACCTACAGGAGCTCTATCTTTGATTCGCTCGCCGCTCGCTCACTCGATATGTTTGTGCTGATTTTCGTTCGAGTTCCAAGTTTAGCAGTATTTCATCGTGCGACTACAAAGTCGTAGTCCATAGAGTGAAAAATGCCTACCTTTGAATCTCGAATCGAAAGATAATAAACAGAATCATATCGCTTGACGTGCGGCGAGCGAATCAAAAATATAGCTCCAGAGTAGAGGAGATATTTTTTTGATACCATTGAAAAACAACTTTATTACAAAGACTCGGTTCAGAGAATTTTGTAGACACACTGTTTATTAGACAAGGCAAAAAATCTCAGAAATTAAATTATTTGAATGGCCAAGTTAAAGAGGTCCCCAAGTTCATTTTCTTATAGTTTTATTTTGATCCTTAAAGTAATTTCATTATAGGTTTCTAAATAAATCAAAAATGACTCCTCGAACATGGCCTTTCATTTAAAAAAAATCACGATTTTTCTACATAGACTACAAAGAATCTGTTTTGGGGCGTCGATGGAATTTTATGCCAGACTGTAAATATTGATAGCTTCTTTAAATAAAGTTTTCACATATCTCACAAAAAATAAATGAAAATAAGTAACCTATTCAGTCGCTAAAACTATCTAAAATATTTAAAACATTATTTTCAAAATACATTTTGATCGAGGCAAAATATATTATTTTAACAATACATTTTGTACTAAATAACCTTTGGATTGTATATTGCGTTAAGCTAAAGTCGTTTAAGTGAGGCAAAATTTGCAAAAAAATAAATTCTCAACTATTTTTATATTGTAACAAATAATGTAATAAGTTAAACTCATACCTAAATTAGTTAAAGCGTCCAAAACTAATCTATTATTTACAGCAAACTAATCAGGACAGAATACAAAAAACCGGTCAAGTGCGAGTCGGACTTGCACGCCGAGGGTTCTTATATACCTATAGTATTTTTCGAGTTTGTTTGTTTGATTTTTAGTTTGGTTATAGAGGTTTTTTGAAGATTGCTAAAAATATGTGCTACTTAGAGAGATCGTTATGTATTTTATTTACATCTATTAATTCTGATTATTTGTTTAGCAAATTTCGAAGATTTAAACTAAAAATACAAAAACCTATTTTGTAAGTAAAGTCCTTTCATATGATACCCCACTTGACCTAGTAACGACAATTTAAAATTTTGCCTCCCTATTTCATCCCATTTAAAATAATAATAATGTTTTTAATTCCTTTTTTTGTAAGACAAACAGGTGTGACAGACAGACGAAGTCGAACTATAAGGGTTCCGTTTTTACCATTTTGGTTCCGACGGAACCCTAAAAAGAACAAATAACAAGAACTACGTAGATTTTGGCACTAGAAATAAACTACTTATTAACGAAAATATGTTTGAACCTCACAGCCATCTACCATCCGTGAATTTTCATTTGTTTAGATTAAGGGTGTTTACGCACTTCGTCCGATCCGAACCCGTGAAAATAAGAATCAATAGTGAAACCGGCGTCCGTCATCCGATTTCACTATTGATTCTTATTTTCACGGGTTCGGATCGGATTCGAATCGGACGTAGTGCGTAACCGCTCTAAGAGTCACTGTCCACGTACGCCGCACGATAGCGATGTTAATGACTTGCTTGTATCTTGCATGTTTCCTGCAAAGAAACAAACAAAACTGTGTCCACGTACGGTCAACCGCTTGTCGGTAGAAACTTTTTCAACTCTATTACCACGCCATAAGGTCCAAAAGTGTTTCTACTGATGTGCGGCCGAGTGTACGCCGCACGATCGAACGACGTCGAATCACTTGCTTGCACTGCATCCTGCCGTTGACCTATTCTATCAGGACTGTGTACAGAAAGAATGCCACTTTTATCGCGAATTTTATCCGTGCTCCAGTCCATAATGATTAGGTCACTGTTTTATCGCTTGCATGTCGATTACGTGGTGGTCAGATCTAAAATGCAAGCGATATTTGTAGCTTACATGCATTCGACAAATATCGCCGCTGTGGACAATGACTCTTACAGCCAGTTGCACAAAGCGTCGTTAAAAGCAACAAAACAGAAAGTGTCTCAACAGACTTAAAGGAGCTTTAACTTTTAAAAGGCTTTGTGCAACTCGCTGTCAGCCTCCTAATGTAATAAGCAACAATGTAAAGTTTTCATGAAAAAGAAATCGACTTCCCATACAAAACGTATCGGTTACATGACTACTTTAGCAGGGAAATCGATTTTATACCATACTAATATTTTTTTTTTTTTTTCAAAAAAAGTTGCTTGTTTTCATTTTAAAAATCATTGGACCTGGGATCCAATTCTGAATAGCAACGGGTGATAAAATATCACCCAAAAAAATTCAAAAACCACAGATTTTTCTTTTCGAACGTGAAGATTGATAGAGTAGTCTATGATTGTTAGAATTTGAATTTTTTAAGTTTTAAAAGTGATGTTTTATCACACATGGGAGCCAATCATAAAAATGCACGATATATTGACTTAAACATTTTTTTTGTGGTGGTATCGCAGTCGCGGTGGTAAAATGTTTGTTTCTTTCAATCAATCACCACAGTGTTATATTTCGGGATTTCTTATAATAATTTAACTCTTGGCTAAACTATACTAAAGAGGCAAGAAATCGAACAAGTGTAACATAAATGTCGAAATAAGAGCCCTTTCAGATCAAGCGATTTAGCCGCGGGACTAAGTAGTTTTAGAGGACTATAAACGGGCGACTGGGGGACTATACAATACAGGGCTTTGTTTTTATCATCCCGAAAATTATAAGAGGTGGTTCTGTCCATGAAACTGAACATCTTCTCCCATGGAACATAGGTCGAAATAAAAAATAATTCGACCTCTCATACAAAAAGTGCTGTCAGCCAGCTGACGTAGTTTGTGTGTGAAGTCGATTTTTTTTCGTGTTTTGTCCTATGGTCCTTGGGAAAAATTGTTCAGTTTTATGGACAGAACAACGTCTTAAAATTTCCGGGGTGATAAAAATAAGGGTGCACAAACACTAGCAGCACAGCTGACACGCAACTATCGCGCTGCAGCGCGGGCTCTCGTAAATGCGTAGTCGCTGTGTGGTGCGCGACTTACCAATGGTGAAACCGCCGTAATGTGAAGGCGTCTGCGGTTGCAACGCTGCTACTGTCTGCGCTGCTAAGCCGTCTAATGTGAAAGCACTCTTAAAAGTAGGGCTTAATATACCAATATTTCTATCTCGTTTCAACATTACTGAGGTAAAATAAAGCTACTACAAAACTATACTTTTTATTTCGCTTAGGGCTTGCGCAAACGAAGGACTTTCAGTCCGTGGCGTGGGTTGAAAAACTATCCAGTGCGGGCTCACTCAACGCAGAGGGGGTAAAGTTTACGCTATGTCCGCCACTTTTTTAGTACGCAGGCTTTTCTATCTAATTCGTACATAATAGTTCGCCGCGGTATGTCCCTCATTTGCACAAGCTTTTACAGTATTGAGACAAAATGAGATGGGTAATGTACTTAATCATTAAAATTCTGAAGCAACGCTTCATAAAGAAAAAATAACGAGTCAATAGCCTACACGTTTTACACAACAGGTAACATTTTAATATTAATTTTAACTATGATTATTGAACACCTAGCAAATTATTGCAGAAGCCAATTTGGCTTTTCCACTAATATCCGCAATGGGGAGCGTACAAACTGTTGACCGCTTGTATGACAAAACCAGTATAAGCAGAACGAGCGCCACCTTGTAAACCCTAGAAACCAGAGACCCGCTCAAGGTAGGAGCTAGTATTCTTCAGGCTACCCGGTAACGATATATTTTAACCCAATAAGTAAATGTCAACTCGATCAGCAAATAGAATAGGTGCAGCATATCGTGGTGGGCTCTCACTCTACTAAGTTAATTTAGGACTGTTTGAAGGGACATCCTATTATCATTGGGGAGATTTTTGGAAAAGCCTAATTAAATTATAACTAAAAAACGCACCATAATATATTGCGAGATCATTCGTTTGTCTTTTATGTTGGTTTCATAGAAGTAAAGCCTAGTTGATTGACATTTTCTCTTGTAGGATTTGGAAGTAGCACGCCTGAAAAAAAGTCATTGTGTTATTTATCCTATACTATTAAACGAGCAATATTTGTATATATATAAATATAGCTATATATATATATTGTCCCGTGTGGTGCCGGCAAAGAATAGTACCAACCCATACATACCCGTGGGTGTCGTAAGAGGCGACTAAGGGTTAACTGGAGGATGGGCAGCAGCATCCTCCTTTATTTGTTACATCTTACTTACTGCGGTCACCTACAACCGCGGTCCATAGTGCCAGCCGTAACGCTAACAAGCGAGGTGACTATGGTACTTCCCCTCCACATTTTTCCAGCAAAAGCTAGAATTCTGGAGGGAGCTCCCTGTCCTGTAGTGGACGTTTCATGGGATGTTATGATGATGATATATTTGTAATCAGTTTCTCGAAAACGGCTCTAACGATTTTGATGAAATTTTGTATCCGGGGGTTTTCGGGGATGAAAAATCGATCTAGCTAGGTCTCATGTCTAGGAAAAATCGTTTTGCCCGTGTTTATAAGCATTTAAAAAAATACCGCCTTTTAGACAGAAACCTACAGCGCCATCTGTTAGCGAGTACCATAGCTTGCTCACCCGATTATATTTTAATGTTGAGGCGGCTATTATAGAGCGAAGTTCCGTAATTACTTACGGGCAATGTTTACGTTCTTCTAAGTTCATTTTTCGAGCAAATGTATTGCAATAGTAGTTTATGATACTAGTGCCGTAAGTAGGGTTATTACAAACGAGTTGACGTTTTGTAAACCCGAGACGAAGTCGAGGGTTTACCATCGGCACGAGTTTGTCATAACCCTTACGGCCGTGTATCTTACGACGTTTTCAATACATATGTCAGAAAACAGGTATAAGTAATACACTTATTAAAGGAACCAACCATGGGTACTGTCAGCCTCTTGTCGATTTATGTTCTCCTGGTACCCAAGTCCTGGTCAGTCGTCACCCAAGTAAAAAGTGACCACTGTAGTATTTTTACAAAATAATTTTATGATCAGAGTGTAAAAACTCCTTGGTAGTATACTTTTTTTACTTACCGCACTAGTTCGGTAAGTAAAAAAAGTATACTACCACGTTTACGTTCTTGTAATTACGTTTTTCGAGCAAATGTATTGAAAAATATGTTATAGGTACTACATATAGAGTGTAGTCACCTTGAGCGTAGTGAACATCAGCCCCAGCTCGCCGTGGTGCAGCGCCGGCTCCAGGAAGTCCTCCACGAAGTGTAGCTCGGAGCCGGCTGCAGGATGTAAGGTGTAGTTACCTTGAGCGTAGTGAACATCAGCCCCAGCTCGCCGTGGTGCAGCGCCGGCTCCAGGAAGTCCTCCACGAAGTGTAGCTCGGAGCCGGCTGCAGGATGTAAGGTGTAGTTACCTTGAGCGTAGTGAACATCAGCCCCAGCTCGCCGTGGTGCAGCGCCGGCTCCAGGAAGTCCTCCACGAAGTGTAGCTCGGAGCCGGCTGCAGGATGTAAGGTGTAGTTACCTTGAGCGTGGTGAACATCAGCCCCAGCTCGCCGTGGTGCAGCGCCGGCTCCAGGAAGTCCTCCACGAAGTGTAGCTCGGAGCCGGCTGCAGGATGTAAGGTGTAGTTACCTTGAGCGTAGTGAACATCAGCCCCAGCTCGCCGTGGTGCAGCGCCGGCTCCAGGAAGTCCTCCACTAAGTGTAGCTCGGAGCCGGCTGCAGGATGTAAGGTGTAGTTACCTTGAGCGTAGTGAACATCAGCCCCAGCTCGCCGTGGTGCAGCGCCGGCTCCAGGAAGTCCTCCACGAAGTGTAGCTCGGAGCCGGCTGCAGGATGTAAGGTGTAGTTACCTTGAGCGTAGTGAACATCAGCCCCAGCTCGCCGTGGTGCAGCGCCGGCTCCAGGAAGTCCTCCACGAAGTGTAGCTCGGAGCCGGCTGCAGGATGTAAGGTGTAGTTACCTTGAGCGTAGTGAACATCAGCCCCAGCTCGCCGTGGTGCAGCGCC
The DNA here is from genome assembly GCA_947532105.1 of Athrips mouffetella. Lineage (NCBI taxonomy): Eukaryota > Metazoa > Arthropoda > Insecta > Lepidoptera > Gelechiidae > Athrips > Athrips mouffetella. The sequence continues at coordinate 8,605,010 of OX383959.1, forward strand.
GGCTCCAGGAAGTCCTCCACTAAGTGTAGCTCGGAGCCGGCTGCAGGATGTAAGGTGTAGTTACCTTGAGCGTAGTGAACATCAGCCCCAGCTCGCCGTGGTGCAGCGCCGGCTCCAGGAAGTCCTCCACGAAGTGTAGCTCGGAGCCGGCTGCAGGATGTAAGGTGTAGTTACCTTGAGCGTAGTGAACATCAGCCCCAGCTCGCCGTGGTGCAGCGCCGGCTCCAGGAAGTCCTCCACGAAGTGTAGCTCGGAGCCGGCTGCAGGATGTAAGGTGTAGTTACCTTGAGCGTAGTGAACATCAGCCCCAGCTCGCCGTGGTGCAGCGCCGGCTCCAGGAAGTCCTCCACGAAGTGTAGCTCGGAGCCGGCTGCAGGATGTAAGGTGTAGTTACCTTGAGCGTAGTGAACATCAGCCCCAGCTCGCCGTGGTGCAGCGCCGGCTCCAGGAAGTCCTCCACGAAGTGTAGCTCGGAGCCGGCTGCAGGATGTAAGGTGTAGTTACCTTGAGCGTAGTGAACATCAGCCCCAGCTCGCCGTGGTGCAGCGCCGGCTCCAGGAAGTCCTCCACGAAGTGTAGCTCGGAGCCGGCTGCAGGATGTAAGGTGTAGTTACCTTGAGCGTAGTGAACATCAGCCCCAGCTCGCCGTGGTGCAGCGCCGGCTCCAGGAAGTCCTCCACGAAGTGTAGCTCGGAGCCGGCTGCAGGATGTAAGGTGTAGTTACCTTGAGCGTAGTGAACATCAGCCCCAGCTCGCCGTGGTGCAGCGCCGGCTCCAGGAAGTCCTCCACGAAGTGTAGCTCGGAGCCGGCTGCAGGATGTAAGGTGTAGTTACCTTGAGCGTAGTGAACATCAGCCCCAGCTCGCCGTGGTGCAGCGCCGGCTCCAGGAAGTCCTCCACGAAGTGTAGCTCGGAGCCGGCTGCAGGATGTAAGGTGTAGTTACCTTGAGCGTAGTGAACATCAGCCCCAGCTCGCCGTGGTGCAGCGCCGGCTCCAGGAAGTCCTCCACGAAGTGTAGCTCGGAGCCGGCTGCAGGATGTAAGGTGTAGTTACCTTGAGCGTAGTGAACATCAGCCCCAGCTCGCCGTGGTGCAGCGCCGGCTCCAGGAAGTCCTCCACGAAGTGTAGCTCGGAGCCGGCTGCAGGATGTAAGGTGTAGTTACCTTGAGCGTAGTGAACATCAGCCCCAGCTCGCCGTGGTGCAGCGCCGGCTCCAGGAAGTCCTCCACGAAGTGTAGCTCGGAGCCGGCTGCAGGATGTAAGGTGTAGTTACCTTGAGCGTAGTGAACATCAGCCCCAGCTCGCCGTGGTGCAGCGCCGGCTCCAGGAAGTCCTCCACGAAGTGTAGCTCGGAGCCGGCTGCAGGATGTAAGGTGTAGTTACCTTGAGCGTAGTGAACATCAGCCCCAGCTCGCCGTGGTGCAGCGCCGGCTCCAGGAAGTCCTCCACGAAGTGTAGCTCGGAGCCGGCTGCAGGATGTAAGGTGTAGTTACCTTGAGCGTAGTGAACATCAGCCCCAGCTCGCCGTGGTGCAGCGCCGGCTCCAGGAAGTCCTCCACGAAGTGTAGCTCGGAGCCGGCTGCAGGATGTAAGGTGTAGTTACCTTGAGCGTAGTGAACATCAGCCCCAGCTCGCCGTGGTGCAGCGCCGGCTCCAGGAAGTCCTCCACGAAGTGTAGCTCGGAGCCGGCTGCAGGATGTAAGGTGTAGTTACCTTGAGCGTAGTGAACATCAGCCCCAGCTCGCCGTGGTGCAGCGCCGGCTCCAGGAAGTCCTCCACGAAGTGTAGCTCGGAGCCGGCTGCAGGATGTAAGGTGTAGTTACCTTGAGCGTAGTGAACATCAGCCCCAGCTCGCCGTGGTGCAGCGCCGGCTCCAGGAAGTCCTCCACGAAGTGTAGCTCGGAGCCGGCTGCAGGATGTAAGGTGTAGTTACCTTGAGCGTAGTGAACATCAGCCCCAGCTCGCCGTGGTGCAGCGCCGGCTCCAGGAAGTCCTCCACGAAGTGTAGCTCGGAGCCGGCTGCAGGATGTAAGGTGTAGTTACCTTGAGCGTAGTGAACATCAGCCCCAGCTCGCCGTGGTGCAGCGCCGGCTCCAGGAAGTCCTCCACGAAGTGTAGCTCGGAGCCGAGCTGCAGGATGCGCGCGCGCACCACCACGAAGTGGAACACCGGGAACAGCTCGTCCATACTCCACAGGTAGTGCGGGCCTGGCGGACACGGCAGGTACAAGATATAGGTATGTACCTACCATCTAATCTCTACATCACCCTAAGGTAGACTGGCAGACAATCCCTTTAGCGCGCGCGCTACGCGTACAGTACAACGATGCACTCAGGATTCTGTTGAAATTGCCGCGTTTTTGTAGCGCCTCTGCAATGTTTGCGGAAGCCCATATAGACGACTTTTATGGTGTCATACGTAAACGGAGCGCTTCATTAATGACTCGCGTATGGGCCAGCCCCAATAGAATCCTGAGAGCACTGTCCGGGCGGTGGGATTCACCGATGATGCGAAGGTGGTTGCAGCTGCATGCCACTGCATCCCCTTTCATTAAATAATTTGTTAATTTTAGTTTAGTATAGGTTTGACATTTGCATGATAATTTCCAATTTTATTTTAATTTCGAATTCAATTATTATTTAATTTTTGTATTTAATTTATTTTTGTATTTTGATTTTCACATTTGTTTTTATAATTAATTAATTATGGGTCACTGGCCTGAAATAAATGATTTTATTTTATTTATTATTTATTTATTAGACATTAGTGCCCCAATGTACATATATCATCATATCAACCGAAAGACGTCCACTGCTGGACAAAGGCCTCCATGACGACCGTTCCTGCGCTGATCGCATCCGGCGGCTTCCCGCGACCTTGACCAGATGGTTGGTCCACCTTGTGGGGGCCTGCCAACGCTTCGTCTTCCGGTACGTGGTCGCCACTCTAGAACCCTCACGCCCCATCGGCCATCGGTTCTTCTTGCGATGTGCCCTGCCCATTGCCACTTTAGCGATTATCAGGGCTATGTCAGTTACTTTAGTTCTTCTGTGGATTTCCTCATTTCTGACTCGATCGCGCAGAGAGACTCAAAGCATAGCCCTTTCCATAACCCTTTGGGTGACTTTGAGCTTCCTGATAAGGCCCATCGTGAGCGGCCACGTCTAGGTGCCATATTACGTCATCACTGGCAACACACACTAGTCAAAGACTTTCGTCTTGAGACACTGTGGTATTTTGGACGTGAAGATATTGCGGAGCTTCCCGAACGCTGCCTATCCGAGTCGGATTCGACGAGTAACCAAGTTGGATTTACCCAGCTGGACTGTTTGTCCCAGGTATACGTATTCATCGACAACTTCGAGCGTAGAGTCTCCAACTTTGAGTGGAGTGGGTACAACAAGGGCGTTAGACATAATTTTCGTCTTATCCATGTTCATTTTAAGACCAACTTGTTGTGAAACTCTACTGAGGTTATTGAGCATCGTGCCGAGATCTTCTGGGTCTTAGCCATTACGACAATATCGTCGGCAAATCGAAGGTGGGTCATGTACTCGCCATTGATGTTGATGCCAAGTCCTTTCCAGTCCAGGAGTTTCAAGACGTTTTCCAATGCAGCGGTGAACAGTTTAAGAGATATGACGTCTCCTTGTCTCACTCCTCGCTGCAATTGGATAGGTTTCGAGCCCTAGTCCAGAAGACGAACTGACATAGCGGCGTTTTTGTACAGATCCTTCAACACTTCAATATACCGATAGTCGACTTGGCACCTGTGGAGAGATCCTAACACAGCCCACGTCTCGATCGAATTGAATCAAGATCCACAGAAGAACTATAGTAAGTGACATAGCTCTGAGAATCGCTAAACTAAAGTGGAAGTGGGTAGGGCACATCTCAAGAAGTACTGATGGCCGATGGGGCGTGAGGGCTCTAGAGTGGCGACCACGTACCGGAAGACGTAGCGTGGACAGGCCCCCCACAAGGTGGACCGACGATCTGGGGGCGGTCGCGGGAAGCCGCTGGATGCGAGCCAAGCAGGACCACGAGTCATGAAGATCTTAAGGGGAGGCATATGATGATGATGATGAATCTCCCTTTTGAATTGTTATCCACAGACGGTAGTGAAGGGAACTATGAGTAATGTTTACCTAGCTCGTGCTGCACGGCGCTGGTCATCTTCTGGAAGGTGGTGCGGATGACGAGCAGCTTCTCCATCGGCGAGAACGTGGTCTTCAGCTGCTGCAGCGTCTCCACCGCCTCCTGGAACAGCTGCTCGCGGCAGCTGGCGGGGGACGTGCCCGACTGAGGCGAGTGGTTGTTGTAGCCTACCCAGAACTTTCTAAAAGAAAAGATAAATCTGTCGTGTATACTTCCGGGTCATGAGTACGGTTCTTGTACTGACGAGCAATTATTTAAATGGCAACTAGCTTCAGAGTGGTGTGACTTTGAGTGCGCGCCCCTCCCTTTCTTCCATTTTTGGATCAGTCTACGTGCGACCGCCGAGCAAGTTACTTGGATCCTGACTAGTGCTTGTGCTGGACAATAGATCATAGTACGGGGGTCTGATATCAGATCATATGAGCCATCAGGAGAAATACGCAAGTCCGACTACAGTGAGACGCGATGTGGCTAAGATAATGAGTGATTGTAAACGAAGAGTAAGCATTTACAGCCATCTAGGACTATCGCCAATGTCTAATCACGACAAATCTTTTAAAGGATAATAATGAAATCATCATCATATTGAGTGGGTTACAAGGTCGATCGATAACCGACCTCAAAAACCCTGGTGTCAGAGTTGTTGAGCCGCCATATTGGCCTCTGACATCCGTAAATAATACCTAGTCGGCTTAATTTGCCTTCCGAAGCACGGAATCATCTAACTTTTCGGACAATCAGGTGATTCATCCTGAAATATCCTAACAAAACTGAGGAGGTCGCACAAAGAGATTTACAGCATTTCGAGATGTTATGATAATGATAAGATTCTTACTGATCGATTCCCAGGAAAGCCATCAGCGTGAGATCGGGCTGTCTGTTCCACTTGAGCAACCGTCGCCAGTAGAGGTCGTCTTCCCTCTTGTTGTGTAGCGCGTACAGGACAAATAGTGCAGGGTGTACTCGAGGTAGCAATGTCGGTTGTAGGAGGGACGCGGCGGATACTATTTCGCTGTAAATTAATCAATAAAGTACTATTTAAAACTAGTAGCCCGCTCGGGATTTGTACGGTAAGGTCTAAATTCTATAGAAAAATCACTATGTTTCTTCCCAATTTGTAAATTTTTGCGGGATTCTTTCCCAATATTTCTACAAACATTGTCCTGATAATTGGAAAACAAACACAAAATGGAATCAGCCGAATCGGTTTAGCCGTTCTCAAGTGACGCTTTATCATGCTGTGGCAATTAAATTTAAATTGAAATGATTGAAGTTACCGCTGGCGCCTGTAGATGGAACTAATTGTAAACAAAGCGACTGTTCCGCCACAGAATAAAGTAATAGTAGTATTATACAGAACAGACACTCTCCGCCCCCCGCACCCCGCGCGCACCCGCCCGCGAGATTCTCGTGGTCCTTCTGAGGGTCTTTTGTACTCAATTTGCGGGCCTTCCAATTTCAAATTCGCGCTCGATGTATTAATGCAGCCAAGATCGACATTCGTGCTTGCAAAAGGTCGGATCGTTCTGAATTTTTCATATGTTGTTAGGACCTAAACCAATATAAAAAAAAAACAATTTGCAATTTCCAAAGTGCTGTGGGAGCGGCAGTAAACTCAAAAAACCATGAAATTTTCGGACTTTTCCAGTTTTTGCTCAATATCTTAGTGAAGGAAGGGTCTGAATGGTATACTCACTATTCATACTTTTATAGAAGACAAAATTTTCTACAATTTAAAACCAAAACGAGGTCAATACAGCTATTGGTTCCTAAGATAAAGTTAACCGAAAATAGGCCATTTTCTTCGAAAAGTGTTTATTTTTCGGAATGGTCACTTATTTTGTGAAATATATTCCAAAATCCGCATTCCACGTCAAATATTACGTGCAATGAAATTGTAGTTTTAATAAGGAAGCAAGGGAAGTATGTCAAGATCGTAGCAGGTGGAGAACTGTGGTCTCTGCCTACCCCAACGGGAACAAGGCGTGATGTTATGTATGTGTATGTATAAGCTTTCATTTAAGACCAGATTTTTACCTATAGGCCTAATGGTTCTCTCAAAAACGGCAGCTAACCAAAAAAAGGGTTTTTGGGGAGAAATGCAAGTACGGTCAACCGCTTGTCGGTAGAAACTTTTTCAACTCTATTACCACGCCATAAGGTCCAAAAGTGTTTCTACCGATGTGCAGACGTGTGTACACTGTTCTCACGTATTTTTATGGTTTTATTTTTTTCATTGTGAAAAAAGAACCAGATAATAATACCATCATCATCGAACATTGTTTTATATACTAAAATGCTTGCACAAACATCATGGTAACTACTATATGGACAAACTTCCTCTTCCCGAGAAAAGCAGAAAAGGTACCAAAATTGGACAAATACAGCAGAAAATAAGGATCCAAAAGTTCTCTCTTGAAAAAGTAGTATATTTATGCTTTCAGATCCCTCAAAAGAGCTATGACCATAGCAAAGGCAGAGCACATCGGCAGAATTGGCGAGAGACCAGCTCGACTTCCCTCGGGATCGCGACTATTCTGGTCTCTCGCCAAAGCTATCGAAGGCAACTTTTGTCAACCATCTTTTCCACATTTGCGCAAGGGAGATGATTCGTCAGCCCACGATCCAAAAGAAAAAGCCGATCTGCTAGGCGTCCTGTTTGCATCCAACTCTACCTTGGACGACTAGGAGAACCAACCGCCGAAAATCCCGCGGTGCGAGAGTGATATGCTGGATATCCAGTTTTCCCAGAAAGCTGGGAGAGCGGGGCTGGTTGTGCCGGGGGTAAGTTGTTCCGACGCAAATAACTCAAAAATAAAAAGTGATAGCTAAAATGTCTTTATGCCTTGCGAAATGCCTAGCGGCCACGCACGAACGGCTGCCATTTTAGAAGCGCCAACGACGCGGACCTGGTGGGTGTGTGGGTAGCGGTCGTCCAGCGCCACGTTAGTAACTTTTTTCGTGTTTATACTTTTTGGGCTTTTGTTGGCATTTATAGTGCTACGTACATAGGAGTTTTATTGAAGTGATCGTAATTTATCCATTCATGTTAATCTATGCAGTTTTAATGCTTTGTATCAGTGATTTTTTTAAATGTTTAAGTTTTTCAATCAAATCAAATCAAGTTTATTTCTCCCACAAGCTTACAATAAGTGACATAGCAGTGTTGTGAATACAAGTCATAGCTGTGTTGGGAGACTGGTGTCCAAGCTAGGTAAGAACCTGTGTTATGGATCACCAGGCTTCCACTCCGCGGGTTAGAAGTACATTAGTACAATAGTAAAAAACTGTGCAAAAAATCGCAAACAAGGAGAAATTTTAAAAGCTATGAATAACAAGAAAAATATATTTATAACTAAATAATCATAACTAAAATAATTATAACTAAAATAATTATAACCAAAATAATTATAACTAAAATAACTATAATTAAATAATCAAAACAAAGCAAATTAATGGAAAGATTCAAATATAATATGTAATATGTAATATGTAAGTGCATTGATGGAGTGTGTGTGTGAGGTAAGTGTAATTAATTAAAAAAGAAGAACGAACGTATGTAACAGTGTAGATGTGTATGTGTGGCAGTGTATACGTCAGTGTGTGACAGGTAGAATAAAGTTTGAACATGTGATAAGATAAATTAATACTTTAGCATACAACTGTGGACAATGAATAAACAATGTAAAGTTAAAGGTCAGAATACTCGAAGTAGGTTCACATGGCAACGTTAAGTAGTCGCTCCGTTGCATCATAATCTAGCGATAAAAGCCATTTAAACATTCTATCTTTAATGAGGTTTTTAGTATTCGGATATAAATTCAGAATTTTGTTAAGTTTGTTGTACAAAAAGCCACCTAAAAAGGAAAAAGATCTGTGAGAAAAGTAAGAGTGTGAATGTGATGAACTGTGACAAACTATGTCGTTACGTCTCCTTTCTAAGATAGAGGGGTCAAAAGACAATAAAGTATGCTGTTTGATTACTGCGTTTAGAATAAATAATTGCCGAACTGTGAGCAACGAACATTTATCATATTATTCAGTCGTTGGAAAACGATATGGGAGGGATAACGCTGTTATGAGCACTGCTTTTTGAGCCCTTTCTAATTTTAGAATTGAGGTTTTGTAGGTACCTCCCCAGCTTGTGATACAATATGTTAACAGCGATTGGCAAAGTGACATATAAACTACTTTGATAGTATCACTGTCCGCGACATTACGTAAATTACGAAATACATATATCAATTTGCGCACTCTGGAGGTAAGTATTTCAATGTGACGGTTAAAACGGTGTGGCGTAAAAGAAGACGTAGTGACCAAAATCGAGAAAGGGATGCTGAGATGGTTTGGTCATGTACGAAAGAAATCTACCAGGCGAGAGTGAATGGAAACGTTGGAAGGGGAAGGCCTAGGCGAACGTACCAGGACCAAATTCAGGACGTTCTGAATAAAGGCCAGGTTAAAAGTACTCTAAACCGACGAGCATGTATGAAAGGATTGATGAAAGTACAGGAAGCAAGGGAAGTATGTCAAGATCGTAGCAGGTGGAGGACTGTGGTCTCTGCCTACCCCAACGGGAAAGAGGCGTGATGTTATGTATGTATGTATGTAAAACTAAGATTGTGATCAATTTGTACTCCCAGGTACTTAATCGAGTTGACGCTCTGAAGTTTTGGGCAAGTACAATTGCAATTATTATCGGTCAGTGGACAGCAATGTGCAACTATAGACTAAGGCATATTTGGCGGTTTGCTTTTTTTGGTAAAGGTTACATATTTGGTTTTATCGGCATTCACTGTTAAAACATTTTGATTTAGCCAATCGGTAACCATATTGAAACCGACCTGGGCTTGTGCGAAAACGTCTTCCCAAGTTGCCGCAGCGAAAAGCAAAGCAGTGTCATCTGCAAAAGCAGTAATTGTTCCATTCTCTAATTTAAGGCAACAAAGTTCGTTTATGTAAACGAGAAAGAGTGTGGGCCCTAAAACGCTTCCCTGGGGTACTCCGTATGTGACTGGTACCTCATCGCTCACAGTATCAGCAATTTTTACCCGCTGCGTACGACAAGTAAGGTAGTCTCTAAAAAGTTTTAGCTGCATCCCTCTCACACCAATCTTTTCTAATTTATCTATTAAGAGTGGAATAGAGACCGTGTCAAATGCCTTTGCCAAATCCAAAAATATAGCAATACATTTCTTGTTTTTTTTCTAGATTTTTGAAAACTGAATCTGTAAGAGCATGAACAGCCTCCCCAGTAGAAACACCATTACGGAATCCAAACTGCATGGGGGATAACAACGAATATGTTTCAAGGTATTTCTTGAGTCGACTATTCATGATCTTTTCCAGAATTTTAGACATAGAAAGCAGTAAAGTTATTGGCCTATAGTTATTGACACGGTCTCTAGGTCCACCTTTATGTACTGGAATAATTAAACCTTTCTTGAAGGCTAATGGAAATGTGCCATATGTAATAGACAGATTACATATGTGTGTAAGAGGGGGGACCAAAACTTCCTTCTACAATTTTAATATTTTGGCACTAATATTGTCCCATCCCACTGCATCACTTTTCAAAGAGTCTATTAATCTTCCCACCTCATCCTCATCGGTAGGCAGAAGTACAAATGAATTAGATGTAGAGGATGGAACACTACCGAAACCCTTTTGACCAGCGGGTGATTTTTTTACAATGTTTTCTGCTAGGTTCTTGCCAACATTAATAAAATACTCATTAACGTTATTAACGGCATCAGTGGCATCAGAGCTATTAGCGATCAATTCAGTTGCAGAGGATTTAGGTTTTTGTCGGTTTGTTATGTCGTTAACAGTTTTTCACAACAGTTTCGGTCTGTGCTTGGCCTTATTAAGTTCAGTTCTTTCATAATCTCGCTTAACATTTTTTAGTATATTGTTGCAGTAGTTTCTATAGCGCTTGTATGTCTTGCAAATTATATCGTTATCTGGATACTTTTTAGCTCTTTTATGTAATTTGTCCGTATTGCGCATACATCGCAACAATCCAGGTGTGATCCATGGTTTTAGTGTTCTTTTCCTTCTCGAGATAGTGACGCGCTTAGAATTAGTCATGATAGCCTTATTAACAGATGATATCAATAAATCGGTAGCAAAGTCAACATCATTTGATTCAAAAAGTGTTATTAGGTTTAGTTTACTCATACTTAAAGCAAGGCCTTTAAAGTCGATGACTTTGAAACGGGGTAAAAAGTGCCTTTAATTCGGGGCTGGTTGTGCCGCAAATTCCGTACTAACCTTCACAATTCTTGATTACTTTATTTAACGGAATGAGAACCTATAAGCGTTAGGGGAGTACCTCCTAAGGATTTCTACAAAAGGTTGCTGATGCTGAGATTAAATTATGGATGCAAATTACGCATTCCAATGTTTTACTATTATCGTAGGTTGCTAAAGTCGATTTTTAATTATTATCTCATTTACAAACGATTTTTTATTTTGAGTAGAAACCTACTTTGAAGTTAGAATATTTTTTGTTTAGTTTTGATAACAAACATTGGCTGATTTAACCAAAACTTCTGTCATAAAATATGTTTAAGGGAATAAAAAGGCCAGTTTTCTGTCTTTTTATTAAAAGTCAATTATTGCTTTGTATAATGTCGATATATTTCATGGTTTCTGATTTCTAAATTAATTTTAAACCATTAAATGATCAAATATTACGACCGGCACAACCGACCTCAGCCCTGGCACAACTTGCCTTCGAGAGGGGTTGGTTATGCCTAGCTGCCACTGCTTCTTAAAATCACTATTTCTAAAAAAACGATTTAGAATGTGCAAAAACTCGATTCAAATATAAAAACTAGATTAAATTTAACTTCGTATAGCTTATAACTACGGTTCTTAGCATTCATATAACTTGACTTATTTAAGATTTAGTCAAAATCGGCACTTTCAGCCCCGCTCTCCCCTACGCAACGCACTTCTCTCTTTAAATATTCACAAGTCCAGTGAAAAAAAAAACTTTTTCTATTCCTTGAGCCGAAGTGATTGAAAGCAAAACCCACTTGTGATTGTTTTGGGTTATCTGCCGTTTTTGAAAGAACCTATATAGAACCGAAGGTACAAATCTAATCTTAAATGAAAGCCAATTAAATTTACTACAATTTCATTCTAATCATATTTGACGTGGAATGCGTATTTTAAAAGATATATCTCAAAATAAGTGTCAATTTAGAAAAAAGTCACTTTTTGAAGAAAATGGCCTATTTTCGATTAACTGTATCTTGGGAAGCAATAGCTGTATTGAGCTCGCTTTAGTCTCAAATTGTAGCAAACTTTGTCTTCTTTACTCGTAAAAGTACATACTTTGACATCGAGACACAAACAGATACATCGGGAACAGGGCCAACTCATACTTGAAGTTATCCTGTAAATCCTGTTCATATTGCTTTGCTATAAACACTCGCTGTAAAATTGTGAGTGGATCTACAGCTACTCTTCTGTTTTTGCTCGGCAATTTAACGGATGAGGTGATTGAAGCCAGAGTGGTAACTTTGTTTTTCTACTACCTTGTCCGAAAATTCCATGGTATTTTGGGTACACCGCCGCTTCCACAGTACTTTAGAAATTGCAAATCTGTTTTTTTATATTGGTTCAGGTCCTAACAACATACGACAAATTCAGAACGATCGTACCTTTTCCTTGTCGAACTTGGCTGCATTATATGTAATGTCCGGTGTGATTCCAAAAAAAAACCCTATTCGAATGACCAATGCTTTTCAAGAAATAATATCAGACAACTGAAGTTTAAAAACTTTAGTTTGATTAGAATGACAGAAGAGCAGAGCTATGCGTAAGAAGATATTGGAACGACAGAGACACGTATCGCTCTGTCCTACTCTCACGCATAGCTCTGTCTTGCTTTCATTCCAATCAAGCAACATTATGTCTATTGTAGGATTTCCATTATCACCATTTCCACACTCATTATCCTCCATCTGCCGCTCTTTCATCCTCTGTCATAAAACACTCACCCTTCAATCGGATTGCTATCTTCGTTGTCGGCTTCTCCGTCAGTGTCGCCTTTGTATGGCAGAACTATATCTGCACCTTCTGGTGGTAACGCAGGGAATAGCAGTCGTACAACCTATGAAACAACATCTTTTATGGCTCACAAAGGCAAAATTTCGGCGATTTGGAGGGGTGCAGCTATAGAAAAGAAAGATAAAAGTATGCGACTAAAAACTATTTCATTTATATCATCCATCCATCATAGGCGCCTAAATTTTGCCTTCATATCAGCCATTACAGTATATCTCACTACTTATTGGAGCAGAAGTTTGACGTCAAATATTACTCTTACAAATATCTTGGTCAGTCTTCTACAAAATGACTGGAAATCTTCACCAACAGTAGTCTAGGACCTAGACTCTAGGTAGTGGTACATGAGCCGAGCAAAATTTTTCATTGGTTTTTCACATGATAAACATGACCAAAACGAGATGCCTCAGTAGTGTCTTTAGCCAATGAGTGATCACAAGGGGTATGTGGATGGAAAAGTCGAAAGCAGAAAGTTTGACATAAGAACTTTGTTGGGGCTAGTTAGGAAATAAACATACTAAAATTCCCTCCGAGGTCCGCTCGAGGGGGGTCGGGGGGTGTGCACAAAGAAGGACCCGTTTTTTTGTTTTTTGCTAACATCTCAAAAACGATGCGTCGAACGTATATACGTAATAAAAGCTGATAAAATTCTCTACAACTTTGGCTTTCACACTTTTATCTATCTCTTATCTTTGCCTAACTATGAGCTTCAACAACAAAGTACGTACGACGCACCGTTTTCGAGATGTAAGCAAAAAACAAAAAAATGCGACCTTTGTGCCCCCCCTCCCCCCTCGAGCGGACCTCGGAGGGGCAAGGACTTCTAGTATGTTTATCTCCTAACTGGTCCAAACAAAGTTCCTTAGTCAAACTTTCTGCTTTCGACTTTTCCATCCACAAATTATTCGTTGCTTAAGTTATAAAAACATCTTCTAGACAAGAAAGTAGAGGGCTTTAGCTAAAACAGACCAGCTTGAAAATCTGAAGAAGGCCCCCTGAACACCAACACAACACCTGTCGGAAACATCTTACTTGGTTTTTTGTGATCCTCTAATCTTCCCGTATCTACTAAAACATCTCGTTTTCGCCCTAATTCGCTAGGGAAACTTATATGTAAGGTACCTTGAAACTTGGCTCATAAACAGGAATAGCATCATTAAAGATAAATAAAAAATACCAAATTTTTTTGGTCATAAATGACGAGGTTTTAAAAAAAATTGTTTTCGTCCAATATCGATAGGTCGTATGGCAGAATGTGATGAGTAGTCATTGCCTATCATAAAAAAAACCAACAGCTGTATAAACCGACCACAGACTGCTTAGAACAGTTGTCAGTTTTTTTTTAAGACTGGCCAATCTGGCCATGGCTATTTTTCATTCTGCTATCGATATTTGACAAAAAAAAAAATTATTTTTATACTTTATTATTTGCAACCGAAAAAAAATGGTATTTTTTATTTTTACTTATTGACCTTATCCCTGTCAAGTTTCGAGGTACCTTACACATACGTTTCCTATGCGAATTATCACGTGAGAAAAACCTTCTCGGCTCTAGTTCCATAAACTGACTTGTGTTGAGTTCGAGACCATTCAATGGCCAGAAAATACAACACGCAATAAAAATTGTATGACAGGGAACTGGGGTATATGTAGCCCTTGAAACTGACAAACTGAGACGAAAAATAAAATTAACTTCCCATAGAAACTGCAACAGCTGATAGGGTACCTATTTTGTATGGAGGGTCAAAAAACTTATTTTGTATTTGGAACTTCGAAAATAGTCAGTTTCTTGGGCAGATTTAAATACTTCAGGTTTTATTTATATACCCTGGATTTTCCCCCTTTCTTAAGTCTACTACAGACTAAATGTTAATTTTCAAACAATTTTTATTTCATACTTAAGGACTTTTTATTACAAACTTACCTGATATAAACGTGAAGTAATACTCTTCAGTTCTTTGACAGCGTGACTCAGAAGCAAAGGATGCACTCTCACACCACCATAAGTCGTATTAAACGCATTTGTTATACTTAAAACAAGCTGCCCTAAAGGATGGTGGGTTGATTCACAAGCCTGAAAAAACAGAAGCTGATTTGTACACATATTTTTAATACAATATGTAAAAAAAAACTGTTTAATTTTCTTAAGTAACTTGAAATTAGCAAATCCAGATTTTACCATTAGCTAATTAATTTTTTTTGTATTAAATAATTTTTTCATCTATCTATCAAAATCATTTTAAGTGTTCGTTGAAAAAATTGTAGTACTTAGGTTTCTCAATAAGCCTTATATTATAAAGGTTTACCAAGAATGCAGTAAAAGTAAAACACTGTGAAAGAGCTCTACAAATTTACAGAGAATGTTGGACCAAGTTTTGTAAGATTTTATTATTATGTTGGCAGTATTTTTATATTCATATACCAAGCAAGCAGACCAATAGCAAGACACGATTTTTATAGCAAAAGCTTACAATGATTGGGAGCGGGTGTGGTTTACTGTCGCTTCTTTTTTTCCCATCATGGTGCCACTTTTTTGTGAAGCGATGTAGTTTATATGACGTCATTAAGAGATTTTTATATATCATTAAGAGATTTTGAGTTGGAGTTTGCTCAAGCAAGGTACTGCCATCATGAATGGTTCAAATAAGGATTTCGTTACTTACATTTTGTAAATACAATCTCATTTCAGTATAATCATCCAAATTCAAATTCTTTTGCCCAAACTGCGGTATGACTTCTAAACAGTCCACCGATTTTTCCAAATCCGAACTGTTTTTACTGCTTTTCATACTACTGTTTACGTTTTTATGTTTGTCCTTGTGCGAACAGGATATGGCGACTGCGACATTCTGCCATATTTTCACGTTGTCTATGGTCGGGTTGGGGCCATTTGCGAAGTGGTTACCGGTTGGGGTTAAAATATTTTCGGATACGCCGACACATTGGAAGCATTGGCGAAAAAGAGCATTCCATTTTTGGTTTGGAGCGACGCTTAGCTTTCCGAAGGAGCTGAAAAAAACATCTATTTTAAAAATGTTTTTATTTTAATACTCCCTATGTTTGGATATTTCTGCAAAGTTAGATTCAGAATTATTTATTCAATGAAGATTGTTTACAGAATACTTATTGAATGTCATACATGACATGCAGAATACAATGCAAATAGAGCGAGTCTATTACCGTTTCGGATGCTACCGTGCAATTTTTATTATGTCACAAGTGGGCAAACGAGCAGGTGGGCCAACTGGTGGTAAGTGGTCACCAACGCGCATAACACCCACTGTCTTTTTAGTGAAATAATTTGACACTAATAAGGCAGCAAAGCGCGATACCCACCCTGAGAACTAAGATGGTATGTCTCATGTGCCGGTAATATCACCGGCTCCCTTACCTTTAAAGCCGAAACACAGTAGTGCAAACACTGCTGCTTTATGGCAGAAAAAGGTAAGGGGGTGATACTTCCCTAGACGGACTTTGCACAAAAGCCCTAACCACCTATATAAAACACCTATGGCAGTGTATAAAAAAATGGTAATAGCTTGCTGAGGGGCAGCACTAATGCAACGTGATCGGTGTATCCCACCCGCGTAATGGCGTTATAAAAGAATCGCATATTTCACCACATCAGGCAGGACCACGGTAGCCTAGTTGGTTAAAGCGTCTCAGGTACTGATGTATAGACGCAGGCTTGAATCCTGCTTGTGCTGGAAAAGTACCACCTTCTTGTTCTTGAGTGTCGGAAAAAAGGTGTCTTCTTGAGTGTCGTAAAAGGCGACAAAGGGATCTTAAACTGGAGGATAGGCAGTAGCGTCCTTTTGTGTATCGAACTAAGAAAGAGTAGGTCGGAGATGGCCAGTACTAGCTTGTTTTGCTGAACAGAATATATGCAAGAACCTACAACTTAACAGAGATGGTTATAGATTTTTTATGATAATAATTCGGCTCACAAGCAGGATACTGTCTATGGTAATTGGTTATCTCTCAAATCATCTGGCCTATAAGAAACCACTTTTGGGTTAGAGTTCTGGACATTTATTATGGGTTATAAGGTATTTGCACTAAACCCTTGAAATTAGATGACCAAATGAGACTAATGTTGTATACTTACTTAGGCTTAGAATTAGCTGGCAGAACAGGGTTAGAAACATTCATTTGCATGGTCGCGTTGGATATCTTGACGCCCTCAGTCCACGCCCCGCTCAAGCTACCTTCGATCTTATCTCCACTGCTGAAGGTCAGTATTCCTTTACCACTGAAGACGCCGGCCGATCGGAACTCTCCCTCGTAATGCGTGCCATCTTCAAATACCATCACGCCGTGACCCTGAGAAAGATTGAAAAATACATGACTTCACGACCAATACCTAGGGACTAATCGTCTTACTACAATAAAGTTAGACATGTGTTGAAAACTTGATTAAAAAATCGTACAAAATAACTCTGGCTATGTCATTGATGCGCAGAAGTCAAAAATGACTTATTTGACTTCGGCGCATCAACTGACATAGCCAGTTATTTTGTGCTTTTTAGGGTTCCGATACCAAAATGGTAAAAAAAGGAACCCTAATGGTGCCGCTCTGTCTGTCTGTCTGTCACACCTCTATATCTCAGCAACCACTCATGTTATCGACCTGAAATTTGGAATAGTTTTAGAATATAGTTACCCAACTTAATTTCACATGAAAGAATTTTGAAAAAATTATGATTATTAATGTAAAGGGGGCCTAAATAGGGGGGGCCAAATTTCAAATTTTCGCTACTAGGTCGAGTGGGGTATCATATGAAAGGGCTTTACTTGTACATTCTAAAATATATTTTTGTATTTTTTTACGTCTCTTAGTTTTCAAGTTATGATGAAAAAGGTAAAAAAAAACACCATTTCCCCCCCCCCTTATCTCCGAAGTTTGTAAAAGGAAAAATCTGAATTAATTACAGTTGACAGAAGGTTATGTAAAAATTACAGCAAAAATAAAACGATCTTTCTAAGTTGCACAGTTTTTTAGAAATCTGCAAATAACCTTTACAAACAAATTTAGTTTTTCGGTCCTAAAATGGACTTTATTGCTTCCAAAAATACAAAAATTATATCGGAACCCTCGGCGTGCGAGTCCGACTCGCACTTGACCGTTTTATTTTATCAAGTGTTCAACAGATGAATAACTTTTTTGTAGTAAGACGGTAAGGGTTTAACATGCCTTACAAAGCACGGAAACGCCATCTTGATGCCACTAGCGATCTAGATTCTGACCATGGTCAAAGTAGCTTTATGTCTAAGAGGCCTATCACAAAATTTCGTTCAAAAAAATGAAAAGTGGAAAATCTCACTCGGCGTCCAGATTTTTCGACAGTTTTGTAGCTGAAACTAAACAATATAAATACTTTTTGTATTTTTAAGTTATTTGATACTATTATTGCGTTTGAAAGGCCAGCGCATCGGATTATGGAGAAATTTGGCAGTTTTAAGTACGTCCAATTACGGTATTAAAACGAATTGTTTTTAAACAAACAAAGGCGATTTTCATTTTCTTTATACCAAAGTTTAGTACGGTATAAGTTATACGAAATAATATTAATATAGTAAAGAGCAATTTGCAGTTAAACCTGAGCGTCTTTTGTAGTTTTTTTCGTTCGGAATTGATTTTTTTTCTAGATTTTCCAATATATTTTTCAAAATTCCGAGGCCGCTACAAACTACACTATTATATAAGAGATTTTAATGTATTATTTTAATTTTGTTTGCTTAGCCCAATAGTTCAATCCACGAGCTCAAAAAAGTGCCTTCGCGCATTTTATGAAAACTCGCTTCGGAATATTGGCTATATCTACCAATATAAGAAAAAATTCGTAAAAAGCGAGGCCGCTACGAACTTAAATAATAACTATTCTTCAACATTTTATTAGTTAAAGTTGTCAAAGTCTTTCAGTTTCTCAGATTAAGGACGCCGAAATTAGCTATTTTGCGCAAAAACACGCTCAAAATGTAATAGACCTCTTAAATATTACTTAGTACGTCTATGCTAATTAACCTAAACTAGCTTTTAACCAGCTTAAACTAGGCCATTCTTTTAGAGGTCGAAATCAGTCATATGTAACTGCATATCAAAGTAATGTGTATAAGATACAATGAATAGGTTACGGCGATTCGCATGCAAATAAAAATTGCCGCTGCTGCAATATTTTAGTGTATTAGTACTGTGATTAGTACGCAACACAATGTAAAAAATACTAATTTGCGTTAAAGAGAAATAATAAAGATGTCTTGTAATTTCGCTTATCAAAGATATCATCAGGAAGTAGGTGCATATAAAATACCTACCGTCAATACATCTTGCATAAATAGGCCTTCATAATAAATGCCGTCGAGGGTAACAATCAGCCCGCATCCGTGTTTCTTATTATCGCTCCAGTTTCCGAGATATTTCTCTCCTTTTCCTATATCATCCATAACCCCATAGCCTTGTCTCACTCCGTTTGCCCACTCTCCAGTGTAAATAGTAGCTGAAGAAGACATAAAGTCTCCTTGCTTTTTGATTCCATGGCCATGAGGCTGACCATCTTTGAAATAGCCTTCGTAAATATCCCCATTCGTGTATTTCATCACACCGTAACCATTTTGGTTGTTGTCTTTCCATTGACCTTCGTATGTTCCTGTGAAAAGATAAACATTATGACAAATGAAACAACCTACACGATATGATGATGAATGAACATTGACTTCATCATATAACATTTTGCATTAGGGGAAATCCTGGAGACAAGACTCCTTATGTGCCTAGCGTAATGAGGTACGCACGGCAGCAAGAATATAGAAACAAAACCAGTATAAGCTGAACCTGCACAGGTATTTCCGGACGGGTACAACTAGACAGCCTTTAAGAAACGAGCCTACAAATATCTTAAAGGTGTTGTGGGTGTCTATGGGCGTAGTCGGTGATCACTTACCATCAGGTGACCCATCTGCTCCTATCTTCTTTAAAAAAAAAACAAGCAACGGAATGCATCATTCCGTAATTTACTTTACCTAAAATATTTGCTGTGTGTTATTTTATTATTTTTATCCTGCTATACAGAATACATTTAATAGAAACATTCTCAAACATACCTACTCCCGGCAATTCCATCTTCCCATGGCCGCATAGTGCGTTTATTTGAAACTGTCCCGCGTAAAACTTCCCATCTGGCCATTCTACCTTCCCATGCCCATGTATTTTGCCATCCAGCCACCTTCCTTGGTACTTAGCTTCTTTGTAAAACGTAGCTTTGTTTGAAAATGTATAATTCGCCGTTCTAATGGCAGGCGGTTTGAAAGTAGCTTCTTTGTTTAATACTGTTCTGATTGATGTATTCAAAGAATGGATCCATTCCGTTTTCTCTTGTTCTGTGCTCGTTGAAACGCATATGACCTCTTCGGGCGTCGTGAGTTGTATAACATTCTGCAAAGAATCCGTGTTTGGAACTGGGTCTACCCATAAAGTTTCTAAAGGATGGACGGTGGGATTACTGCCACTGATGTGGACGAATAGGTCGTTGAATAAAACGAACCAATGAGAGCTGAATCGTCCGGGATTTACCAGACTGAGTTGCCGCGATTTCGATTCTCTTATCAAGCGTCTTTCCGGCGTACGATATTGCTCAAGCCCTTTTCCTATTGTTTCCCAAAATAGCTTTGTGACATCGGCTTCTTTCCGTTTCTTTTCTTGCTCCTCTATTAAGGAGTCCAATGAAGCTATGACCTTATTTAATCTTTCGCCCATATTCGCTTTCGCGTCGATCTTTTTCCGTTTCGACTTATACCGCAAAAAAGACTGCGCAATGCATTTGTATGAGCTCAATCTCGTTAGCGGTTGCACGAACGCCAACGCCACTATGGCTTCCAATGTCTTTTTATTATTTTTCTGTTTGTTCGACGGCAGTTGATCACTAAATAAGTTATAAACACTCGTTGGGACATCAACAACATTATTAATTTGATTAAAACCACCAATAACAATTAAATTGCTTACAGCTACGTAATACTTTTTATACAAATAAATATGTTCTTCTAAATTTTTTATTAAAGAAATATCACATTCGCTAATGTGCTTCTCGGCGTACTGCCACATCGAGAGCACATTCAAAGCAGTAATGTTTAATATGTCACCAAAAATATCACAAACAACTTCATAAATATTGGAATGTGCAGCAATGACCTTACTTTTCTTTAGAAAAGGTTTAACAAGTGAATGATATATCAAAAGCATCTCTTCTAGATATCTTTGAGCAATGGAAAGATCTTGGAACTCTGGTCTTTTTATGGACTCTTCTATTGAGCAATAGGTGAAGTTTCCTGAAGATAGGATTCTCCAGTGATAGCACATGTTCTGAGGCTTATTTGTAAAGTTGACAGGCTCAGTAATTTTAACACCTACTCCTTTGATATTTTCTTCAACTTCCTCCTCTTCTTCAATTCTTTTATTCAAATTGACAATAGTGTCTGTGAATCCTTCTGTATGTTTGCCCATGTAAAAAATGTTTTCATTGTGAGTGTATGCTAGTGTGTGGTGGTCTGTAGCCATCATATCTCGAACTCTATCACTGTCGGAATTTTCTGTGAACTGTTTTGGACCACTTTTGTCGTCTCTGTTTTCGAAACTGACTTGATGGAATTGGTTATAGCCCCAAAGGTACAGCCTCCCATCTAATGTTAGAGCTGAACAGTGCCATTTGCCACAAGACACTTTTTGGAGTCCAAAACCTGATAAGGTCATGACTACCATGGGTTTGACCCTTTTGACTGTGTCACCTATTCCTAATTGTCCATATGATATGTCTCCCCAAGTCCACAACTCTGTTGCTAAGATATTCCTACCTAGTTTGGTCATGTTCTTTAAATTTTCATTCTTCCTTGCTGCCTCAAACTCCTTTTCAGTGCTGACTGTGCTTGTTGAAAACTGCAGATCATCTACATTACAATTGGAGGTGCAACTATACAAGAGAGAGTTGATCTCTTCGCTGAGGTGTCGCATTTGAAGTTCCATAGCTTCATTGTTGTCACTGCTGCCACTAACATGCCTTGACAAGGTAGCTACTTTATCACCTACAGTTTTCACACCTTCATAAACAAAGTTTGTGAGATTTGAAACATTCTCTTTGATGATTCTGGTGGGTTTCTCAGTATATTCTACTAAATAATCTTCCCCTGCAGAGACCCAGGAGAGCTGCCTACTTAGAAACTGCCTGGCAGCATCTGTGTTTATAAAGATATTGTTTATCTTTTCTGCACCTGCTACAAGAGTTTCATCACCCTTTTCTGTATCATCATCTTCTGGTATAGATTTGATATCTTCAGGCTTACCATTAGGTTCTGTGCTATCATCTTTTTGAGCCGCATTTGTTTTAGTGATTTTGGATTCTTCTGAGGAGGGACTAGAATCTTCTGTGAAGCTGTGAGCATCAACATGGACATCTGTTTGAGGAGCAGTGGTGCTGCTGGAGTCTTCACTGGACTTACTGATCTGAACACCAAGAGGGCAGGTCTCTGAGAGGGACGGCACAGAAGCTGGGGATGCCAGGCCTATTATAGTCTGGCATTGTGAGCAGTTAGAAGCAAACACCTCTTCATCATCATTCTCACTGTCTGTATCACAATTACCCGATTGTCTCACATTTTTCCTAGCTATAACTGCAGCAAAGTTCTGGCCTACTGATGCACTGTACACTGTTCTCCCTTCGAAAAAAGGAACCTTTTTGATACTACTAGTGTCTAAGGATATTTGAGGCATAGAACCTGAACCCCATAGCTGCCCATCACTGCTAATAAAAAGCTGTCCAAAGTCACTGGTTACCACATTCCTAAATTTAACTTTAAAACCAGAACTCTTGAATCCATGTGGACAGCATTTGGCCTCTTCTTTAACAACAATTTCATCCTTCTTTGTAAAACCAGTATTGGTCTTGTAAAGTCTGCCATAAGCATCAATAATGTAAAGTATATCATTGTGATATGATATGTCTATAGCGGTAATGCCACTGATTTTTGTAAAGCTCAAGGATTCATCCTCAATGTCACAGATATAAAGGCCATGGTCATTTCCTAGAACTAGGAAGTTTGTGCCTAAAGAACAAAGCTTTACTATTTTCTCAGGTGCTGGCTGCGATGACTTGACATCTAGTGGTGTGAGCCCTTTCCAGAACTTATGCTGACTCATAATTTAAAACAAACACTTTTATTCCTTGGTAATAAATTGATCTTTCATTGATTATATCTAAACGTCAAAACAAAAGAGAATTCTGTGAGTTTTAAAGACTCGAAACGTATATAGTACATGTCCACTGAATTGTTAGTTCATATTAAAAATACTTTACACTTTATAAACCACACAATACAAGAAAACAAGGATTTATTTATTATCATCTTGGGGTTTGGTAAGACCAAATTGACTTTGACAGAAAAACAGACAAGCGAAGTGACATTACAGAAGCCAGAGACATTTTTTTTGTTTTATTCTTCCTTTCGGAAAGGCAAAGAGTACAAAGCCTATACAGCCATTTCTGATGTCTTTAATCTTTCTTTTAGCTCCCCTCGTAAAGCGATAGGGAACTTTACGAAGGAAAATGTTCGTGACTTTTTGGGACAACACAAACGGGGCTTAAACACGAGATCACTTGAAATCTTCATCAGCTGCGCACTTCCGTAGTATATTTACTGCATAACACCTTATCTTTATTATCCACTAAATGCACAAAAAACCAAAATTTCCATGTCGAGTTCCCGCCAAAAAGTCCCGAAGCCAGAGACAAATAGAAGAAAGTACAGACAGCAAACAAAATAAATACCTTTAGTTACTGCTATTGGAACCTGTTATAAACTGTTACTAGTATATTGTCTATAGTTTTCCGTTTTTTTAGCATAATATTTTAAGCAACTGTTATGTGTAAGTGAGTTGACGCTATTGCAACTTTGTCTTTTTAACAAATTGACTATTGCTAAAGTAACAATAAAAAGCCGAACTGTCACACTTGTCAAAAATCTCAAAAGTTCATTGACTCGTTTTTTGCTCGCTTCTTTTTCAGTAAAAATGGCGAGTCGTGGTGGTTCGGCTAGGCGGGTTCCTGAAAATGAAGCCGCGATTACTTACGTACAGTGCGATGGATTGGTGAGTGTTCAAAAACAATAATTCTATCGATACTTTGGTTAGAAATCGCAAGTAACCTCTGTCCAATCATGCCAAGCCAACGCGTCATGTTAAAATGTTTTCCACTGTTTGATGCCTAAACAACTTGTTTTCTCACCCAAAAATACCCTAAACTTATCATGATTTACCAGAACTAATCTATTCTTATCGTATTAGTTATTCACAAGCTGTATTATGTTACTTGTATAGGTTATGTTTTCACAACTTATCGAGTTTGATGCCAGACAATTTCAGTGATGTAGATTACTTCTACAATGGCCCTAAAATACTATAAAAGTAAATATGATTGTCTGAATTATAGTTATAAACTTAGTAAGAAAAGATTCTCATAAAATTGTACCTAATACAATCTTTACTTGAATGCTATGTGTACCTAATTATTTTTGTGTATGAGTCATTTGTCTGTTTTGGTCAGTTCTGGGTTGCAATCTGACCTCCGTATAGAAAGGTGAATGATTTTTAAAATGATGATCTCAACATAATGAGACCATCAGCTCTTTTGAACTCTTATTATGGCATGGCAGTACAATGATATCACAGTTGGTTTTTGTATAACACAACAACTCCTGATCAGACCTGTGGAAATCATAATAAACTTTATTTCATAATTTTAGGTATTTATTGATATGGGCGTTTGATGCCTGAAATAAAAAGTAAATAAATAAATAAATTATTTGTAAAAAATATCTCACATATGCTATTGTAACAGTTCTGTGAAATGTTATGATTAAAAACAGTTCAATCGGAATGAAATAGTTCAGTTCTGTGAAATGTTATGATTAAAAACAGTTCAATCGGAATGAAATAGTTCAGTTCTGTGAAATGTTATGATTAAAAACAGTTCAATCGGAATGAAATAGTTCAGTTCTGTGAAATGTTATGATTAAAAACAGTTCAATCGGAATGAAATAGTTCAGTTCTGTGAAATGTTATGATTAAAAACAGTTTAATCGGAATGAAATAGTTCAGTTCTGTGAAATGTTATGATTAAAAACAGTTCAATCAGAATGAAATAGTTCAGTTCTGTGAAATGTTATGATTAAAAACAGTTCAATCGGAATGAAATAGTTCAGTTCTGTGAAATGTTATGATTAAAAACAGTTCAATCGGAATGAAATAGTTCAGTTCTGTGAAATGTTATGATTAAAAACAGTTCAATCAGAATGAAATAGTTCAGTTCTGTGAAATGTTATGATTAAAAACAGTTCAATCGGAATGAAATAGTTCAGTTCTGTGAAATGTTATGATTAAAAACAGTTCAATCGGAATGAAATAGTTCAGTTCTGTGAAATGTTATGATTAAAAACAGTTCAATCAGAATGAAATAGTTCACTTTCACAGAACTGTTACAATAGCATACGTGAGATATTTTTTACAAATAATTTATTTATTTATTTACTGTAGACATCAAAACTTTTTTATAAAAATGTTTATTTAGAAAAGTTGTTCAGTTTTGTTGATTGAGCAACACCCTTTTAATTTTTATTACACTGTCCCTTACACCCTATTTATTTATTTATTTATATGCAAGAAATTGGGGATTTTTTACTGCAATGATCATTTTATATGTTTATTTAAAATTGGTGTTAAAACATTAATGGATAATGTATTTTTCAGGCGGTGATGAAAATCGTCAAGCACTGCCACGAAGAGTCATGCAGCAACATGGAGGTGGCCCAGGGGGCTCTACTGGGGCTGGTGGTGGAGAACCGACTGGAGATCACCAACTGCTTCCCGTTCCCCAAGCACGATGACACCATGGACGAAGAGGAGTACCAGCTGGATATGATGAGGAGGCTCAGGAGGGTCAATGTTGACCATTTTCATGTGGGATGGTGAGCTTATACATTTGTTATTATTTGTAATGATGCTGCAAGGGATAATAGTTATTTGATGTGTAAGACTGCAAAATTATTATTTGGCCTTGCATGCGAAGGATTCTAGGACTGAGTCACGAGTGAAACAATTGGTACAAAAGAAGAATCTTGGGAGTAGCAAGAGTTTCATGGCATGAGATGCAACATAAATTTGCTGTCGAACAAAACACACAAATTTTCACCTCACTACAACAAAAAGAATGCTTTAAAAAATAGCACCAGTACTTTATACCACAATGCATCACCATATTTTAATTTCCAGAACTTTTTGCATGCAGATTTGAAGCAAGCAAAAAATGAAGCAAAATTTTCCGAGCTTGTGAGGTGAAAAAGATATATTTTTTTATAAGACCCCAATAGCCTCCTGTTAAAAAAAAGTGGAGTGTATAGAGAATTGTTATTAATAAATATGACTGAAAGTATTTTTTAAATTATAATTTGGATTTTCGATTTTTGGATTTGAAAAAAAAAAAGTTAAGCTTGGAAAACAAGGCTGTAATAATAATAATAATGATAATTTGGATTTTCAGGTATCAAAGTGCCGATGTTGGCAATTTCCTTAGCCAGTCTCTTCTAGAGTCACAGTACCACTACCAAACCTCCATTGAGGAGAGTGTGGTGGTCATCTACGACACCAAGAAGTCTGCAAGAGGTTTCCTGACTCTCAAGGCTTATAGGCTGACTCCTCAGGTACTTTACGTCATTACTTACTTATACCATCTTTATTATGTCATCATCATAACATCTTATTAAAACTCTACTGATGGAAATTTACAGTAAAAATGCATGGTATAGCAGTCAGCGAGTGCCAAAAACCATATTAATAGCCATTTTGAAAAATGCAAAACAATAAGTAAAACGGCGAATTATACAATTTACCTGCGATATAAACATCGAATTGATTACATCCATCTCTTATCTTTTGCAGGCCATCGCCATGTACAAAGAAGGCGACTACACACCAGAAGCCCTTCGCAACCTGAAGATTGGTTACGAGAGCCTGTTTATTGAGGTGCCAATTGTCATCCGCAACTCGCCACTCACCAACATCATGATGTCAGAGCTGGCTGAAATGATCCCCGAAGAAGAGGGCTCCAAGTTCTTGGATCTTGGTACTGCTTCTGTCCTTGAAGGTGAGTTTTAGTTCGATGAGGCCATGTAATTGTAATTGTGTAATTGTGCGTTGGGCTATTTTCCGCAACTCGACGTCAATGCGCCTATTTTGCGATGAGGCCATTCATTGCTATATGATGTCTGAGCTGATCCCTGAAAAAGAGGGCTCCATATTTTGGATCTTGGGACTGCTTCTGTGCTTGAAGGCCAGTTTACAATGTGTAACAAAAATTGTATAACAATCTTGAAGGATCTTTCCCAAGGGAACAGGTCAGGAGACAAAAAAAATTACCTGATACAATGATCATAAAATCAACTCTTAGGGCAATATTTCACTGGGACACCCATGGCGGCGCAACCAGTCGCCCGCTACCAACAAAATGTATGTGTTGGTTGCGCACCCAACGGACACCAGGTGAGTAACTCTCTATAGAGCTGTATGCATTTTGTTGGTAGCGGGCGACTGGTCAGTAGAAACTTTTTCGGACCTTATGGCGTGGTAATAGAGTTGAAAAAGTATCTACCGACGAGCGGTTGACCGTACCCAATCGATCTTACAACACACACAATATGATTCACTTCTTTCAGGGTTGATAAACCCTTTTTGTTATAAATTGAACAGTTCTTACAGAAAAAACGCATCGCATTCTACTTTTTCATTCTGATTTCCTCTCATACCAAAATGTCATCAAATTAACTACTTAAAAGGGTTTCGTAGTTATTTTAGGATTTTTGATCGTAAAGCAGGTTTTGATTTAGTATTTCATAATGTTCATACTTGGACCTTCCAATGCTCAGCGAGGTCCTGGCACCTGATTGCTGTTGCTATTTTTATTATTTCCAGTTTTTCGGCTATAGGTTATTTATTAAACTGTGAAGGCTACTTAGCTGTGATAGTTTTCCTTTTAATTTCATCAACTGTGAATTTTTCCACATTTAAAATAACAACAAAAAAATCGTTTAGCTGGCAGGGGGGGGGGACTTTCGACTCCAAGAAAAAAATGCGTTTCAACCTAAATATTTCGCAAACGGAACCCTAAATCGAAAAGTGATATATGCAGACTCACATTATTCTTTAAAGAGCTATCTAACGACACCCTATACGATGGGATAGACAAAAAAAATCATCCCGACTTTACTTGTAGGGGGGTACCCTATAATATTTTTGTTTCAATATTTTATTTTACCACTTTGTCGGCGTGGATGAAATATATATCTATACTAAATTTCAGCTCTCTAGTACTAAGGGTCTCTAAACTAAGCCGCAGACAGACAGACATGACAAAACTATAAGGGTTCCTTGTTGACTACGGAACCCTGAAAATGTGTCGCGGGGGTGAGCGCGGCGGGTGGGGGGAGACATGCGAATTATTCATTGGCTCTCCGCCTGTCACTCATGCGCAAAAAATTATTATTTATTTTTTGCGCATGATTTATTTTGCGCCCCATATACCACTAGTCCTTTGGTTTATTAACCCAAAAGAAATTAGTTCCAAGATTTTGTTTCACCACTTTGTCGGCGTATCTATACTAAATTACAGCTTTCTAGTACTAAGGGTCTCTGAGCTAAGCCAGACAGACAGACGGACATGACGAAACTATAAGGGTTCATTGTTCACTACGGACACTAAAAAAACGTATAAATGAGCCAAAAACTTACTCCAAAGATACAATATTTAATTTATACAAAATTTTATTCAAAATATAATATATTTATTTCAGGCCAACTCCGCGGCCTTATGGAGCGAGTTGACGAACTGAACCAAGAAGCTATCAAGTTCAATCGTTACCAACAGTTAGTAGTCCGCCAACAACAGGACAAGCACCGTTGGTTGCTCAAGCGAGCTCAAGAGAATGCTGCCCGGGCTGCTAAAGACGAACCACCACTACCCGAAGAAGATGTCAACAAACTCTTCAAACCTCACCCCGTTCCACCAAGGCTGAACCCGATGATTGTAGCTGGACAAATCAATACATACAGCCAGCATATAAGTCAGTTCTGCTCCCAATCATTAGCTAAACTTTACCTAACTCAAGCTCTTCAAAACGCAAAGGAAGCGAAGGACAAGAACTAAATTGTATTACGGTATTGTCTACTTGTGATCACATTCAGTTCGATTTTTGATTCTGTCTGTACCTGTATAAGACCTTCTAATAAATAAATTCCAGATTGGATTACGATTCGTAATCGCAAATTGAAACATGATTTTTCATTTTACCATTTATCAACAAGGTTACTGCTTGGTTAGGTAGGTACACTATCAAAGCAAAAACAGATCTATAGCGGTGAAGAGAGCTAGGATAATATGGCGCACAGAAAGATGGCTTGATGGAATTGGCCAAGCTAAATTTGATATAAGACACTGAAATACAAAAACCATTTCGAGATATTTTTATATCATACCATATTTTGTTATTTTCGAATAGAAAAATAATTTGATTGCGGTAATATATTAAAAAATGCTGCGGCAGTTGTAACATTCATTTGACCACTGAGTGACGTCATTCCACAACAAAAAAAAAACCAATAGATAAGAAAACTTTTATTCTCTGTGCTCTTTCTGTTAAACGCCAACAGTCGGTAATGCATCTCTGTCACAAAGTAGGGTGACCAAACTATTTTATTTAGGCTTGGGGTTGTATTATTATTGAAGCCCTCTGGAAGAGCAGCTTCATTTTCAATATTTTATTTGGAAAGATTTTATACTTTCGTCTCTACCTGAAAAGTTGTGTTTCGCTCGGCAATAAAAAGTATTTTGTGTCTCGTACATTGAAACCCTTGCAACGCTGAGGATCCATCTTTGGTTTGGCTCGTGGCTCAATCGTAGAATCATAGAGGTAAATCAAGTCAAGTCCGTGTGGTGCCGGCAAAGAATAGTACTAACCCATCTGTACCCGTGGGTGTCGTAAGAGGTGACTAAGGGCTTATTAACTGAAGGATGGGCAGCAGCGTCCCCCTGTATGTATCGTCTCATCTTACGTACTGCGGTCACCAACAACAGCGGTCGCCAGCCACAACGCTTAAAAGCATGGTAGCTATGGTAAATCCCCTTCCAAGTAGTTCTGAAGGGAGCTTGTCCTGTAGTGGACGTTTCATTTGATGTTATGTATAACATGGGAGTATTATTCAAGCATGATATTATTTGCATGTCATGAATATTATTCAAGCATGTCATGAGTACAAAGTACATCACCCGAAATATTCAAAATTACAATTTTTTCTTTACAAAAGTGCGGTTTGATGGGATTGACATTTGTTAAATATAAAGTAGGGATGGATTATTACTTTTCATGTATAATGGTTCATATTTTAACAGATTATCAGGGTACATTAATTTTTGATGTCTCAAATATTATATTTTATCACTCGGTGATACTCAACAATTGGATCGGAGTTTTTTCAGCAGCAGCATTATTTTTGTTTGTTTCCAAAATAAACCTTTTTTCATTTTTTCTTCTTCCTTTCTTGCTTTCCAGAAAAGTCCGAGTACAATGCGTCATCATCAGAAGCAAAGCAATAAATAATATTTGACTTGTATTTTATGACTTATTGTTTATTGATAAACAAATTTTATTAAAGGTACGACATGTAACAAAATTATCGAATAAATAAAAGGTTTTATTTCTTAATTCATAGATTTAGTTCCGACTTTACATTTTTTTACTCACACGGAATAGGAATAGGTTCAAAAATATGAACTGGCTCTTAAACTTTACCTCATTTATACGTTTCTTAATATTATGGCCCAAGTCTTTGGTAGGTTTACTGAAATAAACTATCAATACTTACAAACATCAAAAGACTTAAAACCAATATGTTGTTCATTCTCACTACGTCACCACTCGTACATCAGCTGTCTTTCTGTCCATCTATACGTGCGTGCGTCCCTTCTGTCCGTCCGTGAACAACAGGCCGATAAAGGTCTTTGTTGGTATTCTTGTAAAAACTCAACATAAACCAACTGCATTTCGGCCTAGTCGCGAGCCCCCTACTTTTTAAATCAAGTTACGGATGAATCGAGAAAATAGGTCGGTCTATCAATGAATAAAACAAAACAAAATTTCTCCCAAATTCCAAAACAATACCTTCTAAAATTAACTACCAACCACTTGAATATGAGCAAGAATACATCTCTCTCAGCGAGGTGGTTTGCTTCACTACTACTACACGACGAAGTTTTGTATTCCGTGTACGAAGGCTTTTTTATTTATTGCTCCTGTCCTCCTGCTTCGATCGTACTGTGCCATTCGGTACACTATTGCTGTCACTTTCTGTTTCGATGATAAAGAAAGTGACAGCATAAAAATTAAAGGAAATTTAACTTTAATGTCGCTTTATGCAACTGGCCGTAAGAGGCATACCAATATCGAAAAATGAAACTCTTTTAAATAAATTCCAACCCAAGGTAAAAAAACTTCACATAATACCTCTCAATAATCACGGCACTAAACTCCGATGCTGACCGTAAATGTGGCTCGAAATATCGCGAGGGAGCGCAGGGCAGACGTGCAAATTGTTCATTGGCTCCCCGAGTGTCGTCTATAATGTTAGTTGGGAGTTTGAGACTAGTCTATCATAATGTTCTTTGGGACAAGTTGTTCAGTTTTATGGGCAGTTTCCGCAGATTCACATCCCACAGTACTGATGTGGTTGTACCTTTTGTTTTCCTGTATGTTCAAACATCGTATATTATAGCCACCCTACTTCATACGTAAAACAATTCGGCTTTTTCATAGAAAAATCAAAGGAATAATGCATACCCATAAAAGAATATTCCGCAAATAGCATAGCTATCAATTTTGCAGCCATTTACGCAACAATATTTCACTGTTTTTGCAGAAAAATGCGTGATTTTAAACAACATTTAGCATGACATAAAAATAAGTCAAAGACGGGGATACCAGTAATGTGTAAAAAATATTACCAAAAAGGTTGATGACCAATGAAGAAGTTCATAATTTGCTTGACCATAAACAACACAATTAGATCAAATATAATTTTAGAAATTAGTAGCTAAATCACAGAACCAAAAGCACCCGAAAAATTTTGACGATTTAGCTGTAAAAAGGTTTTCTATATAAAACCAAGCATAACTTGGCTAAAGATTTTTCCTACCAACCCGCGATTCCGTTTTGGTATGGCAATCGTTTCATCGTCTACTGTGAAATGACGTCATCAACTTTAAAACTTAAAAAATTAATATAAAATTAATAATAGTATTTTAGGCGGAAAAAAACAAATTAGTTTCCTAAAATAGTCTAAATTTTCAGTTAAAAATATAAAACAAATCATTTTTATTTATTTAGCTTAGCGAATTGAACTCATCATCATCGTGTCAGAAACGTGTCAGAGTTTTTAAGCTGCCATAAGCCTCTGACATGGCTCATTAACGACTATAGTCCGGTCCCTTATAGTCTTATATCGTACCCTAAACCGACGAGCATGTATGAAAGGATTGATGAAAGTACAGGAAGCAAGGGAAGTATGTCAAGATCGTAGCAGGTGGAGAACTGTGGTCTGCCTACCCCGACGGGAACAAGGCGTGATGTTATGTATGTATGTTATATCGCCAAATTCACCAAATTGCACCAAATTTTTTCCAGGTACTAGTTAGTTACATAGCTCTCAATATTTGATAGGAGCCAATTCTTGAATTTTCTATGGGAATTTTTTGAAATTCAAGAATTGGCTCCTATCGAAAAATGAGAGCTATGTACCTAACTAGTACCTGGAAAAAATTTGGTGAAATTGTAAGGCGTGTCTACGTGAAACAGCTAACTGACCTCACTACTACGTCCGTTGATAGTAACAGCTTAACATGCTTTCAGGAATTATCTTCCTTTCGGACAATCTGTTGATTCATCTTGCAAGGATAAGTTCGCACTAAGCGCTTTGTAACATCTTTTATAATGCGCATGGCTAAGGTGTACCACGGGCAATGCCTGGGCTAAGGAGTGGAATTCTCTGCCTGCGTCTGTATTTCTGAGTTCGTATAACCCGAATCTATTCAAGTCGCGAGTAAACAGGCTTCTTCTGGGCAAGCTCGTTCCTTCGTCCACTCTGTTTCATGTATTCTATGGTCCACCTCATAAATATGTGTGAGAGAAAATAAAGATTTTTATTATTATTATTATATCTCTGTCCTCAGGGCTAGTATTATATGATGAGGCTAGATCGAGGTCAAGATTAAGCCCCATCCACCATAAAAAAGTCACCCAAAGTAATTTTTGTTTTGACATTGACCGGTAATCGAACCCAGAACCTCCGGATCGAGAGCCGTATGCTACTAGACCACGGAGGCTGGAATTAACTTAAAAGCTTTGTTTTGTGAACTCACTGCATTTTACCGTCTGTAGATAAACGATGGGACGAGCTTGCCCATAAGAAGCCTATTCGCTCGCGACTTGAATAGATTCAGGTTATATGAACTCGGGAACTCAGACGCAGGCAGAGAATTCCACTCTTTAGTGTTTCAAAGCGCTTTGTGTGAATGTGTGGAACATCAACCAAGTGTAAGTGATATCCTGCGGTGCGTCTAGTCTGGACTTACTATGGGAGATGGTGGAATAAGCTAATCGAGCTCTTGACATTCTTTGTAGGTATAGATTATAGATAAACCGCCTAAATGAGTCCTCGCGGGCGGGGTACAGGGGCGCGGGGGTAAGACGACAAAGGGGGAACGAAAGAGGTGCGGGCGGCGGGGCATTCTCATTCTCTACGCGCATGCGCCCCCCCCTGCCCGCACGTGCCCCGCGGGCGAGGACTCATTTAGGCGGTACTACTATATAGTTCCTCCAAGGTGTACAGCGTCCAGTGAAAATCTTCGTAGTCACACGTATCAGTGTTTATTTTGCAGTCTACGAGTCTGCAGTCCGCACGCCAGGTCATCAGAATACGAGTATCGTGTTAAGAGGATTCCACGAAAGAATTTGCCATTTAGTAAACAAATTACGTAGTATTATAATTTAGTGTAAAAAAAATGTCGACTTCTAGAAATTCTATCTAGTTCGTCCATCTTAAGAATGCAGTGAGTCATCGCTTTCCGCCGCTGGTAGCCAAGCCCCGTAACCAATCAGGTCGCTTAAAATTATAAAGTTAAATGCACAATGACTAACTAAATGCAAACCTTCGAATGTGTTACCTAAAAAAAAAGAGAAATAATAAATTAAAAGAAATATTTGTTTTGCATTTTATATATACAATGTATATACCTAGGTACTTGCTTGATTGACAGAGTCCTCGGTTCCCAGCCATGGCTACGCACTGAGGGATAGGTCGCTCAAATGTCGGAGCGGAGAGTGTCCTTATAATTAGTAGGTACCTTCTTTTATGGTAGTAGCTAGATGTTCCAACGACAGGTGGTCTATAATGACATGATCCGGCTATAATTGCGCCTGCGTCGGCCGCCGACAAAGATACAGGTAATGATTTAATACCGCTAACGTGCGATTGTCCTGTATCACCACAAATTGCTTCATCCTGCCTGCCTCCGGATAATTGGGGCGGTTTCATGGTTAATGAAGAATTTTATTGGTTAGAACTGCTGTTTAGTAAAGGATGTCTAAATTAAAGTAGGTACTGATTACAATTTCGTTACCAATTAAGTATCCGCTTTCTGCTTCTTTCACGGTACGGTTACGGTAGCCGAAACGTGTCAGGTAAATTGGGAGCAAAATATACCTAATTCTTAATTTACAAATACAAATACAAAATCATTTATTTCTCAATTCAAATAACATCAGTATGTCTATTTAGACATTCATCTGCATACACAATGCTTTTTAAGTCAAAATTCCCCGTTAAATTCACTAATTTTAATAAAAGTAGGTACAAGTCGTAAATAAATTTTGAAACAAAAGAGCGTACGTAAAAAAATATTCGAAATTTGCTTAAAAATACATATTTTTTTATTAACATATTTTTTTATAACTAAAAAAAAACCTCAACGGTAATCTTCTTTGATGTTTTATTTAATATAATAATAAATTTTTCTACAAATTCTCCTACACAACTATCAGTCTATCTCTTTTCGTTGCAAAAAATTGAAATTAAAATATTTTGAAAAAATAATTATGATGGAAATATTAATAACTTTAAATAAAATTTGAAAATTTAACAAATTGAGGTAACGTGATTACAAAAATTTTTGTTTAATTTCATAATTTTATGTAAAATTCAGGTGACAGTCGTGTTGACCGTTCTTTATGAATCAGAATACCAATCCCAGATTAGTAAGTTTATGTACAGAGTAATACCAATTTAAACGGTGAATGTCATAGCAATGAAAAGAGATAGATTAACATTTTGTTACGGGAATTTGTTGACAATATCATGAAATTTACCAAAACATAAAAAAATCGACCTTATACTCATCAAGTTTAAAAGTTACAGATCAAAAGGAATATGTATTTTTTGGCAAATTTCAAATATTTTTTTTTATTAAGTGTCTGGACAATACTAATCTTACTTTTTTTAACGCCTCAGCTAGGCAAACTTCTTAGCTTTCTAATGAACCTACTTTGAACAAAACACTTACACCATTTGCTTAAAAAGAAACGAAGAAAAAAAAAAAGGTGCAGTTTTCTTTTTTTATTACAGCGCCATTAATTTTAA
Source organism: Athrips mouffetella (assembly GCA_947532105.1). Classification (NCBI taxonomy): domain Eukaryota; kingdom Metazoa; phylum Arthropoda; class Insecta; order Lepidoptera; family Gelechiidae; genus Athrips; species Athrips mouffetella. Next base: position 8,640,025 of record OX383959.1, read on the forward strand.
AATAGCAAACTTTTTGAATAAAAAATGGTTTTTTATCGATAATTTTTGTCTAATATTCTCATATTTCGTTCGATCAAGGTTCGACAATACACATTGTGTATCTACTAGATACCTATGGTTTTTGAGCCATGCGAAGATTAGAGCGGGTATAAAGGCAAATTACCTATCTTAGATTGAATTTAATATCGCAAAATAAGATCCAATTAATATATAAAAAATATATATGGTTACAACATCGTATTTGCAAGATTTTTAATTAATTCAATTCACAGTAGAATAAAATTATCTTGATAGAAAAAAATCCCAAAGTAACCTCTTATTTTCATCTAAAATGAGATTTTCTCAGGTTGTATTGCATATTATTAAGCCATTATTTAATAATAACATCCTTAACATATTATCGAGCGCCACTATTAGCGATTTTAAAAAAGAAATTATATTTTACGAGTTATTAAAATAAACAACATTCGGCGCTTACGACATTTTTATTCCGCGCAGCAAGTTATCGTCCGTCGCAGCTAACGGCAGGCATCAAGCGTGTTTTGTTTCACGAATCAGTCTTGTTCGCTCCGTTGAGACGGGAAGACTGTGATTGTGTGCACCGCACGGTAAAAATAAACATAACCAACAAAGAAAACATGAATAAATACGGAAAACAAATCTTTTTATGAGGGGCTGTGAATGTATTCGTAGTTTTCGTTTAGTTTTGTTTGGTTTATATAATTTTTTTTTACCTTGTATTGATGGGATCAATCTGAACAGCTTTTGTTCAACGACTTTGCTAACAACACAAAAAAACAACAAACACCTTACAAAAGACAATGCAACTTTTACATAGACCTCTGGTCCAACATTTTGAAAGGTGTTGTACAAGAGCGAAACCTATGTCAAATGATAGACTTTATCATTACTAACAACTTTTACTATAGCACCAAAAATATAGGTCCTGGTGAAAAAAAGTTATGACCTTGCAAATTTCAGGAATTATGTGATTTCATAATTATTGAATTTCTTAGCATATAACACATGATTTCAACTCCTGTGCCTAATAAATAAGTAAAAATAATATATACGATAACAAAGCCGAGACATCCACTCTACGGGCTCTCTCCCGCCGCAGGTCGGTTGCAAAGCCGCTAAAGCTTCCTGAGATCTACACAGCATACCGACCAAAACCCTTCCGACGTGAGATGCAGCCTTTGGACAAACGAGTACCCACATTCACTGTACCCCCCCAACGAACACCTGCCTCCTGGCTATAAGGAACCTTGGCCAACCTGGAGAAGTCTAAATAGGCTAAGGACCCAGGTTGGCCGAAGCAAGGATAACCTGTGCCGGTGGGGGTTCCTAAGTAGCGCAGACGCTAGCTGTGAATGTGGAGAACCCCTGCAAACCATGGCGCACCTCACTAATTGTCCCGCGTGCCCGACCACCTGCTCGCGTGAGGACTTACTTGACGGTAACCAGAGGGCTACCACGGTAGCCGCTTTCTGGGCAAGTAAAATTTAGCCCGTGTTCTTGCCGACACGAAACAAGAAGAAGAAGAGTGTTAAAATATATTTTTCCCATAAACATCTAACTCGGAGTAATAATTGGTATCATTAATAGAAACCAAATGGTCTTCACACCCTGACCCTATGCTAGTCTGTCTTAACATAAACAATTTGAATAAAAATAACTTTTTAGCTCAACAGTAAGGCCGAAAAATAACGATAATTTTGGTCCAAATAGTACACACCCACACTGTTGATAATACCTCAACTGAAAGGCATGTTTTTAGCTTAATACTTTTGTTTCTTGCTTTTTTTTAAGTACGATTTTAGGGGTCAATGTCTAGAAAAGAATTGCTAATGTTTGAAGATTTACGTATTGAAAACGAAGTAAATTCAAGTGATAATAATGAGAATATTAAATTTTTTTGTTAATTTAAATTAATTGCACAAACGTACAAAGGGCGGGCCTGATGCCACGCAGCATTATCTACCGGCCAACCTAAAGGCAGAACAGAAAGAGTGATGCGTCCTGTGAACGGTTACCTTCTTGGTCCTGGTATTGTTGGGTACGCAGATGACAGTACTGCCGTCGAGAATTATATATGTCTAGCACAAGATCCAGCAGTAACGACATACGTTCTTCGAAAGAGGCTATGTTAGAGCGAATAAACTTGACCTTAAGTCGTGTCTCCGAGTAGGGTGACAAAAAACAGACTCGTCTGTGTTTTGTTCAACGCCACCAAAACACAGACGAGTCTGTTCACCGCCAAAAGGAGTCCGCTCAATCTGGCTCCTACTTTTCGAGGTACAACTGTACCAGTTACTGACAGCCTCGAGCTACTTGGCATGACGTTGTGTGTAAACCTGAACTTCGGCGCTAGCGTTGATTCAAAAGCCCAAACTGCGGCAAAAAAGCTGGAGATCCTCAATAGTGTTAAACGATACTTCATTCCTGGTTAGCTTCTAGTTTTATACAAAGCCCAAGTCCGATCCTGCATGGAGAATTGCTGTCACCTTTGGGATGGCTCAGCTAAATACCAACTAGAAGCACTAGACTCGATAGATCGCAGAGCCAAGAAGCTCGTTGGTGATGAGAGATGATGAGATGAGATGCTAGTGAAAACCAAGTTTCACAGTCTGGCCCACCGTCGCAAGGTTGCATGTCTGTCGGTCTTTTATAGATTGTAATTCGGAGAGTATGATCGAGAGCTCTACGAGCTTATTCCACCATCTCCTTTTACCATCGGGAGTACAGACGCACCGCGGGAATTCACAGATACTTGGTTGATATTCTGCACATTCGCACAAAGCGCTTTTAAACATCTTTTATAATGCGCACGGCTAAAGAGTGGTACTCTCTGTCTGCGTCTGTGTTCCCGAGTTCATATAACCCTAATCTATTCAAGTCGCGAGTGAAAAGGCTTCTTCTGGGCAAGCTCGTTCCATCGTCGACCTCATCTCTGTCCTCAAGACTAGATCGAGGTCAAGAATAAGCCCATTGACAATAAAAAAAAATCAGAAACCCCAAGTTGAGATCGAGGCTACATGTGTCTGCATAATAAATGACCAGGACGCAGAGGGCTTGCACAAGCATACGCTTTGTCTCAATTGGAAGATTTGGATGGAAGTTTTTAAATCTATAAAGAAGTTCAAGAGAATTTATGACCCTGCGGCTAATGTTGTTGGTCTTTCCAACTGAGGGTGTTGTCAAGAATTAAGCCAAGATCCTTCACGCTTTTACAGAGTTCAATAACATTATTATTGTGTACTACCAACATTAATATGAACTACCTAAAATAATAGATTGGCATTTACCAGGGTCAACCGCGATACCAAATTTTAGTGACCAATGATTTTTATATTTTTTTAAATTAATATTATTACGATTACAACATTTTCCCGGTAAAATAAATTATAATAATATTGTTACGAGCTGTCAAGAGAAAGAACAGTACCAGAAAGATCAATGGCCGCCGATAGGCCAAAAAGCCTATTCTCCTTTTGGCATAGCTCATTACGTTAGATGTAGTTGTTTGTTGTTGTTCAAATAATCTAAATTACATTATTTTTACTAAATTTAGATTGCGTGTATGATGTTTACAAAATGCTAAATATGAACCCGACCCGTAGTGATCCGTTTGAAATATCCTACAGTGTAGCAGATTCCTCTTATTTTTGGCTTATATACTATGCGCGTCGTATGAAATCGAGCGAACTATGATAATAAGTGTCGAGCGCCGTGCGATCATTTCCTGCCCGCTGCGCGGCGCGGGGGATGCAAGACGCGCGGGTGAAATCGGATTTTTTCCTGGCTTTATACGCGCTCTTAAGGTCGGTTTAAAGACAGGCAGAAGACGTAGACTTAGTAATAGGGTCCCATTGGCAACCTTTGGGTATGGAACCCTAAAAACCAGCCGAATAACAAAACTACAGAACAAATAATGAATTTGAGACATTGCGTGCTGGCAGCCACATTAATAGACCCAATCATTTCTTTAATTTTCTCCGGGGTTCCTAATAAAGACATTTTGTGACGGAAATGAGACGTCGGCGACATCTAAACCATTTGGGGTCAATTTGGAACCATTACATTAGATTAAAGATTATCAGACCACATTTTGGGCTAAAGGGGATCAACCGCAACTGCGCAAGCGCACAAAGTCAGCCGTACCGTACGTCGTTGGTCTTTGGCTTTGAAAACGCCGTTGTTACCTAGCAGTAACACTTATATTCGTAATGCAAGTGTTCCAGGTTGATGTACGGTTAACTGTACCTACTTAATGTGGGATAATTTTGTGGTTTGGGTTAGGGGTTGTCTACCAAAATTAAGATATGATTATTCAGATTATGTTTCAGTTACAATTAGTCTAAGGCTCCCGTTTGTGTACCGAATTTACTCAGTAAAAAAATAATCGGTTACTAGTTCAGCGGTTCAGCGTATAAGAAGTGACGCCTCTGCCAAAGTATCTTGTCGTAAGGCGCACTTGATAAGATAGTCGCCGTCGCCGGGGTCAATTATTTAATCGCAACGTGCCTTCCAAAGCAATAAATTTAACGATATTGAACAAATTGGCCAAAGAAACGGGTCAAAAGACGTTAATAATTACAAAATCAGATTTTTTAATTATTTATTTGACAGTTACATGGTACATAATAGGTATAATAATGATACAAGTCCAGCATGTAACACTCCGTCGGAGCACTGCAAATATTGAGAGAGCACTTACTTACATGCAGTTCAAATATACAAAATTAACAAACAAAACATGCGATAATCTTACATCAATAGAATATATATATATATATATTTTTTCTTCCTCTTACCAATGGAATATTGAAAATAATTGTTTAAAAATGTCAAAATAGATATTTCAATTAATTAGGTCTTAAAATTAGAAAAGAGAAAAATATCTATATATATATATATTTTTCCACAGGTTAAAAAATCTACGTATTACAAAAATAACAATAATAATAAAAAAAAAATACAGTAACATTATTACAGAGTAAATTACATTATTCAATGAATTTAAAACATTAATATTACAATATCATTCATTTTTAATAGCTTTCATTAATTTAAATTTCATTATTTAAAAAAAAATCTGCTTTATTCACTTATTTATTACATTAATCAGTCTTATTATATTATTTTAGGTTTTTTTTTTATTATTATTGAGGCCATATAATAGTATCATTAAAGTATTCATTAATAGTATAATAGCATTTTTTATTAGTATTTGTTTAAGACATTTTGTAAATTTTTTATAGTTAATTTCCTCTCTCAGTGGTTTAGGTAATTTATTGAAAATTTTTATTGACATAACTAATGGGCTGGTTGCATGAATATTTAGGCGGTAGATTGGCAACATCAGCATACTTTTATGTCGTAAGGAATATTTTGTGGGGATGTCCGCTCGTTTCGAGTAGAAGTTCGGATATTTCTTTACAAATTTACAGATTTCCAAGATATATATGCTAGGTAGAGTCAGAATTTTAAGGCTGGTAAAATGTGGTATGCAACTATCCGTTTGCTCAATATTAACAAGTATCCTAATTAATTTCTTTTGCTGCGTAAAAAGCGTGGGCATGTCCGTGCTATTCCCCCACATGACAATCCCATACGTGAACCGTGAAAAAGCGTATGCATAGTATGTTGCAAGCGCACACTGTAAGTCAGTAGACTTTTTTATTTGATAGAGGGCGTATGTAAAGCTAGCTATTTGGCATCGTATCTTTTGAATGTGGGGTGTCCAGGTTACGTGTGTATCAATGACTAGTCCAAGTAAGTTAAAAGTATTGACACATTCTATGTTTTGTAAGTTATACCTAAAATCAATATTTAAAGATTGTTTTTGGTAAGGGTGAAAAGTAATTATTTTAGTTTTATTGAAATTGATTTCCAAATTGTGCTCGTTCATCCAGGTTGTTAATTTATTGAAAATCGATTCAAGGTTTTGGTTGATGTTACTACTTGTTTCACATTTTGTTAACACGGACGTGTCATCGGCAAACAGAACACATTTATCCTGAACAGCGTTAGGAATTTCATTTATATAGATCAAAAATAAAAGGCATCCGATTACACTTCCTTGGGGTATTGAAGCGTTAATTGTATTGGTTTCAGAGCGAACTCTACTATACTCGTTGGTATTATTATTAAGGTATTCGATCTCTACAATTTGTCGTCTATCTTTTAAATATGACCTGAACCATTCATAGCTGTTTCCGCGTATTCCTATCGCATACAATTTATTCAGTAATATTTTATGCTGAACTCTATCATACGCTTTTGACATATCTAGCAGCACACCTACTCCATACTTTTTTTCGTTTAATGTATTCAGAACTTCTTGTATGTAATTGAATACCGCTAGAGATGTCGATCGATTTTTCCGAAATCCATTTTGGCATTCATTGAAAATATTATACTTTTCACAGAACTTATAGACCCGATTACAAATTGCTTTCTCGAAAATTTTGGACATTGTTGGTAGGAGTGCAATTGGTCGATAGTTACACGGATCTCTTTTGTCGCCTTTTTTATAGATCGGTTTTATGAACTCTGCCATTACGGGTCTCTTTTGGAGGACCAGGGGGGTACAATGGAATCCGTAATGCCGGTCCCAAGCCCGGATAAAAGAGGAGGGCACCAAGGGCGCAATGGTAATAGCTACTTCAGTTTCTATTGCCACTGTGACCTATAAACCCAGCGGCCCACCTAGGCCCAAAACTAGGAAACATGAGTGCGCCCAGCAAAAATAAACTACCCCAGGAGGGTACCGGCTCTGCCGGAGAATCCCTCCCCGGAGCACGCCCGGACCTGGCCTCGGCTGGGAATGGGAATGCTTCGGGCAGCCCTTCGTATTCTGGGGGGGGCAACTGTGCGCCAAACCCAACCAATGTTGGTGGCCTTCAGGGGAAACCCGAAGGCTCGAAAAATGCTATGGTGCCTGGGGAAACCCGTGCCAAAAATTTTACAGAATTTGAACAAGCCTGGCATTGGGCAGGTGGTACTGGGAAAGCGCCTCACGGCCTCCCCGAGCATGCTCAATGCCAGAGCAAACAACAGGCTGAGACGCCGTTCCAGGAGGTGTGGCGTAAGAAGCCAAATAAAAAACAGCGACTCAATGCTCGGCAACGCGCTGAGCAAGCTGCGTCGATGAACGAGCCCAATCTGCCGACAGTCCCGGCCTCCACAGGCCAGGGACCGAGTGCTGGAAGCGGGCAAGGCGCTGGCGTAGGGGCAACTCAACGACCAGTACCGCGCTCTGTGTTCCGTGCCGGTAGAGGGGGCACAGCCGCCTGGAAACAGAGGGCTGCTGTGGGACACGGGAAGGCAGACGAAACCGCTGTTGCTAAGAGGGCTCGTCTCGATGAGAGTAAATCCCCTCGAGGCGAGGCCAAAAAGCAACGTGTGGCGGAACCTCCTCGGGTCACGCCGCCATCCTACGTTTCCGCGGCGAAAACGGACATCGGCGTAGTTATACTCGCTGAAGGAAACAGGGTCATGGACGCCGAGGCCACGACCTGGATACAACGGCGTCTGCAATACCAGTTGGTGCAGGAAGCGGTGGGGCAGGCACGGGCACCGTCCGTGGTCAGCAAGGGCCCGGTTTTCAGGGGTAAGCCAACGCGGGTGGAGGGTGCTCTGAAGCTGTGGTGTGCTGATCAACGGACGGTGGACTGGGTGAGGTCGGCCATCTCCGACATGGCCCTGCCATCCGGCGAAAAGCTGGTACTCAGGAACGCGTCGGAGATGCCGAAGAGGGTACGCGTAGGGTTTCTGGTCCCAGACGCCGAAGGTATGTGGGGCAGTCCAACAGACATCGGTCATGCGCTCATGTACCAGAACTCCTGGGCAGGCTGTGACAAGTGGCTGGTTCTGCCTACCACTCAAAGACAGAAGGAGGGGTGGTTTGTGATAGCCTCCGTGCCGGAAGACATGGTTCCGGCCATCATGGCGGAAGGACGACGCCTGGCCTGCGGACTTGGTGCAATATACATCAAGTTCCAAGGGCCGGGAGGTAAGTTCTACGAACTCCCCCCTGGCGATACAGGAGCCGGTACATCCGAGCTCGTGCAAACAGGTACAAATGTGCCTAATTTACAAGCGGCTAAGGAGAAGACTGCTGGACTAGAGGAGGAGCAGTTACTCCTTAGCTCTCCCTGCCCCGACACCCGGGAGAGCGAGATGTTGGACAGTGATCCCAACACCCCGTACTCGCTGGGTGAGGAGGCGGCGAGGGCGTTTGCCGAGATGGAGTTGGAGGTTGGCCGGGGGGCGGGGGAATCATCACCCAATGATGGCGATCCCCTCGTCGGCTAACCTCCAAATCCTCCAAACAAACCTTCACCACAGCGAAACAGCAACGGCTCAAATGCGAAAATGGGTGGAGGTTCACACTACAGCGATCGTACTGATCCAAGAGCCGTGGATCAGAGCAGGCCGAATAAGAGGCCTCTTCAATCTTGGAGGTAAGCTCTATACTACAAATGATCATGACATTCCTCGAACATGTATTTATACTACCGACAACGTAAGAGCACAACCACTCACGGAATTCTGTTCCAGAGACCTGTGTGCCATACGAGTACAAACTGAAGACGGGCAGCACTTGTCAGACTTGGTCGTTGCTTCGGCATACATGCCTGAGGGCGAGGACCCGCCGCCACATGACTTGACAAGGCTAGTCAGCTTCTGCGAGCACAATGGAATCGAAATCATAGTGGCAACCGACTCCAATGCACATCATACCTTATGGGGGATGGAAACATGCAACAACAGAGGTAAGACTCTTGTCGAATATCTGTTTACTACAAACCTTAACTTAGTGAATATAGGTTCAGAACCAACATTCGTCACGAGACGCAGTAGAACAATAATTGACCTAACGCTAGCATCTGACAAAGCGAAGTGTTTTATCGAGGGATGGCACGTATCCCCTGAGGCGTCGTGCTCAGACCATAGATGGATACGATTTCAATTACGAGTACATATTCCTCCCATACCGCCCCGCAGGAATCCTCGTAAAACCGATAGACTCAGGTACGCCAAAGCGTTGGACCAGAGACTAGCAAGGATAGACATTCCTGAGCGGCTGGAGGATGTAGCACAAATAGAAGCTAAGGTAAGCTCTCTTACGAACACATTAACTGATAGTTATGAAGATACATGCCCCCTAATCTCTCCACCATAGCACCCCCCTGGCAGCCAAGCATGGTGGGGTCCGGAGTTACAGCGTCTCAGACAAAAGGTTAGGCAGAAATTGAATAGGGCTATGAACACAACGGCAGACAAAGATTGGGACGCATATACGGCGGCAAAATCTAAATACAAAAAACGATTAAGATACAGGAGTACTGGATCATGGAGGAAATTCTCCAGCAGTATTGAAACCTTCGAACAAGCTAATCGGGTAAGGAAAGTCCTGGCTCAGCAGCCGTACTCCGAAATAGGAAGTCTCCGAAAACCCGATGGTACTTTTACAAGGTCGTCTGAGGAGATCCAACAAACCTTGCTTGAAACACACTTCCCAGGGTGTCAGTTGGTAGACGAAATAACATGGCAGGACTCAATGGTAACACCAACGGAGGACTGCTGGCAATACGCCCAGGAAATAGTTTCCTACGACAAACTAAACTGGGCAATACATAGCTTCCAACCGTATAAGGCAGCCGGACTAGACGGCATCTTCCCGGCGCTCCTTCAGTGGGATAAGGGAGGTAAATTACTACCTATACTACTGGCCATCCTAAGATCGTGCCTGGCACACAGATATATTCCCAAAGGTTGGAGGGAAGTGAAGGTAACATTCATCCCTGAGCCAGGTAAGGGTGATTATACAAACGCTAAATCTTACAGACCCATCAGCCTGACCTCGTTTTTATTAAAGACGCTGGAAAGGCTATGTGAAAGAGAATTACGAGACCATGTGCTCTTAAACATACCTATGCACAGCAACCAACACGCCTACACCTCTGGTAAGTCAACGGAATCTGCGTTACACATGGTGGTAACGCGGATTGAAGAGGCAATAGGTGCAAAAGCAATCTGTCTGGGCACCTTTATAGACATTGAAGGTGCTTTTGACAAAACTAATTTTACAAGTATCGCAGAGGCCCTGCAGAAGCACGGAGCCAACCCGGTAATGACAGAGTGGATAACGAACATGCTAAGCAAACGAACGGTTAGATTCGCTGGTAAGGCCCAGGCGGCGATTGTGGTAAGGGGCTGCCCCCAGGGAGGCGTCCTGTCCCCGCTGCTGTGGAATCTGGTTATCAACGACCTCATAACCAAGCTAAACGCGAACCACTACTACACCATAGGGTACGCAGATGACCTGGCAATACTGATCACAGGTAAGTTTGCCAATACAGTATGCGATCTCACTCAAACAGCCTTGCGTATTGTGGAGAGATGGTGTACAACCTACGACCTTTCAGTCAACCCAACTAAAACCGAAATGGTAATGTTTACACACAAACGAATACTGGGCAACTACCATTTACCCAGGCTGTTTGGCGCAACACTACAGCTTTCAACCGAGGTAAAGTATCTAGGCTTAATCCTGGACAACAAACTCAACTGGAGCAAGCACATTGATAACAAATTAGACAAGGCCAGCATCATCTTCTGGCAGTGCCATAGAATGATTGGTAAGCGTTGGGGTCTCTCACCGAGGATTGTTCTATGGCTCTACTGTATGGTGATACGCCCTATCGTCAGCTACGGAGCTCTGGTCTGGTGGACAAGATGCGAACTCAGCACATGCATCAACAAATTACAAAAATTCCAAAGATTAGCTTGCATGGCGATCACGGGCTGTATGAGGACTACGCCTACTGCAGCCCTTGAAGCCCTGCTAGACCTTCCGCCGCTGAACCTGTTCATTAAACAGGAGGCAGCATGCTCTGCGGTACGTCTTAGAGCTCTGAACCTGTGGAACAAGAACAAGGTTCTGCACACGAGCATTCTTGAGAAAGCTTTCGTGGACATCCCGATACTGATGGCCACGAGTGACAGGATACCGAAACAGTATGTATTCGATAAAAAGTACAAGATCCAGCTGCATGAAGACGATAGCTACGAGGGCTTAAATCCCAGGGAGCTTAGGATCTTCACAGACGGGTCAAAGACGAGAACAGGTACTGGATCAGGCGTTTTCTCCGAAGACCTAAACATAAAAATAGCTACACCATTGGGCGCCTATAACACAGTTTTCCAGGCTGAATGTTTGGGGATATCAATGGCAGCTACAGCCATATTGTCTAGGAAGGTAAAAGAGAAATCAATACGAATCCTCTCGGACAGTATGGCGGTACTCCAAGCCCTGAGTAGCAACACCATGACTTCAGGGCTCATCTACCAATGCCATCAACTACTTGCTGAGGTATGTACTAGCAACCATCTGACCTTACAATGGATCAAAGGTCACAGTGGCTGCCGAGGTAACGACGCGGCGGACGAATTGGCTCGCAGGGGGTCGGACTCTAAGGCTATTGGACCTGAACCCATTATACCCATACCGGCGAGGCAGATTCGCACGCTGCTTAGAACAAGGACTTATTGCTTACACGAAACGAACTGGACCAGTCAAGACACGTGCAGGCAGGCGAGGGAAGCCTTACCTAGCATCAACAGTCGTCTGTCCCGCAAGCTGTTACGTCTTAGTAAATCGCAACTTAGACTGGCAACCGGCGCTATTACTGGTCACGGATCTTTTAACAAACATCTTTTTGTATTAGGTGTTACTGACAGTCCTCTTTGCAGAGCCTGCTTGAAGACAGATGAAACAGCTGCTCACGTCCTTCTGGAGTGCACGGAGTTAGCCACATACAGGGCAAAGTACCTTGGTGTTCCCGGGGGCCTTCCTGAAGTAGCGAGCAACGTCACCGGCTTGCTGGGCTTTCTTCAGGAAATCGGGTGGCTTGAGTAATCGCTGTTCTACCCACACGCAAAATAGGCGCATTGACGTCGAGTTGCGGAAAATAGCCCAACGCACAATTACAATTACAATTACATTATGATGGATGTTTTTAGAAGCTCTGGAAAAATGCCTTCCTTGAAAGATTGGTTTACCAAGTTACATAATGGTAGAGTTAACTCATAAGCGCATTGTTGAATAAGATTTGATGGGAGTTCATCTATACCGGTACTGTTTTTATTTTTTAAACTTTTTATAAGTTTGTCGATTTCCTGTTTATCTACAGGACTTAAAAACATCGTATTTTCAATTGTAGAGATAACCAGTCGTCTTTGACCCGCCGTGTTTGTACTTTGATGGCCTATTGATGCAAAATAATTATTAAAGTCATTGGCTACTTTGGTAGGGTTTGAAATAGGGGCGTTATTCATTATAAGAAAGTAAGTAATATTAAGCACCCATCAAAGCTTTTATTTTGCTAAGGCAAATAAGTAGGACCACACTTTAGGTATTATCACGGATTTTGCCACCTGCTCAGATTATAGAATTTTTCTTCCAAATTCTGCATAGAGAGCTGAGCGTCTTATACTTGAAAAAAAATTAACTAGAAAACATGCAATGTAAGTATTGTATACTTTTAAAAGTATACTTGGAGACTTTTAATTAGCTTTTAGTTACTTATTACGTTATTGAGAGTGGCTACGATAATACGAGCGTGTGAAATAAAACACTCGTTCTATAATTGACCAACAGCACACACAGTTATTACTGTTAAGTTTTATAGATAAAACAAACTTGAAAAATAGCATTTTTATTGCCACAATTAAACATCATTACCTGCAGTTGAATTTAACCTTTTTTAGTTTATTAAGTAAACGCTATCGGTACAATGTAGGTAGTGTTCGTTCGTATAGTCAAATGCTCAGGCACCAATTTTATATTGTAAATAGTTATTGCGTCGGGAATGTCTGCTAATTGTGGAAACTTGTTGTAAATGAATTTATATTGGTGTCAATGCGTACTTAGTGTACATACCTATAAAGTGAAGACAGGGCTGGAGTTCGGTGTCATCTATTTTATTTGGTTATTTTTTATTGTCCTTGGCTCGCTCTGGATCTCGATCTAGCTCTGAGTACAGAGATTAGGTCGACGATGAACTAGCTTGCCCATAAGAAGCCTGTTTACACGTGACTTGCGTAGATATGGGTTATTAGTTAGATGACGCAGGTAGAGAATTGCACTCTTCAACCGTTTCGTACGGGCTATAAAATTACAATAGTAAATTCAAACAATCATGTCATACAGAATACATCCCTGTCATCATTACAGTTAAAGCAACATTGTATATTCGCATGTCTGCCGACTTGTAATCGTTTTTATTAGTCCTAATTAATACCTGCGAGTGTGCAGAGCCTACTGCCCTAATTGTCAGGATCATCTGATTTGAGTACTTGACACTTCAGTAAACGTCAGTTTGCTAATATCTAATCTGTAAATTGTACTTAAGACATGGCTGAACATCTGTGTTAAATATAAGTTCGGTTATAAGATAAGTTACTCAGAATCTGAACAACTTTCCCAAAAGAACATGGTTCGAAAAACGAGGAAAATTTTTGGTCATCCCATACAAATTTCACTTTTGTCGGCATAAGATTTGTATGAGAGGACCAAAATTTTGTCTCGATTTTGTTTTTTTTATTTCCCTGAAGTGCCTGAACAACCACTTTTTCATCTTATTAATCTGGGTAAGTAGGTGTATTTGTCCATGGCACCTACAAATTCTTCGTATTAGGGTTGAGCTAAAAAGTATCTCTACTAAAAAACCGAGCAAGTGCTATTCTGAATCATGCACTAAGGGTTCCGTAGTACTTGTCTATCTATTTGATTAAAAAAAAACTCCGCGTCCACTCAATCTTGGCCCTCTAAATGAATGTACTTGAAACGGGACCTCACCTTTAGGTGTCGATTCTGGCAGACCCAAACTAAAACTAAACTAAATTTGACAGGTCTTAAAGTGTTGCTGCCTTTGTTACTCCCTACAGACTAATAAAAGACAGCATCATTTTTAGACCTGTCAAATTTAGTTTAGTTTTAGTTTGGGTCTGCCAGAATCGACACCAATAAGGTTATAAATGGTTGTGAGAAAAGTTATAATATTTAGTGATTTTAGACTTTTTACTTTGGTTGTGCTTTGATACCTATTGAGAACTAGCTTCATTATAAATTTCATGATTCTGGGTCAACAGGAAGTATCCTAAAGGTTTTGGTTTGTTTCATAAATGTATGGAGATGAGGACATACTACAAGTACTACGTTTCTTTTCTGTAGTTTTTGACATGTTTGTATTTTGTTTTATTATCTTTATGTTACATTTTTGACGATCATATTATTCACTGACATTTGAACAACGTATATGTACTTTTGTATCTGATAATATGAAATAAATAAATCTAATCTAATCATAAATGGCCATATCTTTTTATTGTGTTGTTGAAAAACCTAGAAATTTTCACATGTTCAAGGGTCCATAGACACATACATATTTGATGTAAATTTCAACTGGCAGGCAGAGTCAGAAACCAAGTGATCCTTTTTTTTCGTTTTTTTTTTCCCTTTTGAGGTACGGAACCCTGAAAACTACGATGGTGTAGAATATTATATCCTCGTTCTTAGTTACTTGATTTGCCTTTAAAAACCTGACACATATCTTTATCTGGACCAAGAAGCAAGAGGCAAAACACTACATAGGACACTACTTAGTTATTCTAGTTAAGAACTTACCTACCTATCATGTTTCGAACTCTCGGGTCTCGAAGCGGTACCTTTAAGTGGCTTCGGCACTAAACGACGCAATTACACTCTATTAACAGATTACACCTCGCAAATATCCAAATTATACTAATGACCAGCATAATTAGACACCTGAAGGTAGGGTAACCAGATAATAAACTGTAAAAAAAAACCTAGAATTTGAAGAACATTTTGGACTTAAGTACCTTTCAATCTTCAAAATACGCAGCATTAGCACAGATTTTTCTTCTTTTGTGGAAATTCTGAAAGCCTTGGACATTCAATCAAAATTGACTGTTTTCATTATGATGAGTAGTGGCTCGCCCCAGCTTTGCACAGGAAATTCTAAAAAACACTTTCAGTTTTATCCGATTATTCATATTTTCGGAAATATTCTCCATTTTCTATTTTATTTCTTTAGTTACAATAATATATTTTTTTTCACAATTACGTGACGTTCTCAAGTGATGGTCCGTCATACACAGATTTTTTATTAATTTGGAGGACCTCACTGGATCAGCCTGTTTCGTATTGTATCGTATTCCGGAGAAGTCCGTAAAATTCCTAACTCATGGTAACCCTTACTGAAGCGGACCGATTGACTATAGGCCGTATTTCATTCAATAACTACGAGTTCTTATGTAGAAACGTAAGGTGGATGTAGTCTGTAATTTTAAATATGAAATTAACGTTGCAGACATTTACAGCTAGGCAAGACATATGCTAATTTTAAATACCTACAGTTCCTATTTGCAAGCTGTTTGGAAAGTAAGTACTTAGGAATAAATTATTTGTAACAGCGGTTTGTCTTCGTGCTAGAGCGTAGAGCTTTCTTCAGGTACTGCCGCAGAGCTCTTGCTGAATTCAAAGACTAATTCGGCATACATTGCTCGTTGAAGTAAGGATATTGCAATTAACATAACCAAGCCTCCCAACAATGTATGCCGAATTAGTCTTTGAATTCAGCTAGGTGTGATCACTCCTTTAGTTGTTGTTGAGCTATGTCAGAGGCCTTTGGCGGCTCAACAACTCTGACCCCAGGTTAAGTGAGGTCGGTGTTCGACCTTGCAACCCACACGATATGATGATGATGAGTTGTTGTTCAGCTATTTTTCTTTCTCTTCGATCAAGGTTTTTTTTAAGAATATCACAAGTGTGCAAACGACCGTAGATTGGCCACCTGGTAATAAGTGGTCACCACCGCCAATAACACCCACTAACTTATTTGTGGAAAACTTTGACATCAACAAGTGACAACAAGACAGCAAAGCACGTTGCTCACCCTGATAAGTAACTAATATGGACTATCTTATGGTCCTGTTATTTCTCTGTAAGTAACGACGTTCGTCAAATCATAGTGTAATATAAAATCCTGGTTTCGTCCAATTCTTATTACGTCTAATCCTGGCTACCCTTACCCATCGATTTTTTTAAATTGTCAATGTGCACACAAAACCCAAAACCCAAGCAAATATAAAAAAAAAAACATTTTATTGAAAAACTGACTGACAATAGCGATAGAGCCATGAAGCTCTCCCGAGCATAAACTTACCTTAAGTTTCTTCAGAAGAGTAGATATGAGTCCAATTGTATTTAATTATGTTCCATGAATAAATAAATAAAAAAATAGCTTATTCTTGACCCCGATCTAGTCTTGAGGACAGAGATGAGGTCGACGATGGAACGAGCTTGCCCAGAAAAAGCCTATTCACTCGCGTCTGAATAGATTCGTGTTATACAAACTCGGGAACACAAACGCAGGCTGATAATTCTACCCTTGCGTTCCAAAATGTCTTTGACTTTAGTACCTTACTAACCATCCCCGCAAGGTACATTGCTTCTTCATTCTTGGGGCGCACAGCTAGGCTGCGATCTGTTCCCTGAACGATATAACTTTTCAAAACCAGAGTGCATAGATTATAGGATGCATGCTACATCATCAACACTAGGTGAGATAAAATCTATTATTTGTTGGTACGCACCATCTTCTACCTGGATTTATTGTAAAATGGATGCAAAAAAAGAGTTTTGAAGCATCTCTATCTGTGGTCACTGCTCTAAAGAATCTCATTAGTTTGAAAACAGATAGGAGTAACTTAACTAAATTGCACCATGATTGTTTCCAGTGTGAATAAGACTTTATGAGGGACGATTACAGCTGCAGAAAACTCGATTTATTATCAACCTCAAATCGATTTTGCGTTTAATACCATAAACGGCCGACGTCCCTATTTTTTACAAGGCCGACGATACCACACGGACCGCTACTTGTAATTTTATTATGCAAATGTAGCATAAAGTGTTGGCTGAACATAATCGCTCAAAGTGCTATTAGCCAGCAGCAGAAGTTCGTTCAGTAATACATTTAAAGTGCAACAAAACTTTTCGCTCTATGTTGGTCAGTTGGACCTGTGACAAGTGGCTATTATCGCAAACGCTATAGAAATTAAGAATAAAATTAAAATGTATGGTATTGACATTAGCTGTCCGCAACATTTCGTTAGCTAATGTCAATCCCGTAAGTTTTTAGGGTTCCGTACCCAAAGGGTGAAAAACGGGACATTATTAATATGCCTTCGATGTCTGTCTGTCAGCGGGCTGTATCTCATGAACCGTAATAGGTAGACGGTTGAAATTTTCACAAATTATGTATTTCTGTCCCCTCCACATTTTTCCAGCAAAGGCTAGAATTCTGGAGGGAGCTCCCTGTCCTGTAGTGGACGTTTCATGGGATGTTATGATGATGATGATGATGTTTTTCTGGTGCCGCTATAAGCGTAAATACTTAATAAAAAAAAAAAATAAGGGGGGCTTCCCTACAAAAGATGTGGGTTTTAGGCGATTTTGCTCGATTTTTGTTTCAGATCTATCGTAAAAACGGGAACACTTACAAGAGTAAAATTGGTATGTTTATAGTTCATAAGCTATAGAATAACAACAAATAATAAAATCTGGTCAAGTGCGTGTCGGATTCGTGCGAATTTAATACAGTTCTGTGTGACCGTCATATTTCCGATCACTGAAATTGCATGATCAGTCAACGTAACTGAACAACTTTCAGTGAATAAAACTTTCAGGAAATGGAAAAAACATCGACCTCTCTATACAAAATTGCAAACTTTATTGGATAGTTGTATGGAGAGGCAGATTTTTTTCATTTCCTGCAAGTTTCAATAACTTCAAAACATGTTGATATTTGCTAATGGCGACAAAAGTTGTAAGAAGTTGTACATAACATATTTTGTGCAAGCTATGAAAATTTGGTTTCATACAAAAACAGCAACGTATAGTGATTTCTCAGAATAAGGACAAAATTTGCATTGCCTTTCTCCCTCTTATTAAGACAGTTAGAGGGAGAACATGTAGACGCAGTCGCGCAGCGAGCAACCCTACCTCATCGGGTACCTCATACCGTTTAGGTATGAGGTTCCAAGTAAGTAATGTGAGTAAAGGAACATGAAGGGGTAAAAAAATAGGCAGTTTTTTGCTGACTGTACAAAACGTGCCAGCTTGCGCCCAGGCAACCCTGTTTTTTTGACTCACCATATCATTGTGCAGCAGCCTAGATAGGTCGCTGTTTGGTATCCAATGAGGTAGGGTTGTTCGCTGCGCGCTCTTATCTATTGAGAGAAAGGAAAAGACAAATGTTTATATGAAACTAAAAGGGATGGAAGAAAATGTGACATAAATATAGTTTTTACGTCAAACTGATTACAAACGAATAAACAACAAAATTTCTTTGAGTACTATTTCGTTAAAAACATTGAAATAAATAATCACAAAATAATCACAAATAAGCACAGGTTTTTTTAAAAATAAACAAAAGGCATTAAAACTAAAAAAAGCTGTGCTGGACGATTTTGCAGAAGTCATGCTCTGACACCCAAGAAGTTCGTGGCACGATGCTCAATAACATCAGTAGAGTTTCACAACAAGTGGGTCACAAAATGAACATGGATAAGACGAAAATGATGTCTAACGCCCTTGTCGTACCCATTCCACTCAAAGTCGGAGACTCTGAAAATAGGATAATAGGTAATATTGTACCTGAGGAATAAAGAATAATCCCCAGCTGCTAATAAATGCTTCTTATATAAACCAAGTAAGTAAACTGTTGAAATTAACCAAGAACAAGACTGTAAAGACTTTAGCTGGTCTGTGTCAAAAGAGACTGAGGCCACTGTTACGCTCAGTATTCCGTAACCCCTAACATACATACTTACAACTGCCGCTTAGCTTGAAATAACCAAGGAATAACTACTTAATAATGCAAATTTAAACATGCCTAACCAATTCAATGGGTTCTACCTATAAAAGCTGTCTATAATTTTATCTTAACAGAGAGACTACTAGCTATGATGATCATATTGATCATAGATACCAATATACAAATTTACTGATGATATATCTAATACAAATATTCTTCTGTCAGAAAGGTGGTGAACATAATCACATCATCAGGTATGGCCTGTGGTATGGTGGGTCCGTCACGATCATAACATCCCTCCACTACAGGACAGGGAGCTCCCTCAAAATCATAAGCTAATCCTTTATATTAGTAGTTACATATCCGTGTAGGACCGGATAAGAATATAGTAAAATTTTTCTTCCTATGAAATTAGTAAACGGCTACTAAGTGTACACAAACTGGCGCCAAACAGTATCCACCTTTTATATCTTTCTCGTCGTAGCTCTTGCAAAATGGTAGTAACCTCATCTCCAAAGACTTTAAGAATCTAACTGCTAGGGTCAATGAGTCTTGTTTTACAACCTCACATTCTTCAATTTGCAGGTACGAAAAGAGCAGCAGACACAGCGTGCAATCTATGCTACTCAGCTGGTGAACATGCATATCCCTTTGGAGCGCGATCAGCTCTCTCGAAAGATGTGGATATTACCTACTGAATCTTGTTGAGCTATTTGTACGGAAAAACTAAAAAGGAATTGGGTAGCAGACAACCTCTACAAAGAGATAATTATTCACCCTCACGCCTAAAAAGTCGTCACAGTTTTAACAAACACACAGTGCTTCCACGATTATTGATAGATTCAGATCCATCCAACATCATCGTTCCATGGGAACAGTCTCAGAAAGTGGATAACGACTAGTGTGAATAAGACGCTTTGCAAATCCTTAGCTGCGGCCTTGGCACGACAGAAGCCGGCGGCGAGTGCTAGCAGCGAATTCAGTACAGTTCATTATTTTTAGAAAGTTGATCAAATTACTAAGAAATTGATTACTAAGAATAAATCAACTTATGATTGTGTGTTATTTTCCGTCGAGATAGGTACAAGTGGCTTTTATACTGAAGTTAATTTGTAAATAAAACAGGTTGATAGATTAAAATAAAACCATATTTGTCTCGAAATATTTTATTCTTGCAACTCTCTGCACTTTTTTGTTCTTGCACAGTTTGGTATCAGATGATCAGATGACCTTGTGTGAAATGTCCCCCAATATGTATGAGTACTACCTGACGCATAATTACAAAATTATTCGTGAAGACTCTTTAGCGACGGAAGCGTAGTCAACCACACTAGCCTCCTTCTGTCCAAGCTCACTCACGAGCAGAGCGTTTTTGCCGGTTATATAATTGTAATATCATTGGTTTTTGCTAAGCAGATGACTACTGGACTTGTTGTAGTTTGTAGGCGAGTTTGTCTCGTACAACGGTTACATAAACGATTAATTGCGCCAGTACTTCTTTTTCAATTTACTTCTAGAAACTTTTAAAAGGTAATTTACATCCAATTCCAACGGGAACAAGGCGTGATGTTATGTATGTATGTAATTACATCATGCTCTCTAACATGGAATACTAATTACATTATGAAATATTATTATATTCATTTAGTGGCAGCCATTCAAAATAAATATGAACATATTATCATAAGGGTCGGGCCAGATTGATCGACGGCCTTTCGCACTTTGCCATGAAGGAAAAAAAAATTTACGCACCCAAAAAAATTTTTTTTTCTTCATGCACTTTGCCGATTGAAAAAGAGCACACTAGTACGCATTATGCCGATCCACCGCTTACAGAGGCATTCGCATCCATACGCAGCTGTACGGACGCGTTCCTATCCGTACGCAGCCGTAAGGTGCCGTATACTTCACGCGGGGACTCCCTGCTTTATCACAGTATAGGTAATTACACAATGTTCTCTTTACAGTCAGCTTTTTTGTTGCGCATTTGAGGAAACAATTTAGTACACTGTTGATTTATTATCGAATTATTTCTAGTACCAGTTTTGTTAAGCAATTGGTTGATTTGCAGTAAAGAAATTTTTTTTGACGTAAAAATTATTTAATTTATAAACATAAACTGATAGGTAATGGGTAATAAATTATGTAATGTGCGTGCATCATGATTTTCATTATCTGTACAACTGTTTCACTGGGAAACAATAGTATCTATGTTGCAGTTAAATACCCACAATAAATACAAAAATCTTTAACTTATACGAATTTTGCGAAAAATATATAAAAATGTGTTGTAGCTTAAAACTGTGCTTAAAATATGAAATCATTGGAGTGAAAAATTATTAAAGCATAAAATCTTATTTTACTTCGCATTTGTTGATTTACTGTACTTTGTACACTGTGGTACAACTTATCGCCATCGTCAGCCGTCGATCGCCGCGGTCGTTCTCCATCGATCGCCGTCGTTCTCCGACGATCACCGTCGTTCTCCGTCGATCGCCGTCATTTGCCGTCGTTCGCCGTCGATCTCTGCCGACGGTCGTCCGCGTTTCGTCTTCAGCCGGGCTAAGATGCGCACCGCGACTTGGTCGAGTCGCGCGCGACTGTCACTTTTTATGTATGGACGCGAGAAGACATAACCGGTTTAGTCTATGAAGACTCGCGAAGTCGCGGTGCGCATACTAGACCTACTGGGCGCGTTCGCTGCGTCGATACGAAAGGATTTGCATACTTTGCGCGCGTTTTGTATAGGCAAACCGTCGATCGCCGTGATCAGTGTGGCCCAACCCTAATTCATAATGACAACCATGAAACTGTCAAGAGATTTGTTTGATTAGATATTTATTTAATGGCATCACATCTCATTACAAGTCGTATTCCGCCAATATCAAGTAAAGAAATTGCTGCAAAATTATGGCGAAATAACACATCCACATCACGAGGACAAGGGCCTGTATACTATGATGACTCCGATAAGTTGAAAGGGGAAATAATAGGAGTCATGATGACAGCCGCTTTTAACCATCCGAAAATCTCAGTAAATGATGTTCACTTTCATCATCATCATCATATCGTGTGGGTTGCAAGTCGTTCACTGGATCTGGAACACCCTATCAAAATTATACAACGATCAAGTACGTTTTTGTTCAAATTATGAAAAAAAAAATATCATACGAGGCTCAGCAGACAAGATCCGTGAGCTGGGCAGACACGAGCAGTCACGGATTTTGTCCGCCAGTGTGGCCGATATTTCGAAAATTATAGTTTTTATCAGAATAAAATTCTAACCACAATTTTCACAATTGCTCTACATTTTAAACAAAATAACAATAAATCTGAACAACCTTTTCGACTAAATAACCCTTTGGTATGAACAACAATTCAAGCGGTTTTCCTTCCAAAGCAAAGATTGCGGAGCGTTTTTCTCATGTCATTGACAAAAGTTTGCCGTCTGCTGCACAGACCCTCAGAACAAAAACCTCCTTGCTTCGCTCGGCACAGACCTTTGGTCTGCTGTGGCTCGCGGGGATACAGCGTTTTTCTTACGTCAATGCTAGGATTCGAGAGTAAAAAATCAAAGAGATTTGAACCTCGCTACGCTCGGTCATAGAGGGATCCGAAAAGTGTCGGCTATAGCTTGGCTTTTTACTCATGTTAAGAGTCATATTAGAAAAAAAGAGATAAACATGTTTATGATTATCTACTTTCAAACGTCGCTGTAACGCTTTTTGACCAGCTAGAGATGTGCAGGCACTCGATATGACGAGTGCGATAATGTAGTATTTCGACTTTTTTAAAACGATAGTATTAACATACCCACATTAAATATTGACGAGGCTTTGAGCAGATGTAAGATGCTCATGATGAATTCAAATATTTGTGACTTAAAAAATTTTCATTTCATTTATTATTAATTGCCTCCATGAGTACAAGTGCGTCTTAATGCTAGTGTAAAGTTCTACATGAAACCCTGTTTGGGCATTATGCAATATTAGTTAGGTGCTTAAAATTAACATATTATCATTATTTCATTTATCACAATTTTAGTTTAAACCTAACACTATTAAATATTATATAAAATTTTAATCAAACACATTTTAATACGCAATAATAAATTCAATTCAAACATAATTTCATTTAAAATAATAATAATAAAATTCAAAAGCCTAATGTGCAAGTTGTAAAGATAAAATATAAAAGCGATTTTAAAGTTTTGTCTAGTAGTAGTTATAAAATATCACAGAGCAATAGATTAAGAAAAAAATAAAATTTCATTTTCATAGTTTATAAAGATATTAGATGTCAGATGTAAAGATTGATCAATAAATAATTAATAATTTCGTTATCACGGGAAAAGTAGAATAAAATATTCAATACATAAATTCGATCACAGATATTGTCAGTTCTACCTAAGTATTTAACTTCAAAATCGTCTTGAATTCGAATGTTTTGTATGCTATTCACAATAATGATCTTTGAAGATAAATCAAATGAATAGAACCAACATTTGTCGTTGCACTTATGTTTATAAAAGCGCACCCCGAACAATTCATACATCAAGCGCGAAACCACAAATCGTGAGAATTTGAAAATGACAGAGACTTACGCACGTCCACGCAGTACAACTAGGCTCGATAAAGAACCCGGCAATCGTGTGGGCGCGGGTCGCGTATAGTGAAGGAGTCTATTCCAAGGGGTGCGTAGAGTGTATTTTTCGCATTTCTGTATTTATAGTCAATATTATAAAAAAAAAATCATCAGAAATGAACTAAGCTGCTTTATTTATTCTCTCATTTAATTCAAATGAAGAGTAAGTGAATAACATTACAGAACGTTACGAAGTATATTTAAAAAGTTATGAATCTACTAATAAAGTTACCTACTAACTAAAATAAAATTACAGAACGTTACGAAGTATATTTAAAAAGTTATGAATCTACTAATAAAGTTACCTACTACCTAATATAAAATTACAGAACGTTACGAAGTATATTTAAAAAGTTATGAATCTACTAACAAAGTTACCTACTACCTAAAATAACTCTTATTTTCGTTACCATTTTCACTCAAGTCACTCTGCAAGTGTTGTTTATTTAGTAGTTTTATTGCCTAGTTGCAATGCCGCTGCTATGCAGGTCTACTTTATCTGTAAAACTTGAAGGGACCTGAAAGTAAATAAATATTGACTACCGATGATATGGTACAGTCAGGAGTACGTCAAGCTTGACACATTGGACGGTGTACCGATCTTATTTCAATTGCTGTAGAAGCTAAAATCACGCTTGTAACACTCACGAGTCGTTTAGTGATAAAATAGCCCACAACAGATTAGCATGGTGTCAGGGCATGAAGACCCTATGTACCTATTAGTGATGCCAATCATTACTCCGAGTAAGATGTTTTTAAAATAAACATTATTTGAACACCCTGTATTATACATGTTTTGTCATTCGTTTATTTGACACAGAAGTTGAAATTATGTCTTTTAAATCAATTAATTTAATAATAATAAAATCACACATTTCGTGAAATTTGCAACGTCATTACTTTTTTTCACGGAGACCGATTTTTTGGTGCCATAGTAAAATACGTTAGTGATGATTAGGTCAATTATTTGACATAGGCTTCACTTATGTACAACACTTTTCAAATTTTTGGCTAGAGGTCTAGGGAAGTGTCGCATTGTCTTTGGTGATAATGTTTATTATTACATATATTTTACTAACAAATAGCAATATATTGATGAATTAGGCAACACAACGGAAACCTAAATCTGCCAAGTAAGACACGCACTTGGCCAGTTTTTATATTACTCGGTAGATTAACATGTAGCGATATAACCATTTACAGAGACCGTACTAGAATTATGAAGTGAGCATCTGATTTAATTTGATAACTTTTTAGACATTATCGATAACCACTATTTACATCTCTAATGGTGGATAATCTAAATCATTCGCGTTATGTAGATATTCTTGAATTTTTCTTGTAATTTGCAGTATATTTCTTTGCGGAAGGTTTTTTTAAATTTATTTACCTAATCTTTAATATAATTTGTTGTCACTTTAATGAGTATTACACATTTTTTTGCAAAAATAAGCTTTTAAATATTACTTACAAATGAAAGCATAAGAATTCTTCGATGTCCTGTTTCTTAGAAGAATGAGGTCCGCATGCCGGTACGATTTATGTATTGTTCAGCATTTAGGCTTTTGTGTACAACACTTATTTGATTACATATAAGTATTTTAATAACAGTAAAATTATAAAAACTACAGAGCCGCTTCTCTCACAACATGATCACAACAAATAGTTTCTTATACGACTGAAAGTAAAGACAACGTCATACTAGTTGTCAAGAGAACATTCAGATAACTTTTTAAATTAGCAGAAGTGTAAAAAGAACCAAAACAAAACTGGTTCCAACTTGACGTTTCAAAAGTGCAACACTTGACAAGCCTTCAAATCCCTCTATGACCGAGCGCAGCGAGGTTAAAATCTCTTTGTAAAAAATGTTCCTCAACAGAAGAAAAGAAAACCCTTATCGCTTGCCACCACCAATGATCTTACATTTACCATGATAGCGTACTCTTAACAATTTGTGCAGAGGCAAAACGAGCAGAGCAAGACATCATAGGCGATGTACTTCGTCCCTTTCTAATTATTGCCATACTAATGAAGTTTGCACAATTTCCGTGCAAAATGTTAACTTTTATATTCACAAATTTATATTTATACGTATTTTTAAATACTTATTTGAATAATTTTCAACGTGCAAAGTATAAACTTCTCTCTCAGTTTTCATTAAATATTGATAAATCTTTTGATTTATCTGGATTAAAAACTCTTTAGTAAAATGATTTTTAACAAAGATTTTGCATGACATTTTGTTGATGTTCTCATGGCAACATAAACAAAATGTCATGCAAAATCTATTAGAAAGGGACAGCTTCCTCTCATCTTACGTCCTACTCTGCTCGCATAATTTTTGGAAGAGCGCAATCTGGTTAAAAGCGCCACGCGCGAAGTAATAAATCTATGGCCACCACTGACCTCTATATATACAAGCGTACTTGTGTGGTACTTGTGTGTGTGTGTGTGTGATGCTTGCCACACGATCACTGTGCATCTTCCAAGGAAATCCAAACCGGCAGAAAACTTCATTAACTAAATTCTTAGCGACAATGGTGGATCATTTTGATCGTCTATTTCACACTCAAATTGTGAAATTCGCCCCTTCACAGAATGCGTAATTGCCTACATTTTACAAATTGGTGCGTAGTTCGTTTCTAGCGTAAGTCGCATCGCAATAAACCTTGGCATTTTTAGGGTTCCGATACCAAAATGGTAAAAAAAGGAACCCTTATGGTGCGACTTTGTCTTTCTGTCTGTCACACCTGTATATCTCAGCAACCACTCATGCTATCGACCTGAAATTTGGAGTAGGTTTAGAGTATAGTTGCCCAACTTAATAGCACATGAAAGAATTTTGAAAAAATTATACTTATCAATGTAAAGGGGTCCAAAATAGGGCGGGCCAAATTTCAAATTGTCGCTACTAGGTCGAGTGGGGTGTCATATGAAAGGGCTTTACTTGTACATTACAAAATTTATTTTTTTACGTCTCTAAGCTTTAAAAGTAGTAGTAGTTGTAAAAATGTAAAAAAAATACCTTTATCCTCTTATCTCCGAAGTTTGTGAAAGGAAAAATCTGAATTAATTACAGTTGACAGAAATTTATGTCAACATTACAGAAAAATAAAACAAACTTGCTACGAGTATGTTGCGCAGTTTTTTTGAAATCTGCAAATAACCTTTACAAACAAATTTAGTTTTGCGGTCCTAAAAATGGACTTTATTGCCTCCAAAAATACAAAAAGTATATTGGAACCCTCGGCACGCGAGTCCGACTCGCACTTGACCAGTTTTTTTTATTTCTGATAGCTTTCTATTTGCAAGCTAGTTCGGAATTTAAATGGAATAATTTATGATAATATTCCTCCTGGGTTGATACCTCGTAGTTCATTTCATTTTTTGGGTTCCGTAGTCGAAAAGGAACCCTGATAGTTTCTTCATCTCCGTCTGTCTGTCTGACTGTCCGCGGCATACCTCAGAGACCAAAGAGAAAGAAAAGTATCAGAGACCCTTAGTACTAAAAAGTTGTAATTTACTGGACATATATTTTAACCACGCCGACAAAGTGGTAAAACATAATCATGAAAAAACAACTTTTTAGGGTGTGTCCTCTACAAGTAAAGTGGGGTTGTTTTTATGTTCTTGTGGATCTCATCGTGTGCTCTAGCTCTTTTGAAAACAACGTGAGTCTTTTAATTTTTCGATTTAGGGATCCGTTTGCAAAATATTAAACTTGAAAGCACATTTTTTTGTTGGAGTCAAGTATGCCCCCCCCCCTGCCAGCAAAACTGTTGCCAATGGAAATATGAAAAAATTTAAAGGAAAACTGTCACCGCTAAGTAGGTTTTACAGGTCATTGAACTATAGCAAAAAACTGGAATTAATAAAAATTGCCATAGCAATCAGGCGCTAGGACCTCGCATAGCATTAGGATGTAAAAGTTTACGAGTATGTTATCAACGTTATTATTAGCCTATGTAGTGTCCCGCTGCTGGGCAAAGGCCTTAAGTGTCCCACTGTTAGGCAAAGGCCTAATGAAAGGCCTTATCAACGTTATGAAATACTAAATAAAAACCTGCTATGCGATAAAAAAAAAATAAAAAGCTTTTTTCGTAGTTACGGAACCCTATACTGTGCATAGCCCGACACGCACTTGGCCGGTTTCTTCATTATATGTATCATTTAATCTTGAGTCTCTGTAAGGAGCAAGTAGATTAATATATCTTGAATTATTGATAAATTTTTCGTGGATAAATAAATAGTTTTAGTAAAAATACGATAAATAAACGTTTCATTTTACTATACTCTGAACTCTGATCTTGCTGCTGTTCAGCAATAGGCTGAAAATTTCGGGCTTCTTGTAAACCCAACTAAATCTCAAGCAATAATAGTTGGTAGCAGCAGACTAAGGGGTAGGTTAGGGGACTTAGCGTTGCCAAAAATATTTTACAACGGAGTCTGTATTCCCTACACGGACAAAGCAAAGAACCTAGGGATTATTATAGACCGTGACCTGTCATGGTCAGCGCAAGTTAGTGAGGTGAGTAGGCGCATGCACTACTCTTTTCACTCCCAACCAAACCAAATTGCTGAACAAACTTGAGCGCCTACAAAATCTGGCTATTCGTTTCATCTTTGGTCTTCGCAAATATGATCATATCTCCGAATTTCGCGCTCAATTAAAATGGCTACCTATCCGACTTCGTCGTAATGTGCACATCCTTTCTACCTTATATAAGATCCTGAATGACCCTGCCACCCCTGACTACCTTCGCTCCCGCTTCAAACTTTTACCTCCTGATCCCCTCTCTAGGCGCGACTGCATCACTGCGATGTTGGAGTGTCCTTGAGCGAACACCAAATTCTTTTTCAACTCCTTCTCTTCCCAAGCTGTGCGACTATGGAACAAACTTCCCAAGGATATACAAAGCAGTCCTTCAATAACATCGTTTAAGATGCGAGTAAAAGAGCATTACTTATCGCAACCATTATAATATTATTTTTAGCTTATGTAAGTATTTATGTTTGTATGTATTTTAAAAGGATGTTTATCCTTCTTTATATATGCCTTATTGTTTATATTGTAATTTTAAGTATATTAGTGTGTAGTATAAGTAGGTATTTTTTTTCTCTCCATATTTTATGCTAGTTTGCTATTGCTTTTTTTTAATTCTCATTTCACACTTCTAAATGCACATTCCTGTGCCCCTTTTCATGTCATTCTTTCACACCAGCTAGGTTGGCTGGAAGAGATCTCTTATAGAGATAAGCTCACCTTTGTAAACAAATTTTATGTTGACTACGATTTTATGTAATTTGTGCACAATAAAGAATATATATATTTTTTATATTTATAAACTAATCAAACATTTTGTTATGGAAACAATATTTTTCATATGAGTGAAAGAGAAACCACATTAGTCCTGTCCTTGCCTATACGAGTACTTCTCTGCCAAAATGCGCGTATAGAGACATTCATTTCAGGAATGTTTAGTAAGGGCAAGTTCCAGCTACTATCTATGTAGTAGTCGTTGAATGAGCCATGTCAGGGGCCTTGGGTTGGGCAGCTCAACAACTCTGGCACCAGGGTTTGTGAGGTCGCTCAGAACAATCTAGTCGATTATAAATCGCAGTTAGAACAATCCAATATTGCTCTGGGCTGAGCCTGCTGTGTACAAGTTATTCAATAGCTATTGCGGTAGTCCGTCTTATTCATAACCGGCAGTTTCCCTTATCTCTGACAGGGTCAGAGAAGTTGGCGAATGCATTTGAACAGCTCGCTTAAAATCATTTCATACGTGCTCAACAGGGTTAGAGTTGGGATCGCCGGAAGGACATTGTTTTCTCGGAGAGCAGCTTTTACACGTTCAGCTCGATTTCCTGGTTCATTATAGTTGTAAAACACAAATCGGTGCCCGTAGTTTCACGATCATAGTGCCGGTAGTTTTTTAAATTTTTTGCTCAATCCAACAAAGATAATGTTTAACGGTCTTGGGCAAGGTATACATGTTGGCGGCGTCTTCCAGCTGAAACTTAGCTAAACCGATCATAATGTTACAGTAAAGAATTTTTGATGAAAATCTAGATAGAATATCATAATATTTACATTGTCATATTGGATGTCTGTCATACTAATCTGGGATGTCTGTGACCAGTGACATAACAGCGCCCAAAAAAGTTTTAATTTTAAGGAGTAGACACACTCTATACAAAATAGAGTTCCATGGCAAAATACCTTTTTTACCTCACAAGCTCGGAAAACTTTGCTTTATCGGTTGAATCTGCGTGCACAAGTCATTTTTGCCGCTTGCGTGGAAAAGGTTTTGAATTTTTTTTCGGTTGAAGTCTGCGTGCTAAGATTATTTTTGGCCGCTGACGTGGAAGATCTTTTTGAAATTAGAACCTGATGATGAATTTATTATAGTATAAGGTATCGGCGCATATAGGTAATTAGGTACCATTTTTCTCCCTGTAGTGAGATGAAAATTTTTGTTTTGCTCGGCAGCAAACTCGCTTCGCTTGTGGCTCAATCCTAGAATCCTTCGCTTGCTCAAGTTTCAATACATAGCACTCGCGCGAAATAACACTTTTGTGTACCAGTTGTGTTCAGAAAATGAAATGAAGCTAAACTGTGACAAATACTATTTCGTGAATTTTCCAGGAAAAAGAAACAATGGGTTACCAAATAAAACATTTCCAGTAAGTTTTTACAACAAGTTGCTAGCATCCGCGATCTTGGGATTTATTTAGATTCGGATATAAGTTTCAGGACCCAGATTTATGAAATACTTAAAAAAGCTTTCTAACTAACTGGATAAGGATTTGTAATAAGACAATTTAAAGCAGGTACCTATTTAAAGATCCAGATGTTATTATCCCTATTTATAATTGTGTGGTGCGTAGTGTATGCAAGTCCAGCATGGAATCCATGTTATCAAGTGCATATCAGTCGTAAAGAGCGGGTCCAAAAATGTTTCTATATCATTTGGCTTATGCTAACAATAAATAGATGTGACGTACACAATAAATGTGGGTACTCTGGGAGAATATCATTCGACGGCAGGCTGGCGAGCGGGGATGTTCTGTCTGTGTCCCACGTACCATTAATAGTTAGTTTTACTAGATGCATCCCGATAAATAACAGTACGTCCTACTGGACGTAACACTTACTTCATATGAATCTAGGTTAAAGTTCTATAAAAGAATACCAAGTATCCGAAGAAAATATGAAAACATAACATTCCTGTACAAATTAGTCAATGGGTGTATTGACTTCATGGAGATTCTACAAGCCATACAATTTGAAATTCCACGACCAAACAGCAGGCAGCAGGCTTCTAAATAGGAGAACATTATTGTCCCTCCTTATGTTAGGTTAGGACCAACATTGGCCAACACAGTCCTGTCCACAGAATGTGTACCGGTTACTACGGTATTCGTTTTTCATTTGACATCTTCACTGGTTCTTTGGCCTCAGTTAAAGATAAGGTACTTAGTAATTTAATTCTTCCCTAATTTAACCTAATTGTCCCCTCACTTCTTAGTAATTTACTTCTTACCTAATTTAACGTAACTTAAAACTAGAACTATGTACCTGCATGACGTTTTTGTATACCCCTTGAAATGCTGTGTTCACTATTTGAGAATGCCAATTAGTAATTATTTCTACACTGAATGTATTGTTTTGTTTGTGAGTTGAAATAATAAAGATTTTTTATTTTTCATTATCTACTTATGTTTGTCAGTATTCTAGTTGTAGGTGTGTAATATTCGGCAGCTAGGACCTTGATAGTGAAATTAGTATGCCCCTATGAAGGACCTTGTTTTTTTTTTAATTTAAATGTTTATTAATTCTTTTTATTTCGAAGAAAAAACAGCAGCAATCAAACAAATTTAATTATTTTTATACTGGGGGAACGTTCAGTATCAGTGTTTCCATTTTATATTTTCCTACTGCTAACTAGCAGCGCTTAATACGAGTAGTTAAACTTCCAAAAGCTGGTTGAAAACACCCTATTGATTTGCAAGCTTTCGCGACACCCCCGCCCAAAATAAAGTAAATACCTGATCAGGGTTGAAAACTGAAAACGTTTCACGCAGTTGATTTAAAACAAATAAACAATATTTTTTGTAACACATACATAACTTAAACTTTAAACTCGCGATTGAAAAGTATTCTCACTCAACACAGGTCTCTTTCAGCCAAAACACATTACCACATATTTCCAACTGGGGTTGGTCACTTTGACTGTCTATGTTGATTTTATCTGCATTTACTGAAATTTCATAAGACCGTGAATTTTAATTGGTTTCGGTGGGTTTATTAATGATTCTACTCACTAAAACAAGCAATGTTCGCGAAAAAATCAATTTCGACACCATACTTAAGTGGTCACGTTATCGACTCAATTCATACGGGAAGTAAAATTTTTTTTTGGGAAAGTTTCTTCTTTTTAGTAATAGTCTACTGGGCTTGGGAAGCAAAACCAATTAAAATTATCATTATACAACGTGTAATGAAAAAGTGGGATAATACTAAAGGGTGTGAATCTGCCCATAAAACTGAACAATTTTTCCCGAGTAACATAGGCTGAAAAACGAAAAACCAATTGTTTGACCTCCCATACAAATGGCGCTGTCAGCTGATGCACTATGGGAGGTCAAAAATATATTTTTGTATTTTGACCTATGTTCCTTCGGAGAAGTTGTTCAGTTTTATGGTTAAATATTTCAGTATTACCACACCTTTCCGTTGCACGTTGTATATCTTTCCTATTGACTAAACTTAAATTAAAAAGAATCTCATGTTGTTTGTTTTATTTGTATTTGTTTAAATAGTAATTTGTGATGTCCCTTTGTCTGTAGGTATGCATCCCCAAATGAGCCCTTAGACCAGTTTCTATACTAAGAACCTAATTCTCTACACAAACTGCCCTATACGACCAAAATCAGCAAAATTACCTTTTGCGGTTTTAAACTTGTTTCTCTTATTTTCACCTGAAGGATATTTCTTGAATTTAGCTTTGGCAGCATTTCTCTAATAGGTAACCTTTTGAATAGTGCGCATGATAGTTTTAGTAAGCACAATTGTTATGTAAACATCTCCCGCATCTATGTGTACTTTACCTTAGAGTTACTCATTTATAATATAATCTCTTCAGAAAAGAATATGGGGAAGTAAATGCAAACCTTATAGAACGTAATCTTTTCGAGAAATCCGTGTACGACTCGTATAAATCCGTGTACGAATCGAATTGTTTATCCGGTCTCACTGATTCCTATACAGACAGAGTGAGACTGCAAAAATGATATCGTCTTCATATGATCTAGAATAAGGACTCCAAAAATTTGGGTATGAAAAGGGAGGCTATAGATTGATGCTTCCATATTACGCAATAACATATTCTTTAAAGAAAACAATCAATCCCTATCTCTTATCAGCCAAGATTTGCAACCTTTTCGCCGGTTAGTCGACAAAAGCCTTTAAAAATAGGAGAATCGCAACCCAGTTTGATTTCATGCACTTTCCAATTCTCTGAACCGTTTTGTATGGTGTTGTGCTTGTAATGTAATATAATTTACACGTATTTTTTTTATCTGTTGATTTTTTTATAAAAAAAATACGGAGAAAAAATATCGTTTTGGAATTAATACGTTCTTTTTAATATGAAAAAAAAAATATCCGTTTTGGAGATAGGAACATTTGTGTAAATAAAAATTATTATTACAGTGCCCCTAGTGAGTTGATGCCACATCTCTAAAAACCATCACTGATAAATCAGAAATCCTTTACTGAAAACCGTATCTAAATCGGTCAAACCGTTTTGGAACCTTTCATATCCTAACTAAATGCATCCACCTTCTCCGTTCCTTCGTAAGTAAAAAAAAGTCCTACAAAAATCTGATTATTTTTGATGCTACAGCTTACCCAAAATATTGCAGCATATTTGAACTAGTTCTAGGTATTCTACCAACAAAAAGTAGTCTTATGTCCGGTGGTCTGCAAAAACTGCTCCCAGTCGTCACAGCGATCTGCACGATCGCTGATCATACAGGGTCTTTATCTTAGAAAAATTGGAAACTGTAAAATACAACCTAAGTATTTTGGACGCTGCGTCACTATTAAATATACAGAGTTAAAAAAGCAACGATCACACCTACGACTTCACAGTAGGTGCTGCCCGCTTAGCACGCTGCCCGAGAAAAATATATCTCGGAGGAATGTCACTTTATTTGAGGAATTATGTCATCTAATCTATCACCTCCAAGCGCGAAGAAATGTCAATGGAGGAAAATGTTTAGCAAATCCATAAATTACGTTTTTGATATTTTAGACAGAGATAGACACACTAATACACTAATACGTGTAGCCGTCCTTGTCTTTGAAAATGTGTGGCACTGCTCGGATGTTAAAAAAACGTGACCATGCTTAAAGTCTTTAATCTATGGGCCTAGATAAACTGATAACTGCAGCGTGCTAAGCCGGCTGGACACACGCAAATACGCGCACGAACTCAAGCCATAAGGCTGTTAGGCGCACTGCAGGTTGCAGCTTGCTTATCGCCTGGAGCCCCTCTCGCTAGCAAAATGTTTACTTACCTAAAATATTACAGCATTGTATATTTACATGTTCGTTTTCCTATTTCTTGCATGTAAGTTAACCAGGCCCTTACCCCAATAAACAATGAACAAAACTCTAGAATGATGATAAAAACTTATTAAATGGTCAGTCGCACGTCAGTGACAACAGTTTTAACTCTATTAACATGCCATAAAGTTCAAAGTGTTTCAACTGATGTGCTGTTGGGTGTACGTATAACCAATATCCAAGCCATGATGATGATGATGATCCAAGCGAAGTTTTTGGCCGATTTTTTTGTACTACGACTTTCTGTAATTTGATAAATTAATTTCTTATCAGCCGATAAAAACGCCGACTCCTGACTTCTAAATTTAATAAAACAAAATCTATAGATATTTTTAAAACCACACATATTATTGTTATTTATGTTAATATCCTGTTTGTAATTGATTCCTTATGCGTGCGCAAGAGACGACAAATTATACTATCTTCTCTTACGCTTATTGACTTTATTCTGATAATACTCTGTATAAACCACTATAGCTGCCGCACCGCCATTAAACAATTTAGGTAAATTAACTACCGGATTCACTCCGAGCCGCCATTACCCGTGATTATAATACGTAGTCGTTATAACAACGCCATTTCGAAAATATCTCGCGCAAAGTGAGTTTATTTGGCCGTTTAAATTTCTTAATTCTGCCTAATGCGTCTTGTAAAGAGTTTGTTTATTGCCACAAAAACCGCAGAGTGGGTAATATTCAGAACACACAAGAATCTGTTACTTTGTTACTGTGATTTCTTATAATGTCTTTGGCTTTTTTACGAAGAAAATCTTTGACTACCCTGAAAACGAAAGCACGGTAGGATATTCCAACAGAAAGAGTAAGAAAATTAAAAAAAATACTTAATATAATACTTAACTACGTAAAACAACCAAAATCATAAAATCTGAAAAAAGAAAAACACAAAAATTTTTTACCGCTTGACCCGAAAATGCGTGTGGTTCGGAGCGGCGGCGGCGAACGTTTTTCTGTTTCACAATAAAATCCAAAGTGTCTTGTGTCTTAGTAGTGTAAGAAATATATACCTATGTTAAAATAATGATGACAAAGTTTTTTTAGTTTTTCGCATGAATTGACAGCCTTTTTTAACCCGAGTTTTGTCTCTACAAGATCCCTATCTCGGTAACTAAATCCAATCAAAATAACTAATCGTTGTAATAAAGCGGCTATTACGCCGTCGTTTCATCGCCTCGTGGAGTGATCGTCGCCATAAATACGACACCTCATAACAGCTTCAGTATACGCTCATTAACATACTAAACGGCAGGAGACGTGTCATGGTGATGAGGACATGGCGACAGCTTGACTGCCTAGGTACTACTTACTTATGCTGGCTCAGCGACCCGAAGAGGGTCTTGCTTGGCCTACCAAGGCCTATATAGACAAGCGGCTTTCTACAATCGCAAACGCTACTAGAATAGAATGCAAATGTATGGGATTGGCATTAGCTAACAAAAAGTTGCGTGACAGCTAATGTCAATCCCATACATTTTTATTCTATTCTATAGCACTTTTATATAGCGTTTGCGATACTAGAAAGCCACTTGTCTCAGGGCCCCGAGCTATTATTCTTCTCTGTAAGCCGTTTGTAGCTATGTAGACTGGCTACTCACAATTGATGCTAAACCCACATTTTTTGCAATGGGACGCCCGCCCTGGATAAACATCTGGTTATTAAACATCTTGGAAATAAATTAACTTATGCAAGGTGTAGGAGACGGTGTACCAAAAACTGAAAGGGCGTGCTCAGTCAACGAAACT
This sequence comes from Athrips mouffetella, assembly GCA_947532105.1. NCBI lineage: Eukaryota > Metazoa > Arthropoda > Insecta > Lepidoptera > Gelechiidae > Athrips > Athrips mouffetella. The sequence goes on from OX383959.1 coordinate 8,675,982, forward strand.
GAACAACTTTCCCAAAGAAACACTTTTGGGAAATATTGACCTCTTCTATGTCTGGGTGTTATCTATCTATGATACCCATCGGACAATCTTGCCCTGTTTGGGATCAAATGACCGTGTCTTAAGCTTAACTCGATCCTACAAAAATGCCTGTCCATTATGCTATCCATACAAGTAAAATAAGCTAAATAGATATTTCGGAACTATTCCATTTGCTTCTTTTTTACAGTCCCTATCTATCATCTAAAGGTATACCATCTTTTGCTATCATAAACAACAATTTAAATAAATCTTGCAAATGTCACCACCGTAAATGTGACGTTAAAAGTGATTGCTACAATAAAGCTTATAGTCAATTTACAAGCTAACCACCTCACAAACTATAGGAAACTATGTATGATGACAACATGAACTCAGAGGGAGGGGCAGATGACATCAATCAGATAATATACGCAGCCAAGAGTAGAAAGTCATGAAACGCAGAGCTGATTGATACGACACTTCATAAAATGAATCACTTGTCAATTTGTATGGTAAACCTCGGGTTACTAAACTTAGTGGAACATGAACATGAAATACATAGAAGAACATGACACGCTGTAGAATTGAACATAGGAGAGAACATCTGTGTAAATTTCCTCCTAAGAAATTGATTGGTAAGAGCCATGATCCAAGACTTGAAATAAGTCGTTGAACTGCGCTTGATACCAGACGCGATGAATTGAAAGCCCGTCGATCGATGAAGTTCTTATGCATCGATGATGTGCTCATGCCTGCAATGTTCGCAGATCTTTGTTATATAGGGTGCTTCCTAATCAACTTCGAACCTGACAGTTTGCTTCTTGGACCATAAAACTGAACAACTTTCCCTAAAAAAGAGAATTTTCTTTGCATTCCCATATGAACCTTGCGCCTCCAAGAGATGTCTTGCATAAAACAACCAAAAATTCTCATTTTTCAACCCATGTGTCTTTGAGAAAGTTGTTCAGTTTTACGGTCCGAGGTAAATACCCAAATGTTCGCAGTTGATTAGGAAGCAAACTATATAATAAGCGAGTTGAAGCGGTCGCGGTAAAAAACTGATTTCAAACAGTTTACTCCAATAACTAGAATCCTACTATCCGAGAAAGGAATGCTGAGATAGTTAGGTCATGTGAAGAGGATAAATGACGAAGATTGGCCAAAGAGGCGAGGCGTGAATGGAAACTTTTCAAGACCAAATTCAGGACGTTCTAAATAAAAGCCAAGTTCAAAGTTCCTACCCTAAACCGACGAGCGTGTATGAAAGGGTTGATGAAAGTTGAGGAAGCGAGGGAAGTATGTCAAGATCAAGCAGGTAGACGACTGTGGTATTTGCCTACCCCAATGGAAAAGAGGCGTGATTCTATGTATGTATAATCCGATTACTTTTGCCGATACACCGATTAAGTAAATTAGTAGAGACGTCATTTATACCTACAGATAACACCTGGAGTTAAAAGCGTTACTTAACAATGTTTCTTTGCTATAACCAAGTTTTGTTGTAACTAACATTGTTTCCACTCTCTCAAAGAACGTATCATCACTCAAAGGCAGCAATAAAGAGAAAATTGCAGCTACGCGTCTACCGTAAACGTGTAATTAAATTCAAAACAGCCAACTAAAGGACACCACTTGCGTTGTGAATAATGTTCTAACTAAAGTGTCAGAAGTAACGTCCACAAAGTAACGACGAGGAATTGCCGCGGCTTGCAAAATATACTACAGGTGCGTATACGCATATTAGGGGGAATATTTTGTATACTGAGTCTTTTCTAATTGTCCATAGGTGTTAAAAAGCTATGTCATACAGCGTTATGATTTATCACCTCGAATACTTTAATCGACGGTTTGTTTATGAAACTGAACAACTTATTCTTCTTCTTCGTGTCAATGTACAAATACCGGATGCTTTCAAATGCTTTCCTGCCAAAACCTTGCCACTTCTAATACTTCTATGGCTTTATCTGTCGCCTCACGAAGATCCTCGCCAGTGCAGGTGGAGGGCCACAGTGGACAAGAGAGCAAGAGCGGCATGTTCTGAGATGGAGCTCGTCACAGTGCTTTTGAACAACTTTTCCCAAGGAATATAGGTCGAAATACGAAAAAGAATTTCGATCTGCAATGCAAAATGTGATGTCAGCTGATGCTGTTTGTATGGAAAGTCGATATTATTTTTCGTATTTCGACGTATGTTCTTTGGGAAAAGTTGTTCAGTTTTATGAGCAGAACAAACTCTTAACATATCCGGTGTGATAAAAAATTAGGGTATAATAGACAAGTAATTCGAGAAAAAAATACGCGTTCACTGGTTTGTTCGTTCATGCAATCTACAAATACTAACAATACTAACAAATACTAACAACCATTAATTTAAACCAATTTTTTTGTCAAAAAATAAGAATTCTTACCAATTACTGTTATTATCTCTACGTGTTGCTTCACTTGTAATATTAGCTGCTAAGAGTTGGAGACCTGATGTCCTGACATACAGGCCCTGTGTCTAGTTTAGGCATCAGTCTCCCACAATTTTGTAACGCTATACAATAATAGTTTAAGTATAAAAATTCTGTCAAATTGTGGTGAGAAATAAAAAACTTATATTATTAAATTTAAATCTTTATTTTCTTTCGAATTTGTTTGCTGAAGGCGGAAGCAGAAATAAACCCCGGGTGCTTTTAGAACTTCATGATTGATAGAGGAGGTCGAGTTAAGCGAACAAATAGTATTGTGTAAGCATGTTTATAAACTTTATTCAATGTATAAAACAAAACGGTTATGTCGCTTCAAACGATAAAAGTAATCAAGAAACTGTTTTAAGAGGCTATGGGAAAAGATAGATATTTGACAGTGCGCGCAGTCTTTTCGCTTGAAAGAAAGGGATAAAGTGCGCAATCCGCAACGCATTCGATTGCGACAGATATACTGTGCGTGTTACCAAAACTAAATGACGTAAGCGCCTGATATAAAATATCGACTTTTTGTAAAAACTAAGTAATAAAATAAAATTTTAGGTTGGGCAAACCCTAGCAACTACAAATACCATTCTGTATACTTAATTTCACTACTTAAAATACCTCCAATTCCACAAAAAGAGGAATAAATGAAAATTGAAGAGGCAACTTTGGATTTTTATTTTGTCGAGTCGATTTTCACTAATCATGTTTTGGTCTTGGTGATGCCCTCACTTTAATGGTCAATAAATACATACCTTAAAATCACGGCAAGATATTGGGTAAATATAAAGATATTTCTCTTTAGAAAACCCAAAAAAACTTACATATCGCCTTAAGCATTTATTATAATTTGTTACACGACTTTTTGAATTTGTAAAAACTTATCACAATTTGCGTGCCATTCGCATATTAAGCTTGCTAAAAGGACTTTAAATAATGTTTTACGAATATAAATAATAGTTGCATTTGCATTATGTTAGATAATGGTCTTATTTGTATTGTAAGTGCTTTACAACGCCACTCACGTGCCCGCGCAAAAAAAAAAAGTTCAGTAGATTGCCCTTGGGTACCGGTGGTAACCAGAGGTACTACTGTTACCTATCGAGCAATCCATTGAAATATCCCCGACGGGTTCACGAAACCTAACTCCAAGTTTTATTTCTCGGAATGAAAGCCCAAAACAACCTTGATTTCGAGCATCCGGTATCCGGGATCTTACTGGGGTTGGTTTGGGAGTCAATTATTGCGTATTTTTGCGAAAAACGAGGGCAATCTACTGAAAAAAAAAACTGGGGCACGTGAGTGAACAACAAAATCGCTCCGGTATAAGGACGCTGAAGAGATGAGAACATATTTTATGGAATTGAAAAGCTACTCTCCGGAACATACTCGTCTAAACTTTACTCTTAAACAATACAGGATTTGCCATTTGCCAAAAACAAAAAGACATGATCAGAATAAGCTGTATCTGCTGGTACACCCTGTGTTTTAGGTGCAAGCCAGACAGAACGGGCGCGGCGCGCATCGGGTGTGTCTGTGGCACGCTACGAGCGCACATAGTGTGCGCCCGTGGCGCGCTTCGGGTGCTACGTCTGAACCGGGGCGTCACTCACAGCAGACTGTGCTGTGCGGCGGCATGCACCACCGGCGCGCCGCCGCCGGCGTAACCGCCGGTGCGCCGGTGGTGCACCGACAGTGCGCCTTTGGCATGCCGTCTTGTCGCCTGTTCAAATCACTTGCATACAAAATGTAGGAGAACGACGCGGCGCAGGCCAGACAGAAGAGGTGAGCTGAAGGCGTGCCGTACGGCGCACCGCTGCTGTCTGGCCTACGCCTTAGAGAAATACATCTAACGAAAAATCTAGATAAACCTACTTAACTTTCAGTAGCCCCGAAAAAAATATGATACAGCAAATAAAAAGAGCACAACAGTTTTAAATAATAAATTTCATTGGCCCCTTCTTGACTCGACTTTTCACTAGTAATACTTTGTAATTTTCAAAAAAGTACGAAAATATAAAAGAAAGTATTGTTGACAAAATATGTAATGAACCGATCAATTGTATCATCACTAAACGACTCCCGTACAAAAGGGCAATAAAACTACCGACACCTCTATAGCAAAAATATAAAGGAAACAATTACCGTTTAAGACTGGCACGCGCATCGACCGAATTACTCATCTTTTGTTCTATTGTGTAGATAAGACGTCAAGCCAAATCGGCTCTAACAATATTTCGTCAACTATAACTGAATAATGATTTTGAATTTTTGAAACAGTCAAAACACTATGTACACTCAAGAGTACATCAAGCTTAGTGCGGCTGTATCACGTTGAACCTTAGAAAATAAGACCGGTACAAAGTCCAGGGGTGACGCTCAACCTACTCTTAACTGTTAATGTTTGACTTGAAACAATGAACTCATTTTAATAAATAGCATTATAATAAAAAATATAAGGTTATAATCCGAGTAAAACGCTACTGATTGAATTACGCCAACATGTGAAGGCTTCGGGGCACACTAACATATGGAAATTTTACTTAACATTTACCTAGGTAATAATTTATTAGTTCAACTGTATGATACGATGATAGGCTTCTGAAAGATATTTTTGAAGAAAAAATACATCTATGCAACATATACCTATTTATTTACAAACTATAAAAACAAGGTTAGAAAAAGGCTAAGGATACTAAAATAATATGTCCCATCCTCCGGCTCAAAATATGTTAGTAAAAAAATTTAAGTAAAGAAATTATTTTCTTCGAAGTTTCTTTTTATCATGAGTAGAATCTCAGGGCTTCGGGAGCAAAATCAATAAAAATTTACGCTGTATTTAGTATTATTAATTATTATATTAGACACTTGACGCGTGTTGATCAAATTTGGTTGGTTTAGTATAAGAATCTTACTTTTGAATAAGTAGAAAAGCACGGAATCAAGTAAGTTGCAACGAAACCAGTATTAGCTGAACCTGCCGGCTTAGCACGATGCAGTTGTCAGTTTATCTAGGCCCATAGATTAAAGACTTTAAGCATGGTCACGTTTTTTTGACATTCGAGCAGTGCGACACATTTTGAAAGACAAAGGCGGCCACATGTATTAACATAGAATTAAAATACTTTGTGTATTAGTGTATAAAGCTATCTCTGTCTAAAATATCAAAAACGTAATTTGTGGATTTGCTAAACATTTTCCTCCACTGACATTTCTCCGAGATATAGGTATTTTCTCTCGGGCACCGTGCTAAACCGGCTGCACTACGGTACAAACGCCGGAAACCCGCTCAAGAGCAAATTGTCACTAATAACGTGCGACCCTTTGTAGATAACTGGTAAGTAACTAACAAAACCGGTGTAAGCAGAATTAACGCTTCGTACGCTACAAACGCTGGCCCGTGTGGTGTCGGCAAAGAATAGAACCATCCCATACATACCCGTGGGTGTCGTAAATTAAATTAAATATCGTTTATATCAAAATTTTTACATACAGTAAATTGTCAAATTACAAGTAAATAATTATTTAATAATAATTAATAAACATTAACACTAGGTAAGAGGCGACTAAGGGTTACAAACTGGAGGATGGGCAGCAGCATCCTCCTATGTATTATAATATACCATCTTACTTATTGCGGTCATCTACAACCGCGGTCCATGGTGCCAGCCGTAACGCTAACAAGCGAGGTGACTATGGTATTTCTCCTCCACATTTTTTCGGCAAAAGCTAGAATTCCGGAGGGAGCTCCCTGTCCTGTACCTAGTGGACATTTCATGGGATGTTATGATGATGATATGATGACGCTAAAAACAAATTTGACGTGGCGTGGCCGACTGTACAACAGTGATTTTTTTTTCGATACATCCTTTTTTTTTCGAGACACCTCCTTGAATAACTTTAACGTAAGCCTGAGAGCACTCTATAATTTTCCGCTCACGAAATGTAGAATTAATTCATTAAATTCGCGTTTACCAATTCGCCTCGGTCGCTTCGCACTGGCTATTCGCGTGGAATTGCTGGCACCTCGTAGTACGGTCAACCGCTTGTCGGTAGAAACTTTTTCAACTCTATTACCACGCCATAAGGTCCAAAATTGTTTCTACTGATGTGCGGCCGTGTGTACGTCGCAAAAGAGAATTTATACCGTTGATTTACACCAATTAAGTATTACTTGACTTTGCATTACGATTCCGCCCACTAGTTTTCTCTTTATTCAGATTTTTTTTAATCAAGGACTTCAGTAGAATTTCATGAGGTAAGTATAGAGTATAGAAGTTGTTAGACAATAATCTCCTTCTTCAACTAGTGTTTTTCACTGTTTTTGTGACAAATCATTCCACTTTTGAAAATTTTATTCCCATAGTTACTGTATCCCCATGTGGTGCAAGCAAATAATAGTACCAACCCATCTCTACCCGTGGGTGTCGTAAGAGGCGACAAAGGGATTATAAAACAGGGGATGGGTAGCAGCGTCCTTCTATGTATCGTGCCATCTTACTCAGTGAGGTCACCAACAACCGCAGCCCATGGTGCCAGCCGCAGCGCTATAATAAGCGTGGTGACTATGGTACTTGCCCTCCAACTTATACCACGCATTTTTGCTGGCATTCTGGAGGAAGCTCCCTGTCATGCAGTGGACGTTTCATGGGATGTTATGGTGAGGTAATTTATATCATTATGTGAATTTAATACATACTTAAATGCATTTCGCTGCAAGATTGACTGAAAAATGCAGGTCAAAATTTATTTTACGATGTCAAAAAAGGATGTGTATGTCGCAGAGTTATAATAAAATCAGGAATATGATGTAATCGAGGCTCCTTTAATCAAAATCCTCCGACATTATAAATCCGCGTTTCTCTCAGATAAGTGGTGCTTATTGCACCTACTAACTACTACTAACTAGATATTTACTTCACTTACCTAATGATATTTCGTGATTGGTGGTGTTTTTGTTTAAAGGTGGTAGAACTTTTGTGCAAAGTCCGTCTGGGGAAATAGGTACAGTCAAACGCACGGCGGTAGAAAGTTTTTAACTCTGTTACCATGCCATGAGGTCCAAAAGTGTTTCTACTGACTTGCTGTTGAGTGTACCACCCCCTGCCTATTTCTGCCTTAAAATTGCAGTGTTTACACTGCTGTGTTTCGGTTTGAAGGGTAAAGGAGCCAGCGAAATTACCGGCCCACGAGACATACTATCTTAGTTCTCAGGGTGGGCAACGTGCTTTGCTGTGTTATTAGTGTCAAGTTAAGCCACCTAATAAGACAGCGGGCTCTATGGGTGGCGGTTTCATTCCTTTCCATCAGGTGGCCCACTTGCTCGTTCGCTCACTTGTCACATAAAAAGCAAAAAACCATGAACAGCTACTAAATTTAAACACCTAGTGTTTTTTGTATGGCAGCAAGAAATTGGTAACAATATCAGTATAAGCTGAACCAGCCAGCGCTACGCTACAAATGCAAAAACTAGAGGCCCGCTAAAGACATTTCCAATAACGTGCGCTGACTGTACCTACCATTGACCATCGAATATCAAATTAAGTTATTACCAGAATTACCACCATCCAACGGACTCGTTATATCGAGAGTCGCGTCGCAATCGAAACGATTAATTTTGTAATTACTTGTAATTTTATAATGAAAGTGTTCGCTATTCTATTTTCAACTTGTAAACAGCTATTACTGTGTAATTATTGTATTACGGCTGTCGCATAATAAGGCCGGCTTCTTGGAATTTGTCGCTAACAAGATCAAATTATTGTCACTGGCTGTTATCAAGAGTTATTAAGGGCCGACATTCACTGGGCGACCTTCTGTTTACTTGAATTTGTTTTCAACTTCGTCCTGTTTGTAAATTATCCCTGGATACGGCATTAAAATACGCATTGCATAGGTATGGCTTGATAACTTCCCTAAGAAACATAGGTCGAAATAAGAAAAGAATAATTTTACCTCCCATACAAAATGCGCTATCAGCTGATTCAGTTTCTATAGGAGTTAATTTTTAGGGTTCCGATACCAAAATGGTAAAAAAAGGAACCCTTATGGTGCCGCTCTGTCTGTCTGTCTGTCCGTCTGTCTGTCACACCTCTATATCTCAGCAACCACTTATGCTATCGACCTGAAATTTGGAATAGTTTTAGAATATATAGTTGCTCAACTTAATTGCACATGAAAAATTTTTGAAAAAAGTATGATTATTAATGTAAAGGGGGCCAAAATAGGGGGGGCCAAATTTCAAATTGTCGCTACTAGGTCAAATGGGGTATCATATGAAAGGGCTTTACTTGTACATTTTAAAATATATTTTTGTATTTTTTTAAGTTTCTTAGTTTTTAAGTTATGATGAAAAATGTCAAAAAAAATACCATTCCCCCCCTTATCTCCGAAGTTTGAGTAAGGAAAAATCTGAATTAATTACAGTTGACAGAAGTTCATGTAAACTTTACAGCAAAAATAAAACGATCTTTCTAAGTTGCACAGTTTTTCAGAAGTCTGCAAAATGCCTTTACAAACAAATTTAGTTTTGCGGTCCTGAAAATGGACTTTATTGCTTCCAAAAATACTATAGGTATATCGGAACCCTCGGCGCGCGAGTCCGACTCGCACTTGACCGGTTTTTATTTTCTTATTCGGCCTATGTTCCTTAGGGAAAGTTGTTCTGAGCCTGTACTCCGAAGTTTTATCGTAGCTCCGATATTATCGCATTGACAACAACAATTACGTTCGGAAAGTTACTTTGTATGGGAATTTCCTTGTCAAAGGCCGAACCATAGACTAATTATCGGCGCGATATTATCGTAGTTTCACTTCGGAGTACGGCAGCAGTTTTATGGAACGCAGTTGATTACAGGAAGCACCCTAAATTTTATATGAAATAACAATATTTGTCAATCAATTCCGAGACGAACTGGCTGATGTGTTGATTTATCGGCGTGAAACTAATTTCTATGAGCGCAGCCGCAGGGCAGAACGCTAGTGTAAAATATTTGTATAACTAAACCTGCACTTGCGACCACGCAAAATACAATCCGTGTGGCCCAAAACAATGATACATATTCACCCTAAAAGAAGGAGAAAGAAGTCTCTGGTGGGATGGTGTATAGGCCCCTGTATACCTGCCTCTGCTACAGAGCGTGTAATCAAGCGAGTTGGGTAATTGCCAGTTCGCACGTCGTTCGGACGCCACAGGCTATGACGGTTTAACCTGCGTTGTAGGAGACGTATTAATTTATTTACCTACTACAAATTAACTTCCTATATGCTTAGACCATTAATTTACCGAAAGAAGAAACTGTGCTTTGCTGTCTTACGGCTGAACGCAAAAGTAACCGATTTGAGCTCAGTTATAATTTTGGACTTCATGTCCATATATATTGCTTAACCGACCCCCACGAACTGCTGAAGCGTATAATCATTCACTCTAACTGCGATGTACCTAAGGAATTTTCTAGTACCGTTCTTGGCAAAAATGTAGAAAAAATAATTTGACTGACGACGTTAAGAGAAATGAAATGAAACATTTTGATGTGATATCTGTCACTACAGCTTCTGGTGAAATTAAAATAGGTACCTACTACTTCTTTCGACACTTGCAACATGAGAATGTTAATAATTTGTTAACAAATTTAATTTATAGGAACAAAAAAAAAGCTTTTTACGTTGCAAATGAGCCCCGAAAAAAGTAACAGTAAAAATACCTAAGCGTTTTCTTCACAAATTCACTGTTTCCTATCCTAGAATTCAAAAATTTACAAAATATTATTGAGTATTTGAAATATTGTAGAATCTTGCATTATCTTTGCAGTATTTATTTAATAATCACCTATTACTAAGAAGTATTACCTCGCAGAGTCTACAAGACCCTTTGGAACATTGCTTTTAAACCCCTTAACCAACATAGTAAGAAAATTGCTCTCGGGCTCCGTAATACACTGTCCATAAAACCTTATGGTGGCTTCCATTATCCTTCATAAGCCTTTATCTTTCATACTGATACTGGGCTTAAAATAAGAATACTTTTAGTTCAACTAAAAATGTGTATTCATTGCTGTCACACAACGAAACGACTTAGAGTCGTCTGTTGTTACGCAGCAACGTACACTGATTGTTTTGAAAGTAATACGTTACTCAATGCAGAAGATGTTCCAGAATTGAAGTGCAAGTCCTTAAAAAGGGTGGTGTAAGTTAGCGGCTCCCTGGTCAATGCTTTATGATCACTTAAGTTTAAGCAGCGGTTATAAAAAGTACTCATAATTGGAATCAATACGAGTATGCGGCTACTGTGGCTGAACATTCAATTTGTAGAGCCCCTGCAAAAAATTGGCTTTACAGAAAATATGCAAAGAACTACTTAAATTGGTATTAAAATTGAAGAAGTACTCTGAACTTTATTTATTTTTCAATTTTTTGTGCTTTTTGGCTCTATCTGCTTGGTTAATTAATAGCTGTCACTACAAACTGTGGGTTTCTGTGTCAATAGGTCATCAAAGTTTTACTTCGGCCAGATCTGTCAAAGTTAAGCCCGCGTCACACAGAGGCGGTAGCGGAAGCGTTCCGGGGCCGGTATTTTTTGTAAAGTATGAGTTCATATGCACCCTGTCACATTGAAAAGCGGTCGCGGCGCGGTATTTTGTTCCCGCCAAACCGCCCCGGACCGCTTTCGCAATCATACCGCATCTGTGTGACTTGAGCTTTAGCTTTATTGTAAGTAGTTAAGATAAGTAGCTTTAACAAAGTCTTAATTTTGAATTTTTGACACAAATTAATTCAGCCGATTGCCAGCTTCTTTTGAAAGTTGATAAGTACTTATCAACGGTGGTCAACCATCCAGAACATTCTTAAAAATCCACTTTATTAATCGTGAGGCCATTTCAGAGGTCATTTGGTGGCATAAATACTATAGACAATGTGAGATAATAAAGCTATAGTCAACTCTGAAACAATGTTACCAACCTTGTCAACCTCAGGTGTACATTAATGCAACCAAATCAAAACAGACGTCAGTTTCCACATCTCAATGTGCGCGGTATAATTTACGAGGACATGACAACCGCAGAGTGCGCATGAAATATGCGCCGGAGTCGCTATCTTGGTATAGTCAACGAGACTGATTTATGTCCTGTTAGGGTTATTTTGCTTTAGTAGAGTGGTGTTGACAAAAAGTCATTTGTTTAAAAGGATTGTTTATTGCAATATTTCATTGACAAGAATAAAGCAGGTATAAGAAGCGATGAGAAGATAATTATGGCATTGTACGCAAAAACAAAATCATAATTTAACTTCTCCATACATAACTTCATCATCACCCTCCATAAAAGAGCAAAAGCAAAATTAAGCGGTGCGAAAAACCTAGGCCAATAAAGTTGATTGGAGCCGCCGAGGCGAGGTCACCTCGCTCAGAAAACGTGCCCATCAACTTTACAGCATCTGGCTCGTAATTTAATTAAAAAATTCACAGAAAACGAGCGGCGGCGCGGGCGCAATCTTCCAAATTGCGCACCTCCACACCGGCAGCCTAATTCCCTTAAATATTATTTTTGCCTCCTTTATCGCATATTTTGAAATTAACCCTGCCTGCGTAATGACTGTAATATGCGCGGTTTTGATTAAATTCCCTCAAAACCAATACTTAACCGTTATCAAGAGAGACTTATCGATGGCGGTTTGCGTGGACAATTTGCAGCGGACATTATCAGCTGTATCGCGGGCGGCGGGGGGAGCGGGGACCGGCGCAGACGCAGGCTACCTACTACACGCGTTCCGGACCTCCTCTTTGCTGTCCTCCTAATGAACTTAACTCCTCTAACTCTATTTTTGATGTAAATTTTAATGGGGTTAAAGATAAATCATATCATAACCACTTATATTTAAAATTAAAAAGACTACGATATCATCACTAATATTGTAAATCGTTAATTTGAAAGGTTTTACCGTTTACTACCAGTAGCGGCTTTTTGTAGGTTAACTAGTTTCGCGGGAAAAACTAGATGCTCGTTTGATGCAGATTGCATTATGGGGACACCATCAACGAACGAGGGCTGCTATTTATTGTTAATCCACGTAATTTTATTAAAATTACTCGTTATAATCAATATCCAAGTCTAGGATCGAAAACACCTTCTTGATTGCTACTTGCTGCGTCTTTTTTGCTGGGCGCCATTATCTGAGCGGACGCCGCTGATTGCTGACATTACCTAAAGCTGCTGGGATACCCTCAGATAGTCATTATTTATTTATTTGTTTGTTTCAAACTTCTATGGCCCTCTGTTAGATTTAATTAAAACTTTGTCCTACAGGGTGTAAGGGACAGGTTTCCGAAAGGACACGATCAATCAACGGAACTGGGTTGGTATTCTGGACGTATACGCAGAAGGCTATAGGCGGACAGAACAGTTATTTGCAACAATTTATTAAATTAAACTTAAATAAATTACCGTTGTAATTGTACCACGACAGCGGCACGTGACAATTTACCCTCGGGAGATCCCATGGGTTCCAACCAGGGTAGGATTAAGGAGAGGGGAAAGTAAGGAAACAGTCACTTGCGAGAAGATCTTGGTTGATATTCTACACATTCGTACAAAGCGCTTTGAAATATCTTTTATAAAACGCACGGCTAAAGAGTGGAATTCTCTGCCTGCGTCTGTGTTCCCGGAGTTCTCGAATCTGTTCATGTCGCATCATTCAATACAAAAAAAGAATGTCGAAGATTCTGTTTTACAGCCACCTATTTTCTTAAGTCCTGTTTGTAATATTCGCATCTAAATTCGAAGTGATAGATATTCGCTTTTGGCATTTTCTTTGGCAGCGAGGGTCTAAGGACATTCATCAATTTGTTCTTCGTCTGTACCGCACACAAAAAAAAAAAAGAAGCTGAACCGGTCCTTGCTTTACATTTTAATAGGATTCACAGCGGCTCATGTATTTGTACTAATTGGGAAAAGGACACGTAATACAAAATAAAATGATTGCTCTTAATAAGAAAATTGCCCAAAACCGAAAATGTTACCCTTTGAACAAAATTAGCAACCAAAATAAAGCGTAAATACCCCGGCGTGACTCCAAATCCGCCCCTGGCGTTGGTAATGGGGGTAGCATTAAGTAAACCGTCATTACTTGCCCCCATTCGCGGCGGAATCATTTGAATGTCAGTTAAATTGCTTCAACAGTCCCAGTGCAGTAATAAGGTGTCCACGCAAGCTGTAATTTGCTCTTGCATTCAATCACTCGGGCGCACTGGGCAAGACGTTTTATAGAATAGGTTTAGGTACGAGTAGATCTGTCGTTTTTCATATCCAGCTATTGTTTCTAAGTGGCTACTTACCTATTAAGAGCAATATCCTTTAAAATTGGCAGAACATTCCTAGTATCCCTACCATTCCATGCCATTGCGTTACCGTCTTCTGGCTGGCTGGCTGGTTGAAAATGGAATTGACTTTTTATCAACCAATCAATTTAGGATATACTATGCAGTTATTATTTCAATCAATGAATGTGCCTCTTGTGACTCTCGTTGCAAATATTAAGCATGGGATGTTCTTGATTGTGCTTAAACAACAACAACAAATGTCGTTTGCGGATGCAGTGCAAGCTTACATAGGAAGTTTTGATATAGTCGTAAAAAAATCAACGGTCTGGGTACCTTCGTTCTTATTCGTGTCACGTCTCTTTCCAATATTTATAGTCTTTGATAAGTTGGAACGACTTTCATCTCGGTCCCTTGTGTTGTGATAACTTTTAATAGTGGAAGCAATCATGGGCCTATTAATAAAGGCGCGGTGTAGAGGCGTCTTCTCGCTTTAATCAACATTTTCAATGAGATTATTAAATGCGCTTACGCATTCAAAATGGCGGACGCCAGTTTTTGTGTGACCACTTGTTGGAAAGGTGTTTTCAGAAATAGAAAAATGAGAAATCTTTTCGTTTAATTATTTTGTCATTTATGATTGCGTTAAACATCTCAGCTCTTTTGTCATAGTGATGAGAGAAAACATTCTTTTAACTTGGCCTATATTCAAAACGTTTATATTCTGGAGTCTGGTCTTGGAACGTTCGTTGAGTCCTTCCAAAATTTCCTTTCACGCTCGCTGTATCATAAATTGCAAATATTTTGGATGATTGATACCTACAAATAATGTTAATAAACGCACTGGCACAGAATAACCTGTAAGTGCAAAGACAGAAAAACTGGATTATATTATAAATCTGTAATAATAAACTTTTTATTCATTTCAGACTTACCCATTAACTATCTATCCTTCAAATATGTTTTAGAAAGCCTTTTCAAAGTACGATGTTTTGTTTAGTTTAGCGGTTTTCTTCACCACTCCAGCAGAACACGGTATGGCGCGGTCTTTTCGTTTTATCTTAAGAATACTTCCTTTCATCGCTCTCGGCAAACATTGAGCTTTCTTTCTACATGAATACATAACATCACGCCTCTTTCCTGTTGGAGGAGGCAGAGACCACAGTCCTCCACCTGCTACGATCTTGACATACTTCCCTTGCTTCCTGTACTTTCATCAATCCTTTCATACATGCTCGTTGGTTTAAGTTTAGGGTTTAGCTTTCTTTCTATTAACGTTTTACCCGTTAAATATGTTTTTTCGTAGATTGGGAACAAAACCTGGAAGGAGGCAACACCACAACGATTATACGTGATCAGCTTTATGACGTGACCGTGTCCAACACGTCGCAGCAGCGTTTATGGGCGATTGATGCGAGATCGATGCTAATTCCTGTTTCATTTAATTTTGCACACCTTTTATAATTACTGGTATATTCTACGGTTATAGGAGATTTTGTGAATAACTTTAAATTGGTGTAAAAGTGACCCTGTGAAATTACTGAAGTTCTCGTTGTTGCAGGCGCCGCTTGTTGCAGATTTTAAAAAAACCGGTCAAGTGCGAGTCGGACTCGCGCGCCGAGGGTTCCGATATACCTACAGTATTTTTGGAAGCAATAAAGTCCATTTTCAGAACCGCAAAACTAAATTTGTTTGTAAAGGTTTTTCGCAGATTTCTGAAAAACTGTGCAACTTAGAAAGATCGTTTTATTTTTTCTGTTAAGTTTATATGAACCTCTGTCAACTGTAATTAATTCAGATTTTTCCTTACTCAAACTTCGGAGATAAGGGGGCGGGAACATGGTATTTTTTTTGACATTTTTCATCATAACTTGAAAACTAAGAAACTTAAAAAAATACAAAAATACATTTTAAAATGTACAAGTAAAGCCCTTTGACGTGATACGCCATTCGACCTAGTAGCGACAATTTTAAATTTGGCCCCCCCTATTTTGGCCCCCTTTAAATTAATAATCATACTTTTTTCAAAAAAATTTCATATGCAACTAAGTTGGGCAACTATATTCTAAAACTATTCCAAATTTCAGGTCGATAGCATAAGTGGTTGCTGAGATATAGAGGTGTGACAGACAGACGGACAGACAGACAGAGCGGCACCATAAGGGTTCCTTTTTTACCATTTTGGTATCGGAACCCTAAAAAGAAATCTTTAATTGGTGACAAAGTGAGTATGCACATTATCTGAAGCTCTCATCGATGTCTGTTGTACGAGTAATACAATTGCTGTTTTTTAGTTGTATCAGTTTTTAAAAAAACCGGACAAGTGCGAGTCGGACTCGCGCGCCGAGGGTTCCGATATACCTATAGTATTTTTGGAAGCAATAAAGTCCATTTTCAGGACCGCAAAACTAAATTTGTTTGTAAAGGTTTTTTGCAGATTTCTGAAAAACTGTGCAGCTTAGAAAGATCATTTTATTTTTGCTGTAAAATTTACATAAACCTCTGTCAACTGTAATTACTCAAACTTCGGAGATAAGGGGGGGGGGGGGGATGGTATTTTTTTTGGACACTTTTCATCATAACTTGAAAACTAAGAAACGTAAAAAATACAAAAATATATTTTAAAGTGTACAAGTAAAGCCCTTTCATATGATACCCCACTCAACCTAATAGTGACAATTTGAAATTTGGCCCCACCTATTTTGGCCCCCTTTACATTAATAATCATAGTTTTGTCAAATTTTTTTCATGTGCAATTAAGTTGGGCAACTATATTCTAAAACTATTCCAAATTTCAGGTCGATAGCATAAGTGGTTGCTGAGATATAGAGGTATGACAGACAGACGGACAGACAGAGCGGCACCATAAGGGTTCCTTTTTTTACCATTTTGGTATCGGAACCCTAAAAATGACCTTAAATTGGAGTGTAAGTGACCTAGTGAAATGATTGAAGCTCACGTTGATGTCTTTTGTACGGGCGTGATGATGTTTACAGCAGATGGAACAATGTTCGGTATTAAACTAAATGAATTTTAATCATCATCATCATAAAATCCCATGGCAAGACCACTGCAGGACAAGGAGCTCCCTCCAGACCATTCTGGAGGGGAATGGGGAAGTACGGAGTCACCACGTTTGTTGGCGTTGCGACTGGCACCATGGTGCCGCAGAATGTAAGATGGTAGAGTACACAGAAGGATGCTCTTGCCCATCCTCTGGATATAATCCCTTAGTCGCCTCTTACAACAGCCTCGAGTATAGATGGGTTGGTACTATTCTTTGCCGGCGCCACACGGGTGGAATGAAAGATTGGAGGATGGTGAACGGAAAATTTTAATAAATAAATAAAAGTAATGTAAAAGTGTTCAAAGCACAAATTGACCTTTTTAGTTAAGCTAGTATTTTTTTTACAATAGTATCAAATTTTTAAAATCCTGAAATTAGTCTGAAAGTGAGCTTACTCTCGTTGATGTCTTTTGTATGGGCTAGTTGATATTTAGGCTTGTATTGATGAATTCCTCTCAAATGTGAGATTGCTCTCAAGAGGTAGGTATGCTTACCGAAGGAAGAAAAACAGGTTGTTGAGAAGAATCTTACACTTGAGAGTAATTTACCAATACGATCCTTAGACATTTTATAAAATGTACAACGTGCAACGGAAAGGTGTGATAATTCTAAAGGGTGTGTGTGAATCTGCCCATGAAACTATACAACTTTTCCCAAGGAAAATATGACGAAATACGAAAACCAATTTTTGACCTTCCATCGAAACTGCATCAGCTGATAGCGCATTTTGTATGGAAGGTCAAATTTGGTTTTTCTTATTTCCCGTGGGAAAAGATGTTCAGTTGATTGGCAGATTCACACCCTTCAGTATTGTCATACCTTCGGCAACATGTTGTATGTAAATTCAAAAACTGCTCTAACAAGTTCGATGAAATTTACCATACGTGGGTTTTCGGGTTTTGGAAACAAAACTTACACTTCTTTAATTACACTTACACTTCTTTAATTTAAAAAATCATATCGATAAACCTACTCATTTCACAGAAAACAGCTCAACCCTAATACTCGTAGATATCATTTGCACTGATGAAGCACTTGCAATATTAAATTAAAAAAATATGCACTATCCATCGCTCGGTCGTCACGCTATTGTTTCTATTGATCTAAAATGTGCGAAACCTAAGCCCCCTCTACAACGCATTACTTTTAGACCAATGAAGGACCTTAATCTGATGGAATTTAATAATGACCTGGAGTCAATAGTCTGGGATAATTTATTGAAATTAGACTCTGTAGATGAAATGGTATCTTTATTTAGTAACCTTGTTACTAATTTATTTGATAAACATGCCCCTGAGAAGACGATCGTTTTCAGAGAACCGTTACCACCTTGGCTGACTAGTAATGTACGCTATATGATGCATCTTCGGGATGCTGCTCACAACAGTTGGAAGAAGAGTACTTATGCAAACGCGCAAGATGGTGATAATATCGTTGCTAAAAAAAGTACAAAGACTTAAAATATCTGGTGAATGTCAGTATCTTTAATGAGACAAAGTGTTTCTTTAATCAACACATAAATAAACATATTAATAACCCGAAATATCTTTGGCCGAATCTCAGGAAAACTATAGTTTCAAACATGAAAAATAAATATAACTTACCACCACATTTTAATGACCCTGACCTAATAAATAAAGCATTTTTAGATGTACCTGGGGCTGACGTTGCAACCATCTCAGATTTGACATATTTTGAGTTCAATAAATACTGTCCGTCTGTGTTTTCTTTGGAACCAGTTCACGATAATGTAATAGCTAAAATAATTATGTCTCTTAAATCTAACGCATGCGGGTCGGATGGACTGAGCCGAGATATGATTCTTCTCATGTTGCCCAATACACTTATTTATTTATTTATTTTATTAATTAGGAACGCCAACAGTAATGGTGTTAAACTTACTTAAAGCATACATAGGGAAACGGTCTGACACCAAGACCTATTATAGGCGAGCACAGCACTCTTAATTTAATTAAATAGTAAGGTTAGTAACTTTAAACTAATAGATAGAAAATTTTAACAGTGATCAAAATTAAACACCAATTTAAATAAAATGGCGGTCAAGACAACACAGAAGTAATTTTTTCTTTAAATTTGCACAAACTGTCATTAAATATATCGATGTTAGCATTAAGCTTAGTAAGTTCGTTATATGCCATTGAAATCCGAGATAGGGGGGAGTTTAAGCCTAAATTTGTTCTACAATGCGGACGTGAAAATAACCGGACTATCGGAGCACGAGGATAACGAAAAGGAATTGCAAGACCGACAGAGCCTAGGATGGACGGAGAGTCAATGAAGTTGTTTATAAGCTTATATAAGAACATAATATCGCGAATTTTCCTTCTAGTCCTCAAGGTTTTCATACTAAAAAAGGATAAGCGTGTCTCGTAAGGGCAACGATGGGAAATATTGCTCGATGTAAAGGCTAGCGTTCTAGTAAAACACCTCTGTATTCGTTCAATGCGCTGAGATTGTGCTGCATAGAAGGGACACCAAGCGGTAGAGCAGTATTCAAGGCGACTACGCACCAGTGCATTATACAATGTCATTTTGGGTCTCATGGAACGAAAATTACGAGTATTGCGCCTGAGGAAACCGAGCATTTGTGACGCCTTTTTAACAACGTTATCAACATGCGAACGAAATGATAGTTTCCCATCGATTACAACACCAAGGTCACGCATTTCCTTAACCTCCTGAATGGGGTAACCATTTAGATGGTAAGTTGAGTCAAAAGGTTGCTTCTTACGTGTATACTTTATGTGGTTGCATTTGCTGGTGTTCAAAACCATCTCATTCTCGACACACCACTGCGAAATCCTATCTATATCACTTTGCAGTAAGTCCATATCTTGACGTGAATTCACGACGCGGTAGACTTTGAGGTCGTCAGCGAACAATGAGAAACTACTGTGGTGTATACATTTTGTAATGTCATTGAAGAAGATGGAGAACAGTATTGGGCCCAAATGCGAACCCTGAGGTACCCCTGATTCAGAATTATATACGGTAGAAGAGAAATTATTTACCGACACCATGAGAGGTCTCCCTGTTAGATATGTGCGGAACCAATTGAGTAGGGAACCATCGATTCCCACTTGCCAAAGCCTAGTTAGCAACACTTAACATTATTACGGCCAAACAGATCTATTGTTGAGCACAGTTTCCCATCTATCTGGAAAAATGCACTGGTCCGTCCATTACCGAAGTCAGGTCAAGCTTCTAATGTAAAAGACTTAAGACCAATAAGTATTTTACCCTTCCTATCTAAAATATTGGAACGAGTAGTTAGCTATCAAGGCACTAAATATTGTGAATGTAACAAAATCTATCCTGACCTACAATCAGGTTTCCGCAAGGGACGAAGCACAGGCACAGCCATGTCGGATGTTGAAGACAACTTGTTGACAGCTCAAGATGAAGGAAACGGCTCTGTGATTGTTTTCCTTGATTACTCTCGCGCTTTTGACTCTTTAAATACCTCTCTTCTGTTATCAAATTTGTCTTACAATGGGTTTGATCACTCAACACTTAAATAGTTTGATAGCTACCTAAGTCACCGTTCACAACAAGTTGTTATCTCTAAACCAGATGGAACTCATGCTGTTTCAACTCCTGAGCCAATTTTTCGCGGTGTACCACAGGGCTCTATATTGGGCCCAATATTGTTATATATATTCTTTATTGCAAAGTCTTGATTATGAAGAAACGGAGCGTTTACTATCTATTGTGTCATAAGTTACCTACTTTTCCCGTTTATGCAAGTACTCAAAAACATTTTTCATACACCACACACACACACATACATACACACACACATACCTACACGCGCGTTGCCTTTTTATTTATTTTTACTGTTAATCTTAAGTTTTCAAAATTTTGTTTAAATTTATTTTATTTTCCTTTTTATTTTTAATACGTCGCTGAAATTTTAGTTAATAAATTTAATGTTCAGTTATCAACTTAATACTAGATCGCACAATTATTATGTTTTTGTAGTTTGGTTCATTTTCCGAGTGAGGGAGCCAGGAGTCTCTTAGCACAGGGTTTTCCTAGTTTGAGCTCCTGTCTCCCACATAATACAAGTTCTTTACAGTAGTGTAAGTTTAATGTCTAAGTTGATCTTAATATATTTGTAGAAACTTTTTGTGGGAGAAAATAAACAAATTTATTATATTATATTATTATATTATTGCACATTTAACATACAGAAAGTAAACAAACAAAAGGACATTTACAAAGGCGGGCTTATCTCTACAAGAGATTTCTTCCAGCCAACCCATGGTTGTGAGAGAGAATATTCATAGCGGGATACAATCGTGCATGTAAATGGAAAAAAAAACAAAAATAAATAAATAATACCTACAATTTCATAGTAAATAATTAATACCTGTATATAAAAATATATACTATATAAACACTATATACATAATATATATAATAAATATAAATACATATAAATAGATATATAAAAATATGTACATAAATATTTAAATAAATACAACGACGAAATTCACAATGATGACTACGACTACGATGACGAAATAGCGGTTTGAAGAAGAAAATGCTCTTTCACTTTCTGTTTAAAAGAGGCAATAGAGGTACTCTCTTGTATGGCTTTGGGAAGGCGATTCCATAGTTGAACAGCACGAACAGAGAAGGAATGAAAAAAGAAATTAGTGTTGCTCCTAGGCACCTCAAGCATCGTGGTGATACAAGGGCGCCTAGGTCGAGTGGGAGGAGGAAGAAGTTGGAATCGGGCACGAAGGTAAGGAGGGGAGTGCGGGTCATTGAGGATGTTAAAGAGAACAGATAGGATGTGCATATCTCGGCGAAGGCGGATAGGGAGCCA
Organism: Athrips mouffetella; assembly: GCA_947532105.1. Lineage (NCBI taxonomy): Eukaryota > Metazoa > Arthropoda > Insecta > Lepidoptera > Gelechiidae > Athrips > Athrips mouffetella. Next base: position 8,697,686 of record OX383959.1, read on the forward strand.
CTTAAGTTGAGCACGAAAGTTAGAAACACGGTCATATTTCCGCAACCCGAAAATAAAGCGTATGGCAAGGTTTTGAAGACGCTCCAGTTTATTAAGTAGCTCCTCAGTTTATTATATATACAGCCGATCTTGCTCGTCAAATTCAACAATGTAAGTTCCATATGTACGCAGATGATGTACAATTGTATCTTCCGGTTCATCCTAATAATTGTCAGGCTTCAGTTAGCAAAATAAACTCAGACTTGGACTGCATCGCCGATTGGTCGACAAAGAACTCTCTATTGTTAAACCCGACTAAATCTAAATTCCTAATAACGGGTTCAAAAACGCAAGTACGCAAGTTGGAGGCCTGTAATCTCGGCATTGAGATCTCAGGTGTGCCGGTCGAGCGGGTTCAGTCAGCTCGAAATCTGGGGTTACTCATGTATAGTAATTTGAAATTTGAGAGTCACTGTTCAGAGCTGGTTCGTAACTGCTTTTACCGCCTTAAGATTATATACAAAATCAGACCTTTCATAGACACAGAGCTACGGATCAGGTTATGTGAATCTCTCATACTCTCCAAATTTAACCACTGTATCACTGTGTATGGAAATTGTTTTTATAAAAAAACTTTGTCACTCATTCAAAGAGTTCGAAATGCATGCGCCCGTTTCTGCTTTTATACCTCCTCGATCTCATGTGACACCTTTCATAAACTCCTCGAATATCCTCAAACTAGAGGGCCGTATCAAATTGTATTTTGCGAACCTTTTATTTGATGTCTTGAAAACTGGTAGGCCTCAATATCTATTCCACAAAATTTCTTGGAGGAGTGCAAATCCTCAATATAGACACAGACTTGTCGCACCAGTGCTGACAGTTCCTCATCACAGTTCGGCAGCCTTCTGCGGAAGCTTTAAATACCAAGCTTCCAAAATTTGGAACGACCTTCCTCCATCTTTGCTATGCATCAACGTAAAATATTGTTTTAAAAATGAAGCACGCAAACACTTTTTATCACTGCAGAAGGCTGTGCAGTAACTTTGTAGGATATAACAGTTATATATTTTTCCGCACAAATCAACTTTATTCTTGAAAAATTCAGGCAGGTAGGTAGGTGGGCAGGTAGATGAGATTGAAATAATTTACTTACTTACTTACTTACTTACTTACTACGCTGGCTCATCGACCCCAAGAGGATCTTGGCCTCCGACACGAGAGTTCTCCATTCTTTCCTGTTCTGTGCCGCTTCTTGCCAATAGGCTCTTAAATAGAGAAAAAAAAATAGAGAGATCGTAGACCTAGTGCCCGAACCCAACATCATGGGCGAGACCACGGCTGCAAGGCTTCTCTGGCTCGGCCACGTGGAGAGAATGGGAGAGGATCGGGCCGCCAGAAGAGCTTACGTGGGACGACCGACTGGAAAATGGCCAGTCGGTCGTCCTAGGTACAGATGGGGTGACGAAGTGCGGAAAGACCTGGAAATAATTTATACACATTTATTTATTTTCAAGTTTAAGTTTATGTTATAGTTTTCCCGACACAACTAATAACACTGCACTTTCAATCAATGAATGTATGTAAGTATATAAGTATTTTATGTAAGTTCTTTTTATGTTTATTAATGTAGATTATTGTTATATTTATTTTATTATTTCCTTTATATTTATTTATTACTTTAACATTTTCTCAATTAGATTGCGCACTCGCACTTTTACAGGCACTGACAGAATATCAGCGCTGTGGCGTGCTTTGCCGCTGCAGCATTATGCTGAGTTAGGCCTATTTGGGGGTGCGGCACACTCTACTAGATTTAGATTTAATGTGCATTTTATATTGTTAAATATTTTGTTGTGGATTTGTGCTGTATCCTAAATAAACAATTTATCTATCTATCTAAAAAAAACCGGCCAAGTGCAAGTCGGACTCACGTCTTAAGGGTTCCGTACCTATCTACCATATGATATACTAAAAGCTTTTGCTCCTTGACTTTAAAAACTCAGTGACCATCCAACTTGACCCCTCTTTTATAGAAAAGTGCTTGAAACGGGAACTCACCTTAATTGGTTACTATTACTTGTGAGAAAAATTTAAATATTTAATGACTTTCCCCTTTAATTGTACTGTGAGACCTAGCTTCTTGCCAAATTTCATAATTTTAGGTCAACGGGAAGTAGGTACCCTGTAGGTTTTGCTTTAGTGCATACATGTATGAATATGAGGACATAAAAAGCTATACCTTTTGATTGCGTCGTTGTAAAAAATTGAAATTTTCAGATCTTGTGTGGTTTATAGACCTTAATATTCGTTATCAATTTTAACCTGATTACTGATACCCGTTCATGAGAAAAAGGGTCTTGACAGACAGACAGACAGACGGACAACAAAGTGATCCTATAAGGGTTCCGTTTTTTTTGTTGAGGTACGGAACCCTAAAAAAAGTTGTAGTTTGGTTTTATGTCTGGAAAAATTAGTTTTCATAGCTTTTTTGAAGATTTCTTGATTATAGAAACCTTACAGCGTGGCGTGAAAGTGAGCTTGTGAAATGTTCGAACCTCTCGTTGAAGTCTTTTGTATAGGATTGTTGATTACAGAGATTTTAAATAACATTTTGGCGTCAAAGTGAGCCTATTTTTTTTTTAGTGGGTGACTTTGGGGCATGTTGTTTTTTACAGTTGTAGAGAATTGGCGTGAAAGTCAACTTTTGAAACGTGTGAAGCTCTTTATAGTCTTTTGTATAATGTATTTTTTGTTGTTGTATGGCCATGTTAGCTTGGTGAGGGCATGTGAGTCGTCAAGTCTCCTCTTGTTATCCTTAGTGGCTGTAACAACTTCACCGGGTGGTTGGGGAGCGGTAGACTCGACCCAGAAAAATAATAGGCAACAAGCCAAGCCGTGGTTGGGTTGTTGCAGGGGATCAGAGCGCCCGGAATATGCCGATAGATCACAAAGTATGTGGCTGAACTAAATTGGGGCGACCACGACCCCGCCTCATGTATAATGGGCTTGACAAGCTACTTATAGTTTTAACCACCAACCACAACCAAAAACCACCAACCATTATAAAAAACCCAACCCGACCAAAATAATTATTTTTCCCTTTTTAGTACCCTTGTGCAACGGGAAAACTAAACATCATGTCTTCTTGAGTCTTGATATAGGTCTCTTGCTTATTGAAAAAAACCAGTAATTTCAAAAATTATGCATACATAACGAAGAATAAACCATTTATATGAGGTCAGTCTTCAACCTTATACCCCGCACGATGTGATGATGAGCAATATATACTGTCAGTTGCAGGAAGCTAAAAGTTTCCTAGAACATATTTCTGGCAACGCTGACCTTTTTTTAACAAAACATATAATTCGCAATAGATTTAAAGGAGGTTTAACTTAAAAGGAGCTTTTGTAACATAAAGGTTTAATAGAGTTTGATGATATACTTAAATTATACACTAATACGGCGTCTGCGCTGGTGGCGCTGTGTCATGCGCGCGCAATCTGCCCCCGCTGCGCGTGCGCGGACTTGACGACTCACTTGCCCAGAATTGCCCTCACTACGCTAACATCGCCATAGAACAACAAATTTTTTTGTACGAAATCTGCAGGGTTTTCTTAATGATTCAATTAAAAGTTACCCTCAAGAAACCAAGTTATATCTATGTTATTTTCTTCATAAAACGCCTGCATTCTGCAAACATCTTAAGTTTATTAGACATTCAGAACTCTCCGAAAACAACTTACGGTGGGGATGAAAATACGAGTATGAAATAGGATGTGTTCCAAAAAGCTCAAACGTTCAAAAATCTAACTTAGGAATGCTATCATTAAAGTAATTTTATTATAGGAATTTGGACTAATGAAATATATATAAATTTAAATTAGACTCGAGCCTTTTATTTAAGAGAAAAGATTACCAACATTTACTAGTTTGTATGTGTCTGAATTTTCATCTGCTATGCAATTTATTCAGTCTCTTCTACATTTGATAGTCTACCTCTTACTACTTAGGTACATATCTATCTCTTATATTGTCATAATTCAATAGTTTGAAAGTGATCTCAAAAGGCATGAAGATGAATATTTGACTCCATTACCACTGAATATCTAGATTGGGCTCCGCATGACATCTTTGTGCCACCAAATCGAGTAAAAAACTGCGCAAGTCATCATATCGAATCATGTTTCATATTTTGATGAAGACATTTGAATGAAATAGAGAGTAGGTATGCCTTTATAATGTAACGATCAACAACAGAATTGGCTTCTCGAATCCGGTAGCTAAATACAAATTATTTTTGGACTCCTGACAATATCCCCAAAAGGTCGAAAACCGTGAAAAGCTTTTGGTGATCTCATAAAACTTCTTCTGTAGCTGGCGCAAGGTTTGTACCTATTATAAAATCCCACGAAATTCCATCTGCAGGACAGGGAGCTCCCTCTAGAACCCCAGCAAAAACGTGTGGTACTTTGAAGGGGAATCACCATAGTCACCAAGCTTGTAAGCGTTGCGGCTGGCACCATGGACCGCTGTTGTTGGTGACCGCAGTATGTAAGATGGTACGATACAGAAAAGATGCTGCTGTCTATCCTCCGGTTCGTAAAACCTTAGTCGCCTCTTAAAACACCCACGGGTAGAAATGGGCTGGCATCACACGGGCTAAAGTTTGTAAAAGCAACAAATGATATCGTGTAGACCCATGCTTCTATGGGAATGTTCTTTAGATTTGTATTCTGAGTATAACATAATAAAATTGGGGGGTCCAAGTTTAAATGTTTTACAGCCCCGTGTGGTTAGACCAACTATCTAAGAATTACTCGTATATATCGAAGCTATGTTGTACATATTGGCATTGATTCTAAAATATTACCTCATTATTTTTATTTAACAGCTTTTCTGAAGAACAAACACGCGCGATTATATAGCACTGTAATTAAAATAATTATTTTAATACAATCGCCACTCAATTTGCGTAATTAATAATTCTAGGTAGGTAAGGGTAATATTTTAGTGCCATAAATCTTTTATTTGCCTATTTGGGAAATACCACTAATTGGATTATATTTATGTTAACTCTTAAACTTAATTAAATTTAAAGTTTTATAGTTGGTAGTAAAATTGCTATTATTGGTAATAACTTGAGTAACTTTGCCCACGGCAGCATGGCTTGTTCCTTTATTTGAGTCACGATTGTTACTACCTGCATAATTATATTCTGGATATAATTTTTTATTAGACGTTTGTAATTCACCCATATTTTTTTTTTTCATGACACACTTTTCATTCAAAATAATGTAATTATTACCCGACTGCCCCAAAACAGGAGGGTTATGTTTTCCTAATCGTACTCTATTCAGCGAGATGAGTTAGCACTAAACTATCTTCGTTTTATTGTATCTTGCATATTCACAATTCACATACATATTTACATTAGGACAAAATGTGTGGGAAAGAATGGGCCAGTGTCACGTTTCTCGAAGCTTCACAAGTTGAAAATACAAGTGTCTCTGTGATACCACTAAATGTAGCACGTGACTTGTAAACTTGAAGTTTCCAGAGCTTCGAGAAATAACCCCCAGATGGAAGTAATTCTATGTAAAAATCAGTATCCTCGTCATATCCCTTAACTTAATTCGTAGAAATAGGACTAGCAGACTTAAGAGGCATTTCGTGATCAGTGCAATAAAAAAAACTTCTTACCTAAATAAAAACCAATTAAAACTACAGTTGACTCACCAAAGGAACTTTCATATTTTGCAAGATTACTTAAGTAAAAGCTTTTAATTTAGCTTCGTTGATTCAATCAAAATCAAAGTCAGATTTGTTGAAAGGCCCATTATGCAGGGACACGCCATAGGCTGTAATTGCAGAAAACAACAGGCAGACCGCAAGACAATGCGATAACCCCTCCTTATGATCGGAACCAGTTTCACTTGGTCTCTGAAACTCTACCAGTTCCACGGACAAAATATGGGAGGTCAATTAATAATCATAGTGACAGGTAGATCTTGTAGATTTGTATGGATAGGCAGGCACAAATAGATGGCGTAGGATACAGAAAACTCACAGGGAACACAGAATAAGGCCTAGATCAGTGCGACGCCCGTGATGTCCGTGATAGACAGTAACATGTATGTATGAAACATATAAAGTCCGTTCAGTGCGTTGCGGAGCGGATCCGGAGTGGATAGCTTCGCATTCGACTAAACGGATTATACAGGGTGTTAGGGACAGCCTTCGGAATACTGAAGAGGCATGATCAGTCAACGATACTGAAAAACTTTCAGTGAACAAAACTTTCAGGAAACGAAAAAAATCGCTTCTCCATACAAACTACCCGATCAAGTTTACAATTTTGTATGGAGACGCGGATTTTCTTTTTCCTTTCCTGAAAGTTTTTTACACTGAAAGTTGTTCAGTTTCGTTGACTGATCATGCCCCTTAAGTATTCGGAAGGCTGTATACCTAACACCCTGTATAGGCTTCATACATTTTACGATCGGTCGTGGACATCCGCACTGATCCAGGCCTAAAGTCGAGTGATTCGTTAAATTTACACGTGTAGTCCGTTTATTATTGACATATAAACTTTTTAACAATCAAGATATAAAAGATTTTCTCAGATAGGTATTTATTGTTAAACTACAACACTGATAAGATAATATAATACTGACAAATTTAAACATAGTTTAACACCACCTGTGCAAACTAAAAAGCACAAATCAGATAGAAATATAATTCACAATTTGTGAAAAAGCTATCGAAGTATATTAAGTACGAGTATGTACTAAATATACACTTAAGTACAATATTTAAAAAACCGGTCAAGTGCGAGTCGGACTCGCGCGCCGAGGGTTCCGATATACCTATAGTATTTTTGGAAGCAATAAAGTCCATTTTCAGGACCGCAAAACAAAATTTGTTTGTAAAGGTTTTTTGCAGATTTCTGAAAAACTGTGCAACTTAGAAAGATCGTTTTATTTTTGCTGTAAAGTTTATATAAACTTCTGTCAACTGTAATTAATTCAGATTTTTCCTTACTCAAACTTCGGAGATAAGGGGGGGGGAATGGTATTTTTCTTGACATTTTTCATCATAACTTTAAAACTAAGAAATTTAAAAAAATACAAAAATATATTTTAAAATGTACAAGTAAAGCCCTTTCATATGATACCCCACTCGACCTAGTAGCGACAATTTGAAATTTGGCCCCCCCTATTTTGGCCCCCTTTATATTAATAATCATACTTTTTTCAAAAATTTTTCTTGTGCAATTAAGTTGGGCAACTATATTCTAAAACTATTCCAAATTTCAGGTCGATAGCATAAGTGGTTGCTGAGATATAGAGGTGTGACAGACAGACGGACAGACAGACAGACAGACAGAGCGGCACCATAAGGGTTCCTTTTTTTTACCATTTTGGTATCGGAACCCTAAAAAGGCGATATGGTGGATGTAATTTAGCTAAAGACTGTGCCATAATAACTTAGCTAACTGAGGATCTTTGAATATAATAAGTTATTCTTTTGCAGTATTACTCAGTAATACTCAGGATAGTTCTATTCTGTGATGAACTGCGCTTTGTAGAGGTTGAAATTTGCAAATCTTGTGCATTGTCATTTCCTTGTAAAACATGCTATAACCAACAAAGGCCAACGAGAATTGGCCGGGCTAATAGCTACGAACCGAGTTGGGAGGTCCGCCGGTCACTCGACTAATTGAATGTGTCAATCATTTTAACAACGCAAATGAATAGGGCATAGAGGAAAACAACCAGTTTAACGTGACCTCTTGCGACTTAGCGCTTAAGGGTTAATGAAACAGACTGTGTTAAGTTGCGTACTGAAGGTGTAGTTTTTAGAATTGTCTGCTGTAATTTCTATGTTTTAATAGTGTAAACTATACCTGACATAAATGCTGTTGGTGTTCTCAATAAAGTTGAATAAAATAAATAAATAACCCTAAGATACTATACAATTAAACAAGCAATATTTGTCTATAATCAGTTTCTCGAAAGCGGCTCTAACGATTTCGGTTTTCGGAGGCGAAACATTGATTTAGCTGGAAAAATTTGCTTTCTCCCTCTTTTTTTAGTATTTCTTGAAAATAGGGTGATTCAGAAACCCTACAACGCCATCTGTTGGTGGGTTTTGGCTATGATTATACAGAGTGAAGCTCGGTCGCCGAGGTACTTAATGTACTTATTTCTAATAGGTCTATTAAACATATAGAAACCGCAACGTATGGTGCAAGGTAAGAATAGCCCTAACACATTTATGTCATAAAAGGCGACCTAAATCAGATAAGAGGATGGACAACAGCGTCACTTAGCGTGTCGATATCACGAGCGCCAACATCCCGTCAATGCACATTAATACAATACAATACAATACAATACAATACAATACAATACAATACAATACAATACAATACAATACAATACAATACAATACAATACAATACAATACAATACAATACAATACAATACAATACAATACAATACAATACAATACAATACAATACAATACAATACAATACAACACAATACAACACAACACAACACAACACAACACAACACAACACAACACAACACAACACAACACAACACAACACAACACAACACAACACAACACAACACAACACAACACAACACAACACAACACAACACAACACAACACAACACAATACAATACAATACAAATATACTTATTAATGTTACTTGTGCGGAAATATTTTGAGGAATATGCTATTATTACTGTTACTATTAAACAGATTTTTTTACCATACGCCTTAAAGTTTTATATAAAGGGACTCAATTCTTGAAAATCACCGGGTGATAAAATATCACTTTTTAAACTTTAATAATTCGCATTTGCCCTGATAAACAGTTGAAAGGTAAATCAGAATACATGAAAATTAACAATAAAGGACTGCTTTATACTCGTACTTAACGAATATCAATCTGTACTTTTGAAAAGAAAAATCTGTGATTAAGAATTTTTTGAGTGATGTTTTATCACCCGGTGATATTCAAGAATGGGTCCCCAGGGCTATTTTTGGGCCCCTGGCCAAATTTTAGCATGTTACTCAGAATACGAATCTGAACAACTTTTCCAAAGGAACATGGGTCGAAAAACGAGAAAAAATTTTGGTCCTCCCATAAAACCTAAAAATCTTGTGCCGACAATAGTGGGATTTGTAATCGAAGGAAAGTTGTTCAGACATGCTCTGAGCATCATACTAAAATTTGGCTAGGGGTCCAGAAATATCCCTGTATTTAGTGTTTTTTTAGGGTTCCGATACCAAAATGGTAAAAAAAGGAACCCTTATGGTGCCGCTCTGTCTGTCTGTCTGTCCGTCTGTCTGTCACACCTCTATATCTCAGCAACCACTTATGCTATCGACCTGATATTTGAAATAGTTTTAGAATATAATTGCGCAACTTAATTGCACATGAAAAATTTTTGAAAAATGTATGATTATTAATGTAAAGGGGGCCAAAATAGGGGGGGCTAAATTTCAAATTGTTGCTACTAGGTCGAATGGGGTATCATATGAAAGGACTTTACTTGTACATTTTAAAATATATTTTTGTATTTTTTTAAGTTTCTTAGTTTTCAAGTTATGATGAAAAATGTCAAAAAAAATACCATTCCCCCCCCTTATCTCCGAAGTTTGAGTAAGGAAAAATGTGAATTAATTACAGTTGACAGAGGTTTATGTAAACTTTACAGTAAAAATAAAACGATCTTTCTAAGTTGCACAGTTTTTCAGAAATCTGCAAAAAACCTTTACAAACAAATTTAGTTTTGCGGTCCTGAAAATGGACTTTATTGCTTCCAAAAATACTATAGGTATATCGGAACCCTCGGCGCGCGAGTCCGACTATCACTTGACCGGTTTTTTTTTCAAGTATTGAAGGTTGAGATCTGGCACAGCTGCTTAAAAGATGCCTTCGGCAACCATTAGTCTTTAACGTCAGTAAGTATTCTATTTAAATTAAGTACCGTACTGCTAATTGTCCATCCGGTAAATTTTCCAGTACGCTCATTACTGACAGCACCGGGCGAGGAGAAAATAGAAATTTGTTACAAATTGGTTTTCACTAAGTACAGTTGCTAATAAGGTATGTGGACATGTGAAGGAAGAGTGCTGATGGCCTCTTTATTTCTATGCCCAGCCTTCGGTACGTTTTTTTTGTAGTGGTCTTCTGCTGTTAGCCTAAGTGGCTTTTAAAACTTCACTGGACGGTTGGAGAGCGGAAGGCTCTACCCAGAAAAACTCGGTAAGCTTCAAGCCTAAAGGTGCCTCGCGGGGCTCGGACCTCGGCTCAGGTTGTTGCCGGGAATCGGAGAGAACCTTCGATACGTAATTTTTGCTCTACGCGGTTTGTGTTGCTCGAAGCCAAACATAAAACTCAGAAAACTCGCAAAAAAGAAATTCTAGTGCCTTGTACATCGAGCTTGACACATTGGACTTTGTTCCATTCTTATTTTAATAGATGTATGGGCTAGATCGCACTGCGATTGTCAAGCTTGACCTGTCGTGGACTGTACTTAAGGTACACAACTGTCACTTACTAAAAAGAAATTGCAGTGCCTTGTAAGTTGTAACAAATTAAGAAGGTACTCTTATATTTTTCTTAACAAGTTTCGAGCGTGTTCAGAAGCTAAAACAACAGCTGTAACCTTTTAAGATATGTATATTGGATTGTAAAACCCATTCTTCATAATGCCAACCAAACAGTTTGATCTATTGCGCAAAGAAATCGAGCGGGATCAAAGTTTGAAACAGATTCGAATTATTGAATAGATTTAATTTGAATTTTATAATGGGTTGTAATAAGAGCGATGGATCACACGGTTGGTGGTAGGGCTACCACCGAATCTATTCCATAGTTGATTGAATTAGCCATATTCATCATTTAAATGAGGGCCTGACCTTCTGCCCGGCTTGTTCGGAGCCTTATTCCTGGAATAGCACCTTAGAGCTTCCGAAACCTTTATAACTGAAGCACATTTAAATCTAGTGCTTCAAATTCTTGGCTTTGATCCTTTATTTATAAAGAAAGGGAATTTAATTAGCTATTGTTATAACTGTTCATGATTTTGATCTTATCCCTTTTAGTAATAAATATGTAAGCAAATGTGCTATCCTTCCATTTACTTAAATTAATCAAATATTCGGACCTCTTTGTGAACCTACCACATATTTTTTGTTTTACAAAAAGACATGTTTTTTAGATGGAAACAATATCTTAATGTATTTTTTGCCTAGAAAATTAACTTCCAGAATAGTCCGTCAACTCTACATGACGGTGTAGTAGTAACGGTAGGGGTGCGCACACGCAGCGTGACGTCACTCGTCCACTCCCGATTGTAGCGCCCGCACCGCCGCCGCGCCCCGGCACAAATCGATTACGATTTGCAGGTGCAAATAATGATATCGAGCGAACGATAAAAACTAACAGGTGCCCAAAATTTCTTTACAGAATTCGATGATGTTATTAAATTTCTTCAAATTTATTGCACCGTCCTTCTCTAAGTTTATTTGTCAATAAAACAATTTTAGATATATGAAGATTAATTTATTGTTTTAGAATGACAGTTTTTAAATTAGGTACTCAAATGTAAAATGTTATAAAAACAATTTTTTCCTTCCTGAAAATTTAAAGACAAAGCACCGACTGAGGCATACTTTTTTTCAAAAAGGACTAGTTTTGTAGTAAGGTTCACGGAAGGTTAGATTTCAGTATGAATGAACCGTGCGTATTTAAACCAAAGAGATTTTAACCTCGCTGCGCTCGCGTAGCGAGGTTCAAATCTCTTTGATTTAAACAATCAATACGAGAATTGGCCAATAATAGACTACTCGACTATATTTGTAAGATATTATTACTAACTTAGGGTTTTGATAAACTGTATAGACGTGCGGTGTTTAGTTTACTATAGTACCACCCCATTCCCTTCCGCGGGTGTCATAAAAGGCGACTAAGGAATCATGGATAAGAGTATAGGCAGGCAAGTAGTACCACCAAACTGCGGTCACTAACTACCACGGTCAATTCAGTTCATAACAAGCGTGGTGCCTATGGTTATGTTATGTTACTTCCTCCCGAGTATAAGCTACCTTAACTGTGAAAGTTCAGAGCTTTCCTGTCCAACTGTGGACTTTTCATGGGATGTTATGGTGAAGTAAAATTTCACTGCAATTCATTTATCTTACAAGTCTTGAAATTAGACTCTGATGATGGGCACAGTCAAGAGCACGTCAAGCTTGAGACACTAAACTTATCCAGCGAAGAGACGGAAATCTGCTTTTGACTGTACATCGCAACAAATTATCACGCAACCGCCTCCGCTCTGTAATATGTAAATATTATAACAAGTTATTTTGATTTAGTAATAGTGATGTCGATGTTAAATTGTAAACCAGATATCAATTTCGTACGACTGTTTGAATCATTTGAATGTTTATTTGGGCTTTGAAGTTTACCGCTTGGTCTTATTTAGTAGAATTATATGAAACATGTTTGGTTTTGTTTTTGGGAATTTAAAAGCAATATAACTAAGACCGGATAGAGAAAGATATATTAGATATAGAAAGGACAGGCAGCGCTACTTCAGCGAAGCGTCAACAAGTGATGCACAGAAGGTATTCAATTTACAAAGTAGAAAATCGCAAAATTTCACAACCACAGTCAGGATTTGAACCTGCGTCTTCTGCGTCAGTACCGCAGACGCTTTACCAACTAGGCTACTGTGGTCCTGCCCGATGTTGTGAAATCTGCGATCTCTATTATTCAATTCTCCGAGTTATCTACTCATTTAGTTTATTTTATGTAACCCGTTCCGCGAGTCAATGCCAAAGCATACCAACACATTTTGCAGCTAGTATATCAATAGTAATCAGCTAAAGCTGTCAGAAAAATAAATTTGTTAAACAATGTTATTGTTTCCGTCAAATATAGGTACTCTGGTTTAGCTTTGGCATTGACTCATGAAACGGATAGACTATAAATTGCCCATCTTGAAAGTTGACTAACCGCACACGACCGAGAATCGGTGGGCGATTATCGGCCAGGAGAAGGAGGGAAGATTCAGGTGATAACACGTCAGAGTGGGATGCCGACAAAAAATCGGTCACCGATTCTCGGTAGTGTGCGGGATCCCTAAGTGTTTCTAAATCTAAAGATGGACAAAAAAGAATCGGCGTATCTTACTGCGGTCACCGTCGTAATATTCAAAGAAAGTAATATTGGTTACGAACTTAAGAATGATAAAATAAAAACAAACGAGATCAAATCACCTATCTAATCTACTGGCATTTTGTACCTCATTTTACTACTCATAACACACACACACAAAAACCGTGGGGTTCTAGTTTAAACATCTAATATAAAAATTACATGCGTTATTACAAAACTTATAAAAAAGACCACAAAAGACTTGATTAGGGCCGATGTCACGCCGATAAAGGCCCTAAAGCCGAAAATTGAAAAGGCGCCTTCATTAAAAATGTTATATTTTAGCATCTTTAAACAGCCGACCATATCTTATAGCGGGTTGCTAGGGTGACCATGCTTTTCATATTATCTCGGACAAATTGAAAAAGTGATAGAGCGATCAATCCAAAAGTTAAAAAGCAATAACAAGTTAATCCAGTACCAGTATATTTTGCCATCGTAGTTTATAAGTTTATTTGTGTTTTCGAAAGCATTTTAAAACTTTAAACATTTTATAGGTTTCCGTTCTACAAGGTTTTGTAGTTCTTTTCCCTAAATTGGTATAATTATGTTTTACTCAAAAAACAAATTGATAAAAAAAACGCTTGTTGTTCTTCCACAAAACAAACTAGGTCTACACTGTTAGACACTTAATACACGGTTGCTTAGAAAGAAGAACAAGAGCCTAAACTAGGAAAGCCGGTAGTATCTTAATACCTCCCCAACGGACAAACAAGTAAATTTTTTTTGGACAAAATAACAACAAATACATTATGAAAAACCAATTTTGAACAAATGAAAATAAATAAATGAGCAGTTAATCAATTTTCTAGAATTTAAATTAAATATGTCAATTGCGACTTATGCGACTATCTGCGACCCTAATAGGTATAATAGGAACATTACTTCTACAACACAAGTAATCATTATAATTACAACAAACATGGTCACCGTCCAAAAGCGGCATCCACTCCCGCGCACCCCGCGGCGCAAACCTAATGAAATAAACTGAAAATCAACACGGTGCCCTGCGCCAGCGCTTTGTGTCTCCCGACCCGATCGACCCCGTTGTAATTAACACACGAATTTATTACAACCCGACCTGTCCTGTAATATACATGAGGTATGGACACGCTATTATTTTGTTTAGAAAACCTTATGATTGTTTTATGTCATAAAATTAGGATTTAATTCGCAGTATTAGGTAAACTATCATTGGTATATAGATTTACGTAAAAAAAAAAGAAAAAAGTGCACATGATTTTACTCTTTAGTCGTTTATGTTTTTTGAGGATACATAATTTTATTGCGTACTAGGAACTAGAAGGACTTTCTATCGTTCTTAATAATATTTATTCACATCAAATGCTTCACGCTGACTAAAGTTTTGTAGATATAACGGGCCACTCACTACTCTCTCAACAAAGCTGGTTGGTTTTGGTATCAGTTCCTAGACTTAATATACTCGTAGCATAAGTTTTAAATGTGTTAATACCATTACTGTTGGTGTACCTATTGTAATAAATAAATAAAGCTCTTGCACTGGATGAGGTAGGATAACTTGCAGCGCTCTCAGGGTGTTTACGCACTACGCCCGATTCGTATCAGATCCGAACCCGGTCCGAAGTAGCTCCGAAGTTGTCGTAGAACTATTTATATGGTAGTTTACGCACCAGATCCGGCTTCCGTCATCCGATTTTACTATTGATTCTTATTTTCAAGGATTCGGATCGGACGTAGTGCGTAAAGACCCTCAGAGTCTGTGATCCGTTTTTCTCGTTTATTCCAACGCTTACCAACACATTTTGCAGCTATGTCAAAAGCAATCGGCTAAAGATGTCAGAAAAAAACAAGTTTGTAAAACAATGTTATTCTTTCCGTCGAATATACTCTAGTTTTAGTGTCATGGCTGCAAAATAGATTGGTAAGCGAATGAACAAAGAAAAAAAATGGATCATAGGTACCTTATTAATGTTTATCCAATCGTGGGAGTTACGGGTAGAAGCTAGGATTCACGTATCAACCTTTTTCAGTAACATCTATAGGGTGATTTTTAATTAGTTCTTGAAAGAAAAAGGTATGCATGTACGCATGATACTGAACAACTTTCCCTAAGAAACATAGGTCGAAATACGAAAATCAATTTTTGACCTTTCATAGAAACTGCATCAGCTGTTAGCGCTTTTTGTATGGAAGGTCAAATTTGGTTTTTCGCATTTCGACATATGCTTCCTGGGAAAATTTGTTCAGTATCATGAGTACATGCATATCTTTTGCTATCAAGAACTAATTAAAAGTCACCCTATATAATTTAGTAGAGCGGGGCCTCCCAATACAGGCAGTACTAGCCGGTAGGTATCTCAGTTGTCTTAAATATTTTTTTTATTCTTGACAATTATTGTATAACAAAACCGTCAAAATATTAATGAACATTTGATTAACATTCATATTTGTACGTATGTAATTACTTGGCAGCAGCTGTGGTAATGGCGTTAAAGGCGCCAGAGTCTTTATTGATGGACCTCCGAGGTCAGAGGTCACGACGGAATCAATTTGTTGAGCAGTCTGATTGGAACCTTTTTGAAATATTATATTTAATCTAGGAGGGTTTCAGATATGTACAGGTACAATTCAGCTTGAGATTCATTAACCGCTTTAGGCATTTTTATCAACGAATTTTTGAAGAGTTATTATAAGTAATTATCAAATAGTCCAGTCGCTTAACGTCTTGTATCGCCTTTACGTGGGCACGCTTTATAAATGCACCATATTTTTTCCAGGTACTAGTTAGGTACATCTTCTTCTTCATGTGCCATCTCCATCCCGGAGGTCGGCGACCATTTGTCTGTATATGTCTCTGTTTCCTGTCATACGAATGATATTTTCTGTGCTCTCCATCTCCAAACAGTCTCTTATATTTTTCGTCCACGAAGTTCTTCGTCTTCCTCGACCTCTTCTACCTTCGATCTTTCCCTCAATCAATAATTTTATAATGTTATATTTTTCATGTCTATAAATATGTCCAAAATACGCTGTCTTCTTTTGTTTAATTGTTCTAAGTACTTCTAAATTTTTATTCATCAATTTTAAACTTTCTCATTTGAAATTTTGTCTGTCCATTTGATTTTAAGCATTCTACGGTATATCCACATTTCAAAGGCTTTTATTTTATCTGTTGTGCGCTGTTTTAAAGTCCAGCTTTCAGAGCCATACATAAGAATTGGTAGTATATAACACTTAACCATCCTCCATCTAAGTTTGAGATTTATGTTTCTATTGGTCAGTAGTTTTTCCATGCTCTGAAAGGTGTTTCTTGCAATCTCAATTCTAACTTTGATTTCAGTTTCTGGTTCCCAAGTCTCATTTAGCCAACAACCAAGATATCTATATTTTGGAACTTTTTCTATGATGTTGTTACCCAAATATAATGGTCAGGATTCTGTGGAGTTTTTGCTGATTTTCATGAATTTAGTTATATTTGTGTTTATTTTTAATCCGTATTCCAAAAGAGTATCATTTAGTTTTTTGAGCAAGATTTGAAGGTCGTTGAGGTTATCAGCTAATAATACGGTGTCATCAGCATATCGAATAGTCTGTATCCGTTTCCCGTTCACACGAATGCCCAGCTCAAGATCTTCAAAAGCTTCTTTGAATATTGTCTCTGAATAGAGGTTGAATAAGCATGGCGATAGGACACACCCTTGCCTAACACCCTTTTGTATCCCAATTTCATTAGTTAAGATGTTATCAACTTTAATTTTTGCTTTTTGGTTCCAGTATAACGTCTTGATAAATCCTATGTCTTTTCCATCTATTCCAATACGTCTAAGCATCGAGAAAAGTTTTTCATGTTTAACATTATCAAATGCCTTTTCAAAGTCTATGAAACATGCGTGTACGTCCATTTGAACATCAAGGCATCGCTGAACAAGAATTTGGATGGACACTAAGGCATCCCTAGTTCCCAACCCTGTTCTAAAACCAAATTGTGTTTCACTAATATTCTCTTCTATTCTGGTGTGGATTCTGTTTTGAATTATTTTCATAAATATTTTCAAGAAGTGGCTCGTAACGCTGATCATTCTGTAATCGCCTCATGACTTGGCATTAGCTTTTTTGGGTATTGGTGTAAATATGGATAAAAGCCAGTCTGTAGGTACATAGCTCTCAATTTTTAATAGGAGCCAATTCTTGAATTTTCAATGGAAATCTAAGAATTGGCTCCTATCAAAAATTTAGAGCACCAAATTTTTTCCAAAAAAACCTGGGAAAAAAATGGTGAAATTGTAAAGCGTGTCTACGTGAAACAGCTAATCGGCCGCACTAAAAGGATGTTTTTACTCTGTGAAAAACACTGGGCCGCCGCGCCGCTAAGGAACGGGTTAGTCCGTTTTCTTCTACATTTCCACGCAATGACAGGGTCGAAAAAAGTGTCGATCAATATATTTCCTGAATCTTCTTTCTATGAATTATAATATATTTCTTTCGTGGAAAATCATAATTATCTCAAATCGTTTTAAATCTTATTTTGAAATTTTATCAACTTATTTCTTTTTCTAATTCACTTTGTTTTTTTCGTTTATACTACAATTTATATTTATATCACTGTTGTTTTTTTGTGTTTATTTTTTATAATAATTTGCTTACTTATTAAATGTAAATATTGGTGATATTTTGCAAATAGATAAATTGAGTAAAAAATATAGAATTTTGTAGTCTTAGCAGTGGGTAATAGCTTAGTCAAAACAAGACTGACAGATAGACACAACGCGTGCTGGGCCCATAACCTATGAATAAAAATATAGAATTTTGGAGTTGTAGCAGCTTAGTCAAAATAAGACAGACATAACATCTATCAAAAGGAATAAAGCTATTTAAAAAATAAGTGGTGGCCAGGGTGTAATATTAGATAAAATAAACCATGATGGTTTTACACCATGGTCTGCCGCCTAAGAAAAATCCAGTTCATCTCCTAAGGGTGCCGTAAAAAGAGTCCCTAAGTGATCTTAGAACTGAGCATAGACAGCAGTGTCATATCACCACATTACATGTACGATCTATTTATGTAGGCCGCAGCGCTAACAAGCGTGGTGACTACGGTACTTCTCCTCCAAAAATCTATCTATCTATCTATCTATTGCTATGAAAACTCAGGCATTGCCCGTGGAATACCCGCGGTGCTCTGGGGGCAGCGACGTATTAAAAACGACTTATAAATTCTCGATTCAGGACCTTCAGATATAGCTAGATATGTTTTTTTATTACATCTTGCCCCTGTTTTATATATCAAGTTGTTTACGCAATGTAGAAAAAAAATCGCCATGTTATAGGAAATAAAACGACCCTACGTCGCCTACGCTCATTCAGCTACCACTACTATAGTCATCAAGTCACGATTTCTATAAGGAAATGAAAATGACCTGCGCAAAGCAAATATCATCATCACATTATCCAACTTTCTTTTGCACTCATCATAATAATCGAATGTAAGTGTGTTTGTATGCATGCGACAGTCACAGATTGGCAATCGAGCTCGATGTCTTCATCAGTTTGAATGTAATAATACCAGAATTATCAGCAGGGACGAATCCAGAGAGAGTGGCCCCGGAATTTTCGAGTATTTCTGTTCTCATGCGCCGTGCCCACTGAAATTGCTACTACCCCATCAATTACCGTAAGTGTCGTAACAGATGATCAGGGGAACTTGAACCAGAGGATAGACCTCCTCACCCTTTTGCGTATCGTTGCTCTATACTGTGTACCGTTGCCATGCTTGGCGAGATCGACAGTTCCTTCCAAACTTGGCTTCCAAATTATGCAAAGTTGTTAGTGTCAGGATTATAGGTCTCGACGAGCCGTTAAATTAATGCTGATTTTATATTTAGATTTTTATAATTACCAATACCTTAGCATAAACATACAAAAGTCTATACGTTGTATTCGACATACTTAAAGGTAGTAAATTTAGCAAGCAATCTTTGAATAAAATGAAATTGCTGTAAAATCGGCTAATGTGCAATATTCTCACGATGATGACAACACGGATTTCTACATCTTATGTACATTTTATTGTAATGCGAGAATAATTATATAGATACGTCGTCAATTAGGTACTTGTTGAAAATTAACACATCGCTTTTAAGGTACAAAATTTAGTAATATGCTAATGATTTGATCGACGCGTTATTTCTTAAAGTAGATTTTGACGTTTTTTTTAAATATTTCCTTTTTAGAAAATTCTTTAATAAAATAATTATTATTGCCACAAGTATCCAAAGAAAGCCTCCTGAATGCTACCCTGGTAATAACCAGTCGTCACTCGCTAACAGTCTTTTTTGCGCTTTTATACTCGGTAATAACTTTTCTTCATGAGGTAACGCGAGATATCTATAATTTTTATACAAAATGGATACAAAATGCAGATTTTGTATGTCGAGATTGAGCGCTACCTAGCCATTATCACGCCACTCCAATATAATTTTTCTTATTTCAGTCAGCGGCATACAGTTCTCCAAACTGGGTGACTGTGTATAGTTAACCCATTTTACCGCTTTTTTCGGACGATTTTAGATAGGTCTAATCTTTGATCATACATTGGTAGATGCACGGTAGCTGCTCAAAAATAGCACCATAAAAAATGAGGCTCAAGCCTGTTTTTGCTCTCAGTCGCTTTATGGTTCTGGAAACTTTTATTTTGAAATTTCATATTTGCAACACTCGAAAATGGAGACACTTTTACGTTCGAATCTTGAGTGTAACTATGTATCAATCAACATTAATGATCGTTCATGCTTGCGAAACATGGACCCATGACCAAAAGAGATAAGGAAACATTAGAGGCATTTGAAATGTGGTGCTGGAGGAGGATGGAAAAGATAAGCTGAACAGAGAAAATTACTAATGAGAAGGTACTGGAACAAGTAAAACAGAAGAAAGAAATTATAAACATTATTGAAAACAGAAGAGGGAAAATGTATACCATATAAGGCATGATAAATTTATAAAAACCATCTTGGAGGGAAAGATAGAGGGGAGAATAGGGCGCGGCTTCCCTAGAATCGCATACTGCCAACAGTTAAAAGAGAAAATGAAAGTCAAAACATATAAAGGGCTCAAGCACCTGATGCAGGATAGATATAGGTGGAGGGTGCTACACAGTCAAGAGCCTGGCTCTTAAATTTTTAATGAATGGGTGTGATACATATAATATGATGCATCGTATTCAAATTTTGTGACCGTAAGTTAGTCATATTGGATCGTGTAGCCTCTTTAGCATTCATCATTAGACAAGCAAAGTATGTAGAAAACGCATAACAAATGCAGTAATATTTTCTTACCTTTTATGAAGCACCTAATTTACGAGTGAGAAACAAACCTTGTACATACCATTTACATAAGGTACGGAAATAATGCAAACTTTTATGGTAGATACCCAGTATTCAGTGCTGCCACCTTAGCGCTTTCGGAGTCAGATCTGGTGCTTTTTTGGGTCACTTAGCGCTGAAATTTTAATTTTAACTCCTAGCGGAAAATCTAGCGCGTTTTGGCAAAAAGTAGGAAATAAGCAGGCAACACCGCAAACCGCAATTCGTTCGTTCGTTTAGGTTCCGTTCCGTTTTATAATATGTTTTGGGTAGGGAAATCCCCGAAAAATATAAGTTGTTTCTGGTCGCTGATATAGAAAGAGTTTTCAGTACCATGAATGTGGTAAAGACAAAACTGAGAAATTCTTTAAATATAGATACCATAAATGCTATCTTACATGTACGATTGGGTTTGGCGTACAAAAAGGCTACTTGCTTTAATTACACTCTTCCTGACAATGTTCTGTCTCAGATCAGATCAAACCAAAAATATAAGTGGAAATTACAAAATGTACAAAATCTTCAAGCACCGCAACCTGAACCTTCAGGAATTCAGTCACCTTTAATAATTACTGAACCTTTAGCTATCGAAATCGATTAGCCATTAAACTTAAGACTAACTAGACTTTAAGATTATAAATACAATTTTAATTGAAATAAATAAAAACTTCTTCCAATTATGCCTTTTTTTAATCATGCAATCTAGCGGATTCTAGCGCTTTTTTTTTATTATGCAGTCTAGCGGAATCTAGCGCTATTTTCAAGCGCTTTTAGCGCTCTTTGGCCTCAGAGAGGTGGCAGCACTGCCAGTATTGTTGGCAATATTTGCGGTGCGAACAGACATGTTTTTCATGTTTCTTTTAAATATATGCCGCATGTAAAAAATATATTATGCGGCAACCACCTTTTAATTAAGCGCCGATAAAACATTACACAACAACACATTAAGTTAAAATGTTAATACTTGGTACATGCAAAGGAGAAATTGTTTTGAACGTTGCAGAACAAGGTAGTTATTTATATACCTATGTCGCAGTCAAATCGTATAATTCGCCGTTTACAAACGGCGGGCAAACTGTAAACGGTCGGCAAATTGTAAAACGGTGCCGGCAGATAAACGGGTTTATATTAGATCACTGGTGCATTTTAGGTTCGTTAGCCACGGTAACCCCTACGGTTAGGTTGGGTTAGGTTAACTTGCGACCACAACGAATGCCAGAAACGAATTACACGCCGTTTTGTGCATATAGATTTTAATTAGGTAAGAAGCGATTTTCATTCGTGGTAACTATGCAAGAAGACGCCACACCCCACACAGCCCTCTCAGTACGATAAAAATTATACTTATCTAAAGTAAAACGTAATTTTTTGACGTTTGTTCCATACATTAAAAGTCAATTATCGGCCAAGTGCGAGTCGGAATCGCGCACCGAGAGTTCCGTACTACTAAGGTAAAAATCTTTATTATTAGTTGTAACTTTTTATACCAATTTTCACGCTTGTAAATGTTTCTGTTTTTACGATAGAGCCAAAACAAAAAATCAAGCAAATATCGCCAAAAAATCACGTTTTTAGTATGGAAGCCCCCCTTATTTTTTTTGTTTTCATTATTTGTTGTTGTAGCGGCATCAGAAACACATAATCTGTCAAAAATTTCAACTGTCTACCTATTACGGTTCATGAGAACGCTGCTGAAAGATAGATATCGAAGACATATTAACAGGGTCCCGTTTTTCAATCTCTGTTTACAGAACCCTAAAATGTGTCTTAGATAAAAAAAAAATTAGGGCATCGTACTGAAGAGGCAGTAGATACCAGGAAGCTTTACACGAAATATACTATTTTTGAAGCTAGTCAATTGAGCTACTTTCTAAAAACAGAATCGTCTTCAGGAATTCCTTAAAACTAAATTCAGAATTTATTTAACTTAGAATGATTCATTATTTTTTTGCCAGTCTTCTTAGTAAAGTTGGTCATACGGATAGGAAAAAACGTTGTCCCTAGTAGCCCAGTTGATGATACCAGTCTTAGGTATGCTATACTTCCCACTACTTCCCAGGCTGGTATAAAATGGTGTTACTTATTCGTTTTTTCGCAACTGTTTCTTCTCTAGATAAAACTTTTTTTATGCAATCTTCGAATCTCTAAAGAAGATCATAAGGCAAACGCAGCGAGGTTCAAATCTCTTTGGGCAAACGTAATTAGTAGTATTACTAATTAAATTACAAGTTTTTTAATTCCTCAACGTGGCAAGTTACCAAATTCAGGCAAAGTTAGGCCGAGAGCGGGCGGGGCGGTTCCAATGAGCCATGAAAAACGCTCGCGGCTCCCGCTGCGATCCGTGTGTAGGGTTGAGCAAGCGATGAAAGAGTTAAAGAAAAAATATTTTCTTATACAAGGTGTAACTGAAAGGTATATCAACCCTGAAAGGGTATATCGACCCTGAAGGATATGATTCTGCCCATGAAACTGAAAACTTTCCCTACGAAACATAGGTCCAAATATGAAAAATAAAATTATGACCTTTTGGGAGGTAATTTTTTTTTAGGTGCTCATGAAATTGAACAAATTTCCCTAAGGAACATAGGTCGAAATACGGAAAAAAATAATTACCTCCCAAAAGGTCAAAATTTAATTTTTAATATTTGGACCTGTGTTTCGTAGGGAAAGTTTTCAGTTTCATGAACAGATTCACATCCTTCAGGATTGGTACTTGGTAACCTTTTTGCTACCCCTTTTTTAACAAATTTCAGGAAATATGATACAATATTTAAAACGTTAATTTCACTTGGAATTGTTGTAATAAACCCTTGGAAAAGGTCCAGTAGGTAAGTAGTCGAAGTTTTCTGGCTGGTGATGATATTATATGTATAATTTCGCTTAACTCACACTATAAACTACAATCACCTCTACTTTCAGTTTTAAAAAACAAAACTTATCTTGCCATTGGTATATTGTTACTTCTTAACGGCAGCCCTGAACCCCAACTGGGAGGAACCATTAATTAGTTCACGAGAGTTACCCCTAAACGGAAGAAAAAGTCCAAATAATAAGCTCCACATAATTGGATATTATAATAACGAAAATATCGCATTCACGTTGTTCAAAACAAAAACGGCCATTCGATTTCGGCGCGCCTCATTTGTTACTGTTTGTCTATGGTTCTTTTACTCTTTAATTTTGTTTTTTTTTTGTGCGTGTCAGGCATAGGCTGTGTTCTTCTTGCAGCCTCCTCGTAAATATGAAAAATGATAGCCAATTTATTATTCTAATTTACAGCTCTGAGCGTTTTAATATTTGAATAGATGGATTGTGATTTATTTTTGGGCCAGTGTTTTTTGGATGGATTCTTTTGTTTTCTAATTAAATAAATTATTGGAACGTAAATTATTATTCATCCAGGTTTTAACTAAAGAATGAATTCTTTAATTGGTTGTTATAGACTCTATAATATGGAGCGACATATATCTGTAGGCAAAATCGGACAAAATCGGAACTAATAGCGCAAATTCGACGCTTTTAGCAGCTGCCTCCGTCACTATCACCAACAACTGCAACTGCAACAATAAAAAAAATACTGCCAACAGATTCTTGTCGCTTTTTAACTTATGGTTGCTTGTTTGACATACTTATTATTCGACAATAGGTTTTTTAAGTTTCGGTGGATGGTACGCTGATCATTATAACATCTCATGAAACGTCCACTACAGGACAGGAAGCTTCCTCCAAAATTCTTGCTTTTGCTGGAAAAATGTGGAGGGGAAGTACCATAGTCACCTCGCTTATGAGCGTTACGGCTGGCACCATGGACCGCGGTTGTAGGTGACCGCAGTAAGTAAGATGTAAGATATAAGGGAGAACGCTGCTGCCCATCCTCCAGGTAACCCTTAGTCGCCTCTTACGACACCCACGGGTATGCATGGGTTAGTACTATTCTTTGCCGGAACCACACGGGACGGGTACGCTGATCACTGTTGGCAATTTCTTTTTTTTTAGGCTTAGTAATCTTTTTGCAAGTTAAAATATTACAGGGGGGGGTGATCGTGGTAATTTCAACGACATTTCCAAAACAAAACGTTTGCCTCAAAAGTCATGTTAAGTGTTTTTGGCAAACGTTTTGGTTTTGGTAATATCGTTGAAATTACCAAGGCGTTCGTCAGCAGAAATCAAACTAGCTTAATCTTTTTCTTACTAATTACATGATAGATTTTCCTTATGCTGACCTGCAGCGCAATCTAGTTGAACTTTCAAAAGCTGTTCGAAAACATCTATTCAATGTCTATTTGCACCTATTTACCTCCTTTCAATTAAAATAAGTACTTACCCGACTATTAATTCAAAATAAAAATAATTATCTTCACAACAGTAATGATCTCCATTGAGATCCCTACTTCGGATTACAGATCGATTAACCAAAGATCCCGGCGGCTGCTTGATAGGTCCTGCGCCGACGTATCCTGCGCCGCGCATAAATCATAGTGGCGCTTCTTGACGCTCATCGCTCGCGGCGTTGATCGATGATCCGCTCTGCCGATCGACGATCGATGCGTAAGCGCGTAACACGGTGATTTCGTGTAGAGTTTAGCCTTTGTGCCTTTCATTCAGGTCGTTTGGTTTGAGAAGAAATACCTACACAAGTTGTATAGTGTTATACTTACTATTCATTAGTTTTGATAGCATATTACAGATAGAGTAACAAGAACCTGTAAGCCGACGTTGTCCTGTCGTCAGGGCTAGATCGAGGTCAAGAGTAAATATTCTGTTCAGGTGGTAAAAATTGGAAATATTTTTTTACGATAAATTGGCAAAGAGATTATAAAGATCTTCACGACCCAAGCGAAGCAAGGAGGTCTTTGTTCTGAGTTCACGATTAGCGATGCTATCAACTAAACAGATATCGCGATCATACTTATCGTGATCATACATACGTGAACCATGACATATTATCAGCAAAATGGCTTAAATATGGTATAAGGGGGATAGCCCACAGATGGTTTACTAGTTATTTACAAGACAGATACCAATGCGTCGAAGTAACTCGAAAGAGCAAATAACTCGTATCGTAGGTACAAATATAAATCAGAGTACAGACTAAACAGCTGCGGAGTTCAACAGGGTACAATATTAGGTCCTATTCTTTTATTCTTTATATAAATGACCTTCCTTCTTTTACTACTAATGAAAGTGTCCTGTTTGCCGATGACACTACGATTCTTATAAGAAGAAATTGCAATAAAATTTATAAATACATTAGATTATAATAACGAAATAAATCAGACGGTAACAAACATAATTACTTGGATGGACGATAACAATTTGAAAGTAAATTTAGAAAAGACAAAATACATGCAATTCTGTACATATCAAGTACATCAAAGCTCAATGTGACATATAATGGTCAACTTATAGAGGAAACCAAATATACTAAGTTATTAGCCAAAATTGCAGCTGGAAGTTTCATATAACGTCACTGTGTGTGTGATCGTATTAGAAGGTTTACTTACGCGTTTCCTCGTCTGCAGAATATATTTAGCTTTGCAAGCTTACCACGCCCACGTGTCGTCAGTACTTCAATACGGACTCATTATTTAGGGAAACTGTACTGATGTGGGAAAGGTTTTTATAATGCAAAAGAGATGTTTAAGGTCACTCTGCGGCACCCATTACATGGAACCTTGTAGACCTTTATTTAGAAAATATAGACTTCTCACGCTTACTATAGTCTGTATATAAAACAGTTATGTTTGTTTGTCAAAGAGCACCCAGAACACTTTCTACAACAAGAATTCCCAACATATTCAAATCGTTTACGACCCAGACCCACTAATAAAGTGGAAGTCCCATTCTATAGGTTGGCTATGGCGCGCAAAAATGTATATTATATGGCTACATTAGTTCATAATGCTTTGCCTGATGACATAAGAATTTTATCTGGTAGACCATTTAAAACTAAATTACATGATTGGCTCATAGAGAAATGTTTTTATTCATTAAATGAATATTAAATCAAGTAAAGATGGTATTTAAACGTTTATAATATAATAGCAAATTTTCAAGCGATATGTAAGTTTTTTTGGGTATTCTAAAGAGAAATATCTTTATATTTACCCAATATCTTGCCGTGATTTTCAGGTATGTATTTATTGACCACTAAAGTGAGGGCATCACCAAGACCAAAACATGATTAGTGAAAATCGACTCGACAAAATAAAAATCCAAAGTTGCCTCTTCAATTTTCATTTATTCCTCTTTTTGAGGAATCGGAGGTATTTTAAGTAGTGAAATTAAGTATACAGAATGGTATTTGTAGTTGCTAGGGTTTGCCTAACCTAAAATTTTATTTTATTACTTAGTTTTTACAAAAAGTCGATATTTTATATCAGGCGCTTACGTCATTTAGTTTTGGTAACACGCACAGTATATCTGTCGCAATCGAATGCGTTGCGGATTGCGCACTTTATCCCTTTCTTTCAAGCGAAAAGACTGCGCGCACTGTCAAATATCTCTCTTTTCCCATAGCCTCTTAATGCAATATGGTAATGTTTTAAATATTTTTTATAATGAATTTCAATTAATTAAATGTATAATTATTTTAATATTTGCACGCTATATTATAAGCAGATTTTGCAGACCCTACTATTTTGTACATCTTATATTTTACCAAAATCTTGCAAATAAAGTTATTTCATTTCATTACTTACAGAGCTCTCTTTTCACTGTCACCGAACTGCCGATCAATCCTTATTGCAAAAATAATAAAAAATATTAAAAAAAAAGAAATGTATAAATAAATAAATTTGTAATTAAATCTGCAGTTGTAGAAAAAACCACTAATAGATAAATGACATTTCGTTAATAATTCGACGAGCGGAACCTGCCTGACAAGCAAAAGATCGAGGGTGCGAATCCTGGTAAGGATTTAGGTTTAAATTAAACCCGAGTCTTATTGATGCTTATACACTTAATATAATCTTCATATGTAGAACCCTACTAATCTTCCAAGTTAACATCTGACTATTTATAACCAGTAGCAATTAATACGAATATGTCTTTTGAACTACCTACTTGATCAAATCAATTAGACCCTCGACTAATATCAGCGTCATACAAAGAGCGCATTTGAACGTTTTGGTCAAGTAGTACTTACTACTGACATAACCGGACCTCCAGAGGCGGTTTCAGGGAAGCAATTAAACAAACCGAAGCTCGTCAGCGCCCCGCCCCCGCTAATCAATTCTGTTAAATGAATCGATATCGGCCGGTCACGATGCGACAATTAAGATGAGCATCGATTTCTTGTATTACTTCCGTAGTTATCAATCACACAATTTCCAAAAATGTGTTCATCTTCTCAAGTCTAAACAGGACGAATAATCACACACATTCACACATTCTAACCCTGCAATTTCTTACTAGGTAAGTATAGTATAGTCAAGCTTGTCAAAGCAAAGCAAAGACTTTACTATCTCGGCGCGTAAGGGTAAAATCTGACTTGCCTGCAGGTCAAAATTGACACTAGCAGCGGGACTCTAGCCCCAATGAAATAGATCTTTGCGAAGCTCAAGATGCTAAGCTTGACATGCTCTTTATTGTACTTAACCAACCCGCACTGTTTATCCAACGCGCACATTTAAGGAATTTATTGGCTTCTGTGTGGTCTGTAACATTGGTACAGATGGTACAGGTAAAGGCAGAAAATCAGTACTTAAGCGCAACTTGATTTTGATATTTTACGTTTACTTAGGTACTATCAAAGTGATGAGATTCTCGAGATTCTCATTCTTGCACTTTCCTTACATCAGTATAACAGTCCGAGGTGTCAATGCTACACCAATGATTGTGACAAATTGTGAAAGGCATAATCTTAATACTATAAATAAGTACAAACTTGATCAATCATATACTAGATTAGCAAAAGTCAAAACATCTATGTCGGTCTGTGTAATGATATTTTACAACAAATTACCTGACAATGTAGTGAAATTACCTGAGAGAAAATTTTAAGAATGTGTAAAGCAAACGGTGTGTAAACAGTCTTATTATAGATTAGATGACTATATGTGTGTCGAGCAGGTATGGTGCTTTGATATTATTATTTATTTTATTTTAAAGCCGACTCTTAAAGTATAGGCCGTGCTGCAGTGCTTTATTGTCGTTTCTTTTACGCTGCCATGCCATAGCACGATCCAAAACGGTACTAGACTCGCTCTATTTGCATTGTATTCTGCATGTTATGAATGACATTCAATAAGTATTCTGAATCTACATTTAATAAATTAATCTGAATCTGATTATTCATTGGCTTCTGGTTGAGAATCTTTTCAACTAAGCGCTCGTGGTCATGTCCTTTGCCACAGCACAGATCATATAATAGGTACTAGTAAACTAGCCACAGGGAATTTCTCAAGGAATATGATTTATCACCTTGCTAAGCTGCTTGTTTTTGGCGACCATGGCCACGGTATAGGTAGTAGGACTTAACACATTTGGTACTTGTTTAATTTTTAGGACATTCCCAAGAAGAAGTACAGGGTCCTCTTTTTAGTCTCATCTAAGTATATACGACGATAACTGTATGTATTCGTCTCATTGTCAAGTCGATCAATAGTTTGAATTAAATTTCTTTAGGTTTATTTGGTGGTTTCTTCAGCCGACTGTACCGGGTTCTCTAAAATCTCAGTTTCCACAAAATTCCACAAAACCGATCCTGCCGGGAAGTCATACAAATAACTCGATTTAGGTTCCCAAAAGTGAGCACAAAAACAACATGGGCGCTGGATTCACACGAACCATTCTAGAAGGGATCAGAAAACATACAAAAATGTTGATTTCGCTAGAGCTTTTTTGTTGAAACTCATAATTAGATTTGGCGATGTTCCGCCTTATTCAGTAAGCTATTGAGTGGTGTGTTACAAAAGAGATTTGCTAAATGATTTATTTTAGGATGATTGTTTGTCGACACTACTTCATCTGTAAAGTTACGATAAGTTACAAACAGTTCAGAACATTTTCACAATTTAGAAAAATCCTTTCTTAATAAGGACCCTCTGTGCAAAACTTCATGTTTTTAGAGAGTCTGGGCTAAGTCTGGGCTGTGTATTGATATGATAGTTTAATAGATAGCCGCTTTCTGGGCAAGTAAAATTTAGCCCGTGTTCTTGCCGACATGAAAGAAGAAGAAGAAGTTTAATAGATCAGTTAGTCACGTATTTTTTCCTTTTATACATAAACACAGAAAAACGTCAAACAAGAAAGCCTGAAACGGTTTGGTAATAGTACACACGGCCACACGACAATACTTTTACCTTGAGCGGGTCTCTGGTTCCGGGCGTTTGTAACGTAGCGCTGGTTCAGCTTACACTGGTTTTGTTTCTACGTGCTTGCTGCCCTGCGTACATACAAGCAACCAAATAAAATCTCCTCAATCTAGACGTAAGTGTGGTCCATCAATCAAGATAGCATCTCCCGCTCGCTACCTCCTATAACTTCAGCACCATAATGAAACTCTGTCAGTAGGCGGGCCAGGCTGATGAGGTCGGGAGGATAAAAATTCCATTACAATTAAATTAAGCACGTTCGTATTTATTTTTCATTAGTACCTATCTGATTTACGGAGCTGTGTTCGTTTTTATGATTGTTAACTGGGGTGGGTACCACCTGGATGTTATGTTGGACGGTATTGGTTGGTAGAGTTTTGAATTTGAATGTTAAATCCTGTGATTCCTTCTCTACTTTAATATTTTTATTCACTAGAAAAAACACGCTGAGACCTTTTTTCGAATTAACCTTGTCACTGTTGTTCTGCATTTGGCTCATGTTTAGTGTTCGGTTTAAAAATTATTTGTTCGATGATGTATAAATTGTCGTTGAATTTCTAACGAAAGACATGATTTCGAGAATATAGTTCAGGACAAGCTTTTCTACCCAACAACTGACGAAGCCGGTACGTTGACAAATGACGTGCCAATCTTCGTAGGTACACTTGGCCGCTCGTCGGTGGAAACACTTTGACTTTGAACGAGTCTCTGGTTTCGGGCAAACGCCCACAAACGTAGCGTAGCGCTTTTTCAGCGTGTACTGGTTTTGTTTCAACGTGCTTGATGCCGTGCGTACGAATGCGTGGCGTGGTATTCGTAGATTTTTAATCATTCGAATGTTACTTTCGTTAGAGAAGCGACGATGTTTCGATGAGGATGTAAAATAAGTAAGTATGGGCAGCGATTTTGGTAAGTCAATTTTATTTCATTAGTTTAACGTAGTGTGTTTACGTGTGATTTGACTACTTTCACACGCTACCCAGAGTTCAAAAGTCTTCCGACCTCCTACCAAATTAGTTACTCAACAACCAGAAGCAAGTTTTCAATTTGATTTTCAAATATGTGTTTCTAATTCTATAGTGGACTGGTGTTGTCTAATATTACTGATATTTATCTCTTCGTAAATAACATCAAAATCATCGTTCACAAGCAACCGTGGGCGACGGCTTTTTTTAAATCAATCGCTGCTAAATCATCAACTAAATAATGATTAGTTTTTAATCGAATTTTAGATTAATTGGTTTTATGAAATCAATGGGAATCGATTGTACCTACATCGGACCCCCACGCACTCTTATTTCTCACGATTTTAGTATTATTGTAGATAATTGAATCGATTATTGAATTACGTTTTAATTATATTCGATTATGTAATTAATTATTGTAGTTTGGTATTGTGTGATGGATGGGCGAGGGTTGCTGCCGCTTGGCACGTAATAAGTTGTGATGAATGGTTGGACTGACGGTGATGCCTGATGATCGTTGAAAGCCAAAATTGGATTACTTCTCTTTGGTTTCTTTAATGACTTGGTTGGTTGGGTTTGGAAAATTGTAGATGCGGTGTGTGTGCGGTCTACGTACTAACAGTTAGGTAACAAGGTGTAGAATGTTTAAGTCAAGATATTTAGATGTACCAGCAATGTAACACTGTAACACTATGAGGATCCTACCTTTTCACCCATAATATATCCAGTGTCAATTACTTAGCATAAGCCGAGTTGCCTATTTATTTTAATTGGTGGAAGGAAACCCTATGTTGTTTGGTCACCAACTGAAAGGGCGTGCTCAGTCAACGAAACTAAAAAACTTTTTCGAAGAAACAATTTTAGTATCCAAAATTACTTTTTTTTTTACCTTTTTATATTCGATCAGTCAGTGAGCAAAAATTTTTCTCAAAAATGTATTTTTGGGAAAGTTATTCAGTTTCGTTGACTGAGTAGGTACGTCCTCTCAGTTTTCGGTACTTAGTCCTTTATAGAGGAAGCCTACGTCTAGTAGTGCACGTATTTCGGTTGATATGTTGGATGTCTTTTTATATTTCAACTTTGATACCTTTTAAAACAGTCTATTTTTGGGATTGTAACATAATTAGGCAGTTTTCCATGCTGCCAGCTGCAACGCTAACAAGCGTGGTGACTATGGTACTTCTCCTCCTAAATATACCACGAGTTTTTGCCGTGAAAATTTGGAGGGAGCTCCCTGTCCAGTAGTGGACTTTTAATGGGATGCTATAATGAATCACTGAAACAGTAAAAAAAATCATCAAAAATGCTTTTGTCTCTTTCATCTCGTATTTAAGATACCCATACATTTAGAACATCACATATCTTCCCGTTTTTGTGTATATCAAAGCTTGTGATCGTTAAACGTTTCCGTTTAGCTGCCTCTTGTTATTGAAACTTAATTGTATGTCCGAGAGTAAGTATGTAAATTTATTGCGCTCAACTTAACATAATCAATTAGATTTTTTGTAGACACAAAATGATCCTTAGTTGAAGGTATTGCTTTTTGTTTTGAATGTAACACATGCCTAGTTCTTCTAAAGAATATCTTTACCCACGACCATTTCGGTACAACGGTCATATGCACGTTTGCAGCAACTTTTTGGATTTCTATATCTACCTAATTTTAATAATCATTGCCATATAGAATTAATAGGGGATTGAACAACGTACAAACTTTAATAATCTCCTAATTTCACCCTTTAGTCAAGATTATAAATTTATATCCTAGAGTAAGAATTATGAGCAACAAATATATTGCTCGAAAATTAACTCTGTTGATACGATTCATTTTGTATACCTAATAATTCAGTAAGAGAAAAGCCCAAACTCCATGCGAACGGCGATGTCGTCGTGGCAGTTGTCCAGGAGTGTGATTGATTGATTACTTACCATCTAGAATAAGGACCCCAAAAATAAAACCATGAAAAGGGAGGCTATACATTGATGCTTCCATATTATGCAATGACATATTATTTAAGAAAATAATCAGTGTAATACGCTTATCAGCCAAGGATTTGCAACAATTTCGCCGGTTAGTCGACAAACAACTCTGTTATATTCTTTGTTACTAGTAGGATTGGTACCAAGATGGGAAAAAAATACTTAAGTATGTACATAGTTCCGAGAGGAAAAATAAAGGATAAAATATCTTATATCTAGTAACAAATAAAACTCAGTAATTTTCTCGTATCTTTTATTTAGGTCGAGATACTCATTGGGGTTCAATGGAAATAACAAAATAATTATAAAGTTTTTGAAGATGTTGCCTCCATTACCAACTGGAAATGACAGTTGTTGTGAAACTTAAAAGTGAAGCTACGCGCAAAAATATGTTTGTTTTGCAAATTTGTTTTGTGGCGACTTTGTTAGATATAGTCAAGAGCACACCAAGCTTGACACATCGGACTTTGTACCGTTCTTATTTCAATAGATGTACGGGCTAAAATGGCGCTGCGAATGTCAAGCTTGACCTGTCGTTGACTGTACAATATTACTTTTCAGTGGCAATGCGAGTTGCGTTTAAACAAAAAGTTTAAAAGTGGACTGAATGTTGCACTGGAATGTTTTAAATCACAATCGGTCTTTGGTGCTAACTAAAGATAAATACAAATTACCAATTATTAAAATAAAATACTTATTAACAAAATTTTATGGGAAGTTAACTAGATCAACATTGAGACAACCATAAATGTAAATTTTAATATTATTCATAATATGATAAACCAACAAGACATATGGTTTTGTATACAGGCTGTTAATTAAATTTCATGCCATAGCTCAAGGGCGGGTTCAGTATTAGTAACTAAAAATACATACTAAATTACATACTAATAGATTGAAAAACGAA
Source organism: Athrips mouffetella (assembly GCA_947532105.1). Classification (NCBI taxonomy): domain Eukaryota; kingdom Metazoa; phylum Arthropoda; class Insecta; order Lepidoptera; family Gelechiidae; genus Athrips; species Athrips mouffetella. The sequence goes on from OX383959.1 coordinate 8,731,427, forward strand.
GAATACCTACATTGCAATTAAAACAAAATGCGCTTTCAGCTGATGCAGTTTCTATGGGAAGTTTTAATATTTTTTAGTTTTTCGACATCCTGGAGAGAAGCTCCGGTGTTTGTAACTGTTGCAATCAGTTTCAAACAGTTTTGTTTTGTTTACAGACGTTCGTCAACTAATTGTTTGAAATCGTTTCTAAACACAAATGTGGGAGCACCATAGATACCGAACCCGCCCTTGAGCTACGGTACGCAATTAAAATAGCACCCTGTTATTCCTTCGTTTTAAACTAATAAATTTGAATCATAATTTTTATTTTCAACTAATTCTAATCAAAACGCTGGGCAGGACGAAGGAAAACTTAATTATAGTAAAGTTACAGGTATTGTCTCAAAATTTAATATTTTAGGAAAGGCACATCGTTTTTTATTACAATTTCAATAAGGCGCAACAAACATTTTCGAATTTTGTATCTTAATGTATTTTGAACCAAATGTAAAACAAATTCAACAATGATTAAATAAATATTTTATTTGACATAATTTTAAAATGTGTATGTTCTCTTAAAACGTGTAACGGAAGGATGTGATAATACTGAAGGCTGTGAATCTGCCCATAAAACTGAACAAATTTTCGAAAATTTTCGAAGTCGAAATACGAAAACCCATTTTTGACGTCCCATAAAAAATCCACTATCAGCTGATGCAGTTTCTATGGGAGGTCAAAAATTTATTTTGTTCCATGACCATTGACCATGTTCCTTGGGAAAAGTTGTTCAGTTTCATGGGCAGATTCACCCTTTAGTATTATCACATCTTTCTATACACGCTGTAGAAAGAGAGCTTATTGAGAGCAAATATTGTTACCTACGAGTATGTAACTAGTAATGTTTGAATCTCACAATGTTATTGAGCAAATGTCTCCTCTGTTCTTCGCCAAAGAATGTTTTGGGCTATCTGAAAATGATTCGAGTGATATTTATTAAATAAAACGTTTTTTAAGTATTATTTGATTCATCCTAAATTGATTAAGATTCAGTATATAAGTAGTACAATTACACTTATAACCTATAATAAATAACAATAAGGTCTATACTGGACGGATTGAAGTCTCTAACTGTATCTTATACTTAAATAGTAATATTTTATTTAAATTGCAATGTAATAAATACCTTTGATTTTGCCCAACTTTTGCTGAAAATGTCTAAGTTTGACAGTGTATTTGCGCGATGAAATATTATGTAGTAGCTAGCATTGCGCTGTGGTAGTAGACACCTTTATTGAACCAAATGGCAATCAAATTAATAAAAAGGAATATGTAAATAAATCATCAAAGGTACTTACTACAAGATATAATTAAGTTACATTACGTGTATCTTACAAGGCCACCGTATTTTCACAAGAATCTAAGATCCATTTTTTTCGCTAACGCTTACCAAAACAATCGGCTAAAGATGTCAGAAAGAACAAGTTTGTAAAACAATGTTATTCTTTCCGTCAAAAACATACTCTGGTTTTAGTGTCAAGGCTGCAAAATGTGTTGGTAAGCAGTGGAATAAACGAAATAAATAGATTATATAATACAATAGGGGTGGAGGGTGAACGTTCGTTTTATTGCCAAGGACAACAATTCTTCAAACATTTTGCACGTTTTCCAAACGCATCATGGTCGTAAAAAATAATTGATACGGGCTCGAATTACTGTTAACGCATGTTGACATGATTATTGATGGATCGGTTTCCATGCATTTTTGATGTTTTTTCCTTTTAAGAAAGTAGAGACAAGCGATACCTTTCAAATATTAATGTAGGCTATAAACTGTGTCCTGTTTTTGTTCGTTCTTTTAAGCACTCCATTTATTTTAATGTTCTACTCCCCTTAGAATTACCATTCACCACAGAAGGAACATTTCCCAAATAACTTCCATTGTCTATTCTACAAGGCTCAACTAATCAAATCTGTGTGGTGTCGTTGCCTTAGCATCTCTAATCTTAATTCGTGTTCTCTTGCCGCCATTCTTAGCGCGGCAATGCTGGAGCTTCTTCTTTCAACTTCTGGTGCTGATGACGTGGCGGGCGGTGATTCGCTGCCGGGGGATATAGGGGGTGAAACAGAGGGAGGGTCGGGGGATTGTCGCGGGGGAGCGGCCAGGCCCGCAAGCAGGGTGTGAAAAGGGGGTGATGATGTGTAGAGGGGGGTGCTGAATAGAGGAGGGCGGGGTAAGGGAGCGCCGAGGTATTGGGCGCCAAGGACTGGTGTGCCACCGTATCTGTTGATGAAAGAAGAGTTTAAATAAAATTATAATGTAGGAAAAAGAAATCGATCGGGATCGTAGCTGTTAGGCCTGTGTCGTGACGTCAACAGTTAATGGAGCAGGTTCAACTGTAGGACACATAACATCCTCACGATAACGACACAAAATGCATCCATAACGAATGATATGTCCCAACTGCTCTATTTACTAGACGTCTACTACTGAATTTTTCAAATGCTGAACTTACAATAACAATAAGTATTTACAGTATTGAATAGAAAGTTTTTGGCGTTTAGAGAGAGACTAATAAGTTAAATGTGCTCTTACCTGAACGAAGCTAAAGCATTCGTATCGAAAGGCTTTCTGAAGCCGAATCCAAGCTGCGTAAAGGGGTTAGGCATCGAGGCTACGACGGAGGGCGGGGGGCCACCTGGAGCGCCTCCTAAGTACGGGTTGTAAGGGTGCCCTTGAGGACCAACTTTCTCCTGCTTCCGCCATTTGGCTCGACGGTTTTGGAACCAAACCTGCAGAAAAGAAGTGAATTAGTCTTGTTCTGCTATATTTATGAAGTTTAATGTAAAACTATAAAATTACTCTATAAAATACGTAAGGACAAAGAATGTGCTTTTATTTGCTTCTAGAGGTAACCTTTTTATTTCTTAATTAAAAAATAATTAGACGTCACATTTATTTTATTCTTTGAAAACTATCATCTCATTAGCAAAAAGTCCCGAGGCCAACATAAAGTTTAAATAATAATATTATTATTTTGCTTTCTCTTGAAAAATGGAGTGTTACCTACATAGAGTCATTAAGCTAAAGGTCGTGTCGAATTTGAAGAAAAAATGCTTCTGCCCCGAAGGCTAATATCTCGCTAAGTATGTGTTGGTTAAAATGATGGATGAATTGTTTCCAACGATAGCAACTCACTCATTACCTACCTATACATTGACATTTCATAACAGCAGTTGTTATGGATTGATTAAATATTAAATACAGTATAATGACAGGTTACAAAAGTTTAAATGTTATGCCTAAATGAAAATATAAATATCGCACAAATTCCGTCGAAGCTTATGTCTGGAATCCGTACAAGAACATAGAATTTCAAACATTACAATCGCTTGATTTATCGCTAAATAATATCAGAGTTGGAGCAATATTTACAATTGTTTAATATTTATAGAACGGGAAAAACTTTTGAGAAACCACAGACGCTATGTAAACGTTCATTTTTATGGCAATTTAAATTAATTCACTTATGATAAATGCTTGCTGCTAAAAAATTAAGCGTGTTTCTGTAAATGTCGTTGTGGTTTTAAGATGTTGCTGTGCGAAACAAGAAACCGCATGTTTAAAATTCTTAATTTGAATTTTAAACTTGGGCTTTTAGGTGGTGTTTTTTGAATATGACATTGTAGCCTTTGTAGTGTCTGGCGAATGTATAAATGTTATAATTGGAGGTAAACACGGTGGAGGAATGCCGTGAGTCTGCGGGTCTCGGGGGCCGCAAAAAGGCTCGGCTGGAGCCCAGGTGCCGGCAGTAATGGGTTAACAGAGCGGCGCATTAACGTAATGACCAGCTTGGTAAAAGGCTTCCAGCTATCGACTGCGTTAGGCATCTAAAATGACGCTCAGTTGCAATAAAATATTCAAACTGAAGTACACTGTGTGCTTTTTCTTTTCTATCCTTTAAGTACAGCAGAAGAGTTCCCTTCTAACTTTGTTCCTAGAGGAAAGTTGCTCAGTTTCCTTATCTAAATCCAAAGTTTGAGTAATCGGAAGCCTGTCTTTTTTACACCCTATAGATACAAGTGCCCTTAAAATAATCACCGATTTTTGGCAATTTTTTGTCAGTACTGTTTATAGGTTCATCAAAAGGTCCGGATAAACCGATTTTTGGCCATTTCGTCAGTATCGTTTATAGGTTCATCAAAAGGTCCGGATAAACCGATTTTTGGCCATTTCGTCAGTATCGTTTATAGGTTCATCAAAAAGTCCGGATAAACCGATTTTTGGCCATTTCGTCAGTATTGTTTATAGGTTCATCAAAAGGTCCGGATAAACCGATTTTTGGCCAATTCGTCAGTATTGTTTATAGGTTCATCAAAAGGTCCGGATAAACCGATTTTTGGCCATTTCGTCAGTATCGTTTATAGGTTCATCAAAAGGTCCGGATAAACCGATTTTTGGCCATTTCGTCAGTATTGTTTATAGGTTCATCAAAAGGTCCGGATAAACCGATTTTTGGCCATTTCGTCAGTATTGTTTATAGGTTCATCAAAAGGTCCGGATAAACCGATTTTTGGCCATTTCGTCAGTATTGTTTATAGGTTCATCAAAAGGTCCGGATAAAGGTCTGATGATACGTTTTGTTTACAAGCTTATGAGAAGACCCTAAAAGTTTCATAATAATTCTAACAGTAATAAAATAATTATAAAAGCGAAGTCTTAGGGCTCTTAAGGCATTGGTAATGAATGATACAGGGAAATCGCTGATGGCCTCCATTTAATAAACAAGAAGCTGAAAAATATCCCTCCTTAGGACGGGAGCGCTACACTTTGGCCTTCGTTAATTATGGACAACGTAAAAAGTATAGAGATTTCTTTTTATTTAAAGTCTCTTCTCGTTTGCTGCGATCCAAATTTTTGCCATACTCGTAATATACAAGTCATATAATAGCTAATGTCCCGTGTGGTGCTGGCAAGAAGTAGTACCAACACGTGGGTGTCGTAAGAGGCGACTAAGGGTTATAAACTGGAGGATGGGCAGCAGCATCCTCCTTTGTATCTTACATCTTACTTACTGCGGTCACCTACAACCGCGGTCCATGGTGCCAGCCGTAACGCTAACAAGCGAGGTGACTACTTTCCCTCTATGTTAAGCAAAGGCTAGAATTTTAGAAGGAGCTCCCTGTCCTGTAGTGGACGTTATGATGATAATAGCTAATACCCGGGCCAGTTAGTCTTTTCTTAACTTTCGATACCAAATGGAATCTTTGATAAACTCGCCTTCTGTTAAGGCTCCCAGTGGCCTTTTACGACACCCTCGGGAGGAAATGAGTAAGTGCCCAGGTCTAGACTAGTTATACTTGTAAACCCTAAGCTTAGGTACTTACTTGTATTCTAGCTTCAGTTAATCCAATTTTCATGGCCAGCTCTTCCCTGCAAAGAAGGTTTTTATTAATATAATGTAGGTATCATATTATAATGATACACAGGGTGTAAAAAAGTACGCTGATGCTTCTAACGGGTTATTCTACATCACTAATAGATTGTATTTCAAAAACCGGTCAAGTGCGAGTTGGACTCGCGCGCCGAGGGTTCCGATATACCTTTAGTATTTTTGGAAGCAATTAAGTCCATTTTTAGGAGTGCTAAACTAAATTTGTTTGTAAAGGTTTTTCGCAGATTTCGTATCTTCGTAGAAAGATCGTATTATTTTTGTTGTAATATTTACATAAACTTCTAACGACTGTAATTAATTCACATTTTTACATTCACAAACTTTGGAGATAAGGGGGGAACGGTATTTTTTTTGACATTTTTCATCATAACTTGAAAACTAAGAAACTTAAAAAAATACAAAAAAATATTTTAGAGTGAACAAGTAAAGCCCTTTCATATGATACCCCACTCGACCTACTACCGATAATTTGAAATTTTGTCCCCCCTTTTACATTAATAATCATAATTTTTTATTAATTTCTTTACGTGCAATTAAGTTGGACAACCATATTCTAAAACTATTCCAAATTTCAAGTCGATAGCATGAGTGGTTGCTAAGATAGGTATACAGATGTGACAGACAGACAGACAGAGCGGCACCATAAGGGTTCCTTTTTTACCATTTTGGTATCGGAACCCTTAAAATCTTAGAAAAAGGTAGTTTTAGCTCAAGAAGAAGTGAAGCGCCGGGAGAGTTAAAATTCATTTAATGACCTCTATGATCGGCTGGTGATTCAGACAAAGGTGTTTTTGTTATAATATCCAATCACTAGCAAGTACCTATGCATTTCAATAAATTGCTGGAATGCAATTCGAAGGAAAATCTAAATTCATGACCACCCAAAATAAGTAATAGTAGATTGTATCACAAGGCTGTAAAATAATATTTTTAAAGCGAGGGCGCTATTTTGAATCCAGACCGAAGTGAAAGATTCTTGAGTAGAATCCCGAGTATGGCGAGGGATTCTAAAGTAGAATCCTGAACGTAGCGAGGGATTCAATAGGTCGCCCAAGGTAAAAATATTTTTGCAGCCGCGTAATACACTCTACTTTTCATCTCCCTCTAAGAGAAAAGAATAAGAGGCTCATTAAGACACACACTCGTCATTAATTTTAAATATAAAATACTATTACAATATTATTACTTGATGTAGCAATAGTAAAAATCATATTAGGTATTATTTGTAACAACTGAAAATGTTATTGACATTTTTGTATCAAGGAACGACAGCAAGGAACAAAACCTCTCTGGTTGGTAGTCTTGTTCACATTGCAAGCATATTTCTCTTTTTTATATTCATAATAATTTTAATAGTACAACCGGCCAGTATCATTTTTCATACAATAATTTGGTTCGACCTCTATGGTTGACCTAAAATATACCTATGGTGTGCTATGGTATGGTGGACCTAAATTCAAATTCTAATTTTAAATCCCATTTTTACCCGCTACGAAAGTCTCTAGGAGAAAACAGCTATTTTGTTCGCCTTTATTGACGAACCGTTCAGCGATTTTCGAATAGATGGGATGAAATAGCAGATTGTATCACAAGGCTGTAAAATAATATTTTTAAGGCGAGGGCGCTATTTTGAATCCAGAGCAAAGTGAAGGATTCTTGAGTAGAATCCCGAGCATGGCGAGGGATTTTAAAGTAGAATCCTGAACGTAGCGAGGGATTCAATAGGTCTCCCAAGGTAAAAATAATTTTGCTGCTGCGTAATACACTCTACTTTTCATCTCCCTCTAAGAGAAAAGAATAAGAGGCTCATTCAGTCACACTCGTCATTAATTTTAAACAAAAAATACCATTACAATATTATTTCTTGATGAAACAATACTAAAAATAATATTAAGTATTATTTGTAACCACTGAAAATGTTATTGACATTTTTGTATCGACTAGGAACAGAACCTCTTTGGTTGGTAGTCTTGTTTACATTTCAAGTATATTTCTTTTTTTATATTCATAATAATTTTAATAGTGCAACCAGCCAGTATCATTTTTCATACAATATTTTGGTTTGGACCTAAAATATCCCTATGGTGGACCTAAATTCAAATTCTAATTTTAAATCCCATTTTTACCCGCTACGAAAGTCTCTTGCAGAAAACAGCTATTTTGTTCGCCTTTATTGACGAACCGTTCAGCGATTTTCGAATAGATGTGATGAAAAAACAATTACAATTTATTAGTGATGTAAAATCACCACTTAGAAGGATCATCGTACTTTTTTATTACCTGTATATATATATTAATTGTCACCAAAACATGAGTCATTTCCGTTGTAAGAATTAAATATTAGGTCTTTACCTATGAAATTGCCGTTTTGTATGGCGAATTTTAGGTAAACTCAATTTTCAGTACTAACATTTTTGCATTTTTCTTAGGAATTATAAATCCAATTTTTTTAATTTTTTTAAGAATTATTGGAAAGACATTAAGCTAACAGAAGCTTAAATTTAATTTTCGAAAAATATTATCTGTAAAAAAATATAACAAATTTAATGATGGAATCGGACGACATTTAAGACGAACAATTTTCAAACCTTTAATTTTATATATCAAACTAAAAATAAAAACTTTATTTTATGCGTAAATTGATAACCTTGAAGTCAACTTTCAAATATAAATCAAATAAAAAAAATAGCATTAGAATTATAGGAATTATGATCTCATTAATCTGTAAGAAAATTTCGGCAATTTCATAGGTAAAGACCTATTATTATCAATAACCATCGTATCATTCGTTTGATCACTATTTGTAAAAATAATTGCAAGTACTTTATCTTAATGGCATTAGTGGTTGTATTAATTGGTTAGTTTTAAAAATAGATTGATAATATGATAAGTGCCATTTATTAATTTGGCGAAAATTTAATTATACCTTTATCAGATTACGTTGGATTTGATTGTGTATCTTCTTGGTGCGGCATTGAAGCCTGTTTACACTGGTGTAGGTTTAAGTTTTTCAACAATCCTTGTATTATTAATTAACCTCTTGTATTAATCTCTTGAGATTTATGTTTGTTTGTGTAGGTTTGTTTTGTAGCACGCCACTCAAAAAATACTACAGCAATTTAAATTAAAGAAATTAAAATGTTATACATACATAACATCACGCTTCTTTCCCGGTAGGCAGAGACCACGTTGACCAGATAGCGTTGGGGTTTTATGAAACTCGCTATACTGTTAAAGCCAACCACAAGATAGCGTTGGGGTTTTATAAAACTCGCTATCGTGTTAAAGCAGACCAACAGATAGCGCTGGGGTTTTATGAAACTCGCTATCGTGTTAAAGCCAACCACTAGATATCGCTGGGGTTTTATAAAACTCGCTATCGTGTTAAAGAAAGCCAACCACAAGACAGCGCTGGGGTTTTATTAAACTCGCTATCGTGTTAAAGCAGACCAACAGATAGCGCTGGGGTTTTATGAAACTCGCTATCGTGTTAAAGCCAACCACTAGATATCGCTGGGATTTTAAAAAACTCGCTATTGTGTTAAAGCAGACCAACAGATAGCGCTGGGGTTTTATGAAACTCGCTATCGTGTTAAAGCCGACCACCAGATAGCGCTGGGGTTTCATAAAACTCGCTATCGTGTTAAAGCAGATCAACAGATAACGCTGGGGTTTTAGAACACTCGCTATCGTGTTGAAGCCGACCACCAGATAGCGCTGGGGTTTTATAAGACTCACTATCGTGTTAAAAACAACCACCAAAAAGCGCTCTTGTTTTATAAAACTCGCTATCATGTTAAAGACATCCACCAGATAGCGCTGGGGTTTATAAAACTCGTTATTGTGTTAAAGCCAACCACTAGATAGCGCTGGGGTTTTATAAATCTTGCTATCGTGTTAAAGCCGACCACCAGATAGTACTGGGGTCTTATAAGACTCACTATCGTGTTAAAGACGACCACCAGATAGCGCTGGGGTGTTATAAAACTCGCTATCGTATTAAAACCGACCACCAGATAGCGCTGGGGTTATATGAAACTCGCTTTCTTGTTAAGGCCGACCACCAGATAGCGCTGGGGTTTTTCAAAACTCGCTATCGTGTTAAATAGCGCTAGGGTTTTATGAAACGATTCTTCACAGATATGAATTTTACTAGGTAAATTTTTTGCTCCCAAAAGCCAAACAAAAAATTGCAAATTTCATTGTGTTCGTTAGAGCCCGTTTCAAGAACGCGATTACAAATGTACTCAAATATTGTTCGTTTTGAGTGGCTCTACAGTTCTTGGATAGTCACACTATATACATTCAACACATACATTAGAAACAACTTCTTACCTAGTAAAAACATCAGGGTAGTGCGTTCTCGAAAAGGCCTTTTCTAACTCTTCCAGCTGGAAACTCGTGAATGTGGTCCTATATCTTCTCTGCTTCCTCTTTGGGGCGAATTCATCCGCATCATCACTGTCTGCTGAGCCGGGGGGCGGTCTATCCGGAGGCGACTGGTCCGAGCGACTTAGTTCGGGAGTAGTCCGGGGCGAGTCATCCTTGTGTGGCTCCGATACGCCCATGGTTACGTTGTACTTGTGCTGGTATTGTTCTTGAATGTAGAAATCTGAAAAGAAGAAAGTTTGTATTAATAGAGAGTTTGAAAATTCATCATCATCATCCAATTTAAGAGACGAACTCTTGTCGCTGTAGCAACTTTCTATACACGAATCGATCTCCATACTACTCTGATCTCAGCAATCCTCTTTACCAAAAAATTTAAGATATTATGTAATTTTATTTAAATTTTTCAAGTACAAAATAACGGTAAATATAATGACTTTTTCAGTGTACAAAACATTTCAAACTGTTTCAAACATATTTTTTCTGTTTGTTTCTTTTTTTATTTATAATATATAAAATGCATGACATACTGATAAATATTTGTTATAATGTGAAAAATAGAAATAATTTCAATATTTCTTTTTCTGTGTTTGTTCTGTTTAAATTTGCATAGTGATGTAAATATTTGTTACTATTTGCAAATAAATAAATTCAAATTGAGGATTTTCACGTGCTTCAGGCTTAACAATGCTGTTTCAACCTGTACAATCTTTTAAAATCCATAATAGCGTACTTGCAAAGCCGCAAATATACTAAACTAGATATCTATTTAAGATATTCTGAATTTTTAAACCTAGTAGTGGGAACTTTATTTACTGTTTTTTATCAAGTTTCTTATCTGTTCGTATCTCTTAACTTTCACTTCCTGTCATTTTGTCTAAAGTTGTATTATTTTCGCAACTACAGTATCTTATTGTATATTCAACTCGTGAAAAGTGTCGTCGGTTATGTATGAACCTAACATTTGTTGTTAAATACCATTAAGTTACGCTTGTGTACATAACTGTTAACTTTTCCAAATAAATAAAATAAAATTAAGCCAAGCAGAAGCGAAGTAAGTAGAAATTTCCTAATGTCATCACTTCTATATTATAATATAACAATACAATATAAAAAATCAATAATTTGTGAGGAAATTATACACACCCACACATACATCCCATGAAACGTCCACTGCAGGACAGGGAGATTTTTTTTTAATGTCAAAACTGACAAACGAGCAGACAGCTCACCTGATGGAAAGTGTCACTGCCGCCCATGGACACTTGCAACACTAGAAGAGGAGATGCTACTCGTAGTGCGTTGCCGGCCTTTTAAGAATTTGTTAACTCGCTTTTTGAAAGCCTCCATATCGTAACTACTAGGGAAAATCACAGGGGGAAGTTCATTCCACATCCTACATGTGCGCAAAAGAAATGATCGCGCAAACCGCGTTATATAAGACAGTACGGTACACAGAAAGATGCTGCTACCCTCCGGTTTAAAAGCCCTTAGTCGCCTCTTACGACACCCACGGGTAGAGATGGAAAGTTATACATTGCATCTTAAAACACATCATCGTCAGCAGGAATGAATTACCTCATTACTTGCTATCAGATTTTAAGATCAATTTTCAAACTGATTGCCAACATCCTTGGTCCTTGAACGTTCGTGAGAAGCCGTCAACACGTGCATATTACAAAGTTTCTAGCATGACGTAAGGTATGTTGGGGTAAGAACGGATAGTTCTTAGCTCTTATCTTATTATGTAGTTCAAATTTCTGTTTATTATTAATAAAAAAGATTAAACAAGAAGGCTTATTAGTGTTTTTAGGGTTCCGTACCTCAAAAGAAAAAAACGGAACCCTTATGGGATCATTTTGTTGTCCGTCTGTCTGTCTGTCTGTCTGTCTGTCTGTCAATACCCTTTATCTCACGAACGGGTAAAGGTATCAGGTTGAAATTGATACCATATATTAGGATCCATGAACCACACAAGATCTGACAATTTCAATTTTTTACAACGACGCAATCAAAAGATATGGCATTTTATGTCCTCATCTCCATACATTTATGCAAAAAAGCCAAACCTACAGGGTACTTCCCGTTGACCTAAAATTATGAAATTTGGCAAGAAGCTAGGTATCATGGTACAAATAATGGGAAAAGTCTGAAATCATTAAATATTACAACTTTTCTCACAACTAGTGGTAACCAATTGTGGTGAGCTCCCGTTTCAAGAACATTCATATAAGAGAGGGGTCAAGTTGGATGGTCATTGAGGCGATTTTTGTTTTAGTTCTATTTTATTTACGGGAACACTTACAAACTTGAAAATTGATATGTTTATAGTGCGTAAGCTATAAAGTAACAACAAATAATAAAATTTGGTCAAGCGCGTGTCGGACTCAAAAAATCTAGTACATTAACTTACTGAAATTTCAACTAATACAATTATGATTATGTGGTGGTACGGAACCCTCAGTGCGCGAGTCCGACTCGCACTTGGCCGGTTTTTTCATCCCTTGTCAATTTAAATTAATAAAAAACTGGGCTGGTGCAAGTTGGTTGGACTCGCGTGCTAAGGGTTCCGTACCTGTCTACCATTTGATACCACAAGATTTTGCCCTCGATTTGAAAAAACTCAGCGTGCACTCAAACTTGATCCCTCTTTAATATGAATATACTTGTAACCGGAGCTCACCTTAATTGGTTGTAATTGGTTCTGAGAAAAGTTGTAACGTTTAATGATTTTAGACTTTTTCCTTTGGTTGTGCTACAAGAGTTAAGCATCTTGCCAAATTTCATGATTTTAGGTCAACGGGAAGTATCCTGTAGGTTTTGGTTTAGTTCATAAATGTATGGAGATGGGGACATAACTGGCTGAGTATGAGCCGTATTTTTTATTTTGTTGTTGTAGAAGCTTAAAATTTTTACAGCTTCCATACTTTGATATTGGATATTAATTCTAACTTGATATCTTTACCCGTTCGTCAAAAAAAGGGTCTTGACAGAAAGACAGTCAGACAGACTGACAGACGAACAAAAAGTGATCCTATAAGGGTTCCGTTTAGTTTATTTTTGAGGGACGGAATCCTAACAATGAGGCAGTGTTTTAATTTGTTCAGGTAAACTAACACAAGCTTCTGAGTTTCTACATAAAAAAAACTGTAAAGTTGCAAATAAAGAATTCATTATTATTATTGTAAACTGTGGGCCATATGAGTTTGTGTAAAGGTGGCATTTTTTTTAAACTTATATTTGGCACATTCACGTATATTTGTTCTTCAGTTGGCGCCTACATAAAAAACGCAGATATAATTTATTTTAGGCAGTACATTTGGGAGTTCCTCCGATTCGCTCTTACCCCAACATACCTTATTTAATTGAAATAATTGACAATGTCATTAATTGAAATAATCAATCTAATGGAATCAATTTGCTCGAGAAACGTTAAGTAATAGGACGGTTTCAATTGAATTGGCGTGATCGGCAACTGTTAGATTTAATTAGAAGATTCTAATAACCACTTTGAAGATGTCCATTGGGATTAAACAAATACCTAATGACGATGGCTAATTCTCATTGGCACGATTCTCGTCGTCACCTTCATGGCAAATTTAATTTTTGGCTTTTTGTAAATTTTTTGATAAAAAGCTTACAGATTTTGATAACATGACTGATTTCATAGGTAACTCAATCACATCGTGATTCTTGTTTGCGTAGAAAAACACTGAAGTTTCTGATCCTACGAAAGTGATTCAATGATCCTCGAAAGTGACTCAGTGACTTTACAGTCATTATTTTATCAAAATTTACTTCTTTTTACTTTTATAAAGATTCAAATCAATGATATAAATAAAAAAAAGACAATAACCTGTTCGGTCCTGGGTAAAAAATACCGTCATACTACCTCAAACTAGCTGACTTTGTTAATACAAACACACAAGTCGCTATACTTATTTCCAAATAAAGCGATGGAAGAAATATTTTCATGACATAAAATCTCCTGATGATAAAGAAGCCGACCCTAAGTAGCTTGGCAAAATGCATGAAGGTAGGACAGTGCATGTTAAGCTTTACGGAAACACCTTACAGCAACGATATTGTAAAAACACCTTTATTCCATCACAAAATTATCCACACTGACTAAATCCGTCCGAAATCTGAATACTTTTATCTGACTTGCTCGCTATGTGTTTTAAGACCTTACTTATTTGTAATCGGTACTGAGATAGCAAAATATTTTGTCTCTGAGATTACTTAAAATCTGAGATTACTTAATGTGATAGATAATTAAATTATGCGGCCAGAGCAGGCTATAATGACCCAATATAGCCACTATGCACACGCTTTTGTGATTTTAAAGCCACTGTCCGTCCACGTACTCCACACGTCGGACAAGCGTCGGATGCACGCATTCGACATTATTCACTTGCATGCGTCTTGCTAGCAATCTGCTTAAAAATAAATGAAACTGTGTCCACGGTGTGTGCGTATCGGTATGTAAGATCCATTTTTAGGGTTCCGAAACGAAATGGTAAAAACGGAACCCTTATGGTGCGACTTCGTCTGTCTGTCACACCTGAATATCTCAGGAACTACTCACGCTGCTATACTCGTACTAAACCTGAAATTAGCAAAATTTTAAAACGTCGTGACTAGGTCGAGTGGGGTATCATATAAAAGGGTTTCATTTGCACATTCCAAATTAGATTTTTTTTCGAAGTTTGCAAAGCGAAAAATCTGAATTAATTATAGATAGAAGTTTATGTAAACATTACAGCAAAAACAAAACGATCTCTCTAAGTAGCACAGTTTTTTAGAAATCTGCAAAAAACCTTTACAGACAAAAATAGTTTTGCAGTCCCAAAAATGGACTCATTGGTCAATGTCACGTCATTATGTCAATGGTCGTGTCGCTCATGCGTTTCTAAACGCCCTGCGCGTAATTTTCAAAATCTTTGGTATCGCCAAAGATTTCGGACCTCCTTGCTTCGCTCGGAATAGATACCTTGCTAATTTATTTTAGTAGGGGATGACATCTGCCAACATGTCACAACCCCATCATCGATGATCCATAGAAAATATCACATAAAATATTCAAAATAACCTGTCAAATCCATAGAAAAACGCCTACACCACCTAGCACCTAGTGACGAATTATTTCTTTGATCCTCCTTCTAAGTACCTTTATTTTTCTGTGGGTATCGCCACACTAAAGTGCATGTTGCTCATGTTGAGCATCACTGTCAAAAAAAGCTTTATATTAGCTTCACTTCTGTACATATTGAAGATAGGTATATACTTGTATGTATTTATCACCGGAAAGTGATAAGAATCGTAAGTTGATCAATTTCCTGGTAAGTTGATCAATAGTTTTACTACTATCATAGTTTTACTACATGTTTAAATATCTATGGAAACTTTAGGTTTACGATTTACCTAACCTAAGTTATTATTAAATTACATAAACTGTTTGTTTCCCTTAAATAAAATAAAATAAAATAAAATAAAATAAAATAAAATAAAATAAAATAAAATAAAATAAAATAAAATAAAATAAAATAAAATAAAATAAAATAAAATAAAATAAAATAAAATAAAATAAAATAAAATAAAATAAAATAAAATAAAATAAAATAAAATAAAATAAAATAAAATAAAATAAAATAAAATAAAATAAAATAAAATAAAATAAAATAAAATAAAATAAAATAAAATAAAATAAAATAAAATAAAATAAAATAAAATAAAATAAAATAAAATAAAATAAAATAAAATAAAATAAAATAAAATAAAATAAAATAAAATAAAATAAAATAAAATAAAATAAAATAAAATAAAATAAAATAAAATAAAATAAAATAAAATAAAATAAAATAAAATAAAATAAAATAAAATAAAATAAAATAAAATAAAATAAAATAAAATAAAATAAAATAAAATAAAATAAAATAAAATAAAATAAAATAAAATAAAATAAAATAAAATAAAATAAAATAAAATAAAATAAAATAAAATAAAATAAAATAAAATAAAATAAAATAAAATAAAATAAAATAAAATAAAATAAAATAAAATAAAATAAAATAAAATAAAATAAAATAAAATAAAATAAAATAAAATAAAATAAAATAAAATAAAATAAAATAAAATAAAATAAAATAAAATAAAATAAAATAAAATAAAATAAAATAAAATAAAATAAAATAAAATAAAATAAAATAAAATAAAATAAAATAAAATAAAATAAAATAAAATAAAATAAAATAAAATAAAATAAAATAAAATAAAATAAAATAAAATAAAATAAAATAAAATAAAATAAAATAAAATAAAATAAAATAAAATAAAATAAAATAAAATAAAATAAAATAAAATAAAATAAAATAAAATAAAATAAAATAAAATAAAATAAAATAAAATAAAATAAAATAAAATAAAATAAAATAAAATAAAATAAAATAAAATAAAATAAAATAAAATAAAATAAAATAAAATAAAATAAAATAAAATAAAATAAAATAAAATAAAATAAAATAAAATAAAATAAAATAAAATAAAATAAAATAAAATAAAATAAAATAAAATAAAATAAAATAAAATAAAATAAACTTTCGATAAATCATAAACTCGTAGGAAATTCGTAGATCCATAGGTCCGTTAAGTAACGCAAACACAACCTTACCGATCCCGAAGGCCAAAAGTAAATTCGGTACAGTTTATTATTTTTTGAAAGTTTATCAAATTATTAGGAAATTGATCAATTTACGATTCCGTATATCTTTCGTGTTCCTTGATCCTGTTATTCGGGGAAATATGTTCAGTTTCATGGTCTGAGGTTTCAGTTTTCGGGAAATGTCTTTTCTCAATAAAGTATGTATCCAAATCAGTCTCTCAGTCAGTTTTAAAGCTTATAAATATATAAGGTTCATGTCAGAAAGTCGTTGTGCTTATTCGTTTTTGTACAGTCGACTATTGTTTTCTGAATTATTCTTGAACAAAATATGATTTTTTGGAATAAATCACTTTTAGTGTTAGGGGCCGCCTTTTGCGCACAAATTTTGTAATTTTTATTCCTTCTGTGTGTGCAATAAATAGTTATTCATTCATCATTACTTTCTAAGTACCTATTAATTTATATCATTATGTCAGAGATGCAGCAAATCATCGCTTTTCACACTTGTTTACGTACACATTAGCATACAGAGTGACTACAAAAAATACAAAAAATAAACACTAAGTAGGTAAATATTATTAGATATCACACATATTTACTGAGAGATAATAGGTCTTTACCTATGAAATTGCTGAAATTTTCTTACAGATTAATAAGATCATAATTCCTATAATTCTAATGCTATTTTTTTCATTTGTCTTATATTTTAAAGTTAACTTCAAGGTTATCAATTGACGCATAAAATAAAGTTTTTATTTTTAGTTTGATATATGAAATTAAAGGTTCCAAAATGGTTCGTATTAAATGTCGTCCGATTTCATCGTTAGATTTGTTATATTTTTTTACAGATAATATTTTCCGAAA
This sequence comes from Athrips mouffetella, assembly GCA_947532105.1. Classification (NCBI taxonomy): domain Eukaryota; kingdom Metazoa; phylum Arthropoda; class Insecta; order Lepidoptera; family Gelechiidae; genus Athrips; species Athrips mouffetella. Next base: position 8,748,773 of record OX383959.1, read on the forward strand.
ATTAAATTTAAGTTTCTGTTAGCTTAATGTCTTCCCAATAATGCTTTAAAAAATTAAAAAAATTGGATTTATAATTCCTAAGAAAAATGCAAAAATGTTAGTACTGAAAATTGGGTTTACCTAAAATTCGCCATACAAAACGGCAATTTCATAGGTAAAGACCTAATATCATAGGAATAAGCACAGTTTTAAGTCAAAATGGATTTTTCCGACTGCCCTTATAATAATTATTTGCTATGCAAGGCGTCAAAATTATTATTTGGCGAGTGCCTTGTATTGAAATTTGAGCAAGCGGAGGATGAAATATTGAGCCACGAACAAAGCGAAGTTTCATTCACGGCACAAGACGTGAAATAGCTTTGCTACCGAGCAAAATACACAATTTTTCACCTCACTACAGCGAGGAAAATTCTAGCGCATAGCTCCAGTACCTTAAACCATAAAAAAGACTTTTGCACACAGACTTGACCGACTAAAATTTCAAAAACATTTCCCGCGCTAGTGGCCAAAAATAACTTTTCTACCGTTAAAGCATTGTTTTCCGGGCTTGTGAGGTGAAACATATTTTTTTTAATCGTTTTGCCTACATCCTGTATGTGGCGGCGCGCAATGTATGTTGTCGCGCGCCGCCGAGCAATGTACATCGCCCTGCCTCCGGTTACCATAGAATCAATCTTGTTATTCTTACTTGCTGAAAATTTTTATACGTGGTTTCTGTATTTCTGGATATTATACATTTTTAACTCATCTTCCTCGCTTTATTGCTGCTCCCCCTCATTGGTGACCTATTTGGAACACGATGCCCAACGAAGAGAATGGAGAAGAAGGCGGAGGGCAGCTACATCGAGTTAGAATAAGAATAAGAATAAGAATCATTTATTTGCAAAGAATACAGTTATATGATGATCTTAAAATTATAAAGTCCTGTGTATTCGCCTGCGTGCAAGCGTGCAAATATTTGTGAGAGCAAATTAATTATATTAACTTAAGTACATAACTAAATTAACAAAACTTATTTGAATTCCATGTACTCCTTAACACTATAGAAGCAATGTTGAAGTAACCATTTTGTCAAACTAGATTTAAAATTCTGTTGTAATTTAATTTCGTCAGGAAGTCTATTATACATTAAGATACACATGTTAAATACATTTCTCTTATAGATATCCTTTTGGCAACAAGGTTGGTATAAAAGATTAGAGTATTTTGCTCTGATATTTTGTCGTCCAGTTACTTCACTACGTTTCTGCCAATACTGTGGGTGAGAGTGAACGAAGATGCAAACATCCCTGATATACATGCATGGCAATGGCAGTATATTGAGCTTCTTAAATAGTGGTTTGCAGCTATCATCAAACCAAGCATTGCACAAAACACGTATACATTTTTTTTGAAGAATAAAAACTCTGTTAATATCTACAGAATTTCCCCAAAGCATCAATCCGTAACTTAGAACCGAAGACACATATCCATGATAAGCAGTCAATGCTGCTTCAAACGAAACAGTTTGTCTCAGTCTTTTAAGGGCGAAAACAAAGCGGTTTAACTTATTGCAGACTAGATCTACTTGTTCCTTCCAGTTTAAGTGTTTGTCTAGAGTTATACCCAGAAAGTTAAATTTCTCTACTTCATCGACTCTTTCACCGTTATAGTTAAGAATAACAGGCATAGGTTGTGAGTTATAAGAGACGAATTGCATAAATTTAGTTTTGTTAACATTAATTTTTAGATCATTTTTATTCATCCAATAAATAATGTCCTTGAGTGCGAGATTTACATCGAACTCAAACACATGTTTATTGTCACATCTTAATAACAGGGTAGTATCATCTGCAAATTGCACACATTTATGATTAGTGGCTCTTGGAAGGTCGTTTGCATAAAGAAGAAACAACAAAGGTCCAAGAACACTACCTTGGGGTACGCCAGTTTTATTAGTTTTAAAATGCGATTTGAAAGTAGTTTTTAGTTGGCGTGAGAGTACCACCTTTTTATCCTCAGAAGCCAGAACTATGGTTTTCGCAGCTGGAAAGCCAATTTGCGCTTGCGAACATTACGACCGACGCTACGAAGTTTCATTATGCTTTCGGTCAATTGGACCCTTCCTTCGCCGCCGAAGTTGAAGATGTCATCACCAGCTCTACTTTTGCATCTTCGACGGACAGATACGAGCAGTTGAAGAGTCAGTTGGTAAAAAGACTTTCGGAATCTCGCCAGAAAAAAGTTAACCAACTTCTGACCCGTGAAGAACTCGGTGACAGGAAGCCGTCACAATTTCTACGCCACCTAAAGCAGTTGGCTGGGCCAGATGTTCCGGACGAGTTTCTGCGGTCCATTTGGAGCAGCCGACTTCCCAGAGGCACGCAGACCATTATAGCATCGCAAGGCAAGCTGCCGCTGGATGAAGTTGCTGAGCTGGCCAACCAGATCCACGACGTTGTTTCGCCCGGATTGCAGGTAGCATCAACAGCTTCACCTGGGACTTCGGATGCCATGACGAACCAAATCGCACAGCTGACACGGGAGGTTCATGCGTTGACGAACAAGTTGGAGAGGATGTCGCGCCCGCGGGCGCGTTCTACTTCTTCAAGCGGCCGGCGTGGACGTTCGTCATCAACGCGTACCCAGTCGAACTATCGGAAATTCCCGCTCTGCTGGTACCACTCCAAGTTTGCGGAGAAAGCCAGTAAGTGTGTAAAGCCATGTGATTTCTCGGTAAAATCGCGGGGCAGTCGGTAAATGCGGCCGACGGCTGCCCAGGTACCGGTCGCATGTTTGTTACGGATCGACGTTCGAAGGTACAATTTTTAGTAGACACTGGTAGTGACTTGTGTGTAATTAAACAAACTTTGAGTTAAGTGCTGCAAACGGTACCAAAATTTTTACGTACGGGTATGCGCACATTGTGTTAAATCTAGGCTTGCGCCGCGACTTTGCTTGGCAGTTTGTGGTAGCTGATGTAACTAGGGCGATAATAGGTGTAGATTTTTTGTCGCACTATAACCTTATAGTAGACGTTAGGAACCAACGTTTAATGGATGGCAATACAATGCTTTCGACCGTGGCTTTGCTTGCCCAACCGTCGGAAATTGTTTCGTCAGTAAAGGTAGTTACTGGTTCTTCTGTTTATCACCGTATACTCGAACACTTTCCCGAGATCACACGACCACCAGGCATTCACCGCACACCTAAACACAATACAGTTCATCATATTCGTACTACCCCAGGACCGCCGGTTTGCTGTACACCGCGCCGATTAGCTCCCGACAAACTAAAAATTGCCAAGTCAGAATTTGAGGCAATGTTACAAAACGGTACATGTCGACCTTCAGAGTCATCTTGGGCAGCTGCACTCCATCTAGCACCCAAGAAGGACAATGGCTGGCGTCCTTGCGGTGACTATCGGATGCTGAACGCTAGGACGGTCCCAGATAAGTACCCGATCCGCAACATCCAGGATTTTGCTCATTGCATTGCGGGTTGCACTGTGTTTTCCACTATCGACCTTGTCAAAGCGTACAACCAGATTCCCGTGAACCCTGACGACATCCCGAAGACCGCGATTACCACACCGTTCGGCTTATACGAATTTCCGTTCATGACGTTCGGACTTCGTAACGCCGGACAGACGTTTCAGCGGTTCGTGGATGAAATGTTACGGGGTCTGGACTTCACTTATGCATATTTGGACGATTTCTTGATTTTCTCGAAGGATCAGGAGACGCACGAGAGACATCTACATCAGATTTTTACTCGGCTTAAGGAGTATGGCATGGTGATAAATACCTCAAAGTGCACATTTGGAGCAGCAGAGGTAACTTTTCTAGGATACAGCGTGAGTGCACAGGGTACAAGGCCTTTACCATCCAAAGTTGAGGCTATCAAGAACTATCCTGTTCCTAAGACGGTAAAAGAACTTCGCCGTTTTCTTGGAATGGTAAATTTTTACCGCAGGTTTGTTCCCAGTGCAGCTGAGCACCAGGCACCGCTTAATGCTCTCTTAACAGGTTCAGTAAAGGGCTCACACCCAGTCAAGTTCAAGGACGCTGAGCAGGAAGCTTTCAACGCCTGTAAGGAAGGGCTATGCAATGCTGCTATGCTGGCCCACCCCGAGTGTGGCGCTAAGTTGGCATTAGTTTCTGATGCCTCAGACAGGGCTATTGGCGCAGTTTTACAACAGCTCAAGGACGGATCGTGGCAGCCACTGGCGTTCTTTTCACGTAAGCTGAGTGCGTCACAAACTAAGTACTCTCCTTACGATCGTGAGCTGCTTGCGATTTATGAAAGCGTCAAATACTTTCGCCACATGATAGAGGCTAGAGACTTCGTGATTTACACAGATCACAAGCCTTTGGTCTACTCATTCCACAACCGTAAAGAGAATTGCTCACCACGCCAGTTCCGGCACCTTGATCTGATTGCACAGTTTACCACAGACATCAAACATATCTCTGGTAAAGACAACGTGGTGGCAGATACGCTATCACGGATCGAGGAGATCGCTCAGCCCGTTGACTTGCATAAACTAGCCACAGCCCAGCAGACAGATAGTGAGTTAAAGTTGTTACTCGAAGGCAACACTTCACTGTGTCTTAGGCCATTTAAAATACCAGGTTCAAGCAAAAACTTGTACTGTGACGTTAGCACCGGTTTACAACGACCCTTTGTCACGAAGGAATTCCGCCGACAGGTGTTTGACAGTCTTCATTCATACATTCATCCCGGGGCAAACGCAACTGCGCAATTAATCGCAGAACGGTTCGTTTGGCCTGGGATAAGAAAAGAATGCAGGGAATGGGTACGACATTGTCTGGCTTGTCAAAGGTCAAAGGTAACACGTCACGTCTCTACACCGATAGGGGCTTTTAAGTTACCTAAGGCGAGGTTCGCATTCATTCACATCGACCTCATCGGACCATTACCCATCTCTCAAGGCTATCTTTATTGTCTCACCGCCGTCGATAGATTTACGCGTTGGCCTGAGGCAATACCACTGCCAGACATGACTGCCGAGACTGTCGCTAAAGCTTTACTTAGCGGCTGGATATCCCGGTTCGGTTGTCCGACTGACATAGTATCGGACCGTGGTAGACAGTTCGAATCGGCCCTATTTAAAAATCTGTCACAAATTGCAGGTTTTCAACATAGGCGAACCACTGCTTACCATCCTGCCTGCAATGGACTCGTGGAAAGGTTCCACCGGCAACTTAAGGCTGCCATAACCTGCCACGCAAATGGCAGTTGGGTCGAGTCACTCCCTCTCGTCTTGTTAGGGATACGTTCAGCCTACAAGGAGGATCTACAAGCTTCCTCAGCTGAACTAGTTTACGGAGAGTCTTTACGACTCCCGGGTGAGTTTTTCGACCCTCAAGCAGAGGAGACGGTAGACGTGACGGATTACATGTCACGGCTCCGACACATTGTTGGAAGTTTGAAACCTTCTCCAGCATCACGACATGGTGGTAAGCCGTCTTGCTTTGTTTTTAAGGACTTGGCTAAATCTACCCATGTTTACCTGCGTGATGACACCGTAGGAGGCTCACTAAAGCCAGCGTATTCAGGTCCGCATGAAGTCCTGGAGCGAGGCGTCAAAGTTTTCAAGCTTCTTGTAAACGGTTATAAGACCACAGTATCAATAGACCGCATTAAACCAGCCTATATACTGTGCGAACCAACACACACTCACCCACTTAATCACACAAATACACAAGACAGGAACCGATGTAACATGCCTGGTAATGTCGGGACCGCTCCCGGCCAGGTGGTCAGGCAAACGCGCTCAGGACGAAGAGTTCAGTTCCCTACTTATTATCGCCCATGAGCATGGTCTCTGGAGGGGGGTGATGTGGCGGCGCGCAATGTATGTTTTCGCGCGCCGCCGAGCAATGTACATCACCCTGCCTCCGGTTACCATAGAATCAATCTTGTTATTCTTGCTTGCTGAAAATTTTTATACGTGGTTTCTGTATTTCTGGATATTATAAATTTTTAACTCATCTTCCTCGCTTTATTGCTGCTCCCCCTCATGTACATAACGCGATTACGTGAAAAAACTGGGTGTCGTGATTTGTAACTATTACAACGGTAATTCCTACCTCGGTTTCTTGTAATCAATTGTCGTTTAATAAGTTAATGCAATTATCCTGATCGCTTGTGATTGTGGTGTTATGATATTAATTGGACCCGTAGCGTAATCACTCCCGTATAGTCGCCTTTTTCCTGTTCGGCGTGTTCGGCTCTCTTTTCTCTAATCCTCGGTGAATTGACTAGCTTTTGTTTATATTGATAGCTCAAAATTTTAAGATTTCAAGGTTCCATTTTTTCCTTCCAAAAATGTCGTCATTATTATTTGATTTGGTAGGTATATTTTAAAGGAAGATTAGGAAAATCAAGTAAATATTATTAAATCGTAATAAAGTGACAGTTTTTACAGTGAATTCACATTTTACCCAACCTTTTTTGTGGTAAGAACCTGTGTCCATCTTTTTATTCCATGCCTTTGGCGAAACCCATTCTGATTGTTTTCTTTCGTTTTCTTTCGTGAAGCATGTGCTGCCCGTTTTTGCCACGGGCAAGAAGCATTGAAGGTAGTTCCAAGTAGCCCATAGCCCGCGCCAGGGTCAGGCGTACCACGTGCCAGCGGCAGCTTATCTGCGCGGAGACGAACAGCGAGAAACAAAGACCAATGCGTCAAACCGCGCATTCCGGGCTTTGTGCGAGAAAATTGCGTTACTTTATGGCGAGAACGCATCGTTCACCTCGTCGTCTACCGCAGCAGCAAAAGCCTGTGTCGTCTGAGTATCCTGGGGCGTTAGATCTACGGCTGGCACCTGGCTGTACACTTTTCGGAAATTGCAGATATTCCATTACCATATATTTTTTTAATACTTTAAACCGCTTTAAAAGCGACTATTGTCTCGCCTCCGCCGTTTGGCTAGCTCTTAGACTTTAACTTTATTTATCTATTAATCTTTAATAGTTTAATCAATTTCTGGATTATGCTTCGCGTGAACACGTCCAGCTAGTTTGGCTCTTTGTAATTCCGCGTTCGAGACCTCGTACGTGAAAGACCTACATAACCCTGAAACATCGTTTCCTCGCGAGTCTGAAAGGGTCCACGCGTACCCTTCATGTAACGACTTTAGACAGATTTTCTTTTTTATTGTAATATTTTTTCCTTGAAAAATCAGAATCGAGCTTTTCTTATTCGAATCTAATTTATACGAAATCATGTAATAGTAGATTGTATCACAAGAAGGCTTTAAAATAATATTTTTAGGGCGAGGGCGCTATTTTGAATCGAGAGCGAAATGAAGGATTCTAAAGTAGAATCCTGAACGCAGCGAGGGATTCAATAGGTCGCCCAAGGTAAAAATATTTTTGCAGCTGCGTAATACACTCTACTTTTCATCTCCTTCTATGAGAAAAGAATGAGAGGCTCATTTAGACACACACTCGTCATTAATTTTAAATATAAAATACCATTACAATTTGATTACTTGATGAAACAATACTAAAAATCATAGTAAGTATTATTTGTTACAACTGAAAATGTTATTGAAATTTTTGTATCAATTAGGAGCTGAACCTTTTCCGATTTTAAATCCCATATTTACCCGCTACGAAAGTCTCTTGGAGAAAACAGCTATTTTGTTCGCCTTTATTGGCGAATGGGTCAGCGATTTTCGAATAGATTGGATGAAAAGTATTTTAAAACACTGATTTGTAAACTCAATTTATTATTTTTATTATTTATTATTTGATTTGTAAATTTAATTTTGTATTTTATTTTGTATTATGTTTTTTTACTTTGAGGGAGCATTTATAAAAGGATCGATGAAAGTACAGGAAGCGAGGGAAGTGTGTCAAGATCGTAGTAGGTGGAGGAATGTGGTCTCTGCCTACCCCGACGGGAAAGAGGCTTGATGTTATGTATATATGCATGTACTTTGAGGGAGCCAGCGAAATTAATGGCACACGAGACACACCATCTTAGTTCCCAGGGTGTGCAACGTACTTTGCTGTCTTATTAGTGTCAAGTTATGCCACTAATCAGACAGCGGTCTGGCTCTATGGTGAACACTTTCCATCAGGTGTCCCACCTGCTCGTTTGAATTCAAGTGTTTTTGTTGAAATTCCTACCGATTTCTTAAGGATTACATTGAATACAAACACAAAATTGAATGTGCTAAGTACACAGGTTAAGCATGATTGTAGGTTTATATCCGTGGAAAAACCAATTTTATTATTTTATTTATTTATCCATTAAATTACTATAAAAGAATATGAAAAAAAAATCGTACAATGTCAACATGCCGCCAAGGGGCGCCTAATAAATATCCGCAGACTTGCCGTCTGAAGGCACATTACTTGATGGTTATATAAATATAGAACTCTAATGTCTATCTATCTTCAATTTATTTTCAAAAATGGCGCTATATTTGCACTGCTGCCACCCTAATGTCTTTGTTTTGTTTATATGTATAATTTTGGTGATTACGACGATGATTTCCTAAAAAAGAATACTTCGGGATCGGATGATCAGTTTTCATTGAGTGAGTAATTAATTACGTTAATTTGAAAGCGTAAATGATAATAGAAGAAGCAAGGGAAGAATTTCATAACTAGTAGGGAAGGCTGTCACGGAGGAGGCGTCATATTTATAGGGTGTAAGGTTACAGCTTACTGAAAACTGAAAGGGCATGATCAGTCAACGTAACTGAACAACTTTCAGGAAATTAACAAACAAATATCGGCTTCTCTATAAAAATATCCAATTGGGTTTACGATTTTTTTTCCATTTCCTGAAAGTTTCATAAACTGAAAGTTGTTCAGATTCGTTGTCTAAACATACCCTTTCAGTACTCGGAAAACTGTCCCTTGCCGCTTTATACAGTACCTAACCTAGGCATTTTCCAAAAATGCCGAGAAATTGTGAGATTGGCGCTCGCAATCGGCGCGTAATTCGTTCCTAGTCCTAAAATAGTAAGAAAAGTATTAATGTCGAAATCACAACATAAACTCACTTTCAAAGAACACTCCCATTATCTTCTCCATATATGCCCCTAATCAATCACATTACCACAGTATATAAACGAATAGTACTAGCGTATACAACGTGCTCCGCTGAAGACTCAACAATGAATGAATTACTTCAGCAACATAATGATAAGTAGTTTACATATCTAGATAATAGCCCACGTTCAACCTGATAATGCAACTTCCAGATCGGCGATAAAATCACTTTTCGATACATCTAAGGTTTTTATAATTTGTGTGAAACGTATGTTGCTAATTTAGTTTTGCAACAGATCAAATTATAGTAAACTGACGATGTTTTACCAATAAAGTTTTCAGTTTTCAGATGCTTATAATGCTCTGCAGTCCGAGTGTTGACTCGACCCGCCTCCACTCGGTCCGAATAATAATACCAAATACTACGCACTAAAATGCCTAAAAATTGTGTGGCGTCCGAAAGAAAAATAAACCTTTTAAAATATTAGTAATTTTTATAAAATTATGAACAAATGATACCTATTTATCAACATTATATTTAATCAAAACCTACCTATAATTACACGCCAAAATTAGCAGAATAAAGTTAAGTGCATGCAAAATTTTAAGTCCCTATTGTAAAAACCTTTATTTGTGAATAAATTATCTGAATTGAATCTACTGAGATTTTCAAAATAAACACATATTTGATAGAATAGGTACCTAACTTTTTTTGTGGATTATAAAAAGTATGCTTGTTGGAATCTATATGTTTACAACATTCACAGTGTTAACGATTAATAATTATCATTGACAATCATAAAATAAATAAATATAAAATGTTTATTTTGAGAAAAGCAGGCAATTTACTATACAGTCACCCAGCATCCATCGGGACGGGTTAGTATGCGAAACTTTGAAACTATAAGAGATAGAGAAATATTTGTTCTAAGGAACGATGCCGTCGATTTCACAGTTAAGAAAAACTGCATTCAAAGATGTTAAAAAATAACTCATTCACTACCCGGGAATCGAACCATACCTACTACTCGGGAATCGAACCCGGTCATACAAAAAAAACGTATGATATTTTATTACAAAAAATGATTGTGTACGTTAAAAGAAAAAAAGATATTGTTGAATTTTATCACTTTTATTTACAGTAAAATTAATTCCTTACAACCAACACAATCAACTTTCGTAATAAAATAACATAATATTTTTTTTTTAAACTGACAAGGTTCGATTCCCGAGTCGTGTCAATTTGTTTTTTTTATAAATCTTTGATACAGTTTTTCTTAACTCTAAAATCTATATCATGGTTCCTTAGAACAAATATTTCTATCTCTTATAGTTTCAGACTTTCTCATACTGACCCGTTTCGACCGGATGGATCACTCCGTATAACATTAATTATTCTTAACTAAAAGACTTCTTGTCCTACGTTCCCTGAAGCCCACAGAGAAATAAAAAACCGGCCAAGTGCGAGTCGGACTCGCGCACTGAGGGTTCCGTACCACCACATAATCATAATTGTATTAGTTGAAATTTCAGTAAGTTAATGTGCTAGATTTTTTGAGTCTGACACGCGCTTGACCAAATTTTATTATTTGTTGTTATTTTATAGCTTATGAACTATAAACATACCATTTTTCAAGTTTGTAAGTGTTCTCGTTTTTAAAATAGACCTAAAACAAAAATCGCCTCCGCGACCATCCAACTTGACCCCTCTCTTATATGAATGTTCTTGAAACGGGAGCTCACCACAATTGGTTACCATTAGTTGTGAGTAAAGTTGTAATATTTAATGATTTCAGACTTTTCCCTTTATTTGTACTGTGAGACCTAGCTTCTTGCCAAATTTCATAATTTTAGGTCAACGGGAAGTACCCTGTAGGTTTTCCTTTTATGCATAAATGTATGGAGATGAGGACATAAAAAGCCATATCTTTTGATTGCGTCGTTGTAAAAAATTTAAATTTTCAGATCTTGTGTGGTTCATGGACTATAACATATGGTATTAATTTCAACCTGATACCTTTACCCGTTCGTGAGATAAAGGGTCTTGACAGACAGACAGACAGACAGACAGACAGACGGACAACAAAGTGATCCTATAAGGGTTCCGTTTTTTTCTTTTGAGGTACGGAACCCTAAAAATCAAGACGTTGCTAATAAACCAATTTTTATTTTTATTTATTTAAAATACAGATTTTCTGACTGACTGTACAGATTATCATGATCGGGAGTGAAATATCTGGTAAGTATTATTATTATTCGGGCCGAGCGGCATCGGGTCGAGCCAACACTCACCCACTCTACGTAATAAAAAACCAGCCAAGTGCGAGTCGGACTCGCGCCCTAAGGGTTCCGTACCTATCTACCATATTATATAGGGTGACTTTTAATTAGTTCTTGATAGCAAAAGATATGCATGTACTCATGATACTGAACAACTTTTCCCAAGGAACATAGGTCGAAATACGAAAAACCAAATTTGACCTCCCATACAAAATGCGCTATCAGCTGATGCAGTTTCTATGGGAGGTCAAAACTTGATTTTCGTATTTCGACCTATGTTCCTTGGGGAAAGTTGTTCAGTATCATGAGTACATTCATACCTTTTTCGATCAAGAACTAATTAAAAGTCACCCTATATATACTAAAAGCTTTTGGTCTTTGATTTTAAAAACTCTGCGACCATCCAACTTTACCCCTCTTTTATAAAAAGTTCTTGAAACGGGAGCCCATCTTAATTGGTTACTGTTAGTTGTGAGAAAAATTTAAATATTTAATGATTTTAGACTTTTCCCTTTATTTGTACTGTGAGACCTAGCTTCTTGCCAAATTTCATAATTTTAGGTCAACGGGAAGTACCCTGTAGGTCTTGCTTTTTTGCATAAATGTATGGGAATGAGGACATAAAAAGCCATATCTTTTCATTGCGTCGTTGTAAAAAATTTAAATTTTCAGATCTTGTGTGGGTTAAGGACCTTTATATTCGTTATCAATTTCAACCTGATACCTCTTCACAGATAGACAGACAGACGGACAAAAAGTGATCCTATAAGGGTTCCGTTTTTTTTTATTTTGAGGTACGGAACCCTAAAAATTATGTAAAATTAACTAAGTAATCATTCTTTAACGGAAATAGGCTAGAAAATAAAGATAATGTACCTATTCAATTTATCACGATGATGTTGTGATATTTGCGTCATGATCATGATCGCCCGATTCCGATAAACGCGATAACGACACCGTATAGCGAGTAACTTCTCTGTTCTTGTCACTACTTAATTTATTAGTAGTCCCTGGGCGACCGAGCTATGCTCTGTAAGATTAAAATATCATCGGGTGAGCAAGCTATGCTACTCAACAACAGATGGCGCTGTAAGTTTCTTGAACGCACTAAAACGCGCTAAGAAATATTAAAAAAGACGCTGAAAACGAATTTCCCCAGACATGAGACCTAGCTAGATCGATTGTTTGCCCCCAAAAACCCCTGTATACTAAATTTCATCGAAATCGTTAGAGCCGTTTTCGAGAAACCGATTACAAATATATATATACATACATATATACAAATATTGCTCGTTTAATAGTATAGGATTTATATTGGATAGATAAAACGTTTATTTTGAAAACGGTACATCAAGGACCATGAATACACCCCTACGAGTGACCGAGTTTGGAATTGAAAATAAAAGAAACGGCTGATGTATTTTTACGATTTAAAAAGTTTGACTAATAGTAAAAGTTGTAAATAAACATAAGCACAGTAATAGTAAACAAATGTACCTTGAGGTAATGAATATACTTATTTATATTCATTCCACCTATTCAAATAAAACCAGTCAAGTTCGAGTCGAACTTGCGCGCCGAGGGTTCCGATATACCTTTAGTATTTTTAGAAGCAATAAGGCCATTTTTAGTACCGTAAAACTAAATTTGTTTGTAAAGCTTTTAGCAGATTTCAAAAAAACTGTGATTTATCAGTTGAAATCTGCGTGCAAAAGTCATTACTGGCCACTACTAGCGTGAAAAGGTTTAAAAAAATTAGATCGTGTTTATAAATGGTATTAAGGTACTGGCCGCTCATAAAAACACAATTTAATTTTTTTAAGGTTCCGATACCAAAATGGTAAAAAAAGGAACCCATATGGTGCGACTTTGTCTGTCTGTCTGTCTGTCACACCTGTATATCTCGACAACCACTTACGCTATCGACTTGAAATTTGGAACAGTTTCAGAATATGGTTTAACAACCAAATTGCACATAAAGGAATTAAAAAAAAATATTGATGTAAAGGAGGCCTAAATAGGGGCCAATTTTTTTTTATACTAAAGGTATATCGGAACCCTCGGCGCGCGAGTCCAACTCGCACTTGACCGGTTTTTTTCCCACCTGGCGCCACTTTGTTTGTGAAGCGAAGTAAATGTAACTGACGTCATTAAGAGATTTTTAATACAATGAATGAAGAACATTTTGATTTTATTCCACTAATTTGGTATGTAACTAACCTTGTAAAAACATCAGGATAATGCGTCCTCCCAAAAGCCTTCTTCAATTCATCCAGCTGGAAACCGAAAATGGACTTTATTGCTTCCAAAAATAATAAAGGTATATCGGAACCCTCGGCGCGCGAGTCCGACTCGCACTTGACCGTTTTTTTTTCTATTCACTGGCTATACGTAAGCATTTTCCTAACATTGTGTGTTTCAATCGGCAGAAAATTTATTTCTCCCTTTAATATTATTCTCGCTTCGCTCGTAGTTTAATCCCAGAATCCAACGCTTGCTTAAGTCACCCGCGCCATATAACAATTTTGCAGCCTTGCATAGCAAAGAACTATCTTACATCTTACTTACTGCGGTCACCAACAACCGCGGTTCATGGTGCCAGCCGTAACGCTAACAAGCGAGGTTACTATGGTACTTCCCCTCCATATTTTTCCAGCAAAAGCTAGAATTCTGGAGGGAGCTCCCTGTCTTGTAGTGGACGTTTCATGGGATGTTTATTATCATAAATTATCATAAAGTATACCTACCTCGTACGTAATGTATGATTTCATTAAGAGTGCAAAAACTGTAAATCGATTTTAGTGTAATATAATATCCATTACGTAACTTTACCGTGGGAAAAATATGAATTACAATAAATAATAAATTACATATTACTAAATGATTACATGGAATCAATTATTACGTGCAAATGTAGGTTTTGTCGAGTTACCTGCTACTTACCTAGCTACCTACTCATCATCATATCGTGTGGGTTATTAGATCGACGACCGACCTCACAAACCCTGGTGACAGAGTTGTTGAGCCGCCAAAGGCCGAAAGGCTGACATGGCTTATTAATAACTACGTACCAACAAAAGCAAAATACATACTGAAAGTATAACAAAGTATGAAATAAGCATGATTAATGAATGAATGAATTTATTCGATTCAGACTAAGTAAAACAAATTAGATAAAACTATCATAACATAATGTCATAATGCAAAAACATATACTTTAAATCACGACATGTCAAAAGTTTTTACCATGTCTGTCGAGCAAATATTATCCGGTTAAGAATCGTACCACTCCTATCTCTTCTTGTGGGTGTCATAAAAGGCAAATAAGTTACGGAGGTTGGTCAGCAGCGTCTAGTATCACCACATTCGCACCGTACTACGGTTACCTACCACCGTAACTTGAATAAACGTGATGGACTGTACCCCCCAACCCCCTCCCAAATACATATCAAAAACATTTTTGGAAAGAGACTTACCTATGACTTACCTATCATGGGATGCTATAATAGATGAATGACAAACCCAGATATCAGAGACTATACAATACATACGTGCGTGCATAAATAGATAAATAACACCTAGACACACCAGTTACCTGAAGATAAATGTTCAAACATCAAACAAATGTCCCGAGCGATGATCGAACCCGCAAAAGGTAAGGTCTCTACCAAGCGCGCCAACAGGTCAGCCTAACTGTTTATTCTTTCTCAATTTTTCGTCAAATATTCGTGATTTCCAGTTCATTAGGGAACTATTTTTTCTAATAAATCGATATTTAATTTCTTATTCACGACACTGCCGCACTATATAAGAGATGTTTCTTAAAGTTAATTTTGCATATAGGATTTACTTGGATTTATTTTCTTTTATTTTCGATGATTTCATTGACATAGAAAGTGACATTACAAGGCTTAATGAAAGATTGGAGTTGTAAGCATAGATTTCCGATGACGTCATTTCCGACGAGATTAAGGGTGGACGTAAAACGACGCAGATGGCGCAGCCTAGGGCAGGACGCGTCTTCCCCCTCGCTTTGTTACGAAGAAAACTAAGAGAAAGAAATTATTCTGTGTTGCGCTGTGCGCCATATGCGTTTCAGCTTGCGTCCACCCTAACTATATTTATTATACAATACACAACAGATAAAGTCAGATTATATCCAAAGGACTATAATTTTGTTTAATTAAAGTTTGATTTCGTTTGCGACTGAATTAGTAATCATACGAAATTATTTGACGCATTAGCTGAGTCACCATCTGGCTATGTTTGATTATATTCATACACATTTATTTTAAATCTTCGAGTACTTTGTTTATAGAATAGGATTGGTGTAGGAAAAGAATACTAACAATTAACTATACAACGCGTAATGTCGTGTAATTCTAAATACGCACATGGGTGAAAAGGAGATAGAAGTACCTACACCTATCTCTTTCTCTAGGTACGGCTATTTAACTGCTCTTAACTGCGCTCGGATAATAAATAGCCTATTTTGTCGTGGACCCGGTGCGGTGGGATGTTTTGATGGACCCAGTGGGACTAACCCCAAAATTTTTATAAAGTAATTTAATTGCAAAATTTCGCCGTCTTTTACGCTTCATATTAAGCAAGTACCGAAGAATCGAGTGTATCAATATCGAGAATCGAGTGACTTATCGCTCCATAGTACCGCTACTTATTTCACCTTTGATGCGCGTAGGCACTGATTGTTTTTAATTATTTAATTGCATAGCTCGAGTCGTGACTTTGAGACCCTACTTTGTGGTCTGACTTTTTGCGGTAGGCTATTATTTTATTATGCCAATTATTGTAATTTAATAAATTAACTTCGCAATTTATAACGTTATATAATTAGCCGGGCTTTATTACAAAATGTATCGTTCTCAAAATAAACGATATATCTACCATTTATCGATGGGCCCAAATGTAGTAGTCCCAAAATTGGGTAAACCAAAAGCATATCTAGCTTGATACATTGATTTTTATGCCGTTCTTATTTCGATCACCGTTGAAGCTAGAGTCGCACTGTAGCTGTCAAGTTTAACCTGCTCTTGACTGTACATATAACAATAGCATCTAACCCCGCATAAGTACATTTGGACTGCTTATAATAGGTCTTTACCTATGAAATTGCCGAAATTTTCTTACAGATTAATGAGATCATAATTCCTATAATTCTAATGCTATTTATTTCATTTGTCTTATATTTGAAAGTTAACTTCAAGGTTATTAATTTACGCATAAAATATAGTTTTTATTTTTAGTTTGATATATAAAATTAAAGGTTCGAAAATTGTTCGTCTTTAATGTCGTCCGATTTCATCATTAGATTTGTTATATTTTTTTACAGATAATATTTTTCGAAAATTACATTTAAGCTTCTGTTAGCTTAAAGTCTTCCTAATAATCCTTAAAAAAAATTGGATTTATAATTCCTAAGAAAAATGCAAAAATGTTAGTACTGAAAATTGAGTTTACCTAAAATTCGCCATACAAAACGGCAATTTCATAGGTAAAGACCTATTAATAATATAAAATAAGTGCTAAAGAAACTGTTGCATTCACTGTGTTTTAATATACAATCGATTTTATTTCAAGTGTAATAAATTTAAATTATCTCACTAATAGTCTACGTTTCAATTACTTACTAGCTTTTGAAAAAACTAATTACTCACCAGTGGCAAAAAATTGCATTTGAAGACGTAGACGGAAAGAGGTACAAAAGATTACGTTATTTGATTAGACCTAATTACATTCTGAATGCAATTAACTTGCGCGTATCATTCCCTTTGTTTTATTACGAACAGACTTGCTAACTTACTACATGCTATTATTGAACTAAAAGCTAAACGAAAATCGATCTTATACTCTAAACACAAAGTTATATCGGTTTCTTTTTCAACGGTAGAGGTAAGTTGGTAAACAGTAGATGTCTTAGGTCCAGATAACCGGCCATGTTATTAAGCTATAATTTACGATGTAAATTATAGCGATTTGTTAATTTTATACTTGGCGGTGTTATACGCTGACGACGACGACGGCTCATTTAGGTCGAGTTGGTATTCTGTATTTTTTTTTTACAATTTTGTGTCTTGCTTCGTGGCTGAGTGGTAGCTGCTCGTTTTCTCTGATTATGAAAGTTAAGAAATGTTGGCCGTGGTAATGGTTAGAGCCACGATGGGTGTCCGCTAGTAGTAAAATAATTCAAGAGTTTTAGAAACGTGAACTTGACTTACAAAATATATTAAAAAATAAATATATAATATGACATCGTTTGCGGTAAAGGGTTAAAAATAACACCACCATATAAATAAGCCCGTGTAGCCTCTAGTACAGTCAAGAGCTCGTCCACGCTTGACCACGCTCGACAAATTAACCGTGCTTAGCGTGGTGGAGTCTGCCAATTACGCCGTGGGCTGCTGGTTCGATCCCCGCCCTGGACAAACATTTTGTGTAAGGTTCGCTCTGTGTTTTGTCTATTTATGTGTACTATCTGTCTCTGGCACCCATAGTACAGTACTTTTTCGTGACTTGTGAGGTTGTACCCCAATATATATTTATTAGAGTTTGTAGAGTGCAGAAGCAATGACGTCATCAATGACGTAAGGCGGTGAACAATCGAGTGCTCTCTAGAGCGCTTTTAGTCGATTCGGACCGACTTAAGCTCGCTCACAATGCTTTAAGTTAAGTGCCTTAAGGGGCTACCTCCCGTCCACTAGCGCCCCCATCAGTTAAAAAAATACTACTCGCTAAATACAAAACATAACGAAAATCCCGAAGATCAGATTGAAGTAAAGGTACTATAGTTCATTTAGAACTTATCAATTCTGAAAAATATAGTTCACTGTAGTTACAGATACAAAAACTGCTAAAAGTGGCCGTTTTTCGCACTTTTTGTATCTGTATCTACAGTGAACTATATTTTTCAGAATTGATAAGTTCTAAATAAACTAGAGTAGCTTTACTTCAATCTGATCTTCGGGATTTTCGATAAGTTTTGTATTTAGCGAGTAGTATTTTTTTAAGGGGGTTGTGACATGACATTTTTTTTAAATTGGCCAAGCTAAATATGATATAACACACTGAAATACAAAAACCATTTCGAGATATTTTTATATCATACCATATTTTGTTATTTTCGAATAGAAAAGTAATTTGATTGCGGTAATATATTCAAAAATGCTGCGGCAGTTGTAACATTCATTTGACCACTGAGTGACGTCATTCCACAAGTAAAAAAAATCATTAGATAAGAAAACTTTTATTCTCTGTGCTCTTTCTGTTAAACGCCAACAGTCGGTAATGCATCTCTGTCACAAAGTAGGGTGACCAAACTATTTTAGGCTTGGGGTTGTATTATTATTGAAGCCCTCTGGAAGAGCA
This sequence comes from Athrips mouffetella, assembly GCA_947532105.1. Classification (NCBI taxonomy): domain Eukaryota; kingdom Metazoa; phylum Arthropoda; class Insecta; order Lepidoptera; family Gelechiidae; genus Athrips; species Athrips mouffetella. Next base: position 8,767,451 of record OX383959.1, read on the forward strand.
GCTTCATTTTCAATATTTTATTTGGCAAGAGTTTTTCGTCTCTACCTGAAAAGTTGTGTTTCGCTCGGCAATAAAAAAGTATTTTGCGTCTCGTGCATGGAAACCCTTGCAACGCTGAGGATTCATCTTTGGTTTGGCTCGTGGCTCAATCGTAGAATCATAGAGGTAAATCAAGTCAAGTCAGTGTGGTGCCGGCAAAGAATAGTACCAACCCATCTGTACCCGTGGGTGTCGTAAGAGGTGACTAAGGGCTTATTAACTGGAGGATGGGCAGCAGCGTCCTCCTGTATGTATCGTCTCATCTTACGTACTGCGGTCACCAACAACAGCGGTCGCCAGCCACAACGCTTACAAGCATGGTAGCTATGGTAAATCCCCTTTCAAGTAGTTCTGAAGGGAGCTTGTCCTGTAGTGGACGTTTCATTTGATGTTATGTATAACATGAGAGTATTATTCAAGCATGATATTATTTGCATGTCATGAATATTATTCAAGCATGTCATGAGTACAAAGTACATCACCCGAAATATTCAAAATAACAATTTTTTCTTTACAAAAGTGCGGTTTGATGGGATTGACATTCGTTAAGTATAAAGTAGGGATGGATTATTACTTTTCATGTATTATGGTTCATATTTTAACAGATTATCAGGGTACATTAATTTTTGATGTCTCAAAAATTATATTTTATCACTCGGTGATATTCAACAATTGGATCGGAGTTTTTTCAGCAGCAGCATTCTTTTTGTTTGTTTCCAAAATAAACCTTTTTTAATTTTTTCTTCTTCCTTTCTTGCTTTCCAGAAAAGTCCGAATACGATTAGTCATCATCAGAAGCAAAGCAATGATTAATATTTGACTTGTATTTTATGAGTTATTGTTTATTGATAAACAAATTTTAATAAAGGTACGACAGTAACAAAATTATCGAATAAATAAAAGTTTTATTTCTGTATTCATAGATTTAGTTCCGACTTTACATTTTTTTTACTCACACGGAATAGGAATAGGTTCAAAAATATGGACTGGCTCTTAAACTTTACCTCATTTATACGTTTCTTAATATTATGGCCCAAGTCTTTGGTAGGTATACTGAAATGTCCGAAATAATCTATAAATACTTACAAACATCAAAAGACTTAAAACCAATATGTTGTTCATTCTCACTACTTATTGAACACCACTCGTACATCAGCTGTCTTTCTGTCCATCTATCTATACGTGCGTCCCTTCTGTCCGTCCGTGAACAACAGGCCGATAAAGGTCTTTGTTGGTATTCTTGTAAAAACTCAACATCAACCAACTGCATTTCGGCCTAGTCGCGAGCCCCCTACTTTTTAAATGAAGTTATGGATGAATCGAGAAAATAGGTCGGTCTATCAATGAATAAAACAAAACAAAATTTCTCCCAAATTCCTAAACAATACCTTCTAAAATTAACTACCAACCACTTGAATATGAGCAAGAATACATCTTTCTCAGCGAGGTGGTTTGCTTCACTACTACTACACGACGAAGTTTTGTATTCCGTGGACGAAGGCGTTTTTATTTATTGCTCCTGTCCTCCTGCTTCGATCGCACTGTGCCATTCGGTACACTATTGCTGTCACTTTCTGTTTCGATGATAAAGAAAGTGACAGCATAAAATTTAAAGGAAATTTAACTTTAATGTCGCTTTATGCAACTGGCCGTAAAAGGCATACCAATATCGAAAGATGAAACTCTGTTAAATAAATTCCAACCCAATGTAAAAAAAACTTCACATAATACCTCTCAATAATCACGGCACTAAACTCCGATGCTGACCGTTTATGTGGCTCGAAATATCGCGAGGAGGGCAGGCGTGCGAATTGTTCATTGGCTCCCCGCGTGTCGTCCATAATGTTAGTTGGGACTAGTCTATCATAATGTTCTTTGGGACAAGTTGTTCAATTTTATGGGCAGTTTCCGCAGATTCACATCCCACAGTACTGATATGGTTGTACCTTTTGTTTTCCTGTATGTTCAAACATCGTACATTATAGCCACCCTACTTCATACGTAAAACAATTCGGCTTTTTCATAGAAAAATCAAAGGAATAATGCATACCCATAGAAGAATATTCCGCAAATAGCATAGCTATTAATTTTGCAGACATTTACGCAACAATATTTCACTGTTTTTGCAGAAAAATGCATGATTTTAAACAATATTTAGCATGACATCCCAGATTAGTAATTGTAATGTACCATGACATAAAAATGTGTCAAAGACGGGGATACCAGTAATGTGTAAAAAAATATTACCAAAAAGGTTGATGACCAATGAAGAAGTACATTACCTGCTTGACCATAAACAACACAATTAGAACAAAATAAATTTTGGAGTTTAGTAGCTAAATCACAGAACCAAATGCACCCGAAAGATATTTAATTTTGACGATTTAGCTGTAAAAAGGTTTTCTATATAAAACCAAGCATAACTTGGCTAAAGATTTTTCCTACCAACCCGCGATTTCGTTTTGGTATGGCAATCGTTTCATCGTCTACTGTGAAATGACGTCATCAACTTTAAAACTTAAAAAATTAATATAAAATTAATAATAGTATTTTAGGCGGAAAAAAACAAATTAGTTTCCTAAAATAGTCTAAATTTTCAGTTAAAAATATAAAAAAAATCATTTTTATTTATTTAGCTTAGCGAATTCTGTGATAAGCTACTAAAGTAAGGCCATCGTAATAGGTCTTTTGTGACAGCTGTCAAACGTGTGAAAAATTATGACATACAAAGAAAAATGAACCCTGTGCGTTGGTGTTAAGGAAATGTCAAAACGTACTTCTTACGTTGGCCCTACTTTAGGTACACTCAACAGCACATCAGTAGAAACACTTTTGGACCTTATGGCGTGGTAATAGAGTTGAAAAAGTTTCTACCGACGTGCGGTTGACCGTACTATAAGTTCCATTCTGCCGCGCACGGGAATCGATATTTTATGAAAATAAAAGACAATATTAACTTCGTTATTTGTGTTCGAAAAATGTTTGATATTTTTTTAATGGCTACTTAATGCTACTTATCTCTTTTTATAGGCCAAGTTTAGAGTTCTTTTTTCATTTGAGTTTCTATTGCGAATTTCCATGTAAATAATTTTATTTTACCTAATAATAATAATTACCTACCGTTTACTTAGAATCAATCTGCGTGCTATTGTTAATCTTTTTACTCACATTAGAGGTGAGACCGTTCTAATGGCCTATTGACGTTCATTTCAATACGCAATGCGAATACTGCCTAATAAGGCATAGGAAAACTAGATCTGTCGTAGTAGTAATTTGTTATGGAATAGTCGTGGGAATGACAACAGTAAGAATAAAAATACAGGACGTAAAAATCGAATGAAACTGAACAACTTTCGCCCCACATAAAATCGTGGATAGTACGGAGACGAATTTTTATTTTTGGTGACAAGTTTTTTGGGAAAGTTGTTATGTCAACATGTTCTTTACATCCTCTCTGTATACGGTTCGTTTTAAAAATACAAACAAAAAATTGCATATGTTTTCCAAAAAGAAATCAGCTAACAACATCTTCTTAGGGACTTTTGTTCATATAATTAAACAGTTTTCTTTGACGTATTTTCTTTCAGTGTTTTGCCAACCAGTCCTTTATTTTTATTTAAAGAATTTATACACACTGTATATAGCTCAGATTAGTCATCATTACAGTGATCATGATAGGTTATTGAAAATGTTCTTTTTTAATATTTCCGATTTACTACACACGGCCTCACGTCGGTGGTAACACTTTGACCTTCAGCGGGTCTCTAGTCTCGGGTGATTCTAGCGAAGCGCTGGTTCAACTTATTCTGTTTTTGTTCCTACCTGCGTGATGCCGTGCGTACTATAATAAAGTTTGATTTGTTAAAACGCTTGGTTAAAATAATTTAAGTATTTAACCTTTATGTAAATTTAATTAATAACACTGCTAAAAACTACCGTAATTCGCTAATGAAAGTACAATTAATAATTTTATTGTCTATGGGTAATTTGTCTCACGCGCTGCGTAGGGTGCGCAAGCGCAGGCAGCAGCAAAAACGCGGGAAAACGTTGGACTTTCGCGCAATAATTATAGACGGAAAAGATAACGGTGCGTAGTGCGTAGGCTTGCAATTTCTGTAATGTTATCACGTAATTGAAACGTAAACGCATCAAGATAGATATGCCGAAGTTCACGAAAGATTTAGGTGTAATGTAAATAAAATCATAAACTCAATTTGATGTAAAATCTGTTGAAATATAGATATTTCTGACTTTAGTATGTAAAACGATAGACTAAGCGTTTTTTGTCTGTCTATTGTGGTTGTGTGGCGCCCGTGTAGTGCCGGCAAAGAATAGTACCACCCGTGGGTGTCGTAAGAGGCGACTAAGGGCTTTTAAATCGGAGAAGGGGCAACAGCAACTTTCTGTGTATCGTACCATTTTACATACTGCGGTCACCAACAACAGAGGTCGCCAGCCGCAACGCTTACAAGCATGGTGACTTTGGTAATTCCTCTGCAAAGTACCACGCGTTCTCGCTGGAATTCTGGAGGGAGCTCCCTGTCCTGCAGTGGATGTTTCATGGGATATTTGATGATGAACCTTATTTTGTTTTTTTATATGGTAAATCCATGGTATGGTAATTCCCCTCCAATGTACCACACGATTTTGCTGGAGTTCTGGAGTGAGCTCCCTGTCTTGCAGTGGACATTTCATGGGATGTTATGATGATGATGATTGTGGTTACAAACGTGTACCTCATGTAGGTGAAGATAAATCTTTTCTTATCTGAAAAATGTTTATTTCCAAAACACCTGACTCTTGCGTAAACTCCGGTATGTTTTGCACACAAGAGGACCTATTTTAGGTCAACCAATTGACTGCAACGTAAGTATGTTTTGGGCTAAATTCTTACCTACATAAGGCTTGTTAATTGCATTTAAAAAATATTCTCTATTCTACTCGAAAGCTCGCAATAAGTGTAAATCTTTGGTGACGGACGGGATGGCAGCATAATATCTCTGACCTAGTCATACAAAGAGGTAACGCGGCCAGTAAGACGGACAACGTTCGTCAATTTTTGTCATATCATGGAACATTCGAGTAATAAGCTTTTGTATAATCGTATTTTGACTTGTTAAAATTAATAAAAAAGACATGTCGGCGCACTACACAATAGTGTCCTAAAATCTCTTTATGTAGAAAATGTTCATAAATACTGTTCTTATAAATATTCTGTTAAAAGCCAAAGTTTATATACAAATGTTAAATTAAACGCAAATGCATGTAAAACTGACTCAAATTCTTCCAACAACCACGATAACACCAGAAATAGGGCAATAAAACATAAATAAGTGCATTGTAAAAACAGATATTCTCACTCGAAAGGAAATTAAATTCTCCGTGCGTGCGTGGACGCATTAAATTAAAAAGAAAACATAAAAAAATAATTCAATGGATACTAATTACTGGTGCAGCGACTGGCCGATTTTATCGTTACTACATTGATAGATTATGTGCTTTTTTATTGCAATCAGAGGACATTTCTATCAAGCATCCTCTATTGGTTTTCTGTGGTAATTACATGTTTCCAGACTGTAATGGTATCTTATTGATGATTAAAAATGTGGACGTTTAATCGAGCGGAAATGCCTCATCGTCTTTCTTTCGTAATACATAATCTATGACGTGTCAATGCGTTTATCATCTAAACTATGAAACTTAAAAAAAATATTGCCACTTTTTAAAAGTTACTCGTAAATGGTAAATACAAGATAATTTCACCTCACTCGACTAAGACCCGAGTTCACCAACAGATGTTTAAGTTTTATACGGCCTTTTATTTATGGTTATTTACGGCTGTTTTATGATTTTTTGCTGTTCACCACGCACTAATCATTGATTATCTACTGTTACAATTTATGGTAAAAATAAATCTTAGAATAAAAAGTTGATTATATTGAGCATCCAGAATCAATTTTATTCTAAGGTAAAAGTTGACCATGACCGTTAAAATATATAGGGTGACCTTTAATTAGTTCTTGATAGAAAAAGGTATGAATGTACTCATGATACTGAACAACTTTCCCCAAGGAAGGTCGAAATACGAAAATCAAGTTTTGACCTCCCATAGAAACTGCATCAGCTGATAGCGCATTTTGTATGGGAGGTCAAATTTGGTTTTTCGTATTTCGACCTATGTTCCTTAGGAAAAGTTGTTCAGCATCATGAGTACATACAAATCTTTTGCTATCAAGAACTAATTAAAAGTCACCCTATATGAGATTTTCAAAAATAAAAGTCTTATGTCGACTTGCCTGATACCGAATATCTTGCATTTATCGTTTTAATTTATTGGATGAAATATGCATTTTCAAGGCAAAAACCAATAACAAAAAGTTTATCCTAAGTACGTGGTACAGTAATACCATTCATTTATGAAGCTCACGTTCGATTAATATAAACAAAAAAACATTATTCCCTGCCACCCAGCAATATCCATTTTTCTAGAATCTTTTTATATTCAGGAATATAGGTCGAAACTCATTGGGATCAGCGCTACACCACCTCAGGACCGCCTCGTCTACAATTTATTTAAAAGATTCACCACACTCTTGTGAAAAGATTCGAGCAACGTCAATGTGAATAGGTTCGTGCTCGCTTTCGCCAGTGGGGAACAAGTGAGATTACCTTCAATCGAAATTTCTCGGTATATATTTTAAGTTTAATGCATAAAATATGACACTTACTAGAACTGTCACTTGTCTGTCTCAGCTTTGCCAGGTAAAAAATGCACGTACTCATTTAGAACGGAAGAAGTGAGATCTAATCGATTTTATTCCATTTGGATCCACATAAACAAGCAGCCGGTGAGTACAATCCGTAATTTTGCTTTAGGGTCCGTAGTCCCCTTTTACTTTTGGATAGGTCATCTCTTTCCCACTCGTCCGAAACAGACACATCCTTAATGCTTACTTATTTAACGTAACTCTCTAGAAAAAAAAGAACAGGCGATGTTGAACCGTTGCTGAACCTTTTGCAGTGAGTTTCAACCCTAACACCAAACAGACGTGGCCATACTGGTCATGGTTCGATGATGATCAACAATTAGGGTTGATCATTTTTATTTTGTTTATTGCACTGTTGCACACATTTACACAGTGCGCGATTTGCACATTTTTATCATTTGCAATTGCAATCAGCAATTACACTCTCACGGATGTCCATTGGCTGCTAATTGTTACAGTGACAAAAAAAAAAAAATGGTCTAAGAGTGTTTAATTCATGGAGTATTTGCTTTAGTGTTCCGTACAATTTGCCATTAGATTTATTTTAATTTTAATGAGAGATATGGGTAGGGATAAGGTGGTCCCCGTCTCTACCCGTGTCTGTCGTAAGAGGCAACTTAAGAGATCTTGAGAGGAGGATGGGCATAGAGTCCTTCTGTGTATGGATTATATTATAGGGTCCTAATTAAATAGTGAAAATATTTTAGTATGTTACTTGGACCATGAAAATTAAAAACATTCTAGGGAATATTTTTTTGCGTATTTCGACTTATGGTGCCTTAGGAGGCACATAAGTCGAAATCCGAAAAAAAAATATTCAACTTCCCATGGAGACTGCGTCAGTTGATAGCGCAATTTGTATCGGAGGCACAGAATAGGTAATAGTTCTCGGAGGTAAAAAACAATTCGTATTTCGAGCTATGTATCTTGGGAAAACTTGTTAGTTTCGTGGATCAACTATCATGCTTAAATTATGTTCACTATTTCATTTACCATTTCAGGACCAAATTCAGGACGTTCTGAATAAAGGCCAGGTTAAAAGTACCCTAAACCGACGAGCATGTATGAAAGGATTGATGAAAGTACAGGAAGCAAGGGGAGTATGTTAAGATCGTAGCAGGTGGAGGACTGTGGTCTCTGCCTACCCCGACAGGAAAGAGGCGTGATGTTATGTATGTATGTATGTATTTCATTAGGAGATTATATTCTGTGGTAAGTCCCGTGTGTTGCCGGCAAAGAAGAGTACCAACCCATACGTACCCGTGGGTGTCATAAGAGGCGTCTAAGGGTTATCAACTGGAGGATAGGCAGCAGCATCCTCCTTTGTATGTTACATCTTACTTACTGCGGTCACCTACAACCGCGGTCCATGGTGCCAGCCGTAACGCTAACAAGCGAGGTGACTATAGTACTTCCCGTCTACATTTTTCCAGCAAAAGCTAGAATTCTGGAGGGAGCTCCCTGTCCTGTAGTGGACGTTTTCTTGGGATGTTATGATGATGATGATTCTGTGGTATGGGACCACTATGCTGTGGTCACCAACCACCGTTGTCCTGACAGAGTAGAAAAGTCATAATTATTACTATTTGGTCATTATAACAACAAGAGAATGTTCGCTGCTGAAGTGCTGACCATAGGCACAGTAAATATATAAGCTAAAGCAGTATGGAAACTCGGGCCTTTTTTTGAAAAAGGAACTATTCTGCGTCGGAGCGTCAGGGTTGTAACCCAGAAGTTTTGAAATAAGAATAGTACTCGTATGATGAACTCAAATATTGGGTGCTTCTATCAACTGTGTTCCTTTCAGCATGTTTTTGGACCGTAAAACTAAACAACTTTCCGTAAGAAGTCAAAATACGAAAAAAAAATGTTTTTATGTCCATTAAGCATTAGAAACTATAGTGCGTTTTGTATGGGGGGACAATTTTAAAGACACTTAGTCGCCTTTTATGACACAAGGGCAGATGAAGACACTTAGTCGCCTTTTATCACGCAAGGGTAGATTAAGACACTTAGTCGCCTTTTATGAGGGCAGATTAAGATACTTAGTCGCCTTTTATCGCACAAGGACAGATACATACTTATAGGGACCCTATATTATGTACCTATTATTATTTTTTGTATTATGGTTTAGGCACACACGACTAACTTCAGCGCGAAAACTGCTTATTTTCCTGTAGCGGTGTGCGCATGTGTGAGTGCGCCAGTTTTGGCCGTTTGTTAGGAGTTGCCATACTGCTTTAGCTTATATATTTACTGTGCCATAGGCAAAGACTTAGGCTTTTAAAGAGTCTCTCGAGTTTGTTTTTGGGAGGAACTGCCATAATTGGTTACGAGTTGGTGACCGTCAAGTGACCTGAATTTAAGATGTTAGCACGATAGAAAGAAAGAAGGAACGCTTCTGCTTGCTTCTTGTAAAGCGTGAAACTTCATTGGTTTTGCTTCCGAAGCTCAGTGATTTTAATAATGATAACACACCAAAACCTTGGTGTCCTATTTGACAATACTCTTTCTTGGCGGCCACACATTACTGAAACCAGCCGTAAGGTATTTGCTGCTGCTGGGGCACTTCGTAGGTGGAAAAACTTGCTCCCCGTGAAGACCAAAGTTGAACTTGGGCAGTCCTTACTCTTGCCAATTCTTGATTATGCTGATGTCTGCCTTACTGACCTCAATGAGGATCTGCTGAGTAAGCTCCAGCGCCTGCAAAACCTTTGCATAAGATTCATATTTGGGCTGCGTAAGTTCGACCATGTGTCTGAATACAGGAGCAAGTTAAAATGGCTTCCTATCAGATTGCGCCGTGATGAGCATGTCCTTGCACTTCTCTACAACATACTGCATGACCCCCGTACTCCATCATACCTTAAAGAACGTTTCCGATACCACTGTTCCGATCTTTCTCGAGACCTGCGATCCAAAACTGATAATCTATTGCTAGTTCCATTTACTCGGTCAGGTTATTATAAGGAATCGTTTACGTTGAAAGCTGTCAGTCTTTGGAATGATTTGCCGTCTGATATTCGTCAGTTGAAGTCTCTTGCTGTTTTTAAACCAAAACTACATAATCATTTCCTTAATAAAACTCTTCCATAGTTTGCAACAAGTTTGTATGTATTTTATTTACCTGTATATATTTATAGATATATATATATTTATTTATTTATTCTTATACTTACATTATATATATATTTATCGTATTGCAGTAGTATATTAATATTATAAGTATATTGGCACACTACTACAGTTTTAAATCAAACTTTCCTGCATGCAAAGGTTGTCTGGAAGAGATCGCTCCTAGCGATAAGACCGCCTTTGTCACCCTAGATTTAAGAGTCTCCTTTTATTGTTAATGTGTTTTGTGTGTGACAATAAAGTATTTATCTATCTATCTATCTAACATTGATAACAAGCAACTTTCCCGAATAAAAAAAATGTTTACTCAAAAATACTTTTTCGACTCACTAGAAAAAAATCTGTCTCTCTCATCTTTCGTTAGCCAGAATCACATAAATTATGTAAAGAGTAAAGTGATCACTT